>OY728150.1:1329097721-1331597721 GCA_963277665.1 Viscum album
ACCATAAAAACAGTAAATGACCATAAAACAATAAAAATCCATAAAAATCTATAGAAACCCTAAAATCCCTAAAAACCCTATAAAAACAAAAAGCCCTAAAAACCCAAAAAATCCTAAAAACACAAAAAAATCCTAAAAACACAACAAAAAACTAATTCCCCAAATATCCTAAAAAGCCTTAAAAACCCAAAAAACCCATTAAAATAAAAAAATATTAAAACCATTAAAACCAAAAAAAACATAAACCCCTAAACCCCCCTTAAAACTCAACACCCCTGAAAGCCCTAAAAACTATAAACCCCCTTAAAACCCCTTAAAACACCAAAAACCCTAAATAAATCCTAAAATCCTAAAAACAATAAAAACTCCATAGACCCCCCAAAAATGTAGAAAACCCCTAAAATTCCCTAAAATCCCCTAAGAACATTAAAATCTCTAAGAAACCCTAAAAACCAAAAAAACCCTAAAACCCCCTAATAACCATAAAAACCATAAAAATTATAAAACATTAGAAACCCATTAAAACCACAAAAAAACCCTAAAAAATAAGAAATACCTAAAAACGCTTAAACCATAAACACTATACCCTATAAACTAAGACTGAAACCCTAAAAACCACACCCTAAAATCTAAATTCTAATGAAATAACCCTATACCCTACACCCAAAACCCTACACCCAAAACCCTATACCCTATACCCTATACCATAAATAATACAACCTATACCCCATACCCTACTCACTAAACCATAATATCAACACTGTAAATGTTATTCCCTACACCTTATACCCAAATACATTCACCCTAAACCCTTAATCCAGCACCCTAACCCTAAACGATCCAAAAAACTCTAGAAAAAACCCTAAAGATCCTAAAAATCCAAAATTACCCTAAAAACATTTAAAACCCCCTAAAACCATTAAAACCCCTAAAATACCCTAAAACCAGAGTAGTAGTAATATTACTTTTTTATTATAAGTGGGAAAATTCCAAGTCCAAAGACACTTACAACCCCATAATTCAAGGAGGCCCGAAGTAGTGCAGCCCCAATGCATCCCTCATCACAAAAGAACTGCACTCAAGAACTATATAGACCATTATTCTATAAATAATGGGATATTTCTCGGGACTTCCAATATTTGATAATGCATTTGAAACAAAAATTCCATCCCTCCAACTATGTTGCATGATCCGTCCTTGGTTGGTTTCCATGCTACACCTCCTGATGATATAAGACAGCTCCCAAGGCGCGTCTGACCCACCCTGAACATGATTAAACAAGAATTCTGAATCCATATCCACCTCTGATACTTGGAATCCACTTCTCTTGCATACCCGCAGCCCCGTAAGGAGGGCCTGAGCCTCCGCCCCCAAGGAATTTCTTATCCCAAAGGTGGCACTAAAGGACATATGAACTATGCCTCCTGAATCACGTAAAAACCCACTGCCTCGCATCGTGCCATGTAGGCAGGACCCATCCACATTTAATTTGAGCCCACTGAAAGGAGGTTTCCATCTAACCCATCACCCTCCAAAACGCTCTGGACCACGAGGTATACCCAGAATATTGCATGTTGTATTCGAACACTGATCAATTATCAACCAGGAGACTAGATCATAAACCAACGACCTAACTATTAACTGGAGCAGAGAGATCAAACTTTGAGAACCCATCCTTGTTTATGGACTCCCAAATGACCCATCATATTGTAGCAAGTATGAATTCACATACCTTTCCATCTGAGTTGCTGATAGGCCTTCCCGTAAACCATAAGGAGAGGAGATCCTGAAATCATAGATGCTCGAAACTGGCGCAAACCCGAGGAGTGAACATTTTACAAATATCCACCACCCAGTCACCCTGGAAAAATAGATGAGAAGTTGATTCACTCTTCGGTGTACTGCAACAGAAGCAGTGGGACGCTAGGAATATTCCCCTGCTTTGGACATTTTCCTCTAACGGGGGGGGGGGGGGGGCTCTGTTTCCGACACGCCACACCAGGAAGTTCATTTTGTTTTGGGTCTCCTTACACCATATTCTGTCCGAACCATTCCCAAGGCTGAACTCCATGCACTTCCACTCCCTATAGCTCCGAATGGAGAACCGTCCTGAGCTTGAACCCATAAAGTAACATCGATCATCTTCCTCATTAAGGCAAATACTATCAAACACCTTCCTCTATTCTAGGCTAAAGACTGAACTGATGAATGTGGGATGTTCAGAGGCCTCCCTAAAGGTGATATCAAGTGTAGGGCATCCAGGAAAAAAAAGAACTCCCTAACCAAATTGTCTTTCCAAAAGAAGGCGTCCCCTCTGCCAATTATCCACCTCTCTAAGCCGCGTAGCTCCTCAAGGAATTCCAGCATGCTCCTGCCTAGTCGAGATGGATGAACCCTGCACTCATTATTGCTCAACTCCAGATCCCTGTATCGCCCTTTGAAGAACATGGCCCATAAAGAGTTCCCTTCCACAATATCCCATGCTAAACGTGCATGCATTCCCTGCATGGTGATCTTGAGAACGTGTAACCCCACTCCCTCATCCTTAGTTGATTTAGCCAGTCTATCCCAAGAAGCCCAATGGCACCGGCCTGCGTGATTTTCATCCCACAGGAAGGTCGTGAGGGCCTTATCCATCTTTTCCACAGTTGCCTTTTGAGGTTGGATGATTGAGAAAGTATGCATTGGAATCAAATATAGGACATTATTGATCAGGGTTACTCTCCCACCATAGGAATGAAACCAAGTTTTCCAGTTGTATATTCTTCCCATCATCCGGTCTGTAACCCCCTCAAAGAGAGATCTCTTGATATGACCATAAGAGAGAGGAACCACAAGGTAGCTCATGGGAAAGTTTTTCTATTGGTAGCCTAAAATGGATTGAATATTTCTGCATCACCTAGAAGAGAATTTAGTAGAGATGTAAACCTGGATCTTGGCTGTGTTGATGAACTATCCACTAGATCTTCCGTACCTGGAGAACACCTCCATAAGATTGAGCATGGAATGTCGATTACTATTGGTGAAAATTAAAACATCATCTGCAAACATGAGATGTAAAATGGATTCCCTGCCCCACCGCCCAACATATGTCCTAAGTCTTCCATCCTCCACTCTCCTATGGAGGTTCCTAGAAAGAGCCTCCTATGCCAAAATGAAAAGACTTGGAGACAGGGGGTCTCCTTGTCTCACTCCCCGGATAGTCTTAAAGAAGCCAAAGCATTTCCCTCTGAAAGAGATAGACAACCAAGGTGAGGAAAAACACCAGAAACAGAGGTCACATGTCCATTATTAGAAGACGAACCTGCACATTAGCCTTAGGATAAAATACCACTCCATCTTATCTTAGGACTTGTCCATATCATCTTGAAAAATGACATTGGATCCCACCGAGCGCCGGTTGATATCATTAACCAGCTCACTCGCTATACCCACCGTGCCTTGGATGCTTTTCCCCTTAATGAACCCATGTTGTTCCTTGGAAATCAGATTTGGAATTATACCACCCATACTCCTATCTATAAGGCTCGCAAGGATTTTATAAGACACATTGCATAAGAAAATTGGCCTGAATTGGCCTATGTTTGTGGGGTCATTAGTCTTTGAAATTAGCACAACTCTGGAAGCGCTCACACCTTTTCCAAAATCTCCCCCAGAAGAAGTCCAAGACCACTGCTGCCACCTCTCGACCAAAAATATCACATGACTACATATAAAAACCTACTAGGAAACCATCCAGGCCAGGGGTGCTATCCCTTGGAATTTTCATCACTGTCTTCTTGATCTCTTCCTCCTCCAGAATCATCGATAAGCGCTCATTTTTGGATTCCCCCACCAGTCTTGGAATACACTCCATAAATTCATCCACTTCCTCGCTACTACTATGACTCCCAGGCCTTTCTTCCCTTGTTCCAGTCCGTAACCTTTCAAAATGATCCAGCGCAATACCCCCAGCAACCTCTTCATCATTTGTATAGTCATCGTTATCCAGCCAAATATTAATCCTCAAGGTTTCTCTCTCCTTTAGGAATGAATGAAAAAATCCACTATTGTGGTCGCCCCCCTTAAGACATTTTATGCGAGCCCTCTGTCTGAGGTCCCTCTCGATCTCCACTAACTTGTATGCTAGGAAAACCCGTTTGTCACAAAGCGAGGTAAATGCATCCTCATTCCATGCCAACAAAAAATCCTCCTCCATCCGATCAATGTATTTTTGAATCGAGTCGAACCCCCTGTGTTGTCGTTTGGACTGTTGCCGAGACAAACCAGGATATCCTACTTGAGACATTTGAGTTGGTTAGACAACCCATACCAATGTAACCCTTCCTCCCTACCCTCCCACGAGCTCCTCACCAATGACCAGAAATCTGGTAGTTGATGCTAGTTGTTGGAGTAAAGGAAGGCCCTGTTTCCCTGATGACTTCCGCATGCATGCAGTTCCACCAGTAACAGAGCATGGTCTGAGAGTGATCGTGGGAGGTGAGTAACTGATGTGAGGCCGAAGGAGTCATGTTCCTAGAGATTCGCAAGGCACCTGTCCAGCCTGCTGCAAATACGATTAGCACCTTCCCGGTTGTTGGACCAGGTAAAGCGGCTACCCCTGAACCCAAAATTGAAGAGGCCCATATAGGTAACAAAGTCCCTAATGTCCTGAATCCAACTGGACATCACAGAGGATCCACCATTCTTTTCAGACGGATCACTGATGGAGTTGAAGTCACCTCCCACAAACCAAGGCATATAATCTGTCTAAAATGAATTGAGAAAGGGCCAAAGCTCCAGATGTGTGCGTACCTCCGTTCTTGCATAGACGAAGGACCACAACAACTCGCCCTTTGGACATGGTATTTTTGTGTTGATACACTATGATGTCATGCTGATCCCCTCCACCTTAACATACTTCTTCTAGCAGATCCAAATATGGGAGTTATCCAGGCACCCATGCACAAATGATTGAAAGCCGAGCTTAATTGACAGACTAGGAAGTTTACCATGATCTTGTTTCTTCTCGATAATGACAACAATAGAAGCACGAGACTTATTAGCTTCTGATTACATAAGGGAGCGCTTAGCCTACACCCCCATTTCTCTTGCGTTCTAAATAATCAGGTATAACATTACACCTTAGAAAACCTAGCCTTGATACCGGGGACACCCGGGGATGAGAACAGAGACCTAGGAGCGGCTTCCTTCACTTTGGACCGAGTGAGAGGACCCATACTACCTTATGATACCATGCTCGTTTTAGGAAGGATGATCTTCTTCTTGAAGGATCCCTCCTCATCATCGAGAAGATACAGTTTAACCGTAGAAGACGTTCCTTCCATACATACCTCAGCATCCCTCTGGAGAACTGAGAGTAGGAACGCCTTCTGGGGAGAAACACGCTGGGTCTCTACCTCCTTTGAGACGCCTTCCGGAACTAGAGGCGCCTGAGGCACCGTGGAGGACGCCGACACCAGTTTGGTGTGAAGGGAGCCTGGAAGTGAAAACGGAGACAATTGAGAAGAAAAACGAACATGTGATGAAGGAGGAGACAGAGCTCCATACGATGGAGGCAGGGAGATAGAAAATAGATCAAGCTTGCTCCACGACCGTGCTTCAGTACGACTATCGATAGATACCCTACTGAGAACAGGGAAGGATATAGATGACAAGGGGGACCACGAGATCAGATCTGGTACTGAGGTGTCAGAGTCCGGTGCCGCAATCTCCAGACCAAAATCTTCATCAGGAAATGTCATCGGCCTGTGGGACCCATAATTCGAATTTGAAACGGGAAGACCAACGGTAGAATTTCCCCCCACCGGCATCACCGTGACTGGGAAAAACGCCATCTGAACCACTCAGGGCTCTAGTCGAGACAACCCCATCGCCGACGTCTGCTTGCCAGCCCCTTCACCCGATGCCTCCACAGGCCCAGAAGACCCAGAATTCGAAGAAGAAGGGATGCTGCGACTGAAACCCTCCCCGCCTGATCAGACTTTCAAGGCAAGGGGTTCGTCCAATGGCCCCTCCAAGAACTCCTTGTGAGAGGAGCCCAGAACCGATCGACACTTCCTGCAGAAGTTGACTGACTGCCCTTGGACCCCGCATGATGCACAGAACCTCAGAGGAGAAATAAAGAGAACCTGCTGCCACCACTGTAGGTCACTCCCCATTCGAACCAGCACCCGAGGTGGAAACTTCTTAGACAGATCCATCTCCACACAGATGTGAGGGCATTCCACTCTCATAAGAGAAGAGGTGAGATCATCCGAACAAAGGGATGATCCAAAAGATTCACCAACATCTTTGAGAATCGAAAAATTTTGCAGGGGGAGAGGAAGGCCTGGAAGACGCACCCAGACCACTATCGCAGAGGATTCCCTGCCATAATGGTGGTCCCATGACCAACATGACAACGAAAACCGCCAGGAGCCACATCGCCACTATACCCATGTCCAGGACCGCCCAAAATCTTCCCTAGAAGATAAGTGGATGCAGAAATCCACTTTTGATAGTTAAGACACCATCGTCGGAAGCGGTAGACCTCAATAATCAACAATGTTCTGAAAGAAGACCAGCGAAGGTTTATTGAAACCGAAATGGGCGACCAGCGAGAGATCAGGGAAGGAGGCTGCGTCTAGAAGCTCCGCCTCCATCAATTCAACCACAGGAAGATCATCAACCTTGCCCAAAGCTTTGGGGGCAACCACAATAGGAGGGATGAAAACCCTCCTCACCGGCGCTTTATCACCGGAAGAGATTGAAGAAGAAGGTACGCCACAAAGGATCTCCTTAAAAGACGGTCTCAAGCAATCCTCAACTAGAGATCCAATTGCCGTCGGACTCACAGGCCAGAGACCCACACCGACTGCGGCCAAAGCCTGAGCAGGCAAAGGGAGATCATCGGGCTGCGAGGAGTTCTCCATCCCCTAAAACCATGAAAACCCTAAAATATCAAAGAGACTATCAAATACTTAAAATACACCAAAATACATTTAAACCCCCTAAAAACCCCTAAAAATCCTTAAACCAACTAAAAATATGAAAAAACTAAGACACTAAAAACTATAAAAAAAACCCAAAACTGTAAAACCCTAAAATGATATAAAAGAAACCACCCCCGACCCTTAAAACCCATAAATAAAACCTAAAACCCCTAAAATCCAATATAATCCTAAAATATTTTAAAAACCCTATTAAACCTATAAAGAGTTTTTAATATCCAAAAAACCCTCTAAAGACACTAAAAACCTAAAAACCCCCAAAAGGATCATAAAACCCCTTGAAATCCTAAAAGACAAAAAACTCTTCAAATACCTAAAACCTTAAAACCCCTAAAACCCCTAAAATTCCTAAAGACCATGAAAACACTAAAAATCCTAAAACCCCAAAAAACCCAAAAAACACAAAAAACCATTAAAATGTTATATAGCCCTTGAAACACAAAATATAACCTAAAACCCTAAAAATAACCTAAAAACACTAAAATTACTATAACCCTAAAAACCCCAAAATCCCTAAAACACCTAAAAACCATAAAATCCCTAAAAACCAAAAAACACTAAAACCCCTAAAACTCTAAAACTCCTTAAAACATTAAAAACAAAAAAAACCATGAAATCCTAAAAATCATAAAGATCCCTAAAACCCTAAAATCCCAAAATAGCCCATAAAAACCCTAAAATACCTAAAAGTCCATAAAGACCTCAAATAACCTTAACAACCTAAAGATCCTAAACCCCCTTAATACCCTAAAAACAATTAAACCCCCCTAAAAATAATAAAATAATCTGAATAATCCTAAAAAACATAAACATTGTAAAAAACATTACAACTTCTAAAAATACATAAAACCCCCTAAACCCTTTTAAAACACTAAACCCCCCTAAAATCCTAAAATCCATTAAAAAAATCTAAAAACATATTAACCCTAAAAACCCTTAAACCCCTTAAAAAACTAAAATACTATAAACCCCAAAAAACCCTAAAATTTTGAAAAACCTAAAAAATCTAAAAAACCATAAAAGCCCTAAAACTTATACCCTACACTCTAATACCTACACCCTAAAACCTATACCTTAAACCTTAAAACCTGAACCCTAAACTTGAAATTTAGGTTCTGAGAACAGTAGAAGTACCTTGAAGGATGAATTACCATAATTTTATTTAATAAAATGAATCATTAAAAACATTTTACAAGAAATAAACATCATGGAAAATAAACTTTTTCCACTGAATATTGACATAAGAGAACCCAAAACCTGAATAGAGGATCTTTTCATGTTATATTTATAATTAATTTAAATATGATTGAGAAAAATATTGCCTCATATTAGGATCTTTATATGATAATGCTATTGATCTTCTGAGAAAACCATTTTGGATTACCATCATTGCATTGGGATAATCTATGTGTAGAATCCCTTTAGTGGTGATCCACATGTGCTCCTTTCATCTCCAAATGACATCGACTGAATTTCAAGTGCTAGCATATAAGATATAATATCATTTATTGTTCATCTTGATCACTAAAATATTCATTCTGTGTGAAGGAATTATTATCATTCATGAGAGGAGGAGAGGATAATGAATTTGAGAGAGAAGTTTGTTGTGAAAAATTATTCTCATTTCTCAATTAACCCTAAATAATAGACATAAAAATCTATTTCTAAATCTTGGGATTATGTTAAAATATTATTTTATTACATACCGGCTCGTAAATAATATTATAATAATTAAAAAACATCATTTCATATAATAATAATAATATTTATATTATTATTTGATGGTGTGAAATAACTACCACAATGATAAATATTATCTTATCGGCTTTCAAATTAATATTTTTCAATATAAAAATTCTTGTTCTACTCGAACCCCCCAATATTTATTGACTACCTAAATAAATAAATAAATAAATATTTTATTCATAAATAAATATTTTATTTAGAATACAGTGAACAAATATTTATTAAATATTCAATAATAAAAAATATTTTACTCACAATATGGTGAATAAATATTTATTAAATATTTACATAATAAAATAAATCATTTATCAATGAATAAATAATTATTTATTACCTTTTTAATATTAGTGATCAATAAAACTGGAATAACATTATTCTTCAGTCTTGAGAAAAATATGTATTCCAATAATTTAATTCAAATAGAATTTAATCAAGATAAATAGAATCACATAGTGTATGACCCTCTATGATTCTTTCTCATTGGTGTAAAATAGACATTACTATAGTCTAAGATTACTATCTTTCAATGAGTTAATGTCATCATGAAAAATAACTTAACGTCATAACATCAACAACCACTTACGAATGTTTCCCATGTAATATAATCATTTGGTCACAATATCTCATTTAGAAGGTTGCGCATTTGTGTCATCGACCTATATGCTTGAAATTTCCTTCTTTAACTGTCTGAAATAAAATCATTGTTACACCATTTCCATGGTATTTAATATTATCATTCCATTTCAATCAAATGGATGAGATATCATCTTCAATAAATATGGAAGGCGTAAATCCTTCTTCGACTTATTATTAATAACATGTCATTCATGATGCACCCAACATATCCAACTTCTCGATGAACATTATTTTCAAGGTTTACAAAAGAAATATAATTTTATGAGTCATAAAATACATCAATAATAATAATAAATTCTAAGGACCATTACACCTTCCTGTAGATAGGAATATCCAATGAATCCAAATCATGCAGAATTCCTACTAGTGGGTCTATTCACATAATATTTCATCTTAGAGATTACCATATTTGAACTTAATGCGAAAACGTTTCATCTTATTATGAGTACTCACACCAGATATTCAATATTATATGTGTCCAATGGGTCTACCACATTGAATTTCTTGGATATTCTGGTCACTGTGACTTCTCTTATTTGATAAAAATACCTTAAGAGAAAATACAGCTGATGTATGTTCTTCATCCACTGATGTTATGTTGGATCATTTGTGAAAACCACATCAAGAATTTTTTCATAATAGACTGTGATATGATCTATATTTCTAGGTACCACGTCAATATCTTGAATGAAGTTTTGTATCAAAACTACCCATTTAGCTACCTTAGAAGAAAAATTATACATGGAATCGGCTTTAGATTCTGCAACCACAACCTTTATTGATCTTTTTCAACTCAAAACACCTCCACTCAGAGTGAATATGTATCTCATCTACAATTTTGGATCATCTTGATCTATTTGGAAACTTGCATCTACATATTCTCTGATGACCAATTTCTCATCTCTTCCATAGACTAGAAACATATCCTTAATATACATAAAATACATAAGTATAGCCCTGACTTCCTTCCAACAGTGGTCACTTGGGTATTCATGATATCTTCCTACCACACTCGAGGAATATGCGACATCTAGTCTCATATATAGCATAACATACAAAATTTACCCAATCACTAACACATATGGAATCATTGATATTTTTTTTGTTTTTATTGACGTGTTTGAGGAAAAAATTTTATATAAATATTAATTTCATGTGACATTTCAAATAATTCCCTTTTATATTTTTCCATACTGAATCTATTTAGTTTCTTGTAAGTTTATGTACATTGACTTACACTATGGTTCCTCTTGGTTCAATCACGATAGATATTGATACCAAGAAAATATGTTATTTTACTTAACTCATTCATAGAGAATCATTTTTTTCAACTAGGATTTAATAGTCTATAATACTAGTATTTCATATCCAATGCGTAGTATTTCATCGACATATACTATTATGAAAGTTTCTAAACTCCCGCTAAAATGCTTAAAGACACAAGGATCAAATTCATTATTTATGAAACCAAATTCTATTATGGATTCATCAAAATGAATTTTCCATGATATGGATGTTTACTTTAATCCATAAATGGATATTTTTAATTTTTATACCTTATTATCATCCTTTAGTATCATGAATCCTTTATGTTGTGTCATGTAGACAACTACCTAATGGTTTCTGTTAAGGAAAATTGTTTTGAAATCCATTTTCCAAATCTCATAGTCAATTTTTTTTAGTTTCAAGTAGAATTGTGATGTATTTCTTCATGGAACCTGGAGAAACAGATTCATTTTACTCAGTGCCTTTATGTTGTTTGAACCCTTTTGATACCATTAGTTCTTTATAAGTACCAAATTTTCCATACAGGTCTTGTTTATTCTTGAATACCCATTTTCAACCAATTCTCTTTAATCAAACTATAATATCTAACAAAATCCATTCTTGGATTTGGTATATGGAATATATTATAGAATTCATAGTTTATTGGAATGTAAAAACATCTCTTCCACGTATTGCTTCCTTATAGGATATAAGATCATTATTATCAACTAATAATGAGTCACAATCCTTGGTGAGTAGAAAATCATATTGTTCTAGTTATTTAACCTCTCTTATAATCCTACACAATAATTGTGTCTCTGAAAAATCTACTTTCATGGGGCTTGTGGAATCCATTCCTATTCCAAGTCTTGTGTATCCTGAGTTTGGACATCATCAAATTTTATCTCACTCCAACTATCTCTTTTATAGAAGTGACTTCATTTATGAAATATGCGATGTCTACTGACCAAAATTTTCATTTCTATAGGGTCATATAGGTAATATCATTTAGTTTCTTTATAATACCCTATAAAGATACAATTAGTGACTTGGGGTTCATTTTTGTTTCCATAAATGGAATCAATAAATTCTTCAAAACCCCAAACTCGAATATGTGAAAATACGGTTTTACATCAATTCCATATCTAATATAAAATGATAGTTACTACTTTAGTTGGTAATCAATTTCGTATGTATACGGCTATTTGTAACACATATCCCCAAAAGTATAATAGAAGATTTTCTTGTCTCATCATTGATTTCACTATGCCTAACAAGGATTAATTCCTTATTTTTTTACACCATTACATTGATGTGTATAGGGATAAGTGAGTTGGGATATAATTTAAAACTCCCATAAATAAACAATGATGTCTTAATTAAGATATTCTATACCATGGCCTATGTGGATTTTATTTATATTCGTGCAATTATGGTTCTAAAATTGATTATTTTATTCGTTGAATTTTTCATAATATTTTTATTTATACCTTATTAAGTAGATATATCCATATTTATTTAAATAATCAGTAAAAGTTCTGAAGTACGAGTACAAACCCCTTTATTGAATTTGAAACAATCCACACTCATCGTTATGAACTAATTCAAGAATCACTTTGGACCTTTCACCTTTTCCACTAATTTTTCCATCGATCATTTCCCTTATAAACATTTGTGACATACATCGAGTGGTTTTAGTTCAAAATAATATATAAATCCATCATAGAGTAATTTTGTCAGAAAACATTATTTACATGACTTATCCATTAATACCATATTTGGGTGTGGTATGAGTCATGTTATGTCATTTTATTATTTATTCCCATTATTTTGTTAATGTAATCCAACACATAAGTACCATTATTTAAATATCCCATTCGATTAAAAGTTCTACATTTATAAAAAACCAACATTGATTCACGAGCATGAAAATAAATTCATCTTTATTAATTCTAGATATATAAATGATTTGTTTCTGTAATGGATTAAATATAATAAAAATATTTTAAAACGAAGATCATACACATTAGAAATGTGAGGTTGTAGTCCCTAATATCCACAACAACAACTTTGGCTTCGTTGGATGCTCGTGGATCTACCACCCCTCGATCAATATTTCTAAAAATAATTGGTTCATGTATTTGAATATATGTGTGAGTGACAAAAGATGTATCTAATAACCAATCTTTAAAAATAGATAAATTTGACTCTATAACAAGCACACCTAAAGATTACCATTTCTTCTTTTCCTAGGTGAAATTTTTCTTCCAATGGAACCTATTTCCACATGTGAAATAGAAAACATCCTACTCCCTTGATTTCCCCATGATATTTCTCTTCTAACAAGGGAGTGAGAATTACCTTTAGACTTATATCTCCTCTCTTGGCCTTTCCTTTTACTCACTAGAAATTCCAAATGAGTTTAATGCTTCATCTCTTTATCAATTTAGAAATGAAGATTGACTAGATCCATAAGAGACTTCTAAATGTTGTTCATATTAAAGTTAAAAACAAATATGGAGAAGCTCCAAGGGATTGATTCTATAAATATATAAGTGTGTAGTTATTTTGGGAGTTTAAAACCTAGACTATCCTGATGCTCAATGTATACAGTGAGTTTGACTATGTGAGGTATAATTGGTGGAACCTCTCCAAGATTACTCTAAAAGATTTCCTTAGATATCTTAAGCATTTCATGACTAACACTCTCCAGATATAGGCCTTGTAGAAGAATGATCATGTTAGAAGTGTCCATACCTGCATGATTTTTCAAGATTTCACTATAAATGGATGATATCATTAAACACTAAATGTTGACTTCATCGATCAAGGGTTTATCATATACACTGAACTATTTATCACTCACCTTCTTTGAAGGTGGATCAGGTAATGAGGATTCTAGCATGTAAGTCTTTTTCATGGAATAACATAACCCAAATCCATCTGAACCATTATTGGATGTCAGAGATAATAAGAAGATGTTCTTTCTCTAATGTTGATCTTAATGATAATGTGCATGATGAATGTTCCATTATTCTAAAATTATAAAATATAAGATTATTACTACTAAATTTTTTTACAATTTATGTGAGACACAATAAAATTAAGAATTATGAAGTTTCTCTCTATTTTATAATGTATCAACGACCCTCTCCATTAAACTAAGAATGTACCATCACTCGAGAAATTCTAGTAGAAACGGTCCATACTTTCTTTATTGATGACCTCTAATATAGACATAAAAACCATAATATGGTATTTTGGTAGGCAGTATTTCCATCTATGGGCTTGCTGTTCCTTGATCCATTGAGGGGACTCCCCAGTCCTGAAATTATAACATGTATTTTCTCAAAACATGCCTCTAATTTTGTTTGGAATAGACAGTGGCTATTAAATTCAATAAAAGTTTCATTAAGACAACCCAAAACCATCATGATTAATACCTTATAAAAATAAGTATCCAAAATATGACCATGTAGACACTTCATCATCATCATGTAAATTTTTATTCAGTGAAAAAGGAATGTAGAAGAAGAATCCAATCAACCAGCTCCTGACGACAAGGACCGGGCTATAGAGGTCAAAATAAATGAAGACCGAGGTCGTCCCCTTGAATAAGATTGAACTATTCGGGCTTAAGGCTGTCCACCGAGTGGAAAAAACATTCTTAGAACCAGAAACAAATAGAGAGGCTAAGTGACGTGAAACCTTATTACCCTCACCCCATGTTTTCTGCACATTAGTGTTTCTATCAAGAAGATTTCTACACCTTATGATGATGTAGAAGATCGACCCTGAGTAAGGGCCACAACCCTTAGTGGAGTTGTGAACTATTAAAGAATCGATTTCATCTTTGAGGATGTCTAAGATCCTCTGGCCATATAGTCTGATCCCCGTGTGTAATGTCATAGCCTCCGCCTGGAGAGAGGTCCCCCGACCCAGCCGGACTAAAAAATCCATGAAGATCAACCCGTTGGTATCCCGCACCACACCCCCTCCTCTAATGACTTCCAAGGTGCATGAGACATCAGTGTTGAGATTCAATCCTCTTGAAGAAGGTCACCACCAGACCCAATTTCCCCCAACGCTGCTACTGGAGGGATGGGATACGCTAGTCCCTACTTTGAAATGACTAAGAGAGGGAGTGTCCCTTTAGTTGGGAACAATTCTGGGGAGGTCAATCAGAATATTTCGCATCCATGTGATAATAGTGTGAACTGACAAAAAACCTACTTTGTGATTCAATTTATTACTCTCCCACCAAAGACACCAGTAACCTATAAGCAACACCACTGTGTGAGACAATGTTTCTGGGCCTCTGTTGCCCATTCCATTAAACAATATTTCCAGAAATGGATGGTCCTCCTGTTGGATATACAAGCCGAGAAATATGAGATGAAAAATTGAAGAGGAACAAAAATTAGCACACAACACAAAGGAGATTTCATGCTTTTTCACATTTGAAATTTCAGATTATAATTACATCAATTTATAGAACAACAACATTAAATGCATAGAATTTTTGTTGGTACAAAGAAATACCAAAACATTAAATACAGAGAATCTATGGCGGTACAAGGAAAGACCAAAATATTAAATGCAGAGAATTTATGAAGGTATAAAGATATACCAAATATTTAAATGAAGAGCATTTATGACTCTATAAAGATATACCAAATCCTTAAATGCATAGCCTTTAAGTTCATTCAAATAAAAAATAAATTCAGCGGACCCGCATGAAATAAATGACGGAAAAAAAACGTGGGCTGCTTGACCGGTGGGTTTTTTGTTTGCAATTCCAACACTCCCCTTCAAACAAAAATTGGATTCATTCCGAGCATCGTTCTGAGTCTTTTGAATACATCTGTCGGTAATGCCTTTGTGAAAATATCATCCACCTGTTCCTTAGTATGACGATATTCCAATTTTATCGTTTTCTTCTTCACATGATCTCTCAAAAAATGGAATCGGGTATCAATATGTTTGCTTCTTCCATGCTGCACCGGATTTTTGGAAAGTTCAATTTCCGACTTGTTATACACATATATCACTGTGGATCCATCATGCGGATGCTTCAACTCCTTTATCAGATTTCTCAACAAGATTCCCTAAAAACAGTGGATAATGCCACCACGTACTATGCTTCACATGTAGACAAGGCGACCAAACTTTGCTTCCTTGAATTCACATGAAAGCAGTCGATCCAAGGAAAAATACATACCCAGTGGTGCTTTTTCTTTCATCTTGGTCGCCTCCCCAGTAACAGTCTAAGTATCCATGCAGATTTGTTTCTTAATTGTACGGATAAAAATGACCAAAATCCACCGTTCCTTTAACATACCTAAGGATACTTTTTTCCGCTAAACAGTGTGACTCTTTCAGTGCTTCCATATACCTGCTTAGAAGCCCAAAACTATAGACAATATCAGGCCTTGTGATTGTGAGATACATCAGGCTTCCAATCAGACTCTTGAACAGAGTCGAGTCAACACTTCTTCCTTCTCCATCTCTTTTCAGTTTTATGTTCATTGCCACAGGTGTGTTTACAGCATTGCAATTGTCCATCTTGATTTTTTCAAGCAACTCCTTATCATACCTCTTCTGAGAAATATAGATACCTTCATGTTGTTGCTTTACTTCTATGCCCAGAAAGAAGGACATGAGACCTCCTTCAGTCATCTCGAACTCCTTGAACATAGCCTTCTTGAAATCATCAAACATATGTTTATTATTACCTGTAAATAGAAAATCATCAACATACAAGCATGCAATGAGTATATCACCACAATCATTCTTCTTGATGTAAACTACAAGCTCATATGGACATTTGTTGAAGCCGTTCTCTCAATGATAGCTGTCAGTGTGTGCATTCCAAGCATGAGGAGCATGCTTCAACCCATAAAGAGATTTCTTAAGTCGATAAACTTTGTATTCCTCCCTTTTCATAACAAAAACTCCAGGCTGGTCTACATAGACCTCTTCCTCTAGAATTCCATTCAGGAATGTAGACTTCACATCCAATTGGTAGATCATCCAAATATGATGAAAAACAAGGGAGATAATCATTCTCACAGTGTCAAGATGAGCAACAGGAGTGAATACTTCTTTATAGTCCACCCCATACTTCTGTTTGTACCCCTTTGCTATGATCCTTTCCTTGTAGCGATCGATTTCACCATCATCATTCCGCTTGATCTTGTACACCCATTTGACTGCAATGGTTTTCAGGCTATTAGAAACTGTTGTTAGATCCTATGTGTCATTTTTCTCTGTGGTACAAATTTATTCTCCCATAGACATTCTCCAACATTCTTCCCCTGTGGATTTCTGAAACGTCAGAGGCTCATGATCTTCATAGAGGCAAAAAATATTTACCTCTTCGGTTTGCTCATAAATGTCTCTTAAGATTTTCATTTTCATGGGAGCCATGGGTGAGGATGAGTTCACCAAATTTTGACTTGATGAAGTCCTTTGAGGAGTGATGGAATGTCCTCCTAGACTCATGTGTACTGATGATGCGCATGGGGAAGGTGTTTTTGGCGTTTGCTCTTGATGATCATGCCTTTCTTCTGGATCTTCTGTTTCAACTAGAATCTATTTGTTTGGTTCTTCATCATTCAATTTCCAAGTTTCTTCCTCACTAAAGACCACATTTCTACTCACCACTAATTTATTGTTTAGTGGATTGTAGAGATTATAGGCTTTAGACTCTTCACTGTAGCTGATGAAGATGCACTTTTCACCACGATCATCAAGCTTACTTCTTCTCGCTTCTGGAACTGGAGTGTAGGCAACACACCTGAAGATTTTTAGGTGTGCTACGCTCGGTCTGTAGCCACTCTATGCCTCTTTTGGTGTCAAGTTTTTGACACTTTTGGTTGGACACCGATTGAGTAGATATGCAGTACATGACACTGCTTCTGCCCAGAAGTTCTTTGGAAAGCCTTTCTCCTTCAGCATGGTCCTATTCATGTCAAGGATGGTGTGGTTCTTCCTTTCTGCAATGCCATTGTACTGTGGCGTGTAAGCAGTAGTATATTGTTTCTTTATGCCTTGTTCCATGCAAAAATATTGAAATGCATTTGAAGTGTACTATCCACCTCTTTCATATCTGAGAACGTTGATTCTATAACAACTTTCAGCTTCAACAAGATATTTTAACATTTTAAAGATTGAAAATGCAGAAGATTTTTCTTTGATACAATACACCCATACTTTCTTACTAAAATCATCAATGATGGAAAAAAATACCTATTACCTCCAAGTGAGGGCGTTTCAAGCGGTCCACAGATATTAGTGGGAACTAACTGAAGTGGTTCATTTGATCTTCTAGACATTCCACTTGGGAAGGATTTCCTTTGTTTCTTGCCGAGTGTACACGCCTCACACACATGATTTGGAACTTCAATCGTCGGCAATCCGCACACCATGCTTGATGAGGATAGAAGTTTAAGCCCACTAAAATGCAGATGTCCAAATCGTAGATGCCATCTCCATGTGCCATTCTTCATTAGTACCAAAAGACACTCCTCGACCTTTGTGTTGATTTGAAGTGGAAACATGTGATTGTTCACCATTTGGACTTGAGAAACAAATCTCCTATGAGCATCCCTTATAGAAAAATAATAATTCTCCATGTGTATAACATACCCCTTCTCAAGGATTTGGCCAAGACTAATGATATTGTTTTTCATGTTTGGTACATAATACTCATTAGAGATGTAATTTGTCTCACCATTCTTCTGATATATTTTGATTTTACCTTTTCCAATCACGGGTACGTTTGATGAGTCGCCAAAGCTCAAGTCACCACGAACTTCTTCTGTGATTTCCTTGAATAGTTCATTATTACCACTCATTTGGTGGCTTGCACCAATGTCGAGATACCATACACCGGGGTGTTCACATGCCTTTTCTTTTTCCAATAGAAGTGTGGTACCTTCTTCTTCATGATGATATGCTTCATTATAGTTGGATCGTTCATCATGACCCACATTGCTCCAATAATCAGAAGCATAATGGCCAAATTTCTTACACTTGTGGCATTGAATGTTCTTTGCCTTTCCATTACCACGCATGAATTTTCCTCCACCATTACCTCTTCCATGAAAGATGGTAGGATTTTGTTTTTATTCTTAATGTCTTGGATAATATCCATGACCTCTTCCTCTTCCATGATGACCGTCTCGTTTCATGTGACCATTATTTTGTTCTTGTAGAGTCAACTTCGACTTCAAGGCATGATCTATTATTGAACCGGTATTATTTTGCATCCATTTATCATGAACTTGCAATGACCCCATCAGTTCTTCAATGGATAGTTTCTCCAAATCATTTGATTCTTCAATTTCCACAACCACATTCTCAAAATTGGTTGTCAAAGATCGAAGTGATTTTTTGATAACTCGAATGTCATCCACTTTTTCACCATTCCTTTTCTAATTGTTAACAATAACAATTAATCTTGATAAATAATCAAAGATACTCTCACCTTCTTTCATGTGCACCACTTCAAATTCTGCTCTTAATGTTTGAATATGTACCCGCTTTACTCGATCAACACCTTTAAAGATGGTGGAAAGGGTATCCCAAGATTTCATGCTTGATGTTTCTTCGGAAATATTTTCGAATGTTGATTCATCCAACCCTTGATATAGGAGGAAAAACACCTTGTTGTCTTTCTTTCTTTTATTTTAGAGGCCCATCTTTTCTTCATTAGTGAAGGCGGCTTCTTCCTCCGTAGTGGGTACAACATACCCATCGGTAACGATCTCCCATAATTCATGTGACAAGAATAACTCCTTCATTGGATGCACCATCTTTCGTAGTTGTCCTTGGATAGCTTTGGAACTTGCGGCTAGATTGCAGCCATCTTAAAAAAATGGAGGATCTTGATAACTGCCACTGATACCAGTTGGTTGGCTATACAAGCCGAGAAATACGAGAGGAAGAAAAATTGAAGAGGAAGAAATATAGGCACACAACACAAAAGATCTTTCAAGCTTTGTATTTCTCAATTGAAATTTCAGACTACAATTACATCAATTTATAGACCCACAACATTAAATTCATAGCATTTATGTTGGTACGAAGAAAGACCAAAACATTAAATACAGAGAATCTATGACGGTACAAGAAAAGACCAAAATATTAAATGCAGAGCATTTATGACAGTACAAAGATATACCAAATCATTAAATGTAGAGCATTTACGACGGTACAAAGATATACCAAATCCTTAAATGCATATCATTTAAATTCATTCAAATAAAAAATAAATGAGGCGGACCCGCGTGAAATAAATGACTCAGAAAAAAAACACGGATTGTTTGACCCATGTGGTTTTTGTTTGCAATTCCAACACCCCCATCATCGGAGAGAAGACAACATTAAACTCTCCAAAGAAATTACACACCTTCTTTTCCCACTCACTATCAAAGAACGGGTTCCCCGACCATTCCTCACCATGGAATTTACAACAAACACAACTAGAGAATATATTAATCCCAAAACGCTTGATGTTCTCATCAGTTGGGACTGCACCTCTACTGATTCTACAAGGGAGGAAATTATATTTCTTTGGAATTATTTTGACCCAATGAACCTCATCCCAAGCGTCTGCATGGGTCTGCAAGGAGTTGATATGGTGAAAATATTTTTAAGTGAATTCCCCTGAGGGGGATGGGGCAAAAACACATCTATCCGGGTCTGAGGATAAATAGATGAGATTGAAATGATCCAGCTAATCCCTAGTCAGAACTATATTAATTAAGGGGGGAAACAATTGACCTCCCTGAAGGTGATGTGGGTGGTCAGACAACCTGGGAAACTGAGCAGATCCCCGCACAAATTCAGATTCCAGAAAGAGATGTCACCTTTCTCGATTAACCAGCGGGAGTGTGGGATGAGGATCGAAACAAGGGGGATAATGATCTACCAAAAAGTGGGGGATTTCCCATTCACAAAATCATGGTATCCCAACACACATTGCATGGAAATACCCCAATGACTCTAACATTCAAGAATTCTCCATACTAGTCTTTCATGCACACAGTGGAGGGTATCCAGGAGACTCCGAATGTTGATGCCTCCTTCACTGATCGGCATCACCATTTTATTCCAAGAGACCCAGTGTATTTTGACTTCGAAGAGCGGGTCCCAAATCAACATAGCCAAAATTCTATTGATATTATTGATAACTACTTTCAGGACTTTAAGCACTATAAGGGAATGCACCGGGGTAGCTAGAAGAATGCTGTTAACAAGAGTGATCCTACCACCAAAGGACAGAAACTAGTTCTTTCAGTTAAGTACCCGATCATTAATCCGGGTGAGGAGGGGGTCGAAAGCACTGATACATAGCCTTTTTGATGATATGGGTGAGCCCCGATAAGTCATAGAAAAAGACCCTCTCTGCATTCTCAAAACATTGATCATCGAAGAAACCCGGTTGGTGGTACATACAATGGCAACATAGAATGTGCTCTTTTGTTATTGATCGTATGCCCACTCTAGTTGTAGTAATCCTTCAATAATTTTATCAAGCCTCGTAAGGATCACTTCGATGCATTGAGAAATAAAATAGTGTCATCCACAAACATGAGGTGGGAGACACTCTATGATTTCCTTCTCATTTTGAAAGGCATAATGTTTCCATTGTTGATGCATTGCTGAATGAGATGGCTCAAGACATCCTGGAAAAGGATAAAGAGAATTGGAGAGATTGGGTTCCCCTATCTTGGGCCACTGGTTGATTTTAAGAAGCTGAAACTCTTCCCCGTGAAGGAAATCGAATGCCATGCAGAGCTGAAACACCAGAAAATGATATCAACATTGCGAGAGTTAAGACCCATACCTGCCAATACTATGTTGATGAAGGACCATTCCACATGATCAAAAGCCTTATTCACATTGAGTTTAATTTCCATATTAGAGCCATGGGTTTGGAAATTGATGTACCTCATCATTTCCTATGCCAGAGCGGTGGCCTCCTAGATTGATCACCCCTTAATAAAACCATGTTGTTCCAATGAGAACCATCTCAGTAGATGAAAGGACAATATTGAATTAATGATACCCACCCGAATCTTATACATGACATTACACATGATCACGGGGTGATAATGCTGAATATAATTTGGTTTTTTAGACTTGGGAAGTAGAACAAGCATAGTGGAACATGCAACATTGGAAAAATTACCACCCCCAATGAAGTCCTGGATGGAAGTGATCAAATCCTCCTTCACAATATCCCTGGACGACCTATAGAAAGCACCAGGGAAACTGTCTAAGCCTACAATGATATCCAGGTTTAGGTGCATCAGGGCCTCAAGGATCTTTTTCTCATTCAGCAAAGACCCTAAGAAAACATAGTCCTGGTCTGAAACAAGGTTGGTAATCACATAAAAAATATATGAGTTTTCTGAGGGGTATCCATTGGGAAGCGCAGCATTAGGGTCTGCAAGGATCTCTCTGAAGTAAGAGTTTTCTAGCCCATCCAACCACATCCTTGTCCTCAGAGAAGAACCCATCGCCAAGGTCAATATTCTGCATAACAATTCTCTTCTCCTCCTTTATACAACCATAAAACAATGTAGTGTTTCTACCACCCTCTTTGAGCCATTTGATCATTTCCCCCTCCCTAGAAAGGTGTTCTTTCTTTAGAATAATCTCCTCCAGGAGGTCCTTCTTCGTTGAGAGATCCTCGAAAGCCTGATCATCCCAGTCCTCCTCCAGGAGGAATTCAGGATGATCAACATCCTGCATGGAATTCTGCATGGCCTTGTCAAATGGAGGAATAGCTTTCGACCATGACTGGAGCTTCGAATTCAACCGACGTAACATGGTATGAAGGGAATACCACTTATTACCCTGGGAAGGATTGACCCAGGATGTTCTGAAATGATCTTGATAACCTGGGAGAGGAACCCAGAGTTAACTATACCTGAAGCAATCATGAGTGGATTGCGCAAAAGATAGGGAGACCATAAGAGAAGAATGGTCTGAGATCCCATGAAACAGATGTTTCACCTTTGAACTGTTGAAAGTTGAAATGGAATATATGTTAGCCAAACAACAGTCCAAGTAGCCCCATGATAGGTGATTCCCCAATTGATTGTTACAATGTGTGAAACAATCCCCTACAAAGCCGAGGTCAGAGAGGCCATTGGCCGCCATGAAGTGATTAATGGATAAGCTTTCTCTCATAGGGAAGGGTCCCCTACCCTTCCTCTCTACTGGGTCATCCACAACATTGATATCTCCCCCAACGATCCAAGGAGTAGAACCATGGTCAAACCCGGAGAAATATTTCCACATGACCTTTCTTTGAGGAAGATTGAAACTCCCATAAACAAAGTAAATGAAGAAAGAATAATGAGAATGATTATCCTTAGTAGTGATAAACCGATCAATAGCTTGCACCAAGTTCACATTGCACTTCTTGTTCTAGAGAACCCAAATATGGTGGCTACTTGGAACAGAATGCATGAATCCATGCATCGTAAGCTTGCAATAGAAATCCCCAATCTTTTAGGGATGTTGTTTGTGTTCTAGGATAGCCACAACTGAATCCTTTTTATTAAATATTTTTGCTGTGAGGAAGTCTGTTTTATGCTTGGAGCCAATGCCCCATATATTTCAAATGAGAAAATGAATCATTGAGAGAAGATAGTCCTCAGACTAGACCCAAAACATGTATCCTTACCAAAGTGGGAGGAGGACTTCGCCTCATGGGATTTGGATCTAGATCTAGATCTACTTCACACCCCAGTCTCCTTAGGTGAAAACCTGACTGGTGTTGATAAATCCACATGAGTGTATAATATTCTCTTGTCAAAACCACTAGGTAAGGATGGATGGCCTTCCCTTTTGAGTACTACCACCCATGGAGGATATCCTACCCAAGGCACTGCTTGGGGGACTAAGGAAGTTGGCAGGGAAAGCTCTGCAGAGGCCGTTTCGGGGATAAAAGGATCTCCGCTAAAGCCAACTAACTAACAATCACTTCATCTATAGGAGGAGCCAGGGTGGGTAGACGTGAGGAAAAATAGATCAGGGCAGGTAGAGGCAAGGCATGAGAGATCTGGGATGAGATGAAGCCAAGACTATCCCTTTGGTTCACCTCTACCAAGGGCTACAATAAAAAAGAAAGATAGAATGAAGAGAAAATACCTGAAGAGGGGGAAAACTTCCTAGAAAAAAGGAAACCATATCCCTGTAGGATGGCAATACACTCTCTTGGAGGGTGCCCAGAGAGATGACCAAAGGTTTATTAGATGGACTCTCTGAAGGCTGCGGCAGATAGACAGGGAGAGAAACCGCATCGGAGGACAAATCCTACACCAGAAGCGCCTTTGACTGAGCAGGAAGTGGGGGGGGGATACCCTACTTTCTTGAGCCACCACCGACTCAAGTTATTACATCCATAAAATAAATAATAAATAAGAAATAAATACATAAATAAATAAATGACTTGATCATGAGATTATCTAATAGTTGATTTATTGACCAGACAATAAATCAACCTATGGTCTAGGGGAAAACTAATTATGACGTTCTAGGAACGAGTTGCAACATTCCACTTATTCACCTATGTATAATCTAGGATTATATCATCTTGGTTCCATATTTAACCGCCTCCATGCACCTTGAGATACACCATTTATTACATATATTTATAAATCACATATACGTGTGGGGAACCAAAGGATTGGTTAAGGGAAATTACATAAATATCCTCAGACATACAAGTCCTACATAATAAGGGAGGGAGGAATGATCACATGACATAATATTTAATTTAATAATTAATAATTGAAAACCATGTAATAAATAAAATTATTGGAATTCAATGCATAACAAGGTCTTGGTCAAACTCATGAACATTCATACATTTACAACAATTATACAACAATACGCTGGATAATATCCATTTATATTCATTAATTATTATTAATATTGATTAACTTTCATTAATTAATTAATTAATTCCCTTTTATCTTAATTACCCTATGAATTCTATTGGATATATCCATCATAAATGAATTTATGGAAAATAAACGACATGGCTAATAATTCTAGATAATTAATATAAATTAATTGATAATTTTTAATTCTTTAAAAAATTTATTAGTTAATCAAACACATTAGGTTCTAAAAAATGTAATGATGTTATATTATTATAATAAATAATTTTTTGTAATTTAATTTTTTCCCTTTATTGAGAGAGTAGGAAACGTGCACTTACCAGTTACGTGTTGTGTTCCACAGATTCCATGTACCATGGAAAAATGCATGAGTATTTGGTGTGTACCTCATCCGGACTACATAGAATTACTAACCAACTACATGTTAGGTAACATGTTTTTCATGTTTCTACATAACCCAACAAATGACTTGGTATCTTATTTGAAGGTGATACCACACAACTTGTACTCCAACAACCCGCCATGTGTTCTGTTATTCATGTCTCCGCATAACCCACTAAATGTCTTAGTGTCTATTTGAATCATATGATATAATTAATGAAACACCATGTATTCCAGATACCCATCATGTATTTTTTTTAATTATACAATATTTTGTGTCTCACATGGTTTTTAACCTTGTATTTTACCACATGCTTTGCATGAATTTCACCGCTAAACAATGAAAACAATACAACATGTATTCTAGCTAAACATCTTATAATCTAGAATGTTTCATTCTTGGTTGGACAGATCTTCACATAGTGTGAAATAACTGCACCACATATTGTTACTTCTTTTTATGTCATGTATCCAACAACATGATCAAGTGCAATGCATTTGGGCACACAATGTGTGCTCAGGGTACAAACCGTATAACCCAGTCTTATTGGCCAGAATCCTTGGAACTTACCAATAGAATCTCTAGTCATTCCTCATCAATTTATACCCCTTTATGAATATATGAATATTAAATAATCTAATAAAAATATCAAAAGCATGTTTAATAAAATTTATTAAATAATGAATATTATAGAACAGAAATATCTTACCACTATTGTGTATAATAGATCAACAATAAAATAAATAATTATAAATTTAAAACATGATCCCTCTAATACAACTTGAAGGTTCCCATCACAGTGGAAGTTCCTTGAATGGTGAATAACTATAAAGATTTTTTCAATTCAATGGATCATTCACAATATTTTACAGGATGTAAACATCATGACCAATGCAATTATTCGACCGAATTTGGACATAAGAGAATGTAGAACCTGAAGAGAGTGATTTTTCATGATGAATTAATTTTTAATTGAAATATGATCGAGATAAATTTTTACCTAAATTTAGGTTCCTTCATAGACGATGTTTTTTATCTTCTGAATAACCCATTCCAATTAAAATCATTACGTAAGGGAGGATTCAATTGTAGAATCCATATAGAGGTGATTCACACATGCTCGTTTGATCACCAAATGACACTGATTGATTTTTTGGATCTAGTACATAGGATCTATCATCTCTTTTTTTCATCTTCATTGCTACAAGATCCATCAAGATTAAAAGTGGTCTTCTTATTCTGGGAATACGAGAGAATAATTAATTTGAGATAGAAGTCTGTTGTGTGAAATAATTCTCAATTATTGATTATCCATTTATAATAGACATAAATATCTTTTTATAGACCTAATGTTTAAGTTAAAATATCATTTAATTATATAATCACCCCAAAATAATATTAAAACCCTTATCAAACACCATTTAATATAATAATAATTATTTCATTATTTTATGGTGTGCACTAGCTATAATAATGATAAATATTATTTTACCAGATTGTAAATTAATATTTATCACCAAACACATTCTAGTTATGCTCGAACTCATTGAAATTAATTATATATGAGAATAAATATTTAATTAAATATTTTATTCATACATAAATATTTTTTCCAAAATATGGAGAAAAAAATATTTATTAAATTTTCAACAAATAAAATAAATATTCCACTCAAAATTTAGTGAATAAATATTTATTAAATGTTCATGAAATTAAATTAATCATTTACCAGTGAATAGATAATTTTTTATTACCTTGTGAATATTATAGATCAATAAAACTTCAATAAAATTATTCCTTGGTATTGAGATTAATATTTATTCAAATAATTAAATCCAAATAGAATTTATTTTAGATAAAAAAACTTAGTGTTTGATCCTCTAGGATTATATATCGTTAGAATTATGTAGGTTTTCTTGAATTCCAAGAATAATATCTAGAAAAGGGTCGTGGAAACCATGAGAAATAATGTAATGTTAAAATGAAAAAAACACATATGAATGCTTTCTAAATAATATAATACCTTTATCAAAATATCTCATCAAGCAGGCTGCACATCTGTGTCATCAACCAATATTTTTGATAGGTATTTATTTGACTAATTGTAATAAACTCATCATTACACCATGACCATGGAATTTAATGTGAAAATTTCATTTCAATAAAAGGAATGATATATCATATTCCATAAAGATGGAAGAGATAAATCCTTCCTCATATTAATGTTAATAACATGTCATTCGTGATGAACCCAACATATCCAACTTTTTCATGAATTGTAATTTCAAGGCTTATGAAATACATCTAAGTTTGTGAGTCATAAAATGAAATAACAATAATCATAAATTCTAAATAACATTACACATTCTCATAGATTGGAATATCCATTGACAACAAAACATGTGAAATTATTAATGGAAGGATTGTTCTCACAATCTTCTGTATTTGAGATTACTAAGTGTGAACTAAATGACAAGAAGTCTCAAATTATTACAAGTACTCACACATGATAATCAAAATTCAATGTGTCACATTATAGTTTGTTATCTGACCGTAGAACTATATTTAATAATATCATCATGTAATTTTAAGGTTTCTATCATAGAGGAAAACTGATATGACATTATCAATGTGATTGACACTCTAAGACCTTATTACACTAAATTCATGCAGAACAATGAATTGTATGTAATAAGATGTTTTTATTAATATTCAATTGTTAAATATACAAGTAATAAAAGTAAAATTGTTTGTTATGGAACACCAACTCCAATAGGAAACCCAATACCCTACACCCTAAACCCATAAACCTATACCCTAAACCCTATTCGAAACACCCTTAACCCTAAATCCTACATCTTACACCCTATACCCTACACCATAAACAATAAAACCTATATCTTGAACTCTAAACCCTCTAACCCAAACCCTGCAAGACCATAAAAACCCTAAAAAAGACATTAAAAGAACCTAAAAACCCTAAAAGATACTAAAACCCCTTAAAAACAATAAATTACCCTAAAAACTCTTAAAATCCTCTAAAAGACCATAAAAACCCAAAAAACACTAAATTACTCTAAACCCACTAAAAGACCTTAAAACCCCTAAAAAATAATAAGAACCTAAAACCCTTCAAATACTCTAAAACCCCAAAAATACCTAAAAATAAAAAAAACTGAAACACTAAAAAAATACTAAATCCCAAAAAAATCCAAAAATTCCTAAAACCCCTAAAAACCCTAAAAAACAAAAAAACCATAAAACCTTAAAAATCCATAAAAACCCTAAAAACCACCAGACCCCTAAACCCCCCCCCCCCCAAAAAAACCCTACGAAACCCTAAAATATTAAAAACACTAAAAACCTATAACCCCCCCCACAAGTAAAAGTCCCAAAAAATCCATTAAACCCCTATTAATACTCTAAAAATCATATAAACTGTAAAACACCCAAAACACCCCAAAAAACCTTAAAACCTCTAAAGAGCCCTGAATCCCCAAAACCATAAAAGCCTAAAACCCTAAAAAATCCTAAAAAACCAAAAGACCCTAAAACCCTATAAGACCCTAAATTACTATAAAATACCCTAAACCCCTAAAAAAATAAAAACACAAATACCCTAAAAAATAGTAAAACCCAAAACCCTAAAAAACTAAAAATCCTAAAAGACCCTAAAAATCCTAAAACATCCTAAAATACCCTAAAACCATAGAATATCTTAAAAAACCAAAAAATCCCCTTAATGTCCAAAAATAAAAAAATTTCAGAAATCCCCTAAACACCCAAAAAATACTTATAAAACAATTAAAAACTTATTAATTGAAAAATGAAAAAAAAACCAAAAATCCCCTTAAAACTCTTAAAAACAGTAAAAATACCTAAAACCCAAAAATTACCTAAAAACCAATAAAAACCCTAAAATTATTTAAACCCCTAGAAACGCCTTAAAACCCTAAAAAGATCCTAAAATCCTAAAAAAGACACTAAAATAAAAAACACTAAAAAAACCTAAAACCCCTGAAAAGGTCTTAAAAACCCTAAACCCCTAAAAGATTCTAAAAACCCTAAAAAACATAAATGTTACAAAAACAAATTAAATCCCTAAAAAAAACTCTAAAACCCTTAAAAACACTAAATACCCCTAAAATCACTAAATACCACAAAATGTCCCTAAAACACCCTAAAGAACCAAAACCCCCTAAAACCATAAAAACGCCCATGAAACCTAAAAATATATAAAAATACCCTAAAATGCTCAAAAAAATCCTAAAACCTCTAAAAATCCATAAAAGTCTAAAACCCCGAAAAAACATAAAACCCCTAAGAAAACCCCTAAAAGATGGTGGCTATGTCTCCCGAATCCTCTCACACTCACTTGGGATGGCGACTCCTCTTGCGACTCCACATCACGGTGGTGCCTTCCCTGTGGTTTTGGATTCTCCGGCATTGGCTTTCCCCGCTTCGTTGCTCCCTCCTCTCGCGGTGTGTTCCTTTTTGGGTTTTCAGTGCCCCTGAAGATTTCATTTCTCTGGCGTCAACCCCCGATGAAGAAGTCAACCATGGAGGATCAGGTCAGATCCAGCCTCTCTGATGTGCAGATCTACTGTTTGGAGAAGTGGTCCGACTCTGGTGTTTCACGTCGTGGATCTTCAGTGGATTTGTTCAGATCTTGTCTTCTGGCCCTGGGGGCATGGTCCAGATATGCTTTGGTGGTACTTGATGTTGTGCGAAGAGTTGTGGCCTTGCGGTTGAGGGAGGATGAACAGAAGAGTGGGTTATGGCCTCAGCTTCCTTTCTACGATATCTATTTTCGGTTTGTTGTGGTGATTTGGCAGGCGGCGTCGCAGATTCTTGCACTGCTTGGCTTCAGGTGGCTTAGGAGAGGTCCAGGATTGGTGAGGTCGTGTGTCTTTGTTATGGGGATGGATCATTGGTGGTCTTCTCGGCCTTGTGATGGTTCTATGTACTTGGTGTCATATTCTATGTTGCGGGTTTTTAGATCTGTTCAGGAGGCGGAGATCAGATCAGCATTGAACCGATTTGTGCAGGTTACGCAGGTTCTTCTTTCTGACTTCTCCATTTCGGTTTTGTCCCCTGCTAATGCTGAAGGGATCGTCAAGTTTTGTTTCATTTTGGATGCTATGTTGGATGGTGGTTTTTTGTGCGGTGGATGGTTTGGTTGTGATCTGCTGTGGATGCTAGTTTTTTGGTTCTGTTGCATGGCGCTGGATGCCGCGTTGGCTGCTGTGGTTCAGTGATGGGTAAGGGTTCTAGTTTCCCTCAAGCTATTGATGAATTGCTGGTTGGGTTGTGATGTGGTTATGTTCTTTCCCTGGATTCTGGCAGCTCTATGATCCTGGTTGTGCTGCTGGGTGCCTACTTTTAGAATGTTGGTTCGTTCTTGGCTGGAATGTGAGGAAAATGTCAATCTTGTTGTTGCTGTTGGTGGTTTTTTTGGATGCTGGTTGCTGTTTCTGTTTAATGGTGTTGAATTCTATCTTTCTCTTGGGTGTTATGGTTGTGTTCCTGGAGGTGGGTGTGAAGAAATATGCTTCTTATTAGTGATGAATGATGCTTCACTACGAGGCGGTGAAGGAGAGGCTTGTGTTTTTTATGCTGATGGTTCTGTGATGATGGGATGCTGGTGGTTCTGTGATGTTGGATGCTGGTGGTTCTGGATGCTGGTAGCTGCTTGGATGGGAGGTGCTGAAGATGTTGTTTTTTCTTTACTGTTGGTTGCTGATTGGTTGGGGGATGTTGTCGGGGTTGCATTGGTTTTTTTGTGTGCTTTTTGATTTTTTTTTAGTCCTTGGGTGTGTGTTTAGAAAGGGTTTTTTGGTGTGGGTCGTTTGACCCCCCCTCCCTTTTCTACTGCTTCTTTTCGTTATCTAATAAATTTGGGGGGGGGGGGGGGTCGGGAATAGCCTGACTTCTAAATCTTTCTTTCCCTAAGAAAACCCCAAAAACCCCAAAAACCCTAAAAACAGTAAAAACCCTAAAACCCTAATAACCACAAACCCCTTAAAACCCATAAAACACTAAAAACACTAAAAACCCTCAAAACACTAAAATCACCTAAAACCCTTAAAAACCCTAAAAACACTAAAAGACCCTATAGACCATAAAAATCACCAAAATTCCCTACAAAAATAAAACCCCAAAGGCCATAAAATCCATGAAATAAAAAAATATTAAAAAACATAAAAAACCTAAAAACCATAAAAACATTAAAACCCCTAAAAATGTTTAAAACAAAAAACCCTAAAAACCCTAACCCCCACCAAAACCATAAAAACCATAAACCCACAAAACAATACTACAAAAACCTCTAAACCCCTAAAAACATAAAAATAATAAAAACCAAAAATCTTTAAAACCCTAAAATCCCTTAAAACCAGAAAAACCATGGAAAAAAACTAAAACCTTAAAACCCCCTAAAACCACCTGAAAAACTCTAAAAATCAAAAACCCTTAAAAACCATTACAACCCCTAAAACCCAAAACCCCTAAAAGGCCAAAAAACACTAATACCTCCTAAAAATCCTAATATCCTAAAAACCATAAAACCATAAAACCGTAAAAACCACTAAAAATCATAAAAAAAATAAAAAGCCCTCAATATACCTCAAATCCATAAAAAATTTAAATCCCTTTAAAATCCCTAAAACCATTAAAACCCCTAAAATCTCACCCCCCCCAAACACAGAAAAACCCCATACCTCCTAAAAAACAAAAACAACCATTACCACCCTGAAAAAAATTCAAACCCCCTAACAAATCCCAAAACCCCTAAAACCCCTAAAAACCGTTAAAATAACCAACAACCTCCAAAAATTACTCTAAAACCCTAAAACCCAACAGACCCTAAAACCCTATAAAAACTCAAGAAGACCCTAAAAACCTTAAACACGCCAAAACCCTAAAAACATTAAAAACTAAAAAACCATAAAAAACCCATAAGACCCATAAAAACGCTAAAACCCATAAAAATCACTAAAAAGAACTCAATCCTTCAAAAACCCAAAAATCACTAAAAACCCAAATATCCCTAAAAAATCTAAAACTCCTAAAACATTCCTAAAACCCCTGAAAACCAAAATCTCCAATAAAACCTTGAAAGCCACTAACTAATTCTAAAACCCCCAAAAGTCCATCAAAACTCTAAAACCTTTAAAAATCCCTTCAAACACATAAAATCCATAAAACCCATAAAAATCTCTAAAAACCATAAAACCCATAAAAAAATTTACAAGCAAAAAAAAAACTAAAACACCGTAAAAATCCTAAAACTACTAATGAACATAAAAACTCAAATAAAACCTATTAACAACTATAAAATACCATAATAACATTAAAAATCAATAAAAACAAATAAAACCCCCTAAAATTCTAAAAACCATTAAATAACCTAAAACCCCTAAAACCAAAAAAACCAAAAGGACTATAAAAACCAGAAAAATAACCTTTAAACCCCAAGAAACTAAAAAAATACTTAAAATACCTAAACAACACTAAAACCCATAAAAACCCGTAAAAACTCTTAAAACCCGAAGAAATCAATACAAGACCCTGAAACCCCAAAGGAGACTATAAAACCCAAAAAACACAAAAAGACCCAAAAACCCTAAAAGACCCATATTAGTCCCTAAAAGACACTAGAAACCATAAATAAATTAAAAACCCTAAAACCCAAAGATAAACTACAAACTCCCTGAATTATAAAATAACATAAAATACCTTACAATCCTAAAACACTCTAAAAACCCTAAAAAACCATTAAAGACCATAAAACTGAAAACCCCCTAAAGGGCCACAAAAACTCTCCAAGGATCCTAAAACCCTTAAAAACCTATAAAGGACCCTAAAAACACAAAAAACACCAAAAGAAAATTAAAAACACCAAAAAACCTAAATAAACTTAAAAACCATGAAAAAACACAAAAAAGAACCTAAACCCCTAAAAACTCTAATAGACCCTAAAACACTAAAAACCGAAAAATGACCCTAAAACCCCGAACAAAATCTAGAAAACCTTAAACACCTTAAAAATTATAAAATATCCTAAAAATTATAGAAAATACTAAAGGATCCCAAAACTCCTAAAACCCTAAAAGACCCTAAAAACCATAAAATACCCTAAACCCAAAATATTTTAAATGATCATAAAAACCATAAGAACCCTAAAAAACCTAAAACCTCTAAAAGAACCAAAATACCCAAAAAACCTTAAAACCCAAAAAATTAATAAAAACAATAAAAACCGCAAAAAAAAAACTATTAAAACCCCCAAAAATATAAAAAACCCAAAAAATCCAAAACCCCCCAAACCCCCTAAAAACACCTAAATCCCCTTGAAAACACATAAAACACCTAAAACACTGAAAAAACCTAAATTAATTTTAAAAATCCTAAATAACCCTCAATACCTTTAAGCCCCTAAAATACCTCAAAACATCCAAAAATCCCAAAGGACCCAAAAAACCAATAATGGTCCCTAAGAACCCAAAAACCCCAAAAAACACCCAAATATGCCTTAAAACGTACTAAACCACTGAAAAACCCCAAAACCCCTAAAAACCTAAAAACCACTTAAAATACCTAAAAATAATTTGAAACACCTAATAACCCATTAAAACTGAAAAAACAACAAAAAATCCATAAAAATAAAAACCCTAACAATTACAAAAATACCTAAATTCCAAAAAAAATAATAAAAAACATTAGAAAACCTGAAACCCAAAAAAATCTAAAAACCCCTCAAACTTATAAAACCACAATATATTTTTTAAAAACTACTAAAATACCCTAAGAAAACCCTAAAACCCCAAAAACCCTACAAAACACTAAAATAAATAAAGACACCTTAAAACCCTAAAAACCCTAAAACCCATAAGAGATCCCTAAAACCCCAAAAGTATCCCACAAAAACCATAAAACCCAAAAACCCATTAAACCCCTGAAACCCTAAAAACCCTTAAAACTATAAAAACCCAAAAAATAATAAAAATACTTAAAGAACAAAAAAATACCTATAACCCTAAACCCCGTTACAAACTGTGTAAATATCCTAAACACTCTAAAAACCCTAAAAAAAATTAACCCCTTAAATATCCTAAATGGATCTAAACCCCCTAAAAACCCAAACCCCCCTAAAACTCTTAAAATTATTATAAAAAAATATTAAAACCCCTAACAATCCAAAAAAGAACCTAAAACCCTAAAAACACCCTAAGACCCTAAACCCCCTAAAAACCCTAAAAACACTAAATAACCAATTAAATACCTTTAAACCCCTTTAAACTCTTTAAAACCCATACAAACCATAAAACCCATAAACCTCGTAAAAGTATCTAAAAATATTAAAATCACTAAAAACCTCTCAAACTTCATAAAACCCATAAAAGGCCTTAAATCCCTTAAAACCCCTCAAACCACTAAAAGTCCCTAAATACCCCTAATAAACCTAAAAACCCCTAAAGAACCACTAAATCTTTGAAAACCATAAAATACTCAAAAACCCAAAATCCCCTAATAAAAACCTAAAACCCCTAATAAAACCAAAATACCCCAAAAAATCCTTACAAAAAAATAAAATTCCTAAAACCCCTAAAACCCCTTAAAACCCCAAAAATAATAAATCCCCTAAAACCAGAAAAAATAAATATAAAATCCTTAAAATTCACTAAAAACTGAAGAATACCTAAACACAATAAAAACATAAAAAAAAACAAAACCCAATAAATTCCATAAAACCTCTAAAACCCCCCAAAACCCATAACTATCATAAAAACACTGAAAGACCCTAAAACCCCTCTAAAACCATGAAAGACTCATAAAAACTATTAAAACCCCTAAAAACCTAAAACACCGCTAAAAACACTAAAACCATTAAAAACAATCCTAAACAACCCCATAACCCTAAAAGTCCCTTAAAAACCAAAAAACAAAAAAACCCCTAAAAAACCTTAAAAAACCATAACACCCCAAAAAACCCCTAAACCCCCATTTTTTTTGAAAACACCTAATACCCTAAAAAACCTAAAAAACCCTAAAACCCATAAAATCTCAAAAAATCCAAAAAACACCTAAAACACCTAAAAACTAAAAAATTCTTATATCACCAAAATACACTAAAAATCCTAAAACCCTAAAAATTCAAAACAACCTAAAAACCACAAAAACAAAAAATATCATAAAAACTCCTACATTCCCCAAAAAAACCAAAACCCTAGAAAACCCTTTAAAACCTAGAAAATTATTAAAAACCTTTCATAACCCTAAAATACTAAACAAAAAAAAAACCCTTAAAACCCTAAGTCCACTAAAAACCCTAAAAACATAATAAAACTAAAACCCCTAAAAACCCTAAAAACCCCATAAAAACCCCAAAACCCCTAAAAATATCTAAAAATCATAAAAAACCAAAAAACCCTTAAATATTGTAAATACCCTAAAACCCCCTAAGACCAATATAAACACTAAAACCCCTAAAAACTGTATAACAATCCCTAAACCCTAAAACCCATTAAAAACCCAAAACCCCCAAGAAACCCTCAAAACCCCTAAAAACCATAAAAACCCTTAAAACCCATAAAACCTCTAACAGGTCATGTAAACCTCTAAAGTGCATAGAATTATCTAAAACCCTATATAACCCTAAAAACCCCTTAAAAGAAAAAAAATCCATAAAGATCCCTAAAAGAGAAAAAAATATTTAAAATCACTAAAAACCGTAAAAAATCTAAAAACTCTAAAATTCCCTAAAAATATGAAAAACCTAAAACACAAACCATATAAACCACAAAGAAATTAAATACCCTTAAAACCATAACAAACCTAAAAACACTAAAACCCATAAAACAGTGTAAACATGTCTAAATCACTAAAAACCCTAAAAACCCTAAACACCCTAAAAATTAATAAAATACTAAATATCCCTAAAACTGTTAAATCCCCCAAAACACTAAAAAACATGAAACAATAAAATCCTAAAAACAATAAAAAACCAAAAAACCTCTAAAACTATAACAACGTATAAAAAGGGACCTTAAAACAACTAAAAACCTAAAAACTAAAAAAAACCCCAATACCTTAGAAAACCCTAGAAAACCCCAAAACCCCTAAAATACCTTGAAAACTCTAAAACTCCATCAAATATGATAAAACTCTAAAAACATATAACATACCCTAAAACTATAAAAAAAAACTAAACCCCCCTAAAAGAACCTAAAACCCTTAAAAATTATAAAACATATTAAAACCCCTAAATGAACCAAAATCCATAAAAACCTCTAAAGGACCCCAAAAACATAAAAACATTAAAGGAACCTAAAAACCCTAAATACCTTAAATTACCCTAAAAACCCTAAAACCATAAAAAACATAGAAACCCTAAAAACCCATAAAAACCCCAAAGGATATTAAAAAAATTAAAATACCCTAAAATACCCTAAAACTATAAATACCTTTAAAACCCATGAATAACCATAAAAGACCATAGAAAACCCAAAAAAACTATGAAGTAGCTCTGAAAACCATAAAACACCTTAAATTCCCTAAAACACTTAAACCCCCTAAAATCCAAAAATCCTGGAAAAAAATTAAAAGACCCTAAAAACTATAAAAATAAATAAAACCCCCAAACCCCTAAAAACCTAGAAGACCGAAAAACCAAAAAAACCCTAAAACTCCTAAAAAACTCTAAAACCAAAAAAATATTTAAAAAACTCAAAAATCATAAAAAAATCCAAAAAAACATAAATACATCAAAACCCCAAAAATTCTTAAATCCCTAAAATCCTAAAAAACTATAAAAACCAAAATAGCCATGAACCCCATAAACCATAAAAACTATAAAACCCTAAAATTCATTAAAAACATCAAATCCCTAAGGCCTATAAAGGACCCTAAAACCCCATAAAGGGCTATAAAACCCCTAAAAATGTAAAGGACCCAAAAAAGCATAAAAATTACACTAAAACCCTATAAGTCCCCAAAGACACTAAGAACCATCTAAAAACCCTAAACCCCATAAATACCCATAATACTCAGTAAAAACATCAATTACCTAAAAAACTAATTGACCATAACACCATAAAACCCCCTAAAACCCTAAAAACCCGAAAAACATTTAAAATCCAAAAAACTAAAAAAACACCCTAAAAACCAATAAAAGCACTAAAAAAATCTCAAAACCCTAAAACACCTAAAAACCATACAAACCCTAAAAATTCTTATAAAACATTTATACAGTAAAACACGAAAAAACACCCCTAAAAACTAAAAACAAAAAAAAATATCATAAAACCACTAAACCCCCTAAAAACTATAAAAAACACTGACCATAGAACCCATTAAAACTCTATAAACACTAAAAACCTAAAAACCCCTAAAACCCCTAAAACCCCTAAAAATCATAAAAACACATTAAACCCATAAAACACACATAAAATACCATAAAACCCTTTTTATCATAAATGACCTTAAAAATCTTAAAACACACTAATAAGTTATAAAAAATCATAAAGACTCTAAAACCCCTAAACCCCACAAAAAACACCCTAAATCCCTAAGACACCTAAAAACTCTAAAACCCCATAAAAACACTAAATGAACAAAAAAACCATAAAAACCCTAAATCCCAGAAAAGTCTTTAAAAACCCTTGGACCTTAAAAACTAAAAGGTCCCTAAAAACCAAATTGACCCCAAACCCCCAAAACCCAAAATGACCCTAAAACCCTAAAATGTGATAAAAACCCCTAAAAATTCTAGAAGACCTTAAAATACCCTAAACCACTAAAACTATAAAAACCCTTATGAAACCCTAATAGACAATAAAACATCAAAACCCCCTAAAGGACTCAAAAACCATGAAAGGAACCTAAAACACTAAAAAACCCTAATGGGCCCTAAAAACCCTAAAGGGGCCTAAAAACACTAAAACCCTAACATAACCTAAAAATGCTAAAAACCCAAAAAGGAACCTAAAAACACTAAAAATACATAAAGTACCTTTAAAACCTAAAAGACCCGATAAAACTCTAAAAACCTTAAATAACCCTAGAAAATCCTTAAAATACCCAAAAGTCCTATAACTCCCTAAAAACCCACCACCAATGGCCCGAAGGCCTTCATTTTTTATTGATTTTGACAATCCACCTCGCAAGGGGTGAGGTGGAACCCTTACAAGTCCTATAGTCGTAAGTATTACATGGACCGTAGGCCTTAGAGGAATTCATTGCCCGTAGGATTTAAAAATTACATACAACCCAGACTAACTACTTAGAACTACTCCTCCCCAACATATTCATCATGAAATCAGCTCTCCACCTTCGCATGGCTGTTTGTCTAGGCTTTCCCGTGGATGCACAGGCTTGTTCTGATGGCAGGTTCCATACCCTCTCATTCTTGAAATCCGTTTAACTTCTTCTATGGTGAAAGATCCTTTCTCCTCCTCCTTTAGAAATCTTCTTCCATGTAGGTTGTATGGTTTTCATCTTCACTTAAGGTGGCCCAAAGGCCTTGAGGTGGCCTGAAAGCCTTACTGACCCGAAGGCCTGGGTGGCCCGAAGGCCTTAAAAGATTTGGGGACCAAATTGGTGGCCCAAAGGCCTAAACAAGGGAATATTCTCGGCTGCTGTAGTGCCAAACAATGCCTGCTATAGTTCCTGCTACAATTCTTACTACTGTATTGCTACAGCGCTGCTATAGTACCCGGAATTTAGCCTTCGTTTGGATTTTATCCTGAGTCCCTTGGATGCACTTAAGGAGTCCTCACCAACTAGGATGAGGCTCATGTGCACTCCCTAAAAACCCAAAAAAACCAAAAAAACTCTAGAAAACTCTAAAAATCAATAAAAATCCTAAAAGTTCCTAATAATCCTAAAACCCATTAAAGACCCTAAACCTCCTAAATGTTTTTAATATATCCTAAAATCCAAAAAATTTCTATAAAATAAAAAATCCCTAAACCATATAAAAACACTAAAACCCCCTAAAACAAATAAAAACCATAACAAAACCCTAAAATCCTAAAACCATAATACCATAAGAAGCTAAAAACCCAAAAACCTTGAAAAACCCATAAAAATATTTTCATGCCCTAGAAAATATAATCCCCCTAAAGACCTAGTAGAACCCCTCAAAATTACCTAAATCCCAAACCCCACTAAAACCCCTAAAACCCCTAATTCCCATAAAAAACCAAAAAACCCCTAATGAACCCTTAAAACTCTTAAAAACCATAGAACACCTAGAAGACCCTAAAAACCCTAAAATCAAGAAAATAATAAAACCACATATAAACCGTAAAAGACACTAGAAACCCTAACAACAACCTAAAAGATACTAAAACCCATAAAAGTAACTAATGACCCAAAAATCCCCAAAACCCCTAAAAATATTAAAGACACTAAAACCCATGAAAACAACCTAAAAGACCATAAAACCCTTAAAAGTTCTTAAAAACCTAAAACCCCTAAAAACCATAAAAACATTAAAAATCATGAAACACTAAAAAGTTTTAGACAGCGCAAAAAGATGATAATGACCATATAAACCCTGAAAACTAATAAAAGATGAAAAACCTTTAAAAACCCAAAACCCCTAAAAACTCAAAACCCTAAAAACCCTAAAAACCCATAAACCCTAAAAATCCATAAAAACCCTAAACACCCCTAAAATACCATAAAAATGATATAAACTCTAAAAGAACCAAGAAATCAGAAAAACACATATATGACCCTAAAACCCATAAAACCTTTAAAACCATGAAATCCATATAAAACCTCTAAAACACACTTAAAACCCATAAAATACTATAAAAACCCAAAAAACACTAAAACCCCCCAAAAAATAAAAACACCCTAAAAAACTCTAAATCTTTAAACAACCATAAACCTGAAAACATTAAAACACATATAAACCCTTAAAATATGGAAATCCAAAAAACCAAAAAATCTAAAAAACATAAAACTATAAAACACCTAAAAACCTTAAAACCCATAAAAAATCAATCCATAAAATCCCTAACAACACCAAAAAATCCAAAAACCCCTTAAACCCTAAAAACCCCTAAATAATAAACCCCCTAAAAACTATAAAAAAACCAAAATACCCAAAATACCCTAAGAAAACCCTAAATATCCTAAATAAACTAAGAAACCCCAAAAAAACCTAAATACCTAAAAACCCTAAAAACCTTTAAGACCACCAAAATCCATAAAAATCATAAAAAAAATCTATAACCCATAAATCCCTATAAAATAATAAAAACTATTAAAACCATAATAAGACCAAAAAACCCTAAAAATCCCCAAAACCCCCTAAATACCCCAACCCCCCCCCCCCCCAAAAAAAACCCATAACAATACTCTAAAAGAATTAAAACCCAAAAAACTCTAAAAAAATAAAATATATATGTTACACCATACACCAAAAATCCAACTCCCTAAATCTTATACAATACACCATGCACCTTAAACCCAAAACCGTACACATTAAACCCTATACCTTGTATCCTAAACCCTCTACCCAACACCCCATACCCTATACCCTACACCCTAAACCCCATAACCTATACTCTTAAACCCAAACCCAAAACCTACAATTTTCCACCTAAACCCTACACTCTAAATCATATTACCCACACCCTAAACCCCAACCCCTACACTATAGTGCCAATACCTAATACCACAACCCTAACCCTATGCCCTAAACCCTATACCATACACCCAAAAAAAAAACCCTAAACCATATACCCTACACCCTAAATCCTAAACCCTACACCCAATACCAGATGACATACACACTAAACCCTATAGCCTAATCCCTATACCATACACTCCAAACCCAAACCCATACACCCTAAACCATATACCCTACACCCCAAACCCCAAACCCCAAAACCTAAACCCTAAACCCTAAAACCTAAACCAAAAACCCTAAATGCAAAACCCAAAAACCATAAACCTTAACCACATACCCTATACACTGAACCCAAAACACTAATCCTTAAACCTTATAACTTTCACCCTAAAACCTAAACCCTACACCCTAAACCCTATAACATGCACCCTAAACCTGAAACCATACACCCTAAACCCTATACCCTGGACCATAAACCCTAAATTCTACAACCTAAACCCTATACCTTACACCATAAACCCAACACCAACACCCAAAACCCTACACCCAATACCCTATACCCTACACCAAATCCCTAAATCCTACTTCCCAAACCCTATACACTACATGCTAAACCTTGAACCATACACCATAAACCATATACCCTACACCCTAATCACAAAACCATACATCCTAAAACCTATACCATAGACCCTAAATCATTATAACATAAACTCTAAAGCATATACCCTATACCCTATACCCTATAACCTGAACTATAAAGCCAATTCCCAAAACCTTAAACCCTATACAGTGCACCATAAAACCTATACCCTACAACCTAAACCATATACCCTTCACCCAAAATACTATACTAAAAAATCACAAATAACCTTAAAACCCTAAAAAATCAGAAATATCCCTAAAAATTCTAAAATCCGTAAAACGTTAAAAAAACCTACAAACCTCTAAAACCATTAAACCCTAAAACCACTAATAAACCGTAAAACCCTTAAGAGAACTTTTAATGACATAAAAAACCCTAAAACCCTAAAAAACCTAATTATCCCTATAAAAAAATGAAAGCCGATACAATTCATTAAAAACACTAAAAATGCTAAAAACCCTAAAAAAATTAATAACCCTAAAAAATCTAAAAACACCTAAAATAGCATTAAAGCGTTAAAACCATAAACCCCAAAAACATTTAAAACCCTTGAAAGTCCTAAGAAAACCATAAAAACCCAGAAAACACTAAAATAGACCTAAAAATTGTAAAAATCCAAAATATCTTAAAATCCGAAAAACCTTATAAAACCTAAAAATAATAAAACCCCCAAAAAATTGAAAAAAACCCTAAAACCCAAAAAAAATCTTAAAACACATTAAAATCCTAAAAAAACCAAAAACCACCCTAAAAGATCCTAAAATACATAAAAACCTTTTAAACCCCTAAAAACATTAAAAGCCACTAAAGACCCCTATAAAACTTAAAAGACACGTAAACCCCGAAACAACCTAGAAAACCTTTAAAAACCTAAAAACAATAAAAACTAAAAACCCTTAATGAATAAAGAAAACTAAAAAACCCTTAAAACCCACAAAAAATAAAACAATCCAAAAACCCCATAAAAACCCTAACAACAAAAAAACACTAAAAACCCTAAAAATGTTGAAAACCCCTAAAAATCAAAAAGTTACTAAAATACATAAAAGCCCAAATCCCCCAAAAAAACACCTGAAACCCCCTAAAAATCCCTAAAGAAACAAAAAAAATACAAACCAAACAAAGTCCTTAAAACCCTCTAAACACCTCTAAAAATCCCAAAATCCTTGAAATTTATAAAATAAAATAAAATCATGAAAACCCTAAAAATATAAAACACCTTAAAATACATTAAAAACTCTAAAAACCCTAAAATTCCTAAAAACTTAGAAAACACTAAAAACCTCAAAACCCTTTAAACCTTTAAAACCCATAAAACCCCTAAAAATTCAAATAAAATCTAAAAAATAAAAAAACCCCTTAAACTCCAAAAAACATAAATCCCAAAAACACTAAATACATGAAAAAAAAAATAACACTAAAAAACCTGGGAAACCATAAAAATACTAAAAACCATAAAATCCTAAAAATCTAAAAAAACCGCTAAAACAACTACGAACCTAAAAAATTCTTAACACCCAAAAATAGTCTTAAAAACACAAAAAACCACTATAAATCTATGAAAACCCTAAAAACTATAAAAACCCCTATAAGGCACTAAATAACCCAAAAACAACTAAACACCATAAAAATCCCATAAATGAAAAAAATATCTAAATACCCCTTAAACAATAAAAACTATAAAAAAATAAAACTAAGAACCCTACACCACTTCAAAACCCCTAAAACATGAAAACCGCTAAAAACCTAAAAATCATTAAACCCTTAAAAAACCCTAAAAACCATAAACCCATAAAACCCCAGAAAACCTTTAAAAAAACTAAAGACCCTAAAAGACCCAAAACCCCCCAAAAAACACTAAAACACCATAAAAACCTAAAAACTCATAAAATACCTAAATCCTCTAATAATAATAAAAAACCTAAAAACCCCTAAAAGTACTACCCCCACCCCATCTAAAAACCCTAAAGAACTAAACACCCCCAAAACCCTTACCACCCATTAACAACCTAAAACCCTTAAAATCCTAAGAAACCTAAAAAACATAAAGGAACCAAAAAACATTAAAACCCCTTGAAAACCCTAAAATCCCCAAAAAGATCAAAAAAATCATAAAACACCCTAAAAATACCTAACCCCCATAAAATAGCCTAGAAACTCCCTAATATCATAGAAGACCCTAAAAATTTATAAAAACACAAAAAGACTAAAAAACTAGAATAACACTCTAAAAGACCCTAAAATAACTAAAAATTCACTAAAAACCATAAACCCCTAAAAACACTAAAAACCCTAAATGACAAAAAAATAACCTAAAACCATAAAATAATCTAAAACTATAACAAACCTTAAAGGACCCTAAAACCCCAAAAAATACATTTAATGACCCTAGAAATAAAAAACCCCTATAGGATTAGAAAAACTCAAAAAACAATAAAGGGTCCTTAAAACCCAAGAAAATCCCAAAAGACCCAAAAAAAAACCAAAAGCCTCTAAATGAACTTAAAATCCTTACAAACCCTAATGCCCTAAATGACCCTAACACCCCCCAAATACTGAAAGACCCTAAGGACCCTAAAAATGAAAAAACCAATCCCCCGAAAATCCATAAAAGACCCTAGAAAATCATAAAATTGCTTCACAATATTAAAAACCCCAAAACCCCAAAAGGCTCAAAAAAACCTAAACGCCCTAAAACCTGAAGAAAAAAACTAAATACCTAAATTGACCATAAAAACCCTAAAAACAATAAAAACTGTAAAAACTATAAGAACCATAATACCCCTAAAACCCCTAAAGACACAAAAACCCCTAAAAAACAAAAAACACAAACCCTTAAGAATCATTAAAAACCTAAAAATAATAAAAATATTAAAATACCATAAAATTTGTAAATTCCCTAAAAAACTAAAACCTGAAAAAACCCTAAAAACTCTAAGTACCAAAAAACCCTAAAACTCACCTAAAAACGAAAACCCTAAAGGATTCTAAAAACCTAAAAAACCAAAGAATGCCCCAAAAACCCTAAAGGACACTAAAAATCCTTAATAAACTAAATGGCACAAAAAACTAAAAAAATCCCCTAAAAGACCCTAAATACTTTTAAACCCCCCAAAAACCCTGAAACTGCTAAAAACCCTAATACCCCTAAAAACCCTAAAAACATTAAATACCCATAAGAAACCCTAAATGGACAAAAAAACAATAAGAAACACAAAAAACCAAAAACCCCATAAAATACCCTCAAACACCTAAAATATCTAAAACCCCTAAAAACCAAAATAAACTCTTTAAAACCCTAAAAACCCTAAAAGACCCTAAAAACCCTAAAGGACCCTAAAAACATAGAAAGACTCTAAAAACCATAAAACCCTAAAAACCCCTAATTTAACCTAAAACTCTCAAAGGATAAAAAAACTATATAAACCCCTGAAGGACCCTAGGAACCTGTAAACCACATAAATGATCCTCAAAAACCTCTAAAATCCCAAAAAAACCACTAAAACCCTTTGAATACCTCAAAAGACCCTAAAACTCCCTAAAACCCTAAGATATCCTAAAAACCCCTAAAAACATAAAAAACTCTAAAACCCCTTGAAAATACAAAAAGATTAAAAAATTAAAAGATCCTAAAACCTATTAAACCCATAACAACCCTAAAAATTACTAAAATCTGGAAAATTTTTAAAACTCTAATACCCAAAAAACCCTTATAAAACCCTAAAACGCATAAAAAACCCTAAAAACCATAAAAAACCATAAAACATTTAAACCCAAAAAACCCAAAAATCCCAAAAAACCCAAAAAAACCTTAAAACCTCCACCCCTAAAACACCTAAAAATCCCTAAATAATCATTGAACCTGATAAAACCCTCTATAACCGTGAAGAAACCTTAAAGAGCCCTAAAAACCCTAAAAGACCATAAACCCCCCAAACCCTTAAAATTTCCTCAACCATAAAAGTCCTAAACCCTCTAAAAACCTAAAATTACATAAAAACATAATATAATACCCTAAAAAAATATCCAAAAATCCAAAAAACACCTAATAACATTAGAAGAACCTAAATGCCCAAAATTCCCTAAAAACCTTAAAATACCCCAAAACCACTAAAACTGTTAAACTTCACTAAAAACTCAAATGTGTTAAAAGAACCTAAAAATAGAAAAATATTAAAAACCCAAAACCCCTAAAAAACATAAAAACCTAAAACCCCTAAAAATAATAAAAACCCCCAAACACCCCCACATCCCTAAACCCCCCCAAAAGCATAAACACCTAAAAATTAATAAACACCTTAAAACCCTAAAAGTTCATAAAAACTCTTAAAAACCTAAACAACCAAAAAATACATAAAAACCCTAAAAGAACCTAAAACCGTTGAATTCCCAAAAAAAATAAAAAATCAGAAAAACCTATAAAAATATAATAGACCATTAAACCCCACCATAAACACCCATAAATCCTTTAAATACTAAAACCCTTTAAAACTATAAAAACAAAAAAAAATTCTATACCACCCTAAAACCCCTAAAACACATTAAACCCCCTTAATAAACCCTAAAACCCATAAAACAGCCTTGAAAGAATATAAACCCACTATAAAACCTAAAACCCCTTAAAAATTGGAAAACAAAAAAACACCTTAAAACGCATAAAAACTATAATAGACCCTAAAAATCAATAAAATCCCCAAAATCCCTAAAAAGCATAAAAACCCCTAAATCCTCAAAAAAACCAAAAACTCTAAACCCTCCTAAGAAAAACCTAAAAAAATAAAATCATAAAACCCTTAAATCCCTAAAAATTCTTGAAAGAACCCTAAAAATATTAAAAACCGTAAAACTCTTAGAAACCCTAAAACCCATAAAATCCCTAAGAATCTTAAAAACCCAAAGAAAAAAACAAAAAACCATAAAAAATCTAAAACACCAAAATATCCCTAAAAACCTGAAACCCATTCAAAACACAAAACCCCCTAAAAGCCCCTAAAAACCCCAAAACCCCTGAAAAAAAATCCCTTAAAACCCCTAGAAAACCCTAGAAAACCCTATTCGCTATACCCTACACTATAAACCCTAAACCCTACACCCTAAACAGTATAACCTACACCTTAAACCCTAAAGCATACACACTAAACCCTTTATCATGCACCCTAAAACCAATATCCTACACCCTAAACAATATAACCTACGCCCTAAAACATATAACCTATACCTTTAACCCTATAACCTAAAACTATACCCTAAATCCTAAACTCTAAACCTTAAACCATGTACCCTTCACCCTAAACTCTAAACCCCACAGCCTAAACCCTATACCATACCCCTAGACCTTATACTCTATGCCCTAAACCTTATTACCCACACACCAAACCATGAACCCTACACCCTAAACCCTATATCCTACACCATAAATCACAAACCACACACCATGAACACTGTAATCTACACTATAAACCCTACAACCTATACCCAATACCATACAACCCAAACTGTAAACCCTACACCCGAACAATATAACCTACATCTTAAACCCAAAACCATAGACCCTAAAGCCCATACCCTACAACCTAAACCCTAAACCCTACACCCCAAAACTTATACATACACCATTAATCCAAAACCCAACAGACTAAACCATATACCCTACAACCTAAACCAAAAACCCTTCACACTAAACCTTGTACCCTTCACCCTAAACCCTAAATCATACAGCCTAAACCCTATACCATACACCATAAACACTAAACCATACATCCTAAAAACTACACCTAACACCATAAACCCTAAAACCTACACCATAAACCATATATTGTAACCTTAAACCATAAACCTTACAACCTAAAATATATACCCTACACCTTAAAACCTACACCCTTAACTCAATACCCTACACCCTAAACCATAAACACTATACCCTACTCACTAAGCCCAAAACTCTACAACTTAAACCCTATACCGTAAAATCTAAACTCTATACCTTTAACCCAAAACCCTAATCAATACATCCAAAACTCTATACCCTAAACCCTTAATAATAAACTCTAAGAACCCTAAAAATATTAAATAAATATGAAAATACCCTAAAACATATAAAATACCTAAAAAACCCAAAAAACTATAAAAACAATAAAAAACTAAAAAACATAAAAACCCTAAGAAATACCTAAAACCCTAAAAACATTAGATACCCTAAAAATCCTAAAAACCATATAAAACCATAAAAGCACTAAAAATCCTTAATAACCAAAAAATCTATTAAAAAATATAACAAACCCTTTAAAACCACAAAAATAAAATAAAACCCTAAATTTTTTAAATAACCATAAACCCCTCAAAGAACCCTAAAAAACTCAATCCCCCTAAAATAACCCTAAAAACCCTAAAATAAAAAAATTATAAGAACCCTAAAAACCCTAAAAATCTAAAAATCACTAATAACCCTAAAATAATTTAAAGCCATGAAATTCCCAAAAAACACTAAAAATAATAAAAACCCTTAAAGTTCATTAAAACCCTAAATCCAAAAAAGATCGTAAAAAACAAAAGACACCCTAATGTCCCTAATAAGAATAAAGGCCTAAAATACCCAAAAAACTCCCTAAAAGACACGCAAAACCCCTAAAAACCTCTAAAACACCCTGAAAACCAAAAAAACCTAATAAACCCTAAAAACATTTAAATGATATTAAAAACTCTAAATACTGATAAAATTACAAAAAACACCAAAAATAACCTAAAAATCTAAAACCCCTAAAACATTAAAACCATAAAAACCACTAAACACCCTTAAAACCACTAAAACCCCTAAACCCCCTAAAACCCCTAAAAACCCTAAAACCAATTAAAAACCCAAAAAAAATAAAAAAAATAAACCCCCTCAAAACCATAAAACCCATGCATTCCCTAAAAACCCTAAAAACCCTTAAAAACCAAGAAAACCACTAAAAGTCTGTAAAAAATCCATGAAACCCCTAAAAAACTTTTAAACCCCTAAAAACCCTAAAACCACTAGAAAAAAACTCATAAAACCCCTAAAACACTAAAAACCCTAAAACTCTCTAAAAATATTTAACCCCTAAAACCCCTAAAACATAAAAAAATCCCCAAACCCTCTTAAAGACCCTAGAAACTATAAAACATAAAACACCCTAGAAACCCTAACCCCCCCCCCAAATACCCAAAAAGCTATAAAAGGCCAAGAACCCATTAAAACTCCAAAAGAATATAAAAACTCAATAAAAACCCTAAAAATTCCATAAAACCCTAAAACACCCTTAAAATCTCAAGAAACCATAAAGACACTAAAACACATAAAAATAAAAAAAAACCCTTAAAGACCCTAAAAACCCTAAAACAACTAAAAACCCCTAAAACAAAAAAACCCTTAAAACATCTAAAAACCATGAAATCAAATAACTCCTAAAAACCATTAAAATCCCAACCCCACCATCAGCCCCTAAGAAAACCCAAAGACCCTAGAACCCCTAAAACCACTAAAAATACATGCAAAACTAGAAAACCCACAAAATCCGCTAAAATCAACTAGAAACCATAAAAGACATTAAAATACCATGAAAACATTAAAAATAACTGAAACTATAAAAACCCTTAAAACCCTAAAGCACCCTAAAATCCCTTAAAACCGTAAAAAACCCTAAAAACCCCTAAAAACGCAAAACCCACATAAAACCTTAATAACCCTTTAACCCCCAAAAACCCTATAAAACCCCGAAAACACTTAAACCATAAAAACCCTAAACACCCAAACCCCCCAAACCCTAAAAACTCTAAAAAGACAAAAAAAAAACCAAAAAACCCCAAAAAAACCCAAAAAAACTAAAAGTCTTTAAACCCCTTAAAATACCAAAAACCCCTATAAAACCACATGATACCATAAAAGACACTAAAATACCATAAAATGACCTTATTGACACTCTATTTTGTTACATGGATAGAAAGGTGTCAAAGGTAAATTTCTTAAAGAAAAGAGAATAAGAGAAATGAAAAACGACAAGGATTGCAAACTCCACTAAAGGCCCTTCATATAGGCTTCCCCAAGCAGCGTTGGCTTGCTGGGTACCAATACATCAGCTTGCATGATCGACTTTCACATCAGCCTATGTTGCCCACTTGTGTAAGATAGCCCCTCCAACCAGGGTCCCGTATTTTCTTATAATTTTTACCCTAGGGACATTATTTGTAAATAAAAAAAAATCATCAATAAATATTGATGCTTTGATCTCCCTATTCCTTCTCCCAGGATCTACAAAAACTTCTAGGTTTCTTTCCAAAACTTGTATAGGAGAGATTTAATGGGGATAGTATAACCAAAGTCCTATTAGGTTTTAAAACACAAATAACCTACGTGAGGGACCCTCTTCCCTATGGTTGATGAACACTAGAACAATTTCCCTTCCCTTAAACATAGAACTGTATGAGACACTTATAGGAACACCTATTAAGACCCTTTATGGATTGAGCAATGCCTTTACCATGTACTATTTCCCATGTGGGTTTTCACCCAAGGTACCATCAGATCGCATAGGACTACCTATGGGAAGAACCCTTAGGCTTCAAAGACATCCCTACGCAAGACCCCTTTGGCTCTCTGAAACCTCTACCATGCTCCAACCTCTATTTATGCCCACTTCTAAGCCACCCATGGAAGGAAATCTCCTCCTTTGGATCCTTGTTCTGAAAGGGACCAAATTGAAACCTCCACCAACTCCTCGAAACATTCAAAACCATGGAAAAAGGAATTCCATCATGTCTTCTATTTGGTTATGCATTTCTACGATCATAGGTTTCTTTTACTTTTTATGTCTAATGGTTATGGTCCTCGGGGTGCATGTGAGTATGAATTCCTATGGTGACGAGGACCTTAAACCTAGATATGGTGTCAGGGATTTCCTGGTCTTGGGTGATAGGGTAAGGAACATATCTTTCCCAGTCATCTTTAAGACTCGGAGCCTCTAGTTCCATGGGACAATGGGTAGAATCAAATTTTCATTTCCTTTTGAAAATGAATGAGATCCTCAGCTACTACTAAAAATTCAAATTTAGGGCATCCCTCATAGAGTAAATGGAAGGTTTTACTCTTAATCCTACTCACCCCATTGGGATGTGTCCATATGGGTAGTCAAATATGACTATCTAGGATAAGAAATGGGAGAGGGGACATGAGTATCAAAGCCCCTTTTCATCTCTAGGCACCCCATCCTCTTTCACCAGTGGAAGAGGGATCTTGTGGTTTACGGATCTTTTGGTTCCTCTTGTTTCTCACATCCAAGAATTAATCATTTTGACTCTTATGGGATTAGGGTATATCCACGATTGAAAAATTCACACAATTGGATTCATTTTTCAGAAGATAATCTTGTTTAGGATCTTTATCTCACCTCCTTTTAGAGTGCCTCCATAGGCATGGGTCCTTAAGATCATGTATCCAACCTCAGGTAAAAGAATATTTATTGATTTATCATATCATTTAACTCCTCTTATTTTTGACACCATGTATTAATCACATGGGATTCGAGGTTGATGGTGGTCATGGCATTCACATGATCCCCAAATCCATGGGCATCATTACAAGTTTAAGCCCCAATTGAACCCATGGTCCTCCTACTTGGTATAAGTCCCAACTATATAATCATACTAAACCATGGACTTCCACTTGAAGAGTAATCCCCAATAAAACCCATCCCCAAGCTTCATTCTCAGCAATAAGCCCCAATCTCAACCCCTAATCGCCAGGGAATCCTTCTTAGGAGTAGGACTTGAAATCCACCCTTAGGGATTTATCTTTGAGAATAATCCCCAACTATATCCCCATACTCATCCATAGACCTCCTCTTCAGTTGTAAGATGAAAACAAACCTCTAATTCACAACGAGTCGAAACATCCCCCATAGCCTATTTCACTAAGAATCATTTTTAGAAATAAGACCCAAATTAATCCTCTCAAAGGGCCATAATCCCCTATGAGAAAAACCTTTAGATGGTCTCTATAGGTGTGGGTCCTCACAAATAAACTACACGGTTTTTGAATCCCATTCAAATGGGATACATTGGAAGTCTTCATGAGGTCCAAACCCAACATACTAAATCAACCCTATTCTCTATTGGAAAAATTCCCATTAGATTCTTAATCAACATGGGAATTCATATCCCTTTTAGGTTCCCAAGGCTGCCTCATCATAAGTCCAATACCTAAATTTGAATAGAAATATTTTTCCTAGATTTCCTTACTGCATGACAATAAACTACTTGGTTCTGTCCTTATAACAAGACCTTAAAAGGTATGATGTGTCCTGTTAGGCGGAACTGAAATTTTTGGGTTTTGATTCCATTCATAAGGATATGTAGGAATCCCATCTCATGAGTTTGATCCCAATATCAGAAAAACTCCCATCTCCCTAGAAGACAACACAATCCAGAGTACCCCAGTGTGTTCTTAAAAACTAGCATCATCGTAATAATAATCAAATATTCTCTAATTAGTACATAAGAGGATACTAATGATGGAGAACATTGGATTCATACTAATAAATCCATTCCTAAATAACCTCATATACATATATATTATTCTAAATTATTTTCATTCTAATAATTTATTGGTACTTTAAAAGTAACCCATGTCATAATGGGTAATTAAAGAATGATTGATCAATAGGTCTTAAATCTATAAGGGTGTCTCGTAGTAGGCCACAATTCCCCCCAAAAAGGGTGTAATGAGCACAAAATCCCATTCTCCCAGCCATTGTTAGTTTTTAATCATCATTTTCCAAACTCTCCAATGATCACATGCCTTTGGAAAGAAGGTCCCCATGGATATAGAATTGTTGGGTGCTTTTAGTTCCATGATTAAACTAATTGGAAACCATTCGGAAATAGTAAAATTGACATGAATGATTGCATAAAATTCATACCCATTAAATCAACTGAGGGGTGACCCTATTTCCATTGAAAATTAAAAATGGTGAACCTAGCATGAATCATTAACCAAATGATAGTTTCAAAAACCTATCAGGTCCCTTTTCACTCAAAATTAAATGGAGTGAAACAAGGAAATGAATCATGCATATGTTATTTTAAATGAGATGTCTCTTTTATGGGGTTTTCTTTTTTGTTTCTATCATCTAAATCTAGGAACTTGTAATAGGATATACCTTTAATCTAAATGGAATTGTACTATATATCACTAATTCATGCCCCAACTACCATTAATGTTTGGTATTCATCAAATCCTAGGACTCCATCACCAACCCATCATCTTTAATGTTCAGTCTTGAACAAACTGATCAAGGAGTATCATTTGCATGGTTCTATCCTACCCATGGAGGCTTCTTAACAGGCCCTATAATTTAAAAATACCCACCAATAGTTCAGTCAGTGATAACTGATGGTCTAGAAGTAGGTGACACAAACTATGACCTTCAACTGTTTCAGGAGTTTATCCCTAAAATGCTACAAAAAGTTCCTCTATTATCTAAATGAGGTAAATAAAAAGGCCATATATGACCTCATCCATAAGATATAGGGTTCCTTCCAAAGGTATCCTTCCAACATTCACCCTTGCTAATTTTGTACGTTAGTGAACCCTCAGCATGATGAGGGTGCCATCATAGACCATCTAGCCAAGGTCATCTATACCTAGGAAGAAAAAAAATACCACCAGGGGTAGAAACCAGTCAATAGGGAGTAAGGTCACCCCTCTTCCCCCTTTAGAGTAGCCCACCGACTCAATTTGGTGGAATACTAGGTGCGGGAACATACACCCACCCATCCACATTCATTCATCTACAAGACTCACCTAGCGGCATTCAAGGAAGCCAAAAATTCAAATTCGGTAATAATCTATTTGTAGGAACATACACCTTCCTACACTAATCAAGATTTGCAGTAAACTCGTCTGACATTATTCAAAGAAACCCACCAACCAGATACAGTGGAAACCCACAAGTAGGTGCACAAACCTACCTACATTCATCAAGACTTCAAGAAGTTTCGTCTGGAATCACCCGGAGAAGTCATTCGGAAAGTCATGATGATGAATATGGCTCATACTCAACTATATGCCCCACAAACAAGTATTTTCAGTATCCACTAGTAGAAATGGGAGGATAGGAGCATTCACATACACCTACTCCAAATGTGGAATGGGTATATATCCTTATTCTATTCACTAATGTAACCAATAATATCCTTATAATGGTGAAAGGAAAGACACAAATTCCTTCCCATATACTACAGACCTTCCAGGACATCATAATGGTGATAATAGTAGTTACAGGGTGATGAAAACATAGCTTTGTCCCCAAAAAAGGGGTGGATCATCAACATAACACCTCAGATTAGACACACACCTCTTCTCTCATCTAGTATGGTTGTGAGGAAAACCCCCCATGATATATGGACAACCTGATTGGGAACATATGCTTGTTCCAACAAGAGGTATCTAGTCCACTCCAATATCCACTTTTGGGTAGAAATAATCCGCATCCAAGATTCCATAAGCCTGTCGGCAAATCCTGACAGAAACACGAGATCTGGTTAAACAAGATTCCTTTCCTAAAAACCACATCCCCATATAAGTGGTCCCATCCACTCTATGGATGGAATCAAAGAATAAGCATCACTAGGGATGACTAGAAATTTAGAGCTGATCTTTGATTATGGTCTACTCAATGTTAGAGTTATTATATCCCTCAGACTCTTGTATATGGAAGCACAAGATCCTACCCTCCCATTACCAAATTACATGGGTAGTAATAGTAATTCCAAAGTACCTTCCTAGACACATCACAATGAAGGATTTATTCATGAACATAATTTGATTGATCTTGAGAACCCATAAAATGATTAGAGTCATAAAAACCCTCTATCTGGCCAGATGATCAAGGAGAAAGAGGGTTTTCCCCTTGTTGTAATCCACCATGGTAATCCTTTCCATGATGGAATTATCTATGAAAATATTTCTCCCTAGAAGTTGTTTTCTTCTTTAGAAGGGTCCACTCATTGGAAATGTACTGATGACAAATACCTCTTATCGCAAGGCACATGGGAAAACAAGGCTAGTCTTGTCTGATTCCTTATCATTGGAAAGTGAAATAATTTCTCAACCAGAATACATCCCGTGGATACGGTCATTCTCCAAACTTCCTTTGGATTTTTCCTTACAACATAATAGATGAAGTCACAAACATTCTCAACGATTATGATAAAGCGGTCAGAAAACATCCAATCTGGTTAGACTAGGTTGAAGAACCACTAGTGAAAGATGAATAAGATGTTATAAACATGAGGAAAAATGTAGAAAAAAATGACATACTAGTCTAGTTCTAGCCTTTATCCAACCTGTAATATAGAATTCCAAAGGCACTCTCGAAATATTGCATGCACAACATCTGCCACAACATATGGAAAGCTCATCGTCACTTGATACAAAAAGTTTTACCCAATGACAAGTATCAAATTAACGTCAAGGTAATATAAGGGATACAATTCCAAATTAACTTGGTAGATATCTGAGATTTGTTAAATTCAAATCTCTTGAAACAACAAGGATCCCTTCATCGTGCATGCATCAACATGCTAGAAAGATTATAATGGTGGATTGAAAATACCCCATTTTGTGTTCATATCATAGGATGGGGTGAAAATAGAGTGTTACATTACATTGCATTCCCTAAACACCAAATCACACAGAAATTGGTATGATTCAACTTTATAGCTTTAGGTCAGCTACAACAAACGTACCCCATTCATAATCGATTATGTGCTCAAAAAAATAGGCCCCGACCAAATCTCACTGACATTGGTCCAAAAGAGGGTAGGATATTGAGATAATTTTTCATCTATAATATGATAATATTGATCAATCCCCCCATTTAGAAGAATTCATCCATCAAATTGAGAAAATGTAGAAAATAACCCAATGGTATTTGGATGTGCGTGATTCACATGCATACCAAATGATGCATACAACCCATGTTCTTACAGAAATCTATAAAACCATAAGGGTAGTCACCTCAGTAGTATCCATAATAGTTCCAGAGAACCATATCCCTTAGGTTTGTGGTATTTTTTAACACAACCATTGAATTTAGTAAACCATCAATGAATTGTTATGAATGTAGAAAAGGAATCGGCCTAGCCCTCAGCACCGGGGGCATTTTCACCCCAGCAACTTACTCTTCAGAGAAATTAGTTTTTACAGATTAGGGGGAATTCCACAGAATGTATTCTTCTAGTTAGTCCCATCTCATGAATCAGTATCTTCACTAGGAACATACACAACTAAACTATCTAGATATTCCCTTCAGATTACCATCTACAAAACAACTCCCATAGAATCAGTAAGGGAAAGAAAAAGGCATCCTAGAGGGTTTAAAAAATGTAACTCTCACAAATAAACTAATATAATTCAAACCATGAATCACACATCAGTGAATGTCATTAATGCCACCCTTGGTTACCCTACAGTACATGAGGCTAATTTTGGGGAGGGGTCAGAGGAGGAAGTTCCCATTCACAATGTGGTCCACACCAAAACAATTGAAGCCAGTGTGAATACCAAACACCAAATTATTTCCCTAAATATGATAATTACCTCAAATAATTCGGTATTAACTCCTCAAAATGCATCTAACTAGAAAAAGGGAATGGTTTAGATTGTGTGTCACCTATATCCCGGAGAGGTTAATCCTCTTTCACTTGATGAATGATTTTCTCAGTAGGAGGAGATGAATGAATTGAGGAGAACCAATGTATAACTACTCATTAGAATCCTTCCTTCTAGGTATACTCTACAAGAATATTCTCAACTTGTACTCCCAAATGAAATACGTTATAAAACAGTGTTTTCCATAGAAACTGAAGAAGATTTGGAACACCAGCTCAATGGGGGACACCAACTACAATTATACTTAGATCCCACAGTAGCAGATTGAGAGTTCCCATTATTGATTGAACCCCTAGAATGGGTCCAAGTGCATCCTTACCATCAGTCCCTAATAGGTTACACAAGAAAAAAACAAATCATTCCTCCATAGATGGCCCTACTAGCCACCACAACTGTTCAAACTCTAGCTAAGCCAGACATTCCCCGAGGGATCATGAATGTGATTATGTCACTAATGGACCAATTGGAATTCATAGAGGAATGGTGTGTACCAATAATACTAGAAAATAATCCTTAACCAAAATGGGTAGATCTTAATCCTCCCCCATTGAACAATGAGAAAACCATATTTCCAATTTTTAATGGCTTGGGGGGACTCTGAGTAACATTTGATGCATTTTTTTCTCGCACAGTGATCCCATGATAGGGACCCCAGAACATTAGGAGATGATGAAACTTATATTATTTATCCATTGAATGTAAGCATCATCCTGTTAATGGTACACTATCTTTCCATCTCGATCAATAAATGGGTGGTAAGAACTCCATCAGAACTTTGTCTTCCTGTTAGCTTTACACCATATAAGATAATGGTCCTCAATCTCTTAAATAGAAAATAGTGTGAGAATTAGAGGGTCTCAAATTTTAATTCTCATAGGAAATTATTTACATATTTCTTAAGCCTTCCACTCCCACATGAATACTTTTTCAGATATGTATAATGAATCATTGTGATTAGCTGCACACGCCACTTATTTCTATAAAATACACAAAAGGGTTTCAGGACCTCACTGTGATAGATTAAAGAGTAGAGGAATCCATTGAGGAGACCAAATATATGTTTCTAGGAATTATATATTCTCAAATAAGGAGAATTGGGAAAGTAGAGGTCGCCACTATTACAATTATGTATCCCCCTTGTACCCGCTCCAACTCTCAAGCCCACAACGAATCAAGCAGATCCACATCTTATGCATCAGAAACAACACCCATCTCATTGGTATGATAAAATAGAGAAAAGGAATAAAATATTGAGGAGATTAAAATCAAAGTCTATTATTTTTGAAATAACCAAGTCCATGGATATTTCATCTCATCTTTGGAGAACATCATGATCAATTTTCCGAATCCAAGGAATCCTGACAAAGAGGGTGAAGAAGATATCTAAAACTATTTCCTCTTTCATAAAGTACTGGGGAACAACATTAAAGAATGTTTTGTTTTCAATGACCTCCGACAAAAGATAGTGGACTCCAGGAAAGTGAAATTGGTTAGTATACCTGCACAAGTAGCTTGTTTCTCCGCCATTGATCCAAATAAGATAAATCAATGGAAGGAAGTTAGAAGAAATAGTACGCAGAATTTTAGTAAATGGACGGTCAAAAAAAGATCAACCAAACTAATGTTATCCTTTGAACACAGTGGAAAAAACTAATTATTCTTTCAACCACTTCCGCTATAACACAACCAACTTCATCAGTAGCTCAGTCCTCTGAAAGACAGACTTCCAAAAAGTGACATGGCCATAATAGTAAGAAGAAAACATAGGAATATGATCCTATGAAAAAGATAAAGTTGTATTTTAATTTATAAGAGTTCATTCCAAGAGTACCTGAAGAAAGAGCACCACCCCACCAAATGGTACAACAAGATTCAACCCACCAGGAAGGATCTCTATTAAACTAGGAGTTGATCTTCAATTCCATTAATGTTATTCACTTGATGGATCCCTTCTCAGATGATGAGCATGATTATAAACCTGAATTCCCTACACATTATTGGGGAATTGGGTAAAGAATCCCTCAGGGTCCAAGATATATGGGAAGATGTGGTTGTACCAGATGTCACTACTCTAACAACATCCTTGCTTGAGCTACCTATATAAAAAACCCCATGGGAGATATCTATAGAGAGATCAATAAGAGAAAGGAAGCTCCCCCACACATGAAAATTTCTACCCTAACATGATCATCTTGGAAAATTTGTTTGAGGAAACATCCTCAACTAATACAACTTGGTGTGCAGCCAGACCTAGTCGGCCTAACCCACCAGGATTAAGACCACCATCAGCTCATATTCTAAGGGTTGATCCATCCAAATCAAGTACTTCAACCCCCAAACCTCCTAAAAAAAGTGAATCCCCGTGATGGGAATCACATACCTTTATACCATAAGTATGATGTTTTTAAGAATCTAGCTTTGGTTTTAGATAATTTATCATTATTGGATGCATTAAATATATCAAAAGACCTGTGAGAATCACTCATAGAGGCCTTGTTGAGCCTTGAGAGTTTGATGTTGAGGTTGATTTTACAAAAGTGTATCATGCAGATATTGATCCTATAGAGTGCCACACAGTAATCTCATTCCCTAACTAGGATAAGGATTTCATTATACAATGGCACTTTAGAACCTTGAATATATCTGGAATCATAAATGAAATTGATATACAATGATCTTTCATTGACAATGACTCTAGAGTCAAAATCATTCTAATAAAAAAACTTCATCAATTGGGATTCAATAAATTTCACTTGTCCCATTCCACATTAATGTTACAAGGATGTGAAAAGAATGATCAAAATCCTATTAGTGAAATAAAACTCAAAACTTAGTTCAAGGATTTTGTGTCTGAATCCAAATTAATGGCTGTTATGCAGGATATGACCTTCAACATTCTGTTGGGAATTCCTTGTAAACATCAACATTTCAGTTATCCCATCGTCATACCAAAAATTCCCCAAATATTGTATCAATAGACATATTGGTATATTCTATGGTGACGAAACCCCATTTAAATCCTTTGAATCACATTACATAGATACAAGATTCTACTAGAGGGATGGGGATTGATCTGTGAATGATGGTTTCAATTGAATTAATGCATTGAATATAATGGATATGATTAAACCTAACTCTTTATAAAAACTTAATTCATAGTACATTCTTACCAACAATCAAATAGAAGGTTTGATCCAAAATTAAAAAACATATTTAGTGAATTCCATAATGTCAGTCATGAAAACTGATCCTAATATTATAGATAAGTTGTGAACTCTCCAATCAATAATGAAATCCTAGATTAAAATGTATGCATTCAATCCCACAAGATTCAAAAATTGTATCTTCCACCAGTAGGGTTGGAAGAAGTATTTTTGATAATGCGATTAAAAAAGATTTTCATACTCAATCCCTCATATCCCCTTCAGATATCCAGAAATACATTGTGACATCAATCGATCTAGAAATAGTTTTTATGTCTTTCAGATGTCCAAATGTTGCCTCCCCTGACTCTAATAAACATACTTCATCACCTAATTCCCAGACATAGTTGAATGTGGTAAAGAATGAGGAATAGTAATAGGAGGAAGACCTCTTGGATTCCCCTCTAAGATTTGAGTAAGGATCCTCCACTGCTTTTGAAAAACATAGAGAAATAAATATGGGTATGAATGAAGATCCACAACCCACATTGAACAGTGTGTCCATTTCTTATAAATACCACAAGGTATATACATAATTTATAAAGATAAATTGGGATGTATTTGGATGGAATTACACAGATATACCAAGCCTCAGTCCTGATATGGCCACCAATCACTTGGGTTTACGAGAAGACCATTGGGGATACAAACAGGTGGCTTGATGGGCACACTCAACACATGCTTCCAAAATTGAGGGTAAATGGGATAAAATCGTCAAGGATGACTTCATATGAGAGGTATAGTATCTGAAATGTCTATCCAACATCATTCCTATAAAGAATAAGAACATGAAAATCAGAGTTTTCATCGAACTCTGAGATCTCAACCGACACTGTCTAAAATATGAATTCCCTGTTCAAAACACAAAACTCCTAATTAATGAAACAATTGGTTATCATGACCTCTCCATCATGGATATCTATTAAGGGTACAAAAAAATATGGGTGGACATAAAATATGAAAATTATACTTCATTCAAGGCTACCTAAGGAGTATTCTGCTATCGGTTAATTCCCTTTGGTTTGAATAATGTCGGTGCCACATACCAACATCCATGTATCATATATTCAAACCCTTCCAAGGAATGTTTGTAAAATTCAATATTGATGAACTAGTGGTTATTTCTTGAAAACATTCTGACCACCTAGATAAAATGGATACCATCTTTAACAAGCAATAAAAAACATAGCCTAATGATGAATCCCTTTAAATATTCTTTTCAGGTAACCTATAGGATGATTCTCTTCTTCTTTTTACACCATCGTGGCATCAAATTTGACCCTAAGAAAAAAAATATTAATCATTTAGCCTCCTAAAAACCAAAAATAATTGTTGGAATTCAAGGATAATTGGTATATATCAGGTGCTTCATAAAAAAATTTTAGGAAACTATTTTACATTCACTAAACTGATGAAGAATGGGGTTACATATTAGTAGACCCATAACTATCATGAAGCATTTAGAAATATCAAGTAATAACTATTGATACAACTGGTATTAATACCACATGTTGAAGGAAATGTTCTCATTCTATAGGTAACATCCCTAGAATGATCACTAGGTTCCTTCCTTGTGAAAAAGAATGGAGTTGAAAAAGAAAAAGACCTTATTATTTCATTCGAACCATGCTCAATGCTGAGAATCGTTATTCAGATATTGAAAAGATATTCTTGGGGTTAAATTTTTTGATTCAGAAATTGAGGCACAATCTACACATCATGAGTTCCATTTGGTATCTCCTAATAACCCACCCAAATACATACTCATGGATACTATGTTGACAAGAAGTCTAACACAATGGGAGGTTATTCTATAGCATTTTGATATAAAATTTGTGCGTTAGAAAGTAGTGAAAAGATAGGCCTTGGAATATTTCCTTGAAAACACCCATCTGTATAAATGATGTCATTAAATAATTAATTTCTATATAAAGAGATATTATCTATTCATGATGGACCCCAAATGTGTGAAATGTATTTTGAATACACATCAATAAGCCCAAATTGAAAAAAATAGAATACTAAAACTCAACAAAGTTGAGTTATAGATCATGTCTATATCTCCAGTGAAGGAAGCTTTACCTTACTACATTCTATTATCATAAAGTTTTACTAAAAATGAGGTGAAATATCAGTCTGTCATTGAAGGACTAGAATTAGAACTCGAAATACTAGTGGTCCACCTAAAGGTGAAAGGTGACTCAATGTTTTTAATCAAACATATCAACGAGGATTATGCTATTAGAAAAGAGGAGGTAATTCCCATATTTAACTATGATTAATGTTTGATGGAAGAGTTCCCCTCAGAGACAACAATGAACCATGTCCCTCAATCATATAATTCCAAGGTAGATGAGTTTTAAATTAAAACTATGGATCTAGATAATCTAAACTGGGACAAAAAAGCCATCATCATTACCCATCTCCATGTGGTCTCATATTGTTTTCAAGTCAGAATGGATGAGATCAGTGAACTTTGTCCTATCTCGGATCCATATTGTCCTACTACTAGGAGGATGATTCTGATCATGGGATACATTCAAAATGGAGTCCTCCCACCAGATATAGCTGGTAAAGATAAAATATGATGGATATCATCCAACTTCACTCTTTATAATATCAAAAATCACTAGAAGGCCCCCTGTAAACAAGTCTTTGATGAAGTCCTTCTCAGATTTATTAATGGATAAGAGACCGCTATTGTCATTAACAAATTGCACAACAGAGCCTATGGTGGCCAATATTCAAGATATAAGATTTATAACCAAATCTAAAGGCTTAGATAATTATAGTGTTCAATGATGCATCATTGCACAGAATTCCCAAAAAAACATCATTCTTACCATGTTCATTCCAACTTCATCCATCAACCATCAGAGTTTCTACATACAGAAAAATACTCCGTTCCACTTTCCTTATGGGTAATGAATGTTATGGGACCATAACCTCTAGCTACGGCCTAGAAGATCAAATACACATTAACTGCTACTTACTTCTTCTCCAAATGGACTGAGGAAATACACATTAAATAAGTTGGGGCTAAAAGATTTGTTAGCTTCATTAATTCCATCATGATTATTATATTTTGTGTCCCTTACACAATACTAGCAGACAATAGTACAAAATTCTGTTATGATGAGGTGGAGAAGCTATTCAAGAGTACAATATCAAATCCAACCATTCATCCCACTATCATACAATAGCTAATGGATAGATAGAGGCCTTCAACAAGACCCTATCAAACATAATTTAGAAGATGATGATAATATAAAAAAGTTTTGTCCAAACAATATCATCATAACTTATGGGATTTCTAGACTACAACATGTATTGCCATATGGTAGACCCCATACTCATCAGTATATAGGAAAAAAGTAGTCTTATTCATTGAGGTCCAACTACCATCTCTCTATGTTGAAATATGATCATCTATCCACACATGAGAAATTATATAAGTGACTAGATGAATTAGAGTGTCTCGGAGAGAAAATACTTTACACCTTGCATCATTTGGAGGTCTATCAAAATCGAATAGTGTGATCCTTTAACAAGAAGGTCTTCCTTTATTCATTCCTTCATGAAGAACTTGAATTGGTCCTCATAACTCTGATTATACCATGATACAAGACTCAAAATCTTAATCCAACATGGGAGGGACCTTACTCTATACACAAGTTCCACTCTAATGAAGCTTATTCCATGATCTCAATGGACAGAGATATCATTAGGACCCCAAAAAAATAACGATTTCTAAATAAATATATCATGCAATCCCATGAAGAACACATCATAGCTATAAGACATTAAACTTCATAGTGGGTCCTTCTCACATGACCTTAAAATAAATGACATAATGGCTATGTCACATGATGTTAAATGGCATGGTATCATCTCCATGTCGCATGACAATAAAATACATGACAAAAGGTCCTAGTCGTTATTGACGCTCCTTTCCATCATTGAGTCCAACTAATGTCAAAGGAGAATACCTTAAGCACAAAGAGGGTCACCCTTTAATGAACATCAAAAAAATTGACGAAGGCATGGACTAGGAGCCCATTTAGAGGGAGGTGTTCCAGTTACTTGCGCGCCGCGTAGGTCATTTTCCCGCCACCTATGAGTCGCGCAGCTCACTTGCGCACCCTATTTAATTTTACGCCCAAGGTGCATGGTGGCCTATAAATATCCCCCGTGGGACCCCATTTCAAGGATGAGTTTTCCAAAAGTCAAATTCAAGCTCTGGTCGCCCAAGTCTTCAGCACAACTCTTCTAAAATCTTCTATGGTAACTTTTTACCTAGAATGGAAGACTTGAAGGAATATAATAAGGTCTAAGTGTTTAGAATTCATCAACACTTGCGCGCCTAAGTGTCCAGACCTCCTTAAAAATGGAAACACTTGCATGCTACCCTACCCTTTTGATGAAAATTGCACACCGCCCTGTTGGAAACATCTTAGGATAATACTAAAGGCTTGAGTTAAGTCTCGCCCAAGTATTACCCTACAGATTATTCATCTCCCAGGTGAACCCATGCTGCGTAAGTACACTTGTGCGGCTAAGACTTTTACACCAACTTCATTTGTGTGCCTCTCTCCTGTTCACCTCTCCTCTTCAAGATATTATCCCTCGAACCCCTTTTCAAAGCCATTTATGGCATGGTTCTTTTGTTGGATTCCTTATCTGAAAGGAATTCTGTGAGATCCTCTTCCAAAACCTTGTGACATACAAGCTTTATGTCACTATGGTTAGAGGTTTCCTCCGTATAACCTAATCCTTTAAGATGATATGACCCTTTAAAATGGGCATCCTCCTCAGATGTAAGCCCCAAGTTCCCTTAGTTTGGGCCTCCTTCTCAAGAATAAGCCCAAAGTCCCCTTAACTCGGGCCTCCTTCTCGGGAGTAAGCCCTAGTCTTAATTTCTTTTGATTTGGTCATCCTTCTTAAGAATATGTCCCAATCCTAAGTCCATTTTAATTTGGGAATCCTCCTCAAGAGTAAGCCCCAAGTTCCCTTATTTTGGGCCTCCTTCTCAAGAATAATCCCCAAGTCCCCTTAACATGGGCCTTCTTTTCAAGAGTAAGCCCCAGTCTGAATTTCTTTTGATTTGGGCCTCCTTCTCAGGAATAAGCCCCAATCACAAGTCTGTTTTAATTTGGGCATCCTCCTCATGAGTAATCCCCAAGTTCTCTTAGTTTGGGCCTCCTTCTCAAGAATAAGCCTCAAGTCCCCTTAACCTGGTCTTTCTTCTCTGGAGTAAGCCCTAATCTTAATTTCTTTTGATTTGGGCATCCTTCTTAGGAATAAGCCCCAATCATAATTAACTTTTAATTTGGGAATCCTCATATGGAGTAATCCCCAAGATCCCTTAGTTTGGGCTTCCTTCTCAGGAATAAGCCCCAAGTCCCCTTAACCTGGGCCTCCTTCTCAGGAGTAAACCCCAGTCATAATTTCCTTTTGATTTGGGCCTCCTTCTCAAGAATAAGACCCATTCATAAGTCCCTTTTAATTTGGGCCTCCTTCTCAAAAATAATACCCAAGTTATAATCCCCCTTTAATTTGGGAAACCTCCTTAGGATTATACTTTGGAAATCATATATACGTAATCCCCACATCATTTCCTGTGATTGCATATTTCTTGGAACAATCGTCAGATTTACAGATACCTCTTGTTTCTCACATTGATCATGACTCACGTGATCATAGAGTGTAAATTTAATCACGACATCTCTTTATGGGCCGTTAACCATTCATAAGCCCCATATTTCTTCACCCGAACTATGTGGACTTTGATCTCTGCCTTAAAAGTAGAGTACGTAGGAATCCTTTATAAGGTTCAAACTCAACATTCATTAGTTTTAATCTGTCCCATATGACATTAAACTATATCCTTCTTATTGAACTACATGGGTTCTGATTCCTTTTTAATAAGGATACGTAGGTAGCCCATCTACGGGTACGATCCCAACTCTGAAATAATCCATGTCTTTTTGAATGAAAATAAACTTCAAGTACCCCACTGAGTGGCTTTAAAACTAGTATGGTCATCATAATGACCAAGATATTTCTATATAATGTATTGAAGGATTCCATTGACTAAGAATCTCTAATACATACAGATGATTCTCCATCGATGAGGAACCTCAAATACATATAAAAATTTCTCTAAATCTATACATATCAATCATCAATTTCTAAATCTAAAGGAAAACTCATTTTCATGCTTGGTGAATTAATAAGGATTCGTGAACATAACTTAAATCAATAAGAGAGTCCCGGAGTAGGCAATAATTCCCTCCAAAAAGGTGTGATGAGCCTGACCTCCCATCCCCTCGACAAATGAAAATTCTTAAGCCTCATAGGCCCACAACTAATGAGCACCTACAATTGGAAAGTAGGTCCAAATGAATATAGAATCATTGGTTGTTTCTGGTTCTATGAATAAACCCGTTAGAAACCGATTGGAATGTTTGAACCTTAAATAAACAAGGTCATCCCCATTTCCAGATGAAACAAAAAAAATGGTGAACCTGATGTGAATCCTTAACCAAGTTAAAGGATGTTTTACTTATTTGTTAGGCCCCTATTAAACTCAATATGAGGGCCAAAAAAGCAATCAATAACATATGTGCTCATCCAAAAGATGTAGTCTAGCCAGAGTTATCTTGATTTTGTCTTCTATATTAAATATGCACTCTTTTCCAAGATCTCTTTGCAACAAAAAATGGCTTCTTTAAGGTTCACACATGTGAATTCCTCGACCGCTACTCCTACTGGATCCTCGTCCGCTCTGAGGATGACATCACCTACTCAACGTCATCAAAACTGGGTCTCAAATGCATTATTGGTGAGGGAATAACATCAACACGGTATCATCTTAGCTCTGGATGCCGCTCAACAAGACCTCCAAATTAACAACTCACCCTGGTTGTTCGGTCAGCAACGACCAGTGGTCAAGAAGTAGGTGGTGCCAACCACCGTCTCCAACCATTTCAGGTCTTTATCCCTAAAAGACAACAACCAGTCCCTTCTATATTATAGGGAGGTCACTCAAGGCCTCAGTTAAAGAAGACAGGAGTCCTTCATGGGGACTCTTACCAACAATCGCCGCTAGAATCACATGGTAGTGCACCTTCAACTTGATGGGGGTATCACCTCTAGGCATTCGGATCAAGTTCCTCAGACTCGAGCATGAAAGAAGAACTGTTAGAGGCAAAAGTTGGCCAAGAGGGAGTAGGTTCTTACCTCTTCCCCCTCCAGATAATTCCATCAACCTATCATGATGGAAAACAACGAGCTAGCATACACACCCTTTGGTCCTAATTTTACTGCCCAGCAGACTCGTGTGGAAGTAACAAACCAATCCCACTAGGCAATTCCAGCGGAGTACTATAGGCAGGAACATACACATATTTATAAATCATCATCCAGTCAGCAGACTCATCTGACTGCATCCAAAGAAGCCCACCGACCAAATGTAGTGAACACCTGTAAACAGACACATACACCTACTTACACTCATCAATTCTGCCAGCAGTGTCATCTTCCTGTATTGAAGGAAGTTCATCAATAATATTTGGTGGAGAACAATCAGCAGGCACATACACCTGAAATTCATCAAACTAACCAACAGTCTCATTTGGTAGCACCCTGAGATTTCAATTGGAAATCTCCAATGAAAAACAGGAGGCAGACACAACTTTCTTCCCCCACACATGAGTACTGTCAGAATTCACTAACAGGAAAAGGGGGAAAGGAGTTGGAAGACACACCTACTCCAAACAAGGAATGGACGCATATTCCCATTCCGGCAGCTGAATTCACCAAGAACATGTTGATAATGATGAAAGAGCAGAAGAAAATCCCTTCCCATATTTTGGATACCTGTTAGAATATTATAACAACTTCAACGACATTATAGGGAAGGAAACATAAATCCATCCCTATCAGTGGAGTGACTCATCAACATGTCACCTCGGAGTAGATACACACCTCTGTTTTAGTCTAGGAAGGTCATGGGGCATACTCCCCCATGTCATACGGACAATCAAGTCGGGCACATACACCTGATTTAAATGGATATAGTCAGCCTAACTTGACCATTTCTCCTAATCAGGCACATACACCTTCCCATAAAAACCACCTTCATCAAAAAGTAGTTTCCAAAGTGAGTAAGAAGGCATCCAAGAAAAACACCCATCCAACACAGTTAAAAGTCAAGATCCAATCTAAAATAAGGCCTTTCTCAATGCTGGAGTTCTTGAAGCCCTCAGACAATTATCTGTTGCTACTCAAGATTCTACTCTCTCATTTCCAAATTTTGGAAATAACAACAATAATTCTGATGGTCTTTATCCGAAACTTTCTCATGAAGGCTTGCTTCATGAAAATTTGGTCAATCTCAAAGAATCATCTTCATATGAGATCCATGATAACCCTCTACATGGCTAGAATACCATGGAGAAAAAGGTTTCACCTTTTGTTGTCCACCATGGCGGTCCTCCCCATGATGATAAATTTAGCTACGAAATTCCTCTCTGTAGTAGTAATTTGCATTTCCAAGAAAATTCTTCAATGGACAATATAGTAATGAGAAAGCCCTCTTATCTTGAGGCACTTGAAAATGTGAATCCAGTCTTGTCTATTTCCTTATTGTTAGATGGTGAAATACTTTCTCAATTAGAAGATAGCACGGGGTTTAGGTCATTCTCCGAACCACCCCTGGGTCATTCATCTTCTAATTTGACAAATGAATATTCTAACAATATTGTTGAATATGATGAAACAATGAATAAGCACCAGCTTTGGTCCAATAATTTAGAATAATCTTCATCAAATGATAAAGAGGAAGTGCTGAATATGAGAAAACAATTGGAAAAAGGTGAAATACCAGTCATTTTTTGGCTTTTGGATGACTCTCAGTATTATATTCCAGAAACGTTGACAGAAGATTGTATTAACAATATTTGTCTCAACATTTGGAAAATTTTTTGTCACTTAAAAGAGAAAATAGTAATTTATGATGAATATCAAAATCATGTTAAGATAATAGAAGGTTTGCAATGCCAAATTAAATTGGCATATCTCTCAGTTTCCCGACATCCAATGGTTGAAAAGAAGCAGAGATCCCTTCAGTGTACATGCCTTGGCGTATTAAAAAGGTTGCGCCAGTTAATTACCAATGGCCCATATAGTATTCATTTCAGGGGATGGGGTGTTCAAGGCATATTGTATTTAACTGTGTTCTCCAGTCAATAAAGCCTTCCAAAAGTTGTCTCATGCAATGTTATTGCCCATGGTTGGATACATATAATTGGTTTTGTGTGTAATCAAAGGCTTGTTCAAGAACATGCCTCAACTAGTTCTTCCCAAAGTCTGGCATATAAAGAAAAAGTTCTCGAATTACTATTGTATAAACAAATGATAATATCGAAAAAGCTTCTCGTTTAGAGCATGCGCATTATCAGGTGACAGAGGTGTCATAAATAATACAATGGTCATTTGAGCCAGGTGATTGGAGCGGATGTCGGATGATGCATCTGGCCAATTTCTGGACCAAAATCCACAAAATTAGGAGATATTTTATGAAATATTCAGATGTAGTAGCTCAAGAGCCACCTCACCTTTCTAGGCTGAGGACTCTTTTAATCCAACCCTCAGGAACAAAAGATAGGATTCAAGGAGTTGAGTAGGGAAAACAGAGACAGCCCCCGTCCACTGGACTGGGGACATTTTCAAATTCTCAATCTCTTCCTCAGTGAAAGTTAGTCTTCTCTCTATTAGGGAAGAATCCACAAGAGGAACGCATATCTGAATTATCAGGAAATTCCATAAAAATTACGGTTTATCAATAAGTTCTTGAGGGATCAACCAAACAAAAGGCAATGTCTCATTAAGGAAATGGAAGAAGAAAATATCACATAAACGCTGACAGAAAGGATGTAATGCGTTATGCATTGATAAATGTCAACAATTCCATTGTCACTAATCCCCTAGAACATGAGGCTCACTTAGAGGAATCAGATGAAGAAGTTCATGTTCAAGAGGCTGAATACACAGAAACAAATAAAGAAGGTGTGCATACCCAAAATCAAAGGCTTACCCAGAATCTTGGTATTCCTTCAAATAACCAACTCCCCCTCTCTGAAAGGCATCCAACAAGGGGAAAGGAAAAAAGTCAGGTTACATTCTACCCTACCTCTGGAGAAGGCCAATCACACTCATTAGAGGAAAGGTTCACACAACAAGAAGAAGAAATGAAGGAGTTAAGGAGGTTAAATGCAGAACTACTTCAAGGTAGCCTTCCTCTTAAGCATGTTGGAGTTAATCCATCAAGGGAATTTTTTTTACAGCTATTGTTATGGATCAAGAATATCCCCCTTTACAAGTACACCCTCACAGGTCCAATCCTACTAGTCATACACGACAACAACTGACAATACAACCATCAGTGGCAGTACCAGTCGCCACACCCATCCAAACTCCATTTTTTGCACCTGCTCAGGCCCAAGATCAATCAGATGTTTCTCAAACATTAATGACTACCATTGAGTCATTAAAATCTCCTTTGGAAGTTATGGAAGGACAACATGCACCAGTTCAACTGGAAAAGAGAGCTTACCCTGAATGAGTGGACATAATTCCTCCCCCATAAAAATTTTCGAATACAAAATTCCCAATTTTTTATAGTTAGGGAGATCCAGAACAACACTTAAAACATTTTGTTTCTTGTTGTGATCCTATTATTGGAACTCCTCAAAAAAAAGAAGCAGTTAAGATCAAATTTATTTTGCAGTCATTACAAGGAATTGCTTTTTTCTGGTATACAAGTTTGTAATCTCGGTCAATTACTGGGTGGGAAGATCTCTGTAAAAAATTCCTCCTTTAATTTTTATCAACATTACCAAAGACGACAGTTTTTGATCTTACTAATTGTAAACAAAGGTAAAATGAAAGAGTTTTGGATTTCTTTTCTCGCTAGAAGAGATTAACATATTCCTTAAGTTTATCACTCCCTGAAGAAGAGTTTCTTCCAATCTATGTGGAAAATTTGCATGTTGAATTACACACACCATTGATCCATGTGAAATACACATGAGGGTTTCGAGACCTTACTTCAATTGCTCAGAAGATAGAAGACTCTCTTATACAGACTAGGGCTAAAACTCGTCTAATTCCATCAGTTCTAGGAAGGAGAATAAGAAAGGAAGAAGCTGCTACAGTTACACTTAAACAATCACCTGTACCTACTTTTACTTCAAAACCTTCATCATATCGAAGGTATCCACCTCCTGAGCATCAAAAAAAATGTCTGCCTCATCAATATGATCAAAGAGATCAAAGGAATAAACAGTTTGAGGATTTAAAGAACAAATTTTATTCTTTCCGAAATGAAAAAGTTCTTGGTTACTTCATCTTAGCTCTGGAAAACAATCTGGTTTAGTTTCCAAGGCCCAAAAGGCCAGACAAGGAAGGAGATGAAGATCTCCCCAACTATTTTCCATTTCATCAGATTTTGGGGCATCCCATTCAGGAGTTTTTTGTCTTCAAAGACCTCCTGCAAAAGATGGTGGACACTGGAAAAGTAAAACTGAAAGTTTCTTCAGCCCAGGTAGCATGTTTTACTGTTACTGATCCAGAGGAAGAAGGCGAGTGGCATGAATTCAAAAGTATAAATGCACAGGAATAAGATGATTAGATGGTCAGGAAAATGATTAACCGAAATCATGCCATTTTATGAACACAATTTAATCAACCAATTATGTCTTCTTCTATTTCTTCCACAGCAAAACACCCTTCATCAGAAGGAAAATCATCAAACAGGCGGTGTAATTTGAAGAAATAAGAGCAGTCATAAGCAGACGAGATCATGTCAAATCCTAAGTTTCCTTTGACTCTAGCAGATTTTATTCCATCTACTTCAAAAGCATGGGCACTGCCCAATCCAATGGCATAAACTAAACTAGTTCATAAAGTATAATCTTTATCAGATGAAGAATTTATCTTTGATTCTGTTAACATGATTCATTTAACGGATCCCTATGCCAATGACAGTTTCGATCATGATGATCCTAACTTCCCTGTAACACCCGAGACTTTTATGTTATATAAATCATCAAAGGAATCTTTTTCTACACAACACTTTCTTGGCTTGCTTTACACGCAATCGCGACCTTCCTCGATAGCTTGCGTCGTACGCAATACCGAGTTCCACTAAACAACAATATGCTATTAAAACTAGCCGTTATGAATAGTAATAACCACTTTTTGAAATTTTATAAATTTTATTTTTCAAAATGGACTTCATTTTTGGACTCAGAATATCGAAATTAGCCTAGGGTGAAATTTTGGTATTTTTCTGAAAACTTTCAATTTTTGATTAATAGTGAAACCACTAAGTGGTAGGTTAAAAACTGAATTTTGCATAAAACTTAATTTTACCGCTTCTGTGAATGGAATTTCAAAAATCCGAGAGACACGGTTAATATCAAGGACTAAAATGTGGTTCAATGAGATGAAAATAATTTTTTGGTGAATGGTAACTTTTTACTATTTTTACCGCGGTTAATAGTAAATAGGGTAACTAAGGGTAATTATGATATTAATATTACCCTAACACATGTCCTAATTCTATTGGACAAGTGTAATTCGACCAAAAACAAACTTAGGAATAAAATATGACCATTTAGGCCCACTTGGATTAGATTAGGACATTTATTATTAATTTATTTAAAGAAGGGTTAAAATAGTTAAAATCAAAGTTTAATAAGTAAATCATTTTTAATATAGGGTTATACATAAGATAAATTCGATTGTAAATATTCATTAGAAAGCTAAAAAGATTTCCTACATGATGGTATTTTATTTGTAATTTTTAGACATCAAATAATTTAATTTATTTATGACACAAAGATGATGCAGTAATTATCTTATTAATGAAATATTGACAAAATTGATAATATAAATACCAAAATAAATGTAATTTTAGACTTTTTATGAATTCCACTAATTTTCTAGGTTACTATGATATATTAGTATTGATTTAATCAACTTGGTTCGAACATATAATTCTGTTATGACTTTGACAAAAATCATATATCAAATAGTGTCAAAATTGACACAAAATAGTTTTTAAATCAAATATTATATTATTAATTGTTATTGTATTCCTAAAAATCTAAGGTTCGGCCAAATGACTTAGATAAGGATATATATTTTAATAATAAACAATTTGGGGTTCTTTTGGCATGTTATAGTAAGTGTATTAACCATATAGTGAAAGAAAACAAAAAGTCATGGTAAAAGTTAAATTATTTAACTTAGAGTTAAATCTAATTGATAAGGTTAAAATAATACCCTAAACTTGTCTAAATTATATTGGTTGATAGGATTTTGACCCATCCCCACTTTGGCTTCGAAATAAGACCCTTTGGAACCATTATAAACCGATTTTGACTTTAATATAAAATAATATTTTGATATATTCCTAAGGTGCCCCTCTCCTCCCTTATAAAAGGGCACCTCCTCCCCCTCCTCCTCACACCAATTTGAGCACTCAAGCTCGGCCAACCCCTGCCATTTTCCCTTCTCCACTTCCCTAGAATAATCCTAGAGGTCCTGGTCTTCTCCAAAGACCAATCTTAGTTCCTTAAGTGGAGGATTCAAAAAGGCGTTCCAAAGAAGAGGTAATATCCATTACCGATCTTTTCAATTTCTTTCTTCTTCAACTTCTTCTTCTTTAGTTGTTTCATGATAAATTAATAACATCAGTATTACTTACATACTGATATGTTATTATAAATATGAAACAACCCTAATTCACCTTCTATCCATCCTACGGAAAAATGAAATCACCGCGCGTGCGTACGTACGGAATACCGTCTCCACGCCGTGGTGTAATCTATTTTCCACCATCACCTTACAAGGATGGGTATAATGGTGTAATCAGTAACTATATATGATTATTATTAAGTAATATTGATACTGAAATAATATATATATATATACTCCAATACAATTCCACGATCATAGGAACGATATCATCACTCGTGCGTACGTACGGAATACCGTCTCCACGATGTGATGCGACTCGTTCTACATGATCTTCATTTCATAATGATTATATAAATGAATTGAATGAATGAATATGGTATATAATACACTAATACCATTCTGGAAATGAATTATCTATAACCTAAAGATAAGAATAAGAATTTATTCGACAAAACACGCATAAGAACAAAAAGTTATAAAGACCCGAGTAACAAGTAACAATGAAATATTACTAACAAGAAGCTAATAATATGACCATATATGATCTCATATCAATATGTATGATTCTGGAATAAGTCAATAACATTATTTAAACCATTATACAGGAGCTTCGGACACGAACAAAGCAAATCGGACCTAAGGTAAGGGAAATATCACAATCTCATTTTTATCCGAGATTGTTTATTCGTAAGTATTTACTGGGGTGTATTTTATCATCCACATCCATGTTCCCTCAATATGTGATATTGTTTCCATCCACCTGCAATAGTTTAAATCCAATTTTACCCTTAGGTGAGTTTTTAGTAAAGAATATGAAAGGAATCTTTTGTCGTTTTTCCGTACAAGGTACTTTTTGACTTTTCCGACAAAAGTACGAAGAATGTTTTTTTTAACTTATACGGCATGAATGGATTTTTAAAACATTACATCAAAGAAGCTTCCTTTACAAGTTTTCAAGTTTATTTTTAATCAACTTCTTTTATTTTAAAGTTGTATGACATGTTATGAAAGGAAAAATATTTTTGAAGAAGAAAGGATATTTTCCTCAAGAATTCAATTCAAGTGTTTTATCAAAATTATTTTCCATCTAAGATAATAAAGGGTTCTGTTTCTATCCATATTTTTACATTGGTTTGACTATGTTGTGATGGAATTATGTTTATGAATTCCTTTATCATATATGAATTGATTTATGATGTCATGATGTTTCAAGAATCCCATTTTTGTTACATGTGTTATGCGATGATGCATGTTTTATGATTATGTGGCACACATAAGAAAGGATTCATTATAAGATGGGTGGGACCTATATCTCCCTCCAATGCATTGGGTAATGATTTTATATCTCATGAGATAGACATGGCTGGAACGGAAGGTTATTTCGGTTCAGTGATACAGGACTGAAACGAGGAGTGAACTCGGTTCAGAAAGGGACTTTGTCCACTAAGATAGTCTTGGCAATGAGTCATGACTAACAAGAAATGATTTTCCATGATTATGTGTGCATGCCACAAAGTTTCAAGTTTTATGTTATGATTTTGGGGATCTCATTTTCACTTCTATGATTTATTCCATGTTAAGATATTATGATCTCTTTTGCAGGTTTTGATTTTCAAAAAGATATGATATGATTTTTATTTCCTTTATTTGCCCTTGCTGAGCATTTGAGCTCACCCTTTTATGTTTTCTTTTCCCCAGGTCAGGAAGATGGATATTAAGTAGAATATGCTAAAAGGGACACTAGATATGATGAAATAAATGGGAGACACTGTAGAAGATTTATGAACCAGTTGTTTATGTTTCCCAGTTTCTAAAGACACTATACCTATACGGTCCTTTGTGGTTTTGTCATATGTTGTAATAAGTGTGATTCAATTTTGAAGTATTAACAATGTATGTAAAGTGTGGGTCGTTATAGTTGGTATCAGAGGCAAAGGAGGTAGGAATGTATCCGATCCTTGGGAACTCTCACATGTGAGCGTTGGACGAAGCATGGCTCTCCGCCCAAGGGCTTCATGTGGAAATGGCTGCCACTGGGGATGGTGGTGTGTCCCGCCCAGGGGGTGTAGCCGCCCATGGAGTGCCCTGATAGGTATCAATTGTAGTCCACTGGAAGTAATTCTAGACCGCTACAGTTGGTATCAGAGGAAAGGTATAGTCAACCTTTGGAAACTAGGATGTGAAAGCCTTAGTAAGAACCCTAAGGATAAGTCTAAGCATAGAACACAATTTTAGAAATGGCCTTGAATAACCTAGGATAAGACCTTAAGCATGAAAATTTTATTCTTGAATTATGTGGTTTCCTATTATAATTAGTGTTGCTCACACTATTCTTCTTGGTTTTAGTCAATGGCTGGAACCCGAAGGAACCGTGTTAATGCGGAATGCGATGGGCAATGCAATGATTGTCCCCCTGAGCAACCAAACGATATGGGAGCTGGAATGCAAAATCTTGTAGCCATGCTCACACAACTTTCTCAAGCTATGAATCATGCAGGATTTCCAAATGAACAAAGGAGGGAGCAACATTCTGTTGAATCCTTCATGAGGCAGCGTCCACCATCTTTCAGCGGGTCTACTGATCCATTAGTTGCTGAACAATGGATTAGTACTACTGAAAAGATATTTTCAGTTCTTCAATGTTCTGATCATGATAAAGTCATCCTAGCAGTGTATCGTTTGGAAGGAGATGCGGATCAATGGTGGAATCTTGTTAAGAATACGAGGCAAAGGGATGAAATTGAGTCTATGGAATGGGACGAGTTCAAGAACTTATTTTTCAATAAGTACTTCCCTCGTATTCTCCGAACAAAGATGGAGAAAGAGTTCCTTGAACTGAAGCAAAGGGATGATGAATCTGTTAGTACCTATGAAGCAAATTTTACAAGACTTGCAAGGTACGCTTCTGGTATTATTATCCAACCTGAGAGTAAGATCGATCGATTCTTTAGTGGCTTAAAACCAAGTCTTCTAAGGGCGTTAGCCATAAGGGACTTCAATAGCTACGAAGAAATCGTTCGATGTGCTCTCAAAGTCGAGATGGAGATTGGAGTAACCCATCAGTCACATGGGTTTGATAAGAAGAGGAAGATGGAATTCAAAGAAAAATCTAAAGAGCACACGGAAAAGAAGATGAACTTTCCCTTATGCTCAAAGTGTGGAAAGAAACATGGAGGGAGTTGTCTTAAAGGGACAAGTAAATGTTTTAAATGTGGAAAGGAAGGTCATCGGGCATTTGAATGCCGTGATAATGGGAAGAAGATGTCTAATGATGCAAACAAAGGAAGGGATACACAGAATGAACCTGCTACACTTCAATGTTTCAAGTGCAAGGAGATGGGGCATTATGCCAATCAATGCCCAAATCCAAGGGTTGATGATGATGGTCGACGTCAACAAACTCTTAAGGCTAAAGACAAAGGAAAGTCACATGCAATTTCTATCAGCGATGTGGAGTACGATAACGATGTGGTGAAAGGTACACTTACCATCCACTCTAAAGTAGCAAATGTTTTATTTGATTCTGGATCCACCCACTCTTTTATTTCTGAAGACTTTTCTAAGGGTATCACCGTACTACCTCAACAATTAGATGTTGAGTTAGCTGTGACAACACCTAATGGCACATCAATCGCATCAAAAGTTTATAATTCTTCTCCGATCGAAGTTTGTGGGAAAGTGCTTCCTGCAAATCTTGTGATCCTTCCTTTAGTGGAATTTGATGTGATTCTTGGCATGGATTGGCTTTCTCTACATGGAGCTCATATCAATTGCCAAAGAAGGGAAGTCACATTTCATATTCCAGATCAATCTACGATCGTCTATCAATGCAAGGATGAACATAACCTTCCAGTGGAAATTTCTTCCATCTTATGGGTATTGATTCCACTAAATGAAGGTTATTTATCTCAAATGGTTGGTGAGAAACTCACGATTAAGAATATGCCCATTGTACGGGAGTTTGATGATGTCTTTCCGGAGGAATTGCCGGGTCTTCCACCAAATCGTGAAGTTGAGTTTTCAATAGAACTCGTACCGGGTGCTTTGCCTATTTCAAAGACACCTTATAGAATGGCCCCAATTGAGTTGCAGGAATTGAAGAAGCAACTCCAAGAGAATCTTGATAAGTGATTCATACGCCCTAGTGCGTCACCTTGGGGAGCACCTGTTCTATTTGTTAAGAAGAAAGATGGATCAATGAGACTCTGCATTGATTATCGAGAACTTAACGAGATCACTATCAAGAACAAATATCCTCTCCCACGCATTGATGACTTATTTGACCAACTACGCGGAGCTCAATACTTTTCCAAGATTGATCTTCGTTCAGGGTATCATCAATTAAGGGTCAAAAGGGAGGATATACCAAAGACGGCTTTCCGTACAAGGTATGGACACTATGAATTTATAGTGATGCCATTTGGTCTTACTAATGCCCCTGCTATCTTCATGGATCTAATGAATAGAGTCTTTAGAGACTATCTTGATCAATTTGTGGTAGTCTTTATAGACGATATTCTTGTCTATTCAAAGAGCAAGGAAGAGCATGAAGATCACTTGAGAATTATATTGAAGACCCTGAGAAAAGAGAAGCTTTATGCCAAATTTACCAAGTGTGAATTTTGGCTTCAAAAAGTTGCATTTTTGGGTCATATAATCTCAAAAGAGGGGATATCTGTGGATCCAGCAAAAACAGAGGTTATCGAAAGATGGTCAAGACCAACAACAGTAACTGAGATCCGAAGTTTTCTTGGTTTGGCTGGATATTATCGACGTTTTGTAAAATATTTTTCACGATTATCTAATCCACTCACCAAGTTGACTCGGAAAGGAGTTAAGTTTGTCTGGACAGAGGAATGTGAAGAGAATTTCAAGGAGTTGAAAAGAAGGTTATCCAGTGCACCTGTGCTCACACTGCCTTGTAGTGGAGAAAGGTTTGTGATCTACAGTGATGCATCCAAGAAGGGATTGGGGTGTGTTCTTATGCAAAATGATATGGTGATAGCTTATGCCTCACGACAGTTGAAAATCCATGAACAAAATTACCCAACACATGATTTGGAGTTGGCTGCGGTAATCTTTGCATTAAAGATTTGGAGGCATTACCTTTATGGTGAAAGGTGTGATATTTATACTGATCATAAAAGTTTAAAGTATATTTTCACACAAAAGGATCTGAATATGCGCCAAAGAAGATGGTTGGAGCTGATTAAGGATTATGACTGCTCAATCCATTACCACCCTGGGAAAGCAAACAAGGTGGCAGATGCATTAAGTCGACAAGACCATGCTAGTTTATCCATGATGAGGATCACAAAAGATCCAATATTTATGGATTTACAAAGGATGGATCTTGGAATTATAATGGAAGGGGAAAAATCTTATCTTTCTCAAATGAATGTTCAACCATCTATACATGTGAAGATTAAAGAGGCACAGAAAGAAGATGTCGAGTTACAAAAGAAGGTGAGAAATGTTCCTGAATTCAACCTTGATTGTGATGGGATAATAAAGTTTAGGAATCGGGTTTGTGTTCCTCCCATCCCCGAATTAAAGAAAGAGCTGCTGGATGAGGCTCATAGTTCTTCATTCTCTATTCATCCTGGAAGCACGAAGATGTATAGGGACCTGAAAGAGTACTTCTGGTGGGATGGCATGAAAAGAGATGTTGCTGAATATGTCTCTCGATGCTTGGTTTGTCAACAAGTTAAAGCTAAGAGACAGAAGTCTAAGGGGATGTTACAACCATTACCCATACCCGAATGGAAATGGGAAAACATCACTATGGACTTTGTCACAGGACTTCCTAAAACATCCAAAGACAATAATGCTATCTGGGTCATAGTTGATCGTCTTACAAAGTCTGCACACTTCATTGCTATTAGAGAGGATTTCTCTCTAGATCAGCTTGCCAGGATATATGTAAAGGAAGTGGTAAGATTGCATGGAGTACCACTTTCTATTATATCTGATCGAGATCCGAGATTTACCTCGAAGTTCTGGCGAAGTCTTCAGCATACTCTGGATACAGAGTTGAGTTTCAGCACTGCTTATCATCCCCAGACAGACGGTCAGTCTGAGAGAACAATTCAAACCCTAGAAGATATGTGGAGAGCTTTCTCTATGGATTTCAAAGGAGGTTGGGATCAACACCTACCTTTGGTGGAATTTTCTTATAATAATAGCTTTCACTCCAGTATTCAGATGGCTCCTTATGAAGCTCTCTATGGAAAGAAATGCAGGACTCCAACTTGCTGGGATGAAGTTGGGGAAAGAAAGCTATTAGGACCTGATCTCGTTGATGAAATGGCAGAAAAGGTCAGATCTATTCAACAACACATAAGAGGAGCTCAGAGTCGACAGAAAAGTTATGCCGACAACCGAAGAAAAGACCTAGAGTTTGAAGTGGGTGATAAAGTGTTCTTACGAATATCTCCCTGGAAGAGGGTTATGAGATTTGGAAAGAAAGGGAAATTGAGCCCTAGATATATCGGTCCTTTTGAAATACTGGATCGTGTTGGGAAGGTAGCTTACCGATTGGCGCTTCCACCGAATCTCTCTCAAGTTCACGATGTGTTCCATGTATCTCTCCTGAGAAAGTACATACCAGATCCTTCACATGTACTCAGCTCAGAAGTTGTACCGCTGGAGCAAGATCTTTCTTATGAAGAACAGCCGATAGAGATTCTGGATCGTAGCGAAAAAGTCCTACGAAACAAGACCACTCGCTTGGTGAAAGTTTTATGGAGAAACCACCAACTTGAAGAAGCTACATGGGAGCTTGAGGATATGATGAGGCAGAAGTATCCTCATTTGTTTGTTGCAAAGTGACGAATTTCAAGGGCGAAATTCTTTTTAAGGGGGGTAGAATGTAACACCCGAGACTTTTATGTTATATAAATCATCAAAGGAATCTTTTTCTACACAACACTTTCTTGGCTTGCTTTACACGCAATCGCGACCTTCCTCGATAGCTTGCGTCGTACGCAATACCGAGTTCCACTAAACAACAATATGCTATTAAAACTAGCCGTTATGAATAGTAATAACCACTTTTTGAAATTTTATAAATTTTATTTTTCAAAATGGACTTCATTTTTGGACTCAGAATATCGAAATTAGCCTAGGGTGAAATTTTGGTATTTTTCTGAAAACTTTCAATTTTTGATTAATAGTGAAACCACTAAGTGGTAGGTTAAAAACTGAATTTTGCATAAAACTTAATTTTACCGCTTCTGTGAATGGAATTTCAAAAATCCGAGAGACACGGTTAATATCAAGGACTAAAATGTGGTTCAATGAGATGAAAATAATTTTTTGGTGAATGGTAACTTTTTACTATTTTTACCGCGGTTAATAGTAAATAGGGTAACTAAGGGTAATTATGATATTAATATTACCCTAACACATGTCCTAATTCTATTGGACAAGTGTAATTCGACCAAAAACAAACTTAGGAATAAAATATGACCATTTAGGCCCACTTGGATTAGATTAGGACATTTATTATTAATTTATTTAAAGAAGGGTTAAAATAGTTAAAATCAAAGTTTAATAAGTAAATCATTTTTAATATAGGGTTATACATAAGATAAATTCGATTGTAAATATTCATTAGAAAGCTAAAAAGATTTCCTACATGATGGTATTTTATTTGTAATTTTTAGACATCAAATAATTTAATTTATTTATGACACAAAGATGATGCAGTAATTATCTTATTAATGAAATATTGACAAAATTGATAATATAAATACCAAAATAAATGTAATTTGAGACTTTTTATGAATTACACTAATTTTCTAGGTTACTATGATATATTAGTATTGATTTAATCAACTTGGTTCGAACATATAATTCTGTTATGACTTTGAAAAAAATCATATATCAAATAGTGTCAAAATTGACACAAAATAGTTTTTAAATCAAATATTATATTATTAATTGTTATTGTATTCCTAAAAATCTAAGGTTCGGCCAAATGACTTAGATAAGGATATATATTTTAATAATAAACAATTTGGGGTTATTTTGGCATGTTATAGTAAGTGTATTAACCATATAGTGAAAGAAAACAAAAAGTCATGGTAAAAGTTAAATTATTTAACTTAGAGTTAAATCTAATTGATAAGGTTAAAATAATACCCTAAACTTGTCTAAATTATATTGGTTGATAGGATTTCGACCCATCCCCACTTTGGATTCGAAATAAGACCCTTTGGAACCATTATAAACCGATTTTGACTTTAATATAAAATAATATTTTGAGATATTCCTAAGGTGCCCCTCTCCTCCCTTATAAAAGGGCACCTCCTCCCCCTCCTCCTCACACCAATTTGAGCACTCAAGCTCGGCCAACCCCTGCCATTTTCCCTTCTCCACTTCCCTAGAATAATCCTAGAGGTCCTGGTCTTCTCCAAAGACCAATCTTAGTTCCTTAAGTGGAGGATTCAAAAAGGCGTTCCAAAGAAGAGGTAATATCCATTACCGATCTTTTCAATTTCTTTCTTCTTCAACTTCTTCTTCTTTAGTTGTTTCATGATAAAGTAATAACATCAGTATTACTTACATACTGATATGTTATTATAAATATGAAACAACCCTAATTCACCTTCTATCCATCCTACGGAAAAATGAAATCACCGCGCGTGCGTACGTACGGAATACCGTCTCCACGCCGTGGTGTAATCTATTTTCCACCATCACCTTACAAGGATGGGTATAATGGTGTAATCAGTAACTATATATGATTATTATTAAGTAATATTGATACTGAAATAATATATATATATATACTCCAATACAATTCCACGATCATAGGAACGATATCATCACTCGTGCGTACGTACGGAATACCGTCTCCACGATGTGATGCGACTCGTTCTACATGATCTTCATTTCATAATGATTATATAAATGAATTGAATGAATGAATATGGTATATAATACACTAATACCATTCTGGAAATGAATTATCTATAACCTAAAGATAAGAATAAGAATTTATTCGACAAAACACGCATAAGAACAAAAAGTTATAAAGACCCGAGTAACAAGTAACAATGAAATATTACTAACAAGAAGCTAATAATATGACCATATATGATCTCATATCAATATGTATGATTCTGGAATAAGTCAATAACATTATTTAAACCATTATACAGGAGCTTCGGACACGAACAAAGCAAATCGGACCTAAGGTAAGGGAAATATCACAATCTCATTTTTATCCGAGATTGTTTATTCGTAAGTATTTACTGGGGTGTATTTTATCATCCACATCCATGTTCCCTCAATATGTGATATTGTTTCCATCCACCTGCAATAGTTTAAATCCAATTTTACCCTTAGGTGAGTTTTTAGTAAAGAATATGAAAGGAATCTTTTGTCGTTTTTCCGTACAAGGTACTTTTTGACTTTTCCGACAAAAGTACGAAGAATGTTTTTTTTAACTTATACGGCATGAATGGATTTTTAAAACATTACATCAAAGAAGCTTCCTTTACAAGTTTTCAAGTTTATTTTTAATCAACTTCTTTTATTTTAAAGTTGTATGACATGTTATGAAAGGAAAAATATTTTTGAAGAAGAAAGGATATTTTCCTCAAGAATTCAATTCAAGTGTTTTATCAAAATTATTTTCCATCTAAGATAATAAAGGGTTCTGTTTCTATCCATATTTTTACATTGGTTTGACTATGTTGTGATGGAATTATGTTTATGAATTCCTTTATCATATATGAATTGATTTATGATGTCATGATGTTTCAAGAATCCCATTTTTGTTACATGTGTTATGCGATGATGCATGTTTTATGATTATGTGGCACACATAAGAAAGGATTCATTATAAGATGGGTGGGACCTATATCTCCCTCCAATGCATTGGGTAATGATTTTATATCTCATGAGATAGACATGGCTGGAACGGAAGGTTATTTCGGTTCAGTGATACAGGACTGAAACGAGGAGTGAACTCGGTTCAGAAAGGGACTTTGTCCACTAAGATAGTCTTGGCAATGAGTCATGACTAACAAGAAATGATTTTCCATGATTATGTGTGCATGCCACAAAGTTTCAAGTTTTATGTTATGATTTTGGGGATCTCATTTTCACTTCTATGATTTATTCCATGTTAAGATATTATGATCTCTTTTGCAGGTTTTGATTTTCAAAAAGATATGATATGATTTTTATTTCCTTTATTTGCCCTTGCTGAGCATTTGAGCTCACCCTTTTATGTTTTCTTTTCCCCAGGTCAGGAAGATGGATATTAAGTAGAATATGCTAAAAGGGACACTAGATATGATGAAATAAATGGGAGACACTGTAGAAGATTTATGAACCAGTTGTTTATGTTTCCCAGTTTCTAAAGACACTATACCTATACGGTCCTTTGTGGTTTTGTCATATGTTGTAATAAGTGTGATTCAATTTTGAAGTATTAACAATGTATGTAAAGTGTGGGTCGTTATATTCCCTATATCTAACAGAGGAATCAGAGGAAGAGACAGCGGTCTAGGATACAGAGGAAGACGTGGATACTCCAGAAGACACTATTTCAATCCTACACCTGCTAAAATTGTATATGTGGCAGAAACTCATGGAAAATCCCCTCAGCGAGCTCAACTGGAACAAGAAAGTACTTCCACATACGGAAGATTCGGTCCTGAGATAGTTATTTTAGAGGACCGGTTAGAGGTTACACCTTATTCCTCTAAGTAAATAGATAGACTTAGTTAGTCTAATATATCGAAGCCAGGAGTGTTTCCAATTCCTGCCCTGATACGGGATGCATCTACTACCAAAGCATCAACTTCCAAGGCACCTACAAAACCACATTTTCATGCTGGGAAACGTAGAACTTTGGACTAAAAGTATGATGTTTTGAAACATTTCAGCCAAGTACCGGCCATGTTATCAATTATGGATGCCTTGAATCTATCAAAAGATCTTCGGGAGGTGCTTATTGAGGCTTTGTCAAGTCCTTAAGAATTCAAAACTGAAATTTCTATGGATGAGGTCTACCGTATAGAGAATGATACTATAGAATACCATGCAGTGATATCTTTTACAGATGAAGATGAAGATGGTGTTGTACATGGACATATCACACCTTTGTATCTATCTAGAAAATTCAATGACATAGACATCCGACGAGCTTTCATTGATAACAGCTCGGGAGTCAACCTCATTCCTATTTGTACACTTCGTCGATTGGGCCTCACCAAATCTGATTTATCTCCTTATACTTTGATGTTTGAAGGATATTATAAAAATTAACAAGAACCTCTGGATGAGATATCACTTAGAATTCAGTTTGGAGGCCTTGTTTCTAATTCAGATTTTATGGTTGTTCGTTAGGACACCACCTTCAATATTTTTCTAGGAAGACCTTGGCTACATCAACATGCAGTCGTACCTTCATCATACCATCAATGTCTCAGATATTATTTCAATGGTCAAATTGGGACATTGTATTGTGACAAGGCCCCATTCAAAATGTGTGAATCTCAATACATTAAGGCAGAATTTTATCACATGGAGGGAAAGAAAAAATCCACGGCAAAGGAGGTCAGAAAAATTAATGATCCAAATGGTTTGGAAAAGATTCCAGTAAACCCATTAATACATGTGAGTACAGATTATGTGTTTCCTATCAGTCAAATTGATAGGACAGACCTAAATCCAAACACTCTTATGGAAACACCCATAATGTCAATTATGACAATCAAGTCATACAGCATGGGATAAATTATTGATTCACCAAGCAGTAATGAAAGCTGAAATGGAGATGTCTTCATTTTATCTGCTCAAATACATCAATTCTATACTTCATTAACCAAGACATAAGAAGTTATAGCAATACCAGAGGAAAACAATGATGTTGATTCCCAATCCATCATCTCCTCTCTATCACCCCAAGAAGACCCTTCATCATCAATAGGGTCAGAAATGGAAACCTCTTCTTCAAGATGTTCAAATTTTAACTTCTCCCTTGACCATGGAAATTCTACTTCATTATCTACTATACAAGTAGAAACAGAAGAAGTAACACATATTCAAGAAGAAGAGGAACATCTCATAGATGCTCCTCCAGCACTTGAAGAGGGTATCTCTACCACTGTGGATGAACTCAGAGAAATAAATCTGGGTACAAAAGAAGATCCACTATTATCTTTAATTAGTGCACCCATGACTCTTGAAGAGAAAGAAATGAATACTTCATTTCTAAAGAAAAATTGAGATGTATTTTCTTGTAATTATACAGAAATGTTAGGTCTTGATCATGATGTTTCCACTCATCATTTGGGTTTGCCAGAAGAACATCGAGGATTCAAGAAAGCAGCAAGAAGAACACTCCCAACTTATTCCTTGAACATTGAAGCTGAAGATGGTAATATTATCAAGGCTAACATGGTCAGAGAAGTTCAATATCCCAAATTGCTGGCTAATATTGTCCCTGTGAAAAAAGAAAAATGGACGAATTAGAGTTTTCAATGACTTCAGAGATTTTAATCGGCATTGTCCCAAGGAAGATTTTCCAGTTCCGATCATAGAACTCTTAATTGATTCAACAACTATCTACAAAGATCTTTCCATCATGTATGGTTACTCTGGGTAGAATCAAATATGAATGGCCTCAGAAGATGAGGATTCTACGACCTTTAATGCTCTTCAAGGTGTGTTTTTCTATCGGGTAATGCCCTTTGGCCTGAATAATGCAGGTGCGACGTATCATCGTGCCATGCACCATATCTTCATACCCTTTTTAGGGAAATTTGTTGATTGTTATGTGGATGATTTGGTGGTTAAATCCAGACAATGTTTTTATCACTTTGACAATCTGGAAATCATATTCAACAAACTTCGACAACACAATTTGAACATGAACTCCTTGAAATGTGCTTTCGGGGTAACCACAAGAAAATTTCTCGACTTTGTTTTATGCCATTGTGGTATCGATGTTGATCCTGAGAAGAAAAAATCAATCCTTGACATGTCCCTTCCTAGAAAAATGAAGGAATTAAGAGTAATTCAAGGACACTTGGCCTATATTTGGAATTTCATTAACAATTTGGCAGGCAAGTTTTTACCCTTCACCAGATTATTGAAGAAGAGAGTCACCTACCAGTGGACTGAAGAATGTCAAGATTCATTTGATATTCTCAAGAAATATCTCTTGAATCCACTGGTATTAATGAAACCTATTTATGGAAGATCACTTATTCCTTATGTGATAGCTTTAGAGTGATCATTGGGTTCCTTCCATACCCAAAATAATGATGCTGGGAATGAAAACAACCTTTACTATCTTTGTCGGACTATGCTTGAGGTAGAAACTTGATATTCAAGTATAGAAAAGTGATTCCTAGCATTAATTTTTGTAGTTCATAAATTGATACACTACCTTAAACATAATGAGGTCCAATTGGTATCTCACAATAACCCACTCAAGTTTATCCTTAGTCGTCCAATGCTTACAGGACGTCTGGCAAGGTGGGCAGTTATTTTACAGCAGTTTGATATCTAGTATGTGTCTCAAAAGGCAATAAAGGTCCAATCTCTCACCTATTTTCTTGTTGAACACCCATCTGTAGAAGATACATTTTTAAATATTGAACTTCCTTATGAGGAAGTCTTCTCTATTCAAGATAATCCTCAAACATGGGAAATGTACTTTGATTGCGCCTCCAGAAGTCGAACAGGGAAGAAATTGAAAGATCCTAAATTCCAAATAGTTGGGTTAGGAATCATGCTTATTTCCCCAGAAAAGGCATTTCTACCCTATTCCTTCTTATTGTTGTAAGGTTCTACAAACAATGAAGCAGAATATCAAGATCTCATCATAGGCTTGGAATTGGCACTTTTGGCACAGGTGAATCACTTGAAGGTAAAAAGTGATTCAGATTTGGTAATCAAACAAATCAATGGGGATTATGACATCATAAAGGAAGAGGTAATACCTTTGTGTGATTATGGTAGAGATATAATGGAGGAATTTCCCTAAGAACTAACATTTTATTATGTCCCGCGATCACAAAATACCCAAGCTGATCCACTGGATAATGTAGCCACAGCCCCGATAGATCCAAATCGAGATGAAACAATCATCAGTATTTCCCACCGTCTTATAGTTTCACCTTTTTTTCAAATCATAATAGAGGAAATCAATGAAATTAGTCCCATTTCTGAACCATATGGTCATACTATAGGATGGATGACACCTATCAGGTAATACCTTCAAAATGGAACAATCCCACCTGATAGAGCTGGGGAAGATCAAATCTGGCGACATGTGGTCAATTTTACTCTTTATGATAGCTCAAATCACCAAGAAATTCTCTACAAGCGAGGTTTTGATGGAATTCTCTTCAGATGTATTGATGGTGAATAGACAATGGTTGTCATGAATGAATTCCATGCAAGCGTTTGTGGCTCCCACCAGTCATTACATAATATTTATGGTCAAATTAGAAGGCTTGGATACTTCTGGCATTCAATGATGCAAGATTGTGTTGATTTCACTAAGAAGTGTCATTCTTTCCATGTATGTGCCAACTTCATTCATCAACCCCTGGAGTTGCTTCATAAAACTAAATACTCCTGGCCGTTTTCTACATAGGGAATGGTTGTAGTAGGACCTTATCCTCTGGCTATAGCTAAGCAGTTTAAGTATATTCTTACTACTATTGGCTTATTTTCCAAATGGGTAGAGGCAATACCTCTCAATGAAGTCGGTTCTAAAAGCATTGTTAGCTTTGTCATGTCCTACATCATTACCATCTTTTGTGTACCTCAAACCACATTGACGGATAATGGCACCAACTTTTGTTCATCCCAGGTAAGAAAATTGAATCAAGAATACAATATCAGATCCAACCATTCATCTCGGTATCATGCAGTGGCCAATGGTCATGTAGAGGCTTTCAATAAGACTCTTTCAAACATACTTCAAAAGATGGTGGATAAAGATAAGAATTCACGGCTTGATAAACTTTTTCATGCTCTATGGGATTATCAGACTACCTCTCTCACTACTACACGATCAACTCCATATTCATAGGTATATGGAACAGAAGTAGTTTTTCATATTTAATTCCAATTACCTTCACTTAGAGTCGCCATTTGTGATCATTTATAAACAGATGAACAATGTCAAAAGCAATTGGATGAATTGGAACGAATAGATGAAAACAGATTGTGCACACTGCACCATTTATAAGTCTATCATAATCGAATAGCACGAACTTTCAATAAAAAAGTTCATCTTCATTCATTCATTCAAGGAGAATTGGTATTTTTCCTCAAAACCCCAATGATTCCGGGAAAGAAGGCTCCAAATCTTGAGCCAAAGTTGGGAGGACCTTACTCAATACATAAGGTCATTTCCAATGGAGCTTATTCTTTAATCTCAATGGATAGAGAACTCATTACAACTCCAACCAATGTAAGATTCTTGAAGAAGAATTTTTTATAACCCAAATACACCAATTTTCTTTGCTGTAGGAAATTAAATAGCATAGACCACTCTATCATACAACATGACGTTAAACTATGTCCCCTCTATCATCCAACATGACGTTAAATTGTGCATCGTCCAAGCTACAGGACGTTAAATTTCCAAGAATCCCATGACTATAACACATGACATTAAATTTTGATCGTCGCATGCACAATTGTATTTCAAATTCTGTTTCCATGTGTGTCCCGGGTGGCTAACCATGCAAAAGCCCCACACCATCCTTTGTGGTCGCATCATTCACTACACGATCGTCAGGTCTATTGCTGTCTCTTGTTTCTCACACCTAGAATGACTCACACGAGCTTAGAATAATCTTCGACCATGACATTTTCTCTGGGCTGCTAACCACGCTTATGTCCCAACATAATCTTCGGGTCATTGTCCTCAAGTACACCACAATCTCTGAATCTCTCTCAATTGAACTACGCAGACTTTGATCCTTGCCTCGTAGGTCGGGTACATAGGCAAACTCTTGAGGTTCAAGCCCGAAACAACTTTCTTCACATCCATTCACTTCCATCCCATACGATATTGATATGTGAAGCCCCCTTCAACCATCTTATTCATATCGGTTCACTTTTGTTCTACATGATGTTAAACTGTGTGCGTCCCATTGTCCTAGATATATGACGTTAAACTATACAGTACACCATTGTCTTTGTTGCAAGACATTAAACTACATAGCACTAGTCCATGCATATGACCTTAAACTATTTTCACTTTTTTCATGTATGAAAATAAACTACAACAATCTTTGATACCCTCACATAAGAGGAATCATCATGACATGGTCTCCAACCATGTCATATTTCAAGAACTACGTATGGCTTGATTCTCATCCTTATGAGATACGTAGTGACACCCAAGTCTTTAATCTTGGGTCCTGCCATAATTGCAATAAATTCCTATTTACCCCTCTTATGTACGGACCAAATCTGTACAAAGGGTATTTCATGAACTATATGTTTCTTTATTCCCATCCTCATGGGATACTTAAGAACGCTCGAGAAATCCTCGAGTCTAGCCCCGAGCCTTTGGGCCTAACCCCAAACTCCACTTTCGGTCCCTTGGCTGAAAAGTCCCCCTAGGAGCACATGGGGTGATATGGAACACCCTGGTCTTTATTCACATCAGGTTTATAAAAAATGCATCATGTTTCTCCCTCACTATGGTCCGAGTTCTATGACCCCAAAATAATATCTTCCATGCTCTCATCCTACATGACGTTAAAATGTATTTCAAGAACTACATGTGGCTTGATTCTCATCCTAATGAGATACGTAGTGGCATACAAAATCTCAATTTAGGACCCATCCACAACATTATACAAATAATATTCATGTTCTCCATAACCCTTTTCTTGACTTCTGGATGAGAAATGTCTGATACCTGAGAGTTCTTTTGCCTGACTATGCAGCAGGTGCCCTTAGGTTACCTTGCTTAAGTTGTCTACATAACAGACCTGTTAGCCAAAAGATGCTACTATTTGACTATACTGCTTATTCCCCAGTTGGCACTACATTATTCAACCTCCATAATGGGTTTGTCAAGTAATGGTAACTTCATTTTTAGGAGAAGCCTCTTTTGTCAATATTGGTCTTAACAACGATATACAGGGATCTGTAAAAAAAACTTCCAACCTTAACACATTTGTTCCTTACTATTTTTCATGATATGAAAGTATTCAAGTCTATAGTTTAAATTTTAATCCTTCTCCATATGTTTAGAGAAATATTAAATAACCTTGGAAAACTTGACCATATGTCGTATAATGTTTATATCAATGGTTTTAGTCATATGATTTTGTTGATTCTCCTTTCCATCACAGAGTCCAACGAATGGAAAAGGGGAATACCTTAAGCCCAATGAGGGTAACCCTTTTCAGAACATCAAAAAAATTGACAAAGCGATGAAACAGGAACTCATTTAGAGGGCATCGTGCAAGTATCATGCGCGCCGCAAAAGTCACTTGCACGCCACTTATAGGTCGCTCAAGTCACTTGCGTTCCCTATTCCTGTTTTCTCCCAAGGTGCCTAGTGGCCTATAAATACCCCATGTGGGCCCCCCATTTAGAAGACAAATTTTCCAAAACTCAGATTCAAGCTCTGGTTGCCCTTGTCTTTTTTTGACGTCTTCCAAACACTTATAAGGTAATTCTTTACCCAGAATGGATACTCTAAAGAGGAAGAATAAGGACAAGGTGTTAGAATTCATCAACACTTGTGCGCCTAAGTGGCCACCCCTTTAGGAAAATTAAGACACTTGTGTGCCGCCTTGCCCTCTCAAGGGAACATGCGTGCCACACTTCTGGAATCCTCTAGGGATGATACTAAGGGATTGAGTTCAAAGTTGCCCAAGTATTACCCTATAGATTATTCATCGCCCAAGGTGACTCATGTCACGAATGTCTACTTGTGCGACCATGACTTGTGTTCTAGAACAATACTTATGCGCCTCCTTTCTAGTCACCTCCTTTTCTAAAATCCACCTCTCCTCTTCAACTCATAGCCTTCAAAATACTCTTCAATGCCATTTATGGAATGGTTCCTTTGTTGGCTTCCTTATCTGAAAGGAATTCTGTGAGAACCTCTACCTCTGGTTAGAGGATTCCTACATAACATCATCCTTTGAGATGAGAGGATATTTTGATATGGGCCTCCTTCTCAGGAGTAAGCCCCAAGTCTCAATCTCCTTTATCTTGGGCCTTTATCTCAGGAGTAAGCCCCTGTCATAGATTCTTTTAACCTGGGCCTCCTTCCCAGGAGTAAGCACCAAGTTACAAATCCCCTTAACCTGGGCCTCCTTCTCAAGAGTAAGCCCCAGTCATAGTCTCTTTTAACCTGGGCCTCCTTCGCAGGAGTAAGCCCCAAGTTACAAATCCCCTTAACCTGGGCCTCCTTCTCAGGAGTAAGCCCCAGTGATAGTCTCTTTTAACCTCTACCTCCTTTTCATGAGTAAGCACTGGTCATAGTTTCCTTAAACATTAGGCATCCTCCTTAGGAGGAATCCCCAATCTTAATTCTTTTGATTTGGGTTTCCTTCTCAGGAATAAAAATCAATCATAAGTCCCTATTAATTTAGGCTTCCTTTTGAGGATTAAGTCCTGGGTTAAAATTCCAAATCACCTTAAAATAAAAATACTTTTATTGACCCTACTTCTTGGGATAATTTCCAAAGTCTTGGTCTTCATTTACCTAGGAAGTCATACATACGTAATCCCCACATCATTTATCATAACTGCATCTTTTTTGGAACCATCATCAAATTTAATGATACCTTTTGTTTCTCACACTGAGCATGACTCACGTGATCTTAGAGTGTGCAAGTAATCACGAAATTTCTTTCTGGGCCATTAACCATGAATAAACCACATATTTCTTTTATCGAAGTACATGGTTTCTAATTCCTTTTTAACAGGGATACGTAGGTAGCCCATCTGCGGGTACGATCCCAACTCCTAAATATTCCCTATCATTCTGAAGGACAATAAACTTCAAGTGCCACACTGAGTGGATTTAAAACCAGTATGTTCATCGTAATGACCAATATATTTCTATATAAATTATTGAAGGATACCATTGACTAAAAATCCCTAATATATACGGATGATTCCCCATCGATGAAGAACTTCAAATAATTATAAAATATTCTCCAAGTCTCATACATATCAACCATTAATTGCTAAATCTAAAGGAAAACTAATTTTTATACTTGGTGAATTAATAAGGATTCATGAACATAACTTAAATCTATAAGAGAGTCCCAGAGTAGGTAATAATTCCCCCCAAAAAGTGTGATGAGCCTGACCTCCCATCATCTCGACCAATGAAAATTCATAAGCCACATCGGTCCACGACTAATGAGCACCTACCTTTGGAAAGTAGGTCCAGATGGATATAGATTCATTGGATGTTTCCGGTTCTATGAATAAACCCATTAAGAACCGGTTGATATGTTTGAACCTTAAACAAACAAGGTTATCCCAATTTTCAAGAAGAAAAAAATGGTGAACCCGATGTGAATCCTTAACCAAGTTAAAATGATGTTTTATTTATTTGTTAGGCCCCTATTAAAAGTAATATAAGGGCCAAAAAAGGAGTCAATAACATAAGCGCTCATCTAAAAGATGTAGTATTTCCAGAATTATATTGATTATGTATGCTATGTCAAACAGGCACTCTTTTCCAAGATCTCTCTACAACACAGAATGGTTTCTTTAAAGTTCACACCTGCGAATGCATCAGCCACTACTCCTGCAGGATCCTCATCCGCTCTGAGGGTGACATCACCTACTCAGCGTCTTCAACATAGGGTCTCAAATGCGTTGGTGTGAGAATACATTCAACACGGTACCATCTCGACTCTGGAGGCCGCTCGACAAGCCCTCCAAGTTAACAACTCACCCTGCTTTTCCGGACAGCAACGACCAGTGATCAAAAAGTAGGCAGTGCTAACCAAAGTCTTCAACCGTTTCAGGTCGTTATCCCTGTAACAAAATATCCAGTACCTCCCATATTACAGGGAGGTGAATGAAGAGGTCACTCAAGGCCCGAGCTCAAGAAGAAAGGAGTCCTTCCCGAGGACTCCCATTAACAATCGCCGCCGGACTCATATGGTAGTGAACCCTCAATATGATGAGGGTATCACCTCTAGGCATTTGGCTTAGGTTCCTCAGACCCGAGAACGCCGGAAAAATAGTCAGAGGTGAAATTCGGCCAATAGGGAGAAGTTTCTTACCTCTACCCCCTCTGGAGAAGTCCATCAACCTAACTTGATGGAAAGAAATGTGCGGGCACACAAACCTCTCTGTTCTAATCCCGTTGTCCTACAAACTCGTCTGGCAGCAACCCACCAATCCCGCCAGGTAATTCTGATGGAGTACTATAGGCATGCATATACACTTGTTTATAATTCATCTGCCAGTCAGCAAACTCATCTAACTGCATCCAAAGAAGCTCACCAACCAAATATTGTGACCACCTGTAAACATGCACATACACCTGCTTACAATCACCAATTATTTTAGTAGTATCGTCTATCATTATTGAAGGAAACCCATCAACCATACTTGACGGGGAATATCTAGAAGACACATAAACCTTCCAATGTTCATCAAGTCATCCAACAGTCTCGTTTGGTAGCACCTAGATTAGTCAGTTGGAATGCTCCGACAACAAATTTGGAGCAGACTCAACTCTCTATCCCTACGCATAAGTACTGTCAATATTTGTTGATAGGAAAAAGAGGAAAGGAGTAAGCATATACACCTACTCCAGACACGGAATGGACATATATTCCTGTTCCAGCAGCTGAAGTCACCATGCTCATTCTGACAATGGTGAAAAGGTAGATGAAAATCCCTACCCATAATCTGGATACCTGTGAGAATATTATAACATCTTCAACGGAATTATAGGTAAAGAAATGTAAATATATCCCAATTATTGGAGTGAATGATCAACATGTCACTCCGGAGTAGATACACACCTCTGTTCCAGTCCATGAGGGTCATGGGGAATTCTCCCCCATATTATACGGACAATCAAGTCGGGCACATACACCCATTTTAAATTGAGATAATCAGCCTAACCTGACTATTTATCTTGAGCAGGCACATACACCTTCCCATAATAACCACTTTCATCAACAAGTGGTTTCCAAAGTGAGTAAGAATGTGTCCAAGAAAAATACCCATCCAACACAGTTGAAAAATCAAGAGCCAATCTATAATAAGGCCTTTCTCAACGCTGGAGTTCTTGAAGCCCTCAGACAATTATCTGTTACAGCTCAAGATTCTACTCTCTCATTTCCAAATTCTGGAAGTATCAAGAATAATTCCAAATGTCTTCATCACAAACTTCTTCATGAAGTCTTGCTTCATGACAATTCGGTCAATCTCAAAGTATCATCTTCAGATGAGAGCCACGATAACCCTCCGCAAAGCCAGAAGACCAAGGATCAAGAAGTTTCATCTTTTGATGTAACCCACCATGGTGATCCTCCCCATGATGATGAATTTATCTGCGAAAGTCCTCTCCACAATAATAATTCACATTGCCTGGAAAATTCATCAATGGACAATGTAGTAATGAGAAAACCCTCTTAACTTGAGGCACTTGCAAATGTGAGGCCAATTATGTCTGATGACTTACCATTAGAAGGTGAAATACTTTCTCAACTAGAAGATAGCCCGGGGTGTAGGTCATTCTCTGAACCACCCCTGGGTTATTCATCTTCTAATTTGAAAAATTAATTCTCTACAAATATTTTTGAATCTGATGAAGAAACAAATAAGAACCTTCTTTGTTCCAATTAGGTTGAAGAATCTTCATCAAATTACAATGAGGAGGTGTTGAATATGAGAAATCAACTGGCGAAAGGTGAAATACCAGTCATGTTTTTGACTTTGGATGACTCTCAGTATGATATTCCAGAAACGTTGACAAAAGATTGTATTCATGATATTCATCTCAACATATGGAAAACTCTTTGTCACTTAAAAGAGAAAATATTATCTTATGATGAATATCAAAATCATGTCAGGATAATATAAGGGTTGCAATGCCAAATTGACTTAGAATCTCTCTTAGTTTCCCGACATCCAAAGGTTTAAAAGTAGTAGAGAGATCTTCAGCGTTCATGCCTTGGTGCGTTGAAAATATTGCGCCAGTTAATTACCAATGCCCCATATGGTATTCATATTAGGGGATGGGGTGTTCATGGAGCATTGCATTTTACTGTGATCTCCAGCCAACAAAGCCCACCAAAAGTGGTCTCATGCAATGTTATTACCCTTGGTTTGCCACATCTAACTGGTTTTGTGTGTAATCAAATTCTATCTCAAGAACAGGCCTCAACTAGTTCTTCCCAATGTCAAGAATATAAAGAACAAGTTGTCGAATTAATATTGCAACAAGAAAATGAGAATATAGAATAGGCTTCTCATTTAGAGCATGCACATAATGAGGTGACAAAGGTGTTAAAAATAATCCAATGGTCATCTGAGCTAGGTGATTTGATTGGATATCGGATGATGCATCTAGACAATTTCCAGACTAAAATCCAAAAAATCAGGAGAGCTTTTAAGAAAGTTTCAGATATAGCAGCTCAAGAGCCACCTCAGCTTTCTAGGTTGAAGAAACATTTAATACAACCCTTAGGATCAATAGACAGGATTTGAGGTGTTGAGAAAAAAAATAGGAACAGCCCCAGTCCACCAGACTGGGGGATTTTTCAAATTATCAATATTTTCCTCAGAAAAAGTCAGTCTTCTCTTGATTAGGGAAGAAGACACAAGAGGAATGTAGAGAAGAATTATCAGGAGACTTCTTCCAAACTATTGTTCATTAAGAAGTTCCTGATGGATCAACCAAAAAAAATGCAATGTCTTATAAAGGGCATGGAATAAGACAGTGTTGCAGAAGCACTAATAGAAGGGTTGCAATGCGTTATGCTTCGATAAATGTCATCAATGTCGTTTTCACCGATCCCCCAGAACATGAGACTCACTCAGGGGAATCAGATGAAGAAGTTCTTGTACAAGAGGATATATACATAGAGGAAAATGAAGAAGGTGTATGTACACGAAATCAAAGGCTTACCCATAGTCTAGGTATTCCTTCCAATAACCAACTCCCCCCCTATCTGAAAGGCATCCAACAATGGGAAAGGAAAAAATTCAGGTTACATTCCACCCTACCTCTAGATAAAGTGAATCACTCTCATTAGAGGAAAGGTTCACACTACAAGAGGAATAAATGAATTAGTTAAGGAGGTTAAATGAAGAACTACATCAAGGTAGTATTCCTCCTAAGCATGCTGGAGTTAATCAGTCAAGGGAATTTTTTGTAGCTACTAGGATTGATCAAGAATATACCCCTTTAAAAATACACCCTCACAGTTCTAATCCTATGTGTCGTATGTGACAGAAACTGGTAATACTATAATCAGTGACAGTATTGGTCGCCACACTCGTCCAAACTTCTGTTCTTGCAACTGCACAGGTCCATGCTCAACCAGATGTTTCTCAAAAATTAATGACTACCATTGAGTCATTGACAGCTCGGTTGGAAGCTATGTAAGGAAATAATGCACCAGTTCAACCGGATAAGAGAGCTTACCCTGAATGGGGGGATGTAATTCCTCCCCCGTAAAATTTTTCGAGTACCACATTCCCAATTTTCAATGGTTCGGGAGATCCAGAACAACACTTAACACATTTTGTTTCTCATTGTGATCCTATGATGGGAACTCTTCAACAACAAGAAGCAGTTAAGCTCAGGTGTTTTGTGAAGTCATTACAAGGACCTGCTTTCATCTGGTATACAAGCTTACAATCTCGGTCAATTATTGGGTGGGAAGATCTCCATCAAAAATTCCTTCTTCAGTTTATCTTAGCATTGTCAAAGGCAACAATTTTTGATCATACCAATTGTTAGAAAAAGGATAATGAAATAGTTTTCGATTTCATTTCTCACTGGAAGGGATTAACATATTTCTTAAGTTTATCACTCCCTCAAGAAGATTTTCTGCCAATCTGTGTGGAAAATCTGTGTGATGAATTACGCACACCGTTGATCCATGTGGAATACATAGGAGGGTTTAGAGACGTTACTTCAATCACTCTGTAGATAGAAGATTATCTTACAAATACTAAGGCCAAAACTTGTGTAATTCCATCAGTTTCAGGAAGGAGAATAGGGAAAGTAGAGACTGCTATAGTTACACTTAAACAAGCATCTGTACCTGCTTCCACTTCAAAACCTTCATCGTATCGAAGGGCTCCACCTCCTGAGCATCAAAAACAACGGTCGCCTCATCAATATGATAAAAGAGATCAATGACAGAAACAATTTTAATATTTCAAGAAAAAAATTTATTCTTTCCAGAATGAACAAGTTCTTGGATACTTCATCTCAGCACTGGAAAACATTATGGTTCAGTTTCCAAGGCCCAAAAGGCCGAACAAGGAAGGAGATGAAGACCTCCCCAACTATTTCCCATTTCATCAAATGTTGGGGCATCCCATTTAGGAATGTTTTGTCTTCAAAGACCTCTTACAAATGCTGGAGGAATCTGGACAAGTAAAATTTAAAGGCTCTTCATCTCAGATTGCATGTGTTACTACTACTGATCCAGAGGAAGTAGGCGGGTGGAATCAAGTCAAAAGTAAAAACACATTGAAATATTATGATTAGATGGTTAGGAAAATGATCAACTAAACTTATGTGATTTTATGAACACAATTGAATCAACCAATTGTTTATTTTAGTAGGAATGACACATCAAAACCCCCTTCATCAGAAGGAAAATCTTCAAAGAAGTAGTGTAATTTGAAGAAAGAAGAGAAGTCAGAAGAAGATGAGCTCATCTCAAAGCCTAAATTGTCTTTGACTCTGGCAGATTTTATGTCATCTTCTTCAAAAGCACGGGCACCACCCTACCAAACGGCACAACCTGAACTGGCTAATCAGGAAGAATATTTATCAGATGAAGAATTGATCTTTGGTTCTATTAACATGATTCATTTAACAGATCCTTAATCCAATGACAGTTTTGATTATGATGAGCCTGAATTCCTTGTATCTAATAGAGGAATTAGAGGAATAGACATAGGTCTAGGATACAGAGGTAGAAGTGGATATTCCAGAAGCCAAAATTTCAATCCTACCCCTGCTAGAACTGTATATGTGGCAGAAAATCGTGGCAAATCCCTTCATCGGTCTCAACAAGAAAAAAAAAGTTCTTCCACACATGGCAGATTCGGTCCTGACACAGTTATTTTGGTAGACTGGTTAGAGGTCACCCCTTCTTCCTCTCAGAAAATAGATAGACTTAGTCGGTCTAATCTTCTGAAGCCCAGATTATTTCCAACTCCTACCCCGATACGAGATGCATCTACTGCCAAAGAATCAACTTCCAAGGCACTTGGAAAACCACATTTTCATTTTGGGAAACGCAGACCTTTGGACCTAAAGTATGTTTTCTTGAAACATTTGGCCCAACTACCAGCCAAGTTATAAATTCTAGATGCATTGAATCTATCAAAATATATTTGGGAGGTGCTTATTGAGGCTTTGTCAATTCCTCAAGAATTCAAAACTGAAATTGCTACAATTGAGGTCTACCATATAGAGAGTAATTCTGCAGAATGCCATGCAGTGATATCTTTTACAGATGAATATTAAGATGACGTTGTACATGGGCACATCAGACCTTTGTATTTATCTAGCAATGTCAATGATATAGACATCATATGAGATTTCATTGATAATGGCTCAGGATTCAATCTCATTCATATTCATACACTTCGTCGATTGGGCCTCATAGAATCTGATTTATCCCCTTCTACTTTGATGTTTCAAGGATATGATAAAAATGAATAAGAAACTATGGGAAAAATTACACTCAAAATTCAGTTTGGAGACCTTGTGTTTAATTCGGATTTTATTGTTGTTCGTCATGACACAACTTTCAACATTTTTCTTGGAAGACCATGGCTACATCAACATGCGGGCGTACCTTCATCGTACCATCAGTGTCTCAAATATTATTTCAATGGTCAAATTGGGACATTGTATGGTGACAAATCCCCATTTAAAACCTATGAATCTCAATACATTGAGGTAGAATTTTATCACATGGAGGGAAAGGAAAAATCCAAGATAAAGAAGGTTACTAAAATTAATTCTCTATATGGTTTGGAAAAGATTCCAATAAACTCATTCATATATGTGAGTACAGATTATGTGTTACCTATCAGTCAAATTGACAGGATAGACCTAAATCCAAACACTCTTATGGAATCTTCAATAATGTCAGTTACAACAATCGAGCCAGACAACATCAGAGAAATTGTTGATTTGCCAAGCAGTGATGACAACTTAAATGGATATGTCTTCATTTCATTTGCTGAAATCCAGAAATTCTATACTTCATCAACCAGATCACAAGAAGTTATAGCAATACCAGAGGAAAATAATGCTGCCGATTCTCAATCCATCATCTCCTCTCTATCATCTCAGAAATATCATTCATCATCAATAGGGTTAGAAATGGCGGTCTCTTCTTCGAGATGTTCATGTTTTAACTTCTCCCCTGACAATAGATGTTCTGCTTCGTTATCTACAATGATAGCAAAAAAAAGAGGAAGTAACACATATTTAACAAGAAGAGGAAGATCTCAGAGATTCTCCTCTAGTATTTGAAGAGGGTATCTCTACCACTGTGGATGAACTCAGAGAAATAAATCTGGGTACAAAAGAAGATCCACGCCCCACTTTAATTAGTGTGGCCATGACTCTTGAAGAGAAGGAAATGTATACTTCATTTTTAATGAAAATTTGAGATAAATTTACTTAGAATTATAAAGAAATTAGAGGACTTTATCCTGATGTTTCCACTCATAATTTGGTTTTTCCATAAGAACATCTAGGATTTAAGCAAGCTGCAAGAAGAATACACCCAACTTACGCCTCCAAAATTGAAGTTGAAGTTGATATGCTTATCAAAGATAACTTTGTCAAAGAAGTTCAGTATCCCAAAAGGATGGATAATACTATCCCTTTGAAAAAAGAAGAATGGAAAAATTAGAGTTTGCATTTATTTCAAAGATCTTATTCGTCATTATCCCAAGGATGCTTTTCCAGTTCCGATCACAGAACTCTTAATTGATGCAAAAGCTGGCTATAAAGAACTTTCCTTAATGGATGGATATTCTGGGTATAATAAAATATGAATGGCACCATAAGATGAAGAATCTACAAACTTCAGAGCTTCTCAAGGTTTGTTTTTCTATCGGGTAATTCCATTTGGACTGAAAAATGCTGGTGCAATGTATCAACGTTCCATTCACCATATCTTCAAATCCTTTTTAGGGAAATCTATTGAATGTTATGCGGACGATTTTGTGGTTAAATCCAGAAAATATTCTGATCACTTGGCTGATCTGGAAATCATATTCAACAAACATTGACAGCACAATTTGAAGATGAACCCCTTGAAATGTGCTTTCAGGGCAACATCAGGAAATTTTCTCGGCTTCGTTGTACGCCATCATGGTATCAGAGTTGATCCTGAGAAGACAAAATCAATCCTCACTACAAAAATAAGACTACATTAGAGGGGGTTAATTTTTTACATTAGAAGGGGTTATAACCCCTTCTGAAGACATTAGCAGCGGTTGTGAGGATCCACCGCTAATGTGGCCACGTACTATCATTAGAGGCGGTTTTGAAGAACCACTAGAAAAATAACAGGGACTTTAGTGGTGGATACATTAGAGGGGGTTTATACCCCCTCTAATGTTGATTTAAAATTACTGAATGTGTATTCATTATGGGAGGTTATAGAAAAAACTACCCCTAATGGAGTGCATTAGAGGCGGCTAACCACCTCTAATAGTTTACTTTAGGAACTACGCCTGATGTAGTTACTTTAGGAACTACCCCTGAATACTCTCTTCTTTTTTCCCTTTTTATCCCTGCCCAGGCCCCGCCTCATCCCACCCCTACACCCGTGTCCCCACACACTAAATCGCGCACCCCAGGTAGTCATGCCCCAAGTCTCCCCTCCAGGTTTTTTGTCCCTACCCAGGCCATCCATCATCCCTCCCTCGCGTCTTCTGGTCAGTCTTCACGCCCCTGCGCACAGCGACCTCAGGCCTCGCACCCCAGGTCGTCACGCCCTCGGTGTCCCTCTAATTCCCCAACGATCCTATCTAATTCGCCGATTCCCGGACACCCCTATAGTTCTCGCGCCACCCCCTACAGTTACCTGCTTCCCACACCCCCACCTCTGGTTCCAAGTACCCCTCTCGTTCCCCGCCGCTTCCCACACCCTCCTCCCGCATAAAATAATCTGCTAGAAGTGGGATTCGAAACCAGACCAGCAAGAACCCAAAGTCTTGCAAGACAGATGTCGTACCACTCCACCAATTTGTGTTTTATAATAATGGTACATATTATTGTTTATATGTATACATATATATTATTGTCTATTTAAAAATATATATTATTCAGATAATATATTTCAATACATTGAAATAATAACCTATCTATAAATTTGTATAAATAATATATATATGTTTTTATATTTATATGAATTATTTATATACTTAAATACATATTTATAGATTATATATATTTTTATTCATATAATATATTTAAATAATTATATTATATAAATATATATTTATAAATGCGTTTATACTTCTCTATGTTTGGTAATGTATTTTTTTTAATATTTATAGATATAATATAATTAATATATATATATTTAATTATTTTTATATAATTATATATATATGTGTGTGTGTGTGTTATAACAATAATATTATTAATTATTATTATTGTTATTACACATATTTTTTAAACTATAAAAATTATATATTGGTTTTATAAATACTATACATTTATTTAATGATTTTTATCATAAATATATTATACTAAATATATTTATATTATATATTTATGTAAATTATTTTTATACATAAATACATATTTATATATTATATACATGTTTATTTAAAGAATATATATATATATATAGTATTTACTTAATATATTCATATAAGGTCTTAAAATATATTTACATAATCTATTTCAATGCATATATTTAACATTAATTACATTAATATATATTTATTTGTATAAACAATATAATATTATATACAATTAATATATAATAATTATTATATGAAATACAATTTATACAATATTCATATTATATATAATTTATATTTTATGAAATACGATTTATACAAATATTTATAAAATGTTATATGAAATAAAATTTATGTTATATATAATTAATATGTGTATTATATATAATCAATGTTATATGAAATATTATTTATACACATTTATACTTAATATTATATGAAATAAAATTTATACAAATAAATAAATATTAATGTACATAATATTATACATATTGATGTATAAATATAAATAGGAATAAATACAATCAAATAAATATTTTATATAATATTTTCATATAATGTATTTAAATAACTTTATATATTGTGTTTTAATTATATATATATATGTATATATATATATATTATGGAAGTTTCTTTTTTAAAAAAATGGTGGTGCACAACCCCATGTAATTTATTAAATGAGAGGGGTTTTTGAACCCCCTCTAATTTAAAGACATTATAAGTGGTTTTGAACCCCCTCTAATTAAATACATTAGACAGTGTTCTGAACCAACTCTAATTTAAAGGCATTATAGGGGGTTTTGAACCCCTCTAATTTAAGAAATTAGAGGGTTGTTTTGAACCCCCTATAATTCAAGACATTAGAAGGGTTTTCGGCCCCCTCTAATTTAAGATATAAGAGGGGGTTTTATACCCCTTCTAAAATCCAACAGGATATTAAAAAAATAATTCTAAAACATTAGATGGGATTCAATTAAACGGGGTCTATAACCCCCTCCAAATGCAATGATTAATGAGTGTTGTACATGATTCCCCCTAAAATTTGTATATAAAATGAATTTAGAGGGGGTTCACAACCCCCTCTAAATTCTGAGATTATAGGGGGTTGTGTAGAACCCCCTCTAATGTTACAGAAAATGAATTTAGAGGGTGTTTTACATAACCCCCTCTAAATAACCCCCTCTAATGTGCATTTTTTTATAGTGCCTTGGTATGTCACCTCCTCAAAATTTGAAATAATTAATAGGACTTCAAGGAAACTTGGCCTATATTCAGCGTTTCATTTCCAATTTGGCAGGAAAGTGTTTACCCTTCACCAAATTAATGAATAAGGGAGTCACCTACCAGTGGACTGCAGAATGTCAAGAAGCATTCAAAATTATCAAGAGAAATCACTTGAGTCCACCGGTATTAATGCCACTCATTGAAGGAAGACCACTTATTCTCTATGTGACAGCTTTAGAGCGATCATTGGGTGCCTTCCTTTCCCAAAAGAATGATTTTGGGAATGAAAAAATCCTTTATTATCTCAGTCGGACTATGCTTGAGGAAGAAACTCGATATTCAAGTATTTAAAAGTGTTACCTAGAATTAATATTTGAAGTTCAGAAATTGATACACTACCTGCAACAGCATGAGGTCTAATTGGTATCTCGCAATAACCTGCTCAAATTTATCCTTAGTCGTCCAGTGCTTACAGGACGTCTAGAAAGGTGGGTAGTTATTTTGTAGCAGTTTGATATCTAGTATATGTCTCAAAAGGAAATAAGTGGCCAAGCTCTGGCCGATTTCCTTGCTGAACACACATCTGTAGAAGATACATCTTTAAATATTGAACTTCCTGATGATGAAGTCTTCTCTATTCAAGATAATCCTTAAACATGGGAAATGTACTTTGATGGTGCCTCCAGAAGTCCAACAGGGATGAAAATGTAAGATCCTAAATTCAACAATGTTTGGTTAGAAACTGTGCTTATTTCCCCAGAAAAGGTAGTTCTACCCTATTCTTTCTTATTATTTGAAGGCGGTACAAACAATGAAGCAGAATATCAAGATCTCATCGTTGTCTTGGAATTGGTGCTTTAGGCACAAGTGAATCACTTAAAAGTAAAAGGTGATTCATATTTGGTAATCAAACAAATCAATGGGGATTATGCCATCAGAAAGGGAGAGTTAATCCCCTTGTATGATTATGTCAGAAAATTAAAGGTGGAATTTCCTTCGGAACTGAAATTTTCTTATGTCTCGCGGTCACAAAATTCCCATGATGATGCACTAGCTAATTTAGCCACAGCCCTGGCAGATCCAAACCGGGACGAAACAATCATCATTATTGCCCACCATCGTGTAGTTTCACCTTTTGTTCAAATCAGAATAGAGAAAATTTGTGAGATCAGTCCCATTTTTGAACCATATGGTCATACTACATAATGGATGACACCTATTAAGGAATACTGACAAATTGGAACACTCCAACCTTATAGAGTTGGGAAAGAACATGTCTGGAGACGTGTGGTCAATTTTACTCTTTGTGATAGTCCAGATCACCAAAAATTTCACTATAAGTGAGGTTTTGATGGAATTATCTTTAGATTTATTGATGGTGAAGAGATAATGGTTGTCATGAATGAAGTACATGCAGGTGTTTTTGGTTCCCACCAGTCTCGACATAGACTTTCTGGTCAAATTTGAAGGCTTGGATACTTCTGGCATTCAACGATGCAAGATTGTGTTGATTTCACTGAGAAGTGTCATTCTTTCCAAGTATGTGCCAACTTCATTCATCAACCCCCAGAGTTTCTTAATACAGCTAAATACTCATGGACATTTTCCATATGGGGAATGGATATAGTCTGACCTTATCCTCTGGCTACATCCAAGCAGTTTAAGTACATTCTTACTGTTACTGACTTATTTTCCAAATATGCAGAGGCAATACCTCTAAAAGAAGTTAGTTATAAAGGCATTGTTAGGTTCATCAAGTCTAACATCATTACCAGATTCGGTGTCCCTCATACCATATTGACAGACAATGACACCAACTTCTGTTCATCCGAGGTGAGAAAGTTGTATCAGGAATACACCATCAAATCCAACCATTCATCTCGGTATCATGCAGCGACCAATGGATAAATAGAGGCCTTCAATAAGTCTCATTAAAACATACTACAAAAGAAGGTGGATAAAGATAAGAAATAATGGCCTGATAAAATTTTTCATGATTTAGGGGATTATAGGACCACCACACACACTACTACGAGGTCAAATCCATTATCATTGTTATATGGAATGGAAGTAGTCTTTCCAATTGAGGTTCAATTAACTTCACTCAGAGTAGACATTTGTGATCAGTCATCCACAGATGAACAATCTCATAAGGGATTTTATGAATTACAACAATTATATGAAAAAATATTGTGCACCCTCCACCACTTGGAAGTCTATCAGAATCGAATAGCACGAGATTTCAATAAAAAAGTTCATCTTCGTTAATTAATTCAAGGAGAATTGGTATTTTTCCTCAGAACCCTAATGATACCAGGAAAAAAGATTCCAAATATTGATCCAAAGTGGGAAGGACCTTACTCAATACATAAGTTCTACTCCAATGGAGCTTATTCTTTAATCTCAATGTATAGAGAACTCATTACAACTTCAAAAAATGAAAGATTCTTGAAGAAGTATTTTGTGTAACACAAATACACCCTATAGTCCTCACTGCATGTCTTTAAACTGCACGAACCCTATAGTCCTCACAGCAATACTTCAAACTGCTAGGTCCCTATAGTCCTCACTACAATACTTTAAACTGCATGGTCCCTTTAGTCCTCACTACAAGACTATAAACTGCACAGTCCCTTTAGTTCTCACTGCAAGAATTTAAATTGCACAGACCCAATATTCCTCACTGCAAGACTTTAAACTACATGGTCACTTTTGTCATTGACGCATGACATTAAACTGCAGATCCCTTTAGTCCTCACTGAAAGACTTTAAACTACACGGACCCTATATTCCTCACTGCAATACGTTAAACTAAATGGTCCCTTTTTTCCTTTCCGCATGAAATTAAAATTAATATCCCCTCTATCATCCAACATGACGTTAAATGGTGTCCCCTTTTTCGTCCAACATGAAATTAAACTGCTCGTCTGAGCTGCAAGATGTTAAATTCCCAAACACTCCATGTCTGTAACTCATGACATTTAAAATCTGAAATAGACTCTTATACGTCCTACATGACATTAAACTGTGCATTGTTAGGGTTGTTTTTACCTCTTGTTTCTCACACCGAGCATGACTCAAGTGAGCTTAGAGTAAGCTACAACCATAACACCCTCTCTGGGATGTTAACCACGTGTAAGTCCCAACACCATCTTCGGGTTGTCCTCATGTACAACCCGATCACCAATTCATTCTCAATCGAACTACGCAGACTTTGATCCTTGCCTTCTAGGATGGGTACGTAGGCAACCTCTCGAGGTTCAAGCCCGAAACCAATATCTTCACATCGGTTCACCTCCATCTCATACGATGTTGATCCGTGAAGCCCCCCCCCTCTGAAACCAATATATTCACATTTGTTCATCATCGTCCTTGCTATATGACGTTAAACTATACAGTCCCCCATTGTCCTCACTGCAAGACATTAAACTTCATAGAAATACGTCCTAGCTATAGGATGCTAAACTATCCAACATCGGTCCATGCATATGACCTTAAACTATTCTCACTTTTTTCATGTACGACAATAAACTACAACAGTCTCTAACACCCTCACCTGAGAGGGAATCATTATTGACATTGATCTCCAATCATGTTATATTCCAAGGACTACATGCATACATGGAAATTCCCAAACCTTTAATCTTGGATCCAACCATCATTGTACTAAATTCCCCTTTCGCCCTTCACATGTACGAACCAAATCTATATAGAGAGTATTTCAAGAAGTATGTATGGCTTGATTACCATCCTTATGGAATACGTAGGAACGTTCGAGCATCCCTCAAACCCAGCCCCAAGTCTTGGGCCTAACCCCAAACTCCACTATCAGTCCCTTGGATGAAAAGTACCCCTGTGGGCACATGAATGTGTTATGAAAACCCTGGTCTTTATTCACATCATGTTTATAAAAAACACACAATGTGTCTCCCTCATTATGGTTCGAACTCTATGACCCTAAACTAAGATATTCTACGCTCTCTTCCCACATGACGTTAAACAGTAATTCAAGAACTACGTATGGCTTGATTCTCATCCAAATGAGATATGTATTGAAGTCCAACATCACAATTCAAGACCCAGACACAACATGATTATGGTCAGCATTGGTCTATGTATCTCCTTAATACATTGGACAATACCCATTTTTATGTTTCATACTCCTAACCTTAAACACTTTTAGATCTCTATAACACTTTTCTTGACTTCTGGTCACAAAATGTCTGATACCTGGGAATTCTTTTCCCTGGCCATGCAGCATGTTCCCTTAGGCATCCTTGCATAAGTAGTCTACATAATGGACCTGTCAGCCAAAAGATGATATTATCTGAAGATGCAGCCAATTCCTTTAAGTGGACCTACATAATTCAAACCCCCTAATGGGTTTTTCAAATATTGGTAACTTCATTCTCAGGTAGAAAACCTTTTTTGACCTTATTAGTCTTAACGACGATATGTAGGGAACCGCAAAAACATCAATCCTTAACATAATTTTCCCATAATATTTTTCATGATCTGAAAGTATTCAAGTCTATGGTTTATATTTCCCTTACCTAAGTTTGGGTCAAACCTTCGTAGGAGTTACATTCATCCAATTATTTGAAAATAATGATTGTGAATATCCTCTCTATATTCAAGTACCTCTCTCCATATAGTAGACTCCGTGCTTTGGAAAATTTGAATCTCCATAAAATTCCACTGGATTTTAGAAATAGAAAAGTAAAATTTCATGCCCCTATGTGGCCTTGCATAAGTAGTCTACATAATGGACCTGTCATTCAAAATATGCTATTATTTGACTATGCATCCAATGTCCTTAAGTGGACCTTCATAATTAAACCCCTAACGGGTTTGTCAAATAGTGGTAACTTCACTCTTAGAAAATACTTCCTCTAATGCATTTTAGACCATTTTTCATATCATCCCTCAGATTCAAAATTTCTTAAGTCATAGTTTACATGTTTTCCCTCATACTTGAATGTGGTAATATGTTTTCAAGAAAATTATCAAGGAATTGAGTCAATTTTAATCCATTCGGTCAAAGCTATTCAACCTTAAACATTATCCTTTTTATGTCCGACATGCATGACTTTAAAGTTCCAACAAAAGACAGGGTACTCATTAAATTGTAAACATGTAAAAGTGACTCTGAACAAAAGTTAAGTCCCATCTCGCTAAACGTACATATTGTATGATTTAGGCAATATTGAGCAAAAAAAGATGCAAAGTTTGTGGGGTTGTTTGTATAATCCTAGAAAAAATCAAACTATGATTACTAGGCCCATTATCTTAGGTAAAAAATATATATAAGTAATAAGAAAGATAATGAAGGTATAAATGATTGAAGATGAAATTTCTTTTTCATTGATGCATAAGATTAGAAGAACATCCACAGATTAGAGTATCATCTATTTTTAAAGAATTACAAAAGTCTTTAAACATAACATTTCATTTGATTTACAGCATCCCAAGCATCATCATCAGTCACTTGAAGTTCATTCAATCGACCATCTTCACTCATTTCAGCTTGATGGAGTTCCTTCTTGGCATCTGTGATGGATTTCATACCATTAATTTGGACTCCTTCCAATGAATTGTTAAGCTGGTCAAGTTCTCCAGTAATGACATCTAACTGTTGCTGACGATGCATCTGATGGACAACTTTCTCCTTGATCTTATACTTTAGATCCATTAGTTTTGCAGCATGATCAGCCTCATCTTGGGACACCGCAGCCTCGAATTTGCCAATATTGGTTAGCAGCCTCGCTCTGATCAGATCTTGACGGCCCTTTTGCTCCTGCTCCCTCATTAAGATGACTTGTTTCACTGCGGTATGGATCTCTTGAAATTTAAAACCGCCAAGTCCTAGCATGATGAACAAGGATGATAGTCACGGGATCTTTGAAGACAGCTCTTCAAGAGGCACTTCGGATATGATCTTCTATATATTTTTCAATACCTTGTGACGTGAGAATTTGAGTAACTTTTGCACCTATGGGTCTGATTCAGCATCACTATCACAAGGGGGAATATATTCTGGGATTAATGCACTTAAGGAAGTGCAATTTTATACTCCTTCACCCCCTAACCCTTGGTACTTCACTTTCTACTCCCATTGGGGCTGAGGCTGAGGCCTCACCTCTGGATCTAGACACTAAAGTTGAGATCCCTCCATAGTCAATTGAATGATTTGGTATGTTTCAAAGGATAACAAATGTTTATTAGCTATCTTGAAAATTAATTACAGTCACAAAAATTATCATCTTTTACCCAACGGTAGATCAGCAGCATGAGATGGATCCTCCTCGTCTTTCCTAGCTTCAATAGGATTTTTAGGATGGGTTTTAGGAAGCTCTTCCAGGATAAGATTCACTCGAGATAGCATCTTCGCAATGATAGGGTTGTCTCTACCCCCTTCAGGAATCGACAGATCAGAAGCTTTCTCAGATGGAACTGCAAATTTCAACCAATCATGGTCAGAGATGTAATAAAATTTTTAACAGGGCGAAGGATAACACTCACATCCAAAATCTTCTAAATCACATGTTAATTTAACATGATCTAAAATTTATTCGAAAGACGTGCCATGTTTCGTCATTTCATCCAGTGATATCTTAGATTCCGGGTTAGTCTCACCAGTGGGAGAATTTGACATGTCCTCTTGGCGACCCTCCTCTTGCGACCTTCGACCCTGAACAGCTTCCTCAGAGAAAATTGCATAGTCCATTGCAGTGGTCGCCAAATGTTTTGGTACAGGTGTTGAACCTAAAGCATCATAGAATGGAAGTCATTTGATGTCTTCATTCAACGTTATATGAAGTATTGTTAATTTACTAGAAGCATGCTCTTCTTTCCTTGCAATAGCAATAGGAGCAGTACTGGGAACAGAAGATGGCTCTTCTTCTCTCCTCATTTCTTCAGGAGTAGCCAGGTCAGCATGAATTTGTGACTATTAACCATCACCCTCCGTCATCCTTAGAGGAGGGTCAGTCATCACCCTCAAAGGGGAAATCGATGAATCCCCTACAATCCTAAGAAGTATGAGTAATCATTTCATGAGTTAGGATTCCATACAATCTGAAGGACTTACCACTACTGATGAAGCATCTAGATGTGGACTTCTTCCTTTGATGCCTTTACTTCTTTGACTTTTTGGTTGTGTTGACATCATCACCTCCAAATACAGGTATTGGAGAGTGAAAAGCCCTTTCTAACTCCTCTTCCATGGCTTGCCGACCTGAAGATACCTCGCCCGACCCGCGGGGAGATTCAGGAGCTCCAAGAGCGATGCCACCAGGGTTGTACTGTGGTGAAGGGACCTTAGTAGTTCCTTTATTAACAAGCTGCAGGATGAAGAAATTAATTTCCTTAGGTAACAAATATTTGACTGAAATTAAGTTGCAAAGCAAATAAGGAAAGAAATTTACATCTTCAGGAGCCATGTAATCATGCCACTCCTCATCTACTGACCACCAATCCCCTCAGTGGTTCCACGATTCATCATTTCCTTCATCCACTTGGTAATAAGAATGGAATCATCAGTTGCATATATGAGCATTTCTAGCTCTCTGATGCAAGCCCGCACTTCATCAGTGTTATCCTCAAAGCGGATATCAGCAGAAGCCCAGAGATTCCCCACTCCAGGGATATGTAGCCCTTCGCATAATTCCATCTAGGAGGTTTCAGCATCACAATATAAAATTTTACATATCTGGATAGCCTATGGTCATAAATATTCAGCATGTGCACCAGAAGGCCATGAGGAGGGTCCTACAATCCGGGACTTCAACTTCTTCCCAGCTCCTGCAATCACATATAAAGGATAAGAAAATAAAACTTGTTTCTCTATAAAATAATGGAAAATAAATTTCCTCAATGATATAACTCACCATGAGTCAATGGAGTAGGTCTCTTGACTCTGGCAGGAGGATAATATCTGGCACGAATCCTCTTTGACGCATGTCGTGCCTCATCATCCCTATCCTGGGAATCCGGTGAATCAGCCCCGGGTGAGGAACCCAGTGAATCAGCTCCGGGTGAGGATCACCTTATAGATGAAGGGTTTATTTCCTGATAGTTCTCTTTTTTGTCCCCACTTGAGGGACCAGATGATTCAGTACCCTTTCAGGGTATGATGCTACCCAATTCTCAGCATACCATGTAGTCAATTGACTCGTCGCTCCAGCAACTAGTAGATCAAACACTGCCCCGGTTTTCTCCATAGCTGTCAGAAACCATAGTTGTCGGGAAACCATTGAATGATAATATGACCTGATGTGAAAGGGAGAGGATACAACAATATTCTTCAGACACTTGAATTGGCGTGAAAATCTATATGGAGCATAGGCCTCATATATAATCTCTCTGTCAATTCTGGTGGCCAATACACCATCTCTACAAGCCAGCATATATGACCTCAATTCTAGGCTAGTTGTTCCATCATCAACAAATTTCCCGGTTGGTGGGTTTCCATAAGGAAAGAAATAAAATTCCCTAAACATGCTCAACCTCACCTTCAGATCATAGTAATTGAGGGACAATGAAGAAATTTCAGAAAATTCCTACAAGGATTGCCTAAAAGAACTTCTAGGAACCTATATTCCACTCTATACAGTGTATGTCCTGAAGTGAGTGGTGATACATCCCAACAAAACTTGGAATGGTCCCTCTATTCTCAAAGGAGACTTACCCATATAGACATGTAGTAAGCTCATTTGAATCTTTTCCAAAATCGGGGTGGTCAACCCAACCATTTTTCTCTCAGCCAACTTGGCTTCAACAAAGAAGGTCCCTAGCCTGACACCTCCCTTTGAATCCCTAACTGGTAGAAGATAAACACTAAGCGAGAAAGCCAAAAATCACACCAGATGGGTCTTCTCTGGGATTCATTGATCCACTTCATACCCCCACTTTTCAAACTCTCTCACTACCAGAGTTGGCCAGAATGTGCCAAGAGCACCCCTCTTCTCTATTCTGGGGCAGGTGGTAGGACGAGTACAGGTGGACCCCTTCTCTTTCTTCTTGATTTGAAACATATCCATCCATTCCTATAGATTAATATCCTTTCTAGAATGAGTTTTGGTGGACTTTGAATTATTGAGCTTGTGGAAAATTTTTAATAACTCTCGAGCCAAAGACATAATCTTCTTCGAATCATTCCAGGTTACCTTGGAGGGGATGAATTCATCATACTTATCTCCCAATATTAGAGCACCCCAAGTTCTTGTAGACATCCCACAAGCTGATGCCTACTTATCCATGGGTTAGATGGAAAGAAATGGTTTTCGGGCTCCAGTGGCTGACTAGCTCCGAAACAAAATTATCATTCTTGTAGACATATGTCTGCCCAGCCCAGACGGCTTCATATATTGCAGCTCCCATCAGATCCTCGACAAACTCTACATAGGTTTGTCACACCCAATATTCTCACATCCAAGTCGGCTTCACACCTCCTCCGGGACGGAAATCCCATCTCTTCTTCCATCCCTTAGATTGATCCATCTGAGAATTTCGAAAAATAGAGGGATAACAATGCGGTTGTAGCTCAGGATTGTGACACTTAAAATCTGGAGCACATGGGCTATGATGCATTATGAATGCCTCTCCACTGTCCTAGCATTGACAAATGATCCTGCAATGGAGACATTTTCTGAAGTGAAATTGGTGTAAGTCTGAAACTAGGAATGAGGAATATAATTCTTTGCCACTAGAACGTTGACTCCTTACAGATGACCATGGCCATATAAAGTCAAGTAAATGCTCTGTGAAAATTTGAAATGATATTTCTTCAAGTAGCTATCCAAATCTAGGAGAGTGTTGTCACAGATATCATAATATTCATGGCCAACGATGTTCATCATATCATCTATTCTCTTGCTGGACAAATCATCAGTTGATCCAATTCTTTTGGGATCCATTAAATCTGCACAAATATCTAACAGTTAACTTTTTAAGTAATTCCGTTTTTATAAAATACTTGTGAAGAAAACAAAAAAATGGATAAGGCATTAAAGTGCAGAAGTTTGGTCGTTCAAGTTTGGTCGCGCAAGTATTTCAATGCAAGTATTTCCGCGCAAGTCAAAATCCTTACTGGAGAAGCGCGACACAAAGAAGAGCGATCAACCGAGGAAATGTTGACACTTGTGCGACGAGAGCTCAAAAGATTTGAAGTCAGGATGGTTTTCATGAATTGACAACTGTATATATAGGCGATCCCACAACCCTGCGCATGGGAACCTATGCGCCAACACTTACGCGATGCCGAACCCTTGTTTCTCATTTTCCTTAGAGTCAAATCCTCTTTCTTTTTTCAGATCCAACTCTGAGGGGGGACATTTTCTAATGATAATTTCCATCACAGAGTCCAACGAATGGAAAAGGGGAATTCCTTAAGCCCAATGAGGGTCACCCTTTGAAGAACATCAAAAAAATTGACAAAGGGATGAATCTGGAACTCATTTGGAGGGCATCACACAAGTATCCTGCACGACGCGCAAGTCACTTGCACACCCTATTCCTTTTTTCACCCACGGTGCCCAGTGGAATATAAATACCCCCTGTGGGCCCCCCATTTAGAAGATGAATTTTCCAACACTCAGATTCAAGCTTTGGTCACCCAAGTCTTTTTCTGACATCTTCTGAACACTTATAAGGTAATTCTTTACCTATAATGGATGCTCTAAAGAGGAAGAATAAGGCTTAAGTGTTAGAATTCATTAACACTTGAAAGCCTAAGTATCCACCCCTTTAGGGAAATGAAGACACTTGCGCACCGCCTTGCCCTCTCAAGGGAACTTGCGCACCACACTTCTAGAAGCCTCTAGGTATGATTCTAAGGGCTTGAGTTGAAAGTCACCCAAGTATTACCCTATATATTATTCATCTCCCAAGGTGACTCATGTCGCACAAGTCTACTTGCATGACCAGGACTTGCACGCTAGAACAATACTTGTGTACGTCCTTCCTAGTCACCTCCTTTTCTCAAATATACACTCCTCTTAAAAACATATCCTTTAAAACTCTCTTCAATATCATTTATGGCATGGTTCCTTTGTTGGCTTCCTTATTTAAAAGTAATTCTATAATAACCTATCCTAAAACCTCATGACTTACAAGTTCTATTTCACCATGGTTAGAGGATTCCTATATAACCTCATACTTTGAGATGAGATGATCATTTGATATGGGCCTCCTTCTCAGGAGTAAGCCCCAGTCATAGTTTCTTTTAACATGGGCCTCCTTCTCGGGAGTAAGAACCAAGTTACAAATCCCCTTAACCTGGGCCTCCTCAAAATTAAGCCCCATTCATAGTCTCTTTTAACCTGGGAATCTTTCTCATGAGTAAGCCCCAAGATACAAATCCCCTTAACCTAGGCCTCCTTCTCAGGAGTAAGCCCCAACCATAGTCTCTTTTAACTTGGGCCTTCTTCTCAGAAGTAATCCCCATTCATAGTTTCCTTAAACAATTGGAAGACTCCTCAGGAGTAATCCCCAATCTTAATTCTTTTGATTTGGGTTTATTTCTCAGAAAAAAAACTCAATCATAAGTCCCTCTTAATTTAGGATTCCTTTTCAGGAGTAAGTTCTGGGTTAAAATTCCAAATCTACATAAAATACAAATACCTTTATGGACCCTACTTCTTGGGATTCTTTCCTAAGTCCTGGTTTCATTTACCTGGGCAGTCATACATATGTAAGCCCCACATCATTTCTCATAACTGCATATTTTTTTGCACCATCGTCAAATTTACTAATACCTCTTGTTTCTCACACCGAGCATGACTCACGTGAGCTTAGAGTGTGAAAGTAATCACAAAATTTATTTATGGTCCATTAACCATGCATAAACCCCATATTTCATTTATCGAACTATGTGGGTTATGATTTCTTTTTAACAAGGATACGTAGGTATCCCATCTGCGGGTACGATCCCAACTCTGAAATAATCCCTATCTTTCTAAAGGACAACAAACTTCAAGTGCCCCATTGAGTGGCTTTAAAACAAGTGTGGTCATCATAATGACCAAGAGATTTCTATATACTATATGGATGGATACCATTGACTAAGAATCTATAATACATACGGATGATTCTCCGTCAATGAAGAACTTCAAATACATATAAAACATTCTCTAAATCTCATATATATCAACCAATGATTGCTAAATCTAAAGGAAAACTCATTTTTATACTTGGTGAATTAATAAGGATTCATGAACATAACTTAAATCTATAAGAAAGTCCTGGAGTAGGCAATAATTCCCCCCAAAAACGTGTGATGAGCCTGACCTCCCATCCTCTCGACCAATGCAAATTCTTAAGCCTCATCGGTCCACGACTAATGAGAACCTACCTTTGGAAAGGAGGTCCAGATGGACATAGAGTCATTGGATGTTTCGGGTTCTTTGAATAAACCTGTTATAAACTGATTGAAAAGTTTGAATCTTAAACAAACAAGTTCATCCCCATTTTCAAGAAGAAACAGATTTAAAACCATTGATACCTTTTTTCCTACGTTTGGGTCAGACATTCATAGAAGTCACATTCCTCCAATTATTTGACAAATCTGATTGGGAATATCCTCTCCATATTCAAGTACCTTTCTCTATAAAGCATACTCTATGCTTTAGAAAATTTGAATCTCCATATTAATTTCTTCGGATTTTAGAAATATAAAGTAAAATTTATAAGAGTTATTTTTCCCGACTATGCAGCACATGACCTTAGGTGGCCTTGCATAAGTTGTCTACATAGCGGACCTGTCATCCAAAAGATACTACTATTTAACTATGCAGCATATGCCCTATTTGGCCCTGCATAATTCAGCCCCCATAATGGGTTTGTCAACTAGTGGTAACTTCATTATTAGAAAAGAATTCCTCTAATTCCTTTTAGCTCTTTTCCCATGTCCTTCCTCAGATCAAAATTTATCAAGCCACAGTTTACAATTTTTTCCCTCCATAATTGAATATTGTAATATGTTTCCAAAAAAATTATCAAGAATTGAGTCAATATAATCCATTCGGTCAAAGATATTCGACCATAAATATTATCCTTTTTATAGTCCAACATGCATGACTTTAAACTGCCAATAACAAAAGACATGGTACTCATTAAATTGGGAACCTATAAAGGGTACTCTAAACAAAAGTCAACTCCCATCTCGTTAAACATACATTTTGTATGATTTAGGAAATATTGAGAAATTAAACTATGCAAAGTTTGTGGGGTTGTTTATATAACCTCGGTGAAAATAAAACTTTGTTTATTAGTCCCATTGGCTTAGGTAAAAATAAGAGCAATTATCAAGAAAATGATGTTACAGATGATTGAAAATTAATTGTTTTTAATTGATGAACTAGATTAGAAGAACATCCATAGACTGAAGTCTATTCTATTTTTTTCAGAAATTACAGAAGACTTTCAACGTGATTTCTCATCTATTTCACATCATTTAGAGCTTCATCAGTAGCCACTTGAAGTTCATTTAATCGACCATCTTCACTTTACTCATCTCGATGAAGTGCTTCTTTGGCATCTTAAATGGCCTTTATACCATCCTCTTGGACTTCTTCCAACGAATTATGAAGCTGGTCAAGCTCCCCAGTAACATCATCTAGCTCTTTCTGAAGGTGCAACTACTGTTTAATCTTCTCCTTGATCTTTTTCTTCAGCTCCTTCAGCTTTACAACATGATCAGCCTGAGCTTGGGACACTACAACCTGAAATTCACTAATATTGGTCAGTAATCTAGCTCTGATCAGGTCTTAAAGACACCTTTTCTCTTTCTTTCTCCTTAGAATGACTTGTTTCACTACGACATGGATTTATTGATTTCCAGAACTGCCAAGTCCCAGCATGATGAAGAGGGATGAAAGTCTTGTAATTTTTGAAGGCAGCTCTTTAAGAGTAACCTCATATATTATCTTCCATATATTTTTCCATACCTTGCGATGTGAGAACTAGAGTGCCTTTGGCACCTCTAGTTCTGATTCGACATTGCTATCATAAGGAGGAACATAGTCTGGTATTAATGAACTTAAGGAAGTGCCATGTTCTGCTACTTCCCTGACTCTGGTTGCTTCACCTTCTGCTACTGTTTGGGCTGAGGCTGAGGCTTCACCTCCAAATCTAGCCATTGAAGTTGACAGCCCTGTTTGGTCAATTGATAGTATGGTTAGTTTAAAATGATAGTAAAAGTTGATTTATTGTCTTGCAGGTCAAGTAAGCCACAAATATCATCATATTTTACCTAACAGTAGATCAGAAACTTGTGAAGACTCATATCCATCTTTTCTAGCTTCAAAAGGATATTTAGAATGGGTTTCCGTAGGGTTTGCCATGCTAAGTTCCACCTGAGCCAGTGTTTCTAAAATAACAGGGTTGACATCAATGTTTACACCCCTTTCAAGCATTATTGGTTCAGCAGTTTCTTTAGATGGAACTGTACATTTTTTAAACAAACATGGTTAGAAGTGTAAGCATGAAAAGATTAATAAGAAAAATGATGAAAATCACGTCCAGTTGATTCTATAAATAGATCTCCAAAATCTTCTATATCAGGTGGTAAATTAACATGTTCTAAAATTTCTTTAAAGGACATGACAAGGTTCATAGTTTTATCCAATGAAGTCCCATATCCCAAGTTAGTCTCACCAGTGGGAGAACTCAACATTTATTCAAAGGACATGCCCAGATTCAGCATTTTATCCAATGATTTCCCAGATCCCAGGTTAGTCTCACCAGTGAGAGCACTCAACATGTATTTTTCAAGACTTTCATCTAGAAACCTCTAACCCCGGATAGCTTCTTCAAAGACCGTTGTGAGGTCAGCTTCGGTGGTTTCCAAATTTTCTTTGGCATGGGTTAAACATAAAACATCATAGAATGGAAGTTATTTGTTGTCTCATTTGAGGTTCTATGAAGTATTTTCAATTTACCAGAAGTCTTTTCTCTCCTGCCATCAGAAACAGGAGCAGTGCTGGGAACAGAAGCTGGCTCATCTGCTCTCAGTATTTCTTTAGGAACAACTATTTTAGAAGGAACTTGTGGCCATTCTACATCACCCTCCATTTTACTCTGAGTATGGACAGTCCGTTCCATTAAAGGGGAAACTAAAGAAGCCTCTTCAATCCGGATAAATTTGAGCATTGTTTCATAAGTTGAGATTCATGACTACCAGAATGACTTACCACTACTAATAAAGAGTTTGGTTGTGGTATTATTTCATTGATTCCTTTTCTTCATGGACTTTTTTGGGTGGATTGGAGTCATCATCTCTGAAAACTGGTATTAGAGACAATAACACCCTTTCTAACTCCTCATTCATGACTTCCTAGCCTAGAGATACTTCGCCCAGCTCACATGGAGATTCAGTGGCTCCAAGAGAGGTGCCACCAGGGCTATACCACAGAGAAGGGATATCCGTGGTTCTTTCCATTACAAGCTGCAGGATGATGAAGATTATTTCATTTAATAACAAAGATTTGACTAAATTTAAATTTCAAAGAAAATTGAAATATGAGAAAAAGGAAACTTACATATTAAGGAGACTGTTGACACTCCTTTCCATCACAAAGTCCAACGAATGGAAAAGGGGAATACCTTAAGCCCAATGAGGGTCACCCTTTGAAGAAAATCAAAAAATTGACAATGGATTGAACTAGGAACTCTTTTGGATGGTGTCGCACAAGTATCCTACGCACCGCGCAAGTCACTTGCGTGCCACATATGGGTCATTCCATTCACTTGAGTGTCCTATTCCCTTTTCCCCCAAGGTTCCTAGTGGCCTATAAATACCCCCTGTGGACCCCCATTTAAGGGGACGGATTTTCCAAAACTCGGATTCAAGATTTGGTCATCCAAGTCTTCTTCTGACGTCTTCCGAACACTTTTAAGGTAATTCTTTAGCTAGAAAGAAAGCTCTAAAGAATAAGAATAAGGCCTAAGTGGTAGAACTCATCAACAATTGTGCGCCTAAGTGTCCACCCCTTAAGGGAAATGAAGACACTTATGTGCTGCCTTGCCCTCTTAAGGGAACTTGCGTGCCACACTTCTGGAAGCCTCTAGGGTTGATACTAAGGGATTGAGTTCAAAGTCACCCAAGTATTACCCTATAGATTATTCGTCACCCAAGGTGACTCATGTTGTGATGGTCTATTTGCACGACCAGGACTTGCACGCCAAAACAATACTTCCGCACCTCTTTCCAAGTCACCTCATTTCCTCAAATCCACCTCTCCTCTTCTAGACATAGACTTAAAAACCCTCTTCAAATCCATTTATGGCATGGTTCCTTTGTTGGATTCCTTATATGAAAATAATTCTGTGAGAAACTCTCCTAAAACCTCGTGACTTACAAGTTTTATTTCACCATGGTTATAGGTTTCCTATATAACCACATCCTTTGAGATGATAAGATCTTTTGATATGGGCCTCCTTCTCAGGAGTAAGCCCCAAGTCTCAAGATCCTTTAACCTGGGCCTCCTTCTTAGGAGTAATCCCCAGTCATAGTCACTTTTAACCTGGGCCTCCTTCTCATGAGTAAGCCCCAAGTTACAAATCCCCTTAACCCGAGCCTCCTTCTCAAGAGTAAGCACCAGTCATAGTCTCTTTTAACCTAGGCATCCTTCTTAGGAGTAATCCCCAGTCATAGTTTCCTTAAACATTGGGAATCATCCTCATGAGTAGGCCCCAATATTAATTCTTTTGATTTGGGTTTCCTTCTCAAGAATAATACTCAATCATAAGTCCCTCTTAATTTAGGTTTCCTTTTCAAGAGTGTGTCCCGGGTTAAAATTCCAAATCTCCATAAAATAAAAATACCATTATAGACCCTCCTTCATGGTCTTCTTTCCTAAGTCCTGGTCTTCATTTACCTGGGAAATCATACATACATAAGCCCCACATCATTTCTCATAACTACATCTTTTTTTGCACCATTGTCAAATTTACTGACACCTCTTGTTTCTCACACCGAGCATGACTCACGTGAGCTAAGAGTGTGACAGTAATCACGACATTTATTTCTGGGCCATTAACCATGCATAAACCCCATATTTCTTTTATCAAACTATGTTGGTTATGATTATTTTTTAAGAAGTATACGTAGGTATCCCATCTGTGGGTATGATCCCAACTCTGAAATAATCCCTGTCTTTCTGAAGGACAATAAACTTCAAGTGCCCGACTGAGTGGCTTTAAAACCAGTATGGTCATCATAATGACCAAGACATTTCTATATAATGTATTGAAGGATACCATTGTCTAATAATCTCTAATTCATACGAATGATTCTCCATTGATGAAGAACTTCAAATACATATAAAAGATTCTCTAAATATCATACATATCAACCATTGATTGCTAAATCTAAAGGAAAAATCATTTTTATACATCTTGAATTAATAAGGATTCATGAATATAACTTATATCTATAAGAGAGTCCTAGAGTAGGTAATAATTCCCCACAAAAAGGTGTGATGAGCTTGACCACCCATCCTCTCGACCAATTCAAATTCTTAAGCCTCATCAGTCCACGACAAATGAGCACCTGCCTTTGGAAAGTATGTCCAGATGGATATAGAGTCATTAGATGTTTCCGGTTCTACGAATAAACCCATTAGAAACTTATTGGAAATTTTGAACCTTAAACAAACAAGGTCATCCCCATTTTCAAGAAGAAACACAAAATGGTGAACCCGAAGTGAATCCTTAACCAAGTTAAAATGATGTTTTACTTATTTGTTAGGCCCCTATTAAACTCAATATAAGGGCCAACAAAGTAGTCAATAACATAATCACTCATCCAAAAGATGTAGTCTTGCCAAAATTATCTTGATTATGTCTGCTGTATCAAACATGCACTCTTTTCCAAGATCTCTATGCAACACAGAATGGCTTCTTTAATGTTCACACCTATGAATGCATTGACCACTACTCCTGTTGGATCCTTGTTCGCTCTGAGGATGACATCAGCTACTCAGCATCTTCAACGCTGGGTTTCAAATGTGTTGGTGAGGGAATAACATCAACACGGTACCATCCCAACTCTAGAGGCCGCTCGACAGGCCCTCCAATTTAACAACTCACCCTGGTTGTCCGGACAACGAAGACTAGTGATGAAGAAGTAGGCGGTGCTAACCACTGTCTCCAACTGTTTCACGTCATTATCCATAGAACCCAACAACCAGTCCCTCCCATATTATTGGTAGGTGAATGAAGAGGTCTCTCAAGTCCTCAGTTCAAGAAGACAGGAGTCCTTCTCGAGGACTCCCATCAACAATTTCCGCGAAACTCCTATAGTAGTGCACCTTCAACATGATGAAGGTATCACCTCTAGGAATTTGGATCAGGTTCCTCATACCCGAGCATGCAAGATGAATAGTCAAAGGAAAAATTCGGCCAACAGGGAGTAGGTTCTTACCTCTTCCCCCTCCGGAGAAGTCCATCAACTTAACTTGATGGAAAGCAATGAGTGGGCATAGACACATGTCTTTTCTAATCTCACTGTCCAGCAGACTTGTCTAGCAGCAACCCACCAATACCGCTAGGAAATTCCAACAGATTACTATAGGTAGGAACATACAATTGTTTATAATTCATCAGCCAGTCAACAGGCTCTTCTGAATGCATCCAAAGAATCTCACCAACCAATTATGGTGACCACCTGTAAACAGGAACATACACCTGCTTACAATCACCAATTCTGTCAGTAGTCTCGTCTGCTAGTATTGAAGGAAACATGTCAAAAATACTTGACTAGGAATATCCTAAAGGCACATACACCTCCCAATGTTCATCAAGTCTACCAAAAGTCCCATTTTGTAGCACCCAAAGAAGTTAGTCGGAAAGCTCTGACGACAAATTTAGAGCAGACTCAACTCTATTCCCCTATGCATAAGTACTTTCAATATCTGTTGATAGTAAAATGAGGACAGGAGCAGGCACATACACATAATCCATACATGGAATGGATATATATTCCCATTCTGACAGCTGAAGTCACCAAGCACATTCTGACAATTGTGAAAGAGCGGAAGCAAATCCCTGCCTATATTCTGCATACCTGTGAGAATATTATAAAAACTTCAGTGACATTACAGAGAAAGAAACATAAATATATCCCTATCAGTGGAATTACTCATAAACATGTCACTCCGGAGTAGATACAGACCTCTGTTCCAGTCCTGGAGGGTCGTGGGGCATACTCCCCCATGTCATACAGACAATCAGGTCGGGCACATACACCAGATTTAAATGGATATAATCTGCCTAACCTGACCATTTCTCCTAAGAAGGAACATACACCTACCCATAATAACCACATTCATCAACAAGTGGTTTCCAAAGTGAGTATGAAGGCATCCAAGAAAAAGACCCATCCGACACAGTTGAAAAATCATGATCCAATCTGCAATAAGGCCTTACTCAATGATGGATTTCTTGAAGCTCTCAAACAATTATCTGTTACAGCTCATGATTATACTCTCTCATTTCCAAATTCTAGAGTAATAACAATAATTCCTAATGTCTTCATCATCCACTTCCTCATGAAGGATTTCTTCATGACAATTTGTTCAATCTCGAAGTATCATCTTTAGATTAGATCCATGATAACCCTCTACGTGGCCAGAAGACCAAGGAGAAAGAAGTTTCATCTTTTGATGTAACCCACCATTTTGATTATCCCCATGATGATGAATTTAGATGAGAATTTCCTCTCCGCAGTAGTAATTCTCTTTTCCAATAAAATTCTTCAATGGACAATGCAGTAATGAGAAATCCCTCTTATCTTGAGGCACTTGCAAATGTGAGGCCATTCATGTATGATGCCTTACCATTAGTAGGTGAAATACTTTCTCAACCAGAAGATAGCCCAGGGTGTAGTTCATTCTCTGAACCACCCCTAGATCATTCATCTTCTAATTTGACAAATGAATTATATACCAATCTTGTTTAATCTGATGAAGCAACAAAGAAGCACCAGCTTTGGTCTAATCATGTAGAAGAATCTTCATCAAATGAAAAATAGAAGTTCTAAATATGAGAAAAAACTAGTGAAAGGTGAAATACAAGTCATGTTTTGGCCTTTGGCTGACTCTCAGTACGATATTCCATAAACGTTGACATAAGATTGTATTCACGATATTCTTCTCAACATATGGACAACTCTTTGTCACTTAAAAGGGAAAATATTATCTTATGATGAATATCCAAATAATTTCAAGATAATAGAAGGGTTCAAACACCAAATTGACTTGGCATCTCTCTCAGTTTCCCGACGTCCAATGGTTGAAAAGAAGTAGAGAACCCTTCAACGTTCATGCCTTGGCGCATTAAAAATATTGCGCCAGTTAATTACTAATGCCCCCATCTGATATTCATATCAGGGGATGGGGTGTTCATGGAGCATTGCATTTCTCTATGCTCTCCAGCCAACAAAGCCCACCAAAACTGGTCTCATGCAATGTTATTGCCCATGGCTAGACACATCTAATTGGTTTTGTGTGTAATCAAATTCTTGCTCAATAATAGGCGTCAACTAGTTCTTCCCAAAGTCGGGCATATAATGAACAAGTTGTCAATTTACTCTTGCATCAAGAAAATGAGAATATCGAATGTGCTTCTCAATTAGAGAATTCACATCATCAGGTGAGAGAGGTTTAATAAATAATCCAACTATCATCTAAGCCAGGTGATTTGTGTGGATGTCGGATGATGCATCCGACCAATTTCCAGACTAAAATCTACAAAATCAGGAGAGATTTTCAGAAACTTTCAGATATATCATCTCAAGACCCACCTCAACTTTCCATGTTATAAACTATTTTAATCCAACCCTCGGGATTACCAAACAGGATTCAAGGAGTTTAGAAGAAAAAACAGGAACAACCCCAGTCCATCGGATTGGGGACTTTTTCAAATTCTCAATATTTTCCTCAGAAAAAGTACATCTTCTGTCAATTAGCGAATAAGACAAAAGAGGAACATAGAACCAAATTATTAGGAGACTCCCTCCAAATTAGGTTTCATCAATAAGCTCTTGAGGGATCAACCAAACAAAAGGCAATGTCTCATAAAGGACATGGAAGAAGAGAGTATCACAAAATTGATGACATAAGGGTGGCAATGCGTTATGAATCAATAAATGTCATCAATGTCATTGTCACTGATCCCCTAGAACATGAGGCTCACTCAGGGGAATCAAATGAAGAAGTTCCCATTCAAGAGGATGTATACACAGAGTCAAATGAAGAAGGTGTGCGTACCTGAAATCAAAGGCTTACCCAGAATCTAGGTATTCCTTCAAATAACTAACTCCCCCTCTCCGAAAGGCATCCAACAAGGGGAAAAGAAAAAATCCAGGTTACATTCCATCCTACCTTTGGAGAAGGTCAATCACTCTCAATAGAAGAAAGGTTCACACAATAAGAGGATGAAATGAAGGAGTTAAGGAGGTTAAATACAGAACTACTTCAAGGTAGTCTTTCTCTTAAGCATGTTGGAGTTAATCACTCAAGGTAATTTGTTTCAGCTACTTGGATGGATCAAGAATACCCCCCTTTAAAAGTACACCATCACAGGTCTAGTCCTATGGGTCATACGCGACAACAACCAGTAATACTACCATCAGTGACAGTATTGGTCGCCACACCCGTCCAAACTCCAGTTCTTGCGCCTGCATAGGTCCATGATCAACCAGATGTTTCTCAAATATTAATGACTACCATTGAGTCATTAATAGCTCGTTTGGAAGATATGGAAAGAAATATTTCACTAGTTCAACCAGATAAGAGATATTAACCTGAATGGGTGGATGCAATTCCTCCCCCGTCAAATTTTGTGAGTACCACATTCCCAATTTTTAATGGTTCGGGAGATCCAGAACAACAGTTAACACATTTTGTTTCTCATTGTGATCCTATGATGGGAATTCCTCAACAAAAAGAAGCAATTAATCTTAGGTGTTTTTTGTAGTCATTACAAGTACCTGCTTTTGTCTATTATACAAGCTTTCAATCTTGGTCAATTACTTGGTGTGAAGATCTACGCTAAATGTTCCTTCTTCAATTTAGCTCAACGTTTCCAAAGACGACAATTTTAGGTCTTACCAATTTTAATCAAATGGAGAATGAATGAGTTTCGGATTTCATTGCTCGCTAGAAGGGATTAAAATATTCTTTAAGTTTAGCACTCCCTCAAGAAGAGTTGTTGTCAATCTATCTGGAAAATCTGTGTGATTAATTATTCACACCGTTGATCCCTGTGAAATACACAGGAGGGTTTCAAGACCTTACTTCAATCACCCAGATGATATAAGATTCTCTTACAAAGACTAAGGACAAAACTTGTGTAATTCCATCAGTTCTAGGAAGCAGAATAGGGAATGTAGAGACTGCTACAGTTACACTTAAACAAACATCTGTACCTACTTCCACTTCTAACCTTTCATCGTATAGAAGGGCTCCACCTCCTGAGAATCAACAGCAACGGACACCTCGTCAATATGATCAAAGAGATAAAATATGGAAATAGTTTGATGATTTGAAGAAAAAAGTTTATTCTTTCCGGAATGAACAACTACCTGGATACTTCATCTCGGCTCTGAAAAATGATCTGGTTCAGTTACCAAGGCCCAAAAGGCCGAACAAGGAAGGGGATGAAGACCTCCCCAACTATTTCCCGTTTCATCAGATGTTAGGGCATCCCATTCAAGATGTTTTTGTCTTCTAAGACCTCCTGCAAAAGATGGTGGACTTTGGAAACGTAAAACTGAAAGGCTCTTCAGCTCAGGTAGCATGTGTTACTATAACTAATCCAGAGGAATAAGGTGAGTGTCATGAAGTCAAAAGTAAAAAAGCGCAGAAATATGTTGATTGGATGGTCAGGAAAGCGATCAACCAAACTCATACCATATTACGAACATAATTGAATCAACCAATTGTGTCTTCTTTTATGAATGCCACATCAAAATCCCCTTCATCAGAAAGAGAATCTTCAAAGAAGCAGCATAATTTGATGAAAGAAGAGAAGTCAGAAGAAGATGACCTTGTGTCAAAGCCTAAAATATCTTTGACTGTCGTAGATTTTATGCCATCTACTTCGAAATCACAGGCACCGCCCCACCAAATGGCACAGCCTGAACTCGCTAATCAGGCATAATCTTTATCAGATGAAGAATTGATCTTTGGTTATGTTAACATGATTCATTAAATAGATCCTTAAGCCAATGATAGTTTCGATTATGGTGAACCTGAATTCCCTATATCTAAAAGAGGAATTAGAGGAAAAGACAGAGGTCTAGGATACAGAGGAAGACATGGATATTCCAGAATCCACTATTTCAATACTACCCCTGCTAGAACTGTATATGCGGTAGAAACTCATGGCAAAGAACTTCAGCAGGCTCAACAGGAACAAAAAAGTTCTTCCACACATGGAAGATCTGGTCCTAACACAGTTAATTTGGAAGATCATTTAGAGGTAACCCCTTCTTCCTCTCAGCAAACAGATAGACCGATTCGGTCTAATCTATGGAATCTAGGAGTATTTCTAACTCATACCCCAATACGATATGCATCTACTGCCAAATCATCAACTTCCAAGGCAGTTGTAAAACCACATTTTCATGATGGGAAATGCATATCTTTGGACCAAAAGTATGATTTCTTGAAACATTTGACCCATGTACTAGACAAGTTATCAATTCCTGATTCCTTGAATATATCAAAAGATCTTCGGGAGGTGCTTATTGAGGCTTTGTGAAGTCCTCAAGAATTCTAAACTGAAATTGTTGTGGATGGGGTCTACCATATAGAGAATAATTCTGCAGAATGCCATGTAGTGATATATTTTATAGATGAAGATAAAAGATAATGTTGTACATGGGCACATTAGACCTTTCTATTTATCTAAAAAATTCAATGATATAGACATCCAAGAAGCTTTCATTGATAATGGCTCACGAGTCAATCTCATTCCTATTCGTACACTTCTTCGATTGGGCCTCACCAAATCTGATTTATCCCCATATACTTTGATGTTGAAAGGATATGATAAGAATGAACAAGAACCTCTGGGTGATATTACAATCAGAATTCAGTTTGGAGACGTTGTGTCTAATTCAGATTTCAAGGTTGTTCATCAGGACACAGCTTTCAACATTTTGCTTGGAATACCTTGGCTTCATCAACATGTGCTCGTACCTTCTTCGTACCATCAGTGTCTCAAATAATGTTTCAATGGTAAAATTGGGACATTGTATGGTGCAAAGCCCCATTCAAGACATGTGAATCTCAATATATTGAGGTAGAATTTTATCAAATTGAGGGAAAGGAAAAATCCACGGAAAATAAGGTTACCAAAAATAATGCTCCATATGGTTTGGAAAAGATTCCAGTAAACCCATTCACACATGTGAGTACAAATTATGTGTTTCCTATTAGTCAAATTGATAGGATATACCTAAATCCAAACACTCTAATGGAAACTTCCATAATACCAATTATGATAATCAAGCCAGACAGCATGGGAGAAATTGTTGATTTTCCAAGCAGTGATAAAAGCTAAAATAGAGATGTCTTCATTTCATCTGCTGAAATCTAGCAATTCTATACTTCATAAACCATATCAGAAGAAGTTATAACAATATCATAGGAAATTAATAATGTCGATTTTCAATCCATCAACCCCTCTCCATCACCTCAGTAAAACCCTTTATCATCAATAGGGTCAGAAATGGATGACTCCCCTTCAAGATGTTCAAGTTTTAACTTCTCCCATGACCATAGAAGTTCTGCTTCGTTATCTACTATGAAAGTAGAAACAGAGGAAGTAACACATATTGAAGAAGAAGAGGAAGATCCCAGAGATTCTCCTACAACATTTGAAGAGGGTATCTCTACCACTGTGGATGAACTCAGAAAAATAAATCTGGGTACAAAAGAAGATCCCACCCCACTTTAATTAGTGTATCCATGACTCTTGAAGAGTAAGAAATGTATACTTCCTTTTTAAAGTAAAATCGAGATGTATTTTCTTAGAATTATACAGAAATTCTAGTTCTTGATCCCAATGTGCCCAATCATCATTTGAGTTTTCCAGAAGATCATTGAGGATTCAAGCAAGCCGCAAGAAGAACACACCCAACTTATGCCTCCAAAATTGAAGCTGATGTTGATAAGATTATCAAAGATAACTTCGTCAGAGAATTTCAGTATCCCAAATGGCTGGCTAATATTGTCCCTGTGAAAAATAAGAATGGACAAATTAGAGTTTGTGTTGACTTCAAAGATCTTAATCAGCATTGTGCCAAGGATGATTTTCCAGTTCCGATCACAGAACTCTTAATTGATGCAACAGCTAGCTACAAAGCTCCTTCCTTCATGGATGGTTATTCTGGGTACAATCAAATAAGAATGTCCCTAGAGGACGTGGATTCTATAGCTTTTAGAGCTCTTCAAGTTGTGTTTTGCTATTAGGTAATTCCCTTTGGCCTGAAAAATGCAGGTGCAATGTATCAATGTGCCATGCACCATATCTTCAAACCTTTTTTAGGAAAATTTGTTGAATGTTATGTGGATGATTTGGTGGTTAAATCCAGACAATTTTCTTATCACTTGGTCGATCTGGAAATCATATTCAACAAACTTCAGCAACACAATTTGGAGATGAACCCCTTGAAATGTGCTTTCGGGGTAACCTCAGGAAAATTTCTCAGCTATGTTGTACACCATCGTGGTATCGAAGTTGATTCTGAGAAGGAAAAATCAATCCTTGGTATGTCACCTCCTCAAAATTTGAAAGAATTTAGAGGACTTCAAGGACACTCGTCCAATATTCGTCATTTCATTTCCAATTTGGCAGGCAAGTGTTTACCCTTCACCAAATTAATGAAGAAGGGATTCACCTAGCAGTGGACTGAAAAATTTCAAGAAGAATTCGATATTCTCAAGAGATATCTCTTGATTCCATCGGTATTAATTCCACCTGTTGAAGGAAGACCACTTATTCCTTATGTGACAGCTTTATAGCAATCATTGGGTGCCTTCCTTTCCCAAAATAATGATGCTAGGAATGAAAACAGACTTTATTATCTCAATCGAACTATTCTTGAGGCAGAAACTCGATATTCATGTATTGAAAAGTGCTACCTATAATTAATCTTTGCAGTTCAAAAATTGAGACACTACCCGAAACATCATGAGGTCTAATTGGTAACTCGCAATAACCTGCTCAAATTTATCCTTAGTCGTCCAATGCTTACAGGATGTCTGGAAAGGCGGGATGTTCTTTTGTAGCAGTTTGATATCCAATATGTCTCAAAAGGAAATAAAGGGCCAAGATCTAGCCGATTTCCTTGCTGAACAACCATCTATGGAAGATACACCATTTAATACTGAACTTCCTGATGAAGAGGTCTTCTCTATTCAATATAAATCTCAAACATGGGAAATGTAATTTGATGGCGCCTCCAGAAGTCCAACAGGGAAGAAAATGGAAGATCCTAAATTCAAAAAATTTGGGTTAGGAATCGTGCTTATTTCCCCAGAAAAGGTAGTGCTACCCTTTTCCTTCATATTGTTGGAAGGTGGTACAAACAACAAAGCATAATATCAAGCTCTAATCACATGCTTAAAATTGGTGCTTCAGGCATAGGTGAATCACTTGAAAGTAAAAAGTGATTCAGAGTTGGTAATCAAACAAATCAATGGAGATTATGCCATCAGAAAGGAATAGTTAATCCCTTTGTGTGATTACTTCATAGAGTTAATGAAGGAATTTCCTTCGGAACTGAAATTTTCTATTTCCCACGATCACAAAATGCCCAAGATGATGCATTGGCTAATTTAGCCACAACCCAGGTAGATCCAAATTGGGATGAAACAATCATCAGTATTGCCCACCGATGTGTATTTTCACCTTTTTTTCAAATCAGAATAGAGGAAATCAATGAAATTAGTCCCATTTCTGAACTATATGGTCATACTATAGGATGGATGACACCTATCAGGGAATACCTTGAAAATGGAACACTCCCACCTAATAGAGCTGGGAAAGAACAAGTCCGGTGACGTGTGGTCAATTTTACTCTTTATGATTGCCCTGATCACCAAAAAATTATCTACAAGCGCGGTTTTGATGGAATTATCTTCATATGTGTTGATGGTGAAGAAACAATGGCTATCATAAATGAATTTCATGCAGGATTTTGTGGTGCCCACCAGTCTGAACATAGACTTTCTGGTCAAATTTGAAGGCTTGGATACTTCTGGCCTTCAATGATGCAATATTGTGTTGATTTCACTAAGAAGTGTAATTCTTGCCAAGTATGTGCCAACTTAATTCATCAACCCCAAGAGTTACTTCATATAGCTAAACACTCCTGGCCATTTGCCACATAGGGAATGGATGTAGTCAGACCTTATCCTCCGGCTACATCCAAGAATTTTAAGTATATTCTTACTCCTACTAACTTCTTTTCCAAATGGGCAGAGGCAATACCTCTAAAATAAGTTAGTTCTAAAGGAATTTTTATCTTCGTTAAGTCTAAAATAATTACCAGATTTGGTTTCCCTCATACCATATTGACAGACACTGGCACCAAATTCTGTTCATCTGAGGTGAGAAAGTTGTATCAAGAATACAACATCAAATCCAACCATTCATCTCGATATCATGCAGTGGCCAATGGAATAATAGAAGCCTTCAATAATACTCTTTCAAACATACAACAAAATATGGTGGATAAAGATAATAAATAATGGCCTAATAAACTTTATCGTGCTTTATGGGATTATAGGACCACCAGCCGCACTGCTACGCGGTCAACACCATATTCATTGGTATAAAGAACGAAAGCAGTATTTACTATTGAGGTTCAATTACCTTCGCTCAGAGTATCCATTTTTGATCAGCCATCCACAGATGAACAATCTCAGAAGCGATTTGATGAATTGGAACAATTAGGCGAAAAAATATTGTGCACCCTGCACCACTTGGAAGTATATCAGAATCGAATAGCATAAGCTTTCAATTAAAAAGTTCATCTTCATTCATTCATTCAAGGATAATTGGTATTGGTCCTCATAACTCCAATTATATCAGGAAAGAAGCCTCCAAATCTTATGCCAAAGTGGGAAGGACCTTACTCAATAACTAAGGTCTACTTTAATGGAGCTTATTCTCTAATCTCAATGGATGGAGAACTCATTACAACTCCAACCAATGAATGTTTCTTGAATAAGTATTTTATGTAATACAAATACACCCTATAGTCCTCACAGTAAGACTTTAAACTTCACGGTACCTATAGTCCTTACTGCAAGACTTTAAACTGCACGGTCCCTATAGTCCTCACTGCAAGACTTTAAACTGCACAATCCCCATAGTCCTCACTGTAAGACTTTAAACTACATGGTCCCTTTAGTCCTCACTGCAAGACATTAAACTTCATGGTCCCTATAGTACTAACTGCAAGACTTTAAACTGCACAGACCATATATTACTCACTGCAAGACATTAAACTGCACGGACCCTATAGTCCTCACTACAAGACTTTAAACTACGCGAACCCTATATTCCTCACTGCAAGACTTTAAACTGCATGGCCCCATTAGTACTCACTGCAAGACTTTAAACTGCATGAACCCTATAGTCCTCACTACAAGACTTCAAACTGCATAGTCTCTATAGTCCTCACTGCAAGACTTTAAACTGCAAGGTCCATTTTTTCCTTGTTACAGTACATTAAACTGCATAGCCCCTCTATCATCCAACATGACGTTAAACTATGTCCCCTTTGTCATCCAACATGACGTTAAACTATTCGTCCGAGCTGCAAGTCGTTAAATTTCCAAGCACCCCATGTCTGTGACACATGACATTTAAACTGTGAAATGGTCCCTTATAAGTTCTACATGACATTAAATTGTGCATCATTAGGGTTGTTGTTACCTCTTGTTTCTCACACCGAGCATGACTCACGTGAGCCTAAAGTAAGCTTCTACCATAACACCCTCTCTGAGCCGCTAACCACACATTAGTCCCAACACCATATTCGGGTTGTCCTCAAGTTCAACTCGATCACCAATTCATTCTCAATCGAACTACGTGGACTTTGATCCTTGCCTTTCAGGCTGGGTATGTAGGCAACCTCCCGATGTTCAAGCCCAAAACTAATATTTTCACATCGGTTCACCTCCATCTCATACGATGTTGATCCATGAATCCCCCCCTCCATAACCAATATATTCACATTGGATCATCATCTTCCTTTCTATATGACGTTAAACTATACAACCCCCCATTTTCCTCGCTGCAATACATTAAACTGCATAGCAATACATCCTAGCTACATGACGCTAAACTATGCAGTAATGGTCCATGCATATTGTAACGACCCAAACTTTTTAAATAGTATATTAACTTACTCTTCATGATTTAATAGAGATGTTAATGGTTAATGAAGAAAGAGGAGTCGATGGATTCATCCAGTAGACTCGAACCTTATGAAGCCCACTTATCAGAGATTGGGAAGGAGGTGGCATCTTTGGGCTTCTCTTTGGACCAAGCCCAAGCCGAACTCCAGCGTTTCAAGCTTGAACGGAAACGCCTATGGGGGAAGTTCAAGTTAGTAGAGATTACTAGTAGGGCAATGTTATCTGAGCCTCCCTCAGATTCTCTCACCATAGCACACCTTAAACTTTGGTCATATACTTGTGTTATAAGGGGCTATGTGACGAGACCGTAGCTTCTTTGTGTAATCATTTGGGATGAATAGATTGATATTTCTTCCTTTAGTGATGTTTGTGAATTTTCAAATGTTAGGATAATTTTAGGATGTATTTTGTTGATGAATTTTGGAAAAAATGATATTTTAAAATATTTATTTAAACCTTAAATAATTAATGATGTGTAATGATTTTCAAAAAATGGTCTTCTGCAAAAGTGTTCAGTAAGGAATTTGGAGTCTAATAAGATCAACTTAATTTTTGATGAATAGTAAATTATGAATAGAGATTTTATGCTTAGGATTAGTAATGTGACCAAATGGATTAGTAATCTCACTTAAAGAAAGTTTTAATATCATTTTGACACCTTGGTTACGTAATGTGATTTAATAAAATGGTTAAATAACGGTTTCATAAATTATTAATAAAGTATTAGTTTTTTCGATTGAATAGTGTTTTTTATTTAAAAATTTAATTAAAAATATTTAGAAAATTATTTTTATAAAATGGAATTTATTTCTGAACTCAGAGAATCGATATTATGTTATGATATTTTTTTGGGATTTTTCTGAGAAAGATGAATTTTTAGTGAATAGTAAAAATGCAGTTTTAGGGTTTCGGTATGTTAAATGACATCATAACTGTGTCATGATGATTTCATGAGATATTTTAAGGGATGGTCGACTAAAGGGGATGAATTATTGTGTGAGGTGTCCCAAGTGGAAAATACCATGGGCAAATACCATGGCCAAACCCATGGTTTTGCCAAAACCAGCAACGAGGTGTCCCTTGACCATTAATGCCTTGTCCTCTCACTTTCCCCCTAAATACCAAGCCCTCCTCTCATACATTCGACTCCAAAACCATCCTCAATGAAGTTTTGGTCTCCTTATCTCCGAAGGAGTCCTCCCAAGGTTCCCCAAAGTCCTCATGGTCCAAACCATTGAGTTTTAAGAGTTACGTTTTAAGGTAAGGGATCCGACCTCTCTCTTTCTTTTCAAGTAATCTCTTTTATGTCATTTATTTTATGATCCATGTTCTTGTATTGGAGGATGTTCTTATATATTCATCTTAATTTCATTTTCATGTTCATATGATGAGATACCCCCTCTTTCTCTCATCAATTCGTTTTAATAATGTTTAAGTGGCGTCGTTAGGCTACCAGATTTTTAAGGGATTCTTTCACCCTTCTCTTTTTCAAAGTTCTACTTTCATGTAAAGTCTTTCAAGTTCATTTTTAATTATGTTGGGGTATGATATCTATATCTATCATACTTATCTCTTATTTTCATATGATTATGGACCCTATTTGATCTTTTCAATTCATTTTTGTTGACGTTTAAGTGACGCTGTTAGGCTACCGAATTTTCATAAGAGAAATCTAATTTTTTTCTTCATTCCATGTTTTTAATTTCAAATTGTATGTCCTTAAAATTTCATTAACATGTTCATATATTCATCATATTCGGTCCCTATACTGTTTTATGGGTCATTTATGATTGTTTGACCCATGTCCCCTCTTTTCAATGTTTTCTAAAACCTCATAACATAGCTGTTATGCCGCAGAATTTCCGTCTCAAAATGTCTCTCTATTTTTCTAGAGTTCTTTTATTTTATTAAGTGAATACTCAAAGATCTTTATTCTAAAGGGGTATTCACATATATACCAAAATGTTCTATTTTAAATTCTGGTATTTACATACCTGAGACCCACCTTCCTTTTCTGTGGGTTTTAAAGTGACATAAAGATCATGTCTTTAAATCAGTTTTAAAACTTTATGATTATGAAATTAAACCCATTTCTTTTATGATATATGGATTGTTTATGAAATGATTTATGTTGATATATGTGGCTCACATGATAACAAATGAAAATTTAAGGGTGTGCCCTGATATCACTCCAATGCATTGGGTAAAGACTTAATCTTTAGAGATGACCATTTAGACTGATACCGTGGTGAATAACCTTGGTAATTTTTATTGACACCTTAGGGATGGAACTTGGTGAAACAAAAATTATTGTCTTTGTAAAATGTTGTATTCACATCTTCAAGTTATGAAAAATGTTATTTTTATTATGATATGCCTCATGATTTCTTTCTCATGCCTTAAATTTCTTTTCATGACCTTATTGAAGTATCTCACGTTCACATGTAAAATGTTTCTCTGGTTTCCCTTACTGGGCCTTCTGCTCACCCTTTATTTTGATGTATTTCCCCAGGTTATGAGATGCAGTAATAAACCTAGGATGAACTTAAGTATAAGCCTTTAATGTGTTTAAGAAGAATTTTTTATGTTGTTTTCATGTATTATGTTTCTGGTTTCCAAGACACTAAACCTTAAAGATCCCCAGTTTTGTGTAATGTAATGAAAGTTTACGTTATAAAAAGGTGGGATACCATAGTTGGTATCAAAGGATGGTTTAGTTATTTGTGGAAATTAGGATATAAAAACTTTAGGAAGAACCCTATAGAAAAGTTTAAATGTAGGAAAAACTTCTTGGTATTTTGGTAAGTATTGAGTAAGTGGTATATCAGACAAATGCATCCCTGTATGGATACAAGCAGGTAGAGGCGGCTCTAGCACAGATGTACATAGGGGTAAAACCTGAAAACACCGCTTTGAGCTAGACTCAAACGAGAACTGGTGCATGATAACGGGCCTTGCTGCACTCTTGGTTACGACACTCCTGGGGGATATGTTTGGTTAATCACAAGTTTTTTATGAATCATTATGAAGGAATTATAGAGAAGTGTAATTGTATAAGCATGAAGTCTTAGTTAAAAGATTCATAAATGAAATAAGTTTATCACTAAGGTTTTATTCTTTTAGAATATGGTGGGAAATAGGAGGAACCATGCAGATGGTGACCGCAATGCACCATGTGCTGACGACCCTCCGATGGAAGCCGGAATGGAAACATTCATGAGAATGATGAAACAAATGACTCAAGTTATGAGTATTAACTTGAATCAAGCTGAGAGGCAGATCTCACCACGAAGGGAACAACATTCTGTTGAGTCTTTCATGCGTCAACGACCACCAACATTTAGTGGATCTACTAACCCATTGGTTGGGGAACAATGGATAAGATCCATTGAAAAGATCTTTTATGTACTTCATTGTTCGGAACAAGAAAAATCCACCCTTGCTGTTTACCACCTAGAGGGAGAAGCTGATCAGTGGTGGTCACTGATCAAAAACACGAAGCCATGAGGAGATATGGATGCTATGGAGTGGGAAGAGTTCCGGGGAATATTCTTTAATAAGTATTTCCCTAGTTCCATGAGAAAAATAATGGAGAAAGAGTTTATCAAGATGAAGTAGAAGGAGAACGAATCTGTCGGATTCTATGAGATGAACTTCACCCAAATTTCACGATATACCTCTAGCTTTGTCATGGATCCAAGTGGGAAGGTTGATAGATTTTTCGGTGGACTAAGACCTCATCTGCGGAAGAATCTAGCCAACTGGGACTATGATATCTATGAGGAGATCATGTGGAGTGCAATGAAAGTCGAGCTAGAGTTTGGTGAGACACAGTGGTCTCATAAATCAAATGACAAGAATAGATCATTGGAGTCCAGTCTAGGGAAGACTTTTGATCAAGGAAGAGGTGGAAAGAAAATGCAACTTACCACATGCAATAAAAGTGGGAAGAAGCATCTGGGGAACTGCTTGGTCGGAAGTGGAATGTGCTACAAGTGTGGAAGAGAAGGCCATATTTCTCGGAATTATCATAGTGAGGTGAAGACTCAACTTCCCAACACTAATGACAGAGGAAAGATGGTTCCAGCCCTACCCGAAGTCAAATGGTTAAAGTGTGGACAACTTGGGCACTTTTCTAATCACTGTCCAAATCAGAGGGTAGTGGAGGGGAATCACCATCAACCTCAGCAAAGCCCAAGGGAGCAAGGTCGTGCTTTTTCTATCACAACAACTAAAGTTGAAGTTCTGAACGACGTGGTAGCAGGTACTCTTGTTGTCCTCTCAAAACTAGCAAGTACATTGTTTGATTTTGGTTCTACGCATTCCTTTATTTCCTCCAAGTTTGAAATGAATATAGAATCAATCCCTGAAATAATTGAGGTAGAATTTTCATTCAAGACTCCAAGTGGCATTATCCATGCATCAACAGTGTTAAGAGACTCTAGTGTTTACTTCAGTGAGCACAATATTATCACAAATCTAATAGTCATTCCCATGTTTTAATTTGACGTTATACTAGGGATGGACTGGCTCTCAATGTATAATGCTAAGATCAAATGCATAAGTAAGGAAATCTAAGTAGTCTTGAATAAATGACCTAAAATTATCTTCCAAGGAGAGATATCTAGAACTGATCCCTATCTAGAAGAACCTCCTATAGCTTTCTTTATGGAGTTAATCAGTGATGATGAAGAAGGAAAAGGGAGTATATAAATAGAAGATGTTCCGATTGTTCAGGAATACATGGATGTATTTTCTGAGGAGTTACCTGGACCTCCCCCAGAAAGTGAGTTAGAGTTATCTATTGAACTCGTACCTGGATCTCAACCAATATCAAAGACCCCGTATAGAATGGTAAATATGGAGCAAGAAGAGTTAAAGAAACAACTCCAAGACTTGTTGGAGAAGGGGTTTATCCGACCGAGTGTGTCTCCTTGGGGAGCACCAGTTCTCTTTGTGAAGAAGAAGGATGTATCAATGCGGCTATGCATTGATTATAGAGAACTGAACGGGATCACCGTGAAGAACAGATACCCTCTTCCAAGAATTGATGATTTATTTGACCAACTTAGTGGGGCTCAATTCTTCTCCAAGATTGAACTTCGATCTGGTTATCATCAACTGAGGGTGAAGAAGGAAGATATTCCAAAGACATCCTTCCAATCAAGATATGGGCATTATGAGTTTACAGTTATGCCCTTCGGATTAACTAATTCTCCTGCTATATTCATGGATTTGATGAATATATTCTTTAAAGACTACCTTGATAACTTTGTGGTAGTTTTTATTGATGATATTTTGATATATTCAAAAATTCATGAGGAGCATGAAGATCATCTGAGAGTTATTTTGAAAACTCTGCGGAAGGAGAGGCTCTTTGGAAAGTTCAGCAAGTGTGAGTTTTGGTTACAACAAGTGGATTTCTTGGGGCACATTGTAACCAATGAAGGAATCTCGGTTGACCCTGCAAAGACAATGGTTGTGGAGGAGTGGCCTCAACCCACAATAGTAACTGAGATTCATAGTTTCCTTGGTTTAGCAGGATATTATATAAGGTTTTTGAAAAAAATTTCATGGATTTCTATTCCTCTAACCAATTTGACTCGAAAAGGGGTTAAGTTCATCTGTACAAAGGAATGTGAGGAATGTTTCCAAGAGATGAAGAAGAGATTGGTTACTGCACCTGTGTTAACACTACCCTCTATCGGAGAATGATTCGTTATTTTTAGCGATGCATCTCTGAAAGGGCTCGGTTGCGTCCGCATGCAAAATGACAAGGTAATTGCTTATTCATCTCGACAGTTGAAGATTCATGAGCAGAATTATCCTACGCATGATCTAGAGCTAGTGTTAGTTGTTTTTTATCTAAAGATATGGAAGCACTATCTTTATGGGGAGAAATGTGATATATACACCGACCACCAAAGTTTAAAGTAAATTTTCACGCAGAAATAATTGAACATGAGACAAAGGAGATGGTTGGATCTTATTAAAGACTATGATTGTTCAATTCATTATCACCCTGGAAGAGCAAACAAAGTCGCGGATGCGTTAAGCAGGAAAGATCCTGTTGTTCTGGAAATAATGAGGATCCTAGGAGATCCCTTGATTAAAGATCTAGTAAAACTGGACATGGGAATTGTAAGGGAAGGGACATCATCAACCTTATCCCAAATGATTTCGCAACCTTCATTACTAGAGAAGATCAAGAAGGATCAAAAAGAAGATCCTTTGCTACATGAGAAGTTTGAGGCTGTAAATGATGGGATGTTCCCTGATTTCAATATTGATCCAGAAGGTGTATTGAAATTTCATACAAGAATATGTGTTCCATCTATTCCGGAGATAAAGAAAGAACTGATGGATGAAGATCATAGCTTTACTTTCTCTATACATCTGGGAAGCACTAAAATGTATAAAGACCTTCGTGATCATTATTTGTGGGATAACATGAAGAGGGAGATTGTTGATTACACTACAAGGTGCCTCGTGTGTCAGCAAGTAAAGGCAGAATGACAACTTCCTAAGGGGGTATTAAAACCGCTACCCATACCAGTATGGAAGTAGGATAATATCACTATGGACTTTGTAACTGGTCTCCCGAAAACATCCAAAGGAAATAATGCGATATGGGTGATTGTGGACCGTCTCACCAAGACCGCCCATTTTATCTCTATTCGGGAAGATTTATCTCTGGATCAACTTTCCAAGATATACGTAAAGGAAGTGGTAAGGCTGCATGGGGTACCACTATCCATCGTGTCTGATCGTGATCCAAGATTTACATCAAAATTCTGGAGAAGTCTTTAACATTCTCTGAATACTAAATTGAATTTTAGTACGGCCTATCATCCTCAAACTGATGGCAAATCTGAAAGGACTATTCAGACACTCGAAGACATGCTGAGATTATACTCAATGGAATTTAAAGGTGGATGGGATCAACACCTCCCATTAGTTGAGTTCTCCTATAACAACAGCTTCCATTCGATTATTCAGATGGCACCCTATGAAGCTCTGTATGGAAAGCGATGCAGAACTCCTACTTGTTGGGATGAAACTAGTGAGAGAAAGCTTCTTGGGCCTGATCTTGTGCAAGAGATGATAGAACAGGTTCATGCCATCCAACAACACATAATGGCTGCTCAGAGTTGGTAGAAGAGCTATGCTGACAACCGTCGAAGGGACTTGGAGTTTGGTGTTGGCAACAAAGTCTTCCTTCAAATTTCTCCATGGAAGAGAGTCATGCGGTTTGGGAAGAAAGGGAAGCTTAGACCTAGGTACATTGGCCCCTATTAAATACTTGATCGCATAGGATCATTGGACTATCGTCTAGCACTTCCACCGAACCTAGCTCAAGTTCACGATGTCTTCCATGTATCTCTCTTGACGAAGTACATACCCGACCCTTTGCATGTACTGAACCCAGAGGTGGTACAACTGGAACATGACCTCTCTTATGAGGAGCATCCAGTGGAGATCTTAGACCGTCGAGACAAGGTTCTACAAAAAAAGACTACCCACCTTGTGAAAGTGTTTTGCAGGAATCATAAATATGAAGAAGCGACTTGGGAGCCTGAGGAAATAATGAAGCAAAAGTACCCTAACCTTTTCGACTAGGACTCAAGTATAAAATTTCAGGGAAAAAATTTCTTAAGGGGGGAAGAATGTAATGACCCAAACTTTTTAAATAGTATATTAGCTTACTCTTAACGATTTAATAGAGATGTTAATGGTTAATGCAGAAAGAGGAGTCGATGGCTTCATCCAGTAGACTCGAACCTTATGAAGCCCACTTATCAGAGCATGGGAAGGAGGTGGCATATTTGGGCTTCGCTTTGGACCAAGCCCAATCCAAACTCCAGTGTGTCAAGCTTGAGCGGAAACGCCTACGGGGGAAGTTCACGTTAGTAGAGATTACTACTTGGGAAATGTTTTCTGAACCTCCCTCAGATTCTCTCACCATAGCACACCTTACACTTAGGTTATATGATGGTGTTTTAAGGGGCTATGTGACGAGACCGTAGGTTCTTTGTGTAATCCTTTGAGATTAATAGATTGATATTTCTTCCTTTAGTCATGTTTGTGAATTTTCAAATGTCCGGATAATTTTAGGATGTATTTTATTGATGAATTTTGGAAAAAAGGATATTTCAAAATATTTATGTAATCCTTAATTAATTAATGATGTGTAATGATTTTCAAAAAATGATCTTTTTCAAAAGTGTTCAGTAAGGAATTTGGAGTCTAATAAGATCGACACAATTTTTGATGAATAGTAAATTATGAATAGTGATGTTATGCTTAGGATTAGTAATGTGACAAAATGGATTATTAATCTCACTTAATGAAAGTTTTAATATAATTTAGACACCTTGATTACGTAATTTGATTCAATAAAATGGTTAAATAACGGTTTCATAAATTATTAATCAAGTATTTGTTTTTTCGGGTGAATAGTGTATTTTATTTAAAAAATTAATTAAAAATATTTAGAAAATTATTTTTATAAAATGAAATTTATTTTTGAACTTAGTGCATCGATATTATGTTATGGTAATGTTTTGGTATTTTTCTGAGAAAAATGAATTTTCAGTGAATAGTAAAAATGCAGTTTTAGGGTTTCGGTATGTTAAATGACATCATAACTATGTCATGATGATGTCATGAGTTATTTTAAGGGATGATAGACTAAATGGTATGAATTATTGTGTGAGGTGTCCCAAGTGGCCAATACCATGGGCAAATACCATGGGCAAGCCCATGGTTTTTCCAAAATCACCAATGAGGTGTCCCTTGGCCATTAATGCCTTGTCCACTCACTTTCCCTATAAATACCAAGACATCATCTAATCCAATCGACTCCAAAACCATACTCAACCAAGTTATGGTCTCCTTAACTCCCAAGGAGTCCTCCCAAGGTTCCCCCAAGCCCTCAAGGTCTAAACCTTTGAGTTTTAAGAGTTACGTTTTAAGGTAAGGGATCCGACCTCTCTCTTTCTTTTCAAGTAATATCTTTTATGTCATTTATTTTATGATCCATGTTCTTATGTTATAGGATGTTCTTCTATATTCATCTTAATTCCCTTTTCATGTTCATATGATGAGATAACCCCTCTTTCTCTCATCAATTCGTTTTAAGATTGTTTAAGTGGCGCCGTTAGGCTGCCAAATTTTTAAGGGATTCTTTCACCCTTCTCTTTTTCAAAGTTCTACTTTCATGTAAAGTCTTTCAAGTTACTTTTAAATTATGTTGGTGTATGATCTCTATATCTATCATACTTAACTCTTATTTTCATATGAAGAGGGACCCTATTTGATCTTTTCAATTCATTTTTGTTGAAGTTTAAGTGACGCTGTTAGGCTGCTGAATTTTCATAAGAGAAATCTAATTTTTTTCTTCCTTCCATGTTTTTCATTTATAATGGTATATCCTTAAAATTTCATTACCATGTTCATATATTCTTCATATTCGGTCCCTCTACTATTTTATGGGTCATTTATGATTTTTTGACACATTTCCCCTCTCTTTTCAATGTTTTCTAAAACCTCGTAACATAGTCGTTATGCTGCAGAATTTCCGTCTCAAAATGTCTCTCTCTTTTTCTAAAGTTATTTTATTTTATTAAGTGAATACTCAAAGATATTTCTTCTAAAGGGGTATTCACATATATACCTAAATTTTCTATTTTAAATTCTTGGATTTACATACATGAGACCCACCTTTCTTTTTCTGTGGGTTTTAAAGTGACATAAAGATCATGTCATTAAAGTAGTTTTAAAATGTTATGATTATGAAATGAAACCCATTTCTTTTATGCTATATGGGTTGTTTATGAAATGATTTATGATGATATATGTCGATCAAATGATAAAAAAGGCAAATTTAAGGGTGCGCCCTAATAGCGCTCCAATGCATTGGGTAAAGACTTAATCTCTAGAGATGACCATTTAGACTGATACCTTGGTGAATAACCTTGGTAATTTTTATTGACACCTTGGGGATAGACCTTGGTGAAACGGAAATGATTGTCTTTGTAAAATGTTTTAGCCACATCTTTAAGTTATGAAAAATTTTATTTTTATTATGATATGCCTCATGATTTCTTTTTCATTCCTTAAAGTTCTTTTCATGACCTTATTGAAGTATCTCAAGTTCACATGTAAAATGTTTCTCTTGTTTCCCTTACTAGGCCTTCTGCTCACCCTTTCTTTTGATGTATGTCCCCAGGTTATGAGATGCAGTAATGAACCTAGGATGAACCTAAGGAGAAGCCTTTCAAGTGTTTAAGAAGAATTTTTTTAGTTGTTTTCATGTATTATGTTCCTCATTTCCAAGACACTAAACCTTATAGATCCTCAGTTTTGTGTAATGTAATGAATGTTTATGTTATAAAAATGAGGGATGCCACTCATATGACCTTAAACTATTCGCACTTTTTTCCTATACAACAATAAACTACAACAGTCTCTGACATGATCACCTGAGAGGGAATCAAGATTGACATTGATCTCCAATCATGTTATATTCCAATGTCTACATGCATACATGGCAATGCCTGAACCTTTAATCTTGGATCCAACCATCATTGCACTAAAGTCCACTTTCACCCTTCACATGTACGAACCAAATCTGTATAGAGGGTATTTCAAGAACTACATTTGTCTTGATTCCCTTCCTTATGGGATACGTAGGAACTTTCGAGCATCCCTCGAACCCAACCCTATGTCTTTGGGTCTAACCCCAAACTCCACTGTTAGTCCCTTGGTTGAAAAGTCCCCCTGTGAGCACATGAATGTGATATGAAAACGCTCGTCCTTATTCGCATCAGGTTTATAACAAACACACAATGTTTCTCTCTCATTATGGTCCGAACTCTATGAACCTAAACTAAGATCTCCTACGCTCTCATCCCACATGACATTAAACTGTATTTCAAGAACTACATATGGAATGATTCTCATTCTAATGAAATATGTAGTGAAGTCCAGCACCTCAATTCTGGACCCAGCCACAACATTATTATGGTCAGCATTGATCTATGTATTTATTTCATGAATTGTACAATACCCATTTTTTATGTGTCATAGTCCTAACCTATAATACTTCCAGATCTCCATGCCCCTTTTCTTGACTTCTGGTCACAAAATTTCTGATACCTGGGAATTCTTTTGCTTGACCATGCATCACGTTCCCTTAGGAGGCCCTGCATAAACAGTCTTCCTAACGGACCTGTCATCCAAAAGATTCTATTATTTGACTATGCAGCCAATGCCCTTAAGTGGACCTGCATAATTCGAACTCCCTAATGGGTTTTTCAAATAGTGGTAACTTCAATCTTGGAGGGAAAACCTCCTTTTGTCATTATTGGTCTTAACGACGATATGTAGGGATCCGAAAAAAAAACAGCCATCCTTAACATATTTGTCCCATACTTTTCTTCATGACCTGAAAGTATTCAAGTATATGGTTTATATTTACCTTCCCTATGTTTGGGTCAGACCTTCGTAGGAGTGACATTCATCCAATTCATTGACAATCTTGATTGGTAATATCCTCTCCATGTTCAAGTACCTCTTTCGATGCAGCAGACTCTGCGATTTGGAAAATTTGAATCTCCATAGACTTCTACTGGCTTTTAGAAATAGAAAAGTAAAATTTCTGAGAGTTATTTTGCATGACTATGCAAAACGTGCCCCTAGGTGGCCTTGCATAATTATTCTACATAACGGACCTTTCATCCAAAAGATGCTATTATTTGACTTTGCAGCCAATGCCCTTAAGTGGCCCTATATAATTTAACCCCCCTAATGGGTTTTTCAAATAGTTATAACTTCACTCTTATGAAATACTTCCTCTAATGACTTTTAGCCCTTTTTTCATATCATCCCTCAGATTCAAAATTTCTTAACTCATAGTTTACATGTTTTCCCCATACTTGAATGTGGTAATATGTTTTCAAAAAATTATCATGGAATTCAGTTAATTTTAATCCATTCAGTCAAAGCTATTCGAACTTAAGCATTATCCTTTTTATGTCTGACATGCATGACTTTAGACTGCCAACAAAAGACAGGGTACTCATTAAATTGGAAACTTGTAAAAGGAACTCTGAACAAAAGTCAAGTCCCAGCTTGCTAAACGTACATATTGTATGATTTAGGAAATATTGAGCAACAAAAGATACAAAGTTTGTGGGGTTGTTTGTATAATACTAGAAAAAATCAAACTATTCTTACTAGGCCCATTGGCTTAGGTAAAAAATATATATATAAGTAATTAGCAAGAGAATTCATGTACAAATGATTAAAGATGAACTGCCTTTTTCATTGATGCACAAGATTAGAAGAACATCCACAGATTGGAGTGTCTTCTATTTTTCAAGAATTACAAAAGGCTTTCAACATAACATTTCATTTGATTTACGACATCCCGAGCTTCATCAACAGCCACTTGAAGTTCATTCACTCGACCAGCTTCACTCTTTTTAGCTTAATGAAGTGATTTCTTGGTATATTTGATGGATTTCATACCATATGTTTGGACTCCTTCCAATGAATTGTTAAGATGGTAAAGTTTCCCAATAACGACATATAGCTATTACTAAAGGTGCATCTGTTGGAAACATTCTCCGTAATTTTATGCTTCAGCTCCTTCAACTTTATAGAATGATCAACCTCAGCTCGGGACACTGCATCCTCGAATTCACCGATATTGGTCAGTAGCCTCACTCGGATCAGATCTGGATGACACTTTTTCTCCTGCTCCCTCCTTAAGATGACTTGTTTTACCACGGTATGGATCTTTTGATATCCAAAACCAGCAAGTACCGGTATGATGAAAAATGATGACAGTCACGGGATCTTTGAAGACAGATCTTCAAGAGGCACATCAGATATGATCTTCCATATATTTTCCATTCCTTGGAACTTGATAATTTGAGCGCCTTTTTCACCTATGGGTCTGATTCATCATCACTATCACAAGGGGGAATATTTTCCAGGATTAATGCACTTAAGGAAGTGCCTTGTTCTACTCTTTCCCCCCCGACCCTTGGTACTTAACTTTCTACTCCTATTAGTCTTGAGGATGAGGTTTCACATCAGGATCTAGCCACTAAAGTTGATAGCCCTGCATAGTCAATTAAAATATTTTTATAGTTTCAAAGTATAACAAAAGATGATTAGTTTTCTTGAAAATTAAGTACAGTCACAAATATTATCATATTTTACCCAACGGTAGATCAACAACATGAGAAGGCTCCTCCGAACCTTTCCTAGCTTCAAAATGATTTTCAAGATGGGTTTCAGGAATCTCTTCTGGGTAAAGCTCTGCTAAAGCTTCCGTCTTTTCAATGATAGGGTTGTCTCTACCCCTTCGGGCATCGGTAGATCATCATCTTGCTCATACGGAACTGGACATTTCAACCAATCGTGGTCAGAGATGTAATAAAAAATTTAACAGGACGAAGGATAACACTCACGTCCAAAATCTCTAAATCATATGGTAATTTAAAATGATAAAATATTTCCTCAAAAGACACACCAAGTTTCATCATTTCATCTAGTCATATCTCAGATTCCAAGTTAGTCTCACTAGTGGGAGCATTTGACATGTCCTCTTGGCGACCCTCCTCCTATGACCTCCGACCCCGAATAACTTCCTCAGAGAAAATTTCGGAGTCAGTTGTAGTGGTTGAAAAATGATTTAGTACAAGTGTTGAACCTAAAGAATCACAGAATGGAATTCAGTTGATGTCTTCATTCAACGTTCTATGAAGTATTGTTAATTTACCAGAATCGGGCTCTTCTATCCTTGCAGTAGCAACAAGAGCAGTACTAGGAACAGAAGTTGGCTCTTCTTCTCTCTTTGTTTCTTCAGGAGCAGCCAGGTCATCATGAATTTGTGACTATTCACCATCACCCTATGCCGTCCTCAGAGGAGGGTCAGTCATCTCCCTCAAAGGGGAAATCGAATAATCTCCTAAAATCCCAAGATGTATGAGTACTCTTTTCATGAGTTAGGATTCATGACTATCCTAAGGACTTACCACTAATGATGAAGCATCTAGTTGTGGAATTCTATCTTCGATGCCTTTTCTTCTTTGACTTTTTGGGTGTGTAGACATCGTCACCTCCAAATACAGGTATTGGAGAGTGGAAATACCTTTCTAACTCCTCATCCATGGCTTACCGGCCTGGACATACCTCACCTGGCTCGTGAGGAGATTCAGCGGCTCCAAGAGCAGTGCCACCAGGGTTGTACTGCAGTGAAGGGACCTCAGTAGTTCCTTTCTTAACAAGATACATAATGACTAAAGTGATTTCCTTGAGTAACAAAGCTTTTACTAAAATTAAGTTGCAAATAAATTAAGGAAAGAAATTTACATCTTTAGGAGCCATGTAATCATTCCACTCCTCATCTACTGAAGCACCAATCCCCTCAGTGGTACCATGATTAATCATTTCCTTCACCCACTTGGTAATAGGAATGGAATCATCAGTGGCATATATGATCATTTTCAGCTCTCTAATGCAACCCCGCACTTCATCAGGGTTATCCTCAAAGAGGATATCAGCAGAAGCCCGGAGACTCCCCACTCCATGGATATGTATACCTTTTCATAAGTCCATCCAGACGGTTTTAGAATCACAATATAAGCTCCACCATGTCTGGACAGCCTCTAGTTGTAAATATTAAGCATGTGCACCAGAAGGCCTCGAGGAGGGTCCTACAATCTGGGACTTCAACTTCTTCCCATCTCCTGCAATCACAGATAAAGGATAATAAAACTAAACTTGTTTCTCTATAAAATAATGGAGAATAAATTTCCTAAATGATATAACTCACCAGGAGTCAATGGAGTAGGTCTCTTGACTCTGGAAGGAGAATTATTTCTGGCACGAGGCCGCTTTGACGCTTGTCGCGCCTCATCATACCCATCCTAGGAATCTGGTGAATCTGCCCCGGGTGAGGAACCCAGTGAATCAGCTCCGGGTGAGGAAGAATCACCTTCCATATGAAGGGTTTCATTCCTGACAGTTCTATTTTTTCCCCACCCAAGGGACCATATGATTCAGTACCCCTTCAGGGTATGATGCTACCCAGTTCTCTGCATACCATGTAGTCAATTGACTCGCCGCTCCAACAACTGGTAGATCAAACACTACCCCGTATTTCTCCATAGTTGTCAGATACCATAGTTGTCGGGAAACCATTGGATGATACTCTGACATGATTTGAACAGGAGGGGATACAACAATCTGCTGCAGACACTTGAATTGGCGTGCAAATCGATATGGAGCATAGGCCTCGCATATAATCTCTCCGTCAATTATGGTGGCCAATACACCATCTCTACAAGCTAGCATATATGACCTCAATTCTAGTCTAGTTGTTCCATCATCAAAAAACTACCTGGTTGGAAGGTTTCCATAAGGAATGAAATGAAATTCCATGAACATGCTCATCCTCACCTTCAAATCATAAGAATTGAGGGACAACGTAGAAATTCCGGAAAATGCCTGCAATGATGGCCTAAAAGAACTTCCAGGAACCTGTACTCCACTCTGTACAACGTATGTCCTGATGTGAGTGGCGATCCATCCCCACAAAACTTGGAATGGTCCCACTATTCTCAAAGGAGACTTACCCATATAGACATAGAGTAACCTCCTGTGAATCTTCTCCAAAATCGGGGTGGCCAACCCAACCATTTTTCTCTCAGCTAACATCGATGCAACAACAAAGGTCCATGTCCTGATGCCTCCCTTCGAATAGCTAACTGGTAGAAGATAAACACTAAGGCAAAAAGCTGAAAAGCCCGCCAGATGGGTATTCTCTGGGATTCTTTGATCCACTTCATACCCCCACTTTTCAAACTCTCCCGCTTCCATATTTGGCAAGAATGTGCCAAAACCACCCCTCTTCTCTATTCTGAGGTAGTTGGTAGGATGTGTACAGGTGGGCCCCTTCTCCTTCTTCTTGATGATAAAGATATCCATCCACTCCTATGGATGAATATCCTTTTTAGAATGATTTTTGGTGGACTTTGAATTCTTTAGCTTTTGGAAAATTTTCAATTACTCTCGAGCCAAAGCTGAAGTCTTCTCCGAATCATTCTAGGTCACCTTGGGGGGGGGATGAATTCATCCTAAATATCTCCCTAAATTGGATCCCCCCGAGTTCTTGTAGACACCCCACAAGCTAATGCCTACTTCTCCATGAGTCAGATGGAAAGATTTGGTTTTCGGGATCCAGCGACTGATTAGCTCCAGCACAATATTATCATTCCTGTAGACATATGTCTGCCTAGCCCAGACGACTTCATATGTTGCAGCTCCCTTAAGATCCTCAACAACCTCTGCATAGGTTTGTCTCACCCAATATTTCCACATCCATTTCGACTTCACACCTCCTCTGGGACTGAAATCCCAACTCTTCTTCCATCCCTTAGATTGATCTATCTGAGAATTTTGGAAAATAGAGGGATAGCAATATAGCTACAACTTAGGCTTGTGAGGCTTCAAATCTGGAGCCCATGGGCTATGATGCATTATGAATCCCTTCTCCACTGTCCCAGAATTGAAAAATGATCCAACAACAGAGACATTTGCTGAAGCGAAATTGGTGTAAGTTTGAAACCAAGAATGAGGAATATAATTCTTTGCCTCTGGAACGTTGACTCCTTGTAGATGATCATGGCCATATAAAGGCAAGTAAATGCTCTACGGGAAGTTGACATGATATTTTGTCGAGTACTTATCCAAATCTGGGAGAGTTCTGTCATAGATATCATAATAGTCATGGCCAATGATGTTCATCATATCATCTATTCTCTTGCTGGCAAACTCATCAGTCGATCCAATTCTTTTGGGAGCTATTGAATCTGCACAAAGATCCAATATTTAACTTTTTAAGTAAGTCTTTTTTTAAGAAATACTTTTGAAGAAATCAAAGAAATGTCCAAGGCATTAAGACGCGCTAGTTTGGTCGCACAATTTTGTCTGCACAAGTATTGTCGTGCAAGTAATATCGTGCAAGTCAAAATCCTTACTAGAGAAGCGCGACAAAAAAAAGAGCGATCAACCGAAGATATGAAAACACTTGCATGAGGAGAGATCAAAATCTTTGAAGGTAGGATTTTTTGCGCAAAGTAACACCTATATATATAGGAAATCCCTCAACCCTGCATGCCGGAACCTGCGCGCCAACACTTGCGCGCCGCCGAACCCTTGTTTCTCATTTTCATCAGAGTCAAATCATATTTCCTTTTTCAGATCCAACTCTGAGGGGGGAATTTTGTTGATGATCCTTTCCATCACAGAGTCCAAAGAATGTAAAAGGGGAATAACTTAATCCCAATAAGGGTCACCGTTTGAAGAAAATCAAAAAATTGACAAAGGGATGAACTAAGAACTCATTTGGAGGGTGTTTCTCAAGTATCCTGCGCACCATGAAAGTCATTTGTGTGCCCCATATGGGTCGTGCAAGTCACTTTCATGTCATATTCCTTTTTTCTCTCAAGGTTACCAGTGGCCTATAAATACCCACTATGGGCCCCCCATTTAAGGGGACGAATTTTCCAAAACTCAGATTCATGCTCTGGTCACCCAAGTCTTTTTTTGACGTCTTCTGAACACTTTTATGGTAATTATTTACCTAGAAAGGAAGCTATAAAGAGGAAGAACAAGGCCTAAGAGTTAGAATTCATCAACACTTGTGTCCTTAAGTATCCACCCCTTAAGGGAAATGAAGACACTTGCGCGCCGCCTTGCCCTCTCAAGGGAACTTGAGTGCCACACTTTTGGAAGCCTCTAGGGATGATACAAAGGACTTGAGTTCAAAGTCTCCCAAGTATTACCCTATATATTATTCATCGCCCAAGGTGACTCATGTCGCGCAAGTCTACTTGCATGACCAGGACATGCGCGCTAGAACAATACTTGCGCGCCTCCTTCCTAGTCACCTCCTTTCCTCAAATCCACCTCACCTCTTCCAGACATAGCCTTCAAAACCCTCTTCAAATCCATTCATGGCATAGTTCCTTTGTTGGATACCTTATCTGAAATGAATTCTATGAGAACCTCTCCTAAAACCGCGTGACTTACAAGTTTTATGTCACCATGGTTAGAGGTTTCCTATATAACCTCATCCTTTGAGATGAGAGGATATTTTGATATGGTCCTCCTTCTCTAGAGTAATCCCCAAGTCTCAAGCTCCTTTAACCTGGGCCTCCTTCTCAAGAGTAAGCCCCAGCCATAGTCTATTTTAAGCTGGGCCTCCTACTCTGGATTAAGAACCAAGTTACAAATCCTTTTAACCTGGGCCTCTTCTCAAGAGTAAGCCCCAGTTATAGTCTCTTTTAACCTGGGCCTCCTTCTCATGAGTAATCCCCAGTCATAGTTTCCGTAAACATTGGGCATCCTCCTCAAGAGTAATCCCCAATATTAATTCTATTGATTTGGGTTTCCTTCTCAGGAATAAAACTCAATCATAAGTCCCTCTTAATTTAGGATTCCTTTTCAGGGGTAAGTCCCGGGTTAAAATTCCAAATCTTCATAAAATAAAAATAAATTTATGGAACCTGCTTCTTGGGCTTCTTTCCTATGTCCTGGTATTCATTTACCTGGGTAGTCATACATACATAAGCCTCACATCATTTCTCATAACTAAATATTTTTTGGAACCATCGTCAAATTTACTGATACATCTTGTTTCTCACACTGAGCTTGAATCACGTGAGCTTAGAGTGTGAATGTAATAACGACATTTCTTTCTAAGCCATTAACCATGCATAAACCCAAAATTTCTTTTATCAAAGTACATGGGTTCTGATTACTTTTTAACAAGGATATGTAGGTATCCCATCTGGGGTACGATCACAACTCTGAAATAATCCCTATCATTATGAAGGACAATAAACTTCAAGTTCCCCTCTGAGTGGATTTAAAACCTGTATGGTCATCATAATGACCAAGAGATTTATATATAATGTATTGAAGGATACCATTGACTAAGAATCTCTAATACATACTGATGATTCTCCATTGATGAAGAACATCAAATACATATAAAATATTCTCTAAATCTCATACATATCAACCATTGATTGCTAAATCTAATGGAAAACTCATTTTTATACTTGGTGAATTAATAAGGATTCATGAACCTAACTTAAATCTATAAGAGAGTCCCGGAATAGGTAATATTTCCCCCCAAAAAGGTGTGATGAGCCTGACCTCCCATCCTCTTGAACAATGCAAATTCTTAAGCCTCATCGGTCCACGACTAATGAGCACTTACCTTTGGAAAGTAGGTCCAGATGGATATATAGTCATTGGATGTTTCTGGTTCTATGAATAAACCCTTTAGAAACCTATTATAAAGTTTGAACCTTAAACAAACAAGGTCATACCCATTTTCAAGAAGAAACAGAGGCACGTAATCACGCCATTATTCATCTAATGAATGACCAATCCCCTCAGTGGTACCACGGTCCATCATTTCCTTCACCCGCTTGATGATAGGAACTGACTCATCCATGGAATATATGAGCATTTACATCTTTTTGATGTAAGCCCTGACTTCATTGGGGTTTCCCTCAAAATGGATGTTAGAGGATGACCATAGATCCCCCACTCAAGGGATATGCAACCCTTCACATAAGTCCATCCAGGCAGTTTTAGCATCACAATATAAACTCTACCATATCAGAACAACCACTGGTCATAAATATTAATAATGTGAACTAGAAGGTCCTGAGGAGGGTCCTGCAATCCAGGACTTCAACTTCTACCCATCTTCTGCAATCACAGATAGAGGATAAGAAAATGAAACTTGTTACTCTTTAAAATAATGACGACTAAATTTCCTCAATGATGTAACTCACCAGGATTCGATGAAGTAGGTATCTTGACTCTAGCAGGTGGATTATATATGGAACGAGGCCACTTTGATGCATTTTAAGCCTCATCATCCCCATCCTGGGAATCCAGTGAATCAGATTCGGGTGAGGAATCTGGTGAATCAGCTCCGGGTGAGGAAGAGTTACCTTCCAAATGAAAAGCTTCTTTCATAATGGTTCTCTTCTTTATCACCAGCCGAGGGACCGGCTGATTCAGTACCCCTTCAGGGTATGATGCTACCCAGCTCTCAGCATACCATATAGTAAATCAACTTTCCGCTTCACCAGCTGGTAGATCAAATACAGCCCCATTCTTCTCCATAGATATCAGCAACCATAGTTGGTGAGAAACCATCAGATGCTGCTCTAACCTGACATGCACCGGAGGGGATACGGTAATTCGATGCAGACATTTGAATTGATGTGTGAATCTGTATGGAGCATAGGCCTCACATATAATTTCGCTGTCAATCCTCGTGGCCAGTGTACAGTCTTTACATGCTAGCATATATGCATTTAACTCTAGGCTGGCTGTTCCATCATCAACAAATCACCATGTTGGCTGATTTCTATAAGGAATGAAGTGAAACTTCTTGAACACGCTCAACTATATTTTGATATCATAATCATTGGTGGATAAGGAAGAAATTCCAGAAAAGGCCTGAACAGACAGCCGAAAAGAACTTCTAGGAACCTGTACCCCACTTCGTACATCATATGTCCGGAAGTGGCTGGTTATCCATCCCCATAAAACTTGGAATGGTCCCACTATTTATATAGGATACTTACCCATATAAACATGAAGTAAGATCCTATGAATCTTTTCCAAAACTGGGGTGTTTAACCCAACCATCTTCCTTTCAGCCAGCTTGGCTACAACGACAAAGGTCCCCGGCCTCACACCTCCTTTCGAATCCTGAACTGGTAAATGGTAAACACTGACCCACAAAGACAAAATACTTGCCAGACTGGTCTTCGCTGGAATTTTCTGGTTCACTTCATACCCCCACCTATCAAACTCTCATGCTTCCAGAGTTGGATAAAATGTGCCCGAAGCACCCCTCTTTGCGACTCTAGGGCAACTAGTAGGACGAGTGTAGGAAAGTCCCTCCTCCCTCTTCTTAATCAGAAACATGTCCATCTACTCCTATGGATGAATATCTTTTCTAGAGTGGGTTTTTGTTGTGGTGGTATTCTTAATCTTGTAGAAAATTTTCATTAACTCTCAAGCCAATGCTGGAGTCTTCTCCAAATCATTCCAGGTCACCTTGGGTAGATGAATTCATCATAAATATATCCCAAAATTGGAGCCCCTGAAATCTTGTAGACGTCCAAAAAATTGATGCCTACTTCTCCATGATTCAGATGGAAAGAATTTGTTTCTAGGCTCCAACGGATAATTAACTCATGCACAAAATTGTCATTCATGTAGACATATGTCTGCATATCCAAGATAGCTTCATATATTGTAGCTCCCTTTAGATCATTGACAAACTCTTCACAGTTTTGTCACACCCAATATTCTCACATCCAAGTCAGCTTCACACCTCATCTAGGATGGAAATCCCAACTCGTCTTCCATCCCTTAGATTGGTCCATCTGATAATTTAATAAAATAGAGGGATAACAATGAGGTTGAATCTCAGGCATGTGAGGCTTTAGATCTGGTGAACATGGGCTATGATGCATTATGTATTCCTTCTGCACTATCCCAGCATTGAAAAATGATCCTACAACTGAATAATTTTCCAAATAGAAGTTTGTGTAGGTTTGAAACCAGGAATGAGGGATATAATTTTTTGCCTCTGGAACGTTGACTCCTTGCAGATGACCATGGCCATACAAAGGAAAGTACATGCTCTGTGGGAAATTCGCATGATATTTCTTCAAGTACATAGCCAAATCGGGGAGAGTGCTATCGTAAATAACATAATAGTCATGGCTGAAGACGTTCATCATGTCATCTATTCTCTTGCTGGCCAACTCATCAGCTGATCCAATTCTTCTGGGAGCCATTGAATCTACAAAAAAGATCAAACAATAAACTTTTAAGTAAGTTTGTTTTGTGAAATTATGATGAAGGAAATAAAAAAATGGAAAAGGAATTCAGGCCTCAAGTACCAACTTAGCGCACAAGTAAAACAGGTCATTCAGGTTTTTCCACCCTAGTCGTAGTGGACAAGTCAAATACCTTCTGCAGAAGTGTGACACAATCCAGAAGAGAGATTTAATGAAGACAGAAGAACGTTTCACGATGAGAGCTCAGGTTTCTGAAAGTCGAGTGAGTTTGCACAGGAGTGAGCCTGCATATATAGGCGATCCAGACCACCAGTGTGCCCCAGCATCTGCGTGTCAAACTTTCACGCCACATACCCTTGATTTCTCTGGCTTTACCTCAGAGTCGGATTCCTCTTTCCTTTTTGGATCCAACTCTAAGGGGGGATTTTTGTTGACGCACTTTTCCGTCGCAAAGTCTAATGAATGGAAAAGGAGAATACCTTAAGCACAAAGAGGGTCACCCTTTAAAAATGTCAAAAAATTTGATGAAGGCATGGACTAGGAGTCCATTTGGTGGGAGGTGCGTAAGTAAATTGCGCACCGCACAAGTCATTTTCATGCCACCTATGGGTCACGCAGCTCACAAGCATGCCCAATTTAATTTTCTCCCAAGGTGCATGGTGGCCTATAAATAGCCACTGTGGGACCCCATTTCTTGGACGAGTTTTCCAAAAGTCAAATTCAAGCTCTGGTCTCCCAAGTCTTCAACTCAAATCATCCAAAAGATTCTAAGGTATCTTTTTAACTAGAATGGAAGACTTGAAGGAGTAGAATAAGGCCTAAGTGTTTTGAATTCATCAATACCTACGTGCCTAAGATTCTAGACCTCCTTAAAAATGGAAACACTAGCGTTCCTCCCTACCCTTTCATTGAAACTTGCATGCCGCCCTGTTGGAAACATGTTAGGATAATACTAAAGGCATGATTTAAGTCTCACCCAAGTATTACCCTACAGATTCTTCGTCACCTAGGTGAACCCATGCCGCGCAAGTACACTTGCGTAGCCAAGACTTGTGTGCCAACTTCATTTGTGTGCCTCTCTCCCATTCACCGCTCCTCATCAAGATATTAGACCCCAAACCCCTTTTCAAAGCCATTTATGGCACAATTTCTTTGTTGTATTCCTTATCTGAAAGGAATTATGTGAGAACCTCTCCCAAAACCTCATGAATTATAAGCTTTTTTTCACTACGTTTAGAGGTTTGATCCATATAAACTCATCCTTTAAGATGAGAAGATCCTTTAATTTGGGCATACTCCTCAAGAGTAAGCCCCAAGTTCCCTTAGTTTGGACCTCCTTCTCAATAATAATCCCCAAGTCCCCTTAACCTGGGCCTCCGTCTCAAGAGTAAACCCCAGTCTTAATTTCTTTTAATTTGGGCCTCCTTCTTAGGAATAAGCCCTAATCACAAGTGCCATTTAATTTGGAAATCCTCTTCAGGAGGAAGCCCCATGTTCCCTTAATTGGTGCCTCCTTATCAGGAATAATCCCCATGTCCCCTTAACCCAAGACTCCTTCTCAAGAGTAAGCCCCAGTCTTAATTTCTTTTGATTTGGGCGTCCTTCTCAAGAATAAGCCCCAATCATATGTCCCTTTTAATTTGGGCATCCTCCTCCAGAGTAAGCCCCATGTTCCCTTAGTTTGTGCCTCATTCTCAAGAATAAGTCCCAAGTCCCCTTAACCTGGGCCTTCTTCTTAGGAGTAATCCCCAGTCTTAATTTATTTTTATTTGGGCCTCATTCTCAAGAATAATCCCCAACTATATGTCCCTTGTAATTTGGGCATCCTCCTCAGCAGTAAGCCCCATGTTCCCTTAGTTTGGGCCTCCTTCTCAGGAATAAGCCCCATGTCCCCTTAACCAGGGCCTCCTTATCAGGAGTAAACCCTAGTCATAATTTCATTTTTATTTGGGCCTCCTTCTCAAGAATAAGCCCCAATCATAAGTCACTTTTAATTTGGGCCTCCTTCTTAGGAATAATCCCCAAGTTATAAGTCCCCTTTAATTTGGGAATCCTCCTTCGAAGTATACTTGGGAATTCATATATACATAAGCCACACATCATTTCTTGTGACTGCATCTTTCGTGGCACAATCATTAGGTTTACTGATACCTCTTGTTTCTCACACCGAGAATGACACACATGAGATTAGAGTGTAAAAGCAATCACGTCATCTATTTTTGGGTCATTAAACAGGTATAGGCCCCATATTTCTTCACCTGAACTATGTGGACTTTGATCTCTACCTTAAAAGTAGTGTACATAGGAAGCCTTTATAAGGTTCAAGACTATCATTCATTAATTATTTTTTGTCCCATATGATGTTAAACTATATCCTTCTTATCAAACTACATGGGTTATGATTCCTTTTGAACGAGGATACGTAGATAGCCCATCTGCAGGTATGATCCCAAATCTGAAATAATCCTTATCTTTCTAAATGACAATAAACTTCATGTGCCCCCCTGAAAGGCTTTAAAACCAGTATGGTCATCATAATGACCAATATATTTCTATATAATTTATTGAAGGATACCATTGACTAAGAATCTCTAATACATACGAATGATTCTCCATCGATTAAGAACCTCAAATACATATTAAATATTCTCTAAATCCATACATATCAATCATCGATTTCCAAATCTAATAGAATACTCATTTTCAAGATTGGTGAATTAATAAGGATTCATGAACATAACTTAAATCTATAAGAGAGTCCCGGATTAGGCAATAATTTTTCCCAAAAAGGTGTGATGAGCCTGACCTCCCATCCTCTCAACCAATGCAAATTTTTAAGCCTCATCGGTCCACAACTAATGAGCACCTACCTTTGAAATATAGTTCTAAATGGAAATTAAATTATTGGGTGTTTCTAGTTCTATGAATAAACCCATTAGAAACCGATTGGAAAGTTTGAACCATGAACAAACAAGGTCATCCCCATTTCCAGACGAAACAGTCGTATGACCTAAAACTATAAGACACCAATAATCCTCATCGGATGACAACTGCATGGTTAGAATCCCTCTTACTCAATGTTAAGAAACCCCCAATGTACCATGAGTTGAGATACTCCATAAATATGGGCCTCCATCTTCGGTGTAAGTCCCAATCACATCCCTCTAACACATCAATCGTTCTATAATCCCTCTTAGCTATACATGAGGAATAAAATGCAGGTATCATCCATGAATAATCCATACTCACATCATTTCCACTCCATAGTGGAACTTGGACCCCATTTGTAGCTATAAGCCTCAATATTATCACATCCTTATAGAAATAATCTAAATTTCATGAGAAATTCCCTCATTTCATTATGATAAATTGCATGGATTTATTCTCATTCTACTGGGAATCGTAGTGATGCCTTGATCATTGATCCTGAGCTCAGCCGCAATAAATAAAATTCCCCCACTCACTGTGTATGAGTCATATCTGCATAGAAAACCTTTCAATAACTATGTGTGGTTTTATTCTCATTCTAATGAGATATTTAGTGATTACTAGAGAATATATTTTAATCCCAACCATAATTATAGAGGATATCAAATCCACTTTTCCCATTTCAAAACCTAATTGATGTGGGGAACTATTTTCAAGAACTACAGGTGGCTTGATTCATGATTTATTAAGATACGTAGTGACACCCGAGCCCAGCCCCCTAGTCTAGCTACAATACCCATTTCCAATGTTGCGAATCCTTATTCATTACTACATGATTTTAAATTTTATGGTAATTCATTAACTACATGTGTCTTGATTCTTGTTCCAGCAATATACATAGTGATTCCCAAATCTCCAATCCTGAGCCCAACCACAACAAAATATGAAATATTCCCTCTCCCCATGCATGGGTCAAACATGAATGGGGAATATTTCTAAAACTACATGGGTATTTATTATCATTATAATGAGATATGTTGTGATGCTCGGATCCCCAATATCAAGTCCAGCCATAATAAAATAAACCCCCACTCCATGTGTTCGACTCAGACCTACATAGAGAACCTTTCAAGAACTATGTGTGGCTTGATTCTCATTGCAATGAGATACATAACGATTCCAGGATCCCCAATATTGGGTCGAATCACAATAAAAAAATCCCCCACTCCCTATGTATGGGTCGAACTTGCACAAGGAACATTTAATGAACTATGTGTGGATTTATTATCATTCGAATGAGATATGTAGGGATGTGTAGATTTCTATCCTTGGGACAAACTGAAAAATTTACCCTCTTTCAAATTAGTTCATATTATTCCTCATCTCATAAAATTAAACTGAATGGAAGGTCAATAACTACGTATAGTTTTATTCTCATTACAATGAGATACGTAGAGACACTTGGAGAATACATCCTCACCTAAACACCATAAAAATATAAATTTACCTATCCTTCCCTTGTATTTATTTTTTGCAGAGGAAGAAACATTTACTGCTCATTATTTCTCACACTAAGGTATCTCATGTGAGATTAAGAGTTTTGGTAAATAAGTTACTTGAATGAGTAAAGCACATCAATTTTCATGGGGGATATCATGGTCCTAACTTCAATACCTTAAAAGGAACACTAGATTCCCTCTTTGTATGACAATGATATGAATTATTTTTTCAAGAACTGTGTGTGGATTGATTCCTTCTCCATTAAGATACATAGAAACATCTGGATCTTCAATCGTGGATGTAGTTGTAAAAAAATATGGGAAATTTCCCCACTCTTCTATGTACAATTAATATCGACTGGAGAGGATCCAACATGGGTTCTCACCTGATGTGTGAGCATGTATTCACCCACATTACCCTCTACACATGAATTCAATCAGTGTGGAGGATATTTAGTTGAGAACTATATAAGGATTGATTATTTCTCCAACAAGATAAATAGTGCCACCCGGGTTCTATACTCTAGTCTAATTATAATCTTGTTAATTTACTTTTTTCCTAGACGTACTTATCACATGAAGTTAAACTATATGGATAATATCCTAGAAGAATGAATTTAAAATGAATAGTGCCTCAGGAACTATGAATGGATTGATTATCATTCCATTGAGATACATAGTGAGACCTAGGCCTTATGTCCTATCCCCATCCATGGGATAAAAAATTCCACCTCTTCTACAGAAAAACATAGATTTCTGTAGGACCTATTATCTCGGCTCCCCTCATCAGGGGGTCCACCAAAGAAATATAGATATTCCAATTTCATATTTTATTCAGATCTATGTAGGGGACACGACACTTCATGGAAAATATTGGTCCAAGAATTTCCATTTTTCTCATACATATCCCCTCCACACATCATACTTCTAATATTGGACACTTTCATATCATTATAATATTTATTCAGCTTCTGGTGATAGAATTTAAGACATGTAATGAATTCTTTGTCTGACAATGTTGTCACATGCCCCAATTGGATCTATATATTTCACCCACAAAATGATCCTATCAGCAGATGGATTCAACTATATGAATATGTTGTAACACTCCCTAGTTTTATTCATAAAAAGTATCCCACAAACATGTTTTTCAACTAGTGATAAATTTTACATTAGGAGAAGCCTCTTATATCCCCACAAGTTTTAATGAAATTATGTTAAAACATTAATTTCCAATCAATTCATGGTCATCCCTCACATATTTTTCCTATATCCTTTCTCTCGATATGTGAAACCCCAATACCATAGTTTATAATCTTCTCCCTCATATATGATTAATACAAGATCCAACTTGTTCTGATAACCCACATGTCACCTATTCTGTCCAAAATGTAACAGTACTTGTTGTACGACTTAAAACTACATGCACCACATTTCTTTTGTTAGGATCATAACTACGTAGAGAACCTATTCATGTAATTATTTGGTGAATTTTACATGAAATTCTTCTTCATGTTTAGGTACTTATATTCCATAGAACCGATCTATGTCTCTTGGGAAATAATAATCTCCATAAACTTCATTTGGCCATCGATATTAGAATGTTAGAATCCTTCGGAACTACTTTTCATAATTATGATATAACACACCCTAGTTGTCTTTGCATATGTCTTCCACACTACAGGTCTATCAACTGAAGTATGACACTATTTGACTATGTAGTAACACACCCAAGATTGATTTGTATGAAATTGCACAAAAACTAAGTTTGTTAGCTAGTGGTTACTTCATTCTCAAGAGATAAATCCTCTATCACTATAAAAACATTCCCCATACCACTCATTAGATCCATAGATCCATGAATTATATCATTCAACATTAAACCCCTCATACTTGAAAGTGATAGCGCATTCTCATAAAAATTACAATAAGATGGGAAAACCATTAACCTTTCTGTCAAAACTAATGACCTTAAATTATATTCCCCATAATGTCCTTTATGTACAACTTTAAAATCCATAGCATAATTTTCTTATTGTACAAAATTAAATTGCATATCATAACTAGATGTTAAACTGTACAAAAACATCATCACCATAAAACGGTAAACTACATGTTCTATGTCATAGTCACACAACATTAAACTGCACAATGTTTGAATCTTTTTCCGGAACAAGTGTTACACTCCCTAGAATTAGTTATCTAACAAATGTACCCTCCTTTACACAAGAAAAATTCTATCAGAAGTGGATTATCATTCAAGGAAAATTCCAACACAAATGATCCATTCATTTTCATAATTATTCCCTTAGAAAAACCACCCATATTGGTCTTGAGAAACCCAAATCTTCATAAACTTTTGTCGACCACCAGTAATAGATTGTCAGAATTCCTAAGAACTCCTTTTCCTAACTTTTTTAAAATGGACCCTAATTGGATATGCATAAAGTCACCCACAAAATGTTTTTTTCCGCAAAAGGATGCCTCTATTTAACATTGTTAGTTGGATTTTCATAATGTATCCCACAAAACAGGTCTATCAACCAGTGGTAACTTCAATCTAAGGAGAGAACTCCTCTATTCTCAATTATCATACATTATATTTGGGATCCAAAAAATTGTGGTTCAAAATTCCATTTTATGAATATGAAGAATGTTGGAACATTCTTGGCCAACTGGCTCTATTTGGGCCATCATTCCAAATCTCATGGTCAAAGTTGTTCAACCTAAAAAACTATTCTCAAGAGTTTAGATTCCATGAATTTAAAATACCCACAAAAATAGATAGTACTCTCCAGATTGAAAACCCCCAAACAGAAATCTAGACAATGTTCAACTCTTAGCTCTATAGACCTGCACCCCGTAAGGTTTAGGAAAAGATCAAGAGATGAAAGAAAATAGGCACACACTTTGTTAGGATGAAAAAGAAAAAAGGGAGGTCTAAGAAAGCTTTGAGTCTCACCTACTAATTCAAATTCATATTGGTATTAGGTTAATGAAATAAAAAATATAGAATGTTTTTAGGGTTGTTTATATAACCATAGAAATAGTCAAACTATGCTCGCTAGGCCCCATGTATTTGGGAATGGTTAGGGTGTATCCCTTTCCCTATCACTATGGTAATGACTAGATGATGTAAATATATTTTCCTATGAAAATTATTTTCAATGTTGTGTTAATAATCCATGAGGAAAATATGGGTAAGGAAATAGATGATTGGAAATAATATTTTTTTCTTTTTTGAGAAAGAAAATCAGAGGAGCATCCAAGAAATGGAGTCTCTCTATAAAAATTCACAAAATACCATCAAAATAACTCGTAATTAGTTTAAAGGCCTCCTAAGACCCCTTAAAAATATGTCTATGTCTAGAAAACTGAACAGATTCAGTCTTCTTAGCTCGGATAAGTTCCTCTACCAAAGTCACAATAGAATTTGATCCTTCAATTTTGGATCCTTTGAAGGAAGGGTGAAGTTTTATGATATCCCCCTAAGTAGCATCCAGTTATTTCTAAATGTTCATTATTTGAGTGGTATTCTTATTGATCCATTGTTTAAATTCCACTATCTTCTTTTCATGGTTGTAATCCTCCTAGAATAATGCAGTAAAGAGATCATCGGAATTGACAAGCATCTTCACCATTATGACATCCTATTAAAGCTCGTGTTCTCTCTCCCATTTGGAAATGATATCATTTATAGCATCATGAATTAGGCGGTAATCAGAAATGATATATCATAGCATAAAAAATGGGAATGTATGTCTATAGAACCATGAAGGTAGGTCTTACAAAGGTGTTTTGGAAATTATTTTCCAAATGTACAACCAAACCGAACGACATGTGAAATGAATGGAATTAAATTTCTCTACATCTGAATCAGAGCCATAATCAGTATGAGAAATATATTCTGGGAATAGAGATCAAAACAAGACACCATATCCCATTCTCTCTAAGATAGTGGTGGCTTTGCCTTCTAGTATCATCTGAATTGGGTTAGAGGCTCTGCCCTAAAATCTAGACATAATAGTTTATGGTGTTGGACAATGGATAAGAATATTTATTATCCTAAAAAGTATAATAGGAGGATTAATTGTAGGAAAATTAATTTAATCTGTAACACTCAACCTGTAACATGTCAATGGATTGGGATGATTCTTCACTAGAATCCCTAAACTTAGTAGTTTTTGTTGGAAGCTTTTGAAGAGGGAACTCTCTTGTATATGCATGTAGTTTTCCAAAGGAGGCTCAGGAAGAATCCCCATTTAAAGATCCACCTAATATAGTTCCCCATCAATAGTAGGATTGGGATGGAATTCAATGTTTTGTTCATGCACTCCCACTGTGACATTCTCTACAGATCGAGAAGCACATTTCAACCAGCCATGATCAAATGATAAGACATAAAAATTAGTTTCATAATAATAAAGACTCACATCCATTCAATTCCTTATTAAGTTCCTCAAAATATTCTAAATTAGTGGGAAGATTAATATTTTCCATCATTTCATCAATGGTCTTTACAATATTTCTCAAGGAATATATTGATGTCCCAATCCCCATAAAAATCTTACCCATAGAGATACCCAAAATATTTGGCTTGGGACCAAGTTCATCACCCTCTTATGAATAATTGAGACCTTAAAAAACCATCTCAGTGACAGTTGTAGTTTCAGTATCAATTATCGCATGGTCCTCTGGTGCATGAGATGATCCTAAAATATCATAAGGATAAAAGTCAACAGTTAGTGGATGATTTCTTATGATGTATCTTTGACATTACCAAAATCCTCCACCCTCTATAGAGTGGTAGGGGTAGTTGTAGGAGTAGATAATGTATACCAACCCCTCAACACTTCTTCTGTCAAGGGAGATGACTCACCAATGAGAATCCTCATTTGGCCTAGAATGACCTCCATAGTTCTTAGAGGCTCATTTCCAAGCCCCTTGAGAGAGGATAGGGAAGTATATTTTTCTAAAATTGGCTGGTTTATGTAATTTTTCAAGATAAATCATATATTAATGGTACTATAGTGACTTAAAATCACTAATGAGGAACTTAGCCAAAGATTTTATTCTCCAAAATTATTTCTTATTCAACAAAGGTTGGATAACAACCTCCTACTCAAAGACAATTATTATTTTCATTAGTGGATTTTATACTTTTATATACTCCTTAATTGTCTTTTGAATTGGGGATATCTCTCCTAGTTCAAAGGATGATTCATCAATTCAGAGCAAGGTTCCATTCGAGCCATATTTCAATGATGAAATCTCAGATGATTACACCATAGCCCACTGCTAATAAAGATGACATTTCTCTTAATCAAAATTATTATTTTTTAAATGAATGAAGTGATGATACAATAAAAGTATAAATTACATAACCGAGATCTATATTGTCAATCCATTACTTGGAAGATGGTTGGTCAACCCCTTCAGCAGCAACCCATGTAGTCATGTCCTCCAGCTATCTTGTAGCAGAGATCCAGTTTTTATTTGCATAAATAATCATATCTAGTTCCTAGATATATATCCCCACATCAGTGGTATTTTCCTCAAAATGAAAATTGGGTAGGTCTAAAGCATCTATTATCTATGTAATCTTCCACCCATCTCGATGAAGTGACCATACGACTTCAACATCAGAATTCATATCCTACCAAATTGGATTGCCTCACATCAAACATATTCAAGTGAAATCTGAGAAAGTCGTGAATTTGATTTTCTAATATTTGATTTCAAGTGCTTTCTAACCCTCTCTATCACAAAAAGGGAAGGAAAACAGAACTCAATTCTCTTTTTGAAGGTGATAGCTAGACCGTATGGGCTCAGCCTCAGCAATAATAACCCTTTTGATTATGGTGGTAGGATGAACCTCGAATTAAAACATTTGGGTATACTTGGTACCTCATCATTTTCACTCTCTATAGGAGATGATGCATCATCTGGCGGAGAAAAAACATCTTCTGTAGAAGGAGGATCCCTTCTACCTCTCTTTACACACTTGGTTGTTTTTCTATCCCCAACATGAGGGATGGATTCAACTAACACTCCCTCAGGATATGATGAAATGTAGGTCTTGGAACACCCAGAGTTCAATCCAATGGAATAATATAACAGCAAGTTTATTATCACTTGATTCGGCACCATTGTTGTATGAATCCATATATGTCAAGATACCATTGGATTTTTTTCTAACTGGACATGAACGGGGGGTGATATAGATTTTTTTGCAAGCCATCAAATTGGAGTGAATATCTATATGAATCATAGGCCCCACATATAATATCACCATCAATATAGGTTACCGACATGCCTTACCTAAAATAAATCACGTATGACCCTATCTCCTTTCTAGAATTTCCTTCATTGGTAAATCTCAAAATAGGTGGTTCCCCATATAGAAGTAATTTGAACTACTTGATCAGCATCCACCCTAGAAAGGTCTCTATTAGCTTCAGGGATAGAGGATAAGTCCCATAAATGAGTTGGACATACGGTCAAAATCGGATCCCAGGAATCTTGACCATGCATAACATGACATAGAATCTAAATTGGTCCAAAAACCATCCCTACAGTACTTAGAACAATCCTACAATTCTGAATTGGGCCTTCCCCTTGTGAATATATAGCAGGCTTCAATGAATTTGTTTTTTAGGATGGGGATTTCTAACCCCATGTGATTCTTCTCGGCCAGCTTGGGCACCATAAAAAATGTCCCTAACATTACTCTACCATTGGGAACATGGACATGTGGTATGTAGATGCTTAGAAACATGGATAAATATCCTACAAGACATGTCTTCATAGGTATGATGGACTTGGGATTGTATGCTCATTTTCTGTACTCCCCCATATCAAAGTCGAACAATTGAACCCGGAGTGCACCACTTCACAATCTTGGGACACCATGTTGGACGTTTTCAACTGGAAACTTTCTCCATAGGCTCTAAGAAAGTACTCACCCACACATTAGGATGGATATCCCCCTTTAAAAGGGGGTATTCCTTCTTAATATCATGAGATATATTCAGTAGCTCGTGTGCCAGATTTGGTGACCTGGTAGAATCATGCCATGTCTCCCTTAGAGGGATTAACTCATCATACATATCTCCAAGGATCTAATCGACATATATCTTGTTTAAATCTCATAATATGATACAAAATTCTCCATGAATATGGTGTAATTATATCTTATATGAACTACATCAGCTTAATGTCTGAGGGATGAATTCAGAGTTCTTGTATACATACGTTTCCCCTTCCCAAACAACCTCATATATTTGGACACCAAATAGATTTTTTTGAATTATACATAAGTCTGGATCAACCATTACATCCACATATACTCTTCCCTAGCACCCCCTCCCAGGAGAAAGTCACAATCTGGCTTCCAACCCATCGATTGAACTGTTTGGGAATCACAAGAGGAGGGTGGATAACAGTGCAACTTTAATTTAGGCATGTGTGACTTAAAATCTTGAGATCATTGGTTATCATTCATGATGAATTTTATGTAAAATTCCCCAAAATTAATATATTCACCCATGATTGATATTTTTGATGTAGTTAAGTTTTTATAGTCTTGAAACCGTGAAATAGAATTTTAATTCTTTGAATCCATTTTGAGTACCTCCTTCAAAATTTCATGGACATATAGAGGAAGATAATAACTCTTAGGGTAGTCATTATGATACTTATTTAGATGATATAACAGATCATGTAGAGAATTATCACAAGTGTTGTAGTATTCATGCCCTAAAACATTCTCCATCTCATAAATTCAATTCTTATCTTATCTATCATAAACTACAATCTTCTATTCGGCCATTGAACCAACAATTAAGAGCTATGTTTTTATTATATAAGTCTTCATCACTTAAAAATGTTACAAAAAGAAGGAAAATTGGAAAAGGCATGAGCTCGAGTAGGTCACCTGTGCAAGTAACCTCGTGCAGTACTGTCGTCTAAGACATAATGTGCAAGTAACTCACCTAAATGTATGCATCACATGGGTCAGTTCATACATTGTCTACATGAATGATGCTTTAGAATATGAGATTAACTAGAAGTGTGGTACAAAACTCTTTTTTTTGGAGATATAAAATGATGAGGTGTGAGGACCGTCTGTTGAAACAATGACCCAATATGTAGAAAAAAATCCCCTATGTGTGGCCTACATGTGTTCCCATTCCATGAAGATGACCTATGAAGATGAACTATGTGGTTGAACTTCATGAATGACTTATATGATTCATCATTTTCATCACTTCACCTCTGTATTAGACACTTTTCTTTCAATCAGATTCAATCCTAAGGGGGGGGGGCTATTATCGGCACTCTGTTTTTTAACATGGATGAAAATGTGTCAAATAAAAATTTATTAAAGATATGATAATAATAGAAATGAAGAAGGGAAAGGAACACAGACTCCATAAAAGGCCCTTTTCACAGGCACCCCAAATCAATGTCTTCATGCTGGGTACCTACACATCAGCCTACATAACAGACCTATGCACCAGCATACGTGGAACACTTGTCTGAGAGACTTGCTTCACCTAGGGTCCCATATTTTCCTATAAAAAGGACCTTGGGATCTTCATTTTTATATAAAACATTTATGGAGAACCCTTGACACTCTGATCACCCATTTCCTTCACCTTGGACCTCAAAAAACTTACAGGTATCCCTTCAAAACCAAAAGAAGATGGAATTAAGGGGGGATAACATAAAAAAGTCATACTAGTGTTTAAAACACATAGAACATGTGAAAGAAACCCTCTTTACTATGGTTTATGAACATTAGAATGAGGTCCCATACCCTAACCAGGGACCTGTAGGAGACACTTTTTGTAACGCCTGTGGAGACCCTTGAAGGATTAAGAAAATACTTTCCCATGTGATGTTGACTAGGTGGTCCATATCTCAAGGTACTATCAGCTCTCGTAGGCTAACATGCATGAAGATACCTCAGGCCGTGAATCCCTCCCTTCATGAGACCCCCTTGGCTCACCCAAACCTCTACCCTACATAATCCTCTAATAAGTCCCTCTTATAAGCATCCCAAGGCAGGTCCTCACCTCCTTTGGATCCCTTTCCTAAAGATTCCAAATTGAATCCTCCATTTAATCCTCCATACATTCAAAAACATGGAAATAGGTGCACTAGTTTGTCTCCCATTTGGGAATGCATTCCTATAATCAGTGGTTTACCACACTTGTCCTGCAAAACAGTTAGTGTCCTCAGGGTGAATGTGAGTATGGATTCATACAATCATGAGGACTCCGACCCTTGGTAAAGTGTTAGGGAGTTCTCAGTTTGGGGATATAGGGTTAGGACCATGTCCATCCATATTCATTTCGAAGACATGGAGCCTCTGATTCTAGGTGGGGAGGGGTAGGATCATGCTTTTATTTCCATTTGATAGGGAAATAGATCCTCCTCTCCTACTATGGAAGCAATTTTAGCGAATCCATCATAGAGTATGCCTCTATCCTTTCATGTAGTTGGTTTCACACTTCCTTCTCCTCGACCCCCATTGGGGGTGTGTTAAGAATGGAAGTTATATTTGACTATACATGTTAAGGAATGGGAGAGGAAATGGGAACAACCAAGCCCCTTTTTTCTTGCACTATTGCTCCATCCTCTTCCACCAGTAGAAGATGTATCATGTGGTTTTTCAGATCTTCTACTTCATCTTGTTTTTCACATCCATTCATGAATCATCATGACTTGTGTGGGATTATGGGATAACCATGATCAAAACATCTACATGATAAAATGCATGTTTCGAAAAAGAATCTTCTTTTTGATCTTCCTATAACCTCCCTTTAGAGTGTTTCCACAAGTGTGGGTCCTCAAGGTCATGTATCCAATCTTAGAGAACAGTAGATTATTTGATTTCTCATATCACCCACCTCCTCTTGTTTCTCACATTGAGCATGACTCGCTTAGAGGTTGACAATGGTTATTAAATCCACATGATCCTCAGATCCATGGGAATCATTCCAAGTGTAATCCCTAACTATACCCATGGGCCTACTACTTGTTATATGTCCCAAACATATCATAACACTAATCCATGGGCATCATTCTCAAGAGTAAGCTCTATTCAAAATCCCCATTAACCAGGGTATCCTCTTTAGGAGTAAGCCCCAAAATTCATCATTTAGGATTCCTCACCAAGAATAGTCCCTAATTATATCACCAAAAACATCCATGGGCCTCCACCTCATTTTTAATCCCTAAAAAACCTCCAAATCACCATTAGTCGAAACATCCTTCATGGCCTCTTTCACCGTATAATCTTTTTAGGAATAAACCCCAAATTAATCCTATCAAAGGTTCATACATCCCAAAGAGACAAACCTCCAAAACACCTCTATAGGTGTGGTTCATCACAACTGAACTACATGGGATTTGATTCCTATCCAAATGGGATATGTAGGAATCCTCCCTAAAATCTAAACCCAACATCATAAATCAACCATATTATCTATGGGCTACATTCCTAGTAGATTCTTATTAAACATGGGAATCCATATCCCTTTTTGGTTTCACATGCCACCTTGGCATAAGTATTACACTATAATTTGACTAGGAATCTTCTTCTTAGATGTCCTTTCTTATCGACACTAAACTGCATGGTTCAGTCTTTATCACATGAATTTAAATGGTATGATGTGTCTCGTTAGGAGGTACCAAACTATGTGGGGTCTGATTACTTTCACAAGGTTACTTAGGAATACCATCTCATAGTTTTGACCTCAATACAAAAACAAATCTCCTCTCCCTAGATGATGTTACACTCCAGAGTTCCCTAATGTATGGATGAAAATGAGTATCTTCATAAAAACGACCACATAATCACTAATCAATACATAAGAGGATACCATTGATGTAGGACCTTTGATACATATAGATATCTATATTGATGAAGAACCCCAGATACATACAGATGATTATAAATTCAATGAATGTAAATAATTGATTATTAATTCAATTGTGACCCACGTCATACTTGGGGATTAAATAACGGTTCATTAACATATCTTATGTTGATAAGAGTGTCTCGAAGTAGGAAATAATTACCCCCAAAAGGGTTTGATGAGCCCAACCTCCCATCCTTTCGATAAATGAGAGTTCTTAAGAATTGTTGTAAAAACATCCTAATGAGAACCTCCTTTGGAAAGCAGGTTCCAATGAAAATATAATTTTTGGGTGTTTTCAGTTCCACATATAAACTTGTTTGAAATAATTCAGAAATAGTTAACTTGACATGAATGATTGCATGAAATTAAAACCCATTCAATCAAATGTGGTGTGACCTCGTTTACATCAAAAATTTCCCTCAAACACCCTAAAAAGACAAAAAGACACAAAAAATACTAAAGAAGCCTAAAGAACCATAAAACCCATAAAACCCCTACAATTCCATAACAAACTAAAAAATACGAAATACCAAAAACAATAAAAAAACTTAAAAACAATAAGAAACCCTAAAACCCCTAAAAGAACCTAAAACTCCTAAAAAATGAAGTACTCTAAAAACCATAGAACTACCTAAAATAGTAAAAGACCCTAAAACCCATAAAAAACCATAAAACCCATAAAAACCCTAAAACCATAAAATGATAAAATCTTTAAAACCCCTAAACTCCCATAAATCCCTGAAATAATTTAATCCCTAAAACCCTAAAAAACATAAAAACAACTAATATACCTGAAAAGAACCAAAAAGACCCTTAAATCCCTAAAAACCAAATGAACTAGAAAAATCCCCCATGAAACCCTAAAAACATAAAAAAACACTAAAACTATTAAAAGCACTCATAAAACATAAAAATATATTAAAAACCCTAAAAATACCTAAAAACACTAAATAACTAAAACCCCTAAAAACCCAACAACATAAGAAAAACCAAAAATCCCCAAAACCCAAAAACCTAAACACCCATAAAAACAGAAAAACAACAAAAGATCCTAAAAACCGAAAATAACTGAATAAACCAAAAAATCCTTCAAAACAAAGAAAACCCCTAAAATACCAAAAAAACCCAATAAATCCCAAAAAACCCTAAAAACCACTACAAACTCTAAAAACCGTCAAAAAATAAAAAAACATTAAAAGGCCAAGCCCCCTAAAAACCTAACCCCCCCCCAAACCCCTAGAAACCTTTAAATACCCTAAAAAACTAAAAACCGAATAAACCCTAAAAATCCATAGAAATTCAAAAACCCAAAAACCCTAAAAACCCAAGAATTCCAAAAAAACTCCACAAAACCCCCAAAAACCATAAAAGCCTAAAAACATCAAGCCATATACCCTACCATAAACCCCAAACCCTACACCCTAAACCCTATACCCAACACCCAAAACCCTTCACCCGAGACCATATACCCTTTTCCATCAACCCAAAACCCTACATGTTAAACCCTACACCCTAAAACCTAAATCCTATACCCTACACCATTAATCTTAATGCATACAACCTAAACCTTAAACCATACACATTAAACACTAAACTCAACTGCTTAAACCATAAACCCTATACCATAAACCCTAAAAGTCCCAAAAAATAATAACAACATTCAAAGAAGAAAAACCCCTAAAATCCTTTAAACCATCAAAAGACCCAAAAACAGTAAACAAATTTAATGACACTAAAAATCCCATAAATTCATAAAAAACCTAAAAACCCTCAATACAATAAAAACCCATAATACCCATAAGAATCCAAAAAAATCCTTTAAAAACACTAAAAACTCGATGAACTCTTTAAAATCAAAAAAACTATAAATAAAAACTAAATCCCATAAAAATCATAAACCCCATAAAAATCTAAAATGAACATAAAACCCCCAAAAAACGCTAAAATCTATTAAAACACCAAAAAACATAAAAAGACCCTAAAACCCAATAAACCATAAAATACCTTAAAACCCAATTAATCATTAAGAAACCTAAAACTAATAAAAACCCTAAAAGAACCCTAAAACCCATAAAACCCAAAAGAACCGTAAATCCCTAAAAATCCCAAACCCCCTTACAATCCCTAAAATCCTGAGAAACCCAAATGATCTAAAAATAAACCCTCAAACATAAAAATACTCAAAATACTAAAAACCCTAAGAATACCCTAAAATCCAAAAACCCTAAAAAGACACTAAAACCCCATAAAACCCTAAAAATACACTAAAAATACTATTATACCATAAAAATTCCTAAAACACCTAAACCCCCCTAAATACCCTAAAACACCTATGAAAACCTAAAATTCCCTAAAACACCACTTAAAACCATAAAAATTAACTAATGTACCATAAAAATACCATAAAACACATTAAAAACATAAAACCCCTAAAAACAATAAAACCTCATAAAACACATACTAACACTAAAAACCCTAAAAACTCCGAAAACCTATAAAAACATTATAAAACCCTAAAAACCCATTAAAACCATAAAAAACATTAAATCCCAAAATCTATAAAACCCCTAAAGATCGTAAAATTCCTAAAATACCATAAAAGTCCCTAAATACCCTTAAAGATATTAAAAACCATTAAACTTCTAAAAACCATAAAACCCTAAAACAAGCATGAAAAACCTAAAAACCATAAAACAACCATAAAACCCCAAGAAACCCTAAAAATACATAAAACCCTTAAAACACATAAAAACCACCTAGAACCCTAAAAACCCTAAAAACCTAAAAGGCCCTAAAACCCCAAAAAGCCCTAAAAACCAAAAAATTACCTAAAGACCTAGAAAAAAAAAAGTAAAAAACGTAAAAAACAGAGACAAAAGAAAACCCCTTAAAATACTAGAATGGTGCTAAAAACACTAAAAGGAAAATAAAAACTCTAAAAACCCCAAAACCCTGAAAACCCTAAAATCCCTAAAAACCATAAAAACCCCAAAAACCCCAAAAACCCTAAACACCCCTTAATGACCTTAAATCCCTAAAAGACCCAAATAATCACTAAAACCCTAGAAACACAAAAAAATACATATAACACAATAAACACCCAAAAGATCCAAAAAACAATAATAGCATCTAAAACACCCTAAAAATCCAAAAAAATACCCAAATAGATATTGAAACCATGTAAAATGAGAAGAAAGAAAAAATACCCTAAAACCCAAAAATAATCTAAAAAACATAAAGGTCTATAGAAACCCTGAAACCCTTAAAAGAACCAAAAATCCCTAAAAGACACTAAAAAACCTAAAATACCTAAAAACCCTAAAGACCCTAAAATAAATTAAAACCTTTAAAGATCCTAATAACTGTAAAAATACAAAAACACCATAAAATCCCATAAAACCCAAAAAACCCCTAAAACATAAAAACCCTAAACACACAAAAACACCATTAAAACTCCTAAAACACTAAAACCCAAAAAAACCCAAAATCCACAAAAAAACTCTAAAAACTCCCAAAACCCCTAAAAACAAAAAACACTAAAACCCTAAAAAATGCTAAAAACCCTAAATACATTAAGAACCACAAAAACCACAAATCCACTAATAAACTTAAAATACTTAAAATACATAAAAACCCTAAAAATACTTTAAAACACTTAAGAACCCTAAAAACGCCTTAAATCCCTATAAATCCAAAAAAACATAAAAAAACATAAAATCGTAAAATATATAAAAACTCAAAAAAAAAACAAGAAAATATAAAAAACATTTAAACCCAAAATACCATAGAAAATAATATAACCACTAAAACCCCTAAAAACATAGGAAAACCATAAAACCAGAGAAAAACATAAATAACCCAAAAAACAAAAAATATATATGAAAAAAGACTAAAATCCAAGTAACCTATACCCTACACACAAAAAAACCTAAGCCCAACACCCTATACCTTATATCCTACATAGTAAACCCTAACCCCATAACCCTGCATCCAAAACTGTATGCCCTACACCCTACACACAAAACCCTACACCCAAAACCCTAAACCTACACCTTAAACCCTAAACCCTACACCCTAAACCCTATACCCTACACCATAAACCATAAACCCTACACCCTACACATTAAACCCTAAAACCTCCTCCATGAACCCTAAACTGTAAACCCTACACCATAAACCCTTAAAGACCATAAATTGATTAAAACCCCTAAATAAAACCCAAACCCCTAAAAGTCCCTATAATAACTTTAAAAACCATAAAACCCTAAAAACCCTAAAATCCCTAAAAATAATAACATACCCTAGAAACCCATAAAACCCCATAAAATGTTTTAAAAACACTAAGAAACATAAATGACCACAAAAACCCATTAAACACCTTAAAACCCTAAAAACCCAAAAAATTATAAGAACTATACAAAGACTTTAAACAAAAACGGCCCTAAAGGCCCTAAAAATACTTAATACTCTAAAACCATAAGATGATATTAAAACTCAAAACCCCTAAAATTTTCCTATAACCCCAAAAATCTCTAAAAATATCCTAAAACCCTATAACACCCTAAAACCCCTAAAACCCTTAAAAACTAAAAAGATAAAAACCCTAGAAAACCTAAAAACCCAAAACCCCTAAAAAACTAAAAACCCTAAAAATTCCAAAAAGAACCCAAAAATACAAAAAAATCCATATAAAAAACTAAAAACAATAAAACCCTTAAAAACATAAAACCCCCTAAAACCCTGTAAAATTCCATAAAGACATTAAAATACTTGAAATAATCTAAAATATCTATAAACCTCCCAAAACCCCTAACAAAAATTAAATCCCAAAAAACCCATAAAAGAAACCTAAAACCCAAAAAACCCCAAAAAATAATGAGAACCCTTAAAATACCCAAAAAAACTCTAAATGCACTAAACGACCCCAATAACTCTAAAAGAATCTAAAATCCACTGAAAGACACTAATGACACTAATGACCCTAAGGACCCTACAACAACTTTAGAATCCTGAAAACCCCTATAAGAATCCTAAATACCGCTAACCCCCATAAAAATGATAAAAACATCAATAACCACTAAAACACCCTAAAACCCCAAAAAACTCGAAAAACCCAAAAAACCCCCCCATAAATGGACTTTAAACCCCTAAAACCCATAAAAACCATTAAAAAATAAAAAACCCTAAAAAAAGTTCTCCCACCCCATAAAACTCTTAAACCACGTAAAAATATTAAAAAATACCTAAACCCCCTAAAATTCCAAAAAAACATTAAACCCCTTAAAATCCTAAAAACCCCTAAAAACCCAAAACCCCATAAAAACCAAAGAAAATTGAAAAATCATAGAATAATCAAAAATACAAAAACCCAAAAAAACCCTTAAAACACTAAAATACATAACCTTAAACAGTATACCATAATACCAAAACCCTGCAACCTAAACGTAATACCCTACACCTTAAACATTGAACACTACACCCTAAACCCTATAACATACATCCAAAACCCAAAACCCCATACCTGAAATCCCATACCATAACCATACTCCAAAAAACATAATACCTACACCCTAAACCTTATAATGTACACATTAAAACTTAAAAACCACATCCTAAACCATATAGTCTATAAAAAATACAAAATTCCCTATAGTCTACACCGTAAACCCTACACCCTAAACCCCATACCCTATATTGTAAGACCTAAACCCTAAAACCTAAACCATATACATTACACCCTATAGTCTAAATAACCTAAAACCTAAAGTAATAATAAATCTACCGAACACTTAAAAACTCTAAAGACCTTTAAAAATGGTTGAAAAACCTAAAAAATCTAAAAACCCTAAAAACCTAAAACACTAAAAAACCAAAAATATTCAAATACCAATAAAAAATATATAAACCATTAAAATATTAAAACCGTCTAAAAACTCTAAAAATACTAAAATCCATAAAAACCGTACCAAACCAAGAAATATATAAAAGACCTTTTAAACCCCTAAAGACCATAAAATCCCCTAAAAATTCTAAAAGACCATAAAAGATCATATGAAACCCAAAAACCCAAAAACCCATAAAAACCATGAAAAATCCTAAAATCACTAAAAACCACAAAAAATATAAAAAACCACTAAAATACATAAAAATACTAAAACAACCCTAAAGAACCTCAAACCAATAAACCCCTAAAAACACTATAAACACTTAAAACCATAAAAATTACATAAAACCCCAAAAATTTCCCTAAAACTAAAAAACCCGAAAACACCCTAAACCCTAAATGACCCTAAAACCCTAAATACGTGAAAAATCCATAAAACCCATAATACCTCTAAAAACTAAAAGAACCCTTGATTAGTATAAAACCAATAAAACACCCATAAACCCCTATAAATACCCTATAAAATTAAACCCCAAAAAACTATAAAATACCCTAAAGCCCTAAAAACTATAAAAACCCTTAAAACCCCCTCAAACCCATAAAAGACACTAATACTCCTAAAACCCCTAAAAACCCTAAAAAACCTAAAAATAGAAAAAAGAAACCCTAAATACATTTTAAAACCATTAAAACCACTAAAAATCCATAAATACCATTAAAACCCCAAAACCCCTTAAAAACCCTTAAAATCACAAAACAAAACCAAAAAAACTGTTTAGACCCCAAAAGACCCAAATATCCCTAAAACGCATAAAAAATTCCGTAAAAAAAATAAACCCATAAAAAATCTTAAAACCATGAAAAACACTACAAATCCTCAGAAAACCCTAAATAATCATAAAAACCCCCAAACCCCTAAATACCTGAAAAACCCTAAAACACTAAACCCCCCTAAAAATCAATAAATAACTCCAAATCCCTAAAAAATATTAAAATCCTAAAACAAACTAAAACCCCAAGAAAATTATTTGATCCCATAAAAAATATACAAACCATAAAAAACTCTAAAAGACCCTAAAAACCATAAACCCAAAATACCTAAAAGACCATAAAAACCACCAAACCCCTAAAAGATCGTAAAAGACCCTAAAATGTTATAAAACCCTAAAAGACCCTAATGTTCCTTAAAACCTCTATGAACCCTAAAAATTCTAAATACTAAAAAACCATAAATCCCAAAAAATCCTAAAAACTCTAAAACCCCTAAAAATATGATAAACCCAAATACCAGAAAAACCAAAAAATCCCTAAAAACTGCTAAAACCTCAAAGCCCTAAAAAATCTAAAAATCCCTAAAAATATTAAAATATTAATAAAAAACATAAAACCCTAAAAATTCCATAAAACAATGGAATACCATAAAAACTATAAAATTCCATTAAAACACTTTAAGATCCTAGAAACCAATAAAAAGGCTAAAAAACGAAAACCCCCTAAAATGCCAAAAAATTGTAAAATACCTAAAACTCCATAGAAACCCATAAAACCCTAAAAATACCTCGAAAATCCAAAATCCATAAAAGCCCTTAAAATTCAAAAATTCCCTAAAAGCTTTAAAAACCATTATAAACCAAAAAACCCCTTAAAAACTAAAAACCCTAAATAACAAAAAAAATACAAATAACATTATAACTTTCTAAAAATATTTAATCCCATAAAAAATATAAAATGCATAAAAACTATAAAAATACTAAGAACATAAAACACCTTAAAATGCTAAAATCATGAAAAAAATCCTTATAGCCCCTAAAACCCCATAAAACCCTTGAAGAACAAAAGAATCTAGAAAGACTATAATAACCCCTAAAAACCATAAAATACACTAAAACCATAAAACAACAAAGAACCTAAATATCCCATAAAACCCTTATAAGACCAAAAAACCTTTCACACCCTAAAATCTCTAATAACCCATAAAAACCAAAAATCCATAAAAACCCTAAATAACCGAAAACACTAAAAACCCATAAAACCTCTAAAACCCCTAGAAACCCTTAAAAACCCCAAGAACCCTAAAGAATCTAAAACCCTAAAAACCCTAAAATAATATAAAAAAACATATCCATCATAAAAACCCAAAAAAATTCTTAAACCCCCTAAAACCCCCAAAAAAATACCCCAAAAAACCCTAAATATCATAAATATGTAAAAACACTAAAAACCCAAAAAAACACTAAAACCCTTAAAAACACTAAAAAACAAAGAAATACATAAAACCCACATAACCCTAGAAAATATAAAAAACCATAAAACCTATAAAACCCTAAGAAACAATAAAAACAATAAAAACTTAAAAACATAGAAACCATAATAACCCCTTAAAAACTATAAAAACCATAAAAACTCTAAAAACTATAAGAACATTAAAAACCCTAAATCCTTTCCAAACTGTAAAGACCCTAAAAACTCTTAAAGGATTAAAAAAACCATAAAACCAATATAAACCCTCAAAACCAAAAAAAATCCTAACACTCTAAACACTCCTAAAACCCTATGAAACAATAAAAACCCTAGAAATCCATTAAATATCCAAAAACTCAAAAAATCCCAAAAACACCCTAAAACCCCTAAAAGAACATATAAACTCAAAAAAATACTAAAATACACTATAACCCATAAAATTCACTGAAAACATAAAGGATCCTAAAACCTCTAAATACCCTAAAGGACACTAAAAATCCTAAAAATACCCTAAAGGAACCTAAAAACCCAAAAAAACAAAAATTTCCATAAAAATACTAAAAAAATTAAAATTCCCTAAAAACCCCAAAATACCTTAAAACCCCCTAAAAATACTAAAACCAATTAAAATACCCTAAATACCCAAAAGACCCTAGAGGTGATGGAGCAAGGACGGGAGCAGGGCGACCAGGGGGTCCCCTCGTCTCCTCCGAACCCTGTGGAGGTGAAGATTGGGGATTATCCTCTAAGGCAGCCTAAACTGGTGGGGCCAGAAAGAGCATTTTCATCTCTGTGGATCTAAGAAATCGAGGGCGACAGCCACCTGTGAGTTATTGGAAGCGTCTGGGTCCAAGAAAATTGCAGATGCTGTGAAATCTGCAGCCTCACATAGCTTCACGGACTTTGATGCTCCCTCCCCCATCCGTGTTACTTGGAAGGGGCGGATTGCACATGTCTCGGAAAATCGGGAAGCGTTGGAAGAGCGAGCGAACTAATGTCAGTTTTCCATAATTGCGAGGGGGATTGTGTCGAAAGGAGAAAATATGTGGAAAAGTGTGGATCTTTCCAAGCACATTGTGGAGATATCGGGTTTTTCAGATAGGAAGATGGCAACAATGGGTCGTGGATTCTACCATATTATCTTTCCCTTTGATGAGCACAAAAGGCGAGCCTGGGGATTTGGGTCTTTTCACCATACACCTGGGCTGATGAAAATTCAAGACTGGGAACAAAACATTGATCCGTTCAGCATCAAGAACACCTTTTTGTAGATTTGGATCCGCATTTTCAAGTTGAATTGGTTTTATTTGCACCCGCGAATCCTATGGGGTATTGCTTCTGCAGTTGGATTTCCTATTAGAATTGAAAAGGAAACTGATAGCCCAAGATATGGGCACTATGCAAGAGTTTTGGTTGAGGTTGATGTGGCCAGAACTCTTGTTGAAGAGGTGGTATTCAACTCTCTCGAAGACTGCCTGTCATTGGAGATCCAATATGAGAGTTGCCCAAAAATATGTTCCACTTGTGGGTTCTTTTGCCATCTGGTTTCTGGTTGCAGAAGGTGAATTTCCTGCTCGAACTGCCTCTTAAAGGGGCATGATGCATCCAATTGCAGGAAGAACCGCGGGCTGGCCCCTCCGGTTGCAACTTCTTATGTTAGGGATGGCCCCGTTGTGGAAAAGCCTGTGGATGGGGCTTAAACAGTCGCTGAGGGTGGGAAGGAAGATGTGGGTATCTCTACCCCCCTGTGGAAAGTACCATCACACGCACTCCGGTGGACCCATATTGTGGGGGTTTGGATGCGACCCCTTTGCCGGTGATTCAATAGGCTCCCTCCTCTCCATCAGAAGTGGCAATGGGGGCAGGAGTCTGTTGCTCAGAAGGTGCTCTGGGTGAGGCTGACACCCCAGAGGCAAAGCCTATGCTATCCCAGACACTCCAATGGTGACCTGCATTGAGAAGGGTGAATCAAGTTTCCCCACACCTAAAGTGAAGCTGGTTTTCTCAGTGGTGGCCTATGAAAAGGCTGCGTGGAAGGTGAGGAAGGCTCTCTAGGAGGAGGCCATCGACACTCTGAACAAATGTAATCCAATTAGTGGCGTCTTCTAGAGCGACATGGTGGAAGAAGAGCAAGCGGATGAGGGTCTTGACAATGCCCCCACTGAAGCTCTTGAAGTCGTTATCGAGGATTTGCTGAAGAAATACCTCTTTCCAAATACTGAGAAGCAGGCTCTTGAACCCAAGAGGAAAGGAAGGAAAGGGAAGGGAATGGGAATGGGTAATACCCCCTCCCCTATTAACTCTAAGCCCCAATGAAGACTATGTTCTGGAATTGCCAAGGGCTGGGGAACACCCCCACGACTACAGCCCTCAGGAACTTTCTCTTGCACAAGAAGATGATTATTGGGTTAGCTGAACCCATGATCAAGTTTGATAGTAGAAAGGTGTTAACTAGGATTCTCTTGGCTACTCTCTCATCTCAACGAATAAAGATAGAAATGGAATTGGAACCTTATGGGTCTTGATGCATCATAGTGTCCAGATTGTCTCATTTTCCTCAATCCTGTAAATGATCTCTGTTACAATCCATGGAGTGGATGGGATCCTCACCGTCTCTTTTGTTTATCTTCTTGTTTGTACATTACCCGCATGAACCTTTGGATAGGGATGGTGTAGATAAGTGATGACATTGATCCCAATTGGAGGGTTATCGATGATTTCATTACGGTCCTGAGACCGGAAGAAAATCTTGGTCCACATTTTTCTCGCACTACAGTAGTTTATTTGGCTTCATGCCTTGACCAATGTGATCTTTTTGAGGACTCTATTTCTAGGGAAGACTTCACTTGGGGGCGGTACACCGTTAATGGAAAGTAGGAGAGAAAACTGGAGAGGTGTTTTTCACACATGGGAGGTGGTGGTTTTCCTGTCCTGTCTGGCTTCAACCTCCCAAAACTCAACTCAGATCACAACACCCTTATTGTTGAACTTAGGGAAAGAGTCCAAAGATCCTCACCCCTGCCATTCAGATTCTGAAATGCCTGGATCACTGTTCCAGGATGCCGAGAAGAGCTATTAGGAGTAGGGAGTAATAACTTCTCAGGTAGTCCCCACTTTATCTTGACTTCTAAACTGATGGAAGTTAAGCGTCGATTGAAAGAATGGAGCAAAAGGTCCTTCTCAGGGTTGGATGGGGATATAAAAGTGGCTTAATACCATCCTTCCGAGTGTAAAATTAGAAACCAGAGGCTAAGTGTACCATCAGAGGAAGAGTTAGACTGCACTCTAAGCTGGATGAGCTGCTTTCCCTCAATGTGAAACTTTTGAAGGTGCAATTCAATTTTATATGGCTTTAGGATGGGGATCGCAATACTAAGTTCTTCCATATCATACATAAGGAAAGAAGAGTTAGGAGTAATCTGAGTGCTGTCAGAGTTGAAGACTAAACCTTCACCACAATGGAGGATATCGTGAAGGCTGCGGTGGAATATTTCCAGGTCCTGTACACTGATGATGGGAAGACCTCCCCCATGATTTTTGACTCCATCACGACGTGCATCACAGTACAACAAAATGAGATCCTTACGGAGGCCCCTTATGAGGGTGAAGTTAGGGAAACTCTATTTTATTTGAATATGGACAGCACTGCAGGTCCAGACGGTTTTGGCAATAAGTTCTTCATGTTTTAATGGGACATCCTCCGTGAGGATGTCACAAATTCGGTCAGGGAATTTTTCCACTCGGGCTCCATCCCCCATGGTGAAAATGCCAACTTTATCTCATTGATCCCAAAGAAAGATAATGCCATTGTTATTAGTGACTTCCGACCAGTTTCCAATGGCAACATAGTTCCAAAGCTGATTAGCAAGATTCTGGTCCTTAGGTTGGGCACGTTTCTGGGTGACATTGTGACCCCAAACCAATTTGGATTTGTTCCCTGGCAATGCATCCAATTGTGTTTATTCACTACCTCGAAAGGGATTAATATTATGAGGTGGAAATCGAGAGAAGGTAGATTTGCGCTTAAGCTTGACATCTCAGAGGGTTTTGATACTATGAAATAGATCTTTATCATTAAGGTCCTGGAACGATATGTCTTCTCAAGTAGATTTATCAAGCTAATATCTATCATTATTCACAGTGCCAGTGTGTCAGTTCAGATCAATGGATCCCCCATGTCTTTTTTCAATGCTTCCGTGGAGTGCGACAGGGTGATCCAATGTTGGGATTTATCTTTGCTATCGTGGAGGATTACATGAGTCGATGCCTCCTTGATCTTGTACAAGCAGGAATTTATTCTCTAATTAAGGTAGGAAGATACCTGTATGTCCCCTCACATATTCTTTACGCGGATTACATCCTTATGTTTGGGCAGGCGAACAAGAAGACTTTGTCCACAGTCAAGAATATCTTCTACCATTATGAATGCATGGCTAGGAAAGCTATAATCTGGATGAAATCTTCAATTTTCATTGGCAATGGGATCTCCCCTGCTAGACAGCTCTGCATCGTGAATGGGATGGGTGTTAAGTGTGATTTCCTACCCTGTACTTACCTCAGTGTGCCCCTCTTCTTGGGGAGAGTCAAGGGTGCCTACTTTGAGAGCATTACTTCCAAGATTACGCTAAAAATGTCGAAATGGAAGGGTAAGTGTCTCTTCCTGGCTGGAAGGGTCTGCCTGGTTAACTTGGTCATCACCTCCATGTTCGTGCATGATTTTTTTATTTAAAAATGGTTGGCTACTCTTCTCAAAAGATTGAATGCCAAAACAAGGAATTTTTTCTGGATTGGCTCATCTAGTGAGTGGAAATTGTTCTCAGTTTCATGGAAGCATTGCATAAAGCCAATTGATTTGGGCGGGTTTGGAATCAAGGATCTACGGAATTTCAATGATGCCATGATTGGGAATTTTACCTGGAGTCTTCTTCAGCCTCATAGTGGTGGCCTGGACTTCATTGGGGAAATATTTAAAAACAGGCTATGTGACGTTTTTGCTGGGTACGTTTCCTCCTCCGTTTGGCCAGCTTTATGATCCTCTTACTAGGATATAATGACTCAATCAAAATGGATCGTTTCACGGTCCTCCGCCTTGAACTGCTGGTCTACCCCTTGGCTGGATCAGACCCTTTAGGAGGTGACGATGCCTCCCCATGAAATGCAGAACTTAACCATTGCTGGCCTCATCTAGCCGCAGGATGACCTGGGGACCTTTCTCTCGAATGATATTGCGATACAGATTCAGAAATATGCCTTTGCAGACACCGATACCCTTATTTGGCGGCCCAGTATGGTGGGTAAATTCAACACCCACGACTTTTACCTCCTGAAGTTCAAACATGGGTTGACCTCTCCATCGTGGCTGTCCAATTTCAGGGTTCCTTTCATCCCCCCTTCGCATTTTGTTCTAATCTGGAAAATTTGGCGAAATCGGCTTCCAACTCATGCACAGATAAAAGTGGCTGGCTGACATCTTGCTTCTTCTTTTTTTTTTATGCAGGGTGGCGGAGGAATACTGTGATCATATCTTCCTAAATTGTACCTTTGCCTCTAGCCTCTGGCGTTATTTGTTGCAATGCTTCGGCATGAATTGTTGCCTCCAAGGATCGATCTATGAATTTTTTCAAGGTCTGGTGGAGACGAAACAAAGTGATTAGGTGCATAATCTGTTTCTTGCTGGTGCGGAGGATTTCATTCATTATGTCTGGGCTTCCCGTAATGCCTCTGCCTTCAACCGGTATCCCCTCACGCTGTATGGAGGAGTGGTTTCAGTGCACAAGATGATTCATAATGCCTCAAGAATTCAAATAGGTTCGATGTGGAATTATGTTAATGATCTAACTCTACTGCGCTATCTTAGGGTTGCTGGAAGATGCAAGAAACCAATGGCCATGAAGTTGGTTAGATGGATTCCTCCAATTCCAGCATGGTTGATAGTCAATGTTGACAGTGCGGTACTGGGATCCCTGGGGCCCTCAGGGTGTGGCGGCGTCTTTCGTACCTCAATAGGGTTTATCAAGGGATGCTTATTTCATTTTATTGGAGATGGTTATGCCTACGAAGCTGAACTTTGGCCCATTATAAATGCTGTGAGATACGTGAGCCGGTTTGGGCGGCAGCGGATCTGGATTGAGTTGGACTTGATGCCGGTGGTCGCTGCTCAAAAGAAATCTTCCAGAGAGGTCCCATGGAGATTACTTCCATATTGTATTGAGTTCCTTCATACCTCTAGATCTCTGAGATTTACTGTGTCTCATGCCTATAGGGAGGCCAATTCGCTGGCAGCCGCTCTTGTGAAAAGGGTGATTGATGAAAGATGCTCGATGAGGTCCTTCGTGTCCCCATCTTTTTGTTCTCCGTTTGTTGATTTGGATATGAAGGGTGAGACTCACTCTCGCCCTTTTCGATCAATCTTGTAACCGTCTCTCTATGTTTTATGGATTTTGGGGGGCTAGGCTTGCCTAGCCCTGATCCTATTCTGCACAGAAGACCCTACAAACACTAAACCCCCCCACCCCAAAAGACCCCAAAATACTTAAAAACTCTAAAACCCCTCAAAACCCAAAAAACTCTAAGTATATTTAACGATCATTAAATGTTAAAAAAACCATAAACAAATTAAAACACCCAACAAACAGTAAAAACCCTAAAAAATATTAAAATCCTAAAATTCCTAAAACCCATAAAAACCATAAGGACCCAAAAAATCCTAAAAAATGTTAAACCACTTAAAAACTCAAACACCCTAACATTCCTTAAAACCATTAAAAACCCAAAAAACTAGAAAAGACCCCTAAAATCCCCAAAAAACCAAATAGACCCAAAATACTCGAAACACCCTAAAACTCCTAAAACCCTTCACACCTACTTAAAACCCTAAAAACCATAAAAACCTAAAAAAACCCTAAAGTCACAAAAATACTAAAATAACCTAAAACCCTTAAAAACACTAAAATCATATAAAACCCCTAAAAGACCCTAAAACTCTAACATTCCCTAAACAACCCTAAAACCCCTAAAACATAAAAAAACATTAAAAGACCCTGAAATCAAAATCCCATAAAAGAACCTTAAAATAAAAAACCCTAAAATACAATAAAACACCTAAAACCCAAAAGAGCCAAACAAAATCCTAAAAATCCCTAAAATCTCCAAAAACTATAAAAACCCATGAAATAATTTTAATACCACAAAAATTTTTAAAACCCTTAAAAACCATAAAAACCATAAACCCTACTAAAAACCTTAAAAACCCCTCAAAACTAAATACCCACTAAAATCCACTAAAACCCCAAAAACCCCTAAAAAAAACCCTAAAACCTATAAAAAACTTTCTTAAAATCCCTAAACATCCCAAAAACCCCTAAGGACCCTCAAAACCCCAAAAACCCATTTAAACACTAAATATTCATAAAAATACCTAAAACATCTTAAAGCTCTAAAAAACCATAAAGCCCCTAAAAATTACAAAAAACCCATAAACCCCCTAAAACCCCTAAAAACCTATAAAACTACCAAAACCCCATAAAACCCATAAAAATAGAGAAAAACCATAGAACTCCTACAACTATAAAAACACCTAAAAATACCAAAAACCCTAAAACCCCCCTAAAAGAAAATAAACCCCCTAAAAGTCCCAAAATACTAAAAAAATCCCTAAAAGAACCTTAAAACACAATAGAAACCTGAAAATACCCTTAATACCCCTAAAACACCCTAAAATACCTAAAAATACTAAAACCCCTAAAACACCATAATAACCAAAATCCCCAAAAAGCCTAAAAACATAAAAACCCAAAACAACACTAAAAACCTAAAACCCCATAAAACCCTAAAACTCTAAAAGATCATAAAAATCAATAAATCCTTAAAAACACTTAAATCACCTAAAACCATAAAAAACTAATAAACCCTAATACACCATAAAAACCTAAAAACCCTAAAAATCCAAAAAACACTAAAATCCATAAGAAGAAAAAAAAACTTAAATATTAAGACCCTTAAAACACCTAAAACCCTATAAAACACTAAAAACATAAAAACCCTAACAAATCCCTTTAAAATTCCTAGAAAAATACTATAGACCATAAAACACTAAAAATACAAATATAAAATGTATGAATAAAATAATAACTCTATAAAGAGAAAATATTTCATCCCTACCTCCTACCCAGCTTCAATACCCAGACTAATAGGCTCAGTATTAGATGGAGGGGTCCCCAGGGTTGCCTCACTAGAACCGACATCAGTAGGGATGTCATAAGTATCAATCAAAAGGATTATATATTCTTTATGTTTGGAAAGATGATGGTTAAAGTATGAGCCCCCCATAAGATGATTTGATTGATGGGGTTAGGTTCATTCTCCCCTCAAAACCAATGAGGAGGGTATGCTAGACATAGGTATAGTAGAGGTTACCAACTTCGGTGCCCTCTGAAATTCATTTCCTAGTATCCAATTAGTACAATATTTTTTCTACGTCTGGAATAATCTCCAAAAATATTTATAGAAACTCGCATGAAAGTTACATAAATTTGAATGCCATAATATTCATGGGTCACATCAATCAAATCTATAATAGTATGACTGGATGTGTCTCCCAAATTTGAGGAAGGGGAAAGGGGGAAACCCATTGAATACACCCAAATTTTAGATAAAATTTATATGGATCATATAATTCAAATATGGATTCTTCATCCACTCACATATCTAGAAATCCATCTCATAGAGGGATGATATAACAACACTCCTCCAAGGTTCCTTCACCATTATCAACCACTATGTAGGAGGGTGTTGAGTAGAAATGGGGAGAGTTTCTCAAACATTTGATAATTACATTGATACCAAGGGATCTTAGGTGGAATCCATCAATATTATGTAATGCAGGATGAAATAAAGATCAAGGAATTGTCACGGTATGCTGGTATTCAAAACATTGGTAGTGTTTCTCCACCCAACTATACAAGAATTATAATTTCCCACAAAGGCGATGAAGATGATTTCCTTCTTACATGTGGCCTAGTAGTTAATAAATATGCTATAGGGTGGTATAGAAAGGTTAATACGGAATTCTCCTTCCAATTTGACTGTAAATATTAGAGTACAGACTCTAACACTAGTATAAACATCCCAATATCGGAAGAGACATCCTCTCAAAAACATGGAAAAGAACCCCACCAACCTAAAATCAAAGGGTACACATGGATGAATTATATAACCCCATTTAGTTTATTGAGCCACCTCAAGGGTATCTCTATATGAACATTGAATATTATCGGATTTTTTGGGTAGGGTGAGTCCTACTACGGAAAACCTTTGGTCTCAAACCAATGATTTTTAAATTTAACCCTATCCAATCATCAAAAGGAATATGTGAGAGGGAATGGAAGGGGTAACCAAGAAATATCTCTTCCATGGTTAGAAGATCCTTTTCCAGTAGATATATGTTTTCACTATTGTCCCAGATATTAGAGGCAGGAAAAAACTCGTCATATATATTTCTCAATATGGGAAGTCCCCTTAGTTGATACATATCCCAAAAAACGGATCCCTATATAACCATGTGATATATGGATTGTGTTCGTACTCAATCATTGTGGACTCATTAGTTTGGGTAGCACCTTAGTTGGTGAATAAATTACAAATTGGGAAACACACATTTCCTGGTACAATCCAAAAACCTCTAATCAGGAAATTCCATAAAATTATGGTGCACACATAATGCCCAGGCCCATTCATCTAAGAAGCTCCCTTCAGACCAAAAAAACCTACTTAGATCCACACCATACATTTGGATTTCATCATGAGAGATTAAGAATAAATGGATAGTCTTAAAATAATAATTACAAAGATATATCACTATTGTTCAAGTAGTTTTGTGTCCCCAAAGAGCCATTCAGAATGAAGACATTATCCAAAACTAAACTAGGAATAATTTTCCCTGTAGAAGAAATGTTTACTTTCACACAGTCCTCAGTTGTCTCAACCAAGGAAGATGGGATATTTTGATCTAATTGTGAAATAGGATCATCGTCTGGAAGGACAAAATTGAAATGCGACAGTCTAGTTAGAAAAGTGTATGCTAGAGGTCTTGGAGAAAGGAGGCTCCTTAGAATACTCTCGTGAGGAATGATGTGGCGTCAATGTTCTCAACTATTATAGTGTGTCTTCTAGTCGTATTTTTAGATGAGAAATCCATTTAATCATTGAGAAAAATATATCAATTTAAATTTTAAATCATCTCATAATTAATATGTATCCCAAGAATAATCAGTTTGCAAAAGTATTGGTATGTGAACAATTAGTTCATGGAAATCTCTCAATTGAAAAACCATTAATCCTCGAAGACCCTGGCCCGAAAAGTGTATGCTAGGAAATCATCTCTTCACGGAAAGATCAATCTGTGAATAATTCCACTTCTATGAAGAAATTAGAACTCACCATTTTTATATTAAAATTACCAGTTCAAGGGTGAAAGATCTCAGTATGGGTATGAGGAAATCTGCAAAGGAGTTCGGTTTGTAGAAATTTTAAGTGATTTGGGATTTATGGGAGCACTGATTTCACTGAGATAAATATTAATAAGATAAATGAGATATCTCCCTATATATAGGCATGGTACTCTATGGATGATCCACTAATGTACGACAAGGTAGCTCAAAAATGGAATGCTTCCTTCATCGAAATAGGTTCCTCTTCACCCCTGTCAGAACCCATTTTGATGGGGGCATTTTTTGTGTCCCACAAATTCAACATATAGAAGAAGATAATTAATTAGAATTAGAAAAGTAATAAAAAAAATCAAATGAATATTTAAAGAAAAAAATATTCAATGGAACAAAATTTTCTAAGGAAAGACATGATTTTGCGAAGAAACATCCTAGCAGGGCCAGTGTGTGTGATGGAAGCCCCCCGATAATGGTTTCAAACTCAACATTGATGGCTCTTATAGAGTAGGGGAGATGCGTGGGGGAGGGGTGTTCCGCCACTCCCGAGGTAGGGGAACAAGGTCGCAGATCATCTTTCCTCCTTGCCCATCCAAGGCTCTAATGCCACGTGCCTTCAAACAATATCTACCTTTAAACCGAGGGGGTGAATCTGATTCGAGGGGATTCCCTTGGTCTCCACTACGTTAGACCCCCATAGGCCTGTCATGTTTTTCATGTTTCCCTTGCTCCTTTCCCTTTTAAATAAAAAACTAATGTTATGATGATGAAGAAACAACCATCATCGGACCACCTGTCCGAATGGAGTTCCTCTGCCTCATAAACAGAAAATGGTTCATGGATGGGGTAGAGCCAGTGGTTCCCTACTAATGAAATAAATTTATTTTTAGAAAGGGGTAGTGAATTATGCTCTCACAAACAATTTCTCGCTTGAACTAAACCATTCATGGGGAGGGGTGGTGAATTTCGCTTCTGAAAAATATTTCACTCTGAACTAAACTATTTGTGGGGTGGGGTGGTGTCATCGGCTTCCAAAAATGAAAAAAAAGTCATTTGAGTACCTAGGATGGGATTTTGGACACCATTAATTCCCCTCCCAAGTAAGTCTTTTGGGGGATGGGAATTCCCCATGGGCTCCCATGAAAAGTGTCACGTGTCCCAACTACAGACAACCAACTACACTAATATATAGTTCTTATGATTCTCTATAAATAGACCCCTAGGGGAACCGAGAAGGGGATTGGTTGATTGAGAGAAGGAGAGATTGATTGATATATTGACATATTTGTAGAAGGACTCCTTAGATGATTTCCCATAGGTAAAACCCACCACATAGCATTAAGAAGGGTAAAAATATCCATTTCCAGCGTACATCCGGTGACGCACAAAACCAATGGCCCCTTTGTAACCAGGCATCCCACATATAAAAAGTCTATACGTATAGAACCATTCCCCACATAGAAAATCACTAAGTGGAAGAACTCGATTTGGCTTAGCACCATGCTAAACGGTTGGAACCCTGACCCATGTAGAAAATCACTATGCCAGAGGAACTCAATCCCATATAGTACTATACTACACAAATGGAACATATCCCCACATAGAAAAGTGATACAAAGACCAAAATCATGTCCTCATACCAAAATGGTATGAGTATAAACCCTTACCCACAAAGCATTACACTATGCAGATGGAAACCCATCCAGCACAAGAACATGCCATATAGAATGGGTTATCCTAGGGTGTTCCACACTTAGGATAAAATCATCCCTTCAATTGTATCATTAGATCCTATGATGAACGTCCATGAACCAGTCCAATGGCTTAAGGAAAATACCTCTTCCAAATCCACTGGATATTTATGATAAAATAAACGGGCACATCAGCGTTCCCTTTTATGTTAGATACCCATGGTAAGCGGAGTCATGTGGGTAATAATTATCATGATGCGGACCCTCAGAATGCCCCCATGTTTATATTCCCATAGTTAAATGGGTTATAAACATAGGATACCAATGTGAAACTCCCCATTCTAGTGATTTAGAGGAACCAGTAGACTTTCCCTTCGATGAGGGACATTGTTAAATACTCCCCCCTCTCCAAGAACTGATTTCAGGGAACTCATCAAGAGGTAAGACCCTTTCCTTTTATTGTAGGATGTGGAACTTACGTCTCTACTTTTTCACACCCTAGGATGTAGCTGGATAGATCACTTAATGTGACTATCCTGATTACCAAAATATAATAGGGGAGGGAACACTCAAATCCCTCTCTCTCTTTCCCTTTAGCCTCCAACACTATCCATTAGCAAATAGGGTGAGATCGTATGATCATTAGACCTACTGCATCCTCTTGTTTCTCACACCAAGAATGACTAACATGGTCATAGAGGTTAGTATAATTTATAACATCCTCATGATATCAAACTTCAAATGGGACTTCTTTATTGATGTGAGCCCCAACATCAAACCCAAATGGTCAGCTTCAATGCATAAGCCCCAACCAAGTCCCTCCATATGGCCAACTTCCATTAATATGACCTGTCCTCAAATGGGGATTATCCAAATATATATGCCCCAGTCAAATTCCCCCAAGTGGGATGTTTCTACATGTTATCCCCAATGAGGACCCCTTTTGGGCCTCCTCTATGGTCTAAGCCCCAATGTTACAAACTACATTGGATTTGATTCCCAACTAACTGGGATACGTAGGATGCTTCTAAAAGGTCTAAAACTGACACCCAAATCCTCCTTAACTTTTATTGGTCCATATTCCCAATAGTTTTTCACCCTCACAAGAGACCACATCTCTTTCGAGTCCCACGGGCCACTTGAACATATGTCCCACACCAAACATTGACTAGGCACCATCCTCATAAACGTCTGTGTGCCATGACATTAAACTACATTTTTGGGTCATTGTCACATGACCCTAAAAGGTGATGTGTCTAGTTAAACAACATTGAACTAAGTGGGTTCTAATTCCTCTCACAATGATATGTTGGAATCCCATCTTACGGTTTCAATCCTAACATCAAAATGACTTCCATCCCCAATGGATGATGATAAAATCCATTGCGCCCCATCATACTACGAAAGACCAGCGTCATCCCAAAAAATGACCATGGAATTTATTATTGTTCCACTGAAGGGTAACATTTATGGTGAACCTCGAATACATATAGATCCCTTTATCGATGGAGAAACTCAGATGCATACAGATGATTCTGAATGCATGCATTTTCATGATCCATCGCGACCTAGGGGTAATCCGAAGACGCATTCTCAGGAATAATCCAAGGATTCATGAACAAATGAACATGAATAAAATCTATATTAGAGCCCTATAATAGGTAATAGTTATCCCAAAATGGTTTTCTAATCCTGATTTCCCATAATCTTGACTAATGGGAGTTCTTATGTGTCGTTGGCCAAGTTACCCAACTAGAACCTTCCATGGAAAAGTAGGTCCTTGAATTATGGATATATGAGTCATTGGATATTTCTAGATCCATTAACAAAACCCATTGGAGACTATCTGAAGACCTTGAATTCGAAGTTAGTGATTTAACACCATTCAACCCCATACAATCAACCATTCTGGCCAAAAAAACACCTTCAGTGAAAAATAATAGTAACCCGATGTCAGAAAATTGACTACAACACATCCTTCACAATATAAAAAAATAATCTACCCATTCCCCATCATACCTTTTCACTCTTTACCTTAGACAAACACTTTCTAGTGAAACAACCCTAAACACATAAAAACACTAGAACCCATAAAAACCCTAAAACCCCCCAAAAAATCCTAAAAGACCAAAAAAATTCCTAAAAACCCCAAAACCCTAAAAACCAAAAAACCAGTTAAAAACCTAAAACCCCTAAAAACCCTAAAACACCCTAAAACCATAAAATAATAAAAACCATAAAAACATCAAAAAAATACTTAAAGTAAAATAAAACCTCCATATCCTTAAATACCCATAAAAACTCTAAAAACCCTAAAAATCCCTAAAAACATTAAAAATCATAAAACTAATTAAAAACTCTGAAACCCTTAAAACCCCTAATAACCTTATAAATACCTAAAAATCCTTAAAGAATCTAAAAACCTCTAAAATACTAAAAATACCTAAATTACCCTAAAAACCATGAAAACCCCTAAAATCCTGAAACCCTATAATATCCTAAAAAACTAAAAATCCTTTAAAATTTTAAGAAATCACTAGGAAACCCTAAAAATATTTAAAAAAACTAAAACCTCGAAAACCCTAAAAAATACCATAAGAACCCTAAAATATCCTAAAAACATTAAACCCCTAAAGACCCCAAAACCCTAAAAACTCATAACAGACCCTAAAACCCTAAAACCCTAGAAAAACCTTAAACCCCTAAAAACCAAAAAAACCTAAAAAACCTAAATGACACTAGAAACACTATAAACTCAAAAGGCCCTTAAATACACTAAAAATCAATAGAAGTATCTAAAAACTCAAATGGGCCCTATAAACTATAAATACCCTAAAATACCTTAATTTTATTTAAAAAGATACACACCCAAAAAGACCCTATAAACCCTAAAAAACCTAAAAACTATAAAACTCTTAAAATCTATAGAATGCTGTGTAGAAACCTAAAAACTCTTAATCAATAAAAACAAAAAAAATAAAATAAAATACCCTAAAACATGATAAATCACCAAAAAACAATAAAAAAGTATGAACCCTAAAAAACCCATAAAACTTGTAAAAACACTTTTAAACCCTAAAACCCCAAAAATATCCTAAAATCCCCCAAAAAATTAATAGTCCATAAAAACCTAGAAAACCTAAAAACCTAAACAACTATAAAGCCCCTAAAAACCTAGAAAAAACTAAAACCCATGAACAACTTGAAAACCCCTTAAAAAACTTTAAAATCCACTAAAAACCATTAAAACCCCAAAATACCCAAACAACACTTAAAACACAAAAAACCCTAAACCCCAAAATACCCATAAAATCCCTTAAAAACTACAAAAACCCTAGAAACCATAAAAACCCAATAAAACCCCCATTGAAAACCCCAAAACCCTACAATCCCCTATAACTCATAGAAAACTCTAAAACCCATAAACCCCAATAAAACCAAAAACCACACAAAACCCCACAAAACCCTAAAACCCCTAACACTCGTTAAAAATCCCATAAACCCAAAAAACCTAAGAACTGAAAATATCCCAAAAATACTAAAAACCCTAAAATAGAAAAAATAGCTATTTTACCTTAAATCCTTGAAAAAAATTAAAACCCTTAAATAACCTAAAAAATACCTAAACCCCAAAAAGCCCTAGAAAATAATAATCCCCTAAAACTCTAAAAACCCAAATAAACCCAAAAGACCCATAATATCCCAAAAATACCAAAACCACTTAAAATCATAAAACACCGCTAAAATACACTATAAATGCCCAAAAACTATGAAATACCCTTGAAATCCAAAAATATTATTAAAGAACATAAAAAACTAAAAAAATCCTAAAATATCCTAAAAATCCTAAAATTCAATAAAAACCCTCAAACAACCTAAAATCTCTAAAACCCCTAGAAATACCTAAAAAACATTAAATAATAAAAAACCCTAAAAACTCTAAGAAACCCAAAAACCACTAAAACCCCCACAACATCATAAAACACCTAACCCCCCCCCCCCACAAAAAAATCAATAATGATAAACCACATAAAGACCATAAGAACCTTATAATAACCCAAAAAACACTTAAAAATTGGAAAACCCCTAAAAACCTAAAAACACTGGAAATCTCAAAAAAATGTTAAAAACTCAAGAAGCCCTTTAAAACCCATAAAACCCTAAACCTCCAAAATATCTAAAAAAAACTAAAAATTCTAACTGTACCTAAAACCTTAAAAATTACCTCTCATTTTCTCTTCCTTGGTGGGATATTTGCGAGTCGGTTGAGGGGAGGAACTTCGTTTGTGGAGGAAAGGGATGGGGATTCGCGTGGATCCTTCATCGGCTTCTTCACTCAAAGACCTGGGTAAGGGTTTCCTCCCAGCAGATCGGTTGATATGGTGACAAGGTTCAACAAAGGTACAGTGCGATGTTCTGGTTATCTTGGATGTTGGTTCTCTGGCCTTCTCTTCAGGGAGATTCGTTTTCCGGAAAGCTTTGCTGTTGCTCTGAGCTGCGTGATGGAAGATGGAAGATTCAGATGGATCTGGGTCGATCTATAAGTGATGTAATCAGTTAGATGGCGTGCGTTATTAGATCTACTGGTCAACGACTTGCGTTGAAGATTCAAGTTTGGATTTATGGTCCCTTGGATATTTCTATATTTATCACTGTAGACTTTGGGTGGCTCAAGCTGTGCTGGGATCTGAATGATTTTCTGGTCTACAGTTTGTTGGGGTACCAAAATGGTTCCTTTGGTCCACTGCTTTCTGCTGATAATCTTGGTTGGGGCCTGTTTCTTGCGGATGATCTTGGTTGGTTCACATTCTGCTGCATTTTGGTTTTGGTTTATTCTTTCCTATGGTGACAAAGTAGTTTATTTGGTCCCAATATGCTAGTTTTGTTTGTTGGTTGTGATATGAGGTGTTGCATTTTGGTCGTGCATTGTGGTGTTTGTGTTGATGGAAGGGCACTTTGGGCTGAGGAGCTGGTGGTTCTTCGCCCTTGGATGTGTTGTTGGGTGCGCTATGATGGAATGTTGTTTGTTTTCGGGATGATATGTGTTGCTGATGATGTCTTTGCTTCTGGTGCTGGTGATTCTGTTCTGCTGGAAATAGACCTGTTGAAACTATGGACTGTGTTATGCTGTTTCGTTGCTGGCGTGGTTATGATTCGATGTGGATGTTGGCTTTTGGTTTTATTGTGTGGTGCTGGTTGTTGTTCTGCCTTTGGGTGATGCAGATGTGTTTCTGGGTGTTCTACTAGGTGTGAGTTGATGAAGGCTGACTAGTTTGAAGGTGATTGTTACTGATGGTTCTTGGAAAGGGGTGTTGCTTTACCCCAAAGTGATGAAGGTGAGATTTATGACTATGGTGATGATGGTTCTATGCTATTGGTGGTGGATCTTCTTGGTGAGAAGGTGTCAGATACTGGATTTTGTGATCTTGGATGCTGGTTATTGGTTAGTTGTGAGCTTCTGGATACTGGTCAATGCTGGATGATGGTGGTGGCTGCTTGGTTTTGTGTGTTCTTTCTTTTTCCTTTTTTGATTTTTCTTTTTTGGGGTCTTTTTTGTCTTGCATTGTAACGGGTTTTTGGTTGTGGGTCGTTTGACCCCTCCCCTCCCATGTCTGTTGTGTCTCTTTTTTTATAATAAATTTGGGGGGGGGGGCAGGAATAGCCCGACCCTCACATCTTCCTTTCCCTAAAAACCTTAAAATCCTAAAACCTTAAAACCCTTAAAATAACCTAAAATAATATATAAACCCAGAAAACCCCTAAAACCAAATAACACTTAAAACCATAACAACCCATAAAAACGCCATGAATCCTGACAAAACCCTAAAACCCTAAAACCCCTAAAACCCCTAAAACCCTAATAACAAATAAAACCCATGAGAACCCCTAAAACCCCCTAAAACCCTAACACTCCTATAAATACAAAAAACCCAAAAAACCATAAAAACCATAAAATGACACAAAATCCCCTAAAATCCCAAAAAAATCAAAAAAAAACCTCTAAAAATCCTAAAACCCCTAATAGCCCCAAAAAACTCTAAAACACCAAAAAACCTATAAAAGACTATACCCCCTAAAAGATCCAAAAAATCCCTAAAGTCTATATAAAAGCAACAAATACCTAAAACAACTAAAAAACATTAATAACCCTAAAAATCCCTTAAAACCTTTTAAATCCAAATTAATCCTAAGAACACTACGAACACCCTAAATTACTAAAAAACCTATAACCCCTAAAACTCATAAAAAACATAAAAATCCTAAAAATATTCCTCTACCGAGTTTTGAACCTGGGCCTTGTGGATGCACTTAAAGACACCTCACCAACTGGGCTGAGGCTCATGTGCTAAATACACTAAAACCACAAAAATTACTTAAAACCCTAAAACCCTTAAAAAATATATTATGATCCCAAAAACCCAAAAAACCATTAAAACAAGTAAAATCTCAAAACCCCCCCCCCCTCAAACACCCCTATAAATCCTAAAACCAAAAAAACACAAAAAAAACCAAATATCCCTAAAAGATCATAAAACCCACTAAACCCTGAAAAACCCTAAAAACTGATGAAACCCTAAAACTCCTAAAAATCATTAATCTCATAAAACCCTAAACCCATAAAAACTCCAGAACCATAAAAAATCATAAAACCCCACAAAACACTAAACCCAAAACCCTTTACCCTTAACCTGAAACCCTACTTGCTAAAACTTATACACTTCACCCTAAACCTTAAACACTACTCCTCAAACACTATACACTACACCCTAATCACATAGACTTATACCCCAAACCCTATACCCCATGTACTAAACATTAAACCCTGCACCCTAAACACTATAAACTACAACCTAAACTTTAAACCCTACACCCTAAACCCTAAAATTTACAACATAAACTATAAACCCTACACTCTAAACCCAAATTAAATAACCTAAATCCTAAAATATCTAAAAACCCTAAAACATGAAAAGAAGAAAAAAAACTTAAAATAACCTAAAATAACCTAAAACCCCTAAAAATCCTAGAAGTCCCTAAAAACCCTAAATCCTTTAAAGATCCTGAAAACAATAAGGAACCCTAAATGTTCCTAAAACCCCTAAAAACATAGAAGCCTATAAAATCCCCTAAAATCCCATAAAAACTAAAATAAACTAAAAAACAATAAAACAATAAACCACTCTTAAAATCGAGAAAACCCCTAAAAACCCATAAAAACATTAAAAACCCACTAAAACTCAAAAAACCCTAAAACAACTAAAAACATTAAAACCCCTAAAACCCCATAAAAATATAAAAAACACCTAAATTAATTATAAATACACGAAAATACAAAAAACCATAAAAGACCCTCAAACCTCTAATAACACCCTAAAAATACCCTAAAAGCCTACTAAACCCTAAAAAATCCCCAAAAAAACTAAAATCCCAAAAAACTGTAAAACCCATAAAAACCCAAAGAAACCCTAAAAAAGATAAAAAACCTAAAAAAGTTGAAAATATAACAATAAAAACCCTAAAACTACAAAAAAATCAAAAAAACACGAAAAGAGCACAAAACCATAAACGCCCCTAAACACCGTAAAAACTATAAAACCCTTAGATTCCCTAAAAACCCCAAAGAACCATAAAAATACTAAATACTATAAAAACACATAAAATACCTAAAAATCCTAATGACCATATAGAACCCTTTAAACCTTAAATTCTAAAACCATATAAAATGCTAAAATATGCCAAAAAAGACCCTAAAAACTCTAAAGGACTCAAAAAACTTAATAACCCCCCAAAACAAGTTTAAAAAAAAGAAAAAACTAGAAAACACAAAAAAATGCATAAAATACCCTTAACCTCCCTTAAATACCATCAAAACCATAAAGACCCAAAAACCATAAAACCCCTAAAATCCAAAAAACCTCTAAAAACCCAAAACCCTAAAATGACCATAAATTCCTAAAACCCAGCTAAGACTCCTAAAAATCCCCTAAAACCGTAAAAATCAATAAAACATCAAAATATCGCTAAATTCCCTAAAAAATCCTAAAAACCCATAGAAACCCTAAAAAACCTAAAAACACTAAGAAGACCATAAAAGGCCATAAAAAATACCCTGAAACACTAAAAACCAAAAAGGAACTTGAAAAAAAATCATAAAATCCCAAAAGAACCTAAAAATAATAAAGACCCCAAAATACCTAAAAGGCCTAGGGGACCCTAAACCCCCTAAAAGTCCCTAAAAGCAATAAAAATAACAATAATAAGAAAAACACTTTAAAGCCCCCAAAAACCCTAAAATCCACTAAAACTACTAAAAAGTCATAAAAGACCCTAAAAGACCATGAAAGACCCTAAAATAATCTAAAAACCCTTGAAACCCCAAAAGGTCCCTAAAAATACCTAAAACCCCAAAAGACCATAAAACCCTAAAAACCCTAAAATACACTAAACACCATAAAAATCATAAAACCATAAAAATATCAAAAAAAATACATATAAAGCCTAAAATCATAAAAATAATAAAAAATAAATAATATAAAAATCCTAAAAACACTTAAAACTAAAAAAACTAAAAAAAACCCAAAAAAAGCCTAAAAATACTTAGAAACATAAAAAACCCAAAAAACCTTAAAAACAAAAAACCCACTAAACCCCCTAAAAACCCCTAAAACCCTAACGAATCTAAAAACACCAAAATACCCTTTAAAACAGAAAAAACTTAAGAAAACATAATAATTAAAAAACACAAAAACCCTTTAATGTTTCTAAAACCCCCAAAAATCCTAAAACCCTAAAAACCATAAAATACCCTAAAAATATTAAAACACTGAAAAAGTGAGAAGAACCCTAAAAAAAATATACCCTATACAAAAAAACTCAAAACCCTAATCCCTAAATCTTAATCCTTATACCCTATAATCTAAAACATTAACCCAACATCTGGAATTGTAAACCCTACACCCTAAATCCAAAACCTCACACCCTAAACCCTATACCCTACAAATTAAAACCTAAACCCTATTTCATAAACCCCACACCCTACAAACATAAACCGTAAACCCTACACCCTAAAACCTATAACCTAAACCTTAAACCCTAAATCCTAAACCTACACCCTAAACCCAAAAATCTATATACTAAACCCTAAAAACTATAAAAAAGCATAAAAACCTTATACCCTAAAAGATCCTAAAAACCCTTAAAACCCCTAAAATTTCTTTAAACCCTAAAACACCCTAAAAACCCTAAAAACCCCTAAAATACACTAAAATACTAAATATCAATGAAAGATCCTAAAACCCTTAAAAGAACATAAAACACCCAAAAAAACCTTTCAAACCCCTAAAACCCCTAAGTGGATGGTAGCTGAGTCTCCTGACTCCTCCCGTTCTTGGGTTTCCCTATGATTTCGACTCTTCTCACGACGCGTCTTCTCCGGTGTGGAGTGGTTTCTCAGGCGTCAGCCTTTACAGAGCTGTCGCTCCCACCTCTCGAGGTGCGTTTCATCTAGTTTGGTGGTACCCTTGAATGTTCTCAGGAGTCAACACTGGATTAAGGAATCAAAATTGGACGAATGGGACCGATATGGTATCTCGGGTGTGCAGCGTTGAAAATTCATGGAGGAGTGGGCCATATATTTTCCTCCCTTGGTGCGGCATTACAGATCCCTGGTGGAGCCGATCAGATCTAGAATTTTTGTTTTACGGAGCTTCAGATCCATGGAGGAGCAGGACAGATATGGGGTGCTACGGTTTGTGGCGTTTCAAATCTCCATCCCTTATCACTTTTGAGGGGTGATCTCAGTGGTGATCTTCGGTTTCATAGTGGCTAGTGTTTCCCAGATTCTTCAACAGCTTAGTCTTCTCCATGGGGTGACTCGATAGTTTTGTGTGACTTTATATCCTTCCTTAGGGTCATCCTTGTCTCACGAAGAAGACGAAGATATGAGGATGGGAGGGGTTCTCTAGATTTTTGGGATTCACGATAGGTCACAGTGGTGGTAGAGGATGTTACGTTGAATTTTTGTTGGAATTATCAGTTCTTTTGTGTGGGATTTCAGATCAATTAATCATTAGTTCACACAGTTGATGCTGGTTCTTGCTCAGTTCACTTTGTTTTACACTATTGAGGTAATTCTGGTTAAGTTTGTCTATGTTCGGGTTGTTATATTAAAATGTGGGTTCGATGGCTGGTTTTTTTGTGAGCTGTTGCATGTTTTGGATATTGGTTCTTTTGCGAGGTGTTGGGTGCTTTCTATCCATGATCTTGGTTTCGGGAGGGGCTGTCCATTTATGAGTTTGAACAAGGAGTTATGGGTGCTGTGGAATGGTTCTCTAAGTGGGTGTTGATGGTCCTGGGTTTCTAGATGTGCTCCTAAGTGTGAAGTGCTAGAAGCTTACTAGTTAGTAGGTGATGGTTGATGGAGTATGATTTAATGGGTGTAGGATACTGTTTGGCTGGAATGTGATGAAGGTTCTGTCCATGATTTTGATGTTGGTGGATCTATGTTGCTGGTGGGGCTCTGCATGGCTAGGAGGTGATGAATGATGGAATCTATGTTGTAGGATATTGGTTGTTGATTGGTTCAGAGGTGCTGATAGAGATGCTTTTGAATTTATAATATTTCTGTATTTCTGTGTTTTTTTTTTCTTTGGGTTTTCATGGATTTGGGTATGTTTTAGGGTTTTTGGGTGTGGGTCGTTTGACTCCTCCCCTCCCGTGTCTACTGCGTCTTATTTCTAATAATTTTGTGCGGGGGGGGGGGGGGGGGGGGTCGGGAATAGCCTCACCATACACCTACCTTTCTCTAAAAACCCACAAAACCCTAAATCTTAAAAACCCACAAACCCAAAAAAACCTAAAAACCCTAAAAAAAATTAAATACCCTAACCCTAAAAACACCAAAATCCTTAAAAACTCCAAAACCATAAACCCAAAACCCCCAAAACCCCTATATAATCCTTTTAATACACGAAAATACCATAATAAAATCCTTAAAAAACATAAAAAACCTAAAAATACCCTAAAGCCCATACAATCCCTAAAGACCCTAAAAAACTATAAATACCATCAAAACAAAAAACCCCTAAAAAGACATTGAAAGCCCTAAAACTCGTAAAAAGACCCTAAAACTGCAAAAACCCTATAAATTCCTAAAATCCATAAAAAACCCAAAAACTCTAAAAACATAAAAAAAATACCCTAAAACCCCTAAAACCCCTAAAACCTCGAAAACTCTAAAAAATAGAAAATTCCTAAAATAACATAACGACACAAAAAAACATTAAAACTCTAAAATTTTATAAAAAATTGAAAAACCATAAAAACAATAAATGCCCAAAAAACACTTAAAACCCCTAAAAACTCGAAAAAATATATAAAACCCCTCAAAACCCTAAAAGATCATAAAAGACCTGAAATAACTATAAAATATCCAAAAACCCTAAAGTCCCCCAATAAAATCAAAGTCATTAAAACCCTTAAAAACTGAAAAACCATAAAACCCAAAAAACATAATAACCTAAAAACCATTAAAATAAACTAAAGGAATAAAAGCTCTAAAAGACTCTAAAAATAATAAAGTCCATAAAAGACCCTAAAATTCCTAAACTACCCTAAAATAACCTATAACCATAAAAAAATTTAAAATACCCCAAAAATCCTTAAACAGCTTAAAAACCTAAAAACCTTGAAAGCAACTGAAAAATGAAAAAACCCTAAAAAACATTACAGTAACCTAAAACATGTAAAGAATTATAAAACCCATAAAACCCCTAAAACACACTCATACCCATAAAAACTATAAAAACCCGAAACCAACTCAACCCGAACCTAAAAACCTAAATCAAGCCTAAAAACTCTAAAAACATAAATCCCAAAAAACAACCATAAAACCCCTAAAAATCCATAAAACACTAAATCCCATTAAAACCAAAAATACTAAAACCCCTAAAACACCTTGAATCTATTAAAACCCTAAAATACCTAAAACCTCAAAAAACACTAAAACCCCTTGAAACTCAAAAAACCCCCAATTAACCCATTAAAACACTAAAAGCATTATCCCCTAAACCCCTAACAACCCTACAAATCGAATAACCCTAAAAGACATAAAGAACCCTTTAAAACCCCTAAGAGGCTTAAAGATCCCTAAAATACCTAAGACCTCGAAAAAAATAAATATCCTAAAAGGCCAAAAAACAATATTAAAACCCGAAAGACCCTAAAAAAATAAAATCCCAAAAAACCCCTAAAATAACTAAAATCCCCTAAAAACCAAAAAATGAACTAAAACACTAAAACCACTTAAAATCATTGAAAAATCCTTAAAATCCTCAAAAATTCAAAAATAATATAAACACCATGAAACTCCAAACACCCCTAAAATCCTTAAAATAGTAAAACCCTTATAAGACCCAGAAATGCCCAAAACCCCTTAAAACCCTTAAAACCCCTAAAACACTTAAAACCCCTAAAAATCCTACAAAATAAATAAAATCCCTAAATACCCTAAAACCCTGAATACCCCATAAAAACTGAGAAACAAAATACCCTAAAACCCCGTAAAAACATTAAAAATATCCTAAAACCTCTAAATTACCTAAAAACCCCAAACTCCATAAAAACCTAAAAATCCAAAAAACACTAAAAACCATTGAAAACCATAAAACACTGAAAATCCCTAAAACCCCCTAATAAAAAATAAAAATCCATGAAAACCCTTACTCCCATAAAACCTTAAAAAATCTTAGAGGAACCCAAAACACCCAAAAGACCCAAAGGACCCCCAAATGGCCTACAACCCCTAAACCCCCTAATAGAAACTAAAAAACCCCAAAACCCCAAAATACACTAAAACCTTTAAAAACCTAAAAGACACTAAAAACATTGAAAACCCAAAAAGAACGTAAAACCCATTAAAGAATCTAAAAACCTTACAAATCCAAAAATAACCTAAAAATATTAATGACTCAAAAAATCCATGAAACCCCTAAAGGACCCTAAAAACCCTAGAAAACCGCAAAATGAAACTAAAAACACTAAAAGACCCTAAAACCCCGCAAAACCCCAAAATATCATAAAATGCCTTAAAGACATAAAGAACCCTAAATGCACCCCATAAAAGACCCTAAAAACATTAAAACCCCCTAAAAGACCAGGAAAACCTCAAAATCTGTAAAATATAATAAAACTAAAAACCATTAAAGACTCTAAAACCCCTAACAGACTCTAAAACCCCTAAAAAATCCCAAAAGGTTCCTAAAAACCCAAAAGTTCCCTAAAACTAAAAACAACCCTAAAAACACTAAAAGACCCTAAAACCCCCCCAAAACCCCAAAATATCCTAAAATGCCTAAAAGACATAAAGAACCCTAAATCCACCCCATAAAAGACCCTAAAAACATTTAAACCCCCTAAAAGACCATGAAAACCTCAAAATCCGTAAAATATAATAAAACTAAAAACCATTAAAGACTCTAAAACCCCTAACAGGCTCTAAATCCCCTAAAAAATCCCAAAAGGTTCCAAAATACCCAAAAGGCCCCTAAAACTAAAAACAACCCTAAAAACACTAAAGGATCCTAAAATCCCTTTCTAAAGGGTACTAAAAACACTATACATGCTAAAGGACTCTAAAAACCCCTAATACTTTAAATGATCCAAACAAACACTAAAAGACCTAAAAGACCCTAAAAGCTTACTTAACCCCTAAAACACCCTAAAATTAATTAAAATCCCTAAAAACCATGATAACCATGAAAAAACATGTATGAAAATAAAACCCCATAAAAACACTAAAAGACTGTAAAAATCCCTAAAAATAACAAAAAATCTAAAAATCCCAAATACAACCAAAAAGATCCTAAAACCCTAAAATCCCTAAACAACCTAAAAACCCTTAAAAGAATAAAAAGAACCTAAAAACCTTAAACACCCCTAGAATCCTTTAAAAATTAAAAAAACCATAAGAATACTAAAAATCCTTAAAACACTAAAACACCACAAAACCTTTTTAACCCCTAAAAACCCTTTATCCCTTAAAACCTTAAAACCCCATAGGTTCCCCTAAAAACCTATAAATCACAAAAAATATAAAACAAATAAAAAACTAAAAGACACTAAAAATCCTTAAACCCCTAAATAACCCTAAAAACTAATAAACACAAAAATAGCATAAAAACCATAAATACACTAAAAACCTTAAAAACATAAAAACCCTAGAAACAAAAAAATACGCTAAAAATGCTATAAACCTTAAATACCTATAAAAACCATAAACCTCCTAAAATATTCATAAATAAATAAAAAACCTAAAACCCCTAAATCCTTGAACCCCCCCCCCCAAACTAAAAACCCCTAAAAATCATAAAAACCCTAAAAAATATATATAAACCCTAAAACTCCTTAAAACCCCATGAAAACCCCAAAAAACCTAAAACCCTATAAACCACTAAAAATCCTAAAAGATCCAGAAATCCATAAAATCCACAAAATGTGTAAAAACCCTAGAATCCCCCTATAAAACGAAAAAACCCTAGCAACATTAAAACCCTAAAAACCCTAAAAACCAACAAAAAATTCAAAACAACTAACAAAACATAAAAGAACCTAAAACCCTGAATCTCGAAAACTCCCTAAAAACCATTAAAACCATAAAATTTTAATATTCATACAAGAACCTAAAACATATAAAATCCCTAAAACCGCTAAAACTCATAAAAATTCTCAAAGACCCTAACAAAACCTTAAAACTGTAATAAAATTTAAATAAATATATAAAACCCATAAAACCCATAAAACTCTAAAAAACCCTTAAAAGTCACTGAAAACCTGAATCAAAACCCCTAAAACCCTAAGAACTCAATAAATCTAAAAATAACCGAAAAAAACACAAAACATGAAAAAAACCCTATAAAATCCCTCCAAAAACAAAATGCCCCTAAAAACACAAAAAAATCACTGAAAACACCCCGAAAACCCAATAAACCCCAAAAAACCAAAAAACCCCACCACCCCTAAACCTAAAAACCCTTAGAAAACCAAAAAAAAATTAAAAACTGTAAAAACCCCTAAAACCTTAGAAAACCCCAAAAACACTAAATACCCAAAAAACCCCTAAGTACACTTAAAACCCTAAAAATATGAAAATACCTAAAACCCCCAAACCCCCAAAAACCCTAAAAAACATAAAAACCCATAAAACCCATAAAAACCCTAAAAACCTTAAAAAACTCTAAAAACCAAATAAACCCTAATAAATTAAATAATGAAAAAATACCTAGAACCCAAAAAACCTTAAAAATCATAAAAACATAGAAACCCCTAAAAATCATAAAAAAACATAAAATTCCAGAAAACCCTCAAAAAACATAAACCCATAAAACAACCATTAAAACCCTAAAAATCATTAAAAAAAACTAAAACCCAACCCCCCCCCTTAAAACCCTAAAACACATAAAAACATTTAAAAATTCAAAAAAAACATAATAACCCTAAGAAAACCCCATCACCCCTAAAAATGATAAGAAACCCTTAAAACCATTGAAACCCTAATAAAACCCTTTATGACACAAAAAAGTAAAACCCCTAAAACCCTAAAAACCTGAAAATCTATAAAACCAATTAAAAATAATAAATAACCGAAAAAACACAAAAAACCAATAAATCCCCATAAAATAATAAAACCCTTAAACCCCTAAAACTAGTTAAATACCTATAGAATCCCTAAAATCCATAAAATCCCTAAAACCCCTAAAACGTTAAAAACCAATAAAAATCTCTCAAAAACCATGAAACACAATGAAACACTATAAAATACTAAAATTCCTAAATACCCAAAAACCCCTCAAAAACACTAAAAACCTGAAAATGCATTATAACTTTGAAAAAAAACACATAAAATCCTGGAAACCCAAAAAATTCCCAAATAAACCCTAAAAACCAAAAAACATCTAAAGGGTGAGCATTAAGAAAAGATTATGGTGGTAAATTTTTCACATCAATTTAGGTGGAATGACTTTTGGATTGAATCTGACTCGATGTTGTTGGTGGAGGGTCTCAAAAAAATCAAAAAGTGTACCTTGGAGACTTATTGAATAGTGGATTTCTTGGATAAATTACTACTAAGACTTTACTCTCAATGTTACACATACATATGAGGAGGTGAATATGGTGGCAGATGTGATCTCAAAGAAGACAATTGAGGAGAGGTGATCAATGTGGTCCTTTATCATCCCACATTTTTGTGTGTCCTTTGTTGATTCAGATTTGAAGGATGACCTTCACAGCCATGTTTGTAACCCTTCCTTGTAACATTTTTCATTTACTTTTTATTAATAAATGTTGGGGGACCGACCATGCTTGGTCCAGTTCCTTCTTTGATTAAAATCCTTAAAACCCCTAAAAACACCAAAAACCATAAAAAAACTAAAAACCCTAAAAATCATAAAAAACCCTAAAAGACCTTAAAACCCATATAAAACCCTAAACCCCGAAAAGGCACGAAAAACCTAAAAACCATAATAGACCCTAATACAAATATAAAACCCTTAAAGTCCCTAAAAACCATAAAATTCCTAAAATCCTGAGAAACCATGAAAACCCTAAGATCCTAAAAACCAAAAACCCATAAAAACCGAAAACACCCAAAACTCCTAAAAACAACTAAAACCATTAAGAACCTGAAAACCCATAAAAATCCTAAAAAACACAAAAACCCCTAAAAACCCAAATAACCTTAAAACTATTAAAACCCTGAAAAAACCATAAAACCCCTAAGAAAACCCTAAAAAGCCTAAAATTCCTTGGAAACCTCTAAAAAACCCACTCCCCTAAAACACCCTATAACTCTAAAAAAATCATGAAAACCCTATAAATAGAAATATCCCCTAAAACTCCTAAAATACATAAAAACACTAAAAACCCATAGAAACTCTAAAAACTATAAAACCCTATGAAATCCATTTAACCCTTAAAACCAGAAAACCCCATAAAACCCTTAAATGCATAAAAAAACAAAAAACAATGAAAGCCCTCGAAAAAACCCTTCCCTACACACAAAAAGCATAAAAATCCCTGAAATCCTAAAAACCCACTTAAAACCCTAAAATCGCATTAATATGACTAAAACCCTTAAAAACATAAAACCCTTTAAATCCATAAAACCCTAAATATCCCTAAAAACCCTAAAAAGTCAAAAAAAGCTTAAAAACCTAAAAAATATATAAAACCCTAAAAACCAAAAATAACACTCAAAACACTTGAAAATTCATGAAAACCCCTGAAAACCCACTAAACACTAAAAAAACAAGAAAACCCATGAAATCTCTAAAAACCTTAATATTCCATTAAAAACCAAAAAAAAACTAAAACCCTTAAAAATTATAAAACTCCAAAAATCCTAGATAACATTAAAAACACCTAAAACACCTAAACCCCCTGAAAAACATAAAAATACTTAAAAACTCTAGAACTATAAATAACCCTAAAACCCTAAAACACCTTAAAAACACAAAAAAACTCTGAATAAAACTAAAAGAACATTAAAACTCTTAAAAATACCTAAAAATCCCAAAAAACCATAAAAATTCCTAAAATATCGTAAAAACCCAAAACACCCTAAAATCATTAAAAACCTATAAAAAACCCACAAACCCCAAAAAACCCTATAAAACCCCTATAACACCCTAAAAACCATCAAACCCCTAAAAACTCTCAAAATCCCTAAAAAATGTAAAACATAAAAACCCTAAAAATTATAAAATCCGTATAAACCCCAAAAAACTTTTAAACCCATAAAAACTAAAAAAACCCAAAATTTTCTTAAAAAATGTAAAAACACTAAAAACCCTGAAAAATCTAAAAAAATATAAAAATACCTTAATAATACCTAAAATCTATAAATACCCCAATAAAACCCTAAAACCATTAAACCCCTAAAATTCTGTGAAAACCCTAAAACCCCTAAACCCCTCTAAAAAATCCTAAAACCATTAAAAATCCCTTCAAACCCTTAAAAACACTCAAAATATTAGTAACCACTAAAAACACTAAAGAAACAAAACCCATATAATACCCTAAAAACCTAAAAAACCTAAAAACCCAAAAAAATCCTAAAAACTTTTAAAATGGTAATAAAAAAAGATTTATGAACTATAAAAACGCATAAAGACCCTAAAATAACTAAAAGACACTAAAACCTCTCAAAATATGGAAAATCATAAAACCCTAAAAACATGATATAACAAAAAATATCCTAAACCCCCACACTCAACTCCTAAAAGACACTAAAAACCCAATAAGTCAATAAAAACCCTAAAACCACTAAAGACCCTAAAACCCCCTAAAACCCTAAAAGATCCTAAAAACCTATAAAATCTAGAAGGCCTTAAAAATCATTCATCATCATGAAAACCCTAATAAACCCTAAAAATAGAAAAACACTAAAAACCCAAAAAACACTAAAAACCATAAAATCCCGTAAAACTACAAAACCCTTAAAAACCTAAGAACTCCTAAAACTATAAAATATATAAAAACCTAAAAACTATTAAAAATCTAAAAAACATCTAAAACCCTAAAAAATACTAAAAAATATAACAAACATAAAACCTTAATAAACTCTAAAAATCATAAAAAACTATTGAAATCCCTTAAATCCCTAAAACCCCAAAAACCACATAAAAAATCTATGAAAACCCCTAACAACCCTAAAACCCTAAAAATTCAAAAATGTCCAAAAAATCTTTAAAATGCCTAAAAATCATAATAAAACTCTAAACCCACCTAAAAACCATCAAAACTTCTAAAAAACCCTAAAAACCATAAAACCCCTAAAAAACAAATTAACCTTAAATAATAGGAAAACCCTTAAACCCCTAAAAACCATAAAAGACCATATAAACCCCTAAAATCCCCCTAAACCCTAAAAATCTAAAAACACTAAAAACACTAAAAACACTATAAACCCTTACAACCCTAATAACCATAAAATCCCCAAAAGGACCCTAAAACCATAAAAGACCCTAAAACCCTTAAAAACCATAAAGACCCTTAAATCCATAAAAAAATTCAAATTGACCCTAAAACCACTAAAGCAACCTAAAACCCCCTAAAAAACTAAAAACCCCAAACCCCCCCAAAAATACCTAAAACCCCCTAATATCCCCATAAGACCATAAAAACTCAAAAAGACCCTAAAAACCCATAAAGTCCCTAAAACTGTAAAAAACCTAAAACCCTTAAAAGTGTCTACAACTCTAAATACCTTAAAAGGTCGAAAAATTGTAAAAACACTAAAATAACCCAAAATACCCAAAATAATATTAAAATTCCCAAAAATTATAAAAATACTAAAAAATAATAAACCCATTACAAAACCTAGAAACCCCCCCCCCCCCAAAAAAAAACTAAAACCCCTAAGCCCCCTCCCCCCAAAAAACTCTTAAGCCACTAAAACCCCCTTAAAGCATTAAAAAACCTAAAAACTTTTAAAAACCTTAATGGACCCTAAAACACTAAAAACCCTAAGGTCCTATAAATCCCCCTAAACCCCATAAAATACTCGCAAAACCCTAAAACCCCTAAACGGCCCTCATAACACAAAAAAAACATAAAAATACCAAAATACCATAAAATTCCCTAAAACCCCTAAGACTGAAAACGACCCTAAAATTCCTAAAAATGCTAAAAGTACTTAAAACCATTAAAAACATTAAAATATATAAAAGATCATAAAAACCATAAAAACTTTAAAAGACCCTAAAACACATAAAAAACCTTAAAGACCCTACACTACTTGAAATTTAAGGTATACCAATGGTTGAAAATAGTTGGTATAGGGTGGAGAACCGTTGGTATAAATTATACCAATGGTTTTAGAAACCGTATCCCAGTAAGCCGTGACGATAGACATATACTAATGGTTTGAGATAAATCATTGGTATATGTAAATAAATCTACTCTATACTAATGGTATTATAACATCATTGGCATATAGTTCTTATAAAACACATATGCCAAAGGTTTCAAAACCGTTGGCATATCATCTTTAGCCTTCCATTCACCCCTATACCAACAGTTTAAACTGTTGGTAAAGTTATTTTACCAACAATTTAGAACCGTTGGTAAAACAAAAACTTACAGATTCTAAACCAATGGTTTAAAACCATTGGTATAGGCTTTTCTGTACAATTCACGCAACAACCTGCTCTATGTGCTGTTGTTTGAATTGTACAGAATATATACAATGAAATACATAATAAGGATAAATATTTAAAAACTAATAATTAGAAGTATACAAAATCTAATAATCAATTATGAATCCAATAAATTAGAAACTGAATATGTAATTATATGGGATACAGAATTAAGAATACATACAAAATTTCATTTTTTTATAACACATACACGATTGAATTCAGAAATTAGAAGCTAATAACCCAAAATAAGGAAATGAATAAATTAATTCAACCAAAAAAAATATAATGTCATGGTTTGGGGCAGGTGTCTTTGAACATAGTGATGATGATAATGGGTGTGTATCAATGAGCTTGTGTGACTTAGGGAATATAGTTGTCCTTGGCGTATTAAATGTCATGTGCTTTAAAATAGGGGTAGGATTTCTTCACATGAGAATTTGATTGTGTGAGGCTGGACCATGGATCGTTGTGCTAAATTATCAACACAATACGAATACGTTTGGTCGGTTTTCTCTGTGCCAGTTGTTTTTACTTAAAATGATGTTCATTTTAAAAAAAAGAGAGACAGTTGGAGTGATACTAGCCACACTGTGGCTCGGATTGAGGCGAGGTTGACTCATACACATCACATACGACCCATGGATTGTTTTACTATAGTATTAATACAATCTTAATGCATTTGGTTGGTTTTCAGTATGCCAATTGTTGTTTTCACTTAAAATCTTGTCCATTTCAAATAAAAGTGAGACACTTTGAGTGGTACCGGCCACACTGGGCCTCGTATTGAGACTCGGTTGACTCGAACATGTCATAAATGACCCATGGATTTTTGTTATAAAGCATCAACACAATCATAATATGTTTGGTTGGTTTTTCGTATGTCCATTGTTTTTACTTAAAACAATGTCCATTTAAAAAAAAGAGAGACACTTGGAGTGCTACTGGCCACACCGTGCCTTGGATTAAGGCGGGGTTGACTCGTACACATCACAAATGGACAATGTATCTTTTTCCTAATGTATCAACATAATCCAAATGCGTTTGGTCAGTTTTTCGTATTTCAGTTGTTGTTTTAATTTAAAATGTTGATCATTTCAAATAATGGTGAGACACTTTGAGCGGTACCAGCCACACCGCACCTCGGATTGAGGTGGGGTTGACTCATACACATCAAAAATGTTTCATGGATCGTTTTACTAATGTATCAATAGAATACGAACACGTTTGGTATATTTTCCATATGTCAGTTGTTGTTTTCACTTAAAATGATGTCCATTTTAAACAAAAGGGAGACATTTATAGTGGTACCGGCCACACCGTGCCTTGAGATGATGCGGAGTTGACTCGTAGTCATCAAAAATGTCCCATGGATAGTTTTCCAAAAGTATCAACATAATACGAAAATTTTTGGTTGGTTTTCCATATGCCAGTTATTGTTTTCACATAAAATGTTGTCCATTTTAATTAAAAGTGAGACACTTTGAGTGGTATCGGCCACACCACACCTCAGATTGATGTGGGGTTGAGTCATAAACGTCACATATTACCAATGTATTGTTTTCCTAAAGTATAAAAACAATCTTAATAGGTTTGGTTTCTATATTCTAGTTGTCTTTACTTAAAACAGTGTCCATTTTAAACAAAAGAGAGACACTTTGAGTGATATCGTCCACACCGTGCCTCAGATTGATACGGGGTTGACTCGTACACATCAAATATGACTCATGGATCGTTTTACTAAAGTATCAACACAATATGAATGTGTTTGGTCTGTTTTCTATATTCCAGTTGTTGTTTTCACTTAAAATGATGTCCATTTTAAACAAAAGAGAGACATTTAGACTGGTACCGGCCACACCGTGCCATGGATTGATGTAGAGTTAACTTATACACATAACAAATGTCCCATGTATCGTTTTCCTAAAGTATAAACACAATAAAAATGTGTTTAGTTGGTTTTCCATATGAAAGTTGTTGTTTTCACTTAAAATGATGTCAATTTTAAACAAAAGAGATACATTTAGAGTGGTACCAGCCACACCGCACCTCGGATTGATGCAGGGTTCACTTCTACACGCCAAAAATGTCCCATGGATCGTTTTCCTAAAGTATCAACACAATCCAAATATGTTTGGTCGGTTTTCCATATGCCAGTTGTTTTTACTTAAAACATTGTCCATTTTAAACAAAAGAGAGAGACTTAGAGTGGTACCGGCCACACTATGCCTCAAATTGATGCGGGGTTGACTCGTAAACGTCAAAAATGTCCCATGGATCATTTTCATAAAGTATCAACACAATCCTAATGCATTTTGTTGGTTTTCCATATGCCAGTTGTTGTTTTCACTTAAAATGTTGATCATTTCAAATAAAGGTGAGACACTTTGAGTGGTACCAGCCACACCGTGCCTCAGATTGATGTGGGGTTGACTAATACATGTCACAAATGTCCCATGGATATTTTTTCTAATGTATCAATAGAATCCTAATACATTTGGTCCTTTTTCCGTATGTCAGTTATTGTTTTCACTTAAAATGTTGTCTATTTCAAATAAAAGTGAGACACTTTGAGTGGTACCGACCACACCGTGCCTTGGATTGAGGAGGGGTTGAGTCGTACACATCACATATGTCCCATGGATCGTTTTCCTAAAGTATCAACACAATCCAAATACATTTGTTTGGTTTTCTATATTCTAGTTGTTTTTACTTAAAAGGGTGTCCATTTTAAACAAAATAGAGACACTTTGAGTGATACCGGCCACACCGTGCCTCAGATTGTGGCAGGGTTGGCTTTTACACATCACATATGACTCATGGATCTTTTTTCTAAAGTATTAACACAACCCGAATGCGTTTGGTCGGTTTTCCGTATGCCAGTTAGGCAAATCGTGAAACAACATTGATAATATCTTATACTAAAACTATATACATTGTGCATGATGTGCATCCCCTAGTGCATGGTTTGGGAAAATCATGCACATTGCTTCTAATATATAGCCTTATATGGTTGGTAGATACGTAGTGGGATGGACTTAAATTTTTTACTAATCATGAGGCATAGAGTTTTTCTACGCCGACCGGGGTTCTGAGCTCGAAACAAGCCCCATAAACCATTATAACATCATTAGGCTTCCATATTTGGTCAAAAAATAAAGAGTTATACTAAATTCAAAAATATCCATACCAGAGTGAAAAACCATGTTCAAAAATAAAGAGTTATATAGAATTCAAAAATGTAATGGATCAATCTGCCCCTGATCACCATCAACATCACCACTATCATCATCAGCCTCATCCTCACTGCCATCTCTGTCCTTGTCGTCATCCTCGTCATCGTCCCCATGCTCATCCTCAGCCCCATCCTCTCCCTCGGCCCGATCCTTGCCCTCGTCCTCATCCTCATCCTCACCCTCGTCCTCTTCAGCATCCTCCTCATCACCAGAAACATCTTCATCTCAACTGCCACTAGAACTGCCACTTGGTTCATTGGATAATGAACCCAGCGGCGACATATATGTTTAACAAGCTGCACTGGCCTCTGGTGGAAGTGATGAAGATAAATCTTGGATCAGTTTCACAAATTCTTTATCCCTCATTTGAACCTGTTCTTCCAACTCTGTAACCCTTTTATTAGACTATCCTACATGCTCCTTGACCTGTTCTAAATTAGTGGTACTATAATGGATACATGGAGAGGACCAATACCTCGTCAGGACTATATTCTTACCAGGTCGGCAGTGTACTCGACAAGAGTGCTCATCTCCCAAAACCTGATATAATTGATCGTGTGGCCCTAAATTTTTAGGCTCCTGGGCATCAAGTGCCTCTAAAGCATCCTATTAAAAATATTAATATATTACTAAATTTTAAAATAGATATTAAACTTTGAAATTAACAAATTAAAACTTACAATCTTTTATTATGTCGGTTCATTAATCACAGTTCCATATGTTTTTCTTCTACTCGAGAAAAACAATTTTTCTCAAGGGAGACCTCCTTCAATATTCAATTTGTGATTATTTAATGACATTGAAACAATATAAAGCGCAAGTATAATCATATATTTAATATTCAATAAATCAAATAATTTAAGTAGGATTCAATAAAAAGGGAAAGTCCTAAAGAAAAATTATAAACAACTATATCGTACCAGCTGCCTCTCATGATCTGACATAGTAGTGAGCCCTAAAGTGTGGATGTATTTCTTTGAATCAATGTTTTTTTGTTTTTTTCAAAATATTCCTAAATAATGTTTAATAATAAATAAGATAATATTAATTAAAGATATGAAAACTTTCATTTAAAAACCTCAAATGGGATTAATACCTTAAATTTGGTAGTCACCCAATGGAAAATAATTTGACGATATTGCTCTATCGGGCAGTCATCCACGATAGGTACTATCTCTAACTCTGTTCCGACTCTATAAAACCATCCAACATACAACTAATGCTTATAAGCTCCTCAAAGCTCTCCAAGCTCTTTTAAATGTGTTGTTTGTGCACCTTCGCCATCATGGAAGTTAAACTGAAGTTGACACCCAATAGATCAATTCATATAAATACAAAAAATACTACATTAAATCCAATAGATTTTTACCCATATTTTTGACCATGAATTATCCTTGACTTTGTGTGGCAGATGTCTCCAAGAGAGAGGGCTGACCGGAATGATGTCAGAGTATTTGGCTAGCATCTCCAAAAAACCCCAACATTCCTACCCAGATTTATCAATCATTTGTCCATCATCATTGTATTCAACCATCATCTATGTCTGGTGGTTCCATACTACACAAAATTGAGTACTCCCCCTCCCCTACCTCCTATCAGTAGATGAATTTGTTATTAAAGAAAAATATCAGTACAAGTTATAATAAAAATAAATTTTGGTTTAAAAATTTGTTAGAGTTATATAAATATACTTGTGATAGTCAGATCAATGGGAGTCACTGGATGTGTAGAAGCTGAAGGAAAATCCGGTACATGTGGAGTGTCCCTCAGTGTACGCTCTTAAGCCACATACTGTGTCTGAGTAGGAGTCGAAGAAAGCGGAATATAAAAGCTCAAAGATAATGAACTATAAGAAAAAAATGATGACACAAACGTCTAGCCAACTGGTAGTGTAAAAATCAGAGGCCTAAATATCCTGTGTGTCCCCAAATACACGCCAGGATCAAAAATGGGTGTAGAAGATACATCTGTGGTAGGGGCATAGTCCAATTGGGTACGACCAGTGGATCATCTAACTCTCACACCACGAGCCCTCATACCACCGACCTTAGTACCGGGACCACCAGATGAAAGTCTAACTCTGACAGCACACCCCCTCTTACCACCAGCCTCTATACTGGGAGAAATATCAGGCTCCTCATCGGATATCTCTCGTTTACAGGGTGGATCCTGATAAAAAGTTTAACACAAAAGTAAACACATGATATTATAAGTTATTGAAATATATATTTGAAATAAAATACTCACAACCGGGATGAGTGGAGGAACACCCATATGTGTCATGGGATGATTATTTTCTGTCATCTTTTTCTGCCACATCTCTTTAATGGGTGTCATTTTTTGCAATGAAAACAAATATGGAAGTAATTAGAAATACATAACTAATGTGTAACCCAAATATATATATATATATATATAAACCATTATGATAAAAAAACATAATTAAACAGAAGATTTATGGTGGTTTGAAGGTAAGTACTAGGATACACACTCTGAATGATGTAGGTGAAACACGTAGGTAAGAACATGACTGTATGATTCTATATATTTCCCCCCACAACATTGGGTTCACAATCAACTCTAACAATTGAGCTTTTGGAGTCATCATAAGTAGTAAACGGATTGCTTCCAATTGCAGTAGGGATAGTGTCAACATCATCAAAAACATGTCTGGGATTTACTTCAATAATTACACCGAATTTAGGATGACGATGATCTTTGACATAAAAAACTTGTTTCACTATTGATGCCAATACATATGGTTCATCAGTGGCAAGAGTGCAAGTCATGTCAATAACTAGAAATCCACAATCATCAATAAAGGTTCCTTTCCTTGTCATTGAATCAAATCATTGACATTTCATCATCATGACTCGACCATGCAAGTAATAATCCAAAATTGTTATTTTCTCCATGACTCCATAATAAGCTACATTTTCAAAACGAGGTCTATTATCCAATGAACTGACATAACAGTATATTGTAGTAGTTATAATAACACCATCATGTTGTGTTCTCATGTTTCTTTCCCATTCAGTGATAACAAATTTGTATCCATTGATAACAAGTGATTTACAAGCAGGAACCATGGTATTAGGACCAAAATCCAATGCTCTTATTTCCTCAAGAATAGATTCTGCAGGAAAACGTGATACATGAAATATAAACAAATAGTAAAATTAATTAAATAATATTTTTATTTAGTTATTACAGAAATATTTTTACCTTCAATTTCAACCAATCAGAAACCCCTTTTCTATGAAAAGTTCCTTTCATTCCTTAATATGAAGAAAGATGATTTCTATATATCAATTATTTATGTTACCTATAGATAAAAATAATAATAGTTTAACAAATATTTAAAATTACAATAGATAAGATAAGAGATACACGTACAATTTACATACTTGATATACTCATCGAACAAATCACAATTTAACAACACTATGCGATGTGCCATCTCTCGCTCTTCAAGGATTAATGTCGTCAAAGTATATGATCCCGGAATTCCTTCTGTCTGAGGAAGTGATGGAAAAATGGGTTCAATTTGCTCATATTGTTCTTCTTCATTTCTCATTGGTTTGTTTATTCTCATAGTAAGATCAGACAAATACATTTAGCATAAATCCATACATTCTTGATCCAAGTAACTGTTCACAATAGAACCTTCGTGATAATTCCTGCTCTGAAAATATGATTTCAATGTGTACATGATTCATTCAGTTGGATACATCCAATGGAAAGCAACGGGTCCTCAAAGAAGTATTTTGTTCAGAAGATGGACAGTCAGATGCAACATGCATGTAAAAAATGATGGAGGGAATATTTTCTCTAACTCGCACAAAATTAAGGGTGTCTCTGCCTACGATTTTTTTAAGAAGTATTTGGAAAACTTCTTAGAAAAAATATCTCTAAACAAATAGCACAACCGAATAACTGAGACTCTTACATTACTGGACAAGAGATGGAAGATTTCTATTAGAATCAAATCATGAAAAAGGATATGATAATCATGAGTCTTCAAATATTTCAACTTCAACTCTTTTCTATTGACCCATTTTGATATATTGATTGAATAGCCATTAGGAACTTTAATAGTCTCTATAAATTCTAGAAATTGATTTTTTTCAGCAGGTGTCATCACATAAGAAGCACATGGAACTTGCCATTTATTTTCACCGATACAGGTAGGATGCAATTCTGGTCTGATCCCCAAACTACTAAGTCACGCCAAGATTGTAAATCATCTTTTGTCTTCCCCTTGACATTTAGAATAATTGAAACCAACATTTCACATATATTCTTTTCAATGTGAATTATGTCTAAGAAACGATGTAAAAATTTGGTTGACCAATACGACAAGTCAAAGAATATACTCGTCTTCTTCCAATTGTAACATGTCTCATTGGAATCATTTTTCCTCTTTATAGATTTCATTTCACCCTTCCCAAATGAATAACTGAAATCTTTAAATTCCTTAAGCACATCAATTCCACACATACGCTGAGGTGGATCATCAGTCTCCATGGTATTGTCAAATCTTCGATGATTGGTTCTATATGGATGGTTCATTGGCCAGAATCGTCAATGTCCCAAAAAACTAAAACTATGACGATATTTCATTATTCTCGACCGAGTATTCTTCATACAAATAGGACATGATAATTTTCATTTTGTGCTCCATCCAGAAATCATTTCATAAGCAGGAAAATCATTGATCATCCACATAAGCGCAACACACATCTGAAATATTTCTTTTGAACAAGAATCATATGTGGGCACACCCACATCCCAAAGAAGTTTCAACTATTTTATTAAAGGTTTCATGTATACATCTATATAATTTCTAGGATCAGAAGGGCCAGATATCAGTATACTCAAGAAAGTGTGAGGATTTTTCATACACAACCGTGGGGGAAGGTTATAAATGTGTATGAAAACTAGCCATGTGTTGTGCGAAGTAAGCATCTGCCCAAATATAATAAAACTGTCACATGAAAGACCCAGTCTCACATTACACACATCGGCTGCAAATTCAGGATATTGAGCATCAAATATTTTCCATGAAAATACATCTGTAGGGTGAACCAACACTTTGTTATTCTTTTTTCTCTTGGTGTAATGTCATTGCATTTTTACTAATATTTCATCGGACATGAAAATGTTATGTAATCTGAGGATCAATGGAAAGTTCCACATTACTTTTTTTGGCACACGAGATGGTGTTCCATTATCTTTTGGCTTCCATTGGGAGGTTTCTCATTTGATAAAATCATTTCTTTCTGTAGTTTCCTCCCAAAATAAGATGAAATCATTCGGGCAAGCATGATTTTTTTTGAGAATCCAAGTTAATCAACTATCTTCCATGCCATATAGTGTTTTGAAGGAATATATGCATCATCTGGAAGTAAGTCCTTAAAGAAGGTAAGAATGCAATCGATTGCAGTATTTGAAATCCCATTAATAGTTTTCCCATGAAACAATCAGAATAAAAATTCCAAATTTTTCATTTTACCACATTTCTAATATACTGGAGTCATCGTAACATCATTCAATTTCTCACCCTATCAACATCATCATTTTCATTGGACACATCATGTGTGCTTGTATAGAAATCTTGTTGGTTGGAAATCCTTTCCTTCTCATGATGCCGAATAAATGGAAACTGATCATATATCAAACTCTCCAATTCAGTCTTATTATTTGGATCATCAATATTTTGAGATTACATTTTCTTTGCATTGTGATACCACACATAATAGTTTGTTTGGAAACTATATTTGGTTATATGATAGCTAACTGCTTCATGACTCAACCAAGGTCTTCCAACAAAATTAGAACATGGGAAGTGTATGTGACCACTATCTGAAGCCCTGTCAAATGAAAAATCTAAAAATATTTTCAAATTATTTTGAAAATTAGTTGAAATCCAATCAGTTTCGTATATCCAACTTCTCTCTATTCTGTAAAAAAATTCAAAAAGTCATTTCAAAGAAATTAAAAAATATTGAAGTTAAATAAAAAAAATATTTAGGTAAATGAAAGTTTTTTACTTTATATAAAATCATAACCGACAGATTACTCTATATGATAATCATATTAAGAAACACAACAAAATATAGTGTATATAAGAATATAAGATATAGAATTTAAAATGCCTATATTCAAGGATTTCCTAGTAAAATATTGGAAGTGGATCAAGGAATACATAATCCTTAAGGGTCTTGTTGGAAGTACATGAGTTTTATAATTTGACTTCTTTAGGGAGATCACGATGAGGAGTATGATGAGGATCACATCAAAAGTAGTTATTGCCTCATCAAGTTTCACCTTAACCATGGATTAAAGGATCCTAGGTTTGGGTCCATAGATCATAGTTTGGTAGGGTGTATTCATTGAATCATGTCCCAATTGATTTTGGAGAGGGACCCTAAATAGTTATATGTATGGATTTGATTAGAAACACCTATAAAAATGATATCTAGGAATTGTGACGTCCCAAACCAGTATTCCACTCATTAGTGACCCGAACCCAGATAGCCACATGGCCTCAAGATCATCTACCAAAATTCCAAATGTTATTGACTAATAGTGAGAGACTTTGCTATGTCTGGGGGAGAATATTCCCTCATTACCTAAGTTACACAATTTTAATATTATCAGTTAAAAAGTGGAAGAGAGATAAAAATGGGAAAATATTGGAAAGGGATGAAAATAACCAAATTAGTAATACCAACTTAAAATATAATCATAAACCGAATGATGGTAATGTATGTCATGTATCAATAAGAAAAACATAGTTACAAATAGTAGGAAGTAGTACTATACAAGAGGCTTAATAAATTCTAAAATTCAACCTCGCTTCTTGATCTACAACCCAATCATCTGGTATATTCTCCATCCTATGTCATGTGAGTAGTCATTAATATGTAAAATGTTGATTCCCCTAATCTAAACCTATAATCATGTAGTTTATCCGGGTACCCAATGGCATCTAGAACAATGTGTGAGATACAATTCATGTAGGTGACCACCGAGAGGTCTATAACTATCCAGTGTATTTATATAACATTTTAATATAATGATATGATAAATTAAAGTGACAAATAAAAAATCAAAAAGGTTTTTCTATGGTTCTGTAAAAAAATCTAAAAGGGTTTTCTATGAATTAGTTTCATGAAGAAGGAATAAGTACTACATGGGAGAAGGAGAGGTCCCACCGAGAGTTCCCTTTGTAGATATTTTATTCATAAAGAACATTAGATTGTATGTTAGATTATTTCTTATTTCTCATGTGAATAATAATTAGGGACCACATACTATTTTGTAAAGTTTAAGAAGATACTCCATATGTTCTATTGTGAAATGCATAAGTGAATAATGTGTCATTTTATATATGTAATGATTTTGATAGAAACATGATACATACTTGTTATGTAACACACATAGTGTAAAAAATGAAGATGAATAAGATATTCATGTTTGACATGATCTTAATGAAAGGATTGATTTTTATGAAATACTATGAATAAATATTACAAACAATTTCTATGAGTTCATATACATGAATCTATAAAATTTGGAGCATTGAGATTAAAAAAAGAACTATGAATCTTTAAAATTAGAACACAAGAAAGAGACCATGCCATTATAAATTTATATGTGTAATGAAAACATTAATTGGAAAATGTGTACATTGATGTAGTGACTTGAGTACACAATTCGTGATGGGGGAAGTGAATCATAAAATTTTCCGAAATCCCTAGAAATAGGTAAAAATGATGTGATCATTCTAAATAGTGAAATAAATGGATAAATGTTGATAATAGAAGGATATCCTTATATAATATGAGAAGAGGTTGAAGAAGTCTAACCTGAATGGGGGAGCTACAGCTGATCGGATGGAAGCGGTTCACCTGGGCGAGCACTTCTGGGATTTGGGAATGTGCTTCTGAAAATGGGGCGGTTCTAGGAGTTGGGGTGTTCCGTTTTAGTTACTTGGGGGGGGGGGGGGGTCCAAACGGTTATTAAAAACTGTTGGGCAAAGCATGGCTTTCCCAAAGATTATTAAAAACCATTGGGAAAAGCATGGATTTCCCAACGGTTTCTTCAAACCGTTGGTAAATCCTTCCCTAACCACACCTTTACCAATGGTTTATTAAAACCATTGGTAAAGGCCATCTATACCAACGGTTCAATGAACCGTTGGTATAGAAGTGTTGGGAAAGCTAGCCCTTCTAGTAGTGCTAAAAATCATTAAAACCCAAAAAATACTCTAATAAAACCCTAAAAACTCATAAAAACCCTATAAAACTAATAACCCTAAACACTGATAAAAATTTAAAACAAAAAATGATTAAAAAACACCGAAAACCCGAAAATCCCTGCTAAAAACCCAAAAAACCCTAAAAAAAATAAAAAAACGCAAAAAATAAAAACTCTAGGAAACCCTAAAAAACCCTAAAAATAATAATCCCATAAAAACCCTAAAGTCCCAAGAATTTCATAGAGACCCATAAACCCATAAAAATCCTAACCCCCCCCCCAAATCCAAAAATCCCTTAGAAACAAAAATACCCCAAAGACCCCAAAATCCCCAAAAAATCCATAAAAACCTTAAAAATCCCTCAAAAAAAATAAAAACCCTTGAAACCCCTAAAAATCCATAAAAACCCTCAAATTGTTAAAACCGGTAAAAGCCCATAAAAAACATAAATCCTTAAATGACCATAAAACACATAAAACCCTAAAAGGTCCTAAAACCCCTAAAACCCTAAAAACCCAATAAGAATGGTAAGAGACCCTTAAAACCCCTTAAACACCATAAAAACCCTAAAACCCTTAAAAAACATAAAAAAAACATGGAACTAAAACAAACCCCAAAACCATAAAACATTATTGAAAGCCTAAAAACAATAAAAACCCTCAAGACCATAAAACATTTAAAATGCCTACAAATCCTAAAAACTCTAAAAATCCAAAAAACCAAAAAAAAACTCAAAAAAACCTTTAAACCCCAAAAAACCTTAAAAACACTAAAACCCTAAAAACCATAAAACTACCTAAAATAACCCTGAAATTCAAAAAACATTAAAAACCGTAAAATCCCTAAAAATACCCAAAACCCATAAAATACATAAAACCCTTAAAAACCTAGAAATCAAAGGGAAAAACCTAAGAAAAATATAAAAACCCTAGAAACCCCTAAGATGAACTTTAAAACCCTATAACCACAAGAATACATAAAAATACCAAAAACACATAAAAACTCTTTAAAGAACCCAAAAACTCCAAAACCCCATAAAAATACCAAAATCCACTAAAACCCAAAAAAAATTTAAAAACCATCAAACCCATAAAATCCCATAAAAACCAAGAAACCCCAGAAACCCCTAGAAACGATAAAAAATACTAAAAACCCTCAAAAACCCTAAAAACCCATAAAAATCTTAAAACCTGTCAAACACGTAAAAAACCCTATACCCTATATACTACACCCTAAACCATACACCATAAACCTTATACACTACACTATAAACCCAAAACCCTACACCCTAAACCATGTACCCCACACCTTAAAACCTAAACAATACACACTAAACCATATTCCCTAAACCCTAAACCGTACACCCTACACCCTACACCATAAACCCTACACCCTCACGATAAATATTAAACCTGAAACCCTTTACCCTTGACCCAACACACTACAATCTATACCCAACATCGTAAACCATAAACCCTACACCCTAAACACTAAACCTTACTCCAAAAACCATATACCCTACACCTTACACCCTAAAACCTAAACCCTAAACTCAATACCCTATAATATAAACCCTATACATTACACCCTAAACCCTAAAATCATAAATACTAGTAACAAACCTAATAAACCTAAAAATATGAAAAAACATACAAACCAGAAAGAAACACTAAAAATTCATAAAAATTATAAAATACCTAAAATCCCTAAAACCCCTAAAAACTATGAAAATTTTAAAATCCCTAAAAAACCTAAAAACCCCTAAAAATCAAAAAATAAAATGAAAAACATAAACCATAAAACACTAAAAATAATAAGAATACAGTAAAAATCCCTCATAAAACTAAAAAATACTTGAAACCCCTAAAAACCCTAAAAACCATAAAAACCTGAAAAAAACATTAAAACCACAAAAAAAAGAAAAACCCAAAAAAGAAACTCTAAAAATTTATTAAAACCATAAAACCCTAAAAACCATAATAACCATGAAAAATAAAAAAAACATTAAAACCCTTAAAGACCCTAAAAACCCTAAACCCCCAAAAAACACTAAAAAACCTCAAAACCCTAAAAAACTCTGAAAACCCTAAACCCCCAAAAAACTCCTAACACCACTAAAAACCATAAAAATAATAAACATTCCTAAAAAGACCTAAAACCTTAAAAACCCCCCATAAAAACCATAGGAAAACCATTAAACCCCTAAAAACCATGAATCCCCCCAAAACCCCAAAAAACCATTAAACTCTAAGGAAAAATAAAAACCATAAAATTATAAAAACTCCATACATGATGCCTTACACCCAAAAACCTAAACACTACACCCAAAAATGCTAATAACGTGTAATCCAGTCATCCAATTGACGATCCTTTGTGGAATTGGGACCCTCTCGATGAGTCAAATATTTTTGTATTCCCCAATGAGGCTTTCATGGAAGTTGAGATGTGACAAATGGATTGAGGAGTAGTTCTTCCAGGCACGCTACATACAAAATCCTGCAGTTGGTTGAGACCTGAATAATGCTAACATTCAACTCTGTGTGACTTGACTACGACCCAGTGGAAAGCTATTCTGTGTGAATTTGCAGGTCCATGGTGTCAATCACTTCTGTGTGACTTTATCGGCCTATAGTATGCGATGATGAGGAGTACATCAATTGGCCAGGATTTGTGGGAAGATCTTTTGTGTGACTTTTCATGCCTATGGTATGAAATTTTTAGGTGTACCTAAGCAGTTTAGGATTAGTGGGAAGAACTTATATGTGACTCTATAGTCCCATTGTACTCGATAGAGGAGGAGTTCTCTCGCATATGTGGTGTTCGATGACGTGAATGATGATTCTTATATCACCACCCTAAATGAATACCTGGTGTGAATTGTATTATGATTTGTGCTTTACTTTTAGGATTGATGTGTGGTATTTCCTTTTATTATTCCATACAATGTATTTTCTTACTCACCCCTACACAGGCTTCGCCCACATGTGTTTTTTCTGGTGTAGATGATCGATGTTTTCGACAAAGACTTTAGTGGACTAGGGCCTAGAGGTGCTCAGGGAGATAAGACCGAAAGAAGCTAAGGTAATGGACATGGTGGCCTAGGACTATGTAGGGCTTAGTAGGATCAGGTGGATACGATGTTTTACTTCATATTCTAGTAGTTACAGTACTCTCATGATCAGGTTGGGGTTTCAATGGATGGCCATCAGAGTTTAATTTTTGTACATTTCTATTTCAGTTCATTTGTTGGGTTTGTATTATGGTCCAATTATATTATTTTTACTTGTACTCAACTTTTTTTTAGTGTTACTTGTTTCCTTTTTGGTGTGTGGGACTTGGTTGAGCATGTTTGTCTATACAGGTACTTAGGATGATGCCTCCATATTTCAGGTTGAAACCATTAGTGCTAGTCACCAGCCCTTTGCCTTTGAGAGGCAGGATTTGGGTAGTCACGACAAGGGCACTGGGGGATGGGTTATGACAAAGTGGTATCAGAGGGCAGTTGGTCCTACCAAAAAGGCCCGGATTCTGTGATTTGTTTTGGGGTAATAGTGTTAAGTGCTTCAAGTCTAATTTCCAGATTCGGGGAGTTTAGTGTTGCTGCAGCGACTGATGTATCCATACACCAGGACCATGAAATCTATTTTTTTGGCTCTATACATGAAAAACCTGGTTGCATAAGTGTCTCTTTAAGTTATCTTTAATAAAATTAAGATCACCAGGTAAAACCTTCTAACCGTGGTACATCTTGATCTATCTCAGGATGCCTCCACCTGGAAAACCAGCCAAGATCCTGATACGAGGTTGTGAGGATAGACCTCCTAGTGATGAGGCATCCAGGCATGGACCAGTTCTAGAGATGGCCCCACCGGGTGGTGCACTAGTGCTACCACCACCCGATGGTTAGCATCTACTATCAGAGGTTCTAGCAGAGGACATGCACATACTTAGTGCACCTTCATGATTTTCAGAGATAGAGACCTTCCATGTTTAGGGGAGAGCTAGATCTTCAGGTCATTAAGGACTGGCTATAGGCATTAAAACAGTTATTCCGCTTAGTGAGGACACTTCCTAACTAGATGGTGATCTTATAAGTGAGCCTTCTTCAGATCCCGATAGGGAGATAGTGGATCATGACCACCCAAATGAACAATGAGGCAAGCGTCACCTAGGAAGACATAGAGCATATTTTCTTGCAGGAATTTTTTCTCACGACCTTACGCTCTATTCTTATTCAGGAGCTGCTTCACCTATAGTCAAGCAGTAGGATAGTGGCTGAATACTCAGTGAGGTTCACCAAGATATCTCGCTACTCAAAAGATATGGTACAATACACTTTCTTTCGGGCTCGAGCCTTTGAGAAGGGAATCAGGCTGGAGATCAAGGTGTCAGTGTTGTCTCTCAGCATCCCTACTTAGGCTGGGGTGCTGGAGCGAGCCCTTATGGTAGAGAACTTCATGGTGGAGTAGGAACCCACAACTAGAGCAACCAACAGACCCCATGTGGTGGATTCTTTGGCAGGTAGCAGACAAAAGATGCGAGGGCCAAAACATGCTAGATCTTTTAGAGGATGACCTGGGGACTCATGGTCGGTAGTGCCTGGCTCCCAGAACAGAGGGAGTTAGTCAGGAACCATGATTTTCTTCTCATACAGTGGGTAGGGATACATGGAATGTGACTACCCATCCTACCATACATATTACCAGTAGATGTTTGAGGGTACACTGAGGCAGAGGCAATGGTTCATGCGAGGAGGTCCGCAGTATGATAGATGTGGCCAGGGAGCAGGCCGAGTAGTAGGCGGTGGGTGACAGTTTGAGGTTTTACTGCCAACACCACCAGGTGGTCTACTTTGACCTTAGGGAGCAGGTTTACAAGGGTGAGAACAACTTCAGGTAGTAGAGGCTTATGACCATGGTGCTCCAGGGATGATCTGATGGACAATCTGTGTATTCTACACCCTAGATAAAGTTTTTATAGAAAAAGGTGCTAGTCACTTATTCCTTTCCAAGGATCTCATTCGAATCTTGGAGATTCCATTGGAGTTTTTGGATCGATCCTTACTTCTAGATACTCCTACAAGAGGGGGTTCTACGATTACACACTAGTGTCGGTAGTGTTAGATTTCTCTAGGAGGCAGGAACTTCGGTTGAGATCTCCTATTATCATCATCGAGGCCTTACAACGTCATCTTGGGTATGGAGTGGTTATCCACATTAAATTATCTAATTGACTATTTTAGGTGTACAATGTGGTGTGTCTATAAAGATGGGACCAATTTTTTCTTCACTGCTGAGAAGGAAACCCTTATAGCATAGGGAAGACTTTCTCGGAGGAGGGTAAATCCAATCACTCACCAGTTGGTTAGACTCACCCTCGGTACAGTAGATGAGAGGAGTCCAAGTTTTATTGTAGAGGTTGATGAGTATGAGGATGTTTTTTCTAAGGATGTTCCGAGACAACCTCCTTGTAGGGAGATAGACTTTATCATCGACCTGTACCACAGGACTACACTGATATCAACACTAGTATATAGGATGGTTCCACAAAGCTTCACGAGATGAGGGTACAGCTGAAGGACTTGTAGGAGAAGGGTTTTATAAGGCCCATTATTTCACCATGTGTTGTCCCATTTCTTTTTTCCAATAAGTCAGATGGTATTTTGAGGTTGTTCGTAGACTTACGATGCCTGAACTAGGTGAAAAGGAAGAACATGTATCCACTACTGTGAATCAATGATCTCTTTGACTAGTTGAAGGGGGAAAGTGGTTCTCAAAGATAGACCTCAGATTAGGCTATCACTAGCTTCGAGTATGGGACGAAGATGTACTTAAGATAGCCTTCAGGTGTCGGTATGACCACTATGAGTTCTTGGTGATGCCTTTCAATGTGACAAACACCCTAGCAGTGTTCATGGGAGTCATGAATAAGATACTCCAGCCTTACCTTGACCGGTTTGTTGTGGTCTTCATTGATGGCATCTTGGTGTACTCGGCGTCAGAGGAGGAGCATGCTACACACCTGTGGATAGTCCTAGATACACTCTAAGAGAACCATATTTATGGGAATCTCTCGAAGTGTTAGTTTTGGATATGGGACGTCCACTTTCTAGGATACGTTATCTCATAGGCTAGAGTTACAGTGGATCCAGAAAATATAGAGGCATGGATTTCTTGGGAGCTTCCCATGAGCGTGACTAAGGTGCGAATCATCTTGGGGTAGGCTAGTTACTATTGGAGGTTCAGGCCCATCTTTTCCATAGTAGTAGCACCCGTATAGGCTTTGACACACAAGATAAATCCATTCATGTGGATAGAGAAATGTTAGTAGAGTTTCCCTGAGTTGAGTTGGAGACTGACTAGTTCCCCCATCTTGAGACTACTAAAGGAGGGCATTGGGTATATAGTTTACTGAGATGCATCAGGGTCCAGACTAGGTTGTGTCTTAATGTTAGAGCAAGTAGTGATCGCCTACAGTTTATGATAGTTGAGACAACATGAGAAGAACTACGCAACCCATGACCTGGAGTCAGTAACAATGGTCTTTGCCTTGAAGATGTGGCAGAAATATTTGATGGGTGAACAATTTGTGGTTTACTTTGACCAAACGAGTCTCAAGTATATCTTCTCCCAGAAGGAATTGAACCTGAGACAGCGATGATGGCTAGAGTTACTCCTAGACAATGAATTTGAGATAGTCTATACTCTTGGGAAGGGGAACGTGTTGGCAGACACACTTAGAAGAAGGACCAGTTTGCAGCTGGTGAGTGAGGTGATGGGGAAATTAGCCACAATGCATATGTCTTTCATGGATGATGGTGGAGCTTCTTACCTTTAGTCGATAACTGATACTCCCCCACTCTAAAATCATGTTAGGGAGACACAGTTGGTGGATGTTGAGTACAAGGCACGACGTGTTCAGTTATCCTCAAGATGGTCTCTTGATGGATTTTGAATAGATGGGGAGCACGTTATCCTTTTTATAGGGCGCACTATAGTACCAGTGACATTGCAGGAGGAGGTTTTTATGGTGTTTCATATATCCCATTTGGTGGTAAATCCTGGTGTGGAAATGAAGTATTCGGACCTATGATGTCAGTAATGGTTTCCAGGGATGAAGAAAGTGGTGGCTGATTTTGTTTTGCGATTCCTCACTTGTTAGCAAGTGACGAATGAGCATCAAGTTACAATAGGCTTGTCATAGCCACTCGAGGTACTAAAGTACAACTTAGATGGTATCTAGATGGAATTTGTGACAAGGTTACCACATACATCTAGGGTCAATGACTCTATCTGGGTAATTATTGACCAACTCACCAAGTTGGTTCACTTACATCCCATCTGGGAGAAGGGTCCGGTAGAGGGCTTGGGATGACACTACGTTCATGAGATAGTGCGACTTCATGGGGTACCTTTGACGATCATCTAATATCACAGTGCTCTCTTTACATCCCAGCTGTGCAAGGGATTACAAGAGGTTTTTGGGATGAAGCAATGCTTGAGCACATATTTTCATCCCCATAAGGATGGTCAAATAGAGTGAACTATATAGAACATGGAGGACATGCTAAATTATTGCATCTTAGATTTTGGTCACAGTTTGGAGGACCAACTACCACTGGTGGTGTTTTCATACAACAACATCTAATACTCCACCATTGGCATGGAACCAGTTGTGGCCTTATACGGGCAGCCTTGCAGATCACCCCTATACTGGACAGACCTAGGGGAGTTGGCACTTATCGGTCTAGTGTTGGTACGGGATACCACTGAGAAGGTATAGATCATCCAAGAGCGGATGAGTACTACGCAGAGGAGGAAGAATTCTTATGCTAATATGAGACGGAGACACTTGGAGTTTAAGGAGGGTGATCATGTATTCATTTTACTCTCACCCCAATGAGGATTGTATGGATTTGGTCAGGGTGAAAAGATATCTCTGAGGTTCATTAGATCTTTTCAGATCCTAAGAATAGTTGGAAAGGTGACATACCGCCTAGATCTTCCCTCACAGATGCATTGGGTGCATGATGTTTTCCATGTGTTTCAGTTGAGGAGATACGTGCTTGATCCATCACACGTCATTGACTGGGGAAAGCTGGACATTGAAAATTGGGAGACGTTTCGGGAGTTCTAGTTAGATATAGAATATCGATAGGGGTGGGTCTTACATGGGGATTCGATTCCTCTGGTGTGAGTTCAGTCACAACACAATAATCTTCAGGAGAGCACATGGGGCGGGAATCTCAGATTCGTGCTATGTACCCCCATCTATTTGATTAGTTTTTGTTTTGGATTTTGGGGACTTAAATCCCTAAGGTGGGGAGAATGTAATGATCTATAAATTCCATGTAATTTTTTTAAATTATATGGAATTACTTTGAGACAACACACTTTGAAAACATGTGATTCTAGGGCCCTGTGAACCCATCATAGAATTTTAAATTTTTTTTGAATGCTTAATTAAACCTGTGAGCTGGTTTTTCTAAATTTTGAACTGGTTCTCAGATCAAAAAATTGAGGGCACCATTGAATTTAGAACTTCAGGATTCACCTAGAAAGGGCTTAAAATTGACTGGCATAGGCCGAATGGAAAAGATATTTTTCTGAATGTTCATAATCTAATAAAGTAACTTTAAAAAGTTATTTTATTTTATTTATTTTCTTTTCTCATCAGTTGAGCAGTGGATGATGGCGAGGAAACAACAAGGCTCATTAATGAATCTCATTAATGGATCATTAACTCAAAATATAATGATGCTTTAATGATGTGTAACATTGTCATTGTTTCATAAACGAAACATTGTAATGACGTGACGTCTCAACATAACAGAAATGTTTCTACGTGTTTTCATTTTATTTTGGTTGAAACATTGGTTGAACGATAAATAAAACTAAAAGGATTATCTGATAAAAATTTGGCGAACTTACTCTCCAATGAAGAATGGAAAACACTGACGAACATCAAATATCTTTAGAGCACATTGAAAAACAGATATGGAAGTAATGAAGGACATCGATGCCTTAAAACCTAGAAAACGTAACGTTGTGGAAATGAAAATCAAAGAGGTAGGGGTTTAATTTGTGAAATTTATTCCTCGTTATTACTCAAGAAATGAAGAATGTGAATCAACCCAATACTAGGTTGATCTGGAAATCATTGGTTTATGCAGGTGGGTAACATTCTTTTGGGACTTTTTTTATCTAGGAATTGAAATTATCATTTGTTGATTTAATTGAAATCCCCAAACCTCCTATGTTTAAAAACCTCTAACGTGGAGGGCACGGGCTGACACGAACAAGCCCTGAGTACCTCCTCCTTGTGAATTCTTTTTGTTTGTGCCCTCAAGTGGTAGAAAGATTATTCTAGAAACTTTTCTGTGAAAATGGCGTTCCCTAGAGAGCACAGGCAAAGGCGGTACAAAGAACGGACCACTATAGCACGTTTGGTGGTCTGCTGCACATCTGCCAACATCAAAAATGGTGGCCCGCAGCAACATCCATCGGCGTAGGTGGTGGCGCACTCATCATCATGCTGCAGAAGTATGAGGCCATGATGACAGTGAAGAGATTCAGTGCTCGTCTGGTGTTGCATGGAGGGACGAACCTCATCTGGGCTATCTCGGTGGCTCGGTGAGCCATAATCGCTCGACCACAGTAGGAGGGACAAACACATCCATGGAGCTAGTGGAGGCCGAACTCAGTTGTCAGCCGCATCCTGGCAAAGCGGCGCACCACCGGCCTGCACTGCATGGGCCAGGCATCAGGTTGGTGGGCCTCGCCCACATCCCGTGGGTCGGACCCTATATAGACGGTCGGACCTGCAGCTAATGGGATAGACCTATTCCATAAGCTAGATCCATGCCCTTCTCTTCGGGTCAGACTAGACTGGGTCATCGTGCGACTCATGGGGTTGGACCATCATCCAAACAGGGCTTGGTCTAGTGAGGCCCATTGGTCCTGGACCACATTTCAGACCGGACTAGACTGACCAAGATTCAAACCGAGTCATATCGTGTCGGTCGAACTATGTCTAGGTATGTGGGATGCCCGGGCCAGGTTGGTCAGGTCGGTCCAATAAAGTCGGATCGAACCCAGATGCAACCAACCCCTATTTTCTAAAACCCTAGTAACTTGAAAATTGAGGGTCTGATTGATGAGCTGTTTACAGTGTTGGAACCCTATTGACAAGGAAGATCTTTTAGAATTCCCTGATGAGGCTTTCTAAGAACTTGAGATACGACGAATATCTTGTCGAGTGGTTCTCCCAAGCGCGCTATGCAGAGAACCCTACAGTTGGATGAGACCGGAATAATGTTGACTTCTGACTCTATGTTACTCGATTATAGTCTAGCGGGAAGCACTTCTGTGTGAATTTTTAGGCCCATGGTGGGAAGCACTTCCATGTGACTTTCTAGGCCCATGGTACATGATGAGGAGGAGTACCTTAGTTGGCCAAGATTAGTGGGAAGCACTTTTGTATGACTTTTCATTCCCATGTAACTCGATGAGGAGGTGTACCTAAGTAGTACAATGTTAGTGGGAAGCACTTATGTGTGACTTTGTAGTCCCATTGTAGTCAATAGAGGTTGATTTCTCTATAATTTGAGGTGTTAAATGATGTGACTGATGATTCTTCTATCACTACCCTAAATGTATAGATGGTGTGATCTGTCTTGTGAGTTGTGCTTTAATTTAATAATTTTTGTGTGGTCTTTCCTTTTCATTTTGGGGTCCCTACTATTCATTTTTTTACTCAATCTTACACGGACTTCGACTACACATGTTGTGTCTAGTGAAAATGATTGAAATTTTTATAGAGACATTGGTGGGCCAGGACCCATAGGTGCTCAGAGAGATGGGACCAACATATGCTATAATGGTGGAATTTGTGGCCTAGGACCAGGAGAGGACTAGTAAAATCGAGTAAACAAGAAGTTCAACTTTGGTTTCTAGTAGCTACACTATTCTCAAGATCAGGAGGGGTTTTCCACGGATAGCCACCAGAGTTTCCTTTTTGTAATTTTCTTTTTTCAGTTCATTTGTTGGGTTTGTATTTTAGTCCACTTATATTAGTTTTACATGTACTCATCTTTGTTTTAGTGATACTTGTTTTATTTTCAATGTTTGGGACTTGGTTGTGTGTGTGTGTGTGCATACAGGTACTCAGGAAAATGCATCCCACTTGTAGGTTGATGACTTCAGTGATAGTCGCCAACCCCTGGCCTTCGGGGGGAAGGCTTGGGATAGTCATGGCCTGGGCCCCAAGGGACGGTTGGTGACAATATTGGTCAAGAGGATAGGAACTCGGGATCATCACACCATTTTGGGGGGAATTATTTCATATTCTAAGACTCTTTTATATATTTAATATATATACATATGTTTGTGAAACCTTGGTTCATTCCAAAGTATGTGTCCATAGATTACCCATGGGTTACAAGATCAATCCTAAATACACATGGATCTAGAATGATATGTATGTATCTAGGGTTCTCTATTAATAAAGATATATGTATGAATCCAAGGTTATTCATCAATGTTCCCCTTTTGTGGATAGATCTGTAATTCCTTCATCATTTACTGAGACAACATAGGTTTAATCTAGGTGATGAGGTTCTCTCGAGTTTATCTTCATCTAGGGGGGATGGGAATTATTCTGATATCGGTGTCAAACCCATAAGATGGGATTCATAAATATCCTCTTGAGAGGACTCATATACCACATAGTTTGATGAGATGGGGCCTATGCATGGAAGATTCCCATAAAAGAGCCTTGATTTGAGGCATACATCTATTGAGAAAGCCCTTTTTTAGTCAGAGTTTGGACATATACCATAATTATGGCCCTTATTAATTGCAGATCATGATTGGGGTTAACCCTTGAGAAGGATATCATTTGATATCGGGCCTTAGACAGTTATCTTACATATACAATTTGGTGAAGGAATTAATGTTCTCTTAGTTCATTGTTTTGGGCTTACACCTAGGAGGAGGCCCATTTTCATTGATCACAAGCCTCCAACGTATCCTAGTTAAAGCAGTAATTAGAGTTCCCATAGTTCATTGTTTGGGGATTACACCTAGAAAAAGGTCCATTTGTGTATTTTTCAGATGTTGTGATCATCACTAGACTTTAGGACCATGGGATCCATTATCAGTGTGAGAAACAAGAGGATGTGGAATATTAAACAATCCACACATCTTTCCTTCTCCGCTGACAGAAAAAGGAGGAGGATGATGGTGAAAGAGGCCAAGATGAGAGCACATACTCTGATCATAAAAGGGGGATTACTCTGAGAGGGACGCCCTTATAATAGTTTGGTGAAATGTTAGAAGCATCATTCCTCATCAAAAGGAAATTCAAGAGTGGTCTCCTTTATTTATCACTAGTTATCATGGAAGTGAAACGTTAGTGATTACAGTTAATCCTTAGAATGCTGATTTTCATGTTGGTATCCCAAGGTTGGACCTTGGGTTACCAAGGGAATTTAAACAGAGGGAAATTCTAGAGGTCCACACCATTATGGGTATTACCCATGTGAATCCACTTACCATGGGTATGTAAACTTAGAAGGGCGCACTGATGCAGCTGGTGGTTTTATCATATGGGTATGAAGGCTTTGGATGGGGCCATGGCCTAATGTCGTTGGACTGGAAAGAAGATTTTATATCGGTGATGTGATAGAAATATAAGGAAAATATTAAATCCATAGGATGGAATACCCGAGAATACCCTATTCCATGTACCATTTTCTCATGTGGGGTGAGGTTTCCTTAACATAGCATATTGCTATGAGGGTGAGGGAATTGTCCGTGAACCATGAAGGTACACAGACCTAGATAGGGGCAAAAAGCGTTTCACTACATGGAACCAAGTTCCACTCACACAACACTTTTCTACATGGGGATGTGTTCCATCTGCGTACTAAGGTGGTATGTGGGGTTGAGTTCCGATTGTGTACCGTGGTGGTAAGTGTGGATGAGTTCCGGTCCAGTAGTAATTTTCTATACAACATTGTGTTCCATCTGTGTTGTGATTTTCTATGTGCTGCAGGGTTCCTTCGATGTAGTATTTTTCTATGTGGGGCACTAATTTGAAGAAGGTTAATTCATCCTGTGCTTCATAGAAAATTCATCTATGAAGAAATTTGGGTTCTCTGTCTACCATTATTTATTATATTTTCTTCTTTCATTGAACATAGTAAGCTATACCTAAAGGGAATCATCGTAAATTCTTTCTTTGTGGTACTCTCTTCTTTTTTTTCATTCATCAATTAATCACCTATAATAGTCCTCTCTTATGCACTCAGAAATTTGGTTTTGGTCTTTCCTTCTATTTGTTCTTTTTTGTCTCCTCTTTGGATTGTTTTATAGAGGAGAAGAGGAGCTGAATCGATGGGTCACATGACACCTTATGCAGAAGACCAAAGTAGAATCACCCATCCTTCAGATGACTCGGTCAATAGAGGCCTGTGGGGGTTGCAATTCACATAGGCATAAATCACCACCTCGGTCCCGTGAATGACATCATTCGTGGTATGCCATTCACTTTACCTTCCCTGCAAACCATCTGAGTCCGCAAAAAATGGTTAGAGGGTAGATTTTCTCCGACTCTGTTTTGTGAATAACATCATTGGTGGGGGACCAACGCCTTCATCAACTTCCCGAAATCCATTTGGTTCATGGATGGTTCACGACCCAGACTGCCATGCGAAGAAGCGGTCTGTGAAGAATATTTCCCTTTATAGTTCGGCCTATTCCATTTCCAATTTTTCTCATTAATTATTATTCTTCAGATCATTAAATGGTTCGTTTTTCTTGCTTTACCAAATTTATGGGAGTGTTTGACTTCCATTTTCTAAATTTTCAGGACCAATAACAGTAGAAAAAAAAGACCCTTAAAATCATAAAAAACTCTATGATCCGTGAAAATAATAAAACACCCAAAAACCCATTAAAAGATATAAAACCTAAAAACCAAAAAAACCTAAAAAAACCTAAAACCCATAAAACCCCTAAAAATCCATAAAAACCCTGAAACCCTAAAAACCGTAAAACACACCCCAAACCCTAAAATTCCTAAAATTCCTAAAAATTCTTTAAAACCTCAAACAGCCCTAAAAAACCTAAAAATTTTAGACCCCCACCTCCAAAAACCCTAAAGGAACCACAAAACCATAAAAACATTCAAAGACCCAAAAATGCCTAAAGGACCCCAAAAACCATTAAATCCCTTAGGGAACCTAAAACCCCTAAAACCCCTAAAATACCCTAAAAGCTCTAAATACCTTAAAACCATATGAAACCCAAAAAATACAAAAACCTCTAAACAACCCTAAAACCCTCAATGAAAACCACTAAATATCCTAAAAAATCCTCAAACCCTACAAGACTAAAATATCTAAAATCCCCATAGAAGTCCTTAAAAACCCTAAAAATCATTAAATGGCCCTAAAAATAGTAAAATACTAAAAAACCACTAAAAATCCTAAAATAGAATTAAAAGACTAAAAACCCTAAAACACCAAAAAACCCATAAACCCCTAAAAACCTTAAAAACCCAAGAAAAAAACTAAAAAACCATAGAAACCCTAAAAAACTCTGAAATTCCTAAAATACCATAAAACCTTTAAAAATATGATAAACCATGAAATCCATAAAAATCCTAAAATTGCAAAATCTAAAAAAAGCATAAAAAACTAAAAATGTAAAAAAACCCTAAAAACCCTAAATAATTTATAATACTCTAAAAACCCTAAAACAACCTTGAAAGCCCTAAAATCGAAAAAAATCCAATAAACCTGAAAACCCCCAAAAATCCTAAAACCCCTTTAAGACCTCTAAAATATCCTAAAAATCCCTAATTCTCTAAAATCTAAAAATACTCAATAAAACACTAAAACCCAGAAAACCCTGAGAACCCTAAAAATCCATAATAAAACACTATAAACCAAAAAAACTGTAACAAAACCCTAGAAACCCCTAAAAACATAAAAATCCTTAAAACCCTAAAACGTTAACAAACCTAAAAACCCATAAGAAGCCCTAAAAAACCTAATACACCCATAAAATTCATATAAATCCTAAAAATCCCCCATTAAACCTAAAATAACCATTTAAATACAAAGAACCCTAAAAACCCCAAAACCCTTCAACCCCTTAAAACTCAAAAAACTATCAAACCCCCCAAAACCCAGAACACCCTCAAAACTCTAAAAACTGATAACACTCTAAAATTCCCTAAAACTCACTGAAAACTCTAAACCCTCTAAAAACCCCTAAAAACTAAAACCCCATATAACCCTAAAAACCCTAAAAATCCAAAAAAATATGAGAACACCCAAAAAACCCTAAAACCATAAAAGATCCCAAAATCCATAAAACCATGAAAAATTTAAAAACCCTAAATCCCCTAATAACTTATAAAACCCATATAAACCCCAAAAAAACTGAATATCATAAAAACCTTAAAAAGAAAAAAACCATTAAAAACACAGATTGCCCATGAAGACCCTAAGAAAATCATATAAAATCCTATGAAACCAGAAAACCCTAAAACCCCTAAAAACACTAACACCCCCCCAAATACAAAAATACCTCAAAACCATAAAACCTACAAACCCATTATTAGATTTAAAAACCTCTAAAACCCCTAAAACCCTTAAAAATCCAAAACACATTAAAATAATCATAAAACACCTAAATGACCTTAAATACCCTAAAAACTCTAAAAAACACTAAAATCCCTAAAACCATAAAAGTTCAAAATATGATATAAGTCCTCAAATATCCAAAATAACCATAAAAAATCCTAAAGGACCATCAAAACCCTTAAAAACCCGAAAAACCCCAAACCCAAAAAACTTGAAAAAAAACTAAAAACCCAACAAACACAAATAGAGCCTAAATAATCTTAAAAAATGTAAAAATCCTAAATGAATTCTAAAACCTTTAAAACCCAATAAAAACCTAAAAACAAAAAAAACCTTAAACCCCCTTAAAATCACTAAAACATTAAAACCCCTAAAACCCCAAAAAATTACTAAAAACTATTAAATACTCTTATAAAATAATAAAAACCCCGAAAACAATAAAAATACCTAAAAAACGAAAAAACCCTAACCCCAATAAAATTTAGTAAATCCCTATTTCCTTAAAATCTAAAAAAACCATAAAAACCCTTTAAAACCCAAAAAAACCCATAAAACCCTAAAAACCCCTAAAAACCCCTTAACAACCATAAATCCCCCTAAAACCCTAGAAAGAAAGATAACCCCCCTAAAAACAAAAAAAATATAGAAAAATTTTAAAACTTTAAAAAAACCCAAAAAAACATAAATAAATAAAAACATAAAAAGACTAAAAACTTGAAAACCCATAAAAATCTAAAAACCCCCAATAGCCCTAAAACCCTTAAAAACATTGAAACCCTGAAAACGCGTAAAAAACCCAAAGAACCCTAAAAACCCTAACACCCCATAAAACCAATAAAAACCCTAAAAACACTTTAAAACCCAAAAACCATAAAAACCGAATAACCATAAAATCCACAAAATCCCTCAAAACCAAAAAAACCTAAAAACCGTAAAAACCCTATAGGACACTGAAAACCATAAAAACCGCATAAACCACATACACCCCCTTAAAATAATAAAAACTCTAAAAATCATAGAAAAATAAAACCCTAGAAAATAATAAAAACCCTAAAAATAATAAAATACCATACAATACCTTAAAACCCTTAAAATCCGTCGAAGACTATAAAACCCCTAAAAACTAAAAATGACCTAAAAACCCCAAAAAAATCCTAAAAATCCAAAAAACACTAAAAGACATTAAAAATCAAAATAACCCTAAAAATACAAGATGAAACTAAAAACCACTTAAACCATCCCTAAATGACTAGAAAAAACACTAAAAATTGTAAAAGATTCTAAAAACCGTAAAACTTGTAATACCCAAATAACACTAAAGGACCATAAAACCCTAAACACCATAAAGGAGCCAAAAACCCCTAAAGGTACCTAAAAATAATAAAACCTAAAAAGGATCCTAAAAACTCCTAAAAGACCATAAAACCAAAATAAACCCTTAATGTCCCTACAAACTCATAAAAATCTAAAAAAAACGCCAAACCCCTATAAAAACCCTAAAATTCCTAAAAACCCCTAAATCCCCCAAAAGACCCTATCAACACTAAAAATATCTAAAAGACCCTAAAAACACATAAAACCCTAAAAATAACTTAAAAACATATATAACCTTAAAACCCTAAAAAACATTAAAAGACCCCAAAACCCATAAAAAATTGAAATCCCAAAAAACGCTGAAAGAGCCAAAAAACCAAAAACATTAAAAACCTTAAAAACCATAAAAACCCAAAAAACATGAAAAAACAAAAGACCCAAACAAAACCATATAAAACAAATAAAAAAATCCAAAAAACAAAGAAAAAAATTAAAAAACCCTAAAAATCATTGAAAACACAAAACCCTATAAACCTTATAAACCCTAGAAACCCCTAAAACCCCACAAAACCCGAAAATCACTAGAAATAGTAAAAAATACTAAAAACACTAAAAAGACTAAAATTATTTAAAAAAAATAAAAACTCTAAAACACCTTCAAACCCAAAAAACTGAAACACACCATAAAAACATAAAAACCATAAAAACCATTAAACCCCCAAAATTCTCAAAAAACCATGAAAACCACTAAAAACAATAAAATACACGAAAACCGTAAAACACCTTTAAAACCCTAACAACTATAAACCCCCATAAAATCCTAAAACCCCTAAATCTCCCTAAAAGACCCTAAAACCCCTAAAAACCCTAAAAGAACCTAAAAGACTAAACCCTAAAAATACCCTAATAACCTATAAAATGCCTAAAATACCCTTAAAATCTTTTAATAGCATAAAAATGTAAAACCCTAGAACCTCCAAGACACCATAAAAACACAAAAAATCCAAAAAACCCAAAGAAACGATAACAACCCTAAAAACCTAAAAACACAAAACCCGCATAAGACCTATAAAATCTAAAAGCCCCTAAAACCATAAAATCTCTAAAATCCATAAAAACCCTAAAATCTTTTAAATAAGCTTAAAATCCTAAAAACCACAAAAAAAATCCCTAAAAACCATTCAAAACCTAAAACCCTAAAATCCATTAAAACCCATAAAAACCCTAAAATCCAAAAAATCCAAAAAAACCCAAAAAATACTTATAAAACTATGAAGACACTAAAAACCTTAAAACACTAACCCCCACCCCCAAACACCATAGAACCCTAAAAACATTAAAAAACAACACACAAAAAAAATTAAATCACTAAAACCACCAAAAACACTTAAAACCCCTAAGAAATCTTAAAACACGCAAAAAATATAAATAACAATTCAAACCCATAAAATAGTAAAAACCCTAAAACCACTAAAAACCCATAAAACCCACTAAAATCCATAAAATCCCAAAAAACATTAAACACCCCAAATATAACCTAAAAACCCTAAAAAACAATACCCCTAAAACCCCTAAAACCCCTAAAACACCTTAAAATTATATCATGCACCCTAATCCCTACTCCTTGAAACCTATACATAGATCATAAACCCTAAAACCTACAACCTAAAACCTACAACCTAAACCGTATACCCACCACCATAAACCCTAAAATCTACACCCAAAACCCTATACACTACACCATATTCCCTCACAATTCACAAAAAACCGTAAACCCCATGCCCAAGACCCCATAATATACACCATATACCCTACACCCAAAACACAAGACCCCACATTGCAAACCCTAAAGACTACACCCTACACCTCATACACTAAACCCAAAAACCTAAACCCTACACCATATACACTAAACCCTACTCCCTAAACCCTAAAACCTACACCAAAACCCTACACCCAATATCATAAACCCTAAACTCAACACTCAATACCCTAAACCCTACACAGTAAACCCTAATCCCTAAACCCAAAACCTAATATCCCACACACTAAACACTGTACTATTAAACCAAAACATTATACCCCCAACCTAAACCCTAAACCCTACACTTTAATCCCCAAACCCTACACCCCAAACTTGATACCATACACCCTAAACCATAAACCTTACACCATAAACCCTATACCCTAATATCCAAAACCTAAACCTTAAAACCAACACCATAAACCCTATACCATAAACAATAGCCCCTAAACCCTACACCCAAAATCCTATACCCTACACCATAAACTCTAAACACTATACTCTAAAACCTATACCCCAAACCTTAAACCTAAAAACCTGCACATTAAACCCTATACCATACACCCTAAACTCGAAACCATACACCCTAAACCATAAACCGTAAAACCTAAACTGTACAATATAAACCCTAATCCATAAACCCAAACCCTACGCAATAAACCTTATAACCTACACCTTAAACCATAAACCCTACAACCTAAACCAAATACCTCACACTCTAAACCCTAAATGATACACTATGTACCATATTCCCTCCACCCAAAACCCTAAAATCAATTCCATGAACCCTCTACCCTACACCCTAACACCTAAACCCAACACCTAACACCCTATACCCTACACACTAAACCCTAAACCGTACACCCTAAACCATATACCTGACACCTTGAATCATATACCATACACCCTAAACCCTATACTATACACCTTAAACCCTATAACCTACACCCCAAACCCTACAGTCTAAACCCTACTCCCTACAATATAAACAATAAAACTTGTTTCCTAAACTCTATACACTACACACTAAACCTTAAACTCTATACCCTAGACCCCATACCCTATACCATAAACACTAAACCCTATACACTACGCCCTAAACCCTATAATCTACTCCCTAAACCTTATTCTATGCATCCTAAACCCTATACCGTACACCCTAAACCCTAAAATCCCCAAAACAACCCTAAAATCCCTAAAAATTTGAAAACCCAAAAAACCCTAAAATCCATAAACCACTAAAAACTCTACAGATCCAAAAATATCTAAAAACTGTTAAAACCTATAACAAACCCTAAAAAATAAAAAAAATAAAAACCCAAAAATGCCTAAAAACCTATAAAACTCTACAAAATCCTAAAACCCTAAAACCATAAAAACCCTAAAACCCAAAAATTATGTTCAAACCATAATAGATCTCTAAAACACATAAAAACCTAAAATAATTCAAAATACCTAAAAACTCTAAATACCATAAACCCTAACAAACCCCAAAACCCAAACAACCCTAAAAATTTTCAAATTCCTAAAAAACACTACAAAACTTTAAAACCCCTTTAAACCCCTAAAACCTTGAAAAAACCTAAACAACCCACCATATAAAAACTATAAAAATATAAAAAACAAAAAAATATAAAAAACAAAAAAAAAATATAAAAAACTTTCTGAAAACCTTAAAACCCTAAATGTCCGTAAAAAACCTAAAACCCCTTAAAAACCATAAAAACCTAAAAACCTAAAGTACCTAAAAGATGCAAAAAACCCAAAAAATACACTAAAAGATCCTAAGGGAACCTAAAACCATATAAAACATCTAAAAGACCCTAAAACCCTTAAAAATGTAAAAATAATAAAAACCCCTATAAGACCCCCAAAACCATAAAAAACACAAAACCCCTAAAATAAAAAAACCCTTCTAAACCCCTAAAACCCTCAAAATACCTTAAAACAATAAAAACTCTAAAACCCTAAATATGATGAAAAATTTCAGAAATAGAAAAACATTAAAAACACTAAAAACCCCATGAAACCTAAAAACTCTAAAAATACCGAAAACCCTTAAAAACCCTAAGAGTCCTAAAAACCGAGAAGACTTCAAAAAATTATTTTAAACCCCTAAAACCGTAAGAAAAATATAAAACCTTCTAATACCCCTAAAGACCTAAAAAACCAAGAGAACCCTTAAAAATAAAAAGAACTCAAAACCCATAATAACCCTTAAACCCCTAAAACCATAAAATCTAAATAAAATATGACCCAAAAAATACATAAAAATAAATTAAAACCCCAAAAAACCTAAAAAATTGAAAAAACCACTAAAAAAATAAAAACACTAAAAATCCAAGGGAATCCTAAAAACCCTAAAGAACCCTAATAACCTGAAAAACCCTAGAAAAACCTAAAAATCCCTAAACCCATAAAAACCCTAAAAACCCTAAAACCCAAAAACCCCATAAAAACATTACAAACCTAAAAACCCCAAGTACACACAAAAGACCCTAAAACCCCTAAAATCCCTAAAAACATAAAATCCCAAAAAGATCCTAAAAACCCTAAAACCCCTAAAAACCCTAAAAACCCTAAAACCCCCTAAAAGACAATAAATACCCTAAAACCCCCTAAAATAATATAAAAACACTAAAATAATCCAAAATCCCCTAAAACCGCTAAAATAAAATAAAACCCTAAATCCCATCAATGATCCTAAAAACCCTTAAAATTCTATGGGGCACCAAAACCCCTTAAAACATCTAAAAACACTAAATAATTAAATGGTCGTAAAACCCCCCAAAACCTTAAAAAATACTAAAACCCATAAGAACCATAAAACTCCTAAAAGAAATATAAAACCAAAAAACCCATAAAATCCCTAAACACTAAAAACCCATAACAACTGTAAAAACCCTAAAAAAACCCTAAAAACCAAAAAACCTAAAAACCAAAAAACACAAAAACCATAAAAACCATAGAGACACTAAAAATCCTAAAAACCCCTAAAAGGTCGTAAAAGAACCTAAAGACCCTAAATCCCAAAAATTCTAAAATCCCTAGAAATATAAAAAACTATAAAAATCTAAAAACTCAAACAACCTAAAAACTCAAAAAACCATAAAAACTATAAATAATCCTAAAATCCATAAAATCCCTAAAAACCTTAAAAGAAAAAAAACTCTAAAAAATACCTAAACCCATAAATAACCCCTAAAACCCCAAAATACCTTAAAATACATGAAACACTTAAATCCCCCAAATCCCAAAAAAAACACTAACCCCTCAAACCCTAAAACCCTAAAACTCTAACAAAACTCAAAATTGTAAAAACCATAAAAATACCTGAAAACCCAAAAAACCTCACAAACAGTAAAAAAATTAAAAACCCCAAGCCTTATACCATACACCCTGAACCCTAAATTATACACTAGAAACCCAATACCCGACACCCTAAACCCATAACCCGACACCCAAAATTCTATAACCAACATCCAAAACACTAAACCCTACACCATAAACCATATACCCTACACCCTAAATATTAAACCCAACACTATAAACCCTAAAATGTAAACCATAAACCCTAATCCCTACAACATAAACCCTATAACATATACCCTAAATCTAAAAATACATTTAAACCCTTAAAACTAAAAGAACCTAAAACCACCCAAAACCCTAAAAACCATTTTAAACCCCTAAAATCTTGATATTCCCTAAACACCCCCTAATACATAAATACCCTACAAACCCTAAAACCACTAAAATACCATAAAACTCCTAAATAACCCGTTAAAGACAACAACAATCCTTAAAAACCTAAAAACATAAAAGTCTCTAAAACCCCATAAAACCAAAAAACCCTTAAAATCCCCTAAAAATTCTTAAAACTAATAAAAAATCTATAAACTATAAAAACATAGAAACCAAAAAACCATTTGAAAACTCTAAAAACCATAAAAAATTCTAAAAACTTTAAACCCCAAAAAACCCTAAATAAACCTTATAAACCCTAAAAACCCAAAATACTCAAAAAAGAACTGAAAAACGCTAAAAACCCTAAAAGTCCCTAATAACTCAATAACCTTTTAAAATACCGTATACCCCAATAAAACCCTAAATGTCCCTAAATCCCTATACAACCCTCAAGCCACCCTTAAAGTATCTAAAACCCCCCAAACCCGTAAAAAAATATTAAAAGCCTTAAAGTACCCTAAAACCCCAAAATTTCAAAAACACACACTACAAAAACTTAATGACTCTAAAAAATCATAAAAATATAAAAAATCCCTAAAACCCCATAAAATTACCATAAAAATAAAAATAATCTAAAACCGTTAAAAACCAAAAAATCTAAAACAACCAAAAACCCTAAAGTCCATAATAAAATAAACCGAAAAACAAAACTACTCTAAAAGATCATCAAATACCCAAAAGACCGTGAATGACCCTAAATACCCTAGAATAACATAATAACCATAAAACTAACCTAGCAATCCTAAAAACAACTATAAACCTATAAAATCCAAAACAATAAAAACCCTAAAAATACGAAAAACCCTAAAACCCTCCAAAACCCCCAAAAGCCCAAAAAAACTCTAAAAACCCAAAAAATTCCTATATACCCTTAAAAACCCTAAAGCCCCCTAAAAATCCCTAAAAACCTAAAAAATCCAAAATATCCCTAAAATTATTAAAAACACATAAAATCCCATAAAACAACTGGAAACGCATAAAAGAACCCCAAATCCAGTAAAACTATAAAAAATATTAAATACTATAAAAATCTAGAAAGATCCTAAAGACCCTAAAAGATGAAAAAATGCTAAAACCCTTAAAATATTCAAAAAACGCTAAAAATACTAAAAATATTTAAACCCCTCAGAACCCTAAAAATCCATAAAATTGCTAAAAATACCCAAAAAGTCACTAAATCCCATAAAATTTCTAAAATCTAATAAGAATTATAAAAACCATAAAATACCCTAAAATACCATAAAACGCTAAAATTATAAAAAACATTAAAAATACAAAATGACACTAAAATCCCTAAAAACACTAAAATACCCTAAATCTCCAAAAATTCAAAAGAACTCTAAAAATATTAAAACCCCTGAAAACTGAGAAAACCCCAAAAAACCTAAAATCCCTGAAAACCATAAACACCCTTAATAAAACTCTAAAATCCCTAAAAACCCCAAGACCCTAAAAACCCTCTATAAATCCCAAAAACACTAGAACACAAAAAAAATCCTGCAAAATTAGTAAAAATTATTAAGAAACAATAAAAACCCTAAAAATAGGAAAACTCCTAAAAACACTAAAACCAAAACAAACCTAACCCCCCCCCCCAAGCCCTAAAAACCATAAAATATATTAAACCCCTTAATAAATAAATACCCTAAAACCCCCTAATACCCCTATAAAACCCAAAAATATTCTACAAAACCCCAAAAAGGCCTTTAAACCCCAAAAAACCCAAGAAACCCTAAATACCCTTAGAACACTAAAAACTCTAAAAATATTAAAAACCTTAAGAAAATATTAAAACTCCAAAAACCTTAAAAAACCTAAAACCTTAAAAACCTATAAAACCCCAAAGACCCCTAAATACCATAAAAAGACTAAAAATACTCAAAACCCTAAAAACTCATAAAACCCATAAAATCACTAGAAATCCCTAAACCTTAAACACTACACCCTAAACTATTATCCATATACCCTAAAACCTAAAGCTGGAACCTTATACCCTACACACCAAACCCAAACCCTACACCCTAAACCCTATACTTTGCACCTTAAAACCAAAACCCTACACCTTAAACCCTAGACACTACACCGGAAAATTTAATCCCTAAACACTAAACCATATACCATACACCTTAAATTTTAATCCCAAAACACTAAACACTAAACACTAAATCATAAACCCTAAAAGATGCTAAAACATTATGAATATCTTAAAATAATCAAAATAAACTAAAACACCCTAAACACATTAAAACCCCTAAAACCCCTAATATTCAAGAAACCCCCTAAATGCCATAAAAGATCAAAAAAACTCTTAAAACCCAAAACGTCAGTAAAAACCCTAAAAACACCTAAATTATCCTAAGACCAGAAAAAACATAAACCCCCTCCCCCCCCCAAAAAAAAACCTCAAACATCTAAAACCCTAAAACACATTAAAAGAACCTAAAACACCCAAAAAGGCATAAAACTAAAAGAACTAAAAAGATTAAAAACCTTATACACCCCTAAGAACACATAAAAACATTTAAAGCCCATAAAACCCTAAAAAAAAAATAAATAAAAAGACCCTAAAATCCTACAACCCTAAATGAACACTAAAAATTATAGACACCCCTAACAACCACAAAAAAACCTAAAACCAGATAAAATACCCTAAAACCCAGAAATCCCCCAAACCCCTAAACACCCTAGAAAGACTCAAAAAACCCAAATAAACCTTAAAATAGCATAAAACCCAAAAAAACATAAAACCCCTAAAACCAAAAAAAAAACACCTAAAACCCCAAAAATTTAGTAAAAACCCAAATATTCCCTAAAACCCAAAATTCCTATACTTCCCCTAAAAACACTACAAAGAACAAAATACACCAAAAACATCCCTAAATTTTCAAACCCCCACCCACCAAATTCTAAAAATATTAAAAACCCCTAACCCTTAAAAATAATAAAACCCCTAAAACACCTTATATACACTCAAAATAGAAAAACCTATACCCACCAAGACCATAAAAAATCATAAAACACCTAAAAATATCAAAACCTTAAAAAACATTAAACCATATAAAAACTATAAAACCGTAAAAGACTTAAAAATTCCAATAAACCACTAAAATACCATAAAAGACTCTAATGACCCAAAAAATTCAAAAATCCCTAAAAACTGTAAAACACATTGAAACCCTAAAAACCCCTAAAAACTAAAAACACGTAAAAACCCTAAAAGACCTAAAAATATTAAAAACTGCAAAGAACCTTAAAAATCCCAAAAACTCATAAAACCCCCTAAAATACATAAAAATACTAAAAATACTAAAATATCTAAAACCCTAAAATATCCTAAATAACCTAAAAACTATTAAAATAATAGAAACCGTAAAAAATTTAAAAAGACTAAAAAATCCTTTAAACCATAAAAAACCTAAATACCATTAAACACAATAAAACCCCATGAAAACATTAAGACCCCTAAAAACCATAAAAACAATAAAAACCAATGAAAACATTATAACCCTGAAAACACCCTAAAAACCATAAAACACTAATACCTCAAAAAACCCTAATTACATCCTAAAACCCCAAAAAACAATAAGAACACTAAAACCCCAGAAAACCATGACAAATTCCTAAAAACCTAAATATTCTAAAACCCCTCAAAACTATTTAATTCTATAAAAAACCAAAAAACCCCTTAAAAACCCCCAAACCCCTAAAATCCTTAAAACACCCTAAAACACTAAAGAACCTAAAACCCCCTAAAAATCCAATAAAATATAAAGAAAAATATAACCCATAAAACCCATAAAATCCTAAAAAAACCCAAAAAACATTAAAACCATAAAAGTCCTTAATATCCTAAGAAATACAAAAAACCCCTGAAAGCCTCTAAAAGACCATACAAACTCTAAAAACTATAAAAGACCATAAAATGATTAAAACCCCCTAAATTACCATAAAACATCCCATAAAACCCAAAAGACTCTAAGACCCCTAAACAGACCCCAAGAGACACTAAAAACCCCAAACCCTTAAAAGACACTAAAAAATTCAAAAAACCCCTAAAACCCCCTTAAATCCCTTAAAACCCTAAAAGTCCCTACAAACTAAAAAATCCTAAAAACCCAAAAATTTATTTAAATAACCAAAAACTCCCTATAAATTAAACAACCCCTAAAAATTCCCATAAAACCCTAAAAATACATAAAACCCATAAAGCCCCCAAAACCCCCGGAAACCCCTTAAACCTAAGAATACGCTTAAAACCATTAAAACACTAAAATCCCCTAAAATCCAAAATATTTATCAGAACACCAAAAATTACACTAAAACCCTAAAAACCTAAAAATTTCTATAAAATAATAAAAACCCAAAACCCCTAAAAAGTATAAAATCTTTAAATGACCACAAAACACTGAAAAACAAAAAAAACTCAAAAAACCCTAATGATACGTAAGGAAAACTAAAATCTCTTAAATACCCTAAAAACCATAAAACCCCATAAGACGCCCTTAAACACCATAAAAAAAATAAAACACCTAAAATCCACAAACCTTTAAAATATTTTTAGAACCTATAAAAGACCATCAAAAACCAAAATCCCCCTAAAATTCTTTAAAAGACCCTAAAGACCCCAAACCCTAAAAACATTAAAAAAATATAAAACCCTAAAATCACTAAAACATCAAAACCCTAAAAACCAGAAAACCCCTAAAATCCATAAAAACAATAAAAACTCTAAAACCACAACAAACCATAAAACCCCGAAAAACATCTGAAATCTATAATCCCCCTAGAAATCCCAAAAAATAGTAAAACTCTAAAACCCCTAAAAACCCATAAAATTTCAAAACCCCTAAAAGACCCTTAAAACACTAAAAACATAAATATACCCTAAAACTCCTAAAACACCCTAAAAAACCCTAAAACCCCCAAATACCCAAATAGTCTCTAAAACCCCCTAAAGGACCCACAAAAATACACCAAAACCCAAATACCCTAAAAACCCTAAAAACCCTAAAACCCCTAAAAATTCTCTAAAACCTTAAAAACTAAAAAATATAAGAACCATAAAAACCCATAAACCCCCTTAAACCCCCACCCCCCCACCAAATATACAAAACCCTAAACCCCCTAAATATTCTTAAAAAACATAAAAAACCCTAATACCACTAAAAAACCCTACAAAATCCAAGAAAACCATTAATGAAACTTTACACCCCTAAAAATATGAAATAGATCCCCGAAAAAATTAAATAACACCAAAACATCTAAAATTGTAAAAAAATATCATGAAAACCCATAAAAACGTTAAAAACTATAAACCCTAAAAAACCCCTAAAAACCAGAAAAATCTGATAAGTATTAAAACCCCTTAAACAATAAAAACTATAAAAATCCATAAAACCCCTAAAACCCCTAAAAAAATAAAAAAACCATAAAAAATCTAAAACACATTAAAATCCTAAAAGACCCAAAAACCACAAAACCCCCCCTAAAACCATAAAACAACCTAAATACCCTAAAACACCTAAAATATCCTAAAAAACTAAAACACCATAAAATAAACTAAAAACCTAAAAATCCATAAATGATCGTAAAACACTTAAACATCTAAAAATCCTAAAAACTATATGAAACCCAAAACCCCTAAAATTCTCAAAATCCCTAAAAACCCTAAAAACCCTAAAAACCAAGAACACCCCAAAATCCCCAAAATCCCAAAAATCCCCTAAACCCCCAAAAATTACCTAAATTCCTAAAAACCCTAAAAATTCTCTAAGAACCCTAAAAACCTAAAAACCATTAAAATCATTAAAAAACTAAAATCCCTAAAAAAAATAAAAAACACTTAAAACCCAAAAAATCCCAAAACACCCAAAACCACCCTAAAATCCATAAAGAGTCAGAAAAGCCAAAAAATCATAAAAAAATATAAATACTAAAAAAATATCTAAAAACCCCTAAAACACTAAAATACGAAAAAACATAAAACCCCATAAAAACCCAAAACCCCTAAAATAACCTAAAAACCCAATAAAATCCTTACAACCCTTAAACATTGTAATACCACCAAAACAACACTAAAACCATAAGAAACACCATAAAACCTACAAAATATAAAAAAAAACCCTGAAAAATATAAAACCCCTCAAAACACTAAAAACCCTAAAATAGTCCAAAAAACCCTAAAAATTTTAAAACCATAAAAACCCCCAATAAACCCTAAAAATAGTAAAAATAATTTAAACCCTAAAAATCCATTTAAAATACATGAAAATCATAAGATACTTAAAATCATTACAAAACCCCCTAAAAACCCAAATAACCATTAAAATGCACTGAAAACCATAAAGAACCTGAAATCCCTAAAATGCCCTAAAACTGTTAAAATTATTGAAACTCTAAAAAAACCTAAAAAACCAAAAACCCAAAAACCCCTTTAGAACCCAAAAATCCCTTAAAACCTCAAAACACTAAAAATACCAAAATATTTATAAATACCTAAAACCCCCCAAAATCTATAAAATCCTCCAAACCCTTAAAAATACAAAAAATACCCTAAAACCCCTATAAAACGTAAAAATACTCTACACCCCCTAAAGAACCTAAAAAACCCAAAAGACACTAAATATACTAAAACTAATAAAGTACCCCAAAACCCCTAATAACCAAAAAAACCCTAAAAAACTCAAAAATCTCTAAAAATAATTAAAACCCAAAAAACTCCTAGAAACAGTTAAAATACCCAAAACCCTAAATTACTATAAAAACCTTTAAACCCCTAAAAGTCCCTAAATGAAATCAAAACCCCGAAAGACCATAAAACCATAAAAACACTAAAACCCTAAATCCTTAAAAGAACATAAACTTTAAAACCCCTAAAAGAAACTAAAAGTAATAAAAAACCTAAAAGTCCATAAAATACCCTAAAAACTCTAAAATCCCATAAAACCCCTAAAAAGACCCTAAACCGCTAAAGTTGTCTAAAAACCCCTAACACCTAAAGGAAACTACAACACCTAAAGGACCTTAATACCCCTAATGGGTCCTAAAAGTCCATAATGAACCCAAAAACCCCTAAATCCCCTAAAAGGCCCTAAAAACTGTAAAAATTCATAATGAACACTACAACCACCTAAAATACCCTAAAAACATTTAAGACCCCCTAAAATTCCCTAAAATTACAAAACCACAAAAAGACACTAAAACCCACTATAGGACCCTAAAACCCCTAAAATACTCTAAAACCCCCAAGAAATCCCTAAAGGACCATAAATGCCCCCCCAAATCCCTAATGGAACCAAAAAACCAAAAAACAAACCCAAACCCCTAAAGGACCCTGACACCCCTAAAAGCCTCCTCAGAGACCCTAAAAACCATAAGACCCCCTAAGACACTGAAAATAATAAAACCCCCTAATGCCTATATAATTCCCTAAAACCATAAAATAATCTAAAAAATCTGAAGGACCCAAAAACCCCTAAAGGTCTCTAAAAAATCCTTTAAACCCTAAAGGACACAAAAAACACTAGAGGACACTAAAACCCCATAAAACCCTAAAGGACCTTATAATACCATAAATCCCTTAAAGGGCCCTAGAAAATCCTAAAACTCAAAAAAGTCCCTAAAACCCTAAACTGCTGAAGAACCCTAAAACCACTAAAAGGCACTAAAAGGCGTTAAAATACCTCAAAGATCCTTATGACCTGAAGACCCTAAGACTGAATAAACACTAAAAATACTAAAAGACCCAAAAAAAATCCCTAAAAGACTATAAAGACCCTAAAAATCCAAAATGACCCTAAACACCATAAAGGAGCCTAAAATACCTAAAAGGCCCCATGAGGACCTGAAAACCCCAAAACCTCTAAAAGACCCAAAAACCCTAAAAGACCCTAAAAACTATAAAAAATCCCTAAAATAAAATAAATAACCATTTAAAACCCTTAAAAACCCTAAAACCAAGAAAAAAACAATAAAAAACCTTTACCCCATAAAAACTCTAAAAGACTATAAAAACTCCTAAAAACCATAAAACCCTAAAACACCCTCAAATACCATAAAACCCCCAAAAACATAAAAAAATAAAAACCATATGAACCCTTAAAAGACCCTAAAGACCCTAAATATCATTAAAATAACTTAAAAACCATAAAAAACCTACAACTCTTAAAAACACCAAAATACCATAAAATCCCTAAAACCCTAAAAAATAAAAAAAACCATTAAAACATCCAAGAAATCCTTAATATACAAAAAAAATCTAAAAACACTAAAACCATATAAAAATCATGAAAACCCTAAACACCCTATCAATTCATTAAACACCATAAAAAATCCTAAAACCATAAAAAATTTGAAAACCCCTAAAAACTCTAAAAGTTAAAAAAAACCCTAAAAACCCAAAAACCCCTATGAAACCCAAAATAAACCTAAAAACTATAATACTCTAAAATACACTAAAAATCCTAAAAACTCTAAAGAACTGTAAATAAACCTAAAACCCCCTAAACCCTAAAAATCCTTAAAAATCCTCAGAAACCATAAAAATTCACAAAACCCAATGACCCTAAACCACTAAAACCACTAAAAACTCTAAACCCCTAAGAAACCTTCAAATACCTAAATACCCTTAAAATATAAAAACCCCTAAATTATTTAAAAACCCATAAAAACTCTATAGTCCCCCCCAAACCCTAACAAAAAGTACCAAGAAACCCTATAAAACCAAAATATTCTTGAATATTTAAACAACTCTAAACACCTAAATCCCTAAATACACTAGAAAACCACATAAAAAAGTCAAAAAAATTAAAAACCATAAAAACCTTAAAAACCATAAAACCCATAAAAACTCCACACCACCATAAAAACCATAAAATACCCTATAACACCCTAAAAAACCAAAATCCACAAAAACCTTAAAAATCATAAAATGACAATTAAAACCCTAAATAACCTAATAAAGTAAAAAAAACTAAAAAAATTGAGACCCCTAAATTAACTAAAATGATAAAATCTATAAAAATACTTAAAAACCATAAAAATTATAAAAACCCTAAAAACAAAAAAAAACCTTTGAAAATCATAAAAATATTAAAAACCCTAAGAAACACGTGGAAACCCCTAAAAACCTAACAAAATATATCACCCTTAAAATAAAATAAGATCCTAAAACCCATAAAAAGAAGAAAACACCAAAAACAAAAAACCCAAAAAAACCCAAACAAACCCAAACAATCCCTAAAAAACCCCAAAAACCCTAAAATAACTAGAGAAAAACTTAAAATACCCAAAAAAACACAAACCCATAAAACCCCTAAAGGAACACTAAAACCCTCAATACCTAATAAATATTAAAAAATATAAAACCCCAGAGACCATAAAAACCCTATATACACTTCAAAAAATGAAAAGAAAATAAAAACCCCTAAAATCCTTAAAACCCAAAAACCCAAAAAACCAAGAAACTTTCTAAAAACCTATGAAATCACTAAAAATCCTTAAAACTAAAAAAATACATAAAAACCCAAAAACCCCATAAAATACCCTAAAATCCCTTAAAGTACCTAAATCCCCTTAAAGCCTCTTAAAATCCAAAAGAGTATATAAAACCATTAAAAATTAACAATTAAAATGACACTAAAACCCCTTAAAATCCCCAAAAAACTTAATAAAAACCCTAAAAACACTAAATAACCCCAAAAACACTAAATATCCCTAAATTAAATGAAACCCATTGAAACCCCTAAAAACCATAAAAACCCATACAAAACAAAAATCACCTAAAAATTCTAAACAACACTAAACCCCCCTAAAAACCTAAAACCCTAAAAAGCCTCCAAAAACACTAAAACCCCTAAAACCACTAAAACCCCTCAAAAAACTAAAATCCCCCAAAATTTCCATCAAAACCATGAAAAACCCTAAAATCCCCAAAAGAAACCTAAAAACGTAAAAACCCCTAAAACACTAAAAATTCTAAAAATTCCAAAAACCCAGAAAACCAAAAAAATTACAAAAAACAAAAAAACAAAAAAAAAAAGAAACTTTCAACCCCCGTAAAATCATAAAAAAAATAAAAAACTCTAAGAGACCTTAAAACACATAAAAATATTAAAACCTATGAAAACTCCAAAATTCCATAAAACCCATATAAAAACCCTAAAGAACCTAAAAACCATAAACACACTAAAAACCTAATGATTTCTTCTTGGGTAATATTTCTATAATTAAGTATTACTTTAGAAAATTCATCAATTATCTGGATGCTGAGTAATTTGGAGGGATGATACCTATGTTAAGACAGCAGAACACTGATAGTATGCTATCTTGTTTCTCCAAGGTTTTGTGTTGAAATAGATGTGTCAAGATAACTGATTGAGTTTTTTTTGGATTGTGGTTGGTGAGGAGTTTCATTATAAGAAATATATTCTTTTGAATCTTGGGTGCAATTCAGCTCTTCTTGAAAGAAACTAGGACACTCCAGATTAGATTTTAGGAATGGCGGTAGGTATAGTTGATATGATGGGATAGTTTGTGGGGTGTCTGGTGTAGGTGATAGTTCTGCTATTGAGTAGGTTGTTGTTATGGAAGAGGAGGGTCTGCCTTTGAAGAATGATCAATGGACACCCCCTGCTTCAAATGTGAATTTAGTTTCTTAAAACCTGCAATCTTACCTAGGGATAGGGTGTGTTAAGGGTGTGGTGGTAACTGAGGAATATGATAAGAGTTTGAAAGATTCCTAGATCTATGGTGATGAAGTGTTGGCTAGTTCAGGTGTTATGTGTGCCTCTAAAGGTGTGTTATAATATTATTCTCATGGGGTGGATATGCATGTACCTTTGGGGGAGGGTGTAGGTAGTACTAGTAGGATATCAAGACTTGTTGTTGGCGATAGTGTGCCATAGACATCAGTTGGTATATCTCTGGGAAACCATTTTGCATGCCTAAAATCTGTGGATGAATAGCAGACCATGCAATAGGGGATGGCTGCAGTTGAGGATCACATTTCTTCTCATAGACCGATGTTTATGGATACTATTATGACTGAGAGTAATGTGAGTATTGTTAAAGGTGTTGGGCATGATGGAGGGAAAGCGGATTAGGAAGCTGGCATTGGGAACGATGGCAGCCTTCTAGGTACTGGGTATGAGGATGATCGAGTTGATAATGCAGGTCATGAGGAGTAGTGGGTGATGGACATGCAATTGGTCTTAATGGTTCGTCAATTGGAGACTGTAGAGGAAACAACCATGCATCAAACTCATATTTCACCTTATGTGGCTGACTCTGATGTGCATGAAGAGGAGCATGTCATCCTAGATAAAACTTCTTATGAGATTCTTGATGCATATATATTTCATACTATCATTGATGTGCAGGAGGGAGAACATGCTGCTCATATTTCTTGTGATTAGGATGTGGAAGGAGAGTCGGGTGTTGAGAATTAAGCCAAGCAATTAGACCGGAGAAGGCTGGATCAGATTGATTGACCTAGGAAAAGGGAGGGTCAGGATTTTCAATTTGTTTTTAGGGAGAATTAATTGATTTATATTGGGTATCCTAAATTTTTGATCCTGAAGGACATGGTTTCATAGGACATCAACTTGATGCTGGTCCCAATGCAGAAAGGTCTCTTACAAGAGGAATTTCAAGAACTATGAAAGGGATCACACATATCTGCATGTAGGGGGAGGCCACTGATAATGATATCAATTTGAACACCAATGTGGAATAGATGATTAGGTTTAGGGGATTTATCGGTGATTCCATTCCATAGGGGAAAGAGAACAAACCTCATGGGATCATCCCTACTCCCCCAAGGAGGAAGCCAATAAAGGAATATTCTAATTTTATAATGATGAGGTCCATAAAATCATATTCTAAAGATATTTAGTGTATTTATGTTGATCTCAAGTGAGGGAGGCCAAGTAAATCCAAGACTCAACCCACTTTAGAACAGAAAAGTCTTCAAGATATGTATTTTGCGCTCTTCAAGAAACAAAGCTCACATTTTGAATGGGAGACAATGGACGATGGTGAAGCTTTTGATTATGGGTATGGTGTATATGTTGATAATTATGACATTTAGCTCTTTTTGGGTGTGAATATTTTGACTCTACTCCGCTCTTGTTTGCTTTTCATTTTTTCCTAATAAATTTTGGAGGCCTAGGAATAACCTGGTCATACGCCTTATTTTCCCTAAAACCCTAAAACAATCCTAAAACCCTAAAACCACTATAAAACCTCTAAAATGCCTAAACCCTTAAAAAAGATATGAAAAAACTACAACCATAAAAACCCATAAAATCCACTAAAAACATAAATAATCACAAAATCCCCTAAACCCACTAAAAATCCAAAAAAAACATTAAAACCCACTAACCCCCCCCAAAAAAACCATAAAACCCCTAAAACTGCTTCCTTTTCAAAATTTATCCATTATTTCTATGTTGGGGAATCTTGTGGGAATGTTCTTACGCATTGACAGCCGAACAAGGGCTCTTTCTCACCTGATTTCCACACGGGCCTTTGTGGAGATTGATGCCTCTAAAGGACCGATTGACTTTGTTTGGATTGCTGTTGGTGAGGAGCTTCGGTGGAAACAACCTATGATCTTTGAGTTGTGGACTGATTTCTGCTCATCTTACTGGCTTCTGGGTCATAGTGCTCGGGAATTTAGGTACATCAGAGGTATTTGATGTGTTTTGGACCGTTCTCAGGAGGTGTCTGGTGAAGAGACGTAGATTCAGGGCGAGGTGCGGGAGGTTGTTCACAAGGATCCTGAAGTTCAGAATGAGCCTGGTGAAGAAGGTCAGGCTCGGGTGGAGATGAATTTGGTGGAGGTTTCAGTGGATGTTTCAATCAAGCTTAAAAGGAATACTGCTGAGGGGGTGGCACCTGCTTCTGGGAGTGGTTCTGAATCTTTGGGTAAGATGTTTGTGCAGGAGGGACCTCTGGTTGTGCAGGGGGTAAATAGATCTATAGTTGATGGAGGTAAAGTGGTTATTGAGTGCCAACCCAAAGTGTCCAACATCTTCAAGCGTTTGAGGAGTGAACTGAAGCTTTCGGATGCTGGGAATTCCTTATGCAGGGAGGTTGCTAATGGTGGGAAGTCAAACTCATCTGATAGCAGGGAGACCATCCCAACCTTCAATCGCTTTGAAGGGCTAGAGCATGAGGAGGAGGTGCAAAGGTCTCCACTTGTTGATGTTGGGAGTGAGAAGTCTGAGGTTCAGGAGAGAGGGGTGCCGGCTGTTGTTGCGGAGAGGGGTGGAGGGGGTGTGTCCCAACAGGCTAGTGAAGTTGAGCCATTGTTGGACAGCACTAGGCACTCAGGTGGTGTTGATGAGTAGGAGATAAGAGAGTTAAAGGCTCTTGGACACAACTGTGATGTTTTTGATATGGATAAGGGAAAGGTAAGCAATATTAATGGAGAGGAGGGGAAAGGGTATCTGGTTGCTGATGATGGGAGTGTAAGGCCTACTGTACAGATGCTAAGTGAGAAGCATGATGTTGTTCTAAATGCTGAGTCAATTCTAGACATTATTGGCCCCTTAAATGATGCTAGAGAGCAGGGGAAAAGGGAAAATCATGGGTTGGAGCCTCCATTGGATGAGGGGCATTTGTAGCTGGACTTGGCTAATGTGGTGTCCCCCCTTTTTATTGCTTCTGATGAAACTGTTCTTAATGACTGTTCCCTGAATCAGAAGGCCCCCTTCATCCCGAATCACCCAGGTCCTTGGAAGGACAACCCTGCACATGTTCATGAGATGACTTTGACAATGGTGGACTACCCAGGTCCTTGTGGGGTTCTTGCAAGCTATCCACTTAACCAGGAATCCTCCTTCAACCAACTTCAGGGGGATAATAGTAGGATGGATCACAACATGGCTATGGTCCATAAGGAGAGGGCCATGCTTGAGGAGGCCACCAGGAAGGAAAGAAAGCATGTTGGGATCCATGTTGATCAAAAAAGGAGGAATCTGAGGAAGGACTACTCTTCCTTGATAAAGACTGTTTCCACAAGAGCATCCTACAAGGCTAAGGAAAATGCCTCTAGAAGAGGTGAAAGGGCTGCCAAGAAATAGCTGAATGTGGAGCAGGTGAGGTTAAGGGAGTATTATTCCAATTTCTTGAATCAATATGACTCTTATGAATGGGAATCAGTAGTCTCTGATGCGGACTATGGTTATGGTGCTGAGGGAGACCCCCCTGGTGCAGACTATTAGGATGATGAAGGCTGGAGGATCCTATGAAGGGATGGGTTGCTGATGGAAGCTTGGTGCTTATTTTGGGTTTTCTTTTCTTTTTTACGGTCTTTGGGTGTGTGTTTGTTAAGGGATTTTGGGTGTGGGTTGATTGACCCCTCCCCTCCCTTGTCTGCAGTGTCTTTCTTTTCTTTAATAAACTTTGGGGGGGGGTGTCAGGGATAGCCTGGCCCCGAGCCTTCCTTGCCTTAAAACCCCTGAAAACCTAAATAAACCTTAAACCCTAAGCCCTACATCATAAATAATAAACCATTAACTCTAAACCCTATACCTTATAGCCTAAAACCGAATCAAGATTTCATAAACCCTAAACCTCATTCCTTAAACCCAAAAATCTATACCCTACACCATGAACCTTATAACCTACAACCCAAACCCAAACCCCTACTCCCAAAACACTATACCCTACACCCTAAAACCTAACCCATATACCATACACCCTAAACACTATACACTATACCCTAATCCATATACCTTAAACCCTAAATCCTACAACAAACACTATAAACCCTTTAACCTACCATATATACCCTATACGCAACACCCTAAACCCTAATCCTTTAAACCCAAAAGACTAAAACATTATCAAAACCCTTAAAATTTGTGAGTCAGTTCAAGTGGACATGGATTTGGATTGAGTTTGATTCTATGATCGCGGTTTCCGCTCTAAATGGATTTTCCAGGGAAGTCCCGTGGAAACTTTTGCCACACTGGATTGAGTGTCATAATATTTCTCAGACCCTAAGCTTCAGTGTTTCACATACATATAGGGAGGCTAATTCGATTGTGGATTATCTCTCTAAATGGGCGATTGAGAAAAGATGTTTGATGTGGTTATTCATCACTCCACATTTTTTTACTTCATTTGTTGATTCAGAATTAAAGGGTGAGATACACTCTCACCCTTGTAGGCCCATCTTGTAGCCGTCTGTTTAGGGTTTATTAAATTTTGGGGGGATTATTTAGCCTAGTTTCGCACCTATTCTACCCCTAAAAACCCTAAATACATTTGAAAATCTGTAAAAATAATAAACCCCTTCAAAAATTCTAAAACGCCATAAAAACACTTAAAACCGAAAAACCCACAAAATCCCAAAAACCCTAAAAACATTAAAAAACTATAATACACTAAGAAAACCTAAAAACTATATAACCCCTTTAAAAACCTAAAAACTATATGAAAACCCTAAAAAATACTAAAAAATACTAGAAACCCTAAAACCCCTTAAAACCCCTAAACCCCCTAAAAACCCATTAAAACCCCTAAAAACTCAAAACACACTAAAACACTAAAAAAATTAAAAAACATAAAAAACTAAAAACCCAAAAAACAAAAAAAACCCTAAATACCTTAAATAACAAAAAATCCTACAAAACCTAGAAACCCCTAAAACACTAAAAACACTAAAAACCCCCGAAAAACCTGTCAAAACCATAATAACCCTAAAAACCTTAAAATTTTATATAACATCCCCAAAAATCCATAAAGACGCTAAAACCCTAAAACCTAAAATATCATGAAATCCCTAAAAACCATAAAAAATATTAAAACCATAAAAACCCTACCCCCTCCAACCCTAAAACCCTTAAAAACCCCAAAAAACCTTTTAAATCCTAAAAACAATAAAAATCCCAAAAACCATTATAAGACCCGAAAAAATCTAAAAACCCTAAAAATGGAAAACCATGAAAATCCCTAAAAACCAATAGAAACTTCTAAAATACCCCAAACCTCTTAAACCTTTCAATTCCCCTAAAACCCTAAAACACCTAAAAGTACAATAAATAGAACTATAAAAACCATAAAGTCCTTAAAAACCTAAAAAAATAATACCCTAAAAAACTCAAAAACAATTAAAACCCTAAATCCCCCCGACCCTAAAACCCTTAAACCATTGAAAACCCCTTAAAACCTAAAATAATCCTAAAACCCCCAAAACCCATAAAAAATCCTAGAAATACCAAAACCCCTAAACTCATAAATATTCCCCTAAAATAATAAATAATCTGAAATCCCTAAAAACCTTAGAAGACCCTAAAAAACCGTAAAACCCTAAAACCCCTTAAAACCCTAAAAAACTAAAAAACCTAAAAACTCTAAAAACCCTAAAACCCATAAAAACCATGAAAACCCCTACAAACCAAAAGAATTCTAAAACCCATTGAAATCCCTAAACCAAAAAAAATCAAAAAAACACTAAAAAACCTAAAAACACTAAAAACCCTTAAAACCCAAAAAAAAACAAGAAAAACTAAAAAAAATACTTGGTAACATTAAAAAACCATTAAATTTATAAACCACTAAAAAACCTAATAAACCTTACAACGTAAAAATCATAAACACTTAAAAACTAGAAAAATCCAAAATAACCCAAACAAAACTCTTAGAAATCATAAAACCCTTAAAACCACATTAAAATCCCTAAAAACTCAAAAAACCATTCAAAACCCTAAAACCCATAAAACTCTAAAACCCCCTTTGACGCCCTTAAAATCCTAAAACCCCTAAAAGACCCCAAAACCCAAAATGAGCCTAAAAACACATAAAAAACTCAAAAAATGTCTTAAAAACCCTAAAAGAAACTAAAATACCTAAAATGGTATAAAAGACATTAAACACATAAAAGAAGATAAAAACCCTACAAATCCTTAATTGGCCATAAAAGACCTAAAAACCGTAAAATAACCTAAAAACCCTAAAATACCCTAACAGACCATCAAAACATCAAAAATATCATAAATGAACATAAATAACCCTAAAATCCCTAAAGTAACCTAAAAACCATAAATACCCTAGATGACCATGAAAACCTATAAAACCATAAAGTATTATTAAAACTCTAGAAATCACAAAAAGACCCTAAAATCATTAAAACCCAAAAACTATAAAATAAATCAAAAATTTATAAAACCCCAAAAAACCCATAAAGACCCTAACGGACCATAGAGACCCCTAAAACACTAAAATACCCTAAAAAATAATAAATTGTAAATACCATTAAATTCCTTAAATGACCCAAAACCCCCCAAAAAAATTACAAGTCCTTAAAATCTGGTAAAAGCCTAAAAAACCTAAAAGAACATAAAATACCCTAAGTCCCTAAAAATAATAAAATACATTAAAACCATAAAAAACACCTATAAACCATTAATAATTCTAAAATATCATAAAAAAACATCAAAACCCCTAAACACACTAAAACTGATAAAAACCATAAAAACCATTATAACCTTAAAAACCCCAAAAACCCAAAAAACCCTAGAAAACCAATAAAACACCAATAATTTCTAAAAACCCTAAAAACCATATAAAACCCTAAAACATTGAAAAAACGCTAAAACCAATAAGAAACCCAAAAAAATTTAAAAACCCCAAAAAAATACTAAAAACCCTAAAATCACTAATAAACTATAAAACCCCTACAAACCGTAAAACCACAAAACAACTCAAACCCACTAAAACCCCTAAGATCCATACAACTTTAAAAAACTTTAAAACACTAAAAACCATAAAACCACATAAAATTACAAAAAACCCTAAAGACTATAAACACCCCAAAAACCTTAAAAAAGCCTAGAAACCCTTAAAACACTAAAACCCCTAAAGAAACCCTAAATCCATAAAACCCTAAAAATCCTAAAAAATATTAAAAACACAAATAAAACACTAAAACCCATTATAACCCCTAAAATTCAAAATAACCCTAAAACCATATAAAAACTCAAAACCCTAAACCCCCCAATACCCTAAAAAACCTAAAATCCATAAAACCCAAAATAAACCCTATAAAACCTTAAGAAAATTCCAAAAAACCAAAAAAACCTATGAAAACCCTAAGAAACCATTTACACCCTAAAAGCCTTAAAACCCATAAAAACCAAAAATCCCAATGTAAAACCCTAAAATGAACAAAAAAACTCTAATATAATAAAAAACCTAAAAAACCATAAAATCAACCCAAGAGCCCTAAATACCCAAAAAAAAGTATTTAAACACTTAAAACCCATAAACCACTAAAAACCCTAAAACCCCATGAACTCCTCCAAAATGTAAAAAAACCCTAATCATTTTTAAAACCCTAAAAACATCTAAAATCCTTAAAAACTCAAAAAAAATATAAAAAAACCTTAAAAAACCTAAAAACACTTAAAACCCCTAAAATCCAAAAAAAACATCGTATAAATAAAAAACCCCTAAAACCCATATAACCCCTGAAGCAATAAAAATTTATAGAAGACCCCTATAAACCATAAAACCCCAATGAACTCATAATAACCATAGAAAAACTAAAAACACCCTTAAAACACTAAAAACTTTTAAAACCCATAAAAATAACTAAAAACCCAAGAAACTCCTAAAAACCAAGAAGAACCTTTAAAAATAAATAAAATTAAAAAATTTAATAAACCCCAAGAATCCATAAAAACACTAAAATTGCTAAAAACCATAAAACCTAGAAACTACCAAAAACCCTAGAAAACCTAAAACCCATAAAAAATTAAAAACCCTAAATATCCAAAAAACCTCAAAATCCTTAGAAAATCTAAATACCCTAAAAATATAAAAACCCCAAAACCATTAAAACCCCTAAAAACCACAAAAACCCCTAAGAACACTAAAAACCTAGAAAATAGGAACCCCTAAAAACTTCTAAAATATCTTTAAACCCTAAAAACCCCTAAAATACATTGAATAATCTATTAGAAAATAAAAGACCCTAAAAATGCTTAAACACCCAAAAAACCTAAACCCCTAAAAAACATTAAAAACTAAAAACCATAAAAGTCCCCTTAAATCCCAAAACCCCTTAAAACCCTAAAAACCCAAGAAAAAACCTAATACCCTAAAATCCCATAAAACCCTAAAAACGAAAAATATCATAAAAACCCCTTAAATACATTAAAAACCAAAAAACCCCCTAAAATTCCCTAAAACCCTAAAATAACCAAAAAACTCTAAAATATCCATAAAACCCTAAAAGACCATAATTAATAATACAAAAACACAGAAAACCCTTTAAACCCCTAAAAACCATAAAATAACATAAAACCATAAAACCCTAAAAATCATAAAAACTCTTCCTTTCCTATAAAAACCCTAAAAATCCTAAAAACATGAAACCCTAAAAATACCCAAAAAACCCTAAAAATAATAAAAACACCAAAAACCATAAAAATCATAACCCCCCCCCCCCCCACCCAAATCATAGAAAACCTTTAAACCCAAATACCCTAAAAACAAAAAAAAACCCAAAAAACATTCAAACTACTGAAAACCATTAAAAAACTCTAAAAAACCAAAACCCCCTAAAACACTATAAAAACAAAAAACCAACCAAAAAGTCATGAAAACCCATAAAACCCATAAAAGAACCTAAAAAACTTAAAACCTCCTAAAAACCCAAAAAAATAAAATCATGAAAAACCAAAAAATCCCAAAAAATCCAAAAACCCCTATTAAATTCTAAAAACCACTAAAAACTCTAAAAAAACCCTAAAACCCCTTAAAATCTAAAAATCCTAAAAAACATAAAAATTCCTAAAAATAATTAAAAACTATAAAAACCATTAAAACCATAAAAACACTGAAAACACCATTGAAACCAAAAAAACATTAAACCCCTAAAACCCATTATAAACCAAAACCCACCTAAACAGCACTTAAAACCCTAAAAACACTAAAAACACTTAAAAATATAAAAAAACTAAATCCCATAAAAACCAAAAAAATACTCAAAATATAAATAACCCTAAAAATCATAAAAACACTAAAAACCTCTAAAAAAATAAAAAACACTAAACCCCCTAAAACACCAAAAAACCCCACTAAAATCCCTAAAAACACTTAAAACACTAAAAACCCTAAAATGAACTAAAAACACTAAAATACCTAAAAACCACCCAAACCTATAAAATATAAAACCATAAACCCCCTCAAACCCCTAAAAACACCTCAAACCTCTATAACAGTTAAAATCACTAAAAGAACCTAAACCCCTAAAACCCCTAAAACCCAAAAAGCCCTTTTAGCCCCCTAAAACCCCAAACCCTTCTAAAATCCTAAAACCCCTTAAAACCCATAAACACAAAAATATCCTAAAATACACTAAAAACCTCTTCAAACACTCCCAAAAATCCTCAAAATCCCTAAACCTCTAAGAACCTTAGAAATCATATAAACCACTTAAATCCTATACAAAATCATAAAAAATATAAAAACTGCTAAAAATCACTAAAACCCATAAAGACCCATACAAACCTTAAAACACCTATCAAAAATTTAAAAATCCAAAAAACACTAAAAATACAAAAAACACCTTAAAACCATAAAACACCTAAAAACTTTTAAAATTCCCAAAATTAATAAAAACCCAAAAACAATCTGAAAAATAACATAAACCCTAAAAACCCTAAAAATCCATAAAAATCCCTATGAAACCCTAAAACCCCTAAAACACTAAAACCCCTAAAAATTCAAAAATACATAAAAAAATCCCTACCCCCCCACAAAAAACCCCAAAAAACCCTAATAATCCTTAACAACCCCCCAAAATTCCCAAAAAAATCCCTAAAAATAATAAAACACCCCTAAAAACTATTGTTTCACCCAAAGATACAACCTAAATGTCTTAATGAATTATAACCCAATCATTTTTCCAATTTGATTTACCTCATGTCGATTTCACCATTTTTGTTTCACCCAAAGATGCAAACAAAATGGACTAAAGGATTATAACCTAATCATTTTGTCACTTGAGATAATTCTTATTGGGTTCACCATTTTTTCACCTGAATATGTGAATAAGATTGACCAATTGTCTTTAATCTAATCAGTTTTTCATTTGATTTAACTCACAACGAGTTCACCATTTAGTTTCATCCAAAGGCATATTTAGGGAATGAAATGTTAATTGTAGTGGGTTGAATGGTGTGCAATCACTAACATCAGGTACAAGGTATTATTATGGTATCCAATAGGTTTATTCATGGAGACAAAAACATACAATGGATTATATATCCATAATTCATGGACCAAATTTACAAAGGCTGGTGTCCATTGGTTAACTCATCCAATGACACTTAAGAACTCACGTTGATTGAGAGAATGGGAGGTTAGGTTCATCACACCATTTGGGGGAGGATTATTGCCTATTCTGATATTCTATTTTAGATTTAAGCCATATTCATATGTTCGTGAATCCTTGGTTCATTCTGAATTATATTCCCAAGGATTACCCCTTGGTAATAACTGATCATAATAAAACATGGGTTTGGAATCATCAATATATATCAATGTTTCCCCATCAATGTTAAAATTTTGTGGACAAATTGAGGATCCTTTTGTCTTTTATTGGGATGATGCTGGTTTTAAGTCGCACGATGGGGAACTCTATAGTTTACCATAATCTTAGGGGGATGAAATCAATTTCAGTGTTGGAATCGAACCCATGAATGGGGTTACTACATACCCTCATGAGAGGAATCATAACCCACATAGTTTTCTACTGCTTAGCTATAAACATAACCTTTTAATTTTGTGCGACAAGGACAAAACCATGCAATTTAACATCATTTGGTGAGGACGTCCAAGCGAAAGGTTCCTAGTCAAATTTTTATATGATACTTATGTCAATGCTCTCTAAGTATCCCAGTAGAGATATTCTCTCTTGGGTGGATATGAACCTATTAGGAATATGGCCTAGAGAACATTAGGGTGACTTGGGAGTCAGATTTGTACCTTTAAGAGGCTTCCTATGTATCCTAGTTTTTTGAGTATCAAAGTCCACATAGTTTTGTACCATTAGTTCATACACCTTAGAAATGTCCCATTTGAATTGGGCATGATTGGGGATTACATGAGGAAGATTCCAAATTTTTTTTTGAGTTTGGGTCTTACATCTATGGACAAGGCCCGTTTGAGGTTTGAGATTTGGGCTTACATCTATGGAGAGAGACCTCTTGGATATGATTGGGGAATACACCTTTTAGGAGGTCTATTTTAGGTTTAAGATCTTTCATATTTCATAATCACCACTAATCTCTAAGCCCATGTGAGTCATGATTAGTGTGAGAACCAAAAGGATAGAGTAGATCTGATGATCACACAATCTCACCCTATCTACCGATGGATGGTACTAGTGCCTAAAGGAAAAGAGAAAGGGTTTGGGGTGTTCTTATCTCCTATTTTTTTTTAATATCTAGGATAATCGAATATAGTGATCAATATGGATACATCCTGGGTAGAGGTGAAGAGGAAGAAATGTGTTTCCTCCCATAATAATGGCTAGGGGATTACCTCAGGACTACTGCCCTGAAATTGGTTCTGAGAGAGTAGTAAATTTTCAAAACTATAACTCATTGAATTGAAATACTAGAGGATCCTTCCAATTACTATAATGGTCAAGGTAATTTGGGAATCCCATGATTGGAACCCGTAATACCATGATAATGTAAACTTGGGGATATTCCTAGGGTCTGAATTTTGGTGGAGATTACCCACGTGACTCCGATTACCATGGGTATGTAAACCTAAAAGGGGATGCTGATGTTCCTGATGATTTTTTCGTACATGTCAGGTGGAATTGGAAGAGGCCTTGTCTATATATCATTATAATGGTTCATAGAGAGGCTGAAATGGGGGCCGGTGACATGATAGAAGAAAATAGTTGGTGCTGGAGTGTAAAACACCATTGAATACCTTTGCTCGCATATCATTTTATTACGCAAGGAGGGGTTACCTCCACCTAGCATATTTTTATATAGGTAATGATTCCATATTCATACCATTTTGGTATGCGGACTTGGGTTTGTCTCATTTAGTGTGTTTCTACACTAGGCCAGGTTCTGACTATGTAGAATTTTTCTATGAGGGGTCGTGTTCCTCTAGCATTTAATTTAGCTATATGGGGTAGGTTTCCAACCATATATCATTTTCTTATGTGGGATGATTCTGTAAAAAGGATCCATTCATTTTAATTCCATGAGGATTATGTATGTAGAGGGTTTTGGGTTCACAGACCACGAAATGACTAATAATTTTTTCCTTAATCATTCATGGATGGTTTTACCTATGGGGAATTATTGAAGGGCTATGGTTTTCTTGGTCTCTTTGCTCATCTGATTGCGTCTCTCCTTACATAAATTGATTGATATACCTTTGGTTCTCCACTGTGTATTATTTAAAGGGAATTAGAGGAACTAGATACTGGTATAGCCAGTCATCTGTGATGGGCCTCAATCCTTCTTTTTCAAAATTCCATAGACAATGTCAAGCTTGAAAATGACATAGTCAATGGGGACTTTGTTCGAAGAAGGGGTCCATCATTTTAGGTTAAATATCACCTCCTCAATGCTAATAACTATTTTGTTTGTGGGATATATTAATTTATGGGGACAAAGATATTACCTCCTTACTAAAAAAATGTTTTTGTTTACAGGGGTTAATCTAGCATCTTCATCTAGAAAACTAGTTTGGTTCATGGGGGCTTTCACAGTGCCTTAGAATACTATGCAGAGTGGCAACCCTAAAATGGATTTTCCCATTTTGGTGATTCTTATTTCATTTACATTCCATTCCTTTCAACATTTTTCCTTAAAATATTATTTAGATATGTTTTCCCTTTCCAAATCAATAGAAGTATTTTATTCTTTAATGAGTAATTTTTAGGACACAACAAATTCCCCCCATCAGAATGGGTTTTGATCAAAATGAAGAGGTGAATACTTTGATGTAGGAAGCATTTATATTTTGAAATAGTTTATGGTAGGTGAGTGGACCCAACCACACCTATATATAAGGGGGCCAAATCATTTTTATTTTACCATTTTTTCTAGAGAACATAACACTCACACAAATTATCTTGATCTCCATTGAATCCATGACAGGAATTATTTTCAGATGCCTTTTCCCACGAAACTTTCTTCACCACCAGCAAACTGATATTCTGAGCATCAAGCAGTAAGTTTGAAATTCACAAGGCATGGGATGCCACCCAGAATCAAGAATTTCTAAAACTAACAATTCACTAGAAAACTCTTCATAGGATAGTGCTTCATAGACATCCATGTAATGTTGGTTTATGGGTTTATGTCTTTATAGACTATTATTCTGTAAGAGTTGTTTCTTTTCATATTTTGTAGGATACCTCCTTTGTGTTGTAATTTTGATCCAGAAAATGGGATAAACCCTTCACATGCAACTTCTGCTTCCACTATCACCATTGCAACCCTCTTGACTGCTGATAAAAGGCAAACGGTCATGATATACTCCATAGAAAACAAAATAATAGTCCTCCCACATCATCAATCATTAGAATAACCTCTTTGTTCCATCCTAAAAGGATATCAGATCTTAGAAAATTTTCCCATTTATAGATTCGTTCTACCATCTGATATAGCGACCCCATCAACACATCTGTCTAACCAACCCACAACCTCGATTATTGATATCAGTAACATACCTTAGGCCATAATCTCACCGAAGGGATTATTCTTACTGAATAGATACACTTTTTGGTCTCTTTTAGATTATACCCCTTAGTCACTAGAGGATACTATGTAGGTGCCAGATGAAAAGGTTCATTGTTACCACAAAATTGAACAAAAGGTTACGAAAAATTATCAATGGGGATGTTTTTCAATATGAGAGCTTTTACCTAGGGGATCATTCATCCTGGATTGCAGGTAGAATTTCTAAGTTCACCAAAGCTATGAGGAATTCAAATCCGAGTTGCAACTCATGGATCTATACAAGGAAGTGTAGGTATCTAAAAACTATGGTCATTAAAATCAATCTCTCATCCCACATCTTTTTATTAGTAGGAGCTTGAACACCCGCACTTTTCACTTGGTTAATGGGGAGGTCATAATCAGCCTTTGGTGTGTCTAACTGATTTCATGGGTTCCCATTTTTGGAAATATTTATGACAAATATCTTCCACCCTATATGGCCTAGAGAGATATGGAGAGGGCTTCTCCTCTTTCACAGAAACTTATTACCCAGGAAAAGTCCCTTTTGAAAGAGGATCCTAAACCAGAGAAATAAGTTCTATTTCCATATTGGATTAATGTATTTTCTATGCAATGTAGCCAAGAGTTGTGTGCACGGAGACCAAATATATGCTAGACCCTTGAAACTTAGAGGCGAGTGGGAGCTTATTGGACCATTTTGGAAAAAGGTCAATTCAATGAATGTAGTAGTAGATTATCTATAATGATGTCTAGTTGTTCTGATTAGTGGCCATTCGGGCCATGTTTCTGAGTAGTTGGATTCTAACAGTACATGATTCCAGTACTAGATTCGGATTCACCACTTTTATCGTAGCAGATTAATTGGTTATGAGAATATGAATCATCCTTTACATCCCTATATTAGTGAAATTATACGAATTTTTGGGGAGGATCGGCTAGGGGAAGACACCACACCAGTTTTTTGGTACTTTTCAATTTATCCGAGGTTGGGTAAGATCGCATATGGGTGGATACACATTTATCAATACTCATTCGATTCTAGGTGCCAATATATTCCCATACCATTAATGAATAAGTGGGTTTATGCCATTATATTGGGATGAAAAAGATAATTGGGATATGTGGGAATTGAAGGGATAGCTCAATTTTCTTGATTTCTTTACTTATGATCCATACACTTCCCCCACCTATGTTTTTGTGAATAAAGAACTAGATGATTTTTTTAAAGAGACTAAATTTTTTTACTTGATATAGGGCATCTTATTTGCCTGAATTGATGATGAAATTATTTTTGAGCAATATGAACCTTGTATATTTGTCTGTCAATACAACTGTGTTCAAATGAGGTTTCCTCCCACCCTTAATAGTTCATTACAAGAGAATCATTTTATACTAGATCAAAAGTTTTTGATAATGTTTACTCAGGAAGACACTCGATGCAGGATTAAACTTCTGGATCCTGTGGGTTTCAATACTACCCTCACAAGATGCTATATTGATATTTAGATTTAATCATACCCAAATGGTTAACTAGAAAAAAAATTTCCTATAGTCAGGGCCCAAAATCTTCTAAGGCCAAAGGAAAATAAAATAAAGCTATCAGGCATTCTATGTCCTAAAAGTATCCATGAGAATCTATTGTTGATGAACCCCCAAGAAGGGATTTGAAATCCTAGGTTTTGACCTCCCATGTTTTCATCACTTTTATCGAAGTCTAATCATATATCCATTTTGACACCACCTTCCCAGTTCTTATGAGGCAATGGGATTCTTTAAGGGGTAGACAATCTTCTCACAATAAGTCCCCTCACACTCTGTGGTGAATTCTTTAGAACAAGAGGTTACATTAACTAGTTTTAGCTATGTGTTAGAACGTGTTAACATTTATTATGATGAATGCCTAGATAATATGGATCTCTACTTTTAGGATTTTGAAGCCTTGATTCGTTCTCAACAAAATCATTGTAGATTTTATTGTCGAGTACTTTACATAGTGAGGTTAGAGGTCAATGAGGATGATGAAAATGAAGTCCATGCCTTATGGGGTGACAATTGTTTCCACCCTACTACTGTAACTGGAGAGGAAGAAATCCCTCATTCCTATCTAAAGTCTCACAAGTAACCTAACATAAGGATTTAAGGATGGAGGAGGTACCTAGTAAGTGGTTGTGGTTAACATATCCTTCCATGGTTCCCCAAACAGATCCTATAGCCTTATCCATCCCTATTATAGAAGAATTCCCAAAGGCTTGGAGGGAATGGGACACCTAAAGGTCAATCACATATGCCATGGAAATCTATGAGACACTTCAATAAGTGCCCATAAATCATGCAGGATTTGGGATTATCACTACCCCTATGTGGGTTTTGGCTTGGTAAAATCCGATTGAGGGGGCCATATACCTGGAAGAGATGGATACTTGCATTTATTATTTCAAGGTAAGACATTATTAGTCTGATCGAGTGGACAATATGATGGGGATCATAACTGTTCCAAATGATACTGATGAAGAGGTAGCTCTTTTCAACCCATTTCTTCATTTTCAAAGATTTAGATAACTATTATAGATACTTAAAGTAGTATAGAGAGGTTAGAGAGATGATTTCTTCCCCATAATATACATTGAGAGGTACTTCTATTGGGTAAGATATTCTTTCAGACATTGAGGTCACTAAAGATGGTTCTCCTATGATATAGAGCATACATAGGAAGACATTTCAGATCCAACTATAGTATTTCCACCATTGGCCCCACCCACTATTCCTTCCAGAGGTTCCTCTCTGTGGAATATCACGAAGTAGCAACAAGCATCACAATAATCATTACATATGAAATGGGGATTATAGTTAACTACCATACATCTTTATTTGGTTGACGTGATATGTGTTTTCACTTGTTTACCAATAGTCATACACATAACTTGGGGTGGGTTCAAAGAAAAATCAGGTTGAAATTGTGCATACATCTACAACTACAACAAAACAAAACTTATATGTGAGGAAAACTGAGGCCGTTAAAAGAATATCGAGCCCTAGGAGGGCATCTGGTCAAGACCAAACAACCTATTTCCCAATGGTGGAAGAGTATTTAGAAGTTGATACTTTGACTGAGAAATTTTATCTTATTCTTGTAGAGAAGAATGTAAGAACTTCACAAGTAGTAAATTGATTGGATGTGGGGACCTTAACATCTAAGGATTTTGGGGAGATACAAAGTCCCAATAGGTCTACTAGTCCTAATCAAATGACTTATATCCTTATGGAGGGTTTGTTTTTAGGATTTGAAATTCTCACTAAGCATACTGATCCCACGCCTCTAAGGGATAAAGCCACAGAGGAGGGAGTGATTCTAGCTCATGGAAGGTTAGAATTTGTTGTCGTTCCTAGTTATATGATTATTATTCCCATGGGTATCGTTTTTGTGAGTGAACTTCTGGAATTTATTGATCCTACTAAGCATGTTCCCACTCCATGGCTTTTTTTGGACGACCTTGAGGTCTATTCATGGGATGAGGATGCAACACCTACTTTGTCTGGTGATGATGAGACAACATTGGGTTGGGATGTCGATGTTCCAAAAAGTGGAGGTTAGTTTTATTCCCCTTCTACTATTCTCTTTACTTTTTTTGTATTTCTTAACAATTATTCTGATTTTATTATTTTAGAATTAGAACCATGAGTTCTTGTAGCTACGATTAATACAATGATCCTTCATCCTACCAATACTTTAATGGAAGTGTGTTCTGAGGGGTTAATCCACACTAAGGTTGTTAGATCAAGACCATCCTTGGTGGAACTAATTCCTGAATACATTCCTCCCCCTAAGAGTGATTATGAAATAGACTAGGAGGTCCTGTCCAACCTTCTCACTGCTCATTGTAAAATATGGAATGACAGTTGGAAGATTATATCTCAGACCCCTCTAGAAAACATCCCATAAAAATTTTACCAAATTACTCTACATGTTTTCACTTATTAGGTATGGGGGTTCAATTATCATAGTATCTATGATAGACTGACGTAGGAAGTTTATTATAAAAAAAGAACTGACATGCTCCATTCTTGTCTTTCTACTGCGGAGTCTAAATCTCACCTTACCACAACAAGACATATCATTCTTGATGAAGCCATCAAACATGTTGGGATGACCATGAAGCAACGGGGTGAACTGATAGAGTAGAGGACCTTGACATAGCATCTTCTCTAATAATTGGAACAACTAAGTTAATAATTGGAACAACTTCATAAAAAATTTATGCTCATTGAGCAAGTATTTGACGAAGGACGGTGGTTAATAGAGGAATTGGAGAATGTTGGATTTCATACGGCTGAGAAGGAATAAGAGTTGGGGGCTAGTGAAATTACTGAGACAACAACCCTATCTAATATTTTATAAGCCATAGAGGAATCAAACCAAGAACAATTATATTTTTGTGAATCTTTTGAGTGAATTTTTAAATTTCCTTGTCTTATTATTATGGAGAGGATATTGGTTGTGGATACTCCTTTTCCTTTTATTTAATGGAATGTAATTTTTTTCTCTCCAATGCTACAATATTTTATTACAATTCCAAATAATTATAACTTGTCTCATTTTTATTGACAACATCCACTAGATATTAGTTTAATCATATTCTAGGACAATCAATTAGAATGACCATGTCTTTCTCTAATCCTTTCCTGATTTGAGGGAATTAGAAAGCATAGTTTTGACTATTGGTAGGGTTTTATGAAAAACCCTATGAACTTCATGTATTTTTTATTATCAAAATAATTCTTTTACTAATCCCTTTATGGTGTGGGATTAGTAGGTATAACTCAACTTTTTCTTAGGCCTCCATTTGTGGATTTTTTTCCCAATACTTTTTTTGAATCTTTTATTTTTTGATTTCTCTATATTTTTCCAAGACCATGTGAGGCATACGTTTAGAAAGATAGAAATCCATTATTTTCTTGGATACCCTTAATAGGATTTCAACATATAAATTTTTTTATCTTTTTTCATGGATAGTTTAAATTATTCCAAACCAATCTAATATTACTGATGTTTTAGGTAAAATAGATTTGATCATGATTTATAGGGAAATATCCCAAATATGTTTTATTGGTTGAGAATTTCCTAAATGTCTTTAGACATGAATGAAGGATTTTTTCTTGACCATGGGTTGTGTTTTATGGATCAAAAACATGATATGGGGCATGAAAGTCATTAAGGGGTATGTAGGTGGGAAAAATCATCTCCTAAAGAAAAATTTATCTTTGGTTAATAGGCTTTTTTTGGACAGGTTATGCAGATCCACTAGGGAATATTATGCATAGTCAAAAAAAGGTGTCCTCGGGATACTGGCCCTCCATCTGCAATGGCTAGGTAGTTTTATAGGAATTCATGTATTGTTTTTTTAATGACCGTGAAAGGTGGATCAGGAGTGATTTCTAGAAACTATGAGTGCACCTGTATTGAATTCGCTTGGGAAACCACTCTGACATGAATTGACTAGTGTAAAGGAGGGTTGAATCATGGTTTAGTTTAACATCGTACAACCAGGATGTTCAAGACTTATTATTTAAGGTCACTTTTCTCTAACTAAAGGGATAGAAAATTTACTCTATTCATGGTAATTTTACCAAGAATGTTTTATCATCATCATGCATGAAGGGGATAGAGGATTTAAACTATAATTTGGGGGGTTTCCACATTCAAAAATTGATATGGGATGTAAACATAATAGGGGCATATGAAGATAATAAAATCCTCTCCTAGGGATGAATATCCAGATAATTGATAGGCCTTTTTTTGGAAACTTATGGAGATCCAACCAAGGAATATTGTGCATAGTAAAAAAAAAGGTGTTCTCAGGACACTAACCCTCCATTTCCGATGGGCAATGAGGATTATATGGATTCCAAAAATTCTAGATATAGATTATGGTTTATGAAAGAATATTTCTTAAATATGAATGTGGGTATTTCAAGCCAAATGTTTTCAGGAATAGGTTGAGAAGATCCCATTATGAATGCATGAGGAGGTTCCCAATACAAGTTTATCATATACACATGGAAGGGACTTTATTCATGTACTTTTAGTGCCTATTTGGGAATATATTTTTCCAGGAAAAACTGGCCTATACACATAAAAACAGGAGAAAATGTTACCTCATGGATAGAAATGATATATGAGTTTTGAGTTTCACTACATATCCTGTGATATTAGGAGTCAATCAGGATGTAGTTCTCTAGAGTTTTCCTTCATATTAATATATGGTTCATGCATAGAAGTGGGGCATTTTTTTCTTGTATATTATCTCACCAATTGTGTGGGGTTCATATTGGAATTTCTTAGGAATTTTTATTTCATGCATAGGAACATGGGTGGAAATATTCATTGTTGTGTCTAGAAATTTCCCATGTAAGTCTATCCCATACACCAAGAAGAGGAATTTGTAATATGTGTTATTGATGGACTCAAAGTTGAACCTTAGGTATCAATTATCCTGTGGTTTAATTGCATGTGATTATAAAATTGGTTTTAGAATCATTGGTTAACTGTAGGATAACCGATCCAAGATGTTCTGACATTCCCCAAACGTGAGGGGGAAAGAAATTATAAACAACGATTACATGGATTATATGATCAAGAGAAATGATATGGGGTATGGAATCCATTGACACATACAAATTTTGAAAAATAATCTCCTGAAGAAGAATTTTTCTTTACATGATAGATCTTGTTTTTGGAAAACTTTTGTAGATCCCCCAGGTCATATTGTGCAAATCCAAACCAAGGTATCTCTAAAATACTGTCCTTCCATATCCAATAGTCAGGGAAGGTTCCAATGATCTGAAATAACTCTGGAAATAGAGTTTGATGAATTGAAATGATGTGTCAGGGAATGTAAGAAACATTTAGACCATGATTATCCATGGAGTTGGAAATTTCCTATATAGATCTGGATCACACGTAGGGAAATTTTTTTAACCTAGTATGGTGACTTAAGGATGTCTGGGAAATTTCCTCTTAGGTGAGGGCATCATGATTGAATCCTTTAGTTTATCATTGTACATCTAGAATAGTGGAAGAACATTTTAACATCATGTTGCGAGGAGGTCATGAAAATTTCTCTAATGAGAGATGTATGGGATGACTGCTATGTTCTAATATGAATGAGGACCTAGGAGGACCCATCCCACACTACACGCTTTTAAATGAAACTTAGGACAAGGGGGATTAAGGTTTAATGGATTTGCGGCTAGGATCAAATAAAAAATGTATGGACATTACTTCACATCCCATGTGAATGGGGATCAATCCATATGTTGTTCTTGATAGGAAAAATCCCTATATGGATCTAGTCAAAATGCAAGGAGAGGGTCATTTTTAAATTGGGGGTAGTTGGACCAAGATGTGTAATCTGGGTATATCACTATATATCATGTGTTGAAAAGAATCATTCAATATGTAGTTCCTGAGGAACCACGTAATTTATCATCGTGTGGTAAGGAAATTTACTAGGTAGTTTAATGTCATGCGATTAGAAAAATATCTATACAGTTTATTTTCATGTGTTAAGGATAATGATTCTATATTTTTTATCATTGTGTGGTTTTGATTAATTTTCATAGAAACTATAAATTAAATGGAGGGTTATCAGGAAAGGATGTTTTGACATGACCCATACGTGAAGGGGGAGAATGTGTAAACCATTATCCTAGGGATTATTGGATTAGGAGGAATGATATGGGGTATGGAAGCCATTAAGGCATACGAAGGCATGAAAGGCCTCTCCAGAAGAAAATTTTTCCTTTGATTGAAAAGCCTTTTTTTGTGGGAAACTTATGCAGAGCCACCAGGCCATATTATTCATATTCAAACAAATGTGTCCTCAAGAAACTGACCCTCCATTTCTAATGGTCGGGTAAGATTATGAAGATCCAAAATTACTGGAGGAACAAAATTTGATGAATGGAAGTGATGTATCCAGCTACTCATGAAACATCAAGACCATGATTCTTCATGAAGTTGGATTTCCCAACATAGATTGAATTCATATGTATGGAGGCATTTTTATTCTTTGATAGATCCCTGATGTGGAATATGAATCTGAAAACTCTTATAAGGATCGGTTTTTATGCATAGAATACGTGGAAATTTATATTTAACTTTTCTACATGTCTGGGACTAGGATTAAAGTCTTAGGTGTTACTACATATATCTTCAAAATTAGAATAAATAGGCACGTAGTTCTTGATGTACCATGTTGTTTAGAGTTGTGCAGTAAGGACATAGGTTCTCTATTGTGAAGGGGAAATACTTGGTATGACTTTTGAGGTCCTCCTACTAGGACCAAGGAATCCCCTCTATGAATTGATATGTCATGATCATGTGGGTAATCCCCTTCCAAAACTCCCAAGCCCACTTGAGTTATGCTCGGTGTGAGAAACAAGGGGAGGAAAAGGTTTATTCCACTACATGTGGAAACATAACAAAGTATAGGGGTGTTTTTTTATTTATGGTGGCTGGTACCATGATGTAGGATATGGGAATCACTATGCGCCTCATTGAAATGAGGTTCAAACCATACATTGTTCTCAGAAAACTCCCTATGTAGATCTGATTCATACACAGGGGGAATTTTTTTAGATCTTTTCTTTTAGTTGGACTCGAGTTTGGAGATCCGAGTATCACTATGTATCCTATGAGGGAAGGAATGAAGACACACATAGTACTAGAATGTATTCCTTTCTCGGATTTGGTTCATGTAAAGGAAGAGGGTTCTCTATTTGAAATGATCATATGAGTAGAAACTTATTTGGAGTCCACTACATTAATTTTTTTTGTATACAAGGGACGGTTATTTTTTGTATTTCATTGATGGACCTAAAGATAGGGTCTGAGTATCAATATGTATCTCATTTTGATGATAATAAAGCTATATGTAGTAATGTGAAGTTCCCTGCACTGATATGACCCATTCATAAGGAGGGGGAAATGTGACTTTTTTGGGGGTGCCTGGACAAAGATATAAAATCAGGGTGTCTCTACATATCCTATGTGAACATGAATCATGCTGTATATAGTTCTTGAGGAATCATGTAGTTTAACATTCTGTGGTAAGGATGTAGGTCACCCAACGTGAAAGATTATGGATCTATGTAGTTTTATGTGATATGATAAGGATGAATTAGTATCATTTAATTTCATGTAACCATGATGTCAAATGATGACTATGGGTATGATGATTTCATAAAACAATGAGAAACACAATCCTAAAGTGAAAAGAGACCATGGGGATAATGTTTGATAAGAAAATAATACCCTGAATGAGGGAACATTTGTGAATGGGTCTAACATGAGAATTCTAGGTGTGACTACATGTCCTATAAAAATGAGAATTATGCCACACATATTTCTTTATGAAAATATCTATAAGGTTCTGACCCATGTGCATAGAGTAAGAGGCATTTGTAACCATTCTTTTTTGTTTTCTAGACCAAGATGTAATATCTTGGTGTCTCTAGGTTTCCTATGTGGATAGGAATCAATAAGTAGATAGTTCTTGAACACGGCATGGTGGATGACCAATACTAAGGGAAATGTTCCCTTGGATGAGAACATTATAGTGCTACACAGTGTATCTTCATCCAATTATGATGACTTCTATACATTTTAGTGTCATATGTAAAGGATGATGGGCCAAGTAGTTTTTCATCATATGGTGAGGTCGTGGTGGAAGGATGATTTTACAGAACTGTAGGAAGAATAATACCGATGTGAAAAGAGTCCTTAAAGAAAATGATGGTAATAAAATCACCCCTTGATAGAGGGGAACATGTATATGGGCTTGACATGAAGAGTCTACGAATCATATCATGTGGGGAAAGGAATGAATCCAAAAGTAGTTTTGAAGAAATAATATTCCTATGTGGATATGTCTCTAATGCAGGAGTGGGGGAATTGCATTTTTCTCCCACACAAATATGGATCTTGTATAGTGAATTTTTTATTAAATAAATGATCACCATACAGTTTGATGTCAAGTGATTAGGATGATGTTTTTCATTCAGTTTAATATCTTAAAATTAGGATGTTTTATCCTATATTTTAATGAAGTGCAATCATGAAATTTCATCATATAGTTTAACATCATGTGATCATGATATTTGATGTGTAATTTACACAAAATATTTCTTTAATAAACCTGCATTGGTGGGGGCCGTAGTGAGCTGCACATCTATTGAAATCAAGGAATAATTCCAATTTAAGTAGATCTTATTTATGGCGTAATGTCCCTACCATTTTGGTTTTGGATTTAGGTGATTCATTCGGGGTATCATAGGGGTCCTAAGGACCAATACCATCTCTTTATCGATGAAATTAAAGAGGTGGTCCTTTTTTTTGAAGGAACATGCAATCTGGTTTTGGTGAATTTACAAAGGGTGGATGGTTTGAAACCTTTTGTTTTCCAGTCACTCCAATCCATCTAGTCGTTTTTGGGACTGATCATCTGTGGATTGTTGATCTCATGTGGAAATGAGGAGCAAGGGAAATTAAACTTTGATGGGTAGGACCGCCTCTATCTCATATACTAATAAGTACGATGTTTCCGAAGTGGTAGCGCTATTCATGTTTTGGTAATCCCCTAGAGCATGGATAATCTTGTCCAACCATGATTTCGTATCATTATCTTCCATATTTTGAAGTATATTAGATAGAATCTTCTTGAAGGCCTTTATATTTATATTATCTTCTATATGGTAGTGGATAAATGGTTATTCTTGATGCCATAATCCTGATATAGTTTCTCCAATTCAACAAAATAGAAATTGGTTCAATTTTTCATCATTATTTTATGAGGAACACAAAACTTGGTAATGATGTTTTCTTTCATGAAACTGAAAATTTTTCCTGACCCAACCTCTTTAAGGTGTATAAATTCTTCCCATTGGTAAATGAAGTAGGTTTTTGTGATAATATAATTGAATTTCTTGAATGTAATGAGGGATATCATCCCATAAAGTCTATTCCCAATATCAAAAATGGCTAGGAATAATTGGATGTGTGAATTAACTCTTGGGGTTGGTGGATGAAATTAGCATGAACATGGGAGGAATGAAACTTTTTGGTCAATTTTGTATAATATTTTATTAGAGTGAGCTAGTAGTATCCAATCCTTTAAATTTGGTGGGAAATATTGAGTCCTAACAGATGAGCTCCACAAGTTCTGGCATGAACATCCTTCATGATTGTAGTGGTCTCTTCTCCATCAATTCACCAGAGAAGTACCCCATCAAGGCTCTATATATAGTGTTCTTTTTTATGGTTAGTGCTTCCATAGAGAAGAAATTTAATTAATAATATTTATATTTTCCCTCTTCTAACTCTATTTGGTGGGATATTCCATTTTTTAAGGTAGTCCACAATGGGTTTCATCCAGCTATTGGTAAGACCACATGGCATAGGTATGGGTATAATCTCAATGATCTCCTCCATGTTGGCCTAAACGAACGGTGATACCATATAACAATACGTATTTCTGATGACCATTTCACCCAAATATGGATTATCTTGAGCTATGGATTAATTCTCCAATGCATCAACCTGATATTTTTGTGATTTTGGGACATGAGAGAATGTTGGGTTTGAGGGTAATTCTTCCATTTTTCCCCATACGTTCTCTAGAAAGAGGATCAATTCATTCTTTTTGATGGAATAATTGTCATTGAATTTCTAGATGATCAGTACTGAATCACCATTTATCTTCACGTGTTTTTCTTGTACTTGAAATGCTAGATCTATACCTAAAATGAGATCCGGGTATTCTACCTCATTGTTCGTGCACCCCACTCATGGAAGGAATGAGTAAGGAAGGACCAACATTGCTGGGTATATGAGTATGAATCCCAGCCCTATTTTATTGAGCATGGGTTCTTCCATCCTTTTCCCTGTTGGGATTCTAGATGCACCTTTGAAATACATCTCCCATATTTTTGGGTCCTCTTGAATAGAGAAAAACTCTTCATCGGGTAATTCGTCATCCAATGAAGTCATTTATTCATAGGGGCGTTCTTACAGAAAATATTACCATTCTTGGAATTTCATGACTTTATACGGTGTAGAATATATGTCAAAATGATATAGGATGACCGCCCATCATGACAGAAATCCAAACAGAATTGGATGTCTGAGAATGTATTTGTGTGAGTTACTAGGAGAGACCAAGTGGACCTTGTGATGCTGCAGATAGTGGATCAATTTCTAGACTCCAAATATTAGTTCCAAGCATCTCTTTTCAATACTTCACTAACAAGTCTCATCGTCGATCATGGTTTTTCTGAGACAATAAAGGTTTTTTCACTTCCATCATTGTTATTATGTGTGAGGAAGGAACCCAAGGATCACTCTAGGGTATTCACATAAGAAATGAACGGTCTTCCTTCGATCAGAGGAATTTTTACTGGTGGACTTAAGAGACATTTCTTGTGACTATTGAGTAATTCCCTACAACCATCATTCCATTGATATGAGACCCCTTTTTTCATCCACCTGGTAAAAAGAACACATTTTCACGAAAGGTTGGATATGAAGCGTTAGATATAGGCCAAGTTTCCCTAAATTCCTCTCAACTCAGTGAGGTTTTGAGGAGGTGACATTAAAAGGATATCCTTTTTCTTCTCGGGTTCAACTTTTATGCCACAATTCCCTACAATGAAGTTGAGTAACTTCTCCAATAAAATTTCTAACACACATTTTAATGGGTTCATTTTCAGACCATGTTGTCTTGGTTTGTTGAAGAGATTTTAATGATATTTTAGGTGGTATTAGTGTTGTTGTGACCTAACCACTAGGTGATCAACATAGAATTAAACAAACATTCATAGGATAGGTTTGAAAATGAGATGCATGGCACATTGGTATGTAGTGCTAGAAGTCTCCAATCCAAAGGGCATCACCTGATAGAAAAATACTCCTCAGGGGACCAGAAGTACATTTCTTCTTCATATTATTGGTCCATTAGGATTTGGTTTTATCATATATATCAATCCATGAAAGATAGAACCTGATATCTAGTAGTTTCATCTACCAGTAGTTCTATAATCGGGGTTAGAAAATAATATTTTGAGAAGTCTGGTTGAGATATCTGAAATTGATGCAAACTTTAATTTTCCTATTCTTTATTTTGATGGGGATGATATTTTTCTTTCCATATGGGATATTTGAACTCTTTAATTAAGTTATATCTGATGATCTTTTCAACCTCAACCTCTATTTTAGAAGTATGTATTGGGTGTGTCCTTATAGTGGCTTTTTTATAGCCCCCGTGGACCTCTGGCAGGCCCAGGTGGTGAGTGGCCACCTCACAATTGAGGACTATAATTTCTATGTAGTTACAGGAAAATACATCTCAATGCTACCTTAGAAAGGATGTGTATACATCTTTCTATTTGGAATACATGTCTTCACTAGTCAATGTGGGTCATGAATCTTCTTCCACACCCATATTTATTCTCTTGAGTCTATCAATGGTTGTAGAGATACCCTACTCAAATATTGGAGGGGTGTCCCTAAGGTCTTCCTCCTCCTCTTCCTCCTCTTCATCTTATTCTTCTTGTTCCAATAGTGAGACAATTCTTTATATGAGCTCTTTAGAATTGGTAGAATAGTTGAAATCCTTGTATATAGAAGAGGAAGCAGTTTCTTATGACCTGGATGACAGGAAGGTATTTTATATAGAGGAAGGGGTGAGGGTAGGATAGTTTCTTGGAGCTTTGGGTATGTATTGAGGGTATTTACATTCAATAATTCACTATTATCTTGAGGTTCTAAATATTTTTCAACGCTGTTAGACTTGGTGGCCTTGAACGAAATCATGAGGACTACTGAATACGCATTCAAAAATCAATTCCAACACTCATCCCGATTGATGAGAATCACATATTGTTTTACAAGTTGTTTTAAAGGGCCATCTGAGACTATTTCCAAACCATTTGGGGTGGTGATCTAATCAATACCATAGATTGAGGGTTACTTTTCTTTCTACTCATAGAATATTGCATAAATATATTCTGACTCTCAGGATTTGAATGGGGCCTTATCAGCATGTAACATCCCATTGTGTCCATTAATGAAATACCCGATGCACTGATGGTATGATAAAGTAATCATTTCATGATGATGCAACCAAGGCCTTCCTAGCAGGACATTAAAGGATTTATTTTTACAAACCACAATAAATTATGAGTTGGATACAAGGTCTCCAAACCAAGTTTTGAGCTTGATTTGGCCCAATAGCTTCTGGTCACTTTTATCATAGCCCAGTATGGTTGTGGTAGAGGGAATTAGGTTCTCGTTGTTGTATCACATTTGACGATGTCTTTGAACTAGGATGAGATTAACTCCATAGCAATTATCAATGAAGAATATTTTGTTTATCGACACCATTTATTTTTTCCAGAAACATATAAGGGTCTGATGTGTCCCTGTATAATGGCGTCTTCATCTTGACCGGTGAATGACATAATTGCTTGGCATTTTGCAGAATTGGTCTCTATTCAATATACCTCGAAGGTGTTCACTCCATCTTCAAACTCTTAGGGGATTATTAGATATTCTATGAGTACTTCCCTAGGATCTTTTGACAATCTCATGGAATCAATGATTGATAGCTTGGCTGGAACCAATGATAACTGTTTTAGGATGCCATATTTTTTATCTAATGTATTATGATCCCCAACATGGGGATTCTATTTCAAAGGACCTTTAGGGGATTTTTTATTGGATGTAGATGGACTAAACCCCGAGATAGGGGATTGAGGTACTTCTTTTCTTATTGGGTTGGACTGGTTACGTATGCCCACCCACATGGGATACATAGAAATCCTCTATGAGGTTCAAACATAACATTTCAAATCAACCCTATTCTCTTTGGGCCATATTCCCAATAGGGTCTAATCTTACTCGTAAACCCATATTCTTTCCAAGTTCCATGGGCTGCCTCGACATAAGTCCCACATAAAACATTGAATAAGCACCTTCGCATAGATTTCCTTAATACATGACATTAAACTATATGGTTAGGTCCTAATCACATGACCTTGAAAGGTATGGTGTGTCCCATTAAGTGGTATCGAACAATGAGGGTTCAGATACCTTTTGCAAGGATACGTAAGAAACCCATTTCATGGGTACGATCCCAACATCAAAACAAACTTCCGTCTCCCTGGATGACAATAAATTCTAGACTGCCCTGCTGAGTGGTTTAAAAACTAGTATCATGATAAATATGATTAATAGAATCTGTAAAATAGTATATCAGAGGATACTATTGATGGAGAATCTCAAATACATAGAGATATCTCCACTAATGAAGAACCTTGAATACTTACTGATGATTCAAAATTTTACACTTGTTAATAAGTGATTGAAAATACCAAGGGGAACTTATGTTATGCTTTGTAAATTAATAAAGATTCATGAAAATGTCTTAAATTTACAAAGAGCTTACCAGAGTAGATAATAATTCCCCCAAAAAGGGTGTGATGAGTCTGAACTCCCATCCTCTTGACCAATGCACGTTCTTAAGTATCATAATGTTTAGACTTAACGAACCCCAGCCATTGGAAAGTAGGTCCCTTTTGGATAAAGAACCACTGTATGTTTCTGGTTCCATGAATAAATCCAATGGAAACCACCTGGAAGCAGTGGTTCTTAAAACTAGAACACATGTTTCAAGGAATAACGAAACAAAATTGGTGAACCCAACCTGAATCCTTAACCAAGTTAATAATGTTACCCACATGTTAGGACCCTATCAATTGATAAAATAATGCCTAAAATGGAATCAATCACACATGTATTCATCTAACAGATGTTTCTTTAATGGAGTTTATTTTTGTTCTCAGTTTTCCTCAGAACTCCCTTCAGTCCAAAATGGATTTCTTCAAGACAACATCTGTGAAATTCCTGATCACCGCTCAGGCTTGATCTCCAACCACTAGAAGGACGTCATCCCTCACTCACATTCAACAACGCTGGGTCTCCAACGTGTTGGTAAAGAAGTATCTCCATCATGGTACAATCCGGACTTTGGAGGCTGGTCAATAGGCCCTCCAAGTCAATACCAATCCTCAATCATCTGGCCAAATGATGACCGATGATCAAGAAGTAGACAGTGTCAACCACCATTTTCAACTGTTTCACGTTCTTATCCTCAGAACACATCAACCAATCCATCCCATACTATAGAGAGTTAGATCATGAGGTCACTTGGAGCCTCAATTCAAGGATACATGGATATTTCGTGAGGAATACCACTAATAATCACCACCAGTAGAATTGCATTGTAGTGAACCGCCAATATGATGGGGGTGTTGCCTCTGGATGTTCGGACTAGGTCTCTCAGACCCAGGAACACTAGAAGAACTTCCATGGAAAACGTCCAGTGAACATGGAGGAGGTTCTTACCTCTACCCTCTCTGGAGAAGTCTATCAACCTAACTTGATGGAAAACAACGAGTGGGAACATACACCTATCCATCCTAATTTTTCTGTCCAACAGAATCACCTTGCAACAAACCACCAATACAAATAGATAAATCTAGTGGTGTACTATGAACACGTATATACACCTTCTTACAAGTTATCAGTCCATCAGTAGGCTTGTCTGACTGCATTTAAAGAAGTGCACCAATCCAATGTGGTGGAAACCTGTAAACAGGAACATACACCTGCTTACCATCCCCAATTCTACTAGCAGTCTCGTCTTCTAGTGTTTAAGGAAGTTCTTCAACCATACTTGATGGAAAATATCCAGCATGTACATACACCTACCAATGTTCATCAATCCTGACAACAATATCGTTTGGAAGCACTTGTAGAATTCATTCAGAAAGCTCTGACGACAAGTTTTTGGTAGAACCAACTCTATACCCCCATGCATGGGTAATTTCAATACCCATTTATAGGAAAAGGAGGACCAGATCAGGCACATACACCTACTCTCGATATAGAATAGACTTAAATTCTCGTTCCGACTACTGATGTCACCAAACACATCCTATCAATGGTGAAAGAGAAGCCACAAATTCCTACCCATATTCTGGTAGTATTCCAAGATATTATAACAACTAATTTGGTAGTACCATGGGAATAGACACATAAATATGTCCCCACATTTGTGATGACACTCGGAATGTCATCCCGGAGTAGATACACACCTCTTTTCTAGTCCAGGAGGGTCATTTGGCATACTCCCCCATATCATACGAACAATAGGATCAGGAACATACACCCTTTCCAATTGGATTTAATCAGTCTGTTATGATGGCCTCTCCAAGGTAGGCACATAAACCTGACCATGATAACCACTGATCCCAGCAAGTGGCCCCAACTAACTATAAGAGAACATTCAAGAAGAATTCTCGTCAAACATGGTTGGAAAATCAAGAGTCAAACTACAATTTGGATCCTCTTAATGCTGAAGTTCTTGAATCCCTCAGACATTTATCTGTTATAACTCAAGATCCTATCCACTCATTACCAAATTATGGGAGTGGTAGAGGTAATTATGAAGTTCCCCATTATACACTTCATCATGAAGGCTTTATTCAGGAAAATTCAGTCAATCCAGAGAGCCTATCTCTAGATGAGAGCTACGACAACCCTCCATGTGGCCAGAAGACCAGGTAGCAAGAGAATTCGTCCCTTGTTGTAATTCAACATGGTGGTCCTCCCCTGATGGAATTCACTACAAAAGTCCAATATGCAGTAGTATTTCTCATTGTCAATATAATTCTATAATTTAAAATGTAGCGATGAGAAAGCCCTCCTATCTCGAGGCACTTGAAAACACCAGGCCAATCGTGTTTGATGCATTGTCATTGACAGGTGAAAAACTTTCTCAACTGGAGGAAATCTTAATGGAACAGTCATTCTTCGAACCTCCCTTGGGTCATTTTCCTTTTAATATAGAGCGTCCACTTTGGTCAGACCAAGTGGAGAAACCTCTAGTGAAAGACGATGAAGATATGTTAAACATGAGAAGATAATTGGCTAAAGTAGAAGTACCAATAATATTCTGGCCTTTGGAATATTCTCATTATAACATTCCAGAATTGATGGAAGATGATTGCATTCATGATATCCGCCTCAACTTATAGAAAACTATTCATTATTTGAAAACCAAATTATTACCATATGATGAATATCCAAATCATATAAAGATACTAAAAGGGTTTCAACGCCAAATTGACTTGGAATCTCTCCCAGTTTCTCAACATCCAAAGGTTGGAAAACAGTAGAGAACCCTTCAGTGTGCATGCCTCAATGCATTAATGATGCTACACTATTTACTTTCTGATTCCCCATCTAGTGTTCGTATCAGAGGATGGGGTGAACATGGAGAATTTCATTTCACTACACTCTATAATCAACAAAGTCCACCAAAAGTGATCTCATGAAATGTTATTTCCCATGGTCAGCCACAATCAATAGATTTTGTATGTGATAAAATTTATGCTCAAGAACAAGCCTTAATCTGCTCTCATCAGAGTCAGGCCCAAAGTAATGAAGTTATTGAGATAATTTTACATCAATCATCTACGAATCTTGAACATGCCTCCTACTTAGAGGATGTCAACCATCAGATAACACAAATGACTGAAATAGAACATCGATCTTCTGAAATAGGTGATTTGAGTGGTTTATCAGATAATTCACCCAACTAATGTCCAAACCAAAATTCCTAAAATCAAAAATGCAGCTGCTCGAATCTCAGTCATAGAAGTTCAAGAACCACCCCCACTTATAGGGCTAAGGGCTCATTTAATTAAACCATCAAGGTTATTAAACAAAGTTAAAATGTTTGAAGAAGAGGAACATGAATAGCCTCAGCCTACAGGGGTGGGGTTTTTTTCACATCTATAATCCCTTCCTCAATGGAATTCAGTTTTCTCTGGATTAGGGAAGAAGCCACAAATAGAGTGAAAAACTAAACTATCTAAGGATTCCCTTTGGGTTATTGTCAATCAAAAAACTCATGAAAATCCATCATATTAGATTGAAGAGTCTCATGGAGGATACATAGGGAGAAGATCTTAGAAAGATAATTACATAATGTTGTCAATGCATTATGCATCAGTAAATGTAATTAACACTATTACAAAATATCCTCCAAAAAATGAGTCTAGTTCGGGGGACTCAGAAGATGAGGTTCTTATCCATAATATGGTACACACTAAATTAAATGAAGAAGGTGTATATAACCGAAATAAGAGGCTGACCCAAAATCTATGTATTCCTTCAAAGAACCAACTCCCACCCCTCCAAAATTCATCTAACAAGGGGAAAGGTAAAAGTCAGATTGCATCTCAATTTTCCACTAGAGAAGTTCAATCTATTTCTCTTGAAGAGAGATTTTCACAGCAAGAAGAGGAGATGAAAGAGTTGAAAATACTCAATATAGAGTTACTTTGAAGCAACAATTCTGCTAGATGTACTCCCTAGGAATATCCTTAACTTGCACATCCTATTGTATCCCCTCAAGAAAGAGGATTTGCAGTAATGATAGAAACAAATAATTAATTACCTCCATTGGGTGCAAAACCAAGGTAGGATCAAAAACATCCTAATAAGCCTATTCTTATGGGTTATCTAAGGCAAAAACCATCACCATCACCAGTGGTTTTTCCGGTCATTGCACCATCTTAAGCTCCAGTTGTTGTACCTGCACAGGTTCCAACACATCCAGATATTCCCCAAATTCTTAGGAACACAATTGAGGTATTAATGAACCGACTGGAAGCTATAGAGGAATGATGTGTGCCATTTCAGCTGGAATAGAATGCTTACCTTGAATGGGTGGACTTGATTCCTCCCCCACCAATTTTTTTGAATACCACATTTCCAATATTTCAGGGTTTGGGAGATTTGGAACAACACTTAACACATTTCATTTCTTGTGGTGATCCCATGATGGGAACTCTTCAACAACAAGAAGCAGTAAAACTCATATGTTTTGTGTCTTCATTATAGGGATCGACTTTTGTATAGTATACAATTTTTCAATCTCAATCAATTACTGTATGGGAAGACATCTATCATAAATTCCTTCTTCAATTTATATCAATGCTACCAAAGATGAAATTTTTTGATCTCAGAAATTTAAAACAAAGGGATAATGAAAGAGTTTCATATTTCATTGATCGATGGAAAGAATTAACATATTCTTTATGTCTGGTACTCCCTTAAGAAGAGTTGTTTCCAATTTTTAAGGAAAATACATGTGATGAGTTACACAGACCAATGATCTCTATAAAATACAAAGGAGGGTTTCGAGACCTTACTTCAATTGATCAACAGAGAGAAGATTATATTATAGAAACTAAGGCTAAAAATCATGTAATTCCATCTACTATGGGAAGGAGAATAGAGATAGAATAGGCTACTACCACTGCACTCAAGCAAGAACATATACCTACTTCCACTTAAAAACCTTCATCGTATCAAAGGGATCCACCTCCAGAGCATCAACAGTAATGACCGACTCGTCAAGATGATCAAAGAGATCAAAGGAGGAAATGGTTTGAGGAATTACAAAGAAAATTTTATTCCTTCCAAAATGAACAAGTTCCCAGTTACTTCATCTCAGATCTGGAAAACAATTTGGTTTAGTTTCCAAGGCCGAAGAAACCAAACAAATAAGGAGATGAAGATATTATAAATTATTGTCCCTTTAATAAGATTTTGGGGCATCCTGTTCAGGAGTGTTTTGTTTTCATGGACCTCCTACAAAAAATGGTAGACTCTGGACAAGTGAAACTGAAAATTTTGTCATCTCAAGTAGAATGTGTTACTGTTACTAATCTAGAGGAATAAGGTGAATGGAAGGAAGTTAAAAGTAAAAATTTACAGAAATATGATGACTGGATAATCAAGAAAACGATCAACCAAACTAATTCCATTCTATGAAAATAGTTGAAACAACAGATTGAGTCTTCTGAAACATCTTCCATAGTAAAACCACCTTCATCAAAAGGTCTATCCTCAAGGAAATGAGGTGATCTGAAGGACAAAGAGCATTAAAAAGAAGACGAGCTCATGTTAAGGCCAAATATTTCCTTGAACCTGGAAGATTTCATTCTATCCTCTTCAAAATCATAAGAAATACCCATTCAAATAGTACAACCAGAACTAATCTGTTATGAAGAATCTTCATCAGATAACGAATTGATCTTTGGTCTCGTTAACATCATCCACTTAACATATCCTTAAGCTAATTGTGATTTTGATTATAATGATCATGAGTTAATTGTACCTAATTGGGGAACTATAGGAAGATTCCAGGGTCGAGGATACAGGGGAAGATGTGGGTATTCTAGAAGCCACTATTTTAACTCTACCTCTGCTTAAACCGTGTATGTGGAAGAAACTCATGGAAGATCCCTTCAGCTGGCTCAACAAGTACAAGGATATTCTTCCATCCAAGACAAGTTCCATCCTGACATGATTATTTTGGATGACCGATTGAAAGTCACGCCATCTTCCTATCAGCAATTAAATTTTCCTAATCAGTCTAATCTACCAAATCCATGTGTATTTTCAACATCTTCTCAAACACAAGGTACATCTACATCAGAAGGATCAATTTCCAAGGCACTTGCAAAACCGCATATCCATACTGAGAAACACAGACCTTTTGACCAAAAGTATGATTTCTTGAAACAATTGGTCCATGTATAAGTCATGTTTTCAATTTTGGATGCCTTAAGTCTGTCAAAAGATCTTTGAGAAGCACTTATTGAGGCTTCGTTAAGTCCTCATGAATTTGTAACTGAAGTTTCTACAGTTGAAGTTTATTTTATAGAGAATGATTATATAGAATTCCATGCAGTCATATCTTTTACGGATTAATATGAAGATGATGTTTTACATGGACATATTATACCCTTGTATATATCTAGAAAGTTCAACTATATAGACATTCGACGATCTTTTATTGATAATGGCTCCGGAGTCAACCTCATTCTCATTCATACACTTCGACGATTAGGCCTGACTAAATCTGAATTATCTCCTTCTACATTAATTTCTCAAGGATATGACAAGAATGAGAAAGAACCTCCGGGTGAGATTACACTCAGAACTCAGTTTGGAGATCTTGTACCTAATTCATATTTCATGGTTGTTCATCTAGACACGGCCTTCAACATTCTTCTTGGAAGGCCTTGTCTACATCAACATGAAACCATACCTTTTTCATACCACCAATGACTTAATTACTGTTTGAATGGTCAAATAGAGATATTTTATGGTGACAAGGATCCATTTAAAACATGTTAATATCAATACATTGAGGTAGATTTTTATCACACAAAGGTAATTAGGTCCATAAAAAAGAAGATAACAAGAGTTAATACTCTGAATAGACTGTAAAATATCTCAGAAAACCCACTTATACATTTGAGTATAGATTATGTGTTACCTATCAATCAAATTGAAAGGGTAAATCCAAATCTAGGCATTTGTCCAATAACTTCCATAATGTCAATTGTGGCAATCGAGTCTGACAGAATAGAAGAAATTGTTGATTCACCAAGTAGTGATGGAAGCTTAAATGGAGATGTTTTAATTTCATCTATAATACTACAAAAAGTCTCTAAATTGTCAATAATAATAAAAGAAGTTGTAAAAATTATATAGGAAGACAAATATGTTCATTCAAAATTCGTCATCTATTCTTTATTACCCAAAAACGACCCTTCATCATCAGTAGGGTTAGAAATAGTGGCCTCTTCTTCAGGATGTTCAAATATGGACTCCTCTCCTAACTCGAAAAGTTTTTTTCATAATCTACTAAGAAAGTATAAATAGAATAAATAACATGTAATGAATAAGAAGAGGAATATCTTAGGGATGATCCTCTATCATTTGAGGACGGTGTCTCTACCACTATGGATGAGCTCAAAGAAATAAATCTGGTTATAGAAGAAGATCCACACCCCACTCTAATTAGTACAACCATGACTTCTAAAGATAAATATTTGTATACTTCATTTTGAATGAAAAATTGAGAAATATTTTCTTGGAATTATACAGAAATTCCAAGTATTAATCCTGATGTAGCCACTCATCATTTGGGTTTTCCAAAAGAACATCGCATATTCAAGCATGCAGTAAGAAGAACACACCCAACTCATGCTTCTAATGTTAAACCTGATGTTGATAAGCATATAAAGGATAAATTTTTTAGCAAAGTTCAATATCCCAAATGGTTGTCCAATATTTTCCTAGTGAAATAGATTAATGGGAAAATCATATTTTGCATTGATTTCAGAGATCTTAACCGGCACTGTCCTAAAGATGATTTTTCAGTTACAATCAAAGAGCTTTTAATTGATAAAACAACTGGCTATGCGTCTCTTTCCTTCATGGATGGATACTCTGCATATAATCATATCAGCATGGCTCTAGAGGATAAAGAATCTACATCTTTTAGAGCCCCTCTAGGTTTTTTTCTACCAGGTAATTCCCTTTGTTTTAAAGAATATAGGTGAAATAAATCAACACGCCATGCACCATATCTTCAATCCCATTTTATGGAAATTTTTTGAATGTTATGTGGATGATTTGGTGGTATAGTCTAGAAAACCTTCTAATCACTTGGCTGATCTAGAAACCATATTCAATAAACTTTGGAAACACAGTTTGAAGATGAACCTCTTGAAATGTGCTTTCGGGGTAACCTCAAGAATGTTCCCTAGCATCATTGTATGCCATCCTTGTATCAAAGTTGATCTTGAAAAAAAAAACAATCCTTGGAATGTCACCTCCTCAAATTTTGAATTAATTAAGATGAATCCAAGGAAATTTGGCCTATATTTAGCATTTTATTTCCAATTTGGAAGGCAAGTGTTTTCCCTTCACTAGATTAATGAAGAATAGAGTCACCTATCAATGCACTAAAGACTGCTAAGAAGAATTTGATACACTCAAGAAATATCTCTTGATTATATTGGTATTAATGCCACCTGTTGAAGGAAGTCCACATATTCTCTATGTGATAGCTTTAGAGAGATCATTGGGTACTTTACTTGCTCAAAAGAATGATGCTGGGAATGAGAACAACTGTTACTATCTCAGTCGAACTATTCTTGATACAGAAACTCAACATTCAAGTATTGAAAAGTGTTGTCTAGCATTAATATTTTCAGTTCAGAAATTGAGGCACTACCTACAACATCATGAGGTCCAATTGGTATCTCTCAATAACCCACTCAAATTTATCCCCATTTTTCCTATTCTTACAAGGTGTCTGGCATGGTGGACAGTTATTTTTCAACATTTTGATATCCAGTTTGTTCCCTAGAAGGTAATAAAAGGACAAGATCTGGTCGACATCCTTGCTGAACATCCATATGCAGAAGATACATCATTGAATACTGAACTTCTTGATGAATAGGTCTTTTCTATTCATGATAATCCCATAACATGGGAAATGTAATTTGCTTGTGCCTCTAGAAGTCCGACAGGGAAGATAACGGAAAACCATAAACTCAACAATGTTGGGTTAATATTTTTCCTTATTTCCCTAGAAAATCTTGTATTGCCTTATTCCTTCCTGTTATCAGAAGATGTTACCAACAATGAAGTAGAATATCAAGCTCTCATTGTTGGATTGGAATTGGCACTTCAGGTGCAAGTGAGTCACTTGACATTAAAATGTGATTTAGAATTGGTAATCAAATAGATCAATGGGAAATATTCTATCCGAAAAGAAGAGTTAATCCCTCTATTTGATTATGTTAGAGGGATAATGGATGAATTTCCCTTAGAGAAGACATTTTCCTATGTCCCGTGATAACAAAATGCCCAAGTTGATTCACTGGATAATGCAGCTACAACCTTGGAAGTTCCAAATCGAGATGAGACAGTCATCAGCATAGCTCATCATCGCATAGTATCACCTTTTGTTTCAAACCATAATGGAGTAAATTAAGGAAATTATCCCTATTTCTAAGCCGTATGGTCACACCATAGGATGGAGAACACCCATCATAGAATATCTTCAAAATAGTGTACTTCCACCAGATAGGGCTGAAAAAGAATAAATTTGATGAAAATCGGCCAATTTTACACTTTATTATAGTCCAGATCAGCAGAAGATCCTCTATAAATGAGTCTTTGATGGAATCCTCTTCAGATGAATAAATATAGAAGAAAATAAACTATCATGAGAGAAGTACATTCATGATCCTATGGTGCTCACAAGTCTAGGCATAGGATTTCTAATCAAATCTGAAGGCTTGGTTACTTTTGGCATTTAATGATGCTGGATTGCATAGATTTCACTAAGAAATTTCATACTTTCCAAATGAATTCCAACTTCATTCATCAACCCCCAGATTTTCTACATACATATTAATACTCTTATCCATTTTCCACATAGGTAATGGATGCAATATGACCTTATCCTCTAGCTACGACTAAGTAGTTCAAGTATATTCTTACTGCTACTAACTTCTTTTCCAAATGGGCTGAGGCAATTCATCTCAAACAATTCAGACTAAAATCATTGTTAGTTTTGTAAAAAAAACATCATCACTAGATTTGGTGTCCCTCATACTATATTAATAGACAATGACACCAATTTATGTTATGTTGAGGTAAAGAAGTTATATTAGGAGCACAATATCAAGTATAACCATTAATCTCTCTATCATGAAATAGCTAATGGACAACTAGAGAATTTCAATAAGACCTTATCAAATATACTCTAACATATGGTGGATAAAGACAGGAAATTTTGGCCTGATAAACTTTTTCATTTTTATGGTCTTATCAGACTACTACCTATACTACCACTCAGGAAATCCCATATTCATTGGTATACAGAACAGAAGCAGTCTTGCTAATTGAAATGCAATTTTCTTCACTCAGAGATTCCATATGTGATAAATTGTCTATAGATGATAGGTCTTAGAAATATTTTAATGAGTTAGAATTATTAGATAAAAAAAGTTTGCATAATTTTCATCATTTAGAACTCTATCAGAACAGAATAGTTCAAGCCTTTAACAAGAATGTTATCCTCTGTTAATTTCTTCAAGAAGAATTGGTATTGGTCTTCAGGACTCCAATGATACCAAGAAAGAAACCTCCACATCTTGAGAAAAATATGGAAGGACCTTATTCTATTCATAAGGTCTACTCAAATGGATCTTATGCCTTAATCTCAATGGATGGAGAGCTTATTAAAACTCCAACCAATGAGAGATTCCTAAAGAAATATTTTGTGTAGTTTCACACATCGTCCTTGCTGCAAGACTGAAAACTGCATAGATCCCACTCCTTACTAAAAGACTTAAAACTACACAGTACAAATTCCTAGTTGGAAGACATTAAACTGAATAACATCCATAAGAGGCCATGCTGTTTGAAGTTAAAATGTGTAGCATCTTTTTCCTTTTCGCATGATGTTAAACATCATGACATAATTTTTCCTCGTTACACGACATTAAACTATACGGTTAATTTCTTATGTACATGTTGTTTGGATCTTCCATAAGCTGGCATCATGGACATCACTACTACTTCTTAGTAGCACATGAGTCCCTCTCTTCTCTATGTCTAATTTAGATCTGCATATAGACCTTGTTTTAAGAACTACGCGTTGCTTGATTCTCATCTATTTGAGATACATAGAGATGCAGAGATCTCCATTGTTGGTACCATATGCAACCACAAATGTTTTCCCCTTTTTCTTCTCCTGTATATGAATTAAATCTATACAAAGTTCTCTTTTAAGATACATGATTTGATTTTCTTACCATCTTGTGTCTTAAATTTAATCATTATTATAGAATTTGTTAAATCCACCATTCTCCCATGTCAAGATCAATTCGTGTAGGTAACGAATGTGTTAAATCCACTATTATCATCTATATTAGATATGTAGAGATGCCTAGATATCTGATATTGGGCCCAACCATAATTAATAAACAAAACCCCTTTATTCCATATATAAGAATCAAACCTCCATAAGGAATGTTTAAAGAATTACATATGGATTGATTATTTCTTCCATCAAGACACATAATGACACTTGGATTTTATCCCATAGTTCAGTTACAATATGTCTTTATATTTACATAATTTCATCTTCATCCTTACCGCATGACATTAAACTTCATGGAAATCTAACACCCCAATTCTTTACTTGTGTCACCTTTTTGTTATAGAAGAAACCCTTAGTGCTCCTTGTTTCTCACTTCGAGCATAGCTCATGTGGGCTTAGGAATTAGTTAAAAGGATTCTTTATATAAATAAGGTGTCTCAATTTCTTATGAGGATATCAATGTCCTCACTTCATTACTTAAAATTGCACAGTATAATGTCCTCACTGCATGACTTAAAACGTCACATTACAATGTCAATTCAAAGTGAAACAAAGAAAGTCTCCATTTTACATATGAGTCAGATATATGTAAAGGATGTAAAAATCATGTCCAATATTGATTCCAATATTTCTTATGTGCATTGAGAATAACCCCCTTATATATTTCACAATCTTAATCTTGAATATTTTCTAGATCTTCATAATCTTTATTACGTTTTCTGGTGACATAGTTTCTAATACCCGAGATCAATTTTTCTTGACTATACATCATGTACCCTTAGGTGGCATTCCATAAGTTGCCTGCATAATGGGCCTATCAGTAAAAAGAATCCACTATTTGGCTATGATGTATATACCCTAGTTGGCACAACATAATACATCCCCCATAACAAAATTTTCAAATGATGGTAATTTTGTTCTTGGTTATAGTGTCTTTGTCCCCTTCAAACATTGATGACAATATACAAGAATCTATATTCCAAAATATTTATTCAAGTGTATTTGTCCTATTATCTTTCTCTAGATCTGAAACTTTTCAAGACAATGGTTTACACATTTCCCTCTCCATGTGTTCAAAGAAATATGAAATAACCATGGAATCACTTGTCCACATACCATATACAACTTCCATTTTTGGTCTTATTTGTATGACCTAAAACTACAGAACCCATACCTCCTACGTTTAGGTCAGACCTTCATAAAAGTCATATTCCTCAGATTCTTTGGAAATCTTGCTTGGAAATAACCTCTCTATATTTAGTTACATTTCTCCATAAACCAAACTATGTGCTTCAAAAAATATAAATATCCATAAACATTCATTGGATTATAGTAATAGTAAAATTTCAAAATTCTATGAGCTCTTTTTCCGGACTATGCAGTTTGTGCTCTTAGGTTTCCTTGCATATGTTTCCTATATAACAAGTCTATTAGTCAAAAGAAGCCACTATTTTTCTATGTAGCAAATGCCCCAGTTGGCCCTGAATAACACAACCCCCATAACGAGTTTTTCAAATAATGGTAACTTTGTTCTTGGAAAAGACTTATTCTAATACCTTAACCCTTTTCCCATATCATTCTTCAGATCTAGAAATTCCGAAATCATGGTTTTCAATTTTTCCCTTCCATACCTGAATATGGTAATATGTTTTCAAACAAATTATCAATACATTGGGAAAGTCTCATACCTTTGTTCAAAGCTAATGACCTTAAATTAAATCCACACAATTTCCTCACTGAATGACTTAAAACTTCCCAGTATAATGTCCTCACTGCTTGACTTAAAACTACAGAATTTTATATCATAAATTCCACTTTATTATAAATTTTAACAATTATTCATACAGCAAATTTGTATAGAATTTGTTTCCATGTTAATGACATATGTCAGCATAAAATAGCCATTTATTCTTAAAATCTCTTTCCTGGGAAAACCCACCTACCGTGGCCCTGATAAACCCAAATCTTATTTTCCCTTGTCTATCAATAGTAAAATGTTAAATTTTTAAGAGCACTTTTTTCTGACTATGCAGCACATGCCCTTAGGTGGTCTTGCATAAGTTTCCTACATAACGGGCCTATCAGTCAAAAGATTCTACTATTTTTCTACACATCATATGCCCTAGTTGGCCTTCCATAATACAGTCCCCATAACAGATTTGTAAAATAATGGCAACTTCATTATTGGAAGTGAATCCCCTTATATTGTTATAAGTTTTAAATTTGGGGACCATAAAAATAATGTCTCAAGATTCCCCTTGAAAATATATAAGGAAAATTTAAGCAATTCTTAGTTGCTGAGTCTTGTTTGGGATCTAATTTCAAAACTCATGGTCAATGATATTTTGACCTTAAACATTATCCCTTTATAGTTCAACATGCATGACTCTGAACTGCTAAGAACAAAAGACATAGTACTTACCATATTAAAAACCCGAAAAGGGCAATCTGAACAAAAGTAGATTCCAATCTCCCTAAATGTATATTTTTTATGATTTAGGTAATATTGAGTAATAAAAAGTCAAAAGACATAAAGTTTGTGGGATTTTTCATATGACCTCTGCAAAAATCAAACTATGCTCATTAAGCCCATTAGCTTAATATGAAAATTCTGATCACCGCCATTATTGTCATTATAATCATGATTATCTAACATGAAGGTTTGATGTTTTAAAAAAAGAATCCATCATCATCATTACCTTTGATATTGTAATAAAAAAGAAAGACTGATAACATATATGATTGTAGACAAAATTTATTTAATTCATATGAAATCAGAGGAACATACACAAAATTGATCCTCTCTATCATGTTTTAAAATAAACTCGCAACATGAATATTCATTTGTTGAACAACTTCATAAGCCCTATCAGCTGCCTATTGAAGTGGAGATAAGTGAGAAACTCCAGTATCCTCGGCCCGTCGAAGGGATTACTTAGCAGATGAAATGGTAGTTATCCCATCTAATTGGGTTTCTCCTAATGTATGGTTCAATTGATCATTTTTGTTATGAATAGAATCCAACTTTTGTTGAATATATAATGACTCATTCATGGATTCATTAATTTTTTGGCTGATTTCGATCGATTTCTTGTTATTCTCTACTTCTGCCTTATCTACTGCATCTTGGAAGCTCTAAACATTGATGACCCATTTAGCCTTTTAAAAATCATTCCACAGTTTATGCTCCTACTCCCATCAACAAATTATCTCTTTTATTGCATCATAGAATAGTCGATAATTAAATCCACCTAATCATAATATGCAAATAATGTTGGGTGTTTGAAAAAATGTGACAATAGTTCATCGAAAGGTTTCTCCACAATTACACTCCCGATATGTCACCATGTCTTCTTATGTTCCATACAAAAAGTATATTTCCTATCTAAGTCTGAATATGAGTCACTTCCATGAGGTAAAATGTACTTTGGAAACAGATCACTTAAAGAGATTCCTTGTTCTGCTTCTCCCAGAATAGTAGAAGCATCACCTTCTGCTAATGTCTTAGCCAACACATAAGCTTCACATACAGATCTAAATATGGATGCTAATAACCTTAAATTATAAATAAAAGTCATTATCAGTTTTAGAAAAATTGCAGAAATAGATTATGATCCAGACAACCGATGAAATTTACCCAATAATAAGTCGGCCACTTGATTGGATTCATCTTCGGTATTATCACATCGACATGTTGAGTAGATATTTCTTGAGAAGGGGCACTCTCCTAAGATTTACCAGTTATCATAATTGATGTCTCTAGAGAATCTCTTGATATAAAGTTCTTGGTAGTTATTTCTCTTGCTCCAACAGAAGAAGGATAGAGTGGAATGGACCATTCCTGAAGATCCTTTGCAACATTTTATGTAGATAAAGTTTTATACGATGAACATTAATGTAAATAATCAAGTAAAGAAGAAAACTTGTGTATTGAAAATGAAATAATAAGGTCTTATGTCCTTTCAATTCCTCATGAAAATACCCAATATCCTTGATGAAACCTGGAATATCAATATTCAGATTAAATTCTTCCACTATTTTAGTGTATGCGGCTTGGAATGTTATAACATCCTCACCATTTAGGGTATCCAATAAAAATTGGTTGATGCCCAAATTGGATCTGCTGAAATTCTATTCCGTTGGCTCTAAAATTGGTACAAAATCATCAGATCATTCCTGGTTTAGGACAACATCCTTATTTATGTCAGATTTCCTTAGTTCCTTATTCCTTTCTTCTAGAGAAATAAGAATATCAACATTGGTTGCTGCCGGATCCATTGGAAAAGGAAACTGATCTGAGATATGTTGAAAAGAAGAAAATTAGAAATGATTTTTAATATTCATGAGAAATTTATTTGATCTTAACATGAATTTTCTATTTCTCAGTAGAGCTGGGATTGGGTACAGATGAATCTTTTGATAATTTTTCTACTAATATAGCAGATTCATCAATATGAACTTGGGTTTCTCTAGGGGTTTCTTTCTAGGGTCTAGAATAATCAACTCTTAGTCCCTTGAGAGAAGAGAGAGACACAGATTCTTCTAGAGGATAAATGAAATTATTAGAGTGAGTTTTGTACATTATAATTCTATTAGGATAGTACAAATACTTACTCCTTTGTAGAACACTTCAGATTAATCTCATTTCTCTCTTGCGTTTCTTTTCATAAGCTTGGCGAGAAATTGAAACACTCCTCAGGGCAAGAGAATCTTGAGGTAATAGTTGAGAATTATCCATCGCCATTACCCTAGTCATGATTCTCTCTCTTGGAGGAGGTTATGAAGACCTGGTAGGATCATTGGATCTGTTAATAGAAGAGCCTACATGCCCATACTTTGGTGATTCAAGAACTGGTCCATAGTTTCCTTCCCTACATTCAAGATGAACAAATGAATTTTTATCAGGATTAATGTTGATGAATGATAAAGTAGAGTGGAGACAAAAGAAAATTAAAATACATTCTCAGTATTAACATAAATATCCCACTCCTCCTCAGGGTCGATATTTACCCCTTTGTGTATTCCTAAGTCTACCATATGAGATACTCGTTTGGAGGTTGGTATTTTTTCATTAGTGGAATATATAAAAGCCTCCAACTCAGTAATATACTCATGTACCTCAGCCAGGTTATTATCCAGATTGCAATCAGAAGGTTCCTTAATTTCACCCACATCTAGTATTTTAATGCCTTACTAGAGGAATGCCCATGCATCCCTAAGATCATGGATGACACTCTCACAATGATGAATGGATTAATTTCATGCACAATTCAATCTCAATATGGTTGATTGTGGATGAGATTAAACACCTTTTGACTGGTGATCCTCTTCAGGCCTCCCTTATTCTTCTTCAGATAGCTCAACAGATGAAATAAGAACCTCCTTTTGATGGTGGTGACTGGATCTCCTTGGCGTCGGAGGTATTTCTTCAGTAGCCTTGGTCTTCCTATTATACCTCCTACGGGGATGTTTAGAAGGCTCTGAATCCTTTGAAACTTCTACACCATCTCTGGACTTAGACTTCTAACCATGATTTCCACGCACAATGGTTATTGTAGCAACAACCTGATATATTCCTTTCGTCAAATCCCCTTTAGGATATGAAGAAGCATAAGCCTTGGAATATCCAGCTTCCAATCTCATTGATGCATCTGGTAGAGGTAAGGTAATCGAAAATTTGGATGCATCTAAAGTTGTTAGAATACATAATTGTCTCTCTACCCTTGGGTGTTTCTCATGTCTAACATACAAGGGTGGAAAAGTGTTTGATTGTTGAAGACATATGAACTGGAGAGTAAACCTATATGGGATGTAAGTCTCATAGATAATTTCACCGTCAATCCTAGTTGATAATACACCATCCCTAAATTCCATCGTATAAGACCTCAGCTCCTAATTATTTTCTTTACCATCATCAATAACTGTTCTAGTTGGTGGGTTACCAAATGAAAAGAATATTAATTATCCAAAGATATTCAATGCCTTTACCACTACATCAGGTCTCAAATTTTGAGGTTGAATACCAAAAACTCTGTAAAAATGGGGTGAATGGATCATTAGGGACTCTAACTAAATTCAAAAATGAGTATAACGAAAAGTGTGCTGCAATCCAGCCCCAAAACACTTGGGATGGACCTTCAATTATAAATGGAGCCTTCCCATTGTATAAATGTAGATTAAAATAGTAAATTGTTTCCAAAATAGAAGTTTCTAACCAAATATACTTCCCCTATACTAATTTATCTGTGATAGAAAATGTCCCTGGCCTTACACTTCCTCCAGACTCACAAACTCGAAGCAAGTAAACACTAATCCACATAGAAAAGAAGGAAGATAAGAATATCTTTGCATCAATATAATATTTGACTTTGTAACCCCAATTCTTATAGTCACCTTTCACCAATGTAGGCCAACATGTGCCTGAGATACCCTGGTTATCTATAGAAGGAAAAATAGTAGGACGTCCACAGGTGGGACCTTTCTCTATTGATGGTTCTAAAAAGGCTTCCATCCACACCCTAGCATGAATATCTTTCTTTTCATTGGGTAATTTCATTATTATCTTCAATAGTTCAGGAGACAATAGTGGTGTTCTGGTAACATTACCCCACATTTTAGCCAGTGGAATAAATTCTTCATACATTTATCTAAGAATGGGAACCCCAGCTATTTGGTAGATATCCCACAAACTAATGTCAACTTCACCTTGTGTCAAATGGAAAGAATTCATTTTCAGACACCATCAGCTCAGTATTTCAGAAATGAAATCATTTTTATAAACATAAGTTTTTCCTATCTAGATAGATTTATAAATATAAAAACCTAATAACTCTTTCCTGAATTATGAAAAAGTTCAACACACCCAAAATTCCCACATCCATTCAGGTTTCAAACCTCCTCCAAAACGAAGATCCCAGTATTCCTTCTAGCCATTAGACTGATCTCTCTGGGAAGCCTGAAAAGTTGAATCATAACAATGTGTCCTTGGATATACAACATGATCATTCCCATCATGAGTACAACCACTATGATGCAGAAAACAACCAATAGAGATTGTTAATTCTTATATAGTAACCCCCCTTTCACTAATATTCATGTAGTTATAGTTGGAGTATTGAAGAAACCAATTCTTTTTAAAGTACTTCTTAGCAGATGGAACATGGGAATCTTGTAAAATCCCATGGCCATACAGGGGTAGGTAAGGAATTTGTGGATATTCACATTGATATGGAATTAAATCCTTCCATAGCCTAGGAAGAGTACTTTCAACAATTTCATAATAGTCTGGTCCAACGATCTTCGTCATTTCATTTTGACGAGCCTTAGATTATTCAGTGAGGTTTATTAAATGAATCATTTTCCAACAAAATAATCACCAAAAATCCCCTATTTGGTTGGGGTTTTTACTTAAATTTCAACTTAAAGGAAAATGAAATCAATTTTTTTTTCAAGGAAGATGTTCGCGTAGGTCCTTCGATGAGGTCTATCATGTAGGTCCTTTGAGAGGGATCCTCACAGAACTCCTTCGATGAAGTCCTTCCACATAGCTCCAACAAAAAATTAGTTTCACCTTGAGAAAATTTATAGGAGACTACATGAGAGCAAAACACATTGAGGCTATATGAAAGTGATACGCAATAAGAGCTGAAAAATCTGGAGGTACAGATGAAGAAAATTGCAAAAGATCGAACCTATTTATTGCCAACCATGAACCTGCGTGACAAAACTATGCGGCATACCTATGTAAAGAAGCTCTGTAGAAAACCTATTATCTACATAAATTAACCCATTTTATTTTCCCCATAATTTTACCTCAAGACTAGACCCTCTTTCTAATCAGACCCAATACTGAGAGGGGGATTTGTTGACAGCACTTAAGAATACAAAAAAACTATTATGATAGCCTTGGATATTCTAAAATCCCTAGATCAGGTTCAAATAATTCATAGTAAATCCAAAGCATCCAAAGGTTTTCATGGTCGATCTGCACGAAAAACTTGCGCTATAGATTTTCCCAACATACCTACACGACAACATAATTTTTGTACCCCTATGCGACGGACCTGCATGGAGAATCTACATGGAGGATCTGCTCGGGCACCATCCCTTCGACCAAGCCCCCTCCATGCTTATAAATAGGACCCTTAGGCTCCCCATTTCAAAGAATTAAAATGTTTAATGACTCCCTGAAGCTCCCATTGCATAGATATTTCTCCCATATCCCTCAAATGATCTCAAGTATCTCTCTAAAGTATGGGATAAGAGATAATTAAATGGGATAGGAATGATTTGAAAGTCCTTAAAAAAATTTACATAGGTTTGGTTCCCCCTTTTGAAATATATTCTTCAGTAATAATACAAACTCGTGTGTCACACTTGCGCGACACACCTACGTGGTACAACTGCACGACGCAGCAGTGTGGGGTACCTATACGGCACACTTGCGTGAGGTATCTACATGGTAAAGCTTGGTAAAAATCATACATACCAACTTGAGTACCCTCTTTAAATCCATTCATGGTAGGGTATCTCCTTCCTTGGTTCCATCATCTGAAAGGTAAAAATTTTATACCTCCAACAAAACCTCATGACTAATCAAACCTTTGGGAAAGGCACATTAGTGTGTCTCCTATTTGGGTTTGTATATCCATAGTCAGAGGTTTCCCACATTTGTTTCACAATGGGGTTGGGATTCATGGAGTGTCTTTGGGTTTTTATATTTACAGTCACATGGACCTTTCTCCCATGAATAGTGCTGGGAAGTTCCCGGTTTGGAGGATTAGGGTTTGGGGTTTGTCCTCACCTTTTTGTCTGTAAGACTCGGAACCGTAGATCCTTGGTAGGGAAGGTAAAGTTCACACTTTATTTTCCATACAAGAAAAAGATAATTCTCCCTCCTTTACTAGGATCAATTTTAGGGCAGCCATCCCAGTGTGATCCCCTAACCTTCATCCCTTATTCCTTTCATTTGGACCATTTTCTAATGTAAATTGAATAGAGGTAGGTCTCTTCACCTCACCCTCATCCCGAGTCACCACGACGTCTTCCATCTTGGCCACTATAGGGTCAACCTCTTACACCAACAGAGGAGGAAAGGTTCATGTCATTTATTAATATTTCACATCCTCTTATTATCACACCGAGCATGACTCACATGGTCTTAGATATTCATGATGACTATAACATTTGCACAAACACGCATGGTGAAGGGACTACGAGAACTCTGATTCTTTTTCAAACCAGGATACATAGGAAGACCTCTTAGGGCCTGAGCTCATTAGATATCCTCATCAGGAATCTAACCCTAATTCCATTAATCTGGGCATCCTCCTTATGAATAATCCCCAAATTAAACCCCTAAGTCATCAAGGCATTATTTTTATGAAGTATGTCTAAACTCATTTCTCTCAAAAGACTATATTCTTCTATGAGATTTACCGAACTATGTGGTATTTTATTCCCATCCACATGGGATACCTAGAAAGCCTCATTGAGATTCAAACCCAATATTTAAAATCAACCCTTTTATCATGGGACATATTCCCAAAAAGGTATAATCTTACTTGGAAACCCATATTCTTTTCATGTTCCTTGGGCTGCCTCGACATAAGTCCCACACCAAACTTTGACTAAGAACCTTTCACTTAGATGTCGTCACTACATGACATTAAACTGTACGGTTATCTCCTAATCACATGACATTAAAAGGTGTTATTATCCCAATAAGGGGCACCAAACTACGAGGGTTATGATTTCTTTCACAATGACACATAGGTAACACATTTCATGGGTATGATCCCAACATCAAAACAAACCTTCATATCCCTGGATGATAATAAATTCTAGAGTGCCCCGCTGAGTGGCTTAAAAACTAGTATCATCATAAATATGATTAAAATAATCTCTAAATAGTATATGAGAGGATACCATTGATGTAAAATCTCAAATACATATTGATATCTTCATTAAATAAGAACATTGAATACATACTGATGATTATAAATTTTACACATTTTAGTAAGTGAGTGAAAATTCCAAGGGGAACTTATGTTATTCTTGGTGAATTAATAAGGATTCATGAAAATATCTTAAATTTACAAAAGTTTTCCAAAGTAGAGAATAATTCTTCCCAAAAGGGTGTGATGAGTCCGAACTCCCATCCTATTGACCAATGCACATTCATATGTATCATAAAGTTTAGACATAATGAACGTCTGCCTTTGGAAAGTAGGTCCCTTTTTGGATAAATAACTATTGGACGTTTCTGGTTCCATGATTAAATCCAATGGAAACCTCCTAGAAGTAGTGATTCTTAAAACTAGAGCACATGTTTTAAAGAACTTCGAAACAAGAACTTTTCACTTTATTAGCTTTTTGATATTTCCCTTTTTGTGGATGCATGGTATTCCTAGAATATTCATGTCTTTCTTGGGTTTTTTGAGGATATATATTCTATTGTACTCATCATGTCAAATAATACAATTCTTGAGAAACATGAGATGTGTCCCTATCAATCGACCTTAGAGCACTATAACAATAATGTTGTATATTACCCATCTAATTACAAAATGTGAAATACTTTATGTGGTTCTATAAAATCTTAATTTATGTGATCAAGAAAACAACATGAAAACAATTGGGTCCACCCTTTGGTTTTGGAGGAATATTCAATGATACCACCATCTGATTCTGAGTCACACCACCAACTTGGAAATAGGTGTCCCTCTTATTCTTATTTACATAATTATAGTTCCCACATTCCCATAGTTATTAACATTCATCCTCAAACTTTATTTCTTGAGAAATCCTTTTTAGCCATTATATCTCTATTGAACATCTCTATATAATCTGATATATAAAACATGAAAATATTTGAGTGAATATTTGTCCTCTACCCAAATTCAAAAAAGTGTGCCTTCAAGGATGTACTTACAACATCTTCAGGTTAAAAGAAGGATAAATTCATAATTGTTTTCATATACTCAATCACTATGAGATTCTCATGTTTCAAACTGAATAATATTTTTGTTCTTGAAATCCAAAAAATATAAGGATATAATTGTTTGATAAACAATTCTTCAAAATCATCCCATGTCATGACTTGGTCTAATTTAGCCTAAACTGCTAAATCCCAGCAATGAAATGCATGATCTTATAGTATGTATGTTACCGACTCTATATTCATCTCATCTAGTGTTACATGGAAATCAAGGGCTCGTATCATCCAATTTAGGCACACTTATTCTTTTTTTCATTCTTAATCACCCCAAAATATGGGCTTGATTTTTGTTTTGGAAGTGAACTAAATGATCCACTTGCCTTGGTTAATTATTTCTTTTACCTCTATTCATTTCCTGAAATTCTTGGACAATACTCTTAACCAATTTTTGGTTCACCCATGGATCAGGTGCAACCCCATTCTCAGGAGCCTCTTTCGGTTGGTTTCTATGATACTTATATGGTGCCATTAAATATAACCAAAAGAAAACTCCATTTAGTATCCCTCTCTAAAACTGATGTCCTAGAAATTTAAAATTATCTACATCACACACATCACAATAAGGCTTTACAAACTTCAAAAATTCCCACTTTAAAACCATTTTATAAATTCAAGCATACTTTTGAGAATAAAACCATTTTCAATTTTTTTTAAAAATCATAACATTTTCACAAAATCACAAATAATTACTCAAAATGATTTATGTAATTTTAGTGGGAAGTAATTTATATCAATTAATTTCATTATATTCTCATTGGATAAACCCATGACGATGAGGTGAAAATACCTAGAATATTCTTAAAACACTCATGTATCCAACTCCCTGGTAAATTGAGTTTTAGTATAAAGAGTTTCACTACACCCTTTTATGATTTACATTTAATATTATGAAAAACCTATATCCTTTATACCATTCCAAGATCCAAAAAATTATGATTTAAAATTCAAGGAACAAATAATCTGATTCAATTTGTGACATCATACCCATCCTAATTAGCCTGAGAAGTATCATGGGATCTTCTTGGCCATAGGTGACATCCCCAAGACACCAAAGGCTACAAATAAATTTCAAGGTCCCCATAAATAGTTGGGGAATTATTTTCTCTTTTAATATAAAATGATAAATCCAATGATAATAATAAAAAACAAACTTCTTAATGATGTTTGATTACTAAAATGCAATCCAGTATAAGACTAATCCAAAATACAACATCACAGTACAAGGCATAATCAATGTGACATAACCAATGGAACCAAATAAAAATAAAACCAAAACACACCGATAACACAAAAAACAACTAAAAATATTATAAAAGTTCCAAATCCACATTCCCAACCCAAGGTATCAAGATGAATCACTAAACAATTGGGATACCTTGTCTATACCTATGTCTCGGTATATATTATCAACAAATGCACCATAGGGCCCAAGAAGAGGGTGAGTATAAAACCCAATAAGACTTCTCCTATGACTTCCCAAATCATGACACTAGGATTATTCATGTTATCACATTTATATAAAATAGTAAAAACTAACATAAAGTAGTTTATATCCAACAAAAACATTTTCCAAGGAAAACAGTCAAACAAGCCTTTAAAACCATTTTTTTAAATAATACACAACAACTAACATAATAATTTTTCAAGGAACATCAAAAAATATTGTAACCATTTCTAAATTTATGATTTCCAATAAAAATTTATATACTCACAAAAATCCACAACACAAAATAACACACAAGCATTGTATTACCATTGACGGTGGAGCTTCATGTCCATACTTTATCCCTTTGATGGTGGTACTTCATGTCCATTATCCATCCCATTCAACTCATGGCCAACCATTATTCTCAAATAATATCAACCCATTTAAATAAAATCATTTCAAAAAAATAATTTACTAGCATCAATTAACCATAATTTTAAAATCACCATTTTAAAATTATAAAAAGTGGTTTTTCAAAAAAGCTATTCAATTCCCATGATTTCTAAAACCATAGTTCATATGAGAATTCCATCAAATCAGACTATGATTTTCCAGAAAATTTAAATAAATTAAATCAATTTGAAATCAATTTCTCATGTTAAAATTAGGAAGAGGCTAGAGATAATCCACCTACCTCTCAAACGTAATAAAAAACAAAGAATGAAACAACAACATCAAAAAATCCACTTAAATCCTCAAGATTCCAACTTATATTTCATTAAATTAAATCAAATTAATCATATCTCATCAATATTGACATAACAAAATATGGATCTACCCCCCAACGAACTAGATTCATGATTAGAAAAGAGGAAATGATAATAAATCTAAGGAAAATGATGAATAACATGCACTTATTGATGAATCTGGGTCTCCAATGCAATTAAATTATCCAAGGAGTCGCTCTCAAATAAAAAAAAAGTTTTCTCCACCACCTTGGGAGGAAAAGGAATTAGGGTTATGTTTTTTTTATGGTAGAAAAGTGGTATAAGAGGTAAATCATTTTAGATCCAAAATTTTCATATCTAAATTTCTATGATTAATGGTTAGGGATCCCGATTAGGTAAACCATTTACTCATCATGCATGAGACACTACCTCCAAAAACACCTTTCACAGTTGGATCACATAGTGAGAAAAAAATTTGTGAAAACCGTGAAATACCCCAATTTATATCATTTCATTGTTTCTATTGGGCACCCATATAGTTTTGTTAAACCATGCACCTAACTTCATGCCTCCCCAACGTCCACTCTTTCTATTTCATAGTTTTCTGGAGGTGTTTCACAATTTCTACTAACTATGCTCAAACTTTTAACCTCAATAAAATTTGTAAAAACACCAAAAATCTTCTATAATGATTCCAAGATTTAACCCAATCATTTTATATACATAAAATAGAAAAATAAAGGTTAAAGTACCTAAAAATGGGGGTACTACATGCACGATTTTATAATTTAATAATTATCATGATTTATATATTCAATTTCAAAGATTCCAAATTTATAAGAAATATGATATTATGAAATATAGGATTGATATTATATACGTTAAAAATGATGATGAAATGATGTCCATATGTGATGAATAAAATGGACCAGAATTGAGGTCGGTGTGATTCAAAGAGAAAACAATATGGACAATGGGAAAAAAATGACGAACCTGATTTCTTGCAATTGGGATTTGAAACTAAATGATATGTGATCCAAGACCAACTAGAATGTTTCCTAGGAACCAGCATCACCTTAATATCCACAAGAAAACAAGTGATAAGGGATATAAATGGTAGAGATATGGAAGAAATGAGAGTGTTGGTCAAGGTAGAACCCAAAAAGATCTTTTCTATAAGATCTATAGCCACAAGAATCTCTAAAGGATGAAAAATCCTTTGATAATTAAATAATTAAGAAAGAAAAATATGTTGCAAGAAAAAATCACCACAATAACATTACCTTCATTCATGATGTTCAAAGAGTATAAGGGGTGGCTATTTATAGCTAAAGAGTGTTACAAAATCAAACACCTAGTTCCCACAAGTCAAAAAGATTAAATGATGCTCTCAAAAATTTTGGAACAAGACCATCAATTTAAGGGACAAGTAGTAAACCATTTCGGAATGTAAGGACAACTAGCCCAGCAATTTTTTCTTTGAAGATTCCATGGTAGGGTGGGCTTGAAATTAATAACACATCATGGGATGGGTATTTATAAGAATGTTTAAAACTTAATTAATGTAAATATAGTCATAGATTCTTCCCCCAAGAAAGGTTATTGGGCCACCACTTGGAATTCAATGATTAACCCATTTAAGGCCTCCTTCATTCTCTTGGTCTGCTTCCTTATCATTAGGCCACCAACACCTCACAACGGGTCTTGTGCAATCATGTACATTCCACCCTCTTCATAAATTTCTCCTTCAACCCATATATGCCCATATGTTCCATGATTTTCCTCAAACCCTAATAAAAAAACATAAAAAAACACATAAAATCCGCAAATAACCTAAAAACTCTAAAAACCCTAAAAACATAAAATCCCAAAAAAAACCCCTTAAAATCCATCAAAATCCCTAAAACACATTAAAACCATAAAAATCCTAAACAATCCCTAAAAACCATTAAAAGTATAAAAACCCTTAAAACTGCTGAAAATCTCTAAGGAAAAATAAAAACATAACAAATATATTAAAACTCCTAAAAACCAAAAAAAACAATAAAAACCTATAAAACCCTACAAAACCTTAAAAACAATAAAAACCCCTAAATACTTAAAAACCATCAAAACCAATAAAAACCATAAAGCCACTAAAAAAATTAAAAACCCTTTAAACCCCTTGATTATAAAAAAACTCTAGAAAACCTTAAAACCCTACCAAACTTATAAAAATAACTAAAAACACAAAGTAACCAAAAAACCCAAAAAAACACTTTGAATCCCTAAAACCCATAAAATTCCTAAAAAATCCCTATGAACTATAAAAACCCTTTTCTGTGTTTTTTGGTTTTAATTTTTTTCGGGATTTATAGGTATTTTTTTCTTCTTATGGTTATCATGGATTATAAGGGTCTTTATGGATTTTAGGGTCTTTATGGTTTTTATTGTTTTTATAGTTTTATATTTTTTAGGGGTTTAAAGTGTGATTTATTTTTTAACGTTATCTTAGGTTTTTTAGTGTTTTAAGGGGGTTTTAGGGAATTTTATGGATTTTTTGGAATTTTATGATTTTTAGGGATTTTGAGGGTTTTTAGGGTTTTATGGTTCGGGGGGGGGGGGTTAAGGTTTTTTTTAGTTTTTAGGGATTTTATTTTTTTCTTATTATTTTTACTATATAAAGGGTTTTAAATGGTCTTAAGAGTATTTAGTTATTTTTAGGTTTTAAATGGGGGGTTTTCAGTTATTAGGGGTTTTATTGTTTTTATGGGTTTTAGGGTCTTTTGGGGTTGTTTAGGGTTTTTATTTGTTTTTTCATTTTATAGGATTCAAGGGGTTATAAGTGTTTCTTTATTTTTAAGATTTTATTAGGGTTTTTGAAGGGTTTTCAGTTTTTTTATGTTTTTAGGTATTTTTAGGACTTTTTAAGGTTTTCTTTGGGGTTTTAGGTTTTTTAAATATTTTGAGGGTTTTTTAGTGTTTTAGGGTTTGTATCATTTTTTATGTTTTGAGTGGTTTTATGTGCTTTTATGTTTTTATTTTTTTTATAGGGGTTTTCATGGTTGTTATGGTTTTTACTGTTTTAGGTATTTTATTGTTTTTTATGATTTTTATGGTTTTAGGGTTTTTATGGATTAGAGGGTTTCTAGGGTTTTTAGTATATCTATGGTTTGATGAGTTTTTTTTCAGTTTTTATCATTTTAAAGGTTTCTTCAGGGGTTTTTAATGTTTTTAGTGGTTTAAAATGGTTTCAAGGTTTTTAATGGTTTTGGTATTTATCTGTTTTAGGGTTTTTTATGGTTTTTAGGGGTTTAATAGTTATTAGTGTTTTTAGGGTTATATGGTATCTTTAGGGTTTTAGGGGTTTTACTATTTTAGGGGAATAATTTTTTTTGGTTTTTAAGGTTTTTTAGTATTTTTTACGGTTTTTAGGATTTTTTACTTTTTATTAATTTTTAGTTCTTTTTAGAATTTTTATGGGTTTTTAGGGTTTTTAGGGGTTTTGTGGGGGGGGGGATTAGGGTTTTATTTATTTTTTTAAGGATTTTATGATTTTTTTAGTTTTTAGGGTTTTTGTTAGATTTTTTGGGTCTTAATTGTTTTTTTATTTTTTATGTTTTTGTATGGGTTTAAAGGGTTTTTATAGTTTTAGTGGTCTTTTTGGTTTGTATTCGTTTTTTGGATTCATAAGTTTATTAATATTTTTTTATGGTTTTTAGGTTCTTTTAGGGTTTTTATATTTTTTAGTTTTTTAGGTGTTTTAACAGTTTCTAGGTTTACTTATGGTTTTCTTATGGGGTTTCAAGCTTTTTAGGGTTTTTTAAAAAATTTATGTATTTTTAGTTTTTTAGTATTTTTATAGGTTTTATGTATTTTTTAGGAGCTTGACCGTTTTAGGGTCTTTTTAGGATTATTTTATGATTTTTATATTTTTTTTTTGTTTTTAGGGGTTTTATGTGTCTTAAGATTTTAATGGTTTTCCTAGGGTTTTTCTTTGTTTTTAGGGTTTTTATGTTTCAAGGAAAATTTATGGATTTTATGTTTTAATGGGTTTTATGGTTTTTAGGGTTTTTTAGGGGTTTTGAGGGGTTTTTGGTGTCTTTAGTTTTCTGTGTTTCCCATATTTTCAGTGTTTTTTACTTTTTAGGGGTTTTAGAGTTCTTAAATGTTTTTATGAATTTAAAGGACTTTTATACTCTTTATTCATTTTTAGAGTTTTATGGGTTCTATTGTTTTTGTGGTTTTAGGGGTTTTTTGATTTTAGGGGTATTAGAGTTTTTTGGGACATTTAGGTGTTTTGGAATTTTTATGTTTTTATGGGTTTTAATTGTTTTGTTTATTTTTATGTTTTTCTTTGTGGTTTTCAATGTTTTTAGGGTTTTATACAATTTTAGTGATTTTTAAGAATTTGTTATGGTTTTTATGGTTTTTAAAGGCTTCATGTATTTTATGTTTTTTAGGGTTTTAGGATTTTTATGGTTTTTAGTATTTTTTTGGGTTTCCAATGGTTTTAAGTGGGATTTGTTCTTTCAGGTTTTTTGGGTTCATAGGGATTTTAAATTTTTAGTGATTTTGTAGGATGTTTAATAATTCTTTATGTTTTTTTACAGTTTTCAGGGATTTTGAAGATTTTTAGAGGTTTTAGGGTTTTAGGGCTTTACGTATTTTTGATTTATAAAGGGTGTTTATGAGTTTTTAGGAGTTTTAGGATTATAATATTTTTTTAATGTTTTTAGTGTTTTACAGTATTTTTTTTGTTTTTAGTGGTTTTTTTTGATTTTTTAGGGGGTTTAGTGTTTTAATGTTTTTATGGGTATTATGCCGTTTAGGGGTTTTTTGTGTTTTTAGGGTGTTTTTAGGTTTTTAGGTTGCATTTTGTTTTTATATTTTTAAGGGTTTTAAGTTTCCTTAGTTTGTTAAGTTTTTATTAGGATTTGTTAGGGTTTTTTGAGTTTTTTACGTTTTTGTGGATTATTGGTATTTTTTGTTTTTTATGGGATTTTAGTGTTTTTAGGCATTTTGAGTTCTTTTATGGATCTTTAGGGCATTAAAGGTTTTTGGTGTGTTAGGGTTTTTTTTGGAATTTTTAGGGTCTATAAATTTTTTTTAGAGTTTTTAAGATTTTCATGGTTTTAAAGGGTTTTTAGAGCTTTCAGTGATTTTTTTTGGTTTTTATGGGTTTTCAAGGTTTTTATAGGTTTAAAGGTTTTATTTTTTTTAGTGTTTTTAGGATTTCTAGAGTTTTTATGTCTTTATGGGTTTTGATATTTATAAATATTTTATCGGATTTTAGGTATTTTCAGTGTTTTTAGTTATTGTTACATATTTTTGGGATTTTTAGGGTTATTTATAATTTTTTATTATTTTTATGGATTTGAAGTTTTTTTTTGTTTTTTAGGGTTTCTATTATTTTAGGGGTTTTTTTTCTATTTTATAGATATTTTTATGGTTTTTAGAGTTTTTTAATGTTTTTAGGGGTTTAAATGGATTTTATTGTTTTTAGTGATTTTTAGGATTTTATTTGTTTTTATGGTTTTTATGGTTTTTCAGTTTTTTAGGGGGTTTTTTGGTTTTTAGGGTTTTTAATGTTTTTATGTTCTTTAATTGTTTTTATATTTTTGGTTATTTTAATGGTTTTAAGTGATTTAGGGTTTTTAAGGGTTTCATTGGGGTTTTCATGTTTTTATAGGTTTTTTATGTTTTTATAGATTTTTACTATTTATTTAAATTTTAATGATTTTTAGGGGTTTTAGAGATTTTGAGAGTTTTAAGGGTATTTTATGATTTTTAGGGTTTTATGGTATTTAGTGTATTTTTTGGATTTTTAGATGTTATAAGTGTTTTTAGGTTTTTACGGTTTTCTTAGTGGATTTCAGGGTTTTTTATGTTGTTGTGGATTTTTAGGGATTATTTCATATTTTATGGGTTTTTATTTTTTTTTATAAATTTTGAGGTTTTTTAGGGTTTTAATTGTATTTTTAGGCGTTTTAAGGTTTTATGAGTTTTATAGTTTTTTATTTTTTTATTGATTTTTAATGATTTTTATGGTTTTTTATGATTTTTATGGATTTGAGGGGCTTTTATGGGATTTATGATCTTATTTTGGGGTTTTTATCATTTTTAGGGTTTTAGGGGTTCTAATAATAATTATTTTTTTGTGGTAATCTCATGGTTTTAAGGGTTTTGGGGTTTTTTAAGCTTTTGTAGATTTTTATATTCTTTTGTGTTATTATTATTATTTTTTTAAAATTTACGGTTTTTAAGGTGTTTAGAGTATTTAATGTTTTTATGTGTTTAAAATGATATTATAGTATTTAGTGGGGATTTAGTTTTTCTTTGGGTTTTAGGGGTTTTTTAGTGGTTTTATGGTTTTAGTGTTTTTTAGGATTCTTATTAGTTTTTAATATTTTAGGGGTTTTAAGTGTTTTTAGTTTATACGGTTGCCACGACCCGTCCCCCGGGGCCCGTATCGTGACTACCCCAAGCCCACCTTCCATAGGCCACGAGCTGGCGACTTGCACCAAAGGCGTAATTCCCTAAAACATGGAAGGCATTGCCTTTATAACATTAAAAAACACAACCAAAGTATAAGTGGAAGCAAACACTAAGTAAAAACTGTATGACAAGTATGCTAAAAGTAAAGGGGACAGAAATACAAGCCCAACAGTAAAGTACAAGGAAAGGACAAATAGGTACAACTAAAAAGACAAATAGCTAGAAGGTGTCCAGCTGCTCTTGGATCTTCCACCATGGATCTTACCTGAAGGGTAGTTACATATAGCCTCCTTAGTGCTCCAAGTTCGTCCTTCTCCTCTGGGTACCAACTCGTCGTGAGGTCCACCTATGGGTACCATCCAGTCCTCGTACACTCTGCCTCGGTCAGCATTGTCCATCTTCTGCATCCAACACAACGTGGTGCGGGCATAGCCCGTGTAGGGGTGAGTATAATGATACTCAGTAGGGACCCCTAGACCCTCAATGTATCACAAAATTCAACAAGGATAAACCAAAAAGTATTATTTCAATGGATATCCATTACTTAGGTATATGCCCAAACACTTACCTATGTTATCAAGTAACCCATCTCAATCTTGAGAAAACACAAAGGTCATTGACTCATCTCAAACCAGTATTTTCATTATCAAAACCACGACTGATGGAGAACTCCTCGTATATCGAGTACAGTGGGTCTGTCGCGACATCGAGGCGCTTCTCGCTAACCTTGGACTGCTATGGTACTCCTCCTGTCGAGTACCGCGGGTCTACTTCCAACTACCAGGCGCTCCGTACCCTGTGGGTCTGCCGCCAAACACTGGGTTCCCCCCCTAATATCTTACAGAGGTACTCTTTCTATCTAGTACCGTGGGTCTCCTGCCAACTACCAGGCACTCCGTCCGCTATGGGTCTGCTGCCAGATAATGGGAACTCCCCACTGGGCTAGTTGAATCACTCTGAGTCGAATCGGTCAAGAAGTCGTCTGGTCTGTCAGCTACTAGGTCTCCACACTGAGTCTGCTCGTCTCCGGGAGGATCCGCTCCATGAGCTACTGGTTGATACTCCATGTTTTATGAAGTCTCATGTGGAAGTATCTCAAAGGACCACCACATTATAGGGGTCTCAACGCAATAGACGGCGCGTCAATTAGACACCCGGTCTGTGAGTTATTAGCCTTTTACTCCCGGGTGCCCGGTTGGTTTCGTGTACAAACCACCCTGACTGTATCTCAACTATACCCCAAACTCCTGTGGGGTATTCTCAAAGGGGAAGAATTAATTCCAAGAATATTGTAGCTGCTGATGGTTCGTCAAACGGATGCCCGTAGCCCAAGATATGGGTGAAAAGGTGTAAACGGGTCTGACGGGTTCGGGTCTGGTCTGACCCAGTTGGACTGACCCGACCCGGTCCGTGAATCTAACCCGGCCCGAAGAGGCGGTCTAGCCTGAAGGAGTGGCCCAACCCGAAGGGATGGCCCGACCCATGGGGGAAGTCTGGCCCAAAAGCGGCACGGGCCGAAGTGTAACCCGACCTGAAGGTATGGACCGACCCATGGGGGCGGTCCGACCTGAAGGGGTAGCCCAACACGACAGCCCGTGTGGCCTGGTGGTGGCCCACAGGGCCAGGTGGCGGCCCGCGTGGCCTCGCCGGCTGGCGACATGTGTGGCCTGGCCAACTGGCTCTTGGGGTGGGGGGGGGGGGGTCGTGCCCCCCCATTGTCCGAAATGGCCGGTGCGAGGAACCGGCCCCTGGTAACCACGGGACCCGAAGGGTTCCGCCTGTAGCGCGCACCGGCTGCCGACTCACCCGGATGCCCTCTCCTGTCCTCCGCAACTTAAAGTCACAGTCCTGCACCACCGACGTGGCATGATGGTGCGGCGCCCCTCCGCCGCAGCCCGTAGCTCCCTACTACTCCGCGCGGTGCGATGGCACTGCCCCACCGTTCGACCGCCATGGCCCTCTTGGCTGTGACCCTTTCTTCCGGCACGGTGCGATGGTACCGCACCCCACTGGCACCACCACGACTATAACGACCCATAATTTACATATATTGTTATTACTTCAAAATTCAAGCACACTTATTACAAAACATAACAAAACCAGGAAAGGACCATATAAGTATAGTGTCTTTAGAAACTGGGAAACATAAACAACTGGTTCATAAAGCATCTACTTTGCCTCCCATTTATTTCATCATATCTAGAGTCCCTTTTTGGAATATCCTACTTAATAACCTTATTTCTGACCTGGGGAAATAAAACATACAAAAGGGTGAGCTCAAATGCTCAGTAAGGGTAAAAAAAAATATCAATCAAATCATAAGAACATAACTTTTAGAAATCTTAACCTGCAAAAGAAATCATAATTTCATAACATGGGATAAATCATAGTAGTGAAATGTAATCCCAATAATCATAACATAAAACATGAAACTTTGTGGCATACACACATAATCATAGAGAATCATTTCTTGTTAGTCACGACTCATTGCCAAGACTATCTTAGTGGACAAAGTCCATTTCTGAACCGAGTTCACTCCTCGTTTCAGTCCTGTTTCACTGAACCAGTTTAACCTGCCGTTCCAGCCATGTCTATCTCATGAGATATAAAATCTTTACCCAATGCATTGGAGGGAGATATAGGTCCCAACCATCTCATAATGATACCATTCTTATGTGTGCCACAAAATCAGAAACCATACATCATAGCATAACCCATGTAATAAAAATGGGAATCTTAAACATTGTGACTTCATAAAACAATTCATATAAGATAAAGGAATTCATAAAAATATAATTCCATCACAACATAATCAAATCAATGTAATAATAGTAATAGAAACAGAACCCTTTGTTATCTTAGATGGAAAATAATTTTGATAAAACACTTGAACTCCATTCTTGAGGGAAATATCCTTTTTGATTTAAAAACACTTTTCCTTTCTTAACATGTCGTACAATTCTAAACTAAAAGAAGTTGATTAAAAATAAACTTGAAAACATTTAAAGTAAGAATCTTGGAAATAATTTTTTAAAAATCCATTCATGCTGTATAAGTTAAAAAAAACATTCTTCGTACTTTTGTCGGAAAAGTCAAAAAGTACCTTGTACGAAAAATGACAAAAGATTCCTTTCATATCCTTTACTAAAAACTCACCGAAGGGTAAAATTGGATTTAAAAAATTGTAGGTGGATGGAAATAATATTAAATATTTAGGAAACATGGATGTGGATGATAAAATACACCCCAGTAAATACTAAAGAATAAACAATCTCGGATAAAAATGAGATTGTGATATTTCCCCTTACCTTAGGTCTGATTTGCCTCGTAAGTGTCCGAACCTCCTGTATAATGATTTAAATAATTTTATTTACTTATTAAATAATCATAATTATTGTTATTATATCATATATGGTCATATTCTTAGCTTCTTGGTAGTAATATTTCATTTCTACTTGTTATTCGGGTGTTTATAACTTTTTGTTCTTATGCATGTTTTGTCGAATAAATTCTTATTCTTCTCTTTAGGTTATAGATACATCATTTCAAGAATGGTATTAATGAACTATATATCATATTTATTCATTCAATTCATTTATATAATCATTATGAAATGAATATTATGTAGAACGAATCACATCACATTGTGGAGACGGTATTCCGTACGTACGCACGAGCGATGATATCGTTCCCATGATCGTGGAATTGTATTGGAGTGTATGTATACTATTTAAGAATCAATATCAATTTACAATAATCATATATAGTAATTATTTACACCATTATACCCATCCAAGTAAGGTGTTGGGGGAAAATAGATTACACCACGGCATGGAGACGGTATTCCGTACGTACGCACGCGCGAGGATTTTGTTTTCCGTAGGATGGATAGATGTTGAAATAGGGTTGTTTCATACTTATAATAACATATCAGTATATGAGTGATACTGATGTTATTACTTCATAATGAAACAACTAAAGAAGAAGAAGTTGAAGAAGATAGAATTTGGAAAGGATCGGTAATGGATATTACCTCTTTTGGCACGCCTCTTCTTAACCTCCTCTTAGGGCACTAGGGTTGGTCTTTGAAGAAGACCAGAACCTCTAGGATGATTATAGGGAAGTTGAGAGGAGATATTGGTAGGGTTTGACCGATATTGAAGGCTCAAAGTGGTGTGAGGATGAGAGGGAGGAGGTTCCCTTTTATAAGGGATGAGAGGGGCACCTTTGGAAATCTTAAAAATATTAATTTATAATAAATCTAACCCCACTTAAAAACCTCCAAAAATGACTCATATACAAATATTAGATGAGATAGGGTTGTAATATCATCAACCAATAAAATTTAGACATGTTAGGAATTTATTTTAAACATTATCAACAGGATTTATCCTTATTTATCAATTTAATTTTATTTGTGGTAATAATATTCTAAATTTTAAATTATTATTAATAATTAAATATGTGTTGTGAATTTTCCATAATTTGACACTTTATGACATTTTCGGCCACATAAAATTTAATTTATAATTTTTAAATATTTTTGTGATTCTTAAAAATTTTTATAATATGTTATTTTTATAAAATAACAGTAGTGTCAATTTTGACACTATTCATTTATTTGAATTTAAATTAAATATATACAGAGGATATGTTCAAACTAAAAGATTTAATAGATTAATAAAATGTCATATGTATCTATAAAATTAGTTGAGAACATTATATAGTGCATATAATAATCATTTTAATATTTTTAAAACCATTTATTTGATATTTTAATTAATAAAATAATTTCAACATCACTATTGTGTCATAATTAATGATAATTATTTAATCCCTAAAAATTATAAATAAATTCCCATGATTTAGATAATTGTATTAGATCTCTGGAGACTATTCATGTTTGAAGTTTCATTAAGTTTATCACCAAATTAAAATTATTATACTTATAAGATTTAGGAAAGTGACATGTTGTCACATTCTTTGGTTTTAATAATAATTAAATTATTTTAATGGACAAAAGTCTATTAAATAAATCTAATCTGACCCTTAGGTGATATGGGTCGACTTTTTGTCATCCAATAGGATTTTTTCAGGTGTTAGGGTAATTTTATAATCTTATATTTACCCTTAATTACCCAATTTACCTTTAACTATGGTAAATAAAATTTACCATGGTTACTATTCATAATGCCCAAAAAATAAAAAGTAGCCTATTAACATAATTTGGACCCACTGAATCTGAATATGGAATCCATTTTTAAAAATTGAAAACATATAAGTTTCAGTAATTAATTTAAAATAAATCCCGTTGTTAAGAAAATGGGTTTTAGAATTTAAAACATTGCCAAAGATTGAAATGTTTTTACCTATGAATTCAATGTGAAATTAATGCTAATGACATAAATTATATTAAATGGTAAAAATATATTCTATATATACTTTAAAACCATTCATTATTATAATTTAACCATATAAATTTTCTCGATTAAAAAATTTGTTTTTAATTAAAAATTAGCGTATTTTTACTATTCATCAAAATATGAAAGTTTTCAGAAAAATATAAAAAATTTATCCAAAGTTAATTTTTAATCTTGATTCAAAAGAAGAATTTTATTTTGTCAAATTGAACTTATAAATGTGTTAAAAACTAGATTTAATGTGGGTGCGCCATCAAAAGGTGGCAAAACTGCATTTTTTGATAAATACTTATTTTACCCAAAAAAAATTTATTTTGTTCTCTTACCATGTTCTAGAAAATGTGTAAGATGAATAATAATGTTGTAAAATTTAAAATTTAGTTAATACTATTCATAACGGCTAGTTTATAATATTATAATAATATATTGTTGTTTACTGGAACTCGGTATTGCGTACTACACACGCTATCGAGGAAGGTCATGATTGCGTGTGGCGAAAGATTCCTTTGATGATTTATATAACATAAAAACAAAATATTTCTCATAAAAGTCTCGGGTGTTACATTCTACCCCCCTTAAAATGAATTTCTCCCTCGAAATTCGTCACTTTGTAACAAACAGATGAGGATATCTCTCCCTCATCATATCCTCAAGCTCCCATGTAGCTTCATCTAATTGGTGGTTCTTCCATAAAACTTTCACCAAGCGAGTGGTCTTGTTTCGTAGGACTTTTTCGCTACAATCCAGAATCTCTATCGGCTTTTCTTCATAAGAAAGATCTTGCTCCAGCGGTACAACTTCTAAGCTGAGTACATGTGAAGGATCAAGTATGTACTTTCTCAGGAGAGATACATGGAACACATCATGAACTTGAGTTAGATTCAGTGGAAGCGCCAATCGGTAAGCTACCTTTCCAATACGATCCAGTATTTTGAAAGAACCGATATATCTAGGGCTCAACTTCCCCTTCTTTCCAAGTCTCATGACTCTCTTCTAGGGAGATATTCATAAGAACACTTTATCACCCACTTCAAACTCTAGGTCTTTTCTTCAGTTGTCGGCATAACTTTTCTTTCGACTCTGAGATGCTCTTTTGTGTTGTTGAGTAGATCGGACCTTTTCTGGCATCTCATCAACAAGATCAGGTCCTAATAGCTTTCTTTCCCCAACTTCATCCCAGCAAGTTGGAGTCCTGAATTTTTTTCCATAGAGATCTTCATAAGGAGCCATCTGAATACTGGAGTGAAAGCTATTATTATAAGAAAATTCCACCAAAGGTAGGTGTTGATCCCAACCACCTTTGAAATCCATAGAGCAAGCTCTCAAAATATCTTCTAGAGTTTGAATTGTTCTCTCAGAATGACCGTCTGTCTGAGGATGATAAGCAGTGCTGGAACTCAACTCTGTATCCAGAGTATGCTAAAGACTTCGCTAGGACTTTGAGGTAAACCTCAGATCCCGATCAGATATAATAAAAAGTGGTACTCCATGCAATCTTACCACTTCCTTTACATATATCATGGAAAGCTGATCCAGAGAGAAATCATCTCTAATAGTGATGAAGTGTGCAGACTTTGTAAGATGATCAACTATGACCCAGATAGCATTATTTCCTTTGGATGTTTTAGTAAGTCCTGTGACAAAGTCCATAGTGATGTTTTCCCATTTCCATTCGGGTATGGGTAATGGTTGTAACATCCCCTTAGAATTTTGTCTCTCAGCTTTAACTTGCTGAAAAAACAATCATCGAGAGACATATTCAGCAACATATCTTTTCATTCCATCCCACCAGAAGTACTCTTTCAGGTCCCTATACATCTTCGTGCTTCTAGGATGAATAGAGAATGAAGAACTAGGAGCCTCATCCAGCAGCTCCTTCTTTAATTCGGGGATGGGAGGAACACAAACCCGATTCCTGAACTTTATTATCCCATCACAATCAAGGTTGAATTCAGGAACATTTCTCACCTTCTTTTGTAACTCTACATCTTCTTTCTGTGCCTCTTTAATCTTCGCATGTATAGATAGTTGAACATTCATTTGAGAAAGATACGATTTTCCCCCTTCCATTATAATTCCACGATCCATCCTTTCTAAATCCATAAAGATTGGATCTTTTGTGATCCTCATCATGGATAAACTGGCATGGTCTTGTCGACTTAATACATCTGCCACCTTTTTTGCATTCCCAGGGTGGTAGTGAATTGAGCAGTCGTAATCCTTAATCAGCTCCAACCATCTTCTTCGGCACATATTCAGCTCCTTTTGTGTGAAAATATACTTTAAACTTTTATGATTAGTATAAATATCACACCTTTCACCATAAAGGTAATGCCTCCAAATCTTTAATGCAAAGATTACCGAAGCTAACTCCAAATCATGAGTTGGGTAATTTTTCTCATGGATTTTCAACTGTCGTGAGGCATAAGCTATCACCATATCATTTTGCATAAGAACACACCCCAATCCCTTCTTGGATGCATCACTATAGATCACAAACCTTTCTCCACTACAAGGCAGTGTGAGCACAAGTGCACTGGATAACCTTCTTTTCAACTCCTTGAAATTCTCTTCACATTCCTCCGTCCAGAAAAACTTAACTCCTTTCCGAGTCAACTTGGTGAGTGGATTAGATAATCGTGAAAAATCATTCACAAAACGTCGATAATATCCAGCCAAACCAAGAAAACTTTGGATCTCAGTTACTGTTGTTGGTCTCGACCATCTTTCGATAACCTCTGTTTTTGCTGGATCCACAGATATCCCCTCTTTTGAGATTATGTGACCCAAAAATGAAACACTTTGAAGCCAAAATTCACACATGGTAAATTTGGCATAAAGCTTCTCCTTTCTCAGGGTCTTCAGTATAATTATCAAGTGATCTTCATGTTCTTCCTTGCTCTTTGAATATACAAGAATATCGTCTATAAAGACTACCAAAAACTGATCAAGATAGTCTCTAAAGACTCTATTCATCAGATCCATGAAGATAGCAGGGGCATTAGTAATACCAAATGGCATCACTATAAATTCATAGTGTCCATACCTTGTACGGAAAGCTGTATTTGGTATATCCTCCCTTTGGACACTTAATTGGTGATACCCTGAACGAAGATCAATCTTGGAAAAGTATTGAGCTCCTCGTAGTTGGTCAAATAAGTCATCAATGCATGGGAGAGGATATTTGTTCTTGATAGTGATCTTGTTAAGTTCTCGATAATCAATGCAGAGTCTCATTGATCCATCTTTCTTCTTAACAAATAGAACAGGTGCTCCCAAAGTTGACGCACTAGGGCGTATGAATCCCTTATCAAGATTCTCTTGGAGTTGCTTCTTCAACTCCTGCAACTCAAATGGGGCCATTCTATAAGGTGTCTTTGAAATAGGCAAAGCACCCGGTATGAGTTATATTAAAAACTCAACTTCACGATTTGGTGGAAGACCCGACAATTCCTATGGAAAGACATCGTCAAACTCCCGTACAATGGGCATATTCGTAATCATGAGTTTCTCACCAACCATTTGAGATAAATAACCTTCATTTAGTGGAATCAAGACCCATAAGATGGAAGAAATTTCCACTGGAAGGTTATGTTCATCCTTGCATCGATAGACGATCATAGATTGATCTGGAATATGAAATGTGACTTCCATTCTTTGGAAATTGATATGAGCTCCATATAAAGAAAGCCAATCCATGCCAAGAATCACATCAAATTCCACTATAGGAAGGATCACAAGATTTGCAGGAAGCACTTTCCCACAAACTTCAATTGGAGAATAATTATAAACTTTTGATGCGATAGTTGTTCCATTAGGGGTTGTCAAAGCTAACTCAACATCTAATTGTTGAGGTAATATGGTGGTATCCTTAGAAAATTCTTCAGAAATAAAGGAGTGGGTGGATCCAGAATCAAATAAAACATTTGCTACTTTAGAGTGGATGGTAAGTGTACCTTTCACCACATCGTTATCGTACTCCACATCACTGATAGAAATTGCATGTGACTTTCCTTTTTTTTAGCCTCAAGGGTTTGTTGACGTCGACCATCATCATCAACCCTTGGATTTGGGCATTGATTGGCATAATGCCCCATCTCCTTGCACTTGAATCATTGAAGTGTATTAGGTTCATTCTGTGTATCCCTTCCTTTGTTTGAATCATTAGACATCTTCTTCCCATCATTGGGGTATTCAAATGCTTGATGACCTTCCTTTCAACATTTGAAACATTTACTTGTCCCTTTAAGACAACTCCCTCCATGTTTCTTTCCACAATTTGAGCATAAGGGAAATCTCATTTTCTTTTTAGTGTTCTTTTTAGATTTTCCTTTGAATTCCATTTTCCTCTTCTTATCAAACCCATATGACTGATGGGTTACTCCAATCTCCATCTCGACTTTGAGAGCACATCGAATGATTTCCTCATAGCTATTGAAGTCCCTTATGGCTAACGCCCTTCGAAGACATGGTTTTAAGTCACTAAATAATCGATCGATCTTACTCTTAGGTTAGATAATAATAACAGAAGCGTACCTTGTAAGTCTTGTAAAATTTTCTTCATAGGTACCAACAAATTCATCATCCTTTTGCTTCAGTTCAAGAAACTCTTTCTCCATCTTTGTTCGGAGAATACGAGGGAAGTACTTATTGAAAAATAAGTTCTTGAACTCGTCTCTTTCCATGGACTCAATTTCATCTCTTTGCCTCATATTCTTAATAAGATTCCACTATTGATCAACATCTCCTTCCAAATGATACACTGCTAGGATGAGTTTATCATTTTTAGAACATTGAGGAACTAAAAATATCTTTTCAGTAGTACTAATCCATTGTTCAGCAACTAATGGATCAGTAGACCCATTGAAAGAAGGTGGACGCTTCCTCATGAAGGATTAAACAGAATGTTTCTCCTTCCTTTTCTCATTTGGTTGTTCTGCATGATTCATAGCTTGAGAAAATTGTGTGAGCATGACTACAAGATTTTTCATTCCATCTCCCATAACGTTTGGTTGCTCAGGGGGACAATCATTGCATTTCCCTTCACATTCCACATTAACACGGTTCCTTCGGGTTCCAGCCATTGACTAAAACCAAGAAGAATAGTGTGAGAAACACTAATTATAATAGGGAAAACACATAATCATGAATAAAATTTCACACTTAAGGTCTTATCATAGGTTGTTCATGGACATTTCTAAAACACTAATATTGTGTTCTATGCTTAGAATTATCCTTAGGATTCTTACTAAGGCTTTCACATCCTAGTTTCCAAAGGATGACTATACCTTTCCTCTGATACCAACTATAACGACCCATACTTTACATATATTGTTATTACTTCAAAATTGAAGCACACTTATTAAAACACATAACAAAACCAGGAAAGGACCGTATAGGTATAGTGTCTTTAGAAACCGGGAAATATAAACAACTGGTTTATAAATCATCTACTTTGCCTCTCATTTATTTCATCATATATAGAGTCCCTTTTTGGCATATACTACTTAATAACCTTCTTCCTGACCTGGGGAAATAAAACATAGAAAAGGGTGAGCTCAAATGCTCAGTAAGGGTAAACAAAAAAAATATCAATCAAATCATAAGAACATAACTTTTGGAAATCTTAACCTGCAAAAGAAATCATAATTTCATAAAATGGGATAAATCATAGTAGTGAAATGTAATCCCAATAATCATAAAATAAAACATGAAACTTTGTGGCATACACACATAATCATAGAGAATCATTTCTTGTTAGTCAAGACTCATTTCCAAGATTATCTTAGTGGATAAAGTCCATTTCTGAACCGAGTTCACTCCTCGTTTCAGTCCTGTTTCACTGAACCGGTTTAACCTGCCGTTCCAGCCATGTCTATATCATGAGATATAAAATATTTAACCAATTAATTGGAGGGAGATATAGGTCCCACCCATCTCATAATGATTCCATTCTTATGTGTGCCACAAAATCAGAAACTGTACATCATAGCAAAACCCATGTAGTAAAAATGGGAATCTTAAACATCGTGACTTCATAAAACAATTCATATAAGATAAAGGAATTCATAAAAATATAATTCCATAACAACAGAATCAAATCAATGTAATAATATTAATATAAACAGAACCCTTTATTATCTTAGATGGAAAATAATTTTGATAAAACACTTGAACTCCATTCTTGAGGAAAATATCCTTTTTGCTTCAAAAAAACTTTTCCTTTCTTAACATGTCGTACAATTCTAAACTAAAATAAGTTGATTAAAAATAAACTTTAAAACATGTAAAGGAATCATCTTGTAAATAATGTTTTAAAAATCCATTCATGCCATATAAGTTAAAAAAACATTCTTCGTACTTTTGTTGGAAAAGTCAAAAAGTACCTCGTACGAAAAACGACAAAAGATTCCTTTCATATCCTTTACTAAAAACTCACCGAAGGGTAAAATTGGATTTAAGAAATTGTAGGTGGATGGAAATAAAATTACATATTGAGGAAACATGGATTTGGATGATAAGATACACCCCAGTAAATACTAAAGTATAAACAATCTCAGATAAAAATGAGATTGTGATATTTCCCCTTACCTTAGGTCTGATTTTCCTCGTAAGTGTCCGAAACTCCTGTATAATGATTTAAATAATGTTATTGACTTATTCCAGAATCATTGTTATTGTTATTATATCATATATGGTCATATTATTAGCTTCTTAGTAGTAATATTTCATTGCTACTTGTTATTCGGGTGTTTATAACTTTTTGTTCTTATGCGTGTTTTGTCGAATAAATTCTTATTCTTCTCTTTAGGTTATAGATAAATCATTTCCAGAATGGTATTAATGTACTATATATAATATTTAATCATTCAATTCATTTATATAATCATTATGCAATGAAGATCAGGTAGAACGAATCGCATCACATCGTGGAGACGATATTCTGTACGTACGCACGAGCGATGATATCATTCCCATGATCGTGGAATTGTATTGGAGTGTATGTATACTATTTCAGAATCAATATAACTTTACAATAATTATATATAGTAATTATTTACACCATTATACCCATCCAATTAAGGTGGTGGGGGAAAATAGATTACACCACGGCGTGGAGATGGTATTCCGTACGTACGCACGTGCGGTGATTTTGTTTTCTGTAGGATGGATAGATGTTGAAATAGGGTTGTTTCATACTTATAATAAAATATCAGTATATGATTGATACTTATTATATTACTTCATAATGAAACAAATAAAGAAGAAGAAGTTGAAGAAGAAAGAATTTGGAAAGGATCGTTAATGGATATTACCTCTTTTGACGCGCCTCTTCTTAACCTCTTTTTAGGGAACTAGGGTTGGTTTTGAAGAAGACCAAAACCTCTAGGATGATTATAGGGAAGTGGAGAGGAGATATTGGCAGGATTTGGCCGAGCTTGAAGGCTAAAAGTGGTGTGAGGATGAGAGGGAGGAGGTGCCCTTTTATAAGAGATGAGAGGGGCACCTTTGGAAATCGTAAAAATATTAATTTATAATAAATCTAACCCCACTTAAAAACCTCCAACAATGACTCATATACGAAGATTAGATGGGATAGGGTTTTAATCTCATCAACCAATAAAATTTATACATGTTAGGAATTTTTTTTAACATTATCAACTTGATTTATCCTTATTTATCAATTTAATTTTATTTATGGTAATAATATTCTAAATTTTAAACTATTATTAATAATTACATATGTGTTGTGAATTTTCCATAATTTGACACTTTATGAAATTGTAGACCATATAAAATTTAATTTATTATTTTTAAATATGTTTTTTATTTTTAAACAATTTTATAATATATTATTTTTATAAAATAACAATAGTGTCAATTTTGACACTATTCATTTATTTGAATTTAAATAAAATATATACAGAGGATATATTCGAACTAAAAGATTTAATAGATTAATAAAATTTCATATGTATCTATAAAATTAGTGGAGCACATTAAATAGTGCATATAATAATCATTTTAATATTTTTAAAACCATTTATTTGATATTTTAATTAATAAAATAATTTCAACATCACTATTGTGTCATAATTAATGATAATTATTTAATCCCTAAAAATTCTAAATAAATTCCTATGATGTAGATAATTGTATTATCTTTCTGGATACTATTCATGTTGGAAGTTTCATTAAGTTTATCACTAAATTAAAATTATTATACTTATAAGATTTAAGAAAGTGACATGTTGTCACATTCTTTGGTTTTAATAATAATTAAATTATTTTCACGGACAAAAGTCTATTAAATGAATCTAATCTGACACTTAGGTGATAGGGGTCGAATTTTAGTCATCCAATAGGATTTTGGCAGGTGTTAGGGTAATTTTATAATCTTATATTTATCCTTAATTACCCGATTTACATTTAACTATGGTAAATAAAATTTACCGTGGTTACTATTCATAATGCCCAAAAAATAAAAAGTAGCCTATTAACATAATTTGGACCCAAATATTCTGAATATCGAATCCATTTTTAGAAATTCAAAACATATAAGTTGCAGTAATTAATTTAAAATAAATCCCATTGTTAAGAAAATGGGTTTTAGAAGTTAAAACATTGCCAAAGATTGAAATGTTTTTACCTATGAATTCAACGTGAAATTAATGCTAGTGACATACATTATATTAAATGGTAAAAATATATTCTATATATACATTAAAACCATTCAATATTATAATTTAACCATATAAATTATCTCAATGAAAAAAATTTGTTTTTAATTAAAAATTAGCGTATTTTTACTATTCGTCAAATATGAAAGTTTTCAGAAAAATATCAAAAATTTATCCAAAGTAAATTTTTATATCTTGATTCCAAATAAGAATTTTATTTTGTCAAATTGAACTTATAAACATGTTAAAAACTAGATTTAATGTGGGTGCTCCATCAAAAGGTGGCAAAACTACATTTTTTGATAAATACTTATTTTACCCAAAAACAATTTATTTTGTTCTCTTACCATGCTCCAGAAAATGTGTAATATGAATAATAATGTTGTAAAATTTAAAATTCAGTTAATACTATTCATAATGGCAATTTTATAATATTATAATAATATATCGTTGTTTAGTGGAACTCGGTTTTGCGTACTACACACGCTATCGAGGAAGGTCGTGATTGTGTGTAGCAAAAGATTCCTTTGATGATTTATATAACATAAAAACAAAATATTTCTCATAAAATTATCGGGTGTTACAATGTCCCACCTGGTGGCGGCTCGGTTCACTATGGAGCACTACGGTGCTGCGCCCTTGTGGTGACCTGGAGACCTTGCGCCACTGGCTTTCTTTGAGGCTGGCTCGTCGTCTTTCACTGCGTGTACCACCTCTATCGTCATCAGACAAGAACCAAAAAAAGGGGATGGTTGGGTCGTTGTTCGTGCGGTCTGAACCCTCCTCATTATGGTGATATCATTCGGTTCTCGAAGCACACAATATACAATGGGGTACAGAGGGTAAAATTCAATCATAAAATAAACCCTAACTTGCATGACGATTGTTTGTTGATGAAGTCGAGAGAAATGGTGGTGTCGTTGCATTGTCATTGGGAAAGAAGAAGCTGAGGATGGCGTCAGCATTCTTCTTGGGTGACGCTTCCCTTTCTTGCCCCGGTCGAAGAAGGAAAAAGATGGTGTTCGTCGATCTTCAGTGGAAGGAGCGTTCTTCACATTCTTCGTTGAGAGGATGAAGTTCACTCTCAAGTCCCACCCAAATGAATTTACAACCAAATGAAATAATATCTTTGTCTATTATTTAATCATTGGCTTGAATTCAAAATAATTCAAAAGTATTTTAATTAAATGAAACAATTCAATTAATTAATGGGTGGAGAGTTTTCCAAAATAAATGATGGGGATGTTCAAGGGTTTCACACTTATGTGGGGGTTCCAAGGGTTCCATCAACTGGGTGGTCCCCACCAAAAGATATCCTCCCGAGGGAGGTTATGTGTGGGTGGTCCCCACCTCCATAACCTCTCATGGGAGGTTATGGTGTGGTGGCCCCCACCACTAACCTACTCTTGGTGCTTCAACCACCACCAATAAAAAAAATAAGGCGATGAAGAAACCCAAAAATCTCTCTTCCAATCACGTTAAAACCCAACTGTGATGAAGGTTTCACTAAGCAATCACCGACGATGAGAGTTCAACGGTGCCCTCGGATTTTAGTTCCGAGTACCGGTTCGGGAGTTATAAAAAAACACCTCGTACGTTTACTGAACATAACCAAACAGAGCTTTAGAAATTGATTCTGTGCACACTGGGCCTCAGAATCAAGCGCTTTCAGAAACCATGGACTCGTAAAATTCCCATGTATTTAAAAAAAAATTCCACGGGAATTATGGGTCTTCAAATTCTCCCCACCTCAAGGCTTTATTTCCTCGTAAGCTACAACTCGAACTAAGGGAACAAATGGGGGTACTGAGCATGCATCTGAGCCTCCCACTCCCATGTTCTCTCTTGGAGTTCCCGTGATGCCAGTGTACACGCACCAGAGGTATCGACCGCCTATGTAGGACCCACTCTTGTCGATCCTCAATCTCCACTGGAACCTCCGTGAAGGTCGTACCATCATCGATGTCTGGCTCCCTATGGTCGATGATGTGGGATGGGTCATGCATGTATCTCCTTAACTGAGATACGTGGAAGACTTCGTGCACCCAGTGCAACTGAGGTGTAAGAACCAAGAGGTAAGCCACCTCGCCTACTCTGCTAAGTACCTAGAAAGGTCCGATGAACCTCGGAGATAGCTTTTCGCCTCGGACAAATCTCCATAGAACTCGTCATGGTGAGACCCTTAAGAAGACGTGGTTGTTATCCTCAAACTCCAGAGGTCTCTGTCTTCTATCAGAATACGACTTATGCCTAATCTATACAGTCTTCATCTGCTCCTGGATGATATGAACCTTCTCTGTGGTAGCTCGTACCCTCTCTTGTCCCACTAGTGCTGACTCCCCTAGATCTGTCGAGCACAGCGGTGATCTGCAAGGTCGTCCATACAATGCCTCAAAAGGAGCCATACTGATGGTGGAGTAATAGCTATTGTTGTAGGAAAACACCACTAAGGGTAGGTGATCCTCCAAACTACAGCTGAATTCAAGGACACATGCACAGAGCATGTCCTCAAGGGTCTGGATGGTTCTCTTTATCTGACCATTCGTCTGAGCATGGAAGGTGGTTCTCAAGAGAATCTATTTACATAAAGTTTCCTACAACCCCTTCCATAGTCGGGAATTAAATCATGTTTCACGTTCGGAGACAATAGAAGAAGTTACTCCATTAAAAATCACAATCTTCTGCACACAGAGGCATCCCAATATCTCTACCGAGCCCTACTCTCTGATCAGTAGGAAGTGGGCCGACTTGGTGAGTCGGTCTACAATCACCCAAATCGAGTCATGACCCCTGGATGTATGTGGAAGACCTGTCCTGAATTCCATGGATATCCCATCCCACTTCCAATCTGGGACCTCTATGGGTTGTACCAAGCCTGCGGGCACCCGGTGCTCCACCTTCACTTGCTGACAAGTGAGGCATCCTGAGACAAACTCCTCTACCGTCTTCTTCATAACCGGCCACCAATGCTGTCATTGAAGGTCCTGGTACATCTTCGCCACTCCTAGATGTACCACTAGAGGGGGCGTGTGGAACTCCCCCAATACTTCCTCATGAAGTGAAACTGGTACCATGGTACATCCTCTAAAGAGGATGATGTCCTCCCCACCTTCAGAAAATCAATCAGGTTCCTTCCCTGTGGATATTTGAGCACGTCGCGTCTCATAGTTAGCATCCCCATGCTGCACCTCCTAGACTCACTGAAGAAGTTGGGGAGTGACTATAAGGGAATGTATATAGGCTTCTCCATCTCTATCCACAAAGGATATCTTCAAGGCATACAGATGCTATGTCGCTATTCCTAGCAGCTGTATACCAGATCTCCTATTGAGAGCATCCGCAATAATGTTCCCATTCCCTAGAGTGTAGACTATCTCAAAGTCATAGGCCTGGAGGAACTCAAGCCATCGCCGCTGTCTCAATTTCAGTTCCTTCTGAGAGATGATATACTTGAGGCTCTTGTGATCAGAGTACACGGTAAAACACTCGCCCATCAGATAGTGCTGCCAAATCTTCAAGGTGAAGACCACTGCTTCTAACTCCAGGCCATGGGTAGTGTACTTATGCTCGTGCTGTCTCAGCTACTGAGAACCATACATGATCACTGCTCATTCCTATATCAGGACACAGCTGATTCTGGTCCTTGATGCATCATAGTAGACTATGTAACCTATGCCTTCCTCTAGAAGCCTCAAGATGGAGGCACTAGTCAGCCTCTGCCTCAGCTTCTGAAATCTCTACTGGAATCTCTCAAACCACATGAAGAGTTTCCCCTTCATCTTCAAGGCTGAAAGTGGTGCTGCAACTCTGGAGAAGTCTGGAACAAATCTTCGATAGCATCCAGCTAAACCCAGGAAACTCTGAACCTCCGTCACACTCCTGGTTGGCTCCCAAGCAAGCACTACCTCAATCATCACTGAATCCACTACAACTCCAGCCTCTGAGATGACGTGTCCTAAGAAGTGAACTTATCGAATCCAATACTGGCACATCGAGAGCTTACCATAAATCTAGTGCTCTCATAGTGTGTTTAGTACTACCTGCAAATGGTAGGAATGCTCCTCCTCAGTAGTCGAGTTGATCAGAATGCCGTTAAGGAAGGGTACGATAATGCGATCGAGGTAAGGCTGGAAGATCTAGTTCATGAGACACATGAACACTGCTAGAGCATTGGTTATGTCAAAGGGAATAACCAAGAACTCATAGTGGCCATACTGACACCTGAAGGCCTCCTTATGCACATCCTTGTCCCGAACTCTGAGTTGGTGATAGTCTGATCTGAGGTCTATCTTCGAGAACCATCGTGCTCCCTTGAGCTGATCAAAGATGTTGTCAATACTTATAAGTGGTTAATTGTTCTTCATGGTCACCTATTTCAGGCGATGGTAGTCGAAACAGAGCCTCAAGTTCCAGTTCGCCTTCTTGGCGAACAGAATCAGGGCTGCCCAGGGAGAAACAATGGGCCGGATGAATCCCTTTCCCTGCAAGTCCTCCAGTTGTACCCTCAGCTCTCAATGCTCAACATGATCCATAAGATATGCTGGAGTAGATATCGGTGTCTTCCTAGGGTACATGTTAATATAGAAGTCCACCTATCTGTGATGAGTTAGTCCTGGAACATCTTCAAGGAAAACATCCGTGCACTGGTCCAACACTATAGGATAAGTCAGACTCTCCACATCTACTACTCCGAGGGTAAGGCAAGCCAACTGGTGAGTGATCGGATTCACCCTCCTCCGAGTAAGTCCGTCCTGCACTGCAATGGTTCCCTTCTTTCCGGTGATGTTCAAACTGGTCCCATCCTCACTGACACACAGCACTTTGCGCCAAATACTATCGATTTGAGCATGGACTATATATAATGAGTCCATACCATAGATGACGTCATAAGGCCTCGAAACCTCTATGAGGAGATACCAGCCGGAGCTCTCAGCTCCTAGAGTAATATCATACTGTCGGCACCAGTGCATAATCATTGAGTCTGCTCTTTTAGAAGTCTCTAGCCATAAGGATCGAGCCAACGGTTCCGTCGGAATCTTCGAGCTCCGGACGAGGGAAGTGGCAATGAAAGAGTGGATGACATATATGTCTATAAGAACTATAGATATGGTGGAGTATACACAGATCATACCTTGTATCATCTATAGAGTCCTATTGTCATAGGCCACAACTTCCTGAAGTTGAGCTCTCCGTCGTCCACCCACTCCCTGCGGTCTGGGTGGACCTCCTTGGGGTGGTGGCGGTAGCACCTCGTATCGTCGAGCCAGCTGCTCGACCAGATCCTCTTCCATGTTCGCCTGCTCCCTATGGACCACCTTGATCTAACCTCTTCCTCTACTTGGGAGGTACCTCAACTAATTTTTGATCATCAGGAGGGTGGGTTGGATAGTCAAGATCCATGTGACCAAGCCTGCCGCATGAGTAGCATTGCCCGCTCCTAGAATGTCTAGCTCTGTCTCCACTCTGGGTGGCCCTCACAACCGATCCTGAGTCATTCAGTCCACCACCTGTGGGTCTATTCCTCTTGGAACTCTGCATCATATGTCTACTACCAGCTGCAGAAGACTCCACTGCAAGTCAACTAGTGGTGGGTCTCGCTGCTGGAGACTTATCATCAAAGAAAATCTCCACTATGATGGCTCTCTTCAACACCCCTATCTACTTCAGGATGGTAAGGGAGATCATCGAGGCTCTGATCTCTCGCCTGAGTCCCTTCTTGAAGGTCCAACCCCTGGAGAATGGCTCCCGTACCATATCTACGGTGTAGCGCAATAGATCAGTGAACGTCACTAAGTACTGCACTACTGTCATGATACCCTGCTGTAGATGAAGTAGCTCCTGTATTCCCACCGCTCAATGTGTGGCTGGAAAAAACTCCGCCCAGAACAAGATCTCGAAGTCTGTCCAGAGTAAAGCTGCCTCATCGTGGACCTAAAGCATTAGGCTCCACCATCTGCCTACTACTGCCTGAAGGAGACTGGAAGCAAGGATCTCCATGTAGTCTGCTGGTGTCCTTACTAGGCTGAAAACTCTCAACAAAGCTTCCAGCCAATCCTCATCCGCCTGTGGGCCCGTCTCTCCCCAGAACATGGGTGGCCTCTGGCACTGGAACTTATGCAACGCGCTCAAGAGGAGTGCATCGTCTACTACCGAAGTGGTGGCATCGGTGGCCCAACGGGTGGTGGTACCGCTGGTGCCTCAACTGAAAAGGGGCCCTACACCAAGGCCTCATCACTCGGAGGACTGTCAGAGCATACAACTCTCGGGGGTATAACTGGTCGTCTGTGGGGAGGCATCCTGAAAGGAACAGATGAGACATGGTCAAAACATTATACCTGATGAGCTGACCTGGTTTTATCTGACTTAAATAAAAAAAACTTTTGAAACACACACGCAATCAGTGTTTTTGTGCACTAAGTCGAAAATCAGTAGTTAGGTTCCTAGTGTACGGAAACGTCGGCCACCGCACCAACACTAGATGCCCTGAACTGAAAACCACACTCAGTACCCTTAACACTATTGCTTAACTGAAAAGAAATATCAGATTCCTATGTTCTGTAGTAGTACCGAATCCTCTAATACCAATTTGACACGACCCGTCCCCTGGGGCCTGTATCGTGACTACCCCAAGCCCACCATCCATAGGCCAGGGGCTGGCGACTAGCACCAAAGGCGTAATTCCCAAAAACTGGGAAGGCATTGCCTTTATAACTGTAAACAAACACTACCAGAGTACAAGAGGAATAAAACACTAAGTAAAAATTGTATCACAAGTATTCTGAATGTAAAGGGGCTGAAAATACAATCCCAATAGTAAAGTTCCAGGAAAGGACAAACATGTACAACTAAAAAGACAAAGATCTGGAAGGTGTCTAGCTTCTCCTGGATCATCCACCAAGGATACTACCTGAAGGGTAGGTACAAATAGCCTCCTAAATTCTCCACGTCTGTCCATCTCCTCCGGGTACCGACTCGTCGTGAGGTCCACCTCTGGGTACCATCCAGTCCTCGTACACTCCGCCTCGGTCAGCACTGTCCATCGTCTCCATCCAACACAATGTGGTGCTGGCATAGCCTGTGCAATGGTGAGTATAACGATACTCAGTAGGGACCCCGATACCCTCAAGGTCTCACAAAATCCAACAAGGATAGTACAAAAATTATGTTTTCAATGGATAAACATTACTTAGGTATATTCCCATACATATACCTATGTTATCAAGTAACCCATATCAATCTTGATGAAAACACAAAGGTCATTGACTCAGCTCAAACCGGGATTTTCATTTTCGAAACCACGACTACTGGAGAACTTCTCCTCTGTCGAGTACGGTGGGCCTGTTGCGACACTGAGGCACTTCTCAATAACCTTGGACTGCTAAGGTACTCGTCCAGTCATGTACCGTGGGTCTGCTGCCAACTACTAGGCACTCCGTCCTCTTTGGGTCTGCCGCCAAATACCGGGTGCTCCCCTTAATAGCCTACAGAGGTACTACTTCTATCGAGTACTGTGGGTCTGTTTCCAACTACCAGGCGCTCCATCTTCCAAGGGTCTTCCGAAAAATATCGGGAGCTCCCCAATGGGCTAGTTGAATCACTCAAAGTCAAATTAGTTAAGCAGTCATCAGGTCTGTTAGTTACTAGGTCTCTACACTCTGTCTGCTCGTCTCTGAGAGGATCTTCTCCCTGAGCTATTGGTCGATACTCCAAGTGTCACGAAGTCTCAGGTGGATATATCTCAAGAGGCTTCCACGTCATAGGGGTCTCAACACAATAGACGATGCGTCAATCAGATGCCCAGTCTGTGAGTTATTAGCCTTTTAATTCTGAGGGTCCGGTTGGTTTCGTGTACGAACCAACCTGACCTTATCGTAACTAAACCCTGAACACCCGTGGGGTATTTTCAAAGGGGACAGATTCATTCCAATAATATTTCCACCACTGATGGTTTGTCAAACGGACGCTCGTAGCCCATGATATGGGAGAAAAGGTGTAAACGGGTCTGACAGGTTGGGGTCCGTTCTGACCCAGTTGGACCGACCCAACCCGGTCCGTGAAACTGACCCAGCCCGAAGGGGCTACCCAGCTTAAAGTGGTGGGCGGACCTGAAGGTACGTCCTGGCCCGTGGGGGTGGCTCGGCCCAAAAGCGGCCCAGCCCGAAGGGCAGCCTGGCCCGAAGATACAGCCCGACCTGTGGGGGCGGCCCGGACTGAAAGTAGTCCGACCCGAAGGGTGGCCCGGCCCGAAGGAGCGGCTCGGCCCAGCGACCCGTGTGGCCTGGTGGGGGCCCACGTGGCCAGGTGGCGTCCCACATAGCCTGGCCGGCTGGCGGACAGGGGGCCTGGCTGGCTGGAGGCCCGCATGGCCTGGCTGGCAGGCGGCCTGACGGGCCACGTGTGGGAGGGGGTGTCGCGCCCCTCCTTTGTCTGAAATAGCCAGCAAGAGGCACCGGCCCCTGGTAACCGCGGGACCCGAAGGGCCCCGCATAGAGCGTGCACCGGTGGCCGGCTCAACCGGCCACCCTCTCCTTTCTGTCGTGGCCTAAGGTCGTATCCCTACACCACCAACGAGGCACAACGGCACCGTGCCCCTCCGCCACGGCCTTCCCTGGCCATAGCTCCCTACTGCTCTGCGTGGCATGACGGTGATGCACCCCTATTCGACTGTCGTGCCCCTCCTCACCGCGACCCTTTCATCCGGCATGGTGCGACGACACCACCGCGGACTGCCTGGCCGTGGCTCGGTTCACTACGCAGCACTGCGGTTCCATGCTCTTGTTGAAACCCGACGACCTTGCGCCACCGTCTTTCTTTGTGACCGACTCATTTTCGGTCTCCACATGTACTACCTCTTTCATCATCAAACAAGAACCAACAAAAGGGGAGGGTCGGGCCATTTTTCATGCAGTCCGAACCCTCCTCGTTATGGTGATGTCATTCAGTTCTCGAAGCATACAACATACGACGAGGTACTGATGGTAAAAGTCAATCATAAAATAAACCCTACCTTGGTTGATGATTGTTCATTGATAAAGTCTCTGGAAAAATCATTGTCGTTTTGTTGACATCGCGAAAGAAGAAGCCGAGGATGGCATCAGTGTTCTTCGTGGGTGATGATTCCCTTTCTTGCCCCAGTCGTAGATGGAAGAAGATGGTGTTCATCGATCTTTGGTGGAAGGAGCGTTCTTCCCATTCTTCGTTGAGAGGATGAAGTTCACTCTCAAGTCCAACCCAAATTAATGGCCAGCCAAATGAAATAATAGCTTTGTATATTATTTAATCGTTGTCTTGAATTAAAAATAATTCAAAAGGATTTGAATTAAATTAAACCATTCACTTAAATAATGGGTGGAGATTTAGCCAAAATAAATGGTGGGGAAGTTCAAGGGTTTCACACGTAAGTTCGGGTTCCAAGGGTTTCATCACCCGGGTGGTCCCCACCAAATGTTATCCACCCAAGGGAGGTTATGTGTAGGTGGGACCCACCTCTATAACCTCTCATGGGAGGTTATGGTGTGGTGGCCCCCACCACTAACCTCCTCTTGGATCTGTAACCACCACCAATAAAAAAAATAAACTATCACCTTATTTTTTTTATTTAACTTTATTAAAGAAACCCAAAAATCAATCTTCTAATCACGTTAAAACACAACTGCGATGAAGGTATCACTAAGCAATCTCTAACACAGTGAGTTTAACAGTGCCCTCAGATTTTTGTTCCATGCACCAGTTCAAGAGTTATAAAAAACCCGCTTGTGCGTTTACTAAACGTACCTAAATAAAACTTTAGAAATTGATTCCAAGTACACCGGGCCTCATAATCAAGCGATGTTAGAAACTTCAGACTTGTAAAATTTCCATGTATTTAAAAAATAATTTCCATGGTAATTTCAGGTCTTTACGATGGTTTTATTAAGGGTTTTCCTGATTTTTTGGGTTTTATGTTTTTAGGTTATTTTCGGTTTTTTGGATTTTTTTGGGTTCTCAGGAATTTGGAGGGTTTTTAGAGTTTCTCGGGGTATTTAGGGTTTTTTAAGATTTTTTTCTTTTTTTTTCTTTTTAGGTGTTCAGTTTTTTTTCTTGGTTTTTAAGGTTTTCTTAAGGGTTTTCATTATTTTTACGTTTTATGTATTTTTATGAATTCTTTATGATTTTTATGGTTTTAAGTATTCTGAGGGTTTTAGGTATTTTAATGTTCTTATGTTGGTTTTAGTGTTTATCATTTTTAGGGTTTTTATGAATTTTTAGGTTTTTATAGATTTTGTGGTTTTTTGGGTTTTCTAGGGGGTTTAATGTTTTTAATTGGTTTTTAAATATTTAGGGGTTTTATAGTTTTTAGGGGTTTTGGGTTTTTTAGGGTTTTGAAAGGATTTTGGGTTTTAATGTTATTTACTATTTTGATTGGGTTTTAGCATTTTTATGTGTTTTAGTGTTTTAATGGTTTTTAGGGGGTTTTAGGGCTTTGAATCCTTCTTATGGATTTAGAATTGCTTAGGATTTTAGTTATTTTATGTGTTTTTTAGTTTTTTTTGGTTTTCTTCATGTTTTTCAGGGTTTTTTATTTTTTCAGTTATTTTTACTGATTTTTTAGGATTTTTAATGGTTTTTATATTTTTTGGGATTTTTAGGCTTTTTAGGGTATTTGGAGTTTTATTTTTATTGTGTTTTTGGGTTTTTTTGAGTTTTTAGGGAGTTTTTGAGTTTTTAAGGTTTTTAGGTTTTTTTGGATATTTTAATGTTTTTAGGGGTTTTGAGAGTTTTTAGAGTTCTTGGTGGTTTTTAGTGTTTTATGTGGGTTTTAAGGATTTTATGGTCTTTATAGGGATTTATGGTTTTCAGGGTCTATTATTGCTTTTAGTGTTTTTAGAATTTTTATATTTTTAGGGTTCTTAAATGTTTTCATGGTTTTTTTAATATTTCATAGGGTTTTTAAATGTTTATAGGGTTTTATATGGTCTTATGGATTTTTAGATATTTTTACGATTTTTATGGGTTTTCAGGGTTTTTATGGTTTTTTGGTTTTTTTTTAGTTTTAGCTTCTTTTTAGTTTTTGGGGGTTTTAAAATTTTTAGAGTTTTTTAATCATTTTTCGGGGTTTAAAGGGTTTTTTTGAGTTTTTAGTGGTTTTAGGGGTTTTATGGGGTTTTATGGGTCTTTAAGGTTTTAGGGGTTTTTATGGTTTTTTGGAGATTTTAGAGCTTTGAGGGTAATTTAGGGTTTTTATAATTTTTTAGGTTTGGTTAAGGTATTAAGTGATTTTAGGTTTTTAAGATTTTCTTATGGGTTTTTAGAATTTTTAGTGTTTTTAATGTTTTTAGGGGTTTTTAGGGTTTTTATGATTTTATGGATTTTTAGTGCTTTAAATAATTTTTTTAGTTTTTAGGGTCGTTAGGGAAAGGAAGATGCGAGGGTCATGCTATTCCCGACCCCCCCAAATTTATTATAAATAAAATAAGAGGACACAATAGACAAGGGAGGGGAGGGGTCAAATGACCCATTCCCAAAAACCCCTTACAACCGACACCAAAAAAACTAAAAACCAAGAAACAAAGACTCAAGGACAAGACACAACAATAGCATCATCACATCACATCCAGCCAGTATCAGCATCCAGCATCACCACATCCAACCATCATAGCAACACACCAATAGAAACACATACAAAACAACCAGCCCCTACTACCATCAGCACCACATCCGACATCATAGCCAATCACATCCGGAAACATCAAACCACAACACAAGAACCAAAACCAAAAGCCGCCATCAACACCTCCCAGCAAACAATAACCAGAAAAAAGCAGTACAGCAGCAAACTCATCCGCAGCAGCAACAAATAACCAGAAAAATAACAAAATAACCACCGGCAACATTCCCCAAATAGCATTCAAACACCAGCAAATAGTGCATCCTTTCCCCAACCAGCCTCCATTAACACCCTTTCTAGCAACCATCATGTTCTCCCCAGGATGGTCCAGTCTTGTAGCAAGCTCATGGTCCAGCATCAATAGTAACTCATAACCAAACCAAGCATCATCACTATAGTGGCCAACAATAGCACACAAGGCACCTCTAAATTTCAACATAGCATCTAGCAACCAGCAAAAATCCAGAAGATCGATAGCAGCATGAATGTAAGCGAGTTGAAAACGAACCTGCAAAACCAAGACACAATGGCGAAATCTTGAGCCATTTTGACTCCACCAGAACCACCTCCCAGCGCATTGACCATGGATGCCACGACGATGATAAAAATCCATATCTTCCAAGGAAGAGCCAAATCTCTACAAGTATCCGGCCAACTCGATGACATCCTTTCCCAGACTAGATCGCCGAATCCCGACTCCATCAAGCACCTGCTACATCTCCCGCAAGATCACCAGGGGAGGAGACCTTTCTGGCAGAACACCAACCACAACCTCAGACTGGAAGAGATTCTTAGACCTAGCATGCCAACACTGCCAAGGAAGCCCTAGACCCCGCTGACCTTTCCGTCGACACATCAGATCTAAAAGAACAGCCCCGAAAGGCTGAGATCCAGAAGGGGTCTTGCCTTCCAAGGGATCGGTAGCATCAGCACAAACCAGATCAGAATGATCTGACGAACAGAAGCACCAGACGAACCAGGTCAGAAAGTCGCCACCTTTCCCTGAGAAGAAATTCTAGAATCCGTCTCCATCCAGAAACCGCCTTGTCACCCGCAAACGCACCGAGGAGGAAGACCACACGAGCAAAAATCCATCCGCAACACCCAACCGGAGGAGATCGCTGAAGACGCTGAGAAGGATTCCATTAGGGATTTTAGCATTTTTTACATTTCTAGGGATTTTAATGGATTTTAGTTTTTTATGGTTTTCTTAGGGGTTTTAAGGGTTTTTATATATTTTAGGTTTTTTTTGTTTTTTAGGGTTTTTGGTTTTTTATGGTTTTGGGGGTGTTTAGGGTTTTTTTTAGTTTTTAACTTTTTAAATAGTTTTTAGACTTTTTTAATGTTTAAGGGGTTGAAATGGTTTTCATATATTTTTGTGTTTTTTATGGTTTTTATAATTTTTTTGGGTTTATTATGGTTTAGAGGGTTTTATAATTTTTTGTAGTTTTTAGGGTTTTATAATCTTTTTAGGGTTCTATAAGTTTTAATATTTTTATGTTTTTAGGGGTTTTAAGTGGTTTTAGGTTTTTATGCTTTTCTTAGGAGTTCTAGGGTTTTTAGGGTGTCTTATGTTTTTAGTGACTTTTAGGGAGTTTCAATGTTTTTTTTGGGTTTTTAGGGAATTTAAGGGGTGTTAGGGGTTTTAAGGTTTTTAGTTTTATGGGGGTTTTTATCATTTTTAGGTCTTTTATGGGTTTTTGTTGTTTTTATGTTTTCACATTTTTCAAAGGGGTTTTCATGTTTTTTTATGTTTTTATGGATTTTAGTGATTTTTAGGTTTTTTACGGGTTTTTATGATTTTTAGGGATTTGAGGGTATTAGGGTTTTTTGGGTTTAATTTTTTTTTTGAGTTTTTGTGTTTTTTAATATTTTTAGTGTATTTTAGTTTTTTAGTGGTTTAATGGGTTTTTAGAGTATTTAGTGTTTTATGGTATTTTTTCGGTTTTAAGGATACTTAAGATTTTAGGGTTTTTTCTGGTTTTAGCGGTTTTGTGGGTTTTTAGGGCCTTTTTGGGGATTTAACATTATAGGTTAATAGGGTTTTCATTTATTTTTATATTTTTAATGTTTTCTTATGTTTTTTAGGATTATTAGGGGTTTTTATTTTTTAGATATTTTGAGGTTTTTAGGGATTTTATTATTTTTTGGGTTTTAAGGGATTTTGGGGTTTTTAGGTTTTATTTTTGGTGTTTTTAAATTTCTTTGAGTTTTTTTGGAGTTTTAATTGTTTTTAGAGTTTTGACACTTTTAGGGGTTTAAAGGGTTTTTAGATTTTCAGTGTTTTTAGGGGTTTTATGGTATTATAAAGTTTTTAGTGGTTTTAATTGGTTTTAGGGTTTTTAGGGTTATTGTCTTTTACAGGTTATAGTGTTTTTAGGGTTTTAGGGGTTTTTAGTGTTTTTACTTTTTAAAGTTTTTTCGGGTTTATATAGGTTTTAGCGGTTTTTTTTACGTTTTTAGGGATTTTATGTATTTTTGGGTATGGAATGGTTTTAGAATTTTTAAAGTTTTTAGAGAGGTTTAGGGGTTTATGGATTTTATAGTTTCTGGAATTTTATTGTTTTTATTTTTTTAAGGCTTTTTAGGTTTTTAAGTGCTGCTTAGCAGTTTTCAGGGTTTTGAGGATTTTTTACATTTCAAGCGATTTTAGGGATTTTTTAGTATTTTTATGGGTTTCTTAGGTTTTTAAGAATTTTTAAGGGGTTTAGGATATTTAGGGTTTTTATTGGTTTTTTGGGTATTTAGGTTTTTGTTTGAGTTTTTATGGTTTTTACGATTTTTAGAGGTTTTTAACAGTTTTAATGGTTTATATGGGGTTTAAAATTTTTGGTGGTTTTAGTGTTTTTATGGGTTTTAATGGGTTTTGAGGTATTGTTGGGTTTTTATGGGTTTTAGGGTGTTTGAGGGTCTTTTTAGGGTTTTAGAGATTTTTTCATTTCTATATTATTTAGGGGTTTTAAGAGTTTTTAAGGGTTTCTGAGTGTTTTTAGGATTTTTAGGGGTTTTTATGTTTTTTGAGATTTTTAGGTTTATGTTTTTTATAGTTTTAGGTATTTTGTGGGTTTTTAGGATTTTTAGGGTTTTTATGTTTTTTTAGAGTTTTTAAATGTTTTTTGGTGTTTAAATAATTTTTAGAGTTTTTAGTGGTTTTGTAGGATTTTTATGAAATTTTAGTGTTTTTAAAATTTTCTGGGTTTTTATTATATTTAGGGGTTTAGGCTCTTTTAGGGTTTTTTATAAATTTCTATGTATTTTATGGGTCTTAATTGTTTTTTGGTTTTCATGGTTTTCCTAGAGTTTTTAATGGTTTTTAGGGTTTTTTAATTATTTTGGGAATTTTATAGGCTTTTATGATATTTATAGTTTTTGTGGTTATTAGTGATTTTCAGGATTTTAAGCATTTTTATGTTTTTAAGGATCTCATACGGGTTTTTATTTTTTATTTGTTTTTTAGGAGTTTTATGGTTTTTATGGGGCTTTAAATATTGTTTAGGATGTTTATTAGATTTAGGGTTTCTATGGGTTTTAGGGTTTTTTGTGTTTTTATGGGTTCTATGTTTATTTTTAGTTTTTTACAGTTTTTAAGGTTTTTTAGAGTTTTAAAAAATTTTAGGGGTTAAAAGGGTTTTTAAGGGTTGAAAGGTTTTTTATATTTTTTAGGTAAAGGAAGATGTGAGGCCAGGCTCTTCCTAGCCCCCCAAAATTTATTAGAAAAAAGACACAGCAAACAAGGGAGGCGAGGGGTCAATCAACCCACACCCAAAATCCCTGGACCCCCCCCCCCCACAAAACCCACAAGTCCCAAAAAAAACTCAAAAGACACAAAAACAAGAAAAAGTAGAAAATCAAGAGCATTCCCAACAGAATCTCCCATCCAAATAGAAACCAGCATCCTACATCACCATTTTCATCGACCATCGCATCCTTGCCAAGTATTACCACTGCCAGCATCACAGAACCACCAGTAGAAAAGTCATAAGTCTCACCTTCTCCACCTCATAGCAAAGTAGAAACCATCACCAAACACCAGCATCAATCATCACTTCCCAATCAAGCGTCATCCATAAACTTGAAACATAGATTCCGGTAACCCTCGCCTTCAATCCAATCAACTTTCAATAACTCACGCCTAGTAGCACACCCATGAACACATCCACAACACCCAAAGGCAGGACAACATCCATCACCACTCAAGAAAACTAATAACCAGTATCCACTTCGATTCACAACGAAACCAGCTACAACACAGAAGAAAAAAGTTCAATGTTGTAGCCATAACGAAGCCCTTAAGGTGACCCTCATGAACAGCTTGAGGAGAAACCAACACCCATCCAACCATAACACCCAAAGCAGCATCCAACACCTCTCAACAAAACCAAAATCCATAATTTTCAATGATTCACAACCAATACAGCCACATAACAAAAGATGACAGTCCAACATAGAATCCATAGTGCAACATAATGTAATGATTCCTTCTGCAACATCATGAAACAGATCTAAAAGATAGAAACCATAAATTTAAACCTTCATCTTCTGCATAAAATTATGCCAAGAAAATCTCATCTGCGCCTCCAGAAGCCCTCGTGCAGAAATGAAATCCTCTTCTTGACTGCTCGCAAGCCACATGAATTCGAGCAGAGCAAGAAGCTGCGATGGCGTGTGCACCTTCTCCCTCCATGTCCACCATAACCCATTAGGAAGAAAGAAGAACCACAAAGCCCCTTCAAGACATAGATCAAGAAGCAAGGTCTGAGCGTAGGACCACACACGACACCACCAAGAAGTCACAAAGCCAACCTCACCCACCTATCACCAAAATAATGATTGATCCCTCTTAAATCTAGAACCATCCACCTCATCGGTGACAGATATGGGACCATCTGAACCCGTCGGGTCGTTTCGCCGCACCATCGATGAGAGTCAAAGCACCAAATTCCATGAGATCCAAACATCCGACACTAATCTCATATTTGAAAAACTGTAATGAATTCTTGGACGATCACGCCACATCACAAATGTTGGGACACCAGATGCACCCTTATTTCACCATCCAAAGACAAGAGAGACCATCGCAACCTCAGATCTGTAGCTGGTTTTGAGAGTTGCTTTGTCGTCATCCAATAAGGGGATGAATGAACCCTCCAGACATTCCCACTGCCTCACCAATGAGAGATTCTACATCCAATACACATGATCTACCGAGACTGTGCCCAAACCACTGAGTGATCGACACTATCGCCAAGGAGCAGCGGAGGTTCATCGGGGGAAGGAGGCATCAACGAAAAACATCATGAAGGGAGAGATCTAGCAGACTCGACAGTAATTTTCTTAGTTCTTTAGGGGGAGCTTTTTATTGGTTTTAAGGCATTTAAGTTTTTATGGGTTTTATTGTTTTATTGGTTTTTTTGGATTTTATGGGTCTTTCAGGTCTTTTTAATGTTTTTAGGGTTTTTAGTATTTTATAATTTTTTTAGAATTATATGTTTTTAATGTTTTAATGTTTTCTTAGGGTTTTTGAGGTTATTATGTTTTTTTATATTATTAGGGATTTTTAGATATTTTTTAGGATTTTTTGGGTTTTTTTGGTTTTTAGAGATTTTATGGGGATTTTTGGATTTTTAGGGGTTTTAGGATTTATATGGGTTTTTTGGGTAATGAGGTTTTTTGAGTTTTCTAGAGTTTTTATATTTTTTTAAAAAAATTTAGTGGTTTTAAGGGTGTCTATAATTTTTATTGTTTTTATTATTTTTATAGAGTTTATGTTTTTTGGGGTTTTTATGATTTTTTGGGTTATGTGGTTATTTTTAGTCTTTATGGGTTTTAAGGTTTTTATATTTTTAACCTTTTTTGGTAAAAAGTGTTTTTATAGTTCTTAGTTGTTTTAGTGTTTTTATGGATTTTTAAGAATTTTTTGGTTTTTAGTGATTTTTTAAGGTTTTTAGGGGTGTTTATGTTCTTTTAGGGTTTTTATCATTTTTTGTTTTTATAGGGGTTTTAAGTATTTTTTGGTTATTATTTATTTCTTATAGGTTTTTAGGTTTTATTTAAGTTTTAGTTAAATTTAATGATTTATAAAAAAAAATTATGGTTTTTAGGGTTTTTATGAATTTTGAGTGTTATTAGGATTTTATAGGTTTGTTATGTTTTTTTTTTCATATTTTAGGGTTTTTTAGTTTATCAAAGTTTTATGGGTTTTTATATTTCTTAAATGTTTTTATGCATTTGAAGGGTTTTTAAAAACAATTGTGTTTTTTAAGGATTTTATGGGTTTTTATGATTTTTCATAATTTTTATGGGTTTTTATGGTTTTTGGGGTCTTTTAGGGTTTTATGTTTTTATAGTTTTTTTAGCAGTTTTTTATGTTTTTCTATTTTTAAGGTTTTTTATGTTTTTTCTAGGTTTTTATGGTTTTTTATGTTTCTAGTGATTTATATGAATTTTAAGGATTTTTATGGTTTTTAGTGTTTTTAGGGTTTTTGAGGGATTTTGGTTTTTTCGGGTTTTGGGGTTTGTACCGTTTTAAGGTTTTTAGGAGTTTTAGGTGTTTTAGGATTTTAAGGTTTTCTAACAGGTTTTAAAGTTTCATAGGGTACTATGTTTTTAGGTATTTCACAAGTATTTTAGGATTCCATGGGGTTTTCAAGAATTTATGTATTTTGAGGGTTTTTAGGGTGTTTTTTGAACTTTTACTGTTTTTATAGGTTTTTTGGGTGTTTAGGGGTTTTTTTTAATTTTTGTAGGGTTTTTCAGATTTTTATCATTTTTAATGTTTTCTGGGGTTTAAAAGGTTTTTATAATTATTAGTGGTTTTTAGGGTTTTAAGGGTTTGAGAATATTGTAAGGATTTTGTGGTTTATAGGTCTTTTTTGGGTCATTTAGGGGTTTTTAGGGGTTTTCAGTGTTCTAAGGATTTATGGTTTTCTTATGGTTTATTATTATTTTAAGGGGTTTTTAAAATTTTGGGAATTTTTCAATCTCTTCTAATTTTTAGGGTCTTTGGGGTTGTTAGGGATTTTATGTTTTTATAGGAGGGTTTTGGGTTTTTGGGGATTTTTGTGTTTTTGTAGTTTTTTTTGGGTTTTTAATGTTTTTAATGCTTTCAAGGGTTTATCATGTTTTTAGAGGTTTTATGGGTTTTAGGGGGTTTTAGGGTTTTAATGATTTTTAGGGGATTTTAGGAACTATAGGGTCTTTTATGATTTTTAGGATTTTCATCAATTTTTAGGTTTTTAGCAGTTTTAAGTATTTTTTTTGTTTTTAAGATTTTCTTAGGGGTTTTTATGAATTTTTGGGTTTTTTTACATTATTAGATATTTTCAGGACATTTTAATGATTTTTATGGATATTAGTGTATTTAGATACTTTTAGGGTTTTAGGTTTTTTATCATTTTTAGGTTTTTAGGGGTTTCAAGTGATTTTTATTCATAAGTTTTTTAGGGTTTTTTATTTTTTTTGGATTTTTTGTATTGTTATTTTTTTAGGGTTTTTACAGATTTTGAGTAGATTTAGTGTTTTTAAGGTATTTTGGTTTTTATGGTTTTGGGGGTTTTGGGGGCTTTTTTGGGTTTTTTACAATTCTTCTTGTTTTTTAGAGTTTTTTATATTTTTTGGGATTTAATTATTTTTAGAGGTTTTAGTAATTTTATTGGACTTTTATGGGGTTTTATTGATTTTAAGGGTTTTGAGGTTTTTTGGGTTTTAATGGGGTTTAAGGGTCTTTTTAGTGTTTCTAGAGTTTTTAACATTTTTAGGAATTTTAGGGGGTTTGAAGTGTTTTTATGCGTTTAAGGTTTTCTTAAGGATTTTCTGTGATTTTAGGGTGTTTAAATTTTTCGAGATTTTTGGGATTTTTTAGGATTTTTATGGGGTTTTTTGGGTTTTAGGGATTTTGAGAGTGGTTTTAGGGTTTTTTTGGATTTTAGTGTTTTTTTAACGGTTTAAAAGTTTATTATAGTTTTTTAATGTTTTAAGGGTTTAAAGGTATTTTATAGTTTTTAGTGGGTTTTAGGGGTTTTATAGTTTTTTAGGGTTTTTAAGGGTTATTTTGTTTTCAGGGATTTTAGGTTTTTAGGGTCTTTTAAGGTTTTTAGTGGTTTCTAGATTTTAAGGGTTTTAATAATTTTTATGTTTTAAAGGTTTTCATAGGTTTTTTCATTATCTTTTAGGTTTTATACATTTTTAGGTTTTTTTTATGGATTTTGATGGTTATTTGGATTTTTTGGGTTCTACTATTTTTTATGTGTTTAGGTGTTTTAGAGTTTTTAGTTTTTTAATGTTTTCAATGTGGTTTTTAGTATTTAAAGTGTTTATTTATTTATTTTTGGAATATTTAGGGACTCTTGGATTTTAATGGCCATTAGGGTTTTCAGGGATTTTGAAGGGTTTTATGATTTTTATAAATTTTTGGGTTTTTATGGTTTTAGGGGTTTTAGAAGCTTTTTTTATTTTTTAGAGTTTATATGGTTTTTATTGTATTTTAATAATTGTAAGGGCTTAAAAAGTATTAGAGTTTTTAGTGGGTTTTTATCATTTTATGGGATTTTAGGTTTTTTATGTTTTTAGGGGTTTTACGGTTTTATGGGTTTCTAGATTATTTTAAGGGTTTTAGGGATTTTAGAATTTTTTATAATTTTAGTGGTCTTAAGTGTTTTAAAGATTTTATGGTTTTAATAGTGGTTTTAGGGTTTTTATGGTTTTTATGTTTTTAGGTATTTTTATGGATTTTTCATATTTTTATTGATTTTTAGTGTCTTCTGGGATTTTTTTAGTATTTAGGGGTTTTTGGGATTTTGAGGATTTTTATGGGTTTTTTAAAATTATTTGGGTTTTTATGGTTTTTTGGGGTTTTTAGGTTTCTTTTTTGACTTTTAGGGTTTTTATGATTTTTAGTGTTTTTTAACATTTTCAAGTGTTTAAAGTGTTTATCAAGTGTTTTTTCTTTTTTAGGGGTATTGTGGTGTTTTAGGGTTTTTAAGGTCTTATGGTTTTTTGTTTTTATGGTGTTATAGGGTTTTTTGGGCCTTTTAGGCTTTTAGGGATTCTGTGGTTTATTTATTTTTTTATGGGTTTAAATTGTTTTTAGGTTTTTAAGGATCTCTTATAGATTACCAAGGTATTAAGGGTATTTAATTTTTAGGTTATTAGGCATTTTTATGATTTTTATGGTCTTTTCGGGTTTTTAGAGTTTTTAGGGGTTTTAGGGGTTTTAGGGTTTTTAGGGTTTTTTGTATTTTTTGAGTTCTAAGGGGTTTTTTTGGATTTTTAGATTCTTAGGGTTTTTAAAGTTTCAAAATGTTTTTAGTGGTTTGGGTTTTAGTGTTTTTATTGGGTTTTAGTATTTTTATGGGTTTTAGAGGTTTTCTGTATTTTATGTATTTTTATGGTTTTTAGGGGATTTAGGGTTTTAGGTTCATTTAAATTTTTTAGCATTTGAGGGTTTTTAGTGGATTTAGGTGTTTTTAGATTTCTAAGGATTCATTAGTTGTTTCAAGGGGTTTTTTGGTTTTTTGGTTTTTTATGTTTTTAGGGATTTTTAGGCATTTTGAGTTGTTTTGGTTTTTAAGGATTATAGGGATTGATGATTTTAAGGGTTTTAGGGTATTTGCGCATTTTTTTGGGTTTTTAGCATTTTTTTGGAGTTTTGTGTTTTTAGGGTTTTTTAATTATTTCATGGTTTTCAGGGTTTTTCATGTTTTAGGTATTTTATGGATTTTTAAGGATTTTATTAATTTTTAGGGGTTTTAGGATTTTTTAGGGTTTTTAGTGTTTTTAGTGTTTTAATGGTTTTTAGGGTTTTTAGGGTTTTTATGGTTTTTAATGTTATTTAATGTTTTAGGGGCTTAAATTTTTTTAGAGTTTTTAGTAGGATTTTTGGTGTTTTTTTGGGTTTTATGGTTTTTATTCTTTTTTGGGGATTTTAGGATTTTATGGTCTTTTAGGGGATTTTGTAGTTTTTAGGGGGTTTTTCATTTTTTAGTTTTTTATGGATTTTATGTGTTTCTAGGTTTATAATGTTTTCTTAGGGGTTTTCAAGGTTTTTAGGATTTCTTATGATTTTAAATATTTTTAGGTCTTTTTGATGACATTTTTGGATTTTTATAGTTTTTAGGGTGTTTTAGGATTTTTCCGGTTTTTAGTGTTTTTAGGATTTTTAAGGTTTTTAGGATTTTTTGGTTTCATGGGGGTTTTAAATGTTTTTCTATTTTTAATGTTATCTTAGGGTTTTAAGGTTTTTTAATTTTTTAGTACTTTTAGGTATTTTTCAGGATTTTATGGTTTTTAAGGTGTTTAGAGATTTTGATGGGTACTTGAGTATTTAGGGATTTTATAGTTTTTTGGGTTTATATGGGTTTTTTGAGTTTTTTAGGGTTTTAAAGGTATTTTAGTGGTTTTTCACATTTTTAGGGGTTTAAATAGTTTTGATATTATTATTGGATTTCAGGTTCTAATTGGTTTTTATATTTTTCTTAGAATTTTTTGTTTATTTATGGTTTCGTTGGGTTTTGTGTTTTTTAGGGTCTTGTAGCATTTCTAGGTTTATTAGGGGTTTTAATTGTTCTTATGTTTTTAATATTATCTTTGGTTTTTTAGTGTTTTTATGTTTTTTAAAGATTTTTAGGTATTTTTTAGAATTTTTATCATTTTCAGGTATTTATGAATTTTTTGGGTTTCTAGGGTTTTAAGGGGTTTAAGGGTTTCTTTGGGATTTTAGGTGTTTTATGCTTTTTCAAAATTCTTAACGATTTAGCGGTTTAAAGGGTTTTTAGAGTTTTTAGTGGGGTTTTTATGTTTTTATGGGAATTTAGGGGTTTTAAGATGTTTAGGGATTTTTGTGGACTTTAGGGGTTTTAGGGGTTTAAGGGACTTTTAGTGTTTATTAGGTTTTTTATGGTTTCTATGTTTTTTTAGGGTTTTAAGGTTTTCTTAGGTTTTTCCAAGGTCTTTATAGATTTTTATGTTTTTTATGGATTTTTTGCGAATTTGTATGAATTTTATGGTTTTTATGGTTTTTAAAGATTTTGAGGGTTTTAGGGTTTTAGGGTATTTTAAGGGTTTAAGCATTTTTAGGTTTTAGGAGTTTTAAGGGGTTTTCAGTTTTTAATGATTTCTTAAGGGGTTTTAGGGTTTTAGGGTTTTTATGTTTTTTGGGATTATGTGGCTTTTCAAGGATTTTTCGATTTTTTATAGTTTTTAGGATTTTGATGGTTTTCGGGATGTTTAGATTTTTTAGGTTTTTTGTTTTTTAAAGTGTTTGGGTTTTTTTGAGTATTTAGGGGTTTTAAGGTTTTATATAGTTTTTAACTTTTTCAAGGGATTAAATAGTTTTTAGTGTTTTTAGTTTTTCTTACTAGTTTTATTGGGTTTTGTTGTTTCTAGTGGTTTTATTATTTTTAGTGGGCTTCAATGTTTTTAGGCCCTTTTAGAGTTTTTTTTGTGTCTTTAGGTTTTTAGGGATTTTAAGTGGTTTAGGGTTTTAAGGTTTTCTTAGGGGTTTTAAGGGTTATTAGGGTTTTTTATATTTTTAGTGATTTTGAGGTTATTTTTTGGATTTGTATGGGTTTTAGGGTTTTTATGGATTTATAGGGGTTTTAGGATTTTAGGATCTTTATGGGTTTTACGTGTTTCAGCATCAATTTGGATGTTAGGGGTTTTAAGTTTTTTAGTTATTGAAGGTTTTATTTGGTATATTTACAAATTTTATGTATTTTACATTTTTTGGGATTTTTACTGCATTTTAACATTTTTATGGTTTTTAGAGTTTTTAGGGATTTTGAGGGTTTTAGGGATTTTTGTGGATTTAGGGGTTTTATGGAAGTTTAGGTGTTTTAGGGTTATTTTTTATCATTTTAGTGTTCGATGATTTTAATGTTTTAAGGGTTTTAAATGGGTAGTAGAGTTTTTAGTGCTTTTTGGGTTTTTAGGGGTTTTATGGTTTTAGGGTATTTGTGTTTTTAGGGTATTTTTGGGGTTTCTAGGGGTTTTAGTGTTTTTAGAATTTTTTGGGTTTTTAATTGGTTGAGGGTTTTAAAATTTTCCTGGGTTATTTAGGGTATTTATGTTTTTTTACATTTTAGGGATTGTAGGGAATTTTTGGTTTTGTATGGTTTTATGGTTTTTAGATGTTTTTTGGGGTTTTAGGGGTTTTAGGGTTCTTTAGGGATTTTATCATTTTTAGATTTTTAGGGGTTTAAGTGTTTTTATGTTTAAAGGTCTTCTTAGGGGGTTCGAGGGTTTTTAGGGTTTTTACATTTTTTTGAATTTTTTTTCTTTTTTTTTTGATTTTTGGGTTTTTAAGAATTTCGAGTGTTTTGAGGGGTTTTACAATTTTGATGTTTTTTTGGGTCTTTAGTGGTATTTATGTTTTTAGGAGTTTTTTTGAGTTTTTTTTAGATTTTTTAGGTTTTTAAAGGATTTTATAGTTTTTAGTCAGTTTTAGGGTTTTAATTTTTTATGAGGGGGTTTGACGTTTTTTGGTGTCTTTATGTTTTTCGGGTGTTTAAGGGTTTTAGGGTATGTTTTGGGGTTTTTAGGATTTTTAACGTTCTAAGGTTTTATAGGGGTTTTAAGTGTTTTCTAATTTTATATTTTTCTTAGGGTTTTAGAGATTTTCACATTTTTATGGATCTTTAGGTTTTTTATGAGTTTTATTGTTTTAATGGATTTTGTTTGTTTTTATGGTTTTTTTTTGGATTTTAAAGGTTCCTGTTGATTTTTTGTGTTTTTAGAGTTTCTATGGGTGTTTAAGGGCATATAAGGTTTATAGAGTTTTGTAAGGCTTTTAGGGGGTCAAAGGGTTTATAGAGTTTCTATTGGTTTTACAGTTTTTAAGGGTTTTTATGTTTTTAACGGTTTTTTACTTTTAGTGGTTTTTAGTTTTTTTAGGGTTTTTTTGGGTTTTTAGCGTTATTTGGATTTTTGGGGTTTTAAGTGTTTTTAGGGTTTTATAGTTTTCTTATGTGTTTTAAGGGTTTTTAAAGTTTTTAGGTTTTTTTAAAATTTTAATGGTTTTTAGGAATTTTAATGATTTTTAGAGTTTTTTAGTACTTGATCAATTTTATGTTTTTTTGGTTTCTATGGTATTTGGGTTTTTAGGGTTTTTAAAAAAAATTAGGGTTTTTATGTTTTTTAGAGTTTTTAGGGGTTTGAAGGGTTTTTAGTGTTTAAGGGGTTATATGGGTTTTATGGGTTTTTATGGTCTTTTAAGGGGATTATGGTTCTTTTTGTTTTTATTTTTTTATGTGTTTTAAGTCTTTTTACGTTTTTATGAATTTTAGAGGGTTTAAAGGGGGGTTTTGGGTTTTTTACATATCTAGGTTTTTTAGGTCATTATAGAATATTTATGGGTTTTTAGGGTTCTTAGGGATTTTCTTTGTTTTTTAATACTTTAAGGGTTTTGTAGGGTTTTAATCATTTTTATATTTTTAGTGGTTTTAAGTTCTTCTAGGGTTTTATGGTTTTCTTAGTAAATTATCAGTGTTTTAAGGGGTTTTTAGGTCGTTTGGGTTTTTTACGATCCTTAGGGTTTTTATGGATTTCTGGGTTTTTATGGTTTTATGTATTTTTTAATTTTTTGGGTTTTTGGGTGCTTTTTTATTTTTTAGGGTTTTTAACGTTTTTTAGATTATTTAATGATTTCAGGGGTTTAAAAGGCTTTTATATTTTTTAGAGGTTTAAGAGTTTTATGGGGTCTTGTGGTTTTTACGATTTTAGGGGTTTTTATTTTTTTTATGGTTTTTAGTTTTTTATGGGGTTTTAAGGTGTTTTAGAGTTTTTTTTGAGTTTTTAAGGGTTTTTAGGGGTTGAAATTGTTTTTTAAGGTTTAATATAGTTATGTAGTGTTTTGGAGGGTTTTTATGTCTTTGGGATTACTAGGGCCTTCTTAGAATTATTATGGGTTTTTATAGATTTTAAGAGATTTTAGGATTTTTTAGGGTTTTTATGGTTTTTGTGTTTTTTTGGGTTTTTTAGATTTTCTAGGGTATTTAAGGTTTTTTTGAGTTATTTAACATTTTTAGGTATTTAAAGGGTTTTTAGGAAATTTTCATGGGTTTTTAGAGTTTTTATGTTTTTAGTGGTTTTATGGTTTTTAGGGGGTTTGTTTTTTGTGTTTTTTTATTTTTATGATTTTTAGCATTTTTAGATTTTTTAGGGTTTTAAGTTTTTTTATGTTTTTTACGTTTTCTTAGAATTTTTCATTATTTTAGGTTTTTTATATTTCTAGGTATTTTTAGTGTTTTGTAATATTTTTTTTGCGTTTTTTGGGTTTTTAGGGATTTGTTGGGTTTTTTGGTTTTTTATTGGTTTTTACTATTTTTAGGTTTTTTGGGTTTTCATAGGGGTTTATTTTTTTTGTTTTTTTTACATTTTTTGGGTTTTTTGGTATTTTTCAGGATTTTATTGTTTTTTAGGGTTTTTAAGGATTTTTAGGGTTTTTTACAATTTTTAGGGTTTTTGTGCTTTTTTCGAGTTTAGGGTTTTTTTGAATTTTTTAGGTTTTTAAGGTTTTTATTGTTTTTAATGGTTTTATGGGTTTTAAGGGGTTTTAGAATTTTTTTACTAGTTTTATAAGTTTTTATGGTTTTATAAGGTTTTTAGAAGTTTCTAGTGTTTTTAGTGTCTTTAGTGTCTTTTTATTGTTTTGGGGGATTCTAGCATTTTTTAGGTTTTTAGGGGTTTTACGTGTTTTTAGGTTTTTATGGATTTATTTGGGGGTTTTAGGTTTTTTAGGTTTTTTATCTTTTTTGTGATTTGGATGGATTTTTTGGTTTTTTTGGGATTGGGTGGTTAGCATTTTTAGGGGTTTTGATGGTTTTAGCGTTTTTAGGGGGTTTAAGTGTTTTTCGGTTTTTAAAGTTTTCTTAGATTTTTTTAGGTATTTTAGGTTTTTTATGATTTTAAGAATTTATATGACTTTTTAGGACTTCTAAGGTTTTTAGTATTTTTAGGATTTTTGATTGTTTTTTTGGTTATTAGGGTTTGTTTGATTTTTATTGGTTTTAAGGGTTTTTATAAATTTTTTATGTTTTTTGTGGTTTAATGGATTTTTAGAGTTTTTAGTGCATTTTTTTTTGTTTTATCGGTCTTAAATATTTTTATGGTTTTTAGGGGTTGTATGGTCTTTAAGGGTTTTTAGCGTTTTTTCTATTTATAGCATTTTATGGGTTGTTTGTGCTTTTAACGGGTTTTTATGTTTTTAAGGTTTTATAATGGGATTTCAGAGTATTTATGGTTTTTACTTATCTAGGGTTTTTAGGGACTTTTTAGTATTTTTACTGGTTTAGGGATTTGGAGGGGGTGTAGGGGTTTTTATAGTTTTATGGGTTTTGGTGGTTTTCTGAGTTTTTTTTTTGAGTTTTTTAGTGGTTTTAAAGGTTTTTTGTCTTTCTAATTGTTAAAGAGATTAAATGGTTTTTAATATTTTGTCATTTTTCTAGTTTTTATAGGTTTTTAGGGATTTTTAAGGTTTTTAGGGGTTTTAGGGTTTTAAATTATTTTTATAAATTTTAGGGTTTTGTTACTATTTTTAGCATTTTTCCGATTTATAGTGATTTTAAGAGTTTTTATACTTTTAACATTTACTTTGGGGATTTCAGGTTTTAAGAGGTCTTTTACCTTTTCAGAAAATTTTAAATTAACTTTAGGACTTTATGGTTTTTAGTGGTTTTAGGGAATTTGAGAGTTTTTAGGGAAGAGAAGGCACATGGCTAGGCAATTCCTAGCCCCACAAAATTTATTAGAAATAAAGAAAAAGAAAATATGGGAGTGAAAGGTTCAAATGACCCACACCCAAAAAATTCTACATGTCATAGTCATAAGCAGGTCCATAAGGGTTACCATCCGCACTATATTCAGAAGACGCATTAGCATCCACCGACTCCCACTTATACTTCTTGGTGAGTGCAGTGTACATATCCCTAAACCATCACTGCTCCTCAGATAGCTTCTCCTTGAAGGTATCAGGTTGACCAGTCTTATCAAAGTCATTATTCTTTAGGCCGTTAGAGGAGGCTCTGTTAGACATGGTCTATGGTAGGTTGGAGTGGTCCTACCTCAGATTCCTCTTTCGGGGAGCTGAAGTGAACAATTCAGTTTTATTCTCTTTCCCATGTGAAATAGAATCTACAATCTTGGCCCTCTCCCTCATTATATGAGCCATATTGTAATTGATCCTGCTATCATCCTTAAAACAAATTGCACCTAACTATCCACCATCATCCACATCCCATGTAAAATAAAGCTCAGGCTTCTGATGTTTTTCCTGAAAATGATCTGTCTAATAGTGAACAAATGGGTCATTCCCACCTTGAGATTTTGTTGCTATCTTGAGATCACCTGTATGTTCCTCCATAACCATGTCTTGTAGAAGAACACAATGAGGCTCATCAGCAGAGTCACCCTCATACACCACCACATCCAGTTGCTTCTTCTGATTCATACCTTCCTCACCAGGGATGCCTACATTCCCAAGCAACCTGTGTCTATCCACATCCTCCGCACAAGATTAACTAACCTCCTCATTATGAACCAATGGAAGAACCCACAGACCTGCCCTACTGTTGTCACCACAACTTGAGAGCTACACAGAAGAGTCAGCCACACTCCAATTCTAGGGCCCATCATCATTAGCAACATCTGGAGACATGCTCGAGGACAGCTTCAAGGTGCCCTAAATCAGACTCTGCTCATGACCAAATAGAGCCACCTCCCACTACTCATCCAAAACCTCCTTCACAATATCTTCACCAGCTAACTAAACAGATTCAAGACACTCAAACCGGTTACACAAAGAAACACAATCCAGAACCTACAACTCACTGCTACCAGCCTTCCCACTCTTATTGCTCAAAATTTCTTACACCTCAACCACCCCTACCCTATGATCATTACTCAATACACTTTTAGTAGTATGCATCACCTTTACACTTTCCCTTTCATTTCCTCTAAAATTACTAAAAATCTATAAACCAAAGATACATGGGGCCACCACTGCCATCTCCTTATTACACCCGAATTTCAGATCATTTTTTATGTATTGAAAAATAGAACTAACATCTGGTTGCGGAGGAAACCATTGGCTTCTTTAAGCACAACCACCTCCTACACCTTTTCCATAGCCTGAATCCATTCACCAGACTCCACCTGACCTAGATTCAAGCCACCACATTCCCTTGAACTACACATGTAGTCCCTATCATGATGACCAAGTTTCCAACGCGGAGACCAAAAGTCAACCCACGACTCAAAAATCCCCAGTTACTTCCACCGGAGCTCGTCACCAACAACAATACACACAAATTCAACCATATCCTTATAAGCATCAACCTCAAAAAAGGCTCTCTGAGCAAGTGGGTGGCATAGGGACCAAGTCCTGTTGTCCACGCATAAGAACATTTCCACCAGATTCCTTAACATAGAAATAATGGATATATTTTTAAAGGGGAGGCGATGTTCTATAAATCAAACCCATGTTGAAAACATCAATGAGTTGTGGTTCTTGTGAAGATCAATGCTCCACCAAAATAGGGAGAAACAAGCATTGTTGCATCTTCGAGGGGTCAGAGACCAAGAAAGGATAACATCCACCTCAGTTTCAAATTGAATCATGATATGAAATCAATCAACAAGACCCACCATAGCACGGTCTTGTAGATCCCACTGTTCAATGATGAACTTGTGAAATAAATCCACCGAAGGCACCAGTTCAAAAATCGAGAAACCAATATCAATAGATGCATAGAGGAGGCTTTATTGAACTCCTGGATTGAGAGATCAACCTGTTGGTGGACTTCATATAGGTTTGTAACTTTAGGGAAAATATATATCCGTGGAAATGGAGGTAGAAAATTAGAAACTGTGAATAGGACGAAGGAGTGGTCCTCGTCAAGAATCAACAAAAGTACCTCCCCTGAAGAGAGAAGAGGGAGAGGTGCAGAAGCCATCATCATCATCATGATTGTTGAAGGGAAGGGGATTGGACATCATGCGAGAGTGTATGAGGTTCCAAGATTGATGTTGGGTGCTCTCGAGAGCTCTGCTCTCAGGAGCGCCTTGGGTTTTTGCTACGTTGGGTGATCCAGTGACAACGTCTGGTCTCTAGCGGTGTGAGTTGAGGGGGATGGCGCAGGTTCTTGGCGAGTGGAGGGCTTCGGCAGTGATGGTGGTGGGTCCAAGGTGGCGCATGTCTGGGATTTAGCTTCAATGGGTTTCTTAGAATACCGGTGTTTCTGAACTCGGCTCGGCTCTTTGGGCGACATCATCACTCAGCAACGACAAGGGTGGTTCTCGACTCAGATTTTACCTTTCAGTGGTGGCGGTGTAGATGGTTCCTGGTCTTCAACATTCAGCGGCGGTGGGTGTTTTTGGCGCTTCTGATTTCGGTTCAGAGTTTGTCTTTCTATGGTGGTGGGTTCTATGCGTCACCATGGTGCTATAATTTTCTTCTTCCCTATGGTTGGTGCAGATCTAGTTTAATTTTTTTTGGATCTGGTTTGAAATTATATGGATCTGGTCATGGGTTTTATTATTTTTGTGAGGGTTACAGTTTTGCGATGAAAATGGTGGCAGTTTCATGCTCCTCCTTTGATCTAGATGGTCTTCGGTGTGGACAGAGTCACGGATGGATGGCCTTGGCTACAATCTGTGGTAGCGACTCTTTCAAAATTTTGGTCTTTGTGGCATTTTATGTCTCTACCTGTTGGTGTTTTTGGTGTTCCTGCGGTTGATAGGCACTCCGGACAGCGTTTTATCTTTACTCTATTTACTTGATTTCTGCTCTGGGTCCAGAATTCCGTTATTCTCTCCGAGGAGGAGCAGCGTGGTGGGATTCATGGTCTTTTGGGATGTGAGTTCGAGCTCAGAGAGATCAATGGACATAATTAAATGGTTTATTGGTGACATGATTTGGATTTTTCACTCTATAAGGATGAGCGTCAGATGATGTATAGAGCCAAGGTTCATTGGGCACGACGACGATTGGTTGCTGAAAATCCATGGCTGCTTAACCTGTTCTGACCGCAAGTTTCTATTCGCCTCTCCTAGTTGGATACGGCGCAATGACAACTACACGGTTTTGGGATATTTGGTTCAGCATTTTAAGGGATTAAAGATGCTTCCAGAGTTGGTGTTCTTTGATTTGTTGGATTTGGTTTTAATTGGATGTCTCCTTAGTGTTCTGTTTTAGTTTTTCATGGCGGTGATGATGGTTTTCGGCTATCAGTTGTTGCCGGCCTTGATGATTTTTCGGCGTGATGGACTGCATTGGGGTTTTTTGTTGCTGATTTTGGTAGTTGATGCCAGTGATGATGGCGAGGTTATGGGATGAGGGTGAAGCATAGACCGGATGTGTCCTTCTAGTCGAGGCACATCAGTCAGTTCATGGGATTGACATTATTTACAGTGATGATGGTTGGAATTTTGAAATTGGGTGCGTGAAGATGGACGAAATGGTGTCTTGGTTCTGTTTTACTATTTTTTTTGAATTTTGTAATGTGGGTGTGACTTTATGTGAAGGAATGGTTGTGTAGGGGTTCCCACTTACCATAAAAGTGGTTTCTCAATAAAATAAAAAAATTGGATTGGAGGGTCCATGATTTGATCGTTTTTAGGTTTTTTAGAGTGATAATGGTTTGTAATGTTTTTTGGTTCATTAAGGGTTTTAAAGTGTTTTTAGGTTTTTACGATTTTCTTGGGTTTTTTAAGGGTTTTAATGTTTTAGGGATTTTTAGGTATGTTAGGATTTTCTTGGTTTTCTTGGTTTCTTAGGGATTTAGAGGATTTTTTGGGTTTTCTGGGGTTATTAGTGTTTTCATAATCGTTTAATATTTTTTGGGGGGTTTTGAGGATTGTTACATTATTAGGTATATTTTTGGGATTTTTATGATTTTTTTAGTGGTTTTAGGGAGTTTTGGGGTTTTAGGGGTTTTTAGGGTTTTTCTGATTTTTTGGATTTTTTGTTTTTTAAGGTTTTCTAGAGTTTTTATAACCTTTTTAAGGTTTTAAAGGCTTTTTAGAGGTTTTATTTGTTTTTAGGGTTTTATGCGTTTTTTTGTATTAATTTTATTTTCAAGTATTTTGTTATTTTTAGGGTTTTAAGGGTATTTTTTTTTTGTTTTTAGCATTTTTTGGGGTTTTATGTGTTTTTTAGGTTTTTAAGTTTTTCTTAGAGGTTTTCTGGGTTTTTAGGGTTTTATACATTTTCATGGAATTTTCAATCATTTTTACCATTATTATGGTTTTTAGGGGTTTTAGGGTTTTTAGGTATATTTAGGGATTAAGGGGTTTTTATATATTTTAGGATTTTTTTGGGGTATTTGGGTTTTTATTGTTTTTTTAGTTATTTAGGATTTTAAGGGTCTTTTGAGTTTTTAACTTTTTTAGGCGTTTAATGGGTTTTAGATTTTTTTAGAGGTTTTTTGGATTTTTATTGATTTTTAGGTTTTTAAGGGTTTTAGGGATTTTTGTTGTTTTTAGGGTCTTTTTGGTATTTTCGTGTTTTTTAGGTTTTTATGGGTTTTATGTGTTTTTAGGTTTTTAAGGTGGTTTTAGGGGGTTTTCATGGTTTCCACGGGTTTTTACAATTTTAGGGGTCTTTTTTATTTTATGGGGTTTTAGGGGTTTTATGGATTTTGTGGTGTTTTTGGGTTTTGTCTGTGATTTCTAAAATTTTAGGGACTTAATTGTTTTTATAGTTTTAACATTTTTTGTGAAGAAAAAGGAATTTAGTTTTTTTATTGGGTTTTGGTTTTTTATGGGTTTTAGTGTTTTTAGGCTTTTAGGGGTTTTTATGTATATTAGAGGTTTTTCAGGTTTTCGTGGTGTTTTACGAATTTTAGTGTTTTTAGGGTATTAGGGGTTTTAATAGTTTTTTGTTTTTATAGTTTTCTTAGGGTTTTGTAGGGTTTTTAAATTGTTTGTGTTTTTTATGATTTTTAAGGAGTTTTAGGATTTTTATGGGTTTAAGGGGTTTTTAAGGGGTTTATACTTTTTATATTTTATGTATTTTTAAAGTTTTATGTGTTTTTAGGTTTTTATGGTATTCTTAGTTGTTTTAAGATATTATAGGGTTTTTAAAAATTTTAGGGTTTTTAGGGGGTTTTTATCATTTTTATATTTTTTAGGGTTTTTAAGTAATTTGTGATTTTAATGTTTTTATGGTTTTATTATATTTTTATGTTTCTTTATTTTTTTAGTTTTTAGGGTTTTAATGGGTTTTTAATGTTTTAAATAATTTAAGGGGTTTAATGTATTTTTAGAGTTTTTAGTGGGTTTTAAGTATCATTATGTGATTTTAGGGTTTTTTAATGTTTTAGGGGTTCTTATAGGTTTTAAGGGTAATTAGGGTTTTTTGGGAATTTTAGGGTTTTTATTATTTTTTTTTGTTTTTAGGGGTTTTATGTGTGTTTGGGTTTTTAAGGTTTTCTTAGCGTATTTTATGTTTTTAGGGTTTTCTACTTTACAAGGGATTTTTAGTTTTTTTAGGTTGTTCATGGTTTTTAGTGTTTTTGGGACTTTTGGTTTTTAGGGTTTTTTGGGTCTTTAGCATTTTTAGGTGTTTAAGAATTTTAAGTATTTTTGGGTGATTTATGTGTTTTCATGTTTTAATTTTTTCTTACATTTTTTTTTTGTTTCTAATGGTTTTATATTTTTAGATATTTTTAGGTCATTTTTAAGAATTTTATGGATTTTAGGAATTTTGAGAGTTTTTAGGGTTATTTTGGGATATATGGTTTTTAGGGTTTTTGTATTTATATTGATTTTTGGGCCTTTTTAGGATTTTTATGGTTTTTAGTAATTTTGAGAGTTTTGAGGTTTTTTTGGGGTTTTAGTTTTTATGGTTTTTTTGTATTTTATGGATTTAAAGGCACTTTATATTTTTTTAGTGTTTTTTGAGTTTTTATGTTTTTATGGTGTTTTAAGGGTTTATTGGGTTTTAAGGTTTTTAGGAAATTTTATGGGTTTTAGGTTCCCTTTATAGTTTTAGTGTTTTTAGTGGTTTTTAGTTTTGTTGGGGATTTTAGGTTTTTAGTGTTTTTTTGGTTTTTATGGTTCTCTTATTGTTTTTCAGGTTTTTTAGTTTTCTTTCATTTTTAGGATTTTTTTGGGGTTTTGAAATTTTTTTAGTTTTTCAGGCTTTTAAAGATTTTGGGGATTTTAGGGGGTTTAGGATTTCTAGGGGTTTTAATTTTTTTTAGATTTTAAAGGGGTTCTTTGGTTTTTATTATGTTTCTGAGGAATTTTTATGGGTTTTAATGTTTTTATATATTTTTAGGGATTTTTTTGTTTTTTATGGATTTTTAGGGATTATAATGTATTACAATTTTTTGGGATTTTTTGGTTTTTTTGAGTTTTTTATGGTTTTAATGGTTTTAATGGGTTTTTAGAGTTTTTTTACATTTTATGGTGTTTAAAGAGTTTTTAGAGTTTTTTTTTTGCTTTTTACGTTTTAATGGGTTTTTAGTGCTTTTTAGGGTTTAGGGGGTTTTAGGGGTTTTATGGTGTTTTAGGGTTATTAGCATGTCTTAGGATTTTATGGGTTTTATGTTTTTTTAGGTTTTCATGGTTTCCTCTAGGTTTTTAGGGTTTTTATATTTTGAATTATATTTATTTATTTTTATGATTTTTATGGGGTTTGAGAAATTATTTGGGTTTTTAGGGGTTTTAGGAATTTTATGGTTTTTTGGGTTTCTAGGTTTTTTTTTCTGTTCTTAGGGGTTTTAATGTTTTTTTCAAAAATTCACATTTTAATGGGTGTAGAGGGTTTTTAGAGATTTTGTGGGTTTTTAGGGTTTTTAAGGGTTTTAAGGTTTTTTGGGTTTTTAAGAGTTCTGTGGGTTCTAAGATATGTTAGGGGTTTTTGGGTCTTTTGAGGGTTTTTATGGGTTTTAGTGTTATTTTTTTAAGGATTTTAAGTATTTTTTCGGTTTTAATGTTTTCATAGGGGTTTTCATTATTTTTAAGGGTTTTATGTTTTTATGGATTTTTTATATTTTTTTTGTGGTGTTTAGGGATTTTTTTGTTTTGTAGTGTTATTAGGGGTTTTTTTGGGTTTTTAGAATGTTTGGATTTTAAGGGTTTTAAGTGATTTTATGATTTTAAGGTTTTCTAAGGTTTTTTATGGGTTTTTTTGTTTTTCTATGTTTTTTGGGATCTTGATGTATTTTTAAGGATTTTTATGCATTTTTTAAATTTTTTATGGTTTTTATGGTTTTTAGGGGTTTTGATGAGTTTTAGGGTTTTTAGGGTCTTTAGGTATTTTAGTATTTTTAGGGGTTCTAATTATTTTTTGGTTTTTAAGGTTTTCTTAGTTTTTTTCTGGGTTTTTATGGTCATTGTTTTCTAAGGTTTGGGGCCAGGAAGATCCCAGCCCCACAATATTCAATAACATATAATAAAGGTACACGTCATTACAAGGAGGGTTTGCACAGCCGAGTGTGCAATTCACCCTTCATGTCTGAGTCCACAAGAGGAGTGTAGAAATCTGGTGCAATAAATGACCACATGGAACATCCATCCACAATTGCTTTCTTGGAGGGTATTTTAGTATTTTTGAAGGTTTAAATTATTTTTAGGGTTTTAGGGATTTTGGTGGTTTTCGCAGTTTCATAGGGTTTTATGGTTTTTTTGGATTGTATTGAGTTTTTTCTATTTTTAATCTTATTTTTTAATTATTTTAGGGGATTAAAAGGTGTGTAGAGTTTTTAGTGGTGTTTTTTGAGGTTTTATAGGTTTTTATGGATTTTTAACGTTTTTAGGTGTTTTATGGTTTTAGGGGGTTTTAGGATTTTAAAGGCTAGTTTAGGGTTTTTAGGGTTTTTAGAGTTTTAGAAATTTTAGGGGTTTAAAGTGTATTAGGATTTTAAGGTTTTCTTAGTGTTTTTTGGGTTTTAGGCGTTTTTAAATTTTTATAAATTTTTATGGATTTTTAAGATTTTTTAAAATGTGATGAGTCTTTTTACAGATTTTGATGGTTTATTGAGTTTTGTAGGGTTTTTTGGTATTTAGGGTTTTTTTTTCATTTTTTGGCTTTAAGGGGTTTTAACTGTTTTTATGATTTATGGTTTTATTAGGGTTTTTTAGATTTTTATGGATTTTTGGGGCTTTTTTAGGGTTTCTATGGGTTTCTAGATTTTTTTGGGATTTTAAATGTTTTTACGGGGTTTAGGGGTTTTATGGGGTTTTTTGTTTTTATGTTTTTTTGAGTTTTTTAGGGTTTTTATTGTATCTTATAGTTTTTATATATTTTTTTGGTTTTTAGGTTTTTAATGTTCCTTTGAGTTTTTTAATGTTATTAATGGTTAAAGGGTCTTAATCCTTTTTAGGGGTTTTAAGTGCTTTTATTTTTTATGGTATTCTTAGGGTTTTTCAATGTTTTAGTGTATTCTATATTTTTATGTATTTTTGGATATTTTTTTTTTGTTTTTTTATTATTTTTTTGGGTTATCAAAGAATTTGTAGGGTTTTAGGATTTTATTTCATATTTTTTTGTTTTTTTTGGATTTTTATGGTTTTCTTGAGTTTGTAAATGTTTTCTGGGTTTTAAAGGGTTTTTAGAGTTTTCAGTGGTTTTTATTTTTTTATTGGTTTTTAGGTTTTTATAGTTTTTAGGTGTTTTCATGGTTTTTAGGGTTTTTACGGTTTTTAGGGTTTTATAGGTTTTTTACATTTGTAAGAAATTTTTGTGATTTTTTTATCATTTTTAGGGTTTGGGGGGGTTTTATATATTTTGATGGGTTTTAGGATCTTTTTACGATTTTTAGGGTGTTTTATCATTTTTTAGGTTTCTTAGGGGTTTTAAGTGATTTCCAGTTTTAAATCTTTTATTGGTGCTATTTAGTTTTTTACATTTCTATGTGTTTTTATGTTTTTTATGGTTTTTATAATTTTTATGGTTTTTAGTGGTTTTAGAGTTTTTGATAGTTTTATGGTTTTTTAGTGTTTTTAGGGTTTTATATTTTTTGGGTATTAACTGTTTTTTTATTTTGTTGGTTTTTGATGTTTTTATAGATTTTTTTCTGTTTTTATGTGTATAAATGGGTTTTAGTGGTTTGAGTGTGTTTTATGGGGTTTATGGGACTTATGTTTTTTTTGAATTTTTAGTGAATTTATGGTTATTAGGGGTTCTTAAGGTTTTTAAGGTTTTTGTGGATTTTACCATTTTAAGGGTTTTGGGTTTTTAGGTTTTTTTTAAGGTATTTAGGGGGTTTTCAAGGTTTTTATGGGGTTTTATGTTTTTAAGGATTTTTAGTGATTTTTATGATTTTTATTATCTTAAGGGATTTCGGGGTTTTTTACGGTTTTAGGGTTTTGCGAGGGGTTTATGGTTTTTAACGTTTTTAGTTTTTAAGAGTTTTAATTATTTTTAGACTTTAAGGTTTTGTATGGGTTTTCCTGGTTTTTAGTGTTTTATATGCTTCTAGAGTTTTTTACAATTTTTTATGATTTCAATGGCTTTTAGGGTTTTTATTGATTTTGAGGGGTTTTTGGGTCTTTAGGGGTTTCTGGATTTATGTTCTTTTGGGTTTTTAGTGATTTTTGAGATTTTTTAGGTTTGAAGGTTTTTAATAGGTTTTTAATTTTTAGGGTTTTAATGGGTTTTATAGATTTTATTATTTTTAGAGTTGTTACGATTTTTAAGGGTTTTAAGGGTTTTTAAGTTTTTCTGGGTTTTAATGGTTTTTAGGGTCTCTTTTTGGGTTTTAGGTTTTTTTTGGATTTATATGGATTTCAAGTTTTCTTTGGTTTTTATGGTTTCTTATTGGGTTTCAGGGGTTTTATGGGTTTTTATGTTTTTTTTGGATTATTCGGAATATCATGGATTTTTAATCATTTTTTGGGTTTTTAGGGATTTGAGTGTTTTAAGGTTTTTATGGTTTTGTGTTTTTCTTATGGTTTTTTTCAGTTTTTAGGGTCTCTTTGGATTTATAGAAATTTTAAACATTTTTAGGGGTCTGAAGGGTTTTAAGAGTTTTTATTAATTTTTATGGAGTTTAGGGGTTTTTATGTTTTTACGGATTTTATGGTTTTTAGAGGTTTTAGGTGTTTTAGGGCCTTCATAGGGTTTTTATTGTTTTTGGTGTTTTTAGGTTTCTAGTGATTTTAGGCGTTTTTAATTTTTAAGGTTTTCTTAGGGGATTTTAGGGGTTTTAGTTATTTTTTATGTTTTGTGGGATTTAAGTGATTTTTTGGGGTTTTTTTTGGTTTTTATAGTTTTTAGGGATTTTTTGGGATTTTTTGGGTTTTTTTGAGTTTTTGGGGTTTTTAGGGGTTTCATAATTTTTAGAGTTTTATTGTTTTTTAGATTTTTAATGGTTTTAAGTGTTTAAAGGGTTTTTAGCATTTTTAGCGTTTTTATGGTTTTTATTGTTTTTATAAGTTTTTATCATTTTACGGGTTTTTAGGTGTTTATGGCCCTTTAGGATTTTTATAGTTTTTTGTTTTTAGGGGTTTTATGTCTCTTTTGGTATGTATGGTTTTATTAGGGTTTTATGGTTTTTTAGGGTTTTTAAATTTTTAGATATTTTTAGGGTATTTTAGGATTTTTATGGTTTTTTAGGGTTTTAGGGATTTTGAGGGTTTTTAGTTTTTTTTAAAGTTCTTAAGGTTTTTACGGTCATTAGTATTTTTTAGGTTTTTAGGGGTTCTAAGTGTTTTTAGGCATTTATGGATTTTTAGGGTTTTTCTGGGTTTTAGGGTATTTATGTTTTTATGGATTTTATGGATTTTTAAGATTTTTATGGTGTTTAAAGGTTCGTAGAGAGTTTGAGGGTTTTTAGGATTTTTAGGGTTCTTTTATGGTTTTAGGGTTTTATAATTTTTTGGTTTCTTTAGTGCTTTTAGGTTTTTAAGGTTTTCTTAAGGAATGTCAAGGTTTTTAGGGTATTTTATATTTATATTCATTTTTAGGGATTTTTTAGGATTTTAATTCTTTTTAGTATTTTTAGGCATTTTGATGAGGTTTAGGGGGGTTAAGGTATATTTTGGGTTTTTAGGGTTTTTATGTGTTTAAAGTGTATTTAGTTTTTAAGATTTTATTAGTGTTTTTGAGAGTTTTGTGATTTTAATGTTTTTAGGATGTTATGGATTTTGTTGGATTTCTTTTGTTTCATGGTTTTTAGTGATTTTTAGGGTTTTAGGGTTATTACGGTTTTTGGGGTTTCTAGGGGTATTTTTGAGGTTTTAGGATTTTTAAGTGTTTTTTATTTTTTTAACGTTTAAAGGGTTTAAGTGGATTTTAGTGTTTTGTTTTTGTTTTTGATATTTTAAGGTGTTTTGATGTTTTTAGTGGTTTTAATGGTTTTTAGGGGTTTTAGGGTCTTTTAGGGTTTTTACTATTTTTTAGGTTTTTAGTGGGTTTAATTGTTTTTATGTTTTTTATGGTTTTCTTAGGTGCTTTTAGGGGTGTTAGTGGTTTTTATCTTTTTGGATTTCCCTGGAATTTTAGGAATTTTATGGGTTTTTAGGGTTTTTATGGAGTCTGAGGGTTCGTACTATTTTTAGGCTCTTTACGTATTTAGGGGTTATAACATTTTTTAGGTTTTTGGGGGTTTTAAGTGTATTTAAATTTTTATGGTTTTCTTAGGGGTTTTAGGGTTTTAGGGTTTTTTGTTTTAGCGATTTTTATTGTTTTTTAGGTTTCTATAGGTTTTTATATTTTTTAGGAATTTTGTGGGGGTTTTGGGTTTTTTGAGTTTTTAGGGGTTTTATGGTCGTTTAGGGTATTTACGGTTTTTTTGATTTTTTAGGGTTTTTATGTTTGTATGGGTGTTTTAATTTTTTTAGGTATTTAATGGTTTTTTAGTGTTTTTAGTGGTTTTTAGTGTTTTTATGGGGTTTTTTGTGTTTTTATGATTTTTTGGTTTTTATGTTTTTAGGGGTTTTAAGTGTTTTTAATATTTTAAGGTTTTATTTGGGGTTTTCAATATTTTTAGTATTTTTTACGTTTTTTGTTTTTTAGGGCTATTTTACAATTTTTATGGGTTTTAAGTTATTTAGGGATTTTGAGGATATTTTGGTTTTTTGGGTTTTTTGGGTTTTTGGGTTTTTGATTGATTTTAGAGTTTTTTTAGTTTTAGGGGACTACATATTTTTTTTTGTTTTAAAATTTTTTAGGGGTTTAGATATTTTTTTATTGTTTTAGCATTTTTAGCAGTTTGGGTGGGGGTTGCATTTTTTATGATTTTGGGGTGTTTTTAGGGTTTTTAGATTCTTTTAATGTTTTTATGGGATTTTGTGTTTTTAGTTTTTTAGGGATTTTAGTTTTTTTAAGTTTTTAATGTTTTTCTAATGAATTAGCAAGGTTTAAAAGGATTTTTTACAGTTTTAGATATTTTAAGTATTTTTAGGATTTTTATGGGTTTTCAAAGGTTTTGAAGGATTTTGAGGGTTTTTAGTGTTTTTAAGAAATTTATGGTTTTTCAGTTTGTATATTTTTTTGTTTTTTAGGTTTTTATAGGTTTCTTAGAGTTTTTAACATTTTTAGTCTTTTAATGGGTTTTTAGTGGTTTTAGGGTTTTTTGGGGTTTTAGGGTGTTAATGGTTTTATGTGTTTTTATGGATTTTAAGGGATTTTAGAGCTTTTAGGATGTCTTGGTTTTTTCCCTTTTAGGTTTTTATGGGTTTTATATGTATTTATGTTTTTAAGGTTTTCTGAGGGGTTTTTGGGTTTTTGGAGTTTTTAGGGATTTTAAATAATTTTTTAGGATTTTTATTGTTTTTATGGGTTTTAGGGATTTTGTGGGGGTTTAGGGTTTTTAGGGATATTTAGGGTTTTTTATAGTTTTAAGTGTTTTTATGATTTTAGGGTTTAAAGTTTTTTTATGTTTTTTAGGATTTCTTTGTGATTTTCAGGATTTTTATGAGTTTTAACATTTTAGGAGATTTTTATGGCCTATTTAGGAATTTTATGGGTTTTGTGGGTTTTGGGGGTTTTGGGGGTTTATAGAGTTTTAGGGTTTTTATAGTTTGTTGTGGTTTTAGGATTTAAATGGGGTTTTAGAGTTTTTTTATGTTGTTAAGGGATTATAGGGGTTTTATATTTTTTTACTCCTTTTGGGGAATTATTGATTTTTATTTTTTGTATGATTCTTAGGGGGTTTTTACCATTTTATGGGTTTTTAGGGTCTTTTAGTTTTTTTAGTATTTTAGTTTTTTTTTATATTTTTAGAGGTTTTATGTATTTTTTATTAAGGTTTTATTTGGGTTTTTAGGGGATGTAAACTTTCCAATTTATTTAGATAATTTTAGGGTTTTTATGTATTTTTATTTTTTAGGTTTTTTAGGGATTTTAAGGATTTGTAGTTTTTTTGGTTTTTAGGGGTTTTAAGTGTTTTTTTATATTTATGTTTTTCTTTGGGTTTTTATTTTTTTTACGTTTTTATGATTTTTTTTAGGATTATTTACATTTTTATGGGTTTTTTGTAATTTTAGGGATTTTGAGGGTCTTATGGTTTTTAGGGATTTAATAATTTTTTAGCATTTTATGGTATTTTTGAGTTTCTTAGGGTTTTTAAGGTTTAGTATATTTTTTTAACAATTTTTGGGGCTTAAATAGTATTTATAATTTTTAGTGGTTTTTAGGGAATTTATGTTTTTTAAGGATTTTTATGGATTTAAGGTGTTTTATGGCTTATAGTGGTTTTAGTGTTTTTGTTGTCATTTTTGGGTTTTTAGGGTTTTTTAGTGAATTTTTAGTTTTGTAGGGGTTTAAAGTGTTTTTCGGTTTCTATGGTTTTCATAGGGGTTTTTCATGTTTTTATAGTTTTTTACATTTTTAGTAATTTTAGGATTTTTTTTTGGATTTTTATGGATTTTAGGGGTTTTTTGGGGTTTTGGTGTTATTCGAGTCTTTATTTTTTTGGTTTTTATTGTTCTTTAGTTATTTAAGGGGTTTAATTTTTTTTATAGTTTTTAAATATTTTAATGGTTTATTGGGTTTTAGTGTTTTATTGGTTTTTAGGGTTTTATGGTTTTATGGTTTTTATGGGTTTTTAGGTTTTTGATAGAGTTTAGGGATTTAGTGTTTTTATGTTTTTAGGGGTTTAAAGTGTTTATAGGTTTTTTGGGTTTTATTTGAATTTTTATGGTTTTTAGTGTTTTTACATTTTTATGGATTTTTAGTTATATTTTAGGATTTTTCTTATTTTGCAGTTTTTTAGGATTTTGATGGTTTTTAGGGTTTTTTACAGTTTTAAGGGTTTCTATATATTTTTATGTTTTTATGGGTTTTAATTGTATTTATATTTATACGGTCTTCTTTAGGGGTTTTAAGGTCTTAGGTATCTTTAAATATTTAGGGGTTTTGGGGTTTTATAGATGTTTAGGGATTTTGAGCCTTTTTCAGGACTTTTTGGGTTTTTATGCTTTTTATGGATTTTTATTTTCAGGTTTTTTTTAGTTTTTTAGGGTTTTATGGGTTTTTAGAGTTTTTTAATGTCTATAATGGTTTAAAGGGTTTGTAATGTTTTTAGTGGATTTTGTTGTCTTTATTGGGTTTTATATTTTTTAAGGTTTCTATTGATTTTATGGTTTTAGGGGGTTTTAAAGTCTTTTTAGGTGTTCTTAGGGTTTTTTTCTTTTGTAATTTTTATAGGTTTTTTTGAATTTTTATTGGTTTTTAGTGTTTTTAAGGATTTGAGGGTTTTTTGGGTTTTTATGGTTTTTAGGGGTTTATGGTTTTTTTGTTTTTAGTGTTTTTGTGAGATATTAGGGTTTTTATGGTCTTTAGTGTATTTTAACAATTTTGGGGGTTTAAGTGTTTTTATAGTATCAATGGATTTTTAGGGTTTTTTGGTGTTTATTGTTTTCGATTTTTTATAGTTTTTAGGGGTACTAGGGTCATTAGTGTATTTTAAGGTTTTCTAGTTTTTTAGAGATTATGTGCTTTTAGGTTTTTAAGGTTTTCTTAGTGGTTTTCATTATTTCGGGGGTTTTTTAAAATTCTAGAGATTTTTAGGTATCTCTTAGTATTTTTACTGTTCTTAGGGTTTCTAGGGATTTTGAGGGTTTTTAGAGTTTTTAGGCATTTTAGGGTGTTTAACATTTTTTAGGGGTTGTAAGTGTTTTTTGGTTTTTATGGGTTTCTTATGGGTTTTCAGGGTTTTTAGGGTTTTTTACATTTTTAGGGATCTTTAGGTATTTTTTAGGATATTTATTATCTTTCCGGATTTGAGGGATTTTTAGGGTTTTAGAGTTTTTATGGGTTTTTTTTGTTATTATGGGTTTTTTGAGTTTTTTAATATTTTTAGGTATTTAAAGGGGTTTAATGTTTTTTTTGGGTTTTTAGTCTTTTTTATAGGTTTTTAGAGTTTCTTATGGTTTTAATGAATTATTATGGTTTTTTGGGGGTTTTGGGTTTTTGGGTCTTTTTGGGTTTTTTAGGAGTTTTAGCATTTTTTAGGATTCTTAGGGATCTTGATTATTTTTAGGTTTTTATGGTTTTCTTATGGGTTTTTACATTTTTAGGGATTTTTAGTGATTTTGAAGGATTTTTATAGTTTTTAGAAATTTTGTGGGGTTTTTGGGATTTTATGGTTTTTTATAGTTTTTTGGGATTATTTGTATTTTTTTATTTTTTTGAGGGTTTATGGTTTTTTAGAGTTTTGATTGCTTTTAATGGTTTAAAGGGTTTTTATAGTTTTTATTTGTTTTTAGGGTTTTATCAGTTTTTTGGGCTTTTATAGTTTTCAGGTCTTTTAATGGTTTTTAGGGGGTTTGGGGTCTTTTTGGGTTTTCAACATTTTTATATTTTTAGGGGTTTGAATTGTCATTAGTTTTTAATTCATTCTTAGGGTATTCTATGGTTTTAAAGGTCTTTTACATTTCTAGAGATTTGTAATTATTTTTAATGATTTTATAGTTTTTAGTGTCTGTTTCTTTTGGAAATGGGGATGACCTCGTTTTTTTAAGGTTCAAACATTCGAATCGGTTTCTAACGGGTTTATTCGTAGAACCGGAAACATCCAATGATTCTATATCCATTTGGACCCACTTTCCTAAGGTAGGTGCTCATTATTTGTAGACTAATGAGGCTTAAGAATTTGCATTGGTCGAGAGGATGGGAGGTCAGTTGCGTCACACCTTTTGGGGGAGAATTAATGCCTACTCCGGGACTCTCTCATAGATTTAAGTTATATTCACGAATCCTTATTAATTCCCCAAGTACGAAAATGAGTTTTCCTTTAGATTAGGCAATCAATGAATAATGTGTATAGAAATTAGAGAATCTTTTATATGTATTTGAGGTTCTTCATTGATGGAGAATCATCTGTATGAATTAGAGATCCTTAGTCAGTGGTATCCTTAAATACATTATATAGAAATATCTTGGTCATTATCATGACCATACTGGTTTTTAAAGCCACTCAGTGGAGCACTTAAATTTTATTGTCATTCAAAAAGACAAGGATTATTTCAGAATTGGGATCGTACCCGCAGATGGGCTACCTACATATCCTTGTTAGAAATAAAGGAATCAGAACCCACGTAGTTCAATAAGAATGAGGTAGTTTAACCTCATATGGGATGGGAAAAAAATTAATGAAAGATGGGCTTGGACCTTATAAAGGATTCCTATGTACTCTACTTTAAAGGCAGAGATCAAATTCCACGTAGTTCAGGTAAAGAAATATGTGGTATATGCATATTTAATGACCCAAAAAGAGATGTCTTGATTACTTTTACACTATAAGCTCATGTGAGTCATGCTCGGTGTGAGAAAAAAGAGTTATCAGAAAACTTGATGATGGTTCCATGAAAGATGCAGTTATGATAAATGATGTGGGGATTACGTATGTATGATTTCCCAGGTAAATGAAGACTAGGACATAAGAAATAAGCCCAAGAAGTAGGGTCCATAAAGGTATTTGTAATTTAATGGAGATTTGGAATTTTAACCCGGGACTTACTCCTGAAAAGGAAGACCAAGTTAAGAGGGACTTATGATAGAGTGTCATTATTGAAAAGGAAGCCCAAATCAAAAGAAATTAAGACTGGGGCTTACTCCTAAAGAGGATGCCCAAAGTTAAAGCAAATTATGATTGGGACTTAATCCTGAGAAAGAGGATGCCTAGATTAAGGATCTTGGGGCTTACTCTTAAATAGGATGCCATGAACAGGGAACTTGGGGCTTACTCCTATGGAGGATGCCCAGATTAAAGATCATCTCATCTTAAGGATGATGTTGAATGAAGGAAATCTCTAACCTTAATGAAATAAAGTTATGTAAATCATGAGGTTTTGAGAGAAGTTTCCACAGAATTTCTTTCAGATAAGGAAGCCAACAAAGGAACCATGTTGTTAATGGCTTTGAATAGGGTTTTGAAGGCTGTCTTGGAAGACAAAAGGTGGATTTGAGGAAAGGAAGTGACTTGGAAGGAGGCACACAAGTTTTGTTATGGTGCCCAAGTCCTAGTCGCGCTAGTATACTTGCGCGACATGAGTCAACTTGGGAGAAGAAGAGTCCATAAAGTGATACTTAGGTGACTTTGAATTGGAGCCCTTTGTATCATCCCTAGAGAATTTCCAAAGGGTGGCGTGCCAGTTTCCTTGATAGGTAAAGGAGGCGTGCAGGTGTCTTCATTTCCCTTAAGGGCCGAACACTTAGGCGCGCAAGTATTGATGAGTTCTAGTACATAGGCCTAATTCTTTCTCTTTAGATCTTCCATTCTAGGTAAAGAATTGCCTTAGAAGTGGTCGAAAGACTTTAGAAAGAGACTTGGGTGACCAGAGCTTGAATATGAGTTTTGGATTTTTCGTCCCTCAAATGGGAGGCCCACAGGGGGTATTTATAGGCCACCTGAGGTTTGGGTGAAATTTCACTTAGGGCATGCAAGTGACTTGGAAGCCTCAAATCTGGCATGCAAGTGACTTGCGCGCCCAAGGCTGGCGTACATGTATACTTGCACGCCTTAATGACTTTTCACTATTTGATGAATCTTTCCTCTTCTTTGCTCGAGGTATTCCCCTTAGTCATTCATTGGACTCTGTGATAGAACGGAGCATCAACAAAAGTCCCCCCTTAGAGTTGGATCCGAAAAAAAGGAAAGAGGGTTTAACTCTGAGGTAAAATAGAAACTAGGGTTCCAAGGCATGTAGGTTTGAGGCGCGCGGGTTATGGCGTGCAAGTTTCTAGATCGCCTATAATTATAGGCGTCACATCACGCAAAGAATCCAGCTTTTGAATGCTTCTCTCTCTTGTCGGGAAAGTGAGCTCTTGTCACGCGGGTGTCTTGGATTTTCGATCATTCGTGCTTCTGTTCATTGTGTCACGCTTCCTCAGTCTGTTTTTGACTTGCATGCCAGTACTAGCGCGGTACAACTTGTGTGATCGACTTAGACTTGCACGCCAAGATTAGACTTGTGCGCCTTAATTACTTATCCATTTTTTTTGATTTCTTCAGAAATTTTATGAAAAACCAACTTACTTAAAAGTTAATTATTTGATCTTTGTGCAAATTAAATGGATCCAAAAATAATTGGATCGGCTGATGAGTTGGCTAGCAAGAGGATTGATGACATGATGAACATTGTTGGCCATGATTACTATGATATCTGTGACAACACTCTCCCAGATTTGGCCAAGTACTTGATGAAATACCATGTCAATATACCACAATGTATTTACTTACATTTATATGGCCATGGTCATTTGAAGGAGTCAACGTTTCAGATCCAAAGAACTATCTCACGCATTCTTGCTTTCAAACTTACACCAACTTTTCTTCAGTAAATGTTTCAGTTTTAGGATCAATTTTTAATGCTGGAATAGTGGATAGGGCCTACATAATGCATCATAGCCCTTGTGCCCTAGATCTGAAACCTCACAAGCCTGAGCTGTAGCAGCATTGCTATCCCTCCATTTTCCGAAATTCTCAGATGGATCAATCCAGGGGATGGAAAACGATATGGGATTTCCGTCATAGAGGAGGTGTGAAGCCGACTTGGATGTGGGTATATTGGGTGTGACAAACCTGTGTAGAGTTTGTCAAGGATCTGAAAGGAGCCGCAATATATGAAGAAGTCTGGGCTGGGTAGACATATGTCTACAGGAATGATAAATTTGTGTCGGAGCTAATTAGTCGATGAAGCCCTGAAACCAATTCTTTCTATCTGACTCATTGAAAAGTATGCATTAGTTTGTGGGATGTCTACAAGATCTCGGGGGCTCAAATTTTGGGTGATATGTATGATGAATTCATCCACCCCAAGGTGACTTGGAATGATTCGGAGAAGACTCCGACTTTGGCTTGATAATTATTGAAACTTTTCCATAAGCTCAAGAATTAAAAGTCCACCAAAGGATCTCCTGGAAATAATCATAGTCAGGGATGAAGGTAGCTTCCTGATTAAGGGAGCAAAGGATCCCACACTGGGGCACGCTAGGAACCACCAGTACAGGTTCCTCCACAGCTAGACAAGGAGGGGGTACCACCCCAGCTAGGGCTGGCTGCAATAGTCCCTCCTCCCTATTCCTCTTGCTTTCATCCCCCTGCAACTCATGTAAACCCATACAGACAGGCCTGTCAACAAGAGTCTCTTGATGTGACTCCAAGAATGTCCCCATCACCTTCTCCTATGTGTTGGAATCCCCATGCTTGGGATCATCCCCCTTCTCAGCTCTCTCCCCTTTCCCGCACTCCATTTCTATCGCCAATGGTCCCCCTTGTTCAACAGCCTACTCCAACTTGTCCATTTTCCCCTGCTCCTCCTACTCCTCCTACTCAAACACTTGACAGTCACCTCTAGCAGTCCCCCAAAGCACCACCCCAGGGAAAACCACTTCATTTTCTTCCAGCATCCTCTACTCAGCAACATCTCCAAGTGCAACAACAACTGCCTCTGTCTCATCAGCAGGTCGAGGAAATTCATGAACCATAAAGGATTCATCCCCTCTAATCTGGCCCAAAGATCTCAGCTACAGGTACACACTCCCTCCGTCATTCCCATCATCAATAGGCTTCACCCCACTCTCCTGAGAAGAAGGCCTCACACTCCCAGAGCCAGCAAGCGGATACCCTTTTACTTCCTCCTCATTATCCATCCCTTGAAAATTATTGAAGGTTTGGAAGGCTTCCGTCCTTCTCACCATACTATTATCAGATGAGATATGCATCCCGCCAGAAGCAAACTCCCTGTTTTTAGAACTTTCGGCATATGAAATCTGCAAGTCTCTCCTCATTCTCTTGAATATATCACTCACCTTTGGCTCCGGCTGGCGCTGAACAGCCAGCCTCCCTAAACCTAGATCAGTTATTGCAGACCCATGACCCCTAGCGCTGCTGGAAGATCGGCCCGCACAATCCTCAGGCCCAGTGATCCAGAACCAGGACCAAAAGAAATTTCCGCCCTCTCAGCACCACTCCTTTCATTCCCACATGGAACAGTCATTGCAACCTCCTTAACGAGAACCCCCACCCAAGCCAGACCCTCTTCACCAAACTCAACATTGACCACTTTCAAGAGATGAGGAACCGTTTTCATAGCCTCTGGTGCCTCACCCCACTCCTGCCTCTCTCCTCCAGCCACCTCCTGCACTTGCTTCAAAGCACCACAATTCTTGCTGCCACGCCTACAAGCCCGATCAGTATTCCCCAGTTGCCAATAAGAGGATCAAAAATCATTCCATGACTCAAAAATCACCGGTTGCTTCCAATGATGCTCCTCAATAATAGAAATCCAAACTAAGTAAACCGGAGATTTTGATGCATCAATATCAATAAAGTTCCTTAGGTCCACAGGGTGAAAAATGGCCCTCGTTCTAATGTCAACACAAATAAACCTTCCCACCAGATTTCCCAACATGGAAATGATGAAGAAATTATGAATTAGAATGGTAATTTCAGTAAATCTAACCCAAGATGCTGCCATCGGTGACTCAAAGTTCAAATTTAGGTCAAATATCCATTGGGAGAGGGCGAAACAATCACTGTTACATTTTCATGGAGCCGCGGACTAGGCAAGTATCATATCCTCCTCTGACGCAAAGTGAATCTGGAAGCATCTGCTATTAACAAGTCCTACCATGGCATGATCTTGGAGGTCCCAATGTTCGAACACGAATCTGTTAGAAACATCCACCGGAGGTCTCCATGTCCAGAAGTAAGCAACCAAGGTCAGCCTATGCAGGTTAGAGGCTTCGTTGAATTCCTCCATCGATAGCTAGAGCTACGAATTTCCTTCATGTAAGTTAGAAACTTTAGAGTTTATAACGTTTCAAGGCATTTAAAGGGGTTTTAGAGTTCTTAGTGTGGTTTTAAGATTTTTATGCGGTTTTAGGGTGTTTTTTGGTTTTTAGGGGTATTATGGTTTTTAGGGGTTTTTTGGGTTTTTTAATGTTTTTAACTTTTATATGTTTTTTGGGGGGGTTTTGTTTTATTAGGTATTTAATGTTTTCTTAGAGGTTTTAATTTTTTAGCGGTTTTATATTTTTAGGGATATTTATTGATTTTTTAGAATTTTTATGGTTTTAGGGTATATAAGGATTTTGAGGGATTTATGATTTTTAGGGTCTTTTAAGGTTTTTTTTGGATTTTTAGCATTGTTTTTTGGTTTTAGGGGTTTCTAATATATTCATATTTTTAATGTTTTCTTTCATTTTTAGGGTTTTTAGGTTTTCATTATTTTAAATATTTTTTGGGATTTATAGGAATTTTATAGGCTTTTAGGGTTTTAGGTATTTTGAGGGAAAGGAAGGCTCGGGGCCATGCTATTCCTGACTCCCCCCCCAAAATTATTATAAAAAAGACACGAAGGCCCAGTAGATAGGGGAGGGGTGGGGTCAAATGACCATCACCCAAAAACCCCTTACAACCCATGCCAAAAAATGAAAAAAGATGAAAACAAAAAAAAACAAAAAAGGAAAGGACAAACCATGAAAAAAGCAGAAATAAAATCAAAAGTCTTCATCCCCATATGGGTCTCCATCAGCACCATAACTAGTAGAAGCATCAGACTCCACCGACTCCCATTTAGATGATTTATATTGCTTTAAGAAAGAGGTGTAGTAATCTATGAGGAATTGTTGTTTCACATCAAGATGCCCCTTGCCGGAACAACCTCCCCTGGAAGGGGTATAGTATTTGCAAGAAGCTCTCATGGGCACAGTCTTGGGAAAAGTAGAATAATCCTTCCTCGGTTTCCTCTTTCGGGGTAAGGAAACCCCTGTAGGTTTGTTTTCCTTCCCATGAGGAGTGTCTATCTAGAGAAAAGACCTCTCCTTGATAATCAAATCCATATTATAATAAATGCTTATACCTTCCTCCTCGAATAAAATTTGATCAGGGACAACAGAGTCTTACTAATTTAGAGAGCAAGCAGAAAGAGCCCCACACTGCGGCAAATAGGAGGACACCAAGGAAGAATCATCAAAATCAAAGCAAGGTGGGGAAACCACACCAGCAAGGGACAACTGCAACTACCCCTCCTCCCTAGGCGACAAGAAAACCTCCACAGCCGGCTCCATCACCTTTCTACGCTCAACATACTCTCCATGCTGAAGAACGAACCGATCCAAGTCCCCCTGCAAAGACTCGCTCACAGAAACACCCTCAAGAGCCAAAGAAACCAAGGATCCCTGCCCAGGCCACAGAGATCCTTCCAACACAACAGAAAGCTTCTCAAACAACTCCCCAAGCCGAGGGGGCTCCCCCTGCTCAGCCTCCATTCCCAGTACCTAGCTGAGAGAAGTCGCAACAACTTGTTCATCCCCCTCCTCTTTCTCAGACAGTATCCCTTCCACGAACTCCCCCCTCCTGCTCATCCACCACCTCCCTTCTGTCTAGCACCCCCTTCTCATCCACCTTCCCTGGACCAACTTCAACAGTGCCTTCCCCGACCTCCACATTACTCTCAACCAACATAGCATGCACCTCATCACAAACATTCCCAACACGACTCAAGTTCGGAACATCATCAACAACCACCAGAGAATCATTTTGGGTGCTCCCTCCACCATGTCCAGTGGCAGCGGCCACCACCCTACTCTGCACCTGCTCAGCAGGCATATCACATCCTGCATTTTTAATCATGGGCTCCTGCACCTCCTCCTCACTCTTCATCCCTTCAAAACGGTTAAAAGTTGGAACCAACGCCTGCCTCTGCTTCATATTGCTGTTAGAGGAAATAGTCCCCCTAGCAGTAGCAATCTTTATGCCAAAAGGACTTCCAGTATCAGGAAGCATAAAATCACTCCTCAAGCACTTGAAAACATCACTCACCAAGGGATCTGGTAGAAACTGAGCAACCACCTGCACTAAACCGATAGCACCTACTGCATCCCCATGGCCCTCCAGCACAACCGGACTCACCCCAGCCCCATCCTGTTCACTACCACAAAGAGCCTCCATGTCCAGGACACCTGAAGGTGGTTTTTCCACCATCCCATGTGCAACAACTTCCCCTGCCGACTCCAGCTGGCCAGACCCATTGCACAACACCGCATCACCAGAAGCCTATGTCTTCTCCAGACTTCCAGCCTACCCCTGTTCCTTTAAATACTAACTTCAAAACCTTAAGGATGTAAATCCATCCTCCTTCTAGACTGTCACATCTTGATTCCTCACATCCAACACCTCTGCAAGCTCATTGGTAGCTGATTTTCGCGACAATGTCCTCGGAAGAGGATTCCCTATCTCATCAATACATTGATCCTCCACCATCATAACTCGGTCAACTGACCCAGCCATCCCAATATCCCTTTTCAAAGCTCCTTTGCTGCAAAATCCTCATCTACAAGAAGAAATATAATGTCCCAAATGCCTACATCCAGAAAAAAATACCACAACTGACTCAAACACCACCGACTGTTTGTAGCGAAATTCCTTGCCAACAGTAATCCACACAAATTCTGTTAGGGGCTTTGAAAAATATAGCTCAACACAAATTCTTGGGGAAACCGGGTGGAAAATCACCTTAGTCCGGTTGTCCAAACACAGGTACCGACCAACAAGATTCCCTAGAATACATAAAATGGATGGATTCTGAAATAGAAGAGGAAGTTTCGGGAATCTTACCCATGAAGCAACCAACAGCGAATCACGGTTCATACATAGGTCAAAACTCCACCTGAAGAGATAGAAACTAACACCGTTAAAACTTCGAGGGGCTACCAACCAAGCTTGGATCAAATCATCCTCAGAAGAAAATTGTATCATCAAGTGTCGACCATCCAGGAACCCTACCGTGGCCCGATCTTGGAGAATCAGATATCCAAAAACAAATCTGTCAAAAGCCTCCACCGAGGGATGAAGCCTCATGAACCGAGCAACCAGGTTCATGCTATGAAGTGCAGAGGCCGAATGAAACTCCAAGTCTGATAAAGAAAGTTGGGGGAAGCCTTTATATAAGTTAGGAACCTTCAAAAAAAGTTCAATCGGGGGAAAGGGGGAAGAAGATCAGGCGTGGGGGAGGGATAAAGACCAAATCCAAATTACCATCACGTGGAAATCCCTCCCTCATAGGGGGAGGAGGGAGGATCACCGGTGGCACCGTCAAAGAGGAATCGAGAGAAGAGGCATCAGGGGGGTGGGGTTCAGTGGGTTTTTAGAGGATTTGGTGGTATGTATTTTGAGGGGTTTTATTTTTTTTATGGTTTTTAGAGTTTTTTAGTTTTTTAGGGATTTTAAGGTTTTTATAGATTTTAATGTTTTTAGGAGTTTAAGTGGAAATTGTAGTTTTTAGTGACTTTTAGGTTTTTTATGTGGTTTAGGGGTTTTTATGGTTTTAAGGGATTTTTTTGGGGTTTTAGGGTTTTTAGTGTTTTAAGTGTTTCAGGGGTTTTAAGTGTTTTTTGGTTTTTTGGGTTTTCTTAGGGGTTTTCAATATTTTTATGGTTTTTTGAATTTTTATTGATTTTTAGGGTTTTTTAATGTTTTTATAAAGTTTTAGTTTGATAGTAATATTTAGGGTTTTATGTGTTTTTGGGTCTTTTGGGGTTTGGGGGATTTTAGCATTTTTTGGGATTTTAGAGGTTATATGTGTTATTTTGTTTTTATAGTTTTCCTAGGTTTTTAAGGATTTTTATTGGTTATTATTTTTTTTATGAACTTTTATGGATTTTATAGGATTTTTTTTATTTTTAGGTTTTTTTATGTTTTTAGGGGGGCTTTTGGGGTTTTAATGGTTTTTTTAGTTTTTTAGGTTTTTAATGTTTCTTGGAGTTTATAACATTTTTAGGTATTAAAAGTGTTTTTAGAGTTTTTAGTCAGTTTTATGGGTCTTTAGGGTTATTAATATTTTTGGGGGTTTTATGGGTTTTTAGGGTTTTTAGGGTATTTTAGGGTTTTTATTGTTTTGTGGGTTTTTAAGGGTTTTAAGTGTTTTTACGTTTTCTTAGGATATATGAGGGTTATTAGATTTTTTTCATTTTTAGGGAATTGTTTTGATTTTTTAGGTTTTTATGGTTTTTATTGTTTTTAGGGATTCTAAGGTTTTTTATGGCTATTTAAGGTTTTATAATGTTTTTAACATTTTTATGTTTTTTGACGTTATAACAATTTTTAGTCATTAAATATTTTCTTAGGGGTTTTAGGGTTTTTCTGTTTTTATGGATTTTCCGAGCCTTTTTAGAATAATTAAAGATTTTAGGGATTTTATTGATTTTGAGGGTTTTAGGGGTTTATGGTTTTATTGTTTTTTTGGGGGTTTGTGTTTTTTTAGTTTTATAGGGTTTAAATGTTATTTAGATATTTTTAATGTTTTTAGGGGTTTAAAGTGTTTCAATATTTTTAGCGTATTTTATGGTTTTTATGGGTTTTAAAAGTTTATAAGGTTTTTAGTTGTTTTTATTGGTCATAGGGGTTTTTATGGTCTTTTAGGGTTTTTAGGGTCTTTTTGGATTTTCAGAATATTTTAAAGTTTTTAGGGGTTTTAAGTGTTTTTAGGTTTTAAGGACTTATTAATATTTTTTGTGGCTTTTTATTGATTTGTTGGCGTTTTATGTTTTTAGGGGTTTTTAGAGATTTTTTATGATTTTTATGGTATTTAGGATTTTAAAATATTTCCAAAGGTTTTTGGGTTTTAAGGGTTTTCATGGTTTTCTAGAATTTTTAGGGGGTTTGGGGGTTTTAAGTATTTTTAGGTTTTTACGGTTTTGTTAATGTTTTTAGGGTTTTTGGTGTTTTTATGTTTTTATGGATTTTTAGATATTTTTAGGGTTTTATGGAATTTTAGGGTTTTAATAAATTTTGAGGTCTTTAGGGATTCAATGGTTTTTAGTGGTTTTAGGTTTCTTTGGGGTTCTAATAATTTTTAGGTTTTAAGGTTTTAATGGGGGTTTTTTATGGTTTATGGATTTTTAGGTTTTTTTAGGTTTTTTCTTCTCTTTTGGGTTTTTTTGTGATTTTTAGGGTATTAGGGTTTTTAGGGAATTATCATTGCTTTGGGGATTCTGGGCCTTTTTTGATTTTTTAGGGTTTTATATTTTTTAGTGTTTTAACATTTTTAGAGGTTTAAAGGGTTTTTTCAGTTTTTAGTGGGTATTTTCATATTTTATGGGGTTTTATGGTTTTTAATGGTTTTAGGTGTTTTATGGTTTTTAGGGTATTATAGGGTTTTTTGGATATTTTAGTGTTTTTTGAATTTTTTGGTTTTTTGGGGTTTGAAGAGTTTTTTGGTTTTTATGGTTTTCTTAGGGGTTTTTAGTGTTTTTAGGGTTTTTTAAATTGTACTATATTTTTAGATATTTTTTTTATGATTTTTATATTTTTTAGGGGTTTGATTAGTTTTTCGGGGTTTTAGGGTTTTTGACATTTTAGGGCAAGGAAGGCTCGGGGTCAAGCTATTCCTGACACTCCTAAAAATTTATTATAAAAATACACAAAGACACTGCAGATAAGGGAGGGGAGGGGTCAAATCACCCACACCCAAAAGCCCTTAACGACCCTAGAAAAAGAAGCCAAAAAAAGAAAAATCAAAAAAAGGAAAAAAACACACAAAGCCAAAAAAAAGTTCCCAGCATCACCTTCCATCCAAGCAGAAACCAATGTCCAGCCGCATCAAAACCATCATCAGCATCCCATTTCACTATCTCCAGCCTCCAGCATTTCCCCATCCCAGCAACCCAATTCAGTTCCAGAAACCAAAAACACCAATTCCAATTAACATAGCCATAGAAGTCTTCCAGCACCAACCCCCTCCAAACCTCATGGAAAGCAGCAACCAATAACTAGAAGCTCAACACCAATCAACCATTACTTCCAAACCAAAAAGAATCCAGTGACTAGAAACTAGTAGCGAAAACAGACCATCAGAAACAAAAATGAAACATCCATTCACCAAATCCACATCAAGCAACAACAGAATCCATAAGCACCGAACCAAAAGCTTCACCCCCTATCCAGGTAACAATCATGCATCCACCAATGCACAAAAACCATATCCAAACCCCTTTCCTCAAAACCAAAAACCATATCTCACCAAGGATCTCACCCAGACCAGCCACCACCACAGACCAACATATCAAACAAGACCAGGCATTTCGACCAAAACCAGCATTAGCATCATGAAGCAAAAGCGGATCTAGGGAGCCATAACAAGACAAAAGATGCACAAAACACAAACAAAATCTCTCCCAAGCGTAATACAGACCTGTAATGGCATCATTCCCCCACGAGAGGGTAGATCTGTTCTTGAAACCACAATAATCAAGTAGATCAGGACAGATCTGGACCGTCTCCTTCGAAGGTGCCACAAAGCTCCATGCCAGAAATCACCGAACCACTTGCCGAGGATTCCACCACCCACCGAGGACGACTCCATGTCTCCTACACCGAACTGCCACCACAACCGCAACGCAGAGCCAGATCGACATGCCGGCATGGAAGAACCACCATCAAGTCAACTCCCAAAGAATCCATCTTCTAGATCCAGGATCCCAAGGTCCAGGGCAACGAAACACTGAACCACATGCCATCGGAGCACCGCCACGAAGAATATTAGAAGAACGCCACCAAATCTGTACTGCCATGCCCGAGGAGACCATAGGAAAGAAGAACCATCCAAGAAGAAGCCCCATGTGGGTATCTAACGGGCACCCAATCCTCCGATGCAATCTTCAAAGAGGCCCTAGACCCAGATGACTCGTCTTTGACAGATCATCAGTCACGACCTCGATCCAAGGCTTACTTCCAACATCGAACAGAAATAGAAGATCTGAAGCAACATCCTCCAAATATGACGAAACCTGAACACCGCAGAAAGATGCTCCGCAAGGATATGGTTTTTAGGGTTTTAAATGGTTTTTAGTGTTTTTATTGGTTTTATAGTTTTTACGAGGTTTTAGGGTTTTAAGGATTTTAGTGGTTTTACGGTTTTACGGTTTTTAGTGATTTTAGGGTATTTTAGGGTATTTAGTGTTTTTTGGGTTTTTAGGGGTTTTAAGAGTTTTTAGTTTGTAATGTTTTTTAGAATTGTTTCATTTTTTTAGGGATTTTTTATGTTTTTTTTGTTTTTTTGTTTTTTTGTTTTTATTATTTTTATGGTTTTTTATTGGTGGTTAGGATTTTGTGGGTTTTTAGGGTTTTTAGTGACTTTTTTGGTTTTTAGGGTTTTCACCATTTTTTATGGGGGTTTATGTGTTTTTATGTTTTTAAGGTTTTCTTCATTTTTTTCATCATCTTTGGGTATTTTTTTTATAGGGTATTTTGGGGTTTTTTATCAATTTTAGGGGTTTTTAAGGTTTTTAGGGATTTTGAGGTTTTTAGGGTTTTTAGGGCTTTATAGGTTTGTATGGGTTTATGGTTTTTTTGGGTTTTAGGGTTTTTTAATTTTTTTTGGGTTTTTGAGGTTTTAGTTTTTTTAATGTTTTTTTTTGGATTTAAATGGATCTAAGATTTATTAGTGGATTTTTAGGGTTTTAAGGGTTTTAGTGTGTTTAGGGGTTTTTATAGTTTTTAGGGATTTTTAGGGTTTCTGAGAACTATTAGGGGTTTTATTAGTTTTTACATTTTTATGGATTTCTTATGGATTTTCAAGATTCATAGAGTTTTTTATATTTTTGGGTATTTTTATGGATTTTCTAGAATTTTGTTCATTTTTTAGGTTTTTGGGGATTTTCAAGGGTTTTAAGGTTTTAGGTTTTTAACGTTTTTTAAGTTTCTAGGGAAAGGAAGATGTGAGGGTCGGGCTATTCCCGCCCCCCCGAAATTTATTAGAAAGAAAAAAGAGACACAACAGACAGGGGAGGGGAGGGGTCAAAAGACCCACACCCAAAAAACCCCTTACAACCCAAGACACAAAAGGCCCGAAAAAAAGAAAAATCAAAAAAAGAAAAATGAAAAGGCCAAACAACCACCACCATCATCCAGAATCAACCATCATCCAGCAGCTCACAGTTAACCAATGACCAGCATTCAAACTCAAATAGAAATCAGCATCCAGTAACAACATGATCATAAACCAAAAATTTAGCAACTCCCAACTCAGCAGCAACTAGCATCCAACATCACAATTTCCATCACCCAGCGCATTCCAGTATCCAACAACACTACAAAAAATCATCACAGCAATATAGCAGCAGCAACACGTCCAAAAAAACCATCCCCAACAACCAACAACACCAAAACCGACATCCCAACCAATCACAACTAGCAGCATGAAACCACAGCACGAGCACCACAACCAAACGCGGCCATCATCACCTCCCAGCAAAAAATGACCAGCAACTCCATACACACCATTTCTAGTAACTATCATGTTAACATGGACAACAGTGCCCACATCCATCATACCACAGTAGACAGTTCTCGAACCAAACCACAGTATTTAGCACCCCAACTTCAAGGACCAACACTAGTAGCAGTTCTCATCCCATCCATCCACATCCACAACGAAGTAGAACTTGTAATGCAGAGGATTCAATCCAGAAGATCCAGCAAAATAATCCATTGACAACCAAAAGGACTAGAACACAGAAAAACCAAATCAAAACCGTAGTAGTGGGAGGCGACCACAAATCTGAAGAACCAAATCGAGCAAGAAGCCATACCAGAGCGCATACCTGCATTGTAGACACCAGCAGAGATCTAGAGGCACCGAACCACACCAACGTGGCCAGGTCCACACCCGGAGAAGCCAGAATAGCCAGCCCACCCAGCCATGAGAACCAGATCCCGATCCACCTTACTGCCACCGCAACCATGCCACTCTATGCAAAGGCACCCCGAGGCAGCAAGCCAGAGGGGACAAACCACCAACAAGGCCAGATCCGCAAATATCTTTGTTGTTGGATCCCTCATTGTTGCTGAAACATCTGAGGAAGCACCAGATCGGCTAGCTCGGCCCTGATCCACAGAAGAATCCTAGTAAGGAATACAGCCACCGCAAATCTGTTTGCGATGCCACTTACCACAAACTGAGCGGCCCAAGCAGACCGCGCAACCTCCGAAAAAGCCAAATCCTGAGCACACAGAAGTCGATCCCTGCCTAGATCCGAGGCCAAACGTTCAAGCAGAGACATCTCTAGGGGATGCTGAGACCACCGAAAGCAGGAACCCACCACCGCCTTAGGGGTTTTTATGGTTTTATAGTTTTCTTGTGTTTTTAGGTTTTTTTTTGAGTTTTTTAGTGTTTTAAGGATTTTTTGAGTTTTCAAAATTTTGGGGATTTAAAGGGTTTGTAGAGTTTTTAGGGTTTTTGGGTATTTATGGAGTTTTAGAGTTTTTATTGTATTTAGGGGTTTTATTATTTTTATGAGGTTTATGGCCTTTTAGGGTATTTAAAGACTTCTAGGTTTTTTGTTGTTTAATTTTTTCTTCAAGATTTATGGTTTTTGTAGGGATTTTCAGGGGTTTTAGGGGTTTTATGTTTTTAGGGATTTTAATTGTTCTTTTAAAAAATTATGGTTTTTTGGGATTTTAGGGATATTGAGGGTTTTTGTGTTTTAAGGTATTATTTAGGTATTTTAGGGTGTTTAGCATTTTTTTTGTTTAGGGGTTTTAAGTTTTTTTTGTTTTTAAGGTTTTCTTAGGGGTTTTTATGTTTTTTAGTGTTTTTAGGTTTTTATTGATTTTTGGGAATATTTTAGGATTTTTAAGGTTGTTAGTGTTTTTATGGTTTTAGGGGTTTTACGTATTTTAGTATTTTTAGTGTTTTTTAAATTTTTTGGGATTTGTAAGGTTTTTTAGAGTCTTTTATGTTTTTTTGATTTTAAAGTATTTTTAGGGTTTTTAGTGTCTTTTAGGGATTTTGTGGGTTTTAGGGTTCTAAATGTTTATAGGGGTTTTTATAATTTTTAGGGGATTTGGGGTTTTTATGGTTTAAATAATTTTTTAGGTTTTTCAGGGTTTTTTAGGATTGTAACGTTTTCTTGGGGTTTTCATGATTTTTATTTTTTTTATTCTTTCTTGGGGTTTTAGTTATTTTTTTTATTTTTATGGGTTTTTAGGGTTTTAGGGATTTTGAGGTTTTCTAGTGTTTTATGGTATTTTCAAGGGTTTTTTTATGATTTTAGTGTTTTTAGGTTTTTAAGGGTTTGAAGTGTTTTCAGAATTTAAGGTTTTCTTTTTTGTTTTTAGGGTTTTAGTGATTTTTTATGTTTTTTGGGGTTTTTATGGTTATTTATTATTTTTTGGGTTTTAAGGGTTTTTAGTGGTTGTTTAGTGTTTTAGGGTTTTTATAGTTTTTCTGGATTTTTTTAGGGGGGTGGATTTTGAGTTTTTAAGGGTTTTACGGGTTTTTTAGAGTTTTTAACATTTTAGGGGTTTAAAGGGGTTTTAGAGTTCATTGTAGTTTTTAGGGGTTTATGGGTTTTATGTTTTAAAGGATTTTAGGTATTTTATGGTTTTTAGGGGTTTTAATGTCTTTTAGGATTTTTATCATTTTTTAGGTATTAGGGGTATTTTATTTTTTATGTTTTTAAGGTTTTCTGAATTTTTTTCATGGTTTTTAGGGATTTTTATGCTTTTCTATATTTTGAGGGATTTTTTAGGATTTTAATGTGTTTTAGGATTGATGGGGGTTTTATAGGTTTTGGGGGTTTTTTATATTTTTAGCAATTTTTTTAATTTTTATTAGATTTTAGGGTTTTTAGGGACTTGAGGTGTTTGGGGGTTTTAAAATTTTTATAATTTTCATGGTTTTAATGGGTTTTTCAGTTTTTAGATTATTTATTTTTTGGGGTTTTGTGTTTTTTAGATCTTTTAACATTTTAAGAGGTTTAAATGGATTTCAGATTTTTTTAGTAGTTTTTAGGGTTTTTATGGGTTTTTAGGGTTTTTATGGTTTTTAAGAGTTTTATTGTTTCCAGGCATTTTTAGGGGGTTTTAGGCGTTTTAGGGTCTTTTGGGGGTTTTATCAATTTTTATGTTTTGAGGGGTTTTCTGTGTTTTTATGTTTTTAATGTTTTCTTATGGGGTTTCAGCGTTTTTCTTTGTTTTTAGGTTTTTTATGTTTTTTGGGATTGTTAGGGCTTCATTAAGATTTGTTATGATTTTTTAGGGTTATTAAGTATTTTTACGGTTTTAGGTTTTTTAGGGGTTTTAGGTTATTGGGGGTTTTTATTATTTTTTTGGTTTTAGGGGTATTTAGGTGTTTTTTGTTTTTAAGGTTTTCATAGGGTTTTTCATTGTTTTCAGGGTTTTTTTTTATGATTTTAGTGTTTTTTAGGATTATTTTTTCGATTTTTATGGTTTTTATTGTTTTCAGGGATTTTGAGGATTTTTAGGGTTTTTAGGGATTTAGGGTGTGCATGTATTTAATGGTTTTTTGGTTATTTATGGGTTTTTTTAATTTTTGGGGGTTTTAAGGATTTTTAGAGTTTTTATAATTTTTAGGCATTTAAAGGGGTTTTAGAGTTTGTAGTAACTTTTTTGGGTCTTTATGGGGTTTTATTAGTTTATATTGTTTTTGAGTTTTTTAGTGTCTTTTATGGTTTTTAGGTATTTTATCATTTTTAGGTTTTTTAAGGGGTTTAAGTATTTTTAGGTTTTTATGGTTTTCTTAGGAGTTTTTAGGGTTTTATGGTTTTTTATGTTTTTATGTATTTTATATATTTTTTAGAATTTTTTATAGTTTTTACTGTTTCTATAGATTTTGAGGTTTTTAGGGTGTAGTGGTTTTAGTGTATTTTATGGATTTTATCATTTTTAGGATTTATGGGAAAGGAAGATGCGGGGATAGACTATTTTTGGTCCCCCCAAATTGGATAAATAAAAAACTAACGCCACAACACAAAAGGATGGGCGGGGCCTAACAGCTCACACCTGAAACCCTAACACAACCAATAATCCAAACCCCAAAAGTGTCCAGAAACACAAAAGAGAATGAGTCAGTCAGTGTCGCTGCCAATGTCATCCAGATCCACACCAAATGATGCAATACTTGCACCAAGACCAGTATCCATGTCAGGAAAGCAAAAATATTAGTCAACTCCTGCATCTAGGGATTCCCATCCCGACTCATATTTGTCCTGCATTTTGAGAATAACCAGAGTATCACTATGGAATTCTCCTTCTATGAATTTCCCAAAGGCCACTCCCGCTTGTTAACTTTATATTTCATCTTGGCCGCCTTGGAGGCGGCCCGGGTCACCATGGGTCGTGGATGAGCAGAGTAATCCTTATACTGCCTCTTTTTTGGGGGGTAGAGATGGAACCATCCTCATGAGCTACCTTCGCATGTAAAAATCCATCACTTACCATACTTTAGGCCCCTTTGTTACCATCCTTGCTTCCTGTCCCAAGAGATGCTCCATCCCCTATTTGATGCTTTTTTCTTTCCTCCTTGGACCTGGACATAGCAGCCTTTATCCTGCGGTCATCCTCAGCAAACCTCTCACCATGTCTTTTGGCCTCATCCTCAAGGGGGAAGCATTCCCATTCAACCATCAAAATATCATGGACAAGACCAAAGTGGTCTTTAGAACAAGGGACACCATAAACATCTATGCCCTTCTGCAAGTCCAGGGACAACCCACCTTCATCAGTTTTGGGATGCGGTAGAGGGAGCCCAGCCAAGTCCTCCACATAAGCAGTGCCGGAATTGGACTCCAGTGGAGGAAGTCCATCCAAACCTTCCCCATGAATAGAGCCAACCTCATCATCATGGGAACCTCGCACAACCCCCATGTCAACCCTCTCCACGTCACCACTCCCATTGGTCAACACCAGGGGGTCTATGCTCTAACTGGGGCATCCCTCTTCAAGATCAAGGGTCTGATCCTCTACCAAGATCATCTCCTGTCGAACCATAAGCATCTCCCACCCATCCCCAACTCTCATATCTAGCCCATCCACCTCCCACTGCTTAGGCTATCCCCCTGTAAAGAATCATCACCAAGCGTCTCTACTGAGGCTATGCCCAGAAACCTATTTGACAGAGCGACATAATTTGCATCCAGCGATAGGCTACTACTGGTTCAACCACTGCCCTTCCTCCAGTCACCCATGAATTACATTAGGGGGACCTTCTAATGGTCATGCCCAGTCCAGTCTACCTTCTCATCCACATTCTTATGCTATTTCCCACTCCCTAAGAGATCAACACTTCCAACATTCTTAGCAATAAAAATCAGGTTCCTCCCTTCGACCGTGCTCACCACCTTAGTGTCAGCATCTCTCGATCCTGAAACATTCCAAGCCAAATTCAAAATAAAGCCACCCAAATCAACTAATTCCACCTCCAGATCAGTCCCAATAATCAAATCTGTCTGGAGATGATCAAAGACCGCAACAACCAATTTCTGATTGGATAAAGGCTCGGTCACTCCCCTAACCTCTTTCACTTTCACCAAATTCTGCTTACTGTCACCAGGCCCAAACTGAGCCAGGTTTACGCCACTCCTACTAGAGGCAGCACAACCGCCAGTCTGAACATTATGCCCAATATTTTAATAGGAATAGCATAAGGTAGTCCATGATTCAAAAATAACAGGTTGCTTCCAACAGAGTTCCTCCTCCACAACAATCCAAACAGAATCCACCAGATCCTTTGAAGCATCAACCTCAATGACGGCCCTTGGGGAAAAAGGATTGTAGAGGGACCACTTCTTGCTATCCAAGCATAGGAACCTCCCCACCAGATTCCCTATCATTGAAATTATATATTTATTTTAAAACGGGATGGAAATTTTGGGAAACCTAACCCAAGTTGCAACCATCAGGGTGTTATGCTTCAGATGAAAGTCAAAGCTCTACTAGAAAAGGGAGAAGCACATGCCATTACAGCTTGGAGGTGACACGGACCAGGTGAGAATCAGATCCTCCCAGACCCAAAGTGAATCATTATGCGAGAGTATTATACCAGACCTACTATTACGTGATCCTAAATATACCAAATCTCATAAAAAACTAGTCAAAAGTGTCCACCAGGGGGAGCCACCTTAGGAACCTCGCAACCAGTGTCAAACTACGAAGAGTTGAGGCATCGTTGAACTCCTGGAGTGAAAGAGGGAGCTACGGTCGACCTTCAAAAAGATCCAGAACCTTTTGGAAAAGCACCATCTTTGGGGATGATGACAACAAGTCAGGTGATTAGAAAGGAGTGAAAGAGCGGTCCTCAGAGGGAGGACCCTCCCCCGCAGAGTGGGGGAGAGGTGCTTGGACCGCCTTCATATTCAATATTTTTTTGGGTTTTAGGGTTTTTTTTTCTATTTTTAGTGTTTTTCTAGTTCATAGAATTTTTAAGGGATTTTTTGTTTTTTTAAAAAAATTAGTGGTTTAAATAGTTTTTAGAGTTTTTATTAGTTTAGGGTGTTTATTTTTTTTTGTTTTTATGTGTTTTTGGGTTTTTAGGCTCTTTTAAGGGTTTCTATACTTTTTAGCATTTTTTAGGGTTTGGTGTGTTTTAATTTTTTTTATATTTTGAAGGTTTTCTTATAATTTTCTAGTGTTTTAGGGTTTTTACATTTTTTTATATATCTAAGAATTTTTATAATTTTTAGGTTTTTATGGATTTAAGGGATTTTTAGGGTTTTTATGGTTTTATGGTTCTTTAGGAATTTAGGTTTTTTTGAGTTTTATATGGTTTAAAGGTTTTTAAGAGGTTTCAAAATTTTTGGGGGATTAAATTATTTTTATAAAATTTATTGGTTTTTTGTGTACTTATGTTTTTTATAGTTTTTAAGGCTTTCAGTGGTTTTTATGGTTTTCTGGGATTTTAGGGTTTTTAGTGTTTTTATTGTTTTTAGGTTTTATAGGGCTTTTATGGTTTTTACATTTTAGGGATTTTTAGTATTTTTATGGGGTTTTAGGTATTTTTTGGGGGTTTTTTGGTTATTGGGATTTTTTAGGGTTTGAAGTGTTTATTAGGTTTTTAGGGGTTTTAACAGTTTTTTAGGTTTTCTTAGGGATTTTCATGGTTTTTAAGGTTTTTAAATTTCATAGGGATTTTTAGGAATTTTTTGGATTTTATCGTTTTTTAGGATTTTGAGAATTTTTCAGGTTTTTAGGGAATTTTTTATTGTTTTTAGGGTTTCTTAGGGTATTTTGGGTTTTTTTGGCTTTAGGATTTTTTAAGTTTTATAGGAAAAGAAGACTCAGTACTAGGCGTACTTGGTCCCTCAAATTTATTAACAAAAAGTACAAACATATTTTTACAAGGAAGATTTACAAAAGTATGTGTCAAATTCACCCTTCATATCTAAGCCCACATATGAAACACAACATTGTGTGATAAAAAAGACCACATCGAGCTTCTTTACACAAGGGCTTTATTGTTGGGTGCATCAGCCACCATGTTCGTCTCCCTATATGCATGTGCGACATTAAGGGTGAGTTACTAGGAGTCATTGAGAAACTCAATACAATGTGGGAGAATTCCCCAAGGGACTCTCTTGGACTTGTTATTCGGAGCATCCACTGCAAGCATCGAGTCTGATTCAATGTAGACTAGTTTCCACCCGAATTGGACTGCAAACTTGACCGTCTTCACCATAACCATGAGTTCAGCCTCATACGCAAATCCATTTCCAATGAAGTGAAAAAATAATCCTTTTAGAAAGCCTTGGGGTGTTCTAAAGACTCTGTAATAGTCCAAGGGGTCGAGAGAACCCAAATTCGGATCGTCCACATTCACATTAATCCGTGATGGGATCATGGGAATCCATCAAATAAAAGTCATCAAATATAGTTTTCCCTCCTTCCAGAAGCTCTAAGAATATGAAGAGTAATTAAATGAATGATATAATTATCCATCAAACCTGTTTGGATGTAGGATGCCACTAGGAAAGCCCTATGGATGGCCACAACTCCAACATGAACAAAACTCCTTTTATTTTCAAATGCAGCTGCATTAGGAGCTACCCAGACTTGGGAGATGAGGGAACCAGACAAAGGGAGAAGTAGGTTGTAAACTCAGTCACTAAAATTCAGAGCAAATATTTTTCACCATAGGTCCACTGAATGGCAGTATAAAGAAATATGAAACCCAAATATATCCTGAGTATAAGACTAAAGGTTGGCTATATATTTTCACCAAATAAATAGGTACAAGTGTACCCTCCTCGGCTTGCATGCATAGATGAGAAGCTGAGGAAAGTTATAGCTCATTTTTTCAGATGATCATGCATAGGAAATATGTACTTACAGAGATTCTGTAGAAGTATGTGCATGGAAGGATTAATGAAGGACTTCTGAAATTTATATAGCCAAGTTGTTGAATTAATGCCTTGTAGATTTTGGTATCGATAGAAGTCTCTAGTGTTATGAATCCCAACTAGACTCATCTTCCATCTGAGGGTTTCAACATCAATGAAATTGTACCCTACACTTGCAAAAAAATATGAGCAAGTAAATCATAGTGAACTCCCCAATACTCTACTATAAGTTATCTATAGATATTTTCTGTCTACTGGGAGGAGGCATCACTGACTCAAAAAGGGGATTGTCTAACTAGGTGGTCATCCAACAATTCAAATTGGACTGTTTATAGACAACCCATTTTGAGTAGAACATAATGTCTTTGAAAGAGGACTTAATAGAAGTCCATGTGGAATATGGGATATACCCTGATAATCCATTGATGATCATTTTATTTAATCTATCATGTAAAAAATCCAGGCCTTCTTCTTGATAAGTGATCAAGTTCTAGGTGAATTTTTCAACAAGAACATCATTAAATTTCTTGATATCCTTGATACCCATTCCACCCTTGTCAACTGGTTTAGTGCAGTCTTTATAGGAAACTATAACAAGATTCCTTTCATTAATATTTCACATCTAAGAGATGTTCCTTATCTTGGATTGAATTCTTCAAATGAGAGATAAAATCCATCTATAAATGGAGAAGGCATGTATGAACATTGAGGTGATTACGAAGCTGATCAAGCATACCCTACCCACCTAAGAAAAATATTTCCCTTTACATTTCGAAAGCTGGTTGACGATCTAGATTGAAATGGTCTCAAGATTGCAGCTCTTGACTTTTCCCCGAAAAATAGGAATACCAAGGTATTTAAAGGGTATTAATCCCCTTTTTACCCCAAGAACTTTGTCAATTATATGTTTTCAGGAGGTTGATATTCCTTTTCCAAAGACCATCGAGGTCTTTCTCAAGCTAATTGATTTTCCTACCACCTTTTCATAGTGATGAAAGATCTTCTTAATGGAAGCTAAGGTTCCCTTGATGGATTTCCATATGAGAAGGATTTAATCCGCATAAAACTGAAGAGAGGGAATATATAGATCATTCCATGAAATTATCGGCCTATAAATACTATATTCGGAGAGGTCAATAATGAAATGACTTAGATAGTCCTGAGTAATTTCAAAGAGGATTCCTGGGATTAGGGACCCTTTCCAAACACCGTGAGAGCATTTATCAATTCAATTTTGGGATTTGTTGATAAGAATTGAGACTCTGTAACTTGTCATCATGGTGGAGATCACCCTTATAAAATTAGAGTAAAACTCATACTAATTAAGGACTTTAGAGATAATTCTCCACTTTATAGTGTCAAAATCCATCGATATGTCTAGATTAAGAGAAAAGTTCCCATATTTTTATTCATTCCACATGATATTGATACCTTTTGAAGAAATGTAGAGACAATTTTGTATACTCCTCCTAGAAATAAACCTGAATTGATTTGGTGTGATGATATTCTGTATAAACATACCCAACCACATAATCAGAATCCTACTGATGATCTTTTTAATGGTGTTTCCAACAGAAACTAGATACAATTCTTTTATATCAATATCATTCTAATCCATTGGAATTAAGGTAATGAGGTTAGAATTAATTCCCTAGGGATAGATTTGGAAATAAAAAACTCCCTAATTTCATTTGTGACCTCCAAATACATGAAATCCTAATAGAAAATTAAGAATTTATTGATAAAATTTTCTAAACTCACTGCACTATCCATTTTCAATGAGTACAGGGCCTTTTTGACATATTCTTCAAAGTGGGGAGTATTTAATGTAATATTTTAATGCGCATTCAAACAAAGAATAATAGAATAAAAAATATGAGTATTATCCCCACTTCCATCATCATTGTAGAGAATCTTGAAGTACTTTATAACAGAACATTAGATTTCATTCTTGAATGTAAGAAGATAACTATTTATGCAGATGGCATATGGTCCCCTCTTGACTTTTTTTCCATATGCAGCTGATGGTAGAACTTGGATTTTGTATACCCTTCTTTGATCTATTTAAAATTAAATTGATTGAGATATAGAAGATCGTCCTACTTAGTATGAAGTTGAAGCTCTTCATGGGAGCATAAATTCAGCTACTGGTTCAAAATCAAGAAATTAGACAGTTGATGTTCAGCAGCTTTGATATCCTCAAAAATCTTGAAAAATGAGTCATTACTCCACTCCCTCAGTATAACTTTAATTTTATTTAAGCCTGGAGTCCACATTATAGTGGGGTCTACCAACATATATTCAATTCCATCCATTGATCACCACCTCCCGCATCCTGGAATGGTGAGCCAAGAATTTTTAAATTTAAAGGTAATTGAAGATGACCTCATGTTGTCCATATTGATGTCAATAATTAAAGGATTATGATCTAGATTAAATTTGGGTAAAGTGAACCTGGATAGAGAAATAGGGGAACCCTAGTCACTGATATGAGATAATAATATATTAATATTACTTCCCTAACTTTCATTAACGGTGAATCTACCCCATGTGAACTCATCTCCAGCAATGGGAGCCTTAGTGAGGTTAATGATCAATACATCGAGAAAATTCATTAGAAAAAATTATTGAGATGTGAGATACAATATTTTCATCTGAAATCAGAATAGTATTAAAGTCAGCAGTGATAGTCCAATTCTGATCCATGACTTCATTCAGCTGTAGGAATTTTCCCCAAAGATCCCTTCTTATGATATATCGGCTGAATGCATACACAAAACAGAGGGAGATTTAATCATAATGAAATAATACGGAATGGGAGATAAGCTGAGGGATCATATAAAATGAGAGGACATGGATGTCATCATGATTATGCACCCATAATGTTTCCACATCATCCTCATATATATTCTATGAGACATAAGAGTGCCCAAGAGAAGAACAGTTAAAAGCCTTCATGTTCTCAAAGTTTATCTTATGTACCATAATTCCAGCAATCATTGGACTGTTGGATATAAGAAACTACCTAAGGATTGTGGCCATGGGATAATTACCAGTCCCTTGGAAATTTCAAAACATTATCTTCTTTAATTCGGAGTCCTGGACCTTGGGTGAGAAGAGTCCAATTTCGTTGGATTAGTGCGGGAAGGGATTCCCTTAACATTATTATTTATTCCCTTTTTCATCGTCCTTCCTAAAGGCTTATTGAGTTGTTTGGATTCTCTAAATTCATCCATCCATTAAATATACTCAATTGATTGGGTATCTTCATCATCCTCACCTTCAACTGTATCATCCCATTATTGACCACTACAGGGGGTGAATTGATTGATAAAAGATACTCATTTTTTGGGTGGTTCACCAATCGATGTTCTTTTGGAAGCATTGTCTGCAGACACTAGTACAAAAGATTCCCCACTAGGATTACTAATTTCATAAAAGGAATCAATATTCAGTGTGCTGTCATGATGGGTGGATGCCTCTAACTCTCCATAGGTCACATGAAACCCATGAAACTGCATGATGTGATAGGGGAAATTATCTTCCTGAACTGAGGAAGTACGGGAGGAATAGGTAGTGATTTCCATATTCTTGAGATTTATGCACTTCCCATTAAGGTTATGAGCTCCAAGACTAGATACCTCCATCACTGCATTGTGATGAGAGGTACATATCTCATCAACAAGAGCACTAGCAGCTTCCATCCCATTGGAAGGGTAGGGGATCTTGTGATCAAATAAAGTGTGAGCAGTTGGAAATAAAAAACTAATTATGGGGAAAAATGTTAATAATAGATGTAAAATGTCTTTATATGTCACTGGGAAGCACAACAGTCCTGGGTTTAGGAATTATTTTAATATGAGGGGGAGTGTTCATAGTGGTATCAGCAGGATAGTCCCCAGCCATATCAGGTTAGTCCAGATCAAGAGAAAAGTTCAACTCTTTAGGTTGAATAGGAACTCTTAAATCTAGCTCAAGGTCGGAGTCAACAACAATCACAAGAGTCATCTGATTAGAAGAATTCATAGGGGGAGTCATCTAATTAGTATTTGTGTTTGGAGAAGGAATTGTAGCAAAAAAGTGCCTAGGCAACTATCCATATACTCAAATATGGAGCTGTCTGTCACATTAATCTTCTCCGGTGGGGGATCTAGATTGGGAGGCTCAGTATTGAATGAGTCGTTCTAACCCATAGGGATATTGGGTCCCTGTAGTGAGACTTTAGGATTTACATCCTTAATGTGGTTATTAGAGGGATTAGTGTTTGAGGGACTAAGGACCTTTTACTTAGCTTTCCCAGTTTTCTTCCAGTGGGTGATGGAATCTTTCCCACAAAGATTACAGACATTAAATTCCTTCATCCTTATATATTCATAGAGTATATGACCAAAGAAATTTTAGTTGAAGAAAAATTTGGGCCTTCTTTCATATTGGATTTCAATAGTGAGGTCTTCCTCAAGTGTATTGAGGAAAACCTCCTCAAGAAGAGTTCTTCCCATGTCAACCTCAACTAGAACTCTAGAATAATACCCATATCTCGGGTTGTCAACATCCCTATCAATTCTGATCTATAATCCTACCAAAGAGGTGATGTCCCACAAGATCAGAGGATTCCAGTAAAACCAGTTCAACTGACAAATACATATCCAAACCTGAGTGAAGATATTCTTAACACTGGAGGGATTGAAATTTCGATCCCTGTCATGGATATAGAGAATAGATGGCTTGAGATTGAGGGTTCCAAATATTCATTCCATACTTTTCTAGTCATCATAGGGAAACACAATATAGTAATAAACCCTTCCCATAGTGGTCATCTTCCATTTTTTGAACCCGCAAATTCTAACAGTACACTTGGAAAGATCACCAAATCACTAAATATGTTCCCCTTTCTAGATCATAACTCTAGAAATGAAGGGGAATTTTTATACGCTCATACATTCCTCCACCACCTCATGATTAATAGAGACATTCATCCCACACCATTTTATTGAAAACATGTTATGTAGATGGAACACTACAGTTAGAGAAAGAGAATGAATCTGTTGCTTTCACAACCTCTACAAAGTTCTTCTTCGGTCCAGGTTCTTTAGAAGCCTTGCAACGATCAATTGTCATTGAGATGCTAAGATTGTAGAGTAATAAAAGTTATTTATTCCCAAAAAATTCATGATCTGTGGCCGAATATGATTCCTTGAAACCATAAGAACTTAGAAGATTAGATCATACCCAAACCTGAAGATTACAAGGAGCCCTTCCACGATCACTACACCTGGTCAATTCCAATGGAGAACAGACCAAATTTGTGACCATTAAATCATAGGTATTCAAGATCTTGTTAGCCACATGATCCTCGTGATTTCATGCACCCCTTCCTTGCTCCACCATCTTTATTTCTTTGAAATTTAGGGTTTTAAAAAAATTAGTTTATTAAAAAAAATTAGGGGTTTAAATGGATTTTAAAGTTTTTAGTGGTTTTAGGGGTTTTATAGTTTTTATGAGTTTTTAATATTTTTAGGGGGTTTATGGTTTATAGTTATTTTAGGGTATTTTTAGGGTTATTTAGGATTTTTATAATTTTTCTTATTTTTATGAGTTTTAAATGTTTTTAGGATTTTACGGGTTTCTTAGTATTTTTAGGGTTTTTAGGGTTTTTGAGGGTTTCTAGAATTTTTTAGGGTTTTAAAGTATTTAAAGTTTTCATCATTTTTAGGGGTTTCAGGATTTTCTGTGTTATTAGGTTTTTTAGGTTTTCTTAATGGTTTGTAAGGTTTTAGGGGTTTTTATGAATTTAGGAAATTTTTTGGTATTTTTTAATATTTTTATGGGTTTTAAGTTTTTTTACATATTTGTAGGGTTTTAGGGTTTTTTTGGGTTTTTGGTTTTTGGTTTTTTTGGGGGTTTTAATGTTTCTTGAGTTTTTTAGGGTTTTAACATTTTTTTATAGTTTATATTGTTTTAGGGGTTTAAATGGTTTTTAGAGTGTTTAGTGTTTTTAGGGGTTTTAGGTTTTTATGGTTGTTAGGTGTTTTAATGGATTTGGGGGGTTTATGATTTTTAGGTCCTTTTAGGGTTTTTCACTTTTTTATGTTTTTTAGGGGGTTTAAATGTTTTTATGGTTTATGGATTTCTTAGGGTTATTAGGGTTTGTTACATTTTTATAGATTTATTGGGATTTTTAGGGATTTTATGGTTTTTAGGAATTTTAGTTATTCTTAGGGATTTTGTGTCTGAGGGTTTTTTAGGTTTTTTGTTTTAGGATTTCTTTAGGTTTTTAAGGTTTTTGTCTTGGATTTTTTAAGTTTTTTGGGTTTTTTATGTCATTAGATTTTTTTAGAAATTTTTATATTTTTATGTGTTTTTAGGTTTTTGAGGAACATTGAATGTTTTTATGATATTTTTTTGGGGTTTTAGTAGTATTGTGGGTTTTTGGGTTTTGAGGGGGTTTTAGGGTTTTGAGGGGTCTTAAGCATTTTTCGAGTTTTTAATCATTTTAAAGGCTTTAAAGGGTTGAAAGAGTATTTAGTCATTTTTTTGGGTTTTTATGGGTTTTTTGGGGTTTTTATAGTTTTTAGCAGTTTTACAGTTTTTAGAGGGTTTTAGGGTTTTTAGGGAATTTTTAGGGGTTTTAGAATTTTTTTATGTTTTTATGGTTTTCATAGGTTTTTTCCAGTTATTCAGGGTTTTTATTTTTTTGGATTTTTTTGGGATTTTTGAGGATTATTATATATTTTATGGATTTTGAGGGTGTTTAGTGTTTTTAGGTGGTTTAGAATTTTCTAAGAATTTTTATGGTTCTTGGGGTTTTTATATTTCTAGGTATTTTTGGTGCTTTTTAGGATTTTTATGGGTTTTAGGGTTTCAACGGATTTGTTAATTTTTTGGGATGTTTATGGTGTTTCTAGTTTTTTAGGGTTTTAATGGTTTTTATATTTTTTTAACATTTTAAGGGATTAAAGGGGTTTAATAGTTTTTATGGGTTTTTAGGGTTTTTATTGTTTTTAGGGGTTTTGTGGTTTAAGGGATTATAGGGGTTTTAGTGTTTTTTGGGTTTTTAGGGTCTAAAGTTTTTTCATGTTGTTAATATTTTCTTTGGGTTTTTTATATTTTTAAGTGTTTTTTACATTTTCATGTATTATTAGTGATTTTTTAGGATTTTTATGGGTTTTTAGGGTTTTAAGGGGTTTTATGGGGATTTTTTGGTTTTAAGGTTTTTATAGAGTGAGGTTCTTTTCAAATTTTTAGCGTTTTTACGTTTTTTAGGGTTTTTAAGTGTTTTTAGGTTTTAATTGTTTTATAAGGGAAAGGAAGATAAGGGGGTCAGGATATTCTAGACCCCCAAAATTTTTTAGAAAAAATACACATCAGGTTCAAACAACCCAAACCCAAAGGGAATCCCAAAAAAAGGAAAACAAAGAATGAAAAGGACACATCAACCAAAAAAACAAAAACACAGAACCAGCTTCAGCACCACGAAGCCACAAGCACAAACCTTCAACAGTCCCAATTAGAATCACCATCACATCATCAATCCACAAGAATTATCATCACCTTCATCACCTCCCAACCAATCAAAAACCGGTATCCAGTAGCACCTTCATCTCCTCCAAGATGAGCAGCAACCAGTAGCCAGCAACATAGTTTTCTGCATATCACCACACCATTTTAATCAACAATCGCGTCCTTTCCAGGAATATCCACCGCCAGTATCATAGAACCACCAAAATCCAAGTCATAAGTCTCACTTTCACCACCTTCAATCCCATCAGCTTTCAACAACTCACACCAATTAGCACAACCAGGAACACATCTGCAGCACCCAAAGGTCAGACCAACACCCCTCAACAGAACCAATATCCATCATCCACACTGAGTCATGACCAAACCAGCTACAAAAGATAATACCACAGTCCAACATAAAATCCATAACGCAGCACATAACATGCCCTTCATCGACGGCTTGAGGGGAAACCAACACCCACACCCAGAACCCAACCGCAACACCCAACGCAGTATCCAGCACCACTCAATAGTACCCAAATCCAGCATCCGCAACGATTCACTACCAACACAACCACAAAACAAAAGAGCATAGTCTAGAAAAGAATCCATAGTGCAACATAACATAATGAGCCCTTCAGCAACATCATGAAACAGATCCAAAAGAGAGAAACCAAGAATTCGAACCTTCATCTTCCGCACAAAATGATGCCAAGCCAATCTCATCTACTCCTCCAGCAGCCTCTGATTAGAACTAAAAGCATTTACTTAACTTTTCACAAGGATTTTAGGGGATTTTATTGTTTTTAATGATTTTATGAGGTTTTATGGGTTTTTGGGGGTTTAAGATTTTTTATAGTTTTTATAGTTTTTTTGTATTTTGGAAAAATTATATATTATAAAACAAGAAAATGAATTAAAAAATATTTTTCCCAAAGGTAAAAATAGGGTTCACCCCTGAGAATCTCCAAGACCAACCAAACACAAGAGAACTAAGGAAGGATTCTAAATAGACCATGGAATAAAGAAAACTAAAATACCTAAGAACATAATGAATCCCATTAGTCAGTAGCCGAATGAAAAACACAAACACATAGAATCGTCTCCACTCTGTCATAGCACCACACCCAATAAGGTAGTGGTCAACAAAATAAGAAAAAAAGTCACTGCCACCCTTAGTTCATGAACCCAGAAACTAGCTACTCCATCCAATGACCAACAACACACAAAACATTAAGGAAACCATCCAATAGCCAACAAAATACTAGCCCAGTGTACAATACCCACTAAAATTTCCTAAAAAAATAGAGCAGCTCACATACCCGAGACCGTAAGATATCAAGGAGCAACACAACCAAGAGAATCATATATGACTGGAGGCAAAACAATACCCACACTGAAAATCCATTAATGGAAACCCAAGAAACACTTGCAAGCACACATGCATGCACCACCTTGTAAAATTTTTAGGTTTTTAGGGGCTATATATTTTTTTAGTTTTTAAGGGTTTTAATAAGATTTTTAGGGTTTTTAGGGGTTTTTAGGGGTTTTTATGTTTTTTAAGAGTTGTTTTTAGGATTTTTATGTTTTTTAGGGTTTTAGGGATTTTGAGGGTTTTATGGTTTTTAGGGGTTTTAGGGTGTAGTGTTTTTTATGTATTTTAGGTATTTTAGGTGTTTATATGTTTTAATGTTTTTCATATGGTTTTTAGGATTTTATGAATTTTAATGTTTTTATGGATTTTTTCGGATTTTTATTATTTTTTGGGTTTCAGAGATTTTGAGGGTTTTAGGGTTTTTAAGGGTATTTTGGTTTTTTGGGGGGTTTAGGTTTTGTTTTATGATTTTTAGGGTTTTCAAGGATTTTTAGAGTTTTTTATGGTTTTAATGGGTCTATAGTTTTTTAGAGTTTTATTGTGTTTTAGGGTTTTGTGGGTTTTCAACTTTTATCAATTTTTTTATGGTATCTTAGGGTTTTAAGGTCTTTTTATGATTTTTTAGGTTTTTTTGTGTTTTTAGGTTATTAAGGTTCTAAAGTGTTTTGAGGTTTTATGGTTATTAAGGTTTTTATAGGTCTTTCTAGTGTATTTAGTGTCTTTTACATTTTTTGGGATTTTAAGGATGTTTAGGGTTATATGGTTTTAAATGTTTTTAGGGGTTTTAACATTCTATAGGGTTTTTAGGTATTTTTTTGTTTTAGGTTTATAAGTATTTCTGAAGTGTTTACAAGGATTTTAGGGTTTTTAGTTTTTAGGGACTTTATGGATATTTTTAATATTTATATGGGTTTTTAGTTTCTTTAGGTATTTTGGGGGATTTTATGGTATTTAGGGGTTTTATGGTTTCTTTAGGGTTTTTACGGGTTTTTTTTTTTGAGTTTTCTACGATATTAACTTTTTTTGATTTTATTAATGTTTTTCATGGAATAAAGCCTTTTTAGAGTTTTTAGTGGGTTTTTATAGGTTTTTAGGGCTTTTAATGTTTTTAGGGATTTTTATAATTTTTAGGGGATTAGGTGTGTCATGGACTTTTAGGGTTTTTATTGTTCTTAGGGTGTTTATGTGTTTTTAAATTTTTCCATTTTTCATAGGGTTTTTATGTTTTTAGTGATTTTTTAGTGTATTTTAGTATTTTATGATTTTTATGGGTTCATGTATTTGGGGGGGGGTGAGGTATGGTTTTTAGGGTTTTTATCATTTTTTAGGTTTTAGGGGTTTTAATTGTTTTTAGGTTTTTAATGTTTTGTTATGGTATTTTACAGGTTTTTCGGTTTTTCTATGTTTTTAGGTATTTTTTTTTTAAGGAATTTTAATGTTTTTACGATATTTAGATGTTTTGAGGGTTTTAGTGTCTTTATGTTTTTAGGGGTTTATTGTTTTCTTTTGTTTTTAGTTTTTATTAGTTTTATAGTGTTTTATGGTTTTTTAGAGTTTTTTAATGTTTTAGGGCAAGGAAGATTCGAGGGTCGGGCTATTCCCGGCCCCCCAAATTTATTAGCAAAGAAAAAAGAGACACAACAGACAAGGGAGGGGAGGGGTCAAGCGACCCACACCCAAAAACCCCTTACAACACACGCAAAAAAAGAAAATCAAAAAATAAAAACAATAGAGAAGAAAACACAAACAACCAAGCAGCCACCTCCATCATCCAGCATCAACCAGCATCCAGAAGCTCACAGGTAACAAACGACCAGCATCCATACTCAAAAAAACCATCATCCAGCACCTCCTAGCCAAAATCCCTTAAAAAAACACACCCAAAGACCGCAAAAACAAGGAAAATCAAAAGAAAAAAAGACACAACACCAAACCCACAACAACTTCAGCACCTTCTCAGCCAATTCCAATAGTCTGCAGCACCATCACCCCTTTATCACTTCCCATCCAAGCAGAATACAGAATCCACATCTCATAGCCAAGTAGCGATCAACGTCCAATCTCACATGTTCCAGCAACCAACACCTACTCACCAAGAAGCTCTTCCATAAGAAGTTCAATCATCCAGTATTCACCAGCAACCAGCAGGTCACAACCAACCAAATACCAGCATCCATACTTACACAGACCAGCATCCAGCACCGTCTCACCAAGAAGATCCACCGCCATCAGCATAGAACCACTCAGCAGAACCCATAGCTAGCATACACATCGAACCACAACCAAACCGTCTTCACCACCACACTGCAGAACAACAACCCTCGCCAAGCACTAGCATACATAACCAAAGACCATCACCCACAAAGAATCACATCCAAACCAACCATTGCACAGAAAACTACAGGTAGAAACCAAACCGCAGCACTGAAGCAACTCCCGCTCAGAAACCCAATACAAGTTCATCTTCCCAAGAAACCAGTAGCAACCTTTAACAAATGATATCACCGAAACACTAGCATTAACAACAAAAACATCACCACCTCCAAGACAACCAGTCCCAAACAACTTGCAGCACAAAACACAACAACCAGCACATCCAAAACTATCATCTTCCAAGGGAATGCAGCTCCACATCCATAAATCATGGCCATTAGACCAAACCACATCCAACATTCCACACCTCATAGAAAATTTAACCACATACCACCAGCAAGAACGCATCAAAACTCGTCTATACCATTTCAAAAAAACCAGATGATTCATAACCAACATCACAATCAAAAAATAAGAGTACATGGAATGCCAAAAGGTCCGACCAGAGCTAGCGTCAACATCATGGAGCGGAGACGAAGCCGAGAGATTAGGAAGAGCACACACCTGCATCAGCTTCATGAACCGAGGAATAGATCGACTCAGAATATAATACAACCCTTCAACAGCGCGGGACCGGGAATCAGAGAGTTGAAAGTAGAAAAAGTCATCGATGCCTTTCGCCTTTAAGATGAAGAATCCTATTGAAGACTGCTTGCCTCCCCGATTGAGGATCACCACAGTCAAAACCAAGGATCTTGAGACCCAAGAAACAGATTCCAGATCTATCTTGCCCGCATCACACCGCTGCATGAATCCATCCAAAACGAAGCCAAAATGTACTGAGGAACACCACCAGAGCCCAGATATGTCGAGGAGAGTCCCCGATGCCCGCAAACGCGCCTCTAGCCAAACGAAAACCACTTCATCCATACCTCTATAGCTCTGGAGAGCGTGATCCATGAGCCGCTTGAAAGAGGCCGAGAGCACCAATCTACGCTGGCAAGAAGCCCCGCTGCCAAACGCTGCATCCGCATCATATCGCAAGGTCTTGAAAGGAGTAGCGAAGCCGCTGAGAAGCGTTCTAGGAGGGGCTCCTGGGAAATGAAAAAACCCGAGAGAACCTGGTGAGAGCGTTGGAATCTTCCTCTTATAGTTTTTAGTATTTTCTACATTCTAATGAATTTTTACATATTTTTACAGAATTTTATGGTGTTTGTGGTTTTTTTGGGTTTTTAGGGTTTTTTTGAGTTTTTTAAGGGTATAAATGTTTTTTTATTTTTTAAATTCTTTAGGTGTTAAATGGTTTTTAGAGTTTTTAGTGGTTTTAAGGTTTTTTATGGGTTTTTATGGTTTTATGGTTTTTAGGGATTTTATGTGTTATTTGGTTATTTTTATGGTTTTTTGGTTTTTTAGTGTTTTTTAGGTTTTAAGGGTTTTATGTGTTTTTTGATTTTTTTAGTTTCTATTATGGTTTTAGGGTTTTTAAGTGTTCTATGTTTGTTTTTATTTTTAGTGTTTTTTTTATTTTTTATGGATTTTAGTTTTTTAATAGATTTAGGGGGTTTTAGAAGTTTTTTGACTTTTTAGTGTTGTTTAGGGTTTTTAGATTTTTGAATATTTTTACTGGTTTTATGTGTTTTGAGGTTTTTATGGTTTTATTAAGACTTTTTATGGTTTTTTTGTTTATTTAAATTGTTAATGATTTTTAGTTAATTTCATGATTTTTATGGATTTTAGATATTTTCAGGGGTTTTGGGATTTTAGAAATTTTAATGTTTTTTTTTGCTTTTTAACATCTGTAGAATTATAGGGGTTTAAAGGTTTTTTATTGTGTTTTTAGGGTTTTTATGGGGTTTTTTAAGGTTATTATAGGGTTATATGGTTTTAATGTTTTTTTAGGTTTGTAGTTCCATATTATGGTTTTTATGGTTTTTAGTGTTTTTAGGTCTTTTATGGGTTTGAAGTGTTTTTGGATTTTTATGGTTTTATTTTTTTTTTCCAGGGTTTTGTTTGATTTCAGTGGGTTTTTTTGGGATTTATCAGGGTTTTAATATTTATTTTAGTTTTTAAATATTTTTAGGGATTTTAAGGGTTTTAAACGTTTTAGTGGGTTTTAGGATTTTATGTGATTGTACTATTTTTTTTGGTTTTTTGGGGGTTTTAGTTGATTTAGGGTTTTTGAATTTTTAGTGATTTTATGGTTTTTAATTATTTTTAGTTTTTTAAATTTTTCTTATGTAATTTCTGTCTATTTTATATTTTTAGGTATTTTTAGGTCTTTATTAGGATTTTTTTCTTTTAGGGTTTTTAGGGATTTTGTGGTTTTAGGGTTATTTTGGGTTTTTAGGGTTTTATGGTTTGTTTGGGTTTAAAGTTTTTTTATAATATTTAATGTTTTTTATATTTATAACTTTTTTTTGGGATTAAATGGGTTTTAGAGTTTTTAGAGGTTTTTTAGGTTTTTAGGGTTTTTATAGTTTTTAGGGGTTTTATTGCTTTTTAGGATTTTTTGGAATTTTTTATGTTTTTAAAGGTTTTAAGTGTTCGTAGGTTTTTAATTTTTCCATATGGTTTTTCAAGGATTTTATTGTTTTTTTAATTTTTATGGTTTTTATATATTTTTATGACACTTACAGATTTTTTGGTTTTTCATGGATTATGATGGTTTTTTGGTTTTTTGGGTTGTAGTTTTTTTGAGTTTTTTAGGGTTTTAAAGGTGTTTTATATTATTAAACATTTTTATGTGTTTGAAGTATTTTTATAGTTTTTTGTAGTTTTTAGGGATTTATAGGCATTTAAGGGTTTTTATGGTGTTTAGGGGTTTTAGGGTTTTTTCTCAGGTTATTAGGGTTTCAATAATTTTTAGGATTTCTAGGAGATTTAAGTGTTTTTGGGTTTTTTAGGTTTTCTTTGGGTTTTTTGGCTTTTAGGGTGTTTTACGTTTTAATTGATTTTAGTGATTTTTTTAGCATTTTTAGGTTTTTTGGGTTAGAGGGATTTTAAGGTTTTTTTGGGTATTTTTAGGGTTTTATAGGTTTTTTGGGGTTTTAGAGTTTTTTTTTTCAATTTTAGGTTTATTAGGATTTTTTGAGATTTATTATTATTTTTAGGGGTTTAATTTTTTTTATATAATTTTGTGTTTTTAGGGTTTTTATAGTTTTTTTACTTTTTATTTTTTCTAGGGGATTTAATGTTTTTCCTGGTTTTTAGGGGGGTTTATGGTTTATAATGTTTTTTATCATTTTTAGGTTTTTAGGGGTTTTTTGTGTTTTTATGTTTTTAAATCCTTCTTATGTTTTTCAATGTTTTTTGGATTTTTTAAATTTGTAGAGATTTTTAAAGATTTTTATGAATTTTTTATGGTTTTTATGGATTTTGAGGGGTTTATGTTTTTAATGGGTTTTTGGGTTTTTGGGGTTTTTGGGTTCATGGTTTTTGGTATTTTTACATATTTTTCAATGTTTTTTATATTTTTTAATATTTTAGGGGTTCATATGGGTTTTATGTTATTTAGTTGTTTTAGGGGTTTTATGGGTTTTTGGGTTTTTAGGTTTTTTAGGGTTTTTATGTATTTTTTGGTTTTTATGGGTTTTATCATTTTTTATTTTTTAGTGTTTTTAAGTTTATCATAGGTTTTTTCTGTGTTTTTATAGTTTTTTATATTTTTTGGCAATTTAATTGTTTTTTAGGATTTTATGGTTTTTAGGGATTTTGAGTGATTTACGGTTTTTTGGGTTTTTAGAGTATTTATTGGTTTTTGGGTTTCTTCATATTGTTAGGGGTTTTATGGGTTTTTAGAACCTTAAAACGTTTTTAGGGGTTAAAGGGGTTTTTTCAGATTTATGGTTTTTAGGGTTTTTATTTTATTATAGTTTTTAAGTGTTTTTAGGGGTTTATGGATTTTAGGGGTTTTAGGTTTTTTTTATCAATTTCAGGTTTTTAGGGGTTTTAAGTGTTTTTAGGATTTTAAGGTTTTATTTGGGATTTTCAATGTTTTTTGGTTTCTTTATGATTTTAGAAATTTTGAGGTCATTTTTAGGATTTTTATGGATTTTTAGTTTTTTCAAGGATTTTTAAAATATTTTAGGGTTTTTTGGGGTTGTAGGATTTTTTTGAGTTTTAAGGGTTTGGAGATTTTTTATTTCTTTAATGTTTTTAGGGGTTAAAATTGTTTTTTAATTTTTTAGAGGTTTTTATGTTTTTTATGAGATTTTAGGGTTTTAAAGGATTGTATAGGTTTTTATGGTTTTATGGTTGTTAGTTATTTTAGGGGTTTAGTGTTTTTAGGTGTTAGGGGTTTTAGGTGTGTTCACACTCCTTAGAAAGACAAAAAAATATTACGAAGAAGTCCTTTGGATGTTTCAAAGTCTCAATATGAAGCTATAGGAAGTAAAATACATAAAAGTGAAAGGTATCTACATAGAGGAGCTATGCTGGAAACCAATGTAGAATACCTTCACATCCGGAAAACCAGAACACATTCTGCTCATACAGCATAGTGTGCATCCCCTACACGATAGACCTACTCAGAGGCGCTATGGAGATTAACTCTATGGCACTATAATTTCAGTACTCATTCGTGGAGGAGTTATATGAAAGAGCTATGTGGCCGACCTACACTGAGTAAATCCTATCGACCAGTCCCCCTCCTTGCCTATAAATAAGACCATTGGGCTCTCCATTTTGGACTAAAAAACATTTGAAGAACACTTGATGCTACCATTACATATCACTTTCACCCAGGTCCCCAAAATTTTCTAATGTATTTATCTAAAACATGGAATAATAGAGAATTCGATGGAATAAGGATATATTTTACTTAATAAAGAAGCTGCCTACACAAGTCTTATTCATTAAAGGACCCATGCGAGGCTCTTCTAAAGACAGCAAAGGAGACCCAGGGTGTTTATATTTACATCTCACTCAAGTGTGGTCTTCTTGGTAGTCCTTTTAAAATCTTGATTGTCTTGTGTTAATAAATTTTCTAAGTCATCACTAAAATATTCTTGGAACACCTATGTGACATACCTATGCGGTGCACCTACGTGACATACCTACATGGTATAGATTCGCTACATAGCTGCGCCTATGACCTATGCATATAACCCTATAAACCCTCTTCAAAGCCACTAATGGTAGGGTATTCCTTCCTTGGTTCCCTTATCTGAAGGGGACTATGCTTAAGCCTCCACCAAAACCTCCTAACTTATCAAACCTTCTGGAAAGTCACATCTGTGTGTCTCCTATTAGGATTTGTATATCTACACATAGTGGGTTTTCACATTCATCTTCTAAGGGATTCGAGATCCTTAAGATCTTTTTAGGTTTATATATCTACTGTCACATGGATCCTTACACTATAGATAGTGTTGGGAAATTCTTGTTCTTCGATTCTGGGTATGGGACTTTGTCCTCTCCTTTTTGTCTCTAAGAGTCTGAGCCTACGGTTCCCAATAGGGAGAGTGAGGGTCACACTTTCTTTTTTCATTCGACAAATGAAAAGTCTCCCTCCTATCTCAGGATTCACTCAGGTCATACCTCTTAGATTAATCCCCTAGTCTTTTGGGCCGGACCGAGTGACCTTCACTTTCATTTCACAATGAAGGGTTCATTACTTTATGCCATTACCCACCATCGCCTCAACTTATTTCACCGTAAGCCTGCCCTCTTCCATCAGTCGAATAGAAAGTGTGTGTTTTTTTAATATCTCAAATCCTCTTGTTTCTCACACCGAGTATGAATCAGTTTGTCTTTGAGATTTGTGATGATCACAACATCCACACAATTCACCACCTTCTAAGCTATGAGAACTCTAATTCAAATCATAATTAGGATACATAGGAATCCTTCACCAGGGCCCGAGCTCACTGGATAACCTCTTCTGGAATCCTACCCTAATTCCCTTAATTAGGGAATCCTATTTAGGAGTATGCTCTGAATTAAGCTCCCTAAATCTTTATGTGTTAATACATTTCTCATGGACATTATTACAAGGGATTCCTCTTTATGAGTAAGTCCCATCCTATATATCTCAAAGGGGAATACACCCCTATGAGACATACCAAAATACATGGGATTTAATTCCCATCTGGGTGTGATACATAGGAAGCCTCCCTTAGGTTCAAACCAAACATTCCAAATCAACCCTTTCCTTCCTGTACCATATTATCAATAGGGTCTAATCCATCATGGAAACTCATATCTTTTTCAGGTTCCATGGTATTCTTTGGCATAATTCCTACATCAACCATTGACTAAGCTCCTTCTGCTTAGACATCCTTACCAAAGGACATTAAAATATATGGTTAGGTCCTCATAAGACAAATTTAAATGGAATTATGTTTCTCATTAAGTAGTACTGAACTACGAGGGTTCTGATTCCTTTCACAGGGATACGTTTCTAGCCCATTTATGGGTACGATACCATCATCAAAACAAACATTCATCTCTCTAGATAAGAATAAATTCCAGAGTGCCCCACTATTTGGCTTAAAAAATGGTATGATTGTAACAAATACTGAAAGAATATCTAAATAATATATGAGAGGATACAATTGATGGAGAACCTTGAATACATATGGATGTCTCCATCGATGAAGAACCACGAATATATACAGACAATTTTAAATTTCATACATGCTAATAATTGATTGTCAATTTCAAGGGAAACCTTTTTAAACTTGGTAAATTAATAAGGATTCAAGAAAATATCTCAAATCTACAAGAGAGTCTCGAAGTGGGAAACAATACCCTCCCAAAAGGATGTGGTGAACCCGACCTCCCATCCTCTCGAACAATGTGTTTTCTTAAGTATCATAGGTCCAAACCTATCAAACATCCTCATTTGGAAAGTAGGTCCCATTGGATAAGGAATTGTTGTATGTTTCAGTTTCCATAAATAAGTCCAATGGAAACTACCAGAAAGTAGGGATTCCTAACCAGAACACACATTCCGATAAACGACAAAAAAAATAATGGTGAACCCAACCTGAATCATTTACCAATTTGATAGTGTTACCAATATTTCAGGACCCTATCAATTAATAATAGTGGGCCAAAAAGTGTAATATATCATGCATGTATCCATATAAAAGAAATTGCTTTAATGGAGTTCACTGTTTATCTTTGTCAAATTTTCTTAGAACTCCCTTCATTCCAAATGGATTCTTTCAATTTTTCACTCGTGAATGACCTGACTGCTGCACAAACTGGATCCTCATCCATTGGAAGGAAATAATCACCAACTCTAATTATTCAATGCTAGGTCTCAAAAACATAATTTTGGGAATATCGTCAACACGGTACTATCCCAAATTTGGAGACTACGCAACAGACGCCAAGATAAAAACAACTTATGATCGTCTAGTCAACAATGACAAGTGGTCAAGAAGAAGATGCTTCCAACCACCGTCTTCAAATGATTCAGATCCTTATCCCATATGCAATAACCAGTCCCTCCCATATTATAGGGAGGTGTATCATAAGGTCACTCATATCCTCAAATCAAATACACATGTGTCCTTCTCAAGGGTTCCCATCAACAATCGATGCCAACAGAATCGTGCGACAATGAACCCCCAACATGATGGGCATGTTGCCTTCGGTTTTCCAGTCTAGGTACTTCAAAACTAGGAATGAAGGATGAACCATTGAGTACAACATCTATCCATTAGGGAGTAGGTTCTTACCTTTTAACCCTTCGTATATGTTCATCAACCTAACTTGGTGGCAAAAAACGAATGGGAAAATACACCCGTCAGCCTTAATTCCACTAGCTAGAAGACTCGTTTGGAGAGCCCAACCAAACCTGCCATTTGTATTTGGTGGAGTACCATGAGTAGGAACATAGATATACTTAAAAACTATCAGCCAGTTAGCAGAGTCATCAGGCTACATTCAAACAGTCCTACCAATGAAATATAGTGGAAACTTATAAGCATGAACATACACCTGCTTGCACTCACCAATCATGACAGTAGTGTATTCCATTAGCATTGAAATAATTCCATCAACAATGCTTGGTAGAAAATAACCAAAAAGCATATACACCTGTCATCATCCATCAAGCCTACTAACAGTCTCGTTTGGTAGATCCTGGATATGTTAGTCAGAAATCTCTAATGAAAATACTTGGGGAGACTTAACTCTCTACCCCAACACATGATTTCTATAAGTATCCAATAATATGAAAGGGGGGACATGATAAGGTACATACACCTACTCCAGATACAGAATGGACATATATTTCCATTCTGGTTGCTGAAGTCACCAATTTTTTTTTAACAATGGTGAAAGGTTAAGCATAAATCTATACCCATATTCTATAAGCCTTCTAGAATATATTTATGGTAACATCAACAGTACTAGGGGAATAAATACATAATTCTATCCCTACACCTTGGATGACTCATCGTCATTCGATCCCAGAGCAGATACATACCTTTTTTCCTGTCCAATAGGGTTATGAGGCATACTCCCCCATATCATACTGACAACTGGATCAGGAACATACACCCTTTATAATGGGATATAATCCACATATTCTTATGAACGCTCCAAGGTAAGAACATAAACCTACCGATGATAAACACTTCTCCTAGAAAGTGGCCCCAACTATGTGTAAAATATAATCTAAGAAGAAGTCTCACCAAGAACAGTCTGAAAGTCAAGAGTTAATCTGAGATTTGGATCCTCTTAAAGTTTGTGTTCTTGAAGCCCTCAGATATTTACCTATTAATAGTCAAGATCATATCCTCCCATTACCAAATTATTGGATGATCAGGATTAATTCTGAAGTTCCCCATCATACACTTCATCATGAAGGATTGCTTCATGAAAATTCGATCAATCTATAGAACATATCTCTAGATGAGAGCCACAAAAACCCTCCATGTGGCCAGAAGAACAACGAGAAATATAATTTATCCCATACTGTAATCCACCATGGGGGTCCTCCGGATGATGTAATTCACTGTGAAATTACTCTCCACAATAACGTTTTTCATTGTCAAGATAATTCTCCAATTGAAAATGTAGTGATGAGAAATCTCTATTATCTCAAGGTTCTTTCCAACATAAGGTCAGTCATGTCTGATTCCTTGTTAGTAATAGGTGAAATACTTTCTCAACCAGAAGACATCCCAAGGTTATGGTCATTATCTAAGCCTCCCTTGGTTCATTTTCGTTCGGATATGGAAGTGGAAAAAACCACTAATCCTATTTTTTGTAATAGAACAATTGAGAAGCATCCACTCTAGCGGGACCAAGTTGAGAAACCTCTTGAAAATTATGTGAAGAATATGTTGAATATGATAAAATAACTATCCATGGGTGAAATACAAGTTGAGTTCTGGCCTTTGGTAACTTATCGATACAACATTCCAAAACTAATGGTATAATATTGCATTCATGATATCCACCTCAAAATATGGACGAATATTTATCATTGGAAAGTAAATGTATTACCATATGATGAATATGAAAGTCATGATAAGGTAATTGAAGATGAAACCAAATAGAATTGACATATCTCCATGTTTCCTGACATCCAAAGGTTAAGAAGAAACAAGTATCTCTACCATGTTCATGTATTAATGCATTAAAAAAGTTGTGATAGTTGATTGCTGAAACCCCTTCTAGTGTTAATATCAAAGGATGGGGTACACACAGAGCATTGCATTTCACTACACTCCAAAATTAGTAAATCCCAACTAAAGTGGTCTCATGCAATGTTACTACCCTATAATGGATATAAAAAAGAAATTCTATTCATAACTGAAGAAATGGTCAGTGAGAACATGCCTCGATCAGTTTTCACCAATGACAGGCCCGAAGAAAGCAATATGTTGAGATAATTTTGCATCAGGAATATGAGAACATTAAGTAGGCCTCCTTCTTAGAAGATATCAACCATCATATAGAGAAAATTTCTGAAATAGAACAATGATCTGTCTAAATAAGAAATTTAAGTGGTTGTCAGATAATGCACCCAACCAATGTTCAGAACCAAATCTATAAAATCAGAAGAATTGATACGCTAATATTAGCTATAGAAGTTAAAGAACCACCATAGACTATAGGACTGGGGGATTTTTTAACCCAACCTTTGAATTCAACAAGTAGAGTTCTAGGGTTTGAAGAAGAAGAACAAGAACATCCTCAACCTACAGGGGTGGAGACTTTTTCACATCCACAGTCCTCTCATCAGCGGAAGTAAATTTTCTCCCAATTAGGGAAGAGGAAACAAAGTGAATGCAAAACTAAATTATCTAAATATTCCCTTTAGTTTACCATCTATCAAAAATATCCTTTGAAATTATCATATAGGAGAAAAAAGTCTCATAGAGGGCATAGAAGGAGATGATCTTACAAAGATACTTATAGAAGGGTGTCAATGAATTATGCATTAGTGAATTTCATTAATACCAATATCAAAGATCCTTTAAAAATGAGTCCAATTCAAGAGAGTTAGAATATTAAGTTCTTATTCATAATACAATATTGACTGATGAAAATGAAGGAGGTGTGCGTACTCGAAATTAGAGGCTTTCCTAGAATCTAGGTATTCTATAAAGTAACCAACTCCCACCTCTTTGAAAGGAATATAACAAGAGGAAAGGTAAAGGTCAGATCATGTCTAAATTTTTCACTAGATAAGGTCAATCTATTTCTCTTGAAGAAATATTTTCCTAGAAGAAGGAGGAGATGAAGTTTTTGAAAAGACTCAAAATAGAGTAACTCCAAAACAGCATACCTGCCCAACGTGCTCCCCAAACAAATACTCACCTTGCTAATATAACAGGAAATCCTCAGAATAAAGGGTTTGTTGCAACTATATACGTGGATAATGAATTCCTACCATTGGGTACATATCCAGAATAGGATCAAACACATCCTTACAGGTTTACCCCCATGGGGTTTCCAAGAAAAACACCAACACCAACACCGCCATTGGTTTTACTAGTCGTCTCACTAGTTCAAACAATATCTGCTATACCTATAGAGGTCCAAGCTCATCTAGATATTCTCTAAATTCTTATGAATAAAATTGAGGAATTAGTAACTCTATTAGAATATTTAGAAGAACTGTGCACACCAGTACAACTAGAAAAAAATATCTTACCCTGAATAGGTATATCTGATCCCTTCCTCACCAAATTTGTGAATACCATATTTTCAATCTTTAATGGTTTGGGAGATTCATAGAAACACTTAAAACCATTTTGTATCTCATTGTGAGCCCCTGATGGGGACTACTCAACAATAAGAAGTAGTTAATATTAGATGTTTTCAACAATCATTATAGGGGTCAGCCTTTGTCTGGTATATAAGTTTGTATTCTCAATCAATTACTGGATGGGAAGACCTTCATAAAAAATTCCTATTCTAATTATTCTCAATGCTTCTGAAGACAATATTTTTTATCATAAAATTTGTAAACAAAGGGAGAATGAATGACTTTCAGATTCCATTGCTCGAGGGAAAGGCTTAACATATTCCTTAAATCTACCACTCCCTCAAGAATATTTTCTTCCAATTTGTGTGGAAAATCTTCCTGATGAGTTACACACACCACTAATCACTGTGAAATACATAACAGGGTTTTGATACCTTTCTTCAATCGCCCAACAAGAGGAGGATCCCATTTTGGAAACCAAAACTAAATCTCATGTAATCCCATCAACATTGGGAAGGATAATTGAGAAATAATCTGTTGTTATAGTCAAAATAAAACAAGCACCTATACCTACTTATAAATCAAAACCCTTAACATACCAAAGGGCTCTGCCTCCCAAGCACTAGCAACAATGACAACCTCATCAAGATGATAAAAAAGATCAAAGTAAGAGACAGTTTGAGGAATTAAACAATAGAGTATATTTTTTTTGGAATTAACAGGTTCCTAGTTACTTCATTTCAGCTTTGGAAAACAATTTATTTCAATTTCCAAGGCCAAAGAAACTGAATAAATAAGGAGAAAAATATATCCAAAATTATTTCCCCTTTCATAAAATGTTGGGGAGTTCAATTCATGAGTTTTTTCTTTTTAAATATCTCCTACAAAAAAATTTATACAATGTACAAGTGAAACATAAATTTTTATCAACTCACGTAGCATGTGATACTGCTACCGATCTAGAGGAAGTAGGTGGATGATAGAAAGTTAAAAGAAAAAATGAACAGAAGTATGATGATTGGATGGTTATGAAAATGATCAACTAAACAAATTCTATTCTACTAAAATAGTTGAAACAACCAACTATGCATCCTGCCACTTCCTCTATAACAAATTCATCTTCATCAGAAGATCAATCATCAAAAGATCAGTCCTTCAAAGGTCAATCCTCAAAGAAGAAACATGATTAGAAATGTAAAGAGAAGTCAGAAGAACATGATCTCATGTCAAAACCAATGTTTTCTTTGAATTTTGAATATTTAATTCCAACTGTATCAAAATCATGTCAAACACCCTACCAAATGGCACAATAAGATCCAACTTGTCAAGCAGAATCTTCATCAGATGAGAAATAGAACATCAGTTTTGTTAACGTTATCCACTTAATAGATCCCTATACAAATGTTGACTCTGGTTATGAACCAGAATTCCCTACACCTGATTAGTGAACTAGGGGAATAATTCAAGGTTTATTATATAGGAGAAGAAGTGGATATGCTATAATCAACTATTTTAACTATACCCCTATCGAACTGTTTATGTAGTAGAAACTCATGGGAGAGCCCTTCAGCGAGATCAACAAGAATATGGGAATTCTCAAACACATGACTGGATTTGCCCTTAAATGATTATCTTGAATGACCTATTAGAAGATATACCACCACTCTCTTAGAAAATTGATAAATCTAGTCAGTCTAATCTACCAATAGGAGATGTATTTCTTGCTCTTTCATTAACACATGGTATATCTACATTAATTGAATAAACATCCAAGGTGCCTGCAAAACTGCATCTCCATGCTGGAAAACACAGACCTTTGGACCAAATATATGATGTTTTGAAACAACTATACCAATTACCAGCAAATTTATCAATCCTGGATGCTTTGAATCTATCAAAAGATCTTCGAGAAGTACTTATTAAGGCATTTTTAAGTGCTCAAGAGTTTGAAACTGAGGTTGTTTCGGCCGAGGTTTACCTTATAGAGAATCATCCTACAAAATGGAATGTAGTTATATCTTTAATAGATCAAGATGAGGATGATGTTATACATGGACACATTAGGCCCTTGTAATTATCTGGATGGGTTAATGATATAGACATCCGATGAGCCTTTATTGATAATGGATCAGGAGTCAGCCTCATTCCCATCCGTACACTTCGTCGATTGGGTCTCACTATATCTGGCTTATCTCCTTCCACTTTGATGTTTCAAGGTTATGAAAATAATGAACAAGAACCTATAGAAGAGATTACATTCAAAACTCAATGTTGGGGATATTGTATCTAATTCACATTTCATGGTTTTCCGACAGGATACAACCTTCAATATTTTTCTTAGAAGGCCTTGGATACATCAACATGCGGTTATTCCTTCATCATACCACCAATATCTCAATAATTTCTCCAATGGTCATATTGCGAAATTTTTATGGTGAAAAGGCTCTATTAATTTTTTTTAGTCTCCGTATATTGAGGTAAAATTCTATCACTCAGAGGGAATAAGGTCCATGAGAAAATATGTAACAAGAATCAATGCTCCAAATGGTCTGGAAAAGATCCCAACTAACCCATTAAAACATCTCAGTGTAGAATAAATTTTGTATATCAATAAAATTGAAATGATAAACCCAAATCCGATCAATCATCCAGTGACTTCCATAATTTTAATTGTGGAAATCGAGCCTGACAGCATGGGATAAATTATTGATCTACCAAGCTATGCTAAAATCTTAAATGGAGATGTATTAATTTCATCCATTGAACATCAGCGAGTCTTTTCTTAATCATTCAGGCAAGAAGAAGTTGTCACATTAGCAAAGTAACAAAAAGATGTTGATTATGAACCCATAGTTTTCTCTTCAATGCTACAGGAAGGTCTTTCATTATCATATGGTCAGAAATGGTTTCCTCTTCTTTAGGATGTCCAAATATTGACTCCTCCCCTAGCTCTAAAAGTTTTTTCTTCATTACATAACCGTCATGTAGGAAGAGAAGAAGTTACATGTGAGGAATAAGAATAATAAGATCTTAAGGATGACCATCCATAATTTGAGGAAGGATTCTCTACCACTTTGGATGAGCATAGAGAAAGCAATTTGGGTACAAAATAAAATCCCCGACCCACTCTAATTAGTACGACCATGACCTCTAACGAGCAAGAGGTGTACACTAAATTTATCAAGTAAAACTGATATGTGTTTTCATGGAACTATATAGATATTATAGGCCTTGAACCTGACATAGATTCTTGTCATTTTGGTTTACCATTGGAGAATCAGGGATTTAAGCAAGGAGTATGAATAACGCACCCAACTCGTACTTCTAAAATTGAAGTTGAAGTAGACAAATTTATCAAATACAACATTGTTAGGGAGGTGAAATATCCCAAATGGATGGCCAACATTGTACCAGTGAAAAATAATAATGGAAAAATTAGATTTTTCATTGATTTCAGAGATCTTAACCGGCATTGTCCCAAGGATGTCTTCCCGGTTATGATCATAGAACTTTTGATTGATGGAACAACTGAATATGGAGATCTCTTCTTAATGGATGGTTACTATGGGTATTAAAAAATTTGAATGGACCTAGAAGATGAGGAATTTATAGCCTCCAGAGACCCTCAAGGTGTATTTTTCTATCGGGAAATGCCCTTTGGCAAGAATAATGTTGGTGCAACGTATCAATGTTCCATGCACCATACCTTCAAACCCTTTGTAGAAAACTTTGTTGAATGTTCTGTGGATTATATAGTGGATAAATCTAGAAAAATTTATGATCACCTGACTGATCTACAAACCATGTTCAGTAATCTTCATAAAAATAATTTGAAGATGAACCCCTTGAAATATGAATTCGGGGTAACCTCAGGAATATTTATTGATTTTGTTGTATGCCATCATGGTATTGAAGTTGATCCTAAGAATAAAAAACAAATACATGGTATGTCACCTCATTGAAACATTAAATAATTACGAGGACCTCAAGGACACATGGCCTACATTTGTTACTTTATCGCTAATTTTGCAGTCAAGTGTTTACCCTTCACCATATTATAGAAAAAGGGAGTTACTTATCAATGGACTGAAGACTACCAAGGGACATTTGATAATATCAAGAAATATCTATTGATCCCGCCAGTATCAATTCCCCCTGTTGAAGTAAATCTTCTCATTCTCTATGTGAAAAATTTAGAGTGATCACTAGGTGCCTTCCTTGCACAAAAGTATGGTGAGGAGAATGAAAATAGCCTTTACTTTCTTAGTCTAACCATGCTCGATGTAGAGATTTGATATTCCTATATCGAGAAGTGCTTCCTAGAATTAACCTTTTCAATTTATAATCTAAGGAACTACATGCATCATCACGAGGTATGATTGTTATCTCGCAATAACTTACTCAAATTTATCCTCAGTCTTCCTTTGCTTATAGAAAATTTGGAATAGTGGGTAGTTATTTTGCAACATTTTGATATCTCGTTTATCCTCAAAAAGAAATAAAATTATATAACTTGGTAGACTTCCTTTCTAAACACCCATATGAATAAGATACAACATTGAATACTGAACTTTTTGATGAATAAATATTCTCTATTCAAGATAATCCCCAAACATGGGAAATGTAATTTGATGGTGCGTTCAGAAGTCCAATGTGAAAGAGAATAGAAAACCCTAAATCAATAATGTTGGGTTAGGAATTTTTCATATCTACCTATAAAAGGAAGTATTTACATATTAATTTTTTTTATTAGAAGGCGGTACCAAAAATGAGGTAGAATATCATGCTCTCAATGCAGGCCTATAATTGGCACTCCAAGTACAATTGAATCACCTAAATGTGAAAGGTGATTCAGAATTAATAATAAAATAGATCAATGGGGATTTAAGTATCAAAAAAGAATATTTAATACCTCTATATGATTATTTCTAAAGGTTAATTGCTAAATTTCCCTTAGAGACAATATTTTTTTATGTCCCATGATCACAAAATAACCACGGTTATGCATTGGATAATGCAGCCACAACCCTAGAAGATCCAAATCAGGATGAGAAAATAATCAGTATTTCACAAAATCGTATGGCTTCACCTTTTGTTCAAACTATAATAGAGGAAATTAAGGAATTCAACCCTATTTCCTAGCCATATGGTCATACTATGGGATGGATGAAACCTATCATGGAATACCTTCAAAATGGAGTACTTCTACCAGATAGATCTGAAAAAGAATAGGTTTGGAAAAGAGTGTTCAATTTCACACTGTATGATATCCTAGATCACTAGAAGATCCTCTACAAACGAGGATTTGAAGGAGTCATATTTAGGTGTATTTATGGAGAAGAAACTGCAGTTGTTATGAATGGAGTACAGGTAGGAGCTTGTGGTGCTCACCGGTTTGGGTATTGGATTTCTGATCAAATGTGAAGGCTTGAATACTTTTGGCCTTCAATAACACAAGATTTAATATATTTCACTAAGAAGATTCATCCATACCAAGTTCATTATAACGTCATTCATCAACCGCCAGTATTTCTACACACAACTAAATACTCCGGGACATTAGCTACATGGGTAATAGATGTAGTAGGACCTTATCCTCTAACTACAACTAACTAGTTCAAGTATATTATTACTCCTAATAATTTATTCTCTAAATGGGTTGATGAAATACCACTCAAAGAATTCAAGGCCCATAGAATTGTTAACTTTGTCAAAGCTAATATCATTACTATATTTTTTATCCCTCATACCATATTGATGAACAATGGAAACAATTTCTATTCTCTTGAGGTAAATAAGTTATATCTGGAGTGCAATATCATATCCAACCATTTATCTCACTATCACGAATCATCCAATAGATAGATATAATCTTTAAATAAGATCCTATAAAATATACTCCCAAAAATGGTGAATAAAGATAACAAATCTTCTCCTAAGAAACTTTTTCATGATTTATGGGATTATTGGACTACTACCTGTATTGTCCCTCATGAAACTCCATACTCATTGGTGTATAGAACAAAAGAAAATTTTCCTATTGAAATTCAATTTCATTCACTCCATGTTTCCATATATGATCAGTTATCTATAGATGAACAGTCTCAGAAGAAATTTGATGAGATGGAATGATTATATGAAAAGATATTTCATACATTAAATCATTTGGAAGTCTATCAGAATAGAAAACATGATATTTTAATATGAATGATTGCCGCCTCTTATTTCTTCATGGAGAATAGGTATTAGTCCTTAGATATTCGATGATACCATGAATTAATCCTCCAAAACATGAGCCAAAGTGCGAAGGACCTTATTCCATACATAAGGTATACTCTAATGCAGATTAATCCCTAATCATAATGGATGGGGAACTTATTACTACTCTATCCAATGAATTATTTTTCAAGAAGTAATTTTTTAATCCCATAGAGGAATTTCCTAGTTTCTATAACATAAACTACATAACAACCATATGATTCCATGCTTCATGATATTAAAATGCATAATATCCTTTTCCTTATCGCATGAAGTTAAACTGCATGGCATCATTTTTCCTCCCTACACAAAATTAAACTCTACGGTTAACATCTTCTTCATTTGATGTTATGAAATACCCTAAGATACCACAAATTGTAATCCCTTGGTCTCTTTAAAAAAATGAGTATCTTCCATGCACAAGCATTACTCTCATCATTGTTACTCCTTACTGACACATGAATTCCAGTTCTCCCTATGTTTGAATCAGATCTGCATAGAGAACTCATATCCATAACTATGTGTGTCTTGATTATCATTTCAATGGGTTACATAGAGACACTTGGATATCTAATCTTGGGCCCATCCGCAACCATATTGTTTCCCCATATTCCTTCAATATAAGAACCAAATCTATATAGATTAATCTTCTAAAATACATGGTTGGATCATCATACCATATTGTGTCTTAAGTTTAACCATTATTCCAGAATGCATTAAAATCCACTGTCTCTCATATCAAACTCAATTGTTATGGCGAATAATCATATTAAGAACTATGTTTGGATTTATTCTAATATCAATGGGATATGTAGAGATTCTTGGATCTCCAATCATGGGCCCATCCACAACAAAAGGCATCTTTCCCACATCAAAACGTGATTAATATGGGGAACAACATCAAGAACTATGTGTGGCATGATTCTTTCTCCATCAAGATATGTAGTGTCACTTGGGTCCTATTCTATAGTCCAATTGTATTATTCCTTTTCATGTCAAAATCAGATCATCTCCTCACTGGACAACTCTAAACTGCACAACATAATGTCTTTTCTACATGAGATTAAACTGCATGGTAGCCAAATAACAATGTATGTCTTGATTCTCATCCCATTGAGATATATAGTGAAAACTAGGCCTTAGATCATAATCTTGGCCATGGGATTAAATTTTACTTATCTTACACACATAACTAACAATCTATGTAGGAGTCTTCATTTTGGGTCCTCTCTTTAGAGATCCCACCAAGGAAACAAAATGTATTCCCATTTTACATATGAGTCATTTTATGTAAAGGACTCTAAAATCTAGGCTAATATTGATTTAAATATTTCTCCAATGCATTGAGCATTAAACCTTTTGTATTTTACACTCATAATCTGGAATACATTATTATCATCATAATATTTCTGATGTTTTTGGTGGAATAATTTCTAATACCTGAGAACTCTTTTGCATGACTATGCAATACGTGCCCCTATGTGGCCTTGCGTAAGTCACCTACATAATAGGCATTCCAATCAAAAGATGCCACTGTTTGGCTATACAACATATTCTCTAATTGGCCTGTATAATATAGCCCCCATAAAGGGTTCTTTCAAATAATGGTATCTTTGTTCTTGGTAAAATAATCTTCTTTCCCCTTTAAACATTGAAGACAATATACAAGAATATGTATCTTGAAGTAGTCATCTGTGTATATTTGTCCCCTTACCTTTATCTCGATTTGAAAGCCTCCAATACCATGGTTTACATATTTTCCACCTCTATATGTTCAAATAATATTGAAATATCCTTGGATCATTTGAAAACATATCATCCATTGTTTCCATGATATTTTTCTCCTAGTTGTATCACTTAAAACTAGAGACACCATACTTTCTATGTTTGAGTCAGACCTTCATAGAAATTTTTTTCCACAAATTTTTTTGGAAATAAAGATTAGAAATACTCTTTATATATTCAGGTATCTTTTCCATAAACAAACTTTGTGCTATGTAAAATTTGGATCTCCATTAACTTTATTTGGATTTTAGCAACAGAATGTTTGATGCCCAAGAACTCTATTTCCTGACTATGCAGTACATTCCCATAGGTGGCCTTGCATAAGTCTCCTAAATAACATTACTGTCATTCCAAATATTCCACACTTTGTCTATGCATCATATTCCCCAGTTGGTCCTACATAATACATCCCACATAATGGGTTTTTCAAATAATGGTAACTTCATTCATGGAAAAGACTTCGTATAATGCCTTTATCACTTTTCTCATTCCCTTATCTAGATCAAGAAATTCCTAAATCATAGTTTACAATTCTTTCTTTCAATACTTGAACATGGTAGTACATTTCTAGAAAAATTATCAAGAACCTTCAGTCAAAGCTAAAAAACTTAAATTAAATCTCTCTAATGTCTTTATTGTATGAATTAAAACTGCACAACATAATGTCCTAGTTATATGACATAAAACAATAGCACAATATCGGAAATCCCCTTTCTGATAATTTTTAATCATTCTTCGTATATATCAAATCCATGTAGGAATGATTTTCCCAATTTATAGCCTATGTTGGAACATATATCCCCTCTATTCCCAAGTTTTTTTCCTTGGATATTCCATCTACTATGGATTTGATATATCCAAATCCTAAACCCATTTTCTATCAATAATAGAATTTCATAATTCATAAGATCTATTTTTCATGACTTTGCAGTACATTCCCTAGTTGTCCTTTTATAAAATTCGCCTATATAATGGGCATGTTAGTCAAAGGATGCCATTGTTTGGATATACAACATATACCCTAAGTTGGTCCTACATAATACAACCCCCACAACAGGTTCTCAAATGAAATTAACTTTGTTCTTGGAAAATACCTCCTCTATTTCTATATTTCAAAATTTTGATTTATTGAACATTAAAATCATGACTCATGATTCCCCTTGGAAGTATCTAAAAATCATCAGGACCTTCCCAACCATCAAAGCCTTTTTGGGTTCTAATCCAAAAATTCATGGTCAAAGCTATTCGACTAAAACAATTTGCCTTATTAGTCCGACATGCATGAATTTAAACTTCCAATAAAAAAGAGATATAGTACGCACCACATAGAAAACCATTAAAGGGAAACCTTGACAAAAGTTGAGTCTTAGCTCACTAGGCATACATTTTTTATGGTTTAGGAAATATTGAGAAAGAAAAATTCAAAAGATACAATGTTTGTGGAGTTTTATATATAACCTCATTAAAAATTAAACTATGATCACTAGGACCATTGGATAAGGTAAACGTTTGAGCACCCCCATTTCTATTATTGTAATAATGATTATCTGACATAATGGTTTGATGTTATAAAAAGTCACCTTTGATAATGATATTACAAAAATAAATCAATAATGAAGAAATATATGATTGGAGATAAAATAATTTTCTTTCATATACTAAAAAATAGAGGAACATCCATAGAATAGAGCCTCTCTGTCTTATATTAAAAGAATCACTCAACATGAATCTTCATCTGTTGAACGACTTCATGAGATTTATTAGCTGCTTGCTGAAGCTAAGATAGTTGAGAAAATTTTTCCTCCTAAACTTAATGATGTGTTTCATTAGTTGTTGAAATAGTAGTTATCCCTTCCAACTGGGTTTCTCCCAATGTTTGGTTCAATTGCTCAAGCCTATTACAAACAACATCTAGTTTATTTTATAGATGTTTCATCTCCTTCACTTCCTCCTTAATTTTTTAGCCAACTTTCATCAACCTCTTCATATGGTTGGCCTCTTCCTCTTCTACTTCATCTTGGAAAATCTCAACATTAATAATTCATTTGGCCTTTTCAAGATCTTGTCATAGCTTATGTTCTTGATCTTGTCAAAAAATCGTCCCTTTCATTTGATTATAGATTGGGGGGTAATTAAATCCACCAAATCCCAATATGAAAAATAGTGCAGTGAGTTTTCCAAAATGGGAGCGTAGATCATCCAAAGGCATCTCAGAAATTGTCTTCAAAATTTGTTTCCATGTTTTTTACGTGTCATTCGAAGGGCAACATGCATCTATAAATATGAATCTATGTCACTTCCATGGGGAATAATGTACTTTGGAATCAAATAACATAGAGAGGATCCATGATCTTCTTCTTTCAGAATAAAGGATGCTTCACCTTCTGTTGATGCATGATCAAATACAGATCTTTCATCTTCAGATCTAGTTGTGGGAGCCGATATCCCTAAATAGTGATATAGAATTATTGTTAGATTCAAAGTAATGATAGAAATGGAGAATTATCTAAACATTCAATAACATTTACCCAATAATAATTTACCTTCTTGATTAGATTCAACCCTAGTTTTCTCAGCTTTAGTAGTTTGAGAAAGTATTTATTAGAGATGGGAATTCTCCTGACTTTTCCCAATTTCCATAATCAAGCCTCCAAAGTTTCTCCCAACATGGAATTCTCAGTTGGTATTTCTCCAGCCTGAGAAGAAGAATGATAGAGTTTAATTCCCCATTCTTATAATGAAAAAGCTACATAAGTTGAACTTTTATGTGAAGTACTAAGTAAAGGAAGAAAAATTATGTATGAAAAATGAATGAATGATAACTTACACACTTTAAATTCCTCATGTAAGTCCCCAAACTTTTTTATGGAACCTGGAATATGAATGTTTGGATTAATAATATCCATAATTTCATTGTATGTATCTTTGAATGTTATATAATCCTCCCCATTTAAGGTATCCAGCAAATGTTGGTTGATGACCAAATTGGTTCCGCTGACATTTTGTTCCATAAATTATTCAACTGGTGCAACATCATCAGGTCTTTCCAATTTAGGATCAGTACTAGTATCTACTTCAAATTGTCAAGGGTCCTCATTTCTTTCTTCTGGACAAATAGGAATATCATTATTGATTATCACAGGATCCATTAGAACATGCAACTGATCTGAGACTTTATGAAGAGAATAATATTAGAAAAATCCTTTGATACTCAAAATAAATGCGTTTGACATTACCATTACTCTTTTTTCTCTCTATATAAATAGAAATATATGAAGTTGTCTCTCATGGTACTTCGCCTATTAAGGTAACATATTCATCCATGTGACCCTGTGATTCTCCTAGTTTTTCCTTATCAATTATTGAAGTACTAGTATTTAATCCCATAAGATAATAAAGAGATGAAAATCATACGATAAGATAAAATTGGTCAAAAATGTGTATCAAACAAGTCCAAATACTAAATTACACCACTGATACATACTTTTTAACATACACGTTGGACCAATCTCATTCCTTTCTGGCATTTCGTTTCATAAGATATTGGAGAGATTGTACTAATCCTCTTGGTAAGAGAAACTTGAGGTAGTGGTTGAGGATTTTCTATCGCCATTACCCCTGTCATGATTTTTAAACCTAGAGAAAGTCCTGGAGACTTGGGGAGATCATATAATGTGTTAATGGGAGAACCTATAGGTCCATACCTTTGTGACTCGAGAACCTTTTTTAAGGTTCCTTCCCTATTTTTATGTTGAAAAATTAAATCTAATCAAGATTAATGATGGTGAATGATGAATAAAAATTTAATCAAAATAAAAGGGAAATACATCCATAGTATTATCATAAATGTCTCATTCCTCTTCAGGGTGAACAATTACCCCTTCATGTATCCCTCGATCTATCGTATGAGATACTCATTTGGAGGCTGGTACGTTGTCCTTAGTTGCATATATAATGGTTTACATCTCTACAATATGCACCAATACATCATCCAGGTTACTATCCAGATGATAATCAAAAGGTAATTTAATATCACCCACATATGGTATTCGAAAATCATTTTGGAGGAATGTCCATGCATCCTTCAGTTCACGAGTCAAGTTTCCTCAATATTGAATAGCTAAAGGCCATACATAATTTGGTTTTGATAGGGGTGTATATGGAGAAAATTCAACACCATCTAATTGTAAGGCCTCTTTAGGACTCCCTTCTTCTTTAGAAGAATCAGCAAATGATATGGTAATCTCTTTCTGATGACGGTGACTAGATCACCTCGGTTATGAATGTAGTGTTTCCCTAGTAGTATTATTCTTATTGGATATTCTATGGAGGTGTTTTTAAGGTTATGAAGCCTTTAAATACTTTGCATCATATTTGGATTTATACCTTTTACCACGATTTCTATTCACAACAGTTTTCGTGGCTATTACCCAATATATTCCTTTTGTTAAATCCCCCTGAGGGTATGAAGAATCCCATGCATTGGCATATCCATCTTCTAATATAATTGATGAATCTAATGAAGGAAATTTAATTAACAATTTGTATATTTCTAAATCCATAATAATCCACAATTGTTTTGATACCATTGGATGATTCTTATGTCTAACATACGCAGGAGAAAAAGTGCTAGATTGTTAAAAACATTTGAGTTGGTGAGAAAACCTATAAAGGACATAATCCTAACAGATAATTTCACATTTAATCTAGGTTAATAAAAGGATATCTCTAAATTCTATCATATAAGCCCTAACCTCGTAATTGTCTTCCTTATCATCATCAAAAAATGTTCCAGTTGGCAGGTTACCAAAAGAAAAGAATCTGAATTCTTCTGACAGATTCAGTGCCCTTAACACTACATTGGGTTTCAGGTTCAAAGACTGAATCCAAGAGACTTGTTGTAAAACTGGGGTAAATCAACCATCGGGGAATATAACTGAATTCAACACCAAATATGAAGAATAATGTGATTCATTCCTTCCCCACAACTCTTAAAATGGTCCGTCAAGTATAAATGGAGCCTTCCCATTGTAAAAATAATGTTGGTAATGATATATTCATTCTATTACAGGGGTTTCCAACCTAATATATTTCCCCTCTACCAATTTGGCTTCAATAACAAAAGTCGCTGGACATACACAACCAAAAACTCATGGACTGGAAGCAAGTAATTTCTTAGCCACATGGAAAGAAATCTGGCTAAGCGTACCTTTTCATCAATACCAGACATGACTCTAAAACCCTGGTGCTTGTAGTCACCTCTCTCTAATGTGGGACATTATGTGCCAGGAATACCTCGATTATCCGTAGTTGGGAATATATTAGGACATCCGCAAGAAGGATATTTCTCTTTCGTTGGTTCTAAAAAATCTTCCTGCCACACTCTAACATGAATATCTTACTTTTCATTTGGAATTTTTTTTCTATTTTGAATAATTCATGAGTCAATGGTGGATTTCTAGTGACGTCACCCCATATTGTTACTGGTGGAATGAATTCATCAGGAAACTCTCCGAGAATGGGAATCCTAGATATTTGGTAGACATCACACAAGATGATGCCAACCTCACCATGTGTCAAGTGGAATGTATTTGTTTTTGAACTCCATCAGCTCAATAACTTAGGAATGAAGTCTTTTCTATAAACATATGTTTTTTTATCTAGAAAGCTTCATAAATGTGAACATCCAATATTTCTTTCCTGAATTCTACACAAGTATGGAATACCCAAAACACCCACATCCATTCAGGTTTAACTCCTACTTTATAACGAAGGTCCCACTTCATTCAAACCACTAGAAAAATCTGTTTGTGAAGCAAGAAAGGTTGAATCATAATAATGCAGCCTCAGCTGTACAATATGATATTTCATATCAAGGGTACAACCACTATGGTGTGGTATGCATCCAATAGGGATTGTTCCCTCATTAACCAGCATACCCTTCACGGTTATATTTAGGCAATGACAATTACATTATTGGAGAAACCATGTCTTTGGAAAGTATCTCTCAATATCCAAAATTTGGGAATCTTGTAAAAGGCCGTGTCCATATAGAGGCAGATAGTGGGTTTGTGGAAATTCACGTTGGTATGGAATCAAACCTTTTAGAAACATAGGGAGAGTACTCTCAACAGTATCAAAATAGTTCGGTCCAACAATTTTAATCATCTCATTTTGATGAACTTTAGCTTACTCCATTGTAATCATCATGTGAGCAATTTCTTGCAAAAGAATTACCAAATTTTCCCCATTATGTTGGAATTTTCACTTAAGAAAAGTAAAATTTTAACTTCAAGGAATTTAAAAATTTTACAAAGGAAAGTCTCTGCATAGGTCCTTCAACGAGGTTTTCCACATAGGCCCTTCGACAAGAATCCTATTGTAGGTACTTTGACAAGGATCCTAGATCATGTCCATTGATGAAATACTTCCACATAGATCCATTGCTCAATATGGTTTTACCCTGAGAAAATTTCATGGGACCTACGTGAGAGCACAATGTGGAAAGTATGAATGAGTGATGTAGGAAACGAGAGTGAAAAAAATCCAAGATTCCGAGTGATGAAAATTGCAAAGGAATAGGGTTATTTATAGAAACATCTGAACTATCTGACAGACCTACGTGACATAGATGCACCACATACCTGTGCAGAATACCTACACTACAAAAGTGTGCAGTTCAGAATTGACTCTCCATTATCATTTCCCCATAATATTTCCTCAAGACTCGACCCTCTTCTTAATCAGACCCATTCCTAATGGGTGGGGGGGATTTTGTTTACAGTCCTTAGCAAGATAGAAAAAATACTATGAATAAGTCCATTAGATATTTCAAAGTACCAAGACAATGATGAAGGAAGTAAAAGACAAAATAGTGAAAGGGACCTACATAGAGGAGATATGCTGGAAATCTACACGGAAAACCTCTCCGTACAGAAAAACTGTCACACATTCTACTCAAACAGCCTACTATGCAGCCCTTACGTGGATAACCTATGCAGAGGAGATACACAAAAGAACTCTGCATAACTATATTTTAAGTACCCATATGTGGATGATCTATGAAAAATAGTTACATGGCTGACCTACACTAAGTAACTCCTTGTGACCATCCCCTTCTTGCCTATAAATAGGACCCTTGGGTTCCCTATTTTGGACTAAAAAAAGTTGGAAAAACTCTTGATGCTCCCATTGCGTAGATCTTTCACCCAAATCCCCCAATTTTTCAAATGTATCACTCTAAAACACTAGAAAAGATATTATTAGATGGGATAAGGATGTTTGAAATCCATTCAGAGTTTGAAACATAAAACATCTAATTAAGTATCATTCTTCCTTATAGAAGAATTTTCCTATGCAAGGCTTATTCCTTAAAGGACCTATGTTAGGCTCTTCCAAAGACACCATTGGAGACCCATGGTGTTTAGATTTACATCTCACCCATGTTTTTTTTCTTGGTAGTTTTATTTGAATATTGAATAGGCTTGGTTCTCCAGTGTGAAGCTCTTTTTCAGTCATTTCTAGGACCTACGAAACACACCTACACGGCATACGTGCACGGTGAACCTACACGGAATACCTATGCGGTATAGGTACACTTAAAATATGCTCCAAGTACCTACGCATATCACCTTGTAAACTATCTTCAAATACACTCATGCCAGGGTATTTACTTCCTTGGTTCCTTATCATAAAGGGACTTAGATCAAGCCTCTACCAAAACCTCATAACTATTCAAACCTTCAATAAAGGCATATCATAATGTCTTTTATTTGTGTTTTTATATCTATAGTCAGAGGTTTCCCACATTCATCTTCTAATGTATTAAGGATCCTTGTGATGTTTTTAGGTTTGTATATCTACATTCACATGGATCCTTACCCTAGATATAGTGTTGGGAAGTTCCCAATCTTGAATTATAAGGATGGGACTCTATCCTTCCCTTTTAATCTTTATGACTTGGAGTATCTGGTTCCTAATAGGGATAGTGAGGGTCACACTTTCTTTTCCATTTGACAACAGAAAAGTTTCCCTCCTCTCCTAGGAACAACTCAAGGAATCCCACCTAGAGTAATCCCTTGGTCGTTCAGGCTGATCCCAATGACATTCACTTTCATTTCACATTGAAGGGTTCATTTCTTCATGCCCTCTCCCATCATCACCTCATCTCCTTTCACAGTTCTCCCACGCTATTCCATCAGTATAGGATAAAATATGTGGTTTGTTGAATCTCTCACATCCTCTTTTTTCTCACACTGACTATGACTCACGTGGGATTATAGATTTGTGATGATCAAAACATCCACACAATCCACTAACTTTTGAACTATGAGAACTATGATTCCATCCATAATTGGGATATATAGGAAGCCTTCACTAGTGCCTAAACTCTTTGGATATCCTATTCCAGAATCAAACCCAAATCCCCTTAATCATGGATTCCTCCTTAAGAGTAGGCCCCAAATTAAGCCCCCTAAATATCCATGAGTTAATAAATTTCTCATGGACCTTGTTACAAGGGCATCCTCTTGAAGAGTAATCCCCAACCTATTTATCTCAAAGTGTCATACACCCCTATGAGACTTACTGAACTATGTGGGATTTGATTCCCATCTGAGTGGGATATGTAGGAAGCCTACCTAAGGTTCAAACCCAATTCTCTAAATCAACCATTTTCTTCATGGTCCATATTCCCAACATGGTCTAATCCAACATGGAAAATCATATATTTTATAGGACCCTTAGGCTACTTAGGCATAAGTCCCACATAAAGATTTAACTAAGCACCTTCCACATAGAAGTTTCTACTAGATGATATTAAACTGCACGGTTAGGTCCTTATCACCAGACCATAAAAGGTATGATGTGTCCCATTAAGCGGCACTGAACCAAGAGGGTTCTGATTCCTTTCACAAGGATATGCTGGTATCCCATTTATGGGTATGATCCCAACATCAAAACAAACATCTGTCTCCCGAGATAACAATAAATTCTAGAGCACCCCACTAAGTGGGTTAAAAACCATTATGATCATAAAAATGACTAAAATAATATCTAAATAGTATATGAGAGGATACCATTGATGGATAACCATGAATACATATGGACGTCTCTATTAATGAAGACACTAAAATACATACAGATGATTCTAAATTTCATACATTATAATAATTGATTTCAAATTTCAAGGGAAACCTAAGTTATACATGGTAAATTAATAATGATTTATGAAAATATCTCAAATATATAAGAGTCCCAAAGTAGGAAATAATACCCCCCCAAAAAGGCATGATGAGCCCGACCACCCCTCCTCTTGACCAATGTGTGTTGTTAAGTATAGTTGGTCCAAACCTAACAAACACCAACCTTGGGAAAGAAGGTCCCTTTGTATAAATAACCGTTGGATGTTTCTAGTTCCATAAATAAATCCAATGTAAATTTCCTGGATGTAGTTATTCCTAACCAGAACACATGTTCCGATAAACAAAGAAACAAGGTGTTTTTAGTTTTTTATGTTTTCCTTAGAATTTTCAGGGTTTCTAGGGTTTTTAGTTTTTTAGGTATTTTTTATTTTTTTATGGGTTTTTATGATTCTTAGGTATTTTGAGGGGTTTTATGATTTTTTGGGGGTTTTAAGGTTTAATTGATTTTTATAGGGATTTTAAGTTTTTTTTATTTTTTTATCATTTTTAGGGATTTAAAGGGTTTTCAGAGTTTTTAGTGGTGTTTTAGGGGTTTTAAGGGTTTTAAGGGTTTTTTTACTTTTTATGGTTCCTAGGTTTTTTTTTGTTTTTAGGTATTTTTAGGGGTGTGAGTATTTTTTTAGTTTTTTATGGGTTTTAAGTGTTTTTAGGTTTTTGGGTTTTTTGGGTTTTTAGGGTTTTTACATTTTAAGGGATTTTTTGTGTTTTTATTGTTTTTTTGGGTTATTATGGAATTCATGTGTTTTTAAGGTTCTTATTGTTTTTTGGGTTTTTAGGTTATTAATTTTTATTTTATGATTTTAATGTTTTCATATGGGTTTTTAGGGTTTTTGTGGACTTTTATGTTTTGAGGTATTCTTAGGGTTTTTGGGATTTTTATGTTTTTTAGGGGTTTTAAAGATTTTTAAGTATTTATGGTTTTTAGCGTTTTGAAGTTTTATTGGGTATTTATGGTTTTTTGATATTTTTAAGGTTATAGGATTTTTTTGACTTTTTAAAAGTTTTAGGGTTTTAACGGGTTTTTAGAACTTTTAGTGGTTTTCTAGGGTTTTTATGGGTTATAGGGTTTTTATGGTTTTTAATGGTTTTTATGGTTATTAGGGTTTTATATTTTTATGTTTATTTAGTATATTTTATGTTTTTGGGGGTTTTAAGTGTTTTTAGGTATTTTTATAGGTTTTGGGGTGTTTCGGTATTTTGTGGTGTTTTAGGGGTTTTTAATTTTTTTGGGTTTTTTGGGTTTTTTGGGTGTTTAGTGTTTTTTTGTAGTTTTAGTGTTTTTAAGGTGTTTTTGAATTTTTAATGTTTTTAGGGGTTTAAAGGGTTTTTATATTTTTAGTGGGTTTTTAGGGTTTTATTAGTTTTATGGTTTTTGGGGTTTTTTGGTTTTTTGGTTTTTTGGGTTTTAGTGTTTTTGTTTTTATAGGTTTTAAGTGTATTTATTATTTTTAAGGTTTTCTTTGGGGTTTTCAGGGTTATTAGGGGTTTTTATGTTTTCATGGAGTTTTGAAACTTCTTAGGATTTGTATGTGTTTTTATGTATTCTAGGGATTTTGAGGTTTTTTATGATTTGGGGGGGGGGTAGAGTTTTTTTGAGTTTTTAGGGTTTTATAGTTTTCTAGACTATTTTGATGTTTTTAGGGGTTTAAGGGTTTTTTATAGTTTTGAGTGTGTTTTTAGGGTTTTTAATATTTTTAGGGGTTTTAAGGTATTTAGGGTATTTAGTTTTTAGGGTTTTTTATAGTTCTTAGCATTTTCATGTTTTAGGTGTTATAATTATATTAGGTTATAATGTTTTATTAGGTTTATTCATAATTTTAGCGTTTTTTATAGATTTAGGTATTTTAAGTACTTTTAATAAATTCATGGTTTTTTGGGTTTTATAGATTTTGCGGGGTTTTAGGGTTCTTATGGTTTTAGGGTTTTTATTGTTTTTTGGGTTTTTGTGGGTTGTTTTGAGTTTTTTAGGGGTTTAAGGGTTTTTACCTTTTTTAATGTATTTTGGTGTTTAAAGGGGTTTTAGAGTTTTACAAGGTCTTTATGGGTTTTTATTATTTTTATGGTTTTTTTATGTTTTTATGGTTTTTAGGGTTTTTAGTGTTTTTAGGTTTTTAGGGGTTTTAAGTGTTTTTTGGGGTTTTAGGGGTTTTAAGTGTTTTTATGATTTTAATGTTTTCTTTGGGTTTTTTTGGGATTTAAGGATTTTTACATGTTTAGTGACTTTTTTGGATTTTTAGTGTTTTTATGGTTTTTTAGGATTTTATGGATTTTTAGGTTTTTAGGGTTTCTTAGGGATTTTATGATTTTAATGTTTTTTGGGTTTTTATGGTTCTTTTTAGAGTTTTTTTTGGTTTTATGTTTTTTTAGTGTTTTTATCTTTTTTAATAGGTTTAAAGGATTTTTAGTGTTTTTAGTAGTTTTTATTGTTTTTATAGGTTTTAGGGGTTTTATGGTTTTTAGCGTATTCATGGGTATCAATGTTTTTAGGGATTTTAGGGTTTTTATCATTATTTAGTTTTTTTGTGGTTTTTATGTGTTTTTTAGGTTTTTATTGTTTTCTTATGGGTTTTCAAGGTTTTAAAGATTATTTATATTTTTAGATATTTTTAGTGATTTTTAGAATTTTTATTCTTTTTATATTTTTTAGGGATTTTGAGAGTTCTTATGGTATTATGTGTTTATATGGGGTTTGTATTTTTGGGTTTTTAAGGTTTTAAAGGGGTTTTATGGTTCTTATGTTTTTACCATTTTTTTATTTTTTTGGGGTTTTATGTGTTTTTAGGTCGTTAATGTTTTTTAGACATTTTCCGAGGTTTTTAACATTTTTTTGTGATTTTTGGGGTTTTTTTAGGATATTTATGTTTTTTAGGTTTTTATATAATTTTTAGGGTTTTATAATTTTTATGGTTCCTAGAGATTTTTATGATTTTTTCGGGTTTTAGGTTTTTTTGATTATTTATAATTTTTTAATTTTTTATTGTTTTTAATTTTTTAGGAATTTTAAGGTTTTTTAGAGTTTTTAGTGGTTTTAGGGTTTTATTGGGGTTTTTATTTTTATTGTTTTTAGCGGCTTCTATGGTTTCTAGGATTTTTAAGATTTTTAATATTTAGGGTTTTTAGTTTTTTTAGGTATTTTAGGGTATTTAAGTGTTTTTAGATTGCTAAGGGTTTCTTAGGGGTTTTCAGGTTTCTAAGTTTTTTTTACAATTTTATGGATTTTTATGGTTTTTAGTATGTTTATGCTTTTTAGTGCATTTAAAATTTTTGATGGTTTTTATGGTTTTAGGGGTTTTAAGGATTTTATGGTTTTTTAAGTTTTAGGGTTGTTTTGAGCTTGTAGTTTTCTTAAGGTTTTTTAGAGTCTTAAACCTTTTTAGGGGTCTAAAGTGTTTTTATATTTTTAAGTGGTTTTGTGTTTTTTATGCGTTTTAGGTGGTTTTAAGGTTTTTTGGGATTTTATAGTTTTAGGTTCTAAAGGTTTTTTAGAATTTTTAAGTCTTTATGGGTATTGAGTTTTTTAGGTTTTCAATGTTTTTAGGGGTTTCAGGGTTTCATGGTTTTAAGGTTTTTTATATTTTTAGGTATTTTAGGGGATTATTATTATTTTTTATTTTTTAGTTATTTTAAAGATATTTTCGGTTTTAAGGGGTTTTAGGGGTTTTTTTATAGATTTTAGGGTTTCTATGATATTTTGGGTTTTTTTGGGTTTTTTTTGAATTTTTAGGGATTTTATGATTTTTAGAGTTTTTTGATATATTTCAGGGTTTAAATGGGTTTTATATTTTTTTATTTTAGGGTTATTTATGTAATTTTAATGATTTATTACAGTTTTATGTGTTGAATTGTTTTTAGGGGTTGGGGGGGTTGGATTTTAGGGTGTTTTACTATTTTTAAAATTTTCAATATTTTTAGGGGTTCTAAATACTTTTAGATTTTTATGGTTTTCTTAGGGTTTTTATGGTGTTTTAGGGTTTTTTCATTTTTATGTATTTTATAGATTCTTTAGGACTTAAGGTTTTTAATGTTTTTTAGTTATTTCAAGGGTTATTGGGTTTTTTGGGCTTTTAGTATTTTAGGTTTTTAGTGGTGTAAGGTTTTTTTTTGGTTTTTATGGTTCTCTTATGGGGGTTTTAATGATTTTAGGGGTTTTATATTTTTAGGGATTCAAAGGTTTTTTATAATTTTGATGGGTTTTACGGTTTTTAGGGATTCTGAGGGTTTCATTGCATTTTAGGGTTTTTTGGGTTTTTTGGGGGTTGAGGATTTTTATGATCTTTTAAGGTATTTTCATGTTTTTTTAGATTTTTTTAACATTTTTAGGGGTTTAAAGGTTTTTTATATTTTTAGTGGATTTATAAGGTTTTGATGGGTTTTAGAATTTTTATAGGGTTTTAGGGTATTTTATGCTTGTGGGGTTTTCTTGGGGGTTTTAGGGTTTTTAGGATTTTTATGGCTTTATGGGTTTTAAGTTTTTTTAGATTTTTAAGGTGTTATTGTAGGTTTTCAGGGTTTTTAGGGGTTTTTATGTTTTTAGGGATATTTAGGTTCTTTTTTATTTTTATTGTTTTTTTGGTTTTTTCATATTTTGAGGATTTTTATGGTTTTTATGGCTTCAAGATTTTATTGGTTTATAGGGTTTTTTATTTTTTTGTGTTTTATGGGTTTTTGGAGTTTTTTAATGTTTATTGGCTTAAATGGTTTTTAGAGTTTTTTGTGCATTTTTTGGGTTTTAATGGGTTTTATGGTTTTTATATCGTTTTATTGTGTTTAGGTTTCTTTATGGTTTTAGTGTATTTTTTGGGTCATTTTAGGGATTCTTTAGGGTTTTTACAATTTTTGACGTTATTATTGGTTTTAACAGTTTGTTGGATTTTATGGTTTTCTTAGGGGGTTTCATGGTTTCAGGGGGTTTTTACATTTTTAAGTATTTTTAGATATTTTTTTAGTATTTTAATATTTTTTAGTGTTTTTAGGGATTTTGAGGGTTTTTAGGCTTGTTAGGTTTTTTAGTTTTTTTAGGGGTTTTAAGGTTTTTAAGGGTTTTAAGTATTTTGGGATTTTTAATGTTTTCCTGGAGTTTTTTACATTTCTAAAGTTTTTAGTGCTTTCTTAGGATTTTTAGGGCAAGGAAGATGAAAGGGTCGGGCTATTCCAGTCCCCCCAAATTTATTAGAAATAAAAAAGAGACACAACAGACAAGGGAGGGGAGGGGTCAAATGACCCACACCCAAAAACCCCTTACAACCCACACCAAAAAAAGAAAAACAAAAAGAGAAAAAGAAAAACCAAACAAGCTCATTCAGGTCCAAGCAACAACCATCACCATCATCTAGCAGCGTCCAGCCTCCAGCAGCTCACATACACCAGCATCCAGCAACACAGCAACACAACACCAACACAGCAACACAACACCAACAACGTATCCAAACCAACCAGCCCCCTCAACCAACAACACCAAATCCGACATACAGCCAATCACGACCAGCAGCAAGAAACCAAAGCACAAACACCGCAACCAAACACAACCATCATCACCTCCCAGCAAACAGAAAACAGAAACCAGCAATAGTCCCATCCAAGCAACAATCAACATCCAGCAGTAACCCGCACTCATCCTAAAAAAAACCAGTAGTCGTCACCATCCCAAGCAAGTTTTCCGCCAGCGACATAGATACAGTAGTACCAGAAGTAGAAACATCGCCTTCATCACATATTAGCCAAACAGCAGACATTATCCAGCCGAAAAACACCTGACAACCAGCACCTCTTTCAGCAGTTCTCAGCGAAGAAAAAAACGGTACCCAGCAGCTCTAAAACCAGCGACCTGCACCTCCTGGCCATTCCGCACACAACAAACCACATCCAGCAACAAGGACGAAGACATAGTGCCACCAACACCTATGCCTCTCCCCAGACCACATAACACCCAAAGGAAACTCCTGAACTAGTAGAAAAACCATATCACAACACAATAAAAAACGGCCTGAAAACACAGTGTGAAACAAGGCCGAAGCTGAAAGGCCACCATGAACCTGTTGCTCTTGTGAAAACCAACCACGAGCAGATATCAACACTGAAATCTGAGAGGACCAGCCCATCCCACCACCGAGACGTCGGGGTGTCTGTCGCGCCTGTCTGAGACCTTCACGAAGCCGAGGAAGCCACTTCAAATCTGGATCTAGCATTGACATCACCATCGACCTAGAAAACTTCCAATCCCGCATGCCGCAAGAAAAGAGGCATGCCCAAGGAGGAAGATCTTCAAAAGCCATGCCAAAAAACCGCCAGATCCAGAGTAGACCGCTACCGCCCATGCCAGTACATGGCCGCCAGATCCCGTCACCATTGAGAATGATCCTTGACTCCAACAAAAGCTCCCGAGGAGAGGACCTCCAGGACGAAGCTCCTTCCGTGTCTGAGGGAAGCTGTAGAAGATCCGAAAAGTCACCGGGGAGGAATCCGCGAGAAGACCCTGAAGGTCGCCGCGTCGGGAGGGAGATCCCAGGAGAGAGCGGCGGCCTTAGGATTTTTAGGGGTTTTAGGGTTTTTAGGATATTTTAGGGTTTTTTGTTTTTGGGTTTTTTATGGATTTTATGTGTTTTTAAGTTTTTGAAGTTTTTTAGGGGTTAAAAGGTTTTAATTTGTTTTAATGTTTTAGGGGATTAAAGGGTTTTTAGTGTTTTTATTTGATTTAAAAGTTCATTATGTTTTTCTAGGGTTTTTAATATTATAGTGTTTTTTTACAGTTTCTAGTGTTTTTTGGGTTTTTCCAGTTTTTTTGGGTTTTTTTCATTTTTAGGTATTCAGGTGTTTTATGTGTTTTCAGGTTTTTTTTGTTTTCTTAGGGGTTTTCATGGTTTTTAATAATTTTTATGTTTTCATGGATTTTTAAGTTTTTTAGGTATTTTGAGTGGTTTTATGGATTTTAAGGGTTTTATGGGTTTTTGGGTCTTAAGCATTTTTTGATATTTTTTGGGGTTTTGAGGTCTTTAAGAGTTTTCATTTTTAGGGGTTTAAAGGGTTTTTATATATTTTTTGCATGTTTTTTGTTTTTTATTATTTATATGGTTTTATAATGGTCTTTTGGGGTTTTATGTTTTTGAGGTTTTTAAGGGATTTTTAGGGTGTTATGGTTTTTGAAGTTTTTAGGGGTTTTAAGTGTTTTAAGGTTTTTATAGTTTTCTAAGAGGTTTTTTTGGGGTTTCAGGGTTTTTTACATTTTTAGGGATTTTTAGGAATTTATTGGAATTTTATTTTTTTAAGATTTTTAGGTATTTAGGGTTTTCAGGGTTTTATGGTTCTTGGAGGTTTTGTGGGGTTTTAGGGGGTTTTAGTAATTTTTTTGGGTTTTATTGGTGTTTTGAGTTTTGAAACGTTTCTAGGGGTTTAAAGGGTTGTTAGAGTTTTTAGTGGGTTTTAGGGTATTTATGTGTTTTAAGGAGTTTTAAGGTTTTTAGGGGGTTTTATGGCCTTTGAGGGGTTTTTTGGGCTTTTAGTGTATTTTAGTGTTTTTAGTATTTTTTATGTTTTTAGGGGTTTTAGGAGTTTTTAATGTTTTTAAGGTTTTATTAGAGTTTTTTCATGGTTTTTATGGTTTTTATGTTTTTATCTATTGATAGGGGTTTTTAGGATTTTTATGTTTTCTTAGGGTTTAGGGATTCTAATGGGTTTTAGAAGTTTTATGATATTTAGGGGTTTTTTGGTTTTTAGAATTATTTAGTGTTTTTATGGGTTTAGAGTTTTTTTATGTTTTTATGGTTTTCATATGGTTTTTATGGTTTCTATCAATTTTAAAAAATTTAAGGGTTTTTAATGCCTTTTTCTGATTTTTATGGGTTTTCGGGTTTTTAGGGGGGTTTTTGAATTTCGGGGTTTTTAGGGGTTTTATCATTTTTATGACTTTTTATGAGTTTTTTGAGTTTCTAGGGTTTTAATGTTTTTTAGAGTTTTTATCTTTTTTAGGGGTTTAAAAGTGTTTTAGTGTTTTTAGTGGGTTTTAGGGTTTTTATGAGTATTTTGGGTTTTTTGTTTTTAGGGTTTTTAGTGTTTGTAGGGATTTTATAATTTTTTGGTTTTTTATGGGTTTGAAGTGTTTTAGATTTCTAAGGTTTTATTATGGGTTTTTAGGTTTTTAGGATCTTTAACGTTTTTAGGTATTTTTACACATTTTTTATGTTTGTGGTTTTTTTGGGTCTTTAGATATTTGGAGGATTTTTGAGATTTATTGGGTTTTCAGGGTTAGTTGGTTTTTTGGGTTTTTAGGGATTTTTTGGTGTTTTTTAGGGTTTTATAGTGTTTTAAATGGGTTGTTTTTCATTTTATAGGTTTAAAGGGTTTTTATTTTTTTATTGGTTTTCATAAGTTTTATAGTTATTTATGGTTTATACTGGTTTATATATTTTTTAAGGTTTTTAAGGTTTTAGGGACTTTTATGGTTTCCGGGTTCTTTTCATTTTTAGGTTTTTAGATGTTTTAAGTGTATTTATGGTTTTTAGGTTTACATAGGGTTTTTATGTTTTTTGTGATTTTAGATATTTTTTAGGATTTTCATGGTTTTTATGTATTTTTTGGTTTTTTAGTGGTTTTAGGGTTTTTAGAGTTTTTATCATTTTTATGTTTTTAGCAGTTTTAAGTGTTTTTAGTTTTTCAAAGTATTCTTAGGGGATTTCAAGGATCATTGAGTTTTAACATGTTTTGGTATTTTTACTCTTTTTTATGATATATAATTTTCTTGTGGTTTTCATGATTTTTTTAGGGCTTTTTTAGGTTATTAAGGATTGTGTGTTTTTTTGCAGTTTTAGGGTCTTTTGATCTTTTTATGGGTTTTACTATTTTTGTAGAATTATTTTTAAAAAAATAAGTTGTATAAAAAGGTTTTAGGGGTTTTAGTGGGTTTTTAGGGGTTTTAAGGGTTTTTAGCATTTTTTAATAATTTAACGGGTTTAGGATTTTTAATATTTTTTAGTTTTTTAGGGGTTTTAGCGTTTTTTAGGTTTTTAGGGGTTTAAAGTGTTTTTAGGGTTATAAGGTTTGTCATGGTCTTTGGTTTTTTTTATTTTTTAGATATTTTTAGGGATTCTTAGGATTTTTTTTGGTTTTTAGGGTTTTTAAGTTTTTTATGATTATTTATCGGTTTTTTGTGTATTTAGTGTTTTTTGAGTTTCAAGGGGTTTTAATGTATTTTTAGAGTTTTTAATGTTTTAGAAGATTTAATGGTTTTTATATTTTTTATTGTTTTTTTCAGGTTTCCTCGGTTTTAGGGTTTTTAAGGTTTTTAAGGGGTTTTATGGTATTTCAGGTTTATAGGATTTTTTAGGGTTTTTAGTGTTTTCTAGGTTTTTTAGGGTTTTATTTGTTATTTGGTTTTTAATTTTTTATTATAGGGTTTCATGTTTTTTTGGGTTTTTATGAATTTAAGGATTTAAGGGTGTTTTTTTTGGATTTTTATTGGTTTTAAGTGTCCTAGGGATTTTGTGGGGTTTTATGGTTTTTTAAGGATTTTTAAGGTTTTTATGGTTTTTTTATTTTTCTGAGTTTTTTGTGAGTTTTATTAGGGTTTAAGGTTTTTAGAGTATTTAATTTTTTTAGGTTTTTTTATATTTTTTATGGTTTTTATGGTTTTTAGGGGTTTTAGGGTTTTTTAGGGTCTTTATGGTTTTTAATGGGTTTTAGGGTTTTTAGAATTTTTTTGGTTTGAAAAGGGTTTTAAGTGCTATTATGTTTTTAAGGATTTCATATAGTTTTTGGGGATTTTATATTATTTACATTTTCATAGACTTTTAGGGTTTATTACTATTTTATGGGTTTTTAGGATGTTTAGGGATTTTGAGGATATTTAGAGTTATTTTTGTGGTTTTAGGGTTTTGTTTTGGTTTTTTAGGTTCTGAGTTTTTTAGATTTTTTTATTTATAAAGGGTTTAAAGTGTTTTTGGATTTTGGAGTGGGTTTTTATAGTTTTTAATGTTTTATGGATTTTTTATGAGTTTGGGGGTTTTTGGGTTTTTAGTGTTTTTAAGGGTTTTTTGTATTTTTAGGGTTTTACGATTTTCATAGAGGTTTTTAGGGTTTTAGAGTTTTAACATTTTAGGTATTTTTTTAAATTGTTTTGTTGGTTTTTAGAGTTTGAGATATTTTGTGGGTTTTTTGGGTTTTTCGGTTATTAGAGGTTTTTTTGAGTTTTTGGGGTTTAAAGGGTTTTTATAATTTTTTATAATTTTTAGGGTTTTGCTGTTATTTTATAGATTTTAGTGTTTTTTAGGGGTTTTAGATGGTTTTTGGTTTTCTTATTTATTTTTGTGGTTTTTTTATTTTTTGGGTTTTTTTGGGGTTTTTAGGATTTTTAGCGTTTTTAGGGTTTTAACGGGATTTACGTGTTTTAGTATTTAATGCTTTTATTAAGAGGTTTTAGGGGTTTCAAGGTTTTTTCCATTTTATTCCATTTTAGTATATTTATGAGTTTTATGGTTCTTAGGGTTTCTAGGAATTGTAAGTGGTTTTAAGGTTTTATAGGGTTTGTAGGGTTTTTATGGTTTTTTGGGGTTTTAGGATATTGTTAAGTTTTTTTTGGGTTTTATATTTTTTAATTTTTTAGGGGTTTTAAGAGTTTTTTTGGAATTTTTAGTGGCTTTAAGTGTTTTTATTCGTTTTTGTGGTTTTTTTTTGGTTTTTTGGGGTTTCAGGGTTTTTAGTATTTTTTAGGTATTTTAGGTGTTTTAAATGTTGTTATATTTTTATAATTTTCTTTGGATTTTATTGTGTATTTATTTTTTTGGTTTTGTTATTGTCTTTTTTGGATTTTCTATAGCATTTTTGGGTTTCAAAGATTTGAAGAGTTTTATGGGGTTTTAAAATTTTTATGGGTTTTAAGAGTTTTATGTGTTTTAAGGATTTTAATGTTTTCTTAGGGCAAGGAAGATGCGGAGGCCAGGCTAATCCCAACCCCACCCCCAAATTTATTAAATAAAAAGATGCAGAAAGACAAAGCCGACAAGGGAGGTGTGGGGTCAATCAACCCACACCCAAAAGCCCTTTACAAATCCAACCCCAAAGACCCCAAAAAAAGAAAGTTCAAAAGAAAAACAAAGAAAGGAAAGATGCAAAAGACCAAACACAATAGCAACAACACCTTCTCATCCAACACCAGCTTTTATTAGGGTTTTTAGTAATTTTTATTTCATTATGGATTTTTAGGGTTTTTTTATGATTTTTATTGTTTTTATGGGTTTTTTATTTTTAAGGGATTTAGGGTTTTTACGGTTTTTACGGTTTTTATGGTTTGTAGTTTTTGTAGGTTTTTAGGGTTTTCATAGGGGGTTTTCCGAGTTTTTTTTGGGTATTTATGTTTTGAGGGTTTCTTAAGGATTTTTAGCATTGTAATGGTTTTAGTGTTTTTAGGGATTTTATGGTTTTTATGGTTTTGGGGATTTTTATGGATTTTATGGTTTTTTTATTTTTAGGGTTTTTTTATTTTTTAATGTTTTAATGTTTTTTAGAGTTTTTTAACATTATATGGGTTTATAGGGTTTTTATAGTTTTTACTGGTTTTTATGGGTTTCTTAATCTGTTAGGGGTTTTTATGGTTTTTATGGTTTTTAGGTTTTTTCTGGTTCAATGTTTTTAGGGTTTTTCAGTGTTTTTAGTTTTTTAATTTTTATTAGAATTTATCCATGTTTTTAGAGGTATTTAAATTTTTAGGGATTTTGATGTATTTCTTCGGATATTTATACTTTTTTTTGGGTTTCTTGAATTTGGAGTGTTTTTAGAGGTTTTAATGTTTTTAGGTGTTTTAAGAGCTTTGTGGATTTTTAGTCTTTTAATTATTTTTTTATTGTTAATGTTTTTAGTTTTTAGAGGTTTTAATGATTTTAGGTGTTTGATGGGTTTTTAGAATATTTTTTAGTTTTAACAAATTTTAGGGGGTTTTATGTTTTCTTATCGGTTTTAGGGGTTTTTAGAGTTTTTTGGCGGTTTTAGGGATTTTATTATTTTTAGATTTTTATGGGTTTTAAGTGTTTTTGTGTTTTTAAGATTTTCATTTGGTTTTTATGTTTTTTCGGGTTTTTTTTATTTTTTTTGGGATTTTAGGAATTTTTAAGATTTTTATGTATTTTTGGAGTTGTTATAGATTTTGAGGGTTTTTAGTGTTTTTAAGGATATTAGGGTTTTTTGGTTTTTTGGGTTTTTAGGGTTTTTAGGGTTTTTCTTGAGTTTTTTTGTGTTAAACTTTTTTATAGTTTTTTAACATTATTAGGGGTTTAAAGAGTTTTAGAAATTTTTAGTGGATTTTATCGGTATTTTAGGTGTTTAGGGTCTTCTTATCATTTTAGGGTTTTTTTAGTTTTTAGTGTTTTTAGGGTTTTTATCATATTTAGGTTTTTTAGGGTATTTAAGTGATTTTAGATTTTTATGTTTTTCTTAGTGTTTTTCAGGTTTTGTAGGTTATTTTATATTTTAGGAAATTTTCTGGATTTTTAGGTATTTTTTGGGTTTTTATTATTTTTAGGGATTTGTTGGTGTTATAGGGTTTTTTAGGGTTTTTAGTTTTATTATTGTTTTTAGGGTTTTAGGATCTGTTTTTAGTTTTTTAGAGTTTTTAATGTTTTCTAGAATTTATTAATTTTTTCAGGGTTTTAAAGTTCTTTAGGCATTTAGTGGTTTTTTATTAGTTTTGTGGGTTTTTATGGATTTTATGGTTTTAAGGGGTTTTATGGTTTTTAGAGGGGTTTAGGGTTTTTTGGATTTTTTACGGTTTTTACATTTTTCAGGTTTATTAGGGTTTCATGTTTTTTTAGGTTTTTAAGGTTTAATTATAGTTTTCCCAAGGATTTACGGTTTTTTTAAGGATTTTTAGGGAATTTTTAAAAATTAATGTTTTTAAGGGATTCTATTGATTTTATGTGTTTTTAATGTTTTTATGGGGTTTAATATTTCTAGTTTTTCAATATTTTTTTAGATTTTTTTGGGTTTAAGTGTATTTATGTTTTTCAATATTTTTATGTTTTTAGGGTTTTAGGGTTGTTTAGGGTTTTTAGGGGTTTTTTGGATCTTTAGTTTTATTTTCAGCTTTAAGGGGTTTTTTGTTTTTTTTATGTTTTAAAGGTTTTATGGGTTTTTATTTTGTTTTAGTTTTTTAGGGTATTATGGTGTTTTATGATTTTTATGGTTTTAGTTGTTTAATGGTTTTTATGATTTTTAGGATTTTTAGCATTTTTAGGTTTTTAGGGGTTTTATATGTTTTTTGGTTTTTATTGTTTTCATAGTGATTTTTATGTTTTCATGAATTTTATGAATTTTTGGGATTTTTAGGGTATTTATTGGTTTAGGGTTCTTATGTTTTTTAGAGGTTTTAATTTCTTTGGGGATTTTGAGATTTGTTCCTGTTTTTAAGGTTTTTATTGTTTCTAACATTTTTATGGGTTTAAAGGGTTTTAGAGTTCTTAGTAATTTTTATGGTTTTTGGGGGGGTTTTAGATATTTTTACGGTTTTATAGGTTTTTATGGGTTTTAAGGGTTTTTGGGTTTTTAGGGTCTTATGGTTTTTAGAATTGTTAGTTTTTTAGGGGCCTAAAGTGTTTTGGGTTTTTAAGGTTTTATTTGTTTGTTTAATGGTTTTTAGGGGTTTTTACAAGTTTAGGGATTTTAATTACTTTTCTAGATTTTTTATGGAATTTTGAGTATTTATGTTTTTAGGGTTTTTATGGTTTTTAGTGTTCATTGGTTTTCTAGGGGTTTTAAGTTCTTTCAGGTTTTAAAGGCTTTCGTAGGGTTTTTCATGGTTTTTATGATTTTTTATGTTTTTTGTGATTTTTTGGGCTGTATAGTATCCTTATGGTTTTAGGATTTGTAGGGATTTTGTGTTGTTTAGGGTGTTTTAGGGTTTTTATCATTTCTTTTGGATTTTAGAGTTTTTTTTGTTTTGAGGGTTTTTATGTTTTTATAGATTGTTTTAATGTTTTCAGGGGTTTAAAGGGTTTTTAGAGTTTTTGTGGTTTTTAGTGTTTTTATGGGTTTTTAGTTTTTTTTTATGGATTTTAGGGATTTTTATGTTTTTCAAGGTTTTCCGGTTTCTTTTAATGTTTTTTCATTTTTTTCGGTTTTTGGGGTTTTAAGTGTTTTTAGGTTTCAAATGTTTTCATAATGTTTTTCCTTATTTTTAGTGCTTTTATGTTTTTATGAATTTATTGGGATATTTTAGGTTTTTATGGGTTTTTACAATTTTTAGGGATATTGAAGGTTTTCAGAGTTTTTTAGGGATTTGGGGTTGTTTGGTTTTTTTGATTTTTTTTAGTTTTTAGCGTTTTAATATTTTTAGAGAATTTTTAACTTTTTAAGGGTTTATTTTTATATTTTTTACTATTTTTAAGGTTTTTATGGGTATTTTATATTTTTAAGTGTTTTAGGAGTTTTTATAGTTTTTGAGTTTTAAGGGTTTTAGGTTTTTTATGGTATTTATGATTTTTAGCATTTTTTATGTTTTTTTGGGGGTTTTGGTCTTTATGTTTTGGGGGGTGTTTAGTATTTTTAGGTTTTTATTGTTTTCTTTGAATTTTTCTGGTTTTTTAGGCATTCCAATGTTTTTAGGGATTTTTTATGGTTTTTTTGATTTCTAGGGTTTTAGATATTTAGATGGTTTTGTGGTTTTTAGTGTTTTTAGCATTTTGGGTTTTTTTGGGTTTTTACGGTTTTTTTATTTTTTTAGGGTTTTATGGTTTTTTAGAGTTTTTTATAACACTTATGGTTTTTAGATAGGTTTTATAGTTTTTAGTGGTTTTAATTATTTTATAAGGTTTCAGGTGTTTTAATGGTTTTTAGGGGTTTTACGGTTTTTTTGGGTCTTAAATGATTTTTAGGATTTTTATCATTTTTTAGGTTTTGGGGGGAATTTTAGTGTTTTTAGGCTCTTATGGGTTTTATTGGTTTTAAGGGTTTTTTAAATTTATTATTATTTTGAGGGAATTTTTTAGTTTTTATGGTTTTTAGGTGTTTTGAGGTTTTTATGGTTTTTATCATTTTTTGGGGGTTATAGGTTTTTTTTATTTTTTAGGGTTTTTATATTTTTATTATTTTTAATGGTTTTTGGAGTTTAATTGATTTTTAGAGTTTTTAGTGGTTTTAGGGTTTTATGGGGTTTTAGGGTTTTATGGTTTTTAAGGGTTTATGGATTTTAGGGTATTTAGGGGTGTTTAGGGGTTTTTAGTGTTTTCAACGTTTTTAGGGGTTTTAATGGTTTTAACTATATTTAGGTTTTTAAAGATTTCATAGGATATTTTTGGGTTTTTATGATTTTTTATGCTCTTAGGGATTTGTATATTTTTTTGATATTTATGGGTTTTTAGGGATTTGAGGGTTTTATGGTTTATTTTTGTTTTTAGGGATGTTTTGATTTTTTAGGTTTTTGAAGGTTTTTTAGATTTTTTGTATGTTTTTAGGGTATTAAAGGGTTTTAGAGTTTCTAGTGGGTTTTGGGGGTATTCATGGGGTTTTATGGATTTTTAATTTTTTAGATGTTTTTATGGGTTTTAATGTTTTGAGTGTTTTTATCTTTTATAGCATTTATATGATTTTGAGGGACATTAAGTTTTTTTTTGGTTTGTAATGTTTTCTTATGGTTTTTCTAGGTTTTAAGGTATTTTATGGATTTTTAGGGCTTTTATTGTTTTTTCGATTCTTAGGGATTATAAGGATTTTAAGGGTTTCTAGTGTTTTTATGGTTTTTGGGGTTTTAGTGTTTTTTCATTTTTAGTGTTTTAAATTTTTTTTACAGTTTTTAAACATTTTAAGGGTTTGAAGGGTGTTTAGTGATTTTAGTGTTTATTTATGGTTTTATGTGTTTTTAGGGGTTTTCGGTGTTTTTATGGTTTTTGGGGTTTTTAGGGTTTTTAGTGTTTTAGGGATTTTTTATTGTTTAGAGGTTTTAAGTGTTTTTATGTATTTAAGGATTTCTTAAGGTTTTTAAAATCTTTAGGTATTTTTGACATTTTTATGGTTTTTAGGGATTTTTTAGGATTTTAATTGTTTTTTGGGGTTTATAGTCTTTTAATGTTTTTGGGATTTTAAAAGGGTTTTTATTGTTATTATTGGTTTTTTATGCTTTTATATGTTTTTATGGTATTATAAGTGGTTGAGGGGTTTTTATGGGTTTTAGGGGTTTTTAGGGGTTTTAGTGTTTTTTTATTTTGGAGGTTTAAAGTGTTTTTAGGATTCTATTTTATTCTTATAAAACTTTAGGGATTTTAGGTTTTTTTCTTTTTTATGGATTCTTAGGGTTTTTTTTTGATTTATAGAGTTTTTATAGTTTTATTTTTTTTGAGTTTTTATGGGTTTTTAGGATTTTTATATTTTTAGGGGTTTTAAGTGTTTTAAGTGTTTTTATATTTTTATGGTTTTATTATGTGTTTTTAGGGTATTGGGTATTTTTTGAGATTCAAATGGTTTTTACGGTTTGAGTAATTTTTAGGGTTCTTTGGGTTTTTTAGTGTTTCTAGGAATTTTTTATGTTTTTTCAGTTTTTAGGGTTTTTTTGGAGATTTTAGGAGTTTAAATGTTTTTTATAATCTTTCATTATTTTAGGGGATTAATGGGTTTTTAGACATTATTTAGTGTTTTTATGAGCTTTAGGGGTTTTAAATGTTGATAAGCGTTTTTTCGTTTTAATGTTTTTTGGGTTTTTTGTGTTTTTAGATTTTAGGGGTTTTATGTTTTTTTAGGTCTTTATGATTTTATTAGGGTTTCAAGATTTTGATGCTTTTAAATGTATTTGGATTTTTATGGGTTTTTTTTGATTTTTATGAATTTTATGGGACATAAGGAGCTTGAGGTTTTTTATTGCTTTTTAGGTTTTTAGGGTTTTTAGTTTTTTTTTGGGGGGGGGGGTTAGGGTTTTTTAGAGTTTTGTTTAACTTTTTTAGGGTTTTAAATGGTTTTTTGTGAGTTTTTTTTATTTTTATGGCTCCTTAGGGTTTTTTATGTATTATGATTTTTTATAGTTTTTAGTGGTTATGGGGTTTTTTAGGGTTTTAGCATTTTTTAGGTTTTTTAGGGGTGTTAAGTTTTTTTAGATTTTTAATGTTTTGTTAGGCTATTAGAGGGTTTTTTATGTTTATAGATATTTTTTTTATTATTTTTAGGTCTTTTACTGTTGCTTGTAGTTTTTAGGAAATTTAATGGTTTTTGGGGTGGTTTAGGGGTTCTAGGGTTCTGTGGTTTCTTGGTGTTTTAGTGTTTTTTTATTTTTAGGGTATTTAAGGTGTTTTTAATTTTTTAATGTTTTAAGGTTTTTAAATGGTTTTTATATTTTTTAATGGATTAAAGGGGTTTTATTCTTTGGGTGGGGAGTTCAAGGTTTTTAGTGGTTTTTAGGGTTTTTAGGGTTTTATTATTTTTAGAATTTTTTATGTTTTTTAGGGGTTTTATGATTTTATGATTTTTTAGGGTTTGTTAGGATTTTAGGGTTTTTTTAAATTTTAATGTATTTTAGGGATATTTTTATGGATTTTATGGTCTTTATAGATTTTGTGGGTTTTAGGGTGTTTAGGATTTGTAGGGGTTTTTTGGGTTTTTGGGTTTTTAGAGAGGTCTCATTTGAGTTTTTTAGGTGTTTATGGTTATTAGTGTTTATTTAACATTTTTTGAGGATTAAAAGGATTTAAGATTATTTTTTTATTTTTAGTTTTTTAGGGATTTTTAATGATTTTTGGGGTGTATATGGTTTTTAGGGTTATTTAGGGTTGTTAAGGCCTTTTAGTGTTTTTTTGATGTTTATTTTTTTTAGGTTTTAAATGGGTTTTAAGTGTTTTAGGGTTTTAATATTTTGTTAGGTGTTTTTAGGGGTTTTCAATGTTTTTATGTTATAAGTTTTTAGGTATTTTTTTATGATTTTTATGGATTTTTTGGGATTTTTGGGATCTTGAGGGGTTTTAGATTTTTTATAGATTTTATATTATTATGGAATGTTGGGTTTTTAGGTTTTTTTCTAGTTTTTTATTGTAGTATTATTTTTGATAGTTTTAAACTTTTTTTTATGGGTTTAAAGGATTTTTAGAGTTTATAGTGTATTTAGGGGGTTTTAGGGTATTTTAATATTTTTAGGGGTCTTATGGTTTTTAGGGTTATTCTGGAATTTATTATTTTTTTGTTCTCTTGTGGTTTTAAGTGTGTTTAGGTTTTTAAAGTTTTCTTACGAGATTTTTGGGTTTTTAGGGTTTTAAGGTTTTTTACGTTTTAATGGATTTTAAGGGTTTTTAGTTTTTTTTTTATTTTTTAGTGGTTTTAGGGACTTTGAGAGTTTTTTGTGTTTTTAGGGGTTTTAGGATTTTATTGATTTTTATGATTTTTAGGATTTTTTTAGTTTTACAGGGGTTTTAAGGGTTTTTAGAGTTTTTAATGTTTTAGGGGTTTAAAGGGGTTTTAGAGCATTGAGTGTGTTTTTAGGGTTTTATGGGTTTTTATGTTTTTAAGGGTTTTAAGGTTTTTATAGTCCTTAGATTTTTAGAGGTTTTTACAGTTTTTATTGTTTTTTTGGGTTTTAAGGGGTTTTAAGTGTTTTTTGGTTTTTATGTTTTTCTTTAGGTTTTTCAGGTTTTTAATGGTTTTTTATGTTTTTAAATATTTTTAGGGATTTTTTAATTGTAATAGTTTTTTATGGTTTTTATTGATATTAAGGGGTTTTATGGTTTTTTTAGAGTTTTTTGGTTTTTTAATTTTTTTGGGATTTTTGAGTATTTATTAGTTTTTAATGTTTTAGAGTCTTTTTAATGTTATTTGGGTTTTAAAATGATTTTAGAGTTTTAGTGGATTTATGAGTTTTTATGTTTTAAGGGGTTTTATATTTTTTAGGGTTTTTAGGTTTTCTAGTGTTTTAGAGTTTTTTAAATCTTTACGGGTATTTTTTGTTTTTTGGGTTTTTATGGTTTTCTTAGGGTTTTTAGGGTTTTACTGTTTTTTACGATTTTAGGGATTTGTAGTGGTTTTATAGTATATTTATTGTTTTTAGGGTTTTTTGGGATTTTTAGGGATTTTTATGGTATTATATTTTTTTTATGGTTTTATTGGTTTTTTTAGTTTTTAGAGGTTCTATGGTTTTTTATATTTTTTATGTTTCTAGGTGTTTAAAGGGTTTTTAGAGTATTTAGTGGTTTTTTGGATTTTTATGGGTTTTTTGTTTTTTTATGGTTTTATGGGTTTTATGGTTTTTATGGTTTTTATGGTTTTTAGTGTTTTAGGTTTTTATGGTTCATAGTGTTTTTTGGGATTTTGTGGGTGTTTAGGCAAAGAAGGTTTGGGGCCAGGCTATTATTGATCCCCCAAAAATTTAATAGAAAAAAAAGACACAGAAGACAAGGGACGGACAGGGTCAATCAACGCACACCCAAAAACCCTGGACACCCCCACAAAACCCAAATGTCCCCAATAAACCCAAAAAATACAAAAAATCAGAAATGTCAGAAAACCAGAAGCATCTCTAACAAAATCTCGCAGCCAAGCAGCATCCAGCATCTCGTAGCACCATTTTCATACACCAACACTTCCTTGCCAAGCATTTCCACCACAAGAACCACAGCAGCATCAGTATCATGAGCCTCACCTTCAATCCAGCCAGCTTCAAGAAATTCACACCTAGTAGCACATCTAGGAACACATCCACTGCCCCCAAAGGCAAGACAGTATCCAACACCACTCAACAGAACCAATATCCAGCATCCACACCGATTTACAACCAAACTAGCTATAGCCAAAAATACCACATACCATAATGCAATAGGCCTTCCAGCTGCCAGCGAATTCTTAGAAAAAAGACTCACCACCATCAACATCGAACCACCGGCACCAAAATAACCAGTTTCCACATCACCTAGCACCACTACGCCAGGCATGTCCATCTCAAGCATTACAGAACCACCAACACCAGAAAAAAAAACATCATCTTCATCACATCTCTGCCAAGTAACAACCAGAATCCCAGCGTATCACACCCAGCAGCATGACCAGGGATAAATAACTGCCAGCATCCAAGACAAGAGCCAATCTGCTGCCCAAACAACCCTCCCAGCAACCCGGAAATAGCAAAGCACAACCAGTATGCATCACCTCAAATCAGAACCAGCATGCCACACCAGTGATGGATCACATCCAAACCTCCCACCCCTATAGAAGATCCATAAAAGAATAGGTATCGAGTAAAACCATTCTGCAAGATACGTAGGACCAAATAGACCTCTTTGGCATTGTAGGAGAGCATAGACCCAAACCAGATTGCAAAAAAACACAAAAAGACCAGGATCATCAGCATGAGTCAAAGCCAAAGCCAAGGAACGAACCTGTATCTTCTGCATAGACCGACAACAAGCCTATCTGGAAGCCCATAAAACTAGATCAGGCACCGCACTACCAAGCCTGTACCACTCCTTCCGCATCCACCAAAATCTATCTCATCTCTAGATCTAGATCTCCACACCACTACCGAAACTCCACGCCTTGCCAGATCCCCTCTCATGCCACGCAGATCTGAAAAGGAGAAGCCCGAATCTGACTTCGACTACATAGACCAAATCCGACGACAATCCAATAGCACCTAGATATGCCAATATTGATGCAAAATGCCCACTGGCATGGACCGCATCACCACCGAAGACCGGCACTACTTAAAATCGCCAAAAGACCCTGATGACAAGGACCGCCACCACTGAGGACCGCCAAAGTAAGATGCAGCCATCATGGGGGACTCAATGACTGGGAGAGCGCCTTGACCCCCACGGAAGATCATATTCAATAAAAGCTGATGCCCGGCCGAGCCAGGCCAAGTCGTCACCACCCCTGCTCGGATATAACAACCCATCACCGCCAAGCAAACAATTCTTCCCCCATAAACGCAACACGGACGAAGAAGACCACTACCGATCTGCATCACGAGCGAGACGAAAGACGAGTCCCCCATAGAGAAATCCATGAGGGAACGCTGGAGAACACAAAATCGGGAGGGAAAACATAGGAGAGAGCGGTGGCATCCTCTGGTTGGTTTTAGGGTTTTATTCATTTATTTAAGTTTTTCATGTTTTTTTGGATATTTGGGTTTATTTTCAATTTTTATGTGTTTTATGGTTTTTTAGAGATTTTTTCCAACTTTTTAAGGGGTTTAAAAGTTTTTTAGAGTCTTTATTGGTTTTTTGGGTATTTTGTTTTTTAATGTTTCATGGTTTCTTATGGTTTTTAGGGTGTTTAGGGATTTTTTGGGGTTTTTAACTTTTTTAGGTGTTTTAGGGTTTTTTATGTTTTTAAGGGGTTCTAAGAGTTTTTTAGGTTTTTTACATTTTTAGGGATTTTTATGAATTTTAAATGATTTTAGTGTTTTTAACAATTTTGAGGTTTTTTAAGGTTTTTATGGTTTTTTGGGGTTTTAGGATTTTCTAAGTTTTTTAGAAGTTTTTTGGGTTTGTGCAGTTTTTTAAACATTTGTAAGGGTTTAAAGGGTTTTTAGTGTTCTTATAGTTTTTACGGGTTTTTAGGTTTTTAAAGGGGTTTAGGGGTTTTTATGGATTTAAGGTTTTTTAGGTTTTTTTAAGGGTTTTTATAATTTTTTAGTTTTTAGCGGTTTTTAGTGTTTTTAGGTTTTTAAGGCTTTCTAAGGGATTTTTTGGGTATTTTATGTTTTGGGGATTTTAGTGTTTTTTAAATATATTAATAGATTTTAAATATTTATAGGGGTTTTAGGTTTTTAGGGTTTTTTTTGTTTTAGGTTTTAAGGTTTTCTTAGGGTTTTTCAGGTTTTATGGTTTTTTATGTTTTAAGGATTTTAGTGATATTTAAATATTTTTATAATTTTTATGGTTTTTTGGGATTTTGAGGGGTTTTAGGGTTTCTGGGGTTTTTATTATTTTTTTGCGGCTTTATGGGTTTTTATGTGTTTTTATAGTTTTTAAGGGATTCGGATTTTTTTTATGTTTTTAGGGGTTAAAGGGGTTTTATTGTTTTTAGTGGGGTTTTAGTGGTTTTAAGGATTTTTACGATTTTGGAAGGTTTCTAGGGGTTTTTCTAGTTTTATGGATTTAGGGTTTTTAGGGTTTCTAAATTTTTTTAATACTTTCTGTATATTCTATGATTTTATGTTTTTAGGGTTTTTTAAGGTTTTTGTAGGATTTTTAGGTGTTTTCGCGTGTTTAGGATTCTTACGGGGTTTTATGTATTTTTAAGGTTTGTATAGTTTTTTGGGATTTTTATGGTTTTTAGAGGTTCATAGGGTTTTATGGTTTTTATGTGATTTTATGGTTTTATAAATTTTTAGGGTATTAATATTATTAGAGTTTTTTTATTTATAGGGGTGTAAATTATTTTCAGTGTTTTTAGTGGATTTTTAGGGTTTTATATGTTTTAGGGATTTTTATGGTTTTTAGAGTTTCTTATGGTTTGTAGGGTTTTGGGTTTTTTACATTTTGGAGAGTTTTTATGTTTTAGGGGTTTTAAGTGTATCTATATTTTTAAGGTTTTATTAGGGGTTTTTAGAGTTTTAAGGTTGTTTTACTTTTTTATGGATTTATATGTAATTTTTAAGATTTTCATGTTTTTGTAGATTTTTATGGATGTTGAGGGGTTTTGGGTTTTTTTCGTTTCTTCGGTTTTATGAGTTTTTAGTTTTTTTATGGGGTTCTTAGAGTTTTTTTTTAATTTTTTAGGGTTTTAAACAGATTTTAATGTTTTTATTGGTATTATGGAATTTTAGGGTTTTATAGGGTTTTTAGGGTCATTAACATTTTTGTGGGTTTTTAGGAGATTTATTTGTGTTAGGTTTTTAAGGTTTTCTTAGAGGTTTGCAGGGTTTTATGGTTTTTTACATTTTTCAAGATTTTTAGGTATTTTTTTTGGATTTTAATAAGTTTTTATATTTTTTAGTGATTTTGATGAATTTTTTGGGTTTTTTGGGTATTTATGGCTTTTTAGGGTTTTTAGGGGTTTTAGGGTTGTTATGGGGTTTTTTTGAGTTTTTTAATAAAAATTAAGGTGTTTAAAGGGTTTTTAGAGTTTTTAGAAGATTTTTAGGGTTTGTATGGATATCAATGGTTTATAAGGGTTTTAGGGGGGGTTTATGTGTTTTATGGGTATTTAGGATTTTTATGGTCCTTCTAGGGTCGTCAAGAATATCAAATATAATTTATCCAAATAAATCATATCTTATTACAAAATCACTACCAAAGTATCAAAACCATATTAATGTTTATCTTTCCTTGAACCATCTATTTTCTAAAAAGTTTAACTTGATATTGAGTCACTTTTCTTGGAACCATATAATCTCAAAACCTCAGTGAAATAATACTCCAGTACAATCCTTATTTATTTCCATAATTCATATAACCAGTAAATCATTGATACAACACTCTAATGAAATAATTATTTAATAACAACATAAGAACACTAGTCATTACTCTTCATCTGTGGTAGTATCATAACTTGATTATTATCCATTAGCATCATTTGGGGAATACTCTAATGATTTGGACATTGATTCGGGTAGTGTCACAACTTTTTGTCGATGAAGCATTGTACATTTGAAACTTTTTTATTACCCTTGAAAGGACGTACTTGGTGTCCTTTTCTCCACACTTATAAAAAACTCTCACTCCCTTAAAAAATTTACCAAGGTGATTCTTTCCACGGTTATCACATGTGGGAAAATAATTATTTCCATTCTTCCCATTATCTATCTTTCCCTCGGTCATCCTCTTCTTTTATTACATCCCATTAAATCCATAGGACTTAGATAATTATTTACTTATCTTATTAACACATGATAATATTTCTTCATATGATATAGATACGTGGGAGAATATTTCCCTTCTAAATTTGGGCTTAATATCATGAATGTTACGATCCTTCTTACTCTTTGGATCATGCGTATTACTGATGTTCAAATTCCTTCTACTAGGCACCATTTCTAAACAATGTAATACACTAGGATATTTTATGAATCTAAATGCATAATTAAAAACCTGTAAAATACCTAATGAAAATTGAAATGTTTATGCATATAATTCATAATCAAAAAAATGTTTTCATTGAGTAAGTATTTCCTCATAAATCCTTCATAATGGTTTGTAAAGAAAATGTGAATTATCATAAGCATATCCCTCAGGAGGGTCATAACCAAGAGTGAAGCAAGGCCTGTTTTCATGTACTAGGATATCTCAGGTCAAGCCTGAAACTCCATATAGGAGTTTTCACACCTAGGTACATCTGTTCTAGAGCTGCCTCTACCTTCTCATATATAGAGAGGGATGTATTGTTTGGAAAACTCATAAAATATCTACATTACCAAAATTATAGGAAGTTCTTCTATACTAATCATCAAAGAATATCATAGGGTATTTTTTTCTAATCAGAGTTTTTCTAAATCTAGTTTTCGAGGATGGTACTAAACTTCCTCTAATACCAACTGTAACACCCCGACCCCAGAAGCCCGAAGCTGGTGCATTATTTTAAAACATCAGGATGGTCACAAGGGATCAAATCCAGAATGAATGATCAGTTTAGTGGCCTTGGAAGTACTAGATACATACATAAGATTTACATTACATTATAAAATGAAAAACAAAAACAACATTGTATCCTTTTAACACATTCATATCCCTTAGATTATCCCTGTAGTTCAGTCATAATATAGTTCTTCCCATCCAGGGAAAAATAAAACATAGAAAGGGGTAAGCTTAGGTGGTTAGTATGGATAAAAATATAGAATATAACTTTTAGAAATAAGAATAAACATTAATATTAATATATAAGACTAAAACACAAGACTTAAAAAATTTAGAATAACTTGCCAAATACAAAACAAATAATTCCATTTACTTTTTCACATGGATATTCTACAAGTCGAATAATCACATTTAATGTGAATACCCAATTTCATAATAATGGAATGCATAATGCCAGACTTTATAACCACATAGTCAAGGCATCATGACAAGAATACAAATAATATTTTGTCAAGGCCTTGTGACAAGACACTAGTTAGTCTCATTAGACCTACCAATGCATCGAGGTGTTATAGCGGGCTCCACCCGTCACTTACTAAGTCCAATGCATTCCTAAAATGAAAAGGATGAAACATAACATAAACATTCATATTAAAGCTAGCATAAGAAATTTTAATACTTTAACCATAAACCATGAATGATATAAAAATAAAACATCCATAGTAAAAAATATCACAAAACCTTAAATAAAATAGGAAAGATTGTATCATAATAAATCAGCTTCAAAAAAGTGTAGAATCCATCAATGGATTTTGACAAAGATGAAATTAAAACAATTTGAGAGAAATATCTCTTTCTATTTTGAAAATTTTTTAAAGTCACATAATTATAAAAGAAAATTTATATTTTGAAAATATTTTTATCAGATTGTAAGGGAAGCTTTGAAGATGTTATAATGAAATAAAATTTCCGCAGTCATCGTATAATTTAAAAAAAAATCTTTCCTTAATTTTGTCGAAGAGGTTGTAAAGGACCTTGTTTGGAAAATGACGGAAATATTAATTTATAAAAATTATATAAAAATTAAAAAAAGGTATAAATTACATTAACCCATAGTATATGGAATAGTAAAAAAAATTTGGAATACATTTTTATGAAAAACAGATGTGGATGATAAAGAGGTCTCAGTAGATACTCACCTCTAAACAACCTCAAATAATGAAGAGATTGTAGAATTAACCATTAGCTTGTAATTTTCCTTGGTCGAGGGTACATCCTCCTCCTATATAATAGTTAAATAATTGATATTAAATTATACAATAATTGTATAAATAAATAGGATATCATATATGATCTTCTAATATTCCTTTGTTAATAATATTTTAGTAGTATCATCTTTTCAGGTGTTAACTAATTCATTTTCCTTTATATGTTTTGTTACATAAGTCATGTTTGTTACGGATAAGATGTATTTGATTCATATCCATAATGATATTATGTTTTTAAAAATTATTTTTTAATCATAAAATAATATTTATTCTTGAATGGTTACGATGGGGGATGAATCTCATCGCATTTGTGGAGACGGTAATCCGTACGTACGCACGAGTGACAATACAATTCTATTGATGGTAGGATAATATGTAATTAGATGTTATATCATATATAAAAAATCATTAACATGTCATATTTATTATTTAAATCAATTATAATCATTATTATACCCATCCAAATAATGAAGTGTTTGAATAACAAACTACAACACAACGTGGAGACAGTAATCCGTACGTACGCACATATGATGACTTGTCATTAATAGGATGGATAGAATAATGAATATGGTTTTAACATATTTATAATAACATCACAGTATTTATAAGGTACTAGATTTATTATTTTTTTATGGAAACAACAAAGAAAGAGGATGTGTAAGAAAAATAGAACTTTGAAAGAGGTTGTGAAATTATTACCTATTCTTCGGGTGTTTCCTTTTGAGTTGATAAAAAGGGCTCCTTATATTAGATTTCATATCAAAGTAAGGAATTTAGGTAAAATTGATGGTAGTTGGGAGGATATTGGAGTAGGTTTTGGTTGATCCAAATTTCTTTGGAGGTGTGAAATTAAGAGTATGGGAAGTACCCTTTTATAAGAGAGGCGAGGGTCACTTTAAGAAAACCTTGTAATATTATTTTATTATACAATAATATTCATATTATAATGGCTCAAAAAGAATTTATTTTAAGGATAAGGTGGTTATGGTTTCAAAACCTCTTAAAAATAGGTTTTAAATAGGTTTAGGTCATCATATTAACCTTATCTTTTATATTTAACTCTTGGTTAAATAGTTTAGCATTTACCATGTCTCCTTGTATTTTTATATTATATGGTTAAAAAGCATAGTATAAAATGAAAAGAGAACCCCAAGTGGTTATGTAATGACATATGTATTATTATATAAGTCCTTTGGACGAACTGTATATTTTTAAGACTATTATATCATTTAATAATATAATATTTGTTCTAAAAACTCATTTATGTTAATTTTGACACTATTTAGTATCTGATTTTTTTTAATGTCCTAACAACTTCATTAATTAGGAAAAATTAATTTAATAAACTCTAACATGTCATATTAACCTATAAAATTATTTTAATTCATCAAAAGTCACAATTTACACTTATTTGGATATTTATAATATCAATTATTTTAATCTTTCATTAATAAGGTAATTACTGCATTATCATTGTGTCATAAATAAATTTAATTATTTAATTTCTAAAAATAATAAATAAAATACCATTATTTAGGAAATATTTTTATCTTTCTAATTAGTATTTATAGTCAAATTTATCTTATGTGTATCTCTATATTTAAAATTTTTTAGTTATGCAACTTTGAATTTAACACTTTTAACACTTCTTTAAATAAAATAATAATAAATGTCCTAATCTAATCCAAGTAGACCAAAAGAAACATATTTTATTCCTAATTTTTTTTGGTGTAAATACACTTATTCAATAAAATTAGTACATGTGTTAGGGTAATAATAATATCATTTTTACCTTTCATTAGCCTATTTACTTTTAACCGTTGTAAATAAAAGTCAAAAGTTACTATTCACAAAAAAAATTCACCTTATTGAACCAAATTTCACTTACTGATATCAACCGTTTCTCTCAAATATTTGAAATTTAATTCAAATAAGCGGTAAAATTATGTTTTATGAAAATTTGAAAATGTGCCTAGAAGGTGGGTAAAAGACATTAAAATGTTCAATAAAATTTAATACATATAATTTTATTTTAAAATGACGCAAAAGAATTACATTGAGCTTATCTAGTTATTATATATATTTTTTGACTTAAAATAAATTTAAATAAAATAAATAATTATTTAAATAAAAAGTCTGTTTTGAACAATAACACAATATTTTTAACTATTCATTAAGAAATAAATGTTTTCAGAAAAATAACAAAAATCACCCTAAGAGAATTTTAATATTTTTAATTCAAAAATGAATTCTATTTTACCAAATTCAAAACATAAAAGTTTCATTAATTAATTTAAAATTAATTCCTGTAGTCAAAACAAAAAAGTGGGTTTTTTAAAAAGTAAAAACTATCAAAAGATTGACATGTGTTTATGTAAAATTTAAATGTGCAATTACTTATAATGACATAAATTGTATTAACTGATAAAAATATAATATAATTATACTTCTAAACCATTAAAATTCATAATTAAACAATGTAAATTATTTCTTTTAAAAAAATTGTTTTTGATTAAAATTTAATATTTTTCACTATTCAACAAAATATTAAAGTTATCAGAAAAGTAACAAAAATTTATCCAAACTAAATTTTTGTATCCAAATTATAAAGAATAATTTAATTTCATTCAATTGAATATATAAAAGTGTCAAATATTGTATTTAAAAAGTGTTCTCCATTAAAAGGCGGAAAAACTACATTTTTGAAAAATAATTCTTTTACCTGGAAAATTAAAATTTTCCTTATATTATGTCTAATAATTACAAAATATGAATGTCAAAAATTATATGAAATATATATAAAATTTAAAATTTTGTTATTACTATTCATAACCACTTTTTAAACAGTTAGTTTGATAGGTCGTGGTGCACTTGAACTCGGTGTTGCGTGTAGCACAAGGTATTGAGTTACTTTGAAGAGATAACGTACTGTTAAATCTTGGGGTGTTAAATTATTTTTGGGATTTTGAGGGTTTTTAGGTCTTTTAGGGTTTTTATTGTTTTTTGGGGGGTTTTAAGTGTTTTTTTAATTTTTTGGGGTTTTAAGGTTTTTTAGTGTATTTAATCATTTTTGGTGTTTAAAGGGTTTTTTTATTTTTAATGATTTTTTGTGGTTTATAGGTTTATAGGGGTTTTAAGGTTTTCAGGAATTTTTATGATTTTTTTGGATTTATAGGGGTTTTAGGGTTTTCACTTTTGTTTACATTTTTAGGGGTTTTAAATGTTTTAGGTTTCTAATTTTTCTTTTAGATTTTAAGGGTTTTTAGGTTTTTTTTCTTCTTAGGTATTTTAATGTATTTTTTAGGATTTTATGGTTTTTAAGTGTTTTTTTTTTGTAATTTTGAAGGTTTTAGAATTTTTTTATGGTTTTAGAGGTTTTATGGTTTTTTAGGGTTCTTAGTTTTCAATTTTTTTTTGTTTTTAGGGTTTTTTATGTTTTTTATAGTTTTTTAACATTTTATGGGTTTAAAGTTATTTTATAGTTTTTAGTGGGTGTTTAGGGTTTTTTTGTTTTTGGGGTTTTTACGGGTTTAAAGTGTTTTTAGGTATTTAAGCTTTTCTTAGTATTTTTTAGGGTTCTAAGAGTTTTTAGGTTATTAGATATTTTTAGGGATCTTTTATAATTTTCCAAATATTTATTGGTTTTAGGGATTTTGAGGCCTTTTATGGGTTTTTAGAGTTGTATGGTTTTTTTCGGGTTTTTGGGTTTTTGGGTTTTTGGGGTTTTCAGGTTTTTTGGTTTTTAAAGTTTTTTAAAAAAAATTAGGTGTTTAATGGTTTTTTAGATTTTTAGTGGGTTTTAGTGTCTTTATGGGTTTTTAGGGGTTTTTTGATTTTTAGGGGTTTTATGGTTTTTAGAGGTTCTAGGGGCTTTAGGGACTTTTAGGGTTTTAGGGTTTTTTGTGTTTTTTAGGTTCTTAACTATTTTTGTATTTTTAGGTTTTTGAAGTTTTCATAGGGTTTTTCAAGGTTTTTTTGGTTTTTATGTTTTTATGGATTTTTATGGATTTTAGGATGTTAATGTTTCTAAGGGTTTTTAGGGATTTTTAATTGTTTTAAGGTTTTGGGTGTCTCATGGTTTTTTGGGGTTTTAGGAGTTTTTTCATTGTTTTGGGGTATTAAGGTATTTTAGTGTTTTTTATTATTTTTAAGGTTTTAAATGGTTTTTTGAGTTTTTTGTGGTTTTTTATGGTTTCTATGGGATTTTAAGGTGTTTAAAGGATTTTATTGGTTTTATGGTTTTTATGGTTTTTAGGGTTTTAGGGTTTTTTAAAGGTTTTTAGAATTTTTTAGGTTTTTGGGGTTTTATGTGTTTTTAGGGTTTTGAGGTTTTCTTAGGGTTTTTCAGGGTTTTAGTGATTTTAAATTTTTTAGGTATTTTAATTATTTTTTTCGGATTTTGATGGGTTTTTAGGGGTTTTAGGGATTTGGTGGAATTTAGGAATTTTAGGGGCTTTTTGGATTTTTAGGTTTTTTAGGGGATTATTTTGTTTTTATGGTTTTTAAGGATTTTTAGAGTTTATAATATTTTATGGATTTAAAGAGTTTTAGAGCATTTGTTGGTTTTATGGGTCTTGTGAAATTTAAATGTTTTTAAGGATTTAGATGTGTTCCGCCTCTGAGGTGGCTTATTTACAGGCAGTGCAGAAATGGTTTGACAAGGATAATCACTCATCCCTTTTTTCTATAGATACGGGTTCTCGTAGAATTTACCATTCCACTGTTTAGACCCGTTCAACATCATTATCCTTTAAATAAGGTTAAATGAACCCTGTGGGAACTTCTAGTCTCAGTGGGCGATTGTGTGGGGGTTAAGAACTCGTGAAATCTGTCCTTCTCAGGTATAATTCCCTAGGATGGTCTCCAATGGGTGTATTCATGGATCCTGGAACGCCCAATGACCCTGGTATCCATGATTCATGGACCTTCTTTCCAAATGTAGGCGGTTGTAGGCTGATGATTTGGACAACAACACTTAAGGACTCCATTGGTCGAGAGTATGGGAGGTCAGGCTCACCGCACCCTTCCGGGGGAGGATTATTTTTCTGTTTGGGGATTCTCTTATAGATTTAAGTCGTGTTCATAAGTTCGTGAATCATTGGTTCATTCTCGAATAGTGTGTCCATGGGCTACCCTTGGTTTTCAGGATCATCGTAATCATGAATATACATGATGCTACAGAGGTGATGCTGACTTTAGCCATATCATAAGGCGCTCTAGAGTTTATCTTCATTTATGGGGGATGGAAGGTGACTTGATGTTGGGATCGAGTCCGCAAGTAGGGTGTCCTATGTATCCTTGAGAGAGGAATCAGAACCCACGTAGTTCAAATTGTGTGGGGCTTACTCATGGGAGCTACCCATTTAAGGAGGCATTATTTGATGGACCCTTTATGCATGGGTACCCTTTTTGAGCTCGACCTTCTGGTAGGCATCATATGTATCATGATTTTTCTAGGAATCAGAGTTCTTGTATTTCAAAAAGTGTGTGGATTATGCATGGAAGCCTCGCATTTGATAGACATGATTGGGTGGACCCTTTTGGAAATGCACCCAGTTGAGTTCAGGACTATTGGTAGGCATCCTACGTATCCTATTTTGGTCCGTAATCAGAGTTCTCATAGTTTAGAATGTTTGAAAGTTGTATTCATTGCAAACCTATAAGCCCACATGAGTCATGCTCAGTGAAAGAAACAAGAGGATGTGAAATATTCAACAATGCACATGCCTCCTCCCATGTTGGTGGGAGGGGGAGAGCCTACGACGGAAGAGGTTGGGGCGATCATGGGAGAGGGCACAGAGCAATGAACCCTTTAATGTGAGATGAAATTAAAGGTCATGTGGACCAACCTTTGAAGATTGGGAACATACCACAGTGGAAGGGCCCCAGAGCACTTTCTGGGAAGGGGAGGAGTTTCTCCCTTGTCAAAGGGGGGAGTGACTATAACCCCTTAGGCTGATCATTATTCCTTATTTAATGGAAAAGAAAGTGATCACCCTTAATCCCAAGAATGAAAAGGTTCATGTCGGTGTCCCAAGGTTGGACTCCAGGTTACCGTGGGAATTTAGCCTCACAGGCATTCTCGAAACATGCACCTCTGTGGGGAGGGCCTTCGTGACTCCGCTTACTGTGGGTATGTAGACTCAATGTGGCACACTGATGCACCTGATGGCTTGATCATAAAGGTCTGGTGGATTTGGAGGAGGCATTGGCCTAATGTCAGAGGACTGATTAGCAGAGGGGTCAGAGAGGACTGCATGGTAATGAAGGGGTGAGGTTGGAACTGGTGGAAACAATACCCAAAAACACCCCATTCTGCGTACTGACATTTTATGCGGGATGGGGGAGGCTCCGCATACCATAGTGGAATGAAGGCAGAGGGGTCATCGACGTACCATTGTGGGGCATGGTAATGGGTATAGGAAACCTTATACCATAGTGGTATGTAGCCTATCACTACACTTTGGGTTTCATCTGTTTACTGAGGTAGTACGCGAGGTCGGGTTTAGTCCGCATAGAAATACGCTATGCAGAGCACCATATTGATGTGGGGTCCAGGAGATCATCATTCGTGCGGAGTTCATTCGTGAGAATCCCTTGGTTCTTGGTTCTATAATTAGGTTCCCATTACTAAAAATATTATTCAATTCCTCCATTTTTTGGTCCGCGGTAGGCTGTACCTGCGGAGGGTGTGGTTTGCGGTTCGGGCTTCGACGATGAAATAAGACTGAACCCAGAGTGCAACCTCTAAGTCTCCCTCAAGATTTCATCATCTGTAATTCTCTATGTCTGTCTCCCTCTGTGTGTTTTATGTACTTCTATTGTGATCCTTTTATATAGAATCAAAGAAATCGTAACTATTGGTCATGCGGTGCCACTTGCAAAGGCCCATTGAAGCAATATCCTGACCCACAGAAGACTCAGTCAACAGGGGTTAATAAAGACTTCTGTTTGCAATAATGGTTCATGGATAAATGAACATTCACTTCGTTGGTGGAATGATGGGTTTGTTGTATGGTACGCGACCTAACATCACGCGTAAAACTCCTTCAGCGACCAGATTCATGACCAACCTTGTTTACTGGCCATCGCCCCGTGGGAAAGTAGTTCATGGATCATTCTGCGTACCTGGAAATTCGCGATCTAGATAATTCTCATACCTTTCCCAATGATGGTATGTGGGCCACCTAAAATTCCTTGAAATATTTAATTCCTTCAATCTTCTTCTGAAATTTACAACTCAATTTGAGTCCCTTCACCTTAATAGACTTGTAGAAGTGCTTGATTCCTTATGCAAAGTGATTGTGGTGGTTATTTCTCCTCTTGGAAGATTTTTTAGGACCTATAAATTCCTCCCATCAGAATGTTGTCCATTCAGAATGAAAATGGGACTATTCATATGTATAAGCTGTCTTGAACTGAAATGGTTCATGATAGAACAGATGGACTCGGTAGGGGGACCACACATATATATAGGGGCCCATGTCATTTGTCTTTTACTGTTTGTCAAGGTGAAAAGTGATCTCAATTTTCTTAGTTACCTCTACTCTCACGTACTGTACTCGTTGAAAAACTCTTGTTCACTAACCGATTTGTACGTTCCGCGAACCAATTTTCTCTCCATTTCTCCATCTTTGTACTACATTTTGGATCCACAAATGGAACTGTGGAATTTTATGGCACAAAATATAGATTTTTCATAGGATAATTATACACGGATGGATTTACCGCATACTGAACTTGGATCGGTGAACCAGACATTTAAGAATATTAACAATCCGAACATATACATTAATTGGGAAATTATGAATATGAATTTAATCAAGGCCTAGGTTAACATGCCATATTTCTTGAATCTATCTATTCATCGTCCAATGATCCACAGGCCAATGCCTAGTGAATGGTTCGCGTAACAAGGTTGTACGCAGTAGAAACTGACCGCATACCATAGTTGTAGGGTGATAACTTCTATATATCATACAATACGTGGGATGTGGCTACTGCGTACCATTTATGGAATCTATATGTGGAACCTTATGTGGACATGTTTTGAGTCCTTTAACAACTCTTCCATATCCTTTATCTAAAACATTTTATCGGATTGACTTTTCTTTGGCTTCTGGATCTTCCTATGCATGCTACAATGGCTGATTCATAGGCTATTGATAACATCACTACTTCTTCTAAGGATACTATTACTACTCCTATTTTTTCTGATAACAAAATATAGAAGGATTTGGTGGATTTGGTTTATGATAAGACGCTATTCATTCCGTTTCACCAATCCCTTGAGAATATGCTCATGGTGGGTCAATAGGAGTACCTAGTCTCAGATAGGCTTCCTTCTTACAGGTTTGGCATTTTTTCTGACTTAGCGATCCCGACGCCAAACCAGATTGATCATCCCACATCCTAGATAATTAATACTTCTATTTTGAAGGCATTGAATTCTTCAAAGGGGAGGTACCTTCAGAGGGATACTACCTCTAGGCCTTTACTACACTTCACACCTCGAACCATAGAGGGAGTGGAGTGGAATCCTAATCATAAGGACCAATATTACTAGAGCTTCATGCGTAAGGCTACAATGAATGAGTAGCATGGTTGGTCATCTCGATGGGACCTTTATCCTAGAGCCTCGTTTGGCATGAAATGGGGGTGGCCCTTTTGGGTTTTCCAAAGTTGTCACGAATTCTGAGCCGAGCTACTGGTTGTGGGTCTATACGAGGTCGCCCAGATTTCTCATACATACACCCATCATCATATTGCCCTTACTTCACCGCTCATAATCAGGTGGAGTCCAGATAAAAACACTTTCCATTGGACCCAAGGGGAGGTTGGAATTATCCTTTGGGGCTCCCAGATGATTTCGGAAGTCCCTATCATTGGGGACTTGTACGATGAATTTCTTCATCCCTCCTCTATTTGGATGATGAGGAAAGACCCCCCCCCCCTTTATCCAGGAAACTCATCACCCAAGTGAAGACGCTTCTGAAGGAAAGTGATTCATTTCTAAAGAAATATGTTTCATTTGACGACTGTTTTTGTTCTTTTTACAAGCATACTGGTCTTGAGCCTAATCTGAGGAGACCTAGGGATTATCCCACTAAAGCCTCCCGATAGAGAGAGGTTACTTACTATCCCACCTTAGAAGAGGGGGATTTTCAAAAATAGGGATAGGGGATCATCCTTGACGTCGATCGGTTATTTTAACTGGCAGATTTCTTGGTCATGTTATTGAGCAGATGGCTCCTACCTATGCAGGAATCTAGTGGTGTTAGAGCCTCAACCTTTATCATGGCATCTTAGTTGGCCATCAGAAAATGCATCAATTTGGCTATCCCTATGTTGGGCAAGAAATATCATCTTCTGGGAAAAATCAGTGAAGGGGGGTCACCCTATCCGATGGTTGGACCTTTAAAAATTATTTTGGGCTGGATGGGATCCCACATAGGGTTTTAGTCCTTCATTAATTCCATACCAATTCTGCATTATATCCTTCGATTGTACCTTCAGAGCACCAGCGGGGTCATTCCAGTAGCTTGGGATTCATAGGATAAGCAAGAGGAGCGGACCGAAAGGAACGATAAGGACTTAATGGCTTGTCTCAATGTTTAGAAACGTCTTTCTTACCAACCTTATGACTCACCCATTAGTATTATTAGAAAAAAATCATTTTTTATCATTCGAGGTTACTTATTTTCTCTACGGGAAGGTGTCTTGGTTTTCTGTATCATAGGGGAACTTATTTTCTAGGTCTATATGCCCTGTAGATTTAGTCGACAATTCAACTACGTTTAGAAGTTGTGTCCCCTTCTCTCATTAGTGTTCTTCAAAAGAAGAACTTAATGATATCCCACCAATTATGGCCAATTCTCACCCGGGAGGACACCCAGAGTCAGGCCAAACTTCTAGATTCTTCAAATTCCATTCCCTTACTTACCAATAATTATGTTGAGTCTTGAGTTAATTCTTATCTTGATGGCCAATTGTCCGACTTAGTGCATATTGTGATAACTACTAAGGCAACAAAGGCGGACGTAAGGGGTAAGCAAAAAAGGAGTTGTGGAACCCCTTTGACTGGGAAAAGTCCTGTAAAGGCTTGTTCGCTCCCCCCCCAGGAAAGTTGTGAAAGATTGGGTTATGACCTCATGGGCAGTCAAACAAGCTGTAGGAGCTGTTTCCAGGAGTCCGTCATCCATTCCTTCTTAGGCTGATTTTCTAGTGTCCTAGAGGCAATGGGACCTTTGGAAAGGTCATCCATCTTTCCATGACTGGTCCCCTAGTTATTTATATCAGATCCTTCAGACTAGGGAAGTTTCCCTTATTGGCATTGGCTACATGTCAACATCAACTGACATTTCTTATGATGAGAATCTAGATTGGGTGAGTTGCTATCTTAAGGACCTCGAAACACTCATCCACTCTCAAAGTATTCATCGTATGTACTCGCATTGGGTACTTTATATGATACGACTGGAAAATATTGATGAGGATGATGATTTTGTTGGCTTTCCTATTGCGGCTACCATGGAAAACGTTCCTTACTTGCCTCCATCTTCAAATAAACATTCCTCTTATCAAGATCCTATGTTTGTAGGGAGATATGGAAAACATTTTCGGTTGTTGAAATCTGCTCTGCTCCCTTGTATTGTCCTTCCAATGCTGGCCATCCTGATTACATCCGCCTTTGTAGAGGCTTGGAGAGTCTGGGATAAATTTAGGGGAGCACCTCAGATGAAAATATATGGAGGCTTCTTCAGAGGGAATGCTTTGATCTTTTGGGTTGTGGAGGAGCCATTTCTCTAACTTGTATTTCAGCTAATGAAGATCCTGATGAGGTGGAGGGTTAATTGACTGAAATGGATAGGTGTCTTCACACTCCTGTGGATAGGCATTACTAGTCGGACCATGTGGCATTAATGAAATTATTTCTGTGGCTGACAGGATAGGTGTCTTCACACTCCTGTGGATAGGTGTTACTAGTCAGATCGTGTGGAATTAATGGAAGTATTTCTGTGGCTGATAGGATAGGTCATATTTTCACCTTTTGGCCTTAAATTCAGTTATTTCAAAGATGATGAAAGATTCCCCTTTTCTTTTTTATTTTTCAGGGGCATGCCCAGTCTCAAGAAACAACTTTTTCCCCGACTTATACTCCTGAAGGTATTGTAGATGGGCAGTACGCCCCCTCACTGGTAGGGGTACTGCGGAAGGATCTCTCAGAGCCCAAGATCATATGAATGGGGTGATTGAAGACCATTCTAGGGTCTTTCCTACCCCATATTCTCTTGTTGGTCTTGTTCATGATCCATCTCCCCAACAGTCAAAGAAGAACAAGCAAGCCTCTCAGTTGTCCGAGCTTATTTGACAGAGAATCATAAGTAATTGTCTATTTATATGATGATTAAAACAAGTACCCTTAACTTGTCAACTTAGTAGCATGTATAATTTACCTTTAAGTAGGGCCTATTAGTGACCATACGATGACCGCTCAGGAATCTATATATTTTTTCCCTTTCAGGGTAGAGGAAGGGTCTCCATCTGTCGTGGCTAATCAAAATAGGGAAGCCTGGCCATTTGAAGAGACCGTGGATGTTTCTGACACCTCATAATTGAATGTCCACACTCAAACAATCTCTTCCCCAATAATGGAAATACATCGAGAAGTCTTGGGCTCACTTTCCTATGTTGAGCAGACTCTCATGGAAACAGATAGGGTAGTCTTTATGGCAAGGGTTGAGTCTGATGATGATCTGCAGGCCTTGCTGAATCATAGAGGGGCTTCGAATACCGAGGAGCATATAAATCACAATCAAGAGTATTTTCCCCTGTACAGGGTGCCACTTGAGAGATTGATGTCTTTTCTGGACATGGTGGCTCTAGTGAAGTCATAGTCGAGGATGCGGATGTTCTGTCCCCTGAAAATTTGGAGCGGCCTATCATGCCCTTTTTTCCAGTTCTGAGACGGGTTATGTTTTTTCCCCCAAGATTCCAAGACCACTATCCTTATATAGATTGACCATCCCTTCATGCATCATATTAATCGATAACTTTTTGAATGTCTTCTTGAGGGTTACTATTTTGTCCAAGCATGGCCCTGGGTCTTTAGCCTTCCGGTGTATCCACAGAGTGCCACTGATGATAGAAGATGAATTGTCGCCTATTTTAGATAGAAACAACACTTTGGGGGTGGGAGGTTTTTTTCCGCTCTACATCCTCAGAATCACAACCACAAGATCTGGAAATATGGGATGTCCCTACCTTGCAATCTATTATAATTAACATAGACGAAGATGTAACGTGGTCAAGCCGTGTTGTAGCAGCCAAACTAATTCCTTCTCTAGGGATTTTCATTCCCAACAAAATTTCATCATCTAGGAGTGATTCAGAGACTGACCGAGAGAGCCTAGAAAAATTTCATCCCACTCAGCAAAAATCATAGAGGAACATTTGGGGATTAATCTCCCATACTCTATTGGAAGAGATGCTGGTAAAATTCCCAATGTTACATAAAGAATTTTTAGTCCTGGTTTTTAGTGGATTTAACTATAATGGAATTTATGATATAGTAAGGCAAGTGGTTGTTGCTCGAGAAGCAATGGGTACACATGAATCTTGACTCTCCATGGAAGATTCAACGGCTCATCTAGCTACTACACAAAAAATAATCATTGACGAAGCTGCCACTCATACTGGGACTGTTGAAAAGTTACAAAATGAACTCATGAAGCAAGTGTCTTTCTTGGATTAGCTTGACCATTAAGTGGAGCAACAAATCTAGAAACTGGAACAACTCGAATAGGAGCGGGCCCGGGCCGCAACCACTATTGAGGAGGGGCAATGGAAAATGCAGGAGAGAGAGATAATGAGCCTCCAATCCACGAGGGAAGCGAAAGCACTATGGGAGAGTGAAGAAGCCAAGATTGTGAATTCATTGAAGCTTCACCAATCCATTGAGGAGTCTCACCAATCGTTGATGCAACTTTGTGACTCTATCGAACGTATCCTATAAAGGTCCTATCTTGCTCATGAAGAGAGGTTCCATGTTGTTGATTCAAACAATATAATTTTATGGAATATGATGGAACGAATTTTCCTCTAAATTATCTCTCTTTTCCTTTTCATGTCATGTCAACATCATTTCAATCATGTATTAATTATAAACCAGGACATTGAAATTAGTAAACTGGAATAATCAAGTCGAGCTATAATTTTTTTCTTGAGACAAGGGACTAAGCATGAGTAGTTCGACTATTGCTGAGGTATTATGGAACACCTCATGAATATTTATGTCTCTTTAATTATTATTACCCTAATTTTTTCCTAAACCTGTATGGTATGGGTTAGCGGGTATAACATTGATTTTTCTTAGGCCTCCCTTTATGGGTTTTCGACCTAATAAAATTTACGCCCTTTTCTAATGGCTCAATGTTTTTTAATGAAACGATACTTGAATTTTTTCCAGAGGTTCCTTTTGAAGGTTTCTCCTATAGTAAGTATGGTTCTTTTTTTCATAGGGATTTCGTTGTCCTTCCAATCAAACAAGCTACAGATGTTTTCAGTCGAATAGATTTGACCAGACATAATGGGTTAGGGCCCTAACTCGGGACCATTAGCCTAGAATGTTCTAGTATCCTTCATATATGGATTAAGGATTTTTCTTAACCCTTGATTTGTAGAATCTAGACATGAATGAGGTTCAGAAGCTTCATTAGGCATACAGAGGTAGGAAATGACTCTCCTATGGATGAATTCACCTTTGGTGAATAGCCATTATAGTGGAAATCATATATAGAGCCATTGGGGCATGATATACATAGTCAAGAAAAGGTGTCCATAGGACACTGGCCTCCCATTTCTGATGGCCTGGTTGGATTTTCAACATTTTGGATTTACTTTGATGTTGGGAGCCACAATGGGTGGTTGGCTTGAGTAGTGTTGTCTGAGAACATTAAGAACATTCATATCATCTTTTAGTCAGTGACTGTTCCCACACATTTCTTACTTGCATGAGGGAGATCTGGTGAATGGTTAGTTCAATTAAGAGTCCCCCCCCCCATTTTTATTTTAGGGGAACTTGGAAATAAGGAGGTACACAAGATGTCATCTAGAAGTTTTCCAAATTCTGGGGTGTGACCAAACGTGAATGTCATTTGATAGTATGGAGGTGGGAGAGGACACTCCTAGGGATGAATTTGTCTGTGATTGATGGCCATTTTTGTGGGAAACATATGTCGTGACACTGGGTAATGGTATGAATCATCAAGAAAATATGTCTGTAGGACACTGACCTTCCATCTCTGATGGCCATTGAGGATTATGGGGATTATGACCTTTCTGAATATGGTACATGACCTTTGACCAGGGGTTCCACTGATCACAAAAGGAGGATTTTTAGCATAATTTCTTTAGGGAAACCTGCAAATAGGTGTGCAGACTCTTCTTTTGCACGCGGATCAACTTCACGCATACAGATGTGATATCTTTTAGAAACCTCAAAAGACACCATAGATGAATCGGGCTTGTATGTTATGATATATCTATGATGTGTGAAAGAAGGAAAATGTAAACCATGAACTGAGGACCCTTGAATCAAGAGGGATAGAAAATGGCTTGGAATCCATTGAGAGTAATGAGATAGGAGAGAACTCTCCTGGGGATGAATTTTCCTTTGACTGATGGCCATTTTTTTTTGGGAAACATATGTAGAGCATTTAGGGAATGATGTGTATAGTCGAACAAAGGTGTTCACAGAACACTGGCCTCCCACACCAGATATAATAGGATGGATATGTAGACTTAAGATCACTCAGAACATAGAGTTTGAAATACTATAGAAGTGTACCCAGATATATTGGGGACATTTGGTCTGTTATTTACTCATGGAATAGGGTGTCCCTTACATAGATCTGACTCGTACGTTGGTTGAGGAATTCATTTCATCTTTGGGATACTTGGTTATTTACCATTACATATCTAGGAAATGGAGTTCCTCTCAGGGGATAAAATCGTGAGATGACTTTTTGGTTTGTGTTATTAGAACCAAATTCCTAGATTGTTTTTCCATAATGCCATAGTGGATCTCTCGTTGAAATCCATATGCTCACGTGAGCTATGCTCGGTGTGAAAAACAAGGGATTACAAGGATTTTGTGTCATTTATAGGGAATATAAAATCAGAATTAGAGGGAACTTTTGTGCTTAAACCATTGTTATGTAGTTTAATGTCATATATTAAGAACGATTTTGACCTTGCAGTTTAATGTTGTGTGGTGAGGATTTGATTCTATGCAATTTAGAGTCATGCAGCGTGGATGATGATTCTATGAAGTTTAGATTCATGCAGTGAGGATGTGATTATATGAATCTTAGAGTAATGAAGCAAGGAAGATTATATTTTCCTAAAGATGTTCAACAGTTTTGGGTTAATCACAATCAGGATGTTCCGGTGTTCCTTAGATGTGAGCGATGATAGAAGGTATAAACCATTTCCTTAGGGGAATCTTGAATCAGGAGGGATGACATGGGGATTGGAATCATTTGGGTGTACTTAGATTGGATATGAATCTCTTGAGGACAAATTTTCATTTGATTGACAACCGTTTTTGTGGGAAACATGGAAGAGCCACTGGGGCATGATGTGCATTGTCAAACAAAGGTGTCCATAGACACTGGCCTTCCATCTCAGATGGCCTTGAATGATTATGTGGATCCATGTTTTCCCAAGGTATGGAGTGTGAGAATTGGGAAAGATATGTCGGGGAATGTGAGAATACCCATACCATGATAAACCATGAACTTCTTGGAGCTTCCACATAGTTCTGGACCATATGTAAAGGGGGAAGCAGGATCTTTTGACTTCCCATGACTGAGAGGCATGTGTGAAATCTCATAATATTGAGGACTGAGCCACACATAACTCTTGAAGAATTTCACAATTTTATTATCATGTGATAGGACCTTTCCTAGACTCCTCGTAAAAGAATGACCTACGTATGGGGGAAAGGGGAATTTTTGCTAGTGGATGGGCCATGATGTCGAACCAGATCATCACTACATATCCTGCAAGGGCATGAATCAAGACACACGTAGTTCTAAATGTTCTTCAAAAGTGTTTTATCAATGTGTTAGGGACACTTGAGGGAATTTTTGGTTTCACTTGATACGGGTGTCAGGCCTACCATATTCCCCTACAATTTATTTACATAATAGAATCCTCACCACTAATCTTAAGCTCACAAGAGTTATACTCAATGTGAGAAACAAGGAGTGGTAAGGGTTTCCTTTAATAATATGGGTAGATAGGGGGCGTGATATTGGAATTTTTTTATGGGGACTAGGCCAGGATCAAGGATCTAGGTGTTGCTACATATCCTATGAGGGTGAGAATCATGTCATACATAGTTCTGTAAGAGATCATGCAGCTTATTGTGATGCAATTAGGATGTTTTGTGTCATGTAGTTTAACATCCTATGGCAAGGACACGATTCATAGTTTATTATTGTGTTTTAGGGATGAGTTCCTTCCAGTTTAACGTCATATCGAAAAGGATGACGACTCGTAGTTTAAGGTCTTAGAGTTTGGACCATGGAATTTCATTTCAGTTGTTACTCATAGTTTATGGTCTAAGAGTTCATACCATGAGCTCGTGGGGCATCTTTTTCATAGTTTTATGTCATAGTGTTCGGACCATGGCTTGGAGGCATATTCTAACTCATAGTTTAAGGTCTTAGAGTTTGGACCATAGCATTGAGGTAATTTTGTTTTGTTTTACTATCTTGTTGCAATGACTAATTTCGTATAGTTTAACATCATGTGGTCTGGATGATGAATCATAGTTTAACGTCATAGATTTTGGACCGTGACATTGGGGTTTCATGACCCATAGTTTAGTGTGGTAGCGCTTAGACTGTATCATGGGGGGATATTTTTATGACTCCGGGTTTATGGTTAGAGAGTTTAGACAGTAACATTAGAGTTTTATGACTCATAGTTTAGGGTCATAGATTTTGGACCATAAAATTGGAGTTTTATGACACATAGTTTAGGGTCATGTAGTTTGGACCATAACATTGGAGTTTTTTGACTCATAGTTTAGGGTCATGGAGTTTGGATGGCGTCATTAGTGTATTATGAATCGTAATTTAGGGTCATAGAGTTTGGATAGTAACATTGGAGTTTTATGACTCGTAGTTTAGGGTCATAGAGTTTGGACTCTAACATTGGAGTTATATGAATCATAGTCTAGGGTCATAGAGTTTGGACCCTAACATTGGATTATTATGACTCATAGTTTAGGGTCATAGAGTTTGGACCGTATCATTGGAATTTTATGACTCATAGTATAGTGTCATAGATTTTAGACCATAACATTAGAGTTTTATGACTCAAAGTTTAGGGTCATAGAGTTTGGACCATAACATTGGAGTTATGCTAAGTATTTCTTCAAGAACTTCGTATTTGTAGGAGCTGTGATGAGTTGTCTATCCATTGATATCAGGGCGTATGCTCCATTCGAATAGACCATGTGTATGACGTATGGTCCTTCCCACTTTAGTTCATGCTTTGAGGGCTTCTTACCAAGTATCATCAGGGTTCTAACACTACAGAGAAAATTAGAAATAATTAGTAATAATTAGTAACAATTAGTAATAATTAGTAACAATTAGTAATAATTTGTAATAATTTGTAAAAATTTGTAATAAATAGTAATAATTAGTAATAAATTTTAATAATTATTATTAAATGGTAATTATTAGTAATAATTAGTAATAAATAGTAATAAATAGTAATAAATAGTAATAATTAGTAATAATTAGTAATAATTAGTAATAATTAGTAATAATTAGTAATAATTTTAAATAATTTGTAATAAATATGAATAAATATGAATAAATAGAAATAAATAGGAATAATTAGGAATAATTAGGAATAATTAGGAATAATTAGGAATAATTAGGAATAATTAGGAATAATTAGGTATAATTAGGGATAATTAGGCATAATTAGGGATAATTAGGGATAATTAGAAATAAATAGGAATAAAATCAATTGTAATAAATTGTAATAACTTGGTAAAAATTTCAGTGTATTGATGGTGCTCCTATTACTTGATGACTCTTCTCCTTTCAAATCTCACCGACTCAAAATATTATGAAATGTACGATTCTATGTATGCATATCTAATCTCGTATACATGAGTTTGAATATGAATTCATAGAACCACATTTTTAATAATGTTTTCAGTCGGTGATAGTTGCAAGAAAAAGATTCATTGAAGAAAAGGGGGATCTTTTGTCCGACGGCTCATTTACATGCATGTTTCTCACACTAAAATCACTAGGAAGCTGATTATTGTATGCATGAGAATTCATAATCATACCTTTGAGAATATTCTTCATTCTGATTTTAGTGTGAGAATGTTGCAAGTAAATGAGCCATCAGATAAAAGAGTAGTCGTCAATCCACTGGAAATTGTGTCACCTATAATTAATGGTAATTATTAAGAAGTAGTTGTCATTATTTATCTTATTTTTTGGATATCATTTTTTCAATTTCAAATTATTCAAAAATAGGAATGATTTTATATTTTGTAGAAAAATATAGAATAAAGAAGTTGAAAATAGTCATTATTAAATGATCACGCTTGGATAAATCAATGCCAAAATCCAAATATTTCTAGTTTAAATCTTGTATATATTGAGGGTGTTGAAGCATTATTATCATTTGCGTCATCAAAAACAAAATTAGTTTCAGAAGGCACAATTAAGTGTCCTTGTAAAAAATCTCCTCTAAGAGCATTTGACACATTTGACAAGGTTGGGGGACATCTCTTGCGGTTTGGTTTTCAACCAGATTGTTTTTTTGTATCAACACGGTGAATACAGTTCCAGAGAAGATACTAATAACTTGATTCTGCATCCATCACGGTTTCCAAATTTAGTACATGATGTTGCAGGTCCATCTATTCAATAAACTAAAACTCAGGATGATATTTATTTAACTCCTGAGTTAGAACCATCCTAATTTTATGAGTTGTTGAGGTCTGCCGAGGATTCATAATATCCTGGTTGCAAGCTAAGATAATTAAAAGAGGTTGCAAAATTAATTTCTATTAAATCAGATAATGAATTTTCTAACAACTATTTTGATCAGATATTTTCTTTGGTTAAAACACCGTTACCTGAAGAAAATGTGTTGCCTACAAATTACTATGGGAGCAAGAGGCTGGTTCGTAATCTGGGCCTCAGTTATCGGAAGATTCATGAATGTACAAATGAATGCATCATATATTCTGGGGAAAATGAGTCATTTGATAGTTGTCCCACATGTGTAAAATAGAGTATAAAGAAGATCAACTGGGGAAGTCTGGATCAATTCTTATGAAACAGTTGAGATATTTCCCCCTTACACCAAGGTTGAATCATTTATTTATGTCTTAGAACACAACGTCAATGATTTAATTGGAACAAAACAAATATTTCAATAGATAAAACCTTGAATCATCCATCTGATGGTGATTCATGGAAACATTTTGGCCGATTTCATCTGTCTTTTTCTTTAGAATCTCGAAACGTGGGATTGGGTATTTCTACTAACAGTTTTTGTCTGTTTGGTTCTTATGGTAGTCAGTATTCATGTTAGACTATCTTTATAACACCTTAAAATTTACCTCCATGGATGTTGATGAAGGAGCCCTATATATTTTTGACCTTATTAATCCCATGACCTCCAAAAAAGAATATTGATGTTTATTTGAAATCATTGATTTATGAGTTAAATTCATTGAGGAGTAATGGTGTTAGTACATATGATGTTGATGGGAAACAAAATTTCATATTATAAGATGCATTAATATGGAAGATTAGTAACTTATAGAAATATGGAATGTTATTTGGATGGATTACACATGGTCTGAAATCATGTCATTACTGTATGAAAGACAACAAAGCTTTTATGCTTATTAATGGAAAAAACCGTTCTATTTTGACTATCAACACAGATTTCTTCCAACCGATCATCCTTTTAGGAGGAACAAATATCATTTTAGAAAAGGCACAATTGAAAGGGATGAACCCCTAAAAATGATCTCATGTACAGAGTTAAAATCATTTTTATTTTCATCACCACCCATCACATTTGGGGAAATAGTAAACCAACAGAAAAGTCATGGATTTGGGAAAGAACATAATTGTATAAAATGGAGAATTTTTTGGGATCTTCCATATTGGTCTGATTTTTTGGTCTTCCACATGTTGTATGTCACTCATATTTAGAAGAAATATTTTGATAATTTATTTCATATAGTTTTAGATATACTAGGTAATACCAAAGATAATGTAAAGGAACGATTAGATCTTGCCCAAATTTGCAGACGACTAGAACTTGAACTGTTTAAAAATGTCATATCAAAGAGGTTAATGAATCCAAAAGCATATTATACACTTTCCAATGAGAGTCTCTTATTATTTTGTCAGTGGATTACAGATTTGAGACTCTCAGGTGTCTATGCTTCTAATTTGGGAAGATGTGTTAAGAATGGTCATATTACTAGATTAAAAATTCATAATTGTCATGTTATAATGGAAATAATTATGACAATTGAATTCAAGGGTTTGACGAATTCTATGATTTGAGATTCAATAATAGTCATATCATATTTTTTCGAGACATTTGTGTGGTGACAACAGACTATGATGCATTAAGTAAACTAGAAGAAGATGTTGTTGTCATTATATGTAAACTGGAAAAAATCTTCCTGTCGGCATTCTTTGACTCAATGTAACATCTGATATTACATTTTCCACATGAATATAAATGTATATGTCCATTAAATGTTTTATGGATATACCCATTTGAGAGATGAATGCAAAAATTGAAGAAAAAAGTATGTAACAAAGCATCAGTTGAAAGCTCAATTGCATAAGCTTATTTGCAAGAGGAAATTGCTTTTTTCTGCTCTCATTATTTTGAATATGAATATCCCTCAAAACAAAACCTCATGGGATGGAACAAGGGGAATGTTGATGATGAAATGGAAAATCAACAATCAGTTTTTATTTATCCCTAGATTGGCTTCGGTGGAGTTCATGAACTATGGATTTCAGACGATGAACATCACAGAGCTCATACATATGTTCTGATCAACTGTGAAGAAATTACATCATTTTTACTATGAGTTCTTCAACCACTTATTATATAATTTATGTTACAGTACATAAACTTATTTTATTTGTAGGTTATTTGATAATCATATCAAGAAACAACTTCCAAAAATTACAGCAGCTGCTCTTGAAAAAAGCCATCAATTTTTTTTCTCAATGGTCTCAAAAACTGGTAACATAAATTATTGATGGTTTAATATATCAATTTTGTTTATTATTTATTACATGATATTTTTTTACAAATTTTCAGGTGTCTCAACATACTAATAAAATTTATAGGAAACTGTGTATATTGAGTTACCCACCATCCAAGATGGTTAAATCTTATAATGCATATGTGGTGAATGGCTTTTGATTTCAAACATGTGCATATGTAGAATCAAAAAATAATAATTAATTGCGGAGTCTCCTTGAGAGGATCACATCATAGAGAAAATGAAGTTTACTTTTACAACATTCTGGATTAATTTATTGAATTGTGTTGTCTAGAGAAAAATTACATAATAATGTTTAAATGTCGGTGGTTAGATACTGAGGGAGGCTTGCATGTTCATCCGATTGATGGAATTGTTGATATTAAATATAAAATTCTTCTTTCATTAAATGAACCATTTTTAATCACTCAATAGACACATCAAATATATTACGTAGATTACTATTCTACTTCAAGTGACTTGAGTGATTGGTGGAGCATAATAAAAATTAGATCTCGTGAAAATCAGTTTACTCAAACTGAATGTTGTTCTGATGAAGTACAAGGAATTGAGTTTTTTCAAGAGGCTACTCAAAATCCATATTTTTCACAAATATTCATTAATATCGATGATGAAACCCCACAATTAAGGGTCGATGGTGACAATGATGTTAATGATGATACAAATGAATTTTAAATGACAAGAGATAATGAAACTAAAACTCATATAAATATTGATAACACCGATGCTGAATATGAAGACATTGACATCGTCATATATAAAGATGATTATGAAGGTTAACATTGACACAATTAAATGCTGGTTATAATCATAACTAATATATATATGTAATATTTATTTTCAACTATATGCTAACAAAAATAATTTTGTGTATCAGATGGACCCTGATCTATTTCGTGAGTTGGAGGAGGATGAGATACCTTTTGATGAGGGGGATTTGGGATCATATAACCCTCAACCTACTGGCGGTTCAGGGGTTATGCAGAGGGGGCATGGTCTTACGTGACTGATGATTCCTGACCCTATCCCCAAGCGACGTACACATCTTGGTTTCAATCCACGCACATGGAGGTATGATAACCTTTTTATTTTAGTTATCTTTAATTAATTTATTATATACTAATTTTTTTATTATTTGTTCTTTTTTCACAGTTTTTCACATGTAGCTATGGGATAGGGGAGTGATATCTTGCGTAATTATTTTTCTCAGCCTTGGATCAAATCGGAACAGATTCCCATTGATGTACGTCTTGGAATGTTCTATCATTGTCTGGTATGTAAATAAATAATATTTATTTAGATGTTTATTTCATTAATAACCTAATATATAAATTATTTGTAGTGTTTATTGTATCTCATCGATGATAGGATGTGTAGCGTTATCCACAAGGAATGGGAGGTGTCTATATGTGAGTGTTTCCGTCACTTTTTGCAAAATTTGAGAAGGAAAGCCATTAAGAAAATAGGAGTGACAGAATTAGATGAGTCATGTAGAGACCACCGACCACAGTATATTTCATCTCAAGTTTAGGATGGATTATGTTTACACAGGTTGAGTGGTAGATTTCAGAGAAGATCTTTATTGGACCGGCAGAACCGTGGGAGACGGGAGGTGACACATCGAGCTTTTAGTCGTAAATTCAGTACGCATAAAGAGCATCTGGTAAGTATATTTTTTAAATATTTTATATAAAATTAAACATAAACTGTTTATTTTATATTCATATATGCTATAGAGAATCCCGGTATTATGGAATATGACATTTATCGGAGGATGAATAGTGATCCAGCCACTAGAGAGATTAGAAGTGATCACCAACATCATATTGTGGTCAGTATTATTTATTTTTCAGTTTGAAAATTAATTACATATAATATTTTCTCCATTTCAATTTCAAATTGAAACTAAAGGAGTCATATGAGGCTGTGACCTCACAGACACGGGTTGAGAGTCAGGCCGAAATAGCTGATCAAACTAGTGACAACCATTTCGATGAGGCGACATGGATGCAGGCGACCCAGTATGCTTTTGAAAAGGGATGATTAGTTGGTATCGACACTCATTTGACTCCTGGGACTTATTATGGTACTGTTGAGATGTCAGAATCCAACACGAGAGGAGCTCGTAGACATGCATCATATTATTGATCATAATATCAAGAGCAGTTTCAAGCTCAAACTGAGCTTATAAAGATTTTGTAGAAGCAGTAGGAATAGTTTCGTCATCAGCACGTGGAGGAAATGCATCGAAGGCAGTAGCAGCAGCATTAGAAGATAGATTACTTGCATCATCTGACTCCTAGTTTAGGGATGGAGTTTCCTCCACAATCTTCTCTAGCTCCTCCAGCTCCTCTAGAAGACTATCCCCCTACTGATTTTTTCGTTCTATTAAAAACAATTAAATTGAACATTTGTTGTAATATATACTATTTACAGTTTTTATCTTTAATATTGGTGCAAATATTGCATAATATGTTTTTTTTAATATTTTAATTTTTTTAATTTATTATTAGTATTATATTTTTTAATGTTTGTTTATTTTAATACTAATAATAATAATTATATTTTACATATTTTTATTTTTTTCAAATATTAATAATATTAATATTTTTTAATTTTTAATTATTTTAATTATATTAATATTATTTTTTATTAATCATAATTAAATATTTATTTTTTATTTTATAATTTATTTGTGATGAGTCTTTTTTTGATGAAGTCCCATCAGAAATACAATATATATATATATATATTTATTTATATATATTAAATTTTTTTGCGATGAGTGACTTTACCCTCACAAAAACGTTTTTTGCGACGGGCCCGTCGCAACAGGTTTATAACATAAAGCTATTTGCGATGGGATGATGACCAGTCAAAAATAATTTTGGTGATGGGCCAATCGCAATAGGTTCTTGTATATATGATGTATTTTATCGTAGATCTATTTGCGACGGGATTTCTTCCCATTGTAAGTAATATTTTTTGCGACGAGCCCATCGTAAAAAAAACATGTTGTGACGCCGTTTTCTGCAACATCCTATTTACGACGGGACCCCGTCGCAAAAGAGTTTTTGCGACAAGATCCTATCACAAATAGCCCATAAAAAATAGCCAAAATTTTAGTAGTGTAAGGACTAACACCATTTCTCCTTCATGAAAAGATTAAAGGTGAACCTTTTTGTTGAAGGCTCGTGCAATCCGATTTTTGTAGATTTCTAAATGGTACAGACTGTGCAACATTTTTTCATCTAGCTAATCCAATTCCTCAAACCATCTCTTGGATTTCGTGTCTGTGAAAAATTGATCACAAATGGAAACATGAAGTGATGGAACTTGGATTTCGATAGGTATCACCTTCTCCGCCCCATATACTAGTGAGTACGGGGTTGTCTGGGTGGCAGTGCAGGTCGTGGTTTGGTAAGCCCACAAATCATGAAGAATTTTTTCTCGCTACAATTTCTTTTCCTTATTGACCATATTTTGATGTATGTTGTAGAAAGTCTTGTTGAAAGCCTCTATCTTTCCATTGGCCTCCGTGTGGTAGTGGGACAACCAGTTGGATTTGATTCTATACTCCTCGTACAACTTGTACAGCTCCGCAGAGCAGAAGTTGGCAAAGTTGTTCGTCAGGATTGTATGTGGAGCCACAAATCTGGTGATGATGTTGGCCTTCAAAAAGCTGAAGATGTTTTTTTCCCAGAATTTTTTTAAGGGTTTTGGATTCTTCCCATTTAGAAAAAACGTCAGTCACTTTGAGTATGAACTTGAATTCTTTGGCTATAGGAGGATGATATAGTCCCACAACATCCATCCCTCAGGCGACGAATGGAAATGAGTACATGGATACGTGAAGTATCTTTGGGTTTCAGTGTATGAAATTACATGAACCTGGTACGAATGGAGCTTATTAGTGAATATGGAACAATCTTATATCATAGTGGGCCAAAAATACCTAATCCTTCGAGTATAGCGAGAGAGCTTGGTCGCTAATTGGTGTGCTCTACAAGCTCCAGCATTAATTTCATTCATGATGGAAACAGTCTCTTCTCCATCAATTCACCTGAGAAGGACTCCATGAAGGACTCGTTTGTAGAGAAAATTTTCTTAGTTTACTCCATTGTAAAGGGAAAAGTTGACTGCCCATCTTCAGACCAACCCCCTTTATGCCGTATCTGGTGGGAGTTCCCCATTCCAAATTTATCTTTCAATGGGAGAAATTTAACTGGTGGTACGACCATAAGGCCTAGGAAAATGACTAATTTCATATATTTCCTCCATATTGTTCCGGATGGATGGAAAGACCATTCGGTGGTGAGACATGCTAATGACTGTTTCATCCCGGTCAGGATTGGACTAGGTTGTGGCTGCATTTTCTAAATATTTGGTTTGAGCATTCTGTGATTGGGGATCATGATCCGACATTATTTTTTATTGGAAAATTTTCATTAGTGCTCGAACATGGTTTATCAAGGTAACCGATGCTTATTTCTTGATAGCATAGTCACTATTGATATGTTTGATGACTAGCTCTGAATCATCCTTTATTTTTATGTGTTTGGAATGCACTTGGAGTGCCAATTCTAGGCCCACAGTGAGGCACTAATACTGCTTTTTATTGTTCATACATCCTTCTGAAAGCAGGAAGGAGTATAGAAAGATGGTCTTTTTGAGAGATATGAGTACGACTCCCAACCCCACTTTTGTTGAGTTTGGGATCCTCCATCATTTTCCTTATCGGGCTTTGGGAAGCACCGTCAAAGTACATTTCCCATGCCTGGGGTTCCTCCTAGACAGAAAACAGTTCTTTATCCTAAAGTTCAGTATCCAACGGTGCTGTTTCTTAGGAGGGGTGCTCAGCCAGGAAGTTTACTAATTTTTGGCCTTTGATGTCCTTATGGGGAACGTACGGTATTTCTAAATCGTTTAGGAAAACCTCCCATCATGATAGGCACCCATTTAGCATGGGGCGGTTGCGTATATATTTGAGTGGGTTGTAGTGGAAGACCAGGTAGACTTCATGGTGCTGTTGGTAATGCCAGAGCTTCTGAAATGCAAAGATTAGAGCTAGGAATTTCTTTTCAATCTTCGAAGTCTGAGTTTTGGCATCAATAATTGTCCAGCTGAGGTAGTAGAGGCTGTTCTGACTACCGACATCATTCATCTGCGCAAGGAAGACACTTAATGACCATTCCATGGTGGTTATGTACAAAATGAGCGGTCTCCCCTCAACTTGTGGCATGAGCATCGGTGGGATTAGGAGGTATCTTTTAAGATTGTCAAACGCTTCTTGGACATCATTATCGTACTCATATGTGTCTCCTTTCATCATGATCCTGGTGAAAGGTAATCATTTACCCATTAGGTTGGCTATTAAGTTTTGAATGTAGGTGAGCTGCCCCTAGAGACCTCTAAATTAGTGTGGTTGGGAGGTGGGGACATGAAAAGTATGGATTTTGTCTTCTAAAGGTTGAATTCCATGCCACGATGGCATACAATGAAGTCGAGGAATTTTCATGAGGTAATTCCAAAGGCATATTTAATGGGATTCATATTTAAATTGTGTCGTCGTAATTTGTTGAAGAATGTTTCCAGATTAGCCAGGTGGTTTGAGCACTGTTGTGATTTAACCACCAGTTCGTCGAAAAAACACTCAATGAATTTTACCAAGAAGGGATTGATGATGCGATGCATGGAACACTGATATGTGGTGCCGACATTCTTTTGTCCAAAGGGCATCACTTTGTTGCAGACCACTTAGGGGACCTAAAAGTGGTAGATTCTTCATCTCCTTGAGACATCTTGATTTGATTGTATCCAGAATAGTTTTCCAGGAAAGAGAGGGATTCGTACCTGGTTGTTGCATCAATCTACAATTTTGTGATCGGGACCAGAATGTCATATTTTTGGAAATGATGAATAAGGTCCCTAAAGTCAATACATATTCTACTATGTCCATTATTCTTTTTAATGGAACTATTTTCAACATCCAAATTAGATATTGGTCCTCCTATATAAATTTGGATCTGATCAGTTTTTCAACTTCCACCTCTATTGTTGCATCATACATCAGGTGGGTCCTTTTGACATCTTTCTTATAGCACTGGTGATCTTCTAGTAAGCCCAGATGAGAAGTGGTGACCTCAAGATCGAGACCTAGAATTTATTTTCAATTCCTATAAAATATGTCTCGATTCTTCTTCAGGAAGGAGGTATATGCATCCTGCTCCTCGACAGGAATGGTCACACTAATTAGAGTGGGTCGTGGGTCATTTTTTGTTCCAAGATTTATCTTCTAAGTTCATCAATTATGGTGGATACACCTTCTTCAAATGTAAGAGGGGAATCTTTGTGGTATTCCTCCTCTCCCTCCCCTTCTTCATCATCTTCATCATCTTTATCATCTTCATCATATTCCTCTTTTGATGGAGAGAGGATTTTTGAGATTAATTCTGTAATATTGGTAGGGAAATCACCTTTTTCATTAGTTTGTTAGTCTTGGGAATTTTGATATCCCAATGACGAGCTGATAGCATATTTGATAGGGATTTTCCAAGAATCTTGGGAGTCGGCCCACTCTTCTGGGTCCTTAGACTTGTTGGTCATAATAGAGACCATGCAGACAACTAAGTCTGCATCCAGACCTATACTTAGCATTAAACTTGGTCAATGGGTAGTACATATTCTTCCCCAAGATTCTGGAGGGGTTCAGTGGGAGCCATATCCAATCCATTCAGGGCATTGATCCAATCGACGTTGTTGAACGAAAGATGTTTTTATTCCGACTCATAGAACCCGACGTCGATATAGTGTTACTCGCAGAACTCAAATGGGGATTTATCAGTGCGCAATATCCCGTTTTTCCCATTAGTGAAATATTTGATGCACTAATGGTATGAGAATAGAATTGCAGCATGATGATGTATCCAAGGCTTCCCTAACAAAACATTGAAGGTAGTGCTTTTCCACACCACCAGCAACTCAGTGTCTGATATGATATATTCGATCCATGTTTTAGCCTGATTCATCACAATGGCTTCTACTAATTTTTTTCATATCCCATTAGAGTTGTAGTGCAGGGTGTCAGGGTTTCTTTATCATAGCCAAGCTGAAAAAGTGTTCCTAGTAAGAGGAGGTTGACTCCAGAGCCATTATCAAGGAATATCCTTAGAAAATCAATTCAATTTATCCTTCTAGACACATATAAGGGTTTTATGTTCCCTTTCATGGTGGAATATTCCTCCATTTCTATGAAAGGAGATGATGGCCAGACATTCTTCAAGACTTTTCTCTGTTCGGTAGACTTCAGTTGCTGCTACTTCAGCCTTGAACTCTTGGGGGATTATAAAGGCTTCGATGAGTGCCTCCCTAAGATCTACAGACAGACTTAACACATCTAGGATTTAAAGCTTCATTGGTACTGAAGACAACTCCTTTAGAATATCATACTTCTTCTCTAAAGGTTGGTGCTTCCCGGCTCGGGGTTTCTCTTTCACATACACTATAGGGGTTTCAGCTATGTACGTATATGGTTTTTTCTTTTGTAATAGGTGCCAACAGTGCTACAGTCCTTTCACATTTGGCCAAATTGGTCTACCTATATACCTTGGGTGGTTCGGTACTTACTCTTCCCCTAATGGATATTCCAAGATAACTGGGATTTTATTTCTTTCCTATGGGGGAGAAAGAGCATTCTGGTTTTGTTGTGTTTGTCAGAAGTTCCATGCGTGAGTTTCCATGATGTAAACTGTTCGACTTGTGGCGTGGCTACAAATTTGACTCTTACCATGATCATGCCTTCTAGAAAACCTCTATACTTTGCAACCTCTTCCTCTATCTCTCAAATTTGGTGTGAGGAATTCGAGTTTGTGGCCAAATTCTTCATCAGAGAAGGGGTTCATCAAGTGAATGACATTAATGGATCTGAAGATCAGTTTCTGATCTGACATTTTTTCTGTCTGATTGTCTTCTTCTGATGGTGTCATTTAGTGTGATAGTTCCCACTGTACCATTTGGAGGTGTGTTGCCCATTGTACTAAGACTTTTGGAATAAAATCCGAAAGTTTCAACACTGACTTTGGCTTTGCTGTCATCTCAACTTCTTGATCGTTCTTTTTTCCCTTCCGGCCTTTAAAGGACTATGGAGCTGGGGAGGATGGTTGTGATGTATTATGATATTTTTGGGGAATAGTTGGTTGTTTCAACTGCACTTGGAGGATTCCATGGACATGGTTGACAATCTCACGAGTCATCCAGCTATCAAACTTTTTCTCCTTCTTTCTAGTGACTGTTTTCCACTCCTCTTCATCTCTTGAGTCATAGGTGGAAGCATATTCCACTTTTTCTAGTGGAAGGCCCAACTTCACTTGCTTGTAATCCACTATATTTTGCAGGAGATCCATGAAAATAAATCATTCTTGGATGGTGTGTCCTAGTATCTGGTGATACGAACAATAATTTGGATGGTTTTCGAGACCCACTTCATCGGATCGCATTGGCTATGGTAGTCATAGAAAATTGCAATTCATTGAAGCTATAAAATAGTCACAGACCTAGTTGTCTCATAACAAATAAACATTATTTATTCATTCATTAAATTGGTTTCTTTTGGCACCTCTTAACTCATCTTTCCAAGGTTGGGGTGGATGTTGGTGTCCAGGGGGTCCTGCACTATTTGGCGGGGGCCTCGCAACTGGAGCTAGTGTCGAGGGTGGCATAAGCATGACAGACACCAATTTAGATTTTCTCTTTCTTTTCCCAGTTGATGATGGGGCCACTAGGGACATAAGATTGGTCCTTTCAAGGAGTCTTCTATCCTTTGTGAAATGAAAGAGAAGTCTCTAAAACTGACTGGTGTACTTCACTGGGATGGTTGGTGTTTTCAATTCATCCCGATGGTTATCGATTCACATGGAGATATTCTCATCGTAGGTGAGTCACCAGTTCATGGAATATTTCAGGCCCTTATTTCTGGAAATGAAGTCTAAAAATCTCTCGTTCTCTCACTGCTTGCAGTTCATGAGATCATTGACCATCGTCTTGGGAACCATCGAACTGAACATGAAAAGAAACTGCTATTGGAGGTCTTCCCAGCCTATAATTTAATTAGTTGGTAGGCTAGTATACCATACAAAAGCTGAGCCCTATAGGGTTCTATTTCAAAGATCCTTGAAATGTTTGTTCTAGATTTATGAATCGTTGTTTCTAGGTGGTTCCATTGGATTTGTTCATAGAACCGGAAACTACCAAAATTTCTTTATCCAAAGAGGACCTTCTTTCAAAAGGTAGTCATTCGTTAAGTTTTGAACTTTACGATACATAAGAACGTGAATTGGTCAAGTGGACGAGAGGTCGGACTCATCACACCCTTTTGGGGGGAATTATTGTCTTCTCCTGGACTCTCTTTGTAAAATTAAAATATTTTTCCATGAATCATTATTAATTCACCAAGTATATCATAAGTATCCCTTGGAATTTACAATCACTTATTTAACATATTTAATGTTTATAATAATCATCATGCATTCAAGGTTCTTCATCAATGGAAACATCTGTATGTATTTGAGGTTTTCTATCAATGGTATCCTCTAATATACCGATTAAATATTCTTTTAATCATCATTACGATGATACTGATTTTTAAGCCACTCATTGGGGCACTTTGGAATTTATTTTCATCTAGGGAGATGAAGGGTTGTTTTAATCTTGGGATCGTAATCATAAAATGATCTACCTAAGTATTATTGTGAAAGGAATCATAACCCTCGTAGTTCGGTGCTGCTTAGTAGGAAACATCATACCTTTTAAGGTTACATGATAAGGACCTCTAAGAGGAAGGTGCTTTGTTGAAACTTAGTGTGGGACTTATGCTGAAGCAGCCCAAGGAACATGGAAAGGACATGAGTTTCCATGTAGGATCAGACCCTATTGGGAATATGGACCAAAGAGAATAGGGTTGATTTGAAGTGTTGGGTTTGAACCTCAAGGAGGCTTCCTACATATCCCGTATGGATGGGAATCAAATCCCACGTAGTTCGATGTGTCTCATAAGAGAGTATAGTTCTCTGAGAGAGATGAGTTTGAATTTACTTCCTGAAAATAGATGCCTTGATGATTTTTAGGATTGAATTTGGGGCTTATTTTCTAAAGAGGATTCCCAAATTGGGGGAAATAAGGTTGGATTCCTAAGGAGGATATCCAGTGAGCTCGAGCCCTGAAAGAGCTTCCTATGTATCCTATTTTGAATAGGAATCATAGTTCTCATAGTTCATTTGGAAAGTGTTTTTGCACATGTTATAACCATCATGTATCTCTATGCCAATGTGAGTCATGTTCGGTGTGAGAAACAAAGGGATGTGAAAGATTCAAAAAAGGCATTCACACTTCCAAATTTTTCCTCCATGCTGATGGAAGAGGGTACGTCGACCATAGAAGAGGGAGAGGCGACAAACCATCCCTCTGTTCTATTTACAATGGACAAGGGTCCAATATAATGATGAAGAGGTGAAGGTGAGGGGCTTATACCAGGATGGATTCCCTTAAATTGGTTCCCGTAGGGGAGGGAGACTTCTCCTATACTTGCACGGAATGGAAAGTGCGAAGTGTGCCTTCCCTACTAGATAACTGAGGTCCTGGGTCACCTATTTGAAAAGGGTGAGGCCGGTAACGAACCATCCTCCAAACTGAGAAATTCCCAACACTATTTTTGGGAGAAAGGTCCATGGAAATGAGGATATTCAAACCCACAAACATCCCATGAATCATAACCCCATTTTTAAAGTAATGTGGGAAACATCTGACTGTGAAAATAAAAACCCAAATTGGAGACACGCTGATGTGCCTTACCCAAAGGTCTGAGAAGTCAGGAGGTTTTGGGGGTGGCTTCAACTTATCTCGTTTCAGATATGGGAACCAAGGAAGGAGATAACCTACCATGGATGGCTTTAAAGAAGGGTACCTGAGCTGGCCGCGTAGGTACTTCGCACAAGTATGCAGCGTTGGTACCCCACGTTGCCCTACCACGTAGGTGTGGCACGCAGATATACAGCGTGGTTTTAGTGTGCATACACACCATGTAGGTATGTATGAGGACTGAAAAAATGGAAATAACTTAAAAACATGCCTATCCATTTTAATTATCCCTTATTTTATAGTTTAGAGAACTACCTAAGACAATTTGAAAGATCTAGGCAAAAGATATACGCAATGGGAGCTTCAGATAGTCTTTCACTTTTTTTATGTCTCAAAATGGGGAGCCCAAGGGTCCTATTTATAGGCATGGATGGGGCCTGACCAAAGAAACTTTTCCCGTGAAGGTATTCCGCATAGATCCACCGCTTAGGTGATCCGCATATGGGAATCACAAATCTTCTCACGTGTAGCTCGGCTGCGTAACTTGTTTGTGAAGCTCGGTCGTGTAGCTCTTTCGCAAAACTCAGCCGCATAGCTCGCTCGTGAAGCTACTGGATGTTACTACATTGCATAGAGTTTGGGAGTATTTGTTTGATATTTTTCCTTTTACTCTTTGAATATTTCTTTGAGATTTCAAATATCCCAAGGTTTTTCAATCTTTTGGGTTTCTTTCTTAAGTAGTGTCAACAAAATCCCCCCCTCAGGATTGGATCCAAAATGTACAATGAGGGTCAATTCCTGAGGTGAAATTATGGAAAAAAAGATCATGATGAATTAATGAAAAGAAAAATTTGTGTCACACATGTTCTTTACGCAGATATGTCACATAGATATAGCGCACAGCTATGGCACATAGGTATGACACATAGGTCTTTTTTTGCCTATAAATAGGTCTCAACCTTTCACGATTTTTTCTTCACCTGCGCGTTCTCCAAAATTTAGAGATCTCGTTGTGTAGCTCATTCACCCAACTGTATCACATTATGATCTCGCGTAATTATCATGAAATTTCTTCAAGGTAAAATTGTTTAAGCAATTGAGCTACGCCAAAAGGACTTCCCTGATAGAGTTATGCTAGGATCTTTGTCGTAGGAACTATGCAAGTGACCTCGTCAAAGGACCTTGTCGAAGGACATTGTCGAAGGACCTCGTCAAAGGACCTATGCGAACAGTCCCCTTTACCAATATTTTTCACTTTCTTCTTTAAAATCTGACTTGAATGTTTGATAATAATTTTTTTTGCAGGAAATAATGACTCATTTGATGACCCATACCGAAGATGCTAAGGTTCGGCAAAATGAAATGATGAGGATCTTCAGGCCAGACTATTATGATATTGTTGAGAGTACTCTTCCTAGGATATGGAAGGGTCTAATTTCGTACCAGGGTGACTATCCACAAAGTCCTTACTTACCCTATAATGGCATGGGGTTTTACAAGATGCCCATGTTCTATCTGTTAAAAAATACTTTCCAAATAATTGGTTTCTTCATTATTCCAACTGTAACTGCATGAATATTAGTGCAAGGGGGGGTTCAATACAAGAAGGCACAATCCTTATTAGTTGAATCCTTTATCACAGTGGTTGTACTCCAGACATGATGGATCATGTTGTAGATCCAAGACCACATTGTTATTATTCCACTTGTAGGTCTTCTCAAACAGATCAATCTAATGGTTGGAAAGGAGAATGGGACCTTCGTTCTGGAGGGGGTGTAAAACCCGAGAGGATGTGGGCATTTTGGGTACGTCGGACTTGTGAAAAATTCAGAAATGAGTTATTAGATGTTAATATCTATGAAGCTGTCTGGATATGGAAAACTTATGTTTACAAAAATTAATTCATTCTTGAATTATTTAGCTGATGGATTCCACAAACGAATTCCTTTCATTTTACGCATGGTGAATTTGGTATTAGTCTTTGGGACGTTTACCAAATAGCTGGAATTTCTATTCTTGGGGAAATGTATGATGAATTCATCCCACCTACTTCAACATGGGGTGATGTCACTAGAACACCACCGTTGTCCCATGAATTATTTAAGATAGTGAAGAACTTACCCATGGATAAGAAAGATATTCATGATAGAGTGTTGATGGAAGCCTTCTTAGAACCAACAATAAGGGAAGGTCCAACCTATGGATGTCCTACTGTTTGTCCTTCTGCCGATAACCGAGGCAATTCAGGAAAATATTGGCCTACACTGGAAAGAGGCAATTACAAGCACTGGGATTATAAAGTCAAACCTGACATAGATGCAAAAATACACATAGATTCCTTCCTTTGTATGTTTCTATGTTTTTATTTACTTCCATTACATGAATGTAGAGGAGGTGTAAGATCAGGGACTTTCATCATTGCAGCTAAATTGGTAGAAGGGAAGTATATTGGGCTAGAAACCTCTGTTTTGGAAAGACTTTACCATCTCCTGCTGCATTTATATAGTAATAAGGCTCCATTTAGGATTTCGGGGCCATTCCAAGTGTTGTGGGGCTATATTGCAGCACATTTTTCTTCATACTCAGTGTTGAACTCTATCAGAGTTCCTAATGGTCGATTCACCCCATTTTTATAGAACGTTTCTGGTATTAAGCCTCTAAACATGAGACCTGAAGAGGTACTGATGGTTTTGAATGTCTTAGGAGAATTAAACTTCTTTCCTTTTGGTAATCCACCTACTGAAACATTTATTTATTATGGTAAATAAATGAATTATGATCTGAGATCTTATATGATGAAATTTAGTGATGGTGTACTATCAACTAGGATTGATGGTGAAATTATCTGCGAGGCTTATATCCCCAGTAGGTTTTCTCGTCAGTTCAGATGTCTTCATCATTCAAATACTTTCCCACCGAAATATGTCAGACATGAGAAGCACCCAAGGGTTTCACAAAAATTATGGATTCTAACAACTTTATAAGTATCAAAATTGTCAATTGCATTACCTCCACCAGATGCATCAATCGGATTGGAAGCTAGGTATTCCAAAGCTTGGGTTTCTTCATATCCTTGAGGGGCTCTAATAAAATATGTATATCGAGTGGTTGCTACAATGACTGTTGTATGTGGAAATCGTAGAAAGAAGTCCAAGGACACAGATGATAGAGAAATTTCAGAGGTTTGAGAACCCTCAAAACGTCTCCACAGGAAGTATACTAGGAAGACCAGGGATAGAGAAGAAATACCTCCAACGCCAAGGTGATCCAGTCACCGCCATCAAATAGAGGTTCATATTTCATATGTTGAACTTTCTGAGGAAGAAAGGTCTGAAGAAGATCTTCAATAGGAAGGTTTCGAATCTCTTCCACAGTCAACCAGGACAAAATCAAAGTATGTGAGACCTTCGACCATTCATCACTGGGAGACTGTAACCTATGATCTTATGGACACTTGGACATTTCATCAGCATGGAATTCGAATATCAGATATTGGTGATATCAAGAAAACATCTGATTTCAATCCAAACAATAACTTAGTTGAAGTACATAAGTATATTGTAGAATTAGAAACTTTTATATATGCAAATGATGAAAAAATCCCAGCCTCTAAATGAGTATATCATATGCTAGACTTAAGAGTCCGTGAGGGGGTAATTATTGACTCTGAGGAGGAGTGGGATATTTATGTTAATAGTGAGAATGTATTTCCATTTTCCTTTCATCTCAACTCTACTTTATTATTTATCAAAATTAATCTTGATGAAAATGTATTTCAGTAGCTTGAATGTAGAGAAGAAATATCTAGACCGATTCTTGAATCGCCTCATTATAATCTCATAGGTTCTCCCATTGATGCAACGAATGATCCTCCCAAGTCTCTAGAAATTTATCCATGATCAAGAATCATGATTTGGGTAATGGCGACAGATAATCTGAAACCATTACATCAAGTTACCCCTTCTAAGAGATGCATTTCAATCTATCCTCAAGCTTTGGAACAGAAACACCAAAGAGCAATGAGATTTCTTCGAAGCGTTCACCGAAAGCGTAAGTATTCATACAATCCTTAGGGCATAGAACTTTCTCAAGAAATTTTGGTAATTACATTTTATCCTCTTGTTGGATCTATGTCTCTCTCATATCTCAAGGGATTAAGATCTGATGCTTCACAACCGGAAAAAGAAGCCCTAGGGGAAACCCAAGTTCATGCTGATGTATCTATACTGTCCTAAGATTCATCTATACCTACTCATGACTCTGTTGAGAGATAGGAAAGTCATGGTAAGATTAAATACATTCCCCATTTACCTTTTTCAAAGGACCCTGAAAATAATCAATACTAATATTCCTATTGCTTCAAAAGAAATGAGTGAAGATCTAGGGAAATCTAAAACCAATGCTGATATTAACCCAAACCAGGAAATATCTGATGATGGAATACCAATTGAAGAGTTACCAGAACAAAATGTCAGCAGAGCCAATTTGGGAATAAACCAACATTTGAGGGATACCTTAAATGGTGAGGATTCTATAACATTTTAGGTTGTATACACTGAAATGATGGACACCATTAATCTGAATATTGATATTCCAGGTTCCATCAAGGAGTTTGGAGATTTTCATGAAGAATTTCAAGGAAGTAAGTTAAAATTCTTGCATTTTCCATACATAATTTGTTCTTCAACTTGATTCTTTACATCAAAATTCACCTTATGCATCTTTATCTTCCGAAAATGTCACAAAGGCTCTTCAGGAATAGGGTGTTCCACTTTATCCTTCTACTAGGGATGAAGAAATACTTACGTAGGATCCTTCATCAGGAGATGTTCCAAATCCTTCAAATGTCATACCTGAAAAAATTCAAGGAACCCCCCCCTCAAGAAACACCTTCTCAAAACACCGGAGCTGAGAATACATGGGATGAATCCAATCAAGTAGCAACCTTATTGATGTGTTAATATAGTCAGCTGTCTGAATCATATTTTTTTCCTCCATTTGAAACTAATAATGACCTTCATATATTATTTAGGGTTATTATCTTCTAGATCAGAGGGTGAATATTCTACTGCCCCAAGAGAAGCAGAACAATACAACTCTTTAAGCATCCTATTTCCAGAGTACATTTTACCTCATGGTAGTGACTCAGATTCAGATTTAGAAATATAATATGCTCTTGGCATGGCACGTAAGAAGACATGTTGGCAGATTTATAGCATAATTTATGAAAATCATTTAAATGAATTGTCTTCCCATTTTTCAAAACTCCCAGCATTATTCTGCGTGTTGAGATTTGGTGGGTTCAATTATAGGCCGGTCTACAATTCCATGAAATAAACTATTCTCCGACAGGAGCAGGAGTATAAGCTGAGAAAAGATTTTGAAGAGGATAAATGACTCATCAATATTAAGGGCTTTCAAGTTGCAGTGGTTGAGGCAGAGGAAAATCATAACAATAAATCACTTGAGATTAGGCAACAAATCAAATAATCCACAAAGGAGTTATTATCTCTTCAACAACAACTGGATGTTGTTCATAACAAGCTTGAGAAACTGAATCAGACATTAGGAGAAACCCAATTAGAGGGGATAAATTCCATTTCAACGTCTAAGGAAGCACTTCATTAGGCAGAGGTGGCTAGAGTTACTCAACTATCTCAACTTCAACAGGCAGCTGATAGAGCATATGAAGCTGTCCATCAAACGAAAAATCATGTTGAGAGATTATTCTGAAACATGATAAAGATGCTCCATTTTGTGGATGGCCCTCTATTTTCATATAAATGAAAGAAATTTTGTTTTCAATCATATAAATATTCATTCCTATTTTTTATGATATCCATATGAATGGTAAATGATGCTAAGGATTCCTTTATATTAAACAATCATTATTTATAATAATAAGAATGAAGTGCTCAAAATTTTCTTATTATGCAGAGGGACCTAATGAGCATAATTTTACTGTTTCTAGGGTTATATGGATAACCCCACATGTTTTATATCTTTTTACTCTCTTTATTTTTTTTATTTCTCAATATTACCTAAATCATACAAAAAATGTATATTTAGTGAGCTAGGAATTGACTTTTGTTTATAGTTCCCTTTGATGGTTCTCAATCTAATGAGTAAAAAGTCTTTTATTGTTGGTAGTTTAGAGCTATGCATGTTGGACTATAAAGGGATAATATTTAGGTTTGACAATAACTTTGACCATAAATTTTGAAATTAGATGCCAAACCAAACTATGTTGATAAGAATTGATTTAATATTCTTTAAACATTTCCAAGGGGAATCTTGGGCCATGTTTTTTTATGGATACAAAATCTTAAAGCCTGTATCAACATAATGTGTGTTTTTTTATGAATGAAGTTACCATTATTTGACAAACCTGTTATGGGGGTTGTATTATGCAGGGCCAATTGGGGCATATACATCATAGTCAAATAGTATCATCTTTTCACTGACAGGCCTGTTATGTAGGCAACATATGCAAGGCCGCCAAAGGGAACATGATGCATAATCAGGAAAAAGATCTCTTTAGTAATTTTAACATCTTACTATTGATATATAGGGTAAAATAAGATTTGGGTGACTTAAGACCACAATGGGTGTTTTTACAAGGAAATGAATTTTAAGAATGAAAAAGGGTTATTTTAAACAAATAGTCATGCGGTGAGGAAATTGGTACTATGCAGTTTTAAGTCATGCAGTGAGGACATTGTTACTATGTAGTTTTAGGTCATGTAGTGAGGACATTTGTACTATGTAGTTTAGGTCATGTAGTGAGGGAATTGGTACTATGTAGTTTTAAGTCATGCATTGAGGACATTGGTACTATGCAGTTTTAAGTCGTGTAGTGAAGACATTTATACTAGGAAGTTTTATGTCATGCTGTGAAGACATTGATACTATGCAGTTTTAAGTCATGTCGTGAGGACATTGATATTATGCAGTTTTAATTCATGCAGCGAGGACATTGATACTATGCAGTTTTATGTCATGCAGTGAGGACATTGATACTATGTATTTTTAAGTCATGCGGTGAGGACATTGATACTATGCAGTTTTAAGTCATGCAGTGAGGACATTGGTGTGGCTTTAATTTTAAGGCCTTTAGTTCTGATCCAAAGAATTAAATTCTCCCTATTTCATGATAATTTTTTTAGAAATATACTATCATATTCAGGTATGAAAGGGAAAATTGTAAATTATGATTTGAAAATTTCTGAAACCGAGGAATGATATGGAAAAAAGGTCTAGAATCATTATTGGAAGCCTTTTCTAAGAAAAATTTTACCATTGCATGACAAACACGTTATGGGGGCTATGTTATGCAGGGCCAACTAGGGCATATGCTGAATAGTAAAATAGTGGTATCTTTTGACTGACAGGCCTGTTATGTAGGAAACTTATGCAAGGCCGCCTAAGGGAACAAGCTACATAGTTAGGCAAAAGAGCTCTCAAAAGTTTGATGTTCTATTTCTAATAGTCGAAGAAATTTTATGGAGATTCATATTTTCCAAAGAATATAGTTTAGTTTATGGAGAAAGGTACCTAAATATGGAAAGGGTATTTCCAATCAAGATATCAAAGAATCAGATGAATAATACTTTAACAAAGGTCTAACCCAAAATGTAAATGATATGGTGTCTGTAGTTTTAGGTCATACAACTAGAACCAGAAATGGAAACAATATATAACATGTGGACATGTGATTTCAATATTATTTCATAATGTATCAAGCACATGATGATGGAAATGTGTAAACCATGGTATTGAAGTCTTTCAGATTGCAAGAAAGATAATGGGACGGGTATACTTGAACGACTATTTTAAAATACAGATTCTGGTATATTTCCATCAAAGATTAAAGGGGACAGAGATACTATAACCAAGAACGAAGTTACCATTATTTGAAAAACCCATTACGGGGGCTGTATTATGTGGGGCCGACTGGGGAATATGAGGCATATCCAAATAGTGTCATCTTTTGGCTGACAGGCCTGTTATGTAGGCAACTTATACAAGGCCGCCTAAGGGCACGTTCTGCATATTCCGGCAAACAAGCTCTCGTATATTGAAAACCTTATTAGAAAAAACCATAAGAAAGATTATGAGAATATGAAAATATTAAATATTAAGAGTGTGAAATATGGATGATGTTTTATTTTCAATATTTATGGAAAATATTTGAATCAATATTCGGCAAGAATTTAATGTCCTTTACATAGATCTTACTCATTTGTAAAATGGCGACTTTCTTTGTTTCCGTTGAATGAATATGGTAATGTAAAGTTTTAAGTCATGCAGTAAAGACATTAGTAACCCCATAAGAAAATAAAACTCCATATATAATGAATCCATTTACTCAATTCCTGATCCCACGTGAGCTATGCTCGGTGTTAGAACCAAGGAGCGGTAAGGGTTTCTTTTGTAATTCAAAGGTGAGGCACATGAAGAATTGGGGTATTAGATTTTTATTCAGTGCAACATCATGAGGTAAGCACGAAAATGAACTGATATGAAAGGAAAGACATATTGGAACTAGATTAAGGGATAAAACCCAAGTATCACTATATGTTTTTCTGGGGAAAGGATCAAGTCATACATAGTTTTTTTTAAATATTCCCTATACAGATTTGATTTTATACAAGAAATAAAGGGGGATTTTTTTATTGTGTTTGGGCCCAAGATTGGATATCTAGGAATCTCTACGTATCTAAAAAATATATGAGAATCAAGCCATACGTAGTTCTTGAAACAATCATTCCTCACACTATGTTTGATATGAGGAATGAAGATTTTGATATGTTATGAAAGAATGATAAATCTTACGACATAAAATAGTATAAGGACCAAATCATATATCTTAAGTAAATACTATGTAGAGATATAATTTATATAAAAGAGGAGAAAAGAAAATAAGAAAATTTTGTGATTGTGGCTAGGCCCAGAATTGGAGACTCAGGCATCCTTACATATCTCAATGAAAATGAGAATCAAGACATACGTAGTTCTTGAAACATGGTCTCTATGTAGATCTAACTCCAACATAGGAATGAGAGGGACTCATGTACTACTAAGGAGTAGTGATGACATCAATGACATTTTCTTATGGAAACTTGTAGCATTCTATAGAGAAAACTTTAGTTGTACAAATGATGTTTGATAGTTTAACGTCACGCGACAAGGACTACAATTCTATACACTTTAACATCATGCATCATGGACGCTTATGGTTGTTATGCAGTTTAATGTCTTGAAACTAGGACATGGGTTACTGTGTAGTTTTATGTCTTGCAGCAAAGACATTGTAATGTGCAGTTTAAAGTCTTATAGTGAGGACTAATGTGCATAATTACAAAAAGTATTTCTTCAATAATCTCACATTGTTTGCAGATGTATTGATCTCTCCTTCCATTCAGATTAAATCACAGGCTCCATTTCAATAGACCTTATGTATGGAATAAGGTCCTTGACATTTTGGTTCAATTTTTGGAGGGTTCATTCCTAATATCATTGGAGTGCTAAGGACTAATACCAATTCCCCTTAAAAAATGAACGAAGACAAACTTTATTATTAAAATATCACGTTATTCGGTTCTGATAAAGTTATAGATGATGCAAAGTATTAAATAATTTCTCATCTAATCATTCCAACTCATTAAACCGTTTCTGAGATCTTTCATCTGTAGATAACTGATGACAGATTGCAACTCTAAGTGAAGGAAATTGTACTTCAATTGGAAAAACCACATCAGTTCCATATACCAATGAATAAGGAGTTCCTTGGGTGGAAGTACTGATAGTTGTCTGATAAGCCTATAAAGAATTCAAACATTTATCAGGCGATGATTTATTATCTTTATCCACCATCTTCTGGAGTATATTTGATAGAGTTTTGTTGAAAGGCTTTATCTATCCATTGGCCTCCACATGATAGCGACATGAATGGTTGGATTTGATATTAAATTTCTGATATAACTTTTTTACTTCAACAGAACAAAAATTGGGGCCATTGTCTATCAAAATAGTATGAGGGATGCCAAATATGGTGATGATATTAGTTTTGAAAAAAATAATGATGCTTTTGGTTCGGATTCCTTGAGAGGTATTTCCTCAGCCCACTTAGAGAAGAAATCAATAGCAGTGAGAATATACTTAAACTTCTTATTCGTGGCTAGAGGATAAGTCCCTACTACATCCATTCCCCATGTGGCAAATGGCCAGGAGTATTTAGATTTATGTAGAAACTCTAGGGGTTGATGAATGAAGTTGGCATGCACTTGATAGTGATGGAATTTTTTTGTGATATCTGTACAATCCTGTGTCATTTAAGGCCAAAAGTATCCAAGCCTTCGGATCTGATCAGAGAGTCTGTGACCAAATTGGTGGGCACCACAAGCTCTTGAATGGACTTCTTTCAAAATAGCTGTGGTCTCTTCTCCATCAATACATCTGAATATAATTCCATCAAATCCTCACTTTTAAAATATCTTTTCATGGTTTGACCATCATAAAGAGTAACATTATCCACTCGTCATCGGATCTACTCTTTCTAAGCCCTATTTAGTGTAAGTATCCCACTTTGTAGATATTCCAGGATGGATGTTCTCGAACTCATGATATGACTATACGGTTCAGAAATAGGGAAAATTTCATTAATTTCCTCTCTTATGGTTTGAACAAAAGGTGAAACCATGTGGAGATGGTTTATACATATAACCGTATCATCACGATTTGGATCTTCCAAGGCAGTAGCTACATTAGCCAGTGCATCTTATTGGGTATTTTGTGATCACAGAACATAGGACAATGTCGGATTTGAGGGAAATTTAGCCATTAACTCTCTGGCATAATCACATAAAGGTATTAACTCTTCTTTTTTGATGGATTATTCCTGACTGATTTGTTTGATCACCAATTATGAATCATCTTTTACCTTTAAATGATCTATTTTCACCTGGAGGGCCAATTGCAAACCTCCGATGAGAGCTTGATACTCTGCTTAATTGTTGGTACCACCTTCTGATAATTGAAAATAATAATGCAATACAGCATTTTCTAAGGAAAAAAATACTATTACTAGTCCAACCTTGTTGAGTTTAGTATTTTCTAGTGTCTTCCCTATTGGACTTCTAGAAGCACCATCAAAATACATTTCCCATGTTTTTGAATTATCTTGAATAGATAAGACCTCTTCATCAGGAATTTCAGTGTTAAATGATGTATCTTCCACGGATGGATGCTCAGTAAGAAAATCAGTCAGAGCCTTTCCCTTTATTGCCTTTTGAGGCATAAACTGGATATCAAACTATTGAAAAATAACCTCCCACCGTGCTAGACATCTTATAATCTTAGGACAACTGAGGATAAATTTGAGCGGGTTATTACAAGCAACCAATTGGACCTCATGATGTTGTAGGTAATGTCTCAATTTATGAACATCAATGATTAATTCCAGGCAACACATCTTAATATTGAATACCTAGTTTCCGCATCAAGCATAGTGGGATTGAGATAATAAAGGCTGTTTTCATTTCCAGCATCATTCTTTTGGGAGAGGAAGGCACCTAGTGATTGCTCTAAAGCTGTCACATAGAAAATGAATGGTCTTCCTTCAACAGGTGGAATCAATACTGGTTGAATCAAGAGATATTTCTTGAGTATATCAAATTATTCTTGGCAATCCTCATTCCATTGATATCTGACTCCCTTCTTCATTAATTAGGTTAAAGGTAAACATTTGCCTACCAAATTGGCGATAAAGCACTGAATATAGGACAAGTGTCCTTGAAGTCCTCTCAATTATTTCAAATTTTGAGGAGGTGACATACAAATGATTTATTTTTTTGGAGGATCAACTTTGATACCACGATGGCGTACAACGAAGCCAAGGAATTTTCCTGATGTTACCCCGAACACACATTTTAAGGGGTTCATCATCAAATTATGTTGCCGACGTTTGCGAAATATGGTTTCCAAATCATCCAAGTGATTGGAATGTTGTTTGGATTTTACTACCAAATCATCTACATAACATTCAATAAATTTACCTCAGAAGGGTTTGAAGATATGGTGCATGGCACGTTGGTATGTCGCGCCTGCATTCTTTAAGCCAAAGGGCATTACCCGATAACAAAACACACCTTGAGGAGATCTAAAGGCTATAGATTCTTCATCCTATGGGGCCATTCAAATTTGATTATACCCAGAATATCCATTCATGAAGGAAAGTACATTGTATCCAGTAGTTGCATCAATTATAAGCTATGTAATCGGGACTAGAAAATCATCTTTAAGACAATGAAGTTTAAGATCTCCGAAATCAATGTAGACTCTAATTTCCCCATTACTCTTTTTCTCTAGGACAATATTAGATTTCCATTTGGGAAATTGAACATCCCTGACAATGTTATCCTTTATAATCTTATCAACTTCAACTTCAATTTTAGAGGCGTGAGTTGGGTTTGTTCTCCTTGCTGCTTATTTGAGCCCACATTTTTTTTTCTGGCAATCCCATATGATGGGTGGCTACAGTAGGATCAAGACCAGACATTTCCATATAATTCCAAGAAAATATATCTTGATTTTTCTTTAGAAAGGAAGTATACACCTCTTGATCCTCAGAGGTCATGTCCGCACTAATTAAGGTGGGGCATGGATCTTCTCCTGTACCCAGATTTATTTCTCTGAGTTCACCCACAGTGGTAGAAACACCTTCTTCAAATTCTGGAGGAGCGTCCCCAAGATCTTCCTCTTCTTCTTCATTATGTGTTACTTATTCTATTTCTATTTGCATGATAGATGAAAAGGAAAAACTCCCAGAGTTAGGGGAGGAATCAGTATTTGAACATCTCAAAAACGAAGCCACCATATCTGACCCTACTGACGATGAAGGGTCTTCCTGTGGTAAGGAGGGATTGAGGGATTGAGAATCAACATCTTTGTCTTCCTCTAATATTGCTACAATTTCTTCAATTATGATTAACGAAGTAGAGGATCTTTGTATTTCATCAGATGAAAAAAAACATCTCCATTCATGTTTCTATCATTTCTTGGTACATCAGTAATGTCTCCTTTGTTATCATGCTCAATTTCCATAATTGACATTTTGGGAATTATTGGATGAGTGCATGGATTTGGCTTTACCCTTTCAACTTGATTGATGGGTAGAACATAATCTATACTCAAACGCATGAATGGATTTGCTAGAATCTTTTCTAGTCCATTTGGAGCATTAACTATGGTTATCTCCTTGGTCATGGACTTTATTCCTTTTGTGTCATAAAACTCTGCCTCAATATATTGATATTCACATGTTTTTAATGGAGCCTTGTCACCATGAAATGTTCCGATTTGACCATTGAAATATTATTTAATACATTGATGGTATGAAAAGGTATGGATGAATGTTGATGCATCCAAGTTCCTCCAAGTATAATATTGAAGGCTATGTCCTGACGAACAACCATGAAATCTGAATTAGACACAAGATTTCCAAACTGAGTTCTGAGTTTAATTTCTCCCAGAGGTTCTTGTTCATTCTTGTCATATCCTTGTAACATTAATGTCGAAGGAGATAAGTTAGATTAAATTAGGCCCAATTGATGAAGTGTACGAATGAGAATGAGGTTGACCCCAGAGCCATTATCAATGAAGACTCGTCGAATATCCATGTCATTGACCATTCCAGATAGATACAAAGGTTTGATATGTCCAAGTACCACATGGTCTTCATCTTCATCTGTAAAAGATATGACCTCATGATATTCTTCAAAATCATTCTATATAAGTTAAACCTCGTCGGCAATAACTTTAGTTTCAAATTCTTGAGGACTTAACAAATCCTCAATGAGTGCCTCTAAAATATCTTTTGAAAGATTCAAAGCATCCAAATTTGATAAATTGGATGGTACTTGGGCCAATTGTTTCAAGACATCATACTTTTGATCTAAAGGTCTGTGTTTCCCAGTATGGAGATGTGGTTTTGTAGGTGCTTTTGAAGTTGTTGCTTCTGTTATAGATGTATTCTGTGTTGAAACAGAAGTGGGAAATACTATTGACTTTGGAAAATTAGACTGACTAAGTCTATTCATATACTAAGAAAAAGATGGTGTATCTTATAATAGGTCCTCCAGAATAATTGTACTAGAACTAGACTTGTTTTTCATGGAAGAAACTCCTTGTTCTTATTGAGCTTGCAAAAGGTCTCTTCCACGAGTTTCTGCTGCATATATGGTTTGAGAAGGGGTAGAGTTGAAATAATGGTTTTTAGAATTCCCACATCTTCCCCTGTATCCTTAAACTTGGCCTCTTCCTCTAGTCCCCCAATTTGGCACAAGGAATTCCATCTCAATACATTTTGAACCACAATTAGCATAAAGATCTGTTAAATGGATAACATTAACAGAACCAAAGATCAATTCTTCTTCTGATGATGATTCTGCCGGAAAAATTACTTCTGGTTGTACCGTTTGGTGGGGCGGTGCCTGTGATTTTGAAACATATGGCATGAAATCTACCAGGGTTAAGGAAAACTTTGGTCTCGATGCGAGCTCGTCTTCTTATGACTGCTCATTATCCTTATGACCACCTTGTTTCTTTGAGGAAAAAACCTTTGATGAAGACGGTTTTACTATGGCAAGAGTGGTAGAAGACACAATTGGTTGTTTCAACTGTGTTTTTAAAATATAATGAGTTCAGTTGATCATTTTCTTGGTCATCTAATCATCATATTTTTGCACATTTTTTACTTTTAACTTCTTTCCATTCCCCCTCCTCATCTGGATTGGTGGCAGTAACACATGATACTTGAGTTGATGAACTTTTCAATTTCACTTGTCCATTGTCTACCATCTTTTTCAAAAGGTCTTTGAAAACAATTCTCTTTTGAATGGGGTGTCCCAATATCCAATGAAAGGGACAATAATTCAGACGATATTCATCTCCGTCTTTTTTTGGATTCTTCAACATTGGAAACTGAACCAAATTGTTTTCTAAGGCTGAGATAAAGTAACCAGGAACTTTCTCATTCCTAAAAGAACAAATTTTATTCTTTAATTCCTCAAACTATTTTCGCCATTGATATATTTGATCATCTTGACGAGGTGGTCATTGCTGTTGAGGCTCAGGAAGTGGTGCCCTTCAGTATGATGAAGGTATTGAGGTAGAAGCAGGTACAAGTGCTTGTTTGAGTGTAATTGAAGCAGATTATTCCTTTCCTATTCTCCATCCTAGAACTGATGGAATTACACAAGTTTTATCCTTAGTCTCTATAATATAGTCTTCTATCTGCTGAGAGATTGAAGTATGGTCTTGAAACCCTACTGTGTATTTTAGAGGGATGAATGGTGTGTGTAATTAATCATGCATATTTCCCAAACATATTGGAAGTAACTCTTCTTGAGGGAGTACTAAAATTAAGGAATATGTTAATCCCTTCCAACGAGCAATGAAATCCAAAACTATTTCAGTTTCCCTTTGTTTGCAATTGGTAAGATCAAAAACCATCATCTCTGATAATGTTGAGCTAAATTGAAGAAGGAATTTATGACAGAGATATTCCCACCCAATAATTGATCGAGATTGAAAACTTGTATACCAGACAAAATCTAGTCTTTTTAAGAATGTACAAAACACTTGATCTTAACTGATTCTTTTTGTTGAGGATTTACCATCAGAGGATCACAATGAGAAACAAAATGTGTTAAGTGTTGTTCTGTATCTCCTTAACCATTAAAAATTGGGAATATGGTATTTGAAAATTTTGATGGGAGAGGAATCGAATCCACCCATTCAGGGTAAGCTCTCTTTTACAGTTGAACTGGTGCACATCATTCCTCCATATATTCCAATAGAGTCATTAATGTCTCAATTATTTTCATAAGAATTTGTGGAATATTTGGATGATCTAGATTCTGTGCAGGCAATGCCACTGGAACTTGAGTTGGTGTAATAACCGGTAAGACCACTGATGGTGGTGCTGATATCTATCTTGGATAACCCACTGAAGTATGTCTATCAGGATGTACAAAATCATATCTTGATTGTGTACCCAATGGAGGGAATTCAATGTCTACATCTGTAGTTATTACAAATCCCTTTTGCTGAGGAGATACATCCGGATTTGCAAGTTGTTGACTTTCCAGGGGATACCGTCTAGAAGAAATACTGTTTCGAAGTAGCTCTGTGTTGAGTCTTTTCAACTCCTTCATTTCTTCTTCTTTCTATGATAGTCTCTCTTCAAGTGAATGAAATTGACCTTCTACAGTATAAAAGTGAGATGCAATTTGACTTTTTTCCTTTCCCCTTGCTGGACACCATTCAGAGAGGGGGGAGTTGGTTATTTGGAGGGATACCTTGATTCTGGGTAAGCCTTTGGTTTTGGGTATGCACACCTTATTAATTTACCTCGACATGTACCACATTGTGGACAACAACCTCGTCTTCTTATTCCCCTAAACAAGGCTTATTTTCTGGAGGATCTTCTTCAATGGTATTGATAACATTCACTAATTCAAAATGCATTAATGGCATTCTGTAAGTGTTTCTGGTAGATCGTCTCCCCTTTTCTCTTTCATGGAACTCTTTTTTCCTATATGAATAATCACCTGGAACTGTTTGGAAGACAATAACATGAAGGGAATCATTGGATAGTTCAGTTGTATGCTTTCTTTGTGGATTCTTCCCTAATCGGGAGAAAACTGACTTCCGTTGAGGAGGGGATTGAAGATGCGAAATAGCCCCCAGCCTTGCAGGATGGGGTTGATCATGTTCATCATCTTCAAATATTTGAACATTATTTAATTAATTTTAATGTTTCATTAATTGAGCCCCCATCCTGGCATGATGGGGTGATTCTTGAACTACTACTGCTAAAATTTGTGCAACTGCTCTTCTGCTTTTGAGGATTTTGGTTCGGACATTAGCAGGATGCATCATCCGATGATTACCTTAATCACCTATTTCAGAAGATCTCTCTGATATTTTGGACATTTTCATCCTCTAACGCCTGACATCCTATAAACAGGACACCTACTCGAGATTCTCAGAGGCTTGATGTAGAAGTAGTTCAAAAATTTCTTTTCTTTGGACCTGATTTTAATGAGAACTTTTTGAGGCCTGTTCATGAGCATACATTTCATTACACACAAAACCTATTGACTATGGACAACCGTGGGCAATAACTTTTCATGAGACCACTTTGGGCGGACTTTTTTGATATTGGAGTGCAATGAAATGTAGTGCTCCATATTCTCCCCATCCTCTAATGCGAACATTAGATGGGGAATCAGAAATTTATTGGCATAGACTCTTTAGAGCATTGAGACATGCGCGTTGAAGGGTTATTTTCTATTTTTCAACCCTTGGATGTTGGGAAACTGAAAGAGATGCCAAGTCAATTTGACATTGTAACCCTTCTATTACCTTTATATGATTTTGATATTTATCATATGGTAATACTTTAGTTTTCAAATGACGAAGATTTTTCCATAAGTTGAGACAAATTTTATGAATACAATCTTCTATCATCAATTCTAGAATATCAAACTGAGAATTTGCTAAAGGACAGAACATGACTAGTATTTCTCCTTTAGCTAATTGTTTCCTCATGTTTTAAACATCTTCACCATCTTCTACTAGAGGTTTCTACACCTGGTCTGACCAAAGTGGATGCTCTGTATTAGAGGTTAAATGACCCAATGGAGGTTCGGAGAATGACTGTTCCCTTAAGGTGTCTTATTATTGAGAAAGTGTTTCACCTGTAAATGAAAAGGAATCAGACATTCCTAGCCTTGTGTTTGCATGTGCCTCTAGATATGAGGGATTTCTTGTCACTACATTGTCAATTATATAATTGTTTTGGCAATGTGAAATACTACTACGGAGAGGAATTTCACAGTGAATGCCATAATGGGGAGGATCACCACAATGGATTACTACAAGGGACAAATCTTCTTGCTCCTTGGTCTTCTGGCCACACGAAGGGTTGTTGTGGGTATAATTCAAAGATAGATACTCTGGATTGACCGAATTTTCATGAATAAATCCTTCATGATGAATTGTTCGGTGAGAAACTTCATAATTCCAACTACCACTCCCAAAATTTTGTAATGAGAGGGTAGGTTCTTGAGCAGAAACACATAAATGTCTGAGGGATTCAAGAACTCCAACATTAAGAGGAGCTAAATTGCAGCTTGAATCTTGATTTTACAATAGTATTTGGTGAGATTTCTTCTTGGATGTTCTATTAACTTAGTTGGGGCCACATGCTGAGAAAAGTGGTTATCCTAGGAAGGTATATGTGCCTACCTTGGATTAGTTACCGGAATATAATGATTACCTCCAATTAGAAAGGGTGTATGTTCCCAATCTTCTTGTCCGTATGATATGGGGGAGTATTCCCCATGACTCTCCTGGACTAGAATAGAGGTTTTCATCTGCTCTGGGATGACATGATGATGTGTCATCCCATGTGTGGGGACATATTTATGTGTCTGTTCCCCTGATACTACAAAAGTAGTTGTTAAAATATCCTCGCATGCTTCCAGAATATGGGCAAGGATTTGTGTCTGCCCTTTCACCATTGATAAGTGTATTTGGTGACTTCAGTAGTCAGAACAGGAATATACGCCCATTCCATATTTGGAGTAGGTGTATGTTCCTACTCCTGTCCTCCTTTTCCTATCAATGGATATTGACAGTACTCATGCATAGGGGTAGAGAGTTGGGTCTGCCCCAAATTTGTCGTCGGAGCTTTCTGAATGACTTCTCTGAGTGCTACCAAACAAGACTGTTGGCAGGATTGATGAACATTGATAGGTGTATGAGCCTATTGGATATTCTCTTTCAAGTATGGATGACGGGTTTCCTTCAATACTAACAGATGGGACTTCTAACAAAATTGGTGATTGTAAATGGGTGTATGTTTCTATTTACCAGTTGCCACCATATTAGATTGGCGGGTCTCTTTAAATGCTGTCAGACGAGCCTACTGACTGGATGATAACTTGTAAACAGGTTTATGTGCCTATTCACAGTACTTCACCAGGTTTATTGGGTGGGATTGGTAGGTTTCTGTCCGAGGATACTGCTGAGAAACAAAATTAGGATGAACGAGTGTATGTTCCCGCTCGTTATTTTCCATAATGTTTGATCGATGGACTTCTCTGGTGGAGGTAGAAGTCAGATCCTTCTCCCTATTAACCGGATGTTTTCCCTGGAAGTTCGTCTTTCATGCTTGGGTCTGAGATACCTAGGCCAAACATTCAGAGGATACACCCCCATCATGTTGGGGATATGCTATCACATGATTCTGGAGGCGATTGCTGGTGGGAGTCCTCCGGAAGGACTCCAGTATTTTTGAATTGAGCCCTTCAGTGACCTCTTTATCCACCTCCTGGTAGTATGGGAGGGATTTATTGTTTTGTTCCAGGGATAAAGACCTGAAACGGTTGGAGACAGTGGTTGGCACCACTTTCTTCTTGATTATTGATTGTTGTTGGCCAGATGATCGAGGATTATTGTAGACTTACAGGGCTGGTCGAGCAGCCTCCAAAGTCCGGATTGTACCGTGCTGGCGATATTCCTTTATTAGCACATTAGAGACCCAGCGTTGAAGACACTGGGTTGGTGATAATGTCCTTCCCGTGGATGGAGATCCAGCTTGAGTAGCAGTCGGGAAGTTCACAAATGTAGTCTTAGAGAAATCCATTCTTTGGTTTGAAGGGAGTTTTGTGGAAAACATAGAACAATGATCAACTTTATTAAAACAAAATCTTTTTAGTTGGATATATGTGTGATTAATTCCTTTTTTTCCTTCCTTTATCAATAGATAGGGGCCTAACATGTGGGTAAAATTATTAGCTTGGTTAAGGATTCACGTCGGGTTAACCATTTTTTGTTTCAAAGACCCTTTAAATGTGTGTGTACTAGATTTAAGAATCACTGTTTCCAGGCGGTTTCCATTGGATTTGTTCATGGAATCGGAAACTTCCAACAGTTCTTTATCCAAAGAGGGCCTTCTTTCCAAAGGCAGGCGTTCGTTAATTTTTGAACTTTACGATACTTAAGAACTTGCATTGGTCGAGAGGATGGGAGGTCAGACTCATCACACCCTTTTGTGGGGAATTATTGTCTACTCCAGGGCTCTTTTGTAAAATTAAAATATTTTACCATGATTCCTTATTAATTCACCATGTATATCATAACTATCCATTGGAATTTACAATCACTTATTTAACATGTGTAAATTTTAGAATCATCAACATGCATTCAAGGTTCTTTATCAATGGAATCATCTGTATGTATTCTAGGATTTCCATCAATGTTATCCTCTAATATACTAATTAGAGATTATTTTAATCATCGTTATGATGATACTGGTTTTTAAGCCACTCAGTGGGGCACTCTTGAATTTATTGTCATCCAGGGAGACAAAGTTTTGTTTTAATCTTCAGATCATACTCATAAAATGAGCTACCTATGTATCCTTGTGAAAGGAATCAGAACCCTCATATTTCATTGCCACTTAGTAGGACACATCATACCTTTTAAGGTCTTGTTATAAGGACCTCTAAGCGGAAGGTTCTTAGTTAAAACTTATTGTGGGACTTATGTTGAAGCAGCCCGAGGAACATGGAAAGGATATGAGTTTCCAAGTAGGATCAGACACTATTGGGAATATGGCCCAATGAGAATAGGGTTGATTTGAAGTTTTGGGTTTGAACCTCAAGGAGGCTTCCTACGTATCCCATATGTATGGGAATAAAATCCCACATAGTTCAATGTGTCTTATAGGAGAGTATAGTCCTCTAAGAGAGATGAGTTTGGTCTTACTTCTTGAAAAAGGATTCCTTGATGATTTGGGGATTGAATTTGGGGATAATTTTTTAAAGAGGATGCCCAAATTGGTGGAATTAAGGTTGAATTCCTAAGGAGGATATCCAGTGAGCTCGAGCCCTAAAAGAGCTTCCTACATATCCAGGTTTGAACAGGAATCAGAGTTATCATAGTTCATTTGGTGAGTGTTTGTGCACATGTTATAACCACCACATATATCTAAGCCCACGTGAGTCATGCTCGGTGTGAGAAACAAGAGGATGTGAAATATCCAACAAAGACATTCACACTTCCAAATTTTTCCTCCATGCTGATGGAAGAGGTCACGTTGACTGTGGAATAGGGCGAGGTGATGAACCTTCCCTCCATTCTATTTACAATAGACAAGGGTCCAATGTAAGGAAGAAGGGGTGAAGGTGAGGGGCTTACACCAAGATGGCTGCCCTAAAATTGGTTCTCATAGGGGATGGAGACTTCTCCTATACTTGCGTGTAATGGAATGTGTGATGTGTACCTTCCCTACCAGAGAACTGAAATCCAGGGTCACCTCTTTGAAAAGAGCGAGGCCAGTAACCAACCGTCCTCAAAACCATGAACTTCCCAACACTATTTCAGGGAGAAAAGTCCTTGTGAATGTAGATATACAGACCCACAAACATCCCATGAATCTTAACCCCATTGTGAAACGAATGTGGGAAACTTATGATTGCGGAAATACAAACCCAAATTAGAGACACGCTAATGTGCCTTACCCAAAGGTATGATAAGTCACGAGGTTTTGGGGGAGGCTTTAACTTAGCCCATTTCGGATAAGGGAACCAAATAAAAAGATTCCCTGCCATGGATGGCTTTAAAGAAGGGTACCTGAGCTGGCCGCATAGATACTTCGCGCAAGTATGTCGCTTAGGTACCCCACATTGCCCTATCGTGCCAGTGTGGCACAGAGATATAGTGTGTAGTTTTGGCGCACAGGCACACCGCGTAGGTATGTATGAGGACTGAAAAAATATAAAGAACTTAAAAACATGCATATTCCTTTTAATTATCCCTTCTTTAGTAGTTTAGATAACTAACTAAGACAATTTGAAAGATCAAGGTGAAAGAGCTACATAATGGGAGCTTCAGAGAGTCTTTCCCTTTTTTTCATCTCAAAATGGGGAGACAAGGGTCCTATTTATAGGCATGGATGGGGCCTAGCTGAAGAAACTTTTCCCACACAGGTATTCCGAATAGAGGCATCACAAATCTTCTCACGCGTAGCTCGACCTCATAGCTTGTTCATGAAGCTCGGACGCATAGCTCCCTCGTGAAGCTTGGACGCGTAGCCCGCTCGCAAAGCTGCTGGATGTTACTACATTGTGTAGAGTTTGGGAGTATTTGTTTTATTTTTTTCCTATACTCTTTGAATCTTTCTTTGAGATTTGAAATATCCAAAGGTTTGTCGATCTTTTGGATTCTTTTCTTAAGTAGTATCAACAGGTTTGTACCAAGCACCTATGTTTTATGAATTCTTTCTAATCTGGAGTGACCATCATGGGGTCACAGTAAGAGGCATAGTACATCAAATGCCATTTTGGGTCCCCCAATCCATTGAATATTGGGAATACGGGGTTACTTATGTTTGGTGGTGGCGGAATATTGGTCACCCACAAGGGGTAGGTTTTTCACTCTAGTTTTATCAGAGTGTGTCACCACTCCATGGATTCTAGTTGAGATGTTAGTGGCTTGACGGTGTTTAAGATCCCATGATTCATATCCTATCGTGCTTAAGCTTGAGCTGGCACGGTAGGGGACAAGATTGGGTGTGTTGGTGCAACTGGAATTTGGGGTGGATAACCAGCTAGGGGCATCATTTGTGGGTTTACATGGATATATTCCGGCTTCCTTCCCAGTGGGGGTAAATCTCGATGCCCTTCCATGGTTGTGTTAAATGGTCTTACGAGCTTGGCTTCATTCACCGGAATGAGTGCATGTAGAATGGGCACCTCTTCTGGTAGCACATGCTGACGTTCTGTAGGGGGAACACATCCAGTGAGATAACTCCCTCAACTTAGCTTGATATTAATTTTCTTGAGCTCTTTCATTTATTCCTCCTTCATAGAGAACCTTTCCACAATGTATAGGGATGCACTCTCATGGCGGGAGAAGGTGGGTCATATACAACCGTGAATTTATTTTTCTCCTTGTTAGAGTTTCGAGCGGGAGGTAATGACAGATTAAATGAGGGGGAAGCTACATTTAGGACCTCCCTCCTGTTTCGGGTATGCACACCAACAGGCTCAGTGTGATATTCCTTTGGGAGGGAACCATCTTCTTTCATGTCCTCTCCCCCTACATAATTCACTATGAGATCCATGGGGTTGACGTTTACCACGTTCACTGAGTCGTACTGCATTAGGGGTGGTGTAACCAGTGCTGAATGGTAGGAAGGATTTTGAATCCCTTTATTGGAATTTCTCCTTCCATTGTTTGGTATTATTTGGGTTTCTTGATGAATATTGACCCAAAGGGAGCCTTGGTATGACCTCTTAATGTATCTTTGTCTCATAGGGTGTGAACCACGAGAAGGTGTGGAACCGATAACTCATCTATCCATCATTGTTTTTAGACAGTGGAAGAATGATGTCTGATGTGTGGGGATTTGATGTACAAATTCTCCTATCTCTATGGGCTAGGGTTGTTCCCATTTTCCTATTGATTCACTATAGCCTAGATTTGTTTGTCTTATGGGAAACTTTTTATTTAAAAATACCCCTAGCCCTATGGGATGGGGTGGTTCCCATATCACGGTGATATCTGCTGCTATTTTCACCCTTTCAATTTCACATACTCATGCGCGGGTGTATGGTGTTTATGTTATTGGGTCTTCATAGAGTCTATGGTCTTTTGAAGACATGAGAACTACTTGTTGGTTGGATTCCCTTAGGTGGGAAGCATGTTGGATGTTCCTAGTTTCCTAAATCAGTAGCTTTTTGATGGCTTGATCTCTTCATCCCTGATGCTTTTGAGACTTACATCGGGCATATTTTTTTATTATCCCATATTTCATGAGCAGGGGTTTCACTTTATTGTTTACTCTAAGTGATGACATTGTCAAATGTCATTCCCATTAGGGCCTGCTGGACAGGACGTGGGGTGAAGTGTAAAGCTCTATGTTCTCCGCACACCCGAATGTGAACTCTAACCGGGACGTTGCCAATGTGGTGACATAATTTATATAGTGCATGGAGGAAAGCAAGATCAATGTTTTTTTATCACCTTTATGATTATGAGTACCTTGAGGACGGGAGGGATTCTAGGCCAATTAGACGGCGAAGCTCCCCTGTCATGCTGACATGGTCCACATACCCTTCGTAGGGTAGGAATTTTTATTTCATATTTTGAAGAGTTATCCATATATTGAGGTAAATTTCATGTGTGCATTACCAATACAATTATCCTGGTTTGTCGATGTGAGAAGTGGTTGTAGGTCAATACATCACTGGTATATTATCCCTAGCTAGTTGTCTTTTCATAAGCAACATGGCATGTTGTTGTTCTTTCGGAGGCTCCTCTACTTAATATGCCCAACTCGACTGATTATTAATAATTTCGTTCGAAGAAACCCGGCTGGTGGGAGCCTTATTGGATTTTGGACGCCGTGGGGTGGCTCAGAAGATGAGCGTAGTTCTGGGCCATCCTATGGTTGATAATGAATATCACTCGTTCTAGATGGAGTTCCTGGTGCGCCTGACTCCATTCCGAGCACCTCAACATAGAAGGTCTTTCTCATATTTGTTCTGGCAAGGGGAGGACCTTCCTGACAGTATGAATTTTGATTGTGGGTTGGGACATTGAAATTGGTGTAGCAATGGAGATGACTACTATTTCAACTTGATGCCCGACTGTGGGAATTTTCCCTATGGTTTATACCCTGAGGAGGACCTTTCGGGTGGGCTGTAGGAAGGGGACGACCTTCTTGACACTTGAGGTTACTGAGGGAAGGATCTTCACAACAACCATAATTCTGTGGAGGGCCATTTCCATGAATGTCATCATGTCGAGGACTACCATAATGACTTGATATCTAGATGCAGGGAGAATTTCTGCACTGTACATCTAGGGGAGGGCCTTGAAGATATACTGAAATGAGGGGAGTATGTTCTTGTTTCTTGGCATTACTATGGGGAGGATATTAAAAGTAACTTCTATTGCGGGGAGGTCCTTCTCAATGATAGTCATAATGACAAGGACTACCATCATGACTTGATGTCCAACTACGAGGAGAAGCATATCTGCAGTGTATTCCCTGGGGAGGACCATCAGGGTGGAAAACAGCCAGGGGAAGACTTTCTTACTATCTTATATTTATATTGATGGGAGGGCTACCCTGACACGCATCAGAAGATATGCTCTCATGATCGATCATTCTTGACCCACAGAGTGAGTTCCCATGGGTGCTTTGTGGGGGACCTTCAGAGATGTTGGTAGCGATATTGCGGGGAGGACCTTCGTAACTGCTAATTCCACTTACATAATTTGGTAATGTAATGAAAGGGTCTTTAGACATTGTTGATATGTGTTTGAGGTCATCTTGGACCCTATCTTCTAGCAGAGCAAGATCGTGTATGTGGTCTTCATTTTCTGGTTTCCTTTGGCTATTTTCATTTTTGGGTGCTCTCTTGCTAGTATTCGAGGCCATCTGCTGTTGGTAATGGCCTTCAAGTATGGGTCCCTATCTTTTTGGGTCTCGTGATGTCGTTGGGATATGATGACAGGAATCTTGAGTTTTGTGAGGGATATATGCCTGACCAAGAGCGACAACCATGTTGGGCCGATGTCCCATAGTTGGAAGGGGTATTTGTTCCCGATACAATCATCTGTATGCCACAAGATATTACTGTTTACCCTCCTGGACTAGAGTAGTGATGGATAACAACTGTGGAGTGACTAACTCATTTTGAGAGTGAGTCATTCCGTTCGAGAAAACAAGGTCATGGGCCCGATTTCTCGCCTTTACCACCAATGTAATTGTATATTGGCATTTTTGGAGGATATGGTCTGGAATCGACATCAGATCTTCCATCATTGTTAGGATTTGTGGAGATACATATTTTGTTGGAATGGGTATGAAGTTACTTTCTGATATCGGAGTAGGAGTTTGTGCCTGCTCCAGTCCTCCATGAGTTTTTAGTAGATACTTGCAGTTCTCTTGTGTCGGGATATAGAAATGAGTATGTGTCTGGATTTCTTCTCCAGTTTCCACCATATTTGACTGGTGGTCTCCATATTCATGAGTAGGGATTTTCATCTTCTTTTTTTCCGCTGTAATTTTCTCACGGTCATTGTATGCATCCGCAAGAATTTGACTCTACTCAAATTTTGTTGCCTCCCTATTTGGATGGAGAGCTCAATATACATCAGCATGTATATGGGAATGTGTATATCCTGTTGCTTCCCTATATAGATGGAAGGATTGAAATGATTTAGCAGGTGTTTTTTCCTATGTATAACTGAGTGCCTCTTTATTTGGATGGTGGGCTTGTTGTGCATCAATAGATATCTGCATCTGCCTATATTTTTCCACTCTATCTATACATAGGGACTAGTGAGCACTAACAGAAATGTGTATGTGCTCATATCATGCCACCCTATTTCTATAGTGGGCTTGAGTGGAGAGAGTAGAGTCATATGTCTTCCCATAGAATTTTTTCGTGTTAGTATGGTGAAGCTACTCCTAAGAAACCAGGGTGATAGCTTGTTCTTGAATATATATTTTCCACCCTTGGTAGGCTTCCTGAGGGGCCAGAGTCTCTTGGACTTTGGTAGGTACCCTCGGTATAAGGTCTTCCCGAGTATGAGGAGGCCTGGTAGTCCAGTGTCAGTGGAGAAGCTCTCTGGAGGGGGCCTATGGATAGGACCCCTGTGTAGTTCAGATGAATTTGTTGGCATTGACTTAATCTGCCTCCCAAAGGTAAGGTAGGTACTCATTGTCACACTCCAGGGACAGGATCCTGAAATGATTTGAGATGACCACTGGGGCTACCTTGCGCTGGGGTATGAGCAATGACTAAAGAGGCGACTGGCAGACCTTTGCCGACTAGAGATATTGTATTGGGGACTACAATGTGAGGAGAGTACCATTTCAGTGGTAGTCTTTGATCAGAGTATTGGATACTCAGCATTGAAGACGCTGTATAGGCGAGGGGGTCCGGCTCATTGTTGGGGGATTGGCCACTTGTGGGGTCACTAATGTGCATGTCTGCATGGGTCATTGGAATGTCATTTGGATGAAAGGTCACTCTATGGGAATCTAAATTATAAATATATGACATACAGACCACAAAACCTCATCAAAGTAGAATTATTTTAAACATATGCATATTTGACGATTCATCTTGGCCCCATTCTCTTGGTCTTTCACTGGAGGGCGAATGGGATTGAGTGGGATGAGACTTCAACATTGGTTATAGATTCACATCGAGTTCACCATTTTTGTTCCGCATCCGAGGTGGTGCCTATTTCATGTACTGGGGAGAAAAAAATGGTCTTATGTGCAATATTCTTTTGTATTTTATCATATGGGTAGAACTACTACCTTGGTTAAGGATTCACGTCGGGTTCAACATTTTTGTTTCACCTCCTAGGTGGTGCATTTACAGGTGTTACGGAAAGGGTTCAATGAGGATCATCACCCATCCCTTTTTTCTATAGAGATGAGTTCTCATCGAATATGTCATTACTTTGTTTTGACCCATTCAACATTATTATCCTTTAAAGAAGGATTAATTAACCCTGCGGGAATTGTTGGTCCCAACGGGCAAATGCATGGTGGTCAAGAACTCATGGAATCCATCCTTATTGGATATAATTTCACAAGATGGTCTTCAACGGGTTGATTCGTGGAGCTATGAATGCCCAATGGCCCTGGTATCCATGATTCCTGGAAATGATTTCCAAAGGTAGGTACTCGTTGGCTGATGATTTGGTCAACGACAGTTAAGGACTATATTGGTCGAAAGGATAGGAGGTCAGGTTCACCTCACCCTTCCGGGGGAGGATTGTTTCATTTTATGGGAATCTATTATAGATTTAAGTCATGTTCATATGTTCATGAATCCTAGGATCATTATTGAAGAGTGTGTTAATGAGATACCCTTGGTTTGTAGGATCTTCACAAGCATTCATATATTTGACGCTACAGAGGTGATGTTGACTTGAGCCATGTCATATGGTGCTCTGAAGTTTGTCATCATCCAGGGGGATGGAAGGTGGCTTGATTTTTGGATTGGGCCCACAAGGAAGGATTCCTATGTATCCTTGGAAGAGTCATCATAATACACATAGTTTGGATTGTGTGGGGATTACGCATGGGATATCCAAATATAAGGAGGCATGATTGGGTGGACCCTTTATGTATGGGCACCCTTTTTGAGATCGATCCTTCTGGTAGGCATCCTACGTATCCTTCTTTGGCCAAGAACTAGAGATATTATATTTCAGAAAGTGTGGGGATTACACATGCAAGCCTCCCATTAGATAGACATGATTGGGTGGACCCTTTTGGAAATTCAACCTTTTGAGTTCGTACCTTCTTGCAGGCATCCTATGTATCCTGATTTGATCAGGAATCAAAGTTCTTGTAGTTTTGAATGTGTGAATTTTGTAATCATCACACAATTCTAATCCCACGCGAGTCATGCTCAGTGTGAGAAACAAGATGATGTGAAAGATTCAACAATACACAAGCCTCCTCCCTTGTTGGTGGGGGGGGGAGCCCACAACAGAAGAGGTCGAGGTGACCATGGGAGAGGGCATGGAGAAACAAACCCTTTAATGTGAGATGACATTAAAGGTAATGCGGACCGACCTCAGACGATTGGGGACTTACCTCGGTGGGAGGGTCCCAGAGCACATTCTAGGAAAGGGGGGATTTTCATCCTCATCCAATGGGGAGTAAACATAACCCCTTCAACTGATCACTATTCCTCCTTTAATGAAAAATAAAGTGATCACCCATAATCCTTATAATGGGGAGGTTCACATTGGTGTCCCTAGGTTGGACTGTAGATTAGAGTGGGAATGTAGCCTTACAGGCTTTCCCGAAACCCACACCTTTGTGGGGAGGGCCTTCGTGACTCCTCTTACCATGGTTATGTAGACTCAATGGGGTGCAATGATGCAACCGATGGCCTAATCATACTGGTCCAGTGGATTTGGAGGAGGATTTAGCATAATTCCGGAGGACTGGTTAGCAGAGGGATCATGGAGGACTGGATAGAAATAGAGGGGTGAGGTTGAAACTGGTGGAAACAATACCTGAATACACCCCATTCTGTGTACTGACTTTTTATGTGGTATGGGGGAGGCTCTACATACCATAGTGGTATGCGGGCAGAGGGGTTGTCCACGTACCAGTGTGTTACATGGGTATGGGTATAGGCAACTTCATACAATAGTGGTACACAACCTACCACACCACTTTGGGTTCCATCTGTATACCGAGGTAGTACATGACATCAAGTTCAATCCACGTAGCGTACTGCTACGCGGAGCACCATATTTAAAGGGGGTATGATGGATCATCGTTTGTGGGGAGTCCATCCGTGAGAATCCCTTGGTTCATGGTTCTCCAATTAGATTTGTGGTTCTATTATTATTATTATTCAATTCCCCCATTTTATGGTTTGTAGCCGGTTGTACTTGTGGAGGGAGTGGTTCATGGTTTATGCTTCACTAATGAAAAAAGAAGGAATCCAGAGTGAAACATCTAATTCTCCCTCAAACATTGATCATCCATCCATCTCTATGTCCATCTCCCTTTGTGTGTGTTTTGTAATTATACTATGCTCCTTTTATAGAGCATCAAATAAATCGTATCTATTGGGCATGCTGCACTATTTGTGGAGGCCCATTGAAGCAATATCCTGACCTGTGGAAGACTCAGTCAACTAAGGATTATAGAGGCTTCGGTCCATGATAATGGTTCACAGATCCCTACATGTTCATTTCATCAGCAGACTAATGGGTTTTCGGTACGGTACATGGACTGGCATCATGTGCACAACTCCTTTTGTGACACAGTTCATGGTCAGCCGTGTTTGCTGGCCATCCCCCCATGGGCCAGCAGTTCATGGATCATTCTGTATACCTGGCAGTTCGTGATCTATCTAGTCTGCATACCTTTCCCGGTGATGGTACATGGGCCACATAAAATGCCTTGAAAACCTAAATTCCTTCAAGATTCTTCTGAAATTTACAACACAATTTGAGTCCCTTCACGTTGATAGATTTGTGTAATTTCATGATTCATTCTAAAAAGTTATTTTGGGGGAATTTTCTCCTCTTGTCAAAATTTTTAGGACCTTACAAGGAGTTTTTATGGTTTTTAGGGGTGTTACGGTTTTTTAGGTGTTTTAGTGTTTTTTGGTTTTTATGGGTTTTATGTGTTTTTAGGTTTTTACGTTTTATTAGGAGGTTTCATGGTTTTAGGGGTTTTTTACATTTTTAGTGATTTTAGGTTTATTTATTATTTTTAAGTGTTTTTAGGTTTTTAGGGATTTTGAGGACTTTTACGGGTTTATAGGGGTTTTCAGACTTTTATGGTTTTTTGGGTTTTTATAATTTTTTAGTTTTTAGTGATTTAATTTTTTAGAGTATTTTACATTTATAGGGTTTTAAAGATTTTTTATCTAGTTTTTAGTGGTTTTAGAGTTTTTATGGGTTTTAGGGTTTTTTTTGGTTTAAAGGGTTTTTAGGTTTTTAGGGGTTTTAGGGTTTTTAGTGTTTTCTATTTTTTACGGTTTGAAACTATTTTTATGTTTTTATGGTATTCCTAGGGGTTTTCTGGGTTTTTTTGGTTTTTACATTTTTAGGATCATTTATGGATTTTTAGGGATTTTAGGTATTTTTATGGTTTTTTAGTGTTTCAGGTATTTCGAGGGTCTTTAGGGGTTTTATGGTTTTATGGATTTTTTAGTTTATTTGGGGTTTACAGTTTTGTAGTGTATTTAAACATTTTTAGGGTTTTAATAGTTTTTTAGAAATTTTACCGGGTTTATGGGTTTTAAGGCTCATTAGGGTTTTTAAGGTTTTTAGGGGATTTATGGGTTTTAGGTGGTTTATTGGGTTTTGTGGGTATTTTATGGTTATTTAAGGTTTTTATCATTTTTTGGGTTTTTAGGGGTTTTATGTGTTTCTAGGGTTTTATGTTTTTATTTGTTTTTTTCATGATTTTTAGGGTTTTTTACATTTTTAGGTATTTTTAAGGATTTTTTTGAATTTTTATTAGTTTTTAAGGTTTTTAGGGATTTTGAGGGGTTGGGGGGGTATATTTCTTAGTGTTTTTATATTATTTAGGGTTTTAGGGGTTTTATGTGTTTTTAGGATTTTAAGGATTTCTTAGGGGTTTTAGGGTTTTTATCATTTTTAGGAGTTTTTTTGATTTTTTTTGTGTTTTCATGGTTTTTTTAGTTTTATAGGGTTGATAAGATTTTTTTGAGTTCATTAATGTATTTGTGGGTTTAAAGGATTATTAATGTTTTTAGTGGGTTTTAGGGTTTTATGTGTTTTTATGGTTTTTATGATTTTTAGGGGTTTTATAGTTTTTAGGGGGTTAGGGTTTTAAGCTTCTTTTAGGTTTTTTATAATTTTTATGTATTTAGGGGTTTTAAATGTTTTTTGGATTTTAAGGATTTCATATGGTTTTTAGGGTTTTCGATTTTTTTAGGGTTTTTAGGGTTTTTTTACGTTTTTAGGGATGTTTAGGGATTTTTTAGGATTTTTATTGTTTTTATGGGTTTTAGGGATTTTGAGGTGTTTTAGGGTTTTCTAAAGTCTTTAGTGTGTTTTAGTGTTTGTATAATTTTTCAGTTTTTTAGGGATTTTGTGTTTTTTAGTTTTTTAGGTTATTCATTGGGGTTTTTATAGTTTTTAGTATTTCTTACATTTTTTAGTATTTTTAGCGATTTTGAGGATTTAGATAGGTTTTTAGGCATTTTGAGGGTTTTAAGTTTTTTGGGTTTTTGGTTCATTTTTGAGTTCTTCCGGATTATTAATGTTCTTTATAGTTGAAAAAAAAATTAGAGAATTAAATATTATTTATAGTTTTATTTTATTTTTCGTTTTTTTATCATTTTAAAGGTTTTTAAAGGTTTTTAGTGGTTTTTAGGGTTTTAGGGAAAAAATTCCTAACCCAAGACCCGCTGAATGATACCCTAAGCCAATGGGTCACATGGACTTAAGTTCACCTCCCCATACACCAGAGGATATCGACTTGAATTGAGGGTCTGTGGTGGAACTATAGGGAGAATGTACCCACGTGACCAAAGTGTAGCACAACGTTATAACAAAGAAGATCAATAGAGGAAGAAATAATAACAAGTATTAACAATAGAATATAACATCCAAATAGTATAAATAAACAAGGACAAAAGTTATTTTATATACAGTATGATGAACATGTCATTTCTCTATAAAAAATGGCAATCAATACAAGGTAGTAGGCATCCAATAAAATATAAGTATCAAAAGTACAAATGAACAAAATGAATTATCTCTAGATATTATAATAAGAATATCTCAGTCTGGCTCTTCCCTACTCCTAAGCAATGAGAAAATAAAGCATCATAAAGTGGGCACTTGACCCGGTCCCTACATTCATACATGAAGTCTATCTGGGTTCCCAATGGTGGTTCGAACAAGGTGTGAGATAACACTCAGTAAGCCACCACCAATGGTGGCTATAACAAGTCCAGTTTATGTATATAAGCTAAAATAGTGTGAAATATATAACAAATATAGAGTGAAAAAAGAAAGAGAGGAATTTTTCAGCCTGGTAACAATAATCAGGAACCCATAACAAGGGTCAATTGAAATCAAGATACCGTAGTCATGAGATAGCTGTAAATAATTGAAAAACCATCCACAATGTTCTATTCCATGTAATAAAGTGTTAGATCCCATGAGCTGGATCCAAGGAGTAGAAATGTTCAAGGCATCCCCTTTGGCTTGTGATGAGGAATCCAGTGTCAGACTTACATGGACCAGATCTAAGGTCCATGACAAAGTAATCCCCCCCCGAGTCTATGAATAACTTCCATAGAAGATTTGGTAAAGACTTTGGTGATTCCCAAGTTGTATAAATGTCCAAGGTGCTCCAAGAAAGCCGAATCCTGGGAGTAGAAATGTCCAAAGCATCAAAATTAATCTGGATCCGGGGAGTATAATTGTACCTGGCATCCAAGTCAGACAAATATAAGGAGTAAAATTTTCCTAGGCATTCAAATAAAAAAACAATTCATTAATAATTTCATAACCCATTTTACATTTCCATTGAACCTATTCAAAAAATTTAACAACATGTAATCAGATGGAAAAGGAGGTATAAAACCCTCTCCCAATATATCATTTAATTAAATAAGGATCCCACTAACAAATAAAATCTTACAAAAACCCAATAGGGAGGTATATCAGAGGGAATATACTCAAAACACCTTACATGTGGTCCAGGATGAGATAAAGTACCTCCAACTATATGAAAGTACAAATTGGTCAAACTAATCTGGTTCTAATAATTTAATCGTAGAATATAATCAAAATCTAGTGTGTGGAACAATGGACACTAGCTATAAAAGAACCAAAATGGAAATGGTACAGACCACCGATCATATACCTCTTGTAGAACAGTCATCTGATATTGAATCCTAACTCAGCCTTGATTCGATGAAAACGAAAGAATTGATAAAAACCCTAAAATAGGGAATAAGTAATCACACAAAAATGGATTTTTTGATTGAAAGGAAAATAAATAAATGAGCCTATAGAGTAAACCACTTACCAAAAACTATCTAGTGAGATGATCAAAAGTCAAATAGAATGTTAGATGATTAAACAACAACAAATCCTAGGTTTAGGCCTCCAACGAGCTTCCCCTGGAGCTCTTGTGTGAGAGAGAGGAGGGGTTGTATCAAAAATGTTTCCTTGCCTCTTATTTTAAAAACTTCTCTTAGGAATTTACATGGTATGTAAATGATTTATGTGCCATATAATGCTTTAGCTTTCCAAATTAGAGAAAGCTAATTACAAGCCGTGAATTAACCTTCATAGACCATTAAACATTATGTAATGAATACACATTGTGTATTCCAAGTAAATTCCATGTACTTGGCCTGCAGGCTACCTTCGACCCCCCATTTCATAAACCAAATCTAGTTAACCCCAAACCAATCACACAAGTTGGCCCGCAAAAAGGACTGATAGGTGTTCCCGACCCTCCCATGTTGGAAACTAGTGTCATGCATCACGAATAATCAATTGGGAACAATTTAACCATGATAAAAATACAAATAAATAAATAAATACATACATAGAAATTAATATGGATGGAGAAGTTAAAATAAGTAAAATTGAACACACCTATATGCGACCTCATAGGTCACCATCAACTATTGAACAAACATTGCTCCAAATCAATCGATTCTAGGCTAGAAGAAGCACCCGAAGATTAAAAAAATATTCTTATAGTTGTGAGTATTAAAACTCGGTTGGCATGCTTGAATAAAATATTACATAATCCTTACCATTAAAAAAACATTGTCTTACTATTTTGGAAATATAAATAAAAGAAGTGTTTTTTTTTGTTTCAAAACAAGTAGCAAGATTGAGATTATGGGAGAAATATTTTCTCTTTTACCTTGAACAAATTTTTAAAATGGAAATGATTGATTTTCAAAAACACATTTACATGAAGGATCATGAAGTAAAGTAATCATTTCATTATGTTATACAATATAGTAGAAAGTAAAACATGTTTTCCATTATATATATAATTAAAGGAAAACATAGTATAAATCATTTAGGAAACATTACCATATAAAATGAGGGTATATGATATCAAGAACCATGGTAAATTTATAATAAACTAGGTTATTTGGGGTCATAGTATCCTAATAATCATAGTTATCGACCATGGACATGAATTCCCATTATCCTACTCTATCCAACCAATCCATACCATAATAGTTTAGTTACTCCTGTAACATGATCCTTCTAGGGATACCTAGCCTTGTCCCTACAAACTCGCATAGCATACTATACCCATTCTTCCCACTTAGATAACTAGTATTCCGCTATTACCTACCCAAATGTAGATGATATTTTATCATGATAGAATATAAATTCATTTCACATACTCTTACTAAAAAACACCATTCATTATCTCACCTCTGAACTTCCTTTTTAAGCACAATCCTATTTAACTTTCCAAAATTCACAACAAAACACAAGATCCATTATTGGCATACCTTATCTGTCACACATTTTACACACATCACATTTCAAATATGAGGGTAATGTCTTAAAAGGGGGTTTTCTTTTCCATAAAATAATTAACGGTTCCAATTAGGCCTTCTCACTTTAAAATTGAGAAATGATTTTGATTTGGAAAACCAACTAAACATTTAAATGATCTACTCTTGAAACAAGATAAAAAACATTCCCAAAAAAATTGAAACTCTATTGTATTCTTAGGTAAAACATGGGTAGTATGTGAAAATGAATTTCCATGATTTAAAATCCACTTTTCTTACCATGGAAATTTCATATAATAGTAAAAACCCATTTTAAAAATAATCAAGCAAGATTGGAATTCAATTTAATGGTTTGGGCATAGATAACCTACCTCAAAACACTTTTTTTAAAGTTGGGAATCCAAACCCACCCCAAAAGGGCCACTGATGTAAAGAGACCCTCATTTTACACTTACACACATATGCACATATACATACATATATATACCACAATCTATAATGTAGATATTCACATGACCATGAGGTAATATATAAAAAGATATTATATATATATATACATATATATATATATATATATATATTACCCATGCATATGGGTGTAAGTCTCCTTCACAAACAGTGGCCCAAAATGCTTTAGAGAAAACCCCGAAAATCAAAAATTAAAAAATCCATAATTAAAAGTTTTTAAAATTTGAAGGAAAAAAACAAAACCTATCTAAAACCCACAGAAAATACACTATCATCAAATTTCATGGCTAGAATAAATCCCCATAGGACCCAAGGACCCTAGATATCAAAGAGAAATAAGAGAAATACACAAAAAAATATGGGTTAGGGTTCATACTAAATCACACGCACCCCACTGAAGAAAATAAAACCAAGATAAGGAGAATAAGAGGGAAAGAGAAGGAGATATGAAACTCAATAGAGTTTATCACACCCAAAATCAAAAGAAATATCAATGACTAAAGGGAGTGAGAGTGGGAGGTCGTGCGTGTGAGGAATCTATCAGGGGTGATTGGGAAAGCGAGAGAAGGAGGGGGTGTCATGCATAAAGAGGGGGATGGGGAGAACGTTTTGAGTGTATACTAATAGTAATAGTAACAATAATGTTAATATTAGTCTTAATAATAATAATAACCATTATAACTGTAATAATATTATTATTATGATTAAAAATAATTGATTTTTTAAAGGATGGACACTGCACATGGTTTGGAAGCACGGTTGGCCAAACCATGTTCTAAATATGAACCCCTCAATAGACCCCTAAAAATCCACACACTTACAGGACACATGTTTTGGGAAACTGTGCGCCAGCCATGCGATTCGCCTCTATCAAAACTATATATGCCTTGAATAGGTTGCGTACGGTTTCTACTAACTACGTGCCAACCATGTGCCAATACTAAAAATAAAAAATTTAATAATATAAACCCAGACCATCCCAAAACTCAATAGATACTTTAAAAATTATTAAATAATTAAAATAATTAATATGATAGGGTATGGGTGTGATAATTATCCCCACCATGACATTATATTCCCCCAGAAAGTCCCAGAAGACTTAACTAATTGAGACAAAAACAAGCCAGAACCAAAAATGAAACCACAACCACTAGAGGATAGGGAACTGTAAACTCACATTACACCCAAAAATAAAAACTATGTGATCTAAAAGAAGATGAAAGTTCCACCATCAAAGAACTGGTTCTTTATACAAAGAAAAAACTGATGAGGTGAAAGGACACAAACTGGGAAATTAAGGGATAGAGGCTGAGGAAATCATATCTCCAAACATAACCTCAAAAAAGGAACAACACAAACCCTAAGTAATTATCACCAAGAGAAATCCATCATGGTTTGTTTAGTATTTCCACAAGTAGTCTTCATAAGACCCACTTCCCAAGATATACTAACTACTATGATCAGGGTAGGGAAGGGCAGTAAAAAGAAATTTCCACATCTTGAATTCATTGAAGATCAAGTTTTATGTGATCTCTTCTATAGTGGTATCCCCACCATAATAAGATTATGAATAAATATGGATTTTCCAAAATCAAGACAACTAAAAAAACCAAAAAAACATCTAAAACTAGTGATACCTATTAAATTTCTAAATTACACCTGATCAGTTTAATGAAAGACATCAACGAGGCACATAGTGGGTCTCCCCACCATTGTGAAACTAACTAGCATGTGTGAACACCCAACGTAAGGGGAAATAATAAAAGAAACTAAAAGTAAATACCAAAATGAGCCAATATTCATAATTTTTATAACACATTCCCTAAAAACACTAATACAAAATTAAAACCATTCCAAAAGAAAACCGCCAAAACATAAAAAGAGGTTTGAAAACAGACAACCATGGGAAGGGAAAACTCAAACAGATTTTTCTCTGAAATCAGAGGCAACAAGTTGGATCTACATTTTTACCACACCCAGAAATTCCCCAAATGTGTGAAAAAAATCACCCCAGGACCTGTGGATATATCCCTGATGTCTTTAATCATCTGTTACCCCATTTTCAAGAACTAAAAACCTCAGAATGATACTTCCTCTCTTGAAAAAAAAAGCTTAAAAACTTTTCCTCAACCACACTATTTACAATACTTCAAAGGATTATAAAAAATGACTTAAATTTTTCAAATAAACTACATTGGAAGAAAAATATAGGGTGTTCCAATGAACAAGAAGTAAAAAATGATGGATTAGACATGCTAACAATAGGTTTCTCTAGTTCACACTCCTCACCAGATGTGTAACCCTTCACAAGCCTCTCAAGAAACTATACTACCAACTGCCACAATATTCCCTCAACAATACAAATCTACTAGAGACACCTCATTCACCAAATTACCAAATATAACCTTCCCAAATAAGAGAACATGGTCCATAATCTCTGGACAGAGACCCCAGATGAAGAGAGAATCTTTCAATATATCACTCGACACAAAATCCGAGGAAAGGAAACTAGCATATTCAAGATGGTCAATGAAACCATTTTCCATATATTGACTTATATGAACAATCAAGATCTCTAATATCCTCCAAACTCTATTGATCCTTGACCATAATGAAAAAATAGGCAATAGAATAAAAGAACCTTCTTACCCCTCACTTCACGAAGAGTCTAGAAAAAACCAACAATTTGAAGAAACTCCACAGAAACCATCAGGGTATTTTTGGGTGGAATACTCTAAAGAATATAAAAATACCCAAACAATTAAATATAAAAACAAATATCAAACATAACTCAACAATGATAAAATTTTAACCAAAAAAATAATAATTAAAAAACTAAATACCACAGAACAGAACCAAAATAAACTTTTTCTAACCACCACTTTCATTAAAATTTCAAAACCATTTCCACTTAAAAATAATTTAAACATCAAAAACCATTTCAAAAAACCCTTCTGATTACATTTAATCTTGGAATAAAATCATTAAAACTCACCAACTTATCAAAACATCATAATCCCCCATTTTAAAAATCATTTACTCTAAGAAAAAAAGCTAAAGAGGTTGGAAAATTACCGATGGTATTCCATAAATCCTCAAATATACAATTTTCCATGTAATCTCAAGAAAAAATACACATGTACCAATAAATATCCATCAGAACATACATAAATACATTTGACAATACATAGGAATACCAAGGGTGAAACAAAAATATCTCTTTCCAAACTACTCTTTAAAATGTGCCCAATAAATTTTCAAATCTACAAATTATCATTTCAAAAAAATCTAAATTCCCAAGAAAATTTCATCCAACTATTCAAAAAAATTTCCAAAATCCAAAATAAAATTAAAAAATGACTCCCATTATCAAAAAAGAAAAAAAAATTAACATTAAAAAACTTTAAAAAATTTCATTCTAAAGATCCAATTTTTGATAAACCAATCCCATTTTACCAAACCAAAAGACATTTTAAAATTTAAATAAAAAACTAGAAAATAAACTCAAACCAATACCAAAAAAATAAAACAAACCCCACACTCAATCAAAAAATCCCATAATCATGTAGAAATAATCACTACACATGGCTTGGCCACACGATTTGGAAGGTCGTGTGCCAACTGGGTCAGCACATAGAAGTTCATCAGAGGTAGTTGCATGGTATGTTCATGGTTTTTCAGACTGCACACAATAACTATGAACCATCTAAATCCCTCCAATAATAACTACCAAATCTATAAACTGACTAACATGCTAAAAAAGAAAAGGACATCGAAAATACATTAGGTTCAAGTTTATATTATGAGGCGAAACCATCCCAAACTACCCTAGAAATTCAAGCATCCTTCCAAATAGGTGGTGATCAAGCGTATAATCGCAAAAGACTACATGAATTCATAAATCACATCTCCAACTACCATACATCACCAAATAACAAGGGATAATCCTCATGATACCATTTTTTTCAGGATCCAACCCGAGTCAACCCCGAACTAGTCACCTAAGATGTCCCACAACAAGGCCCGAGATGCATTTACAATTCTCTTGTGCTAGAAACTATCATCAGGTATTAAGAATAATCAGTTGGGAATGATTTATCCCATTAAAAAAATATGATGAAATAAATAAAAATATGGCAACTATGACTGATCTGAAAATGGAAAAATAATGAAAACTGAACATACCTCTATGTGACACCACAAGTCACCATCAACCATTGATCAAGCATCGCTCAATAATAACTAAGTGTGAGTGGGAAGTAGCACCAGAAGATAAAAAATATTAATCTATAGGAATGAGTATTAGAACTCATTAAGCATGCTTGAATAAATTATCCCATATTCCATACCTTTAAAAAAACCCATTCATTCTAGTTTAAAAATATTAATAAACAAAAAGTGGTTTTTTACCTGTTTTAAGTTTCATGATAGAGCTTATAATTTTTTTTTCTCTTTTACCTTCACAAAATTTTTATGGGGGGGATCCAATTAAAAAACCCCATTTAAATAAAGCATCATTTAGTAAAGGAATCTTGTCATTTGGTGTTACACAACAATGAAAAGTAAAACATGATTTTCATTATTTCTAAAATGAAAGGAAAACTGAGAATAACTAATTTATTAAAGTAGTACAAGAGGAAAACAGGGGTAAAAGATAACAAGCACCATGGTAAATCCCTATGGAAATAGGTTTATTGGGTTCTTAAGATCCTCGTACCCCTAGTGATCAGCCATGGACATAATGGACGTTTCTCCCACTTGAGCCAACCAATACACACCAACATAGTTTAGTTAGTGTTGTAATGTAATCCTACTAGGGAGACCGAGCCTTGGCCATGTTCACTCGCCAAGCATACTAGACATAGTCTACCCACTTAGATAACCAGGATTCCCATGTGTCATTTCCAAATAGAGGTGTGTTTTTATCAAGATATCATATACATAAATTTTACAAACATTTACTAAAAAACACCATCCACTATCTCACATACAAACTCTCTTTTTAAGAACAACCTCTTTCACCTTTAAAAAACACACAACAAATCAAAATCTCCATTACTGGTATACCTTACATGTCACACATTTAACACAAATCTTATTTCAAATAAAAGGTTCATGTCTTAAAAAGTGATTTTCATTTCCATAAAGCAATTAAATATAAAAACCATACCTTATTACTTTAAAATTGAGAGAAAACTTTCATTTGTAAAACCAATTAAACATTTCAAATGCACTAATCTTCAAAAAATATCAAAAACATTCCTAAAAAAGTTACCCTCTATTGAAATATTAGGTAAAACATGGAAAGTGAGTAAAAATGAATTTCTAAAAATTAATAGCCAAATTTCATAGCATATAAAGTTCATATAATGGTAAAACACATTTTTTAAACAAAAATGAAATCATGGAATTCAATTTAATGTTCGGGACAGAGGTAACCAATAATAAAACATGATGTTTTTTATGATGGGAATCTGAAACCATCCCAAAAGTTCCAGAAAGTCCAAGAGACCATCCTTTTACACTTACACGCATATGCACATATATATATACCCTTAGATACAATGTAGATGCTCACATCTCGATGAAAGAATATACAAAAAGAAGTTTTATATATATATGACTTACACATACATATGGGTGTAAGTATCCTTCACAGAAAGTAGTTCAAAATGTAGTAGAAAAATTCCAGAAACTCAAAAATTACAAAAGACCTAATTAAAATTTGTGAAAAAAGGATGAATGGAAAAAAACCTACCTGAAATACATGGATAATCTATTTCCTTCAATGGACGTGTCCAGAACAAGTCCCCACAGGACCCAAGGACCCTAAACATTAATGAGAAATAAGAGAAATACCCAAAAACATGGGGTTAGAGTTCAAACTAAATCGTTCCCACCACCCGAGAGAAATGAAAACCAAGGAAAGGAGATGAATAAGGAAGGATAAGTAGATAAGAAACTCAATAGTGTTTATTGAACCTAAAATTAGAATCATAATTGGTGACTGAATGGGGTGGGAGGGGGAGGTCGTGAACATGAGGGAGCCCTCTCGGGTGGTCGGTCGAGCGAGAGGAGGATGGGGGTGTCACATAGAGAGGGGGTCCCATTTAAGTGTTTAATAATAATAATAATAATAATTTTTTTAATAATAATAAAAAATACAATAGTAATAATAATGATAATAATAATATTTTTATTAATATTAAGAGATTTTTACTGGTCGGAAACTATGCATAGTTTGGATGCACGGTTGGGCAAACTATGCACTAATTATACACCCCTTAGTAGTCCCCTGGAGAACGACACAAGGGAAGGCCACATGATATGGAAAATTGGGCACCAACCATGAGATTTGACTCTGTCAAAAACTATAGATAGCTTACACAAGTTACTCATGGTCTCTACTAATAATGACCCAACTATTAGCCTATGCTAAAAACTCAAAATTTTAAAATCTAAACCCGAACCATCTCGAAACTAAAATAAATGATAAAAATAATTAAATAATTAATATATTAGGGTCAGAGTGTGACACCCTTGCTTCCTTGTTTCCAAAACACCCAATTGACCCATGGGATCTACTCCAGTGTCTATCCAAAAAGAGAAACTAAACAAGGGTTTTGTAGAAAAGTAAAATAGTCTATATCTCATATAAAAAAACCAAGTTTTTAAAATCATTCCCCTTAATGAAATTCTTCCTAGAATTTCACTTCTAAGGGTGGTCAAACATCTTTTGAGAATAACTTCATCCACTGGGCATGTACGTCGGCCCCTCGCTCTCATATCTCATCTTGTACATGTTTGTGCTGCCATAACACCCATAATAGAGGTATAAAACATCCTATAAGAGCCTTCATGCTCTGATCAATAAAATGTATTGGATGATCCTCAAAGAACACATCTACCTGTAGCTCTTCCTCCTCAAGATAAAGAATGTGAGAGTGGTTTGAGTGATAATAGTGTAGATGATATACATAGAAGACGTCATTAATGGCTCAAAACCTATAAGGTAACTGAAACCGATAGGCTATCATCCTGAATCTCTCCATAATCTCAAACAACCCAAAATATCATGGTGAAATATTACCCTGTCTTTGAATCTGTCTATTATGTAACCTTAGCGAGACATGTAAAAACACCTGATCCCTAACATAAAACTCTAGAGTTTATCAATGAGGATCAGTGTACGATTTATATCTTTATTGTGAACCAATAATCCCATTTATGATCAACTAGACATGCTTTATAGTTTACTAAATGAGACATGGTCTGAATAATGCTACCTCTCCTGACTCTAACTATCATAGAGGTAATAAACATGTCCTACCATAAAATACCTAATATGGTGCCATTTGTATAGTAACCTGATATTTATTGTTGTTGTAGTCAAACTAAACTAGGAATATATTCCTCTCCCAATATCCCCTAAAGAAAAGAACACAATCTTATAGAATATCATCTAGAACATGTATGGTACGCTCTAACTACCCATTAGTTTGAGGGTGGTATGCCATGCTCAAAAGAACCCATGTACCCAACACCCGAGGTAAGCTTTGTAAAATTCGATATGTGAACTGAGAATCCTTGTCAGATACATTGGTATAAAGAAACCCATGAAGTCATACGATCTCATAGATATAATGTCTCTCAATTTAATCTACAAATAAGGTCTCCTTGATAGGAAAGAAATGATATAATTTCATGAGACTTTCCAAAATGACCCATTATACATTACTACCTTGATGTGACCTCGATAACCCAGTCGAAAAATCCATCACAACATCATCCCATTTCCACTTAATAATGTAAAACCACATTAAAATCCCATCTATTCACTGGTGTTTCGCCTTCAACTACTGATGGGTGGAACACCTCTTGAAAAAACTATCTACCTTTAATTTCACCCCCGACCACTAGTATTGATGGTGTAAGACTTCATACATATTGGTGAAACTGAAATGTACTACCAAATATGATGCATGGAATTCTCACAACATCTCTTTGTGTATTTCTACTGGAACCCAAATGTGACCATGAATTTGAAAAAATTTAACCTTGAAAACTATCCAACCAGTAGGTGGGTCCTCACCTTTCACACTCTCTTATAGGACCAAACCCTCTGAATATGATTGTTTTATCATCGTCACCATATATATAAGAGTGTAATACAATTACATGTATGAGAGGAATGTATGGAGATGACTATATTACACCCCCAATTGAATCTCGAAAGATAAGACCATGCGCTTCCACTCACTACTAGCCTCCTGAACCACATGTGGTTGTGTCTTCCCACTCATAGATTCTATGACTTCATTTACTTTACTAGGAATATAGGCTATCTCAAAATCAAATTAATTAAGATAAATAACCCACATTCTCTACCGAATGTTCAAGTCACACTGTGTGATATATACTTGAGGATTTTGTGGTCCTTAAACACCATGAAACACTCTCTAAGAAAGTAGTGACTCCGAAAAGGAAAATTATGAACAACTGAATCTTAATCAGGGCCATGCATCATGTAATTCCACTCACGAGGTTTCAAATTGTGAGACTTGTATGCCATGATTTGATCCCCCTGCATCAGGACAACTCCCTACCCGATACCTGATTCATCATAGTAAATCATATAGCTTCTTCTAAGATCTGGAAGAATCAAATTTGGCACTGAAGTCAACCTACCCTAAATCTCCATAAAATCCTGTTCACACTCTTCATAACATAAAATTTTAATCCCTTTCTTGGTTAATACTATGAGAGACATAGCCAAATGTGAAAATTAATGGATGAAGCATATGTAATAACAAACCAAAACAAAAAAATCCTCAGATATCAAAGAAATTATTGGGATTCTCCCAAGAAACCAGAACACTCACCTTTTCTAGATCCACATACACTATTATATCTAAGTTTATGTGACCCAATAAGTGAACTTCATCAATCTAGAAGTAAAATATTAAAATCATGACATACAACCTATTCCATCTCAGTGTATTCAAAATTATGTCAATGTGTTTGAAATGATCGTGTCGAGTCTATGAATACACCAAGATGTCGTCCAAGAAAACCACTATGACAAAATTCATAAAATGTTGGGAAACATAATTCATCAAGGCTATTAAAACCGATGGTGTGTACGTGAGAATTAATGAAATAACCTAATACTCCTAAATATTATACCTACTATGGAACATTGTATGAGGTATGTCTATCGTCTTGACATGGACATAGTGATAACCTGTTCTCATATCAAATTTCAACAAAACCCATTCTCCTCAGAGCTAGTTGAGAAGATCATTTATTTACAATAATGGATATTGGTTCTTAACTATCAACTGGTTCAATTTATGGTAATTCACACACAGACTATGGGTTCCATTATCCTTTTACACCAAAAGGATAGAAAACCCCCAAGGATAATTAATGGTCCGTATAAACCCCTTTGTATCCAAGGCCTCTATCTATCTCTTTATCTCCTTCAACTTAGTAGTTTTCATCCCATAAGGTAGTATGGATACCAATGTAGCTACTCGAACATTCTCAATAGAGAACTAGATCACTTTATTATGAGTTAAACCAAAAATTTGTCTGGGAAAACATCCCTATAATGATCAACCACTGAAGGGAAGTCCTCCTGATGTGTTCCCTGATCATCTAGATATAAGCTAGTAATCTGATCTATCACACCTTCTATCCCACATTGGTATGGTCCAACTCTACCATCTTGAACATCCCATCAACCATTGTAAATAAAACCCCATTCTATGGTGATATAAGGGCTACCCTTCAGGAATAGTGATAGAAGTAATCATTGTAGGGGACCAACCAGTCCATCCTAAGAATGATATAAAACCATGTCATATTGTGGAAAAAGAGGTATCAAACAAAGAGACGCCCACCTACCTCATGGGGGAACTCCCTTCACTATTTTAACTCTCTGATGTAATCCCAAATAGAGTATAGAGTGTAATAAAACCATCATAAAACTAAACATCAATTCAACGGATCTCCACAAAAAGAAAAAAAATATGGAATAATTTAATGAAACTATATCAAAATAATAAAATACTATATTAGAGTATAATAAGATCATGCATCTTACCCTAGGTATCCCAAAAATCTTCTCCTTAGGTATCAACTGTACATAATAAATATGGCATGAACTATGACCCTATGAAATAACCTAACTACCTGGAGTGACACCACTCTAATGTCGAGGTGAAACTGGTTTCTAGATCCCCTTTCCATAACCACTCCCTCATCATGAACGATCGGTAGTACTCCAACATCAAGCCTGATGTGGTGTTGTAAATCCATCTCTTGAACCTAGAGTAAGAGTCGACCCCCTTACACTTACCACTAGAGGGAAGGTTTTGTAAAATGCTTATATATGGCCCATACTGCCACATGCTCATAAATTAACTAGTTCTCTATCACATTGGCTCCTCATATTTCCACATATCCCACACTGATGATATAAGATATAACTACTAGCACTCATACAATGGCTCAAATTCCCATCATTATAAGTCTCTAAATTCCATTTCCTGCCACCTAAAATAGAACCATTGGGTTAAAGAGCTTCACTACGCTACTCTAGGGCCCCATATTCACTCAGGTTACATTCAATAATAAGTTACTAATTTACTATCTCAGTTATAGTAGGAAATGAGAACATGTTGACCTATGATGAAACAGTCTATTTGAGACCATCCTCAAAGCATCTCACCCTATAGGGCACATCATCCAGTTAGATAGGCTCAACTCACTGAAGTTCTATAAAGCATGTTGAATAATCCATAATTTCCAGTACACATGGCTCTAGGAGCATAAACTCACTAGCCCGCTCAACCCTCAATGTCTTAGAAAGAAGTGGTTTTAAAACATGGATTAGAAATTACTCTAAACCATATCTCTATGTGTATAATATTTTCTAAAAACATCCCACCTGTGTTTATTTTCTCCTCAATATATTATACAATATAATATTTACTCTACTCTTATAAGGTGTATCTAGACACTCAAAGATAAATAAAAAGGTCTAAATCCATAGCCCACCATCCCCTAAGAATGTGGGTGGATGCTACTACCAGAACACACACGTCAGCTCTGCCATAGATGATGCATGCTGCATGACTCCTTGAATGGTCTACATGGAGCATAGATTACCATAACATACCTCAGAATCAGAACCCATATCCGGTAAAACTAGCAGTTCATCAAGTGGCACTACTTGAGTTCTTACCAGTGGCCTAGGTCCCACCGCCTTTAGAGAAATTTTGTAAACACCCTCTCAACACATGACTCGATAACGCCATGGTTCCATGTGTCTTCAAATTCCAAGTTCATACCTCAGAAAAGATTTTAAAATGAAAATATCACAAATATAATAATAATACTAGTCAACTCCATCTTATAAACAAGACACACCCCTCTTCCTGCTCCAAAATCCAGGACAAGGTAAAAGTAACAATCATAATGAACACAAAAGACACTTCCTACATCCCACTCCAAATTCTAGGTCTGAGTCAAGCTATCTCTTTCAAAAAATAAATAAATTTATGTTCATATTTATGTGACAGATCTCTTTAAATGGTTTAATTACATATATTATCAATTCTGATTTTTCAAGTCTTGTACACCTTATAAATTTAACTGTGACAACTATTTAATCCCAACCATAACATTTTCCATCCCATGTGACAATGGTCCATGTCTCAACATGCCATAATTGAATTATTAAGGCATATGCATTAGCTGACATAGGAAAACACTATCATATCAATTTAGGAACCTTATGTACCAATTATGTTTCTCAATCCATTGCATTTAATGTTACTAGAGTTACAATTATATCACTCAAGGCACATATAATTAATTTAATGCAGTCAAGTAATGGATCCTATATCGCATTACATAATGCACAACATGTGAATTTACAACATTCCTAAAATTATGCATGAGTTTGAATTACATAATTTCATCAGGCCACAATAAAATACATAATCATATGCAACATCAAGAACAAGTGAATCACCCATTAGTGAAGTCAAATCATCCATAATAGAACAATATATAATTATAAATCCCATTTAGGAAACTTGTTAATTACCCTGAACGTGAGTTAGCTACTTCTAGGAATGGCTTATAACCATGTTCCAATACATTCCTAATATCTTTTATATTTTCTTAAAATATAATTGAAAAAAAGAAACATGCCTATGATACCACTTTGTAACATCCCAGCTCGAGCGCCACTAAACGGTTCCCTAAGAAACCCGGTCACATGGCCTCAAACGTGCCTCCTCATACAATAGAGACTTTTGACAATTGGTGAGGGTCTACGGTGGAATAGGTGGGAGACTATAAACTCATTATCTAAGTGTATCACAATAGTATGAAAACAATATTTAATAGTGGAAAGAATAATAATAAGTAGTAATAGTGGAAGATAATATCTAGGCAACATAAATAAACATGTCCAAAAGTTGTGTCATGTACAATATGATGAACATGTCATGTATTTATAAAAAATGGAAAGAGAAACATTCAAATATGCATCCAATGAAATGAAAGAATCAAAAGTAAAAAAAATACCAAAAGAACTATCTCTAGATAATATCATGATCATTGATCATTCTATTTTTCTCTTGCTCCCATGAAATGAGATAATAAAACATCATAAAGATGATTCTTTCCCTAGTTCTTACCTGCATCCATGAATTATGTCTGGGTACCCAATAGTGGAATGAATAGGGTGTGAGATAAAAATTAGTAATCCACCACCAATAATTTCTATAACAAGTCTATTCTATGTGCATAATTTAAATCCGTGTGCAATATATAATATATATAATGTGATAATTGCATAAGTGAAACTATCCATCCTATTAACAATAATCAAGTATCATGACAATGGTCAACTATAATAAAGAAAACATAAACACAGGCAAGCTATAAAGTATGTAAAAATCATCCACAATGGTATATATTGTGTAATCAAGGGCTATACCCCATGGGATGGATATGAGGAGTTGAAATGTCCAAGGAACCCCCTTCGACCTATGTTGAGTAATCCAGTGTCAAGTCTTCATGATTCAGATCCAAGGTCCATGACCAAGTCATCCCCTCGATTCCATAGGTCACATCCATAACATAGTTGGTAAATACATTGGTGGATTCCAATTATTAGAAATGCCCAACTCATTCCAAACAAGATATATTTTAAGTGTAGAAATGTCTTAGTCATCCAAAGTAATCCAAATCAATGGAGTACATATGTCCATGGAATCCAAGTCATCTAAATCCAAGAAATAGAAATGTCTAAGTAATTCAAATCATAAAACAATTCATTAATCATTTAAAAACACATTTTACATTAGCATTAAACTATTTTAACATCATGTAATCACATGAACAAGGAGGAATACCCCCATTTCTTAATTTCTCATTAATTTCAACAAGGATCTCTCTACCAAAGGTGAGATCACACACACCCTATGTGGAAGTATATCATAAGGAAAACACTAAAATATACCTCATGGGTGGTCTAGGATGATATGAATGACCTCCAACCATGTAATGGTACTAAGTGGGTAACCTAATCAGGTTCCAACAATTTAATCAAGGAACTGAATCAATTTAAGGGAAACACATGGAATGTATGAAAAACAAAAAAAATGAAAAATGGCTATAAACAACCAAAATTTAATGGAAAAGTTTTATACCCCATACCATATACTTTTAAAAGAATAGAAATATTGAATTGCATCCCAAATCGGTCTCGATTATAATAAAATGGAATAACGGATGAACACCCTAAACATAAGACATAAGTGCTCTCACTAAAATGGAGTCGTCCATATAAATTAAAATGATAGAATGATCCTAAGGAGTGATGTACTTACCAACCGGCTATCCAACATGATGATCTGATGTCAAATAGAAGGTTGAATGATGAAACAACATTAGATCCAAAGTTTAGGTCTCAAAGGAGCTTCTCCCAATGCTCCTGCATGAGAGAGAGGAAGACTTCTATAAAAAAATTAGGCCCTTCCCCTTATTTTAAAGACAAACCACAGACATTATGTGATGTATAAAATGCTTTACGCATCGTGTAATACTTGGGATTTCCCTTCAGGGGAATGATCATTACACATTGTGATTAGAACTGCATAGGCCACTAGGCATAGTTTAATGAATACACACCCTATTTTCCAATTATACACCGTGTACTTTGCATGTAGGCTACCTTTATACCCCATGCTTCCATGTTTCAAAAGTACCTAACTGTCCCACATGCCTAGCTCTAGAGTGAAAACCAAAAGGGAACTTAATCATGGGATATAACAAAAAAACTAATGATCCATAACTCATTGAAAAAATAGATTATAAAATAATATTTTTATGGTTTTAGGGGGTTTTAGGTTTTTTAACATTTATTTAGGTTTTTGTGGTTTTAAGTGTTTGTAGGTTTTTATGGTTTTCTTAGGGGTTTTCAAGGTTTTTGTAGTTTTTTATATTTTTAGGGAGCTTTAGGGATTTTTTTAAATCATATTTGTTTCTTTGGTTTTAGGGATTTTCATTTGTTTATGGGTTTTAGGATTATTAGTGATTTTAGGTTTTTAAGGTTTTCTTAGTGTTTTTTTGGGTTTTTATAGTTCTTATGTTTTTAGGTATTTTAGATAAATTTTAATATTTTTATGTATTTTTAGGGTTTTAGGTATTTTTAGGGTTTTAGTATTTTAGGTGTTTTTTGGTTTTTTGGTTTTCTGGGATTTAAAAGTTGTTTATAAATTTTATGGGGTTTTAGATTGTTTTACCTCTTTTAGGGGTTTAAAGGGGTTTTAGAGTTTTTATTGGTTTTTAGGGTTTTATGGATTTTATTCTTTTTGGGGGGATTTTTGGGTATTTTAGGTTTTCAATGTTTTAAAGTGATTTTATGTTTTTACGATTTTCTAAGGGGTTTTCATAGTTTTAGGGTTTTTTACATTTTTATAAACTTTTATAATTTTTTGGATTTTTTGGATTTTTATGGATTTTAAGGATGTTTTAGGATTTATAGGGATTTTAGTGGGTTTTTGTAATTTTAGGTTTTTTAGAGTTTTATAGGTTTTTTTGGATTTTAAGTGATTTTAAGTTTGTAAGATTGCCTTAGGGTTTTTAGGGATTTTAGTGTTTTTTGTTATTTTTATATCCTTTTTATGTTTTTATGGTTTGTTACAGTTTTTAGGGATTTTCAGGGTTTTGAGGGGTTTTATGGGTTTTAGGGTTTCTAATGTTTTTTTTGAGATTTTTCAGTGTTTTAGAGTTTGTAATTTTTTTCGAGTTTTTAAAAAAATATAGGGTTTTAAAGTTTTTTTTTGAGATTTTAGTTGTTTTTAGGGTTTTCATGGGTTTTTAGGTTTATTAAGGTTTTTTGGAGTTGTAGTGTTTTAGGGTATTTTAGGGCATTTACTGTTTTTACCATTTTTAGTTTTAGGGGTTTTAAGTGTTTATAGTTTTTTAAGGATTTCATAGTGTTTTTTCAAGGATTTCAGGTTATTTTTTGTTTTTAGGTATTTTTATGGATTTTATGGTTTTTAATGGTTTTTAGGGTTTTTAGGTATTTTGATTTATTTTATTGTTTTTAGGTATTTTACATTTTTAGAGTGTTAATGGTTTTTTTTTGGTTTTTGAAGAATTTTAATTTTTTTTTATATTTTATGGGTTTCAAAGGTGTTTTCAGTATTTTTTTGGTTTTTTAATTTTTTGAGAATTTTTTGGATTTTTTAGAATATTTAAAGATTTTTTGGGTTTTTAGGTATTTTGAGGGTTTTTAGGGTTTTTAGGGTTTTTTAGTTTTTATGGGTTTTTATGTTTTTTAGATGTTTTAATGAATTCTGTAGTTTTTCAACTATTTTAGTAGTTTATTGAATTTTTAGAGTTGTTAGTGGGTTTTATTATTTTTTAAGGATTTTAGTGTTTTTTATGGTTTTTAGGGGTTTTATAGGTTTTAGGGTCTTCTTAGGGGTTTTATGGTTTTTAGAAAATTTTTGGTTTTTATGAGTTTTAAGTGTTTTTACATTTTTAAGGTTTTCTAAGTGTTTTTTTCATTGTTTTTTGGGGATTTTTAAATTTTTAGGGATTTTATTACTTTTTTGGATATTTATGGGTTTTATGGTCTTTAGGTGTTTTAGAGTTGTAGGATTTTTAGGGTTTTAGCATTTTTTGGTTTTTAGATTTTTTATTTTTTATGGGTTTTAAGTGTTTTTAGGGTTTTAGGGTTTTCTTAGGGGTTTTTAGGGTTTTTTAGGGTTTTTATTTGATTTTAATTTTTTAGGGATTTTTATAGAATATTTAAGACTTTTATGGTTTTTAAGGTTTTTACGGATTTTGTGGGATTTTAAGCATTTTTTGGGATGTTATAGTTTTTTGGGTTATTGAGAGGTTTTTTTATTTTTTTAGTGTTTTAGATTTTGTTATTGATTTTAGGAGTTTAAAGGGATTTTTGGAGATTTTAGTGGTTTTTTTCTAGGGGTTTTATGACTTTTTAGGGTTTTAGGGTTTTAGGGGAATTATAGTTTTTAGGAGTTTTAATTTTTTTTTATTTCCATTAAGGTTTTTAAGGTTCTAATCATTTTTAACGATTTTAATTTTATTATGTTTTAAAGTTTTTTTATGGATTTTTGGATTTTAGGGATTTTTATATTTTTAGATATTTTTAGGGAATTTAATCATTTTAGGGTTTTTAGAGTTTTTTGGGGTTTTTGGGTTTGTAGCATTTTTTTAGGTTTTATGTATTTTATGTGATATTAGGTTTTTTTGGTTTTTTTGGGCAGGTAAGGTGCGAGACCAGGCTATTCCTACCCCCCCCCCCCCCAATTTATTAATATAATAGAAGGCATACAAGAGGGGGGTGAGTCCAAACAACCCACACCAAAAACCCTGGATCCCCCAAGACACTAAAAACCCAAAAGGCACCAAATTACAGAAAGAAAATAGCAGGAGATACAAATCAACATCTCCATCCCCATATGGGCCCCCATCAGCACCACAACCATAGGAAGCATCTGACTCCACCAACTCCCATTCAGATGATTCATATTGGTTTAGGAAGGCAGTGTAATACTCTCTAAGGTGCTTCTGCTCCACATTCCTTAGCTTTTCTAGAGGCTCTCGTGGGCACTGTCTTTGGAAAAGTCAAATAGTCCTTCCTTGGACTCCGCTTTTGGGGGTCTTGAGAGAGTGCTGCAGGTTTTTTTCCTTCCCATCAAAAGTATCCACCTCTAGAAATGCCCTCTCATTAATGATCATAGCCATATTTTGATACATCCTTCCCTCATCCTCCAAGAAAAAATTTTCATCAGGGATGAAGGAGGCTTCATGATTGAGGGGGAAGTTAGAAATAACCCCACACTATGGCTCACAAGCGAGGGCCAGCTACAGTTCCCCCTGCTCCCTAGGCTGCTTGCTGACTCCCCCCAGTAAGAGGGTATAATGTGCCCAAGCCCCTGCATCACCCTTTTCCCTTTCTCACCAAGACCAACCGAGTTCCCAATGGTGAACAACATCATCTCGATCTCACTATCATTCTGGGCCACACTTCCTCCACCATGCCTAGCAGCAACTACCTGAACCTCACACATCATCTATATATCCAGCCTCGCATTCCCATCATCAATAACCGGAGACTGGAGCCCATCCTCCCTAGGAATCTTTCTTACTTTCTCCTCATCCACAACAATATCATCATAGTTATGGACAAGCACCTACATGTCCCTTTTCGCTTTCTCATCTGCACCATCCAAGTGCCTAGTAGTGTCCAACAATATCTTAGCATCATTATCATTCTGGATGACACTCCCTCCATCACGCCCAGCATCAACGGCCTTCACCTCACTCCCATGTACACCATACCTCTGACTCCCAGAGTCAGTATGTGGAGACCCCTACACCACATCCTCAGTATCCAGGCCTGGAAAGTGATTTAAATTTGGAACTTCTTCCAACCTCCTCATCATACTATTATTAGAGGAAATATACATCCCACCAGCAACAACCTCCCTGCATAATGAACTTCGGGCATATGAAAGCTGCAAGTCTCTCCTCATTATCTTGAATATGTCACTTACCTTGGGCTCCGGTTGGTACTGAACAACCATTTTCCCTAAACCTCGATCACCTATTGCAGACCCATGGACCCCCATCACAACCGGAAGACTAGACCGCATAAGCCTCAGGCTCAGTGATCCAGAACGAGGACCAAATGCAGATGCCACTCTTTAAGCGCCAATCCTTTCATGCCTGCTTGGAATAGCCGCTGAAGCATCCTTAACATGCCTCCCTACTCAAGCCCGACTCTCTTCACCAGAATCAACTTGAACCACAATCAAGAGATGAGGATCCGTGTGCATAGACTGCTGCATCTCACCCCGATTCTACCTGCCATATCCAGCCACCTTCTAAGATCGATTCAAAGCACCACAAATCCTACCGCCACACCTGCAAGCCCAATCACTATGTCCCAGTTTCCAACAGGAGGAGAAAAAATCAGTCCACAACTCAAAAATCACAGGTTTCTTCCACTAAATCTCCTCACCAACAACAATCCAAACAAAATCAACTGGTTATTTTGAAGCATCAATCTCAATAATGGCCCTTGGGGATATAGGGTGACAAATGGCCCTCATTCTACTGTCCACACATAAGTACCTTCCCACCAGATTCCTTAACATGGAGATAATGGAGAAATTTTGAAAGGGAAGGGGATGTTCTAGAAATCTAACCCAAGACGCCACCATCGGTGAGATAAGGTTCAAATGCAGGTCAAGGATCCACCGGGAAAGTGTGAAACAAGCATTGTTTCATCTTCTGGGAGCCGTGGACCAAGCATGAATCATATCATCCTCTGACACAAAGCAAATCAAGATGTGTCTGCTAGCAACAAGACCTACTATGGAATGATCTTGGAGGTCCCAATGTTCAAGCACAAATATGTCAAAAACATCCACAGGAGGTCTCCAATTCAAGAAATAAGAAACTAATGTCAACTTATGTAGGTAAGATTCCTCGTTGAAATCCGCCATCGATAACTGGAGCTGCAGACATCTTCAATGTAGATCAGGAACCTTAGGGAATATCTCAACCTGAGGAAAAGTGGGGGGGGGGAGAAAATCATGAACTGATAATGGGACAAACGAATGCTCATCATCAAGAACCTGTGGGGGGATCCTCCCTCACGAAGGGGGGAGGGAAAGGTGTAGGAATGATCGTCATCTTCAATCTTGTCGTAGGAGAGGAAAAATGTCATCGTGAGAGAGAAGATCCACCATCGTCTTTTGGGTTTTTAGGGTTTGTTAGGGTTTTTACATTTTTTGGCATTTTTACTATTTTTATGATTCTTTTTATTTTTATAGTTTTTAGGTATTTGACGGTTTTAAGATTTTTGGTGGTTTATGGTTTTTTTGGTTTTTAGGGTTTTTTATTTTGGTAGGGTTTTTACAGTTTTTTAGATTTTTTTAGCTATTTTATAGGTTTATAGGGTTTTTTGAGTTTTTAGTGGAATATTAGCATATATATGGGGTTTTAGGGGTTTTAATATTTTTATGGGTTTTATGATTTTTAGGGTTTTTAGTGTTTTTTTAGGTTTTTTAGGTTTTTATTTTTTTCATGTTTTATGGTTTTCCTAGGATGTTTTGGGTTTTTTTCGGGGTTTTTTTACATTTTTTTGGATTTTTGGTGATTTTTTTTATGATTTTATGAGTTTTTATGGTTTTATGGGTTTTGAGGGATTTTAGGGTTTTTAGGGTGTTTATCAATTTATAGGTTTTATGGATTTTATGTTTTTTAGATTTTTAAGGATTTCATATGGTGTTAAGAGGTTTTTATTTTTTTGTAGATTTAAGGGATTTAATAAGATTATTATGGTTTTTATGCTTTTTATGGATTTTGAAATGTTTTAGGGTTTTTATGGGTTTTCTTAATTTGTGGGGGTATGTTGTAATTTTGTTTGGTTTTAATGGTTTTTAGAGTTTTTAACATATTTAGGGCTTTAAAGGGTATTTAGAGTTTTTAAAGGGTTTTAAGAGTTTTATGGGTTTTTATATTATTTTATGGTTTTTAGTGGAATTTATGGATTTTAGGGGGTTTAAGTGATTTTTAGTGTTTTTTGGAGTTTTGTTTTGCGTTTCTTGGTTCTTTTCGGGGATTTAAGTTTTTTTAGATTTTAAAGTTATTCTTAGGGGATTTCAATTTTTTTAGGGGGTCTTATGTTTTTATATATTTTTAGGGTTTTTATTGATTATAGGGATTTGGGGGTTAGTAGGGTTTTTATGGTTTTTAGAGTTTTTAGGATTTTTATGGGATTTTAATTGGTTTTAGGTTTTTAAGGTTTTCTTAGGGTTTTTATGGTATATTATGTTTTTAGGTATTTTTATCTATTTTCTAGTATTTTGGTGGGTTTTATGATTTCTAGGGACTTTGAGGGTTTTAGGGGTTTTAGGGTTTTTTGGGATTTTTTGGGTTTTTTATGTTTTTAGGGTGATAATTTTTTTCTATTTTTTTAAAATTTTTAGGGGTTTAAAAGTTTTTTAGATTTTTTAGTGGTTTATGGTTTTTATGGGTTTTTAGGGTTTTTAATGTTTTTAGTGTTTTAATGGTATTTAGGTTATTTTTAGGGGTTTTTAGGGTTTTCAGAATTTTTAGGTTTCTAGGGGTGAGAATGTTTATAAGGTTTTTTAAGGGTTTTTATAATTTTTTTTAAATTTTTAGATATTTCTAGGTATTTTTAGTATGTTTATGGGGTTTTTTTGTTTTTTTGGGATTTTGACGGTTTTTAGGGATTTTAGGGTTTTTAGCGTTTTTAGTTTTCCTAAGGGTTTTAAGAGTTTTTAGGTTTATAAGGATTATATGGGGGTGTTAAGGGTTTTTAGGTTCTTTTTTTTGTTTTTATGGTTCTTAGGTATTTTTTTTGTATTTTTGTGATTTTTCAGGGTTTTTTGAGATTCTATGGGATTTTAGGTGATTTTTTGGGGTTTTATGGTTTTGAAGGGTTTTTTGTATTTTAGGGTATTTTGAGTTTTCAGGGGGGTTACAGATTTTTAGAGTTTTTTTTTCATTTTTAAAATTTAAAAGGGTTTTTATAGTTTTAAGTTGTTTTTAAGGTTTCTATGGGGTTTTTAGGGTATTTTAAATTTTCAGGGTTTTAGGGGTTTTAGGGTTTTAACGTTTTAATTTTTGGGGGGTTTTAAGTGTTTTTACATTATTAAGTTTTTCGTAGGGGTTTTAAGGGGGTTTTGGTTTTTTTATATATTTAGAGATATATAGGTATTTTTTTGATTTTAATGGGTTTTTTTGTATTTTGAGGGGTTTTGGGATTTTTACGGATTTTCGGATTTTTTATGGGTTTTAACATTTTTATTTTTAGGGGCCTTAAGTGTTTTTTTTGTTTTTAAGGTTTTTTAGGGGTTTTTAAGGTTTTTAAGATATTTTTTGTTTTTATTTATTTTTAGGGATTTATATGTTTTTAGGGGTTTTAGGGATTTTGATATATTTTAGGGTTTTTAAGGTTTTTATGGTTCTTTGGGTGTTTAGGGGGTTTTTTCTAATATTTTAGTGTTTTTATGGTTTTTTAGAGTCTTAAAATGTTTTAGGGGTTTAAAGGGTCTTTAGAGTTATTAGTGGTTTTAAATTTTTTTATTGGTTTTAGGGTTTTTATGGTTTTTAGATGTTTTGTGGTTTTTAGGGTCATCATGGGTATTTAGTGTCTTTTAGGCGTTTTGTGGTTTTAAGTGTTTTTATATTTTTTTAAGGTTTTGTGTTTTTAGGGTTTTAATGGTTTTTTAATGGGTTTAGAGTTTTTTTGTAGGGATTTTCAGGTATTGTTAGGATTTTTTATGGTTTGTATGTTTTTAGGGATATTGACGGGTTTTAGGGTTTTCTATGGTTTTTAGGATTTTTAGGGTTTGTGTCATTTTTTTTGTTTTTAGTAGTTTTAGTTATTTTCATGGATTCAAGGATTTCTTAGGGGCTTTCACGTTTTAATGTTTTATCGGTTTTTTTAGGATATTTGGGCTTTTCTATGATTTTTTTATTTTAGGCCTTTTAGGGATTTTGAGGGTTTTTATGGTTTTACAATTTGTTGGAATTTTAGGATTTTTTGAATTTTTATCAATTTTAATTTTTTTTATAGTTTTTTAAGATGTGGGGGGGGGTTAAAGGGTTTTTAGAGTTTTTTGTGGGTTTTAAAGTTTTATAGGTTTTTTAAGGGTTTTAGGGTTTTATAGTTTCTAGGGGTTTTATGGTCTTTTTAGGATTTTAGTGTTTATTTGTTTTAGGGGTTTCATGTGCTTTTAGGATTTTAAGGTTTTATTTGGGATTTCTTTGAGTTTTTATGGTTTTTTAATCTTTAAAGGTTTTATGGATTTAATGTTATTTATTATTTTTTGGGATTTTATTTATTTTGAGGGTTTTTAGCATTTTTATTATTTTTTTTAGATTTTTAGCAGTTTTAAGTTTTTTGATATTTTAAGTATTTTTATATTCTTAAGGTTTTCTTTGGGTTTTTAATGGTTTTTGGGTTTTTTTAAATTTTAGGGATTTTTATGGGGTTTTAAAATTTTTATGATTTTTAGTGGTTTTATATATTTTGAGGGGTTTCAGTGTTTTAGGGTTTTTAGAGATTTTATGTTTTTTTAGGGTTTTTAGGGGTTTTGAGTGTTTTTTGGTTGTTAAGGGTTTAATAGGGGGTTTTATGGTTTTAAGGATTTCTACATTTTTAGGTATTTTTAATACTTTTATGAATTTTATGGTTTTAGGGTTTTTAGAGGTTTAAGGGTTTTAGGGTATTTTGGTTTTATGGGTTCCTACAATTTTTTGGATTTTTATGATATTTTAGAGTTTTTAAGGTTTTTAGTGTTTTTTATATGTTTTAACGTTTTAGCCATTTAAATTTTTTTAAGATTTTTTAGTGGTTTTTCGGGTTTTATGGTGTTTTAGGTCATTTTAAAATTTTCAGGTGTTGTTATGGTTTTTAGAGGTTTTAGAGTTTTTTGTAACTATTTAGTGATTTTTGCAATTTGTATGTTTTTTAGGGGTTTAAAGTGATTTATGATTTTAATGTTTTTAATGGTTTTCAGGGTTTTTAGGTTTTTAAAAATATTTAGTTTGTTTAGGTTTTTTATAGTTTTAAGGGTTCTATGGATTTTGGGGTTTTTAAATATTTTAATGGGTTTTACCATTTCTTAGGTTTTTATGGGGTTTTTTTTATTTTTTAGGTTTATAATTTTTTATTATGGTTTTTCAAGGTTTTAGGGGTTTTTACGTTTTTAGGGATTTTTAGGTTTTTTTGAGGTTTTAATAGTTTTTAGGATCTTTAAGTATTTTGAGTGTTTTTTTGGGTTTTAGTGTTTTAGGGAATTTATGGTTATTTTGAGTTTTTATGTTTTTGTGAGTTTTTAGGGTTTTTAGGGTTTTTAGGGTTTTAAAACTTCTTAGGGGTTTAAAATGTATTTAGATTTATTATTATTTTTAGTGATTTTTATGGGTTTTATGCATTTTAGGGTATTTAGAGATTTATTAGGGGTTTTTATGGGTGTTATGGTTTTAGTGATTTTTAGGTTTTTAGGGGTTTAATTTCATTTCGTTTTTAAGGTTTTCTTATAGTTTTAATTGGTACTTATGTTTTTAGGGATTTTTGAATTTTTATGGATTTTTATGGTTTTTAGTGTTTATAGGGAATTTGATAGGTTTTAGGTTTTTTAGTGATTTTAGTATTATTTTATATTTTTAGGTGTTCAAGGGTTTTATGTGTTTTTAGGATTTTATGGTTTTCTAATGGGTTTTGATGGTTTTTAGTGTTTTTTAAGTTTTTAGGGAATTTAGGGATTTTTTTGGATTGTTATTGGGTTTTATTGATTTTATGGATTTTGATGGTTTTAGGGGTGTTAGGGTTGTTTTTGGTTTTTTGGGTTTTTTGGATTTTTTGAGTTTTTAGGGGTTTAAGTATTTTTAGATTTTTTTATCGTTTTTAGATGTTTAAAGGCATTTAGAGTTTTTAGCAATTTTTAAGACCATTGGTTTTCAGTGGTTTGTGGTTTTTTGTGGTTTTTATGTATTTTTAGGGGGTTTAGGGTATTTTATGATTTTTATTGTTTTATGGTTTTCATCGTTTTTAGGGATTTTAAGTGTTTTTAGGTTTTTACCGTTTTCTTACATATTTTTCAAGTTTTTTTATATTTTTGGGATTTTATGTTCTTCTATTTTTTTTATTTTTTTAGGGTCTTTAGGGTATTGGGGTTTTAGAGTTTTCTGTGGTTTTATGGTTCTTCTTCAATTTTTTATTTTTTTAAGGTGTGTAGTGTTTTTTACATTTTTAGAAGTTTAAAGGGGGTTTATAGTTTTTAGTGTTATAAGGGTTTTTAGGGTTTTAGGGGTCTTAATATTTTTAGGGGGTTTTATGCTATTTAGGGTTTTTAGGGATTTGAGAGAATTTTTAGTTTATTTCTAAGGATATTATCATTATTTAGATTTTTATAGGTTCTAAGTGTTTTTAGTTTTTTATGGATTTCTTAGGGTTTTTTGGGTTTTTTGGGTTTTTAACAATTTAGGAATTTTTAGTGCTTTTTAATAATTTTGTTTATTTTTTATGGTTTTTAGGGAATTTGCATTTTTTTGTTTTTAGGGTTTTTTAGGGTTTTTAGTGTTTTTAGATTTTTAGGGTTTTAGGGGTTTTAAGTATTTTTATGATTTAAATGTTTCATTAGGCGGTTTTTGGGTTTTTTTTACATTTTTAGCTATTTTTAGGTATTTTTGGATTTTAATGGGTTTTTTGAATTTGTAGGGATTTTTAGGGATTTTTGGGTTTTTATCATTTTCAGGGTTATAGGGTATTTTTGGGTTTTTTAGAGTTTTTATTGGTTTTAGAGTTTTTTTAACATTATTATGGGTGTAAAGGTTTTTTTGAGCTTTTAGTGGGTTTTATAATTTTTATGGGGTTTTAGGGTTTTTTATGGTTTTAGGGTATTTTATTGTTTTTAAAAGTTTTCAGGCTTTTAACGTCTTTTTAGGGTTTTTACATTTTTTAGTTTTTTAGGGGGTTTATGTGTTTTTATGTTTTAAAGCTATTTTTAGGGTTTTTCGAGGTTTTTGAATGTTTTGTGATTTTTATGGTTTTTTAGTATTTTTATGGGGTTTTGGTGTTTTTAAGGATTTTGATGGTTTTAGGTTTTTTTTGAAATTTTTACGGTTTTTGGTGTTTTTAGAGGTTTTAATTGCCTTTTGATTTTTAATGGTTTCTTAAGGAATTATATGGTTTATGGTTTTTTACATTTTTAGGGTTTTGATGGATTTTTTCGATTTTTTATAGATTTTTAAGGTTTTAAGGGATTTTATGTGTTTATAAGGGTTTTTTTTTGGTTTTTTGGTATTTTGGTATTTTTGAGATTTTTTTTTTTATTTTAGAATTTTAAAAAAATTTAGTGTTTATTAATGTTTTTAGGGGTTTAAAGGGTTTTAATAGTTTTTAGTATGTTTTAGGGGTTTATATGTTTTATTAGATCACAGTTTTTTATGGTTTTTAGGTGTTTATGATTTTTATGGTTATAAGGTTTTTAGTGTTTTTTATTTTTTAAAATGTTTTTTTGATTTTTAGGGGTTTTATCTGTTTTTAGTTTTTAATGTTTAGGGTTTTTTATTGTTTTAGGGTTTTTTAGTTCTTTTTGTATTTTTATTGGGTTTTAGGTTTCTTGGGGATTCTGAGGGTTTTTAAGGGTTTTAGGGCTTTTAGTATTTTTAGGGTTTTTAGGTTTTTAGGTTTTTTTTTGTTTTTATTATTTATTTTGGGTTTTTCAGGGTTTTTAGTGTTTTTTATGTTTTTATGTATATTTATTGATATTTAATGATTTTTAATGGTTTTTTACGGTGGTTAGAGATTTAAGGGGTTTTAGGGTTTTAATGATTTTTTGGTGTTTAGGGTTTTTTTTAGTTTTTAGGGTTTTTTCAGTTTTTAGAGAATCTTAACATTTTTAGGGGTTTATGGGGGTTTTAGTGTTTTAATGGGTTTTAGGGTTTTATGAGATTTTGGGGATTTTTATGGGTTATAGGGGTTATTAGTGTTATGGGGTCTTTTTAGAGGTTTTTTGGGGTTTTAATTTTTTTTATATTTCGAGGGGTTTTATGTTTTTTTGGTGTTTTAATGTTTTCTTATGGTTTTTAGGTTTTTCTGCATTTTTTTAATTTTTAGGGTATCTAAGGTATTTTTTAGGTTTTTTGTGGTTTTTAAGGTTTTACTAATTTTGAGGGTTTCTAGGGTATTTTATGGGTTTATCATTTTTTAGGTTTTTAGGGGTTTCAAATTTTTTAAGGTTTATAATTTTTTTTCTTAGGGTTTTTTGAGTTTTTTAGGGGTTCTTATGTTTTTATTTTTTCAGGTAATTTTTAGGTTTTTTTGGGTTTAGGGTTCTTAGGAATTTTGAGGGATTTAGGGGTTTTATAGTTTTTTTGGATTTTATAGTTTTTTTGAGTTTGTTTATTTTATGGTTTTCTACAGTTTTAGTGGTGTAATGGGTTTCTAGATTTTTTAGTGGATTTTTAGGGTTTTAATATTTTTTCAGTTTTTTTCGGGGTGGGGGTTATGGTTTTTATGGTTCTTAGATTTTTTTGGGGTTTTAGGGTTTCTAGCTTTTAACAATTTTAAGGAGTTTTGATTAATTTTATATTTTTAAGGTTTTCTTATAGGTTATCTGGGTTTTCAGGTGTTTGTATATTTTTAGGAATGTTTAGGGGTTTTTAGGATTTGTTTGGGTTTTGGGGTTTTAAGGATTTGTAGGGGTTTTATTGTTTTTAGGGGTTTAGGATTTTTTATGTTTTTTAATATTTTTAGGTTATTTGGGGGTTTTAATCATTTTTTGGTGTTTATGTTTTTCTAAGGTTTTTTAAATTTTTTTAGGTTTTTTACATTTTAGGGAATTTTAGGGTTTTTTTTATGATTTTTTAGTGTCGTTAGGGATTTTGAGGTGTTTTAGGGTTTTTTGTTTTTTTTTTCACTTTTGGATTTTTTTTTGTTTTTAGGGATTTTATGTTTATTTAGAGTTTTTAATTTTTATACCGTTTTAATGGGGTTTAGTGTTATTCTTTTTTTTTTATTTTTTATTGGTGTTCAAGTTATTATATTTTATAGGCCTTCTTATGTGTTTTAGGGGTTTTTAGGGATTTAGGGTCTTTTCGGGGTTTATAGGTTTTTTTGGTTTTTATGTATTTCAAGTGTTTTTTAGTTTTTATATATTTTTAGGTTGTCATGGTTTATATTTTAAGGAATTTGTATTCTTTTTATTTTTATGGATTTTTAGTGTTCTTATGAGTTTTGAGGGGGGTTTTGGATTTTTAGGGTTTTTAGGGGTTTTTAGGGATTTTAGGGTTTTTAAGTTTTTCTTAGGGTTTAAGGGTTTTAAATTTTTAGTTACTTTTAGAATTTTTTTTTGGATTTTTATGGTTTTTATGGGTTTTAGGTATTTTGACGGTATTTATATTTTTTAGGGTTTTAGGATTTTTAGTGTTTTTTAGGAATTTTGGGATAATAATTGTTTTAGGTTTTTAAGGTTTTCATAAGCGTTTTTAGGATTTTTGAATATCTTAGATATTTTTTGATATTTTTTTGGATTTTTTTTAATTTTTTGTGTTTGTAGTTATTTTTAGTGTTTTAGGGGGTTTAGGGGTTGTAGGGTTTTTAGAGTTTTTATGTTTTTTTAGTGTTTTTTTGTTTGTATGGTTATAAAGGTTTTTTAGAGTTTTAAAATTTTTTAGGGGTTTAAAGGGTTTTAGAGTTATTAGTGGGTTCTTAAATTTTTTATGGAGTTTTAAGAGGTTTTATGGTTTTTAAGGGTTTTTGGGTTTTTGGGTCTATTTAATGTTTTCTAGGATTTTTCGTGTTTTTACGTTTTTTGGGGTTTTATGTGATTTTACGTTTTAAAATTTTTCTTAGCGGTTTTCAATGTTTTAAGGTTTTTTTATGTTTTTAGATACTTCTAGGGACTTGTTAGGATTTTTGTGTTTTTTTGGGTTTTAGTGATTTTTTGGGTTTCTAGGGTTTAAAGGGGTTTTATCGCTTTTAAGGTTTTTTATGTGATTTCTAGTTTTTATGTTTTTCATAGGGTTTTAGTGTATTTTCTGATTTAATGTTTTTTTGGTGATTTTTTATTATTTGTATGGTTTTTGGTATTTTTGGGAATTTTAGAGTGTTTATGGTTTTTTAGGGTTTTTTGGTTTTTTGGGTTTTTTGGGTTTTTAGGGTTTTTATGGTTTTTAAACTTTTTTAAAATTATTATGGGTTTTAATGGTTTTTAATGTATTTTATGTATTTTAGGTTTTTATGTAGTTTTAGGGTTTTTAATTTTTTTAAGGGTATTAATGTTTTTATGGGTTTTGAGGGTTTTTAGTGTTTATATGGTTTGATTTTATTTTTTATGGTTTTTAGGTTTTTAGGGGTTTTAAGTATTTTTAGGTTTCTAAGGTTTTATTCGGTATTTTCACAGGTTTTAGGGTTTTTATGTTATTAGGTTTTTTAAGGTTTTTTTAGAATTTTTATGGGTTTTAAAAATATTGAGGCTTTTTTGGGTGTTTAGGTGTTTTAGGGTTTCAAGAAATGTTTAGGTTTTTAGGGGATAAAAGTTTTTTTAAACTTTTAATGTTTTATTAGGGGTTTCTAGTGATTTTAGTGTTTTTCATGTTTTATGGATTTTTAAGGATTCTTTAAATTGTTTTATGATTTTCATGAGGTTTTTGGTATTTTTTGTTTTTTTAGGTTTTAATGGTTTTCTGGGGTTTTTGTGGATTTAGGGTTTTTTGAGTTTTTTAGGGTTTTAAATTGTTTTTAGATATTTTTAATTTGTTTAGTTGTTTAAAGGGTTTTTTATAGTGTTCAAAGAGGTTTTACTGGGTTTATGTGTTTTTACAGTTTTTTATGGTTTTAGATCTTTTTATATATTTTAGGTTTAATTCGTATTTTTTTATTTTTTAGGCTTTGGGGTTTAATATTTTTTAGTTATTTATGGTTTTCTTAGTGTTTTTCATCATTTTTTGGGTTTTTATGTTTTTAGGTATTTTTTATGATTTTAATAGTTTTTAGGGTTATTAGGGATTTTGAGGGTTTTAGGGTTTTTTAGGACATTTAGGGTTTTGTATGTTTTTTTGGGTTTTTAGGAGTTTTTAGGGGTTTTAAGGATTTTTGGAGTTTTTTAAATTTTTAAGGTGTTTAAATGGTTTTTAGAGTTTTAGGGGGTTTTAAGGTGTTTATGGGTTTTTAGGTTTCTTAAGGTTTTTAGGATTTTTAATAGTTTCAGGGGATTTAGGGTTTTATGGTATTTTTATAGTTTTGAGCGTATTATTGTGTTTTATATTTTTAGGGTTTTTAAAATTTTATAGGTTTTTTAGGTTACCTTATGGGGTTTCATGGTTTTTTTTGTTTTTTTCATTTTTAGTTATTTTAGGGTTTTTTATGGTTTTTATGGTTTTTAGGGATTTTGAGGGATTATAGTGTTTTAAGGGTTTTTAAAAATTTTAGATTATTAGAGGATTTAAATGTTTTTAGGTTTTAAGGTTTCCTTAGGTTTTATTAGTTTTTTTTGAATTTGTATACATATTTAGGGTTTTTTAGGATTTTATGCTTTTAGTGATTTTAGTGATTTTGATGGTTTTTAGGGGGGTTTTAGTGTTTTTAGTGTTCTTATGGGTTTTTGGGGTTCTATGGATTTTTCAAATTTTTATTGCTTTTATATTTTTTATAGTTTTTAACATTTTTAGGGTTTTAAAGGGTTTTTATAGTTTTTATTGGGTTTTTAGTATTTTTAATGTTTTAGGTGTTTTTATGGTTTTTATGGTTTTTAGGATTTTTACTGTTTTTAGCATTTTCTTCGGGGTTTTAGGGGTTTTGATTGATTTTAGTTTTTAAAATTTTATTAGCGTATTTTTGGTTTTTTAGGTTTTTTTACATTTCCGGTATTTTTAGGGCCATTTCAGGAGTTTTATGGCATTTAGGGTTTTTAGAGATTTTGAGGGTATTTAGGATTTATAGGGTTTTTAGAGTTTTTAGGGTTTTTATCTTTTTTTTACAGTTTTTTATGGATTTTAAGTGTTTTTAAGATTTTATGGTTTTCTTAGAGTTTTTTATCGTTTTTATCCATTTTTTATATTTTTTGGATTTTTTTTCGTAATTTTTAGGTTATTTATTGGTTTTAGGGTCTTAAGGCAAATTTTAGGGTTTTAGGGGTTTTTAGTTTTTTAAATTTTTTTTAAATATTCTATGGGTTTAAAGGGTGTTTTAGAGTTTTTAGTGGTTTTTAGGGTTTTAATGCTTTTATGGTCTTTAGGGATATTTATGTTTTTAGTTGTTTTATTGTTTTAGGGAATATTATGTTTTTTTTGGATTTTTTAGGTATTTTAGGGGTTTAATGTATTTTGGGGTTTTTGAGGTTCTCTAATGATTTTTTAGTGGTTTGAGGGGTTTTTTCATTTTATGGATTTTTACAGTAATTAGGATTTTCATGGGTTTTTATAGTTTTTTCCGGTTGTGAGGGTTTTAGGGAATTTAGGGGTTTTAAAATTTTTAGGTTTTTAAGGGTTTTTTGTGGTTTTTTGTTTTAAGGTTTTCTTAAGGGCTTTCAGTGTTTTTCTATTTTTTGGGATTTTTAGGGTGTTAAAAAATTTTATGGTTTTTAGGGTTTTTAAGGATTTTAGGGATATTGAGGGGGGGGGGGGTTCGAGATTTTACAGTTTTTTAGAGTATTTTAATGTTTTTTGGTTTATACATTTTTTAGAGTTTTTAGTGGGTTTTAGGGGTTATATAGGTATTTTGGGTTTTTAACATTTTTAGGTGATTTATGTTTTTAAGGTTTTTCGTGACTTTAATTGGTTTTTTTCAATTTTATCATTTTTTATTTTTTTAGGGGCTTTTAGGGTTTTTTTGGTTTTTTAAGTTTTCTTAGGGGATTTCAAGGGTTTTATAGGTTTTTACATTTATAGATATTTTTCTAGATTTTTTAGTGTTTTTATGGTTCTTAGGGTTTTATGGATTTTGATGATTTTATGGTTTGTTTGGGTTTTTAAGGTTTTTGACATTTTTTTTGGTTTTGAGGGTTTTAATATATTTATTTTTTTTTGGTTTTTTTAGTTTTTTGGATTTCTTTACTTTTTTGGGGATTTTAGGATTTTTTTATGATTTTTAGGGTTTTTAGTGATTTTTATGGATTTTGGGTTTTTAGGGATTTCAAGTTTTAAGGGATTTTAGTTATTATTATAGTATTTAGGGTCATTTAAGGTTTTTAGGGGTTTTAGTGTTTTTAGGTTTTTAGGGGTTTTAAGTTTTTTTAGATTTTTTATGATTTTCATAGAGTTTTTCAGCATTTTTAGGGTTTTAACATTTTTAGATATTTTTAGTGGTTTTTAGGAATTTTATATTTATTAATAATTTTGAGTATTTTACATGTTTTATTTATTTTTTATAATTTTTAGGATTTTAGTGCCTTTAGGATTTTTAGACACATTATGTTTTTTTGAGTTTTAACGATTTCTAAGAGGTTTTTACGGGTTTAAATTTTTTTTTACGTGTTTAGGGATTTTTAGGGATTCTTCATATTTTTATGGGTTTCTAGTGTTTTAAGGGTTTTTAGGGTTTTAGGGTTTTTTCAACATTGTTAGGGTTTTCATTTTTTTTTTTCATTTTTTCTTTTATTTGATGTTTTTAGGGGTGTTAAGTATTTTTAGTGTTATTTGATGTTTTGAGGGGCTTACAGGGTTTTTAGAGTTTTTAGTCGGGTTTTAGGGTTTTTATGGGGTTTAGCGTTTTAAATTTTTTAGGGATTTAAATGGTTATTATGGTTTTTTGGGGGTGTTTTTATTTTTACATGCTTTTAGCATTTTTTAGGTTTTTATGGGTTTTGAGTGTTTTTTGGGTTCTAATGTTTTATTATGGGTTTTTTGAGGGTTTTTAGACTGTTTTTACATTTTTATGGATTTTTAGGGATTTTTTAGTATTTTAATTTTTTTTGGGGGGGGGGGGTTTAAGGATTTTCAGGGTTGTATTGGTTTTTACTGTTTTTAAGTGTTTTATATTTTTATCCTTTTTTTAGGTTTTTATGGTTTTTAAGTGATTTTTGGTTTTTATGGGTTTTTGGGGGGTTTTCATGGTTTTTAGAGGTTTTTAAATTTTTATGGAATTAAATATTTTTAATTTTTATTATGGTTTTTAGAGTTTTTAGTATTTTTAGGGTTTTGTGGGTTTTTATATTTTTTATGGTTTTTTTGGATTTTAGGGGTTTTTGAGTTTTTTAGGATTTTAAGGTTTTTATAGATTTTAACATTTTTATGGGTTTAGAGGGTTTTATAGTTTTAACTGTTATTTAGGGGTTTTTTAAGGTTTTTAGGGGGATTTGTTGTTTTTAGGGGTTTTGGGGGGGTTTCAGGGTATTTTGGGGGTTTTAATGTTTTTATAATTTTTTATGTTTTTAGGGGCTGTAAGCGTTGTTAGTTTTTTTGGTTTTCCTAGTGGTTTTAAGGGTATTTTATGTTTTTATGGATTTTAGATTTTTTTTTGGATTTTTAGGATTTTTAGGGTTTCAGGTATTTTGAGTGTTTTTAACGTTTTTAGGGTTTTTTGATTTTTATGGTTTTCTGATTTTTTGTGGATTTTTTTTTGTGTTTTAGTGTTTTTATAGGGTTATTTAGGGTTTTTTGTGACTTTAGTGATTTTTAGGGTGTTTTTAGGATTTTTATGGGTTTAGGGATTTTTGGGATTTTTATGGTTTTTACGGTTTCATAGCGTTTTTAGGATTTTTAAAGTTTTTTGGGTTTTTTGGGGTTATTTTGTTTTTGAGTGTGTTAAGATTATTTTATAGTTTTTTTACATTTTAGAATTTAAAGGGATTTTTGGGTTTTTAGTGGCTTTTATGGTTTTTATTGGATTTGTAATATTTTAAGGGTTTTATGGTTTTATGTGTTTTAGGTTTTTTATGGTTTTTAGCATTTGTTAGGTTTTAGGGGTTTTCAGTGTTTTTAGGTTTTTAATGTTTTCTTTGGTTTTTTCAAGGCCTTTAGGTGTTTTATGTTTTTATGGATATTTTAGTATTTTTATGGTTTTATTGGTTTTTAGGGACTTAGTGGTTTCTATGTATTTTTTAGGGTTTTTAGAGTTTGTTAGATTTTTTGGGGTTTTATGTGTTTTTAGGTTTTTATGTTTTTCTTAGGGTCTTCATACTTTTTTAGGGGTTCTTGTGTTTTGAGGTATTTTATTTATTTTTTATGATTTTTATGGGTTTTAAGGATTTTTATGGATTTTAAGGTGTTTTAGGATTTTTAGGGTTTTTTGGTTTTTTTTGGGATTTTAGGCTTTGTTTGAGTTTTTACGGTTTTTAGGTTTCTTTAGAGGTTTTTGACTTTCTAGGGTTTTAAAGGGTTTTTAATGTTTTTAAATTTTTTAAGATTTTTATGGATATTTAGCAGTTCTAAGGTTTTTAGCGAGTTTTATGGTTTTTTATGTTTTAGGAGTTTTAGGGTCTTTTAAGGTTTTTATAATTTTTTAGGGTTTTATGGGTTTTATGTGTTATTAGGTTTTTAAGGTTTGCTTATGTATTTTAAGAATTTTGTAGGGTTTTTATTTTTTAGGGTTTTACCATTTTTTAGGTTTTTAGTGGTTTAATGTGATTCTAGGATGTTATGTTTCTCTTATTTTTTAAGGGTTTTTAGGGTTTTTTATGTTTATATATTTTTAGGTATTTGAAAATATTTTTTAGTATTTTTAGATATTTTGAGGTTTTAGGGTTTTTTTTTGGGTTTTTAGGGTTTTTAGGGGTGTTTAGTTTTTGAGTTTTTTTTGAGTTTTTTGGCGTTTACTGATTTTTAGAGTTTTTATATTTTTAGTGTTTAAAGTGTTTTCTATATTTTTTTAGTGGATTTTTAGGGTTTATATGGGTTTTCAATGGTATGTGGGGTTTGTTATTGTTTTTAGGGGTTTTCGGGTCTTTATAAGATTTTTTATGGTTTTTAGCATTTTTAGGTTTTTAGGGGGTTTATGTGTTTTTAGGGTTTTATAGTTTTCATAGGGGTTTTCATAGTTTTAGGGTTTTAACATTTTCATGGTTTTGAAGTCTTTTTTATGATTTTAATGTTTTATAGGGTGTTTATGAATTTTGAGGGTCTTAGGGTTTTTAGTGGTTTTAGATTTTTTTTAGGATTTAGGAGTTTAATTTGTTTTTGGTTTTAATGATTTTCTTAAGGGTTTTTGGGTTTTTGGGTTTTTTACATTTTCAGGGATTTTTAGTGATTTTATTCTTTTTATGTTCTTTTATAGTTTTTAGGTATTTGGGGGGTTTTTAGTGTTTTTAGTTTCTTTAGGATTTTTAGGGTTCTTAGCATTTTTTAGTTTTTAGGGGGTTTAAAGTGTTTTTCAATTTTTAAGGTTTTCTTAGGGATTTTTTGGGTTTTAGATTTTCTTATGTTTTTAGGGATTTTAGGTATTTTTAACGATTTTTATGATTTTTAGGTTTTTGGGGGTTTTAGGGATTTTGAGGGTTTTTAGGGATATTATGGTTTTTATGGTTTTTTTGGGATGTTAAGGTTTTTTTAGATTAATAGGTTTTTATGTTTTTATATATTTTTTTAATGTTTTTATGTTTAATGGGTTTTCATAGTTTTTATTTTTTTTAGAGATTTTATGCATATTTATGGTTTTTATGTTTTTTAGGGGGTTTTATGGTTTTTAGGGGTTTAGGGGATTTTAGGTTCTTTTTAGAATTTTTATAATTTTTAATGGCTTTTAACAATTTTTTGATGTTTTTTGGTATTTTAATAGTTTTTCATGTTTTTACGGTTTTCATAGGTTTTTAGGGTTTTATGTTTTTATGGACTTTTAGGTATTTTTTTGGATTTTTTTGGTTTTTAGGGATTTTAATGATTTTGAGGGTTTTATGATTTTTAGCATTTTTAATGTTTTTTTGGGGTTTTAAGTGTTTTTAGGTTTTTATGGTTTTCTTAAGGTTTTTTATTTTTAGGATTTTTATAAATTTTTTGGGATTTTTGTGGCTTTTTATGATTTTTATGGGGTTTTAGGGTCATTAGGGATTTAAAGGGTATTTAGGGGGTTTTTGAGTTTTTTTGGGATTCTAAAATTTTTTATATTTTATTAAGGTTTTTAGGGGTTTACAGATATTTTAGAGTTTTTAGGTTTTTATGGGATTTTGGGATTCTTTATGGTTTTTAGTGGTTTTACGGTTTTTAAGGATTTCATGTTTTTTAGTTTTTAAAACATTTTATGTTTTTAGGTTTTTATGGTTTTCTTAGGGGTTTAAGGGTCTTTAGGGGTTTTTAGGTGTTTTTGGGATTTTTATGATTTTTAGATTTTTTAGGGATTTTGAGGGGTTTTAGTGGTTTATAGTTTTAAAGGTTTTTGGGGGTTTAAAGTGTATTTAAGGATTTCAAGATTTTTAGGGGGTTTTAGGGTTATTTCACCAGAGGAAACGAACAAAATGGCCCAATAGATTATTACCTAATCATTTTGTCACTAGTGTTAATTCACATCAGGTTCATCATTTTTTTCACCTAAAGGCATGTGTGTGGATTGAATGGTTGATTGTAATGGGATGAATAGAGTGAAATCACTGACTTTGGGTACAAGGTCTTCAACCAGTCTCCAAAGAGTTTATTCGTGGAGTCTAAAATGTACAACATTTCTCATATCCATGATTCAGGGACCTACGTCCCAAAGGAATGTGCTCACTGGGTAACTTGGCCAATGACACTTTATAACTCACATTGGTTGAGAGGATGAGATTTCAGCCTCATTAAACCCTTTTGGGGGAATTATTACCTATTTTGGGATGATTTTATCGATTTAAGTCATCTTCATATGTCCATGAATCCTTGGTTCCTTCCCAAGTATGAATCCATGGATTACCCCTAGGTAAAGACTGGTCATAACAATGCATGGGTTCGGAATAATCTGTATGTATTCGAGGTTCTCCATCAATGGAGGGATTTATGTGTATCTGTGGTTCTCTATCAATGTTACCCTTTAGTTTAAAAAATCATATATTATTTGGTCATTTATTGGGATGATGTTGTTTTTAAGCCGCATGATGGGGTTTTATGGAGTTTACTGTCATTTAGGGGGAATAGAAGTTGTTTTGATGTTGGTATTGAACCCATAAAATGGGATTCCTACATACCCTCATGTGAGGAATCAAAACCCATGTAGTTCGGTGCCGCTCAACAGGACGTATCACCTTTTGAGGTCTTGTGATAAGGACCCAACCATGAAGTTTAACGTCATGTAGTGAGGAATTCTAGGTTCAGGGTGTCTAGACAAGGAAGGTGTCAGAATTACGATGAGTTGGCCTGAAGTACTTGGGAGAAATATGGTTTCCTGGGTAGATATGAACCAATTGGGAATTTGTCCAAGAGAACATTAGGGTGATGTAGGTGTCAGGTTTGGACCAGTATAAGGATTCCTATGTATCCTAATTAATTTGGAATCAAATCACATGTAGTTTGGTAAAAATATGATTTATTCCTTAGAGGAGGCCCATTTCAATGGGGGCATGATTGGGGAATACAACAAGAAGCTTCCCACTTATTTTTGAGGTTGGGATTATATCTATGAAGAAGGCCAATTTGAATATGGTTTGTGCTTACACCAAATTGGATGTCCATTTTAGGGTTGGGATCATGTATATTTCATAATTGCCACTAATCTCTAAGCTCATATGAGTCATGCTCGGTGTGAGAAACAAGAGGAAGTAATAGATTTCATGATCACATGATCTCATCCTATCCATAGACAAATGGAACTAAATCCCAAAAAGAGAGGGGGGATTTGAGTGCACGCATTGCCTATTTTATTTTGGTAACAAGGAAAGTCACATACGGTGATCTATCGAGCCACATTCCGGGATGAGGTGAAGTGGAGTAATAGTTCCACCTCCCGTAGAAAGTGTAGGCACCTGACTTAGTAGGAGTTCCCTGAAATTGGTCTTGAAGGAGAAGGAAATGTTCCACACTCGCCCCCATAAAAGGGAAAATACAATGGTTCCTTTCAATCCCTAGAAGTTTGTGGTTCACATGGGTATCCCGAGGTTGAATCCTATGTTACCACGATAATATAAACTTAACGAAATTTTGAGGGTCTGCCTTTCGGCGAAGATTACCCATTTGAGTCCTCATCATCATCACCATTTCTTTATTTAATAGTAATAGAACAAAGAGTAATAAAAGGAGAAATCAGAGGAACCAAAGTTCCAAGGATCCAGGAGACAAGAAGCTAAGGGGGTCTAAAATGGTGCATCCTAAGAGCATCCCCTCTAGCCAGATGCTCCCCCATTTGAATCCTCTTACCACGGGTATGTAAACCAAAAAGGGGACGCCGATGTTCCTGATGATCTTGTCATACATGTCAGGTGTCTTTGGAAGTGGCCTTATCTAGGTACCATTAGAATGGTTCATAGAGAGTCCAACATGGGGGTCGATGACATGATATAAGAATACGGTTGGAGCCGGAGGGTATAACCCACTAGGATGACTAAGCCTACATAGAATTTTCCTACACGGGGTTGGGTTACCTCTGCATAGCATATTTCTATGTGGGAAAGGGGGCCTCTGTATATCATTGTAGTATGTGGACTTGGGTTCGACCCATGTATCATTTTTCTACACGGGACTAGGTTCTATCCCCGTAACATTTTTCTATGTGGGGCTACATTACAGCAACATAACATTTGTCCATGTGGGGTTGGGTTCCACCCAAATAGAATTTTTTCTATGTAATATTCCTATGAAAAAATGGCCATTCATTTTCATTATGTAGGGATTACGTCCACAGAGGTTTTTGGGTTTCAGACCGCTAAATCACTTATTATTTTTTTTCTTAATTCTTTGTAGAGGATTTTAGCTATAGGGAATCATCGAAAGGATTCAATTTTCGTGGTCCCTTTATTCCTATAAATGAGGATATTCATCCTTGTATTGATTGATCTATCTCTTTTGGTTCCCATCAAGGTATTATTTATAGACAAGTGAAGAAACTAGATACCGACATAGACTGTTGTATGAAGTGGTCTATGATCCTTCTTTTGCGGAAGCCCATGAGGAATGATCTACTTGTGAATGACTTAGTCATTAGGGACATCGTTCAAAGAAGGGGGCCTTTGTTTGTAGGGTGAATATCCCTACCTCGGTCCCATGAACTATTTAGTTTGTGGGAAATATTTATTTTTAGGGATTTAGATACTAATCTCTTCCCACAAATGATTTTGGTTTATTCTTTGGGAGTTGGTCCATCATCTTCATCCCAAGAACTAGTTTAGTTCATAAGGGGATTTTCAGTTCCATAGACTGCCATACGAAGCATCAGTCCATAAAGGGTTATTCCTTTTGTGGTGCTTCTTCTTCCTTTTCCATTTTGTTCCTTTGAACAATTTTTCCTTGTAATCTTCATTAAAATTTTTTCCTATTCCAAATATATGGATGCATATTCTTCTTTTATGAGGAATTTTTACGAACCAATAAATTCTGCTAATCAGAATGGGTTCAGATCGAACGAAGAGGAGGCTATTCCAATGTTGAAAGAAAACCCGTTTTGAACTAGTTTGTGGTAGGTGAGTGGACCCAAAAGAGGGCACCATGCCTATATATTGGGGATGCAAATAATTTTTCCTATATCATTTTTATCAGTGAAATTAGTGCTCCCATGAATGCTCTTAATTTCCTTGCTTCTGTGAACTACCTCCTTCATGAACTCCTTTTCCCGTAAACTGAACTTCATCACCCATGAACTGAGATTATTAGCATAAAGTTTTATGTATAAAACTATGTATAGTGATAAATTCCTCACAGATTCAATAATTTCACAAACTATCACATATCTAGATAATATATCCTGGTACACTGCTTTGCAAACATCCATTAATCGTTGGTTCATGGTCGGTGTCTTCACAGCCTATTAGTATGCGGGACTTGTACCTTATTAATATGAATTTACATGATGAATTTAAAATTAATTTATGAATTTATATCAAGGATAAAATGGATATAACATTGAAAAATATAATCAGAATTTGTAATTCCATGGTTGAGAACATTGAGGAGGGTCTTTGACGCCACATCATTCCTAATGAGGGTATTTGGAGAAACCTACTTTCTCCAAAACTTCTAGCATACCCATTGTAAACTAGACTGCCACTTTATAATTTTTTTCTTTTAAATGACACTAACCTTTGACTATTTTATTAAAATATCCTTTCCACATGGTATAATATGTTTGGTTACTATGTGAAAGTAACCTTTTCTTCCATAGGGAAGGTCATTCCCAGTTTAGGTCAGAAGAATGTCTTCATTTTGAATGGATCTCCATGGATAGGAAGAAATTGTAACATTAATGATACATGTTTTCAATCATATATTCAAGACTATATATACATTATTAATCTCTCATGAGGAAATCACATTGGAGTGTGGAGATCTAAGTGGGATTTTTAGTCTAGAGGGATCTTCTCAGTTGAATGTGCCTAGGAATTCTTGGTGCACCAGAACTATATGGAATTTTATGATATTTTGGAGGATTTTGGAATATACCATGTGGTTGGTGTCTCTAAATTTATGATTTATTCACCCACTGAGGTGCTTCATGAACTGATTAACCATTAGTTCTTAAGAACTAACACTTTCCATCTATCCCATGGTGTATTCATGATCATTTTATGGAACGTTTATAAGTTGGTGGGAATCCCCATTCTTAGAAACATGTATGGAAAATTTCTACTTACCACAAATACATGATAAAATACCAAATAAATATATTCACTAGTTAGGGATATTCTAACCAATGAAGATAAATTTCTTAGTCATCTCCTCCATGAATGCTCACTCATTCCATTTGACAATTAGATATATATGTGGTTTTGGAAATCAGTGGTCCTATAATGGAGGTTCACCGTAACAGGATTCACCCTACCAAAAATAAGTGATGAATACAGGTTTCATATTGGGATTACCTTGAGTAAATTAAATACACCACATGAGGTTACAAACATTATCCCTAAATATCCCATGATTTTATGTTGCCGGGGTTTTATCCATGTTTTTGAGTGGATGGATCTTCCCATATCGGGTTGTTTGCATTGGTGAATGGGTTGGTACCCTGATGATGGTGGTCGAACTAGATCAATGACACCCTTTCAAACTTTACATACCCTCCCTAGCACATATTAATGAACTAATGGGTCATGTGAAGGAAGTAAGGTCCCCAAAATGTCTCTGTGGGTCATTCTAATTATTGTATTGTTGGGTGGTGGAACAATGTCGGTGTTATGAATATCAGCAAAGTGCGACTATTCCTTGCTCTTTTTTCATCCTTAATAACTTAATATTGCTATAATACACCTTATATTACTTAGTATAAATGGAGTTGTTGAATGTTTGATTGAATCTTCCCATTTCACCTTCATCCATTACTCTACACCCTCAGGAAATATGGTTGATAAGGGACCTTGGAGGATCATTATTATATCATCTCTCTACAAGATGGATTTATGGATGCGCAAGATGATGGAGTAACCATCTATGAATTATACACTCTTTATAGATATTTCTGAAAATTCGCGTGTATACAATGAGTTCCCCTTTTCCTCATCCCTAGATTAGAGATTCACATCTAGTCATACCACTCCAGATGTTGCTGATAATGACGTGTGAAGATTATGGCATGAAAATTTATTTACCTTGCATAGGAAATTATGAAAAATTTTCTCGAGATTAAGAAATATTGTGGAAATAATATTATCTTGATGGGATACTGGGAAAGACACTTCATAGGGTACCTAAGCCACTGACTTCTACTATCCTTGTGTCTGACATACCCTCTTCATCAGTTTTGAGGGGGGAATGACTCATGTCCCTACGAACTAAGAATCTTAGGGGAGCTTCATCCTTCAATACCCTTTTTTCTTAAGGTGATGAATATTTTATCATGTTAACCCATGGTGATGAAAACTCTATTGATATTATTCCCAATGGAGCGGCCTTGGATAGCCCTCCAACTAACGTTGAGCGTATCAGCCTGGTTTCAGATGCTGGGAAAGAGGATGGAATGGGAGACTTACCATATCTAGAGTAATTATTTTATCCAAACCCATTCACTTTGGTTACACTATCTGATTATATACAAGTGGTGGTGAGAGATCAATATTAGGATCCCTGTGTTATGGTCAAACACCCGGCCATGCAAAGATGGGCTTGGTTATAAATTTGTACCAATATCGCAGAGACACCATTGGAAGAGATAACATATAAATCGAATAGACTATGCAATATTTTTCATAACCTAGGTTCAATTGGTTTTGATTATCTGCCATTACATTTTCTTATCCACTATATTGTCATAGCCTAGGAAGAATTAGTTTCTTGTGAATGCAAACTTATTCAGTTTAACGCTTCCCTTCATCAAATGGAAATTCTAAAGGATGTCACCATTGAACTACACAATTTAGCTACTTAGGAATAAATTGAACATGATAAAGTGATTGAAAAATGTGAGGATCTACAAGAATTATAGGATCACATTGTGAGGTTAAATGAACAAATTTCATCAAAAACTATAAAATTTTAAGCTGTCGGGCAGAGAGGTCGAGATTTTAGAGCTGTCATTAGGAAAATGCACCCAATAGCTGAGACCAAGGCCGAGAAGATAACATCTTTGGAAGGGCCCCTCGAAGGACCACATCAAGCGATGGTCAATGTATGGACCAAATTTATTTAGGCTACATTATAACCATTTTGGATAACCTGTGTCTCTTTTCCTTTTGTTCTTAATTATATCAAGGAGAGCCTCTAGGATATGGATAATCCTCTATTCCCATTTAATGGAATGAATACCCAATTTTATTCTAATTCTTGTCCTTTATTTTCCAATAATTCCAATTAATTATAAATGGTCACATTTTGATTGATAATATCCACCACATATCAATTTTAATCATGATTCGATATAACGCAATTATAACGATCATATAATGCTCTAAATATTTCTTAACATGAGGGACTCAACAAACATAGTTTTTATTATTTCTAGGGTTTTACTAAAAACCCTATGAACTTTTTTTCTTTTCAGCTATCACCGAAATTTTTTCTTAAGCCCATTGTGGTGTAGGATTAGTGGGTATAACATGACTTTTTCTTAGGACCCAGTTTGTGAGATTTTGACCTAACAAGATTTGTGTCTATTTTTTTAATTGCTTAATATTTTTCTTATAACATTTCTGGTAGATGTTTAGAGGGATAGAACTCAACTTTTTTCTAGGATTCCCTTCGTGGTATTTCTACATAGAGAGTATTATGTTTCTTTTTTTGGGAAGTTTAGAGCCATGAAAATGAGAATAAAATTACTAATGGTTTAGGTTGAACATGGTTGACCATAAATTGTGGGGTACCATTCCCAAGAGGGTTTAATTTTTGATATTGTCCTAATAGTTTTTAGTCATGAATGAGGGGTTTTTCTTGACACTAGTTTTTGTTTTCTAGATCTGAAACAAGTTATGGTTAAAAAATCTATTGAGGGGTACAGATATGGGAAAATCCTTTCTTGATGATGAATTTCTTTTGGTTGATAGAACCCTTTTTTGGAAAAATTATTTAGAGGCACCAAGGCATAGTATGAATAGTCAAAGAAAGGATCTCTCACGACACTAACATTCCATCTCTGATGACCTGGTGACATTGTGAGATTTCAGATTTTATTTTTTAAAATACCAAGAAAGGTGGCTCAGGTTTGATATCAAAAAACTATAAGGGAATCTATATATGTTTTGGATGAAAAAACACTCCACTAGAAATTTGAATTGTGTAAAGGAGGGTTCAATCATGGTTCAGTTTAATGTCATAAAACTAGGACATTTAGAATCTAAAATTTAAGGTCATTCTTCTCAGATCAAAGGAATAAACAATTTGATCTTTTCATGGTAGTATAACAAGGAATTTTCAATCATATTCTAGAATTAATGGGGAGAAAGGATGTAAACTATAATCTATGTGGGTTTCTAAATATGAAAAGTGATATGGGACGTAAACATTATAGGGGAATATAGAGATAGGAAAATCCTCTCTTGGGGATGAATTTACCATTCATTTACAAACTCATTTTTTTTCCGGAAACATGTGTATAGACACAAGGGAATATTATGCATAGAAAAAAAATGTATCCGCAGGATATTGGATCTATGATTCTTATGGATTGGAAGGATTGTGTGAATTTAGACCTCTCTAGACACATAGTAATAATGATGAATGGAGAGTGCCTGAAAATGGAAGGGAAATTTCAAGATGAAATTTCTGGGGAATAAGTTGAGGTGTTAACCTTATACATGCATAATGAGGTTCCCTGCATATATCATACCAATGAAAAAATAAGGGACATTATCCATGCTGTTTTAAGTTTTACAGTATGTACACTTTCCCATGTTAGTCTGACTTTTACACAGAAAAAGAGGAGACAATTTTATTCTCATGGATGGACCTAAGATTTCTGGTTCAGGTGTCAATTCTTATCCTATGATAGTATGAATCAAGTTATATGTAGTTCTCTAGAGGGTTCCTTCATATACAGATCTAGTTAATGCATAGGAGTAGGGAATCTTTGTCTTGTATACATGCTCACCAATGGGGAGGGACTCATATTGGAATTTCCTTGGAAGATTTATTTCATACAGAGAAACATGGGGGGAAACATTCTTTTTTGTGTTTGAAAATTTCTCGTGCAGGTATGACCCATACACCAGGAAGGTTAATTTTAAATATTTATTGCAATTGGATCCAAGGATGAAAATTGGGAATAAATTATCATGTAGTTTTAATGTCATGAAATTAGGAAATTTTTATAGAATCCATGATTAATTGTAGGATAATTGGGTTGGGATGTTTTGACATTCCTAAACTTGAGTGGGGAGGACAGTATAAACTAGGATTCTGAGGATTATATGATCTAGAAAAATGATACGGGGCATGAAATCCATTGATATGTATGAAGGTGGGAAAATCCTTTTTTGAAGATCAATTTTACTCTGGTTGATAAGAATTTTTTATGTAAAAGATATACCAAATCAAACATGGAATACTATTCATATCCAAAAAAAGGATTTCTCAGGATATTAGACCTCCATATATGATGGATGAAGAATGTTATAAAGATACAATACTTCCCAGGTCATAGAGATTGATGAATGGAAATGATGTTTTTGGGAAAATAAGAATCAGTTAGACTGTGATTTTCTATGGAGTTAAAAACACCCTACATAGATCTGACTCATATGTAGTGGGTATTTTAAACACAGCATGGTGAATGATAGATATTTGGGGAAATCTCCTACCAGGTGAGAGCATCATGATGGCACTGTTTAGTTTATTCTCATATAAGTAAGAAGTGGTAACACATTTTAACATCATGTTATGATGACCCAGTGAAAAGTGATCCAATGGGAGGTGTATGGTACGACAACTATGACACTAAAAGAATGAGGACCTTTGAGCCCCCATTTTATACTATAAACTTCTAAAGGAAACTTAGTCCAAGGGGAAAAAAGGATGAATGTATTTTCAGATAGTCTCAGAGACAAAATTTGTGGACGTTGTTACATATCCTATGTGGATGGGAATCAATCCATATGTGGTTTTTAGAGGAAAAATCTCTTCATAGATATGGTTCAAATATTGGGAGAGGGGGATTTTTAAATTAGCGGTGGTAGGACTAGGATATAGAATCTGGGCGTCACTGGGTATCATGTGATGATAGTAATCGAGTCGTATGTAGTTCTTAAGAAACCGTGCAGTTTATCATCATGTGGTAGGGATGTTTATCATGAAGTTTCAGGTGAGTAGGAAAATTTAAATATAGTTTAGTGTCATGTGGAAAGGAAAAATGATTCAATATAGTTTATTTTCAAAAAGTTAGGAAGAATTATCATAGAAACCATGAATAAAATGGAGGATAATTAGGACCAGATGCTATGACATGACCTGAATGTGAAGGGGGAGAATGTATAAGTCATGATTCTAGGGATTTTCAAATTATGAGGAATGATATGGGGAATGGAAGCCATTGGGGTGTATGGAGGTAGGAAAATCCTCTCCTAGAGATGAATTTTCCTTTGGTTGACATGATAATTTTGTGGGAAACTCATGTAGACCCACCAGGGAATATTATTCATAGCTAAACAAAGGTTTGCACATGACACTGACCTTCCATTTCTAATGGACAGAGAAGGTTATGAAGATCTGAAACTTCCTGTGGCATAGAGTTTGATGAATGGAATAGATGTATCCAGATATAAAAGAAAAATTCAGACCATGATTGGTCATGAATTATGAATTTCTTTACATAGATCGAATTTATACATAGGGTCATTTTGACTCCTTAATAGATCCTTGATATGGAATCCAAATATGAAACCTTCGGTATAGATTTGTATTTATACATCGAATATGGGTAAATTTATATTTTACTTTTATCGATGATTGGGAGTGGGATTGAAGTTCTAATAATCACTACATATCTCATCGAAACGAACATCAAGACATATGTAGCTATTGACGTACTTTGCAGTTTAGTGCCATATGGTAAGGACATAGGTTCTCCATTATGATGGGGAAATACCTAGTGTTCCTTTTTTAGGTCTTTCTACTAGGACCATTAAATTCCCACTTAATTTATATTCCTTGATCATGTAAGTAATCCCCTTTTGAAACTCCTAAGACAATGTGATATGTTCTCAGTGTGAGAAATAATGGGTGGAAAAGGAATGTTCCACTATATGGGGGTGAAATTACAAAGGATATGGGTGTTTTTTTAATTATGAAATATAGGCCTAGGAGGTATGATATGGGTGTCACTACATACCTCATTGAAATGAGGCTAAATCAATACATAGTTTTTAGAAACCTCCCAGTATAGATCTTATTCTCACCCAATGGGTCATTTTTTATCATTTGTTACAGCTGGACCCAGTTTTGGAGATCTAGGGATCACTATGTATCCTGAGGGTAGGAATCAACCTACATATAGTTACATACAATCTTCCTTGCACAAATCTAGTTCACGCATAGGAAGAGGGTTCTCTATTTGAAATTTTTCTATGGGTAGGACCTTCTTTGGATTCAACTACCTCAATTTTGTTTTTACGCAGGGGAGGGGAATTTTTTTATTTCACATTTGGAATCGGTAATAGGGTTCGAGTGTTACTAATTATCTTGTTATGATGAGAATCTAGACCGATGTAGTTATTTGAATTTTCCTTCACCTATCTAACCCATGCACTGGTAGGAGGGGGACATGACTTTTTTGTTGGGGTGGATGAACCAAGACATAAAATATGGGTGTATATACATATCATGTGTACAAGGTAATAAATACATATATAGTTTTTTGAGGAACCTTGTAATTTAACATCATGCAGTAAGGATGTTGGTCACCCAATATGAAGGGTTATGGATTTGTGCAGTTTTACATCATGCAGTAAGGATGAATTGGTATAGTTTAATTTTATGTAACCAAGATGAAAACTTCCAGATTTGGGAAGGATAATTTTTTAATCCATTGAGAAATGAAACCTAAAAGTTAAAGGATGCACTGAGGCTGAATGCTAGCAATAAAATAATCCCTTGAATGGGGTCACATTTGTGGCTTTGTCTGACATGAGAAGTCTTGGTGTCACTGCATATTTCATAGAAATGATAATCATTACATAAGTAGTTCCTAATGAAAATACCTTCATAGTTATAATCCGTTTGAAGATAGAAAGAGGAATTTTAACCATTGATTTGGGGTGGTTGGAAGAAGATATAAAATATTGGTGTCTCTATGTATCCTATGTGGATAGGATTCAAGCCATACGTAGTTGTTGAACATAGTATGGTGGATAACCCATTTTAATGGAAATTTTCCCTTGGGTGAGAACATTATAGTGTTGTGTAGTTTAACATCATACAATTAGAATGATTTTCATATAGTTTAGCATAATGTGGAAAGGAAAGTTTTCCATGTAGTTTATCTTCTTTTTATGTGGACTTGATTGAAGGATGATTTTATAGTCCTATAAGAATTATAATATTGATTTGAAAAGAGCCCTTGAATCCAAAAGCTGTAATGAAAATAATCCCTTGGTGGTGGAGAAATTTCATCTGGGCCTGACATGTAGAGTCTAGATGTCACTACATATCTAGTGGTGAGAGGAATCAATCTAAATGTAGTTTTGAAGAAAGAGGCTTCCTACGTGGATCTGGATCTCACAAATCAGCCGAGAGCATTTCATTGTTCTCCCGCACATATCTGGATCATGTGTGGTAAATTGTTGATTTAATAATTGATAACCGTACATTTTAATGTAATTTGGCTATGATGATGTGATCCATGTTGTTTAACATAATGTGGTAAGGAATTTAAATCATGTATTTTAATTTCATGTGATCAGGATGTTGGAAACACAATTTAATTTCATGTTTCGTTGATAGAATCCATATAGTTTAACATCATGTGGTTAGAATTATTAGTACTATACAATTTACAGTCATGCGATGAAGATGTTGCAAACTGTAGTTTAACATCATGTGATTATGACATTCACCTTGTAGTTTAACATCATGTAATCAGTATTTTCACCTATAATTTTAATGAAATGCGTTTAGGACATTGATAATGCAGTTTTACATCATGCAATCAGGATTTCCACCATTTAGTTTAACGTCATGCGATTAGTATGTTCACCTTGCAATTTAACAACATGTGATCTGGATGCTCACCTTGTAGTTAACATCATGCGATTAGGATGTTAACTACTTTTGTCTATATGAAATATTTATTCAAGAACTTCGCATTCTTGGGGGTCACAGTGTTCTTCACACCCATTGAAATCAAGGATTAAAACTCATTACATTAGACCTTATGTAATACATTACGTCCCTCGCATTTTGTCTCTAGCTTTGGGGGATTATTTTTTCATATCATTGGGGTCCTGAGGACTAATATCATCTCTCCTTCATGGAAAGACCTAAGGTAAACCTTTTGGTTGAAAGATCATGCAATCTAGTTTTGGTGGATCTCTAAATAGCGTAAGGTATGAAATCTCTTTTCATAGAGTCACTCTAATTAATCCATCCATTTATGGTATTGTTAATCTATGGAGAGTTGATCAGAAATGGAAATGCGAAGTTAGGAAAATTGAACTTTGATGCGTAAGACCCCCTCTATCATGTATATTAATGAGTACATGGTTTCCTGAATGGCGGTGGGAGTCATGGTCTAGTAGGCCAACATAGAATGGTGAAGTTTTTTTGAAGATGATTCCTTATCCCTATCTACCATCTTCTAGAATATGTTGGATAGTTTCTTGTTAAAGGCCTCTATTTGTTCGTTTTCCATTGCATGGTAGCAGGATGAATGGTTCATCTTGATGTCATACTCCTGATATACATTCTCTAATTCAACATAATATAAATTGGTGTCTTTTTCTATTAGTATTATATAAGGGACACCAAATATGGTGATGTTGTTTAATTTCATGAATCTGATAATGTTTATTCCCCCAACCTCTTAAAGGGGTGCGTCTTCTAAATATGTTGAAAAGAAGTCATTCACTACGGGAAAAATGGTTAATAGCAATGGGGTATTTGCGACGACAATAATTCCCGTCGCAAATACCTTTTGCAAAGGAGTTTTTGCGACGGGCAACTATTCTCGTCGCAAATACTCTGTTATTTGCGACGAGTTTTTTTAACAAGTCGCAAATAGTTTGGCGCGAAATGCGCGCCAAATCGCGCGAAGTTTATTTGCGACGGGGTTCTATCCCCATCGCAAATACCCCGACGGCAGGGGTTATTTGTGACGGGTCCCGTCGCAAATAACTGTTTTAATACCGCCCATAATTAAATGCGGTCAGGGTTATTTGTGACGGGTCCCGTCGCAAAAAAGCCCGTCGCAATTAATCTAACCTATAAATACTGCCAACCATTACAATTTTCCCACTCTCAACTCTCAACCGTTCCAAATTTTCCACTCTGAATCTTTTACGACTATCAGTTGTAAAAATAAATTTCCGACTTCGAGGATTCAGTTGGTGGTGTTCTACAATTACAGCGGCTCGACATTGACATCATGTTTAAGGTTTTTATCTGAATTTTAATTTAATATTTATTTTATTTATTTTATTTATTTAGTTTGAATTTTTAGAATTTTTTTTTTCTGATTTCTAATTAGAAATAATTATGAATAAGTATTAATAATTAACAGTAATTAGAGACAATTAAACACTAATTAATTTAAAATAATTAGCTGTAATTACAATTAATTAGCAGTAATAATGAAAATTTAAAATTAATTTGAATTAATTAATAATAATTAGAAATAATTAACATTAATTAGTAATAATTTATAATAATTTCCAATAATTAGTAATAATTACTAATAATTCCCAATATTCAATAATTGCCAATATTTGTCAATATTTGTCAATATTTTTTCCAATAATTACCTATATTTAGCAATATTTGCCAATAATTGCAAATAATTGTCAATAATTACCAATAATTAGGAATAATTACCAATAATTAGGAATAATTACCAATAATTAGGAATAATTACCAATAATTAGTAATAATTACCAATAATTAGGAATAATTACAAATAATTACCAATAATTTCTAATAATTACCAATAATTAGTAATAATTCATAATGATTACCAATAATTAGTAATAATTACCAATAATTAGTAATAATTTTCAATAATTAGTAAAAATTACCAATAATTAGTAATAATTAGTAATAATTAGTAATAATTACCAATAATTAGGAATAATTAGTAATAATTACCAATAATTACCAATAATTAGTAATAATTAGTAATAATTACCAATAATTAGCAATAATTAGTAATAATTACCAATAATTAGTAATAATTACAAATAATTAGTAATAATTAACAATAATTACCAATAATTAGTAATAATTACCAATAATTACCCATAATTAGTAATAATTACCAATAATTACGAATAATTAGTAATAATTAGTAATAATTATCACTAATTACCAATAATTAGTAATAATTAGTAATAATTACCAATAATTAGTAATAATTAGAAATAATTACCAATAATTACAAATAATTAGTAATAATTAATAATAATTACCTATAATTAGTAATAATTAGTAATAATTACCAATAATTAGTAATAATTAGTAATAAATACCAATAATTACCAATAATTACCCATAATTAGTAATAATTAGTAATAATTAACAATAATTAGAAATAATTAAAATAATTACCAATAATTACCATTAATTAGAAATAATTACCAATAATTACCATTAATTAGTAATAATTACCAATAATTACCAAAAATTACCAGTAATTGGTAATAATTACCAATAATTACCACTAATTACCAGTAATTAGTAATAATTAACAATAATTAGTAATAATTACTAATAATTACCAATAATTACCAATAATTATTAATAATTATTAATAATTAGAAATAATTAGTAATAATTAGTAATAATTAGTAATAATTAGTAATAATTACCAATAATTAGTAATAATTAACAATAATTACCAATAATTAGTAATAATTTCTAATAATTACCAATAATTACCAATAATTATTGATAATTAGTAATAATTAGTAATAATTAGTAATAATTAGTAATAATTACCAATAATTCGTAATAATTACTAATAATTACCAATAATTACCAATAATTAGTAATAATTAGTAATAATTACCAACAATTAGTAATAATTACCAATAATTAGTAATAATTCGTAATAATTAGGAATAATTACCAATAATTAGGAATAATTCGTAATAATTAGTAATAATTAGTAATAATTAGTAATAATTAGTAATAATTACCAATAATTACCAATAATTACTAATAATTAGTAATAATTACCAATAAATTGTTATAATTACCAATAATTAGTAATAATTAGAAATAATTACCAATAATTACCATTTATTAGAAATAATTACCAATAATTACCATTAATTAGTAATAATTACCAATAATTACCAATAATTACTAATAATTGGTAATAATTACTAATAATTACCAATAATTACCAGTAATTAGTAAAAATTACCAATAATTAGTAATAATTATTAATAATTAGTAATAATTACTAATAATTACCAGTAATTACCAATAATTATTAATAATTAGTAATAATTAGTAATAATTAGTAATAATTAGTATTAATTACCAATAATTAGTAATAATTACCAATAATTAACAATAATTACAAATAATTAATAATAATTAGTAATAATTAGTAATAATTAGTAATAATTAGTAATAATTAGTAATAATTAGTAATAATTAGTAATAATTACAAAAAATTAGTAATAATTAACAATAATTACCAATAACTAGTAATAATTACTAATAATTACCAATAATTATCAATAATTATTAATAATTAGTAATAATTAGTAATAATTAGTAATAATTAGTAATAATTACCAATAATTATTAATAATTTCTGTTAATTACCAATAATTAGTAATAATTACCAATAATTACCAATAATTAGTAATAATTGCCAATAATTACCAATAATTACCAATAATTAGTAATAATTAGTAATAATGACCAATAATTAGTAACAATTCGTAATAATTAGGAATAATTACCAATAATTAGGAATAATAATTACCAATAATTTGGAATAATTACTAATAATTCTAAATAATTACCAATATAGGAAATTATATTATTTTAATATTAATAATAAAAAAATACTAATAATGTAATAATGTTATTTTAATATTAATAATAAAAAATTTATATAATATTAAAATTATCAATATTTGTAACATGTTTTTCTTTATTCTCAAAATATTCAATTCTTAAAGGGTCAATTTTTAGGTTTATCTCAATAAAAATTTTGTGTCAGTCGTGTCTGATGTAAACTCTATAATTATCCTTGGTTGAGTGTTTTTTCTAACAAATTATTCAAAACTAGTAATTCTTTTATATTATATAGAAAAATATGGAACAAAGAGGTCGTCAACAGTCATTATTAGATGACCACATATGGATAAATAAACGTAGAAATCCAAATGGTTCTGGTTTAAATCAAGTATATATAGAGGCTGTGGAGACTTTTTTATCATTTGCGGCATCAAATCCAGAATTTGTTTCAGAAGGAAAAATAAAATGGCCTTGTAGAAAATGTGCATTGAGAATGTTTGACACGTTTGACAAAGTGGGGGGACATCTCTTGCGTTTTGGTTTTCAACCAGATTATGTTTTTTGGTCTCAACATGGTGAATGCAGTTCCGGAGTAGGTGATAACAACTTGATTCCAGATCCATCCTGGTTTCAAGATTTAGTACATGATGTTGCAGGTTCATCCGTTCAACATACAGAAACTCCGGATGATATAGCTTCAAATCCTGAGTTGGCACTGTCTGAATTTTATGAGTTTTTGAGGTCTACTGAGGATGCATTATATCATGGCTACATGATTAGAAAATTAGAAGTAGTTGCAAAATTTATGGCTATCAAATCAGATAACAAAATGTCAAACACCTGTTTTGACCAGATATTTACTTTGCTTAAAACACTGTTACCCGAAGGAAATGTTTTGCCTACAAATTACTATGAGAGTAAGAGGCTGGTTCAAAATTTGGGACTTACTTGTCAGAAGATTAATGCATGTTCAAATGACTGCATTTTATATTCTAGGGAAAATGAGTCGTTGGATTGTTGTCCCACATGTGGGAAACTGAGGTATAAAGAAGGGAAACATGGGAAGTCTGGTTTGATTCATGTAAAACAATTGAGATATTTTTCGCTTACATCCATACTTCAGTGTTTATTCATGTCTAAGAATACAACGACAATGATGTCATGGCATAAAGCGAATATTTCAACCGATAAAAGCTTGAATCATCCAGCCGATGGTGATTCATGGAAACATTTTGATAGAGTGCATCCATCCTTTGCTTTATAAGCTAGAAATGTTCTAATGGGCCTTTCCACTGATGGTTTCTGTCCGTTCGGATCTTATGGTAGTTAGTATTCATGTTGGCTTGTTTTTTTAACTCCGTACATTTACCTCCATGGATGTTGATGAAGGAGCCATATATCTTTTTGACTTTACTAATTTCAGGACATCCGAAGAAGAATATTGATGTTTATTTGAAACCATTGATTGATGAATTAAGTTTATTGTGGAGTACTGGTGTCAGTACATATGATGTTGCTACGAAATAGAATTTCATACTGAGAGAAGCATTGATGTGGACAATTAGTGACTTCCCAGCTTATGGGATGTTACTGGCTGGAGTACACATGGTTAGAAATCATGTCCTTACTCTATGGGAGAGAACAAAGCATTTATGTTCATTCATGGAAAGAAACCTTGTTATTTTGACTATCATCGCAAATTTCTTCCAGCTGATCATCCTTTTTGCAGAAACAGATCTCATTTCAGAAAAGGAACAGTTGAAAGGGACGGACCTTCAAAAATGCTATCAGGTTCGAAGTTAAAATCAGTTGTATTTTCATTACCTCCCATCACTTTTGGTTCCACAATAAACCAACAGAAAATTTATGGTTTTGGGAAAGAACACAATTGGATTAAACGTAGCATATTTTGGGATTTGCCATATTGGTCTGATTTGTTGGTCCGCCACATGTTGGATGTCATGCATATTGAGATGAACTGTTTTGATAGTTTGTTTTATACAATTTTGGATATGCCAGGAAAGAGTAAAGACAATGTAAATGCACGTTTAGATCTTGCCCAAATTTTCAGGTGTCCAGAACTGGAACTATTTGAGAATGTCAGAACAGAAAGGTTACTGAAACCAAAACCATCTTATACACTGTCTAAAAAAAACCATTTATTATTTTGTCAGTGGATTGTAGATTTGAGACTTCCAGATGTTTGTGCTTCCAATTTGGGTAGATGTGTAAAGAATGGTCATATTAATGGATTAAAAATTCATGATTGTCATGTTATAATAGAATGACTTCTACCCATTGGATTAAGAGGTCTGTTGAATTCTATGATTTGGGATTCTATAACAGACATGTCTCATTTTTTTTCGGGACATTTGTGCAGATATAGCAGATTATGATTCTCTATGCAAACTTGAAGAAGATGTTGTTGCCATTATATGTAAACTGGAAAAAATATTTCCGCCGTCTTTCTTCGACTCAATGGAACATTTGATGTTACATTTGACATATAAAGCAAAATTTGGAGGTCTAGTATAGTTTCTATGGATGTACCCATTTGAAAGATGCATGAAAAAATTGAAAATAAAAGAACGTAACAAAGTATCTGTTGAAGGATCTATTGCAGAAGCTTATTTGCAAGAGGAAATATCTTTTTTCTCCTCCCATTATTTTTAATCTGAGTATCCTTCGAAACACAACCGAATTGGACGGAACGAGAAGAATATTGATGAAATCGACAATCAATTATCTGTTTTCAACCATCCAGAGCTTGGTTTTGGTGGAGTTTATGAACGCTGGCTTTCGGATGATGAACATCACAGAGCTCATACGTATGTTCTGCTCAACTGTGACGAGATGACATCAGTTGTACTGTAAGTGTTTATATCACTTATTCTATCATTTATGTTACAGTAAATAACTTTGTTTTTTATAGGTTGTATGATAATCATATCAAGAAACAAATTCCACAAATTACAGCAGCTGCTCTCGAAGATCGCCGACAGAAAAATTTCTCTCAGTGGTTTCAAAAACTGGTAACATAAATTCTTTATCTTTTAGCAACTCATTAAATGTATAGTTTACTATATTGACAGTTATTTCACAAATTTTCAGGTGTCTCAACATGCTGATAAAATTGACAAACGACTGTGTATATTGAGTGACCCACCTTCCAAACTTGTTAAAACTTATAATGCATATGTGGTGAATGGATTTCGATTTCACACACATGCATATGGGGAATCAAAAAAAAAACAATGAACAGTGGAGTTAGCTTGAGAGGATCTCATCATCGCGAAAATGAAGTTGACTTTTATGGCATACTTGATGAAATCATTGAAATCTGTTATCTTGGACAACATTACATAACCATGTTCAAATGTCGGTGGTTGGATACAAAGAGAGGCGTGCGTGTTCATCCGACTCACGGAATCATAGATATTAAATGTAAAAGTGTTCTCGCAGTAAATGAACCATTTTTATTGGTTCAACAAGCACATCAAGTTTATTTCACAAAGTACTGTGCTACATCAAGAGACTTGACTGATTGGTGGAGTATAATAAAAATCAAAATTCGAGACAATCAGTTTAGTCAAAGTGAATGTGCTTTCACTAATGTGCAAAGAATTGAAGTTTTTCAAGAGAGTACTCAAAATAAATCTTTTTTACAAAGAGACATGAGTATCGATGACGACACCCCACATTTAAGATTCGGTGATGAAGATGATGTTAATGATGTCACATATGAATTTGAAATGGTAAGAGATGAAGAAAATGGAACTCGAATAGATATCGATGATTTGGAGGAATATGAAGATGACATTGACATATAAGAAGATGATGATGAAGATGAACACTGATAGAATTCAATGGTAGTTATATACAATCATAACTAATATATATGTATATATAATAGTAATTATCAATTATTTGCTAACAACATTAAAATTTTCTGTTTCAGATGGATGATGGCACATTTTGTGAGTTGGCGGATGTTGACCTGCCTTTTGATGCGGATGAGTTGCTGGAAAATGACCCTCAGCCTGCAGGCGCTTCAGGGAGTACATGGAGGGGGCACGGTCTTGCACGATTGATGATTCCTGACCCCGTCCCCGAGTGATGTCCATGTCTTGGTTTTGATCCACGCACATGGAGGTGTGATAACCTGTGTGATGACCTATGGATTTGATTAAGATTTCATTAATCTATTCACATAATAAATGTTTATTATTTTTACAGTTTTCCACATATAGTAGTCGGACAAGGCATCGCTATTTTGCGCAACTATTTCTCTCAGTCTTGGACCACATGAGAGTAGATTCCCATTGATGTGCAGCAGGCCATGTTCGGCCATTGGTTGGTACGTATGTAAATGAATAATTTTTATTTTGAAAATTATTTCATTTCTAACTTGATATTTTGATTTATTTATAGGGTTTATGGTATCTGATCGAGGATACCATGTGTGGCGCCATCCATGAGGCATGGGAGGTGGTCATGCGTGATCGCTTTTGTCAGTTTTTGCACAACTTGAGGAGAGCGGCCATGAAGAAAGCAGGAGTATCTGTTTTTTATGACTCCTGTAGAGCACACTGACCACAGTACATTTCATCCCACGTATGGGATGGATTATGTGCGCACTGGTTGAGTTATGCCTTCCAAAGGAGATCATCGGTGGGGAGGCAGAATCGGGGGAGACAGGAGGTGACTCATCGAGCTGGGAGTCGTACTTTCAGTACTAATAGACAGCGTCTAGTACGTACATTATTTATAAATATTTTATATAACTATAAATATTAACAGTTTATTTTTTATTCTTATAGGCTGTCGAGCACCCTGATATTATGGAGTACGATGTATATCTGAGGATGTATAGTAATCCTGCTACTGGGGAGCTCAAGGGTGATCGTCAGCGTCACATCATGGTCAGTATTATTTGTTTTCAAGATTAAAAAATAATGGCATATAATATATTCACAAAATTAATTTTAAATTGCAACTAAAGGAGTCATATGAGGCCGCAATGTCACAGACCAGGCCTGAGAGTCAGGCCAAGTCATCAGATCAGACCACTGGCCATCAGTTTGATGAGGCGGCATGGATGCAGGCCACCCAGTATGCCTTCGAGAAGGGCCGGGTAGTTGGTATCAGTTCTCGACTGACTCCCGGAGATTATTATGATAGTGTTGCGATGTCGGCGTCCATCTCGAGAGGAGATCGTGCATCTTCTTCTGCTACACAGTATGAGGATCAGTTGCGATCTCAGACTACACTGATAGAGAGTCTCCGACAGGATCAGGAGCAGATGCGTCAGCAGCAGCAGCAACATGAGGAGGAGCGTCGGCGCCAGCAGCAGTTGTACGAGAAGCAGATGAGTCGGTGGCAGCAGAAGCAGTAGGAGCAGATGGAGTACACGCACCGACTCACTCATGCTTTAGGGATGGAGTTTCCTCCACCAGCATCTGCAAATCCCCCTCCCCCCCTCCCGCCCTCCTTCAGATTAGAGTTTGTTTTTATGTTATAAAGTTTGTTAAATCAAAATATGAATTTTTTTCTATTCGTAGTTTCCGTCTCATTATAAAATATTAATAATATTATATTTTGAAATAACAATATTAATATGAATAATATTATTATTTATATTTGATAATATTAAATTATATATATATTAAAATTTTATAATATTATAATTTAATTATATTTTTTTGTAATATTTGAATTATTTTAAAATTTGAATGTAAAATAATTCTATTATTTTTATATTAATTAAAATAACTTATTAATATTTTTTTATTTATGAATTATAATTCTAATATTATTATATTAATTAAAATCATTTATTAATATTTTATTATTTTTTATTTTTGAATTATAATTCTATTATTATTATATTAATTAAAATAATTTATTAATAATTTATTATTTTTATTTGTGAATTATAATTCTATTATTATATTAATTAAAATCATTTATTAACATTTTTTTATTTTTGAATTATAATTGAATTATTATTACATTAATTAAAATAATTTATTAATATATTTTTTTATTTTTTATAGTATTTGCGACGGGATACTATGCCCATCGCAAATAGTATTATTATTATATTAATTAAAATAATTTATTAATATTTTTTTTAATTTTTTTTTAAAATAGTAATTGCGACGGCCCCGTCGCAAATACTATTTTAAAAAGTTTTTATAAATATACGGACTAATATTTGCGACAGGAAGGATCGTCGTCGCAAATAATACTTTTAGTGATGGGCCTGTCACAAATAATTGTTGTTGCGATGCCATTTTCTGCAACGGGCTATTTGCGACGGACCCCCGTCGCAAAAGCCTATTAGCGACGGGATCCCGACGCAAATGCCCCGTCACAAATGCCATTATTTCCAGTTGTGATTTTATATGAGATTATACTGGTAATTCTTGTCCACAGTGGGAGGATATGGTCACACGATGTACATTCCCCTTATGAAAAAGGTCCATAAGTACCCGGTTGTGTGGAGTAGCTCCAGGGGTTGGTGGATGAAATTGGGACCAACATGTTAGGAATGAAACTTCTTGGTGAATTTAGTGCAGTCATGCTTCAAAGTGGACCAGTAGTATCCAAGCCTTCAGATTTGGTGATAAATCTTGAGTCTTGATAGGTGGGCTCCACAAGATCTATCATGCACTTCCTGAAGTAAGAGGTCCCTTCTCCATCAATTCACTGAAGAAGAACCCTATAATGGCTTCTCTTATAGAGTTCTTTTTTGTAGTTAGTGTTTTCATAGAGAACAAAATTAATTTCTCTTCTTTGGATCTGTTCTCTCTTGAATCTATCTGATGGAAGCTATCCTTTTTAAAGGTAGTCCATAATGGGTGTCATTCTACCGGTAGTGGGACTTACAGCTCAGGGATGGGTCTAATCTTGTCAATATCCTCTATGTTAGCCCAAATGAATGGTGAGACCATCCAGTGATTCCCAATGATGATGATCATTTGATCCTGGTCTGGATCAACAAGAGTTGTGGCTATATTCACCAATGCATCAGCCGAGGAATTTTCTGATTGGGGAACATGAGCCAATGTTGGTTTTGAGGGTAATTCCACTATTGATCTCTAGACGTGGTCTGGAAATGGGATCAATTATTCCTTTTTGATATCATAATCATCATTGAATTTATTGATGACCAGTTCTGAATTGAATTTTATTTTCCAGTGTTTTACTTGTATATGAAGTTCCATATCTATCCTTGTAATGAGATCTTGGTTTTATACTTCATTATTTTTATACCCCTCCAACAATAGTAAGGATTAAGGAAATAGAAGATTTTTTGGATTTATGAGTATGAATCCCAGCCCCGCTTTGTTGATCTTGAGGTCTTCCATCATTTTCCTATTAGGATTCTAGATGCACCATCAAAATTAATCTCCAATATATGGGGGTATTCTTTAACAAATAAAACCTATTTTCCAGGTAGTTCAATATCCAATGAATCAATTTCTACTAAGGGGTTATCTTCTAGGAAAATTGATAATGTCTGGTATTTGACCACTTACTAGTAGAATGCATCTCGATGCACCTTAGGAAGAAGGTATAAACCTCTTTCTATACAAAATAAATGGTTTAACTCATCAAGTTGGGTCATGGATCATCTTTTGTACCCATATTTATTTCCATAAGTTCATCAGTGGTGGTAGAGATACCCTACTAGAATGTTGGAGGGGTGTCCCTAAGGTATTTTCCCTACTATTCTTCCTCGTCTTTATATTCTTCATCTTGTTCTGATGAAGAAAAAGTTCTTCAGATGAGATCATTATAATTGAGTGAAGAGTTGAAATCTTGGAATTTTAAAGATTAAACAACATCTTATGATATAGCTGATAGCGAGGGATTTTTGGGAGATGAATGTGTGAGGGGTGGAGGAGTGTCATATTCCTATTTTGGCTTAGTGAGTAGGGGAAGGGGTTTCTTAGAGCACATAGGATTTATTGAGGGTATTTATATTTTATAATTCACCATTATCATGAGGTTTAGTGGGTTTTCAACATGGTTAGAATCGATGTCCATAACCGAAATCATGAGGAATACGGAATAGGAAACCAAACGTGGACTCAAACACTCAACCTTGTTGACAGAAATCATGTATTCTTGGCCAAGTTATTTTAAGGAGTCATTTGGTACCGTTTCTAAACCATTTGGGGTAGAGATCCAGTCAATACCATTGAATAAGGTTGATTCCCATTCTTCTCATAGAATTATTCATCGATATAGTGTGACTCATAGGATTCGAATGGGGCCTTATCAGTGTGAAACATCCCATTTTGAACCTTTATTCAATATTTGACATACTGATGGTGTGATAAGGGAATTTCTATAAGACGATGCAACCAAATTATTCCTTGTAGGATGTTACAGGCAATATGTTTCCATACAACTAGAAATTCTGAGTCAATTTTGTGGTCTCCAGAAATATTTTTGAGCTTAATTTGGCCCAACAATTTCTGATCACTTTATCAATATCCCAAAAGGATTGTAGAGGAGGGTTTTAGGTTATCCTCATTACAGCCCAACCAATGAAGTGTTCATACTTGGACAATATTAACTCTATATCCATTGTCAATGAAGCCTTTTCAGATATCGACTCCATTTATCCTATCAGATACATATAATAGTATGATGTGTCCCTTTATAATAGCTTCTTCATCTTGATTTATGAAGGAGATAATTGTGTGGAATTATACCGAATCGATCTCTATTCGATAGACCTCATAACACTCCACTTAAACTTCAAACTCTTGGGGGATTAATAGAGATTCTATGAGCACTTTGTTGAGATCCTTCACCAAGATCAGGGCATCCAAGATTGATATCTTGAGTAGTACTGGGGCTAACTAATTTATGATGTCGTTTTTCTTATCTAAATGCCGGTTATTCCCAAATTGGGGATGCTCTTTCAGAGTCACATTAGGGGTTTGAGAATTGGATATAGATGGACCATCCCCCAAGATAAGAGATAGAGGTGATTCAATTATTAGTGGGTTGGTTTGGGTAGGTCTTCCCACACACTGATGATGGTTAGAAAACTGATACTCTTCTGATGGATATTCCTAAATTATCAGGCTAGTGTGTCTTTTGGTAGGGGTAGGATAATTATCCTATTGTTGTTGGGTCTGTTGAAGGGATCTTCCATGAGTATCCACAAACATTGATTTTTTGAGCAAGGGTGAAGCCAAAGGATTGGTTTCTACCATGGTGGCATCTTCCCAGATATCCTTGATTCCCGTGACTTATTCCTCCAGCTCCATGTTTGGGTGTATGGAACTCATGTTCATATCCATATATGTTTTTTGATAAGGGATCAATTAATTTAATGACATTAATATATCCAAATATAAACTTCACTCTTGGTGATGACTCTGATTGATTAACTACTTATGGCGGTGTCATCTGGAGGGGTGTGGACTATTCTTTCATATTTTATGGCATAAAATATGATAGTGTGAAAGCTAACTTTTTCCTTGGTGTAGGTTCATCCTCCTATTCTTGATATCTTTCTTTCAGGCCAGGATACTTTTTGCAGGGATGGCCTTTGGATGTTTGTGGCTTTGATGACGTTACCTATGGTGTAATAAGAGTAGTTAGGGTACAGTCAGTTGTTTTAACTATTATTGGAGGATTCCATGTGCTTGGTTTACTATTTTCTGAGTCATCTAACTATCTAACTTATGATCCCTTCTGCAAAAACTTCTTTCCACTCCCCTCCTTCATCCGGGTCGGTGTTGGAAACATATTACACTTGTACTGGCAGTGGTTCTAGTTTGAATTTCGTAGAATATATTATTCTCTATTAGATTTCCTTGAAGACAAAAAATTCATTGATGGTATGTCCATGTATTCATTGAAAGGGAAAATAATCTGGCCATTCATCAAGACCAACCTCTTCATCAATTTTTGGCTTTGGTAGACAGAGTAAATTGCAATCCATATTGGCTATAAAATAGCCACAGACTTGATCATCTCATAAAGGGTAAAATTTATTTATCCATCCATGTAATTGATTTATAATGGGTCCCCTCCACTCATCTTGTCATGGAGGAGGCTTCTTTAGGCACCCAGGGGGCCCTACAGGATTCAATGTAGACCATAGATATGGAGCATGCATAGGGGGTGGCTTAAACGTGATAGAGGATTCATCAGATTTTCATAGTTTTTCCCAGGACAAGTAGGGATACCCAATAATTGATCTTATTCCATTGTATAGAATATTCTATCATTTGGGTAGTGGTGGAGAAATCCTGAAACCTGCTTGTATATGTCACAAGGATGAGATGAGTTTATAGATCTTTGTGGAGGTTATCAATGCAGATAATAATCATCTCATCCTGGGGGAGTTGTCAGTTCAATTAGTATGTCAGTACTTTACATTTAGAAATAAAGTATGATACTCTCTCATTCTACTAGTTTTTATAGTTTTAGAGGTCCTTGAATGTTGTATTTGGAAGTGTTGAGATGAATTTTAAACGTAAAAACCGATAGAGATCCTCCCATCTTGTTATCGACCGAGTATATAAAATAGTGTACAATACGAAGGTTAACCGTTATGGAGTCCCCAAAAAACATCATAGTTTTACTGATTCTTGATGCTCTAATATTCCTATAATTTGATCAGAGTAGGATGTATAGTTCATTATATGTTGTTCCAGGTAACCTAAGACATCAAATATTGGGAACATGGGACTCCCAATGTTTGGTGGAGGTGGAGTGTTAGTCACCCAATCAGGGTAAGGTTTCGGTTCCGGCTGTACTGGTGCACCCTGCTCTTCCATGGCTTCAAATAAAACTTCCAATGAATAGATTGTATTAATAAGCCTTTTTTTATGTCTTATTGAACTTGATCTTGGATGGGCATAGCAGGTTTAAGATTTAACGTGCTGGTTCTACTGATAATTAAGCCGAGTATCCAACTCGGGACATATTTAGAGGATTTTCAGGCACCTATATCAACTGTTTCCTTAATTGTAGGAAATCATGATATTCTTATATGACCATGTCTAGGTAAATCAATGGACCACGTTCTGTTTTCCAGGGATTTCATGTCCTTGCTTTATTTTTTTAGGACAAACCCTTATGGTTGAGGTACACCTCAGAGCGATTCAGCATTGATTCACCTTGAGTTTTTCATTTCATCCTCCTTCTAAGAAAATATCTCATAGAGCATAAGGGGGTCATTCTAATTTAAAGGAGGAGGTGGGTCCTATGTTACCTTGTTTTTATTTATCTCTTTGTTAGTGTTTTGTGGAGGAGGTGGTAGAGGATTGATTAGGGGAATACCCAAATTTCAGACAACCCACTACTTCCATGTAAAGAACCCTTAATTTTCTGTTGGGATGGGATTCTATACAGAACCATAATCTATATATTATTCTGAATTTTAATAATTTTTAGTGTGGTCTGTTGAATTGACGTCTAGTATGTGCACTAATGCATAACACATTTCGGGTGGCATACCTATCATCGAGTGGTAGGAGAGCTATTTACACACTTTATTAGATCATCCCCTTCCATTCTAGGATCCTCTTCAAGCATCTTGGTGAAGGGTAACTCAAAGGGAACCTCTATAGGCCCTCTTCATATTCCTCCATTATAGGGGTAATGAGTGATGAGATGAAACAAAATGAGATACCTTTCTTCTTTTCTTCTTCCCTAAATGGGGAAATACTACTTTCTATGGGGTTAGTAGTCGAGGTAATATTCCCCCAGCCCTGTGGGCTGAGGTTTCTCTCATTATCATTTGGTTGTGCCTCAGAGAAAATTTTTCAGTTTAATAGTGAATTCTTATGTTAAAAATTCCCACATCCTTACAGGATGGGGATGATCCCGTACTGTGGTGGTTGTTGCTTCTATTTTTTCTTTCTTAATCTCACACATTCCCATTCATGTGTGAGCTGGATATGGTGTTAGGTATACGTGTGAAATGTTTTATTCTGAAAATATTAATAAAGACTTTTTATTTTCTTATCTTAAGAGGGAATCCTTATAAATGTTCTCAGCTCCCTGGTTCATAAGTTTTTCGATGGATTTATATCATCAAGAATGATGCTTTTTATCCTTAATCATGGATGGTTCTTGTTGAATATATCACCTTTCCTGAGCAGGGATTTCATTTGATTTCCATCATGGGATAATGGAGTTACATGATGATGTTTTCAGTGGGTTATGTTAAATAGGGAAGGAGGGAAAATGAAGATCTCCATGCTCTCCCCATCCCCATATATGATCACTGTAAGGGGTGTCACTAAAATGAAAACACAAATTATGCAACACATGGAGGTGGGTTATTTGGATATATTTCTTCCAGCTCTCTGATTGTGGTTATTGTGTAGATATAAGGGCTTCCATGTTGACTTGATGATGAATATCTCCCAAGATTTTGACATGGTCTACATACCCATCGTAGGGTAGGAATTTTATTTTCAACTAGTAATGATTTTTCCATATATTAAGATGAATTTTATGTATAAATTCCTCTAACAACACTCTTCATACGTAAAACTGAGAGGTGGTTGTGAGCCAAAACATAATTGGTATATACCAATTATCACAAAATATTTCAAATGAACCTCTTGGATGGGAGTAAGAAAGCATGTTTACTATGGAGTGACCAACCAATTATGTGGATGAGTCACCCCACTTGGGGAGGTGGAATTGTGGGACTGAATCCTTATTATTGTTTCAAATGAGAATACAACTTGACTTGTTTGGTGGGTATGGTTTAGAATTGATGTATGATCCTCCATCATCGCCAATATGTCTTGAGTGATGTATTTGGATGGAATGGGGATATAAGACCATTCTGATGTCAAATTAGAAATATGTCCCTACTCTAGTCCTCTATATTCTATCAGTGGTTACTGATCGTTCTCCCTTGTGGGGGGAAGAGATATGGGTCTTCCAATGATTTATACCTAGGTTACACTAGCTTTTTTCTCTGATTTCCACCTTATTTTACTGGTGATCTTCATATTCACCAGTAGAGATTTTCATCTTCTCATTTTCATTAATATTATTCTTACAATCTTGATATGAATCCATAATAATTTGAATCTACATGGATTTGGTTACCACCGTATTTCATAGTTGGATGTCATATTCATGTGTAGAAATTTTCATCTATACATTTTCCACCCCATTTTGGGTGCATGATTGATATGTAGAATTAGAAATTTATGCATATTTATAGCCAGTTTTTACCCTATTTGGTTGATAGGATTCATTTTCATTGGTTGTAATTTTCATTTGCCTATAATTTCCACCCAATTTTCTCGGCGGGTTTGGTGAGAAGTAGCGGAAATTTATGCTTTCTCATATTGTTCCATAATATTTATGTTTTGGGATTGATAATATTGAGAGAGAATATATGTATACTCCTCGGTTTTCTCTACATTTCCATGTTAGCCTTATTCATTAAGAATGAGGGTAATGGCTTTTTCCTGTTTGTCTAATCGCTGCCCTTGGCAGGCCACTTGAGGAACTCATGTATGTTGGACTTCATCAGGAGCCCTCGGGGTGTTATCCACTTCATAGTGAGGATACCATGCCGAATGGTGTGGGTAATGATTATTTCTAGAATGGGACTTTAGTAGGGACCCATGTTCTACATGGATAAAATTATTGGTGATGACATCATAAACTTCTTTAAGGTAAGGGAGGCACACATTGTCACGTTACTAGGATAGGTTCCTAAAATGGTTAGAGACGACCAGTGGATTCACCTTGTTCTGGGCCACTAATTAGCACTGGTTGGATGGTTGATGTGGTTTCATGGTTTGGAGGGCCTACTTTGCTGCCTCCAGGGGGAGAGTACCACTTTGCTGGTACTACCTGACCAGTGCATTTGAATACCATCATTGAAGATACTGGGTGGGAGATGGAGTCTTCTCCGTCATCAAGGACATGACTATATGTGTTGTGACTAAAGTGTGTGTCTATGAAAACATTAAATATTCCATTAGATTAATGGAAGATCTAAATATTTCCTATAATATCTATAAAATTTACAGTCAACAAACCCTGGTTAAAGTAGAACCTCATGGTCACATCCATAATTGATTGTATTATCTAGACCTCTTCCACTTTAGATGAAAAAGTTATGCAATGTGGGATAACACCACCAACTTGGTTAAAGATTCTCATCAGTTTCACCATTTTAGTTTCACCCTAAGAGATGAATATAATGGAATGATGGATTATAACCTAATGATTTTGTTATTAGAATTAATTTTTTTTAGGTTTTCTATTTTGTTTCACCCGAAGGCACATTTATGGATTGAACATTTTATTTTAAGGGGTTTAATGGTGTGAAACTATTAAGTACAACGTATTCAAATGGTCTCTAATAGGTTTATTCGTGATATTGGAAATGTCCAACGGATCTCATATCACTGATTCATGAAACTACTTTCCAAAGGTAGGCGATCAATGGGTAACATAGAAAATGACACTTATGAACTCACATTGGTTGAGAGGATGAGAATTCAGATTCATCACACCCTTTGGGGGAGGAACTATTTTCTTTCCTAGGACTCTCTTAAATATTAAAGTCTTGTTCATTTTTTCATGAATCCTTGGTTCATTTCCAAGCATGTGTCCACAAATTACACCTAGATAAAGACTGATCATGACAACGCATGGGTTTAGAATCATATATATGTATATGAGGTTGTCCATAAATGGTGGGATCTATATTTATCAGAGTTTCTCCATAAATGTTACACTATAATGGAAAAAGTAAATATTTTTTAGTTGTTTATTGAGACGACACTGGTTTTAAACTGCATGATGATTTTCTATAGAGTTTATCATCATCCAGGGGGGATGAACATTGTTTTGATGTTGGGATTGAACCCATGAAATGGGATTCCAATGTAACCTCATGAGAGGAATCATTACCCATGTAGTTCAGTTCCTCTCAACTAGACACATCACATTTAAGGTTGTGTGATAAGGACCCAACCATGCAGTTTAACGTCATGTGGTGAGGAAGTCTAGGTAATGGTTTCTTGTTCAAGGATGGTATGGGACTTATGATGAGGTGACTCAAAGTACCTAGGATAAATGTTGTCTTTTGGGTAGATATGAACTTATAAAAAATGTGTCCCACAGAAAATTATGGTGATTTGGGTGTCGGTTTTGGACCTTTAAGAAGTTTCAGATGTATCCAATTTAATTGGGAATAAAATTACACATAGTTTGGTAACACTAGGATTTATACTTTATAGGAGGCCCATTTTAATGGGGGCATGATTGGGGTTTACACATGGATGTTTCCCAATTAGGTTTTATATTGGAGCTTAAATCTATGTAGAAGGCATATTTGGATATGGTTGGGGATTACACTGAATAGGGGGCCTATTTGAGGTTTGGGATTATTTTGATTTCATAAGTGGTAATAACCTCTAAGACCATGTGAGTCATTCTCAGTTTGAGAATCATGAGGCAGTAATAGATCTAATGATCACCCAATGTCATCCTATCTACTGATGGATGGGGCTAAACCCCAAAGGGTGAGAGAGAGGGATTTGAGAGTTCCCTGTTCATTTTTTATTTTGGTAATTGGCATAGTAAAATCTGGTGATCTATCAGACCACATCTCGAGATGAGGTGAGGAGGAGAAATAGTTCCTCCAACCGCAAGAAAGGCTTGGGTCTTACCTCAGGAGGAGTCCTCTAATATTGGTTTAGAGAGAAAAGGTAAGGTTCAACACTAGACCTCATTAAAGGGAAAGGATGTTGGATCATTTGAATCCCTAGAATAGTTGGTTCATATGGTAATCCTGAGTTTGGAATCTACATTACCACATGAATGAAAACATGGGGACATTCTGAGGTTCCACCTTTAAGTAGAGATTACCCACGTGACTCCTCTTACCACAGGTATGTAAACCGGAAAGGGTACACCGATGTGCATGATGATTTTTCATACTTGTCAGGTGGCATTGGAAGAGGCATTAGCCTGATACCATCATAATGGCTTGTGGATAGGGAAACATGGGGGTCGATGAAATGACAGAAGAAGACAGTTGGAGATGGAGGGTAGAATTCTTGAGGATGCCTCAGACCGTGTAGCATTTTCTTATTTGGGGGTGGGGTTCCCTCTGCATAGTATATTGCTATACGGTAATGGGACATACAAATATCATTACAGTTTGCAGAATTGGGTTTGACCCATGTAGTGTTTTTCAACATGGGGCCAGGTTTCATCCCCACAGTGTTTTCCTACATAAGACCATGTTCCTCCCACATAATGTTTGGCCACGAGAGGCAAGGTTTTTACTACATGGTATTTTTTCTATGCGGTATTCCTATACACAAAGGGGTCATTCCTTTTTATTCTATGAGGATTATGTCCACAGAGGGTTTTGGGTTCACATAACACCAAATGACTTATTATTTCTTCCTTAATGCTTTACAGTGGGTTTTACCTATAGGGAAACATCGAAGGATTCATGTTTTTAAAGTGGCTTCTTTTGTCTCAGTGTGCCTATCCTTTTGTGTGTCGATCAATCTCTCTATTTTGGTTCCCCTTTGGGTATTATTTATAGGGAAGTGGAAGAAATAGATAGAGGTGTAGTTAGTTCTCCGTGATGGTTTGTGAGCCTTATTTTGTAGTATTCCATGGGGAATACTCGGTTGGTGGACAACTTAGTCAGTGGGGACATCTTTATCAGAAGGGTGTCACTGTTTGAAATGTGAATATCACCACCTCAATCCCATGAACTATTTAGTTCATGAAAGATATTCATTTTTGGGGTTGGAGATACGTCCTCCTTGCCACAAATGATTTCTGTTTCATTTGAGAGGGTTATTCCATAGTCCAAATACCTTGAACAAGTTTAGTTTATGGGGGGATTCGTATCACGACAGACCGCTATGCGAAAAACCTTCTGCGAAGTGATTTTCCCTTTGAGGTGCTGCATCTTCCTTTCCATTTTTGTTCCTTTGAACTTTTTTTCCTTAAACTACTCCTTCAATTTTTTTCTTCCTTTTCTAAATTTATGGAAGCGTCTAACTCTTTTATGAGAAAGTTTCAGAACCCAACAAGGGTTTTTAGTGTTTATATGGGTTTTTTTTGACTTTTTAGGGTTTTTTTGAGTTTATCAGTGTTTTTATTGTTTTTATAATTTTTAATGATTCTAGGAGTTTAAAGTTATTTCAGATGTTTTAGTATGTTTTTAGGGTTTTATTGGTTTATAGGGGTTTTTAAGTATTTTTAGTTGGTTTTATGGTTATTTGGGTTTTTAGGGATTTTTTTGTTTTTGTATTTATAGGGTGTTTACTGTTTTTTAGGTTTATAGGGGTTCTAATTGTTGCTATTATTTTAATTATTTCTTATTGGTATTCATGTATTTTAGTATTTTTAACGTTTTAAGGTATTTTTATAGATTTTGTAGGCTTTTTATTGTTTTATGGTTTTATGATCTTTAGTTGTTTGTAGGGGTTTTAGTGTTTTTAGGTTTTTAGTTCTTTTTAGGTTTTTAGGGTTTTAAATTTTTTTAGATTTTTATGGTTTTCTTAGGGGTTTTCAGGGTTTTTAGTGATTTTTACATTTTTATGGATTTGTTGGGGTTTTTAAGATTATTATAGTTTTTAAGGTTGTTTGACTTTTTTTAGAATTTTTACTATTTTTTAGGGTTGTTACGTTTTCTTGGTTTTTGGGTACTTTTTTGAGTTTTTAGGATATTTAATGTTTTTAGAGTTTTTTATCATTATCAGGGATTTAACGGGTTTTTAGAGTATTTAATGGGTTTTAATGTTTTTAGGGTTTTTATGGGGTTTTATATTTTTTTTTCATTTTTAGGGGTTTTTATGGTTTCTAGGGGGTTTAGTGTATTTTTTAGGCATTTATGGTTTATAGCATTATTTAGGTTTTTAGGGTTATAATATTTTCTTAGGTGTTTTCAGGGTTTTTATGTTTTAAGGTATTTTTTGGGATTTTTAATGTTTTTATTGTTTTTAGGGATTTAGGGATTTTAGGAGATTTTAGGGTTTCTATATTTTTAGAGGTTTTTAGGGGTTTTAGGTGTTTTTAGGTTTTTAGTGATTTCTTAGGGAGTTTTTTGTTTTTTTTTGGTTTTTTTATGTTTTTATGGATTTTTAGAGCTTTATTAGGATTTTTAGGGTGTTCAGGTCTAATATGGATTTTTAGGGGTTTTTGGTTTTTTCGGGTTATTATGGTTTTTGGGTGTTTTAGTGTTTTTTAGAGTTTTTAGGGTTTTAATGTTTTTCTCATTTATTTAAAATTTTAGAGTTTTAATGGGTGTCTAGATTTTTTAGAGGGTTTTAGGTTTTTATGGGGTTTAAGGAGTTTAAAGGTTTTTAAACTTTTTATCATTTTATACTTTTAGGGGTTTTAATGTCTTTTTTTGGGTTTTTAGGAATTTTTTGTTTTTTAGGTTTTTAGGGGATTAAAGTGTTTTTCTATTTTTTATGGTTTATTATGGGTTTTTTAGATTTGTTTTTTGTTTTTTATGGATTTTTAGGTTTTTAGGGACTTCCAGGTTTTTATGGGGTTTTAGGGGGTTTGACATTTTTAGGGTTTTATGTGGTTTAAAACGTTTTTATGTTCTCAAGGATTTCTAAGTATTTTCAAGGATTTTTATTTTTTTATGGTTTTTTTGGATTTTTATAGTTTCTTAGGGGTTTTAAGGATTTTAATGGTTTTAGGGAATTTTATGTTTTTAGGTATTTTTCTATTTTTTATAGGTATTAATTACTTTTAGGTTTTTAAGGTTTTATTATGATTTTTTCAGGTTTTTGGGGTTTTTACGTTTTAGGGATTTTTAGGGGATTTTTGGTATTTTTAGGGGGTTTTAGGGTTTTTAGGGGGTTTTAGGGGTGTTAGTGTTTTTATGGTTTTTAAGGTTTTAGAGTTTTTAAAATTTTATTTGTTTAACAGGTTTTCATATTTTTTAGTGTTTTAAGAATTTTTACGGGTTTTTACAGTTTTTAAGGTTTTTTGGGGCATTTATGTTTATTAAGGGTTTTAATGGTCTTTCTAGGGGGTTTGGTTTTTTAGTGTTTTTAGGTTTTTAGGGTTTTTCAGGGATTTCATGATTTTAATGATTTATAAGGGGTTTTCAGGTGTTTTAGTGTTTTTACATTTTTATGTATTTTTAGGGATTTTTAGTATTTTTTCAATTTTTGGGATATTGAGGGTTTTATGGTTTTTAGTGGTTTTAGAAGTTATTTTTTGGGGTTTTAAGTGTTTTTAGTTTTTTAAGGCTTTCTTTGGGGTTCTAAGTGTTTTTATAGTCTTTTAATGTTTTTGAGATTTTTAGGGTTTTTATGATTTTTATTGTTTTTTGGGTATTTATTGATTTTTAGTGTTTTATGGTATTTATTTTTGGGTGGTTTTGTCAATTTTTTTATTTTCCCTAATTTTTAATGTTTTTTAACAATTTTAGTGTTTTAAAAGGTTTTTAGAGTTTTTAGTGGTGTTTTAGGAATTTTATGGGGTTTGACAATTTTTATGATTTTTAAGGGTTTTTAGGTTTTTAGGGTTTTTAGAATTTTTATCATTTTTAGGGATATTAGGGTTTTTATATTTTATAGGCTTTTAGTTTTTTTAGGATTCAATTAATTTTTAGGGGTTTTAGGGATTTTGAGTGGTTTTATTGTTTTTAGGTTTTTTTGGCTTTTAGCGTTTTGATGTTTTTAAGTGTTTTTTTTATTTTAAGATTTCTTTATGGGTTTTCATGGTTTTTAGGAATTTTTAAATTTTTATTGATTTTTAATTTTTTTAGGATTTTCATGGGTTTTTAGGGTATTTATGGATTTTGATGGTTTTAGTGGTTTTTTGGTTTTCTGGGTTTTTAGGGGGTTTTTTAGGATTTTTAGTGTTTTTAGGGTTTTTGGGGATTGACGTTTTTTATGTGTTTACATTTTTTTAGGTATCTGATGGGTTTGTGGGTTTTTTATGTTTTTAGGCACTATTAGTGATTTTTTATGATTTTTATGGTTTTTTTCATTTTAGATGAATTTTATTGGTTTATGGTTTTTAGCATATTTAGTTTTTTGGGGCTTTGAAGTGTTTTACCGGTTTTTAATGTTTTCTTAGGGGTTTTAGGGGTTTTTTACGTTTTTAGGGATTTTAGGGCTATTTATGATTTTTATGGGGTTTTAGTGGTTTTATGAATTCTATGGTTTTGTACGGATTTTAGGGTTTTTTGGGTTTTATGGTTCTTTAGAGTTTTTAGTGTTTATTTAAATTTTTTAGGGTTTTTTATATTTTTAGTGTTTTTAAACGTTTTAGGGGTTTAAAGGGTTTTTAGGGTTTTTCGTGATTTTTTTATGGGGTTTTAGGATTCTTTAAGATTTTAGGGTTTTTATGGTTTTTATAATTTTATATTTTTTAGGGTTTTTTAGTTTTTTTAGTTTTTTATGGTTTTCATAGGGGTTTTCACATATTTTATTGTTTTTTATGTTTTTGGTATTATTGAGGGTTTTAGGGGTTTTTTTTATTTTTTGGGGGTTTTATAGTTTTTAGAGTTTATTTTTTTAAGGGGTATTAGATTTTTTTAACATTTTAAGGGTTAAAATTGTTTTTATATTTTCTTAGTGGTTTATGGTATTTATCAATTTTTAGTGTTTTTTATCATTTTGATAGTTTTTTTGGTTTTTTATAATAATAAGGTCTTTTAGGGTTATAGGGTATCAATATTTTGAGGGGTTTTATTGGTTTTAAGTGTTTCTAGGATTTTATGATTTTCTTAGAGGTTTTCATGTTTTTAGGAGTTTTTTATGTTTTTAGGTTATTTAAAGGCCTTTTTTGATATTTATGTTTTAAGGGTTTTTAGAGATTTTGTGGGTTATTGTGGTTTTTTTCATTTTTAGAGTTTTAGAGTTTTTAGTGTATTTAGGTTTTTATGGATTTTTAGTGATTTAAGGATTTTAAGGTTTTATTTGTGGTTTTTAGGGTTTTTAGGGGTTTTAGGTTTTTTGTGTTTTTTGGGATTTTTAGGGTTTTATTGAATTTTATGGGGTTTTATAGTTTTTATGTATTTTGAGTGGTTTTTGAGTTTTTAGGGATTTTAGGATTTTTTATGTTTTTTATGTGTTTTTCAAATTTTTAAGGGTTTTTATGTTTTTTAATGTTTTTAGAGGATTAAAGGGTTTTTTGAGTTTTTAGTGGGTTTTATGGTTTTATAGATTTTTAGATGTTTTATTATTTTAGGGGTTTTATGGGTTTTAGGGGATTTTAGGGTTTTATGGTATTTTTTGGGTTTGTTAGGGTTTTTATCATTTATAGGTAATTTAAGGGATTTAAGTATTTTTTTGGATTTTATGGTTTTCTTAGGTTTTTAGGGTATTTTACTTTTTAATTATTTTTTGGGATGTTATATGTTATTTATGATTTTTTAAGGATTTTACGAATTTTTGAGTTTTTGAGGTTTTTTTTGAGTTTTAGAATTTTTAGGGGTTTTATGTGTTTTTATGTTTTTATGCTTTTCATCAGATTTTTTCATGGTTCTTTCGGTATTTTACATTTTTATGGATTTGTAGGGATTTTTGGGATTTTTTTATTTTTATGGACGTTGACGGTTTATGGTTTTTAGGGGTTTAGGGTTTTTATTGTTTTTTCCGTTTTGTTGACCTTTTTAGGGGTTTTATGGTTTTTTGAGTTTTTTTTTAAATTTTTGGGGTTTAAAGGGTTTGTTAATTGTGTGGATTTTAGGGTTTTTTATGGGTTTTAGTGTTTTTAAGTTATTTTGGGGGGGTTTTATAGTTTTCAAGGGTTTTTTGGGTGCTTATTGTCTTTTATGGTTTTTATGATTTTTATCATTTTTTAGTTTTTATGGGTTTTTTATTTTTTCGGTTTTTTTGTATTATTAGGGGTTTTCAGGGTTTTTGATTGGTTTATGTTTTTTGGGATTTAAGGGATTTTTTTGGGGATTTTTAAATATTTTTTATCATTTTTATTGATTTTGTAGATTTTTAGTGTTTTTAGTATTTTTATGGTTTTATTCATTTTTTAGGATTTTTGGGGTTTTAATTATTTTTAGGATTTTAACATTTTAATATAATTTCTTAGTGTTTTACATTTTTAGGTGTTTTATAAATTATTTAGGATTTTATGGGTTTTATAGATTTTTATGTTTTTAGCGGTTTTAGTGTTTTTAGGGTTTTATGTGTTTTTAGGTTTGTAAGGCTTTGTTATGGTTTTTTAAGTTTTTGTTTTTTTATGATTTTAGGGACTTTTCTGGATTTTATGGTTTTTAGGGTTTATAGGGACTCTAAAGGGTTATAAGATGTTTATTTTTTGGGGGGCTTTAGGGTTTCCATTGAGTTTTTAAGTATTTTAATGTTTTTTAATTTTTTTAATTTTTTAGGGGATTGAAGTATTTTTGGAGTTTTTTGTATGTTTATGGTTTTTATGAGTTTAATGGTTTTTATTGTTGCAAGGGGTTTTATGGTTTTTAGTGTTTTAAGGTTTTTTGGGTTTTTATCATTTTATCAGTTTTTAGGTGTTTTAATTATATTTTGATTTTATGGTCTTCTTATGCTTTTCAATGTTTTAGGGGTTTTTATGTATTTAGATATCTTTAGGGATTTTTTTGGATATTTATGGGTTTTTAGGGTTTTTAGATATTTTTTTTGGGGGGGGGGGGTTAGGTTTTTTAGAAGTTTTAGGGTTTTTTGGGTTTTTATCATTTTTTAGAATTTTTAGGGGTTTAAAGGGTTTTTAGGTTATTTAGGGTTTTCTTAGTCTTTTATGTTAGTTTGGGTTTTTGTTTTTCCGAATATTTATTGATTATTTAGGATTTTTTTGATTTTTATGGCTTTAGGGATTTTATCATTTTTAGGGTTTTATAGGGGTTTTAGGGTTTTGAGTGTTATTTATACTTCTCTATGTTTTTGATTTTTTTAGGGTTCTAAAGGATTTTGATAGTTTTTAATGTTTATACGGATTTAAAGAGTAATAGTGTTTTGGGGTTTTTTATGGATATTTAGGGGTTTTAATGATTTTAAGGTTTTTTTATGACTTTTAGGATTTCTAGGGTCTCATTTGGGTTTTTAGGGGTTTTTCTGTGCGTTTTGGTTTTTAGTGCTTTTATATTGCTTTAGGATTTTAAGGCCTTATTAAGGGTTTTCATGGTTTTTAGGATATTTAGGATTTTAGGTATTTTTATGGATTTTAATATATTTATGGGGTTTTAAGGTTTTTAGGGATTTTGGGGATTTTTAGGGTTTTTTGTGGTTTTAGTGATTTTAGGGGTTTAAAGAGTTTATTGTTTTTAAGGGTTTCTTTGGTGTTTTTGGATTATTAGTATTGTTTACCTTTTTATGTACTTTATATTATTTTTTATAATTTTTAAGGATTTTTTAGGGTTTTTATGGATTTTAAGGGATTTCAGATTTTTAGGGTCTTTTGGGTTTTTATGTTTTTTTTGTGTTTTTTAGGGTTTTTATGTTTTTTATAGTTTTTGACATTTATAGAGTTTTTAGTGGGGTTTTAGGGATTTTTAGGTTATTGGGGGTTTTATGGTTTTCAGTGGGTTTTAGGTTATTTTTCTTGTTTTGATGTTTTTTTTGATGTTTTTATGTTTTTAGGGATTTTCAGGATTTTTAGGATTTTTATGGTTTTTCGGGTTTTAGGGTTTAAGGTTTTTTTTTTGATTTTTTATGGTTTTGATCATTTTTAGGGTTTTTAGGAATTTTAGTTTTTTAGGTTTTAAAGTTTATCTTATGGTTTTTACTGTTTTCTTGTTTTTTAAAAATTTAGGAATATTTAGGGATTTTTAAAGGATTTTAAGATTTTTTTAGCATGTTAGTGATTTTGAGGGTTTTTATGGGGTTTATGTTTTTTAGAGGCTTTAGAATTTTTTAGATTTTTAGTGCCTTTTAGTGATTTTATGTTTCTAAGGTTTTATTAAGGTTTCTTCTTGGTTTTAGGGTTTTCTACATTTTTGGTATCTTCAGGTATTTTTTATGGTTGTATTGGTTTTTTGTATATTTAGGGTTTGAGGGTTTCTATGGTTTTTTCGGTTTTTATGATATTTTTGTGTTTATAGGGTTTTTAGAGTTTTTTATATGTTTTAGGGATTTTTTGTTTTTTTATAATTTTAGGGTTTTAGAGGATTTTTAAACGTTTTATTGGTTGTTTTGTGTTTTTATGGGGTTTTTAAGGTTTTGGTTTTTATGGTTTTTAAGGGTTTTGGGTTTTTATGGTTTTTTAAGGGTTTTATAATTTTTAGTTTTTATTGGTTTTAATAGTTTTTAATTTTTTAATTTTTCTTAGGGTTTTAATGTTTTTAGATATTTTTTGGGTTTTTATATATATTTATGGTTTTTAAGGTTTTAGGGATTTTTATGGTTTTCTGGGATTTTAGAAGTTTTTATGTATTTTAGGGGTTTTAAATTTTTTTTTTTTTTTTAATGTTTTCTTAGTATTTAGCATGGTTTTAGGTTTTTTTACATATTCAGGGATTTTTAGGGATTTTTGGGGTTTTTATGGTTTTTAGGGTTTTTGTGGGGTTATAGGGGTTTTGTGGTTTTAATGTTTTTTTGGGGTTTTAGGTTTTTTCAAGTTTTGTAGTGTTTTTAATGGTTTTTAGATTTTTTTATCTTTTTGGGGGGTTTAAATGTTTTTTATTGTTTTTATTGGGTTTTTAGGGTTTTTTAAGTTTTTAGGGGTTTTATGGTTTTTAGGGGTTTTTGGGTGTTTAGGATATTCAGCATTTTTAGGGTTTTAGGTGTTTTAAGTGTTATAATTTTCAAAATTTTTCCTAGGGTGTTATATAGGCTTCAGGGTTTTTTACATTTATTTTTATTTTTAGGATTTTTTGGGAGTTTTACATTATTATGGTTTTTAGGGTTTTATGTGTTTTATGGTTTTTAATTTTTTCTCTAGGCTTTTGAGGGTTTTTAAGGGTTTTTACATTTTAGGGATTATAGGGATTTTTTATGATTTTAGGGTTTTTAGGGTTTTTATTAATTTTTAGGGTTTTAGGAATTTTAGGGTTTTTAGGTTATTAGGGATTTTTTTCTTTTTTTTGGGGTTTCAAGGTTTTTAGAGGTTTTTGCATTTTTTTGGAGTGTAAAGGGTTTTAAGAGTTTTTAGTGGTTTTGAGGTGTTTATGAGTTTTAAAATTATTATTTATCTTTATCCTTTTTAAGGGTCTTTAAGGGTTTTAGGGTAGCTTAGGGTTTATTTGGTTTTTTATCATTTTTAGGTTTTTAGCGGTTTCATGTATTTTCTAGGTTTTAAGGTTTCCTTTGGGATTTTAGGGGTATTAGTGCTTCTTAAATTTTTATGGATTTTAAGGGATTTTATTTTGTAATTTTATATATTTCTTTGGGTTTTTAGGGATTTTGAATATTTTCATGGTATTTATTTAAGGTTTTTTGGGTTTTAATGTTTTTGGTGTTTTTTAAGTTTTTTAGGGGTTAATTTGTTTTTTGGTTTTTAAGGTTTTCTTAGGGGTTTCATGTTTTTTATATCATTTAGATATTTTTTATTATTTTCACGGGGTTTTAGGTTTTTTTGTGACTTTGATGGTTTTTATGGTTTGTTATGGGTTTTGGGTTCTTTTATGGTTTTTTTGGCTTAGAAGGTTTTATTGGTTATTTAGTTTTTTTATCGTTTCTTAGAGATTTGTAGCATTTTTTGGGGTTAAAAGGACTTTTAGAGTTTTAGTGGGTTTGGGGATTTTATGTGTTTTTATGATGTGTTTCTTAAGAAATTTAGAGTTTTTATGGTTATTAGGGGTTTTAGATTATTTATAGGATTTTTATCATTTTTATGGTTTTTAGGGGTTTTAGTGTTTTTTAGGTTTTTATGGTTTTCATGGAGTTTTTCTATTGTTTTTAGGGTTTTTATGTTTTTAGATAGTTTTTAGGGATAATTATGGTTTTTGAGTATTTTTTAGAATTTGAGGGGTTTTGGTTTTTTTCAGGGTTTTTATAATTTTTTAGGTTCTTAGGGGTCTTACATGTTTTTAGGGTTTTACGGATTTATAGGAATTTTTAGGTTTTTTATGGGTTTTTATTATTTTTTGGGATCTAGAGGGGTTTTAGGATTTTTGGGGGTTTTAAGGTTTTCTTAGGTATTTAGGGGTCTCTTGAGTTTTTAGGGTTTTAGAGGTTTTTAGGGTTATAAATGATATTAGGAGTTTAAATGGTTTTTAGTATTTTTAGTAGATTTTTGGGTTTTAATGAGTTTTTAGGGTTTTTAGGGGTGTTTATAAATTTTAGGTTTATATAGGCCTTCTTAATGGTTTTTATAGTTTTTATTTTTTTTATGAATTTTATTTTTTTCAGGTTTTGAAGGTTTTCTTTGGGATATTATGGTTTTTTGGGTTTTTATTTATAAAGATATTTTTACGGATTTTTTTAAGGATTTTATGGTTTCAGGGGTTTTAAGGATTTTGTGGGTTTTTAGGGTGTTTAGGGTTTTTTTGTTATTTTGTTTTGTATGGGCTTTGATTGTTTAAATGTTTTTAAGATTTTCTTATAGTTTTTTAGGATTTTTATTGTTTTTATGTTTTTAGAGGTTTATAGGTTGTTTTTATTTTTATGGGTTTTTAGGGTTTTTATGGATTTTGAGGGTTTTTAGATTTTTTGGTTTTCCTGGGATTTTTGGGGTTTCTTAAAAATTTTAGTGGTTTTATGAGTTTTTAGATTTTTGTATTGATTTTAGGGGTTTATAGGGTTTATCGAGTTTTTAGTGGTTTTTATTATTTTATTGGTTTTTAGTATTTTTATGCTTTGTGTGCTGTTAATGGGTTATAGTGGTTTTCACTTTTTAGGGTCTTTTATGGTCTTTTAGGGGTTTTAGTGTTTTTTATGTTTTTTTAGCGATTTTAATGTTTTTTGTGTTTTGGGGGTTTTTAGGGGTTTTCATCGTTTTTAAGTTTTTTCACATTTTTATGGACTTTTAAGGGATTTTTTGGATTTTTATGGTTTTTTTATTTTTTGACAATTTTAGGGATTTATGATTTTTTGGGATTTTTTAATTTTTATGTTTTTAGGGTTTTTAAGTACTTTTAGGTTTTTATTGTTTTCCTATATTATTTCTGGTATTTTATGGTATTGTATGTTTTTAGGGATTTTTAGGGTTTTACAAGGGTTTTCAGGTTTTCAAATTTTTTTGGGGGTTTTATCATTTTCATGTTTTTAGTGGTTTTAAGTGTTTTTAATTTGTAAGGTTTTCTTAGGTGTTTTCAAGATTTTTAGATTTTTTTTACATTTTAAGTACTTTTATTGATTTTTAGGATTTTTATGGGTTTTAGGGTTTTTATTGAATTTTTAGGATTTTAGGGGATTTTAGGTTTTTATGGGTTATTATATTTGTTAGAGTTTTAGGGGTTTTAGGGGTTTAAAGTGTTTTTAGGTTTTAAATATTCACTTAGGATTTTTCATGTTTTTAAGGGATTTTTACATTTTTGAGGGTTTTAAGTATTTTTTAGCATTTTTATTTTGTTTTAGGGTTTTGATGTGTTTTGAGGGTTTTAGAAATTTGAGGGTTATCGGGTTTTGTTTTGGGGGTTTTAGGGTTTTTTTAGTTTTTAGGGGTTTTTTTGGTTTTTGAGAGGTTTTAATGTTTTTAGGGGTGTAAATGGGTTTAAGAGTTTTTAGTGGATTTTATGGTGTTTATGGGAAAGGAAGATGTGAGGGTCAGGCTATTCCCGACCACCCTAAAAAATTATTAGAAAAAAAGACGCAATAGACAACAAGCATGCAATGGAGTGGGGGATTCAAACGACTCACACCAAAAAATCCTTAACAACCCCAAATCCATAAAAACCCAAAACCAAAAAAACAAACAAAAACCCTTAATTGTTTTTAGGGTTTTAATTTCTTATTAGGGTTTTTTTATGTTTTAGGGATTTAAGGGAATTTTTAGAATTTTTAGGGTTTTTAGTGTTTTTGGTGATTTTGATGGTTTTTATGATTTTTTAGGGGTTTTTATGTTGTTTTAGATATTTATCATGTCTTTGAATTTTTAGGGGTTTAATGTTTTTTTGAGTTATTTAAGAGTATTAGGTGTTTAAATGGTTTTTATAGTTTGTTTGGTTTAAGTGTTTTTCGTTTTTTAAGGTTTTATTAGGGTTTTCTGGGTTTTCTGGGTTTTTATTTTTTATCAATTTTTAGGTATTTTTTAGGATTTTTATGGTTTTTACAGTTTGTATGGTTTTTAGGGATTTTCGATATTTTTAATTTTTTTAGGGGTTGGTAGGTTTTTTATAATATCTATATTTTTAGAGGTTTTATGTGTTTATATTTTTAAGGTTTTCATAGGGTTTTTTTAGTGTTTTTGGGTTTTTTTAATTTTTTAGGGAGTTAAGAATTTTTTTGGGATTTTTATGGTTTTTTAGGATTTTTCAGTATTTTTAGGGGATTTGTGTTTTTTAGGGTTTTAGGGGTTTTTTGGTTTTTAGGTGGGATTAGTTTATAGTATTTTTATGCTTTCAAAATTGTTTAGCCTTTTATGGGTTTAAAGGGTTTTTAGAGATTTTAGTGGTTTAGGGATTTAATGGGGTTTTAGTGTTTTTAATGTTTTTAGGGGTTTTTGGTTTTTTTTTTCAATTTTTAGAGTTTTTTAAGCATCTTAGGGGTTTGATCGTTTTTAGTATTTTTAGATGTTTTTAGTGTTTTATGTTTTTAAGGTTTTTAGGGGTTTTCATGGTTTTATGGTTTTTTACATTTTTGGGGATTTTTTGGACTTTTTTTTGTTTTTTATGTTTTTAGGGTTTTTAAATATTTTCAAGATTTGTAGGATTTTTTAGGGGTTCTAAGGGTTTTAGGGTTTTATGTGTTTTTAGGTTTTGAAGGTTTTCTTAATGATTTTTAGGTTTTTTAGGGTTTTTTGTGCTTTTAGTGATTTTGAGGGATTTTTAGGATATTTATTGGTTTTAGTGGTTTAGGGGTTTTTAAGAGTATTTAAGGAATATAGTGTTTTAATGATTTTTTGGGTTTTTAAAATTATAGGGGTGTTAATTTTGTTAGAGTTTATTAATGTTTTTAGGCTTTTTTATGGTTTTTTATTTTTATTTATTTTTAGGCCTTTTTTAGGATTTATATGGTTTTGGGTTTTTTGGGATTTTGAGGGTTTTTAGGGTCTCCTATGGTTTTTAGTGTTTTTAACTGTTTTATCATTTTCAATTTTTAAATGGTTTTATGAAATTTTATGTTTTTGAGGTTTTCTTAGGGATATTCAGGGATTTGGAATTTTTAAATTTTTATGGATTTTTGGGGTTTTTAATATTTTTATTGTTTTTTAGTGTAAGGGATTTTGAGGGTTTTATGGTTTTTATGGGGTTTTTGGTTTTTTGGGCTTTTACGGGTTTTTTGAGTTTTTAGGGGTATTAATGTTTTTAGTGTTTTTTAATGTTTTAGGGGATTAAAAGTTTTTTAGTGTTTTTAGTTGTTTAAGGGTTTTTAAGAGTTTTTTATTGTTTTTAATGTTTTTAGGGTTTTTAGTGGTTTTTTTGGTTTTTTAGGTTTTTAGTTTTTAATTTTTTTCTTAGGGTTTTAAAAGGGTTTTAGGTGTTATTATTTTTTTAGGGATTTTTAGTGATTTTTTAGGATATTAATGGGTTTTAGGACTTTTAGGGACTTTGAGGGTTTTAGGGTATTTATGTGTTTTAAGTGTTTTAGGTTTCTAAGATTTTCTTAGGATTCTTCATGGTTTTTAGGTATTTTTACATTTTATACATTTTTAGATATTTTTTAGGATTTTTATGTTTTTTAGTTTTTAGGGTTTTTATGGGTTTTCTGATGTTTTAGGACCTTTTTTGTGTTTTTTGGCATTTTAAGTGGTTTTAGTGCTTTTTTAACTTTTTTCAGGATTTATAGGGTTTTGATAGTTTTTAGTGGTTTTTGGATTTTTATGTGTTTTATGGTTTTTATGGTTGTTAATGGTTTTAGGGTCTTTTATGGGTTTTAGAGATTTTTGCATTTTTTAGGTCTTTTAGGGGTTTGAAGAGTTTTTAGGTTTTATTAGAGGTTTTCAATGTTTTTTTGGGTATTTTCTTTTTTTAGATATTTATTGATCTTTTTTAGTATTTTTATGATTTTTAGGAGTTTTGATGGTTTTGAAGGATTTTACGGTTTTTTTGAGTATTATAATTTTTAGGGGTTTTATGTGTTTTTAGGTTTTAAGGATTTATTAGGGTTTTTCAGGGTTTTTATTGTTTTTTACATTTCAGGAACTTGTAGTTCTTTTCTAGGATTTTAATGGTTTTATAGGGTTTTTAGATATTTTGAGGGTCTTTAGGGTTCCTTTGGGATTTGAGGTTTTATAGGGTTATTGGCCTTTTTTAGGTTTTTAGGGGAATTATATGATTGTAGTTTTCTAATGTTCTCTTAATGTCCTTCGTGGTTCTTGGAGTTTTTTAAATTTTTATGGGTTTTTAAGTATTTTTAGGTTTTTTAGGATTTTTATGGTTTTTTGGGTTTTTTGGGATTTTGAGGGTTTTAGCATTTTTATGTAATTTTCGGTTTTTAAGGGCTTTTTTCAAGTTTTTAGGATTTTTTTTTTGGGTGTTATAGTTTTTAAAATTTTTATGGGGTTTAAATTATTTTTAGAGTTTTTAGTGAATTTTATTATTTTTATTGGTTTTTATGGCTTTTAAGGTCTTTATGGGTTTTATGATTTTTAGGGGTTTTATAGAATTTTTATGGGGTTTTAGGGTTTTATCATTTTTTGGTTTTTAGGGGTTTGAAATTTTTTTGGTTCTTAAGGTTTTCATAAGGGTTTTTAGGTTTTTTGCGTTTTTTACACTTTTATGGATTTTTAAGGATATTTAAGATTTTTATGGTTTTTAGGGTTTTTGGGCATTTGGAGAGTTTTTTTTGGGTTTTGAGGGTATTTATATTTTTTGGGAGTTTTAATTTTTTTTTACGTTTTCTAGATTATTTGGTGTTTTTAGTTTTTTAATGTTATCTTAGCTTTATAGGGTTTTAGGGTTTTTATATTTTTAGATATTTTGATGGTTTTTAGGGTTTTATGGTTTTTAATATTTTTAGATATTTTTAATTTTTTGAGGGGTTTAAAGGGGTTTAAAGGGGTTTTAGTGTTTTTAAGGATTTAATGTAGGTATGGTTTTTAAGGGTTTAGGGTTTTTATTGGTTTTAGGGGTTTTTAGGGTTTTTAATGGTTCTTAGGGTTTTTCCATTTTTTGGGTTTTAAATTTTTGTTGGTTTTAATTTTTTCCTATTTTTTCAACAGTTTTAGTGATTTTTACATTTTTTGGTATTTTTAGGGTTTTTATATTCTTATTTATTTTTTGGATTTTTATAGATTTTGAGGATTTCTAGGGTTTTTTAGGGGTTTGTAGCGTCTTATAGGTTTTTATGGGTTTTAAATGTTTTTGGGTATTTCACGTTTTTATAGGGTATTTTAGGGGTTTAGGGTAATTTATGTTTTAGGATTTTTATTTCCATTTAGGAATTTTATGGTTTTAGGGATTTTGAGGGTTTTAGGGTTTTTATGGGATTTTGGGTCTTAATGGTTTTTTTAGATTTTCAGGGTTGTTTTGGTTTTTAGGGGTTTTAATGTTTTTAGAGTTTTTTAAAAAAAATTGGGGTTTAAAGGTTTTTTATAGTTTTTAGTGGATCTTAGTGGTCTTATGGGTTTTTTTTTGGGTTTTGAAGGATTTTAGGGGGTTTAGGGTTTTTAGGTTTTTAGGGTATGTTGGGGTTTTTCTGTTTTAGTAGTTTTTAGGGTTTTTAGGGGTTTCAAGTGTTTTTAGGTATTTAAGGTTTTATTTGGGTTTTTAGGGTTTTCTGTTTTATTGTTTTTTGGGATTTTTATGATTTATTTGGATTTTTAGGATTTTTAGGGATTTCTAGGGTTTTAGTGATCTTATGTTATTTGGATTTTTTAGGGTTTTAGGGGTTTACGGCTCTTTAATTTTTAAAGATTTTGTTAAGGATTTTTTGGGATTTTAGAGGTTTTTATGGTTTTAGGGGTTTTTAGTGATTTTTTAAGTTTTTATGGTTTTTAGGGTTTTTAGGAATTTTATGGTTTTATTGTTTTATGGTTTTTAGGGTTTTTAGCTTTGGTTTGATGTTTTGGGGGATTTATGTTTTTTAGGTTTTTAAGGTTTTAGTAGTTTTTCACGGTTTTAAGGGTTTTTAACAGTTTTTGGGATTTTTAGTGTTTTTTTGGAATTTTATGGTTTTATGGTTTTATGGTATTTCAAGGGTTTTAATGTTTTTTTAAAATATTTATGTTTTTGTGGGTTTTTTTTGGATTTTTTCATCTTTTTATGGTTTTTAAGGGTTTTTAGTGTTTTTAACATGTTAGGGTTTTAAAAATATTTTTAAATTTTTTAGTCATTTTTGGGTTTTTAGCAGTTTTTTGTGTTTTAATGGTTTTTTGGGGTTTTTTGGCTTTTGAGGTCCTTTTTTGATTTTTGGGAGATTTTATTGTTTTTAGGTTTTTAGGGGTTTTATGTGTTTTAGGTTTTGAAAGTTTTGTTAGAGATTTTTTAGTGTTTTTAAGAAATTTTATGTTTTTAAGGATTTTAGGATTTTATTGATTTGTTTTGTGTTTTTATGGATTCTAATGGGTATATAGATTTTTAGGTTTTTAGGGGTTTTAAGTACATTTTAGTGTTTAGGTTTTTCTTAGGGGTTTTATAGGTTATTTGGGTTTTTTAAATTTTTTTAGTTTTTTACGGTTTTTAAGATATTTATGGTTATTAGGGTTTTTATGGATTTTGTGGTTTTTTTAAAAAAATTATATTACTTAGGGGTTTTATTGTTATTTGAAAATTTTTTAGGGTTTTTATGGTTTTTAGTGTTTTATATCTTTTTTAGGGGCTTAAATGTCTTCTATAGTTTTTAGTGGTTTTAAGGGTTTCAAATTGGTTTTAACGTTTTATGGGTTTTTTATGGTTTTTAGGGGTTTTGGGGTTTTAGTGTATTTTTAAGTGATTCTTTTGGGTTTTTAGCATCTTTATGTTTTTAGGGGTTTTAGGGGTTTTTATGTTTTTATGATTTTCTCAGGATTTTTAGGGTTTTAGGATTTTTTTACATTTTTAGGGTCTTTTGGGGTTTTCTAGGATTCTTATGGTTTTATTAGTTTTTATGGTTTTTAGGGTGTTTTAGGGTTTTTATGGTATTTATATTTTTTTAGGGTTTTGTCGTTTTTTATGTTTTTAAGTATTTTTAGTGTTTTTAGGGATTATATATTTTTATTAATTTTTAGGGATTTTAAGGGATTTTAAATGATTTTTGGATGTTTAGGGACTTTGAGGGATTTATGGGTTTTTTTGGTTTTTTATATTTTTATAATGTTTTTTTGGATTTTAAGGTTTCCATGATTATTTAATGATTTTAGGGGTTTAAAGGATTTCTTATAATTTTTAGTGATTTTTAGGGGTTTTGAGGGTTTTTTTGGTTTTAAAGGGGTTTTATGGTTTTTAGGGGGTTTTAGGATTTTTAGGGTCTTTTAATGTTTTAGGGTTTTTATGGTTTTTATTGGTTTTAGGTATTTTTAGGTCTTTAAGGTTTTCCTAAATTTTTTAAGGTTTTTAGGGTTTTTATATTTATAGGTATATTTATGTATTTTTTTATTATTTTTTTGTTTTCAGGGGCTTTGGGATTTTGAGGGTTCTTAGTGTTTTTAGGGGGTAGGTTTGGGTTTTTTTTGGGGTTTTAGTGTTTTTATGGTTTTTAGGGGTTTAAAATGTTTTTTGGTTTCCATGAATTTATAAGGTATTTTTAGTGTTTCTTATGATTTTTGAGTTTTTTTGTTTTTATTTATTTATGGTTTTTAGGGATTTTTTACAGTTTTTTTTGGATTTTAATTTTTTTAGAGTTTTTAATGTTTTCATAGGTTTAAAGGGTGTTTAGAGTTTTTATTGTGCTTTTGGGATATTATGGGTTTTAGGGTTTTAGAAGGTTTTTTTGGTTTTATGGTTTCTATGGGTTTTTATAGTTTTAAATATTTTTTTATTTTTAGGGTTTTTAGTGTTTTTATCATTTTTTGGTTTTTGGGGGTTTTAAGTGTTTTTATGTTATTATAGTGTTCTTAGGGTTTTTCCAATTTTAGGTTTTCTTATGATTTTAGGTATTTTTTCCCTCTTTAGTATTTTTATGGTTTTTAGGGTTTTAGTGATTCTGAGGGTATTTTGGTGATTTTGGGGTTTTTGGGTTTTAGAATTTCTATGATTTTTAGGGGGTTTTACTGTTTTTGGTTTTTATGTTTTTCTTAGGGGTTTTCTAGGTTTTCGGTTTTTTTTATTTTTTTAAAAATTTTGAAGTATTTTTTATGAATTTAATGGTTTTTATGGTTTTAGGGATTTAAAGGTTTTTTGGGTTTTTATTATCTTTTAGGGTTTTTAGTGTCTTTTTTGTTTTGTAGGGTTTTTAAGTATTTTAAAAAATTTAACCTTTTTAGGGGTTTAAAGGGTTTTAGAGTTATTAGTGGTTTTTATGGGGTTTGAGGGGTTTCAAATGTGTCTAGGGTTTTTTTTATTTTGGTGTTTCTAGTGTTCTTAGGATCCTTTTAGTGCCATAGGGTTTATATAATTTTTATGTTTTTTTAGAGGTTTTAAGTGTTTTTAATTTTTTAATTTTTTGTTAGCGGTTTTTAGGGATTTTAGTGTCCTTTATTTTATTAGATATTTTTATGATTTTTAGTATTTTTATAGTTTTTTATGGTTTTATGGGATTTTATGGGGTTTTAGGGTATTTATCGTTTTTTGGTTTTTTGTTTTTTAGGTAGATTTTATTTTTTAGAGTTTTTAATGTTTTTAGAGTTTTTACCATTTTTAGGTTATTAAGGGGTTTATATAATTTCTAGTTTTTTAGGGATTTATGGGGTTTTAGGGGTGTTAAAATATTTTAGGGGGTTTTGGGTTTTTAGTGTCTCTTTAAGGGTTTTTAGGTTATTTGGGGTATTTTTGTTTTTTAGGGGTTTTAATTTTATTTTAGTTTTTAAGGTTTTCTTGGGGTTTTTTCAATATTTTTAGGGTTTTTTATGTTTTTATGTATTTTTTTAGGATTTTTTTTCTTTTTATAGGTTTTATGGATTTTGAGGGTTTTTATGTTTTTTGAGCTTTTATGGGTTTTTAGTTATTTAGGGTTTTAATGATCTTTAGAGTTTTGTAATGATTTTAGGGTTTTAAATAATTTTTAGGGTTTATGGCACTTAATTAGGGGTTTTAGTGTTTTTAATGGGTTTCAAGGTTTTTTATAGTTTTTAGGGGTTTTAGGGACTTTCATGGGTTTTTAAGGTTTTTAAAAATTTTTAGTTATTAGGGGTTTTCGGTGTTTTTAAGTTTTTATGGGTTTCATAGGTTGTTACATGGTTTTTATGGGTTTTTACATTTCAAGGAATTTAAGGGATTTTATGGATTTTTTAGGATTTTTATTTTATTTTGGTTTGTTATGAATTTCATGTGTTTTATGGTTTCTAAGTATTTTATGGGTTTTTTGGGTTTTACGGTAATTTTGAGTTAATAGGGGTTTTAATGTTTTTCAGATTATTTTAATGTTATTAGGGGTTTAAAGGTTGTGAGCAATCTTAGTGAGTTTTTTGGGTTTTTATGGTTTTCAATTATTTTTCTAGTTTTTAGAGGTGTTAGTGTTTGTATATTATTTTTAGGGGTTTTTAGGTTTTTTGTTGAATTGTTTAGGTAGTATATGATTTTTAAGGTTTTTAAGGTTTTTAGGTTATTAAGGTTTTGTTACAGTTTTTCAGGGTTTTTAGGCATTTTTAGGTTTTTGGGAATTTTTAAGGATTTTTAGGGATTTTTAATGATTTTTTTTTGTTTTTAGGGTTTTTAGCGGCTTTTAGGGGTTTTAGAAATTTTGGTATTTTTATGTTTTTCAAAATTTTAGGGGTTTTTTGAGTTTTTTTGGGGCTTTTAATGTTTTTATAGTTTTCTAAATTTTTAGTGGTTTAAAGAATTTTTACGTTTTTAGTGATTTTTAGGGGTTTTATGGTTTTGGTGGTTTTATGGGTATTAGGATGTTTAGGGGTTTTATGGAATTTTTAGTGTTTTTTGGTTTTAAGGGCTTTGAGTGTTTAAAGGTTTTTAAGGTCTTCTTTTAATTTTTTAGGGGTTTGTGGGTTTTTTATGTTTTAAGGGATTTTTTGAGATTTTAGGTATTTTAAGGGGTTTTATGGATTTTTAGTATTTTTTGGTTGTTTATGGGTTTATTCCTGATTTTTAGGGTTTTGAGTTTTTTAGGGTTTTTAAAGTTTGTAGAATTTTTTTAACATTTTTAGGGATTTAAAGGGTTTTTAGAGTTTTTAGTGGTATTTAGGTTTTATATGGGTTTTTAGAGGTTTTTAATATTTTTAGGCAATTATGGTATTTTTGGTTTTTAGGGGTTGTAGGGATTTAAAGGTTTGTAGGATTTCTTAGTGTTTTTAGGGGTTTTATGTGTTTTTAGTTTACTATGTTTTTGTTAGGGTTTTTAGGGTTTTTTGATTTTTTACATTATTAATCATTTAATCATTTTTATAATTTTCATTGTATTTAGGGTTTTTTCGGATTTTGAGTGTCTTTAGGGTTTTAGGGGTTTGTAGGGTCCTAAAAATTCCGCCAATATGAGAAAAGCTTCGCCCCCCCCCCCCCGCAATATCTTTGTAGAAGGAAGAAAGTGCTTCTACAAGTCTATTAAGGCAACGGGACTCAAATTGAGTTGTAATTATTTGAAGGAAGTTGATGGAATCCATGTTTTCAATGTTTTTAAATGGTCTATGTACCATCACTGGGAAAGGTACGTGGATCATGTGGATTGCGTACAACCAGGTATACGAGACAACCCGTGAACCACTGGCCCATGAGGCAATGGCCAGCAAAAAAGGAAAGCTGTTAACCATGTCAACCAAAGGCATTGTGTGCGTAAGGCCATTCCGTATAAATTTTCATGAAAACATCAGTTTGAGGATAAAGAGAACGGGCAGGGTTCGATGATAATTATCATGAACCAAAGCCTCCGTAAACCCCTATAAACTAAGTCTTCTGTGGGTCAGGATATTTCTTCAATGGGCCTCTGCAAATGGTTCTGCAAGCCCAATAGATACGATCGCTCTAGTGATCTATAAAAGGAGAACAGTAGAAGTACAGAATGACACACCGAGAGGGAGATGGACGGAGAGAAGTATGGACGACAAAAGATTGAGAGAGACTTAGAGGCTGCATTCCGTATTTCATCCTGTTTCATCATCGAAGCACGAACTGCGAACCAATCCTCCGTAGATATAGACAGCCACGAACCATAAAATGGTGGGATGGGATAAAAATAATATAACTGCGAACATAACTGGTCAACTGTGAACCAAGGGCTTCTTTCGGATGAACTCCCCGTGAACGATAATCCCTTAGACCCCCCTTCAAAATGGTGCTCCGCGTAGCGTACCGCTACACAGACTAAACCCAACACCACATACCGCATCAATACATGGATGGAACCAAAATTTTCATGATGGGATGCATACCGAAATGGTTTGTGGTTGCCTATACCCATTCCCACGTACCACATCGGTACGTGGATAACCCCTCTCCCTGCATACCACTATGGTATGTAGAGCCTCCCCCATCCCTCATAAAAAGTCACTACGCAGAATGGGGTGTTTTTGGGTATTATTCCCACTGGTTCCAAACTCACCCCTATACTACCGTCCAATCCTCTTTGGTCCCTCCACTAACCAGTCCTCTAACATTAGGCCAAATCATCCTCCTAATCCACCATACCCGTATGATCAGACCATCAGGTGCATCAACGTGACCCATTGAGTCTACATACCCAGAGAAAGCTGAGTCACGAAGGCCCTGCCCACAATGGTGCGGGCTTCATGAATGCCTGGGAGAATATCTTCCCAAGGTAACTCAGAGCCCAACCTTGGGACGATGACATGAACCTCCTTGTTCTTGAGACTAAGGGTGATCACTTTCTTTTCCATTAAATTAAGAATAGTGATCTGTCGAAGGGGTTATGTTTTCTCCCCCCTTTGATGAGAATGAAACTTATCCCCGTCCCAAAACATGCTCTGAATCCTTCCTACTGAGGTAAGTACCCAATATTATATGTCCGGTCTACATGACCTTTAATTCCATCTCACATGGAAAGGTTTATTTCTCCTCACCCTCACCCATCGTCACCCTGGAATCTTCCACCGCAGGCTCTCCCTCCCCCACCAATGGAGGATGGGGCATGAGCATTGTGGAATCTTTTAAATCCTCTTATTTCTCACACCAAACATGACTCTCATGGGATTAGATTTTTTTGAATATTACAACATCCACACCATATGAAGTACGAGAACTCTGATTCCTAATCAAAATAGGATACGTAGGACGCCTACCAGAAGACCTGAGCTCAAAAGGGGGCCCATCCATAAACGGTCCACCCAACCATGTTCCATAAAATGGGAAACTAATATGCATAATCCCCACACATTCCGAACAATGTGGTTTTATATTCCTCTCTTGAGGATACGTTCGAAGTTCTCTTTGTGGGCCTGATCCCAATATCAATTCACATTCCATCCCTCCAGGATGATGATAAACTCTAGAGCACCTTATTACACGGTTCATGTCAGTATCACCTCCATATCATCAAACATATTCATGCTTATGAAGATTTTAAAAACAAAGGGTAGCATGTGGACACACTCTTTGTAAATGAACCAAGGATTCCCGAACCGATGAATGCAACATAAATCTATAAGAGAGTCCCAGAACAGGCAACAATTCTCCCCCGGAAGGGTGCGGGGAGCCTAAACTCCCATTTTCTCTACCAATGGAGTCCTTAAGTGTTATTGGCCAAATCGTCAGCCGACAAGTGCATGCCTTTGGAAAGAAGGTCCATGAATCATAGATACCCGGGTTGTTGGGTGTTCTTGGATACATGAATAAACCCCTTAGATACCATATTATGAAATTACATTCGAGAAATATAGATTTCATGATTTCTTGACCCCCACACAATCTCCCACTGGGAATAAGAGTTCCCATGGGGTTAATTAAACTTTCTTTAATTGATAACGATGTTGAATAGGTCAAAAAAAGTAATGATAAATTTGATGAGAAACTGCTTCTATAGAAAAAAGGATGGGTGTAGATCCTTGTTGGCCATTTCCACATTGCCTGCAAAACACGCCACCTCAGAGATGGAACAAAAATGGTGAACCCAACATGAATCCTTAACCAGGGTGGTGGTTCTACCCCAATTATAAAAGACAAAAGGATACTACATGTCAGACCATTTTGTTGTCCTTGTACGCACAAAACGCGCCCCCTTGGAGGCGGAACAAGAATTGTGATCCTGATGTAAATCCTTAACCATGGTGGTGGTTCTACCCCAATGATAAAAGACAAAATAATACTTCATGCCCGACCATTTTGTTCTCCCCAATACCCAAAAAACGTGCCACCTTGTAGGTGGAACAAAAATGGTGAACCAGATGTCAATCCTTAACCAAGGTGGTGGTCTCACCCCACTCAGGTCCCTTCGCCCTGCAGAAAATGAAAAGGGGAAGAGGGCCATTCTAAATCTCCAAATATTCATAGGTTTAAAGGAATGATAATTTAAAAATGTTTTGTGGTATGTATGTCATATATGTATATTGAAGGTCTCTACAGAGCGTCTATCGATCCAAATGACACCCCAAAGTTCAATGCAGACGCATGCATCAGCAATCCCATAGGTATTCCAGGCCTTAACGAAGAGCAGGACCCCCTCACCTACTCAGCGTCTTCAACACTTGGTATCCAATATGCTGTTAAAATATTTTCACCTAAACGGTACTCTCCCCATTCTGGAGGCCGCAAGACAAGCCCTCCAATCTACAAAGGTCCGCCAACCGCCTCTTCATCCGCTGACGGTACCCCAGCGCAAGGCGGCCCCGGTGGTCGTCTCAAACCATTTTGGGAGCTTATCCCCAAAATATGATAATGACTACCACCCTTACCTTAGGTAGGTAGTTGATGTCAATACAGATGACTTCATCTCAACTGTATAGGTTTCCTACTCACAGTCCCCCACCAGAGAGCATCGCTGCCGACATGGAACGACCATGCCTCCTCCAACCAAGGAAGACCTTATGTCGGGGCACCTTCCAATTTCCAGGAGAGTTGGACCCCACATGATGCCTTCCAAGTGAGGAAAATATATAATCAGGAACATTCCATCAATGTAGTTCCTATGGAGTAGCTCCTCTATACTAATCTGGACGCATTCAATGGGCATACCTACAACTTTTCCCTCTCCACTCAATCCCATGACAGAAATATGTGGAACAATACGAGCACACACACATTCCGGCTAGTGCTTGTTGGTCCCACTGTGCAGACAAAGCGGAAAACTATAGGCAGATGCAGGTATCTGCCTATGCACAAAAATCCCACCCTAAAAATAGGGCAACGACCAACTATACGTATGCACAAATACCTACTGATGAATTTCAAGCCTTCCATCTAAATTGGGTAGCAATAGGTTATACATTGGCACAAATACCTGCTCATGCACAAGTTTCTTATTAACCAAATTGGGAGGCACTCATCTACATGCATGCACAAACACTTGCTGATGCATATCAAGCCCTCAATAAAAATAGGGTGGCAACCAAATAGGAGCAGAGTAGAATTCATGTGGATGCATACAAATCACATGAGACAAGTAAAGCGATAAGTGAGCGGATGAAAATCCCTGCTCGTGAATATGAATACCACTAGTCAAATATGGTGGAAACTAGAAAAGATAACCAGTGAAAGAATCATTTCTATTTCCTGACACAGGAGAACTACCGGTATCTACTCGAAACTCATAGAGGATCAGATCAGGGACAAACTCATGCCCCAACATCGGAATAGGCCTTCATACCCGTTCCAACCAAAGATGTATCCCAGCAAATCTGGGAAATGATGAAAGATCATACATTGATTCGATACCATATCTTCCAAACATGCCAAGATATCATTACATCGACAACAAAGACAAGAAATAAATCCCATGACTTGGTTCCCTTGAATGGAATGACTCGCTTGCTAAATGAATTAGTCACTCTGGAGTAGTTATTCATCCCTGCTCCAGTCCAGGAGGGTCGAAGGAAATATACCGCGACATATAGAAAAACAGATTGGGAACAAATACTCATTCCTACTAGAGGATTCCTGTCCAATGTGGTGGCTTCTCCAGGGCAGGCATATATCCCTTCCAAAAATCAAGATTCCTATCAGCATATCCCGAAAACATCACGGGACCCAATAAGATAGGGACCCATATATGAAGGCCATTACCAATAGTAGATGGCCTCGTTTACCAACAAAAGGCACCTAAAAATGATAAGCGCCAATGGAAATTGGAAAATGAAGAGAAAATACATGACCCTAATTTGCTATAATCTAGGGTTCTTGACACCCTCAAGTATATATCAATAAAGGATCAAGACCCTATCATTCCATTAAAAAATTATTGAAGTGGCAGTAGTAGTTGAAAAGGTACTCCTCATAATATCGCTTCCAGCAGCTCTAAATATCCTCCATAGAGCACCCATGAGGGCTCACTCTGTGGGTAAAGAAGGATTGATCATGAGATTTTATCTCCTAATGCGCATTGGGGTAGCCCTCTGCTTGACCTGAATATTAGACACAAATAAGGTCCTCCCCTTTCTGTCATCTGCCCGGATAGTCCATCCTAGGTTATACACTGTAGATATGCTTCTCCCTGTAGTCGGACGTCGAGTCCTGATGGTACTCCTTTCCATGATGATGGTCATTGTGAAGGCCCTCCCTATAGCGATAGTTGACATGGCGTTCCACCCCAAGACAACATCAAGCAAAAAAATTTCATCCCCTCATTGTAGTACATCCTGAATGCCCTCCCCAGGAGGTACACTATAGAAATTATCCCTATAGCCAGATATCAAGTCATGATGGTAGTCCTTTCCATGATGATGGTCATTGCGATGGCCCTCCCCAAAACGAAAGTTGCTATGAAGGTCATTCCCATGTAAAGGTGAAGAAATGAGAAGGTTAACCCCTCATTTTAATACATCCCGAAGGCCCTCCCTAGAATGTACACTATAGAAATTCTCCCTGTAGCCATATATCAAGTCCTGATGGTAGTCCTCTCCATGATGACGGACATTGCGAAGGCCCTCACCACAATGACAGTTGATGTAAAGGTCATTCCCATAGTAACATGAAGTATAAATAAGGTCCTCCCCTTACTATATCCTCCACTGAATGTCCTCACCAAGGTATATGCCGTAAAGAAAATTCTTGCAATCAGGCATCAAGTTGCAATGGTAGTCCTCACCATCGCAGCACCACTTGCGACGGTGCTCCTCGCAACCAAAATCCATGCTGGTAAGAAGGCCCTCCTTCTACCGGAACCAATGTGGAAAAGCCCTCCTATGTTGAGGAACTCAGAAAGGAAGCATACACATCAATAACTCCTTCTATAATAAGTTATATTCTTTCTCAACTAGAGGATGGCCTGGGGCCATGTTCATCTTCAGAGCCACCCCCGTGACGTCCTCAAATCATTGAGACACCCACCATTCTGGTGGCATAGAATGAAATTATTAAGAATATATCAAGCTGAAAATATCATGTAAAGGGGGTATGGAAGAACAACATCCTGATATGTTGCTTGTGAGAAGACAACTAGCTAGAGATATATATACCTGTGATGTATTGGCCTACGACCACTTCTCACTTCGACATACCAGAAGGATTGTCTGGGGAATGAACACATGAAATTCACCTAAACACATGAAAACCCATTATAACGATGAAAGACTCCTACCCTACGAATGGTACGCAAACCATGTAATCCCATTAGGGGATCTTCATCGTCTAATCGACCTGGAAGCCCTCCCATCTACAAGGCATCCACAATTAGAAATGAGAAAGAAAAACCTTGAATTGTCTTTCCTCCACGCACTACATAAATTGTGTTTCCTCATTGGAAATTCCCCAGTTGGAGTTCACATTCATGGGTGGGGAGAAGATGGAGCTTTTCACTTTACCCCATATCCTATTCAGGAGGCCCCATTAGAAATGAAATACTGAAATGTCATCACCTATAGGGGACAATCAAGTGAAACCCCTACTCAGAAAAGATGGGATACTCAACAGAAACCGACCCAGAGTAAGTCTCAAAAGCTTTCAGCCAAATAGATCAATCCATTAAAAAGATTATGAGTTAGGTGACCAGGAACATCCAGCAGGCTTCCCGCCTCAGGGAAGCCAACCATCAAGTAGTTACCATATCTTCAAAATTTCATAGACTCAATGCACTCCCTATGCCATACTTGTATCACACCCACGTTAGAGTACGTGAAATTGAAATAGTGGAAATATTGGCAGCTACTGCCGTGATACGGGTACAACCCTAGCGCATAGGGCTGGGGGAATTTTTAAATCAAAATGCCCCCATAAGACAAACAATTCTAGGTCATAGTGAATCAACATGCGAATGGGAACAACCCCAGCCCTCAGGGATGGGGGCATTTTTACCTCAGATCCCTTTATAGCGGACATCTGTTTTTATTTCGTAGATCCTTGAAATGTGTGTTCTAGATTTAAGAATCACTGCTTCTAGGTGGTTTTTGTTGTATTTGTTCATGGAACCGGAAACTTCCAATATTTCTTTATCCAAAGAGGACCTACTTTCCAAAGGTAGGCAGTCATTATGTTTTCAACTTTATGATACTTAAGAATGTGTATTGGTCAAGAGGATGGTAGGTCAGACTCATCTCACCCTTTTGGTGGGAATTATTGTCTACTCTGGGGCTCTCTTTGTAAAATTAAAATATTTTTTCATGAATCCTTATTAATTCACCAAGTATATCATATGTATCCCTTGGAATTTACAATCACTTATTTAACATGAGTAAAGTTTAGAATCATTAGCATGCATCCAAGGTTCTTCATCAATGGAAATATATGTATGTATTAGAGGTTTTCCATCAATGGTATCCTCTAATATACTGATTAGAGATTCTTTTAATCATCATTATGATGATAATGGTTTTTAATCCACTCAGTGGGGCACTCTAGAACTTATTTTCATCTAGGGAGACAAAGGTTTGTTTTAATCTTGGGATCATACTCATAAAATGAGCTACCTACGTGTCCTTGTGAAAGGAATCATAACCCCTGCAGTTCAGTGACACTTAATAGGACGCATCATAACATTTTTAAGGTCATGTGATAAGGACCTCTAAGTGGAACGTGCTTAGTTGAAACTTAATGTGGGACTTATGCTGAAGTAGTCCAAGGAACTTGGAAAGGAAATGAGTTTCCAAGTATGATCATACCCTATTGGGAATATGGCCCTAAGAGAACATGGTTGATTTGAAGTGTTGGATTTGATCCTTATGGAGTCTTCCTACGTATCCCATATTAATGGGAATTAAAGCCCACATTTTTCGATGAATCTCATAGAGAGTATAGTTCATTAAGAAAGATGATTTTGGGATTACTTCCTAAAAAATGATGCCTTGATGATTTTAGGATTTAATTTGGGGATTATTTCCTAAGGAGGATGCCCAAATTGGGGGAATTAGGATTGGATTCCTAAGGAGGATATCCCGTGAGCTCGAGCCCTGAAAGAGCGTCCTACGTATCCTAGTTTGATCAGGAATCAGAGTTCTCGTATTTCATTTGTCGAGTGTTTGTTCACATTTTATAACCATCACATATCTCTAATCCCATATGAGTCATGTTCGGTTTGAGAAACAAGAGTATGTGAAATATTCAACAAAGGCATTCACACTTCCAATTTTTTCCTCCATGCTAATGGAAGTGGGTGCGTCAACCTTGGAAGAAGGCGAGGTGACGAACCTTCCCTATGTTCTATTGACAATGGACAGGGGTCCAATGTAAAGAAGAAGGGTTGAAGTTGAGGGGATTATACCTGGATGGCTGCCCTAAAATTGGTTCTCATAGGAGAGGGAGACTTCTCCTATAATTTTGTGGATTGGAAAGTGCAACGTGTACCTTTCCTATTGGAGAAATGAGGTCACTGGTCACCTCTTTAAAAAGCGCGAGGCCGGTAACCTACCATCCTCCAAATAGAGAACTTCCCAACACTATTTTTCGGAGAAACATCCATGTGACTATGGATATACAAACCCACAAAAATCCCATGAATCCTAACCACATTGTGAAATGAATGTGGGAAACTTTTGTTTTCAAAAATACAAACCCATATTGGAGACACGCTGATGTACCATACCCAAGGGTCTGAGAAGTCATGAGGTTTTGGGGGAGGCTTCAAAAAATCCCCTTTCAGATAATGGAACCAAGGAAGGGGATACCCGACCATGGATGGATTTAAAGAAGGTTAACTGAGCTGGCCGCGTAGATACATCGTGCAAGTATACCTCATAGGTTCCATGTGTTTCCCTATCATGAAGGTGTGTATCTTAGATATACTGCGTAGTTTCGGCGCACAGATACACCTCATAGGTATGAATGAGGACTGAAAATTTGGAAAGAACTTAAAAACATGCCTATCCCTTTTAATTATCCCTTATTTTGTAGTTTAGAGAAATACCTGAGACAATTGGAAAGATATATACAAAATAGCTATTCAATGTGAGATTCATAGAGTCATTCACTTTTTTTTCAGTTTTAAAATGCGAAGCCCAAGGGTCCTATTTATAGGCACAGATGGGTCCTGACCAAAGAAACATTTCCCACATAGCTATTCTGCGTAGATCCACCACACAGGTGATCCACGTAGGGGAATAAAAAATATTCTCGCACATAGCTCGGCTACGTAGCTTGTTCGCGAAGCTCGGCCACGTAGCTGTCTCACGAAGCTCGACCCCGTTGATCACTCGTGAAGCTGCTGGATGTTACAACATCACGTAGAGTTTGCGAGTATTTGTTTGATATTTTTCCTTGTACTCTTTGAATATTTCTTTCATATTTGAAATATCCAAATATTTTTCAATATTTTGGGTTCCTTTCTTAAGTAGTATAAAAAAAGACCCCCCCCCTCAGGATTGGGTCTGAAATATACAAAGAGGGTCAAGTCCTGAGGTGAAAGTCTTGGAAAAAAGATCAGGATGGATTAATGAATAACACAATTTGTGTCGTGCAAGTTATTCATGTAGATAGGTCGCGTAGAACTGGAGTGCAACTATGGTGCACATGTATGATGCGTAGGTCTTCTGTTTCCTATAAATAGGTATCAACCATTCACGATTTTTTTCTTCACCAGCGCTTTCTCCAAAATTTAGAGCTCTCGTTGTGTAGATCATTCGCCCAGCTGTATCACGTTGTGATCTCACATAATACTCTTAAAATTTCTTCAAGGTAAAATTGTTTACGCGATTGAGCTACAACAAAAGGACTTACCTGATAGAGTTACACTATGATCATTGCCGAAGGAACTACATGAGTGACCTCATCGAAGGACCTTGTCGAAGGAATTTGTCTAAGGACCTCATCGAAGGACCTTGTCGAAGGACCTACACGAGTAGTGTCCTTTATAAAAAAATTTCACTTTTTTTTATTAAAATCTGACTTGAACGTTTGATAATTCTTTTTGTAGGAAAGAATGACTCATTTGATGACCCATACTGAAGAATTTAAGGTTCGTCAAAATGAAATCATGAGGATCGTCGGGCTAGACTATTATGATATTGTTGAGAGTACTCTTCCTGGGCTATGGAAGGGTCTAATTCCGTACCAACATGACTATCCACAAAGTCCTTACTTACCCCTGTATGGGCATGGGATTTTTCAAGATTCCCATGTTCCATCTGTTAAAAAATACCTTCCAAAGAATTTGTTTCTTTAGTATTCCAATTGTAACTGCATGAATATTAGTGAAAGGGGGTTCAAATATAAGAAGGCACAATCCCTATTAGTTTCATCCTTCATCACAGTGGTTGTACTCCAGACATGAAGGATCATGTTGTAGAGCCAATACCACATTGTTATGATTCCACTTTTTGGGCTTCTCAAATAGATTAATCTAATGGTTATAAAGGACATCGGGACCTTCATTCTGGAGGGGGTGTAAAACCCGAGTGTATGTGGGCATTCTGGGTATGTCAGACTTGTGAAAAATTCAGAAAAGAGTTATCAAACGTTCATATCTATGAACCTTTCTAGATAGTGAAAACTTATGTTTACAAAAATGAATTCATTCCTGAATTACTGATCCAATGGAGTCCACAAACAAATTCCTTTCATTTGACTCATGGTGAAGTTGGTATTAGTCTTTGGGATGTTTACCAAATAGTTGGTATTCCTATTCTTAGGGAAATGTATGATGAATTCATCCCTCCTACTTCAACATGGGGTGATGTCACAAGAACACCACCGTTGGCCCATGAATTATTTAAGATAGAGAAGAATTTACCCAAGGATAAGAAATATATTAATACTAGAGTGTGGAAGGAAGCCTTCTTAGAACCAACAATAGAGGAAGGTCCAACCTTTGGACATCCTACTGTTTGTCCTTCTACCAATAACCGAGGTAGTTCCGGAACATATTGGCATAAACTGGAAAGAGGTTATTACAAGAACCGGGGTTATAATGTCAAACCTGACATAGTTGAAAAAGTACTCTTAGCTTCCTTTCTTGCTATGTGGCTATGTGTTTATTTTCTTCCAATCCATGAATTTGGAGGAGGTGTAAGATTAGGGACTTTCATCATTGTATCTAAATTGGTGGAAGGAAAGTGTATTGGGCTAGAAAACCATTTTTTGGCAAGAATTTACCATATCCTGCTGCATTTATACAGTGGGAAGGCTCCATTTAGGATTTTGGGGCCCTTCCAGGTGTTGTGGGGCTGGATTGAAGCACATTTTTCTTCATACTCAGTGACGAAATTATTGAGAGTTCCTAATGGTCGATTCACCCCATTTTTACAGAATGTTTCTGGTATTATGCCTCTAAACTTGAGACCTGACGAGGTACTGAAGGTTTTGAATGTCTCGCGAGAATTCAACTTCTTTCATTTTGGTAATCCACCAACTGGAACATTTATTGATGATGGTAAAGAAAATAATTATGAGACGAGATCTTATATAATGGCATTTAGAGATGGTGTATTATCAACCAAGATTGATGGTTAAATTATCTATGAGGCTTATGTCCCCTATAGGTTTGCTCGTCAGTTCAGATGTATTCAACAATCAAATACTTTCCCACCCACATATTCCAGACATGAGAAGCACCCAAGGGTATCATGAAAATTATGGATTCTAAATACTTTATAGGTATCCAAATTTTCAATTTCATTAACTCCACTAGATGCATCAGTCTGATTGGAATTTGGGTATTCCAAAGTTTGGGTTTCTTCATATCCCCAAGGGGCTCTGACAAAAGGAGTATATCGAGTGGTGGATAAAAAAACTGTTGTATGTGGAAATCATGGCAAGAAGTCCAAGCCCGAAGATGATACAGAAATTTCAGAGGTTTTAGTGCCCTCAAAACGCCTTCGCAGGAAGTATACCAGGAGGACCAAGGCAAGAGAAGAAATACCTCCAACGCCAAGGCAATCCAGTCGCCGCCATCAAACAGAAATTCATATTCCATCTGTTGAACTTTCTGAGGAAGAAAGGTGTGAAGAAGCTCTTCAATTGGAAGGTGTCAAATCTCTTCCATAGTCAACCATGCAAAAATCGAATTATGTGTGACCTTCAGCCATTCATCATTGGGATAGTGTAACTCGTGATCTTTGGGACGCCTGGGAATTTCTTTAGCATGGAATTCTAATACCAGATATTGGTGATATTAAGGAACCTTCTGATTTCAATCCAGAAAATTACTTGGATGAAGTACAGAATTATATTCCAGAATTAGAGACTTTTATATAATAAACTGATGAAAAAATCCCATCCTCTAAACGAGTATCTCATATGCTGGACTTAGGAGTCCGCGAAGGGGTAATTATCAAATCTGAGGAGGAGTGGAATTTTTATGTTAATACTGAGAATGTATTTCCCCTTTTATTTTGTCTCAACTATGCTTTATTATTTATCAACATTAATCTTGATGAAAATTTATTTCAATAGCTTGAATGTAGAGAAGTAAGATCTGGACCAATTCTTGAATTGCCTCAGTATAATCCCGCAGGTTCTCCCATTGATGCAACGAATGATCATACCATCTCTCCAAAACCTTCTATAGGAGAAATAATCATGACTGGGGTAATGGTGATAGATAATACTCAACCATTACCTTAGGTTACCCCTACTAAGAGAAGTGTTTCAATCTCTCCTCATGCTTTTGAACAGAAATGAAAAAGAGAAATGAGATTGCTTCGAAGCGTTCACCGAAATAGTAAGTATTTATACAATCCTTAGGGCATACAACTTTCTCAAGACGTTTTGGTAACAAAATTTTATCCTCTTGAAGGATCTATGTCCCTCTCCTCTCTCAAGGGATTAAGATATGATTCTTCACAACCAGAAAAATAATCCCTAGGGGAAACCCAGGTTCATGCTAACATATCTGTACTATCAAAAGATTCATCTATACCAGCTCCTGGCTCTATTGAGAGATAGGAAAGCCCTGGTAAGATTAAATACATTCCCTATTTAATTTTTCCAAGGATCCTGAAAATAATCAATACTGATATTCCTATTGCTTCATAATAAAGGAGTTAAGATCCAAGGAAATCTAAAACCAATGATGATATTAACCCAAACCTAGAAAGATTTAATGCTGGAATACCAATTGAAGAGTCAGTGGAACAAAGTTCCAGTGGATCCAATTTGGGCATCAACCAACATTTTTTGGATACCTTAAATGGTGAGGATGTTGTAACATTCCAGGTTGTATACACAGAAATGACGGACACCCTTAATACGAATATTGATATTCCAGGTTCCATCAAGGATTTTGGAGATTTTCATGATGAATTTCAAGGAAGTAAGTTTCTATTCTTGCATTTTCCATACATAAGTTTTTCATGAACTTGATTCTTTACATAAAAATTCACCTTATGCAGATTTATCTATAGAAAATGTCACAAAGGATATTTAGGAACAGGGTGTTCCACTTTATCCTTCTACTAGTGCTGAAGAAATACTTTCAGATAATCCTTCATCAGGAGATGTTCTAGAGCCTTCAAATGTCATACCTGAAAAAATCATGGAAATCCCCCCTCTCAAGAAACACCTGCTCAGAACACTAGATATGAGAATTCAGGGGATTAATCCAATCAAGTAGCTGATTTATTATTGGATAAATATAGTAAGATATCTGAGTCATATTTGTTTCCTCCATTTGAAACTAATAACGACCTTGATTTATTATTTAAGGTTATCAGCTTCTAAATCAGAGGGTGAAGCTTCTACTGCCCCAAGAGAAGCAGAACAAAACAACTCTTTAAGTGTCCTATTTCTAGAGTACATTTTACCTCATGGTAGTGAGTCAGATTCAGATTTAGAAATGCAATATCCTCTTGGAATGGAACATAAGAAGACATGGTGGCAGATTTGGAGCATAATTGCTAAAAAGACTTTAAATTAATTGTCGTCCCGTTTTTCAAAACACCTAGCATTATTCTGCATGTTGGTATTTGGTGGGTTCAATTATGGGCCGATCTACGATGCCATAAAATAGACTATTCTCTGACGAGATCAGGAGCATAAGATGAGACAAGATTTTGAAGAGGCTAAATGACTCATCAATATTAAGGGCTTTCTAGTTGTAGTGGTTGAGGTGGAGGAAAATCATAACAAGAAATCACTTGAGATTATCCAAAAAATCAAAGAATCCATGAAGGAGTTATTATATCTTCAACAGAAACTAGATGTTGTTCATAACAAGCTTGAGAAACCGAATCATACATTAGGAGAAACCCAATTAGAGGGGATAACTGCCATTTCAACCGCTAAGTAAGCACTTCATCAAGAAGAGGAGGTTGGAGTTTCTCAACTATCTCAACATTAACAGGTAGATGATAGAGTTTATGAAGCAATCCAACAAATGAAAAATCAGGTTGAGATTTTATTCTGAAACCTGATAAAGAGGCTCTATTTTGTGGATGGCCCTCTATTTTCAAATATAAATGAAAGAAATTTTGTTTTCAATCATATAAATCTTCATTCCTGTTTTTCAAGATAGCAATATAAAATGTAAATGATGATAATGAATCCTTTATATTAAACAATAATTATTTATAATATGAATAATGAAGTGATCAAAATTTTCTTATTAATCCAAGGGACCTAATGAGCATAATTTTACTTTTTCTAGGGTTATATGGATAACCCCACAAAATTTTTATCTTTTGACTCCCTTTATTTTTTTTATTTCTCAATTATACCTAAATCATACAAAAAATTTATATTTAGTGAGCTAGGACTCAACTTTTGTTTAGAGTTCCCTTTAAAGGTTCTCAATCTAATGAGTACTGAATCTTTTATTGTTGGCAGTTTAGAGTCATGCATGTTGGACTATAAAGGGATAATTTTTTTTGTTCGAAAATATATTTCAACATAAATTTTGAAATTAGATCCCAAACCAAACTCTATTGCAAATAATTTCTTTAATATTATTTAAACATTTACAAGGGGAATATTGGGCCATGATTTTTTATGTATACCAAATCTTAAAGCCTGTATCAATATAATGTGTGTTTATTTATGAACAAAGTTACCATTACATGAAAAACCTGTTATGGGGTTTTTATTATGCAGGTCCAACTAGGGAAAATACTGCATAGTCAAATAGTAGCATCATTTGACTGAAATGCCTATTATTTAGGTAACTTATGCAAGGCCGAATAAGGGCACGTGATGCATAATCAGGCAAAAGATATATTTAATAATTTTAATGTTTTTCTGTTGATAGATAGGGAAAAATAATATTTCGGTGACTTAAGACCACATTGGGTGTTTTTTCCAATGAAATCAATTTTAAGAATGAAAAATGGTTATTTTAAACCAACATTTATGCAATGAGTACATTGGTACTATGCAGTTTTAAGTCATACTATGAGGAAATTGGTACTATGCAGTTTTAAGTCATACAGTGAGGACATTGGTACTATGCAATTTTAAGTCATGCAGTGAGTACATTGATATTATGCAGTTTTAAGTCATGCAGTGAGGACATAGATACTATGCAGTTTTAAGTCATGCCCTGAGGACATTGGTACTATGTAATCTTTAGTCATGTAGTGAGGACATTGGTGTGCCTTTAATTTTAAGGTCTTTAGTTCAAAAAAAATTTATGAAACTCTCCCAATTTCTTGATAATTTGTTTGGAAATATACTATCATATTCAGGTATGAAAGGGAAAAGTGTAAACAGTGATTTGAAAAATTCTGAAACCGAGGAATGATATGGAAAACGGGCTAGAAGCATTAGAGGAAGTCTTTTCTAAGAACTAAGTTACCATTATTTGAAAACCCCGTTATGTGGGATGTATTATGCTTGGCCAAGTGGGGAATATGTTGTATTGTCAAATAGTGGCATCTTTTGACTGACAGACCTGTTATGTATGCAACTTATGCAAGGCCGCCTAAGGGAACTTGCTGCATAGTTAGGCAAAAGAGATCTAAGAAGTTTGACGTTCTATTGCTAAAAGTCGAAGAATTTTTATGGAGATTAGTATAGAGTTTATTTTATAGATTAAGGTACCAAAATATAGAAAGGGTATTTCCAATAACGATATTAAATAATCAAAGGAATAAGAATTTTACAATGGTCTGACCCAAAATGTAAAAGAAATGGTGTCTGTAGTTTTAGGTCATACAACTAGAACCAGTAATTGAAACAATATATAACATGTGTCCAAGTGATTTCAAGATTATTTCATAGTGTATCAAGCACATGATGAGGGAAATGTGCAAACCATGGTCTTGAAGACTTTAAGATTGTGAGAAGGATAATGGGACAAGTATACATGAATGACTATTTTGAAATACAGATTCTTGTATATTGTCATCAAAGATTAAAGGGGAAAAAGTTACTATAACCAAGAATGAAGTTACCATTATTTGAAAAACCTGTTATGGGGGTTTTATTATGTAGGGAAAAATGGGGAATATGATACATAGCCAAATAGTGGCATCTTTTGGCTGACATGCCCGTTATATAGGAAACTTATACAAGGCCGCATAAGGTCATGTTCTGCATTGTCAGGCGAAAGAGATCTCAGATATTGAAAACCTTGTCAACAGAAACCAAAAGAAAGATTATGAGGATCTGAAAATATTCAATATTAAGAGTGTGAAATATGGACGATGGATTATGTTCAATGTTTATGAGAAATATTTGAATGAATATTCACCATGTATTTGATGTCCTTTTCATAGATATGACCCATATGTAAAATGGATACCTTCTTTGTTTCCATTGAATGAATATGTTAATGTGCAGTATTAAGTCATTCAGTAAAGAGGTTAGTAACCCCATAAAAATTAAAGCACCTTATATAAAGAAGCCATTTACTCAATTCTTAAGCCCATGTGAGCTACGCTTGTTGTGAGAAACAAGGAGCAGTAAGAGTTTCTTTTATAATGAAAAGGTGATGCAAATGAAGAATAGGGGTATTAGATTTTCATTTAATGTAACGTCATGAGGTAAGTAAAACAATGAACTAATATTATAGGAAATACATTTTGGAACTGGATTAAGGGATAAAACCCATGTATCACTATATGTTTTGTTGGGGAAAGGATCAAGTCATACATAGTTTTTATTAAAATATTCCCTATGCAGATTTGATTTTATACAAGAAATAAAGGTGTTTTTTTATTGTGGCTAGGCCCAAGATTGGAGATCTAGGTGTATCTACGTATATCAAAAATATAGGAGAATCATGACATATGTAGTTCTTGAAACAATCATTCCTTACACTAATTTTGATATGAGGAATGGGGATTTTGATATGTTCTGAAAGAATGATAAATCTTAACACATGAAATAGTATAAGGATGAAATCATATATCTTAAGGAAATACACTATATAGATATTATTCCTATATAGGAGGAGAAAAGAAAATAAGAAAATTTTGTGATTGTGGCTGGGCCCAGAATTGGAGATTCAGGCGTCTCTACATATCTCATTGAAAATGAGAATGAAGCCATACATAGTTCTGGAAACATGGTCTCTATGCAGATCTTACTTTTACTTAGGAGAGAGAGGGACTCATGTACTACTAAGGAGTAGTGATGAAATAAATGACGTTTGATTATTGAAACTTCTAGAATCTTATAGGTAAGTACAAATAATGTCATACAGTTTAACATCATGTGACAAGGACGAAAATGCTATGCACGTTAACGTCATGCAGCATGGACGCTTATGGTTGTTATGCAGTTTAATGTCTTTCAACTATGACATGGGTTTCTGTGTAGTTTTAAGTCTTGCAGCAAAGACATTATACTGTGCAGTTTAAAAGTCTTTCAGTGAGGAATAATGTTCATAATTACACAAAGTATTTCTTCAAGAATCTCACATTGGTTGGAGATGTAATGACCTCTCCATCCATTGAGATTAAATCATAGGATCCATTAGAATAGAACTTATGTATGGAATAAGGTCCTTCTCATTTTGGTTCTTGATTTGGATGTCTCTTTCCTGGTATCATTGGAATCCTAAGAATTAATACCAATTCCCCTTGAAGAAATTAGAAAAGATGAACTTTATTATTAAAATCTCGCGCTATTCGGTTCATATAAACTTCTAGATGATGAAAAGTATGCAATCTTTTCTCATCTAATCATTCCAACTCATTAAACTATTTCTGAGATCTTTCATCTGTAGATAACTGATCACATATTTCAACTCTAAGTGAAGGAAATTGTACTTTAATTGGAAAAACCGCTTCAGTTCCATATACCAATGAATAAGGAGTTGCTTGGGTGGCAGTATAGATAGTTGTTCGATAATCACATAAAGCATTCATAAGTTTATTAGGACATGATTTCTTATCTTTATCCACCATCTCCTGAAGTATATTTGATAAGGTTTTGTTGAAAGCCTCTATCTATCCATTGGTTGCCGCATTATAGCGAGATGAATGGTTAGATTTGATATTATATTCCTAATATAACTTTTTTACTTCAACAGAACAAAAATTGGTGCCATTGTCCATCAAAAGAGTATGAGGGATGAAAAATCTGGTGATGAGATTAGTTTTGAAAAAACTAATTATGCTTTTGGATCCGACATCCTTGAGAGGTATTGCCTCATCCCACTTAGAGAAGAAATCAATAGCAGTGAGAATATACTTGAACTGCTTAGTCGTGGCTAGAGGATAAGGCCCTACTACATCCATTCCCCATGTAGAAAATGGATAGGAGTTTTTATCTATATGTAGCAAATATGGGGGTTAATGAATAAAGTTGGCATGAAATTGATAGGGATGAATTTTTTTTGTGAAGTCTATACAATCTTGTGTCATTAAAGGCCAAAAGTATCCAAGCCATCAGATCTTATCGGAGAGTCTATGCCTCGATTGGTGGGCACCACAAGCTCCTGAATGGACTACTTTCATGATAGCCACTATCTCTTATCCATCAATGAATCTGAAGAGAATTCCATTAAAGCCTCGCTTGTAAAGGGTCTTTTGGTGGTTTGAAACATCATAAAGAGTAAAATTAGCCGCTCATCGCCAGATCTACTCTTTCTCTGCACTACTTTGTGAAAGTATCCCACTTTGAAGATATTCCAAGATGGATGTTATTAAAACCATTGTATGAACATACAATTCACAAATAGGTAAAATTTAATTAATTTCCTCTCTTATGGATTGAAAAAAGGTGAAACCATGCGGAGATGGGTTATACTGAAAACTGTCTCATCCTGATTTGGATCTAACAACGCTATAGTTTCATTATCCAGTGCATCTTCTTGGGCATTTTGTGATCATGGAACATAGGAAAATGCCGTCTCTGAGGGAAATTTAGCCATTAACTATCTGATGTAATCACACAAAGGTGTCAACTTTTCTTTTCTGATAGAGTATTCCCCCATTTATTTGTTTGATCACCAATTCAGAATCACCTTTTATATTTAAATGATCCATTTTCACCTGAAGGGAAAATTCCAAACCTGCGATGAGATCTTGATACTCTGCTTCATTATTGGTACCACCTTTTGATAATAGAAAAGAATAAGGAAATACTGCCTTTTTTGGGGAAATAAAGACTATTCCTAATCCAAACTTGTTGAGTTTAGGATTTTTTTAGTCTCTTCCCTATTGGACTTCTAAAAGCACCATCAAAATACATTTACCATGATTGGGAATTATCTTTAATAGAGAAGACCTATTCATCAGGAAGTTCAGTATTAAACGATGTATCATCCGTGGATGGATGACTGGCAAGAAAATCAGCCAAATCTTGGACCTTTATTGCCTTTTGAGGCACAAACTGGATATCAATCAGTTTCAAAATAACCACCCACCATGCTAGACGTTTTGTAAGCATAGGAAGACATAGGATAAGTTTTAGCGGGTTATTACGAGATACTAATTAGACCTCATGATGTTGCAAGTAATGTCTCAATTTCTGAACAACAAAGATTAATGCCAGGTAGCACTTCTCAATACTTGAATACCGAGTTTCCGCATCAATAATAGTGAGACTGAGATAATAAAGGCAGTTTTCATTTCCCGAATCATCCTTTTGGGTGAGGAAGTCACCTAGTGATCGCTCTAAAGCTTTCATGTAGAGAATGAGTGGTCTTCCTTCAACAGGTGGCATCAATACTTATAGACTCAAGAGATACTTCTTGAGTATATCAAATGCTTCTTGCGAATCCTCATTCCTTTGATAAGTGACTCCCTTTTTCATTAATCTGGTGAAAGGTAAACATTTTCCTGCCAAATTGGTGATAAAGTTCTGAATATAGGCTAAGTTTCCTTGAATTCCTCTCAATTCATCCAAATTTTGTGGAGGTGACATACCAAGGATTTATTTTTTTCTCAGGATCAACTTTGATACCAAGATGGCATACAATGAATCCAATGAATTTTTCTTGAAGTTACCCCGAAAGCACATTTTAAGGGGTTCATCTTCAAATTATGTTGCTGATGTTTTCAAAATATGGTTTCCAAATCAGCCAAGTGATTAGAACATTGTTTGGATTTGACTACCAAATCATCCACGTAACATTCAACAAATTTCCATAATAAGGGCTTGAAGATATGGTGCATGTCACGTTGGTATGTCACGCCTGCATTATTTAAGCCAAATGAAATTACCTAATAACAAAAAAAACCTTAAGGATCCCTAAAGTCTGTAGATTCTTCATCCTCTAGGGCCATTCGAATTTGATTATACACAGAATATTAATCCATGAAGGAAAGTGCTTCGTGGCCAGCCATTGCATCAATTAGAAGTTATGTAATCGGGACTGGAAAATCATCTTCAGGACAATGCCAGTTAAGATCTCTAAAATCAATGCAATATCTAATTTTCACGTTTTTCTTTTTCACTGGGACAATATTGGCTATCCATTTGGGATACTGAACTTCCCTGACAAAGATAGCCTTTATAAGCCTATGAAATTCAACTTCAACTTTAGAGGCATGAGTTGGGTGTGTTCTCCTTGCTGTATGCTTGAACCCAAGTTGTTCTTCTAGAAAACCCAAATGATTGGTGGCTACATCAGGATTAAGACCTAACATTTCCATATAATTCCAAGAAAATATATCTCGGTTTTGAATTATAAAGGAAGTATAAACCTCTTTCTTCTCAGAGGTCAAGGCCACACTAATTAAGGTGGGGTGTGGATCTTCTCTGGTACCCAGATTTATTTTTCTGAGTTCATCCACAGTGGTAGAAACACCTTCTTTAAATGTTGGAGGATAATCCATGAGATCTTCCTCTTCTTCTTCATTATGTGTTACTTTTTCTATTTCCATTTGCATGATAGATGACAAGGAAAAACTCCCATAGTTAGGGGAGGAATCAGTATTTGAACATCTTAAAAAAGAAGCCACCATATCTGATCGTACTAATGACGAAGGGTCATCTTATGGTAAGGAGGGATTAATGGATTGAGAATCAACATCTTTGTCATCCACTAATATTGCTACAATTTCTTCTATTCCTAATAAAGAAGTAGAGGCTCGTTGTATTTCAGCAGATGAAATAAAAAAATATCCATTCAAGATTCCATCATTTCATGGTACATCAATAATTTTTCCCATGTTATCAGGCTCAATTGCCGTAATTGACATTATGGGAATTATTGGATGAGTGCATGGATTTGGCTTTACCCTGTCTACTTGATTGATGGGTAGAACATAATCTGTACTCAAATTCATGAATGGATTTGCTGGAATATTTTGCAGTCCATTTAGGGAATTAACTCTGGTTATCTCTTTGGTCATGGACTTCATTCCTTTTGTGTGATAAAACTCTACCTCAATATATTGAGATTCATATGTTTTGAATGGAGCCTTGTCACCATACAATGTTCCGATTTGAACATTGAAATAGTATTTTATACATTGGTTGTATGATGAAGGTATGGATTCATGTTGATGCAACCAAGTCCTTCTAAGCAGAATATTGAAGGTTGTGTCCGACGAACAACCATGAAATATGAATTAGACACAAGATCTCCAAACTGAGTTCTGAGTGTAATTTCACCCAGAGGTTCTTGTTCATTTTTGTCATATCCTTGCAACAATAAAGTTGAAGGAGATAAGTCAGATTCAGTCAGGCCCAATCAATGAAGTGTATGAATGGGAATGAGGTTGACCCCGAGTCCATTATCAATGAAGACTCGTCAGATATCCATGTCATTGACCTTGCCAGAAAAATAAAAAATTCTGATGTTTCGATGAACCACATGGTCTTCATCTTCATCTGTAAAAGATATGATTGCATGAAATTTTACAGAATCATTCTCTATACAATAAACCTAAGCAGCGACAACTCCATTTTCAAATTCTTGAGGAATTAACAAGGCCATGATGAGTTCTTCTCAAATATATTTAGATAGATTCAAAGCATCCATAATTGATAACTTAGATAGTACTTGGGCCAATTGTTTCAAGAAAACAAACTTTTGATCCAAAGGTCTGTGTTTCCCAGCATGAAGATGTGGTTTTTCAGGTTCTTTTGATGTTTATGCTTCTGTTATAGATGTATTCTATGTTGAAACAAAAGTGGGAAATACGACTGACTTCGGAATATTAGACTGACTAAGTCTATTCATCTGCTGAGGAGAGGATGGTGTATCTTCTAATCAGTCCTCCAGAATTATTGTGCCAGAACTAGACTTATTTTTCATAAAAGAAATTTTTTGATCTTTTTGAGCTTGCAAAAGGGTTCTTCCATGAGTTTATGCCACATATATGTTTTGATCAGGGGTAGAGTTAAAATGATGGTTTCTGGAATTCCCACGTCTTCCCCTGTATCCACGACCATGGCCACTTCCTCTAGTCCCCCAATTAGGCACAAGGAATTATGTCTTAATACAATTAGAACCACCATTGGCATAAGGATCTGTTAAATGGATAACATTAATATAACCAAAGATCAATTCTTCATCAAATGAATATTCTTCCCAACAAATTACTTCTGGTTTTACCAATTGGTGGGGCGGTGCCTGTGATTTTGAAACAGATGGCATGAAATATGCTTGGGTTAAGGACAACTTTAGACTAGATGTGAGCTCGTATTCTTCTGGCTACTCTTTATCCTTATGACCACCTTGTTTCTTTAAGGAATGAACCTTTGATGAAGTTGGTTTTGTTGTGGCAGGAGTGGTAGAAGACATAATTGGTTGTATCAACTGTGTTCATAAAATATCATGAGTTCGGTTGATCGTTTTCTGGATCATCCAATCATCATATTTTTTCACATTTTTACCTTTAACTTCTTTCCATTCCCCCTCTTCCTCTGGATTAGTGGCATTAACACATGCTACTTGAGTTGATGAAAATTTCAATTTCACTTGTCCAGAGTCTACCATATTTTTCAAAATGTCTTTGAAAAAAAAGCACTCCTGAATGGGGTGTCCCAACATCTGATAAAAGGGACAATAATTCGGACGATCTTCATCTCCATATTTATTTGTCTTCTTTGGCCTTGGAAACTAAACCAAATTGTTTTCTATGGCTGAGATGAAGTAACCAGGAACTTTCTCATTCTAGAAAGAATATATTTTATTATCTAATTCCTCAAACTATTTCCACCTTTGATCTCTTTGATCATCTTGACGTGGTGGTTTTTTATGCTGAGGCGCGGGAAGTGGATTCCTTCGGTATGATGAAGGTCTTGAGGTAGAATCAGTTACAGGTGCTTGTTTGAGTGTTGTTGTAGCATATTGTGCCTTTCCAATTTTCCTTCCTAGAACTCATGGAATTACACGAGTTTTAGCCCCAATATCTATAATAGAGTCTTCTATCTACTGAGTGATTGAAGTAAGGTATCGAAACCCTCCTGTGTATTTCACAGGGATCAATGGTGTGTGTAATTCATCACGTAGATTTGACACAATGATTGGCAGCAACTCTTCTTGAGGGAGTTCTAAACTTAAAGAATATGTTAATCCCTTCCAGCGAGTAATGGAATCTGAAAATATTTCATTTTTCATTTGTTTACAATTGGTAAGATAAAAAACTGTCGTCTTTGGAAATTTTGAGCTAACTTGAAGAAGGAATTTCTGATGGAGATCTTCCCACCTAGTAATTGATCGAGATTGAAAGATTGTATACCAGACAAAAGCTAGTCCTTGTAATGACTGTACAAAACACCTGAGTTTAACTACTTCCTGTTGTTGAGTAGTTCCCATCATAGGATCATAATGAGAACCAAAATGTGTTCAGTGTTGTTACGGATCTCCCGAACCATTAAAAGTTGAGAATGTGGTATTTTCAAAATTTGATGTGGGAGGAATTGCATCCACCCATTCATGGTAATCTCCCTTTTCTGGTTGAACTGGTTCAAGTCGTTCCTCTATAGCTTCCAATAAAGTCGTTAATACCTCAATTGTGTTAATAATCATTTGGGGAATATCTGGATGAGCTGGATTCTATGCAGGGAATGCCACTGGAACTTGAGTTGGTGCAATAACCGGTAAAACCACTGTTGGTGGTTCTGATATCTTTCTTGGATATCCCACTGAAATAGGTCTATCAGGATGTACATGATCCTTTTTTATTGTGTACCCAACAGAGGGAATTAATTATCTACCTTTGTAGTTATTATAAATCCCTTTTGCTGAGGAGCTATTACAGGATTTTCATGTTGAGAAATTTCATGGGGATACCGTCTAGCAGGAATGCTACTTAGAAGTAACTCTGTGTTGAGTCTTTTCCACTCCTTTATTTCCTCTTCTTGTTGTGCAAGTATCTCTTCAAGTGAAAGATATTGACCTTCTCCAGTGGAAAAGTGATATGCAATCTGACTTTTTTCTTTTCCCCTTGTTGGATTCCTTTAGGAGAGGGTGGAGTAGGTTATTTGAAGGCATATCTTGATTCTGGGTAAGCCTTTAATTTTGGGAAAGCACACCTTCTTCATTTTCCTCAGCATGTACCACATTGTGGACAATAAATTCATCTTCTGATTCCCCTGAACTAGACTTATTTTTTGGAGGATCTTCTGCAATGCTATTGATAATATTCACTGATTCATAATGCATTAATGGCATTCTGTCAGTGTTTATGGTTGATCATCTCCCTTTTTGTCCTTCAAGAAACTATGTTCTCCTATATGAATAATTCCCTGGAACTGTTTGGAAAATAGTATTATTAAGGGAATCATTGGATAGTTGAGCTATATGCTTTCCTTGCGGCTTCTTCCCTAATCAGGAGAAAACTGACTTCTGTTGAGGAGGGGATTGAAGATCTGAAATAGCCCCATCCTTACAGGCTGGGGTTGATCATGTTCTTTTTCTTCAAATCTTTGAACATTGTTTAATGAATTTGAAGGTTGCATTAAATGAGCCCACAGCCTGGAAATCTGGGGTGATTCTTGAACTACTACAGTTGAAATTCATGCAACTTCTCTTCTGATTTTGCGGATTTTGGTTCAGTCATTAGCTGGATTTATCATACGACGATTACCTAAATCACCTGTTTCAGAATATCATTGTGCTATTTCAGACATTTTCATCCTCTGACACCTGACATCCTCTAAACAGGACGCCTGCTCAAGATTCTCAGAGGCCTGAGTAGAGGTAGTTCAACAATTTCTTTTCATTGGTACTGATTCTGATGAGAACTTATTAAGGCATGTTCTTGAGTGTACATTTGATTACACACATAACCTATTGACTATGACCGGCCATGGGAAATAACATTGCATGATACCACTTGGGGAAGACTTTTCTGATTTTGAAGTGTATTGAAATGCAATGCTCCATATTCACCACATCCTCTAATGAAAAAATTAGATGGGGAATCAGAAATTAATTGGTGTAGCATCTTCAGAGCATTGGGACATGCGTGCTGAAGGGTTCTATGTTGTTTTTCAACCCTTGGATGTTGGGAAACTGAGAGAGATGTCAAGTCAATTTGATGTTTTTACCCTTCTATTACCTTTATATGATTTTGATATTTATCATATGGTAATAATTTAGTATTCAAATGATGAAGAGTTTTCTATAAGTTGAGAAGAATGTCATGTATAAAATCTTTTGTCATCAATTTGGGAATATCAAATTGAGAATTTACTGAAGGCCAGAACATGACTGGTATTCCTCCTTTAGCTAATTGTTTCTTCATGTTTAACACGTTATGATAATTTTCTACTAGAGGTTTCTACACCTGGTTTGACCAAAGTGGATGCTCTGTATTATAGGATAAATGACCCAAGGGAGGTTCAGAGAATGACCGTTCCCTTAATATTTCTTCTAATTGAGAAAGTGTTTCACCCGTAAATGACAAGGCATCATACATGACTGACCTTGTGTTTATAAGTTCCTCATGATAGGAGGGATTTTTTGTTGCAACATTGTCAATTATAGAATTGTTTTGACAATGAGAAATACTATTGCGGAGAGGGCCTTCATAGAGAATGCCATCATGGGGAGGATCACCACAATGGATTACAACAAGGGATAAATCTTTTTTCTCCTTGGACTTCTGGTCACACTGAGGGTTACCGTGGATCTCATACAAAGATAGATACTCAAGATTGACTGAATTTTCATGAATCAAGTCTTTGTGATGAAGTGTTCGGTGAGAAACTTCAGGATTACAACTACCTCTCCCAAAATTTGGTAATGAGAGGGAAGGATCTTGAGAAACAATAGATAAATGTATGAGGGCTTCAAGAACTCTAGCATTAAGAGGAGCTAAATTATAGCTTGACACTTTATTTTCCAATGGTATTTGGTGATATTTCTTCATGTATATTACCTTATACTTATTTGGGGCCACTTTTTGAGAAAAGTGGTTATCATGGGTAGGTATATGTGCCTTCCTTGGATTAGTTATCGAAACAGACAGGTTACCTTCAATTGGAAAGGGTGTACGTTCCCAATCTTGTTGTTCGTATGAAATGGGGGAGTATGCCCCATGACCCTCTAGGACTAGAAAAGATGTTTGAATCTACTCTGGGATGGCATTCTGATGTGTTATCTCATGTGTGGGGATAGATTTATGTGTTTTTTTTTCAGATACTACTGAAGTAGTTGTTAAAATATCCTGGCATGCTTCCAGAATTTGGGCAGGGATTTGCATCTTCCCTTTCACCATCGATAAGATGTATTTGGTGACTTCAGCATCTGGAATAGGAATATACGTCCATTACATATTTGGAGTCAGTGTATATGCCTTCTCATATTCTTCTTTTCCTATTAATGGATATTGACAGTACTCATGCATAGGGGTAGAGAGTTGGGTCTACCCCAAATTTGTCGTCAGAGCTTTCTAACTGACTTCTCTGAGTGCTACCAAATGAGACTGTTGAAAAGATTTATGAAAATTTTTATGTTTATGTGCCTATGGGATATTCTCCGTCAAGTATGGTTTATGGGTTTCGTACAATACTGGTAGATGAGACTGCTGACAGAATTGGTGATTGTAAACAGGTGTATGTTCCTGTTTACCAGTTTCCACCATATTAGATTAGTGAGTCTCTTTAAATGTAGTCAGACGAGCCTTCTCACTGGATGATAACTTGAAAACAGGTGTATTTTTCTATTCATGGTACTCCACGAGGTTTATCTGATGGGATTGGTGGGTTGCTATCAGACGAGACTGTCGAGTAACAATATTATGACGAACGGGTGTATGTGTCTGTTCATTTTTTTCCATTAAGTTTGATCGATGGACTTCTCTGGTGGAGGTAGAGGTGAGAACTTGCTTCCTGTTAACTAGAAGTTGTCCCTGGTGGTTCTTCTTGCATGTCTGGGTCTGAGAGAACTGGGCCAAACATTCAGAGGTAACACCCCCATCATGTTGGGGATACACTACCACATGATTCTGGCGGCGAATTCTGCTGGGAGTCCTCAAGAAGGACTCATGTATTTTTGAATTGAGGCCTTCAATGACCTCTTGATCCACCTACCTATAGTATGGGAGTAATTTTTTGTTGTGTTTCAGGGATAAAGACTCAAAATGGTTGGAGATGGTGGTTGGCACCATTTTCTTCTTGATCAGTGGTCATTGTTGGCCAGATCATCGAGGATTATTGTTGAACTGGAGGGCCTATCGAGCAGCCTCCAAAGTCGGGATTGTACCATTCTAGTGATATTCCTTTATCAGCACATTAGAGACCCAGCATTGAAGATGCTGAGTTGGTGATAACATCCTTCCCATGGATGGAGATCCATCATGAGACGCAGTCGGGAAGTTCACAGTTGTTGTGTTAGAGAAATCCATTCTTTGGTTCGAAGGGAGTTCTGTGGAAAATAGAGAACACTGACAAACTGTATTAGAAAAAAATATTTTTAGATGGATACATGTGTGATTAATTCCTTTTTCTGGCCTTCCTTTATCAATTTATAGGGTCCTAACATGTGGGAAACATTATTAACTTGGTTAAGGATTCACATCGGGTTCACCATTTTTTGTTTCGTAGATCCTTGAAATGTGTGTTCTAGATTTAAGAATCATTGTTTCAAGGTGGTTACCATTGGATTTTTTCATTTAATCGGAAACTTCCAACAGTTCTTTATCCAAATAGGATATTCTTTCCAAAGGCAGGCATTCATTATGTTCTGAACATTACGGTACTTAAGAACGTGCATTGGTCGAGAGGATGGGAGGTCAGACTCATCACACCCTTTTGGGGGGAATTATTGTATACTCCAAGACTCTCTTTGTAAAATTAAAATATTTTTTATGAATCCTTATTAATTCACCAAGTATATCATAAGTATCCCTTGGAATTTACAATCACTTATTTAACATGTGTAATGTTTTGAATCATCTGCATGCATTCAAGGTTCTTCGTCAATGGAAGCATCTGTATGTATTCGAGGTTTTCCATCAATGGTATACTCTAATATAATGATTAGAGATTATTTTAATCATTGTTATGATGAAATTGGTTTTTAATCCACTCAGTGGGGCACTTTGGAATTTATTGTCATCCAGGGAGATGAAGGTTTGTTTTAATCTTGGGATCGTACTCATAAAATGAACTACCTACGTATCCTTGTGAAAGGAATCATAACCCTCGTAGTTCAGTTCCGCTTAATAGGACACATCATACTATTTCTAAGGTCATGTGATAAGGACCCATAAGTGGAAGGTTATTAGTTGAAACTTAGTGTGGGACTTATGCTGAAGCAGTACAAGGAACTTGGAAAGGATATGAGTTTCCAAGTAGGATCAGACCCTATTGGGAATATGGCCCAAAGAGAACAGGGTTGATTTGAAGTGTTGGGTTTGAACCTTAACGAGGCTTCCTATGTATCCCATATTAATGGGAATAAAATCCCACGTTGTTCGATGAATCTGATAGGAGAGTATAGTCCTTTAAGAAAGATGAGTTTGGGATTACTTCCTGAAAAAGGATTCCTTGATGATTTGAGGATTGAATTTGGGACTTATTTCCTAAAGAGGATTCCCAAATTGGGGGAATTAGGATTGGATTTATGAGGAGGATATCCCGTGACCTCGAGCCATGAAAGAGTTTCCTACATATCCTAGTTTGAACAGGAATCAGAGTTCTCTTAGTTCATTTTTCAAGTGTTTGTGCGCAAGTTATAACCACCACGTATCTCTAATCCCACGTGAGTCTTGATTGGTGTGAGAAACAATAGGATGTGAAAGATTCAACAAAGGCATTCACACTTAAATTTTTTTCCTCCATGCTGATGGAAGAGGGTGCGTCGACTGTAGAAGAGGGAGAGGCGACGAACCTTCCCTCTATTCTATTTACAATGGACAAGGGTCTAATGTAAGGAAGAAGGGGTGAATGTGAGGATATTATACCAGGATGGCTTCCATAAAATTGGTTCCCATATGGGAGGGAGACTTCTCCTATACTTGTGTGGAATGGCAAGTGCAATGTGTACCTTCCCTACTGGAGAAATGAGGTCATGGGTCACCTCTTTGAAAAGGGTGAGGCTGGTAACCAAACATCCTCCAAACTGAGAACTTCCCGACACTATTTCTGGGAGAAAATTCCATGTGACTGTGGATATAAAAAACCCCAAACATCCCATGAATCATAATACCATTGTATAACGAATGTGGGAAACTTATGACTTCGGAAATACAAACCCAAATTAGAGACATGATGATGTTCCTTACCCAAAGGACTGAGAAGTCAGGAGGTTTTGGGGGAGGCTTCAACTTATCCCCTTTCAGATAAGGGAACCAAGGAAAAAGATACCCTGCCATAGATGGATTTAAAGAAGGGTACCTGAGCTGGCTGTATAGATACTTCGCGCAAGTATGCCGTGTAGGTACCCCATGTTGCCCTATCGCGCAGGTGTGGCATGCAGATATACTACGTAGTTTCAGCGCCCAGATACACCACATAGGTATGGATGAGGACTGAAAAAATGGAAATAACTTCAAAACAAGCCTATCCCTTTTAATTATTCCTTCTTTTTTAGTTTAGATAACTACCTGAGACAATTTGAAAGATCTAGGAAAAAGAGCTATGCAATGGGATCTTTAGAGAGTCTTTCACTTTTTTTAGTTTTAAAATGGGGAGCCCAAGGGTCCTATTTATAGGCATAGATGGGGCCTGGCCGAAGAAAATTTGCCTATGAAGGTATTCCGTGTAGATCCACCACGCAGGTTATCCGCATAGGGGAATCACAAATCTTCTAGCGCGTATCTTGGCTGCGTAGCCTGTTCGTGAAGCTCGGTCGCGTAGCTCTCTTGCGAAGCTCGGCCGCGTAACACGTTCGTGAAGCTGCTGGATGTTACTACATCGTGTAGACTTTGGGTGTATTTGTTTGATATTTTACCATGTACTCTTTGAATATTTCGTTGAGATTTAAAATATCCAAAGTTTTGTCGATCTTTTGGGTTCCTTTCTTAAGTAGTGTCAACAGTCTTCCACCATCTAGTAAAAACGATGGAAAAAGGAGTTACCAATTCCACCCCTTCTTGTGGTTTGCACCCTCTGAGACAAAGGAACGTTATGAGGTCAGACTAGGGCTCCCTTCGTGTCAATATTCACCAGGAAACCTAAAGAATACTGCAGAATGGAAGGAGAATGTCTAAAACACAGTGTAGAAATCCTTTTTAACATTTTTCACTGGGTACACCACTCCCAATGCGATATTCCTCAGTGAAAGTGGTAAACATAAACCCCACGGATCACATAATAAATGATGAATATGGAGTATATGCAAAGGAAGATGGTTCTCTCCCAGATTCATCCCACACAGAGCTTGAGGGAGTGCATACACGGAATCAGAGACTGATCCTAAATTTGGGCGCCCCTTCAACTGACTTGTCTCTACCTCCCCCATGAAACTACAAAAAAGGAGAAAAACAAATCCATGTTTCTCCATGAACTGCCTCCACCTCCCTATAATAATTCATCCCTCACCCTTGAGAAAAGTTTCGCTAGGTCGGAGGCAAAAATGAAAGATCTCAGGTGAATTAATGTCAAGATATGTCAAGGGAGTTACCTCACTGGATGTGTTTCCCACATGGAACGTCAGCAGGTTCTCCCAGAAGATGTGGCCATGCCACAGACACTCATTCTGGTCAATGAATCTAATCTTAGAGGACCATTAAACTCATCCCCATAAGGACATCAAGAACTCCACTACTGGTAAACCGGCTAAAACATATCCAGGTAAACCCTCAAATGATACCTCTGGTTGGGTATCAACCCCAAATTATAGTAGTACCAACACACCCAGTCCTGGAAACTGTCTCCCTAGCTCAAGCTGAAGTCTGAAAAGACATGAATAAAGGGCTCTTAAACACCATCGATCATCTAATAGCTCGACTAATCCATGGTGTGGAGGTGTGCTCCGATACGACCAGAGTGCAAACCCTACCCTGAGTGGGTGAGTAATGGTCCACCACCATCATTCTTTGTGAACCCCATATTCCCAATATTCAATGGATTAGGGGACCTAGAATATAATTTTATGCACTATGCCTCTTATTGTGATCCCATAATGGTCACTCTAGAGTAGCAATAATCCATAAAACACATGTGCTTTGTACGAACCCTGCAGTTCTCAACTTTCGTATGGTATACTAGCCTACCGACCAATTCAATTACCGGCTATGAGGACCTCTGGTGACAGTTTCTCTTCCAGTTTAGTTTGATGTTTCCCTAGAAGATGATCAATGACCTCATGATCTGCAAACAACATGAGAAAGAAAGAGTATCAGACATCATTTCCAGATGGAAGGGCCTGACATATTCACTAAACTGGAAACTCTCCTAGGATGAGATGCCCTCCATGTGCATCGATAACCTTCAAGATGAATTGCGAACGCCACTCATCTTGGTGAAGTACACCAGTGTATTTATAGACTTCTCTAGCATTTCCCAAAGGATAGAAGAATCTTTGCAACAGACCAACCTCATGTCCTGAATGGTCCCATCATCCCCAGGGAATAGAACAGGAAAAGCTGAAGCGGCTTTTGTCATGCTTAAACCACCCCCGACACCAGCTCCAGTTTCGAGGCCCCTGCCGAATCGTGCGGGACCCCCTGGATGCCAACAACCAACAACCATACCCACCTCAAAAAGATGAGTGATGAGGTTCTAAAAGAAATCAATTCAAAGAATGAATAAATAACGATTATTTGTTCTAAGATGACCGGGTCCGCGTCTATTTCATTGCCACCATGAATTACAATTTTCACCAGCTTCCAAGTCCAAAGAGAACCGATGAAGTAGGTCTCGACGACCATTCAAATTATTGTCTGTATCACCGAATACTGGGATATACCATCTAGGATATCATTGTTTTCAAGGATCTCCTCCAAAAGATGGTGTATTCTAGGAATGTCAAGTCGGGCCCACTGCCAGCATAGGCGGGGTATGTTTCCACCTCTGAATCAAGAGAGGAAGAGGAATGGAAAACAATCACTATAAAGAAGAAGAAATTTTTTTACAACTAGATGAACTGAAATACCATCAACCAAGTCCATGGAATCCTCCAAGGATAGTTGAAACAACAAATTGTTCCCCCAAAAGCTCCTAATACAGTACATCAATCCTTCTCAACATCATGGTCCTGTAAAGCCTAGAAGGGAAGAAATAAAGAGAAAGAAGATGAACTGACACCAAATCCTAAGTCAGTGTTGACTCGTTCGGACTTAATGAAAAATGTCTTCGCACAACAGGCACTGCCCCGCCAAATGGCACAACGGGCACCACCACTCAAAAGAGTACAACATGCACCACCCCACCAAATGGTGCCATCAAATGGATACAGTCAGATAGAAATGTTGTCGGACCAAGAATTCATCTTCTTCTCCATTAACGTCATTCACTTGATGGACCCCTTCTCTGATGAAGAATATGGCCACGAACCTGAATTCACCATGCCCAACTAGAGAGCCCGAGGAATAGGCCATTGAGGCCAGATGATTCCTGGGAGGTATGATCATTGTAGGAGTCAAATTCTCAGCCACACCATAAGTCAAACTGTTTATATTCTGGAAACATCCTGAAGGACCCTCTGACAGACACAACAAGAACCAGAATGCTCCTTCTCCCCCATAAAAGAAATCCAATCCCAATTATCTTAGAATTTCAATCACAGGGAGAACAAATACAAAATCACCCAAGGAATATAGGAAGACCAGTTCATCCAAATTTGGAATGGACTATGACACTATCGTCCCCTACTACAGAGGCCGAACCATCGGCGTCCAATGCTCAAACCCCTATAGTGTCTGTAAGAGAGTGACCCCAAGCTGGGAAGTGTCGGTCTTTAAAGAAAAAATATGTTATTCTGAATTAGCTGGCTTCAATACTAGAAAATATGTCAATCCTGGATGCGTTGAGCCTATCCAAATATCTTATGGAGGCACTCATCAAATCCTTACTAAGTCCCTAGGATTTTGAGGCCAAAGTAGCTACGATCGATGTATACCAGACAGAGACTATACCCAAAGAATCTCAAGTTGTCATCTCTTTCACAGATCAGGATGAAGACACCATCATGTAGGGGAACATAAAACCCTTATATGTGTCTAAAAAAATAAACGGAATTGATGTTAGGAGGATCTTCATTGAAAATGGATCTAGAGTTAACCTCCTCCCACTATGAACTCTTCATTGGTTGGGGTTAGATGAAGACAGCCTAACACCCTACAATACAACTCTAATGGGATAAAACAAACTTGAGTATAAACCATTGGGGAAAATAAAGTTTAAAACATGGCTCTAAGATCTCATATCAGACTCTGAGTTCCTGGTGGTGTGAAAAAGTACGGCCTTCAACATCCTATTAGGGAGGACCTGGCTATACCAGCACGCTGTAATTCCTACCCCATACCATCCGTGTATCAAATATTTTAGTAATGGGAAATGTGGGATGTTGCATGCTAATAAATCCCCATTTGACTTTTTTGAATCGCATTGTATCGGCATAGGGTTCTATGAGTTAGAAGAAAAACATATTTTGGCCAACGACATTGATTGAATCAATGCCTTGAATAGATTGGAGATGTCTCTCTCTGACCCCCTCCAACAACTTGGGGAAGATTATGTACTACCCATCAACCAAGTTGAATGCATAAATGAAAGATCAGATGTAGACTCCGTGGTCTGCATGGTCTCTATTATGACCACCATGTTCAAAGACATAGAAAAGAGGGAAGACTCCCATTTTTTCAGGAAAAAACCCTATCAAAGATGATCCCAGACCATCTTGGGGACATCAAACTACCCTTGCCTCACTAACTATGGAAAAAGATGATTTCTCTTACAACATAAAAATGTTCATCTCAAAAATCCTTTCTCCATTAGAAGAGGAAGATGATTAAGATGGTGAAGATGATGAAGAAGAAGAAGAAGAGGGAGAATACCTCAAATATTCCCCTCCTTCACTTAGAGAAGGTGTCTCCACAATAATCAATAAACTTAAGAAGATAAATATGGGCACCAAAGATGACACCTATCCCACTTTGATCAGTGTGAAAATGCCTATCAAGGAAAATGATGCATACACCTCCTTCCTAAAGAAGAATTGATATGTGTTTCCATAGAATTACACAGAGATTCTAGTCCTTGATTATAAAGATTCCACCCATCATTTGGGCTTACCAAAAGATCACTAGGTCTATAAAAAGGAATCCATAAGGACCCACACAACAAATGCTACCAAAATAGAGGCTGAAGTTGACAATCTAATCAAAGACAACATCATATAAGAGGTCCAATATTCGGTCTGGATGACGAACATAGTCCATGTCAAAAAGAATAATGGGAAGATTAGAATTTTCATTGAATTTAGGGACCTTAATCAGCAATGCCCAAAATATGAATTACTAGTCCCGATCATAGAATTGTTAATCGATGGAAAAGTTGGATATGAAGCCCTCTCTTTCACGGATGACTATTCTAGATACAACCAAATCCAGATGGCCCCAGGAGATGAAGAATCTACTACATTTAGTTACCCTCAAGGAGTGTTCTATTATAAAGTGATGACCATTTGGTCTAAAGAATTTCGACACCACATCTTAGCGCACCATGCATCCCAACTTCAAGCCCTTATTAGGAAAATTCATCGAGTGTTATGTTGATGACCTGGTGGTTAAATCATGACAACGCTCGAACCACCTGGATGATGTTGAAACTACCTTTAACAAATTGTGATATCATATTTTAAAGATCAATCCCCTGATGTGAACCTTTGGTGTTACCTCAGGAAAATTCCTCATCTTCATCATATGCCATATCGACATCGAAGTCAACCCCGAGAAGATAAAAGGATTACATGGAATGTTCCCACCTCGCAACATCAACGAGTTGAGAGGTATCACGGGGCACCTCACTAACATTCAGAGCTTCATAGCCAACCTAGTAGGTAAATGTTTACCTTTAACCAGGATCATGAACAAAGGAGTTACATATGAGTGGGATAATGATTTCCAATAAGAGTTCGACAATCTTAAAATATACCTCATAAGCCTACTAATGTTCATGCCACCGGTAAAGGGGAGACCAGCCATTTTATACGTAACTTCTTTGAAATGGTCATTACGTGCCTTCCTCACGCAGAAGAATGATGTAGATAGTGAGAACAACCAATACTACATTAGACAGAAAATGATCGATGTTGAAATTCAATATTCAAATATTGAAAAGAACTACCTAGCCCTAATCTTCATAGTTCAGAAGCTCAGAAATTACCTAAAGCATCATGAGGTTCACCTAGTCTCCCGCTACAACCCTCTCAAATATATACTCAATCATCCCATGCTAAAAGGGTACCTATCACAATGGTTAGTCATCCTACAACAATTTACATATGATATGTGCCCCATAAGGACATAAAATGATAGCCGTTAGTAGACTTCCTAGCCAAGAACGTCTCAAAAGATACAACATCGTTGGATGTCGAACTTCCAGATGAATAAGTGTTTTATGTTCAAGAAAACCCCCAGGAACGGGAGATGTACTTCGACGGTGCTTCCTGAATCATGATAGGTAAAAGGATAGAGGATACCAATCTCAACAAATTAGGGCTTGGATTTATACTTATATCTCCCAAAAAATCCATCATTCCTTACTCTTTCCTGTTTTTTAAAAGATACACAAACAATGAAGCAGGGTATCATGCCCTCATTATAGGCCTAGAATTGGCTCTTCAAGTGCTAACCAAACACCTAAAAATAATGTTTGATTCAGAGCTAGGTATCAAACAGGTCAATAGTGACTATGCTATCAAGAAAGAAGTATTGGTTTCTTTGATAAACCATGTTCAAGTAGTGATGGTAGAATTCCCATCAGAACCAACATTGACTTATATCCCCTGGTTACAAAATTCTCAAGCCGAAAGTTTGAAAAATGTAGCCACAACCTTGTCCAATCCGGATTAGGATGAAACAATCATTAGCATTTCTCACTTTCAGATGGTCTTTCTGTTCATATGGAGAAATACAGAGGAAATTGATGAAATTATTTTTTTTCTAAGACTTATGGTCATACCACCAATTGGATTTATTCCACTGAAAGTTACCTTCGGAATGGAGAACTCCCACCAGATAGGGATGAAAGGGATTAGGTCTGAAGATGGGAAGTAAAAATTGTCTTATACAATGGGATAAACCAAGAAAAGGTCCTCTAAAAACGAGTCCTTGATAGAGTCCATGTTAGGTTCATTGATGGAGAAGAAACAACTGCTACCATGAAAGAGGTGCATGTCGGATCTTGTGGAGCACACTAATCAGCAACTAAGATCTCTCACCAAATCCATAGGCTTGGGTATTACTGGCCCACCATGATATAGGATTATTCCATATTTATCAAGAAGTTCCATTCCATCCAAGTTCACATTCATGATAATTTCATACACCAAACCCCATAGTTACTTCATACAGCTAAGTACTCCTGGCCATTCTTCACTTGGGGGATGGATGTTATGGGACCATATCCTCTAGCCATAGCCAAAAAATTCAAGTTCATACTCACAGTGACTGAATTCTTTTCCAAATGGGCTGAAGCTCTAACCCTTAAAAATTTTGAGGTGAAAACATCATCATCTTTGTGAAGGCCAACATCATCACTAGATTTGGTGTCCATCATACAATACTGAAAGAAAATGGTACCAACTTTTTCTTTGTTGATCTGGAAAAGTTTTACCAAGAGTATGGAATCCATGTGAACCGAGCATCCGCTACCACATGGCATCCAATGGTCAGATATAGGCTTTCAAAAATACTTTGTCCAACATACTTAAAAATATGGTTGATAAGGATACAAAATCATGGCCAGAAAAGCTCCTTCATGCTTTATAGGCTTACCGGACCATGACCCGCACAAACACCTAGGAAACCCCATACTCACTAGTATAAAGGGAAGAGGAAGTGTTACCTATCGAAATCCAAGTTCCATCACTTAGTGTGGACATTTGTGATCAATTTTTCATGTATGGGAAATCCCATAGATGGTTTGATGAGTTGGAATAGCTAGATGGGAAAAGGATGCATACACTGCACCATTTGGAAATATACCAAATTCAGATTGCACGAGCCTTAGACAAAAAGGTTCGCCATCGATCTTTTCTTGAAGGAGAAATGGTGTTAGTACTTAGAAGCCGGATGATACTTCAGAAGAAGACCCCAAAGCTTGAAAAAAAGTGTGAAAGACCATGTGTTATACATAGGATCTATTCCAATTGATCATATACCATGATATCAATGGACAGACAGATCATCACGACTCCTACAAATGTGAAGTTCTTGGAGAAATACTTCACATGACCCAATGTTATGGTCCAAATTCTACGACCGTAAACTACGAGTCATTAAAATAGACCCCAATATCATGGTCGAAACTCTATGACCTTAAACTATGAGTTAAAAAAAATATCCCCCATGTTATGGTCCAAACTCTATGACCCCAAACTATGAGTCATAATAATTCCCCACAATGATAAGGTCTGAGCTCTAAGACCTTAAATTATGGGTAACAATCTTTTGAACTCAATATCATGGTCCAAACTCTAAGTCCTTAAACTATGAGTTAAAAAAATTATCCCACATCATGGTCCAAACTCTAAGACCTTAAACTATGATTCATATTCCTTTCCATATGACTTTAAACTATAAGGAACTCATCCATAAAACATGGCGTTAAAATGTGAATCATGTCCTCATCGTGATTCATTAAACTATGTAAAATTAATAGCATGAAAATAAAATTCTTGGCCTCATAACGAACTATGTGCAGCCTGATTCCTGCCCTCGCAGGATACATAAAGACGCTTTGATCTTCTATCCTGGCCTATCCCCATAAAAATATGCCTCCATCACCCCCTTATCTACCCCTATTTGTAGACTAAACCCTTATAACCCCTTGTTTCGCACATTGAGTATAGATCCCTTGAGCTTAGGATTGGTGGTAGAGATTCTCTTGCAAAAGTAAACTATGGGGTAATAGGGTAGACCAGGAAACTGTGATGGGTAGAATGAAAGTGCCCCAACCCTTTGGATCGAGCCAAATCGGTACACGGTACATACAGAACTACGTACAACTTGATTCATACCCTCGCATGATATATAGCGATGCCTCGATCCTCAACCTTGTCCCAGACCCACCAGGAATGAAAAATAAAATGCTCCCATTATATTCTCTACCCCCTCATACTTGGGATGGAGACTCTCTGTCCACTCATAGTTTCTCACACTGAGTATCACTCAAGTGATCTTAGGATCAGTTGTAGGGATTCTGTTATGAAAATAAATTATAGGGTAATATGATAGTCCTGACACCTGTATCATGTGATAACAAAATTCCATAAAGTGCTCCTAACACATCTAGAAAACGCTTGTAGGGAACATTCAGAACTATGTGTGTCATGATTCTTACCTTTGCAGGATACGTAGGGATGCATGGATTCAGCATCCTAGCCCAGCCACCATAAAAAATGCTCTTTTTTCCTATAAAAAGGTCAAACATGTACAGAGAGTCAATAAAAGGTCTTATCATATGATAATAAATTGCGAAATTCTTCGAGAGTTATGTGTGGCCTAATCCTCAGTATTATGAGATTCTGCACATGCCTCTCAGCCAAGAGAAGTCAAAAGATCATGCTTCCCCTTATACATATGGGTCAGAACTATGTGGAAGCTCCAAGTAGTTCACAGTTAATCATGGTCTTGGTATTACCATATTCCCAGGCACATATTTCCCATTTGCTACACTTCATACCTTGTGAATGATTGGATCCACAGAATTATCCAAGGCCATAAGTGGTGGAAGTCCAGTGTCCTGAGAACACATTTACTTGCCTATGCATATCATTCCCCGATGGCTCTGCATATGTTTCCCACAAAAACAACTATCAATCAAAGGAAAATTCGTCCCTGAGGGAGTCCTCTCCTATCCTAGTACGCCCAACAGCTTCAAGCCCCATGTCATCCCTCCTGATTCATATTTCCCCTAGGACTATTGTTTACACCATCTATCATCACTCACATCTAAGGAATGCTGGAACATCATGATTGTGATTAACCTGAAACTGTTGAAGATCTTTATGATAGTAAAATCATTCTCACTGCATGACTCTAAACTTCATTGCAATGGTTTAATCCCCAAAGTTCCCTCTAATGCTGATTTTTCTATTCATACACAATGACATGAAATCCTCATAATCCATTTTTTTTACACCGAGCATAGTTCATGTGGGCTTAGGGATTTCAGTGAGAAATACACTGTGGAATTATAGGGAAACAGTATAAAAATTTAGTCCTAGCATCACAACCGTAAAAGGAATGTCACGATTCCCTCCCCTTGGAGGAACCGTATACCTTGGCCATGTGATGTTAAATAACAAGTTATCCCACAGATGGAACAAATTCCTCACCATATGTATAAGTCAGATCTACATAAGGGACACCTAATTCCACATGTAAATCGTGGCCCAAATTCCCCCAATATGTTTGGATATACTTCTGCCATACTCCACTATGTTCCTTGAGTGATCTTGAATCCTCGTAACCCTCCAAGGCCATCTAAGATGGAAGGCCAGTGTCCTGTGGTCACCTTTTATGGACTATTCACATCATGCCCCAGTGGCTATGCATACGTTTCCCACAAAAAAGACCATCAATCAAAGGAAAATTCGTCCCTAGGAGAGTACTCTCCTATCTTAGTATGTCTAATGGCTTCCATGCCTCACCCCATTACTCCTAATTCAAGGGACCATAAAGTCATGGTTTACACTTTCCTACTTACATATATCTAGGATATATCAGAACATACAAGCTTGATTAATCTCTGGTCTCTTTAGAGGATTCTAAAGATATCTCATCTATATGCATGAAGTTGATCCGCATACACAAGAAGAGTGCCCCCACTCATTTCTGGGTTTCCTCAAAGAAGTTCAGTTAAAATGCCTCTTTTTTATGCTCAGGTTCACCCCTTATTGAAGGTCACATAACATTTTTAAAAGGACCCCAATCTCCATAATGATAAATATCCATTGTAAATGGAAGTCTAGTATCCTGTTGACACCTTTTCTTAACTATGAATATCATGCACCGATGGTTGTGCATACGTTGCCCAAAACAATCTTTATCAATCAAAGGAAAATTTGTCCCTAATAGAGTCCTTTCTAGCTTATGTATGATCAAATGACATTAATGTCTTGTCACACCCCCTGATTTGGAAGACTCCTGGATGTCGGCTTATGTATCTTCTTCTTCCAAAGTGACCCTGAACTAAAAAACACTCTTAATTGACTTGATCATCCACCAGCTCTCCCTCGTAAAAAAAATAAACATGAGGGAATAGTTTCTTACTCAACGCTGATATGAATGTCCTTAATGTCTTCAGACACCACTGCTCATGCTAGCCACCCACTGTGGCTCTCGATTTCAAAATAAAGTAAAAATGTTTCAAATCTCATAAGGACATCAAAAATGGAAGTCCATTATCATATTGACACATTTTCATTGATATGCACATCATTCCCCTATGGCTTTGTGTATATATCCTAAAAAATGGCCATCAATCAAAGGAATATTCGTCAATAGGAGAGTATTTTCCTACTTATTTACACCTAAAGAGGATCTTGAGCCACATGCATGTCCAGAATCCACAAATCAAGGGTCATGAAAATTTCCTAATCCATGTATGAAGGGTATTATAAAATTATTGGATGGTGGCCCCAAATTGGGTCCCTTATCCCAATATGTATAGTCAAAGTTGTTCGACCAAAAACATCAGTAGCAAGTTTGATTGGTAGGATAGTTAACTAATGGAAAAAAATCCAATCATGACAGAGGAATAGTCTTTAAAAGGGAACCTTTAGGAAAAATTCAAGTATTGGTCCATTAAAAAAATAGGGAAACATTGAGCCATCAGAAAGGGTGTCAAGCTTGTTAGGTAGAAAACTCACAAAGGGAGGCCTAAGAAAAAGTCATGTTATACCCGCTAAGCCCACGTTAAGAAGGATTAGGAAAAAATAAGGGTTATAATGAAGAAGGTGTAAAAGTTCGTGAGGTGTTCCCTAAAACCTCATTAATAGTCTAAACATGCTCATTAAGTCCCTTGTCTCAGGAAAAAATTAGATCTCTAATTGATTATCTAAATTTACTGATTTCAAGTCATGGTTTAAAATCAGTTCTCGATTGAAATAGAAGTGACATAGTAGGAGAAGGAAAAGAAAGAGGATCCCATGGAAATCTGGTTCCATCATATTCCATAAGATACATATGGTGGGATTCATCAGCCTGGAGACTCTCTTTAAAATCAAGATAGGATCTTTACAATAGACACTTGACGGAGTCACAAAGTTGAACCAAAAATCGATGAGAATCCTCAACTACTTGGTGGAGCTTCAATAAATTCAAAGTCTCAGCTTATGAAATCTCGCACAATTTCTTTTCCTCCCTCATAGCTTAGAGACTAGTCTTCTCCCCCTCTTGCACTTTCCAACGCCCCTCCTCAATAACAGTTGTGGCCCGAGCTCACTCTTGCTTAAGCCACTCTAGTTTTTGGCTTTGTTGATCCACTTCATGTTCAAGGTGTTTCATTAAGGACTCTTGATTTATATGTTCACGCTGCAAACTTGAAACTATTTCATCATGGGTGGTAGCCTTTTCAATAAAGATTTTCCTTGTAGCAACAAGATATGCCACCGAATCTGCCTAAAAAAGATGAGATTCAAGCCTACTAGTTGACTCCTACTCAACAACCACCTGCATTAATATGTCATAAAATCCATTATAGTTAAACCCACAAAATCCCAAAACGAAAAAACTGGAAGTTTAACTTGGGAAATTTCACTAGCATCTATTCCAAAGGAGTCTAGGAGATTAATCTCCAAATATTAATCCATGCCTTTTGCCGAGTGGGACTAAAATAGTTTAAGCCTTCTCGATAAGCCTCATAATCACTCCCTTATAATGAAATGTAGTCAAGATTAAATGTTGTCAGGGAGGACTTGATTCGGTAGCTACAACATGGCTCGGCCAGGCGGTGGCCTCATCTCTAGTAATTGTAATGGATGAAAAAGCAGGGGCGTACGCTAAATTTCCAAGGCATGTGGTTGTAATCCCAAGGATGAGGAGGATACAACAATACCTCCCACTCCCACAACAATATTTCTGTCCAACATAGGTGGTGCTACATCTTCAATCATCATCCGCACTCCATGTATATGCAAGGGTACTGAGGACCCAAGGTCATGATCGACCAAAATAGTATTTCACAATATTTCCATGAAAAGGTTTCTGGTTAATATAATACTTATGGGAATAGTAATTCCGTATAAGGATACTGGTCTCAGAATACTGGGGGAAGAAAACATAACCACTATCAAAACTGGAAAAAATGGAACGATATCCCACTCTCGATTTTCAGGGGATAGAAAATTAGCCTCCCCGACTACGAATTCCACATAGATTTCATGAGCAGGAAGGGTATCAACTTATGAAGCAATTCTCTCTATAGGGACAAAATCTGCTCAGTCAAGATTTATTGGCTCAACGATATTCGAAGCCCCTCCAAGATCCAGTGAAACCTGGTGGTCATCACTAGACTTGGCCCCTGCCATAAAGATGTCCATATTCCTCTCTATGAGAGTTTGCTTGGAATGATCAAGTGATCCCTTAGCTTCTAGATGTCTTTTCATTGTTGGGGAAAAAGCATTCAAGCGGGAGCAGGAACACTTGGATGGTCAACAACACCCTTGGCCCCTTTATATGCTCCTATTTTCCTTGGTCAACCACAAAAGATATAGACCCTTCCTTTACCCTAATAGGGATAGGTGATATATATCCCTGAGTGGTCGACATCTAGATACTGAGAGGCCCTACATCAAAACAAATACACTTACCAGTGATTCAATAAAGTATGGACATTTAGTTCAATCACCAGGTGAGCGAACACTTACCCGTGACCCCCTTGTAATAAGCTTCGATAGCTGGGGGTCTTGCTTGCGTTTCCTTGACTGTAGGGGAGATGGATCCTAAATAAGGACACCAAGAGGAGCTAGAGGAGAAAACAACCTATAAGGGTCTTCAATCATCGCCTCCGTATTCACTTGCGCTCTAGGAGAAACTTCTGCAGTACCCCTATCAGTGAAGGGCATACTCCCCAGTTATAGTACCTCTCGGAGAATAAATCGGAGAAAAATATGTCTCCCAAGACCCGATAGGCCCTTGAAAAAAGGAAAGGGGAAGATTCCAGCATCATTGTGATAAATGAATTTAAGGCCAAAGGTTTCAGATAAGACCTCTCTCGTTGGCCTTGGAAATAATACCATCAGCGCCACGCTGTCTGGCCAGTAACTCCTGTCCACAGGAGCATGAAGGCACCTATCTATTTATGTCAAGTAAGCTGTCACCTCATCAAGTTCTTCATCAGATAAAATACAAGTAAGCTAAATGTATCCCCCAAAACCTATAATATCAAAGCATTAACTCTAAAAAGCCTCTATATATCTTCATCTAAGGAGATGTCCCTCAATTTATAGTAGACTCTCTAGGCTTCTGAATATGCAGCCTTAATTGGGATCACCAATGCTGGAGGATTAATATGAGAAATCGGGGTAGGCTTCGACAACTACAAACATTTCAAGTATGTCCCTACAATCTCAAGACCTCGGGAGAAGAGCATTTATGAGATAATGGAGGAAAAGAGGAAACAATTTTTGTGGCAGTTGTAATAGGTAAGCCAAAAATGTCGGCATCCTCATCGGTGGTTTCTAGTCGCAACATGGAAAGTACCTGATGTGAGTACTTGTAGTGATTACTTCAGTAGTGTATAAGGGTCTCAAGGTCCTTAAGGTATCAACCCACCTCATCTAGATCCTCATCAAAAGAAACGTTAGTCGGTGCTGACACAAAACCAATACTAGTAATGGCAACTTCCCTAGTCTGGTGGAGTTTCCATAAGTCATAATAGGAGCATCCATGGGAATGTGGATGACCTTTCAAAAGGTCCCATTGCCTTTAGGCCACTTAAAAATTGGCCTTGGAAGGAATGGATCGTGGAATCTCGACAACAATTCTAGCATCTTTTTCAGCTACTCATGAGGTTATAACCCCATCATTCACAACTTTCCTAGGGAGGGAGCAAAGAGACATTATAATGACTTTTATAGGTTGAGGGTGTTCATAAAATTCCTTTTTCTTCTCCTTTCCCTTCATCTTGGATGCTCTGGAAGTCACCATAATTGGCACCATGTCGGCTAATTGGCTATTATAGTATGATTTAACCCAGGCCTCAGCATAGTTCTTGGTAAGGAAGGGCACAGAATCCCCATGATCCAAGATCCTGAACTGGATCTGGGTGTCTTCTCAGGTAAACATTAGCCACAATTGATGGGATATCATCAGATGTTTCCCATGGAAAGCACTATTAAGAGCAGGAGGGGATAAATTCTGAACACAGTTGAATTGCTGGCTAAACCTGCAGGCTGCATAGCCCTGACAGATAAGTTGACCTCTAATAGGAGAAACCAAGATGCATTCTCACAAATAAAAGAAGTAATACTGGTTGATGAAGTCTTCATATGCACTGTTCGTAATGGTACAAGTGGGGGAATCATAAGGGTGGTAAGGGAAACATTCATAAATGTTGAGGTAATCCATTAGGACATGCTCATTCCTTTTGGTCTTCTTCCCTTTCTTATCCATTGAGGCCCAAGGCACTGGAATGACTCCACTAGTTCTATGAAGATACAATCAAAGGGTCGAATATGATAATGGTAAGGAATTGATGAAGGAATAACCCTTTATGCGGGCTCACATCCTTCCCCAAATAATTAGAAAAGGGCCAACCATACGGTAGGGTGACCCCCCTTCACTGATTCGGAATAGCATGAAGTATATCATGGCCAACACGGGTATAGAAAAATTGATGCATTTTCCGGTGGACAACTAAGTGTCCATGAAAAAGTTTAAGGCTCTTACACCACCAGATTCCCACACTCGTAAAAGCCACCCACTCAAGAACATGGCCAAGAAATCCACCAGTCAAAATAAATGATCGATGTCATCGATGATAACCCATCAAAATTTCACAAAATACCCCTCTTCTAGCAAGGGCCAGTAAGTACCCACTCGCCTTCAGGTGGCTTTGGTGTGAAAATCCATGGGTCTCCGCGGATCGGGCTCAAGACCAGTATGCTTAGCAAAATCACCAAACTATTCATGAAATAAAATATCTATTTTTGGATAGGGATTTCTTTCCTCTAAAAGTGTCTTCACCTGGATGATGAGTTTCTTGGATGGGGGGGGGGTTCATCATAATCCCAAATAGCAGAGGCAGGAAGAAATTCATCATAAATGTCCCCAATTATAGGGACTCCTAAAATCAGTCGGATGTCCCAAAGGCTGATTACAACCTCCCCATGGGTCAAATGGAAAGTGTGGGTGTATGGACTCCACCTTCATAAGAGCTATGAAATGTGGGCTGTAGGACGATGGGTGTATGTCTGGAAAACCCAAGCGGCCTCGTATAGTCCTATATCCTATTGCTCGGATCAAAATTCCTTACAACTCCTACAAACCCAAAAGTATCACTCCCAGTCCAAGCCAAACGATCCTCTAGGAATAAGGTCCCGTCTAGATGACCATCCATGCTACTCATTTTTTGTGGCCTTCCTTCTGATGCTCTAGTAACATTGTGCCATCTGATCAGGTTTCTGCTATGCTCCCTCTAAGGTTCGAGGTGCATAGTGCAACAAAGGCCAATAGGTGGTATGTCTCTGAAGGTACCTTCCCATGGAAGAAATCAAGGCATTCATAATAGAATTATTAATTTTACAGGCAGTGGGATGATCAATCAGGTTTGGTACTGGGATCGTTGGGTCATACAAAAGGCGAAACCCTTAAAAAGGAATCATATCTAAGATCGGGTAATCCTATTGACCCATTGTGATTAGATTCTAAAGGGATTAGTGAAATGGAATGACTAGAGTTTTTTCACCAACCATACCCTCCATATCATTATATCTTTCATCAGTAGCAGAAAGTTGGGACGTAATAATAGCCTTAGAAGAAGCAATGATTTTTAGCAGCATCCTGTGAATCAGCAATTATAGCCTACATAATAAAATCTAGAAGTCGATGAGAAGTGAATACAATAAAAATTTGTTGGAAAAAATATATGAAAAAATTGATAAAGGACATAAATAATGTCCAAAAATGGTTCCACATATTGTTCTCATAAATGGTATGCAGAAGGTTTATTCCACATTAAGCATGACACACAGAAGATACTCTGCCTAAAACTATGGTACACGGACACAGTTCATTTTGTACTTCCATGGTATGCGAAATAACTACATGGCGTAGGCCCGTGAACTGTTGGTCGATGAATAGAACGGTTCATGGAACAAAGAAACTACAAACCATGGCGTCAGTTAAGTCCACTTTTTGAAGTTGTTGATTAAAATTTTAAGTCTATTTTAATAATTTTTTGAAGTCCGGTTTACCGATACAAGTTTATTATGTGGATGATCCATTCACGTATCATTCTTCCAAAAAAAATCAAGATTTTAATTTTTAAAATTTCACAGTTTCATTCACAGAATCCAAAATATGATATGCATATGATGAAACGGAAAGGAAATCGGTTCTCAGAACATATAAAGCAGTTCGTGAACAAGATTTTCACAAGGAGCATGGTAGGCAAGAGAAAAGGAGGCCAGGAAAATATAGAGTTCTTTTTTCAATGAGAAACGGTAAAAGAAAAATGAAATGGACACCTATATATAGGTGTGGTCCCCTCCTTCTGGGTATACCTGTTCTATCCTGAACCATTTTATTTTAGGACCACTTCTACATCGGAATAGTCCCCTTTTCATTCCGAACAGACATAGTTCTGATGTGGGGAATTTTTAGAGTTTTGAAAATTCTGCCAAGAGGAGAAAATCCCCCCACAATTGCTTTGTAGAAGAACGAAAGTTCTTCTAAAATTATATCATGGTGAAGGGACTCAAATTGAGTTTCATTATGTGAAGGAATTTGAAGGAATTAAGGTTTTCAATGTTTTTAAGTGGCCCATGTACCATCATCGGGAATGTTATGCGGAACAGATGGAACACGAAATGCCAGGTATACGAGACGACCCACAAACCGATGGCTCGTGTGGCGATGGACAGAAAGCAAGACAATCCGCGTACCATGTCAACCAAAGGTGTTGTTCACGTAAGGACAATCCATGTACTATACTAAAAACCCATAAGTTCCTAGACGAAGCAAACAGATATGGTTCCATGAACCCTAATCACGAACTAAAGCCTCTGCAAACCCTAGTTGACCGAGTCATCCATGGGTTATGATATTGCTTCAATGGGCCTCCGCAAATGGTGTCGCATGACCAATAGATAAGATCGCTCCAGTTATCTATAAATGGAGCACAGTAGAAGTAAATATGGACACACAGAGAGGGATACTAATGGAGAGAAGGATGGAAAACTAAAGCTTGAGGGAGAATTAGAGACTGCACTCTGGATCTCGTCTTGTTTCATCAGTGAAGCAAGAACCGTGAACCACTCCTCCGCAGGTACAAACAGCCATCAACCATAAAATGGGGGAATTGAATAAAAATAATAGAAATGTGAACCTAAATGGTCAACTACAAACCAAGTTCTTCTCATGGATGAACTCCCCATGAAAGAAGATCTCATAGTACCACCTTCAATATTGTGCACCGCGTAGCATACTGCTATGCAGACTAAACCCAGTTCTGCGTACCACATCAGTACGTGGATGGAACCCAAAGTGGTGTAATGGGCCACACACCACTATAGTACACGATTGCATATACCTATGTTTGTGTACCACATTTTTACACAGATGTTACCTCTGCTCTCATACCACTATGGTATTTAGAGCCTCCCCCATCCCACATAAAATGTCAGTACATGGAATGGGTGTTGTTCCCACCAGTTCTAACCTCACCCTCCACTACCGTCTAGTCCTCCATTGTCCCTCCCCTAACTAGTCCCCTGACATTAGACCAAAGCCTCCTCCAAATCCACCGGACCCATATGATCAAACCATCGGGTGCATCAGTGTCCCCATTGAGTCTACATACCCATGGTAAGCAGAGTCATGAATGCCCTCCCTACAAAGGTGTAGGCTTTAGGAATGCCAGTGAGGCTACATTACCATGGTAACCCGAAGCCCATCCTTGGGACACTGACGTAAACCTCCTTGTTCACGGGACAATGGATGATCACTTTCTTTTCCATTCAGTTACGAATCATGATATGTCTAAGGGGTTATGTTCGCTACCCCTTTTGACAAGGACGAAACTCATCCCCTTCACAAAATGTGCTCTAGGGCCCTCCTACTAAGGTAAGTCCCCAAACCTCTAAGGCTAGGCTGCATGACCTTTAATGCCATATCACATGGAAAGGTTCATTGATCCACACCCTCACCCACCGTCGCCCTAGCCTCATCTGTCGCAGGCTCTCCCTCCCCCACTAATAGGGGAGAAGGCATGTGCATTGTTGAATCTTTCAAATCCTCTTGTTTCTCACACCAATCATGACTCTTATGGGCTCAGAGGTTTGTAAAGATTACAACATTCACACCATATAAACTATGAGAACACTAATTCGTGATCAAAAAAGGATATGTAGGATACCTACCATAAGGATCGAGATCGAAAGTTTTCCTAACCATAAAGAGTCCGCCCAGCAATGTCCCATCAAATGGACAGCTCCCATGAGTAATCCCCACACAATCTGAACTATGTGGGTTCTGATTCCTCTCTTATGGATATGTAGGAATCCATCCTTGTGGGCCTAATCTCAAAATGAAGTCACCTTACATTCCTCCTGGATGATGATAAACTCTAGAGTGCCTTATTACATGGATCAAGTCACCATCAACTCCATAGAATCAAACATATGCATGCTTACGATGATTTTTCATACCAAGGGTAGCTCGTGGAAAAACTCTTTGGGAATGAACCAAGTATTCACAAACATATGAACAAGATATAAATATATAAGATAGTCCTGGAATAGGAAACAATTCTCCCCTAGAAGGGTGCGGTGAGGCTAACCTCCCATCCTCTCGACTAATGGAGTCCTTAAGTACCGTTGGCCAAATCATCAGCCGTTGAGCGACTGCCCATGGAAACTAGGTCCATGGATCATAGATACCAGGGTTGTTGGGCATTCTTTGATCCACGAATAAACATGATGGAGACCATATAAGGAGATTACCTCAAATAAGGACCAATTTCATGAGTGGTTGACCCCCACACAATCGCCCTCAAGGACTAACAGTTCCCACGAGGTTAATTCAACCTTCATTAAAGGATAATGACATTGAATGAGTTTAAACAAAAGACTAGTAAATTCGACGAGACCACTACTCTATAGAAAAAGGGATGGGTGACGATCCTCATCAGCCTTTTCCACACTGCCCATAAAACACGCCACCTTAGAGGTAAAACAGGGTTTTAGGGTTTTAGTATTTTTTGGTTTTTAAGAGTTTTATGTTTTTAGGTTTTTATGGTTTTCTTAGTGTTTTTTAGGGTGTTTAGTATTTTTATATTTTTTGGATTTTCATGGTTTTTTGTATTTTAATTGTTTTTAGGGTTTTTAGGGATTTTGAGGGTTTTAGGGTTTTATAGATTTTATGGTTTTTATGGTTTTTTGTTTTTTTGGGGTTTTCGGGTTTTTGAGTGTTTTAGGGTTTTTAAGGATTTTATGGTATTTTATAGTTTTCAGCAATTTTAGGGGTTTAAATGGGATTCAAATATTTTAGTGGGGTTTTAGGGTTTTATAGGTTTTTGAGGTTTTATGGTTTTTTTTTATTTTGAAGGGTTTTTAGGTTTTTAGGTAATTATTAGGTTTTTTAGGATGGTAGTGTTTTTTATATTTTTAGTGGTTTTATTTTATTTTAGGTTTAAATGTTTTCTTATAGGTTTTCATGGTTTTTATGGTTTCTTACATTTTTAGATATTTTTATAATTTTATGGTTTTTATGTTCTATAAGGATTTTGAGGGTTCTTAGGGATTTTGGTGTCTAGGTTTTTTAGGGGTTTTTATTTTATTAGTGTTTCTTATTCATTTTAATGTTTATTAGCATTTTTTACATTTTTAGGTATTTTAGGTATTTTTTTATTTTTCGGGTTTTTTGGGTTTTTTGGGTTTTTTGGATTTTTAGGGTGTTTCGCACGGAATCTGGGGATGACCTCCTGGACGGAAGATTCAAACGTTCCGATCGGTTTCTAACGGGTTTGTTCGTAGAACCGGAAACATCCAATGATTCCACATCCGTTTGGACCTACTTTCCAAAGGCAGACGCTCATTAGCTTGTGGACTAATGAGGCTTAGGAATTTGCATTGGTCGAGAGGATGGGAGGTCGGACTCATCACACCTTTTTGAGGGGAATTATTGTCTACTCCGGGACTCTCTTTATAGATTTAAGTTATGTTCGTGAATCCTTATTATATTACCAAGTATAAAATGAGCTTTCCTTTAGTTTTAACAATCAATGATTAAATATGCAAGAAATTTAGAGAATCTTTTATATGTATTTGAGGTTCTTCATCAATAGAGAATCATCTATATCTGTTTAGAGATTCTTGGTCAATGGTATCCTTCAAAACATTTATATAAAAGTCTCTTGGTCATTATGATGACCAGGCTGGTTTTAAAGCCACTCAGTGGGGCACTTGAAGTTTATCGTCATTCAAAAGGACATGGATTATTTCAAAGTTGGGATCGAACCCATAAATGGGCTACCTACGTATCCTTTGTTTTGGAAAAGGAATCAGAACCCACGTAGTTCGAGTAATGGAGTATGATGTTTATGATTGATGGCTCAAATATGAATGTCATAATTACTTTTACACTCTAAGCTCATGTGAGTCATGCTCGGTGTGAGAAACAAGAGGTATTGGTAAAATTTAGACAATTGTGCCATGAAAGATGCAATCATAAGAATTTTTTTGGGGCTTATGTATGGATGACTGCCCAGATAGATGAAGGTTTAGGATTTACTTTTAGGGAGAAAATCCATGAACAGGGTCCATAAAGTTATATGTGCTTCATGGAGATTTGAATACTCTAATCTTGGGGCTTACTCCTAAGGAGGATGCCCAAGTTAGGAGGGGACTTATGATTGGGTTTTACTTCTGAAAAGGAAACCCAAATCAAAGGTAAATTATGACTGGTTAAGAGAAATTTGAGGGGACTTGGGGCTTTATTCCTGAAAAGGAGACCCAAGGTTATGACTGAGTCTTTATTCCTGAAAAAGGAGACTCAGGTTAGGAGACTTGGGGCTTATTCTTTAAAAGGAAGCCCATGGTTATGACTGAGTATTATTCCTGAAAAAGGAGACCCATGTTAGGGATTAAGGTTTGGGGCTTACTCCTGAGGAGGATGCCCATATTTGAGGTTGGGGCTTACTCCTAAGAAGGATGCCCAAGATTAAAGGACTTGATTGGGGCTTACTCCTGAGGAGGATACCCAAGATTGGGAACTTTAAGAATTTGGGGCTTACTCCTGAGGAAGATGCCCAGATTAAAAGTTTTATAACTGGGGATTATTCCTGAAAAGGATACCCAAGTTAAGATTCTCTCATCTTAAAGGATGAGGTTGAATGAATGAACTCTCCGTATTTTAGTGACATAAGGATATTTAAATCACTAGACTTTGAGAGAGATTCCACAGAATTCTTTTCAGATAAGAAAGTCAAATCAAGAAATCATGCCATAAATGGCTTTGAAGAGTGTCTTGAAGACTGAATTTTGAAATGGAAAGGTGAAATGGCTTAAGAGGGGTAAAAATGGGCAAGATGGGCACCCAAAAAGATAGGGGCGCGCAAGTCTTGAAAGGCGCGCAAGTCTTCCGTGGGCGTGCAAGTATTGGTCGCACAGGTATACCTGCGCGACACATAGTGTACTTGCGCGATTTTCAACCAACATTGAAATACTTGAGAGACTCTTTTTTAAACCCTTTATAATGTTCTTGAGGTTCTTCCAGAAAATGGACGCGCAAGTTATATTGAAGGAAATAAGTCGGCGCGCAAGTGTTTGATAAGTTTCAACACTTATGCCTTCCTCATTCTCTTTAAATCTTCCGTTCTATGTAAGAAATTACCTTAAAAGTGTTCCGGAAGCTTTGAGAAGAGACTTGGGTGTCGGGAGCTTCAATCCGAGTTTCTGGAAAAATATCCTCTTGAATGGGGGGCCCACAGGGTCTATTTATAGGCAAAAGAAGACCCCGGGCGGTTACCGGGCAGTTACCACTTAGGTCGCGCAAGTCACCTGCGCGACCAAGGGTGTCGTGCAAGTGTACTTGCGCGACATTGATAAAACTTGCATGGTGCAGTTGCTGTCGATCCTTTGTTCATTCCTTTGTCGATTTTTGATGTTTTCTTCAAAGGTTGAATCACTTTGAGCTCAGATATTCCCTTTTCCAATCTTTAGATTCTGTGACGAAAGGAGCGTCAACAAAAGTCCCCCCTCAGAGTTGGATCCGGAGAGAAATGAGGATTTGACTCTGAGGAAATCGAATCCCTCCAAAGGAAAAGGGAGGCGCGCAAGTCTTTCAGTGCGCAGAGGGAGGCGCGTACGTCTGCGTCGCGCAGGCCTTAAGCGCTCTGGGTGTGGCGCGCAGGTAGGCTTCCTGGCCTATAAATACATGGCCTCACCTCCGTACAAGTATCCGGATTTCCGGACTTCATCCCTTCTCGAGATCTCACCGCGAAGGTCACCTTGACCGCGCAGGTTGCTCTGTTTTCTAGTGTTTTCCTTGATGTCGCGCCACTGTAAAGGTATTTGTACTTGCGCGGTTTATACTTGCGCGTCAAAAACTAGCGCGACAGACGAATACTTGCGCGCCATGTTTAGACTTGCGCGACTTAAATTCCTTAGCCATTTTTTCAAATTTCTTCACAAATTTTATGAAAATAAACCCATTTAAGAGTTAGTTTGTTCATCTTTTGTGTAGATTCAGTGGCTCCCAAGGGAATTGGAACGGCTGATGAACTGGCTAGCAAGCGGATTGATGACATGATGAACATTATTGGCAATGATTACTATGATATCTACGACAACACTTTCCCATATTTGGATAAGTACTTGAAGAAATATCATCTTAATTTCCCACAGAGCATCTACCTGTCTCTGTGTGGTCATGGTCATCTTCAAGGAGTCAATGTTCCAAATGCAAATAATTATACACCTGAGATGCAGCTTCACTGCTACTCCTCTATTTCGGTTATGCTGTGCATTAAGAGCAACAACAATGGTGTGAACTTTCAAATTCTTCCTCCATGTCATTTCCTTGCAGATATGAAAATGGAAAACCCATGGGCTGAAATGTTTTCCACTGCCGGTTGGTGGAGAGAAGACAAACATGGTATTAGAGCAATATCTGAAAAGAGTACTCTCTTCAAATGTCTCTTTACTTCCAATGCTCCATTCTCAAATCCATGTATCCATCTTCCAAGTCTCTTGGACAGAAACAGAGTCACTGTTTGATCAGCAGAAAATTTTCTCAAACCGCACTCAAGAACATCGTTTTACAATTGTTCCAAGAAGAGCTAGTATCACTACATCTCTTATTGTATCCAGTTGAATGAATGAATTCCAGGTGGTTGCTGATGAAGCTCGGGATGTCGTAAATCAAATGAAGTGTTATGTTGAAAGCCTCTTTTAATTCTTGAAAAAGAGAAGAGACTCCAGTCTGTGGATGTCCTTCTAACTCTTTTGTATCAATGAAAAAATACATTCATCTACAATCATTTTACCTGCATTCTTTCACTACCTGATTCAAATTTACTTAAGCCAATGGGCTTAGTAATCATAGTTTGATTTTTACTAGGATTATTACAAATAATGCTACAAACTTTGATCTTTTTAATTGCTCAATATTACCTAAATTACACATAAATGTATATTTAGTGAGCTGGAACTTGACTTTTATTCAGAGTTCCTTTGTCTTTTGTGGGCAGTTAAAAGTCATGCATGCCGGACATAAAGGGGCTAATGTTTAAGGTCGAAGTAGCTTTGACCGAAATGGATTAAAAATGGATTCAATTCCTTGATATTTTATCTGAAAACATATTATCATACTAAGTATGAGGGAAAAAATGTAAACTATGGCTTAAGAATATTTGAATCTGAGGAATGATATGAAAAAGAGCTAAAAGGCATTAGAAGAAGTAGTTTCCAAGAATGAAGTTACAATTATTTAACAAAGCCCGTTAGGGGGTTGAAATATGCAGGGCCACCTATGGGCATTGGCTGCATGGTCAAATAAATAGCATCTTTTGGCTGACAAGTCTGTTATGTGGACTATTTATGCAAGGCCACCTATGGGCACGTGCTGCATAGTCAGGCAAAAGAACTCCCAGAAATTTACTTTCCTAGTGCTAAAAGCCAGTGAAAGTTTATGGAGATTCAAAATTTCTAAAGTATAGAGTTTTTTGTATGGAAAGAGGTACTTGAATATGGAGAAGATATTTCCAAACAATAATATCGAAGAACTGGATGAATATCACTCCTACGAAGGTCTGACCCAAACGTAGGGAAGAAGAATAAACCATAGACTTTAATACTTTCATATCATGAAAAAGGATATGGGACAAATATGTTAAGGATGACTATTTTTTGCGGATCCCTACATATTGTCGTTTAAGACAAATAAGGACAAAAGAGGCATTCTTCCCAAGAATGAAGTTACTATTATTTAAAAAAACCCATTAGGGGGTTGAAATATGCAGGGCCACCTATGGGCATTGGCTGCATGGTCAAATGAATAGCATCTTTTGGCTGACAAGTCTGTTATGTGGACTGTTTATGCATGGCCACCTATGGGCACGTGCTGCATAGTCAGGCAAAAGAATTCTCAGAAGTTTGACATTTTTGTGACTAGAAGTCATGAAAAGGGTTATGAAGATCTGAAAATATTTAAGGTTAGGATTATAACACATAAATATGGGTATTGTCCAATGTATATAGAAATACATAGGTCAATGAAAACCATAATCATGTTGTGGCTGGGTCCTGAATTGAAATTTTGGACTTCAATACGTATCTCATAAGAATGAGAATCAAGCCATACGTAGTTCTTGAAATGCAGTTTAACGTCGTGCAGGACGAAAGTATGAGTGATCTTAGTTTAGGGTCATAGAATTCGGACCATAATAATGAATACACAGTGTGTGTTTTCATGAGGACTTTTCAGCGAAGGGACTGAAAGTGAAATTTGGGGTTAGGCCCAAAAGACTTGGGACTGGATTCGAGGGACACTCGAATGTTCCTACGTATCCCATAAGGATGGGAATCAAGTCCACGTAGTTCTAGAACTACCCTTTGTACAAATTTGGTTCGTACATGTGAAGGGTGAAAGGGGACTTTAGTGCAATGATGGTTTAACCTGAGATAAAAAGTTTAGGCATTACCATGTATGCACGTAGTCTTTTGAAAATGAAAACCATGATTGAAAAATAAATGTAAATAATAGTTCCTTCTCAAATGAGGAAATCAAAGAATATTGTAGTTTATTGTCGTACCGGACAAAAGTGTTGTATATTTTAACGTCATATAACAAGGACGAAAGTGAATCAATGTAAAGATATTGATTCCAGGGGCGGTTTCACAAATCAACATCATATGAGGTTGTGGTGAACCGATGTGAAGAGATTGTTTTTGGGCTTGAACCCTGGGAGGTTGCCTACATACCCAGCCTGGAGGGCGAGGATCAAAGTCCGTGTAGTTCAATTAAAGAATGAATTAATGATCAAGTTGTTCTTGTGGACAATGATCTAATAAAAAAAATATTGTTGGGACTTACACATGGTTAGTGGCCCAAAGGGAATGTTATGGTTGATGTTCTCTCTAAGCTCACGTGAGTCATACTCGGTGTGAGAAACAAGAGGTAATAAAAACCTTAACGATGCACAGTTTAATGTCATGTAGGACATAAAAAAGGGACTATGCAGTTTAAAGTCTTGCAGTTAGGACTATTGGTGCTGCACAGTTTAGTGTCATGTAGCAGGGACAAAATACAGTTTAATGTCATGTAGGACCTATCAAGGATTTTCTGTACAGTTTAGCGTCATGTAGTTAGGACGATGGGGATAAAATAGTTTAACGTCATATTGGATGAAAGGGGGACTGTGCAGTTTAATGTCATGCCGTAAGGACAAAAGAGTGTACCATTTTAACGTCATGTCGGACGAAAGTGCGAATAGTTTAAGGTCATATGCATGGACCGTGGATGGTGCAGTTTAATGTCATGCTGGACCTTTGATGATTATATAATTTAACGTCTTTTCGGACATGAGGGACTTTTATACAGTTTAGCGTCATGTAGTTTAGGACGTCATAGTTTAACGTCTTGCTGGACATAAGAGATTTGCAAATAGTTTATGGTCATATACATGGACCAGGGATGATGCAGTTTAAGGTCATGCTGGACGGTTTAGGGAACTTTTTTCACAGTTTAATGTCGTGTGGGACGAAGTTGCAGTTTAAAGTCATACTGGACCATTACTGTATAGTTTAACGTCATATAGCAAGGACGAACTGGTGTTGTACAGTTTAAAGTCATGTAGCTAGGACTAAGGTGAACCAATATGAGGATATCAGTTCTGGGGACTTTTTACAGTTTATCGTCATGCTGGAAGTTGGAAGTGCCACACAGTTTAATGTCATGTTGCTAGGACACAATCACAGTTTAACGTCTTGCTGGACATTATAACAGTTTAATGTCATGTTGGACATTGAAGGTGACACAGTTTAATGTCATGTTGGACGAAGTTGCAGTTTAAAGTCTAACTGGACCATTGCTGTATGAACCAATAGTAAGATTCTTGGTTCTGGGAACAATATTTTGTGTTTATACAAAATACTTCTTCAGAAATCTGGCATTAGTTGGAGTCGTGATGTGTTCTCCATCCATTGAGATCAGAGAATACACTCCATTGGAGTAGACCTTATGTATTGAATAAGGTCCTTCCCATTTTGGTTCAATCTTGGGAGGCTTCTTTCCTGGTATCATTGGTGCTCTGAGAACCAACACCAATTCTCCCTGAATGAATGAACGAAGATGAACTTTTTTGTTAAAAGCTCGTGCTATCCGATTCTGATAGATTTCCAAGTGGTGCAAAGTGCACAATCTTTTCTCATCTAACTGTTCCAATTCATTCAACCGCTTTTGGGATTGCTCATCTGTTGATAACTGATCACAAATGGCTATTCTGAGTGATGGTAATTGAACTTCAATTGGCAAGACTGCTTCTGTTCCATATACCAATGAATATGGAGTAGACCGCGTTGCATTGCGAGTGGTAGTCCGATAAGCCCATAAAGCATGAAAGAGTTTATCAGGCCATGACCTCTTATCTTTATCCACCATCTTTTGCAGTATATTTGAAAGAGTCTTGTTGAAGGCCTCTATCTGGCCATTAGCCGCTGCATGATATCGAGATGAATGGTTGGACTTAATGTTGTATTCTTGATACAATTTCTTTACCTCAGAAGAACAAAAATTGGTGCCGTTGTCCGTCAATATGGTATGAGGGACACCAAATCTAGTAATGATGTTAGACTTGATGAAGCTAACAATGCATTTAGAACTGACTTCTTTGAGAGGTACTGCCTCTGCCCATTTGGAAATGAAATCAGTAGCAGTAAGAATGTACTTAAACTGCTTGGCCGTAGCTGAAGGGTAAGGTCCCACCACATCCATTCCCCATGTGGAAAATGACCATGAGTATTTAGCTGTATGAAGCAACTCTGGAGGTTGATGAATGAAGTTGGCATATACTTTGCATGAATGAAACTTCTTTGTGAAATTAACACAATCTTGTATCATTGAAGGCCAGAAGTATCCAAGCCTTCGAATTTGATCAGACAATCTATGTCCAGACTGGTGGGCACCACAGACTCCTGCATGCACTTCTTTTATGACATCCATTGTCTCTTCACCATCAATACATCTGAAGAGAAATCCATCAAAACCACGTTTGTAGAGAATTTTCTCGAGGTGGTTTGGACCATCATAAAGAGTAAAATTGACCACACGTCGCCGAATTTGTTCTTTCTCGGCTCTATCAGGTGGAAGTGTTCCATTTTGAAGGTATTCCTTGATAGGTGACATCCATCCTGTAGTATGACCATACGGTTCAGGAAAGGGACTAATTTCGTTAATTTCCTCTGTTCTGACTTGAACATAAGGTGAAATTGCACGACGGTGGGCAATACAGATGGTTGTCTCGTCCCGATTTGGATCTGCTAAAGCTGTGTCTATATTAGCCAGTGCATCAGCTTGTGCATTTTGTGATCTTGGGACATAAGAAAATGTCGGTTCTGAAGGGAATTCCGACATTAACTCTCTGACGTAATCATACAAAGGGATTAATTCTTCTTTTCTGATGGCATAATCCCCATTGACTTGTTTGATTACCAGGTCTGAATCACCTTTCACCTTTAAGTGATTCACTTGTGCTTGAAGCGCTAACTCCAATCCTGTAATGAGAGCTTGGTATTCAGCTTCATTATTGGTACCACCTTCCCATAACAAAAAGGAATAAGGTAACACTGCCTTATCTGGAGAAATGAGCACAATTCCTAAACAAACTTTGTTGAATTTAGGATTTTCCATTTTCTTCCCTGTTGGACTTCTAGAAGCACCATCAAAATACATTTCCCATGTTTGAGGACTCTCTTGAATAGAGAAAACTTCCTCATTAGGGATTTCGATATCTGAATACGTGTCTTCCACTGAAGGATGTTCAGCCAGGAAATCAGCTAGAGCTTGGCCCTTAATTGCCTTTTGAGACACATACTGGATGTCGAACTGCTGTAGAATAACCGCCCACCTTGCCAGACATCCTGTAAGCATTGGACGACTAAGGATGAATTTGAGTGGATTATTACGTGATACAAATTGGACCTCGTGATGTTGCAGGTAGTGTCTCAGTTTCTGAACTGCAAAGATTAATTCTAGGCAGCACTTTTCAATACTCGAATACCGGGTTTCTACTTCGAGCATAATTCTACTGAGATAGTAGAGACTATTTTCATTCCCAGCATCATTCTTTTGAGCGAGAAAGGCACCCAATGATCGCTCTAAAGCTGTCACATAGAGGATAAGAGGCCTACCCTCAACAGGTGGCATGAGTACTGGTGGACTCAAGAGGTTTTTCTTGAGAACATCAAATGCTTTTTGACATTCTTCAGTCCACTGGTAAGTGACTCCTTTCTTCAATAATTTGGTAAAGGGTAAACTTTTTCCTGCCAAATTGGCGATGAAACGCCGAATATAGGCTAAGTGTCCTTGATGTCCTCTTAATTCATTCAAATTCTGAGGAGGTGACATACCAAGGATTGATTTGGTCTTCTTAGGATCGACTTCAATACCACGATGGCGTACAACAAAGCCGAGGAATTTTCCGAGGTTACCCCAAAAGCACATTTTAAGGGGTTCATCTTCAAATTATGTTGTCGAAGCTTGTGGAATACGACTTCCAAATCATCCAAGTGATCAAAACGTTGTTTGGATTTAACCACCAAATCATCTACATAGCATTCAACAAATTTCCCTAGAAAAGGTTTGAAGATACGATGCATGGCGCGTTGATCTGTTGCACCTGCATTCTTTAAACCAAAGGGCATCACCCGGTAACAAAACACACCTTGAGGAGCTCTGAAGGCTGTATATTCCTCATATTCTGGGGCCATTCGGATCTGATTATATCCAGAATATCCATCCATGAAAGAAAGTACTTCATAGCCAGCCGTCACATCAATTAAGAGTTCTGTAATCGGAACTGGGAAATCATCTTTAGGACAATACCGATTAAGATCTCTGAAATCGATGCAAACCCTAATTTGTCCCTTCTTCTTCTTTACAGGGACAATATTAGCCAACCACTTGGGATATTGAACTTCTCTGATGAAGTTAGCTTTGATAAGCTTATCCACTTCAGCCTCGATTTTGGAAGCATAGGTTGGGTGTGTTCTTCTCGCGGCTTGCTTGAATCCTCGATGTTCTTTTGGCAAACCCAAATTATGGGTGGCAACATCAGGATCAAGCCAGGCATCTCTGTATAATTCCAAGCAAAAATATCTTTATTTTGCTTTAAAAAATAAATATACATCTCTTGTTCTTCAAGGGTCATGACCGCACTAATTAAAGTGGGGAGTGGATCTTTCTCTGTACCCAGATTTACTTCTCTGAGTTCATCCACAGTGGTAGAGATACCCTCTTCAAATACTGGAGGAGCATATCTAAGATCTTCCTCTTCCTCTTCATCAAGTGTTATTTCTTCCGTTTCTACTTGCAAAGTAGATGAAAAAACGAAATTCTCATGATCATAAGAGATGTCAAAATTTTCACATTTTGAAGAAGAAGCTTCCATTTCCGACCCTATTGATGATAAAGGGTCTTCTTTGGGAAATAAAGAGGAAATGATGGATTGAGAATCGACATCAATATTCACCTCTGGTGTTTCTATAACTTCTTCTGGCCTGATTAGCGAAGTATAGACTTGTTGCATTTCAGTAGATGAAATGAAAACGTCACCACTTATGCTTTCATCACTGCTTGGTAAGTTACCAATTTCTCCCATGTTGTCTGGCTCGATTGCCGTAATTGACATTATGGATCTTTCCATAAGAGTATTTTTATTTGGGCCTATTTTGTCAATTTGACTGATAGGTAACACATAATCTGTACTCACATGTGAAAATAGATTTATTGGAATTTTTTCCAAACCATATGGAGCATTAACTTTGGTAATTTCCTTCATTGTAGATTTTTCTCTTCCCTTCATGTGATAAAATTCCGCCTCAATGTATTGAGACTCACATGTCTTGAACGGGGCCTTATCACCATACAACATTCCAACTTGACCATAGAAACAGTATTTGAGACATTGATGGTATGATGACGGAATAGCTGCATGCTGATGTAGCCAGGGTCTTCCAAGCAAGATATTGAAAGCTGATTCTTGATCAACAATCATGAAATCCGAATTGGAAACAAGATCTCCAAACTGAGTTCTGAGCGTAACTTCTCCCAGTGGTTCTTGTTCATTTTTATCATATCCTTGCAACATCATGGTAGAAGGAGATAAATCAGATTCCGTGAGGCCCAATCGACGAAGTGTGCGAATGGGCATGAGGTTGACTCCTGAACCATTGTCAATGAAAGCTCTTCGAACATCTATACCATTGAATTTTCCAGATAAGTAAAAAGGTTTTATGTGACCATGCACAACATCATCTTCATCTTTATCAGTAAAAGATATCACTGCATGGCATTCTGCAGGATTATTCTCTATGTGATAGATTTCAGCTGCAGCAATTTCAGATTCAAACTCCTGAGGACTTGACAAAGCTTCGGTGAGTGCTTCCCGAAGATCTCTTGACAGATTCAAAGCATCCAAAATTTATAACTTGGCTGGTACTTGGGCCAAATGTTTCAATATATCATATTTTTGATCTAGAGGTCTGCGTTTCCCAATAGGAAGATTCGGTTTAGCAGGTACCTTGGAAGCAGATGCTTTGGAAGCTGATGCATCTTGTATTGAAGTTGGCAACATCCTTGGTTTTGGAAAATTAGACTGATTAGATCCATTTACTTGTTGAGATAAAGAAGATGGAACTTTTAATCGGTCTTCCAAAATAACTGTGCCGAAACTGAGTTGGCCATTGGCAGAAGAACTTGCTTGTTCTTTTTGAGCTCGCTGAAGGGCTCTACCATGAGTTTCTGCTGTATATACAGTGCTAGCAGGGGTAGAATTAGAGTAGTGGCTTCGGAAAGATCCACGTTTTCCCCTATATCCTGAACCTCTAGAACTTCCTTGGGTTCCCTTATTTGATACAGGGAATTCAGGCTCATCAAGACTGGAATATGAATCTGTTAATTGAATCATATTAACAGAACCAAAGATTAACTCTTCGTCTGATAAAGACTCTGCCTGGTTAGCCTGTTTAGGCTGTTCCGTTTGGTGGGATGGTGCCCGTGGCTTCGAAGTAGATGGCATGAAATCTACCAGAGTCAAAGACAATTTAGGCTTTGCTACATACTCATCTTCTCCTGATTCCTCTTTCTTCTTTGAATTGCGCTGCCCTTTTGAGGATTTGTCTTTTGATGGAGGCTTTACTGCAGCTTTTGTAGGAGACACAATTGGCTTCTTCAATTGTGTTCGCAAAATGGAATGGGTCCGATTGATTGTCTTTCTGACCATCCAATCATCATATTTTTTCGCAGTTTTGCTTTTGACTTCCTGCCACTCACCTCCTTCCTCTGGATCTGTAGCGGTAATACACGCTACATGAGCTGAAGAACCCTTCAATTTGACTTGTCCCAAGTCGACCATCTTTTCCAGGAGGTCTTTAAAGACAAAACACTCCTGGATGGGATGCCCCAACATTTGATGAAAGGGACAATAATTGGGACGATCTTCATCTCCTTCCTTGTTTGGCCTCTTCGGCACTGGTAATTGAACCAAATTATTTTCCAGAGCTGAAATGAAGTAACCAGGAACTTTCTCACTTCGGAAAGAGTATGTTTTACTCTTCATATCCTCAAATTGTTTTCGTCGTTGATCTTTTTGATCATTTGGACGAAACAGCCTTTGTTGTTGGTGTTCAGGAGGTGGAGCCCTTCGAGAAGATGAAGGTTTTGAAGTAGAAATAGGTACAGGTACCTGTTTAAGCATAATTGTAGCAGTTTCTGCTTTACCCATTCTTCTTCCTGGAGCTGATGGAATTACACGAGATTTAACCTTAGCCTGTATAAGGGAATCTTCAATCTGTTGAGCGATTGAAGTAAGGTCTCGAAACCCTCCTGTGTATTTCACAGGGATCAATGGTGTGCGTAATTCGTCACGCAAATTTGCCACACATATTGGCAACAATTCCTCCTGAGGGAGTGCTAAACTCAAGGAATACGTTAATCCCTTCCAACGAGCAATGAAATCATAGACTCTTTCATTCTCCCTTTGCTTGCAGTTTTTAAGATCGAAAACTGTCATTTTTGGCAAAGTTGAGCTAAACTGAAGAAGGAATTTTTGACGAAGATCCTCCCATCCGATGACTGACCAGGATTGCAAGCTTGTATACCAGACAAAAGCCGGTCCTTGCAAGGTTCGCACGAAGCATCTGAGTTTCACTACTTCTTGCTGCTCTGGAGTTCCCATCATAGGATCACAACAAGACACGTAATGCGTCAAATGTTTTTCAGGGTCGCCTGATCCATTGAAAGTAGGAAAAATAGGGTTTCCAAAACTGGATGGAGGAGAAATTGAATCTACCCATTCAGGGTAAACTTTCTTTTCAGGTTGAACTTGCGCCCGTTTCCCTTCCATTGTTTCTAACCGAGCTGTTAATGACTCAATAGTAGTTATTAACTTTTGAGAAATGTCAGGTTGAACTTGGGTTTGGGTAGGTGCAATGAATGAAGCTTGGACAGACGTGGTGGTTGGTGCTGCAACTGATGGTAGTGCTGCCAACCGTTGTTGCGTTTGACCCGTAGGATTAGACCTCTGTGGGTGTACTGATAAAGGAGGATATTCTTGATCCATCTCAGTAGTTACAAGAAATTCCTTCGGCTGTCGGACTTCATAATTCTTAAGAAGAAGACTACTCTGAAGTAGTTCTGCATTCAACCTTCTTAATTATTTCATTTCTTCCTCCTGTTGTGCAAACCTTTGCTCTAATGAGAGCGATTGACCTCCTTCAGAGGAAGGGTGAGAAGTAACCTGATTCTTTCCTTTCCCCTTATTGGATCCTTTTCGGAGAGGGGGAAGTGGGTTACTTGAAGGAATACCCAGATTTTGGGTAAGCCTTTGATTACGTGTGCGCACACCTTCTTCATTTAGGTCTGTGTGCGCAACTTCTTGAGCAGGAACCTCTTCGTCTGATCCCTCTGATTGAGCCTCATCTGGTGAATCAGTAGCAACGACATTGATGACATTAATGGATGCATATTGCATGGAATCCTTTCTATCAGCATTTCTGTGATATTGTCTCCTTCCATGTCCATGATGAGACATGGCATTCCGTTGACTTGATCCCTCAGGAATTTCTTGGAGAACCGTCACTTGGAGAGAATCTCTTGACAGCTTGGCTCTTCATTCCTCTTGAGGCTTATTCCCTAATTGAGAGAATACTGACTTTCTCTGAGGGAGGGATTGAGGATTTGAAAAAGTCCCCAGTCCGGTGGACTGGGGATGTTCCTGCTGCTTCCACTCAACTCCTCGAATCCCACTTGTTGACTCTGAGGGTTGGGTTAGAGAAGTCCCCAGTTTAGCAAGCTGGGGTGTCTCTGGACATGCTATGTCTGAGATCTTCTTAAAATCTCTCTTGATCTTGCGAATCTTAGTTCGGAAATTAGCTGGATGCATTAACCTGTATCCACTTTTATCCCCTGGTTCAACAGACCGTTGGATGATTTCCGAAACTTCTGTCATTTGATGGCGTGTTTGCTCCAGACGAGAGGCTTGTGCAATATTCTCGCCTGCTTGATGTAGGAGAAATTCAACAACTTGTTCTCTATATACTTTATTTTGAGAGGAACTAGTTGAAGCTTGTTTTTGAGCAAGCTTTTGATTATGAACAAAGCCCATTGACTGTGGCCGGCCATGGGCAATAACATTGCATGAGACCATTTTCGGCGGGCTTTGCTGACCGGAAAGCACTGTGAAATGTAGTGCTCCGTGAACACCCCATCCTCTGATATGAACATCAGATGGAGCATTGGAAATTAACTGACGCAATTTTTTTAGTGCACCAAGGCATGAACATTGAAGGGTTCTCTGTTGCTTTTCAGCCTTCGGATACCGAGAGACTGATAGATATGCCAAATCAATCTGGTGTTGTAAACCTTCTATTATCTTAAGATGATTTTCATATTCATCGTAAGATAATACCTTCTTCTTTAATTGACAAAGAGTTTTCCATATGTTGAGACGAATATCATGGATTCCATCATCTGTCAACATCTTTGGAATGTCATACTGGGAGTCATCCAAAGGCCAAAACATGACTGGTACTTCACCTTTTGCCAGTTTTTTCCTCATGTTCAGCATTTCCTCTTTATCATTAAATGAAGATTCTTCTACCTGTTTGGACCAGAGTTGGTTTTTCCTTGTTGCTTCATCGGATTCAACAAGATTGGTAGAGAAATCACTATTCATGCTGGAAGATAAATGACCCAGGGATGGTTCGGAGAATAACCTGAACCCCAGGCTATCTTCTGATGGAGAAAGAGTTTCACCTGCCGATAGTAAAGCATCAGAAATGACTGGTTTTACGTTTGCAAGTGCCTCGAGATAGGAGGGATTTCTCGTCACTACATTGCCTTCTGAAGAATTTTCGAGACAACGTGAATCACTACTGCGGAGAGGACTTTCGTAGAAAAATTCATCACCATGAGGAGGACCGTCATGATGGGTTACAACAAAAGATGAAATCTCTTGCTCCTTGGTCTTCTGACCACACAGAGGGTTCCTGTGGATCTCATCTGAAGAAGAAACTTCAAGATTGACCGAATTTTCATGAAGCAAGTCTTCATGAGGAAGTGTCTGTTGAAGACCTTCAGAATTAATGTTCCCGTTATTGGGAACTGAGGGAGTAGAATCTTGAATTCTGACAGATAAATGTCTGAGGGCTTCAAGAACTCCAGCATCGAGCAAGGCCTTGTTGCAGATTGGCCTTTGATCTCCTGACTGTGCTGGGCGGATCTTTTTCTTATATGCCTTCTTACTCGCTTTAGAAACCACTTGATGAAGAAAGTGATTGCTCTGAGCAGGTGTATGTGCCTGATCAGGAAATATGGTCAGGTTAGGCTGACGATCTCTACTCAAATCAGGTGTATGTGCCTGACTTGGTTGTCCGTATGATATGGGGGAGTATGCCCCATAACCCTCTTGGACTGGAACAGATGTGTGTGTCTGTTCCGGAGTGAATTGTTGATGTGTCACTCCACTGATAGGGATAGATTTATGTGTCTGTACCTGTGATGATGCTGAAGCTGTTATGATATCCTGGCAAGCATCCAGAATATGAGCAGGAATTTGCTTCTGCTCTTTCACCATTGACAAAATATGTTTGGTGACTTCAGCCGCCGGAACGGGGATATACGTCCATTCCGGGCTTCGAGTAGGTGTATGTGCCTGCTCCTGTCCTCCTTTTCCTATCAGTGAATCCTAGCAGTACTCAAGTGTGGAGGAAGAGAGTTGAGTCTGCCTCCTGTTTGTCATCGGGACTTTCCGACTGACTTCTCCGGGCGCTACCAAGCGAGACTGTTGGTAGGCCTGATTAGTATTAGCAGGTGTATGTGCCTGCTGATTACACTTCGCCAAACGCGGTTGACGAGATCCATCATATGTAGTCAGACGAGCCTTCTGACTAACTGGTGATGTATAAGCAGATGTATGTTCCTGCCTATGGTACTCCGCCGGAATTGCCTGGCGGGATAGGCTTGATGCTGCCAGACGAGTCTGCTGGACAACGGAATTAAAACGGACAGGTGTGTATGCCTGCTCGTTGTTTGCCACCAAGTTAGGTTGGTGGACTTCTCCGGAGATGGCAGGGATGAAAACCTGCTTATTATTAACCGGATTCCGTCTCTGGCGGTTCATCTTGCCTGCTCGGGTTCGAGGAACCTGATCTAAATGCCTGGAGTCGGTACCCTCATCATGTTGAGGGCGCACTACCGCACGAGTCTGGCGGCGATTGTTGATGGGAGCCCTTGAGAAGGACTCCTGTCTTTTTGAATTAAGGTCCTGCGGGACCTTCTCATTCACTTCCTCAGAGTAAGGGAGTGAATGGAAATTGCGTTCCGGGGATAACGACCCGAAACGGTTGGAGACGGTAGTCAGCACCGCCTGCTTCTTGATTGCTGGCCGCCGTTGTCCGGACGACCAGGTAGAGTTGTTAACTTGGAGGGCTTGACGAGCGGCCTCCAGAGTTGGGATAGTACCGTTGCGACGGTACTCCTTAACCAGTGCATTAGAAACACATCTTTGAAGACGCTGAGTTGGTGATGTCATCCTCAGAGCGGATGACGTTCCAGCAGGAGTAGCAGCATTGGTTTTCACAGCAGCAGACCTCACAGTAGAGGTGTTCACAGCAGCAGTATTCACAGGGGTGAATTTAAGGAAAGCCATTTTTGCAGAAGATCTTGAGAAAAGAGTGCCTGTTCCATGTAACAGACATAATCAAGATGAATCCGGCCACTGCATCTTTTGGATGAGCACATGTCAATGATTGCTTTGTTGGCCCAAGGGGCCTAACAAATAAGAAGAACATCACTTTCACTTGGTTAAGGATTCACGTCGGGTTCATCATTTTTGTTTCGCACGGAATCTGGGGATGACCTCCTGGATGGGAGATTCAAACGTTCCGATCGGTTTCTAACGGGTTTGTTCGTAGAACCAGAAACATCCAATGATTCCACATCCGTTTGGACATACTTTCCAAAGGCAGGCGCTCATTAGCTTGTGGACTAATGAGGCTTAGGAATTTGCATTGGTCGAGAGGATGGGAGGTTGGACTCATCACACCTTTTTGAGGGGAATTATTGTCTACTCTGGGACTCTCTTTATAGATTTAAGTTATGTTCGTGAATCCTTATTATATTACCAAGTATAAAATGATCTTTCCTTTAGTTTTAACAATCAATGATTAAATATGCAAGAAATTTAGAGAATCTTTTATATGTATTTGAGGTTATTCATCAATAGAGAATCATCTATATCTGTTTAGAGATTCTTGGTCAATGGTATCCTTCAAAACATTTATATAAAAGTCTCTTGGTCATTATGATGACCAGGCTGGTTTTAAAGCCACTCAGTGGGGCACTTGAAGTTTATCGTCATTCAAAAGGACATGGATTATTTCAAAGTAGGGATCGAACCCATAAATGGGCTACCTACGTATCCTTTGTTTTGGAAAAGGAATCAGAACCCACGTAGTTCGAGTAATGGAGTATGATGTTTATGATTGATGGCTCAAAGATGAATGTCATAATTACTTTTACACTATAAGCTCACGTGAGTCATGCTCGGTGTGAGAAACAAGAGGTATTGGTAAAATTTAGACAATTGTGCCATGAAAGATGCAATCATAAGAATTTGTTTGGGGCTTATGTATGGATGACTGCCCAGATAGATGAAGGTTTAGGATTTACTTTTAGGGAGAAAATCCATGAACAGGGTCCATAAAGTTATATGTGCTTCATGGATATTTGAATACTCTAATCTTGGGGCTTACTCCTAAGGAGGATGCCCAAGTTAGGAGGGGACTTATGATTGGGTTTTACTTCTGAAAAGGAAACCCAAATCAAAGGTAAATTATGACTGGTTAAGAGAAATTTAAGGGGAATTGGGGATTTATTCCTGAAAAGGAGACCCAAGGTTATGACTGAGTCTTTATTCCTGAAAAAGGAGACTCAGGTTAGGAGACTTGGGGATTATTCTTTAAAAGGAAGCCCAAGGTTATGACTGAGTCTTATTCCTGAAAAAGGAGACCCAGGTTAGGGATTAAGATTTGGGGCTTACTCCTGAGGAGGATGCCCATATTTGAGGTTGGGGCTTACTCCTAAGAAGGATGCCCAAGATTAAAGGACTTGATTGGGGCTTACTCCTGAGGAGGATACCCAAGATTGGGAACTTTAAGAATTTGGGGCTTACTCCTGAGGAAGATGCCCAGATTAAAAGTTTTATAACTGGGGATTATTCCTGAAAAGGAGACCCAAGTTAAGATTCTCTCATATTAAAGGATGAGGTTGAATGAATGAACTCTCCGTATTTTAGTGACATAAGGATATTTAAATCACTAGACTTTGAGAGAGATTCCACAGAATTCTTTTCATATAAGAAATTCAAATCAAGAAATCATGCCATAAATGGCTTTGAAGAGTGTCTTGAAGACTGAATTTTGAAAAGTAAAGGTGAAATGGCTTAAGAGGGGTAAAAATGGGCAAGATGGGCACCCAAAAAGATAGGGGCGCGCAAGTCTTGAAAGGCGCGCAAGTCTTCCGTGGGCGCGCAAGTATTGGTCACGCAGGTATACCTGCGCGACACATAGTGTACTTGCGCGATTTTCAACCAACATTGAAATACTTGAGCGAATCTTTTTTAAACCCTTTAGAATGTTCTTGAGGTTCTTCCAGAAAATGGACGCGCAAGTTATATTGAAGGAAATAAGTCGGCGCGCAAGTGTTTGATAAGTTTCAACACTTAGGCCTTCCTCCTTCTCTTTAAATCTTCCGTTCTAGGTAAGAAATTACCTTAGAAGTGTTCCGAAAGCTTTGAGAAGATACTTGGGTGTCGGGAGCTTCAATCCGAGTTTCTGGAAAAAGATCCTCTTGAATGGGGGGCCCACAGGGTCTATTTATAGGCAAAAGAAGAGCCCGGGCGGTTACCGGGCGGTTACCACTTAGGTCGCGCAAGTCACCTGTGCGACCAAGGGTGTCGCGCAAGTGTACTTGTGCGACAGTGATAAAACTTGCGCGGTGCAGTTGCTGTCGATCCTTTGTTCATTCCTTTGTCGATTTTTGATGTTTTCTTCAAAGGTTTAATCACTTTGAGCTCAGATATTCCTTTTTCCAATCTTTAGATTCTGTGACGAAAGGAGCGTCAACATAGGATTTTTTGGTTTTTTAGAGATTTAAATGCTTAAGAATTTTAGGTTTTAGGTGTTTTGATTGTTTTAAGGTTTTATGTTTTTCTTAGGGGTTATTTAGGGTTTTTATAATTTTAGGGTTTTTTGGTCATTTTTTGGATTTTTATGGTTTTAAGTGTTTTTAGGGACTTTGATGGTTTTTATGGTTTTAAGCATTTTTATTATTTTTTTGTGGTTTTAGGGTTTTTTTTAGTTTCTTTGGGTTTTACGTTTTTAGAGTTTTTTTAATGTTTTTGTAGTTTAAAGGATTTCTATAATTTTTAGTTGGTTTTCTGTGTTTTTGGTTTTTTAGGTTTTTTGATATTTTAGGAATTTTTATTTTATTAGGTATTTTCAGGGTTTTAGGGTCTTTAAAGGTTATTATGGGTTTTAAGTGTTTTGATGTTTCTAGGGTTTTCTTTGGGTTTTCTGGATTTTTAGGGGGTTTTCCATTTTTAAATATTTATAGTGATTTTTGAGGATTTTTATGGTTTTTTGTGATCTTTAAGGATTTATAGTGGTTTGGGGTTTTTTGGGTTTCTAGGGTTTTTTTTCTTTTATAATTTTTTAGGTTTGTAGGGGTTTTAAGTGTTTTCAGTATTTTAATGTTTTCTTAATGGGTTTCAAGAATTTTAAAGTATTTTATGTTTTTTTATTATTTTTAAGGATTTTGTAGGATTTTTAGTTTTTTAAGGTTTTTAGGGTTTTAGGGATTTTTAGGGTTTTAGGGGTTTTTTGGTGATTTAGGGTTTTTATAAATTTTTTTTGGGGGGGGGGGGGGTTTATTGTTTTTAATGTTTTTTAGTGTTGTATAACATTTTTTGGGGTTTAATGATTTTTTAGAGATCTTTGTGGGTTTTAGGGGATTTATGGGTTTTTAGGGCTTTTTATGGTTTTTAGGGGTTTTTTTGGTATGTAGGTGCTTTAATGTATTTAAGGAATTTTTGGGGTTTTTAGGGTTTTAGGTTTTTATGGGTTTTATGGTTTTTAGTTTTTATGGTTTTCTTTAGACTTTTCTAGGGTTTTCAGATTTTTTACGCTATTTAAGATTTTTAGGGATTTTTAAAATTTTTATCATTTTTTATGAATATTGAGTAGTTTTTAGATATTTTGATGGGTTTGAAGGGTTTTTTGGGTTTTTTCTCATTTTTTTATGAATTTAAGAGTTTTTATTTTTTTTAATGTTTTCTAGGTTTTCTTATGTTTTTTCAAGATTTTTTTGGTTTTTAGGTTTTTAGGGATTTTTAGGGGTTTTAGGGGTTTTTATGGTTTTTAGGTATTTTGAGGGTTTATAGGGTATTTTAGGGTTTGAAGGGTTTTTATAGTTTTTCTGTGTTTTTTTGGGTTTTTTTGAGTTTTTTAGGCTTTCAAGGTTTTTATGAGTTTTTTTAATATTTTTATGGGTTTTAAGGCTTTCTAGGGTTTTAGTGGTTTTTTTTGGTTGTTATGGGGTTTTAGAGTTTTTAAGGTTTTTAGGGTGTTTTTTAGTTTTTAGAGTATTTATGGTTTTCATTATTTTTACTATTTTTAGATTTTTAGGGTTTTAACTATTTTATGGTTTTAATGATTTCACGAGGTTTTTTAGGATTTTTAGTGTTTTTTTGTTTTTTGGGATTTTTAGGGATTTATTTCTATTTTTATGGATTTTTAGGGTTTTCATGGATTTTGACTATTATAAGGGTTTTTATTTTTTTTAGGTATTTATAGGATTTTTAATGTTTTTAACATTCTTAGGGTTTAAAGTGTTTTAGAGATTTTAGTGGGTTTTATTGTTTTTATGTGTTTTTTAAGTTTTAAGGGGTTTTATGGTTTTATGTTTTTATAGTTTCTTATGGATGATAGTGTTTTTAGTGGTTCTTATTGTTTTTAAGTGTTTTTGGGTTTTTAAAAATGTCTTTGGGTTCTTAGGGTTTTTATGTTTTTAGGGATTATTAGGGATTTTTTGGATTTTTATGGTTTTAAGGGGTTTTAGAGACTTTGAGAGTTTTAAAGGTTTTTAGGGTTTTTATATTTTTTAGTTTCTTAGTGGTTTTAAGTGTTATAAGGTTTCTAAACTTTTATTAGTTGTTTTCATGGGTTTTATGGGTTATTATATTTTTAGGTATTTTAATAATATTTTACTATTGTATAAATGTTTTGGGTTTTTTCAGATTTTTAGGGGTTTTAGGGTTTTTAAAATTTTTAGTTTCTTAGGGATTTTAAGAGTATTTGGTTTTTTGTATTCTTAGGTGTTTTCAAGGTTTTTATATTTTTTTATGTTTTTAGGTAATTTTAGGGAATTTTTAGGAGTGTTATAGTTTTTTTGTGTTTTTAGTTATATTTTGATTTTTTAGGGTTTTTATATTTTATGGTGGTTATGGTTTTAATATTTTTAGGATTTTTATATATTTTTTGATCATTTTAGGGTTTTAAAGGGTTTTTAGAGTTTTTAATGGGTTTTAGGGTTTCTATGAGGTTTTATGTTTTTTATTTTTTTGGGGATTTCGGATTTTTAGGCTCTTTTAGGGTTTTAGGGAATTTTTGCATTTTTAGGTTTTTAGGAGTTTTATGTGTTTTAGGGTTTTAAGGTTTTCTTATGCTTTTCCAATGTTTTACCAGTTTTTATAGCCTTTTAATAATTTTTATGATTTTTTGGGGTTTTATGGAATTTGATGGTTTTTTTTGGGTTTTTAATGATTTTAGGGTTATTTAGGAATTTAATTTTTTTTAGGTTTTTTAGGATTTAATGTGTTTTTAGGTTCTTAAGGTTTTATAATGGGTTTCCATCATTTTAAGGGGTTTTATGTTTTTTTGGTATTTTTAGTCCATTTTTAGGGTTTTTTGGGATTTTGAGCAATTTTAGGGGGGTTTAGGGGTTTGACGTTTTTCTTTGAGGTATTTATGGGTCTTAAGGTTTCCTAAAATTTTTGGGATTTTTATGCACTTTTTAGTTTTTACGGGGTTTTTAGAGTTTTTAATTAATTTAAGTATTTTTATCGTTTTTATGGTTTTTTAATGTTTCTAACGTTTATAGTGGTTTATTGAGGTTTAGTGTTTTTAGTGGTTTTTTGGATTTTTTGTTTTTTTAAGGTTTTTATGGGTATCTGTGATATTGAGGGTTTTTTAGGTGTTTTAGGGTCTTTCTAGGGCAAGAAAGATGCAGGGTCAGGCTACTCCTGGTCCCTCCAAAATGTTTATAATATAAAGGAACGCAAAACAAAGTGAGGGGAAAGGTCAAATGACCACACCCAAAATCCCCAACACCCCCCCCCCCCAAAACATAGTACCCAAAACCATCCAAAAAAAAGAGATACAAAAAGGAAAAAATCAGTCAATGTCACCACCAAAGTCATGCACCATGCCTGCAGCATAAGGATCATCATCTGAGTGTAGTCGAGCAGTCACATCGGAGAAAATTATTTGTCGTTTCTTGGAATACAAGAGGATTTTAGGGTCTTTCTAACTGTTTTTATGGTTTCTATCCTTTTTAGGTTACTAGGGGTTTTATGTGTTTTCAGGCTTTTATGGTTTTCCTAGGGTTTTCAGGGTTATTAGTTTTTTTATGTTTCAGGGATATTTAGGAATTTTTCAGCATTTTTGCAGGTTTTATAGAATTTTAGTGTTTTAAGGGTTTTTATGTTTTCATGGTTTTTATGAATTTTATTGTTTTTTTGGGTTTTTATGAGTTTTAAGTGTTTTTAGTTTTTAAATTTTTCTTAGGTGTTTTCTTGTTTTTAAATTTTTTTACGTTTTTAGGGATTTTTAGGTAATTTTTTTTATATTTATGTTTTTGGGGTGTTATAGATTTTGAGGGGGTTTATGGTTTTTATTTTTTATTGGATTTGTAATATTTTTTTTAGTTTTTTAGGATTTTTTGGTTTTTTTTGGTTTTTTATGTTTTTTATGGGTCTAAAGGGGTTTTCTGTTTTTATAGGCTTTCACAGTTTTATGGATTTTTAGGGTTTTTTAGTTTTTAGGTGTATCTATTTTTTAGGAGTTTTAGGGTTTTTAGGGTCTTTTAGGGTTTCTAGGTGTTTTAGTTTTTTCTAGGTTTTTAGGGGTTTTATGAGTTTTTAGGTTTTTACCGTTTACTTAAGGGATTTCGGGGTTTTAGGGGTTTTCTGTTTTTAGGGGTTTTTTGGGATTTTATAGGATTTTATGGGTTTTTGTGTTTTTTGGGATTTTGAGGTGTTTTGGGGGTTTTAATGATTTCTTGGGGTTTTAATGTTTTTTGGTTTGTATGTGTTTTAAGTGTTTTTATCTTTTTTAAGTGTTTTTATGTATATAAGGTTTTCTTATGTATTTTCTGGTTTTTTAATTTTTTTTGATATTTTTATGGAGTCTAAGGATTTTTATGGTATTTTAGGTTCCTAGGGATTTTACGGTTTTTAGGGGGTTTTCGGTATTTTGGTGTGTATGTTTTTAGGGATTTTAAGGTTTTTAGAGATTTTAACATTTTATGGGGTTTTAGGGATTCAATTGGTTTTATTGTTTTTATGTATTTGGGGGGGGGGAGATTATGGTTTTTATCTGTTTTTTGATTTTTAGGGTTTTTGGGGTTTATTGTCTTTTTATGGTTTCTTAGGATTTATATCATTTTCATCTTTTAGGGGTTTTAAGTGTTTTATAGTTTTTAAGGTTTTCTTAAGGATATTTGTATTTTTTAGGTTTTTTAATTTTTATGGATCTTTATGGAATTTTTAGGCTTGTATGGGTGTTTTAGGGTTTTTGGGATTTTAAGGGTTTTAAAGGATTTTTAGAGTTTTCAGGGGTTTTAAAAAAAATTATGTTTTTAGGGGTTTTAAGTGTTTTTAGGTTTTTAATGCTATCTTAAGGATATTCATGGTTTTTCAGGTTTTTTACATATTAAGTATTTTTTTAGGATTTTTTTTTGTTTTTTCTAGTTTTTAGTTTGTTTTGAGATTTTGAGGGATTTTAGGGTTTTTAGGGGTTTTTTAGGGTTTTTAGTTTTTAGGTGGTTTTAGTGTTTTTATGCTTTTTTACATTTTTATGATTTTTATGTATTTTATAGGACCTTTATGGATTTTAGGGGTTTTATGGATTTTATAGATTTCAAGGGTTTTGGGGTTTTTTTGGGATTTTTTTATAGTTTTTTATATTTTTTGGAAGGCATTTTAGTGTTTTTTTAATGTGTTTAGGTGTTTAAAAGGTATTTATATATTTTTCTAGTTTTACATGTTGTATGGGTTTTTATGATTTTTTGTGGTTTTTAGGGAGTTTTAGGGTTTGTAGGGTCTTTATAGGGGTTTTAGGGTTTTTATAATTTTTTAGATTTTTTATAATTTTTAAGAATTTTGAGGTTTTTAATATTTTCTTATGATTATTAGGGTATTTAGTGTTTTTTATGCTTTTAGGAACTTTTATGTATTGTTTTGATTATTTTTGGATTTTCATGGGTTTTAAGGATTTTTAGGGGTTTTAGGTTTTTATGGGTTTTAGGGTTTTTAGGGTATTTATATTTTTTAGGATTTCAGGGTTTTTAAGGTTTTTTATTTTTTTAAGGGTTTATTATTGTTTTTCTGAATTTTTAGTGTTTTTTATATATCTGGATTTTTTGGGGGTTTTTATGTTTTTATGGGTTTTTAGGGATATTATTGATTTTGAGAGGTTTAGGATTTTATGTGTTTTTTGGTTTCATTGAGTTTTAGGGTTTTTTCGAGCTTTGAGGGTTTTTAAGGGTTTTTAGAGTTTTTAACCTTTTAGGAGTTTAAAGGGATTTTTTTGCTTTTTAGTGGTTTTAGTGTTTAATGGGTTCTTGGGATTTTTTATGTTTTTAGGTGCTTGTAGTTATTTTGGTTTATAGGGTTTTTATCGAGTTTAAGGGTTTTTAGATTTATTTATGATTTTTAGGGGTATTAAATGTTTTTTTTGTTTTGTTTTCAGTGGTTTTTAATAGGCTTTAGGGTTTTTTGGGATTTGGGGGGGGGGGGTTGGATTTTTATGGATTTTAGGTTTTTTAGGGATTTTGGGGGTTTTTATGGGTTTTATGGATTTTCTGAGGTTTTAGGGGTTTTTTGAGTTTTTATGATTTTTAAGAGGATTATGAGTTTTTTAATGTTTTAGGGGTTTAAAAGGTTTTTAGTGTTTTTAGGAGTTTTATGGGTTTTAGTGTTTATGAGTTTTTTATGGTCTTTTAGGGTTTCTAGGGTTTTTAGGTATTTTAAGTGTTTTTAGGCTTCCAAAGTTTTCTTATTCTTTTCAGGGGTTTTCATGTTTTTTAGATTTTTAGGAATTTTAGTTGTTTTTATGATTTTTATTAATTTCTAGGGGATTAAGGGGTTTTGAGGGTTTGGGGGGGGGGGTTTGGGTATTTATAATTTTTTAGGCTTTTAGGGGTTTTAAGTGTTTTTAGGTTTTAATGGTTTTCTTAGGGTTTTCATGTTTTAGGGGTTTTTACATTTTCAGGGATTTTTAGAGTTGTTTATTATTTTTATGGTTTTTAGTTTTTTTAGTTTTTAGGGTTTTATGGGTTTTGGAGTTTTTTTAACATTTTTAGGAATTTGAACAGTTTTTAGACTTTTTCGTAGTTTTAGGAGTTTATGGGTTTTATGGGTTTTCAATGTTTTTAGGGGTATTTATAGTTTTTTGGGTTTTTTGGGTTTTAGAGCCTTTTAGGGGTTTTAAGTGTTTTATGCATTTTTAGGGTTTTTAGAGATTTTTAGTTTTTTTAGGTTTTTAAGGTATTCTTTGTGTTTTTCAGGGATTTTATGAATTTAAAATTTTTTAGGTATTTTTTGGAGTTTTTTAAGGATTTTGTGGGTTTTTCTGGTTTTTAGGGATTATGAGGGTTTTTAGGTTTTTAGGGGTTTTCATGTTTCTAGGGTTTTCTACTTTTTAATGTATTTTTGGGGATTTTTTTTGTATTTTTATGTTTTTCAGGGTTTTAGGGACTTTGAGGGATTTTGGGGGGGTTTTTTGTGTTTTAGGGTTTTTATGGGTTTTTAGAGTTTTTTCATGTTTATATGGGTTTAATGAGTTTTTAAAGTTTTTATTTGGGTTAGGGTTTTTATGGGGTTTTATGATTTTATGGGTTTTATGGTTTTAGGGGTTTCTTGTTTTTTTTTGTGTCATCTAATTTTTTTTATGGTTTTTATAATTTTTTTTATTTTAGTGGTTTCAACTGTTTTTAGGATTTAAAGGTTTTCTTAGGGGTGTTCAAGGTTTTTATGGTATTTTACATTTTCATTTATTTTTTTTCCTTTTTTACATTTTTTGTTTTTTAGGGTTTTTTTGGGATTTTGACAGTTTTTAGGGTTTTCGAGGGTTTTTAGATTTTTTAGAATTTTTATATTTATAGGGGTTCTATGAATTTTTTAAGGTTTTCATAGGGGTTTTAGCATTTTTACGCCTCGTTATGCTTTTAGGTATTTTAGGGATTTGTTTTCTTTTTTTTTGGTTTTTAGGGTTTTTTTAGTATTCTAGGGGTTTTATTGTTTCTCTGGATTTTAAGGATTTTTTAGGGGTTTAGGGTCTTCATGGTTTTTTGAGTTTCAAGGGTTTTTTTGTGTTTTTAAGTGGTTTATGGGTTTTTAGATTTCTTTAATATTTTTAGGGGATTATTGGGTTTTTATAGTTTTAAATATTTTTAGGTTTTTATGGAGTTATAGGGGTTTTTAGAGAATTTAGGGGTTTTATGGTTTTAGTGATTTTTGGGTCACATAGGATTTTCGTGTTTTCAAGTGTTTTTTAGGTTTTAGGGGTTTCAAGTGTTTTTAAAATTATTTTGTTTTATTTTGGGTCTTCAAGGTTTTTAGGGGTTTTAATGTTTTTAGGGATTTCTAGGATTTTTTGAAATTTTATGGGTTTTGGGGGGTTTTAGGGATTTTGAGGGTTTTAGGGTTTTTAGTATTTTTAGTGCTTTTAGCATTTTTTGTATTTTTTAGTTTTTATGGTTTTTATGTTTTATTATGTTTTTCAGGGTTTCTTATAGTTTTTAGGGTTTTTATGTTTTGAGAGTTTCTAGGGGGGTTTTAGGATTTTTATAGTTTTTAGGGTTTTTATGGATTTTGAGGGGTTTTAGATTTTTTTATTTTTAGGGGTCTTAGGGATTTTTTGGATTTTTTATGTTTCTTTGAGTTTTTTAGGGCTTTATTCTATTTTATATTTTTTAATTTTTTAGGGGTTTAATGTGTCTTTAGAGTTTTTATTAGGTTTTTGGGTTTGTATGTGTTTTTACGAGGTTTTAAGGTTTTAGGGGTATTTATGGTTCTTAGGGGGTTTTGGGGATTTTTTTCTTTGGGAAATGAATTGGGTGACCAATTCATGTTTCTATTTGTCTAAAAATAATGGTTTTTATAGTTTTTACTGTTTTTAGGTTTTTAGGGGTATTATGTGTTTTTTATGTTTTCTTAGGGGTTTTAGGGTATTTAGGTTTTTTTTTAGATTTTTAGGTATTTTAGGGATTTTATTAGTATTGTTATGGTTTTGTGGTTTTTAGGGTAAGGAGGGCTCGGGGCCATGCTATTCCTAACACCCCCAAAAGTTTATTAAATAAAATAAATACACTGCATACAAGGGAGGGGCGGGGTCAATCAACCCACACCCAAAAGCCCTTAACAAACATACACCCAAAGACCGCAAAAAAGAAAATAAAATCCAAAGAAGCACCAAGCTTCCATCAGCAACCCACCCCGTCAAAGGATCTACCAGCCTTCATCATCCTTATAGTTTGCACCATGGGGGTCTCTCTCAGCACCATAACCAAAGTCCGCATCAGAGACTACTGATTCCCATTCAGAAGAGTCATATTGCTTCAAGAAATTGGCATAATACTACCTTAAGCTCACCTGCTCTGCATTCAGCTGTTTCTTGGCATCCCTTTCACCTCTTCCAGTGGAATTTTCCTTATCCTTGAATGATTCTCTTATGGACACCATCCTTATCAAGGAAGATTACTCCTTCCTCGATTTCCTCCTTTTTGGATCAACATGGATCCCAACATGCTTGTTTTCCTCCCCAGTGGCCTCCTCAAGCATGGCCCTCTCCTTAAGGACCATAGCCATGTTGTGACCCATCCTACTATTATCCTCCTGGACTTGGTCGGGAATGAAGGAGGATTCCTGGTTAAGTATACAACCCACAAGAACCCCACAAGGACCTGAGCAGTCCACCATTGTCAAAGTCATCTCATGAGCATGTGCAGGGTTGCTCTTCCAAGGACCTGGGTGATCCGGGATGGAGGGGGCCTCCTGATTTAGGGAATCAGAAGCCATACTAAGAGGGACCACACCGGCCAAGGCCAGCTGCAAATTCCCCTCATCCAATGGAGGCTCCAACCTATGTTTTTCCCTTTTCCCCTGCTCACCAGCATCATTCAAGGGGCCAATAATGTCTAGAATTGACTTAGCATTTAGAAGAACATCCTACTTCTCACTTACGATCTGTACAGCAAGCCTTACACTCCCATCATCAACAACCAGAGCCCCTTTCTCCTCCTCTCCATGAATAATGCTTACCTTTCCCTTATACATATCATAAACATCACAGTTGTGTCCAAGAGCCTTTAACTCCCTTATCTCCTACTCATCAACACCACCCGAGTGCCTAGTGTTGTCCAACAGTTGCTCAACTTCACTAGCCTGCTGGGCCACACCCCCTCCCCCCCTCTCAGCAACAACAACATGCACCCCTATCCCCTGAACCTCAAACATCTCACTCCCAGCATCAACAAGTGGATACCCTTGCACCTCCTCCTCTAGCTCCAGCCCTTCAAAGAGATTGAAGGTTGGGATGGCCTCCCTGCTATCAGATGAGTTTGACTTCCCACCATTCGCAACCTCCCTACATAAGGAATTCCAATCGTCCGAGAGCTTCAGGTCACTCCTCAAATGCTTGAAGATGTTGGTCACTTTGGGTTTTATGGGTTTTACATTTTTTAGGGATATTTAGTGTTTTTTAGGTATTTCAGTGTTTTCAGGGTTTTAAGAGTTTTATGGTTTTTTTGGGGTTTTAAGTATCATTATATTTTTAAGTATTTCATAGGGGTTTTTAGGGATTTTAAGTTTTTTTACATTTTTAGGGAATTTGGGTATTTTTTGTATTTTTATAGTTTTTAGGGTTTTTATGGATTTTGAGGGATTTTATGGATTTTAGAATTTTTTACGATTTTTAGTGGTTTTTTTGTAATTTTTAGGTATATTATGGATTTTAATGCGTTTTTATTATCTTTAGTGATTTTATGCTTTTTTATTTTTTAATTGTTTTAGGGTTTCTATGGTTATTTGGATTTTTTTGATATTTTTTAGTTTTTTAGGGTTTTAAAGAGTTTTTCATTTTTTTAATCTTTTTAGGGGCTTCAAGGTTTTTAGAGGTTTTAGTGGGGTTTTATGTTTTTCTATGGGTTTGTATTATTTTTAGGGTTTTATAATTTTTAGGTTGTTTAGTGGTTTTACGTGTTTTTAGGGTTTTCAAGTTTTCATAGGGGTTTTCAAGGTTTTTTACATTTTATGGATTTCTTTGGACTTTTTATTTTTTTTTTATTTTTTTGTGGTTTTTTCAGGTTTTTTATTTTTGAAATATTTTTTTTTGGTTTTTAGGTTTTTTGGTGGTTTTAGTGGTTTTTGGGTTTTTAGGGGTTTTAAGTGTTTTTATATTTTTACAGTTTTCTTTGGGTTTTCTGGGATTTAAGGGTTTTTATGTTTTTATGGATTTTTTTTTGGATTTTCATGGATTTTGGGGTATTTTGTGATTTCGAGTGGTTTTAAGGGTTTTGGGGGGTTTCTGAGGGGTTTTAAAATATTTTTTTGGTTATTTGGTGTTTTTTAGTTTTTTATGTTTTTTTATAGTTTTAATGTTTTTAAGGGTTTAAATTGTATTTATATTTTTTACTAGTTTTGTTGTATTTTTTGGGTTTTCAGTGGGTTTTATGGTTTTTAGGGGTTTATGTATTTAGGGTTTTGTGGGTTTTAGTGTTCTTAGACATTTACGTTTTAAATGGGTATTAAGTGTTTTTAGGTTTTTATATTTTTCCAAGGGTTTTAGGGGTACTTATATTTTTATGGATTTTTAGTTATTTTTTAGGATTTGTATGGATTTTTAGGTTTTTTAAGGATTTTGTGGTTTTTTAGGATTTTTAGGGGGTTTTTTGTTTTTTTAGTTTTTAGTCGTTTTTTAGGGGTATTATGGAATTTTATATTTTTTAAACATTTTTAGGGGTTTGAAAGGATTTTAAGATTTTTAGTGGGTTTTAGTATTTTTAGGGGTTTCTAAGGTTTTTTGGGATTTTATGGCTTTTAATGGGTTTTATAGTTTTATGTCATTTTTTTGTTTTAGGGATTATATAATTTTTAGTTTTTCTTATGGATTTTATGTGTTTTATGGTATTTATGGTTTTCTAATGTTTTTAGTGTCTTTTATGTTTTTAGGGATTTTTTAGACTTTTTTAGGATTTTGATGGGGATTTTTAGTGTTTTTAGATATTTTAAGGGTTTTGATTTTTTTGAGTTTTTTTTGTTTTTATTGATTTAATATTTTAATGTTATTGGGGGGTTTATGTGTTTTTAGGTTTTAAGGTTTTTTTGGGGCTTTCATAGTTTTTTACTTTTTAAGGGAATTTTAGGGATTTTTTATGATTTTTATGGATTTTTATGGTTCTTTGGGATTTTGAGGGGTTTGAGTGTTTTTTATAGTTTTTAGGGTTTTTTTGGTTTTTATGGGGCTTTGGGGGGGGGTTAATCTTTTTTAGGGATTTTAATGTTTTTAGTGTTTTTTTTACTATTTTCAAGGCCATAAAAGTTTATTATAGTTTTTAGTGTTTCTGGGTTTTTTATGGGTTTTAGGGGTATTTCAGGTTTTAGGTGTTCTAAAGGTTTTAAGGGGTTTTTGGGAAATTAGGGGGTTTAGGGTTTTTTTATTTTTTATTTTTTAGGGATTTTAATCATTTTAGGTTTTTATGATTTTACTTGGGCTTTTAGGGTTTTTTACATTTTTATACATTTTTATGGATTTTTAGGATTTTTATGGGGTTTTAGGGATTTTGAGGGTTTCATGTGTTCCTATGCATTTTATTCTTTTTAGAGTTTTTGGCACTTTAGGATTTTTAGGGGTTTTAAGTGTTTTTAAGTTTCTATGGTTTTCTTATAGTTTTTCTAGGTTTTTATTGGATTTTATATCTTTAGGTAATTTCAGGGCCTTTATAGAATTTTTATAGCATTCAAGATATTTTGAGATTTTGAGGGATTTCGTGGTTTTTATGGGTTTTTTAGGTTTTAGGATTTCTTTGAGATTTCTAATGACTTAGTGGTTTTTATAGTTTTTTTTACATTTTTAGGGATTTAAATAGTTTTATAGTTTTTAGTGGGTTTTAGGGTTTTATAGGTTTTTATTAATTTTATGGGTTTTAGGGTGTTTTTATAGTTTTAGGAGGAGTTCTGGTTTTTAGTGTCGTTTTGGGTTTTCATATTTTTTTAGTTTTTTATGGATTTTAGGTGTATTTTGGTTTTTAAGGTTTTCTTAAGGGTTTTTAGGAATTTTACAGGATTGGAAATTTTAATGATTTTAAGGGAATTTTAAGAATTTTTTTAGTGTTTTAGGGTGTTTATGGATTTTTGGGGTTTTAGTGTTTTTCGGGTTTTTAGGGGTTTTAGGGTTTTAATAGTTTTTAGGAATTTTTGGGGTTTTAGGTTTTTTTAGGTTTTTACGGTATTCATAGGGGTTTTTAGGGATTTTAGTGTTTTTTATGTTTTTAGGGATATTTATCAATTTTTTATGATTTTAATTATTTTTATGGTTTTTAGGGTTTTTAAGGGTTTCATGGCATTTTCGGGTTTTTTGGGTCTTTATGGTATTTTGGGGTTTTTTGGTTTTTTGGAGTTTTTAGGGTTTTTAAGGTTTTTTTTATTTTCTTCATCATTTATAGGGATTTAGATTGTTTTCAGGGTTTTAGTGGGGTTTTAGGGGTTTTAGGGGGTTTGGGGGGTTTTAATGATTTTATGGTTTTTTTTTCAGTTTTTATGAGTTTTAGAGACTTTTAGTGGTTTTTGTAATTTTTAACATTTTTTATTTTTAGGGGGTTTAAGCGTTTTAGGGTTTTTAGGTTTTCCAAGGGCTTTCAGGTTTTTAGGGTTATATAGAATTTTAGGGATTTTTAGGCCTTTATTAGGTTTTTATGGGGTTTTAGGGATTTTAGGGATTTTGTATTTTTTAGGGTTTTATGGGGTTTTTGGCATTTTTCATTTTTTTAGTGTTATTATTTTTTTCATATTTTTTACTACTTTTAGGGGTACAAAGTGTTTTTAGATTTTTTAGTGGGTTTTAGGGGTTTATAGGGTTTTGGGGGTTTTTTTATGGTTTTAGGTGTTTTATGGGGTTTTAGATGTTTTATGGTTCTTGTGGTCTCTTTAGTGGTCTTAGGGTTTTTATTATTTTTTATGTTTTTAGAGGTTTTAAGATTTTTTATGATTTTCAGGATTTCTTAGGAATTTTTAGAGTTTTAATATAATTTTATATATTTAGGGATTTTTATTATTTTTATGGGTTTTTTGGTTTTTAGGGATTTTGAAGGGTTTTAGGGTTTTTATGGGTTTTATGAGATTTTAGGTTTTTATGGTTTTCTCAACATTTTTTTCATAATTTTTTTGGGGTTTTTATTTTTTTTTGTTTTTTAGATTTTTTTTTGGATTTTTATGGTTTTTTGGGGTTTTAGAGATTTTGATTTTCCTTAGTGGTTTTTTATGTTTTCATTCGGTTTTAGGAATTTTTATTATTTTTATAGATTTTTGGGTCTTTTGGGATTTTGAGGGTTTTTATGCATTTTAAGGTTTTAGGGGTTTTATGGTTTTTCTGGGATTTACTGATTTTTTAGTCTTTTAATGGTTTTAAGGTTTTTAATGTTTCTCAATGTTTTCAAGGGTTTAAAGGGACTTTAGAGTATTTAGTATTTTTTAGCGGTATTATGTTTTTTAGGGTTTTCATGGGTTTTAGTGGATTTTAGGGTTCTTAGGGTTATTTTAATAATTTTAGGGTTTTAAAAAATTTTATGTTTTAAGGGGTTTAAGTGTTTTTAGGTTTTAAGGTTTTCTTAGGAGTTTTTAGGGTTTTTAGGGTTTTTTAATTATTTATCTATTTTTAGGGATTTTTTCAATTTTAATGGTTTTGTAGGGTTTTTAGGGATTTTGAGGTTTTTATCTCCTTTTAGCACTTTTATGTTTTTATGGGTTTTATTTTTTTTAGGTTTTCAATGTTTTCATAGGGGTTATCAAGGTTTTTATGGATTTTCGTGTTTTTTAGTATTTTTATGATTTTTAGGGTTTTTATGGAATTTGAGGGTTTTGATGGGTTTTAGTGGTTTTATGGTTTTATGATTTTTTTCATTTTTAGGCTTCTTTTTTAGTTTTTAAGGGTTTAAAGGTTTTTTAGAGTTATTTAATGATTTTAAGGTTTTATAGGGTTTTTATAGTTTTAGTGGATTTTTAAGGGTATTATAGGCATTTAGGGTTTTTATGGTTTTAGGGGTTTTAATGGGTTTCAGGGATTTTAGGGTCCTTTAAGGTTTTTATCATTTTTTATGTTTTATGGATTTTAATTTTTTTTAGTTATTTAATTTTTTTATAGGGGTTTTCATGGTTTTTTGGTTTTTATGTTTATAGGGATTTTTTGTGATTTAGAGAATTTTAGGGTTTTAGGGTTTTTAGTATATTTTTTTGGGATTTTAGGTGTTTTATTTTTTTAAGGAATTATTAGTGTTTTTCTGAGGTTCTAGTGTTTTTTACATTTTTAGGGTTTTGATTTATTTTTAGTTTTATTTTTTGGTTTTTAGTGTATTTAGAGATTTTGACGGTTTTTGGGTTTTTTAATTCTTTAGTGTTTTTAGAGTTTTTATAGGTTTTTTTGGGTTTTAGGGATTTTTAGAGATTTTTAGGGGTCATATGGTTTTTAATGTTTTTTAACATATTTAGGGGTTTAATGGTTTTGGGAGTTTTTTAGTTTTTTTGGGTTTTTATGTCATTTTAGCGTATGTAATGTTTTAGGGGTTTTTATGAGTATTAGTGGTTTTAGGGTTTTAAGGGTATTTTAGGGCTTTTAGTGTTTTTAGGTTTGGGGGGGATTTAGTGTTTTTCAGTTTTTAAGGGATTCATAAGGGTTTTCATTTTTTTTATGGTGTTTTATGTTTTTTTGGATTTTTTAGCTTTCTTATGATTTCTATTGTTTTATAGGGGGTTTAATGATTTTGAGGCTTTATAAAGGTCTATAATATTTTTTGGATTTTTAATGATTTTTAGCAGTTTTTAGGTTTTTGGGGTTTTTATTATTTTTCAGTTTCTAGGTTTTATTTGGGGTTTTTAAGGTTTTATGGTTTTTATGTTTTTAGGGATTTTAGGTTTTTTTTTATGTTTTTTAGTGTTATTAGGGATATAGAACGTTTTTTGGGGTTTTTTTTACAGTTTTTGGCATTTTTAGGTTTTTATGGTTTTTATGTGTTTTTATGTAAAGACCTAAAATTTCTATGGATGGTTTTTTCTTAAATACATGGGAATTTTACGAGTCTGTGAAAATTGACGGTGCGCGATTCTGAGGTCTGGTGTTCCTGAAATCAATTTCTGAAGTTTTGTTCAGGTACGTTGAGTAAACATATGAGTGAGTTTTTATAACTTTTGAACCGGTGCTCGAAATTGAAATCTGAGGGCACCATTGAACTCGCAACGTTGATATTCGCTTAAGAAGACTATCACCTTGATGGAAGAGGGTCGAGATTAAAAGATAGTTTTTGGGTTTTTAAAGATTGAATTAAATAAAAATAAAGTGTGTGGCTTAATTTATTTTTATTTGTTGGTTAAAACCTTTTCATGGAAGTTGTAAGTTGGACCACCACACCTTAACCTTCCATGAGAGGTTATGGTGGTGGGACCCACCCAAACCTAACCACCCACGAGAAGTTACGACGTGGGGACAACACAGGACTAAACCCCCTATTAATGGTGGGAGAGGAAAACTCTCAACTCCCCTCCTTAATGAGGGAGATTCTCTCCACAACCCCTCCTTTATTGGTGCATACTCCCATAAATTAAGGGGAGCCAAGATAATTAATTCACCATTTAGAATTTTTTTCCAACAAATTAAATAATAGATAAACACAATCTATTATTAATTTTTTTTGGCGTAGTTCATTTTTGTGGAAGCTTTGAGAAGATGATTATTGGGAGAAAGATCCCAACGAAGAATGCCTTCGACAACAAATAACGCCTTCAACAACAAAGAATGCCATCCTTATTCTACTTCCATCCTTGAATCCTACCGACATGGGACTTCTTCAACCGACCTACCCTCCACACCGTCCTCAACGAGCCAACGCAGCTCAGGATTGGAAGTGTGAGGCGGACGCGACGAATGATGATCTCCTTTGTCTTCTCTCCGCGGCTTCATCGTCGATCAACGAACGAAGGTAGGGGTTGTTTTCTTCTATGTTCCATGTTCTTCTTTTCCTTCAAAATGAAGAACGAGGTTATGCTTATTTTTGTGGGTGAGTTGTTGTTCATCATTATCCTACCTTGGTGAGCCAAGTGTTACCACTCTAAAAGTGGAGGGTGCAGACCAAACCAACAGGGCCCGAACCCTCCTCCATTATTGCTTGTGATGATATTCGGCATGGCGAGGTAACAAAAAAGCGACGTTGAAGGCGACGAAGGCAACGGGAAAAGGTGGCGCTTCCCGCAGGCTCCACGAGCCGCGCTGCGCCCCAACCGTGTTGCACTATGGGCCGAACCGTGACCCACCGACCGAGCCGCCCTGGCCCGCACTACCACCGGCCTTCCGCACCCCCGGCTGAACCCCGCCGACCCACCAGCTGGCCTGCCCAGCTGCCTCCCGGCCTACCCGGCCGCCTCCCGGCTCCCGACCGCCCGACCTCCCAAGCCACCACCCAACGGAACTGGTTCCCTGGCCGCGTCGGCCTCCCAAGCCAGCCCGCGACCCCCTCATGGTTCCCTGGCCGAACCAGCCCGGTCGCGCCCTTCATGTCGAGCCACACCGAGCCACACCATCGCGGCACTTCAAGCCGAACTAGCCCCGAGCCCAGGCCGAACCACCCACACGGCCATCTGGGCTGGGACCAGTGGGCTGGGCCGAACCTAACAGGTTGGCTAGCCCAATGGGCTGGGCCAGACCCAACAGGTCTGACCGTGTCGACTCAGACCGAGTCAGCCTAGACGGGGTCAGACCGGGTTGTACCGGACCTGGACCCACTACCGACCCCTTTATATTCTTTGGCCATATCTTTCGCACCGGACGAACGTTTAACAAACTGTCCACGACACTGGTATTCTTAGAGTACGATGGTCCCTTTGAGTTTACCCCACTGCAGTTCAGGGTAATGTTAAGATACGTTCAGGTTGGATCATTCACGAATCCAACCGGGACCCAGGGACTAAAAGGCTAATAACTCAAAGACCGAGCATCCGATTGATGCGCCGTGTGTTGCGTTGAGACCCCTATGACGTGGCGGACCATTGAGATACTTCTATATGGGACTTCGTGGTAGTTGGAGCATTGACCAATAGCTTGTGTTGCGGATCTTCTGGAGACAGGCGAGCATTCTTGCGGGAACCTAATAGTTGGCTGAGACCTGAAGACTGCTGACCGTTTGACTCGGAGTGACTCTACTCGCCTAGTGAAGAGTGCCTTGGTGTCACGGTAGACCTACAGTGGGGAGATCCTTGGTCACGCAGCAGACCCATGATACTCGACAGGAGGAGTACCTCAGCAGGCTATGAGAAGAAGCGCCTCCGTGTGACGTGGCAAACCCACAGTGGGGAGCACCTCTATTTGACATGGCTGACCCACGGTACTCGATAGGAGGAGTACCTCAGCAGTCCAAGGGTAGTGGGAAGTGCCTCTATGTGACGCGGCAGGTCCACTGTACTCGATAAAGGAGGAGTTCTCCAGCAGGCGAGGGTTGAAAATGATACAACCCCTAGAATAAAATCCTGGTTGAGTTGAGTCAGTAACTTTTGTGTTTACCTCATGATTGAGATGGATTACTTGATAACTTAGGTATATGTATGGGCATATTCCTAAGTGATATTATCTGTCGATTTCATACTTTGTGGTTATTTTTTTCAGATTTTGTGAGACCTTGAGGGTGTCAGGGTCCCTACTGAGTATCGTTATACTCACCCCTGCATGAGCCATTCCCGCACCTCATTGTTTTGGATACATACCACGGACAACGCTGACCGATGCTGGGTGTACTAGGACTGGACAGTAACAGGAGGTGGACCACATGGTGTGATGGTACACGGAGGAGATGGACGGACGTGGAGTGTTGTGGAGGCTATCTGTACCTACCCTTCAGGTAGTATTTCTCTGTGGACATTCCAGGAGTCGTTTTCCCTTTTTCCAGTATTTGTACTTTTATTTTCCTTGTACTTTATAGTTGGGCTTGTATTTCCATCCCCATTTTACATTTCTGCACTCCTATTGTATACATTTTTATTTATTGTTTTGTTTCCATCTCCTACTCTTTTGTGTTAATTTTCATGTTATAAAACCAATTCCTTCCCAATTTAGGGATTTACGCCTTTGGTGCTAGTTTCCAGCCCCTAGCCTATGGAACGTGGGCTAGGGGTAGTCACGACACGGTCCCCGGGGAACGGGTCATGACAAATTGGTATCAGATGAGTCAGTTCTACCATAGAACATTGGACTTTGGTCTTTTCTACGAGGTAATAGTGTTAAGGGTACTGAATGTGGTTTTCATTTTAGGGAGTCCATTGTTGGTGTGGCGGCCGACTTAACCATACACCAGGACGCTGACTACTGATTTCTGACTTAGTGCATGAAAACACTTATTGCGAATGTGTTTTCAAAAGTTTTCTTTAGGTCATCTCAACCAGGTTAGCTCACCAGGTATAATCTTTGACCATGTCATGTCTATTTCTTTTAGGATGCCTCCCCACAGAAGACAAGTGAGAGTCCCGAGAGTTGTATGCACAGATAGCCCATCGAATGACGAGGCCTCGGTGCAGGGACCTTTCCTAGCTGAGGCACGAGTGGTAGTACTTCCCATTGGGCCACTGATGCCACCAGCCCCAGCAGCAAATGATGCATGCCACTTGAGCACATTGTATGAGTTCCAATGCCAGAGGCCACCCAGGTTTAGGGGAGAGACGGACCCACATGTGGCTGAGGATTGGATGGAGGCTATGGTGAGAGTTTTTCGACTGGTAGTGACACCAGCCGACATCATTGTGATTCTTGCTGCAATCCATCTATAGGCAGCAGTGGGAAGATGGTGGAGGTTGATTCTCCAGGTCCATGATGCGATGCCGCTTATCTGGGAAGACATCAAGAGTCTGTTTCGGGTGGAGTTTGTCCCAGCCACCCTATGTGTAGTGAAGATATCGAAGTTACTTCACCTGCAGTAGGGAAGCATGATGGTGGCACAGTACTCAATGAGGTTCACCGACCTCTCGCGCTACTCTACAGATATGGTATGAGACCCATTATTCAGGGCCTGGACCTTAGATCAGGGGTTCATGAGAGAGATCATGGCTTCTAGGATCTCCCTCAGCATCCTGACGCAGATAGGGGTGTTGGAGTAAGCCCTATTAGTGGAGAGTTTCCTTGCTGGGCATTCTCCACCAGCGAGACCCACCACTAGTCAACATGCAGTGGAGTTTTCTACAGCTAGCAGTAGAAAGGTGTTGTAGAAGTCCAAGAGGACCAAACCCACGGGTGGATGACCGCATGATTCAGGATCGGTTGTACGGGGCACCCATGGCAGAGAAATTCATTCCAGGAGCAGACAATGTTTCTCATGTGGTGGGCAGGGTCACATGGCTCATGACTGTCTGACCCGCCATTCGGATGATCATCATACGTTCAAAGGACTACCCAGATAGAGACATAGATTCGATCGAGGCTGTCCATAGGGAGCAGGCGGACATGGCAAATGATCTGGTCATACAACTAGTGGTGGGTGACATTTCTAGGTGTTACCACCACCACCACCAGGAGGTCCACCCCGACTGCAAGAAGCATGTGGACAAGTGAGAGCTCTGCATCAGGTAGCTGAGGCTTACGATTGTGGCGCTTCAGATAAGATTCGAGGTACGGTATATGTCTAATCCGCCTTAGCTATAGTTATTATAGACACAGGTGATAGTCACTCTTTTATTGCCACTTCCCTCGTTCGGATCTTGTAGATTCCGATGGATCTGTTGGCTCGATCCTTATGGCTAGAGACTCGTACGAGAGCAGACTCGATGATTACGCATTAGTGCCAGCAGTGTGAGCTTACACTTGGAGGCAAGAGATTCGGCTGGAATCTCTTAGTAGCAGCGTCGAGGCCTTACAACGTCATCTTGATTATGGATTACTTATCTACAATCCATGCTTAGATTTACTGTATTAGGTGCAAATTGCAGTGTGTCCACATGGATGGAACCATTTTTACCTTCACCATCTTGAAGGGAGACTTTGTAGTGTAGGATGGACTTTTCTAGAGGAGAGTACAGCCGATCACTCATCATTTGGCTTGCCTTACCCTCAGAGAAGTTGATGTGGAGAGTCTGACTTATCCTGTAGTGGTGGAACATTATGCGGATTTTTTCCCTGATGAAGTCCCATGTCTTACTCCTCGCATAGAGGTGGACTTCTACATTGAACTGTACCCCAGGAAGACACCAATATCTATAACAGCATATCGGATGGCTCCCGCTGACCTTCGTGAGGTTCGGTACAGCTTGAGGACTTGCAGGGGAAGGGATTAATCCATCCCAGTGTTTCTCCAGGGATAGCCCCAATTCTGTTTGCTAAGAAGGCAGATGGGAGTTTGAGGCTTTGTGTTGACTACCTTTTCTTATACCAGGTGACCATAAAGAACAAGTACCCACTCCCAAGGATTGATTACCTCTTTCATAATTTGAAGCGAGCATGATGGTTCTTGAAGATAGACTTCAGATCATAATATCACCAGCTCAGAGTTCGAGACAAGGATGTGCTGAAGAAGACCTTCAAATGTTGGTAAGGACACTACGAGTTCTTTGTTATGCCTTTCGTCATAACCAACGCTCTAGAAGTGTTCATGGGAATCATGAATAGGATCTTCCATTCATAGCTCTATTGATTTGTCATAGTCTTCATCGACAACATTCTGATCTACTCGACTAGTGAGGAAGAGCTTGCCTACCATTTGCAGGTAGTACTGGACACACTCGGAGGGCACCAACTTTAAGGTAAGCTCTCAACGTTCCAGTTTTGGATTCGAGAGGTTCAAATTTTTGGAACATGTCATCTCAAGGGATAAAGTTTCATTGGACCCATCAAAGATTGAGGTAGTACATGCTTGGGAGCCACCCAGGAGTGTGACGGAGGTACGAAGTTTCCTGGGATTGGCTGGTTACTACCGGAGGTTTGTTCCAGACTTCTCCAGAGTTTCATCACCACTATCAGCCTTGAAGAAGAAAGGGAAACCCTTCGTGTGGTCAGAGATATTCCAATAGAGTTTTTAGGAGCTTAGGAAGAGGCTTACTAGTTCCCCATATTGAGGCTACTAGTGGAAGGTGTATGGTATGTAGTCTACTGTGATGCATCAGGGACCGGACTCGGGTGTGTCCTCATGCAGGAGCGAGCAATGATCGCATATTGTTCTCGGTAGCTGAGACATTACGAGAAAAACTATGCTACCCATGACCCAGAGTTAGCATCAGTGGTCTTCACCTTGATGATGTGGTGACACTATCTGATGGGCGAGCGTTTTATAGTGTACTCTGATCACACGAGTCTTAGGTATATCTTTTCTCAGAAGCACCGGAACCTGAGACTGGCGATTGCTTGAGTTCCTCCAGGACTATGACTTTGAGATAGTCTATACTCTTGGAAAGGGGAATTTTGTAGCAGATGCACTCAGCAGGAGATCTGGTATACAGCTTCTAGGCGAAGCAACGGAGCAACTGGACACTTTAATAATATCCTTTGTGAACGTAGATGGAGCTGCTTTCTTTCATTCCCTTACAGTCACTCCCCCACTTTTTCAGTAACTCAGGGAGGCACAACATGGGTACGCTGACTTCAAGACACGACGTGCTCATATATCCACTAGGTAGGCACCTGATGGAGTTTCTAAAGGTGGGGAGCATGTCATCCTCTTTAGAGGACATACTATGGTACCAGTGTCACTTCAGGAGGAAGTGTTGAGGGAGTTCCACACATCCCCTTTATCGGTACATCCAGGAGTGACAAATATGTACCAGGACCTTTGATGATAGCACTGGTTTCCAGGTATGAAGAAGGTTGTAGCGGGGTTTGTCTCTCGATGCCTCACTTGTCAAAAAGTGAAGGTGGAGCACCAGGTACCAATAGGCTTGGTTCAGCCTTTAGATGCCCTAGAGTGGAAGTGGGATGGGATATCCATGGAATTAGTGACATGAAATCCACATATATACTGCGGCCATGACTCGATTTGGGTGATCATTGATCGACTCACCAATTCGGCCCACTTCCTACTGATCAAAGATCAGGGTTTAGTAGAGAGCTTGGGATACCTCTACGTGTAGGATATTGTGAGACTACATGGAGTACCTTCATTCATTTTCTCTGATCGTGATGAACAATTTACATCCTGGCTATGGAAGGGTTTGTAGGATGCTTTCAGGATGCAGCTTCATTTGAGCACCACCTTCCATCCTCATATGGATGGTCAGACTAAGCGGACCATTCAAACCCTCGAGGACATGCTCCGTGCTTGTGTCATTGACTTTGGTCAGAGATAGGGGGATCACTTTCCTTTGGTGGAGTTTTTGTACAACAACAGCTATCACTCTTCCATAGGGATGACACCTTTGTATGCATTATACGGGGGACCTTGCAAATCACCCTTGTGCTAGACAGACCCAGGGGAGTCAGCACTGGTGGGACCAGAGATGGTACGGTCTACCAAAGAGAAGGTGAAGATCATCCAGGAGTGGATGAAGACTGCACAGAGCAGGCATAAGTCGTATGCTGATAGGATATAGAGGCCTTTGAAATTTGAGGATGGAGATCATGTCTTTCTATGGGTCTCACCTTGATGAAGAATATAATGATTTGGCTGAGGTGGAATGTTATCTCCGAGGTTCATCAGACCTTTCCCGGTCCTCAGCATAGTTGGAGAGGTGTCTTACGGCTTAGCTCTTGCACCTCATTTGCACCGGGTGCACGACATCTTCCACATATCTCAGCTGAGGAGATACGTGCATGACCCTTCTCACATCATCGACCATGGAGAGCTGGATGTAGACGATGGGGTGAATTTTACGGAGGTTCCAATGGATATTGAGGATCGACAAGAGTGAGTCCAATGTGGATGGTCGATACCTCTGCTGTGTGTTCGCTGGAAGCACAAGGATCTCCAGGAGAGCACATGGGAGCGGGAGGCTCAGATGTGTGCTCAGTACCCCCACTTGTTCCCTTAGTTCGAGTTGTAGCTTATGGGGACGTAAAGACCTAAGGTGGGAAGAATGTAAAGAATCAGAATTCTTGTGGAATTGTTTTTCATAAATACATGGGAATTTTAAAAGTCTGTGAAAATTGACGGTACATGATTCTGAGCCTCGGTGTGCCCTGAATCAATTTCTGAAGTTTTGTTTCGGTACGTTCAGTAAACATATGAGCAGGTTTTTATAACTTTTGAACTAGTGCTTGAAATTGAAATCTAAGGGCACAGTTGAACTCATGGAGCCGGTATTCACTTAATAAGACTATCACCTTGACGGTAGAGGGTCGAGATTAAAAGATATTTTTGGGTTTTTGAAGATTGTATTAAATAAAAATAATCTTTGTGTATTAATTTTTATTTGTTGGTTAAAACCTCATCATGGAAGTTGGAGGTGATACCACCACACCTTAAACTCCCATGAAAGGTTATGATGGTGGGACCCACCCAAACCTAACCTCTAACGAGAGGTTACGATGTGGGGACCACACGAGAATATACCCCCTATTAATGGTGGGAGATGAAACCTATCAACTCCCCTCATTAAATAGGGAGAGTCTCTCCACACCCCCTCCTTTATTGGTGCCAACTCCCCTAAATTAATGGGGAAAAATCTTCCACGTTAAATAATCGGAGCCAGGATAATTAATTCCCTATTTTGGATTTTATGCCATCAAATTAAATAATAGATAAACACAATCTATTATTATTTTGGTTGGAATTGTTCATTTTGATGGTAGCATTGGGAGGATGATTATTGGGGGAAAGCTCCCAATGAAGAACTCCTTCGACAATGAAGAACACCTTCGACTATGAATAAAAACAACCTTTTTTGACTTCTTTCCTCAGATCCTATTGATGTGGGATGTCTTCAATAGACCTACCCTCCGTATCAGCTTCAACGAGCTGATAGAGCATGGGATTGGAAGTGTGCGGTGGACGTGATGAATGACGATCTCCTTCGTCTTCTCTCCGTGGCTTAATCGTCGATCAACGAATGAAGGCATGGGTTGTTTTCTTTTATGTGCCATGTTCTTATTTTCCTTCAAAATGAAGAATGAGGTTATACTTATTTTTTGGGTGAGTTGATGTTCTTCATTCTTCTACATTGATGAGCCAAGTGTTACCACCCTAAACGCGGAGGGTGCGGGCCAAACCAACATGGGCTGACCACTCCGCCGTTCTTGCTTGTGATGATCTTTGGCATGGAGACGTAACAACAAAGAAATGTTGAAGGTGACGAAGGAAACTTGCAAAGGTCGTGCTTCACACGGCCTCCGCAATCCGCACCATGGCCCAGCCGTGTTGCACTCAGGGCCGAACCACATCCCACCGGCCGAGCAACCCCAGCACGCAACACCGCCGACCTTCCGCACGCCCCGTTTGAACTCCACCGGCTTGCCCACCGGCCTGCCCGCCCACCTACCGTCCTGCCCAGCCACACGCCGGCCCCCCAGCCGGTTGACCCGGTCGCCTCCCAGCCTCCCCAGTCGCCCACCGCCCGCCTCCCAGCCGCCCGCTAGCCCGCCAGCCGGCCTGCCCTGCTCCCGAACTACTGGCCTCCCGAGCCACCACCCATCCAAACTGGCGGCCTTACCGTACTGACCTCTCGAGCCAGCCCGCGGCCCCCATCGTGGTATCCTGGCCAAACCGGCCTGGCCGTGCCCTCCGGGTTGAGCTGCGTCGAGCTACACGCTCATGGTGCTCCAGGACAAATTGACCCTGAGCCTGGGCCGAACCGACCTGGTTGCGCCCTCCGGGCTAAGGTGCACCGTGCCGCACCCTCGCGGAGCTCTGGGCTGAACTGGCCCCGAGCCTGGGCCGAACCACCCATGCGGCCTGCTAGGCTAGGCCAGACCCAACAGCTCTGACCGGGTCGACTCAGACCGTGTCGGCCCAGACTGGGTCGGACCGAGTCGGTCCCACTACTGACCCCTTTACATTCTTTATCCATACCTTTGGAACCAGAAGAAAATTTGATGAACCGTCAGTGACACTGGTATTCTTGGAGTGTGACGGTCTCTTTGAGTATACCCCACTGGAGTTCAGGGTAATGTTGAGATACGGTCAGGTTGGATCGAGAACGAATCCAACTGGGCCCCCAGGACTAAAAGGCTTATAACTCACAGACTGGGTGTCTGATTGACGCGCTGTATGTTGCGTTGAGACCCCTATGACATGGAAGAACTTTTAGATACTTCTACGTGGGACTTTTTTGTAGTTGGTGCATCTACCAGTAGATTGTGGAGAGGATATTCCGGAGACGAGTGTGCATTTGTGCGGGAACCTAGTAGCTGGATGAGACCTGATGATTACTGACTGTTCGACTCGGAGTGACTCTACTGGCCTAGTGGGGAGCATCTTGGTGTCGCAGAAGACCAACAGTATAGATCTCCTTGGTGATGCAGGATACCCATGGCACTTGACAGGAGGAGTACCTAAGTAGGCTATGAGGGGGAGCGCCTCTGTGTGATGCGACAGACCCACAGTGGGGAGCACCTCTATGTGACAAGACAGACCCACAATACTCGATAGGAGGAGTACCTCAACAGTCCAAAGTTAGTGGGAAGCGCCTCTATGTGATGCGGTAGACCCACTATACTCGATAGAGGAAGAGTTCAACAGCAGTTGAGGGTTCAGAATGATACTACCCCTAGAATAAAATATTGGTTGAGCTGAGTTAGTATCTTTTGTGTTTACCTCATGATTGAGATAGATTATTTGATAACTTAGGTACGTGTATGAGCATATACCTAAGTGAGGTTATCTGTTGATTTAATAATTTGTGGTTATCCTTGTTAGATTTTGTGAGACCATGAGGGTCTCAAGGTACCTACTGAGTATAATTATACTCACCCCTGCATGGGCTATGCCCGCACCTCGTTGTGTTGGATGCAGATGACAGACAACGCTGACCGAGGATGAGTGTACTAGGACTGGATGATACTAAGAGATGGACCACACGACGTTACGGTACATAGAGGAGACGGACAGACGTGGAGTTTTGTAGAGGCTATCCGTACCTACCCTTCAGTTAGGATTTCCCGGTGGACGTTCCCAGATTCATTTTCCCTTTTTCCAGTACTTGCACTTTCAGTTTACTAGTACTTTACAGTTGGGCTTGTACATCCGGCCCCCTTTTAATTTTCATCACTTCTTTAGTATACAATTTTTTAGTGTTTTATTTCTAGATCGTACTCTGTTGTGTGCATTTTCATGTTATAAAGGAAATGCTTTCCTAGTTTAGCGATTTACACCTTTGGTGCTAGTCGCAACCCCTGGCCTATAAAAGGCGGGCTTGGGGTAGTCACAGCACAAGCCCCAGGGGACGGGTCGTGACATTTTAGTTTTTTAGGTTTTCATAGGGATTTTCATGGTTTGGGAGGTTTTAGAGATTTTTTAGGATTTTTATGGTTTTTAGGGTTTTTTGGGTTTTTCAGGTTTTTACAGGTTTTGTTGTTTTTTGGTTATTTTATGGGATTTTGGACATTTTTAGTGTTTAAAAACTTTTTTAGAGTTATTTAATATTTTTAGGGGTTTAACTGGTTTTTAGAGGTTATAGTGGTTTTTATAGATTGTTAGGGAATTTTATTGTTTTAATGGGTTTTATGGTATTTAGGGGTTCTTAGGTTTCTCAGGTTATTTAGGGTTTTTAGGTTTTGTAGAGTTGTTTATATTTTTTAGATGTTTTAAGTGTTTTTATGTTTTTAATGATTTATTAGGGTTTTCAGGGTTTTTACCTTGAATGGACTGAAGGCCTATTTTTTTATTTATTTTTGGATAATCCCCTTTTTAATTAGGTGGGGGTGTGAACCCTTAGATTACCCTTAGGCCCAGTGGAACACATCCCATAACACGACCTGAAGGCCTAGAGGCACAATACCGAATAGATGACCTAGGGGCCCAAACTAGAATAACTTCCCCCCTAACATCAGTATCATTGAAAGAACCTAGGTTCCCACATTGCATTTCTTATTAACTAGAATTTCCCCATGCAACGTTGTACAGTGCCCGGTCTTAATGGCCATTTTCATACCCTCTCGTTCTTCCAATTAGATTAGCTTGGCTCTTGTGGATGTTACCTTTTCTCTATGTCCCCTTCTAGTCCTGCTCAGTGTGGAATCTGGGACACTCCATGGTCCTTGTTTCCTAAATTATCTATAGCTCGAATGCCTTTGGGTGTCCTGAAGGCCCTATAGCCTATAGGCCCAAACAGGTGGCCTAAAGGCGCAAATGAATGAATAGTTATGGATGCTACATTACTGCTACAGTACTAACTACAATATAGCTACATCACTGCTATAGTAACCCAGAAATATTTATCCACTGAGATTTGATCTGGGGATTCATGCAGGCTCATGTTTTTTACATTTTTAGCAATTTTGGGGATTTTATGAATTTTATGAGTTTTATGGTTTTTAGGGATTTTGTGGGGTCTATGAGTTTTTAAGGTTTTTAGGGTTTTGACGATTTTTATCATTTTTATTTTTTAGGGGGTTTAAGTGTTTTTAGGTTTTTAAGATTTTCTTAGGGGGTTTTAGGATTATTTTAAATTTTTTAGTGATTTTTAGGGATATTGGAATTTTTATAGTTTCATATTTTTTTTTGCAATTTAGAGTGGTTTAAGGAATTTTATGGGAATTAATGTTTATTTTATTTTATTTTTTGGTTTTTTTAGTTTTTAGGGTTTTTAAAGTTTCTTTGAGTTTTTTAACATTTTAGGGGATTAATGATTTTTAAAAATAATTAGTGGGTTTTATGGTTTTTTGGTTTTAGGGGTTATTAACATTTTTAGGGGTTTTAGGGTTTTTTGTGTTTTTAAGATCATTTAGGGTATTTTAGGGTTTTTATCATATTTTTAGGTTTTTGGTGTTTAAATGTTTTTCAGGTATTTATGGATTCTTTGGTGTTTTTATGGTTTTTATCTTTTTTGTGATTTTAGGGCCTTTAAGGATTTTTATGGTTTTTAGGGTTTTTCTGGATTTTTAGGGTTTCTAAGTGTTTTTAGGGATTTTATCATTTTTATGTTTTTGGGGTGTTTTAAGTGTTTTTAGGGTTTTATTATGGGATTTCAAGGTTTTTTGGGATTTTATGTTTTTAGGGGTTTTATTTTTTTTTGTATTTTTATTTATTTTTAGGTTTTTTTGGAATTTGATTCTTTTGGGGGTTTTATGGTTTTTATGATTTTTTTGGGTTTTTAGATTGTTTTTTATGGTTTTAAATGTTTTTAAGAGGTTTTTAACGTTTTTAGGGGTTTAATGGGGTTTTTATAGTTTTTAGTGGTTTTATGGAATTTAGGGGTTCATATGATTTTTGTGGTTCTGAGGGGTTTTATGGTTTTTTGTGTCTTTGTGTTTTTTTATATTTTTAGGGTTTATAAGTGGTTTTAGGTTTTTATGGTTTTCTTAAAATTTTCTGGGGTCTTAGTTTTTTTTGTTTTTAGGGTTTTTAGGGATTTTTAGGATTTTATTGTTTTCAATGGTTTTTATGGACATTAGGGGGTTTTATGAATTTTATGGTTATTTTTGGGTTTTTACCATTTATATGTTTTTATGTATTTTAATGTTTTTTTATTTTCAATGTTTTATTAGGGGTCGAATGATATTTTAGGTTTTTTACATTTTTATGGGTTTTTAGAGATTTTTTGGGATTTTTTTAGGGATTTTTAGAGTTTTTAGGGTTTTTTAGTGTTCTATGGATTTTTTTTCTATTTCTAGGATTATTTTTTATTTTTTAGGGTCTGTAAGGTTTTTTAGAGTTTGATAAAAAAAAATTGGTTTTTGAAGGGGTTTTATATATTTTTGTTGGTTTTACCAATTTTTTTGGGTTTAAAGGGTTTAATGGTTTTAGGGGGTTTTGTGGTTTTTAGGGTCTTTAGGGTGTGTAGGGTTTTTTTGGGTTTTTAGCATTTTTTGTTTTTTAGGAGTTTTAAGTGTTTTTAGGTTTAGGTTTTTATGGTTTTCAAAAGGGGTTTCAGGGTTTTTAGATGTTTTTAGGATTTTTATAATTTTTAAGCTTTTAGGGAATTTGAAGGAATTAGGTTTTTTTTGGGTATTAGGGTTTTTTTAATTTTTTTTAGGATTTTAGGGGTTTTAAATAATTATAGGTTTTTACATATTTATTAGGGATTTTAAGGGATTTAGGATTTTTTTAGATTTTTAGTTATTTTAGGGACATTTTAGGATTTTTAGGGTTTTTAGTGATTTTGAGGGGTTTAGGGTTTTTAGAGTATTTATGGATTTTAGATTTGTTTAGAATTTTAGGGTTTTAAAGGGTTTTAATAGTTTTTAGTGGTTTTTAGGGTTTTTATGGGTTTTATAGTTTTTAAGGTTTTAGGGTGTTTTATGGTTTTTAGGTGATTTAAGGGGTTTAATTGTATTTTTAGGGTTTTTAGTGTTTTTTAGGTTTTTAGGGTATTTTACATTTTAATGGATTTATGATTTTTTTAGGATGTTATGGGTTTTTAGGGGTTTTTTGTTTTTTTAGGGGTTTTAGGTGTTTTTAGGGTTTTAGAGATTTTTAGTGTTTTTATTTTATTAGGGTTTTTAAGTGTTTTTTAGTTTTTTAAGTTATAAAACATTTTTAGGTGTTTAAAAAGTTTTTATAGGTTTTAGTGGTTTCATGATTTTATGTTTTTTAAGGTTTTTAGGGTTTTTATGGTTTTTATGGGTTTTAGAGGTGTTATGGGTTATAGATATTTTATGTTCATTTGGGTCTTATTTGGGTTTTTAGGGTTTTTAGCATTTTTAGGTTTTTAGAGGTTTTTTGTGTTTTTATATTTTAAAGATTTTCTTAGGGGTTATTTGTGATTTTTACATTTTAGGTGTTTCTAGGAACTTTTGAGAAATTTGTTTTTTGCATTTTAGGGATTTTGAGGGGTTTTAGGGTTTTTTAGGGTTTTTAGAATATTTTATGTTTTATGGGATTTTAGTGTTTTTAGGTTTTTATGGATTTCCTATGGTTTTCATGGTTGTTATAGTTTTTTAGGATTTTTGGGATATTAGGTTTTTTAGGTTTTTTATTGTTTTTAGTGTTTTTTGGGATTTTGATGTTATTAGGGGTTTACGGATTTTAGGGTTTTATGTTTTTTTCGGGTTTTCAGGGTTTTTTAGTTTTTAGGGGTTTAAAGGGTTTTTATAGTTTTAATATTTTTATAGGTTTATAGTTTTTTAGAGTTTTAGTAGATTTTTAGAGATTTTTAAGGTTTTTATGGGTTTGTATGGTTTTGAAGAGTTTATAAGGGGTTTAGGGTCTTTTTTGAGTTTTTTGGATTTTAATAAATTTTTGGTTTTTAAGGGTTTTAGGTTTTTAATATTCTCTAAGGGTATTTAGATATATTATGTGATTAGGTATTTTTATGGATTTTTAGGTTTTCTATGGGTTTTCATGTTTTTAGGGATTATTTAGGTTTTCATAGTTTTTTACTGTTAGTCATTTTAAGTGTTATTAGGTTTTTATGTTTTCTTATGGTTTTTCAGGGTTTTAAGGGCAAGGAAGGCTCGGGGCCAGGGTTTTAAGGGTTTGTTATGTTTGAATTTTTATATATATTATTATAATTTTTAGGTTTTTTATGTATTTGAGTCATTTGAGGGGTTTTAGGGGTTTTAGTGGGGGGGTTTTTGTGTTTTTTGGGTTATTTTTGGGATACTAGGGTTTTTGACTTTATTAATATTTTTAATGATTTTTAGTGTTTTTAACAATTTTATTGTTTTAAAGTTTTTATAGAGTTTTTAGTGGTTTTTAGGGTTTTTATGAGATTTTAATGGTTTTTCTTGGATTTTAATGGTTTTTATCTGTTTTGTGTTTTTTGGGGGTTTTAGGGTTTTTTTTTTGTAATTTTAGCATTTTAAGGGTTTTTAAGGGATTCAAGTGTTTTTAAGTATTTAAGGTTTTCTTAGGGGTTTTTAGTCTTTTTATAGTTTATTATGTTTTTAGGGATTTTTTGTGCTTCAAATGATTTTATTTTATTTATATGTTTTAGTGATTTTGAGGAATTTTAGTGTTTTGGGGTATTGATTGATTTTTGGTTTTTTAGGACGTTTAAGTGTTTTTAGGTTTTATGTTTTTTGAGGGTTTATTAATATTTTTAGGAGTTTTTACATTTTTTGATATTTAAGAGCATTTTCATATTTTCATTTTTGTTTAGGGTTTTTATGAATTTTGGGGGGTTTTAGGGTTTTTATGTTTTTTTGTGTTTTTATGTTTTTCATAATTTTTTTAAGTTTTTTATGTTTTTTAGAGTTTTTTAATGTTTTAGATGTTTAAAGATTTTTTAGAGCTGGTAGTTGTTTTCAATGTTCTTATGGGTTTTTTTGGGTTTTAAAGTTTTAAAGGGTACTTATGGTTTTAGGGGTTTTAGTATTTTTATAGTCTTATTTAAGTTATTTGGGTTTTTAGTTTTTTAGGGTTTTTAGGGGTTTTATGTGTTTTAGGTTTTAATTTTTTCTCACAGTCTTTTAGGTTTCTAGGGTTTTTTATTTTTTTGGAGATTTTTAATTATTTTGTAGTACTTTTATAGTTTTTTGTGATTTTAGAGATTTTGTGTTTTTTTGTTTTTAGGGGTTTTACGTTTTTTAAGTATTTTACTAGTTTTTAGGTTTTTTAGGGTTTATTTTTTTAGATTTTAAATTTCTTCTTAGCGAATCTTTAGTGTTTTTAACGGTTTTTACATTTATATGGTTTTTATAGATTTTTTAGAATTTTAATGGTTTTTAGGGTTTTCATGGACATTGATGGGTTTTTGGTGTTATTGTTTTTTTGTTTTTATGGTTTTAATTTATTTTATGGTTTCAATGGTTTTGTTTATTGTTTTAACATTTTTATGATTTTAAAGGTTTTTTGGATTTTTAGTTAGTTTAAGGGGGTTTTATGGTTTTTATGCGGTTTTAGGGTCTTTATTTGTTTTAAGTGTTTTAATATTTTAGGTATTTATGGGTTTTATGTGTTCTCGGGTTTTTAAGTTTTTATTATCATTTTTCATGTTTTTAGTGTTTTTTTGGGGTTTTTATGATTTTCTTATGATTTTTATGGTTTTTAGGGTACTTAGGGATTTTTTTGAGGGGTTTTTGAGTTTTTATGGTTTTTAGGTTTTTCCGTGTTTTGATGTTTACTAGGGGTTTTAAGTTTTTTTAGATTTTTAAGGATTTATTAGGGTTTTAGGGGTTTTAGGAATTTTGGTGTATTTTATATGATTTTTATTGTTTTAGGTTTTTTATGGATTTTTAGGATTTTTAGGATATTTTAGGGGTTTATGGTTTTTTGGGGTTTTAAGTTCATGGTATTTCAAGGGTTTTAATAATTTTTAATGTTTTTAGGGGTTTAAAAGGTTTATAGGTCTTTAGTTGGTTTTTATAGTTTTATGGGTTTTTATATTTTTTAGGTTTGTGAGGTTTTTTGGGTTTTTAATGTTTTCAGGGTTCTATAAACTTTTATGTATTTTAGGGTTTTAAGTGTTTTTTGATTTTAAATGTTTTTTTAGGATTTTTAGGGTTTGTAGGGTTTTTTAAATTGTCTGTTATTTTTAATTATTTATCACGATATTTATCATTTTTATCATTTTTGGGATCTTGAGGTTTTTAGGGTTTTAGGGGTTTTTTCATTTTAAGTATTTTAGAGATTTTTATAATTTTTTATGGTTTTTAGGGTTTTTATTTATTTTGAGGGTTTTAAGTATTTTAGGGTTTTCAGGGTTTTCATTGCTTCTTTGATTTTTGGAGTTTTTTTTAAGTTTTATGGTTTTTATGGATATTTAGTGTTTTTAACTTTTTAAGGGTTTAAAGGGTTTTTAGATTTTTTGTGGGTTTTAGGGTGGTATGGGTTTTTAGGTTTTTTTATTATTTAGGGTTTTTTATGATTCTTTAGGGGGTCTAAGATTTTTAGTGTCTTTCTATGGTTTTTAGGATTTTTCGATTTTTTAGGTTCTTAGAAGTTTTTAGTGTTTTAGGTTTTCAAGGTTTTCATAGGGTTTTAGGGTTTTCGTAGGTTTTAGGGATTTTTTGAACTATTTTAACATTTTTATGGTTTTTATGGTTGGTAGGATTTTGAGGGGTTTTAGGGGTATTTTGAGTTTTTAGGGATTTTTAGGATTTTAAGGGTTTTAGTGTTTTTTAGTGGTTTTAAGAGTGTTTTTTTTATTGTTTTCTTAATATTGTTCTAGGTTTTTTTAAATTTTACTGATAATTTTGGATTTTTCTGGATTTTATGGGTTTTTATTGCCTTTATTGATTTGGAGGGGTTTTAGGGTTTTTTTAGGGATTTTAGGGTTTTCATGGGTTTCAATCATTTTTGGGGTTTTTATTGAGCGCTTTTCATTTTTTAGGGTTTTTAGAGTTTTAAACAAATTTAATGGTTTAATGTATTTTTTTATTTTTAGTATGTTTTAGTGGTTTTATGGTTTTTAAATGTTTTTATAGTTTTAGGGGTTTTGGGGTTGTTAGGGTCTTTTTAGCAGGTTTTAGGGTTTTTAAATATTATTTATGTTTTTAGGGATTTTAAGTTTTTTTGTTTTAATGGTTATCATTGTATTTTTAAGGTTTTTAGGGTTTTCTTCATTTTTAGTTATTTTTAGGTACTTTTTAGTATTTTTATGGTTTTTAGGGATTTTGGGGGTTCTTAGGGTTTTTAGGATTTTAGAGTTTTTAGGTTTTTTAGGGATTTTCTATTTTTTAGCCTTTCAGAGGGTTTAAGTGTTTTATATATTTTTACGATTTTTTTATGATTTTGTTGGGTTTTTAGGGGTTTTATATTTTTTTCAGTTTTTTTGTGATTTTTAGGTTTTTATTGGTTTTCATGGTTTTTAGGAATTTTCAAGGTTATTTGAGATTCTAGGGTTTTAGGGTATTTATGTTTTTTTATAGATTTTTTGGGTTTTTAGAGATTTGTAACATTTTTAGGGGTTTAAGTGGGTTTTAGATTTTTTGGGTGGTTTTGGGGGTTTTAAGGATTTTTATGTGTTTTTTTGGAGGTTTAGGGTCTTTTCCATGTTTTTTAGTGTTTTTGGAATTTTAGGTTTTTAAGGGATTTTAGTGTTCTTAAGGTTTTCTGAGGGTTTTTAATATTTTGTGATTTTTAGGGTTTTTTGTGATTTTTATGGTTTTTGGGGTTTTAGGTACTTTTAGGGTTTTTAGGGGATTTATAGTTTTTAAAATACTTTGCATCCTTTATATTTTTTTGGGTTTTAAAATGTTTTTTGTTTTTTTATGGTTTTCTTACAGTTTTTACAGTTTTTACATTTTTAGTGATTTTTAGGTCTTTTAAATATTTTTATTGTTTTTGATATTTTAGGGAATTTGAGGGGTTTTATGTGTTTTAGAGTTTTTTGGTATTTCATGGTTTTTAAGGCTTTATGGGGTTTTTAGAGTTTTTAATGTTTTTAACATTTTTATATTTTTTAATGTTTTTAGGGGTTTAATGGGTTTCTAGAGTTTTTAGTGGTTTTTTTTGGTTTTTTGGGGTTTTCAGTATTGTTATGATTTTAGGGGTTTTAAGGTATTTTTTGTTTCGAGGTTTTTAGGGTTTTAGGGGTTTTAGAATTTTTAGGATTTTTTATGTATTTATGGAGAGGAAGGTTTAGGGAGAAACATGTATAGCCCCACAAAATTTAATAAAAAGATAATGGAAATGCGTTACAAGGAAGGTTTACAAACACGAGTGTGGAGATCACCATTTATGTTCGAGTCAGAAAGGATGCACAAAAGAGTGGGGTGACAATGCACCACATCGAGCTCCTTTAAATAATTATCTTTTTAGAGGGAGCATCTGCCACCATATTCAGCTCCATAAAGGCGTGTGTTACATTAAGAATATGGTCATGGGAGGCCATGATACATTCAATCCAATGTGTGAGAATTCTCCAAGGTACCAGTCTATATTTTTTTCTTTAAGTCATCCACTACTAACATCGAGTCAGACTCAATCTAGAGAAGTCTCCTTCTAAACTCAACCACAAATATGGCCACCTTTATCATTGTGCAAATCTCATCCTCACAAGCATATCCATTCCCTATAAAGTGATAGAATCACCCTTTCACAAATCCCTTATGTGTGCGAAAGATCCCAACACACCCCAAGGTCCCGAGTGCGCCTAAATTCACGTCGCCCACATTGACCTAGATCAATGATGAAATTCAAAGAATCCACCAGATGAACTTCAGGACCTATGGTTTTTTTTCTTATTCTAGACATGCCAAGCATACATAAGGTAATAATATCATGAACATCATTGGCCATCAAATCTGTTTGGATGTTGGAATCTTCATGAACCACTTTTTGGATGGCCACAACATAGCCATGGAATTATTTACATTTATTATCAAAGGATAAAGAATTCCAGACAACCACATTAAAGAAATAACTGCAACAGCTGCTATTTGAAATAGATTCTGCACTTTATGGATATGTTTTAGCACTGAAATACTATTGAGAAGATCCACTGGTTGGGTACCAATGCAGTGGGTAACTCCAAAAATGTTATACACATAATGTAAAAATCGAGAAGCAATCATGCATCAGAAAAAACATGCTATGAGTTTTCCTCATCCTGTAGGCAAAAGTGACATCCTGATGAAAAATTCCAACCAACTATCCTCAATTGATTATGCATTAGGAGCCGCTTCTTTCATAACATCCATAATAGTAAGTGGGGTGATGGTGGGATGAAAGGCCTATTTTATGTTTTTATGAGTTTTAAGTGTTTTTAGGTTTTGAAGGATTTCATAGGGTATTTATGGTTTTTTGGATTTTTTATTTTATAGGTATTTTTATTTATTTTTATGATTTTTATGGTTTTTATGGTTTTAGGGATTTTGATGGGTTTTATGGGGTTTTAGGGTATCGGGTTTTTCTTATGTTTTTATGTTTTTAAGGATTTATATATTTTTAAGGTTTTTCTAAGTATTTTAAGTGTTTTTCGGGTTTGTTATGTTTTTAGGGTTTTGGGGGATTTTCTAAGAATTTCTATGGTTTTATAGGATTTTCAGGTATTTCGAGGGTTTTAGGGTTTTTATGTTTTTTTTGGATTTTAGGTTTTTTATTGTTTTTTTATTTAAGGGGTTTTAGAGTTTTTGGTTTTTTAAGGTGTTTAACGAGTATTTAGAGTTCTCATTGGTTTTTAGGGGTTTTTTTGGATTTTTAGGTTTTTATGGGTTTTTAGGGATTATGGTTTTTATGGTTTTTAGGGTCTTTTGTAGTCTTTTTAGTATTTTGGGAATTTTTATAATTTTTTTGTTTTAGGAGTTCTTTTTTTTATAAGGGTTTCTTGAGGATTTTCAGGGTTTTTTATGGTTTCTTGGGTTTCTGATATTTTTTTAGGCTTGTTAGGTTTTTTTAGGTTTTAGGGTTTTAATGGATTTTGATGGTTTTTCTAGATTTTAGGGATTTTTAAGGGATTTAGTGTGTTTTAGGTTTTTAGGGGATTTATTTTTTTATACTTTTAATGTTTTATAAGTGTTTTTCACTAATTTTAAGGATTTTTTAGGATTTTTTTATTTTTAGGGGTTTTAGGGATTTTGAGGCTTTTTTAGGTCTTTTTGGGGTTTTAGGGTTTTTATTGGTTTTTAGGGTTTTTATGGGTTTTTTCGGTTCTTAGGGTTATTTTTTTGATATTTTAGGGGTTTTAAAGTTTTTTATAATTTTTATCATTTTTAGGGGTTTAAAGGGTTGTTAGAGTTTTTAATTGATTTATGGTTTTTATGGGTTTTTTAGGGTTATTAAGGTTTTTAGGTATTGTTATGGGTTTTTGGGGTTTAGGGGTTTTAGGGCCTTTTTGGGTGTTTACATTTTTTAGTGTTTTGTATATTTTTTGGGGGTTTTATATGTTCTGGGGGTTTTTAGGTTTTATTTGGGGTTTTCATCATTTTTTAGGATTTTTTCTTTTTTAGGGAATTTATGGATTATTTAAGGGTTTTTTGGATATTTTTTGGGATTATATGGATGTTTAGGGGTTTTAGGAATTTTTGGGTCTTAAGGGTTTGTATCATTTTTAGGTTTTTATGGGATTTTTTTATTATTTCAATTTTTTCTTAGGATTTTATGGTTTTTAGTTTTTCATGTTTCTAGTGATTTTTAAAGATTTTGTTGTTTTTTGGGTTTTATGGGTATTTTTAGTTTTTAGTGGTTTTTATGTATTTTATGGGTTTTAGTATTTTTAAGGTTCTTAGGCATTTTATAGGTTTTAGGGGTATTTTTGGGTTTTTTAGTGTTTTTAGAATTTTTTAGGTTTTATAGGGGTTTTAATTATTTTTATTTTTTAAGGGTTTCTTTTTTTTTTCTAGGGTTTTGAGGGTTTTTATGTATTTAAATATTTTTAGATATTTTTTTATGATTTTTATGTGTTTTTAGTGTGGTTTTTTGGATATTGAGGTATTTTATGGGTTTTTACGTTTTTAGGGGTTTTAACATTTTTTACGTTTTTAGAGGTTTTAGTATTTTCAGGGTTTTTTTGTTTTTCCTCAGTTTTTATGGGATTTATCATTTTTAAATTTTTAGCAATTTTTAGTGATTTTTTAAGTTTTTTATTATTTTTTGTTTTTTAGGGATTTTGTGGGGTCTACGGTTTTAGGGTTTTAGGGTATTTTTAGGGGGGTTTAGTTTTTTAGGGAATTAAAGGGTTTTTTGAGTTTTTTTCTTTTTTTTTGGGATTTAAAGTGTTTTAGTGGGTATTTAATGATTTTATGGATTTTACTGTATATTAATTTTTTAGGGGTTTTATGGGGTTTGATGTTTTTAGGGTCTTTTTAGGGTTTTTAAGGTTTTTAGCATTTTTAGGTTTTTATGGGTTGTAAGTATTTTTAGAGTTTTATGGTTTCCCAAGGATTTGTCAAGGTTTTTAGGGTTTTTTAGGATTTTAGGTATTTTTAGGGATTTTTAGGTTTTTATTTGTTTTTTGGGGTTTTGGGATTTTTAGGGGTTATAGGGTATTTAGAATTTCTTAAGGTTTTAGGGGTTTTAAATGTTTTTTGATTTTTAATGTTTTCTTATGGTTTTAGAGGTTTTAGGTTTTTTCCTATTATTATTTATTCTTAGGAATTTTTAGTATTTTTATAGTTTAATGGTTTTAGGAATTTATGGGTTTTTAGGGTATTTTGTGTTTTTATGGATTTATGGGTTTTTTTATTTTTATGGTTTTTAGCATATTTAGAGTTTTTTAACATTTTAGGGTTTTAAAAGTGATTTATATTTTTTAGTTTGTTTTTAGTGTGTTCATATGTTTTGATGATTTTTAATATTTTAGGGGTTTTATGAATTTTAGGGGTTTTAGTGTCTTTTAGGGTTTTTAGTGTATATTTTATTTTTAGGTTTCTTAGAGATTTTAAGTGTGTTTTGGTTTTGAATGTTTTATATGGGGTTTTCAGGGTTATAAAGGTTTTTATGATTTTATATATTTTTAAGGATTTTTATTATTTTTTTGATTTTTAGGGATTTTGAAGGTTTTTAGGGTTTTTAGGGGTTTTTAGGGTTTTTAGGTTTTTATGGGGTTTAAGTGTTTTTTTGGGTTTTAAGATTTTATTATGTATTTTCATTGTTTTTAGGGATTTTACATTTTTAGTGAATTTTAGGGAGTTTTATGATATTTATGGTTTTTAGGGGTTTTAGGGATTTTGATGGGTTTATGTTATTTTGTGGTTTACAGTTTCTATGTTTTTTTGGGATTTTAAGGTTTTTTTATTTTATTAGTGTTTTAGGGTTTTTAGAGTTTTTAACATTTTTAGGGGTTAAAGGGTTTTTAGAGTTTTTAATAGTTTTAGTGGTTTTTAATGTTTTGAGGGGTTTTATGAATTTTCGGGGGTTTTATAGTTTTAGGGTCTTTTTAGGGTTTTTAGATTTTTTAGGTCTTTTGGGGGTTTTAAGTGTTTTTAGGTTTTTATGGTTTTCTTTGGGGTTTTTAGGGGTTTTACAGTTATTAATATTTTTAGGGATTTTAATGTAATTTTAGGATTTTTAATGTTTTTTACGGTTTTTAGGGATTTTAAGGTGTTTGGTGGGTTTTTATAGTTTTTAGGATTTTATAGGGTTTTTAGCGTTGTTTAGGTTAGGGGTGTTAAGTCTTTTTTTTGGTTTTAAAGGTTTTCATAGGGGTTCACAGGGTTTTTAGGTGTTTTTACATGTTTATGGATATTTAAATATTTTGTAGGATTTTTATGTTTTTTATGGTTTTTAAGGATTTTGATGGTATTTATGGTCTTATAGTTTTTGGGATTTTAGTATGTTTTTTAGTGTTTAGGGGTTTTAATGGTTTTTAGAGTTTAAAAAAAAACTAGTGGTTTAAAGGGTAATGATTTTTTTGTGGTATTATTTAGGGGTTTTAGGGTTTTAGTTTTTTATGGGTTTAGGGGTTTTAGGGTTTTTTTGTCATTTTAGAGTTTTTAAGGTTTTTAGCAATTTTAGGTTTTTTAGTGATTTTATCTTTTTTTGGGTTTTCATATTTTCTTAGGGTTTTTTACGTTTTTAGGGGGTGTCATGGTTGTATGTAATTTTAGGGATTTTTATGATATTTATGTATTTTGATGGGTTTTAGAATTTTTAGGGATTTTAGTGTTTTTTTTATTTTTTAGGGGTTTTAAGTGCTTTTAGGTGTTTAATGTATTATTTTGTTTTTCAAGGTTTTTAGGTAATTTTAGTTGTTTTTTAGGAATTTAATAGTTTTTTTATTTTTATATATTTTGATGGGTTTTATGGTTTTAAAGGATTTTTCTAGTTATTTAAAAAATTTAGGGGTTTAAAGGGATTTCTAGTTTTTAGTGGGTTTTTAGGTTTTTAATGGTTTTTTAATGTTTTCACGATTTTTAGGTTTTTTTGGTTTTAAGGGTTTTTGGGGTTATGAGGATTTAAACATTTTTTAGGTTTTTAAGGGGTTTAATGTGTTTTTTTGTTGAGGTTTTTGTAGGGTGTTTCATGGTTTTATGGATATTTTATTTTTTTTGGATTTTAAGGAATTTCTAGGATTTTAATTGGGTTTTAGGGTTTTCTGGATTTTGAGGGGTTTTAGGGTTTTTTGGTTTTATGGGGGTTTTAGGGTTTTTAGTGTTTTTTGGTTATTAGGGGTTTTAAGTGTTATTAGGTTTTTAAGGTTTTCAAGTGGGTTTTCATGGTTTGTATGCTTTTTCATGTTATTATGGATTTTAGGGATTTTGAGGGGTTTTATGGAAAAGAAGATACATGGCAATGAGTGTCTAATCCCTCAAATTTATTAATAAAAAGTACAAGAAGAGCATTATAAGGAAGTTTTACATAAATGGGTGCGAAAATCAGCTTTTATAACATAGGCCACACATGACACATACTAATGCAGGATAATAAAATACCATATCAAACTCATTTTCACAAGTGCTTTCCTGGATAGTGCATTTGCCACCGTGTTGGCCTCCCTATATGAATGTGGGGCATTGAGATTGAGTTACTAGGAGGTACTAAGTCATTAAATCAAACAAGGAATAATTCTCCAAGGAACACTCCTGGATCTGTTCTTCAAGGACTCCACTGCACGCATCAAGTCTGATTCCATCTATAGTAGTTTCCACCCAAAGTGAATTGCAAACTTGACCGCCTTCATCATAGCCTAGAGTTCAGCCTCATAGACACATACATTATCATTGTAGTGGAAGTAGAATCCCCTCACAAATCCACGGTGTGTGTGAAATAAACCACCACACCCCGAGGGGCTGGGTGCACCTGATGCCTCACCATCCACATTCACCTTAATCCATGATGGGATCAGTGGAATCCAATGAATAAACTCATCACATGTGGGTTTTTTCTCCTGTAAGTCACTCCAAGAATTTTCAGATTAATTATGTCAGTAACATCATTACCCCTTGAACCTATTTGGATGAATGGTGCCACATGGACAACCTTGCAGATGTTCATAACTCCACCTTGAAAGGAACTCCTTTTATTGTCAATGGAAACAATATTTCGGGCAACCCATGCATGGCTAATGCGGGTAATATCCACAGTGAGTAGTTGGTTGTGAACCTGCTTGATAAAATTTAGAGAATAAATTTTTCACAGTAGGTCCAGTGGATAGAAATCAACTAAAACCCAAAAGCCAAATATGTCATATATATATAAGACCAAAGGATTGTTATATACCTACATCAAACAAAAATTTGCATCACACCATCTTCAGCCTGCATGTGAAGATAAAACATAGAAACAAGCTATAATCCATTTTTTTCAGCTTCTCATGCATGGGTAGTCTTCCATTCCAGATTTTCCACAAGAGAAGATGCTTGGAAGGAATAATAAAGGGCATCCAGAATTTTGACAGCCAACCAGGTGTATTAATACCCTACAAGTGTTCATGCTAGTAAAAGTCTCTAGTGAAAGCATCAAAACCAGACGGAGATTTCAGATGATGGTATCAACGTCAACAAAACTATAACTCTGAATATCCAAAAAAATATGAGGAGGAATGATCTTAGATAACTCCCCAATATTCTGATATAATTCAATGATGGACATTTTTTGCCTATTTGGAGGAGGCATCACCGAGTGAACCAAAGGCCTGTCTAACTAGGTGGTTGTCCAGCTGTTCAAATTTGACTATTTAGAGACAACTCATTTTTAGTAGAACATAATGTCCTTGAAAGAGGCCCTAATATAAGTCCATGTATTAGAGGGAATTTACCCTGAGAATCCACTTTGGAGTATTTTATTGAATATATCATTTAAACAATCCAGTCCTTCATCCTTATTGGTGATCAAGTTCTAGGTGAATTTCCCCAGAAATGAATCATTAAATTTACTAATATCCTTGAAACCCAAACCACCCATATCAACTGGTTTATTATACTAAATTCATGCAACTATAAATAGTTTCATTTCATTTATATCACACATCCAGGACAAGTTCTTATTCTTAGCTTAAAGTCATTTGATAAGAGATACATTCCATCTATAAATAGAGAAGTCATTAATTCACATCAAAGGTGATATCAAAGTTGATCAAGCAGATCCTCCCAACATGAGGCATATATTTTCCTTTCCATTTGTCCAATAGGTTCAAAGTCTTTATTGAGACGTTTTCGAGGTGGAAACTCCTGAATTTCCCCTAGAATATAGGGATACTGAGGTAATCAAAGTGTAGTGATCTCCTTTTAACCCCATGGACTTTGGATATTCTACTCTACCTAGAGACTAACATACCCTTTCCAAATACCACTGAGGACTTGCTCGAGTTAATTTATTTCCCCACTAACATTTCATAATGAAAAAATATCTTCTTGATGGAAGCTAAAGTTACTTTGTTGGATTGTGCAAAGAGAAGGATATCATCTCCATAGAAGATATGGGAAGGAACATAGAGATCCTTTCCGTACCTTATCATCTTGTAAATTCCATCTTGGGAGAGATCAATAATGGACCTACTCAGATAATCTTTAGCTATTGCAAAGATGATTCCTAAGATTGGGTCCCCTTTCCCAACACCATGTGATCATTTAAAGAACCCCTTCGGGGAAAAATTAAAAATAATTGATACTCTAGAACTTTTCAATATGGTATAAATAATACTAATGATATTGGAGGAAAACCCAAACTTATTAAGGACTTTGAAGATAAAGTTCCACTTTATGGTTTCAAAAGCCTTTGAGATATCCAAATTTAGAAGAAAATTCCCAAACTTATTTTATTTTTGAATGATATTTATGACCTCTAAGGCTATGTAGAGACAATTTTGGATGGTTCTCCCAGGAATAAACCCGAATTAATTGGGTGTGATAATATTCTGTATAATCATACCTAGCATAATAGTGATAATCTTGTTGATGATCATTTGAATGGTGTTTCTAATATAACCTGGACAAAATTCCTTTATATCAATATCATTTTCATGATTAGGAATTAAGGAAATGAATTGAGTGTTAATTATAAGGGGAATAGTGTTGGAGATGAAAAACACCCAAATTTCATTCATGATCCACATGATTGATATCCAAACAGAAGATGAATAACCTATTGCTAAATCCATCTGGACCTACTAAACTCTTTTTATTCATAGAGTATAGGGAGGCCTTGACGACTTACTCAAAGGGGGTAGGAGTTAGAGAATAATTATGTTGCTCATTCAAATAGGGAAGAACAGAGTTTAAAAACTAAGTATTATCCCCACCTCCATCATCATTATAGAGCTTCTTGAAGTAGTCCAAAATAGAACACGAGATTTCAATCATTGAAGTAAGAAGGGAACCATTTATGCAGATAGCCTCCGGTCCTCTCTTGACTATATTTTATTTATGTAGCTAATGAAAAAACATGGAGTTCCTATTCCATTATTTGATCCATTTCACATTAAATTGATTCCTCACAAGATTCTACTTGAGATCCAAAAGTTCATTCGGCTTGTTATGCAGTTTTTGTTCTTCATGGGAGGGTAGATTCAGCTGTTGGTTGGAAATATGGAAACTGGATAGCTGTTTTTAATCCTATTTAATATTATATTCAAGTCTAGAAAAGGATTTCTCACTCCACTCCATCAAAAAATCCATAATTTTCTTGATCTTATAGGCTATAATGTAAAGGGGGATGCAAAAAAAAAGAACTATTCCATTCACTGATCACCATCTCCCTGTATCCGTGAGTACTGAGCCAAGCATTGTTAAATTTAAAGGGCATTGGATCTAACATCATGTTTTCCATCTTGATGTCATTAATAAGGGGGTTATGATCTGAATTAAATTATGCTAGAGTGAACCTGGAGGGAGAAGTAGGGGCACCCCAATCATTGATCTGAAAGAAGAATTTATCAAGATTACTTTACTACCTTCCATTCATGGTGAATCTAACCCTAGTGAAATCAGCTCTAGCGATGGGAACCTCAGTGAGATTTCATTGGTCAATATTTATAGAAAATTCATCAGCATTATTTCATGATAAATGAGATCCAATCTTTTCATCTGGGCCTATAACCGTATTAAAGTCTCCAAATATTGTTAAATTCTGATCCATAACATCATTCAGCTACATTAATTTCCTCTAAATAGCCCTTTTTCTAATATATAGGTAGGAATCATAGACAAAAGATAGGGTGATTTCATCACAAAGTGAATGGATTGAGAGGGATATAAGCCGTGGGATCATCTCAAAATAATTCATATGAATGTAATCATGATTTAGAACCCATAAATATTCCACATCAGCATCATATATGTTGTATGAGACAAGATAGTATCCAAGAGGATAACAGTTAAATGCTTTCTAATTCTCAAACTGTATCTTGGGATCAACAATTCCAATAATCATTAGCCTATTGGAAATATAAAAATTCTTAAGGGATGCAGTCGTGGGAGAATTCACAAGCCCTTGGAAATTACAAAACACAATCTTCATTAATTTAGATTTGTGCCCCTAGGGTGGGTCAAGCCCTCTTTAATTGGATTAGTGGATGAATTTCTTCCATTCACATTCATCTTCTTTCCCTTCTTCTTAGGTTGACCTACCAGCTTCAGAAGTGGCATGGATTCTATAACTTCCTCCATCCGATCACCATCGTCATTGGGTTGGGTATCCTCATCATAATCAACCTCAATTTTATTAGCCCAATATTTCCCATTAAGTAGAGTGAATTTATTTATAGAGAATACTCCATTTATGGTTTGTAAGTTTTTATTTTATTTTTGAGTTTTAGGGGATCTTTGTGTTTTTTAGGGTTTTAATGTTTTTTCAGTGTTTTTAATGTTTATAGGGGTTTGATATTTTATATATTTTATTAGGGTTTTTATGGGTTTTATGGTTTTTATGGTTTTTAGGGTTTGTATGGGTTTTAGTGGTTTTAGGGTTTTTTGGACTTTTTATGGATTTTAGTGTTTTTTAGGATTTTAGGGGTTTAATGTGTTTTTAGTTTTTTAAGGTTTCTTAAGGCTTTTAAATGTTCTTAGGGATTTATTTTCATTTTTAATGATTTTTATGCCCTTTTAGGATTTTTATTGTTTTTATGATTTTTAGGGGTTTTTAGGCTTTTAGGATTTTTTTTGGGTTTTTTGGTTTTTTATGGTTTTTATGTTTCTTATATTTTTTTGTTTTTGGGTTTTAAAGTGTTTTTGTATTTTAAGGTTTTCCTTGGGTTTTTTATGGTCTCGTTGTTTTTTACATTTATTAGGATTTTAGGGAATTTTTATAATTATATTGTTTTTAGTGGTTTTAGGGATATTGAGGGGTTTTATGGGTTTTTAAGGTTTTTAATGTTTTTTTTGGTTTTAGGGGTTTTAAGTGTTTTTAGGGTTTTAATATTTTCTTAGGAGTTTTCATCATTTTTACGAATTTTTAGTGATTTTACATATTTTTATGTTTTTAAGGATTTTAAAGATTTTGAGGGGTTTTAGGGTTTTAGCATTTTTATGTTTTTTTGCGTTATAGGGTTTTTTTAAAATTTTAAAAAATTTAATGGTTTTTTGGAGTTATTTAAAATTTTTAGGGGTTTAATTGGTTTTTAGAGTTTTTAGTGGGTTTAGGTATTTTAAGGATTCTTTTGATTTTTAAGGTTTCTTTGGCATTTATGGTTTTTATGGTTTTTTTGAGTTATTAGGTTCTTTTTTTTGGGTTTTATGTAGTTTTAGCTATTTTTTTAGTTTTTAGGGGTTTTAATTTTTTTAGGTTTTTTTTAATTTTTCATAGGTTTGTACGGGTTTTTAAATTTTTAGTTAATTTTATGGATTTTTTAGAAATTTTACGATTTTTAGAGTATTTAGAGATTTTAAGGGATTTTAGGGTTGCTTCAGTTTTTAGGGTTTTTAGAACATTATAGTTTTTAGGGGTTTTATGTTCTTTTAGAGGATAAAATATTTCTTTTGGGTTTCCAAAATTTTTGGTGTTTTTACATTTTTATGGATTTTTAGGGGTTTATAGTATTTTTATGGTTTTTTGGGGTTTTTGAAATTTTATAAGATTGTTGAAACTACATAGGAATAAAAAAATACTATGATGATAGCGCCTGAATATTTCAAAATCCCATGACAATGTTTGATGAATATAAAGGAAGATCCAAATATTCAAAGGCCTGTACGGTAGACCTGCGTGGAAGACCTGTGCAACAGACCTCCGTGGTGGTATACTTTTTATACCCCTACATGGAAGACCTACGTGGAGGGACTGCACAGAGGACCTCTATCGAAAAATTAACTTTGACCATTCCCCTATTAGAGTATAAATAGGACCCTTGGGATCCTCATTTAAGGACTGGAAAAAGTTGAAAGACTTCCTAAACCTCCCATTTCTTAGCTCTTTTGACCAGATCCCTCAAATTATCTCAGGTAGCTCTCTAAAACAACAAGAGAAGTTATAATTAGACATGATAAGAAATCTCATAAATTCTTTCACAATTTTAAGCTTATATAGGCTTGGTTCCCCTATGTAAAGAATTTTTCAGTTATCATAAAGGCCTATGCGGCCCACCTGTGCGGTACCGCTATGTGGTGTACCAACGCGGGTTACCTACACATCACATCTGTGCGGGGTACCTGCATAGAAGAGTTGTGTATAAGGCCTATATATCAACTTATGTACCCTCTTTAATACCACTAATGCTAGGGTATCTCCTTCTTTGGTTCCCTTATATGAAAGGTACTGAGTTGAAGCTTCCACCAAATCCTCCTGACTCGTCAAAACCTTTGAGAAAGGGACATTAGCGTGTCTCATATTTGAGTTTGTATATCTGCAGTCAGAGGTTTCCCACATTTTTTTCAAAATGTGGATAGGATTTATGGAGTGTCTGTGGTTTTATATATCCACAGTCACATGGACCTTTCTACCAGGAATAGTGTTGGGATGTTCCTAGTTTGGATGATTAAATTATGTATTATATCATCCCCTTTTCGTCTCTAAGACCCTGAACCTCAGGTCTCTAGTAGGGAAGGCACAGTTTGCACTTTCGTTCCCCTGTAGGAAAAATAGAAGTCTCCCTCCCCTACCTAGATCTACTAGGGTATCCATCCTGGTGTAAGCCCCTAACCTTTCAAGTACAAGGTTGCAGTCTCGCTCCTCTCAACTTCCTTTACCTTCACTCATTCCTTACATTGTACCCTTTTCCAATGTAATGTGAATATAGGAACGGCATGTCACCTCGCCATCTTCCTCAGTCGCCTCACCCTCTTCCACCATCGCCCCCATAGGTGCACCCTCTTCCAACAATAGAGGAGGAAAAGTGTGGGTGCCTTTGTTGAATCATTGACATCATCTTGTTTCTCACACTGAGCATGACTCACGTGGGCTTAGAGATTCATCATGTTCAAAACATATTCACAAACACCAACCACTTGAACTATGAGAACTCAGATTCCTGTTCAAACTAGTATATGTACGATGAATTCTTGAAGGCCCAAGCTCAAAAGGGTTCCCTTCCAAAAGGGTTTACCCAATCATGTCCCTTGTAATGGGAAGCTCTTATGCATAAGCCCCAATACAATGAATGAAATACGATAACTCTTATTCCCATCATAATTGGGATACCTAGGAATCCTTCTTAGGGCCCAAGCTCAATGGATATCCTCTTCAAGAATCAAATCCTAATTCCATTACTCTTGGCATCCTCTTTAGGAATAAGCACCAAATTAAACCCCCAAATCACCAAGGCATCCATTTCTGTAAGTAAGCCCAAACTCATTTCTATAAAAGAACTATAATATTCTATGAGACTTATCAAACTATGTGAACTTTGATTCCAATCCACATGGGATATGTAGGAAGCCTCCTTGAGGTTCAAACCCAACACTTCAATTCAACCCTATTCTTCTTGGGCCATATTTTTAATAGGGTCTAATCGTACTTGGAGACCTGTATCATTTCCATGTTCCTTAGGCTTCTTTGTCATAATTCCCACACAATACTTTAACTAAGAACATTTTCTCTTAGATGTCCTTACCACATGAAATTAAACTATATGGATAGGTCCTTATCAAATGACCATAAATGGTATGATATGTCCCATTAAGCAGAACCAAACTACCAGAGTTCTAATACCATTCACAAGGATACGTAGAAAGCCAATTTTTGGATATCATACCAATATCAAAACAAAACATCATCTCCTTGGATGACAATAAATTCGAGAGTTCCCCACTAAGTGGCTAAAAAACCAATATCTGCATAATGATGATTAAAAGTATCTCTAAAAAGTATTTGAGAAGATACCATTGCTGGAGAACCTAAACTACAAATGGATATCTCCATTAATGAAGAACCTGTAATACATACTAATTATTATAAATTTCACACATGTTAATAAGTGGTTGAAAATTAAGTGGGAAACCTATGTTATACTTGGTGAATTAATAAGGATTCATGAAAATATCTTATATTTATAAAGATAGTCCTAGATTAGATAATAATTCCCCCCAAAAGGGTGTGATGAGTCTAACCTCCCATCCTCCCAACCAATATATATCGTAAAGTTCAAAATTAACAAAAATAAGGTCTCTTTTGGATAAATAACTATTGGATGTTTCCAATTCCAGGAATAAATCCAATGGAAACTTCTTGGAAGAAATGATTCTTAAACTAGAATAGACATTTCAAGGAACCGAAAAACAAAAACGGTGAACCCAACGTGAATCCTTAACCAAGTTAATAATGTTACCCACCTGTCAGGAACCTATAAATTGATAAAGGAATCCCAGAAAAAGGAATCAATCACACATGTATTTATCTAAAATATGTTTTTTAATGGAGTTTATTTTGGTTTTCATGTTTTTTTCTCATAACTCCCTTCACTCCAAAATGGATTTCTTCAAGGCGACACCTGTGAATTTTCTAGCCGCTGCTCAATCTGGAACCTTATCCATGGGAAAGACCTCATCACCCACTCAGCATCATCATAATTGGGTCTCCAATGTGATGTTAAGGGACTACCGTCAGCACGGTACTATCCCAACCCTAGAGGCTCCCCGACATGCTCTCTAGGTTAATAACAACCCTTGATTGTCTGGTCAGTGATGACCGATGGTCAAGAAGAAGACGATGCCAACCACCATCTTCAACTATTTTAGATCCTTATCCACAAAACACAACAACCAGTCCCTCAGGTACTAAAGGGAGGTGGATCAAGAGGTTAACCATGACCTCAATTCAAAGATACAATGGTCCTTCCTAAGGACTCCCACCAATAATCGCCACCAGCAGAATCACGCAGTAGTGAACCCGCAACACAATGGGGGTGTTGCCTCTGGATGTTCAGCCCATGACCCTTAGACCCAGGAATGCAAGATGAACTTCCAAGGACAATGTTCATTTAATAGGTAATAGGTTCTTACCTTTTCCCCCTCTAGATAATTCCATCAACCTATCTTGATGGAAAACAATGAGCAGGCATATACACTCGTCCGTCCTAATTCCAATACCCAACAGACTCATATGGAAACAACCCAAAATACTACCTGGAAACTCTAGTGGAGTACTATGAATAGGCACATACACCTTCTTAAAAATTATCAGCTAGTCAGCAGGCTCACCTGACTACATTTAAGGAATCCCACCAATCAAATATGGTTACAACTGGTAAACAGGAACGTACACCTGCTTACACTCACAAATTCTATCATCAGTCTCTTCTACTAGTATAGAAATAAGTTATTCAACCATGTTTGAAGGAAAATATCCAAAAATTACATACAACTGCGGGAATTCATCTAGCCTACCAATAGTCTCATTTGGCAGCACCCGGAGAAGTTAGTCAGAGAACTACGACTTAAAATCTGGAGTAGACTCAACTCTTTTCCCCCCATACATGAGTACTTTTAGTACCCATTGATAGGAAAATGAGGACAGAAGTAGTCACATATACCTACTCCCAATACGGAATGGATGTATATTCTCATTCTGGCTGCTGAATTCACCAAACATATCTTAGCAATGGTGAAAGAGAATACACAAATTCCTTCCCATATTCTTAAAGAATACCATAATATCATAAGAAAAACTTCAGCAGTACCAGGGGAACAAACACATAAATTTATCCCCACACCTGGGATGACACATCGGTATGCCATCTTGGAGTAGATATATACCTTTGTTCCAGTCCTGGAGGGTTATGGGGCATACTCCCACATTTCATATGGACGACAGGATCAGGATCATGCACCCTTTATAATTAGAGGTCATTGGCCCATTCTAATTACCACTCCAAGGTAGAAACATAAACCTTCCCATGATAACCACTTCTCCCAAAAAGTGGACCCAACTATGTTTAATATATAATCTAAGAAGAAGTATCACCAAACACAGTTTGAAAATCAAGATCCAACTGTGATCTAGCTCCTCTTAATGATGGTGTTCTTGAAGCCCCCATACATTTATCTATTGCAGATCAAGATCCTACCCTCCCATTACCAAATTATGGGAGTAGGAGCAATAATTATGAAGATATTTATCAAAAACTTCTCCATGAAGGCTTGCTTAATTATGATTAGATAATTCTAGAGAGTCTATTTCCTGATCAGAGCCATATAAACCCTCTATGTGGCTATAAAACCAAGGATCAAGAGGATTTATCACTTTTTGTAATCCACCATGGTGGTCCTCCCCATGATGTCCTTCACTATAAAAGTTTTATCCAAAGTAGTGTTTCACATTTTCAAGGTAATTTTATAATTGACAATGTAGTAATGAGAAATCCCTCTTATCTCGATACAGTTTCCAACACAAGGTCAGTCATGTCTGATACCTTTTCATTAACAGGTGAAATAATTTCTCAACCAGAAGACATCTCAAGGGAATGGTCATTCTCTGAACCTCACATGGGTCATTTTTCATCTAATATAGTAGAGAAAAAAGTGACTGATTTTATTATTTTTAATAATAAAAATCGAAAAGCGTCCACTTTGGTCAGACCATGTGGATAAACCTCTAGTGAAAGATGATTAAGATTTGTTTAACATGGGAAATAATTGTCTAATTGAGAAATACCAGTCATGTTATGGCCTTGGGAAGACTCTCAATATATTATTCCAGAATTGATAGAAAAATATTACATTCATGATGGCTTCCTCAACTTGAGGAAGAATCTTTGTCATTTTAAAACCAAAGAATTACCATATAATGAATACCAAAATCATGTAAATTTAATAGAATGGTTCCAATTACAAATTGACTTGAAATATCTCTCAGTTTCCTGGCATCCAAAGGTTGAAAAGTAGTAGAGAAATTTTCAGTGTCCATGCCTCAATGCTTTAAAGAGGCTATGCTAGTTAATTTCTGATAACCTATCTGGTGTTCATATCAGTGAATGGGGTGCACATGGAGCATTACATTTCACTGCACTCCAGAATTAGGAAATCCCTCCAAAAGTGGTCCCATGAAATGTTATAGCCCATGGTTGACTAGAATCAACAGATTTTGTATGCAATCAAGTATATTATCAATAATAGGCCTCAACTAGCTCTCATCATAGCCAGTCCCAAAGAAAGAAAGCTATTGAGATACTTTTTCACCAAGAATATGAGAATATTTAGCAGTCCTCCCTCTTAGAGGATTTCATCCATCAGATGGTGCAAATATCTGAAATAGTACACAGATCTTGTGAAATTGGTGATTTGAGTGGATGTTGGATACTGCATCTAGGTAATGTTCGAATCAAAATTCAAAAAACCAGAAGAGCGGTAATGTGAATCTCAACTATAGCAGTTTAAGAGACACACTAGCCTGCAGGGTTGGGGGCTTGTTTAATTCAACCTTTTAATTCAATAAACAATGTTTAAAGGTTTGAAGAAGAAGAACATGAATTGCCCCAGCCTACAGGGCTGGTGGTTTTTCACATCTATCCCTTCTCAATGAAAGTTAGTTTTCTCCCAATAAGGTAATAAGGAACAAAGACAGTGCACAACTGAACTATCTAAGGATTACCTTTGGGTAACTATTCATTGAACTGTTCCTGAGAATTCATCATATAGGAGAGTAGAGTCTTATGGAAGATACATAATGAGAAAATCTTACAAAGATACTGATAGAATTCCATCAATACATTATGCGTCAGTAATTTTCAATAAAACCATTGCATAACATCTTTTATAAAATGAGTCTAGCTTAGGGGAATCAGAAGATGAAGTTCTTATCCATAATAGAGTACACAAAAAATAAAATAGAGGAGGTTTGCATACCAAAAATCAGAGGCTTACCTGGAATCTAAGTATGCCCTCAAATTATTAACTCCTACCCCTTATAAAGGTATCTAACAAGGGGAAAGGTAAAAGTAAGATTAAATTTTATTTTTCCACTAGATAAGGTCAATATATTTCTCTTGAAGAATTATTTTCACAGTAGGAAGAAGAGATGAAAGAGTTGAAAAGACTCAATACAGAGTTACTTTGAAGCATCATTTCTGCTATGCATACTCTCCATGTAAGTTTTTAACTTGCTCATCCAGTAAGAGCTCCTCAGCAAAGAGAATTTTTGGTAACTACAGATGTGGATAATGAATTCCATCTTTTAGGTACATAGCCAGGGCAGGATCAAACACATCCTTATAGTCCTATTCTTGTGGGTTATCCAAGACAAATACCAGCACCACCACCAGTGTTTTTTCTGGTCGTTGCACCAGTTCAATCTCTTTCTATTGTACATGTACATGACTCAGCTCATCCGAATATTCCCCAAATTCTTATAAACACAATTGAGGCATTAAAAACTCTATTGGAAGTTATAGAAGAATGATGTTCTCCAGTTCATCTGGAAAAAATATCTTACCCTGAATGGTTGGATTTGATCCCTCCCCCTCTAAATTTTGTGAATAATACATTTTGAATCTTTAATGGTTTGGGAGATCCATAGAAACACTTGAAAAATTTCGTTTGTCTTTGTGATACCATGATGAGGACTCCTAAAAAAATAAGTAGTAAATATTAGATCCATTGTGCAGTCATTATAGGGATGAGCTTTGGTATAGTATACATGATTTCAATCTCAATAAATTACTGGATGGGAAGATCTTTTTCAGATGTTCCTTCTTCAATTCAGCTCAATGCTACCAAAGACAAAAGTTTTTTATCTTACAAATTGAAAGAGAAAAGAAAATGAAAGAGTTTCAGATTTCATTTCTCGATGGAAAGTATTAACATATTACTTAAATATGGCACTCCTTTGGAATGATTTTCTTTCAATTTCTATGTAAAATCTATGTGATGAGTTACACACACCACTGATCCATGTGAAATACATAGGAGGGTTTTGAGACCTTGCTTAAATTTCTCAATAGGTGGAGGTTTCCATTTTGGAAACTAAAGATAAATCTCATGTAATTCCATCAGCTCAGGGAAGGAGAACAAGGAAAGTAGAATCTACTATAGTCACACTCAAACAAGCTCCTCCCACGTGTTTCTACTTCAAAATCTTCATCATATCGAAGGGCTACGCCTCCCGAGCATCAACAATAATGACCGCCTCATCAAGATGATCAAAGATATCAAAGACGGAAACAATTTTAGGAGTTAAAGAACAATGATTATTCTTTACGGAAAGAAAAGTTTCCCAGTTAATTCATCTCAGCTCATGAAAATAATTTGGTTATGTTGCCTTGGCTGAAGAAACCAAACAAAGAGGGAGATGAATATCTTCCGAACTATTATCCCTTTCCCCAAATGTTGGGGAATCCCATTCATGAGTATTTTGTTTTCAAAGTCCTCTTGAAAAAATGGTTGACTCTGGACAAGTGAAACTAAAATGTTCATCATCCCAAATTGCATGTGTTACTACTACAGATCCAGAGGAAGAAGGCAGATGGTAGAAGTCAAAACTAAAAAATGTATAGAAATATGATGATTATATTATCAATAAAACTATAAATCTAACTCATTTAATTCCACAAACATAGTTGAAACAACCAATTGTATCTTCTGACACTCCCGCCATAGTAAAACCACCTTCATCAAAATATTAATCCTCCAAAGGTCAATCCTCAAAGAAGTGACGTGATCAAAAGGAAAAAGAGCAGTCAGAAGAAGACGAGCTCATGTCAAGGCCAAAATTTTCATTGAATCTGGCAGATTTCATGCCATCTGTTTCAAAAGCACAGGCACCGCCCCACTAAACGACACTATCAGAACTGATCTATCTAGCGGAATCTTCATCAGATAAAAAATTGATCTTTCGATCTGTCAATGTTATCCACTTAACAGATCTTTATTCCAATTGTGATTCTGATTATAAAGAGCCTGAGTCCCCTATACCTAACAAGGTAACGAGAGGAAGAATCCAAGGTCGAGGATATAGGGGAAGATGTGGGTATTCTAGAAACCATTATTTTAACTCTACCCCTTCTTGAACCGTATATGTGGTGGAAACTCATGGGAGAGCCCTTCTGTGGGGTTAACAAGTACAAGGATATTCTTCCACACATGACAGGTTTGGTCCTGACATGATTATTTTGGGGGAAATGATTAGAGGTTACACCATCTTTCTCTCAATAATTAGATATACCCAGTCAGTCTAATCTACCAAATCTAGGAGTATTTACAACTTTGGCTCCCACACAGGGTACATTTACATCAGGAGCATCAACTTCGAAGGCACCTATAAAACCGCATCTCCATGCTGGGAAATGCATACCTCTCGACTAAAAGTACAATGTTTTGAAATATCTAGCCCAAGTACCGACTATGTTTTTGATTTTGGATGCCTTGAATATGTCAAAAGATCTTTGAGAAGAACTTATTGAGGCTTTTTCAAGTCCCCAAGAGTTTGAAACCGAAGTTGATGCTGTCGAGGATTACCATATAGAGAATGGTTCTATAGAATGTCATGTAGTTATATATTTTATGGATGAATATAAATATGATTTATGAACATGAAAATAGAATTCCCTTGTATCTATCTGGAAAGGTCAATGACATAGACATCTGACAAGCCTTTATTGATAATGAATAAAGTGTCAACCTCATTTCTATTTTTACACTTCATCGATTGGGCCTCACTGAATTTGAATTATCTCCTTCCACTTTTATGTTGAAATTTTATGATAAGAATGAGCAAGAACCTCTGGGAAAGATTACACACAAAACATAGTTTGGATATCTTGTGTCTAATTCAGATTTTATGGTTGTCCATCAAGACACAACCTTTAACATTCTTCTTGGTGGGGCTTGGATACATCAACATATGTATATAACTTCTTCATACCACCAATGTTTCAAGTAATATTTCAATGTTCAAATTGTAACATTGTATGGTGACAAGGCTCCGTTCAAAATTTGTGAGTCACAATACATTGAGGCAAAATTTTATCACATGAAGGGAAAGAGGTCTGTAATAAAAGAGGTAACCAGAATCAGTGCTCCAAATGGTCTGGAAAAGATCCCAGCCAACCCATTAAATCATTTGAGTATAGATTATGTGTTTCCTATCAATAATATTGAAAGGATAAACCCAAATTTTAACACTCATCTGGTGACTTCCATAATGTCAATTGTGACAATCGATCCTCACAGCATGGGAGAAATTATTGATTTACTATGTAGTGAGGGAAGATTAAATGGAGATGTCTTAATTTTATCCACCAAAATTAAGAAAACTTTTTCTTCACTAATAAATTGGACAAAGTTATAGTAATACTAAAGGAAGACAAGGATGTTGATTCCCAAACCATCATCTCCTTTTTATTACTCCACAAAGACCCTTCATCATCAGTAGGGTCAGAAATGGTGGCCTCTTCATCGGGATTTCCAATTACTAATTCCCCCCCCCCAAGAATTGAAAGTTTTTCTTCATCATATTCTATGAAAGTAGAAACAGAAGAAGTGACATGTACTGAATAAGAAGAGGAATATCTCGGGGATGCTCCTCCAATATTTGAGGAAGGTGTCTCTACCACTGTGGATGAACTCAGAGAAATATCTCTGGGTACAGAAGAAGTTCCAAACCCCACTTTAATTAGTGTTTCCATGACTTCTAAAGAGAAAGAGACGTATAAATAATTTCTAATGAAAAATAAAGTTATGTTTTCTTGGAATTATATATAAATTCCATGTCTTGATCCTAATGTAGCCACTCATAATTTGGGTTTTCCATAAGAACATCGAGAATTCAAGTAGGCAACAAGAATAACAAACCCAACTCATGCCTCTAAAATTAAAGCTAAAATTTATAATATTATGAAGGATAACTTTTTTAGGGAGGTTCAATATCTAATGTGGCTGGAAAACATTGTTCTAGTGAAAAAGAAGAATGGTAAAATCATATTTTTCATTGATTTCATAGATCATAACTGATATTGTCCCAAATATGACTTTTCAGATCTAATCACAGATCTTTTAATTGATGCAACAGATGGCTATAAATCTATTTCCTTGATGGATGGCTACTCTAGGTACAATCAAATGCACAAGGCCCCAAAGGATGAAAATTATACACCCTTGACAGCCCCTCAAAGTGTGTTTTTCTATAGGGTAATTCTCTTTGGGTTAAAGAATACAGGTTCAACGTATCAACGTTCCATACACCATATCCTCAAACCCTTAATAGGAACATTTGTCGAATGTTGTGTGGATGTTTTTATGGTTAAATACAGACAAGGTTCCAATCACAAGACTGGTCTGGAGACGATATTCAATAAACTTTAGTAACACCATTTGAAGATGAACCCCTTGAAATGTGATTTTGGGGTATCCTCAGGAAAATTCATCAGCTTCGTTGTACACCATCGTAGAATTGTAGTTGATCTTGAGAGAAAAAAAGAAATATTTGGTATGTCACCTCCTCAAAATTGGAAGAAATTAATAAGACACCAATGACACTTGGCCTATATTCGGTGCTTTATCGTAAAATTAGTAGGAAAGTTTATTCTCTTCACCAGATTAATGAAGAAGGGAGTGACCTATCAATGGAATGAATACTAACCCGAGGCATTTTATACCCTCATGAAATATCTCCTAATTCCACTAGTATTAATTCCACCTGTTGAAGGAAGATGACTTATTCTCTATTTGACAACTTTAGAGAAATCACTGCGTGCCTTCCTTTCCAAAAAGAATGATGTTCGGAATGAAAAGAACCTTTACTATCTCAATCGAACTATTCTTAACATTGAGAATCGATATTCAAGTATCGAGAAGTTTTTTCGGGAATTAATCTTTGTAGTTAAAAAATTGATTCACTATTAGAAACATCATGTGGTCCAATTTGTGTCTTGTAATAACCCACTCAAATTTATCTTCAGTCATCATAAGCTTACAGGGTTTTTGGCATGGTGGGCAGTTATTTTGCATTAGTTTGATATCCATTTTGTGCCTTATAAGGAAATAAAAGGCCATGCTCCGGGAAAATTCCTTGTTGAACATCCATCTGCAGAAGATACCTCATTGAATACTGAACATCCTCATTAAGAGGTATTCTCTATTCAAGATAAGCCCTAAACATGGGAAATGTAATTTGATGGTGCCTCCAGACGTCCAACTGGAACGGGAATGGAAAACCCTAAACTCAACAATGTTTGTTTAGGAATTTTACTTATCACCCTAGAAATGGTAGTGTTCCTTTATTCTTTACAATTTCCATAAGGTGGTACCAACAATGAAGTAGAGTATCAAGATCTCATAGCATGCTTGGAATTCGCATTTCAGGTACAAGTGAATCAACTAAAAGTAAAAGGTGATTCAGAGTTGGTAATCAAAAAAATCAAAGTGGATTATTCTATTAGAAAAGAAGAGTTATATCCTTTGTGTGATTACGTTAGAGGGTTAATGGATGAATTTTCCTCAGAGATGTCATTATCTTATGTCCCGCAATCACAAAACAATCAAGCTTATTCACTGGTTAATGCAGCTACAGTCTTGGAATATCCGAATCGGGAGGAGACAATCATCAATATTTCCCATCGTCATGTTTTCATGCCATTCATTCAAACTATAATAGAGGAAATAAATGAAATTATCCCTATTTCTGATCCATAAGGTCATACCACAGGAGAGATGACACCCATAATGAAATACCTTCAAATGGAGTACTTCCACCAGATAGAGCTAAAAAAGAACAGATTCAAAGACGAGTGGATGATTTTACTCTTTATGACTATCCAGATCACCAGAAGATCATCTTCTAACAAGGCTTTAATAGAATCCTCTTCAGGTGTATTGATGGATAATAAACTTCAGCTGTCATGAAAGAAGTACATGCAGGAGCATGTGGTTCTCACCAGTCTGGGCATAGGCTTTCTGATCAAATCTGAAGGTTTTGATACTTTTGGCTTTTAATGACCCCGGATTGCACATATATCACTAAGAATTGTCATTCCTGCGAAGTGTATACCAACTTCATTCATAAACCCCCATAGTTTATACATACAACTAAATAATCCTAACCATTTTCCACATTGGGAATGGATGTTGTAGGACTGTATCCTATAGATATGGCTAAGCAGTTCAAGTATATTATTACTGCTACTGAATTCTTCTCCGAATGGGCTGAGGCAATACCTCTCAAACAAATTGGAGCCAAAATCATTGTTAGTTTTGTCAAAAATAACATCATCCCCATATTTGGTGTCCCTCATACTATATTTATGAACAATGGCCACAAGTTATGTTCTTTTGAGGTAAAGAATATATATCAGGAGAATAATATCAAATCCAACCATTCATATTGCTACCATGTGGTGGGCGATGGATAGATAGAGGCTTTCAATAAAACCCTATCAGACATACTCCAGAAGATGGTGGATAAATATAAAATTTTTTGTCCTGATAAACTTTTTCATGCTATAGGGGTTAACTAAACTATTAACTTTAATGCTACTCAAGAAACTCCATACTCATTGGTGTATGACATAGAAGTAGTGTTTCCAATTTAAATTTAATTTCTTTCACTCTGAGTTGCAGTCTGTGAATAGTTGTCAACAAATGAAAAGAATCAGAATATATTTGATGAGTTGGAACAATTAGACAAAAAAATATTGCATACATTGCATCATTTAGAAGTCTATCAGAATAGAATAGCGTGAGTCTTTAACAAGAAAGTTCACCTCCATTCATATCATCAAGGATAATTATTATTGGTCATCATAACTCTAATGATACTAGGAAAGAAACATCCAAATATTGAGCCAAAGTGGGAAGGAACTTATTCCATACATAAGGTCTTCTCAAATGGAGATTAATACATAATATTAATGGATGAAGAGATTATTACAACTCCAACCAATATGATATTTATGAAGAAATACTTTGTGTAACTGTACACATTTTCCTCATTGCATGACTTAAAAATGCACAATATAATGTCCTCATTGGATGAATTAAAACAACACAGTACAGTGCCCTGACTGCATGACTTAAAAAGGCCCAGTACAATGTCCTCTCTGCATGAATCCAAACTGCACAGCACAGAGTCCTAGATGCAAGACAATAAACTACATAACGACCATAAGCATCCCTGATGCATGACGATAAAATGAGTAACATCTTTTTCCATTTCGCATGATGTTAAATTGCATGACATCATTTGTCATTGTTACATGACATTAAAATGTACGATTAATGTCATCTACAGTTGACGTTAAGAGATTCCATATTCAAGAATAATTGAAATCAATAATACTCTTTAGTGGCACATGAGTCCCTTTATTCCCTATTTCTGAATCAGATCTGCATAGGGAACTCATTTCAACAACTATGTGTGGCTTGATTCTCATACACATGAGATACATAGAGGCGCATGGATCTCCAATCTTGCACCCAACAATAAAATCAAAAATTTTTATTACCCCTTTATTATATTTTATATGAACTATATCTATACAGAGTGATATTTTTAGATTCATGGTTTTATTTTCATTCCATATTATATCTTAAATTTAATCATTCTTATAGAATGTGTTAAAATCCCCCGTCTCCCACATTAATCTCAATTGGTATAGGAAAATATTGTTTGAGAACTATGTTCCGATTGATTCTCATTCACATGAGATACGTAAAGACACCTAGATCTCCAATATTGGGACCATCCATGGAAACAAACCCCCTTTATTCCTTATGTAAAAATCCAAACTGCATAGGGAATGTTTAAAGAACTACTTATGGCTTGATTCTCATCTATATGAGATACATAGTGACACCTGGGTTTAATTCCTTGGCCGAGCTAAAATATTCCCTTTTTTCATAGAAATAACTTCATGTACTCACTACATGACTCTAAACTACATAGGATAATATTGACTCAAAAGAAACAAAGAAAGTCTCTATTTTACATTTGAGTCAGATCTATGTACAGGACTCCAAACTCATGGACAGTTTTGATTCAAATAGTTCTCATATGAATTGATTATTACCCCTCCCATATTTCACACTCTTAATCTTGAATATTTTCTGATCTTCATAATCTTTCTTATGGTTTATGGTGATAGAGTTTCTAATATCCGAGAACTCTTTTGCCTGACTATGTAGTACATGCCCTTAGGTGGCCTTGCATAAATTTCCTACATAATGGTCCTGTCAGTCAATGGATACCATTATTTGACTATGCATCATTTTCCCTATTTAGCCCTGCATAATACAACCCCCATAATAGGTTTTTCAAATAATGGAAATTTCATTCTTATTTAAAGTGTATTTTTCCCTTCAAACATTGATAACAATATACAATAATCCGTATTTCAAAGTAGTTATTCATGTAGATTTTTTCCATTAACTTTATCTCAATATGAATGAATTCAAGACCATGGTTTACACATTTCCCTATCCATGTGTTCAATGAAATATGAAATAACCATGGATCACATGACTACATATCATATATTGTTTCCATTTCTAGTCCTATTCATATGACCTAAAAACTACAGACATCATACTTACTACATTTAGGTCAAACTTTTGTAGAAATCCTATTCCTATGATTATTTGGAAATAATGATTAGAAATACCTTCTCCCAAACTGGTTCCCAAGGTACCAACGATGCACAAGCCTACTTGATCACCCAATATCCTTTCATCCAGGATCCTATTTTTTGCCTATAAACATACCCATAGGGTCTTCATTTGTGTAGACAAATTTCCTAAAGCCCAATTTCAGCATTGGTTTTCCAAGTGCTTTGTCCATGTCTTCTAATACCTTCAAGTTAGTTCTTTAACACCTAGAGATGTGGAATTGAAGGAGTATCATTAAACATAAGTCCCTTTAGTGTTTAAAATCCAAAAAACTTGCGCAACTAATGTGCCCAACCTCGATAAATCAGAAACACTTTTGCGCCACCCTTTCCTCTCAAAGGAACATGAGCTCCCCACTTATGAGAATACCTATGAATACTATTGAACTATGGAGTGAAGTCTCACCCACGTTTTAACTTCTAGGTTGTTTGTCAAATAATTGAACATAAAGTCGCCCAAGCCTACCTGTGTGCCTAAACCTGCATGCCAGATACCTACTGGGGAACCCTTCTTTGATTCACCTAATCCCTTCAGCCTATACAATCCTTTCATCAAGACTTATTTAAATTCATTTAGGGAAAGTATTCCTCTTCATTGGAACCCTTTTTTGAAATGTATTATGTTCAAACCTCCACCAAAACTACATGACTTATCAAACCTTTGGGAAGGGAACATCAGCATGTATCCTATTTAGGTTTGCATATCCGCAGTCAGAGGTTTCCCACATTTTTTTCAATGGGCTTAGGATTCATGGAGTGTATGTGGGTTTGTATATCCAGAGTCACATGGAACTCTCTCCCATAAATAGTGTTGGGGAGTTCCCAATTTGGAGGATTAGGGTTTGAGCTATTGTTGTCCCTTATCATCTCTAAAACTTGGAGCCTCAAGACCATGGTTGGAAAGGTATGGTTCACACTTACTTTTCCTTTTAAACAAAGAAAAAGTCTCCCTCCCCTACCAGGAAAAATTTTAGGGTAGCTATACAGGTGTCAGCACCTAGGCTTTTATGTAGGAGGTTTTAGTCTTACTCCTATATAATTATTTTACCTTCACTCCTTCCTTACCTTGGACCCTCGTCTAATGTAAATTGAAGAGGGGGAAGGTTCGCTGCCTTGACCTTCTCCACTGTCTCCACCATAGGCCCATCCTCTTCCACCAGTGGAGGAGGAAAATTTTTTGTGTCTTTTAAGAATATTTCACATCCACTTGTTTCTAACACCAAGCATGACTCACGTGGGGTTACAGATTTGTGATGATCACAACATTTTTACAAACACCTCCTAGAATGAAATACGATAACTCAAATTCCCATAAAAACAGGGAAATGTAGGAATCCTTCCTAAGGCTCGAGTTCCATATCATTTCATCCATAAATGGGCATCCTCTATAGGATTAATTCCTAAATTAAACCCTCCAAATCACCAATGAATCATTTTCATAAAGTAATCCCAAACTCATTTCTCTAAAAGGAATACACTCTCCTATGAGACTCACTGAATTACATGGTCTTTGATTCCCATCCGAATGGTATACGTTGGAAGCCTTTCTGAGGTTCAAACCCAGCACTCCTAGACAACCCTGCTCTTCCCTGTCCCTATTCCCAATAGTTTCTAATCCAACTTGGAAACTAATATCTTTTTCAGGTTCCTTGGGTTGCTTTGGCATAAGTCTCACACCAAGATTTTACTAAGAACCTTCCTCTTAGTTGTTCTTACCACATGACATTAAAATATATGGTTAGGTCCTTATCACACAACCTTAAAAGGTATGATGTGCCCAATTAAGTGGAACTAAACTACGAGGGATCTAATTCCTTTCACAAGAATATGTAGGTAGCCCATTTCTGGGTATAATCCCAACATCAAAACAAACATTCATCACCCTAGATTACAATAAATTCTAAAGTTCCCCACTAAGAGGCTTAAAAATCACCATTATCCTAACAATGGTTAAAAGAATATCAAATTAGTATATGAGAGGATACCATTGATGGAGAAACTTGAATACATACAGATGTCTCTATTAATGAAGAACCTAAAATACATACTATTGATTATAAATTTCACACATGATAATAATTTATTGAAAATTTCAAGGTAAAACTATGTTATACATGATTAATTAATAAGTATTCACAAAAATAACTTAAATCTAAAAAGAGGGTCCTGGAGTAGGAAATAATTCCCCCAAAAGAGTATGATGATTCTGAACTCTCATCCTATCGACCAAGGTATATTCTTCTGTATCGTAGGTCCAAACCTAACGAACATATGCCTTTGGAAAGTAAGTCAATTTTGATAATGAACCGTTGGATGTTTCTCGTTACATAAATAAATCCAATGGAAACCACCCAAAATTAGTGATTCCTAACCAGAGCACATGTTCTATGGGAGGCAAAACAAAAAAAGGTGAACCCGATGTGAATCTATAACCAAGTTAATAGTGTTAACCATATTTTAGGAACCTATCAATTGATAAAGGAATTCCAGTAAATGGAATCAATCATGCATGTGCACATCTAAAAGACAGTGATTTAATGGAGTTGTTTTATTGTAATTTTCTCATTTTTCTCAAAATTCCCTTCACTCCAAATGGATTCCATCATGTTTTTACCTGTGAATTCCCCAACTACTTCTCAAGATATATCCTCATCAATTGGAAGGAAATAATTACCAACTTAGTGTCTTCAAAATTGGGTCTCAAATGTATTATATAGGGAATATTGTCAACACGGTACTATCCCAACTATGGAGGCTTCTCGACCGACTCTCCATGTTAACAATAACCCTAGATCGTATGGTCAACTATGATTGGTGGTCAAGAAGCAGATGGTACCAACCACCATCTTCAATCATTTCAGGCCCTTATCCCTAGAATGCAATAACCAATCACTCCAATACTATAGAGAGGTGGATTAGGAGGTCACTCATGTCCTCAAATTGAATACACAAGGGTCCTTACATAGGCTCCAACCAAAAATTTCCGCCAATAGAATCATGTGGTCGTGAACCACCAACATGATGGGGATGTTTCCATCAGTTGTTAGGCCCAGGTCCCTCAGACCTAGGCATGAAAGAAGAACCGTTAGGGACAACATCCATCCAATAAGGAGCAGGTTTACACATTAACCCCCTCTGGAGAAGTCAATCAACCCTACATGGTGGAAAACAATGAACGAGAACATACAACTGTCCACCTTAATTCCTCCAAATAGAAGACTCGTCTGGCGGTTCCAAACCAATCCTATCATTTAAACCTAGTGGAGTATTGTGAGTAGGTACATACACCTACTTACAAAGTATCAGGTAGTTAGCAGACTCTTCTGGCTGCATTCAAGGAAGCCTTCTAATCAAATATGGTGCCAACTGGTAAGTAGGATCACACACCTGCCTGCATATACCAATCCTATCGACAATCTTTTTTGTTAGAATTGAAATAATTCCATCAACCATGTTCGGTGGAAAATATATAGCCGGAACATACACCTTCCATAATCCATCATGTCTGTCAGTAGTCTTGTTTTTCAACAATAATAAAAATCAGTCGGAAAGCTCCGATGACAAACCTAGGGTAGACTCAACTCTCTAACCCCATACATGAGTATGTTCAGTATCCACTAATAGGAAAGGGTGGATACAAATAGGCACTTACACCTACTTCAGATATAGAATGATCATATATTACCGTTCCGAACACTAAAGTCACCAATCACATCTTAACAATGGCTAAAGGGAAGACCCATATTCTTGCCCATGTTTTGGAAGCCTACCATAATATCATATTGTCAACTACATTAGTACTAGGGGGTAGACACATAATTCTAACCCCACATCTGGGATGAATCATTGGAATTCCATCCCTGGGAAATAACATACCATTTTTCCATTCAAGGAGGGTTATGGGGAATACTCCCCCATATCATACAGAAGACCAGATTGGGAACATTCACCCTTTTCAATTGGATATAATTAGTATATTCTAATGAACACTCCAAGCTAGGAACACACACCTACCCATGATAAACACTTCTCTGAGAAAGTGTCCCCATATATGTGTAAAACAGAATCTATGAAGAGGTCTCGCCAAACATAGTTGGAAAATCATGATTCAATCTACAATCTGAATCCTCTTAATGTTGGAGTTCATGAAGACCTCAAACATTTATCTATTGCAACTGAAGATCATAATATACCATTACCAAATTATGGGAGTAGTAGTGGTAATTATGAAGTTCCATATTGGATACTTCATCATGAAGGCTTTCTTCATGAAAATTCAGTCAATCTAGAGAACTTATCTTTGGATCAGAGCCACGGTAACCCTCTGTGTGGATAAAAGAATAAGGGGAAAGATGATTTATCTATTGCTATAATCCGCTATGGTGGTCCTCCCCATTATGGAATTCACTACGAAAGTTCTCTACATAGTAGTCTTTCTCATTGTCAAGATAAATCTCTAATTGAAAGTATAGTGATGAGAAATCCATCCTATATTAATGCACTTTCCAATAAAAGGCCAATCATGTCTGATGCATTATTATTAATAGGTGAAATACTTTCTCAACCAGAAAACATCCCAAGGCGATGATCATTCTCTAAACCTCCATTGGGTCATTTTACTTATAATATAGAATAGGAAAAAGAAACTCATTCTATTGTTTGTAATAAAACAATTGAGAAGCATCCACTCTGGTTGGACCATGTTGAGAAACCTCTAACAAAAAATTATGAGTATTTGTTGAATATGAGAAAAAAATAGATAAAGGTGAAATTCAGTCATGTTATGGCCTTTGGAAACCTCTCAATACAACATTTAAGAATTGATTGTAGAAGATTGAGTTCATGATATCCACATCAACATATGAAAAAATCTATGTCATCTGAAAGCCGAAGTATTACCATACGATGAATATCAAAGTCATGTAAAGGTAATATAAGGTTTAAAATGAAAAATTTCCTTAGCATCTCTCTCAGTTTACCAACATCCAAAGGTTGAGAAGCAGTAGGGATACCTTCAGCATTCATTCCTCGATGCCCTAAATGGTCTATTCCAGTTAGTTATTGATACCCCATATGGTGTTTGTATCCGAGGATGGGGTGAACACAAAGAATTTCTTTTCACTACACTCCAAAATCAGAAATGCCTAACAAAAGTGGTCTCATGAAATGTTATTTCCCATGGCTAGCTAAAATTAATAGATTTTATGTATAATCAAGGATATAAAAAAGAAAATTCATTGAATAAATATCATAAAATTCTGGCCCAAATAGAGAAATATGTTGAGATACATTTGCATCACAAATTTCAGAACATTAAATAGGCATCCCACTTATAGGATGTCAGCCATCAGATTGTGAAATAAAATGAAATAGCACAATGGTATTCCTAAACCGGTGATTTATGTAGTTTTCAGATAATAAATCCATCCAATGATTGGACCAAAATTCTCAAATCAGAAGAACAACTATAAAAATTTCATCCATAGAAGTTCAAGAGCCACCCTAGCCGGCAGGGTTGGGGGCCTAGTTAAATCAACCATCGAATTCAAAAAACAATGTTTAATGTTTTGAAGAATAAGAATAAGAAAATACTCAACCTGTAGGGATGGGGGATTTTCAAATATATAATCCCCTCCTCAACGGAGGTTATTTCTCTCCCGATTAAGGAAGAATCCACTAAGTGAACGCATAACTGAACTATCCAAGGATTAACTTCTAGTTACAATATATCATAGAGGACAAAGACTGAGATGTTCTTACAAAGATACTGACAAAATTTAATTAATGAATTATGCATCAGTAAACATCATTACTATCATTTTTTATGATCTTCTAGAAAATGAGTCATGTTCCAGGGATTCATAGGATTAAATTATTATTCATAATATGGTACACACTAAATAAAATGAATGAGGTTTTCATACCCGAAATCAAAGGCTTAACCAAAATCTAGGTATTCCCTCAAGTAGCTAACTCTCACCCTTTATAAAGACATCTAACAAAGGGAAAGGAAAAGTCCAGATCATGTCTCTCATTTCCACTGGAGAAGGTCAATATCTTTTGTTTGAAGAAATATTTTCCCCATAAGAGGAGGACATGAAGCTGTTGAAAAAATTCAATGAAGAGTAACTTCAATGCATCATTTCTCCCAGACATGCTCCATAAAGAGATCCTTATCTTGAACGTCCCGTAGGATCTCTTCAAAAAATAGGGTTTGTTACAACTACATAGTTTGATAATGAATTCCATCCATTGGGTACACATCTAGGATAGGATCAAACACATACTTGTAGGCATGTACATATGGATTTTCCAAGGAAAATACCAGAAGAAACACAACCTATGGTTTTTCCAGTCATCACTCTAGTTCAAGCTCTAGCCACTATTCCTATACAGGTCCCATCTCATCAAGATATTCCCCAAATGCGTTGGAATAAAATTGAGGTATTAAAAATTGGATTAGAATATATAGAATAATGGAATGAACTCACACAACCAGAAAATATAGATTATGAAAAATAGATTGATCTAATCCATCCCCCCACATAACTTTGCGAATACCAAATTTCCAATGTTTAATGGTTTGGGAGATCCAGAGCATCACTTAACACTTTTATGTTGTTTTTGCGATCCCATGATGAGGAACCCACAAAAAAAAAGAAGCAGTAAATCTTATATGTTTTGTGCAATCATTACAGGGGCTAGCCTTTGTCTGGTATACAAGTTTACCATCTCAATCAATTTCTATATGGTAAGACCTCTGACATAAATTTCGTCTCCAATTTAGATCAAAACTGTTGAAGATAATGGTTTTTGATATTACAAATTGAAAGAAGAGAGAATGAAAGAGTTTTAGATTTCATTGCTCAATGGAAAGTATAAACATATTCCTTAAATATACCACTCCCACAAGAAGAGTTGCTGCCAATTTTTGTGGAAAATACATGTGATGAGTTACACACACAATTAATTCATGTGAAATATACTGGAGGGTTTTGATACCTTTCTTCAATCGCCCAAAAAAGAGGAGGATTCTATTTTGGAAACCAAAGATAAATCTCATGTAATCCCATTATCTTTATGAAGGAGAATAGGGAAAGAATAGGCTATTAAAGTCACACTCAAACAAGAACATATACCAGCTTCTACATCAAAAACTTCATCATACTGATGTATTCCATCTCCCGATCATCAGTAGCAATTACTACCACCTCAAGATGATTAGAAAGGTCAAAGTCATATATATTTTGAGGAGTTGAAGAACAAAGTCTATTATTTTCAGAATGAACAGGTCCCCGGTTACTTAATTCCAGATTTGGAAAATAATTTAGTTCAGTTTCCAAGTCCGAAGAAACTGAACAAGGAAGGAGATGATGATATCCTAAATTATTTCCCCATTCATCAAAATTTTGGACATCCCATTCAAGAGTGTTTTGTTTTCTAAGACCTCATGAAAAATGGTAGACTTAGGACACGTGAAATGAATATTTTTATCATCCCATGTAGCATGTGTTACTGCTGCCAATCTAGAGTAAGAAATTGGATGGTAGGAATTCAAAAGAAAAAATGCACAGAAGTATGATGATTGGATGGTTTAAAAAATGATCAACCGAACTCATTCCATTCTATGAACATAGTTGAAAAAACCAATTGTGTCTCTTGCCACTTCTGCTACATAAAATTCTTCTTCAAAAAAATATCGGTCATCCAAAGGTCAATCTTCAAAGAAGAGACATGATTAGAAAGAAAAAGAACAATTAGAAGAAGACAAGCTAATGCTAAGGCCAAAATTGTCATTGAATTTGGTAGATTTCATTCCAACTGTCCCATAAGCATGGGAAAATCCCTGAAAAATGGCACAAAAAGACTCAACCTTTCATGTATAATCTTTATCAGATGAGGAAATGATCTTTGGTTCCATTAACGTTATCCAATTAACGGACCCTTATGCAAATGATGATTCCAATTATGAACCTGATTTTATTGTATCTGATTGGTGAACTAGTTTAAGAGTTCAGTTTCGAGAATACTAGAGAATAAATGGACATGATAGGAAACACTATTTTAGCTGTACCCCTGCTCGAACCGTTTATGCGGAAGAAACTCGTGGGAGAGTCTTTCAGCGGGCTCAGCAAGAACAAGGAAATTCTCCCAAACATGATAGAAACTGTCCCGAATTGATCAACTTAGAGACCTATTAGAGGATATACCACCACTCTCTCAAAAAAAAATAGACCTAATTAGTCTAATCTACAAAGATCATAAGTATTTCTAGCTTCTACCGCAACACATTGTATATCTACATCAGAAGCATCAACTTCCAAGGCACCTACAAAATTGTATCTCCATGCTAGAAAACATAGACCTCTTGACCAAAAGTATGATGTTTTTAAACATCTATCCCACTTACCAACCAAGTCATCAATCTTGTATGCCTTGAATTTTTCAAAATATCTTCATGAAGAACTTATTGATGCTTTATCAAGTCCTCAAGAATTTGAAACTGAAGTTGTTGCTGCTGAAGTTTTCTGTATAGAGAATGATCCTAGAAAATGTCATGTTGTTATATATTTTATGGATAATGATTAGGATGATGTTGTAAATGGAAACATTAGGCCCTTGTATCTATCTGGATGGGTTAATGATACATACATCTGATGATCCTTCATCGATAATGGCTCAGGAGTCAACCTCATTCCCATCCATACACTTTGTCGATTGGGTCTCATCGAATCTTACTTATCCCCATACACTTTGATGTTGAATGGTTATGATAATAATGAACAAGAACATCTAGGTGAGATTACACTCAGAACTCTATTTGAATATCTTGTATCTTATTTATATTTCATGGTTGTCTGATAAGACACAACTTTCAACATTCTTCTTGGAAGGCCTTGGCTACATCAACATGTGGCCATTCCTTCATCATACCACCAATTTATCAAGTATTTATTCAATGATCAAATTGGGACATTGTATGGTGACAAGGAGACATTCAAAATGTTTGAATATAAGTATATTGAGGGGCAATTTTATCACACAAAGAGAATGAGGTATGTGGAAAAGATGTAACAAGAATCAATGCTCTGAATGGTTGAGAAAAATCCCAGATAACCCATTCACACATATGAGTATAGATTTTATGTTTCCTATTAATAAAATTGAGAGGATATACCTATATACAATCACTCATCTAGTGATTTCCAAAATTTCAATTGTGGAAATCATTCCTGACAGCATGGGATAAATTGTTGATCTACCAAGCGGTTGTGAAAACATAAATAGAGATATCTTCATTTCATCCACCGAACTTCATAAAGTATTTTCATCATTAGTCGTCCTATAAGAACTTTCTACATTAATAAAGAAGATATGTATTTTAATTCCCAACCCATCATTCTCCTTTTAATACTCCAAGAATACCCTTTATTATCCGTAGGGTCAGAAATGGTTGTCTCTTCCTCAGGATGTCCAAATACTAATTCCTCCCCTAACACTGAAAGTTTTGATTCATCACATACCCTTAAATAAGAAAAAAGAAGAAGTGAAACATGAGGAAGAATAAGAAGAATATATCAAGTATGACCCTCTTGAATTTGAGGAAGGAGTCTCCACCACTGTGGCCAATCTCAAAGAAATAAATCTGGGTACAGAAGATGATCCACACCCCACTTTAATTAGCGTGGTCATGAATTCTGAAGAGAAAGAGATGTATAATTCATTTCAAAAGAAACATCTTGATATATTTTCTTGGAACTATATAGAAATTCCAGTCCTTAATAATGATGTGGCCCCTCATCATTTGGGTTTTCCAGAAGAGCATCGAGGATTTAAGCAGGAAGTAAGAAGAACACACCCAACTAATGCCTCTAAAATTGAAGATGTGGTCAAAAATCATATAAAAGATAGATTTTTTAGGGAGGTAAAATATCCCAAATGGTAGGACAACATTTTCATAGTGAAAAAGAAGAATGTAAAAATCTGAGTATGCATTGCTTTTAGATATCTTAACCAACATTGTCCCAAGGATGACTTTCTAGTTCCTATCACAAAAATTTTGATTGATGAAACACATGGATATAAAGCTCTGTACTTCATGGATGGCTACATTGGGTATAATCAAATATGAATGGCCCTAGATGATGAAGAGTCTATAGCCTTCAGAGCCCCTGAAGGTCTTCTTTGCTATCGGGTAATAGCCTTTGGCTTAAATAATGTCGGTGAAACATATCAACTTGTCATGGACCATATCTTCAAACACGTCTAAAGAAAGATTATCAAATTCCATGTAGATGATCTAGTGGTTAAATCCAGAAAATATTTTGATCACCTGGATGATTTGGAGACCATATTCAATAAACTTCTGCTACATAATTTGAAGTTATAACCCTTGAAATTTTCATTCGAGGTATCCTCAAGAATATTTCTCAGTTTTGTTATTCTCCATAATGTCTTCGATGTTTATCCCATGAAAACAAAATAATTCATTAGCATTAAATCTCCTTGCAATTTTAAGGAATCAAGAGGTATTCAAGGAAACTTTTCCTCTTTTTGGCACTTTATCTCCAATTTAGCAGGTATGTGTTTACCCTTCACCAGATTAATGAATAAGGGAGTTATATATAAATGGACCAAAGAAATTCAAGAGGCATTTGATACCCTTATGAAATATATCTTGAGTCCACTGGTATTAATTTCACATGTTGAAGGAAATCCACTTATTCTCCTTGTGACATCCTTAGAGCAGTCACTGGGTGCCTTCCTTGCACAAAAGAATGATGTTGGGAATGAAAATAGTCTTTACTATCTCACTTGAACCATGATTGACATGGAGACTCGTTATTCATATATTGAGAAGTGTTTCCTGGCATTAATCTTTATAGTTAAAAAAGATGAGTCACTATGTGCAACATCATGAGGTCCACTTGGTGTCCCACAATAACCCGCTAAAATTTATCCACAGTCATCCAATGCTTACAGGATGTTTGGCATGGTGGGTTGTTATTTTGCAACAGTTTGATATCCAGTTTGTGTCTCAGAAGGAAATAAAAGTCCAAGCCTTGGAATACTACCTAGATGGACACCCATCTATAGATGATACATCTTTGAATACTGATCTTCCTGATGAAGAAATATTCTCTATTCAAGATAATACCCAAACAAGGGAAATGTACTTTGATTGAACATCTAGATTTCCAACATGGAAGAGAAGGTAAAACCCTAAAGTCAAAAAAATTGGGATAGGAATTGTGTATATCTCCCCAGAAAAGGCAGTTTTTCCATATTATTTTCTGTTATCAGAAGGTGGTACAAACAATGACACAGAATATCAAGATTTCATTGCAAGCCTGGAATTAGAACTATAGGTATAAGTGAATCACCTGAAAGTGAAAGGTAATTCAGAATTGGTAATCAAATAGATAAATGGTGATTATGCTACCCGAATAGAAGAGTTAATCCCTTTGTGTGATTATGTCAGAGGGTTAATGGATGAATTTCCCTCAGAGCCAATATTTTCATATGTCCTACGAACACAAAATGCCAAAGCTGATGCATTTTCTAATGCAACCACAACCCTAGAAGATCCAAATCGGGATGAGAAAATCATTAGTATATCCCATTGTCACATGGTTTCACCTTTTGTTCAAACTATAATGGTTGAAATTAATGAAATCATCCATATTTATAAGCTATATGGTCATACTATAGGATGTATGAATCCTATCATGGAATAACATAAAAATGTAATACTTCCACCAGATGGATCTGAGAAATAGAAAATCCAGAAACGAGTGGTCAATTTCACACTTTATGATAGCTCAGATTACCAAAATATCCTCTACAAAAGAGGCTTTGATGGAGTCCTATTCAGGTGTATTGATGGAGAAGAAACTGTAGCGGTCATGAAAAAAGTATATGCAAGAGCTTGTGGTGATCACCAGTCTGGGCATATGCTTTCTGATCAATATGTGAATGCTTGGATACTTATTGACTTCAATGACACAGGATTGCATTGATTTCACCATGAAGTCCTATACCTACCAAGAACTTTTCAACTACATTCATCAACCCCTGGATTTTCTACATATAGCTAAATACTCCTAGCTATTTTCTATATAGGGAATGGATGTAGTAGGAAGTTATCCTATAGCTATGGCTAAGTAGTTCAATTATATTCTTACTACTACTAATTTCATCTCCAAATGGGACTAGGAAATACCTCTCAAAGAATTAGAATCCAAAAGCATTGTTGGATTTTTCAAAGCTAATATCATTACCAAATTTTGTGTCCCTTATAACATATTGATAGATAATAGCACCAATTTCTATTCTATTGAGGTAAAAAAGTTATATTAGGACCACAATATCAAATCCAACCATTCATATCACTATCATACAACATCCAGTGTAAATATAGAGTCTTATAACAAGACACTATAAAATATACACTAGTAAATTGTGGAAAGGATAAGAAATATTATCCTAATAATATTGTTCATCCTTTATGGAATTATCGAACTACTACCCGTACTGCCACTCAGGAAACTCCATAATCATTGGTGTACAGAATAGAACAAGTTTTTTTCTATTGAAATTCAATTTCCTTCACTCTGAGTTGCAATATTTGATCAGTTATCTATAGATGTGCATCGTCAGAAGTGATTTGATGAGATAAAACGATTGAATGAAAATAGATTTCTTACTTTTCATCATTTGGAAGTATATTAGAAAATAATAGAATGATATTTTAATAATAAAGTTCGCCTCTACTCATTTCATCAAGGAGAATTAGTATTAGTTATCAGGACTCTGATGATACCAGATATGAAGCCTCTATAACTTGAGCCAAATTGGGAAGGACCTTACCCTATACATAAATTATACTCTAATAAATATTATTCTCTAATATCAATGGATGAAGAACTCATTACAACTCTAAACAATGAAATATTCTTGAAGAATTACTTTGTGTAATTACACATCATCATGTCCTTGCTACATGACTCTAAACTTCAAAGCATAAAGTCCTTGTTGAAAGATAGTAAACGACATATCAACCATATGCATCCAATCATGAAGATATTAAAATGTGTAGCATCTTTGTCCTTTTCACACAACATTAAACTTCATGACATCATTTCTCCTCACTAAATGACATTAAACTGTATGATTAATGTCTTCTTCTTTTGATGTTAAGAAATCCCATAAAATAATGCAAATTGGTATTCCATGTAGTTCTTAAAAAAATGAGTAGCTTCTATGTGAAAGCATTACTCACATCATTTCTACTCCTTAGGGGAACATGAGTTCTATTTATCCCTATGTTTGAATCAGATATGCATAGAGATATCATTTCAAGAACTACGTTTCTCTTGATTCTCATTTTAATGATATGTGTAGAGATGCCTAGATCACAAATCTTGGGACCATCCATGACAAAGAAAATCCCATTTTTATTCAAAATGTGTATGAATTAAACTTTCATAGGGAATCATTCAAGAACCGCATGTATCTTGATTCTCACTTCAATGACATACGTAGAGACGCCTGAATATCCTATCTTGGGCTCATCTACAACCATAAAGAAATTTATTTCCGTTTTCTTCCTGTATATGAACCAAATCTATACAGAGTACTCTTCCAATATATGTGGTTTTGTTTTCATACCATCGTGTGTTTTATGTTTAACCATTATTCCAGAATGTGTTAATTTTCCCCATCTATCACATCAAATTCAATTGGTGTGGGGAATGATTTTATATAGAACTATGTTTGGATTGATTATCATTTCAATGGGAAACATATAGACTTATAGATCTCTAATATTGGGCCCATCCATGATAAAAAATTCATTATTCCCTATGTGTATGAATCAAACCTGCATAGATAATGTTTTAAGAACTACATTTGGATTGATTCTCATCCATATGAGATATGCAATGACAACTGAGTTCAATTCTCTTGTCCAGCCATAATATTTCTTTTCACATCATAATCACTTCATTTCCTGTCTACATGACTCTAAACTACATAGCACAGTGTCCTTACTGCGTGAAATTAAACTAAAAAGTACCCAAAGAGCTAAGTATGGATTGATTCTCATCCCATTGAGATATATAGTAAAAAATAGTCATTATCTCATAGTCTCATCCATGGAATAAAGTTTTTTCTCTATTCTATATATAATTAACAATTTATGTGGGAGTCATTATTTTGGGTCCTCTCTTTAGAGAGCCCACCAAGGAAACAAAATGTTTTTCCATTGTGCATACGAGTCAGATCTATGTAAGGGGATCCAAACTAATGGCTAATATTGATTCAAATATTTCTCCTATGCATTGAGAACTGCCCCCTTTTTTATTTCACACACTTAATCATGAATACTTTCAGATCTTCATAATATTTCTTATGGTTTTTGTGGAAGAGTTTCTGATATCTGAGAACCCTTTTTCCTGACTATGCACTATGTCCCCCTAGGTGGTCTTGTGTAAATCACCTACATAATAGGCCTATCTGTAAAAATATACCACTATCAAGATATGAAGCATATTCCCCAATTGGACCTGCATAATACATCCCCCATAACTGCTTTTGTCAAATAATGAAAACTTAGTTCTTAGTAAAAGCATCTTCTTTCCCTTCAAACTTTGATGTCAATATACAAGAATCTGCATCTTAAAGCAGTCATCCATGTATATTTGTCCCATTACCATTCTCTCAATCTGAAAGTCTCCAAGACTATAGTTTACACATTTTCCATCTCCATGTGTTCAATATATATTGAAATAACCTTGGATAATTTTACCACTTATCAACCACATTTTCTATTATATTTTGGTCTTAGTCTTATGGCCTAAAACTACAGACATCATACTTCCTGTATTTTGGTGAATGCTTTGTAGAAATTCTATTTCTTCGATTCTTTGAAAATCATGATTGGAAATACTCTTTATATATTCATGTAGTTTTCTCCATAAACCAAACTCTATGTTGTGGAAATTTTGAATCTCCATAAACTTTCTTCAGTTTTTAGAAATATAATATTTGATACCCAAGAACTCATTTTTCTGGTTGTGCAGTATATACCCCTAGGTAGCCTTAGATAAGTTTCCTACATAACAGGCTTGTTGGTCAAAAGATTCCACTATTTGTATATAAAACACATTCCCCTATTGTCCCTTCATAATACAGCCCCCATAATAGATTTTTCCATAAATGGTAACTTCGTTATTCAAAAATACCTCCTATATGTTTATACATCAAGTTTGAGATTTTGTGACCTTAAAAAATCAGGAATCAAGATTCCCCTTGAATGTATCTAAATAATATTGGAGTAATTCCTATCCACCAATCCTTATTTGGGATCTAATTATAAAATTTATGGTCAAATATATTCGAACATAAACACTACCCTTATTAGTCCAATTTGCATGACTCTAAACTACCCTAAAAAGATATGATACTCACCATATTGAAAACCCACAAAGGTATCTCTAGAAATAATTTGAGTCTCAGCTAGCTAGACCTATACTCTATATGGTATGGGAAATACTATGCAATGAAATTAAAAGGCAAATAACATGTTAGTTTGAAAACACAAAAAGGTAAATCTAAGAAAAATCCAAATCTTACTAGCTAATTCTATTTAATATTGACATTAGGAAAAAAATCAGGGTAATGACACAAAAGATACAATGTTTTTAGGGTTATTCATATGACCCTAATAAAAAATCAAACTATGCTCTCTAGGCATCATGGATTAGGAAACAATTAGAGAATCCTTCCAAAATTTAGGTAGCTACAAATATTACCAAATGATGTTGGAATGCATCAATGTGACCTAATTTTACCATAGAACAAGATTCTTTTCATTCCGAACAAATAAAATTTTAAGGGGGGATTTTGTAGGCACCATGAAATGCGTTATGTTCACTTTTCCAAAAACTGTCCTCAACTAGGATCGAAAAGTTTGTGGTGTGACTCTGTATTTTTAATGGGGGACAGTGATAGTAGAAAAGTCATCATCCTGATGTTTCGAGACTATATATTAGCTCTGATCCCATGTTGGGGTGCAAGGCCCCCGTCGTATGAATAAATAAATTTGGAAAAGTATACAAAGTAGCACCCAAGGTATCTACGGTGTACAAGTAATTGCACACCCCCATTATGGCATGTAGGCCTACTTGACTGCCCAATCTCCTTTTTCACAGGGTCCTATTTTTTCCTATAAATAGACGCATATGGTCTTCATTTGTATTGATGAATTTCCCTGAATCCCAATTTCTTCTCTAGTTTCCCTAGTTCTTTTCCCAAGTCTTATGAAACCTTTAATATAGTTCTTTAACACCTAGAGTAGAGGAATTGAAGCAAGATCATTGGACTTAGGTCCCTTTAGTGTTTGAAATCCATTACACTTGCCCTCCTAAAGTGCACAAACTCCCTAAATCAAAAACCCTTGCACACCACCCATTCATCTCAATGGAACATAAGAACCCCAATTCTGGGAATACCTATGAATACTCTTGAAGGATTGATTCATTTCTCGCCGAAGTTCTAACTTTTTGGTTGTTCATCACATAAGTGAACATCAGGTCACTCAAGACTACTCGCGCACCCATACCTACAAGCCTAATACCTAATAGGGTGCACTTATTTGATTCACCTTATCCCTCCAGCCTATGCAATCATTTCATCAAGAATTATTAAATTTCATTCATAGAAGGAATTCCCCTTCATCAGCTCCCTTGTATGAAAGGGATTATGTTGAAACCTCCTCCAAATCCTCGTGACTTATCAAACCTTTGGGAAGGTCACATCAGCATGTCTCTTATTTGGGTATGTATATCCATAGTCATAAGTTTCCAAAATTTGTTGTTCCATAAGGTTAAAATTCATGGATTGTCTATGGGTTTTTATATCCACAGTTACATGGACCTTTCTCCCATGAATAGTGTTGGGGAGTTTTGGGTTTGGGGGATTAGGGTTTAGGACATGCCCTCCTCTTATCATCTATCAAACCTGGAGCCTTAGGTCCTTGGTTGGAAGGGTTTGGTTCACACCTTATTTTCCTTTTGAACAATGAAGAAGTATCCCGCCCCTTATAGGAAGAATTTTAGGGCATCCATCTTTGTGTAAGAACCTAACCTTTCATGTCGAAGGTTGCAGTCTTGCTCCTCTCTACATCCTTCACTTTCACTGCTTCCTTACATTGGACCCTTGTCTAATGTAAATTGAATAGTGGAAAGGTTTGTTTCCCCATCCTCTTCCATCATCGACATCATAGGCCCTAGATGTTCCCCCAACAGAGGAAGAAAAGTTTGTTTTCATTTGTTGAATCTTTCACATCCTCTTGTTTCTCACAATGAGCATGACTCACGTGGTCTTAGATATTTTTTGTGATCACAAAATTTGTAGAAACACCTCATAGAATGAACTATGAATACTCTAATTCCCATCAAAACTAGGATACATGAGAATCCTTCTTAGGCCCAAGATCTATCTCATTTCATCCATAAATGGGCATCCTTCTTATGAGTAAGTCATAAATTAAACCCCAAAATCACCAACACATAATTTTTGGAATGTAAGCACAAAATCATATCTCTAAAAGGACTACACTCTCCTATGAGACTCACTAAACTATGATTACTTTGATTCCCATCCGAATGGGATACATATAAATCCTTCATGAGGTTCAATCCCAACACTCCAAAACAACCCTGCTCTTCCTAGGCCATATTCAAAATAGGGTCTAATCCATCTTGGAAACTGATATCTCTTCCAAGTTCCTTGGGTTGCTTAGGCATAAGTCTGACACCAATATTTGACTAAGCACGTTCCTCTTATATTTCCTCACCTCATGTAATTAAACTATATGATTAGGTCTTTATCTTAAGACCTTAAAAGGTATGATGTGTCCCATTATGTGGCACCGAACTACGAGGGTTATGATTCCTTTCACAAGGATACATATGTATCCCATTTATGGGTATGGTACCAACATGAAAACAAGAATTCGTCTGATTGGACCATAATAAATTCTATAGTTCCCCACTGAGTGTATTAAAAAATTCTATTATCATAACAACGATTAAAAGAATATTGAAGTAGTATATGAGAGGATACAACTGATGGAGAACCTCAAACACATACAAATTTCTTCGTTAATGAAGAACCTAGAATAAATATAGATGATTCTAAATTTCACAAATGGTAATAACTGACTATAAATTTCAAGGGAAACATATGTTGTACTTGGTAAATTATAAGGATTCACGAAAATATATTAAATCTATAAGAGTGCCCCATAGTAGGAAATAATTCCCCCCAAAGGGTGTGATGAGTCTGACCTCCCATCCTCATGACCAATGTATGTTCTTAAGAATCGTAGGTCCAAACATAAAGATTTCCTTCCTTTGTAAAGCAGGTTCCTTTGGATGAAGAACCATTGGATGTTTCGGTTCCATAAATAAATCCAATAGAAAACACCCATATTTAGTGGTTCCTAACTAGAGAACACGTTTGATGTGACATGAAATAAGGTATTTAAAGGTTTTTATGGGTTTTTATCAGTTTTAGGGGTTAAAGGGTTTTTATTGATTTTTAGGGGTTTTTGGGTTTTTTGGGATTTGTTGTATTTTTCTTATTATTTAGGTGTTTTATAATTTTTTAGGGTTTTAGGGTTGTAATTTTTTTTAGGTTTTTAAGGTTTTATTAATATTTTTAAGGGTTTTAGGATTTTTTTAAATTTTTGATGGTTTTTTAGGAATTTTTCCAGATTTTTTGGGTTATTAGTGTTTTTCGGGATTTTGGGGGGTTTATGGTATTTAGAATTTTTAAGGGTCACTGTGTTTTTTAGGTTTTTTAGGGGTTTTAGGAGTTTTTAGATATTTAAGGTTTTTTTAGGGGTTTTCATTGTTTTTTATTGGGTTTTTATGTTTTTAAGGATATTTAGTACTTTTTTAGGATTTTTATGTTTTTAGGGTTTTATGGATTTGGAGGGTTATAGGGTTTTTATGGTTTTTTCGGATTTTTGGGATTTTTGGGTTCTCTGAGTTTTTGTTTTTGTTTTTAGGGTTTAAAGGTTTTTTAGTTTTTTTAATTTTTTAGGGGTTTAAAGGGTATTTTGAGTTTTTAATGGGTTTTAAGGTTTTTATTGGTTTTAGTGTTTTTATGGTTTTTAGGGGTGTTTAGGGTTTTTAGGTCCTTTTTAAGAGTTTTAGGGTTTTTAGAGTTTCTATTATTTTTAGGTTTTTAGGGGTTTAAGTGATTTTTTTTTGATTTTTTAATTATTTCATGGGGTGTTTCAATGGTTTCAGGATTTTTTACATTTTTAGGAATTTTTTTAAAATTTTTTGGTTTTTTATATTTTTAGTGTTTATGTTTTTAGGGGTTTTATGTTTTTTTAGATTTTTATGGTTTTCTTAAGTTGTTTTAGGGATTTTAGGTTATTTAGGTTTCATGTATTCTTATGTATTTTTATGTATTTTTATTTTTATCATTTTTAATTATTTTTATGTTCTTAGGGTTTTTTGGTGTTTTAGAGTTTTTATGATTCATTGGGTTTTTAGGAATTTTTTTTGTTTTTTTTGTGTTTTTAATGTTTTTTAGTTTTTCACATTCTTGGGGTTTAAAGGGTTTTATAGTTTTTAGTGAGTTTTAGTGTTTTATGAGGTTTTAGGGTTTTATGGTTTTTAGGGGTATTTATTGTTTTTGGGGGTTTTAAGGGTTTTTGTGGTCTTATTAGGGGTTTTAGTGTGCTTAAGTTTTTTATAGATTTATGTTTTTTAGGGTATAATTTTTTTCATAGGGGTTTTTAGGATTTTTAGGTATTTTTAACATATTTAAGTAATTTTATGTTTTTTTTATTTTTATGGGTTTTGGGGGTTTCAGGGATTTTGAGGGGTTTTAGGATTTTATATAGGTTTTTTGCGTTTTTAGATTTTTTTTTTCATTTTTTGGTTTTTAGTTGTTTTAAGTGTTTTAGGTTATTAATCATTAATTTGGGGTTTTAGGTTTTTTACATTTTATGGAATTTTATGGAATTTTTGGGTTTTTTGGTTTTTTGAGTTTGTAGGAATTTTTATAGTTTAAAGGGGTTTTAGAGTTTCTGAGGAATTTATGTCTTTCTGGGGTTTTAGGGGTCTTTTGAGTTTTTAGGGTTTTTTTTATTTTTAGAACATTTAAATATTTTTATGGGTTCAAAGGGTTTTTATATTTTCTAGTGTATTTTTAGGGGTTTCATGGGTTTTAGGGTATTTTATGATTTTTAGGGGTTTTTATGGTTTTTAGGGAATTTAAGGGATTTTAGTATTTTCCAATTTTTATGGGTATTATTTTTTTAGTTTTTTACACATTTCATAGTATTTTTCAGTGTCTTTAGATTTTCTTATGTTTTTTTAAAAAATTAAGGATATTTTATGATTTAATTTGTTTTAATGGTTTTTATGGATATTGAGGATTTTTTGGAGTTTTTTAGAGTTTTATAGTTTTTTGGGGTTTTAGGGTCTTTTTGGTTTTTAGGGTTTATTTTGGTTTTTAGCGTTTCTATATTTTTAGGGGTTTAAAAGGTTTGATTATGTTTTAGTTTTTTTAAGGTTTCTAGGGATTTTTATTGTTTTAGGGGGTTTTAGGGTATATTGGGTATCTTATGGTTTTTTTGGGGTTTTAACATTTTTTAGGTTTTTAGGGGGTTTAGTGTTTTTAGGTTTTGAATGTTTTATTAGTAGTTTCTAGGGTGTTTCATGTTTTTACATTTGTTTTGGGATTTTTAACAATTTTATGGGTTTTTAGGGGTTTTATGGATTTTGATCATTTTTAGGGGTTTTAGGGTTTTTTGTTTTATAGGTTTTTTAGGATTGTTAATTTTTTTCTTTTTTCAATGTTTTCTTAGTTTTTCATTTTTCGTAGGGTCTTATATGTATTAAGCTATTTTTATAGATTTTGTAGATTTTTATCTCTTTTATGGGTTTTATGGATTTTAAGGCTTTTATAATTTCTTACAGTTTTATGTTTTTTGTGGAATAATGGTATTTTTTGAGTTCTTTGGGATTTTTAATGTTTTTTAAAAAAAATTAATGTTTTTATGGGTTTAAAGTGTTTTTATAACTTTTAGTGGTTTGTTCAATTTTTATGGTTTTTAAATTTTTTTTTGTGATCTTTATTGTTTTTAGGGATTCTTGTTTTATTTAGGATTTATTTTGGGTATGTTGCAATATTTATGGTTTTTTGCGTTTTAAGTGTTTTTAGGTTTTGAAGGTTTTCTTAAGGGTTTTCAATACTTTTACTATTTTTTACATTTTTATAGAGTATTTTTATGAGTTTTTAGGGATTTGTAGAATTTTTATGGGTTTTTAGGGGTTTTAGGGTTTTTATGGATTTTTTTTTGGGTTTTTTTGCGTTTTTTGGGGATTTTGAGATTTTAATGATTTTTTTGGTTTTTATAGTTCCTTTTCATTTTTAATGGTTTTAAGTGTTTTCCAGTTTTCATTGGTTTCTTAGGGGTTTTCAAGTTTTTTTGGGTTTTTAGGTTTTGAGGTGTTTTTTGGTATTTTTAGGATTTTTATGGCATTCAGGGTTTTTGAGGATTTTGAGGGTTTTATGTTTTTAATAGTTTTTGTGATTTTTTTAGCTTTATGATTTTTTTAGTTTTCTAGGGTTTTAATGTTTTTTTATTATTTTTAACATTTTTGGGGTTTAAATGGTTTTTAGAGTTTTTAGTTATTTTTATGGGTTATTAAGATTTTTAAGTATTTTATGGGTTTTTTTGATTTTTAGGGGTTTTAGGGTTTTAGGTTATTTTAGGTGTTTTTAGTGTTTTAGAATTTTTTACGTTTTTTGGGGTTTTGTGCGATTTAGGATTTTACGATATTTTTAGGGGTATTCAAGTTTTTTATTATTTTTTACATTTTAGGTATTTTTAGGATTTTAATTGGTTTTTAGGGGTTCTCATGATTTTGAGGGTATTTGTGGGTTTTTAGGATTTATATCATTTCTAGGTTTTTAGATGTTTTTATTATTTTTTGGTTTTTTGGATTTCTTCACATTTCTCAGGGTTTTTGGGGGTTTTATGTGTTTAGGTATTTTTACGTTGTTTTATTATTTTTATGATTTTTTTGGGTTTTATGTATTTTGATGGGTTTTAAGGGTTTTTGAGTTTTTATGGTTTTTGGGTTTTTATTGTTTTTTTTGATATTTTAAGTGTTTTAAGGTTCGTTGGAGTTTTTAAATGTTCACATGGGTTTAATTTTTTTATATTTTTTAGTGATTTTTAGAGTTTATAGGGGTTTAAGGGGATTTAAAGGTTTTATTGGGTGGGAGGTTTAATGGTTTTTTTTGAGTTTTTAGCATTTATAGGTATTTTAGGGGTTTTAACATTGATAGGGTTTTAAGTGTTTTTTAGTTTTAAAGGTTTTATTTGGAGTTTTTTGGTTTTTATGTTTTTTACATTTTTAGGGATTTTTTTCGAAATTTAAGGATTTTAGGTATTTTTTGGGTTTTAGGGTTTTTAGGGATCTTGTGAGTGTTTTTTTGAGTTTTTAGGTTTTTTTATGTTTTTAGGGTTTTTGAGGTTTTTTATAGTTTTTTAAATTTTTTGTAACTTAAATTGTTTTTATAGTTATTAGTTGTTTTAGGGTTTTTATGAATTTTCGGGTTTTTAATGTTTTTAGAGTTTTATGGTTTTAAGGGTTTTTTTGGTTTTTATAGTCTTTTAATAGTTTTTAGGTTTCTTATTGGATGTAGGTTTTTCATGGGGTTTATGTGTTTTTTGGTTTTCTATGATTTTCTTATGGGTTTTAGGGGTTTTTTTATTATGGGGATTTTTAGGCCTTTTTTAGGATTTTTAGGGTGTTTTGGGTTTTTAGGGATTTTGAGGGTTATAAGGTTTTAGAGTTTTCTAGGGTTTTAGAATTTATTATTTTTTAGTAGTTTAATGTATATTTTGGATTTTAATGTTTTTAGGATTTTTTTGGGATTGTATGAGTTTTTTATGTTTCTAGGAATTTTTAGGGATTTTAAAAATTTTTATGGTTATTAGGGCAAGGAAGGTGCAAGGCCAGGCTATTCCTGGCCCCTAAAATTTATTAAAAGAAAAGAAAAGTAGACAAATATTTATGGTTCTTAGGTATTTTGATAGTTTTTATGGGTTTTATAGGTTTTTAGGGTTTTTGGGGTTTTATGTATTTTCTATGTTTTTTTTGGGTTTTTAAGTATTTTTGGAGTTTTTTAAAAAATTTAGGGGGTTAGATGGTTTTTATATTTTATTTGTGGTTTTTAGGAGTTTTATGGGGTTATAATGGTTTTATGTATTTTAGGCACATTTATGGTTTTTTTGAGTTTTTACAGTCTTTTTTAGAATTTTATGGTTTTAAGCATTTTTTGGGTTTTTTGGGGGTTTTAAGTGATTTTAGGTTTTTAAGGTTTTTTAATATTTTTCCTTGTTTTTATGAATTTGTAAGTTTTGAGGGAATTTTCATCTTTTTTCATGCTTTTTATTTTTTTCATGGTTTTTAGGGATTTTGATTATTTTTAGAGATTTATGGGTTTTAGGGTTTTATGTGGTTTTATCATTTTTTAGGTTTTAGTTGTTTTATGTTTTTTTTGTTTTTATGGTTTTCTTAAGGGTTTCTAGGGGTTTAAGGGTTTTATGTTTTTTGTTATTTTTAGATCTTATTTTGTATTATATGGGTATTTAGGGTATTTAGAGATTTTGAGGGTGTTTAGGTTTTTTTAGATTTTTTAGTGTATTTATGGTTTTTGGGTTTTTGGGTTTTATATAAGTTTTTAGGGGTGTTAAGGAATTTTATTGGGTTTTAACATCCTTAGGGGACTAATGTTTTTTTAAATTTTTTAGTATATTTTTATTTTATATTGGTTTCTAGGTTTTTTTTATGTTGTTAGGGGTTTTTATGATTTTTTGGGGTTTTATGTTTATTTTGGGTTTTTTAAGGTTTAGATTTTTTTAGGTTTTTTATGTATTTTAAGTGTTTTTAGGTTTTTAAGGTTATATTTGTGTTTTTAAGGGTTTTTAGTGTTTTTAACATTATAATAATATTTAAGGCTATTTAAAAATTTTACGGTTTTTAGGTTTTTGGGATTTTGAGTGATTTTTTGGTTTTTCAGGGGGGGGGGGGGGGTTGGTTTTATGGTTTATTTTGAGTTTCGTAAGAATTTAATGGTTTTTAGAGTTTTTTAAATTTTTAGTGGTTTAAATGGTTTTAGAGTTTTAGTGTATTTTTAGGGTTTTTATGGGATTTTTAGGAGTTTTATGGTTTTTATGGGGTTTAATGATTTTTAGTGGTTTTTGGGTCTTTCTTGGGGTTTTAATGGGTTTTAACTTTTTTATTTTTTTATGTTTTTTTAGTTTTTTATTTTTTTCATGGGGGTTTCCATTATTTTAAAAGTATATTTCATTTTTAGGAATTTTTATGGTTTTTTAGTTTTTTTTTGAATTTTAGGGGATTAGGGATTTTGACGGTTTTAGGGTTTTTTTTTCAGTTTTTATAAATTTTCGGTGTTTTTATAATTTTATGTTTTTAGTGGTTTTAAATATTTTTAGGATTATATGGTTTCCATAAGGTATTTCAATGTTTTTAGTGATTTTAGATATTTTTTGGAATATTTTATGTTTTTATGTGTTTTTAGGGTTTTTAGGTATTTTAAGGGGTTTTAGGTTATTTATAGATTAAGGGATTTTATGGTATTTCTGGTTTTTAGGGGTTTTTTAGTTTTTTATGGTTTTTAATGCTTTTAGATCATTTAATGTTATTATGGGTTTAATGGGTTCTTAAAGTCTTCAGTGGTTTTTAGGGTATATATGGGCTTTATGGGTTTTTATGGTTTTTAGTGTTTTTATGGTTTTTAGTAGTTTGGGGTTTTTTGGTATATTTAGTGAGGTTTTAGGATTTTTAGAGTTTTTAGGTTTTTACATGTTTTTTTGAGGTTATTTAGGTTTTCTTAGGGTTTTTAAGTTTTTAGTGATTTTTATGGGTTTTTAGGATTTTTAGGGTTTTATGTTTTTAAGGATTTTGTGGGTTTTAGGGTGTTTATTTGTTTTTAGGGTTTTTAGGATTTATATAATTTTTTAGGTTTTCAGGGGTTTTATTTTTTTTAGGTTTTTAAAATTTTCAAAGGTTTTTTCAAGGGTTTTAGGGTTTGTTACATTTTTAGGGATTTTATGGATTTTTTATGATTTTAATGGCTTTTAGGAATTTTTTTGAAATTTTAAGGTTTTTAGTTTTCTTTTGGATTTCATGTTTTTTGGGGTTTCAGGGTTTCTTTTCATTATTTTGGGTTTTAATGGTTTTTATATTTTTTAACAATTTTTGGGTTTTAAAGGTTTTTTAGGGTTTCTAGTGGTTTTTAGGTTTTTAGTGTTTTTTATGTTTTTAGGGGTTTTAAGTGTTTTAGGTTTTTAAAATATTCATAGGTTTTTTAAGGGGTTTTATGTTTTTATAAGTATTAATATATTTTTAGTCTTTTTAGGATTCTGTTTTGTTTTTTGGGTTTTTAGGAATTTTAGGGGTTATTAGGGTTTTTAGCATTTTTAGCATTTTTAGGTTTATTAGGTGTTTTATGTGATTTTAGAATTTTATGGTTTCCTTTGTGGGTTTTCTGGGTTATTAGGGATTTTTACATTTTTAAGGGTTTTTAGGGATATTTATGGATATTTATTTTTTTCTTATGGATTTTAGGGATTTTGATGGGGTTTTAGGTTTTTAGTGGTTTTTGGGTATTCCTATGTTTTGAGGGGTTTTATGATTTTGTTTTGAGTTTTTAGGTTTGTAATGGTTTATATATATTTTTAACATTTTAGGGTTTTAAAGGGTTTTTGAAGGTTTTTCTGGGGGTGGGGGTGGGGGTAGGGTTTTTAGATCTTTTAATATTTTATGGGTTTTCATGTGTTTTAGGGGTTTTATGTTTTTAAGGTATTTTTTGGGCTTTATAAATTTTATGAAATTTTTAGGGGTTTTGAGTGATTTTAGATTTTTATGGTGTTTTTAGGGTTTTCCAGGTTTTTTTGGGTTTTTAGCATTTTAAGGGATTTTTTTGGTTTATTTAGAAATTTTATTGTTTTTAGGGTTTTTATGGATTTTGAGGGGTTTAGGGATTTTTAGGGTGTTTAGGGTTTTTAGGTTTTTTATGGGTTTTCATGGATTTTATGGGTTTTTATTATTTAATGTATTTTTATCCTATTTAAATATTTTTATGGCTTTTAGGATATTTAAGGATTTTGAGTGTTTTATGGTTTTACGGGTTTTATGTTTTTTTTGGTTTTAAGAGTTTTTTAGGTTTACTTAGGTTTTAAAGTTTTTAATGTTTTTTAACATTTTTTTGGGTTTAAAGGGGTTTTATAGTTTTTAGTAGTTTTTTATGAATTTAAGGGGTTGTGGGTTTTTAATAATTTTTAGGGGTTTTTGGTTTTAGGGATTTTAGTGGTTTTATGGTTTTTATCATTTTTTAGTTTTTAGGGGTTTAAAATGTATTTAGTTTTTAATTATTTCATATAGTTTTTCAGGGTTTTTACAATTTTATTGATTTTTTGGGTTTTTAAGATTTTTATGGTTTTTAGGGTTTTTAGGTATTTGGAGGTATCTAGGGTTATTTAGATCTTTTAGGATATTTTATGATTTATGGATTTTTTGGTTTTTAGGGGTTTTAATTTTTTTTATGTTTAAAAGGGTTTTAAGTGTTTTTCATGGGTTTTAAGGTTTTTTACATTTTTTGGGATCTTTATGGAATTTTTAAGATTTTATGTCTTTTTAGGTCTTTTAGGGATTTTGATGGTTTTTCAGGTTTTGTGGTTTTTTCATGTTTTTAGGGTTTTTTTATTTAGGGTATTAGGGGTTTTCAATGTCTTGTAATAATTTTTTGGATTTAAATGGTTCTTAGAGTTTTATTAGTTTTTTTGTTTTATTGGGTTCTTTGTGTTTTTTAAGGTTTGTAGGGGTTTTTATGTTTTTATAGGTTTTATGATTATTAGAGTATTTTTGGGTTTTTCTTTGTAGTTTATGATTTTATATTTTTTTCGGGTTTTAAGTTATTTTAGGTTTTTAATATTTTCATTGGGGTTTTATGGGTTTATAGGGTTTTTTATATTTTTGTGATTTTTAGTACTTTTTTAGTTTTTTTATGGGTTTTTAGGGTTTTTTATGGATTTTCAGGGTTTTTATAGTTTTTAGGGTTTTAGGGATTTCTAGTTTTTATAGGTGAATTTTGTTATTTTTATGTTTTTAAGTATTTTATAGGGTTTTCATGGTTTTTTGAGTTTTTTACACTTTTATGGATTTTTTGGGCCATTAAAAATTTTAATGTTTTCTATGGTTTTTAGAAGTTATGTTGGGTTTTTTTGGGTTTTTTGGGTTTTGGGGTGTTTAGAGTTTTTTCTGAGGTTTTTAGGGTTTTATGTTTTTTTATAATTTTTTAAATTTTTTGGATTTAAAGACATTTTAGAGTTTTTAGTGGTTTTTATATTTTTATGGGTTTTTAAATATTTTTTTGACTGTATGGATTTTATGGGTTTTAGGGGATTTTAGGGTGTTTTTGGGTTTTTAGGGTTTTTATGTTTTTTAGGTGGTATAAGTGTTTTTTGGTTTTGGGTGTTTTCTTAGTGTTTATTATTGTTTTTAGGGTTTTTTTGTTTTTAGATTTTTTTCAGGCATTTCATGATATTTTTGTTTTTCAGGTTTTAAGGGATTTTGAGGGTGCTTATGGGTTTTTTGGTTTTAGGGTTTTTATAGTGTTTTTTGGGTTTTAAGGGTTTTTAGCATTTTTACTATTTTTAAAGTTCACTAAATTTTTTTGGTGTTTTAAAGGTTTCTTTTGATTTTTATTGGGATTTAGGAGTTTTAGGGGTTTTGAGGGTTTTTAAGGGTTTGAGGGGTTTTTTGGTTTTTAGGGGGTTTAGGTTTTTAGTGTCTTTTAGGGTTTTAGGTGTTTTTTATCATTTTTTATGTTTTAAGGGGTTTTAAGTGTGTTTAGGATTTTAAGGTTTTTTAGGGAAAAGAAGGCTCGGGGCCAGGCAGAAGTGCCCCCCCCCATATTTAAACAAAAATAAAGGTACAAATAGAGTCCTGCAAGGGGGTATTACATAATCGGGTGTGCACCTCACCCTTCAAATCAGACACAACAAAGGAGGAGCAGGGAGGTGTGGTGACAAAGAACCACAATGAACAATGCTCCAAAATAGCCTGCTTCGAGAGGGAATCCGAAACCGCATTGGCCTCCTGGTAGACATGTGTCACAGTGGGATTCAGCCTTTGGCACATGGAAAGGTAGTCCATCCACGGGGTAAGGAGCCTCCAGGGGACACACCTAGATCTGCTTTTAAGAGCACTCACATCAAGCATGGAGTCAGACTCGAGCCACAGAAAAATCCATCCGAAACTGATAGCATATTCAATTGGAATTATAGTGGCCCATACCTCAGCTTCAAGAGCACACCCATCATCAATAAAGTGTTGAAAACATCCCTTGACAAAACCACGATAAGTGCAGAAGACTCCACCACATCCAGCAGGGCCTGAGATGCCAAGGGTCGCACCATCCACATTGACCTTCATCCAGGAGGGGAGTGGAAGGATCCAGCGAATAAACCTGGGGGCCATGGGTTTTTTTCCTACCAGATACACCAAGAAATCGAAGGATGATCAGTTCATGGACGTCATTCTCCATATGTCATGTCTGAATCTGGGATGCCGCATAAACAGCCCTGTGAATCGCCACAACTCCATCATGGAAGGAGAGTCGTTTCTTACTGAAGGAAACCACATTCCGAGTGGTCCAAATAAAGGAGATGGTGGCTGCAATCACAGCCAGCAAACAATTGCGGACCTGCTCACTATAATCCCAGTTAGACAGGTCCGCCAGGAGCTCAAAAAAGGCCTGTCAAGGCCAGCTGGGAATACAAAAGTCTGCTGAAATAAACCCAAAGATCAGCGCTGAATCTACACTGCAAGAAGGTGTACTTGAAATTTTCTTCTGCACCAAGGAAATGGAAACATACAGAGGCAAGGTTGAGACCCGCTCGCTGCAATTGACCCTACATGGGAAACTGATTTTTCCAGATTTTCCATATAAGAAGGTGATTTGTAGGGGGAATGAAATTCCTCTTGAACTTAGAAAGCCAGGTCGGTGGAGGGGATCCCCTGGCACAATTGTACGAGTAGTATTCCTTAGCAGTGAGTCGCCCAAACAGATTGGGCTTCCAGATCAGGATATCAGAATGTATGAAGTGATATCACTGAATTTGGAGTAAGACAACAGGTGCGAGGTCCTCGAATTGTTCCAGCCTCGGTATGAACTCCGCAATAGACAGTCGCTTCAATCTAGGAGGAGGGATGATGAAATATTGTAGGGGAATATCAAGCCAGGGCATAGACCAGGCATTCAAGGCTGAGTGCTTGGAGACAAATCATTTAGAAAGAGGGACAATGGCCTTGTACGAGCCCGAATTGCTGGCCAAACAGAGGAGAGGAAATACCCAATATATCCATCACATAGCTTGAGCACCAATCTTTCCCGAGTGAAATCCAAGCTCGGAGCCATAGGATTTAATAGCACCCAAGTATACATAGCAAGGAGGGAATATTTGTAGCGCCTGAAGTCTTTGATACCAAGCCCACCCAACTCAATTGTCTTGGTGCATTACTTCCAGGCCACAGTGACCAGTTTCCTTTGAGTTATGCACCCCGTCCAGGCAAAATTCCTGATCTTTTCCTGCAGGTCCTTGATGAGATTATCCGGACACCTGTAAATGGAGAAAGCATAAGTGAACATAGAGGTAATCACCGAGTTGATGAGGCAGACCCTGCCAGCTTGCGAGAGGGAATCCCATTTCCATTTCGCTAGCTGTTGGTTGATTTTAGAGGCAATGTTCTCAAGGTAGCACTGCATGAAACGTCCCCAAAATATGGGAACACCTAGGTAGTCAAAAGGTAATGAACCTCTCTTTACACCAAGGGACCTGAAAATGGAGATCCACCGGGACCGTGAAATCCCCTCTCCAAATACAATCAAAGACATACTCCAGCTGATGGATTGTCCTACAACATGCTCGTAATATAGAAAAATCATCCGAATGGAATCAAGAGTACGTTTATCAGCCTTCCTGAACATGAGAATATAATCTGCATACAGCAGATGTGATGGGACATGAAGGTCCCTCCCTGCCTGGATAGGAATGAAGAGGCCATCCTGACAAAGATCAATGAGGCACCTACTAAGGTAGTCTTCATCGACCACAAAAAGGATTCCTAAAAGAGGATCACCCTGTCTGACTCCATGGGAGCAGGGGAAAAACCCCATCGGGGAGCCATTAAGAAGAATAGAGGCCCATCCACTGCTAAGAATGGACATGATGATCCTAATAAAATTACTCGAGAAGCCATACTTAGTCAGGACCTGAGAAATATAGCTCCACTTGATAGTGTCAAAAGCCTTTGAAATGTCAACCTTTAGTGCAAAGTTTCCATGCATGGATGGCTTTCGCATGACGTTGATACTTTCTGAGGCCATGAACAGGCAGTCCTGGATGCTCCTGCCCAAGACAAACCCAAACTGGTAGGGGGTGAGTATATCCCCCAGGAACATCCCAAGTCGCATTACCAGAATCATGCTGATAATTTTGGGGATAGTGTTTCTGATGCCACCGGTCGAAAATCACCAATATCAATGGCATTTTTCCTTTTAGGAATTAGAGGAATGAAGTTAGAGTTGACCCCACATGGAAAGACGGTAGTGAGAAAGAATTCCCACACAGCGCTGACGATGCCTTCATACAGGATGTCCGAGTAGAATATAAAGAATTTGTTGGTGAAGCCATCCGGTCCCACTGTGCTGTCAATGTTCAAAGAGAATAGAGTAGCCCTAACCTCCTCCGCAAGGGGTGGGATCATGAGAGATCAGTTTTGATGCTCATCAACACATGGAAGGATGGATTCCATCAAGGGGAGGGTGTATTCTCTTCCATCATCCGAATAAATCCCTTGAAAATAATTAACAATAGCTGAGGAGATATCATCCTCCGAAGTAAAGGTAGAACCCGAAATGCGAACAACCTTAAGATAGTTTTTGGATTTTTTTCTCCCTGTGCAACCGATGGAAGAATTTCGAGTTGCGATCCCCATCCTTGAGCCATCTCACACTAAATTGGTTCATGGAAAACATTTCATTTAGAGACAGAAGATCATCATGTTTGGAATGAAGCTGCAGATCCTCACGAGAGGGAAGGGGAAGAAGAGTATTGGCTTCCTGGTGGATATCAAGTTGGTGCTCAGCATCTCGGATGTCATTGTCAAGACTGGAAAAACCGCCCTTGCTCCAGTATTTAAGAAAAGTCTTGATTTTCTTGAGCCTTAGAACCAAATAATAGAAATGACTACCCTGAAAGTCTTCATCCCAGCCATTGAGAACAATTTCTCTACAACCAGGAATCATGAGCCATGGGTTGTTGAACTTAAAAGGCATAGGTGAAGATCTTGAGGCACCTATGGAGTTGTCAATGATCAAAGGATTGTGATCCGAGTGGAAATTGGGAAGTGTAAAGCCCGAGAAATCAATGTGAAAGGACACATCATTGATTCTATAAAAACACCTGTCCAGCTTGCTGGCCTGCCTTCCATTCACAGTAGAATGCCCCCAAGTGAAGGAGGCTCCAGAAATAGGGACCGACAAGAAGTTACAAGCATCAATACAAGAGGAAAACTCCACGGTAGCCGAGCGGGAGATGTTGGAGACAATCCTCTCATCCAGATGCAAGAAAGTGTTGAAGTCCCCAACAATAATCCAGCTATTCTCAATGAGCCAATGGATCATAGTCAAATGATCCCATAAGACCTGTCTCCTCAAGTAAGAGCAGAAGGCGTACACAAAAGATAGAGAGAGGGGGGGAAAATTGCACATAACAGATAAGGTGATGACTTGATCATGCACCTCAAACGATTTCAAGTGAATTTCATCATGCTTAAGCACCCAAAAGGTGTCAAACCCACTATCATTAGCAGTCTTCGCAACACAGGAGTAACCAAGGTTGCGCCTGTTGAAACCCATCCAGTTTTCAAAAATGATCATTGGTTCAGAAATACCCAGAACCAACGACCTCTGGGAGGTGAGGAAATGCCTAAGGGCCGAGACAGTATGAGGGTTCCCAATCCCCTGGGAGTTCCATAAAAGTATCCATATGAGATTAGGCCAAGGGTGCCCCATTCACCGGGGGACGCAAACGTTTGAAGTTCTAGCCTTCGCCTTTGACTTCTTCCCTTTCTTCTTGGGCCTTCCCACATGGTTATTCTTAGGTGAAGGATCAACCTCAGCAGCCTGATATTTGAGTCCCAAATCATCGGGAGGTTGAGAACTAGCCTCATGTGATGATACCCGGTGAGACAGCTTGGAGGACCCTTCTGCCTCCTCATCATTTTTCTGAACCTGATCAGCCCAGAAACTACCGTTGAGAGGGTTAAATCTATTAGTAGGATAGAGAGGCGTCAGAGAGGCATCTTTAACTGTGTCTCGTCGTGCAGCCTTTCTGGGGGACACAACAAAGAAATAATTTCCAGAAAGCACTGGGTGAGCTAGGGGTGAGGATACCTTCCCAGGCCCAGAAGGGACAGGGGTTCCTCCAGAGACCAGCCCATCATCCACCACCTGTAATAGGGGGGATAGATCCTAAAAGTAGGGAATGTCTGCCACCAGAGAAGGATCTGGAAAGGGCTGGCCAGGCTCAGCCATAGCCTGACCAGCAATAGGCACTTGGCCATGCTCATTCAGGACTTTCTGTAGATTGGGAGAAGTGACAGGAGAGTTCGCGACTGCCAGTCGTTCATCCGGGGATTTGGACCCAGAGGAAACTCCCTGTAAGCAGGAGGGGGTCTCTTAACAGAGGGTGTCATCAGCCTCCAGCACCCTCCTTGGTGAAGGCAGTTCCATAGGACATCGAACTGCCTTAGAGACATGTTGGGAGGGATCAGGTGTGGGATCCTTCACCCCTGCTCCAGCGTCCAGCTTCCTGGTACAGGACTCAGTGGATTGTCCTTTAAGATTTCACTTGGAACACACTTTCAAGCGATGGAAATAAGAGATGAGATGGACAAAGAGATGGAAGTGGATACAAAACTGGGGTTTTTGCCCATAAAAGATATGCAGATTGAAATTTCCTTCATCAGTGTTGAGCACAACTTCTTCAATCAAAGTGGAGGCCAAATCCACCTCAACAAGAACACGGGCGAAATGCCCATACTTTGGATTTTCAGTCTCCTTTTCAATGCGAATGGGGTATCCTACCGAGGAGGCGATGTCCCAAAGGATCCAAGGATGCCAATAAAGCCAGCTAAGCTTATATATGTGGATCCATATATGTACAAAAGTGTTCTTGACATTCAATGGGTCAAAATTCCGATCCCATTCTTGAATCCTTAAGAGATCGAGCTTCAAATTGAGAGAGAAAAAGCTCCAGGGACATCTTTTTCACTCATTCGAGGGGAATACAATATGATAATACCTGCACCCCATGGAAGTCATACACCACTCAGAGAAACCCCATATTTCCTTGATCCGATAGGAAATATCAGAAAACATCCAGATCTGCTCACCTTTGGGGGTCAACACCCGAGCAATAATGGAGAAACGACACAAATTGCGCCTTTCCTCTACCACCTCTCGATTCGCCGAGACATGAGCCACCGCCCTTTCTGAATGACATAACCAAGGGAAGGGGGGCCAAATCAGAGAAGGAAGGTAAGATCGCGGCTTTCGCCACCTCCGCAAAGTTGACCTTTAACCTCGGGGCCTTCGGTGCACCAACACCAGGCCCATGGGAATTCTGGTTACAAAGCTGGAAAAGATCATTATGGCTGCAGACCTCAAGCAATTCCGGATCAGGTACCTCCTTGCCGGAAGGGGGTGGAGCATTCAAAATGAGGACGGGATCTCCATCATCGTCCAGTCCCCTTCCATGAGCCATATTCTTCCTAGGGGTTTTAGGGGTTTTTTCTAAGGTTTTTAGGGGTTTTATCTATTTTTTTTTCAGGGATTCTTCGGCCTTTTTAGTATTTTTATTAGTTTTAGTATTTTTAGGTATTTTTTGGGTTTTAGGTGTTTTTATGGTATTTGTTGTTTTCTAGGGTATTGAGCTTTTTTGTTTTTTTGGGGGGTTTAATTTTTTTTTAAGTTTATGAGGTTTTCTTAGGATTTATTTCGGTTTTGGGGGTTTTTATGTTTTTAGGTGTTTTTTAGGATTTTTATGGGTTTTTAGAGTTCTTAGGGTTTATATATTTTTTAGGGTTTTATATTTTTATGGTTTTATTGAATTTTAGAGTTTTTTATAGAGTTATGTAGGGTTTATTAGGGTTTATCTAGGTTTTTTATGTTTTTATGGATTTTAGGCCTTTTTTAGTATTTTGATGGTTTTTTTAGTGTTTTTAGAAATTTTGAATGTCTTAGGGGTTCGTAGGGGTTTTGGGTTTTTTAGGGTTTTAAGTTATTCATGTTTTTTATGTTTTTCAATATTTTATTTACAGTTTTTAGGGTTTTTTACATTTTTATATATTTTGATGTCTTTTTATAAATTTTATGGGTTTTTATGGTTTTGGGAAAGGAAGATGCGAGGGTCAAGATATTCCAGACCCCCTCAAAATTTATTAAAGAAAAAAGACATAGCAGACAAGCGAGGGGCAGGGTCAATCAAACCACACCCAAAATCACATAACAAACACACACCCAAAGACCGCAAAAAAAAAAAGAAAAATCAAAAATAGAAAAGACACAACGCCAAACTCACAGCATCTCCAGCACCTTCTCAGCCAATTCTAGCAGTCGACAGCTTAATCACCCCTTTAACACTTCCCATCCAAGCAGAGACCAGCATCCAAGACCCATAGCCAGGCAGCGAACAATGTCCAATCTCACATGTTCCATCATCCAACACCTTCTCACCAAGAAGCCCCGCCATATGAAGCTCCATCAAACAACATTCACCAGTAACCAGCAGCTCACAACTAACCATAGACCAGTGTCCAAACTCACAAGAATTAGTATCCAGCACCTTCTCATCAAGAAGATCCACCGCCATCAGCACAGAACCATCATCCCCAAAGTCATAAATATCTCTTTCATCACTTTGGTACGAAGCAAAAACTCCACAGCACCCAAAGACAGTTCAAAGTGCAGCACCACTTAGCAGAACCAATTAAAATGTGTTGTTGGGAAACGAGGTATTGGGCTGGCCTGCCCACCTACACACCGCACGTCTCCAGCGGTGCCCAAGGTGGCCAACCCTTGGGATTAGGCTAGATCCCAATGGAGTAGAGGGGCCCACGAGTGGTTATCTAGAATATAGTGTGTTTTTACTTGCGAGGAATCGAACCCGGAACCTCGGGGTCAGGACGCCACCAACTTTAACCAACTCACCCATGCCCTTCGGGCTTAACGTGTTGTTGGGTAACGAGGTATTGGGCTGGCCTTCCCACCTGCACGTCGCACGTCTTCAGCGAGGCCCAAGGTGGCCAACCCTTGGGCTTAGGCTAGTTCCCAATGGGGTATAGGGGCCCATGAGTGGTTTGATAGCATATAGTGTGTGCTGCCTTGCGAGGACTCGAACCCGGAACCTCGAGGTCCGGATGCCACTACCTTTAACCAACTCACCCGTGCCCCATGGGCTTATAAAACGTGTTGTTGGGTAACGAGGTATTGGGCTGGACTGCCAACCTGCGCGCACACGTCCCCAGAGAAGACGAAGGTGGCCAACCCTTGGGCTTAGGCCAGTTCCCAACGAGGTAGAGGGGTCGACGAGTGGTCTGCTAGCATATAGTTCACGTTTCCTTGCGAGGACTCGAACCCGGAACCTTGAGGTCAAGACGCCACTGCCTTTAACCAACTCACCTGTGCCCCACGGGCTTATGGTTTTGGGATTTTAAGGGTTTACAGTGTTTAGGGCTTTAGGTTTTTTATGGGTTTTTTGGTTTTTATATATTTTTTTTCGATTTTTAGGGTTTTTTAGAGTTTTTATAAGTTAAAGGGTGTTTTTGTGTTTTTAGGGGATTTATGGGTTTTATATTTTTTAGGGTTTTTATGGTTTTTAGTGGTTTTATGATTTTTTTGTAATTATAGTTTTTGTAGTATTTCTTAGTTTTTTTTACCATTTTTAGGCTTTTAGGTGGTTAAATTGTTTTAAGGGTTTTAAGGTTTTCTTTGGGTTTTTAAGGGTTCAAAGGGTTTTAATCATTTTTTGGAATTTTTATTTATTTTTAGGGTTTTTAGGGTTTTTAAGAATATTGTATTTTTAGGGATTTTTAGGGTTCTAGTTTTTTAATAGTTTTTATGGGTTTTTTGAGTTTTTAGGGATTTTTTGAGTTTTTTAGGGTTTTTAGAGTTTTTTAATGTATTTAGGTGTTTAAAGTGGTTTTAGAGTTTGTAGTTGTTTTTTTGGGTTTTTATGGTTTTTTGGTTTAATGGTTTTTAGTGGTATTAGGGTTTTATGGGATTTTAGGGTTTTAGGTTTTTTATTATTTTTATATTTTTTAGGGTTTTTGGAGTTTTATGTGTTTTTTGGTTTTAAGGTCTTCTTAGGGTTTTTTGTGTTTTTAATGGTTTTAACTTTTTAGTGATTTTTTGGTTTATTTTATTTGTATTTTTTAGGGTTTTTAGTGATTTTGATAGTTTTGAGGGTGTACCATTTTTTTGGGTTTTAGGGTTTTTAGTGTTTTTAGGTTTTTTGGGTTTATGATTTTTAACGGTTTTAAGGTTTTATTAGGGGTTTTTATTGTTTTTTGGGTTTATATGTGTTTACGGATATTATATTTTTTTAGGATTTTATATATTTCAGGGTTTTATAGTGTTATAGGATTTGTTTGAGTTTTTTAGGGTTTTTGATGTTTTTTAGTTATTTTTTATGTCTTTAGGGATATAAATGGTTTTTAATGGTTTTAGTTGTCTATGGATTTTGTTTGGTTTTTGGGTTTTTAATAGTTTTCTGGGGTTTTAGGTTATTTTTAGGATTTTATAGGGCTTTTAGTATTTTATAGGTTTTTAGGTGGTTTAAGTAATTTTGGGTTATTAAGATTTTCTTAGGGGTGTTCAGGGTTTTTAGGATTTGATTTTCGTTTTAGTGTTTTTTAGTTATTTTTCTGATATTTATGGGTTGTCAGTGTTTTTAGGCATTGTTATTATTTTATGGGTTTCTAGTGTTTTATGGTTTTTATGATTTTTAATGGTTTCATGGTTTTTTGATATTTTAGGTTTATAATGGTTTTTTTGTTTTTAACGTTTTTTGGACATTAAAGGAGTTTTAGAGTTTTTAGTAGGGTTTGCGGGTTTTATGGGTTTTTAGGGTTTTTTAGCGTTTTTGGATTTTTTATGGATTTGATGGATTTTACGGTTTTTAGGTTCTTTTAGGGTTTTACCATTTTTACATATTTAGTGGGTTTATTTGTTTTTATGTTTTTATGGTATTCTTGGTTTTTTGGGGGGGTTAGATATTTTTACATTTTAATGTTTTTTAGGTATTCTATAAGATTTCTATGGGTCTTAGGTTTTTTAGATATTTTGAGGGTTTTAAGGTTTTTTAGGGTTTTTATAGGTTTTATGGGTTCTACTTTTTTTAGGGTTTTAGGGGGTTTTAGTGTTTCTAGGTTTTTATGTTTTTCTTAGGGTTTTTCTGGGCATTTTTGGTTTTTCGTTTTTAGGGATTTTAGGGATTTTTTAGGTTTTTTATTTTTTTTAGTATTTTTATGGATTTTTAAGGTTCGTGGGTATTTATTGGGTTTTTAGGTTTCTTTTGGATTTTGTGATGTTTTAGGGTTTTTTTATTTTGTTTAGGTTTTTAAATGGGTTTTATATTTTTTCCATTTTTAGCGGTTTAATGTGTTTTTACAGTTTTTAGTGCGTTTTGGGGTTTTTTGGGGGTTTATTATTTTAAATATTTTTAGGGTTTTTTTGGTTTTTAGGTTTTTAGAGTATTTTAGGGTTTTAATGTTTTTGGTGTTTTTTCGGTTTTTAGTGGTTTTAAGTAATTTTTGGTTTTTTAATATTTTCTTATGGATTTATCGGGATTTATCAGGGTTTTTTTCATTTTATGGAATTTTATGTATTTTTTATTATTTTTTCGATTTTTAGGGTTTTTAGGGATTTTGGGGGTTTATTGGGTTTTTATTGTTTTTTGGGGTTTAGGGTTTCAGGGGGGTTTTAGGGTTTTTATGTTTTTTGATATTTTTATTATTTTAAGGATTTTAAATATTTTTTATATTTTATAGTGGTTTTTGAGGTTGTTTTGGTTTTAATGGTTTTTAAGAGTTTTTATGGTTTTTAAAGGTTTTTAGGGTCTTTTAGGGTTCTTTCATTTTTTGGATTTTAGGGGTTTTGGATTTTTAGGTTTTTATGGTTTTCTTATGGTTTTAAGGGATTTATGGTTTCACACATTTTTAGGGGTTTTTAGAGATTTTTAGGATATTTATGGATTTTTAGTGTTTTAGGGATTTTCCTAGTTTTAGGGTTTGTTAGGGTTTTATGTTTTTATCATTTTTTGTTTTTTATGGTTTGTACATGTTTTCGTGATTTTAGGGTTTTCTAAGGGATTTTTAGTTTTTTCAGGGTTTTTTTCATTTTTGGGGATTTTTAGAGATTACATAGGAATTTTTTCATTTTTTATAGTTTTTATAGATTTTGATGGTTTATGGTATTCTGTTTTTTTTGTTTTCTGGGTTTGGGGGGGGGTTGAGTTTTTAGGGGTTTTATGGTTTTTTATATTTTTTTATATATTTAGGGGTTTAAAGTTTTTTTACAATTTTTAGTGGTTTTAGGGTTTTTATACATATTTTGGGTTTCGTAAGACTTTTAGGGGGTTATACAGTTTTAGTGTGTTTGGGGTTTTTTGTGCCTTTCCGAGATTTTTTTATTGTTTTTAGCGTTTTCAGGTTTTTAGGGGTTTTAAGTGTTGTAGGTTTTTTTCTTCCATAGGGTTTTAAGGTTTTTAAGGTTTTTTATAGTTTAAGAGATATTGGGTGATAATTTATCATTTTTAAGGGTTTTTATGTTTTTTAGGTTTTTTAGGATTTTTGAAGCACTGTATGGTTTTTTTGGATTTTTTTGGGGTTTTTTAGATTTTTAGGATTTTTGATGTTTTTTGGTTTTTTAGGGGTTAATGTGTTTTATGGGTTTTAATGTTTTATTTAGGTTTTCAAGGTTTTTATGGTTTTATGCTTTTTTAGGGTTTTTAATAATTTTTATGGTTCTTAGGGTTTTTGGGAATTTTGAGGGTATTAGGGTAATTTAGCGGTTTTATGGGGTTTTTTTTTGTGTTTTTAGAGATTATTTTGAGTTATTTCGGGATTTAAGGTTTTTATAGATTTTTAGGATTTTTAGGGGTTTATAGGATTTTATATTTTTTTGTGGTTTTATGTTTTTCATGGGGTTTTATGGATTTTAATGGTTTTAGGGGGTTTATGGTTTTTATAGGGTTTTAGGGTTTTTATGTTATTTTAAAATATTTTATCGATTTTATAATTTTTATGTTTTTATTGGTTTTAAGTGTTTTTCTTTTTTACAATTTCTAAGGTATTTTCATGATTTTTATATATTAAATGATTTTAGGGATTTTATACGATTTTTATGGTATTTAGGTTTTTTTGGGATTTTGATTGTTTTTAAGAGGTTTAAAGGTTTTTTGGTTTTTTATGAATTTTTTGGGTTTTTTGGGGGTTTTAATTTTTTCTTGAGTTTTTTGAAATTTTAGGGGTTTAATGGGGTGTTAATGTTTTTAGGGGTTTTTAGGGGTTTTATACGTTCAAAGGGTTTTATGTGTATTATTGTTTTTAGGGGTTTTATGGTTTTATGTTTTTTTAGTGTTTTTATAGTTTTTCTAATTTTTTAGGTTTTTATGGGTTCTTAGATATTTTTACTTTTTAATGTTTTCTTACGGTTTTCATGGTTTTTAGGGGTTTTTATGCTTTTTTGGATTTTTAGGTATTTTTTTATGGATTTAAGGGTTTTTAGGTATTTTGACGATTTCTTGAGGTTTTAAATGTTTTCATATTTTTAATGTCTTCATATGATTTTTTAGGGTCTTAAGGTTTTTTATGTTTTTTGGGATTTTTATTGGTTGTTTTAAAATTTTATAGTTTTTAGTGTTTTTAGATATTTTTAAGGGGTTTTAGGGGTTTTTTGGTTTGTTTAGGTTTCTAGGGTTTTTTTATTTTTAGTGTTTTAAAGGTTTTGTAGAGTTTTTAACATTTTTAGGTGTTTAAAGGGTTTTAGTGTTTTTAGTGGGTTATCAAATAGTTTTCAGGTTCTTATGTTTTTATGGGTTTTGGTGTTTTTTGGGTTTTTCAGTGTTATAATTTTTTTTAATATTTTCAGTGGATTTATGTTTTTTTAGGTTTTAATTTTTTCCTAAGTTTTTTTTGGGTTTTTATTATTTTTTACTCTTTTAGGGATTTTGGTGGATTTTTTAGGATTTTTATGGGTTTTAGTGTTTTTATGTATTTTGATTGTGTTTAGGGATTTTTAGTGATTTTAACGGTTTTATTTATTTTTTAGATTTTTATGTTTTTTTGTGTTTTTAGGGTTTTTATGTTTTTATAATTTTTTTAACATTTTTTTTGATTTAACGGGTTTTAATAGTTTAAGTTGTTTTTATGGGTTTTAGGGTTGTTTATGTGTTTTAGGGTTTTTATGGGTTTTATGGGTTTTCGTGTTTTTATGGTCTTTTGGGATTTTAACATTTTTTAGGTTTTTAGGGGTTTTATCTGTTGCTAGGTTTTTAATGGTTTCTTAAGGTTTTCCTGGTATTTTATTACATTTTATATTTTAGAAATATTTAGGGGTTTTTTAGGATTTTATGTGTTTTTAGTGTTCTTGGGACATTGATGGTTTTAGTGTTTTTAGGGGTTTTATGTTTTTTAAAGGGTGTTATCATTTTTAGGGTTTTAGGGGTTTTATGTGTTTTTAGTTTTTAATATTTTTCATAGGGTTTGTACGGTTTTTATGTTTTTCAGGATTTTTTAGGTATTTAAAGGACTTTAAGGGTTTTTAGGGTTTTGGGGATTTTTAGGGTTTTAAATATTTTTAGTGTTTTAGTGTTTTTATTGTTTTTTTGGGTTTTTAAGTTTTTTTGTGTTTTTTATTTTTTTTAAGTATTTTGGAGTTTTTTAACAATATTACGTGTTTAAAGGATTTTTAGAGTTTTTAGGGGTTTTATTTTTTAGGATTTTTAGGGGTTTTTTGGATTTGGGTTTTAGAGTTTTATGGTATTTTATCTTTTTTCAACATTTTAGCATTTTTTAAGTTTTTATGGGTTTTAAGTGTTTTACGGTTTTAGGTGTTTTTAGTGTTTTAAGGGGTTTTTTAAAATTTTGTATTGATTTTTGGGATTTTTTCTTTATTTTTTATGATTTTAGGGTTTTTAGGGATTTTGAGTGGTTTTATAATATTTTATGTTTTTTGTGTTTTTATGGTTTTTAGTGTTTTTAGGGTTTTAGGGGTTCTAAGTGTTTTTATGATTTTAAGGTATTCTTATGGTTTTTTTGAGGTTTTAGGGTTTTTTTGGTTTTTAGGGATTTTTAGTGCCCGTTCAGTATGTTTATTTTTAGAGGTTTTATAGAATTTGAGGGGTTTTTTTGGGGGGTTTTAGTGGGTTTTGGGTTTTTTTAATTTTTTGGGAATTTTACAGTTTTTTAGGGGTTTTAATGTTTTTGGAGTTTTTAAAATTGTTTAGAGGATTAAATAGTGTTAGAGTTGTTAGTGGTTTATTATGTTTTCATGGGTTTTACGGTTTTTTATTGTTTATATAGGTATTTATGGTTTTTAGGAGTTTTAGGGTCTTTTAGTATATTTAGGGTTTTTATCAATTTTGGTTTTTAGAGGTTCTATGTGTATTTTTTATGTTTTTATTAGGGTTTTTAGGGTATTCAAGGTATTATATGTTTTAGGGATTTTTAGTTTTTTATGGATTTTTATGAACATTAGCGGTTTTAATGATTTTGAGGGTTTTTATCATTTTTTGGGATGCTTAGGGGTTTAAAGTGTTTTTATGTTTTTAACTCTTTCATTATGTTTTAAACAGTTTTAGTGTTTTTTCATTTGTAGGGATTTTGTGGATTTTTTAGGGTTGTAATGGTTTTATAGGGATTTTATTTATTTTGATGGGTTTTAGAGTTTTTAGGTTTTTTTGGGTTTTATGATTTTTTGGGGTTTTTAGGTTTTTTTGAGATTTTTACAGTTTTTAAGGTTTTTTAGTGTTTTTAGAATTTTTAGGGTGTTAAAGGGTTTTTAGAGTTTTTAGTGCGATTTTATGCGTTTTAGGGTTTTAATGGTTTTTATATTTTTTGGGTTGTTATAGTTTTTAGGGTTCTTATCATTTTTATGTATTTTAGGTGGTTTAAGTGTATTTAGTTATTTTTAGTTTTTCATAGGTGTTTTCAATAATTTTATAGTTTTTTAGGTTTTAGGCATTTTAGTGATTTTTTAGGATTTTTATTGTTTTTAGGGTGTTTAAGGATTTGGCGGCTGTTTAAAGCATGTTAGGGGTTTTTTAGGTTATTTTGTGTTTTCAGGGTTTTTATGTTTTTTTAGTTCTTTTACCATTTTAGGGGTTTAAGTGGTATTTAGAGTTTTTTAGTGATTTTATGGGTTTTTAAGTTTTTGTCATGATTCTTAGGATTTGTGTGGTTTTAAGGGGTTTTTGTGTTTTTATGATCTTTTTTGGTTTTTAAATTTTTTATGCTTTCTAGAGGATTTAAGTGTTTTTAGGTTCTTAAGGCTTTCTAAGGGTTCTTCAGCATTTTTAGACTTTTTATATTTTTAGGAATTTTTAGAATTACTATGGTTTTATAGGGGTTTTATGGATTTTGAGGGGTTTTAGGATTTTCAATGATTTTATGGTTTTTAGGGGTTTTTCATTATTTTAGTTTTTTCATGGGTTTTAAGTGTTTTTAAGTTTTCTAGGTTTTCTTAGGGTTTTCATGGGTTTTATGGTTTCCACTTTTTTAGGGATTTTCAGGGATTTCTGTGATTTTAGTTTTTTTTAGTTTTTTTGTGATTTATATGGTTTTTAGGGTTTTAGGTTATTTTGTGTTTTTACGGATTTTTAATGTTTTTTTATCATTTTAAGGGGTTTAAAGGGTTTTCGAGTTTTTAGTGGGTTTTTAGGGTTTTATTGGGTTTAATGGTTTTTTAAAGTTTTAGGGGGTTTTAGGGTTTTTAGGGTTTTTTCTATTTTTAGTATTTTATGGGATATTTATTGTTTTTAGGGGTTTTAAGGATTTTGTGTGGTTTCATGGTTTTTTAGGGGTTTTAATGTTCTTATTGGATCATTGGGTTTTTTTTATTTTTTTTATGGGTTTTAAGGTTTTCTATTGTTTTTTAAAGTTTTTCAGATTTAAAGTGTTAGTTGGGGTTTCAGTGGTTTTTAGGGGTTTTTGAAATTTTTAAGGTTTTCATGAGGTTTTATAGTTTTTAGGGGTTTTGGGGGATTTAAGTGTTTTATGTTTTTTAAGGGTTTCTTATGAATTTATATGGTTTTATGGTTTTTATATTTTAGGTAATTTTAGGGATTTTCTAGGATATTTATGATTTTAACGGTTTTTAGGTATTTTGACTGGTTTTAGGGTTTTTGGGGCTTTTAGAATTTTTTGGTTTTTAAGGGTTTTAAGTGTTTGTAGGTTTTTAGGATTTTCTTAGGGTTTTAGGGTTTTTTAGATTTTGAGTAATTTTATTTATTTTTTTGATTTTTTTGATTTTTTGGTTTTTAGTGATTTTGAATGTTTTTAGGGGTTTTAAAGGTTTATAGTGTTTTTATGGTTTTTTGTTATCTAGATTTTTTAGTTTTTGGTGTTTTTAAGTATTTTTTGAGATTTTTAATATTTTATGTGGTTTAAATATTTTTTAAATATTTTTTAGTGTTTTTAGGGTTTTTATGGTTTTTTAAGAATTTTAGGAGGTTTAGGGTTTTTAGGGGTTATTATGGGATTTGTGGATTTTTAAGGTTTTTATCGTATTTTATGTATTTTAGGGGTTTCAAAAAAAATTTGTTTTTAATGTTATGATGTGGTTTCTTTGGGTTTTAAGGGTTTTTACATTTTGGGGATTTTAGGAAAACTTTTTATGTGTTTTTAGTACATTTAGAGATCTTTATGGATTTTTTGATGTTTTTAGTTTTTTTAGTTTTTTATGGTTTTCCTAGGGGTTTTCAATATTTTTAGTTAATTTTATAGAATTTATAGGTTTTTAGGGTTTTTATGATTTTTAATGATTTTTTGGATTTTTTGGGTTTTTATAGTTTTTGTGGTTTTTTTGTTTTTTTAGACTTATGGGTTTTTAGTTTTACATGGTTTTTAAGATTTTTTTAGACTTATGGGTTTTTTAGTTTTACATGGGGTTTTAAGTGTTTTTTGGTTTTTATGGTTTTCTTAGTTTATTTCACGGTTTTGGGTTTTTTACCTCTTTAGGGACTTTTAGGTATTTTTATGATTTTTAGGGTTCTTAGTGATGTTTAGGGTTTTTTGTGTTTTTTGGTTTTTTATGGGTTAAAGGAGTTTTTTGGGTTATTCTAGTGTTTTAGGGTTTTTTGGGTATTATGTTTTTTAAGGTTTCTAGGGGTCATATTGGATTTTTATTTTTTAAGGGGTTTTTAGGGATTTTAATTTTTATTAGATATTCCAAGGATTTATGTGTTTTTTGGTTATATCAGTTTTCATAGAAGTTTTCAGGGTTTTCACGGGTTTTTACATTTTTAGGGAATATTATGGATTTTTAGGATTTTTATGGGTTTTTTGTTTTTTGGATAATTGGAGGGGGGTTTTGGGTTTTAGGGGTTTTTATTGATTTTTATGGTTTTCATAGTTTTTAGGAATTTTTTGGGTTTTACGGTATTTTAGTGTTTTTATGGTTTTTTAGATTTTTTTTGTGATTTTAGGGGTTTTAGGGGTTTTAGAGTTTTTATTAACATTTTTAGTTGTTTAAATGGTATCTGGGGGGTTTTAGGGATTTTAGAATTTTTTTTAGGTTTTAAGAGGATTTATTTTTTTAGGGTTTTATGGTTTTATTATAGTTTTCAATGTTTTTATATTATTTAGGTTCTTGGGTGTTTATGAATGTTGTAGGGATTTTATAGTTTTTAGGGTTTTTAGTGATTTTGAGGGTTTTTTTGGGTTTCTAGGGTTTTTATAATTTTTTAGGTTTTTAGTTGTTTTAAATGTTTTTGGGTTTTTGAGGTTTTGTTAAGGGTTTTTAGGGTTTTAAGCTATTTCATGTTTTCAGATATTTTTAGGGATTTTTGGATATTTATTGTTTTTAGGGTTTTATGGTATTTGTAGGGTTTTAGGGTTTTTAAGGTTTTTATGGTTTTTTGATATTTTTCGGTTTTTAGGTTTTTTTAGTTTGTTATGGTTTAAAGTTTTTTAGAGTTTTTTAACACTTTTAGGTGTCTAAAGGATCTTAGGGTTTTTAGTGGGGTTTTACATTTTCTTACAGTTTTTAGGGGGATAAAGGATTTATTTTGTTTTGGGGTTTTAACGTATTTTTGTTTTAGGGGTGTTTAGTGTTTTTACTTTTGTTGGATTTTCTTAGGGATTTTAGGGATTTTTTTTCTATTTAGGTCATTTTAATGATTTTTTAGGAGTTTTTAGTTTTTAGGGATTTTTAAGGGTTCTGGGCGTTTTTATAGTTTAAAGGGTGTTTTAGGGTTTTTAGATTTTTTTTTGTTTTTAGGATTTTTAAGATGTTATTATTTTTTTAATTTTTTCTTTGGGGTTTAATGGGTTTTAGGATTTTTACATTATTAGGAATTTTTAGATCCTTTTTACAATTTATATTATTTTTAGGGATTTTTTGGTATTTTGTGCTGTTTTAGTGTTTTTTGGGGTTTGGAGGGTTTTATAGTTATTTTGGATTTAGTTTTTTTTTTGTATTTAGGGTTTTAAAGGTTTATTATAAATTTTCAACAATTTTAGGGGTTTAAAATTTTTACAGAATTTAGTGATTTTTAGGGTTTTATGGGATTTTAGTGTTTTTTAATTTTGGGGGGTTTTCGGCTTTTAAGGTTTTTATTTTTTTAAAGGTTTTTTAGGTTTTTAGAAATTTTTAGGTTTTTCAATTGTTTTATTTATATTAAGGTTTTTATGGTTTTCTTAGTTTTTTTTGAGTTTTTTTTAGGTTTTTTACATTTTTAGGCATTTTTAGAGTTTTTTAGGGGTTTTAAGGTTTTTAGTGTTTTTTGGGGTTTTGGGGTTTTTAGGGTCTTTTGGGTTTTTAACAATTTTTAAATTTTTTATTTGTTTTAAGTGTTTTTAATTTTTTATGGTTTTCTTAGGGATTTTCAGGGTTTCATTCTTATTTATATTTTTACGGATTATAAGGAATTATTAGGATTTTTATGGTTTTTTAGGGATTTTAAGGGTGTTTAGGGATTTTATGGTTTTGGGGTTTTTAGGGGTTCTTTAGGTTTTTAGTCTTTTAAAGGTTTTAAGTGTTTTTAATGTTTTTTTATGTTTAAATAGTTTTTTGAGTATTTATTGTTTTCTTGGGGTTTTTGGGTTTTTGTAGTTTTTAGGGGTTCAGTATTTTTAGGGTTTCTAGGGATTTTTTGTGTTTTTAGGGGTTTTATCAATTTTTAGGGTTATTAGTTTTTTTACATTTTTTGGGATTTTAGGGAATTTTTTACAATTTAATGGGTTTTTGTGGTTTTAGGGGATTTATGGTTTTGGGGGCTTTTCTATTTTCATGGGGTTTTTTTTTGTGTTTTAGGGATTTTTTTAGTTTTTAGAGGTTTTAATGTTGTTTAGAATTTTTATCTTTTTCAGGGTTTAAAAGAGTTTTTAGAGTTTTTAGTGGTTTTTTGGGTTTTCAACATTTTTTAAGGGTTTTCATGTTTTTGGGGATTTCTTATTATTTTTAGGTGTTTTTAATGATTTTTAGGGCTCTTAGTGATTTTAGAATTTTATACGTTTTTAGGGGTTTTATGATTTTTTAAGTATTTATGGTTTTCTTATGGTTTTTCAAGGGTTTTGGGTTTTTAATCATTTAGGGGGGAATATTTTTAGGTTTTTATGGTTTTTAGGGTTTTTGTGATTTAGAGGGTTTTAGAGGTTTTATGTTGTCCAACGGGTTCTAGTTTTTTACATCTTTACAATTTTTATGGATTTTATGTGTTTTTAGATTTTTACGGATTTCTTAGGTATTTTTTGGGTTTTTATATTTTTTATATATTTATATATTTTTAGTGCTTCTGATGAATTTTTATGGTTTTTAGGTGTTGTACGGATTTTGAGGGTTTTTAAGGTTTTTAGGGTATTTAGGGTTTTATTGTTTTTTTGGTTTTATGTGTTTTTTTCTATTCATTAGGGTTTTTATGGTTTTAGGAGTTTTTTATGTTTTGGAGTTTAATAGATTTTTTTTAGGATTTAGTGTATTTTAGGGCTTTTTTTGTGATTTTAGGGTCATTTTAGGGTTTTTAGGGTATTTAGGTTTTTAGGGTTTTAAGGAATCTCAGGTTTTTAGGGTTTTTAGGGTTTTAAGTCTTTTTTAGTTTTTAGGGAGTTGAAGTTTTTTTAAATTTTGGATGACTTCTTATGGGGTTTCAGTGTTTCTAAAGGGTTTTATGTTTTTAGTGGTTTCATGGAATTTATAGGAATTTATGGTTTTGTATTTTTTTTTAGAGATTTTGAGGGTTTTTTCAGTCTTTAGGGGTTTTTAGGGTTTCTTGAATTTTTTATATTTTTAGAGGTTTTCGTGTTTTTAGGTTGTTAAAGTTTTCATAGGGTTTTTAGGGTTTCTGGGGGGTTTACGTTTGTAGGTATTTTTAGGTATTTTCCAAAATATTTATCTTTTTTAAGATTTTTAGGGATTTTTATGGTTTTTGGGGGTTTAGGGTTTATAATGTATATACGGTATTTATATTTTTTTTTGGTGTTTTTGGAGTTTTTTTGTATTTTTATGGTTTTTAAGAGTTTTTATTCTTTTTAGGGGTTTAACTAGTTTTCTGATTTTTAGTGGTATTTGAGTGTTTTTAAGGTTCTTTGGGTTTTTAAATATTGTTAGTGGTTTTTGGGTCTTTAGTGTTTTTTATGGACTATAGGGACTTTTTAGAGTTTTTACAGTTTTTATCATTTTTAAAAAATTTAGGGGTTTTATGTGTTTTAAGTTTTTAAAGGTTTTCATATGGTTCTTTAGGTTTTTAAGTTTTTTTTAACATTTTAGTTATTTGTAGATATTTTTATTATTTTTATAGTTTTTATGGTTTTTAGGGAGTTTGAGGGTTTTAGGGTTTTTGTTTTTAAGGGTTTTTAGTCTCTTTTAGGTTTTCTAGGTGTTTTAATTACTTTTTGGTTTTGATGTATTTCATAGTTTTTTTCAGGTATTATATGGTTTTTTAGTTTTTATGGATTTTAGGTCTTTTTTAATATTTTATGGGTTTTAGGGTTTTTAGGGTTTTTGAGGGGTTTTATGGTTTTCTAGGGTTTTTTAGAGTTTTTATGGTTTTATGGGGTTTTGAAGTTTTTTTAGTTTTGTTGGTATTATATTTTTTTATTGTTTTGTAACATTTTAAGAGGTTTAAAGGGTTTTTAAAGTTTTTAGTGGTTTTATTGATTTTTAGGTATTTTTATGGTTTTTGGTGGGGTTTAATGGTTTTTAAGGGTTTTTCCATTTTTAGGGATTTTAAGGGTTTTTTAGGTTTTTAATGTTTTTATGTGATTTATGGTTTTATGGTTTTCTAGGGGGTTTTCATCATTTTTATGTTTTTAGACATTTTTAGGATTTTTAAAGCTTTTTATGGTTTTTAGGGTTTTTAGGGATTTTGAGCTTTTTAGGGATTTTTAGTGGTGTTAGGGGGTTTTAGGTTTTTTTCTTTTTATGTATTTTTAGAGGGTTAAATGTGTTTTTAGGTTTTTATGGTTTTCATTGGGGTTTTTTATATTTTTAGTAATTTTTATTTTTTTAGATATGTTTACAAATTTTTTAGGATATTAATGGTTTCTTAGGGTTTTGGGTATTTTGATGGTTTTTAGGGTATTAAGGGATTTAATATTTTTGGGGTTTAGCGGTTTTTTTGAGTTTTTTTGTATTTTAAGGTTTTTGCGGTTTATTAAAAAAAATATAGTTGTTTAAATGGTTTTTAGAGTTTTTAGTGGGTTTTAGAGGTTTTAACGATATTTAGGGGATTTTACGGTTTTTAGGGTTTTTTTATGGATTTTAGGGTTTTGAGGGGTTTTAGTGTCTTTTAGGGTAGTTATCATTTTTCAAGTTTCTTAGGAGTTTTAAGTGTTTTCATGTTTTTATGGTTTTTAGGATTTCTTAGGTTTTTTTGATTTTTATAACATTTGTAAGAGTTTAAACAGTTTGTAGAATTTTGAAGGTGGCTTTAGGCTATTGTGGGTTTTATGGTTTTTATGTTATTTAGGGGATTTATATTTTTTAGTTTATAGAGGGATTAGGATTTCATAATTCACAGGGTTTATAAGTGTTTTTTGGTTTTTAATATTTTGTTAAGGGTTTTCAGGGTTTTTTGGATTTTTTACATTTTTATAGATTTTGGGTATTTTTTAGTATTTTTATCGATTTTCATGTTTTTTGGCATTTTAAGTGTATTTAGTGTTTTAGTGTTTTTAGGGGGTTTAATGTTTTTTTTTGTTTTTTATAGGTTTTACGTATTTCTAAAACTTTATGGGTTTATTAGTGTTTTTAGGGTTTTAGGGGTTTTAATGTATTTGGGTATTTATTGGTATTTTTGTGATTTTATAGTTTTTAGGGTTTTTATGGTTTTTGAGAGTTTTTAAAGGTTTTTAGTAATTTTGACTATTTTATGGGTTTTTAGGGTTTATGGTATCTTTGGGGTTTGAGGATTTTTTTTATTTTTTAGGGGTTTGATGTTTTTTGGAGTTTTTTAACATTTTTAGGGGTTTAGAGGGTATTTAGAATTTTTAGTAATTTTTAGGGTTTTTATGGGTTTTATGGGTTTTGATGGGTTTTATGGTTTTTAGGGTTTTTTAGGGTTTTAGGGTTTTTATTATTTTGGGGGTTTTTAGGTGTTTTAGGGTTTTATGGATTTCTTAGTATTTTATGGGTTTTGGGGGTTTTATGTTTTAAGATATTTTTTGGTATTTTTAAGATTGTTTTCTGTTTTAAGGATTTTCATGGTTTTTAGGGTATTTATGGTTTTTTGGGCTCTTAGAATTTTTTATGTTTTTAGGGGTTTTAATTTCTTTTAGGTTTTTATGGTTTTAAGGTTATCTTTTGGTTTTCCAGGGTTTTAGTGTTTTTACATTTTCGGTAATTCTGTTGATTTTTTAGCATTTTTGGGGATTTTAGGGTTTTTATTGTTTTTAGGGTTTTTAGAGTTTTTAGGGGTTTTATGTTTTTTTATATTTTTTGTATTTAAATGGTGTTTAGAGTTTTTTAGGGTTTTTAATGTTTTTTTGAGTTTTTTAAGTTTTAGTGGGTTAAATTGGTTTTGGAGTTTTTTGTAGGTTTTTAGGGTCATTATGGTTTTTTGAGTTTTTAATGTTTTTAGTTATGGTTTTGTAGGGTTTTTAAGCTTTTTAGGGGTTTTATAGTTTTAAGGTATTTTTTAGGGTTTTTAGGGTTTTAAGAATTTTTAGTGGTTTTAATTGTTTTTTTTTTAATATTTTCTTATGGTTTTTCATGAATTTTAATGTTTTTACATTTTTTAGAGGTTTTTAGGTATTTTTTAGGAATTTTAGGGTTTTATATAGTATTTTTAAGGATTTTGAGAGTTTTAGGATTTTTTTTTATCATTTTTAGGATTTTTAGGATTTTTATTTTGTTTAGGGATTTCAAATATTTTTTGGATATTAATGTTTTATTATGGGTTTTCAGGGTCTTTAGGGTTTTTATATTTTTAGGGATTTTAGGGTTTTGAGAATTTTGAGGGTTTTTACTGTTTTTAGGTTTTTTAGGATTTCTAATGTTTTTAATTAGTTTTAAGGGTTGTTTCATTTTTTGAGTTTTTTTGGTTATTTTATTTTTTAGGATTTTAATTTTTTAGGATTTTTTAACGTTTTTTGGGGTTTAAAGGGTTTTTAGGGGTTTAAAGGGTTTTTAGTGATTATAGTAGGTTTTAGGGGATTTATGTGTTTCTACTATTTTTTAAAAAAATAGAGGTATTTATGTTTTTAGGTTTTCTACGTTCAATTAGGGCGTACATGGTTTTTATGTTTTTTTATGTATTTAGCATTTTTTTAGTTTTCGTGGTTTTATGTGTTTTATATTTTTAATGTTATTATATGGTTTTTCAGGGTTTTTTGGTTTTCTATTATTTCATGGATCTTAATAATTTTTTATGAATTTTATTATTTTTATGATTTTTAGGGATTTTGAGGGTTTTGGGGTTTCTTAGGGATTTTAGTTTTTTTAGGGTATTTATCATTTTTTAGGTTTTTAGGGACATTAACTGTTTTTAGGTTTTTAAGCATTTATTCCGATTTTTTGGGTTTTTTGATTGATTTAGGTCCTTTTAGGATATTTTATGGGTTTTTAAGGATTTATGGTTTTTAGGATTTTTAGGGTTCTAAGTGTGTTTATGTTTTTTTTTTGGTTTTTTTTGTGTTTGAGAGTTCTTAAGGATTTTAATAGTTTTTTATAATTTTTATGGGTTTAAATGATTTTTGTAGTTTGTAGTTGTTTTTTACTATTTTTATGGTCTATGGGAGTTTTAACGTTATCAAGAGTTTTTTGGTTTTTAAGGTTTTTAGGGTTTTTTGTTTTTGTGTTTTTTGGTTTTTGGGGGGTTTAGGTGTTATTAGGTTTTTATGGTTTTCTAAATGGATTTTAGTATTTTTATGGTTTTGTACATATTTTTGATAATTTTATGTATTTTTAGGCTTTTTATGGGATTTTATGATTTTTTGGATTTTGAGAGTTTTTAGGTGTTTTTAGGGTTTTTAGGATTTTTAGGGTTTTTAGGGTTCTCATGTTTTTCAGGGGTTTAAATTTATGCTTTTAAGTTTTCTTAGGGGGATTCAATATTTTTAGGGGTTTTTACATCTTTAGAAAATTTTAGGTCCTTTTTATAATTTTCATGGTTTTCTAGGGTTTTTATTGTTTTTTAGGGTTTTCAGGGTTCTTTTGGATTTTTAAGGTCTTTATGGTTTATTAGGTTTTTAGTGTTTCTTTTTTTTATTATTATTATATTTTTTTATATTTTTTTAAATTTCTTATGGTTTTAAAGGGTTTTTATAATTTTTTTTGGGTTTTAGGGGTTTTATGTGGTTTTAGGGATTTTTATGGTTTTTATGGAATTTTATGGGTTTTTTGGTTTTTATGTTTTTTAGGGGTTTTATTATTTTTAGGTTTTTATGGTTTTATTAGGGTTTTTCTAGGTTTTTAACATTTTATAGGATTTTTAAGGTTTTAAATATTTTTATGGTTTACTTGAGTTTTAGGGTTTTTAGGGTATTAGTGTTTTTATTGGTTTTTAGGGCTTTTAGAGTTTTTATGTTTGTAGGGGATTCAAGTGTTTTTATATATTTAAGGTTTTCTTAGGGTTTTTTTGGTATTTAGGGGTTTTTTATGTTTTTATGTATTATTAGTTATTTTTGATGATTTTCATGGTTTTTGTTGTTTTTGAGCGTTTTTTGGGTTTTTTTTTGTTTTTTCGTATTTAGGATTTTTTTTAGTTTTTTAGGGGTTTGAAGGGTTTTTATAGTTTTTAATGATTTAGGGGTTTAAAGTGTTTTTAGAGTTTTTAGTAGGTTTTTAGGGTTTTCATAGGTTTCTATGATATTTAATATTTTTGGGGGTTTTAATTGTTTTTATAGTTTTTAGGGTTTTTAGGGGTTTTAAGGGTTTTTGACATTTATTGGTTTTTAGGGGTTTTAAGTGTTTTTATGGTTTTAAGATTTTTTTTGGGTTTTTCAACATTTTAGTGGTTTTTTCTATTTTAGGTATTTTTAGGGATTTCATGGATATTTCATGGGTTTTAGGTTTTTTTCAATTTCGAGGGATTTTAGAGTTTTTTATGGTTTTTATGGTTTTTTTTCTGATTGTATTTTGTTTTTAAGGGTTTTTGAGTTTTTTATGGTTATTACAGTTTTTTTGTTTTTTTTCAAGTTTTTAGTATTTTTTATGATTTTTATGGGTTTTAGGGGTTTTTATGGTTTTATGGGGTTTTACGGTTTTCAGTGTCCTTTAGGTTTTTAGCATTATTTATGTTTTTAGGTGTGTAAGGTCTTGAAAAATCATCAAAGGGAAGGAAAATACTCCCGCAAGTTGGGATAATCAAATAAATACATGTTGGATTTCAAATTTGAGAAGAAACTTGAAGGAATCAAAATTTTCAAAGGGTTTTAGGCTAACCACGTACCATCACCAAGAATGGTTTTCAGGGCCCATGAACCGTGAACCATTGGTACACGGAAGGACACGCGAGGAGCTAGCTCATGGGGTGATGGCCAGAAAACCATGGACATCATGAATTGTGTTGTTGATGGAATCAAAAGAAGAAATTCCATTCATATACCATCCCTCGAACAAAGCATTTCGTGAATGAAGTATGCTGGTAGGGTTCTGTGAACCACGAATCGCGAACAACAACCTCAACAAACCCCGCTTGAACGAGTCTTCCATAGTTTGAGATATATCTTCATGGGCTTCCGAAAATGGTGATGCATGCCCATCGATATGATTTCCTCAGTGCTCTATAAAAGGAGTGCAAGTGGAATTGGAAAGTGGGAAAGCGGAAGAGAGAATGAAGGAGAGCCTTGAGGCTGGAAGAGAGAATTCAGATACATAGATGATGCCGACTTCAGTTTCAAATAATCGACGAAGTAAAAATTGCGAACCAATTTTCCACAATTATAACCCACTGCGAACCAAAAAAATAAGAAACTTAATAATAATTGGTTTAATCACAAACCATAAATTCCTCGTAGATGAATTCCCCACGAACCATAGGCTTCAGGACCCTACTTCAATACAGCTCTTCATATAGCGTATTTCCATACAGATCGAACCCTGCACCATGTACTACATCAGTAAGTGGATGGAACTCAGACCAGTGTGGAAAACCACATCCAATACCATGTACCACTTTGTTATATGGTCTTCCTTACCCACATCCACATACCACTTCGGTACACGAACAACCCCTCTACCCGGTTAGCATTACGCTATGCGAGGCTACCCTCATCATGCCTGAGAAAAGAGTATGCGGAATGGGGTGTCTTCAGGTGTCCTTCCCTCGGATTCAATCATGCCCCTCCATTATCATCCAATCCTACATAGATCTTCCATGAACTAGTCTGTCGACATCCGCCCAAATCCTCCTCCAAAGCCACCAGACCTGTATGATCATATCATCTGGAAAACCGGTGATCCTTTTTGAATCAACATACCTAAGGTAGGAAGAGTCACGAAGGATGTCCCCACAACGGTTTAGACCCCCAGAATGTCTCTGTGTCTACATTCCCATTGTGACCCAAGGACCTACTTTGGGATTCCAACATGAGCCTCCCAATTCTCAGGTTTAGGGTTAACCATTGGCCTTTCCCTTCAATGATTACCAGTGATGAGCAAAAAGGTCACTCTTTCCTTCCCCTTTCACCAGGGATGATGCTCCTCTCCTTTCCGAGAACCCATAAAAGGGAACTACTCATGAGGTAAGACCCCTGCCTTTTGTGAGAAGTGTCATTATTCACCCTCTTCACCTTATCCTGGGACGTGTCCAGATATCTCACCCAGATATGACTTTTCTACATATCAACACTGGTGAGGGTTTCATGCTTAAAAATTTCCTTTCCCTATCCTTTTGGGCTTGTAGCCACGACCTCTTATGCTGTCACTGTCTTCATTTTCCCTTAGTAGAGAAGAGAAACTGTTCCTTTGTTGAACCTTTCACATCATCTTGTTTCTCACACTGAGCATGAATCACATGGGATTAGGGGTTTGTGACGATACAACATTCACCCACTCAAAATGAACCATGAGAAATATGATTCCCACCATAATTGGGATATGTCAGATGCCTACTTAAGGCCCAAGGTCAAAGTGGTACCAATTTTCAATATGTTCACTGCAACAATGTCCCCACCAAAGGGGTGTCCTCTTTTGGAGTAAGTCCTAATTTGATTCTCTCAAATGGGAAACTCCCAAGTGTAATCCCTAATCAAGTCACCAATCATAATGAACTATGATAACTTAGATTACTACTCAAACTGAGATACGTAGGACGACTGTCCATGGCCTGAGCTCAAGTTAAGTTATCCTCAGAAGTAATTCCCAATAAAATACTCCCCAAATTTGAAAGGGCTTTCTCCGAGATGTAAGTCTCGATAATGGAACCACATAGACTTCGATTCCACATTTGACTGAGATAAATAGAAAGCCTCCCTGAGGTCCAAATCTGACCCTCAAATAAATCCTAATGTTCTCTGGGATATATCCCCTGTAGGGTCATGTTCACCCAGAGGTGCATATCTTTTGTGGGACCCTCGGGCCTCTTCAGCATAATTCCCCCACCAACTCTTCATCAAACATCTTTCACCTAGATTCACTCACCGTATGATGTTAAAATACATGGATGGGTCCCTGTCAGACGACCTTAAAATGTGATGTGTCCATTAAAGTCACATAAAACTACGTGGGATCTGATTCCACTCATGAGGATATATAGAAATCCCATCTTACGGGTCCTACCCCAACATCAAACCACCTTCCATCCCTCCTGGATGATGATAAACATCAAAGTGACTCATTTCATGGATTCAGTCAGAATTGTCTCTATAGAATCAAATCCATGTATATTCATGATGATACTACCACACAGGGGTAACTTGTGGATACACTCTTTAGGAGTGAACAAAGGATTCAAGAATATATGAACATGGATTAAATCTATAAGAGAGTTCTGGAGTATGCAATAATCCCCCCCCCCCACCAAAAGGGTGTGACGAGCCCGAACTCACATCCTCTCAACCACTAGAGTCCTTAAGTTTTGTTGGCTAAATCATCATCCAACAAGTGCCAACCTTTGGATAGAAGGTCCATGAATCATGGATACTAGGTTCATAGGGTGTTCCTTTCTCCATGAATAAACCTATTAGAGACTATATAAAGAAATTATATCCTAGGTGGACTGATTTAACAATTACTTAACCCCCTACAATCGGTCGTTGTGACCATTCGACTATGTAACTTCTTTCATAATACCAAAAGGGGTAGACTACCCAGTCCTCATGGGGTCAATCCAACTCAACATAAAGTATAATGATGAAGATCAATCCGAAATAAAAACAGTGGTGTAAAATTATATATAATAATGGACAAATTCTTGTCACCTGTCAGACCATTTTTTCCATAAACACTCACCAGAGGTCAAAACAAAAATGGTGAACCTGATGTGAATCCTCAACCAAGGTGCCAGTTTTACCCTACTCAAGACCCTTCACTTCATAAAAAGGAAGGGGGATAATCCGAATCAACAAATATTCATATGATCAAGAGATGGTACATTGATGGGGTTTTATTATCTATGTATTTCATATATATTTAACCAGTTTCCAGAGAAAACATGGATCCAAATGGCATCCCGACAACCAATGTAGACACGCACCTCAGTGATCCCATAGGAGGTCTGGGCCCCGATGAATATTAGGACCCCCTCACCTACCCAATGTCTTAATAACTGGGTATACAACATATTTATTAGATAATACCACCAAAATGGTACTCTCCCCACCACAATGGTCTTATGACAAGACCTCCAATTTGAAAAAGCTCAGCAGCCAACTCCTTACCCATGGCCGACAACCCAGCACAAGGAAGCCCTACTGTACATCTTGAACTATTTTGGGATCCTTTCCTAGAGAGCGATAATAAGTTCCTCACTTATCTCATGGAGGCAGATGAAGTCTATGCTGATGACTTCATCCCAACTGTATAGGGTTCTAAATCATGGGACCATGCTAGAGAACATCGCCGCCAATGTTGGGTGACCATGTATCCTCGCTTTGGATAGGATCTCATGCTGAGGGAACCTTATAAAGTCTAAAGGACATGGGCCCATCAAGAAAAACTATGAGGTCGGAAAACATACCATTAGTAACAATCCATCAACCTGATTCTTGAGGAAGAAATCTTCTGTACAAATGTGACGGCATTAAACGGGCATACATACAAATCTTACCCCTCAACTCAAGACCACCACAGAAATAGGGTGGGACAATATGAGCATGTTCACATTCCTTCCTATGAACGTCATCCCTCCATGCAGATAGAGCAGTGAATTACATGCATATGAAAATATATGTTGTTGTGCAATAAGCTCATCATCTAAATAAAATGGAAACCAGCTACAAGAAGTCACAAATACCTGCTATTGATAAGAAATCCCACCATCCAAATAAAGAATAAAACGAATAATAGAAGAGTCAAATTCTTATAGATGCATACAAATCCCGTGAGACAAATACAGTGGAAACGAGTAGATGAAATTACTACTCATAAATATGAAGCCCACCAATCAAATATGGTGGAAACTGAAGAAAAAAACCGACGGAAGAATCATTCCTCTATCCCAACACAAGAGAACTGTCAGTATCCACTAACAACCTATGGAGGACTAGAGCATGCACAAACCCCTACTCCTATACTAGAATGGGCCTTCATACCCATTATATCCAAAGATGTATCTCAACACATCTTTTCCATGATGGAAGTTCAAATGTCGATCGAGACTATATACTACGGACATGTCAATGCATCATTTCATCAGAGAAAAAATCAAGGAGTCAAGCCCACTACCCGATATCCTCAGTCGGGGTGATTCATCCACAAAATCAAGTAATCACCTCACATTAGATCGGTATCCCTGCTCCAGTCCAGATGGGTCAATGGCAATATCCCTCTATACAAGGACAACCATATTGGGAAAAAATACTTGTTCCAATTTGGGGATGTCAATCCAATGTGGTGTCCACTCTAGGGCACGTATATATCCATGCTAAAATTTAACACCCATCGGTGTATCCCTACATCATCATGGGAACCAATAAAAAAGGGACCCATATATGAAGGTCATGACCAACAAAAGACGGCCCCAGTTACCCACAATAGAGCACCCAAAAAATGAAATGCACTATAGGCAACTAGAAACTGAAGAGCATATACATGATTATGCTCTGTTGGGAGCTAGAGTTCATGATGCCCTCAAGAATATATAAATAGAGTCTCAAGATCATGTAAGTACATTACCAAATTAGGGAAGGAGAAATAGAATTTGTGAAGGCCCTCCTTGCAAGGTTTCTATGAGCATCTCTAAAGGCCCTCCACAGAGCACCCACTAGGGCTTACCCTATGGGCCAGGAATGATTGATCATGAGAGCTTATATCCTGATCCGTTCTAGGGTATCCCTCTCCTTGACCAGATGATCTGATAGCAAGAAGGCCCTCCCCTTTCCAGCATCCACCCTAATGGTCCTACCTAGAGTATATGTTGTAGATATGCTTCTCCTTGTAGTCGAACACCAATTTATGATGGTAGTCCTTGATATACTAACAGTCATTGAGAAAACCCTCCCTATAATGGTATTCACTGTAAAGGCCCTCCCCGTAGTGATATCAAGAAACAAGATGGTCCTCCCCTCATTATAGTACATCATGAAGGCCCTCCCCCTAATTTACACTAATGAAATTCTCCCTACATCCAGATATCATGTTTTGATAGTATTCATCTGTATCATAATAGTCATTGAGAAGGAACTCCCCCCAATGACATCATGCAGCAAGAAGTTCTTCCCCTCATTGACGCCTGCACTAGAGATCCTCCCCAAGGCATAAACTGGAGGGAAATTCCCCACATTCGGGAAAAAGTTGAAATAGTAGCCCTCGTCATTGTAGAACCAACTATGAAGGTCCTACCTGATGTCAAAACTTGCACCAGGAAGATGTTCCTCCCCCTGCCGAATCAAATGTGAAAAAGCCCTCTTATGTTAAGGCACTCAGAAAGATAGTGTCAGAAATGTCATAATCTCTGTATGTGAAGAGTGATATCCTTTATCAACAAGAAGACGACCCAGGGCCATGCTCATCTTCTAATACTCCCTTATGATTCTCACATATCAATGATGCTCCCACCAACCCTACTACTTGAAAAAAAATCATTAAAAACATTCAAGATAGGAATATCAAGTATAGGAGTCAGTAGAAGAACAACAACATGATATGTTTCATGTGAGAAAACATCTAGATAGGGATAATATACCAGTAATGTATTTTCCCACAACCCCTTATCACTTCGATATACCAAGGGAATTGTTATTAGAATGTTCACATAACATTCTCATAAAAATATGGACAACACTCCACTAGCTAAAGGAAAAATTACTAATCTATGAAGGGTATACATACCATGTCAACATATTAGGAGAGATTCACTATCTAATCAAACTAGAGCCCCCCCCCATATGCATGGTGTCCATAATAAGAAAGGTGAAAGAAGGACCTTTAATTGGCTTGCCTCCACACACTGCACAATTTTCATTGCCTCATCATTGATGCCCCATCTGAAGTTCACATATGGGGATGGGGAGAACATGGATCTCTACACTTCATCCCACATCCCATCTACCAGACCTCATCGGAAATGACATCTTGTAATTTCATTACCCAAAGTAAGTAATCAAATTAAATCCCTACTCATTAAAGGTGGAACACTCAACAAGTGTCGGTCTTGAGTAAGTCTCAAAAGCATTAGGCCCAACGAGAGAAAGCCGTCTAGATACTCTAGAGCCAGGAAACTGAGAACATCTAATAGGATTCTCACCCTAGTTAAGCCAACCAATGACCAATTTTCATGTCCTAAAAAGAAAATATATCCCATGAAAAATCTAGTTCCATACTTGGATCATACCCATGTGGCAGTGCAAGAAATCAAGAAGTAGGCAATAGCAGTAGCTACTACTGCAATACAAGAGGAACCCTAGCCCATAGGGCTGGAAATTTTTTTAACTCAAAATCCCCCCATAAGACCAATGAATCTAGGCTATATCATATCAATGGAATAATGATAGAAACCCCATCCTATAGGTCTAGAGGCATTTTTACCACAAATTCCTACACAACGGATGTCTATCTTCTCTCGTATCGAAAGATCGATGAGCAGAGAGGTCACCCGTTCAGTCCCATCTAATGGTTCATACCCCTCGTGATGAAGAAATTTTGTAAGGTCAGATGAGGGTCTCCCATTTTTTCACCCTTCACTAATAAATCTAAAGAATACCATCGAATAAGAGGAGAAATTTCAACAAAGGATGCAAAAATCTCTCCTACCATTCAACATCAGGTACACCATCCCTAATACAATATGAATCAATGAAAGTGGTGGACATAAGTCCCACAAAGATCATAATAAATTATACAAATAAAAATAAGGCAATAGAAGATGTTTCCCTTCCAAAGGTGTTCCACACTGATCCTGATGGTGTGCATACCTAGAACCAAAGAGTTTCATTAAATTTGGATGCACTATTAATAAAACCATTAATACCTACCTCCCGAATTCCAAAATAGGAGAAGAATGAATCCAAAGTTGTCTATGATCCACCACCTCATCCTACTGAGAATGTGTCCCTCACACTAAAGTAATTATTCGCCAAGTAGGAAGAATAAATTATAGAGCATAGGAGAATCATTTCTAATCTATGATGAGGAAGCTATCTTATTATTGTGTTCCACATTCAGAATGTCAACAGGTGTTCTTATAAGAGGTTCCTCTGCCACAGGCACTCATTCAAATAAATGAAACCAGGCTCAGACACACATTAAATCTAGCACTGGGACCATTAGTCTAATTGAATATAGACCTAAAAGGATATCAAGACTTCCCTCCACTTGGGAAGTAGTCGGAATATATTTAGGTGAACCAATAAAGGATACCCCCAGCTGGGTATCCACCCCAAATTCCAGTAGTGCGGAAACGTCTTGTTTTTCCTCTTTTTCACCCACCCAACCTCAAGTTGGGAAGGATATGCATCAAGGTCTCTTGATAACCATTGATCTATTAACAACTCGACTGGAAGCCATAGAAGGATGGAATGCTCTGATACAACCAGAACACAAACCTTACCCTGATTGGGAGAGTAATGTTCCACCACCTCTAAAGTTCAGGAACCCCGTATTCCCAGTGTTCAATGGTTCATGAGACCCAAAACAACATATAATTCACTATAAATCATAATGTGACCTTATGATGGGTACCCCAGAGCAAAACGAAGCAATGAAACTCAAGTTCTTCATATGAACTCTATAGGGTTCACCCTTCATGTGTTTTACTAGTTTTCTAGCTAACTCAATCACAGGTTGGCAGTACCTCCAATGACAGTTTATCTTCTAGTTCCATTCGACATTACCTAAGACAACATTTAGTAATATCATGAATGGTAAGAAGTGGGAGAATGAAAAATTTTCAGACTTTATCACCAGATGGAATGGCCTGATTTACTCCATGAACTTTCCACTCCACTAGGATTAAATGCTCACTCTGTGCATCGATAATCTCTAATATGAATTGTGGATGCCAATCATCATAGTGAAGTACACAAGTGGGTTATGATATTTCTCCTCCATTTCCCAAAGGATAGAATACTTCTAAAAATGGACCAGTCTCATGTCCCAAGTGGCCCCATAGGCCCTAGGAAAAAGAATGGGAAAATCTAAAATGACTTCTTTCACGCTTAAGACACCCCCGACACCAGATCTAGTTGAGAGGCCTCTACCAAACCATACAGGACCCTCTTTATGACAACATCCACCCCCCAACTCAGCAAGATGAGGGAAGGGGTTCCACAATAAATCAGTTTGATGAATTAAGAAATAAATTCTACTCATTCCAAGATGACCATGTTCATGTATACTTCGTAGCCACCATGAATTGAAACTTTCTCCGGCTACTAGAGCCAAAACATGTCAATGAAGTGGGTCTTGATGATCACCCAAATCATTTTCCCTAGCACTAAATACAGGGACACACCATCCAGGAGCGCTTCATCATCAAGGATATCCTACAAAATATGGTGGATCCTGTACAATTAAAGTTAGGTCTGTGACCAAAAAATGTGGCATATGTCTCCACCTTAGACCTAAGTGAGGAATGGGAGTGGAAAACAGTCACCAGCAAAAAGGAATTTTTTTTGAAAGTTGGATGAATTGGAAAATATTCAACCAAGATCATGGAATCATCCAGGAATAGTTGATGTAACCAACCGTGCCCCCCATAGCTCCTGATGCCACACAACCATCATCCTCAGTCCCACAATCATCTGAGGGATGAAAAGGAAGAAAGCAGGATCAAGAAGACGAGCCTACACCAAAGCTGAAACAGATCATGACACTTTCAGACTTCATGCCAGCAAACTTGAAAGAATGGGCACCACCTGCCAAATGTTATAAATGGCACCACCCTTTCAAATAGCACCATCAGAAGAAGATAGGTAGTCATAATTATTGTCAAATCAAGAACTGATATTTAGATACATTGATTACATTCACATGATGTACCCCTTATTTGATGGAGACTATCGCTATGAACCTGAATTCCATGAGTCCAACCAGATAGCTGGACGAAGAGACTACAAATACTTAGAGTTTCTAGGAAGCTATGGTTATGATATGTGTAAAATTCTCGGGTACACATTAACTCAAACCGTTAATATTATGGACACTCATAGAAAGACCCTCTAGTAGACACAATAATAACCAGAGAGTTTCTTTTCCCCTACCAGAAGAAATCCAAGCCCAATCATCTTGGAGTATCCTTCAGAGAAAGAGCATATGTCTAATCACCCAAAGCACACAGGCAGACCCATTCAGCCTAACGTAGAATGTATAGTAGCAACATCAACTCCTATAATAGAGGATAGAACATCTTAATCAAAATATCAATCCCCTAAAGTATCCATGAAAGAGAATCCACAAGCCAAGAATTTCCATACATTAAATTAGAAATATGATATTATGAATCATCTAGCCTCAGTACCAGCAAAACTATTGATCCTGGATGCCTTGAATCTATCAACAAACCATAGAGAGGTGCTCATCGAATATTTACTAAGTCCCCAGGAATTCGAGGCCGAAGTAGCACTTTCTGAAGTCTATCAGATAGAGACCAATCCTGCAGAATTCCATACTATCATCTCCATTATAGATCAGGAGGAAGACACCATCATCCAGGGACTAATAAAACCCTTATATGTGTCTGGAAAGATAAATGGAATTTATGTATGAAAAATATTCAACGATAATGGCTCCGAAGTTAACCTCCTCCTACTGTGAACACTTCTTCGGTTGGTATATGATGAGGACTGTCTAACACCCTACACTAATAATATATTGGGATATGAAAAAATTGAGCAGAATTCATTGGGATGAATCAACATTGAAACATGTCTAGGTGACCTTGTGTCTAATTCTGAGTTTCTAGTGGTGTAGAAAAATACAGCCTTTAGCATCCTTTTGGGGAGTCCATGGCTACATCAACATGATACAATTCCCTCATAATACTATCAGTGTGTCAAATATTGAACTAATGGAAAAAACGGGACATTTCACACCAATAAATCTCCATTCAAACCCTGCAAGTCACATTACATCAATATAAGGTTCTATGAACTGAAAGAGAAGCAGTCATTAGTTGACGACGTTGGTTGTATCACCACACCTAATGGATTGGAAATGGATCCCACTGATTCCCTCATATATGTTGGGGAAGAGTATGTATTACCCATCAATCAGGTTTAGTGTATAAGTTTAAACTCAGATACAGACTCATCTATCTATGTGATCTCTATTATGGAAACCAATTCCAAGGATTCTAAAAAGCATGCTAACCCCCATGATGACAGTGAGAGATCAAACAAAAATGCTCCCAGCTCATCCTTAGGGCTCCAGACAGTTATTTTCTTCCTCATTAAGGTATAAGGTGATGTTCAATCACTATAATAATGCGAGGAAACCCTCCACCCCCATTCCATCCTCTTCAAAAATTTCCATGTAGTCAGCTGGGAAAAAATGAGTTGTTTCAGTTTCCAATATCATAGTTGTGATTCCTCTCCCAACACTAGAGAGTTCATCTCGAGAATCATCTCCACATAAAAAGATGATGAATATGATGAAGAGGACCCTGAATAGGATGATGATAAAGAAAAAGAATATCTAAAATGTTCCCCTCCCACATTCGAAGAAGGATTCACCACCACAATCGATGAACTTAGGGAGATAATATTCAGCACCAAAGATGACCCTCAACCCACTCTGGTTAGTATGGATATTCCTTTCGAGTAGAAGGAACCATATACCTCCTTCCTAACAAAGAATTGAGCTGTTTTTCCCTGTAACTACACAGAAATGATAGGCCTCAATCCTAAGGTCACCACTCATCAACTGGGTCTGCTAAAAGACCATCAGGGTTACAAGAAGGTTTCCAGAAGGGCCCACATTACACATGCTACCAAAATAGAGGCTGAAGTTGACAAGATAATCAAAGATAACATCATTTGGGAAGTCCAATATATGATCTGGTTATAAATCATAGTCCCTGATAAAAAAATAAAGGACATATCAGTGTTTACATTGACTTCAGGGACCTCAATCATCACTTCCCGAAAGATTCTTTCCATGTCCCAATCACATAATTTCTGATCGATGCGACGGCCAAATATGATGCCCTCTAATTCGTGGATGACTACTCTAGATACAACCATATCCAAAAGGACCATGATGATAAAGAATACACTGCTTTTAGGTCTCCTCAAGGAGTATTCTACTATAAGGTGATGCCCTTATGTATGAAAAATGTCGGTGCCACATATTAGAACTCCAGGAATATAATTTTGAAACCCTTCCTGGGAAAACTCATTGAGTGATACGTCGATGACCTAGTGGTTAAATCACAATAGCACTGAAACCACCTGATGGATATTGAAGCTTTCTTTAATAAATTGTGACAGCACAGTCTAAATATGAATCCCCTGAAGTGTGATTTCAGTGTTAACTCTGGTAAATTATTCGGTTTCTCCATACTCTATCGTGACATGAACGTCAATCATAAGAAGAAAAAATCCATCCTTGGCATTTCACCACCTCACAACATCACTGATTTGAGGGGTATCTAGGGTCACCTGGTCTACATTCAGTACATTATAGCAATACTTACAGGTTAGTGTTTTCCTTTCACCAGGTTGGTGAATAAAGGGGTCGTATTCCTGTTGGATAATGATTGTCAAGATGAATTCAACCATCTTAAAAGGTACCTCATAATCCCACTACTGCTGATTCCACCAATTGAAGGAATACCACTCATTTTGTACGTGACCTCCTTGGAATGGTCACTATGCACTTTCCTCACAGAGAATAATGATGTCAGTTGCGACAATAGTCTATATTACCTTATCCGGACAATGATCAATGTTGAGACTCCATACTCAAGTATAAAAAAGAATTTTATAGCCCTAATCTTCGCAGTTCATAAAATCAGGCACTATATATAGCACCACGAGGTACATCTGGTCTCCCACTAAAACCCGCTCAAGTATATCCTCTGTGATCTTATACTAACTGGATGCCTATCATGGTGGGTATTCATCCCACAACAGTTTGAAATATAGTGCATGCCCTAGAAATCCATCAAAGGATAGATGTTAACTGATTTTTTGGCAGAGCACCACTCGACATAAATGACCCCATTGGATATTGAAATTTCTGATAAAGAATTATTCTCTATCCAAGAAGGCCCTCATGAATGGAAAATGTATATTTACGGTGCCTCCAGAAGCCTAATAGGGGAAGGGATGGAAGAACCCATGATCAAAAATGTAGGTCTAGGAGTTATACTCATATCTCCAGAAAAAGGACATCTTTCCTAACTCTTTCTTTATTTTAGAGGGGTGCACAAATAATAAATCAGAATACCAGGCCCTCATTGTAGGCTTGGAGCTGGAACATCATGCACAATCCGAACGCCTGAAGATAAAATGTGATTTAGATCTGGTCATCAAGCAAGTCAATGGTGACTATGAATTTAAGAAAGAATTATTGGTTCCTTTGATGAACCATGTCTGAGATATGATATCAGAATTCTTATTAGATCCAACACTGACTTATGTCCCCCGGTCATAAAATTATCATGACGATGCATTGGAAAATGTACCCACAAAACTAGATGATCCAAACTGGGATGAAACAATCATCATCATATCCCACCATCAGATGGTCTTTTTGTTCATTCAGGACAATGTGGAAGAAATAGACATGATTATCACTATTACCGAGCCTTATGGTCACACAACCAACTGGATGAATTCCATTTAAAGTTATATCTTAAGGGGGAACTCCCAGGAGATAGGTCCAGAAGTGAACATATTCGGAGGCATGCAATCAATTTTGTTTTGTATGATGGCGGAAACAAGAAAACGTTCTCTACAAGTTAGGCCTTGATGGAGTCTTTCTCAAGTGGATCAATGGAGAGTAGACTGATGCTATCATGAAATAAGTGCGTGTTGGAATTTGTGGATCACACCATTCACCAACCATGATCTCCCATAAAATTTGAAGGCTTGGATATTATTGGTCCACTATGATATAGGATTGTGCCATATTTTCCAAGATGTTCCATCCCTACCAATTTCATTCCAATTTCATTCCCCAACCCCCAGAACTATGTCACATAGCTAAGTACTCCTGTCCATTTTCCATATGGGGGATGGATGTCATGGGACCATATCCCCTCGCCACAACCATACAATTTATGTTCATTCTCATAGCAACCAATTTCTTCTCCAAATGGGCTAAAGTCTTACCCATTAAAGATGTCGACGAAAGAAGCATTGTAAGCTTTGTGAAATCCAACATCATCACCATATTTGGTGTCCCATTTACAATACTGACAGACAACAGAATCAAATTATGCTCTACTGAGTTGGACAAGTTATACCAGGAGTATGGAGTAAAAGGCAACCATTCATCCTGCTACCATGTAATGGCCAACGGAAAGATAGAGGCTTTCAACAAGACATTTTCCAACATACTCAAAATAATGGTATAAAAGGACAAGAAATCATGGCCGAACAAGCCCCCATGCTTTAAGGGATTACCGAACCATGACCCACACAACCACCCAAGTAACCCCATACTCACTAGTATACAAGAAAGAGGTGTTTTTCCATCGAAGTTCAAGTTTCATCCCTCTGCATTTCCATTTGTGACCAACTATCTGTGGATGAGAAATCCTAGAAATGGTTTGATGAGTTAGAGAGACTAGATGAGAAAATGATGCACACTATTCACCATTTGGAAATCTACCAAAATGGAATTGCATTAGACTTCAACAAAAAGGTTTGACTTATGTCTTTTCTCAAAGGAGAGATAGTGTTTGTCCTCAGAACCCTAATGATACTTGGGAAGAAACCCCCAAATCTTGAACCATAATGGGAGGGAACATATTTCATACATAAGTTCTACTCTAATGGAGAATATCCCTTGACATAAATATATAGACAACTCATCACATCTCCCACCAATACAAGGTTTCTGAAGAAATACTCCACATAATAGTGACACATACATATTATCTGAAAGACGTTAAACTGAATAGTGACAAATTCATCCTAATAATGTGATGAGAAACTACATGATAAATTCATACTTACCAAAATATTTAAAACCTCATGGTAGGTATTGTGTTCTAGCTAAAAATATGTCACGTATAAATCAAATTCATGTGGGAAAAATATAGAAATACCCTCCCCATTTATGTCCATAGGTCAAACCAATATAAGAAAGAAATTATAGAACTATATATGGATTTATTCCAATTCATCAGTGGGACATGTGGTGATGCCTCAACCATCACATGAAATATAATTCCCCTCTTATTTCCTCTATAACCCCATACTATTGGGGAAATCCTTTTCACTCCTTGTTTCTCACATCGATTATAACTCACATGAGATTAAGATCAGTGTTAAGTGGTAACTTGTGTAAAAAAATAGAGGAATATGATAGACCCAACATACATGGAGGATGAAACTAAAATTCCCCTACTCCTACACCTGAGTCAGATCAGAATAGGGATAATATTCTATGCAGAACTATGAATGCCTTGATTCCTACCCTTGCAAGTGTATATAGTGATGAATGAATTTAACATCTTATCCCAACCTCCAATTAAAGAAAAATGTATTCTCTTTTCTCTATACATAGACCATACCTTTATATGTAACTTTTAGAACTACGTATTTCTTGATTCCTACCCATGTATGATACATAGTGACACTATTATCATCTATCCTGGCTAGACCAAGAACACCAAATATAAATTCCCACATCCCTATGTAAGGAATTGACCTATACATGGAGGGAATCCATTCAAAACTATGTATGGATTGATGCCAAGCTTTGTGGGATATGTAGGGATTCTCGAATCCCAGTTTTTGGGCCCAACCACAATATAGTATTAATTCATGTCAATTTACCTTCATCATTATCATATAACAATAAGTTGCATGACATCATCTAGAACTACATATAAATTTATTCCTATCTCCTTGGGATATGTAGTGATGCCCAAATCTCATATCCCAATTCCTCCATCATTTAAAATGCCTTCCCCCTCCCCATGCTTGAACCAAACCTTTAGAGGGAGGATGTGTCCAAAAATATGTGTGGCTCGATTCCTTCCATTGTAGGATACATAGTGAAACCTTGACCCCAAATCATGGTCCAGCCAACAGGAAACAAAAATTCCAATATTCCCTATATATGTGCCAGACATATGTAGAGAATTAATTTTTAGAACTACATATGGCTTAATTCCTGCCCTTGAAGGAATCATAGTGAGGCCTGAATCCTCCATCATGGTCTAGCCACCATTTAAAACAAAAAATACACATTCCACTATGTATATGATATAATTGCACATGGGAATCTAGGAAAGGTCCTAACCAAAAGACATTAAACTGCATGGTTCCTCAAGAATCATGTGTGGCCCGATTCTTGGTGTTATAAGATGTCGAACATGCCCCCAATTTCCTACACACAAAAAATGAAAAGAGATGATAGAAACTCCAAGACTAAATTATGACTCCCAGAAAAAGTCAAAAGATAATGCTTCCCCTAAATATGAGTTAGATCTATGTAAAATCTTCCATAGTTCATGTATAATAATGGTCTGGATATTTCTCACATTCCTAGACACATATTTCTAGCTTGTCAAACTCCATTCTCTGGGAAATATTAGGTCCCCATAAACATTCATGGCCATTATAAGTGGAAGTCCAGTGTCCCACAGACACCTTTTTTTACTATGCACATCATTCCCTGGTGTCTCTACATGTGTTTCCTACAAAAAAGTCATTAATCCTAGAAAAATTTGTCCTTATGATAGGATTTCTCTATTTCCATACACCCAATGGCTTCCAATCCCCATGTCATTCCTCCGGATCCAAGGTCCCCCCCTATGACTATGGTTTACACCTTTTACCATCACTTATGTCTAACGAATACCAAAATATCCCGACCATGATTAACTCAAAGGTATTTATGGTCCTTTTGACAATTTGTCTCCGTAACACGATGGTAAAATATGATTCCAACATCTTTACAACATGATGCTAAACTGCAGGGATAGATATTTCCTTGTTGTATGACATTAAACTAAAATACACAATTGTAATTCTTATATTATTATCTTGGATCGACCTCTTAAAAAATGCCTTTCCTTCCTAGGTATGGGTTAGACCTCCACAAGGAATGTTCATAGGTAATTTTTCATGACTCGGTTTCACCTCGATAAATCTGTGGTAGACTCGAATCCTATGATCCTGACTCAGCCAAAGAAAGTCTTAAAATATCCCCCTCTCTACGCACGAATTGAATCAAAGAATAGAATCCCCATAAAAGTTCAATTTACAAGGCTAAAAAAGGTTAATCATATTTCCCTTATTTCATGTCAGGATTACATTACATACACCCCAAATTACAATAAATTGTGTGGAATTATTCCTTGATCCACAACATTAAACTATAATGTGTTGGTCTAAGCATAAAAAGCTCTCTGGTTACTCTATTCTTATATGGTGACCTCAAATCCTTATCATCCCTTGTTTCTCACATTGAGCATAGATCACATGAGCTTAAGGACCTCAGAAGGAGATCCAACATGGAATAATGGAAAATAAGTCCAGGATTTTGGTCCTAGTAGCATGACCTTAAAAGGAATGTTATGGTTCCCATCCCCATAAGGAACCCGAGGACTTAGTCGTACGAAGTTAAACTGCTGGATAGTCCAAAGATGGAACATAAGCCTCACCCTACATATGATCTAGATCTAGGTAGGGGATTACATGATCCCATGGGTGAATCACAACTCGGACATTTCTAATGTATCTGGATACACTCTTGACACACATAAAACTCCATGATTTGAGTAATCTTGGATCCCCATAACCCTCCACGACCATCGGAGATGGAAGTCTAGTTTTCTGCGAACACCTTGGTTTGATTATACACATCATGCCCTAGTGGCTCTGTAAATATTTCTAACAAAAAGACCATCAATAAAAGGAAAATATTTCCTCAAGAGACTCCTCTCTTAACTTGGTACGGCTAACGACTCACCCGCCCCGTGACATCCCCCCAAATTCAAGTACCCTAAAATTCATGGTCTAAATTCTATTTCATACGAACATCCTGGATATATCAGAACATCCAGGCCCAATTCACCTCTATTATCTCAAGGATTATACAAAATAATGATTCCCCATCCTTATGCATGAGTTTTCTCCACATATATAAAAATAAAATTCCCCTACGTATTTCTAATTTTCCTAGAAAATTTCAGCTAAAGAAATGTCCCCTTTAATATTTAGGCACACCCCCATTCACAAGTCATACTTTTTGACCAGACTGGTCCCAATCCCCATAATCCTTCATCACCATCAGAGATGGAAGGCCAGTACCCTACATACACTATTTTTTTTGACTTTGTACATCTTGCCTCGATAGCTCGACATATGTTTCCTAAAAAACAGCCATCAACCAAAGGGAAAATTTTCCTCATGAGAGTCCTTTAGTATTTCTATATTCCCATATGACATTTATGTCACATCTCACTTCCAAGATTCGGAAGCCCCCTAGATCATGGTTTATGTATTTCCTCTTTCCAATTCCTTGAGCGGAAAAGAATTTATAATTGAACTGATGAATTATTTACTCACAATTGGTTAGAGAAAAATGATCCCGCAAAATAAGTTTCAAGTGTCCTGGTTTTATGAAGTTAAATTATACCATTCACCAATCCTCCTTTACACAAGATAAATTCATGTTGGAGAAGTTTCCCACTCAAATCCGATACAAATTTCCCTAATACTTTTAGACATCCTCTCCCAGATAGGACACCCACTATGTTCCCCAACCTCAAAACAAATTCAAAGTGTTATAAATCTCCCAGGCCAGCAAAAATTGATGGACAATGTCCTATGGAAACCTTTGTTTAACTATGCACATTATGCCTCAGTGGATCTGTATATGTCGCCTACAAAATAGATATCAAAAAAAGGAAAATTTATTCCTTAGAAGAGTCCATTAATATTTTTTAATGCCTAAAATGGATCCCATGTCCCATATACATCCAGTAATCACAAATTTATGGTTAAGAAAAATCCCTCCTTCATGTACAAGAGTTATTTGGACATTTTCGGCTGATGAATCCCAAATTAGGGCCCCTAGCCCATCAATTTTGTACAAAGATGTTAAACCTAAAAAATTAGTAACATGTCTGATTTGAAACACTATAAATTACCAATGAAAAAGACACAATACTCGCCAAAGTGAAAATGGGAAAAGGTAACCCCTGGATAAAAGTAGAGTACCTGATCATTAAACCTATATTATGTGTGGTTTAGGCCAAAATGTTGAGAAATAAATTATTCAAAAGGTACATAAATCTTGTTGGGTCGAAAACCCACAAAGGTTGGCCTACAAAAACTAAATTTATACCCTCTAAGAGCATACCAATTCAGGCTTAGGATAAAATTACGGTGATAACATAAAAAGACAAAACATTTGTAGGGTTATACATGTGACCCCAAAAATAGTCAATCTACACTCGTTGAGTCCCTTAGCTCAATAAAAAATTATAACATCATCATACAATCTAAGTTCGGATTACTTCTACATTGGAATAGACTCATCTTCATTTCGATCAGACCCCATTCCAATGGGGGCATTTATCTGGTCCTGAAAATTCATAAAAGGGAAGTCAAATACTCTCTCAAGGTGGGAGAAGCAATGAAATTAATGTTGGATTTAAAATTTTATAAGAAACATTAAGAAAAAACAATTTACAATGTATTTTAGACTGACTTCATACCATCACTAGGAATGCTTCGCGGGGCGCATGAACCATGAACCATCGGTACACAGAAGGACCCACAAGGCGCTAGCCCACAGGGAAATGGCAAAAAAACCCAGGATGCTACGAACCCTCTCATTGGTGGAAAAAAAACGTAGAAATTCCATCCACATAATGTCATGATAACTAAGAAGTTTTCGGATGAAGAAAGCTAGTAGGGTTCTGTGAACCACGAATCATGAACCATATCCTCCGCAAACCCCGGTTGATCGAGTCTTCCACTGCTTGAGATATAACATCATGGGATTCTGTAAATGATCCTGCATGACCAAAGATATGATTTCACCAGTTCTATATAAATGTATAACAAGATTAATTGGAAAGAGGATATGTGTAAGAGAGAATGAAGGAGACCCTAGAGTCTGGAAGAGAGAATTCGGATACGAAGAAGATTCCAACTTCAGTTTCGAATCACCAACGATGTGAGAACTGAAAACCACTTTTACATAGGTATAACCCACCATGAACCACAAATATAAATAAATTAATACTAATTGTTGCAATCATGAACCATAAATCCATCATGGATGAATTCCCCATGAACCATAGCTCCAGGACCCTTCTTCAATTAGGCGCTCTGCATAGCGCATTACTATACAAATTGAACCCTGTATCGCATACTACATCAGTAGGCATATGGAACCCATAGAGGCATGGTGTTATATATCCAGGACCATGTAACACTCTAGTATATGGTGGTCCATACCCACATCTTCATACTACTTCGGTACGCGGACAACCCCTCAACCCGTATAGCATTATGCTATACAGGTCTTCCCCCATCCTGCCTGAGAATATAGTACACCGAATGTGGTGTCTTTGGGTGCCCTTCCCTCTGGCTCTAATCATTCCCTCCATTACTATACAACACTCTATAGTTCCTATGTGAACTAGTCCATTAGCATCAGGACAAAGCCTCCTCCAAATCCACCAGAACCATATGATCTGATCATCGAGCACACCAGCACACCTTTTTGAATCTATATACCTAATTTAAGCGGAGTCATGAAGGATTTCCCCACAATGGTTTTGACCCCTATAATGTCTCTAAGTATATATTCTTGAAGTGACCTTAGGAATGAATTTGGGATTCCAACATGAACCTCTTGTTCTTTTGTTTTGGGGTAATCACTGGCCTTTCCATTCAATGAGTTCCAGTAATGAGAAAAAAAGGTCACTTGTTCCTTCCCCTTTGACTAGGGATGATTCTCTTCCCCTTTCTCAGAACCTATAAAAGGGAACTCCTCCTAAGGTAATCTCATATCCTTTTATGAGAGGTGTCACTATTCTCCCTCTTCTCCTTAGCTCAGGATGTGTCTCGATAGGTCACCAGATATGACTATCCTTGATATCGACACGGGTTAGGGTTGCGTGCTTAAAGCTCCCCTTTCCCTCTCATTTTGGGTCTGTATCCACGACTTCTTACACCGCCATCATCCTTATTTTCACTCAGAAGAGAATAGAAAGTGTGCCATTGTGGAATATTTCACATCCTCTTGATTCTAACACCGAGCATGACTCACATGGTTTTAAAGGTTTGTGACAATACAATATTCTCCCACTCAAAATGAACTATGATAACTCTAATTCCCACTATAACCGGGATATGTAGGACACCTAATTAAGGCTCAGTCTCAAAAATGTTCTTTTTTTTAAAAAGTTCACCCCAAAAATGTCCCAACAAAGGGGTGTCCTATTTAGGAGTAAGTACTGATTCGATTCACTCAGATAGGAAGCTCCCATACCTAATCCTCAATCAAGTCAACACTCATATTGAACTACAAGAACTCTGATTCCTTCTCTAACAAGGTTATGTAGGACGTCTGTTCAAGACCTGAGCTCAAGGGACGTTCTCCTCAGAATTCAGCCCCGATAAAATGTTCCCCCAAATTTAAAAGGGCTTCCTTCTAGGTGTAAGTACTGATAATGTAACTATGTGGAATTATATTACCCATTTGACCGAGATACATTGGAAGCCTCCATGAGGTACAAATCTGACCCTAAAATTAAAAATGATGTTCTCTAGGATATATCCTCGGTAGGGTCATTTTTACCTAGAAGAGCATATCTTTTGTGGGACCCTTGGGCTACTTCAGTGTAACCCCCCATCCATGTTTTGACCAGGCATCTTTCACCTAGATGTCCTCACCGCATTATGTTAAACTTCATGGATAGGTCCATGTTACACGACCTTAAAAGGTTATGTGTCTAGTCAAGAGACACAAAACTACATGAGCTCTAACTCCTCTCACGAGGATATGTAGGAATCCCATATAATGGAACTGACCCCAACATAAAACCACCTTATGTCCCTCCTAGATGACGATAAACTCTAGAGCGCCTCATTGTACGGATTATGTCAGCATTGTCTCCATATCATCAAATCCATGTATATTCATGATGATCCTGCAACCTAGGGGTAACCCATGGATGTATTCTTTGGTAATTAACTATGTATTCATGAACATATGAACATGGATTGAATTTATAAGAGACTCCAAGAGTAGAAAGTAATTCCCCGTAAAAGGGTGTGATGAGCTCGACCTCCCTTCCTCTTGACCAATAGAGTCCTTAAGTGTCGTTGGGCAAATCATCATCCAACAAGCACCTAAATTTGGAAATCAGGTCCATGAATCATGGATACTAGGGTAATTCAGTGTTTTTGTCTCCACAAATAAACCTGTTGGAGACCATCTGAGGAAATCATATCCTAGTAGGACTGATTGCACAAATACATAACCCCCTGCAATTGCCCGCTGGGACCATTAGACTATGGAACCTACTTTGTAATACAAAAAGGGGTAAACTACCTAGTCCCTATGGGGTCAATCCAATTCCCTCTAAAGGATAATGATGTCGATCAGGCAGAAACAAAAAAGATGATGTGAAATTCTCTATAACAACAAACAGATGCTTGTCACCCTTCGGACCATTTTATTTTCCCCAAACGCTCACCTTAGGTCCAAACAAGGGGTTTTATGTTTTATATGTTTTCAAGGGTTTATTAGGGGTTTTTAAGGTTTTTAGGGAGTATTGTGTCTTTATAAAATTTTATAGGCTTTCGAGGAATTTTTTGGTTTTTTAGGGTTTATAGGAATTATTTGATTTTTTAAAAATTTTAGTGTATTTAGGGTTTTTATGGTTTTTTTTCATTTTTAGGGTTTTAAGTGTTTTTAAATTTTTAAAGTTTTTTATGTGTTTTAAGGGTTTTCATGTTTTTCAATTTTTAGGTATTTTTAGGGATTTTTTAGAATTTTATGGTTTTAGGGTTTTTAGGGATTTTGAGGGTTTTTATAATTTTAAATGGTTTTAAGGTTTTTTGTTTTTTTAAGGTTTTATGGTTTTTTGTGTTCTTTAAAAAATTTTATGGTTTTTATATTTTTTAATTTTTATTATGTGTATAAAGGTGTTTTATAATTTTTAGTGGGTTTTAGGGTTTTTATGGGTTTTTATTGTTTTTTAAGGTATTTAGTTGTTTTATGGTTTTTAGGGGTTTAGAATTTTTTAGGTTTTTAGGGATTTTAACTATTTTTAGTTTTTGGGTTTTAGTTAGGTGTTTTCAAGTACTTTAGGGTTTTTTCATCTTTAATGATTTTTTGTGATTTTTTAAAATTTTATGGTTTTCTTGGGTTTTAGTGTTTTTAGGGTTTTATTATTTTTTGGGGGGTTTTAAGGTATTTTTAGTTTTTAAGTGATTAAATTTTTTCAGAGTATATTAACATTTTTAAGGGTTTAAAAGGTTTTTAGTTTTTTATTGGTTTTAGGGTTTTTATGGGCTTTTAGGGTTTTTATTGTTTGATGGATTTTATGATTTTTAGGGTTTTTAGGGTTCTATAGAGTCTTTTATGGGTTTTAGCATTTTTTATCTTTTTAGTGGTTTTATGTTTTCAGGTTTTTAATGATTTCGTAAGATATTTAAGGGTTTTTAGGATTTTTTTTGTTTTCAGGTATTTTAACAGCTTTTAGATTTCTTTTACAATTTTTAGGGTTTTATGTTATTTTCAGGGGTTTTAGGGGTTTTTAGGGTATTTTGGTTTTTTAGGGTTTTAAATGTTTTTTGGATGTTTAGGGGTTTTAATATTTTCTTGGTTTTTATGGTATTTTTAGGCTTTTTATGGTATTTATGGTTTTTTAAATTTTTCAATATTTTTAGTAAATTTTTATGATTTTATGGTATTTTAGGGTTTTAAGTGGTTTTAGGGGTTTTTATGATTTTCATTGGGTTTTTTGGAATTTTAGGGACTTTTTTAGTTTTTAAGCATTTTTAAGCTTTTAGATTTTTTACATTTTTAGGGGTTTAGAGGGTTTTTTTGTGTTTTTTTGGTTTTAGATATTTTTTGTGTTTTTAGGGGTTTTTATGGTTTGTAGGGGTTTTATGTTTTTATTGTTTTTAGGGTTTTAATTTTTTTAAGTTTTTAATGGTTTTTTGTTTTTAGGGTTTTTCGGGGTTTTCTTGGATTTTAGTTATTTTTTTAGTATTTTTATATATTTTTAGGATTTTATGGTATTTATGGTTTTTAGGTTTTTTATGGTTTTTTTGTATTTAGGTTTTCAATTTTTTATTGTTTTTTTTATTTTTTAGTTTTTAAACAGTTTTTAGATTTTTTAACTATATTTTAAGGGTTTTAGGGGTTTTAATGTTTTTATGTTTCTTTTTTTGTTGAATTTTTGTTTTTTTTTGAGTTTTTACAGTTATCAAGGTTTTTGGATTACTTATGTTTTTAGGGATTTTTAGGGTTTTTATGAATTTTTTTTGGTTTTTAGGGGTTTTATGTTTTTTTATTGTTTTTTTTGTTTTTAGGGGTTTTATGGGGTGTAAAGTGTTTTTAATGTTTTTAGGTTTATTCGTGGTTTTCATATTTTTCTTCGGGGGTTTTCCAGGTTTGAAGGGTTTTTTATGTTTTATTGGTTTTTAGGGATTTTCAAGGATTTCTTCGATTGCTAGGGTTTTTATTGTTTTAGTTTTTTTAATGTTTTATGGTTTTATTTGGATTTTACCATAGTTTAGGTTTTTTTTGGTTTCTTTGGATTTTTAGGGGTTTTGTTGTTTTTTTGGGTTTTAAGTTTTTTTTGATTTTTTATGATTTTAAATGTTTTTTTAACATTTTAGGGGTTTAAATTGTTTTTAGAGTTTTTACTGGATTATGATTTTTATGGGTTTTCAATATTTTTAGAGGTTTTAATATTTTTAGGGGGTTTACGGTTTTTAAGTCCTTTTAGGGTTTTTAGAATTTTTAGGGTTTTTAGGGGTTTTAAGTGGTTTTGGGTTGTAAGGTTTTCATAGAGGTTTTTAGGGTTTTTAGGGTTTTTACATTTTTAGGGATTTTTATGTATTCTTTTGGATTTTTATTGTTTTTAGGGATTTTGAGGGTTTTTTGGGTTTTTATGGTCTTTAGGGTTTTTTTGAGTTTTTAGTGTGTTTTAGTTTTTTCAGGGGGTTTCTATATTTTTTTTTGGTATTTATGGTTTTTTACAGTTTTTCAGGATATTTAACGGTTTTTTACATTTTTTTTGTATTTTTGGGGATTTTTTTGGATTTTTATAGTTTTTATGGGGTTTTTAGGTTTTTTAAGGTATTTAGGGTTTTTAATGATTTTAATTTTTTTTGAGTTATTTAGCGATGTAAGGGGTTTTTCATGTTTTTCAATGTTTTTGGGGATTTAATAGTTTTTTAGAGACATTAGGGGCTTTAGGTTTTTTTAAGGGGTTTTAGGTTTTTAAAGGTTTTGGGGGTTTTTATAGTTTTTTTGGGTTTTCCGGTATTTTAGGTTTTTTTGGTTTTTAGTGTTTTTTAGGTGTTTAGGGGTTTTAAGTGTATTTAGGTAATTATGCTTTTCTTATGATTTCTCAGGGAATTTAGGGTTTTTCATTTTTCTAGATATTTTGAGGGCTTTTTTAGGATTTTTATGGTTTTTAGAGATTTGGATATGTTTTAGGGTTTCTTGGGGTGTTATGTTCTTATGTTTTTTTTCATGTTTTTAAGGTTTTGGAGTGGTTTAAGGGTTTTTATGGTTTTTTAGTTTTTTACGGTTTTAAAGGTTTTTTAAAGTTTTTAATATTTTTAGGGGTTTAAAAGGCTTTTAGAGTTATTAGTTGGTTTTAGGGGTTTTATTGGTTTTTATGATATTTATTAGTGTTTATAGTTTTTTGGTTTTATTAGGGTTTTATAATTTTGAGGTTTCTAGGTGATTTAAGTGCTTTTAGTTTTTTAGGGTTTTCTTAGGGTTTTTAAGGGTTTTAAGTGTTTTTTACATTTTTTGGATTTTTAGGCCTTTTTAAGATATTTATTTTTTTAGAGATTTTAGAGATTTTGTGGGTTATCAAGGTTTTTAGGGTTTTTATGTTTTTTGGGGGGGTTTAGTGTTTTTTTTTGAGTTTTTTAGAATTATTTTTTTATATTGTTTTTATCATTTTTTGGGGTTTAAAGAGTTGTTAGAGTTTTTAGAGTTTTTTCAGGTTTTATGGGTTTTAAATGTTTTTTTTTACATTTTTAGGGTTTTATGGTTTTTAGTGAGTATTTTGGGTTTTAGGGCCTTTTATGGTTTTTAGAATTTTTAGGATTCCTAAGAGTCTTTTTGTTTTCTATGTTTTTATGTTTTTCTTGTGGTTTATTAGGTATTTAGTTTTTTTATTTTTTAGGTATTTTTATGGTTTTTTCTGTATTTTTATGTTTTTGTAGGCTTTTTAGGTATTTGTAGGGTTTTAGAGTTTTATAGGAGTTATATCATTTTTAAGGTTCTTAGGTGTTTTAGTGTTTTTAGTGTCTTTAATGTTTTCCTAGGGGTTTTTAGTGTTTTAATAATTCTTTATATTTTAGGTAATTTTAATTATTTTTCAATTTTTATGGGATTTTAGTGTTTTTAGGGGATTTGTGGGTTTTTAGGGGATTTTAGAGTTTCTAGGGTTTTTTTGTATTTTGGGATTTTAGGGTTTTTTGGGTTTTTATAATTTTTAATATTTTTTGGGGTTTAAAGGGTTTTTAGATTTTATAGTGGTTTTCTAGTTTTTAATTGTTTTTAAAGGGTTTAAAAGGTGTTTTTGTGTTTTTAGGGTTTTTAATGGTTTTTAGTGTTTTTAGATTTTTAGGGGTTTTAATAATTTTTTGTTTTTTTAGGTTTTGTTAGGGGTTTTTAGAGTTTTTAGGGTTTTTACATTTTTAGGGACTTTTAGGGATTTTTAGTATTTTTTTGGTTTTTTGGGTTTTAGGGATTTTTAGGAGTTTTATGGTTTTTATGGTTTCTATGTTTTTTTTTGGGTTTTGGGGTTTTTTTTGTTTTTTTAGGGTTTTCTAAAGTTCCTACATATGTTTAATATTTTTACGGGTTAAAAGGGTTTTTATAAATTTGAGTGGTTTTTAGGGTTTTATGGGATTCAGGTGATTTTAAGGTTTTTAGAGGTTTCTCGGGTTTTTAAGGTTTTTATCCTATTTTGGATTTTAGGGGTTTAAAGTATTTTTAGGTCATTATGGTTTTCTTATGGGTTTTCAGGGTTCTTAAGATTTTATACATTTTTAGGCATTTTTAGTTCATTTTCAGGATTTTTATGGGTTTTCATGGTTTTTGGGTATTTTGAGGGTTTTTAGTATTTTTATTGTCTTTATGGTTTTTTTGGGGGGTAGGGTTTTTTTTGAGTTTATAGTGGTTTTAAGGTTTTAGAGTTTTTACACTTTTAGTGGTTTTAAGGGTTTTTATTTTTTATTATTTTTTATGGCATTTTAAGTTTTTTAATTATTTTTGGGGTTTTTAGGATTTTTTAGATTTTTTGTGTTTCTGAGGTTCTTCAGGATTTTTAAGTGTTTTTAGGGTTTTATGGTTTTCTTAGGGGTTTTTAGGGTTTTAGGGGTTTTTTTGTATTTTAGAGATTTTTTTGGGATCTTTTAAGATTTTTATTGTTTTTTATATTCTTTTGGGATTTTGAGGGTTTTTATATTTTCGATTTTAGTGTTTTTTGCACTTTTTAGGTTTTCTGGGGGTTTTAAGTGTTTTTATAACTTTAAGGATTTCTTAGTGTTTATCTGGGTTTTATGAGATTTTATGTTTTTAGGGATATTTAGGGATTTTTTTGTTTTTTTTGTTTTTAGGGTTTTTATGTTTTTTGAGAGCTTTAAAGGGTTTTATGTTTTTTTGGGTATTAACAGTTTTCAACGTTTTTTAACATTATTAGCTATTTGAAGTGTTTTTAGAGTTTTTAGTATATTTTCAGGGTTTTGTGGTTTTTATAGGGTTTTATGGGGTTTATGGTTTTTAGGGGTTTTAGGGTTTTTTTAGCATTTTTAGGTTTTCTTGGTTTTTAAGTGTTTTTAGGTGTCTAAGGTTTTCTTGGGGTTTTCAGGTTTTTTGGTTTTTTTTATGTTTTTAGGTATTTTTAGGATTTTTATTGTTTTTAGCGTTTTAGGGATTTTTAGCGGTGTTAGGGTTTATAGGGTTTTTTAGAGTTTTTAGAATTTTTATGGAGTTTTTTGGTTTAATGGGGGTTTTTATGGATTTTAGGGTTTTCAACATTTTTAGGGGTTTATAGGTGTTTTAGAGTTTTTAGTGGTTTTATGAATTTTATGGTTTTTTAGGGTTTTTAAGTTGTTAATAGTTTTTATGGTTTTTAGGGGTTTATGGATCTTTTAGGGTTTTAAGTGTTTTTATGTTTTTAGGGGGTTTAAGTGTTTCTATGTTTTTAATGTTCTCTTTGTGATATTTAGAGTTTTTAGCATTTTTACATTTTTAGGGATTTGTAGGGTTTTTTATGATTTTTATGGGTTTTTAGGATTTTTATGTATTCTTGGGGGTTTGGGGGGGGGTTAGGGTTTTTAGGGTTTTTAGGTTTTTAGTGGTTTTATGTGTTTTTTAGGTTTCCTTAGGCTTTTTAGGGAATTTAGGTTATTTATGTATTAATTTATTTTTATGGATCTTTTATGATTTTTATGGTAGTTGGGGTTTTAGTTGTTTTGATGGTTTTTATGGTTTCTTTGGGTTTTTAGGTTTTTTATGGTTTTTTGGGTTTCTAGGGAGTTTTTGAGTTTTTTAGGTTTTTTAAAAATTTAAGAGTTTTCTTAACATTTCTATGTATTTAAAGGGATATTAGTTTTTTGGGGGTTTTTATGGGTTTTATGGGTTTATATGGTTTTTAGGGTTACTAGAGTTCTTAGTTTTTTAGGGTTTTAATACATTTTTTTGGATTTCAGTGGTTTTATGTGTTTTTATATTTTCAAAATTTTCTTAAAGGTTTTCATGGTTTTCAGGGTTTTTTATGTTTTTATGGATTTTTTGGGCTTTTAGGATTTTTATGGCTTTTAGGATTTTTATAAATTTTGATGGTTTTTAGTGTTTTATAGGTTTTTTTTGAGTTTTTAGTATTTTTAGTGTTTTTATGGGTTTTAAGGTTTTTAAAGTTTTTTTAAACTTTTTTATGTTTTTAAAGTGGTTTTCATGTTTCAGTGGTTTTTAGGGTTTTTAAAATGTTTTAAAGGGTTTTATGGTTGTAGGGGTTTTTATGTTTTTAGAGGTTTTTAAGGTTTTTTAGAGTTTCTAGCATTTTTAAGTTTTTATGGGTTTTAATTGATTTTTGGTTTTAATGGGTTTCTTAGGAGTTTTTCTAGGTTTTTAGGGTTCTTTATGTTTTTAAGAATTTTTATGGAGTATTTTTATTTTTTATTCTTTAGTGTTTTTAGGGATTTATTGGTTTTGATGGGTCTTTAGGGTTTTTGTGATTTTTTTGGATTTTATGTTTTTTTAGTGTTTTAAGGTTTTAAAGTATTTTTATTGTTTTTAACTATATAAAGGTGTTTTAGAGATTTTAGTGTTTTGGGGTGATTATGTGTTTTTAATGTTTTTAGGGGTTTAATAGTTTTAGGGTTTTTAGTATTTTTATCAATTTTTAGGGTTTTAGGGGTTTAAATTGTTTTTAGTTTTTTAAGGATTCATTAGTCTTTTTCAGGATTTTTAGGTTTTTTATATTTATTGGATTTTTAGGGCCTTTTAGGATTTTAATGGTTTTTTGGATTTTTATGGTTTTCAGGGGTCTTATGGGTTTTTTGGATTTTTTGGGGTTTTATGTTTTTTTAGTATTTTAGGGGTTTTAATGTTTTTAGAATTTTTTACATTTTTATCAATTTGACAGGTTTTTATAGTTTTTTTAGGTTTAATTTTTTGTGTATTTTTAATTTATTTTAGATTTTTATGGTTTTTAGGGTTTTGGGGGGTATTTTGTGTCTTTAGGGTTTTTAGCATTTTTTGGATTTTTATGTGTTTTAAGTGTTTTTTAAGACTTTCCTTATGTTTTTCACTATTTTTAGGGTTTTATGTTGTATGGATTTTTTGGGATTTTTTTTGGGTTTTTTATGGTTCTTTTGGTGTTTTAGGGATTTTTAGGGGTTTAGGGTATTTTTATGATTTTCAAGTTATCAGTGTTTTTAGTGCTTTCTAGGTTTTTTGGGGTTTTAAGCATTTTTATGTTTTTATGGTTTTCTTAGGGTTTTATGAGGAAAAAGGTGCCCATGGGAATCGAGGTGTCGTAGGACTTTATGAGGAGGGAGGAATGGACTTGATTGCACAAGACCTGTTGTGAGGAGTTGGTGGCCCAATGATAAGGGAGTGGACCAAGGGAATGAAGGAGGAACTAAATGGGTTGATCATGTAATCCAAAGGTGGGGAGCAATTCCGTTTCTTAGTGGAAGAATCTGAGAAAATATATACATTAATTAAGGACCAAACATGCTTCTAAAGTCCCATCCCATGGTGTGCTTTAAATTTCAAACCCATCCCATCATGGAATCTTCAAAGTCAAAAGTGGTGGACTAGTTGTATTTAATTAACTAAATGGTGTAAAACATATCCCTTAAAGTCATGGACTTGTGCAATAATTTTCAAAATAATAATTCATGCCTTTTGACTTGTGAAAATTCGGTGTTAGACATTTTTTATCACTCTTTGGCTATAAATAGCCACCCCTTGTACTCTTTGTACACCATAAATTAAGGTAATATTTTTATGGTTAGTTTTTCTTGTAACCTTTGTGTTCTTTCTTTATTATTTACTTATTAAAGGATTGGTTATCCTTTGTGTAATCTTTTGGCTATATTTATTAGATACAATTTCTCTTTGGGTTCTACCTTGACCAACTCTCTCCTTTATTCCTTATTTCCACCATTTATAGTCCATCTCACTTGTTTTCATGCAAAGATCCATGTCATAAACATTATAAAATTGAAAAAGGTTCCTATGAAATTTCCAAGAAGGTATTGGTTAGGTATCCTTTGGTATGAGAGCCTAATTTCAAAAAATCATGTTCATCCCATTTTATCTCATGTTTTATCTTCTTTTCTCTTTTAATTAGGCCAACATCAATTATGGTCCATTTTTTTCTTAAAATACAGAAATAAATTCTTCATAATTTTTGAATTATTTTATATCAATCCTGTAGTTGTGAATCTCATCTTTCTTCTTCATTTTTAATAATTGAAATCAAATATATACATCGTGATATACATTAAGTTCAAATTTTTTGATGACTTCTACAATTTTAAAACCACGCTTGTATCACACCCATTTTGAGGTACATGACCCTTTATTTATGTATTTTTATCATATAAATTTATTGGGTTAATTTTTTGGAATTTTGGCCTATATTTGGTATGTTTTTTAGGATTTTCTAAAGGTGAATGGTTTTATCACAGTCAGTAAAAACTGGGAAACACCTCTAAGAAATTGTGCAAGTAAAATAGTGGATGTTAGGGAGGTGCATGGTTAGGCACATAGTTTAACCAAACCATATGGATTCCTAGTATAAATTTTTTAATGGTGCATAATGGGATATAACTTGGTTGATTCAAAAATTTTCTAAGTATGTGACCCAACCATATATGGTGTATCTGTAGGTAGAGACTCATGCATAGTAAGTGCATGGTTTTTCTAACGATGAGACCTAGCCATGCAATGTGGAAAATTAGATTTGAAAATTTTGGATCTAATATAATTTACCTCATAACCCAATTTTTTTCACTAAATTGGAAATGACACAAATTTATCTTCCTCCCAATATGGTGGAGACAATTCCTTTTGATTCCGGAGAAATTCGTAGGCAAATTCAAGTGCATTGGAGACCCAAATTCATTGGTAAGTGACCATTCTTAATCATTTTTCTTATATATCTTCTTCATAACTATTTTTGAATCATGAATCTAGTTTATTGGGTATAGATCCCTGTTTTGTTATTTCATTATTTATGGGATATGATTGTGTTATTGAGGGTAATGAGATCATAGTTGGAATCTTGAAGATTTAAGATAGTTTGTTAATGTTGATGGGTCGTTCTTTATTTTCACCAAAGTTTTAGAGGTAGATATATTATATCTTGATTATTATTGATTATAACTTGATTTATTTATTTCAAATTGATTTCATTTTTTAAAATTATTGTGAAAATAAGGGTGTGATTTTATATAATTATCATTTGAAATGTGGTTTTGGGAATCATGGGGATCAAACGGATTTTCAGAAAACTGCTATTTATAATTTTAAAATGGTTATTTTAAAATTATTGTTGGTTGATACATGTAATGTATTTTTTGAAATGATTTTATAGAAATGGTTTGATATGGTTTGGAAATAATGGTTGGGAATTATTTGAATGGGATGGATAATGGTTGTGATGTACCACCATCAAAGTGATGGAGTATAGATATGAAGTTCCATTATCAATTGTAACACCATGCTTGTATGTGTGTTTTTGTTGAGGATATGTGTGGAAATGGAAATTTTTATTGAAAATCATAATTTTATAAACGGTTAAAATCCTTATTTATTTTACATGAAAAATTATTTTGTTGTTTTTTGATCTATTCCTTGAAAAAAATGGTTTTAAAGACTTGTTTGATTGTTTTCCTTGGAAAAATATTTTGGATGGATATAAACTTCTTTAAATTATTTTTAAATCGTTTTATATAAATTTTGTAACATGTTCAATCCTAGTGTCATGATTTGGGAATTCATTTGGGAAATCTTACTGGGTTTTATACTTACCCCTTTCTTGGGAACTATGGTGCATTTTCGATTATTATAAATCGAGACATAGGTAAATGAACGGTATCCCAACTATTTAGTGATAATTTTTGATAAATTGATTTGGGAATGTGGATTTGGATATTGGAGTAGATTGAGTGTTTTTTTGGTATATTTTGTGTCTTTGTTTTCATTATTTGGTTCCATTGGTTAGGTCACATTGATTCTTCTTGTACATTGGTATTGTCTTTTGGTTTAGTCTTGTATTGGATTTATTTTCAATACTCATACATCATTAATATGTTTTTCTGATATGGATATAATTATTTTGGTCATTTTATCATAAAATTAAAAATCTTCCCCCAACATTTTATGTGGCCCATGACATATATTTTCCACCTTTGGTGTATTGGGGATGTCACCTAAGGCATAGTAGCTCCCCTGTCACTTCTCAAGCCAATGAGGTGGGTTGGGATGTTACAAATGGTGCCATATTGTTGGGTCCATGAGTTTTAAATTTTATTAGTATGTATCTTAGTATGGTATCAATTATATATTATTTTCATAACATGAAATTTAAACCATAAAAGGAATATATATCTTCTTTATACTGAAGCTGAAGTTACTAGGTAGTTGAGTACATTAATGTTTTGAGACACTTCTAGGAGTTATCACCACATCATCATGGGTTTAACCAATTAAAATACCATGAAATAAACTGATAGAAATGGATTTCGATTAAGATTACATAATTTATTTTGAGTAATGATTTATGATTTTCTTTAAAGTGTTTATTTTTTAAAACAGTTGAAAATTGTTTGATTTTCAAAAGTTTTGTAAAATTTTCAAAAACAGTTTGAAAGTGGAAATTTTTGAATTTTGGAAAGCCTTGTCATTATATCTATGATTTGGTAAATTTTAAATTTATAAGTTATTAATTTCTAGAGAGTGAGAATAAATTGAGTATTCATTTGGTTATAGAGAATGTCACTCGGTAGGCCCCATAGAAACCAACCAAAAGAGGATGTTGAGAGTGTAGTTGCACTTGGGAAATGGGTTAACCAATAGTTGGTTCATAAAATTTTCTATAGATTTCATGATGTGGATAGAGGGAAGTGAAATAAATAACCAAGGAAATTGGGTCATTCATTTTAGTTCCAAAACTATAATCCACCCATCTTTTTGTGTGATTCAAAACTACAAAAAGCAGAAGTTTGTAAAAATTGGATGAATTGAATATTTAATTTCCCTGGTACACCAGATGAGAGAAAGTGGATGTAGTAAACATACATGTTGGAAGATATTTCATTACAGTGGTGGGATTTAAAAGTTCAAGCTAAATTGGACCATGGCATGACATGTGAATATTTTTAATAATTGTTTAACAAATAATTTTATCCTTATACTTTTCAGATTGAACAAAAATTATTCAGTTTGAAGCAAGAGAACCTCACAGTGATAGAGTATATGACTACATTTATGATTTTAGTCTACCATTCATCTAAATTACTGCAAGTTCCTCCTTGAAGGCATTCATTTTTAAATCAGTGTTGAGGCAAAAGATTCACTCAAATATTTTTGTGCTTTGCATATCAGATTATAAAGAGATAGTCATCTGAGAAATAGTGGAAGAAAGGGATGTATTGGGAAACATGGTCAGAGGAATCATGTTAATACCTATGGAAATTGTGAGAACTCTAATTCTTGGAATAAGCGGAATAACTTCAAGAATATCCAAGGTGGTGGTATGAATCATAATCAAATGGCGGGATCAGTGAATATTTATCCTAAACCAATGCATACATATTATTGTTTTCAATGTTGATCTCTTGATCACATGATGATATATTGTGTAGAAAAACCTAGATCATGTCAAAATTTCTATAATATGGGATATCTACAACATTATTGTTGTATTCCTCTAAGTTTAGATGCTAGGGACACATCTCATACTTCTCGGCATCATATGATTCTATGGGATGAGTGCAGTATAATAGATCTCATCAGCAACCCTGAGAAAGAAATGGTCATTCTAGGAATACCATGACTCCTCAACCAGGGAAATATCAATGGGATAACAAAGAGAAAAGTGTAACAAGTAAGAAATCCCATGAATCTTAGAAAGTTATCATGGACGATCGATCATGACCTTTTATGGTGAGAGGTATTCTTATATTGAATACTACACTTGGGAAAGTTTTTTCTAATATGGGCGTGTTGTATTATTTTATTTCATCTTGTGTTTTTGATCTTCTATGTTTATATGTCGAGATGATTCCCTATATTTTTAAATATCAAAGTAATATTGGAAAAAATGTATGTAGAGACTCTTTTTTGGAAATCATGTTCTGTAAATATAAATGGGGATGAATAGATTTGAGATATCTCTATGCTTGATATATATTTCTATGGCTTAATACTGAGTATGGATTGGTTGACAATGTTCAAATCTGACATCAAATGTTATAATTGAAGGTTTAGTTTTACAACTGAGGATGAATTTTTTTGTCTATTTATAAAAAATTAGAATATAAATTCAAGAGGAAATGGATTGATGGAACCATAATTCAGAATTATCTCACACCGGCTGGTATCCTTAACCTTGGTATCTATTCTTGAAATAAATAATGGTGTTTTTCCAAAAATTGGTGATTAGTTTACTGATGTTTTTTTCAATAACTTCTCAAGGTTTCCACCCATAAGAGATATATATTTAATAATTTATATCTTACTAGGGACTATTAACATATCACATATGTCTTATTGGATGGAACCAATAGAATTAATGAAATTGAAAGTCCAGTTTAAAGAGTTGGAAAGCAAAGGTTTGATTCTGCATAGTACGTCTCCAAGTGTAGTACTAATTCATTTTATGAAAAATAGAGGCACAAGTATAAATTTTGGCTATATACATGGTCCAAAATTATGACTATATGGGTCAAAACCATGGTTTTAAGTTATAGCCATGGTTCTAGTAGTCTATGGAACCAATTGATGTGGCTATAGAAAAAAGTTATAGCCACGATTTTAATAGGCTATTTCCATGGTTTCCACCATGGAAATACAACCTATAGACACATTTTTGGAAACCGTCGAAATAGCTCCACCATAGCTATATTTCTATATCCAATTTGTAAACAGTGTTTATAACCCATATAAACTATGTCTATAGATTAAAAATAAATATCTCCAAGGTGGATTTGATATCCTTACCCACACTACCACGGACTAGACGATGTAACACTACACCACAGATAAATTTTGGTATATTTATTTATATTTTGTTATATTTATTGTTATGAACTGTTGAAATAGAAGAGAAAAGCATGGTTACAGATCTTCCCACAATTTCATAGAAAATAATTTCCCCCACACTATGGTGGGAAACCTAAATCCATTGTTCTATGAAACTCTGGCTATAAGTCAAGGTTATAGCCACATTTTCATAGAATCGTGGCTATATCCTTTGATTAAATACACTTATAGCCATAGTTTAAGAAAATAGTGGGAATAGGTGGATTTTATCACAATGGTTAAAAAACCATGGCTATTGCCTTCGTATAAATACCTATAGCCACGGTTTTCCAAAATTTTGGCTCTTGGTCCATGGATTTAGCCCGATTTTCCAGTAGTTTGGATGGAACTCTTATGCATTTTGTGGATTATTTTAATTTAATTCATTTTATGATAAATAATTAGTATAATATTCCATGAATTTATGACATGTTTGATCAATTGTGAGGATCCTAATGGTTTTCTAAAATTGAATTCTATTTGGGATATCATGAACTATAGGTTGGGTAGGAGGATATTTTGAAGACATCTTTTAGAAGTAGATATGTCCATTATGAGTATGTGGTTATGCCTTTTGGTATTAAAAATTCACTAGATGTCTTTATGGAAATAATGAATTGAATATTTAAAATTTATCTGGATTATTTTTTATGGTGGATGACATACTGGTGTATTCTATGAAAAAAGTTTAGCATGATAAACACTTGTTGATAGTGTTGGGTATCTTATGGGGTCATCATACATATGAAAAACTATTGAAGTGTAAATTTTGGATATAATAGGTATGTTTTCTTGGACATTTTATCTGTAAAAATGAATTTCTATAGATCCAAAAAATATATAGGTTGTGATCTCATAGAAACTGTGAAAGAATTTCTTTGAGATATGTAGTTTCCTTAGCCTGAATATTTATTACCAATGTTTTTTTTCATGAATATTCATCACTATATTCACTAATTATAACTTTGAAAATGAAATTTTTCTATTATTAAAGAATTATCTAGGTCAACTGCCTTTTCCAGAGATTAAATTTCACCTTATATCAACACTAATATTGATATTTTTTAAATTAAGAAAATTTTATGTGATATCTTGTGATTATTTGAGATCTGGATTTGGGTATATTCTCATTCAAATATATCATGTTGTTACTTATATATCATGGATGTTATGGTTTCATGAGAATAACTACCCAACACAAGATTTGGAATTAGCTATTTTGGTCCATGATTTGAAGACTGTGTGTCATTATATTTTTTGTGATAAATTCACAGTGTTTACAGACCTTAAGAGATTGAAACAAATGTTCTCACCAATATATATGAATCTGAGAAAAAGAAGATGGATGGAGAATCTTCAAAAGTATAACATTGAATTAATGTATACACTGGGTAAATGTGATGTTTTGCAAAGGCATTAAATAGAAATTCATATTTTCAGTTGAAGAAAGAGACTTTAGATTAATAGAATATAAGGTTTGTGATTGTCGACATGCACTTTGATTGTGAGGATTGAGGTAGTGTTGATGTTTTATTTCGAATTAATTTTGTTCCAAATTTTTTAATAAAATATTAAAGTGGAATAGACATTCGATTATGATTGTGTTTTTATGAGGTAAAAACTCATTAGTTGGGTAACCATTGGGGGATAGAATCTTTTAGAATATTAATGTTTTGGTTTCAAGATCAGATGTTAACACCTTTGGCTTGTTATGAACAACTCCTTCTTTCATATCACCATTTGAGATGGGTTTTACATCCTACAATACAAAAGATGCATAAGGAACTGAAAGAACAATGTTGGTTGGATGGCATGAAAAGAAAGGAAGATGGGGTTTTTTGAGATATATCACCTATAAGTGGGTTAAGGTAGAACACCAATGTCCAGCGAGTATATGAATGTATTTACTAATTCTTGTGTGGAAATGTGATTAGATAACTATAGATTTTATAACCTGTATACCATGGATGGTTCAGAAAAATGATTTCATATGGGTGATAGTGGATCATCTCAAAAATTCATTTCATTTCATCCCTATTAATTAATTCTATATGGTGGAGGACTTTTCAAAACATTATATTCGAGATTTTTAAAAGTATCATGGTGTTCTAGTATCGATTTTATCTGATGCAGACCCTGGGTTTACATGTCATTTTTTTAAATATTTATTGAAATAACTTAGGACTTAGTTGACTATGAGCATGGTTTATCATCCTCAAATATATGGAGAATCCAAAAATATGATCCAAATATTGGACTACATGAACAAGGATTATATAATAAATTTTTTTGGATCATTCGAGGAACACATACCATTATTGGAGTTCTCATACAACAACAGTTATCTAAACTTGATACATATGGATCTTTCTGAGAATTGTATGGTAATCCTTTTAGTTCTCTACTTTTTTTAGAGGAAATTGGTAAAACATCATTGGGTTTTTCAAGACTTGTACAATAGATAATATAAAATAATTTTTTAATTAGAAAGAAGATGGAGATGGTATAGAGTCATTAGAAATCATATGTGGGTCATCATAAATCGTCAGTTTCATTTAATTTGTTTGATCATGTGTTCTTGTTAATCCCATAAAGTCTTGTAAGTCATCATTTTTTGAAGTGGGTAAAGTTATTTCCTCTATACATAGGTCCTTTTGAGATACTTGAATGAGTGGTTGTGTTAGAATATTATTTGACTTTTCCACCAATGTTTAGTTCAGTGCATAATTTGTTTGATGTATCTAGATTGTAGAATTATCAACCTAACCCTATCCTAAGGATTCATTTGGATCACATTGACTTAGATCCAGATGATATTGTGGGTCATGAGATGATGTGGATTCTGGATAGTCAAGATAAAGTCTTACATGGGAAAAGCATTAGTCAATTGCAACTTTTATGGAAACATTGTTAGATTCAGAAGGTAACTTAGGAGCATGAAAAGTAAATGATAGATTAATGGCCAAAAATATTTAGGGGAAACTCTATTTTTATAATTTCCAGGGACATAAAGACCAATGATGGGGAGAATTTTTCACCCTTGGTTTTAGGTACTTGACCCTTTATTTATTTATTTTATTTATATAAAATTACAGGGTTAAGTTTCAAGAGGTTCAAAGGATATTTGGAATTTTTTTTGAGTTTTTTATAGAGGTTACTTTTTTGAGAGAAGTTATTAGAAACTATGAAACACCACTAAGAAATCCTGAAACTAAAACAGTGGACACTGGGGAGGCACCCGGTTATGTGAATGGGTTAGTTAAACTGTGTGGGTTCCCAGTAGAAACTATGAAATACTGGACAGTGGAGTATATCATGGTTAGGACATATTTTTTCTAACCATGTGATACAACCATGCAATGTTTGTCTAGATGCAGTGGATCATTCATGGTTGGTGAACTATTTTCCTACCTGGGAACTCTAATCATGCACCAAAAAAAATTAGTTCCAATAATTTTGGATCTAATATGATTTACCTTATAAACCAATTTTACCCCTAAAAAGGACATAACATGAATTACTCTTCCTTGAAAGGTTGTGGAGACAATTATTTTCTATCTGACAACAATTCTTAAGTGAATCCATGTGCATTTGACACCCATATTCATCGATAAGTGCTTGTTCTTCATTGTTTTCCTTAGATATATTCTCCTTCCCTCTTTTTGAATCATGGATCTAGTTAATTAGTGATAGATCTATTTTTTAATGTAAATATTGATTTTTTGGGATTTTTATTGAATAAAATGAGATATATGTTGTAATCATGAATACTTAAGCTGGTTTATTAAAGTTATTGTGTTGTTCTTCATTTCTTCTTGAGTTTTAGTGGTAGGTGGATTCTCTCTCAACTCATCTTGATTATAAATTAAAGTATTTATTTCAAATTGATTTAATTTATTGATTTTTTTAAATCATGGTTTTAGTTAATGTAATTCTCATTTTAATTATGGTTTTGGAAATCAGAGGAATTTAATGGAGTTTTGGAAAACCATTGTTTATAATTTTGAAATGGATATTTTAAAATTATGTTTGGTTGATGTAAGTAAACTTTTTGTTTATATTATTTTATTGATATGGGTTCATATGATTTAGGAATAATAGGCGGGCATTAGTTTAATGATATGAATAATGATCATGAAATACCACGGTCAAAGGGATGGAGTATGGATGTGAATTTCCATCATCAATGGTAACACCAAGCCTATGAATGTGTTTGTGTTAATGATGTTTGTGAAAATGGATATATTAAAGCCAAATCATAATTTTAGAAATGGTTAAAATCTTTTATGATGTGCCTTGAAAATTTATTGTTTTATGGTTGATGTATTCCTTGAAATTATTTTGAAGGCTTGTTTGATTGTTTTCCCTGGAAAACTATTTTATGGGATAAAAACTGCTTTAAAATGTCTTAAAATTATTTTTTACAAATTTGATAACATTTCAATAATATTTTAACGAGTTGAGTAGTCATTGGGGAAATACTATTGAGTGTAATACTCATCCTTTCTTTGTCACTATGGTGAATTTTCATATGTTATAAATCGATAGATATACAAAGTCAAGGTATCCTAGTTATTTAGTGATTCTTCTTGATACATTGGGTTGGGCATGTGAATTTTAATCTTGGATCAGATTGGGTGTCGTGGTTGGATTATTTGTTTTTTTGTTTTGTTATCATTTGGTTCAATTGGTAATGTAACTTTGATACCGTTTGTACTCTAGTATTGTCTTTTGGTTTAGACTTGTATTGGATTTCATTCTTGTAATAATGCATCATTAAGAATTTAGGTTGTTATGAGTATCATAAGTTTGATTGTTTAATATTAAAAGGGGAAATTTCCCCCCAGCTATTCATGAGTCTCTTGGTATTTATTGATAGCCTTTGGTGTCTTGGGGATGTCGCCTAAAGCCCAATAGCTCCCACGTCACTTCTCAAGATAATGAGGATGGGGCAGGATGTTACAAAAAAACTCTCACTTTAACTCCATTTAATGTTTTAAATTATTCCTTCACCTAGATTTATATATTGAAAATTAATATTTTTCGAATTTTTTTTCAAAAAAATATCCTAATATAAAAAAATTAAGGGCTCAAAAAAATTGTAACATCATGAGTCATACATCCATTTTTTCATTTTCTCCATATGCTACCTTCCCCTTCCCAAATTTTCCTCTTGAATCCATTTTAAAATTCATCTTTGAATTCTAGTTCATGATGTCCACACTCCAACAATCCTTTATATTTTTTGTAATTGGGTAATAACACTATAGGAATCAAGTTGAGTGGTAAAGGGAAATTGTGTTAAATTTTTTTTAAAAAGAAACAATTTAGTGAAACATGGGAAAATATAATATTTTTTAGTGTAAAAATGTGAGGGGGTGTGTGATATCTATATTATATTTTCTATAAATTTTATTTCAGGATTATTAAATGGTGGAGTTGAGTAACATGAATGAAACAAACATTAATTTGTGTGTGATGGTTGTATAAGAAAAAACCCAAATTTTTTCTGTGAGGAGGGATGAATTGAAAAACACATCCAATTATAGTGCACCTCCAAGTAGGAGGTTCATTAAGGAAGATGTGGAGGGTCATTGATAAAGAGGATGAGTTCTCTAATTTCTATGAGTCCTGAATTTAGATAAATAAACCACCATGGAGGAAAACCAACAAGCATGGAGGGGTAATGTTTAGGATACCATCATTCCATAGATATAATGATCCCAAAAAATACTTGAAATGAGAATTAAAGTTAGAGAATGTTTTTGGTTCTTAGAACTATTCGGTGGAAAATATGGTGATGTTAAAGACTATGGAATTTACTGAATATTCTAGTATTTGGAGGGACACACTAAAAGTTATATGATGGAAATGTGGAAAAAGACCCATCCACACATGGGAGGAGATAAAAGTTGTAATTAATAAGAGGTTTATTTCAAGAAACTATTATCATGATTTTATCCTCAAGTTTTAGGGCTTGAAATAGGGATCTATGTGTGTTGAGGAGTATCATAAAGTGATGGAGATTCTCATGATTCATGCCAATATCAACGAGGAGAGAGATTCCACCATAGAAAGGTTTTTGAACATCCGCAACTATGAAATTTGGGATATAGTGGACATTCACCACTATTTGGATATGAAGGATGATCTTCACATGGATAATAAATTGGACAATAGAGTTAAAGAAACAAGTATGTTCCCTAAATATTATAGTAAAAATTATAAATCTTCTTTCAATTTCAAGGATTTTAAACCAATATAACATGCAAGGGAACCAAAAATATATTCAATAGAGGTGGAAAACTAACTTTATTTCAGAAATCCAAAGGTAAAATAAAGGGTATGGTTTTTTCTAAATAACATGATACCAAATTATTTAAATGTCAAGGATTTGGATTTTTTCCTCACAATTCAAAACAAATAGGACAATGATTATTTTGGATGATGGATATGTTTTTATTTCTAGCTCAAGTGAAGATTAAATTCCACTACTTGAGTAGTGTTTGAATGTGATAATAGGGAGACTCATACATGGATAAATTATTATGGAAAGGATTGATTTGAGTGCTCAACCTGAATGATAACATGATCATGATAAAAATGAAATCGTTTTTCATACTAGATTCCTCTTCATAGATAAGTTATATAGTATGATCCCTGATAGGGGTATTTTTACAAACATATAAAGTAGTTTTATGGTTGATAAATTGGTTTTATCTATAACCAAACAACCAAAGTATTATAGATTGTCATGGTTAAATAATAGTTGGGATGTTAAAGTGACTAAGAAAGAAAAATTTATTTTTTTATTGGGAAGTATGATGAAAAGGGGATATGTGATGTTTTTCCCATGCATGATACTCATGTATTATTGGTAAGGCCTTGAAAATTTGATATTATGGTGACACATGATGGAAACAAAAACTACTAATCTTTTGTGTACAATCGGAGGATGATTATACATACAATATTGAGTCTATTAGAAGCTTATCAAGACCAAGTGATGATTGAGAGAGATTATAAAAAGGGATAGAAATAAAATAGTGATAAAATATAGAGAATGGAAAAATCAAAAGTGGAAAAGGAGTGATGAGTGATATCAAATGAAATGAGTGAAATAAAAAAGAAAAAAATGAGAGTGAAAATAAGAGTGAAAAAAAGAGTGATGTATAAAAAGTGATTTTTTTTTCAGAAAAAAATAGATAAAGAGAGATCTAGAGGAGTACGAAACTATCATGCTTATATTCAAGGGAGAAAGTTTTCCAACAAATTATCTTAACCCATTAAAACCTTCTTGTGTTGTTTAATTATTTCCGGAATATTATGATCGAGTAAGGAGGTTTCGAAAAAAAGCTACATTTGGTCCATGTTGTTTGTTATGAAAAAACCTTCTAAAATGGAGGTTCTTTGAGAAATGAATATCATTACTTCATGCATAAGGAGATTAAACTTTACATTTATTAGATAAGATCAATGATAAGTCCAAAATTATTGTGTTACCTAATAGGTATAGAAATTTTAGTGTCAGATTTAATGTTGTTATTCCTTATCCCCTTGAATTTTTATATTTGAGGATGAATACTTTTGAGGAGGGATGTGATGATGAGGATTATGGAACACATAGGAATTTAGGGGTTCAAGGAAATCATTATGACGAGGGTGGTATGTTCATGATTGTAAAAGACCCATTACGATGATTAGGAGGCCCAATGATAAGGGAGAAAAACAAGAGAATATAAATGGAATTAAATAGGTTAATCATGGAATACCAAGGGGAGGCCCAATATTATTTCTTTGAGGAAGAATCTAAGCCTATATTTACATTAATTAAGGCCCAAAAATTATTTTAAATAACCATCCCATGGTGTGATATGAATTTTATGCCCACCCCACCATGGAATCTTCAATGTGAAAAGTGGTGGGCTAGTTGTCTTTAATATCCAAAAGGGTGTGCTACTTGTCCTTTAATGTCATAGGAATGTTACAAAAGTGTCTACAGAAACCACTAAATGTGTTCCACACACTTGTTTTATATAATTCATGGTTATATTTCCATTTTCTATGATACTTCTCTACAATGAGGTATAAGTGGAAAGACCCCCCCTCTCCTGGAATAGGCCATGGATTTCCAAGATCGATGATAAAAAGGTGTTGATGAATCAAAATTAATTTTTATATTTTTTTAGAATTATTGGTTTATTAACAATATTAATAAGTGTATATCTATTTGAGAGATTCAATTTTACTAGTCACATAGCCCAAATGGATTTACAGATCAAATGATAAGGCATTTGGAAGATGTAAAATTTTTATAAAGAGATTTTCCTCACCTAGGAAAAGGACCTATGTAGAGGGCCTATGTGGAAGACCTGTGTAAAGGAACTTCATGGAGGAGCTACCTAGAGGACCTATTCTGAGTAACTCCTCCACCCAGGGTTCCCTGTTTTCCAATAAATAGGACCCTTTGGATCCCCATTAGATAGGTTGAAAATTTAGAAGAATCCCCAAATATCTCATTATGAAGACCACTTCTCTTAGGTCCTCAAAAACTTTTAGGAAGATATATGAAACCTAAGAGAAGAGATAATTAATTGTGATGAGTTGGATTATAGTCTAATTAGAGTATAGAACATGATATGATCTGAGTACTTGATCTAAGGACCTGTGTTAAGGACCAATTCTAAGGACTATGTAGAAGACCGACATGGAGGACATGCACAAAGGACCTACATGGATGACCTGTGTAGAGGACCTATGAAGAGGACTTAGACTAAGGACCTAGTCTATAGACGTGCCCTAAGGACCTCCTCAGCTAATAACACGATCTATAATGGAAATCCTTCTTATTAGTAAGTAGAAAAAAAACTTCTATGGGCATCCTTCTTAAGAGTAAGCCCCAACCAAACCTCAAATGGGAATCCTCCGTCTGAATAATCCCTAAACAATGTTCAATGGGAATCCTTATTATAAGTAACCCTCAACCAAAACTCAAATGGTAATCCCCATTAGGAGTAAGCCCCATCCAAACATTAATTGGAATCCTCCTTATGAGTAAGCCCCAACCAAATCTCAATGGGAATCCTCCTTTAGATTTAGACCCATCCAAAGATAAATGGGGATCTTACATAGGATTAACCCCCCAACCATTCCTCAAATGGGAATACTTATTAGAATTAATACCTAAACAATGCTCAATGGGAATCCTATTTAGGCATAAGCCCTAACCAAATATCAAAAGGGAATCCATCATAGTGTAATCCCATAGCCTTTTCACATAAGAGGTTGCAGTATTGATCCTCTCTACACCCTTTGACTTCACCCATTCCGTATATTGGACCCTCTTCCAATGTAAAGAGATTAGGGGGAATTTCAATAGCCACGTCCACTTCTGTCATAATCCCGTCTCCATCCATTAGTAGAGGAGAAAGTGTGTGTTTTGATGAATCATTCATATCCTCTTGTTTCTCACACAGATCTTGAATCACATGGGGTTAGATGTTTGTAATGATAAAAAAATTCCCCAAAATACATCTGAAAGAATGAACTATGATAATTATAATTCCCTCTATAACTGGGATACATAGGGCATGAGCTCCTGGAACATCCTAATTAGGAATCCAATAATAGTTCCCTTAATCTGGGAATCCTTCTTAAGAGTAATCCCTAATTTAATTCCCCATTTAATCTACATGAGTTATGACATCTCTCATAGAACCTATTATAAGGGAACTCTCTTTATGATTAAGCCCCAAACTATTTCTCTAAAATTTTCATATTTATCTATAATGCGTACCTAACTACATGTGATTTTATTCCCATCCAAAGGGGATACATTGGAAGCCTCCCTGAGGTTCAAAACCAATACCCCCAAATCAACCGTGTACTCTTTGGTCCACATTCCCAATAGGGTATAATCCAACTTAGAAACTCTTATCCTTTCCAGGTTCCTTAGACTACTTTGGTATAATTCTCACACCAAAATTTAACTAGGAACAATCTGCTCAGATGTTCATGCTACATGAAATGAAAATGCATGGTTTGGTCCTTTTCACACAACCTTAAAAGGTATGATGTGTCCCATTAAGTGTCACTGAACTACATGGGTTCTGATTCCTTTCACAATGATACAAAGGAATATCTTTTATTGGTTCGATACCAACATAAAAAAAACTTATGTCTCCCAATATGAAGATAAATTCTAGAGTGCACCACTGAGAGGTTTAAAAACCAGCATTATCTTAATAATGATCTAAGAATAAAAACTAACAAATCTCTAAGTAGTATATGAGAGGATACCAATGATGGAGAACCTTGAATACATACAAATATCTCCATTGATGGAGAACATTTAATACATACATATGATTCTGATTTCCTTACATGCTAACAATTGATTGAAAATTTCCAGGGAAACCAACCGTACACTTGGTAAATTAATAAGGATTCATAAACATATCTTAAATCTATAAGATAATCGTAGAGTAGGAAATAATTCCCCTAAAAAGGGTGTGATGAGCTCGACCTCCCATCCTCTCGACCAATGTGAGTTCTTAAGCATCGTGGGTCAAAATCCTTAATTAGAGCCTTCCTTTGGAATGCAGGCCCTTTTTTATACATAATTTTTTGGAGTTTCTATCTCCATAAAAAAATCCCTTAGAAACCATTTGGAAATAGTTATTTCTAACCAGAACACGCATTTCAATAGAAAAAATGGTGAACCTAACGTGAATCCTTAATGAAGGTAATAGAATTACCCATTGTTCATCCCCTATAAATTGATAAAAAAGGGCCATACAAGGAAATAAATCAAGCATGTGTTCATCCAAAAGATTCTGATTTACTAGATTTCATTGTTTTTATTTTTCATAAATACATTCACTTCCTTACAAGAAATCCCTTAATTTCAAATGGCTTCCTTTCGATTCTCACCAATGAATGTATCGACTACTCCTCATGCGATATCCTCATCCACACAAAGGAAACCATCATTAAATCATTTTATTCAACACTGGGTATCAAATGTACTAGTCTGATAGTACTATAAACATGTTACCATTCCAACCTTTGAGGCTACTCGATAGGCCCTCCAAGTCAAGAATAACTCATAATCATCAGGTCAGTGATGACCGGTGATGCAGAAGAAGATGGTCACAACCACCATCTTTATCCATTTCAAGATTTTATCCCTGGAAGAAAATCACCAATCCCTCCCATATTCTAGATAGGTTGACCAAAAGGCCACCCATGGCATCATCCCGATGATACAGGGTCCTTCCCGAAGGCTCCTTCAAAATATCGCCACTACCAATGCTGCGTGGAAGCAAAACCTAAACATGATGATGGTTTTATCCTTAGATGTCCGAATAAGGTAACTTAAAACTGGGAATACAAGATGAACCTCCAGGGATAATAGCTGGATAATAGGGATTAGGTTCTTACCATTTCCACCTATGAATAAGTCAACCAACCTAGTTTGGTTACAAATAGAGAATAAAGACATACACCAGTTCACCTTCATTCCATCAACCAACATAATTATCTAGAAATTCCCACAAAATTATGCCATTAAAATCTAGTGGAGTATTGTGAGCATGGACATACACCTACATATAACCATTTAGCCTGCTATATGTCTCATATGAATGCTTTCAAAGTAGACCTCCAACCAAATGCAGTAGGAACATACACTTGACTACACACACCAAGCCTACTAGCAGTCTCATCTAGAAGCGCTCAAAGAAGTTTGTTGAGAAATATTTGTGGAAAAAAACCAGTGGTCACATAAACCTTCTATCATACATCAATCCAACCAGCAGTCTCATTTGTAAGCACTTGGAGAAGTCAGTTGGAAAGAGCCAACAAAAAACGTGGGGTAGACTCAACTCTCTGCCCCCACACACAAGTACTGTTAGTTTCCACTAACAGGAATGGTGGTATATGAGTAGGTACATATTCCTACTCCTAATACAGAATGGACGTATATTCCCATTCCGTCCACTAAATTCACCAAGCACAGTTTGGAAATAGTGAAATGGAAGACACAAATTCCTTCCCATATCCTAGAAGTGTTCTAGAATATCATAATAGAAACATCAGTAGTACCAGAGAGATGAACACATAATTCTCTCCCCATACCCAGGATGACTCATCTACATTCCATCTTGGAGTAGATACACACCTTTGTTTCAATCTAAGAGGTTTATGGGGCACACTCACCCATATCATATGGATAATAGATCAGTTACATATACCCATTCCAATTGGAGATATTTAGAATATTTTTATGGCCACCCAAGGTAGGTACACACACCTTCCCATGATAAACACTTCTCCCAGCATGTGTCCCCAAATACATGTAAGAAGGCATCCAATAAAAAGTCTCATAAAACATAGTGAAAAAATCAAGAGTCAATCTATGATCTGGATCCTCTTAATGCTAGAGTTCCTGAAGCCATCAAACATTTATCTGTTGTAGCTCCAGATCCTACCCTAACATTACCAAATTATGGTAGTAATTATAGTAATTCTGAATACCCTCATTAGAAACATCATTATGAAGGCTTTATTCATGGAAATTCTTTCAATCTACAGAACTTATCTCTGGATGAGAGCCATGAAAACCCTTCATGTGGACAAAATACCAAGGAGAAAAAGTATTTTCCCCTTGCAGTAATCCACCATGGTGGTCCACCCCATGATAGAATTCCCTGCAAAATTTATCTCTACAATAGTGTTTCATATTTTCAAGAGAGTTCTCCATATGAAAATGTAGTGATGAGAAACCCCTATTATCTTAAGGCACTCGTAAACATAAGGCAAGTCATGTCTAATGCCTTATTTTTGTTAGGTGAAATAATTTATCATCCATAAGACAGCCTAAGGATATGATCATTCTGCGAACCTCCCATAGGTCATTTTCCTTCTAATATTGAATAGGAAAACCCAGCTAATCCTATTTCTTGTGGAATGTCAATAGATAAGCATCCACTCTAGTCAGACCTGGTTGAGAAACCTCTTGAACAAGATAAAGATGATATGTTGAACATGAGGGAAAAACTAGAAAGGGTGAAATACAAGTCATGTTCTATGCTTTGGACACCTCTCAATACAATATTCCAAATATGTGGGCAGAATATTGTATTCATTGTATCTGACTCAAAATATAGAATACTATTCATTATAAAAAAATCCAGATTATTATAATATGATGAATATCAAAGTCATTTCAAGGTAATATAAATATTTTAGTGCCAAATTAACTTGGCATATCTCTAGGATTCCTAACATCCAATGATTAAGAAGCAATAGGAGGCCCTTAAATATGCATGCCTCGATTCATTAAAGAGGTTGTGACAATTGATTTTAGAAACCCCATATGGTGTTCATATTAGAGGATGAGGTGAAAACAAATAATTTCATTTCACTGCACTCCAATGTCAGTAAATCCCATCAAAAGTGGTCTCATGAAATGTTATTACCCCACTCCAGCTACAACAAACAATTTTAATCAAGAATGAAGATATGTTCAACAAGAACAAGAATCTACTAGATTTCACCAAAGTCAGGCACAAAGAAACAAATCAATTGAGATTGTTTTTCATCAAGAATATGAGAACATTGAGTAGGTCTCCCACATAGAGGATTCCTAAAATCAGATTGCACAAATTTCTGAAATAGAAAAATAGACTTCTAAAGTAGGTGATTTAAGTGAGTGTTGGATAATGCACCCAGCCAAAGTTCAGACTAGAATTCATATGAGCAGAAGAGAATTTGTGATGATATCATCCATAATAGTTTAGGATCCACACCATCCTACAAGGCTATGGAATTTTTAACCCAATCCTCAGAGCCAACAAATAGAGCCCAAAGGTTTGAGAAAGAAGATCAGGAACGACCCCATCGTGTAGGGATGGGGGATTTTCCACATTCACAATCCCCTCCTCAGTGGAGGTCAATTTTCTCCCAATTATGGTATAATATACAAAATAAATGCACAAATAAATTATTAGAGAATTCCCTTTAGGTTATTATTCACCAGGAAATTCCCAGGGAATCAAAAAACTGGAGGACTGGGTCTCATGGAGGGAACAGAAGAAGGTGATCTCATAGAGATACTGATATAATTCCATCAATGCATTATGTGTTGGTGAATGTCATTAAGTTTTTCAATATATATCCTCTAGATAATGAGTCCATTTAAAGGGAATCAGAGGATGGATTTCATGTTGTTTATACTATCCACCGTGAAGCTAATGGAGGTGTGCGTACCAGAAATCAGAGGCTTGTTAGTGGCCAGGTCATCCCCTCAAATAACCCACTTCTACATTTTTTTCAAGGAACCTAATAGGGAGAAAGGTGAAGGTTAGACCATGTAATACCTTTCCCATGGATAAGGCCAATCCCTTTTGTTAGAAGAAATATTTGCACAATAGGAAGAATAAATGGAGAAGTTAAGTTGACTTAATGTAGTGTTACTTTGAGGCAGTATTCCTACAAGATATTCTCCATAAACAGATCCCCAATTGGAACTTCTAATTAGAGAACATAAATGAAGATATATTATCCCAACAACATAGGCATATCATGAATTCCCTCCATTACAAGCACACCATAATAAGAAAATCTCTATGGGTTACCCGTGATAGATTCTAGCGGTGCCACGACCTGTGGTCTTACTGGTCGTTGCACCCGTTCAGGATCCATCCACCTAAACTATTTAGGTCTCGGCTAATTTAGACATCTCCCAAATACTTATGAATACAATTGAGTCATTAACAACTCGATTGGAAGATAAGAAATGATGGCATGCACCGATTCAACCAAAAAAAGAAGGTTTATCTTAAATGGGTAGATCTAACTCCTCCTATGACAAATGATAAGAATCCCACACTTCCAATATTAAATGGATTAGGGGTTCTGGAGTAGCACTTGATGCATTTCATTTCTCACGGTAATCCCCTGATGGTGACCTCTAAGAAACAAAAGGTAGTGAATCTTAGATGTTTTGTGCAATCACTGTAGGGGATAACCTTCGTCTGGTGTATAAGTTTGCAGTTCCAATAAATTACTAGATGATAAGATCTCAATCAAAAATTCATTTTCCAATTCATCTCGACATTGTAGAAGACAATATTATTTTATCTCACAAATTGCAAGCAATGGGAGAATGAAAGAGTTTCAGATATCATTTCTTTGTGGAAATTATTAGGGTACTCCTTGAATGTAACACACCCTCAAAAATAATTACTACCTATTTTTGTTTCAAATGCTCATGATGAGTTTCAAACACCATTAATCTCTATGAAATACATAGTATGGTTTCGGGATTTTTCTTCGATCTATCAACAAGTGGAAAATTCCATAACAGAGACAATATCCAAATATTAAGTAATCCCATCAACAATGAGAAGAAGAGTAGGAAAAGAAGTGGATACTACATTTAAATTAAAACATAAACCTATATCCACTTCTACATCAAATCCCTCATCACTTCATAGGGCTCCACTACCACATAGTCAACAATAATGGTTGCCTCATCAAGATGATTTAAAAGATTAAAGGTAGATACAATTTTATGAATTAAAGAGTAAAGTCTACTCTTTTCTAAATGAAGATGTTCTTGGATACTTTATTTCAGCTTTGGAAAACAATTTAGTCTAGTTACCAAGGCCCAAGAAGCCAAAAAAACAAGGAGATAAGGATCTCCCAAACTACTACCCCTTCCATCAAATGTTGAGGAACTCCATCCATAACTGTTTTTTTTCAGGATCTTCTACAGAAGATGGAGGACTCTGTACAAGTGAAACTGAAAATTTCATCAGCATAGGTAGCATGTGTTACTACTACCTATCCAGAGGATGAAATTGAGTGGAAAAAATTAAAAATAAAAAGTTCATAGAAGTTTGATGACTAGATGGTTAGAAAAATGATCAATAAAACTCATGATATTCTACAAAAATAGCTAAAACAATCGAATGTACCACTTTCCACTTCACCTGTAGCCAATCCATCTTCATCAAAAGATCAGTTCTCCAAAGAAAAATTCTCAAGGAAGTCACATGGTAAGAAGGATAAAGAAAATTCATAATAATATGATTTCGTGTGAAAGAAAAATTTGTCCTTGACTTTGGATTATATCATGACAACCATCTCAAAATCATTAGAACCACCACACTAAGTATAACCACAAGAATAGACTTGTCAGGAATAATCTTCATTATATGAAGATTTGATCTTTGGTTCTGTTAATTTTATTCACCTAATAGATCCCTATGAAAATAATGATTCTGATAATGAACCCAATTCCCCCATAATTGATTGGGGAACTGGAGGAAGATTTCATCAAGGTTGAGGATACAGGGGAAGATTTGGGTATTCTAGAAGTCACTATTTCAATTACACCCCTGCTCAAACTTTTTTTGCATTAGAAACTCGTGGGAGAGCCCTCTAGTGGGATCATTAGAAACTAGGAAACTCTTCCACATATGATAGATTCTACCCTAACATAATCACATTGGAAGACTGATTAGAGGATATGTCACCATCTCATAAGTAGGTGGGAAGTACTAGCCAACCTAATCCACCAAGATAAGAAGTACTTCCAGATCCTACTTCAAATGATGGTCTATCCACATTAGGGACATCATATCCAAAGGCATTTAAAAAAGATCATATCCATGTGGGGAAGCATAGACCTCCAAACTAGAAATTTGATGTGTGGATGAAACTTTCCAATATACGAACCAATCTATCAATCCTGGATTCTCTGAATCTTTCAAAGGATCTCTGGGAAGCACTTATTGAGGCTTTTCTAAGCCCTCGAGAGTTTGAAATCAAGGTTGCTACCACAATGGTTTATCGTATAGAGAATGACCCAGCAGAATGTCATGCAGTCGTATCATTCACGAACCGGGATGAGGATGCTATTATACAATTACACATCCGTCCACTTTTCATATCCAAAAGTATTATCAATATTTATACCCAATGATAATTCATTGATGATGTATTAGGGGTCAACCTCATTTCCATGCGAACACTTCATCGATTGGGCCTCACTTAATCACATTTGTCTCCTTAAAATTTTATGTTATAGGTTTATGAAAATAATGAGAAAGAACATCTCCGTGAGATTACGTTTAGATATTATTTTGGGGATCTCATATCTCATTCAGATTTCATGGTTGTCTGGAAGGACACATCTTTCAACATTCTGTTGGGAAGACCTTGGCTACGTCAGTATGCAGCTTTTCCTTCATCGTACCATAAATGTCTCAAATATTGTTTCAATGGTAAAATTTGTACATTGCACTATTATAAATCCCTATTAAAGACTTTAAATCTTAGTACATTGATAAAGAGTTCTATCATAGAAGGTAAAACAATTCATGGAAAATTATTCTACTAGAATCAACGCTCTAAATGGTCTGGAAAAGATCTCAGCTATCCCATTCAAGAATCTCAGTGATGATTACATGATACCCATTAATAAAATTTAAAGGTTTTTCCAAGAACTAAGAACTCATTTAGTGGATTCCATAATATTATTTTTCATAATTGAGCTTGAAATTATAGTAGAGATCATTGATTCACCAAACAATGATTTAATCCTAAACATAGATATCTTCCTTCCTTCCACTGAGCTTCATCAAGTCTCTACATCATCAGACAGGCTAGAATAAGTTTTCACACTCATGGAAAAAGATAGGGATGTTTATTCTTCTCTTACCATCTTACCTTCATAACATAAAAAATATCCTTTATCAATAGTTGAATCGGAGATGGTTTCCTCCTCTTTAGGATTTCCAAATACCAAATATATCTCTAGATCTGAAGTTCTTTATTGATCACCTAACTTTTAAGAATATGTAGAAGAATAGACACATGAAGAAGATTAAGACCTCCGAGATTCCCCTCTATCAGTTGGGTAAGGCGTATCCACCGCTATGGATGAAATTATAGAAATAAATCTGGGTACAAAGTAAGATCCACGCCCCACACTGGTTAGTGTGGAAATGACTCAAGAGGAGAAAGAGGTGTATAATTCCTCTATAAAGCAACATCGGGATGTGTTTTCTTGGAATTACACATATATTCTAGGTCATGAACCTGAGGTGGACACCCATTATTTGGTATTACTAGATGATAATTGGGTATATAAACAAGTAGTAAGAAGAACACACCTGACTCATGGCTCCAAAATTGATGCTAAATTGGAAAATATTATCAAATATAACTTCATCCAAGTGGTTAAATATTCAATTTGGCTAGATATTATTTTCATGATAAAAAATAAGATGGGAAAAAGATAGACTTCATTGATTTAAGATATCTCAACGGGAATTTTCCCAAATATGACTTCCCTATTCCAATCTTAGAACTCTTGATTGACCCAACAACCGACTATGAAGCTCTCTCCTTCATGAATGGATACTCTGGGTATAATCAAATTTGGATGGCCCTAGAATATGATTAATCTACAGCCTTCAGATTCCCTCAAGGCGTATTTTTCTATTGGGTAATTCCCCTTTGCTTGAAAAATTTTGGTGCGACATATCAATGTGAAATGCACCACATTTTCAAACCCTTATTGAAGAAATTAATTGAATGCTATGATGATGATCTAGTGGTTAAATATATACAATTTTCTAATAACCTAACTAACTTGGATACCATATTCAGCAAGATTTGATAGTATAATATGAATATGAATCCCTTGAAATGTAATATTAGGGTAACCTCAGGAAAATTGATCAGTTTTGTTGTATTCCATCATGGCATCAAACCTGAGAAGACTAAAGTTATCCATAACATTCCACCTCATCAAAACATGAAAAGTTGAGAGGACTTCAAGGACATTTGACCTACATCTAATTCTTCATATACAATCTCGTAAGAAAGTGTTTTCCCTTCACCAAATTGATGAAAAATGGGCCACATATCAATGGACCAATGACTGCCAAGAATCATTTGATACCCTCAAGAAATACCTCTTGAGTCCACCAGTATTGATGGCACCTGTTGAAGTAATATCGTTCATTATTTTTGTGTCAGCCTTGGAGAAATCACTGGGTACCTTCCTTACACAAAATAATGATGCTAGGAATGAAAACATCTTTTACTATCTCAGTTGAACCATGGTCGATGTAGAGACTCGATATTTAGGTATTGATAAAGTCCACCTATAATTAATCTTTACTATTTAGATATTGAGACACTATATGTAGCATCACAAGTTTGACTTGTTATCTAGAAATAACCCACTCAAATATATTCTCAATTATCCTATGCTTAAAAAATGTTTGGCATGGTGGGCAGTTATTCTATAGCAGTTTGATATACAGTTTGTGCTTTAGATAGTAGTAAAAGGCCAAGACTTACCAAACTTCTATGTTGAACACCCATATTCAAAAGAGACATCATTGAATACTTATCTTCCTAAGGAAGAAATTTTGTCTATTTAATACATTCTCTAAATATGGGAAATTTACATTGATGGTGCTTCTATAATTCTAACAGGGAAGAGAATTTAAGACCCTAAGATCAACAATGTTGGGTTATGGATTGTGATTATCTCCCTATAGAAGTCAATATTTCTATATTTCTTCCTATTATTAGAAGGTGGTACCAATAATGGGAACGAGAATCAGGCTCTCAATGAAGGCTTGTAATTAGCAATCTAGGTATCAATAAATCACATAAAAGTGAATGGTGATTCAAAATTGGTAATCAAACATATAAACATGTATTATTCTATTAGAAAAGAAGAGATAATTCCACTATGTGATTATGTTCTAGGTTTAATGGATAAATTTCCATCAGAGCCAACATTTTCTTACATCTCGCGATTACAAAATTCCTAAGATGATTCATTTTAAAATGAATCTACAACCCTAGAAGATCCAAATTGGGATGAGACTATCATTACCATTGCACATCGTCACATGGTGTCACCTTTTGTTCACATTAGAGTATAGGAAATCAATGAAATCAATTCCATTTCGGAACTATAGGGTTATACCATGGGATGGATGGAACCCATCATGGAATATCTATAAAATGGGGTACTCCCACTAGATAGAGTTGAAAGAGAGAAGATCTGGTAATGAGTAGTTAATTTCAATCTTTATGATGATTCAGATCACCATAAGATCCTCTAAAAATTAGGCATTGATGGAATTATCCTCATATGTATTGATGGAGAAGATATTATTGTTGGCATAAAAGATGTACATGTAGGAGCCTGTGATGCCCACTGGTCTGGTCATAGGATTTCTGATCAAATCGAAAGTCTTGGATAATTCTAGACTTTGATGATGTAGGATTGCACAGATCCCACTAAGAAGTGTCATCCCTACCAGGTGCATTCTAGATTCATTATTCAACATTCGAAGTTGTGACATACATCTAAATACTCCTATGCATTTTCTACATGGGGAATTGATGTAGTTGGACATTATCCTTCAGCTACGACTAAGTAGTTCAATTACATTCTTACTGATACTGATTTCTTCTCCAAATGGGCTGAGGCAATACCTCTTAAAGAAGTTTGGTCCAAAATCATTGTTATATTTTTCAAAACTAATAGAATTCCTAGATTTTGTGTCCCTCATACGATATTGATAGACAACGATGCCAATTTCTATTATGCTAAAGTAGGAATGTTATATCAAGATCATAATATCAAATCCAACCATTCATCCAGAAATCATGTAGTGACCAATTGATAGACAGAGGCTTTCAATAAGACCATATCAAATGTACTTCATAATATGGAGGATAATGTTAAAAAGGGTTTTCTTGATAATATCTTTTATGCCTTGTGGGAATATAGGACTACTACATGTACTGCCACACAATCAATGCCATACTCATTGGTATATGGAACAGAAGTAGTCCTTCTCATTTAATTTCAATTACCTTAAATCCGAGTTTCCATCTATGACTGTTTATCTACAGATGAGTAGTCTCATAAGTTACTATATGAGCTGGAGAAATTATATGAAAAGAGATTTCATACCTTGCATCACCTAGAAGTCTATCTTAACCTAATAGCATGATATTTTGACAAACAAGATCACCTCCATTCATTTCTTCATGGAGAATTAGTATTTGTCTTCAGTACTTCGATGATATTAGGAAAGAATCCTCCAAAGCTTGAGACAAAGTTGGAAGGACCTTACTCGATACATAAGGTACACTCTAATGGATATTATTCCCAAATCTCAATAGAATAACAACTCATTATAACTCCAACCAATGCATGGTTCTTGAATAAATACATTGTGTAATTACATAGATCATGTCCTAGTTTAAAGGCATTAAACTACATAGCAACCACCATCTTTGTCATAGGATGTTAAACTATATATAACCATACACGTCCATACTAAATGACATTAAACTATCTTCCACCTTCATCCTTGTCACATGACATTAAACTTCATGACACCATTTATCCTCTCTATACGACATTAAACTATACGATTAACATCTTATTCATTTGACATTAAGAAATTCCCCATGATAACACAAATTTTCATTCCCTATGGCCCTTTAAAAGATGTGTAGCTTTCATGCGCAAGAATTACTCAAATCATTACCACACTTTAGTGGAACTTGAGCCCTATTTCACCCAATTATTGAATCAAATCTACATAGGGACCCCTTTTATGAAATATGTGTGTCTTGATTCTTTCCCCTAGAAGGATGCGTAGTCACGCCCGGGTCTTATTCCCTGGTCCAACTGCAATGTTTATTTCAAGTAAGGTGACTTATGTCCTCACCAAAAGATGTTAAACTATACAGTTGTTTAAGAAATATGTGTGGATTGAACCTCATTCTAATGAGAAATGTAGTCACCACCAGATCTCCAGTATTCGGACTAGCCACTAGCATAAACATTTTTCCCCTTTTCCTGAATATGAATGAAAACTATATAGAGCACACTTACAGAATACAAGGTTTGATTCTCATACCACACTATGTCTTGAGCTTAACTATTATTCTAGAATGTATCAAAATCCCCCATCCCTCACATCAAACTTAGATTGCATGAGGAACGATCTTTTCAATAACTAAGTGTGTCTTGATTCTCATCACAATTAGATATGCATGGACACATAGATCTATAATATTGGGTCCAATAATAACTAAAAAAATAAAACCCCCTTAATTTTTTTGTGTATTAATCATTCTTGCATAAGGAATTTTTTAAAAACTATGTGTGGCTTAATTATTACTCCCACTAGATATGTTGCGATGAATAGGTTTTAACCCTGACCTAGCCACAATATTTCTTTCTTTTTATGTCTATTCATCTTCTTCCATACCAAATGATGTTAAATTGAATGGAACATTTCAATAACTATGTTTGCATTGATTATTTCCCCTAATAGATATATAGTGACACCTAGATCATCTATTTAGGTCTAGCTACAATTTTGAAAAAGTCCCTTCACCCATGTGCATATAAAACCTGCACAGTGAGTACCTTCGAGAACTATGTGTGACTTGATTCTTGCCTAAAAATGATACATAGTGATGCCCAAATCTCCAAACCTGGGCCCAACCATGATTTTGGAAGAGAAACCCCCTTCGTTTTCCCCATCCACAAGTTAGATCAGCATAAGGATATCTTCTAAGACTTTTGGATTTATTATTATTACACTAAGATATATGGTGATACCTAGAATTTCTCTTTTAGGCACAAACATTTTCCTAGAAATTATAAAAATTCATATTCCCCACATCAAAACCTAATTGATACGAGGAATAATTTCAAGAACTACCTATGGATTGATTATTTCTCCAAAAAGATAAACTTTGACACCTGGGTATTATACGCTAACATATCCACCATTTAATCATTACACCCCTATCCATCACTTGTATTACCCTAATGTTGAAGAAAAAACTTTTTTAATACTCCTTGTTTCTCACACAGAGTATAGGTCATATGGGATTAAGAATTGGGTAAAAAACCTGTTCACATAAATAAGATATTTCAATTATTATTTGGGGTTATCAATGATCCTAGATGTAGAACCTTAAAAGACACAACATATGTACTCATCACATGATGATAAACTACATGATCATTTCATTTTCATGAGATATGTAGTCATTTCATGTTAGTTCACCTTCATCCATATTTGCATGACATTAAAATGAATGGTAGTAAAAAGAACTATGGGTGGCTTAATTCTCATTCTATTGAGATACGAAGTGACACCTGAATCTCCTTTATTAGGTCCGACTGTAATTAAGAAAAATTCCTCACTCTTGATGTGTAGATTATACCTACATATAAAACCCTTTTAAAAACTATGTATGGATTGATTCTCATCTATATGTGATACGTAGTGACGTCGAGACTTTCAATCTTGGACCCAACCACAACATCATTCAATTGATGCCTCTTTTATCCCATGTATGTGTTATATCTACATGAGGTGATCAATACGAATGCTAATATTGAGTATGAAACCATATTCAAGAAACCCCCGTTATTTCACACTTGTGAATTCAATTAGGGTGGGGTAAACATTATTTAAGAACTATGTGTGACTTGATACTTTCCCCGGAAAGATATATAGTGACACCTAGGACTTTTCCCCTAGTCTATCAATAGTATTCTTTTTCACATTGAAATCACTTCACATCCTCACCGCAATATGATAATCTACATAGACCTATAATAACTATGTGTGGCTTGATTATCATCAATATGAGATACATAGTGATGTCCATATTTTCAATCATGGGCCCATCAGTAGCATTGTTTCGGGTCAGTTCAAAATTCCCAAGAGTTCCGTATCCGATGACACGTGCACCTGCTTTCCAAAGGCAGGCGTTCGCTGGGTGAGTTGGCCAGCGACACTTTAGAACTCACACTAGTCGAGAGGATGGGAAGTCGGGCTCATCGCACCCTTTTTGGGTAATTATTTCATCTTCCAGGACTCCCTTATAGATTTAAGATGTATTCATATATTCACGAATCTTTGGTTTATACCCAAGCATAGTATCCACTGATTACTCTTTTTTGGAAATGGTCAGCTGGAGGTAGGGGTTCAGAATCATTTATGCCCGAGATTTACCATCCCTCATGGGATTAATGACCCTGAGGAGTCTGGACTCATGGAGACGACACTAGGGTTGTCATGGTGAACCATTGCGAAGATAGTAGGATCAACTGGTTGTTAGGCTTGAACCTCGGGGAGGCTCCCTACGTACCCTTCTTAGGAGATAGGGATCAAATTCCACGTAGTTCGAATTGGAGTGTCGGTGAACCAACGTAAAGGTGGACCCGGGGGTCCGGTGGTGATCAGGCTTGAACCTCTTGGAGGCTTCCTACGTAACCTACCTAGGAGAAAGGGATCAAAGTCCACGTAGTTCGAACGAGAGTGGGGCTTACGCAATGAGGCAGTCCAGGGTAATGGATTGGGGCTTACACTCTGAGGAGGCCCATGGTGTGGATTGGGGATTACTCTCTCAGGAGGCCCATGGTGTGGATTAGGGCTTACACTATTAGGAAGTCCATAAGAGGATGTCATGGTCAATGCCTACTATAAGCCTATGTGTGTCATTCTCGGTCTGAGAAACAAGAGGCAGTAGGGACCAGACGATCACGTCGCGAAAGGTGCGTTCGTGGGAAGTGGAGAAGGGATTACGCATTGAACAGCCCAAAAAGTTAGGGATTACTCTAGGATGGATGACCATAGTGTCTTCCTCATGTCTGGCCATGAGGGCATCCCAACCCATTGGTCGGTTGATGAATTTACCTATGTGCTGGTGCACAAGCGGGATAACGCCAAGGGCATTGGAATCAGTACGAACAAAGGGATATGAAAAGTGTGAATCACATGCCTGACATTTGGAACATAATGAGGGTGGCATGGAGATGGGGGATAACTATTTACCATGTTCGAAACACAACATCCATATCGTGTTAGCCTGAAGTGGGGACAAGCTAATGAGGGTCGACTGTTGACCGTGTTCGAAACATAGGACCTGACTCAAAGTGTTGTCAAAAGTCTTCAGGGGCATTGGCCCAGGATGGTAGGTGAGACGATGTGGCATGGGAAAAGCCATTAGGGGGTCCCTTCAGACATGAAAGAGGATGGAGATTCAAATGAAGGACATGTAAAGTGTGGGGTGGAGTGATGGAATGTTTGAATGGATTCCAGCGCTCTTGAAATTATGCAAATGTAAACATGGCATGAGGCATCATATGCTTGGAGCATAAGGAATATCTTGCATGGATAAAGAGGCATCCAATTATTTAATGATAGGGAATGCTACAGATTATAGTCATGTAGAGAGGACTATTTCCATATAGTTTAACGTCATATGGACAGGATAAGGGCCATACAGTTTAAGGTCATGTGGTCAAGATGATGGCCATATAGTTTAACGTCATGTGGTCATGATGAGGGCCATGAATTTTAATATCATGTGGTCCAGACAACTAGGTAGGAGAGACCTAGCAATGGTTGGTGTGGGAATTACGCAAGTGAGGCCCTTTCTGGACGAAACTAGAAAAAGGAGATAAGTAATTGGGTTTGGAGGAGTATCTCAAATCATGGTATATCATAGGTGGAAGGTGGGTGCGCATAAGGGAGCAATAGAAAATCCCGACATCCCAGCCCGAAAATTTCATAGTGAAACTCTCCATTTTTCATGGGGGTCAGTGACAGTGGCATAGGGACCAGCCCGGTGGGCCGGGACCGCAGATCGGCACTGAACCCGAGTGGGGGTGCAGGGGTGCAACCCCGCGGTATGGACCACTGAGTGCATGGTGTTTTCCTCATGGGAGTGTGCCGCGTAAGAGCTGGCCGCATAGGATATGGCATCGAAGAGGGTGTCCATGGAGGAGCATGCCACGAAGGAGCTGGCCGCATGTGGTCTGCTGTTTGGTTATCCTTGAAGGGTGTTCGCGGAGGAGCTGGCCGCATAGGAGGTTGTCTATGAAGGAGGTTGTTCACGAAGGAGGTGATCCGCGGATGAGATGGCCGTGAAGGGAATCTGCAAAGGGACTGGAACCCATCCAAATTCACACCCACAGAGGGGTTCCCACCTCCATTTCGCGAATGACACTGGTCCGCGAAGGGGTGGCCGTAGAGGGACTATCCGCGAAGGAAATGACCGCTATGGGCTGGCCGCAGAGAAGCTGGCCTCATGTGGTTCGCAGACCTGTTTCTCCTCTACGTAGAAGAGTTCATCCGAAGACCATATGGGGTTCGTGGATGGTCGCAGAACTTTACCGCTGGGAGAAATTTCTCCAGTTTCTCCCCACAGGTTTTAACCCGTCCTTCCTCCTTTTTATTTTTGGTGCCTGTCGGTGAATATTTATAGAGATGTGAAGAGGCTGTATTGATGGGTGCACGTGACACTTTCTGCGGAAGCCCATGAAGGAATCCCCACCCACATATGACTCGGTCAACTGGTATATTTATGGAACCGAGTTTCCCAGAATTTCTTTGCGGACTTTCACCAATCCTCCTATATCCCGCGAACTACAGTGGTCCGTAGAGGGAGTGGCTCGCGGCGGTGGACCGGCCTGACGTCTAGCAGTCTTCCTGGTTCACACCTGCTTAGGCGTTCTGCTCCCATTTCGCGAACGACAACATCCACGGGAGGGCGGTTCACCGAACCGGCCGTGTATTATTGCTGGGAGCCGGTACGCGGACCAGTTCAGTCCTTTTCCAAATTTTGGGTAATTGGATTTCCTCTTTGTGGACTTTTCAAGACCCTATAAGCATGATATTAAAAAATAATCTATTCTCCCATGTATGAGTCATATCTATATGAGGAGATACAATAAAAGTTATCACCTTATACATGAACTTGTATTTGATAATAACTAAGTGTGAATTTATTCTTGATTTGAAAAGATACGTAGTGACACTTGGGACCTATACCTGAGTCCAACCACAACCGTCGATTTCTCTTCATATCAAAGTCCCTAATGTCCTTGCTTCATGACTCTAAATTGCACAACATAATGTTTTTACCAAATTTCATTAAAAATCATTCTGCCCATAGAACTTTGTATGTCTTGATTCTCATACCATTGATATACATAGTCAATATTATGCCTTAGATCCTAGTTCCAACCACAGGATAAAATAAGATTCCCCCCTCATGCATATAATTGAAAATCTACAAAAGAAATTTTATTTTGGATTCTCTCCTTCGAGAGCCCACCAAGGAAAAAAATGTTGTATCCATTATACATATGAGTCAGATATATGTAAGGGAATCCAAACTCATGGCCAATATCATTCCAAATACTTACTTGGTGTATTGGACTTGTCCCTTTCACATTTCATACTCCTAATATTCAATACTTCTAGATCATCATAATATTTCCTCAGCATCATGTGACATAATTTCTAATTTGTTTTATTCAATTTCCTGACTATTTATTATGTTCCCCTATGTGGCCTTTCATAAGTCTCCCAAATAATGGGCCTATCAGCCAAAATATGCGACTATTTGACTATTAACCATATTCCCTAGTTGGACCTACATAATACAACCCCGATAATGAGTTTTTCAAATAGTGGTAAATTCATTCTTGTGAGAATCCTATTTTTTTCCCACTATGTTTTGATGAAAGTATGTAGGAACCTTTATTTTAAAGTATTAATTATTTTTATATTTGTCCCATATCCTTTCTACTGACCTAAAAGTCTTCAAAAGCAGTGTTTACTTCTCTCACCCTTACTTGTTCAAAGCATAATGAAATAACCATGGGTCATTTCACCACATATCAATCAATGTTTCCATAATATTATAGTCCTAGATGTGTGACCTAAAACTATAGAAACAATATATCATACGATTGGATTAGACCTTCATAGAGATAATATTCCTTCAATTCATTGGAAATCGTGACTTGAAATATTCATTCTGTATTCAGGTACTTTTATCCACAAAACCAAACTCTGTGCTTAAGGAATTCTGAATCCCCATAAAAATACATCGTCTTTTAGAAAATATAAAGTCATAATTATTGATAGATCCTTTATTTGACTATGCAGCATGGGCCCCAGTTAGCGTTGAAAAAATTTTGCCTACCTAATGGGTCTGTTAGCATAAGAATTCAACTATTTGGATATGCATCACATGTCCTTGTTGGAACTGCCTAATACATCCCCCATAATGGATTTTTTCAAATATTGGTAACTTCATTTTTGGAATATACCTTCTCTAATTCCATTTATCCATTTTTCCCCTATCACTCTTCAGATTCGGAAATCCCCAAATCACAGCTTACAATTCTCCCTTTTCCATACCTAAATATCGTACCACATATCCAGAAAAATCACTATGAATTTGAAAAAAATTAAATATTCAGTCAAAGATAAATACCTTAAATCAAATCCCCTTAATGTCTTAGTGGTATGAATTTAAACTGAACATCCCCAAAATGTCCTTGTTTCATGAATTTAAACTGAACAACATAATTTCCCTACTGCATGACTTCAAACTTCATAGAATATTGTCAAAAATACATCAATGTATTTATTGCATGATTTGAAACTATTAGCATAATGTCATTGATGCATGACTTGAAACTGCACAACACAATGTCCTTGCTGCATGAATTGATACTGCACAACATAATGTCCTTATTGCACGAATTGAAACTGCACAACATAATATCATAAATACCTTTTCTAAAAAATGTACCTTCCTTCACACATACAATTTGTGTAGGAGTGGATTCTAATTCATGGCCTATGTTGGCACTGATTCCCCCTTTTCTTATTAGACATCTTTCCTTGGAAAATCCACCAATTGTGTTCTTGAGAGATCCAAATCATAAACCCTTTTTTCTTTCAGTAATAGAAAGTGAAAATTTCTAGGAACTCTTTTATCTGACTGTGTAATATGTGCCCTAGTGTTTCTTTCATAAGTCACCCACATAATAGGCCTATCTACCAAAGTGTTCCACTAATTAGCTATATAGTGTATGCCCTAACTGGCCCGGTATAATACAGCCCCCATTACAGGTTTGTAAAAATAGTGGTATCTTTATTCTTGGAAGAGACCTCCTCTATTCTCATACATTAATTTTTATATTTTTTTACCATAAAATCCATTAATCTAGATTCTCCTTGTAAGTATCTAAAGTATATCGGGAAATTCCTAGTAATCAATTCTTTTTTGGATTCTAATTTTAAAATTCATGGTCAAATACAGTCACCCTAAAATAATATCTTTATTTGTTTGACATGCATGAATTTAAAATACCCACCAAAAGAGAAACATTACTCACTAGGATGAAAACGTACAATGGGAACCCAAGAAAAAAGACAAGTCTTAGGTCACTAGACCTACACTTTTTTACAGTTTCGAAAAAAATCGAGCAATGAAAGGCTAAAAGAAACAAAGTTTTTAGGGTTTCCTATATGACCCTAGAAATTGCAAAACTATTCTCAATGGGCCCAAGGTATTAGGAAAAGATTATATCATCCTTCCAAAATTGATGTATATCCAATGAAAACCAAATGATGTTGGAATGAAAAAATTTCCCTAATGTTACATTATAGGTCGATTCTTTTCATTCTGAGTGAATCAAACTCTAAAGTGGGATTTTATAGACATCAAAAAAAGTGTTTCATGAACTTTTCCATGAATTAATGGTTGAATTTACATTTTCTATGAGACTTATCCATAATTAGGTATAATAATAAAGACTTCCTACCTCTCTAGGAGTAGGCCATGGATTTCCAAGATCGATGATAAAAAAGTTTTGATGCATCAAAATTCAATCTGTGTGTTTTAAGTGAGAAGATTTGGTGTATTCACCATCTCAAGAAGTTCATATCTCTTCAACAGCTTTTATTCTACTGATTGTGGATCCCAAATGGACTTATAGATCAAAATTTAAGGCATTCGGAAGACATAAAAATTTTATAAAGGGATTTTCTTCACCATCACGGAGGACCTGTGTAGAGGGAATACATGGAATACCTCTTTTGAAGACCTATGTGGAAGACCTTCATGAAAGATCTATACAGAAGACTTTCAAAAAGGACCTTTGTGGAGGACCTATACAGAGAAACTAATTTGTCGAGGGTTCCCTATTTTTCTATAAATAGGTCACATGGGATCCTCATTTGGTAGGATGAAAATTCAAAGGAACCCCCAAAGATCTCATCGTGTATCCCTTTTACTTAGTTCCTCAAAAAAATTTAAGAAGCTCTCTGTAACCCAATAGAAGAGATAAATAATTGGGATTAGTTGGATCATAGTCCCATCAGGGTCTATAACATGACACCTGAGACAAGGACTTGATATAAGGATCTAAACTGAGAACATGTGCTAAGGACTTTTTTATAGGACTTGCACGGAGGACCTACATGTTGGACCTTCATAGAGAACCTATGAGGAGGACCTACAGAAAGGACCTACAAAGAGAACCTAGAATGAGGACATAGCCTAATGACCCAGCTTAAGGAACTACCATAATCACTTGATCTATGGACCTACTGAGCTACGAAACTATGCTACAATGGGCATCCTCCTTAGGAGTATGCCCCAACTAAACCTCAATGGGAATCTTCCTTAGAAGTAAGCCCCATCCAAACCTCAAATGGGAATCATCCTAAGGATTAAACCACTACCAAAGCTCAATGGTCATCCAACTTAGGAGTAAGCCCCAACCAAACCTCAAATGGGCATCCTCCTTAGGAGTAATCCCCAATCAAACCTCAATGGGAATCTTCCTTAGGAGTAAGCCCCAACCAAAGCTCAATGGGCTTCCTCCTTAGGAGTAATCTCCATCCAAAGTTAAATAGGTATATCCCTTATGAGTAATCCATAACCAATAATAAAATGATAATCCTCATTATGACTAAGCCCAAACCAAAGATCAATGGGAATCCTCATTAGGAGTAAGCCCCAACCAAACCACAAAAGGGAAGCCATCATAGTGTAAGCCCCTAGCCTTTCATGTAGGATGTTTCAGTCACACTTCTCTCTACACGCTTCACCTTCACCCCTTCCTTAAATTGGACCCTTATCCAATGTAAAGAGAATAGGGGAAATTTTCATAGCCATGGCCTCTTCCACTGTATGCCCAAACTCTTCCATCACCAGAGGATAAAGTGTGTGGTTTTTTGAATCTTTTACATCCTCTTGTTTCTGACACCAAGAATGACTCATGCGGCCTTAGAGGTTTGTAATGATAAAAAAATCCACACAATCCACCGGAAATAATTAACTACAAGAACTCTGATTCCCATCATAATTGGGATAGGTAGGAAGCCTTTACATATGGCTTGAGCTCCCATGACATTCTCCTCAAGAATCCAACCATAATTCCATTAATCTGGGATCATCCTTATAAGTAAGCACTAAATTATTCCCCCATTAAATCTCTATGAGATAATATATATCTCGTTAACCCAGTTATAAGGGAATCCTCTTTAGGAGTAAGACCAGTACAATTTCTCTAAAAGGGTCAAATTTCACGGTGAGAATAAACAAACTACATGGGATTTGATTCCCATCTAAACTATATATGTAGGAAACCTCCCTGAGGATCAAACCCAATACCCTCAAATCAACCTTGTTCCATATGGTCCAAATTCCCAGCAGGGTATAATCCAACATGGAAATTCATATCCTTTCTACGTTCCTTTGGATGTTTCGGTATAAGTCCCACACCAAACTTCAACTAAGCACCTTCCGTATAGTTTTCCTTGACACATGATATTAAATTGTATGGTTGGGTCCTTGTCACACAAACATTAAAGGTATGATGTGTCCCATTAAGAGACATTGAACTGTATGGGTTTTAATTACATTCACATTGATACATAGGAAGATCATTTATGGGTTCAATCCCAACATCAAAACAACTTACATCTCCAAAGATGGAGAAAAATTCTAGAGTAGCCAACTGAATGGCTTAAAAACCATCACTATATTAGTAAAGATCATAGAATAATTACCAAATAATCATAAAGTAGTTTATGAGAGGATACCATTGATGGAGAACCTCTAATACATAAAGATATCTCCATTGATGAAGAATTTTGGATACATACAAATGATTCTAATTTTCATACATGCTAATTATTGATTGAAAATTTCTAGGGAAATATATATTATGTTTGGTAAATTAATAAGGATTCATGAGAATATCATAAATCTATAATAGAGTCCTGGAGTAAGCATTAATTCATCTCAAAAGGGTCAGATGAGCCCAAACTTGCATCGTCTTGACCAATGTGAGTTCTTAAGCATCATGTGTCAAAATCCTTAATGAGATCCTTCCTTTTAAAGGTAGTTACCTTTGGATACATAACCATTGGGTGTTTTTGGTTCCGTAAACAAATTCATTGGAAATTATTAGGAAATAGTGATTCCTAACCAGAACACACATTCAGAGGGAAATAACATCAAAAGAATCATTTAATATTTTTTATTTTTCTAATTACTGGTAGACCTTTTATCACTATTTTTCTATAAATATCCACCCCTTGTACTCTTTGAACATCAGGAATGAAGGTAAGTCATTTGGGTGAGTTTTTCTTTCAACCTGTGTGTTCTTGCTTAATTATTGACTAATCAAAGGATTGGTCATCCTTTGTGACATATTGGGGGGCTAGAGTTATTAGAGAGAGGTTATATTTGGATTATACCTTGACATACTCCCTTATTCCTTATTTCAACCATTTATAGTGCTTCTCACTTGCTTTCTTACGCAGATCTGCGTGCTTGATGCAAGAACATTGAACAGGGTTTTTGAAACACTTTCAAGTGGTTATTGGATTGAGTATCAAAGGATTATCAGGGGTTTTAGTGTTTTTTATGTTTTTAAGGACTTTTAGGGTTTTTATGATTTTTGGGGTTTTTAGAGTTTTTAGGTATTTTGACAGGTTTTATTTTTTTATGGTTATTAGACTTTTTATTGTTTTTTTGGGTTTTAAGGATTATTTAGAGTGTTTAGGATTTTTTTTACAGTTTTTAACATTTTAGGGGTTTATATGGTTTTTATATTTTTACTGGTTTTTGGGTTTTTTTGTGTTTTAAGGGTTTTAGTGGGTTTTTTTAGTTTTTTTGGTTTTTAAGGGTTTTTCAGGTTTTTACCTTTTTATGTTTTTTAGGGTTTTATGTTTTTTAGGTTTTTAAGATTTTATTAGGTGAATTCAGGGTCTTTTAGTGTTTTTACATTTTAAGGTATTTTTATGATTTATAGGGTTTTTATGGTTTTATGGATTTGGAGGTGTTTAAGGGGGTTTTTATGATATTTAGTTTTATTATGGGTTTTTGGGTATTATAATTTGTTGAGTTTTATAAGGTTTTAAAGTATTTTTAATATTTGTTTAACATTTTTAGGGGTTTGAAGTGTTTTAAGAGTTTTTAGTGGGTTTTTACGGTTCTTATGGGTTTATAGGGTTTTTTAAAAAAATTAAGTGTTTTTAGCATTTGTAGTGTTTTTAGGTTTCTTATGGATTTTATGTTTTTTTATGTTTTTATTTTTTTTAAGGGGATTTCATGGTTTTTAGGACTTTTTAAATTTTTAGGTATTTTTTGGACTCTGTTATAATTTTTATTGTTTTTATTGGTTTTTTGGACTTTGAGGGTTTTATGGGGTTTTGAGGTTTTTTGGTTTTTTTGAGTTTTACAGTTTTTATGGGTTTTTATAGTTTTTAACATTTTTTGGGGTTTAAAATATTTTTAGTGTTTTTAGTGGTTTTTTAAAGTTTTTATATGTTTATAAAATTGTTACTATTTATAGGGGTTTTAGGGTATTTTAGGGATTTTATATTTTTTTTATGTTTTTAATGGTTTTTATTGTTTTTATTTTTTTAATGTTTTCTTATGTTTTTTCAAGGTTTTAAGGGTTTTTACCTTTTTAGGTATTTTTATGACTTTTTAAAGAATTTTATTTTTTAGGGTTTTAATGTATTTTGAGGGTTTTTGGATTTTTTATGGTTTATGTGGTTTTTTGGGGGTTTTTAGCGTTTTTAGGATTCTGATGGGTTTTTAGAGTTTTTAGGTTTTTAAGGTTTTCATAGGGTTTTTCAGGATTATTAGTGTTATATTTATATATAAAAGGTATTTTTTAGGATTTTTATGGTTTTCATGGTTTTTGGAGATTTTGAGTGTTTTTATGGGTTTTATGGTTTCTTTGGGTATTTATGATTTTTTTTAGTTTTTTTTTGTATTTTATGGTTATTTTGATTTTTTAAACCTAAAAAGGGTTTTAATGGTTTTAAATATTTTAGTTTATTATTAGGGGTTTTATGGGTTTTAAGGGTTTTTATGGTTGTTAGGGTTTTTAAGGGGTTTTAGGTTTTTTAGTATTTGTAGATTTATTTAGGTTTTTAGGGGTTTAAAGTTTTTTTTAGTTTTGTAGTATTTTTTTAGGTTTTCTTAGGGTTTATCTTGGTTTTTAGGGTTTTTTATGTTTTTAAATTTTTTTAGGGATTTTTATTATTTCAATGGGTTTTAGGGTTTTTTTATTTTGATGGTTTTTAGGGTTCTTTGAGTTTTAGGGTTTTCTTTGAGTTATTTAGGGTTTTAAGGATTTTTGGAGTTTTTAACGTTTTTTGGAGTTAAAAGATTTTTTAATGGGGTTTTAAGGTTTGTATCGGTTTTTATGGTTTTAAAGGATTCAGGATTTTATGTTTTTTAGGATAATTATTATTTTTTAGGGTTTTTAGGGGTTTTTGGTGTTTTTAGGTTCTTAAATTTTTTTATGGTTTACCAGTGTTTACAATATTTTTTTTATATTTTTAGTTATTTTTAGTTATTTTTCATGATTTTAATAGATTTTCAGGGTTTTAGGGATTTTGAGGGTTTTATGGTTTTTTTTTGGTTTTTAGGGATTTTGTGGGTTCTTTTGTTATTAGGGGTTTTTTTAGTTTTTTATGGTTTTATGGTTTTTTATAGTATTTTATCTTTTCTAGGGTTTTAAAGGATTTTAAAGTTTTTCGTTATTTTTAGTGTTTTAAAATGTTTTTAAGGTTTTTGGGACTTTTAGAGTTCTTTAGTGGTTTTCGCATTTTTTTTGATTTTTATGGTTTTTAAGTGTTTTCAGGTTTTTAGAGTTTATTAGAGTTTTTAATGGTTTTTAGTTTTATTACATTTTATGGATTTTAAATTTTTTTTTAATTTTTTTTTTGATTTTTAGTTTTTATAGTGGTTTTTAGGATTTAAGGGTGTTTAGGTTCTTTAGAATGTTTATGGTTTTTAGGGGTTTAAATTGTTTTTGGGTTTTTGTGGTTTTATTAGGGTTTTTAAGGTACTTAGAGGTTTTTACATTTTTATGTATTTTTTATGATTTTTATGGTTTTAGGGATTTTGAGGGTTTTTGGTGTTTTAGGGTTTGTATTGTTTTGTTTTTTATGGTTTTTTGGGTTTTAGAGTTTTATGTTTTTTAATTTTTTTAGGGGGTTTTAGGGTTTTAAGAAAATTTAGTGGTTTTCTATGGATTTTATGGTATTTTTTTAATGTTTTTAGGGTTTTCTATAGTTTTTAGGGCTTTCAGGGGTTTGTTTGTTTTAGATTTTTAGGGGTTTAAATTGTTTTAAGTTTTTTTGGGTTTTAGGGTTTTTTATATTTTATGTATTTTTTGGGATTTTTTGCAGCTTTTCTTATTTTTATGGGTTTTAGGGGTTTCTATGGTTTTTTAGGGTTTTAGGTTTTTTTGGGTTTCCTATTTTTTTTATGTTTTTTGGGTTTTACTGTTTTAAGTGTTTTTTAATATCATTAGCGGTTTATTGAGTTTTTATATATTTGATGGGTTTTAGGGTTTTACAGGGTTTTTTGGTTTTTTGGGAATTTTGTGCTATTTATAGTTTTTTGGTTTTGTTAGTGTTATTAGGTTTTTTTTATCATTTTTAGGTTTTTAGGGGTTTTAAGTGTTTTAATTTTTCTAATTTTTCTTATGGGTTTTCATGGTTTCTAGGTTTTTTAAAATTTCTTGGTTTTCTTGGATATTTTTAGGATTTTTATGGATTTTTAGGGTTTTTAGGGATTTTGAGGGTTTGTAGAAATTTTATGATTTTTTGGGATTCTAGGGATTTTTGTATTTTATGGGTTTAATTTTTTAATAGATTTTTATTGTTTATAAGTTTTTAAAGTGTTTTTAGTGGGTTATTATAATTTTTAAGGGTTATTATGGGTTTTAATTTTTTTTTATGGTTTTTATGGTTTTTTGGGTTTTTAGGGTTTTTAACATTTTTAGGGGTTTTATGTATTTTTATTTTTTTAAGGTTTTATTATAGAATTTCAGGGTTTTTAGGGTTTTTTACATTTCAATGTTTTTTAGGATTTTTTTGTTTTTTAGAGATTTTAGGGATTTTGAAGGTTTTTAGTGTATTTAGGGTTTTATGATTTTTTAGGTTTCTAGGGTTTTTTGAGTTATTTAGTGTTTTATGGATATTTAGTGTTTTGTTAAATTTTTAAGGGTTTAAATGTTTATTAAAATTTTTAGTAGCTTGTTGGGTTTTTATGAGTTTTAGATTCTCATAGGTTTTAGAGGTGTTTTAGGGTTTTTAGAATTTTTTTATGTTTTTTAGGAGTAATATGTTTTTAAGGTTTTTAAGGTTTTCAGTGGGATTTTCAAGTTTTTTATGGTTGTTTATCATTTTTAAGGATTTTGAGTAATTTTTAGGATTTTTATTGTTTTTAGGTTTTTACGGATTTTGAGGGTTTTGGGATTCTTAGGGATTTTATGGTTTTGTGGGGTTTTAGTGTTTTTTATAATTTTTTAGGGGTTTTAAGATGTTTTATATTATTTTTAGCATTTTTAGGGGTTTAAATGGATTTTAGTGTTTTTTTAGTTTTTGAGGGTTTTTATTCGTTTTTAGTGTTTTTATGGTTTTTAGAGATTTAGGAATTTTAGGGTTTATAGTTTTTTTGGGGTTTTAGCATTTTTTAGGTTTTTGGTTTTTTTGGGTTTCTAAATTTTTATGTTTTCATAGGGAAAAGAATATGTGAGGGTCGGGATATTCCAAACCCCCCCAAATTTATTAGAAAGAAAAAAAAAGAGACTCAGTAGACAAGGGAGGGGAGGGGTAAAACGACCCACACCTGAAAACCCCTTACAACCCATGCCAAAAAAAAGAAAAATCAAAAAAGAAAAACCCAACAAGTACACCTAGGTCCAAGCAGAAACCATAATCATCATCCAGTAGCATCCAACATCTAGCAGCTCACAACCAAGAAATGACCAGCTTCCAACCTCACATATACCAGAATCCAGCACCTTCTCACCAAAATGAGAAATCACCAGCAGCGTGTAACCATCAGCAGCCAAATCACACAAGAGCCAACAAATGTAGGTCACTTCCATAGAGCAACCATCATCCATACTCGCAAGATCCAGCATCTAGCACCTCCTCACCAAGAAGGTCCACCGCAAACGGCATAGAGCCAATAACACCAAATTACAACCCACAAACATCATCACATTCCATCCAAACCGCAGCCAACCATCATACCAAAGAAAACTAACAACCAGTAGCTTTCCACCTTCACCATAGCTCAGCCAGAAAATTGCACCCAGTAGTAGACAGGGGCCAAGCCAGCCATGTCCAAAACAGACCAAAGCGAACAACCCGTCCAACATTAGAGACCGCTTATCCTAGAATCCTCCACCATATCGCACGTAGAAGTACGACCAATAGCACATCAGTCAATAGTACAAGGCCACCAGCACCTCGGATTAGAACCAACAGCTTCATCACAACCCAGCACGCCAACAAGCAGTAATTTCTGAAAAACACCAAAACCTTTCACACCTTACAAACAATCACTATTACACAAAAAGCATCTCACCTCGGCACACATAAAATTTAAGAACCAACACCAAAAATGGTTCACATCCAGAATAGCCACAATCAAAAAGTTGCGAAAAATGTAACGCAAAAACATTGAACCAGAAAATCCAGCAACGAAGCCAATTACAACTAGACGGACCAGATCACAACAAGACCATAGCAAGCTGGCAACACCGGGAGGCGACCACAGATCCAAAGAACCAACTCGAGCAATGATCCAAACCAGAACACATACCTGCCTTGCAGACACCATCGGCAGTCCAGAACTAAATAGCCAAGTCAACGTGGATTAAATCCAACCAGATCTGGACTATGCCTCCGAGGAAATCAACACACTGAGCAAACTATATCTGAGCATCTCCACCAAATATTCACAACACCAAAGACCATATCCGGACCACTTCTCCAGGAAGCTATAAAATAGCGCATCAGAGAGGCTGGAACTGACCCGATCCTCCATGGTTGACTTCTTCATCTGTGGCCAACGCTAGGGAAACTGCAAGCACATCACAGATCCAGATCTAGGAGAAACATACCGCGGTAGTAGGGAGAAATAGCACTGTCAAGACCGACGCCTTAGAAGCCACGACCGAAGGGGAATATTAGGGTTTTATATTAGTTTTTCAGGAAAAAGAGGTGTGAGGCCATGTTATTCCCAAACCCCCATAAATTTATTAATAAGAAAAAGACACAACAGACAGAGGTAGGGCAAGGTTAATCAACCCATACCCAAAAAAGCCTCAAAAGGAATACAAAGGTCAAGAACAAGTCCACAGGAGAGAAGAAAGCATAAAAGAATAAGGAAAAACACCAGCACAGGGTCTACCAGCCTTCCCCACCACCATCATCTTCATATTCCACACCAGGGGGGTCTCCCTCAGCACTATAAACGGAGGACACATTAGTTTCTACTGACTCCCATTCAGAAGATTCATATTTCTTGAAGAATTTGGTGTAATACTCACTTAGATTCTCCTTCTCTACATTCATCTTCTTCTTAATAGGACGACCACCTTTCCAGAGGAGTTCTTCAAAGCTTCGCTGGAAGCCCTCGTAGAAACCGCTCTCAGAAATGAAGAATAGTCCTTCCTTGGGCTCCTCCCTTTTAGGACTGCAACATCAACATCAACATATTTTGTAGCATTTTATGGGTTTTGAATGGTTTTTATGGGTTTTATGGATTTTAGGGTTTTTAGGGTTTTAAGGGCTTTTCGTGATTTTAGTTTTTAAGGTTTTTTAGGGGGTTTTAGGGTTTTTTTTGGTTTTTTATGTTTTTATGGATTTTTAGGGGTTTTTAGGATTTTAATAGTTTTTAGTGATGTTGATGCATTTTAAGGTTTTTAGGGTTTTAGTATTATTTTTTGGGGTTTTAGGTTTATTTTGGAATTTCTATGGGTTTAAAGGTTTTTAATAGTTTTTAAACATTGTTAGGGGTTCAAAGTGTTTTTAGGGTTTTTAGTGGGTTTTTGGGTTTTTATCGGATTTTAGTGGTTTTGAGGTTTTTAGAACATTTTATTGTTTTTTTGGGGTTTTAGGATTTTTGGGACTTTTAGGGGTTTAGAATTTTTTTGTTTTTTAGGAGATTTATTTATTTTTTTAACATTTTCAAAGTGGTTTTTAGTTTTTTATGTTTTTTTACATTTTTAAGGATTTTTATATTTTTTATGATTTTTATGGGTTTTTAGGGTTTTTAGGGATTTTGATCGTTTTAGGGGTTTTTATGGTTTTATGGTATTTTTATTTTTAACGGATTTTGAGTTTTTAGGGTTTTTAAGGATGTTTAGAATTTTTTTTGACATTTTTAGGGGTTTAAAGAGTTTTTATTGGGATTCAGATTTTTATTAGTTTTTAAGGTTGTTAAGGTATTTAAGGGTTTTGATGGGTTTTTTTGGGGGGGGGGGGTTTAGGGTTTTTAGTGTCTTCTTAGTGTTTTTTGTGGTTTTAATATTTTTTAGGAGTTTTAAGTGTCTTTATATTTTGAGGTTTTCTTAGGGGTTTTCAGGGTTTTATGGTTTTTATGTTTTTTTTGGTATTTTTTGATATTTTTTGGATTTTTTTGGTTTTTACTGTTTTATGGATTTTAACAGTTTTAAGGGTTTTTCATATTTTTAGGTGTTTTATGTTTTTTAGGGTTTTTAGGGTTTTTTTTGAGTTATTTAGGGTTTTAGGGTTTTAATTTTTATTAACGTTTTTAGTGGTTTAATTTGTTATTAGAGTAGTTAGTGGCCTTTCAGGGTTTTTAATGTTTTTAGGGGTTTATGGTTTTTAGGGTTTTTAGGGGATTTAGGGGTTTTTTCTTCTGTTAGATTTTTAGGGGTTTTAGATTTTAAGTTTTTCTAAGGGGTTTTCAGGTTTTTTAAGGATTTTTGAGTTTTTATGGATTTTTAAGATTTTATGCATTTTCAGGATTTTTAGACATTTTTATGGGTTTCGGGTTTTTAGGGATTTTATGGTTTTTATGGTATTTAGAGTTATTCGAGATTTTAGTTTTTTATGTTCTCCAGAGTTTTTTTTCATTTTTTAGGGGTTTAATGGGTTTTATAGTTTTTAGTGGTTTTTTGGGAATTTATGGGTTTTTAAATATTTAAGGAATTTTATGGTTTTGGGGGGTTTTTAGGGTCTTTTTGAGATTTTTCCTAAATTTTAGCCTTTTAATTTTTTTAGAGAATTTAAACATTTTTAGGTTTTTAATATTTTCTTTGGATTTTTCATGATTTTTAGTGTTTTTTACATTATTAGGGGTTTTTTAGGTTTTTCAAGATTTTTATGGGTCTTTTAGGCTTTTATGTATTTTGAGGGATTTTACTGATTTTAGTGTTTTATGTTTTTAAGAGTTTCTATCATTTTTAGGTTTTTAGCAGTTTAAAGTGTTTTTAGGTCTTTAATTTTTTCATAGATTCTTTCATGGCTTTAAGGGTCTTTCATGATTTTAGGGTTTTTTAGGGCCTTTCTAGGATTTTAATGGGTTTTAGGGTTTCATGGATTTTGAGGTTTTTAGGGTCTTTTAGGTTTTCAGGGTGTTTATAGTTTTTTGGATATTTTCAATTTTTTTTGGTTTTTTATGGTTTTTACAGGATTTCAGAGTTTGTTAATAAATGTAGAGTTTTATATGGTTTTTAGATTTATTAGTGGTTTTAATGGTTTTATGGTTTTAACTTTTGTAGAGGTTTTATGGTTTTTGTGTCATTAGGGTTTTTTGTATTTACAATTATTTAGGTTTTTAGGGGATTTTATTTTTTTAAGGGTTTCTTTGGTAATTTCAAGGTTTTTAGGATTTTTACATTTTTAGGGATTTTGGGGGCATATTTAATTTTTTTATGATTTTTTAGGGGTTTTATGGATTTTTATTGTTTCTATGGTCTTTAGGGATATTATGGGTTTTTAGGGTTTTGGGGTTATTTTGTGTTTTCTAAGGATTTTATGTGTTTTTATAATTTTTTTTATTTTTATGGGTTTTATTCGTTTTTAGAGTTTTTAGTCGTTTTAGGTTTTTATTGGGTTTTTAAGGTTTATAAAGGTTTTAGGTGTTTTATTGTATTTAGATTTTTTATGGGTTTTTAGGGTTTTTTTAATTTTTTATGTTTGTAGGGGTTTTAATTTTTTTTAGTTTTTTAAGGTTTTATTAGCGTTTTTCAGGAAATTTAAGGTTTTTTACATTTTTAGGGATTTTATGACATTCTTGAATTTTTAGGTTTTTTATGGATTTTATGTTTTTTTGGTTTTTATTGGTTTAAAGTGGCTTATAATTTGTTGTAGTTTTTTGGTTTTTTATTATATTTAGGGGTTTTAATGGTTTTATCTGATTTTTGGGACTTTTAATGTTTTTAGCATTTTTAGGTTTTTAGGGGTTTTAAGTGTTTTTAGGTTTTTAATTTTTTCTTATGGGTTTTTAGGGATTTTATGGTTTATTATGTTTTTTAGAATTATTATGTATTTTAAATATTATAATACGGTTTTAGGGTTTTTAGTGATTTTTTGGCATTTTAGGATTTTTTTATGGTTTTTATGGTTTTTAGGGTTTTTAGGGTTTTTTAGGGTTTTTATCATTTTTAGGTTTTTAGGTGTTTTATGTTTTTTTTGTATTTTTATCCTTTTCTAATGGTTTTTATATGTTTTTAGGGTTTTTTACATTTTAGGTATTTTGAGGTAATTTTATGATTTTAGGTTTTTAGGGTTTTTTTGGTTTTGTTGGTTTTTTGCGTTCATAGGATTTATTTGGAGTTTTTAATTTTTATACCATTTTTTAGAATGTTTTTAAAAAATTAGTGGTTTAGTGGATATTTTATTGTTTTTTAGTTTTTTTTTGTTTTTATGTTTTTTAAGGTTTTAGGGGTTTTATATTATTTATGGTCTTTAGGGTTTTTAGGATTTTAGGGGGGTTTAGGGTTTTTTTGTTTTTAAGGTTTCTAAGGGTTTTAAGTGTTTTTTTGTTTTTTTATGGTTTTCTTAAAGTTTGTTAGTTTTTATGGTATTTTAAATTTTAGTTATTGTCATGGATTTTTTGTATTTTTATTAGTGTTTTAGAGTTTTAGGTATTTTAAGGGTTTTTAGGGTTTTATTGTTTTTTGTGTTTGTAGGGTTTTGTTTTGAATTTTATAGGGGTTTATGGTATTATTTATTTTATAACATTTAGGGGTTTAAAAGATTTTTAGGTTTTTTTATTGTTTTTTATGTTTTTTATGGGGATTTATGCTTTTTTAAATATTATAAGGGTTTTTATGGGGTTTTGGGGGTCTTTATGATCTATTTAGGGGATTTAGATTTTTTTTTATGTTTTTAGGGGTTTAAGCATTTTTAGGGATTTTGCGGGGTTTTAGGTTATTTAGGTTTTTTATGGCTTATGTATTTTTTAGTATTTTTTGTTTTTGGAGTTTATAGTTGTTTTAGGGTTTTTAGTTATTTTCTTGGCTTTTAGTGGTTTTTATAGTTTTTAGGGTTTTAGGGTATTTAAGGTTATTAGCGTACTTAGGTTTTTAGGGGTTTTATGTGATTTTAGGTTTTTAATGTTTTATAAGTGGTTTTCATAGTTTTTAGTGTTTTTTTAACATCTTTATGTATTTTTAGGTCTTTTCATTTTTTTAAGGTTTTAGGGATTTTGATGATTTTTAGGGGTTTTTAGTATTTTTATGGTTTTCTTGGATTTTGGAATTATTTTTTATATTTTTGGGTTTTTTTAGAGATTTTATCATTTTTAAGATTTTAAATGGATTCTAAAGATTTTATTGGTTTTAGGGTTTTATTGGTTATTTATGGTTTTTACAGGTTTTTATGGTTTAAGGGTTTTTAGGGTTTTAGGGGTTTTAGCATTTTTTAGGGTTTTTAGGGGTTGTAAGTGTTTTTATGTTTTTAAGGTCTCTTTAGGGGTTTTCATGGGTTTTAGGGTTTCATAAATTTTTAGGTATTTTTTAGAATTCTAATGGTGTTTTGGGTTTTTAGGGATTTTGAGAGTTTTTTGGGGTTTTTTTGTTTTTTTCGGTTTTTAGGGAGTTTTTTTAGTTTTTATGTTTTTTATGGTTTTTAGAGATTTTTTAACATTCACAATCCATTTTTTAATTTTATTAAAAACCCACTTTATGTTTAAGTGGTAACCTAAAAAACTAACTCCATCATCAATTCACACCCATACAAAACACACGTTATAGAGTTCGTATTTCATAAAAATGAAATAGAGCAATTCACCCTGCCAAGACCGAAATATGCTACCGTTCAAAATTTAAAAGATACACAAATCCCACAAATCTAGCCAACTGTGTCACCCGTGAAACCTACCACATATCACTAACATCATCACATCACTAGAAAACTAACCCCCTCAGAGACGGAGACGCAGCACAAACCACTGTCATAAAAATACTCCTTCAACCACCACCACTGACACTGCATCGTCGACGAGATTCACTGAACAACGCCCCACCACATCATCAAATCGCAATCACAGACATGTCAACCATAATAAAATGTTACCAAAATCATCCCATCACTGTTAGAACACCGATGGTTCCAAAAACCCATCATCCTCGTTCCTAGAACCGCATCATCCATACTAGAAACCCAAATCGACAATTTCTTCATGCGAGCATAAATAATCACTCGCAAAATTAACCAAAGACACCAAATCAGGACATGCCCAGAGCCCCGATACCGTCGCACCACATATCCAAAAACCTAGAAGGTTTCACCACACTAGATCCGACTACGAGAGGTGTTAAGGGATGCGAAGATAGTGCAGGGTTTTTATGGACTTTAATGGTTTTAGGGTTTTGGTTATTATTTTATTTGTTTGGGTTTTTTGTGTTTTTTTATTGTTTTAGAGTCTTTACGGTTTTATATATTTTTTAAAGTTTTTAGGGGTTTAAAGTGTTTTTATAGTTTTTTTTGGGTTTTAGTTTCTTTAAAGGGTTTTGGGGTTTTTATATTTTTTAGAGGATTTTATGGTTTTGGGGGGTTTTATGGATTTTTAGAGATTTTTAGTGTTTTTAGTGTTTTTTATATTTTTAGGGATTTTAAGTGTTTTTTTTCTATGGTTTTCATGGGGGTTCCAAATGGTTTTAAACTTTTGTATGTTTTTAGTTTTTTTGTTATTTTATATAATTTTTATGGGGTTTTCTATTTTTATGAATTTTGATGGTTTTATATTTTTTATGTTTTTTATGGATTTTATGGTTTTTTGGGTTTTTAGGGTTCTTTGAGTTCTTTGGGTTTTAAGGGTTTTTAGAGTATTTAATATTTTTTGGGATATAAATGGTTTTGGAGATTTTTTCGGGATATTAGTGGTTTTTAGGGTTTTATGGTCTTTTATGGTTTATAGGGGTTTTTAGGGTTTTTAGGATTTATTTGGTTTTTTGGGGATTTAAGTGTTTCTGCTTTTTAAGTTTTTAAAAGGGTTATTCAGGGATTTTAGGGTTTGTTATTTTTTAGATATTTTTATAAATTCTTAGTATCTTTAGGTTTTTTAGAGTTTTTTGGGAGTTAGAGGGGTTTTAGTGATTTAATGGATTTTTAGGTAATTTTTTTTGATTTTTTGCATTTTTAGGATTTCTTTTTCAGTTCTTAGGGGCTTTAATGTTTTTTATAGTTTTTTAATGTTTTTCTGGGTTAAAAGTTGTTTTCAATTTTTAATGTATTATATTGTTTTATGGGGTTTTAGGGATTTAATGTTTTCAGTGGATTATATGGTTTTTAGGGTTTTTAAGGTTCTTTGAGGGTTTTAGGGTTTGTTTTGTCATTTTTAGGATTTTTAGGGGTTTTAAGTGATTTTAGGTTTTTTTGTTTTTATTACAGTTTTTATGTTTTTTTAATTTTTTTTACAATTTAAGGGGTTTTATGGATATTTTATATAAAATTATTGTTTTTAGGGGTTTTAGGGATTTTCAGGGGGTTTTGGTTTTTTATAGTTTTATGGTTTTTTTGGGGGGGGGGGGTTTGGGGGTTCATGTGTTTTTTACTTTTTTAAGTCAATTTAGTTTTTTTAAAAGTTTTTAAGAGTTTAAAGGGGTTATTGACTTTTTAGGTGGGTTTTTGGGTTTTTATGTGTTTTCAGGGTATTTTAATGTTTTAATGTGTTTTTTTGTTTATATAGTCTTTGGGCTTTCTTTTTTTTAAGGAATTTTTTTTGTTTTTAGGATTTTTAGGTATTATAAGTCCTTTTAGATTTTTAATAATTTCTTCTATTTTTTTAGTGTTTTAGGTTTTTAAGGAATTTATTAATTTTTTATCATTTCTTTTATTTTTTCTTGTTTTAATGAATTTTAAGGATTTTGGGATTTTTTTAGGTATTTCATGGTGCTTTTCGGTTTTTTGGATTTTTTGTTGATTTTTTAGGGGTGTTAATATTTTTTAATTTTTTTAATTTTTATTTATGTATATGGGGTTTTATAGTTTTTAGTGATGTTTTAGGGTTTTTTTTTGGTTTTTACTAGTTTTTAGGGGTTTATGGTTTTTATGGTTTTTAGGTTTTTTTTGGAATTTTAGTTTTTTTAGTTTTTTTTTCTAATTTTAAGTGTTTTTAGGTTTTCAATTTTTTCTTATATGTTTTCATTGTTTGTTGGTTTTTTAATGTTTTAAGTATTTTTACATATTTTTTTATTATTTTTATTGTTTTTAGGGTTTTAGATATTTTGACAAATTTGGGCGGGGGGTTGGGGTTTTTGGGATTTTATGGTTTTTTGGGGTTTTATGATTTCTTTGAGTTTTTAGTGGGTTTAAGGGTTTTTAGAGTTTTTTTTATCATTTTTAGGGTTTTAACTGGTTTTTATAGTTTTAGTGGTTTTTAGGGTTTTTAGGGTTTTTAATGGTTTTTATAGTTTTTTAGGGGTTTTAGGGGTTTTTCGGTTTTTTAGAGTTTTTATTATTTTAAAAATTTTTAGGTTTTTTGTGGGACTTAATAGTTTTATGTTTTTTATGGTTTTCTTAGGGGTTTTCATGTTTTTTAGGGGTATTTATGTTTTGGGATATTTTTTTGACTTTTTTAGGATTTTTAGGATTTTTATTCTTTTAGTGGTTTTAGGGATTTTAAAGGTTTTTATGGTTTTTTGGGGTTTTCATCATTTTTTTAGAGTATTTAGGGGTTTTAAATGTTTTTAGTTTTTAATGTTTTCTCAGTGGTTTTTAGGGCTTTAATATTTTTTTACATTTTTTGGAATTTTTAGTGATTTTTATGTTTTCAGAATTTTTGGGGTTTTTATAGTTTTTAGAGTTTTTTGTTTTTTTATGGGGTTTGTTTTTGAGTTTTTAGTGTTTTATAGGTTTTCTTAAGTTTTTAACATTTTTTGGGTATTAATTAGTTTTTAGAGTATTTATTGGTTTTATGTTTTTATGGGGTTTTAGGGAATTGAATGGTTTTGGGGGGTTTTATTGTTTTAGGGTTTTAGGTATTTTAGGTTTTTTAGGGTTTCAGTGTTTTTAGGGTTTTTGGGGGCTTTTTTGTTTCTATGATTTTATGGTTTTCTTAAAGGTTTTTAAATTTTTATGGTTTTTACATTTTTAAAGATTTTACGGGGTTTTTAGGTTTTTGTGGGTCTTTAAGGTTTTTATGGATTTTTAGGGTATTTAGAGTTTTTAGGGCTTTTAGGGCAAAGGAATGTGCAAGGGCAGGCTATCCCTGACCCCCAATTTATAAAAATATGAGAAAAAATAGCAAACAAGGGAGGGGAAGGGTCAAACAACCCACACCCAAAGCCCTGAGAACCCACACAAGAAGTCCAAGAACCCAAAGAGCAAGACAACTACGGAACAAAATCAGTACCACCATATAGATCACCATCAGGTCCATAACCTGAGGAAGCATATGAGTCCACCAACTCCCATTCAGAGGATTCATAATGCTTGAGAAAGGATACACAATATTTTCTAAGTTCCACATCCATTTTCACATAGGTAAGTCGGTCTCCCCTGCCAAGAGAGTAGCCATTACCTCTACTGGACTTGGAAGAAGCTCTGGTCGCCATAGGCCTGGGTAGGGAGGAATAGTCCCTTCTAGCTCTCTGTTTCACCAGAGGGTCACTCTGAATCTTGATCGTACTTTGAGATGGGGTGGAAGGTGCAACCATATCCTCCTGCTTGCTATATTCAGGGTCAAACCGTGGTCGTCTCTTCGGCTTACCACTAGATGAATTAGAATGACCCATCATTTCCTGCACCTTCTTGATTCTGTTCAAACTGGCATACATGAGATCAGCACGATCCCTAAGGATTTCACCAAACCATATGTGCTCATCATTCTCATCTCTAAGGATGATCACCGGCTGTTGGTCCTGCTTGTGGAAGATATCGTAAATATGATGCTATAGTAGTATCTTCAGGCAATCCAGAATAATCGGGTCAGACAGTTCAACACAAGATGGAAACCTCTTGAACAAAACAAGGGTCGTGCTCTTATCAGGCTGCTTTGTGATCCATTTATCTGGGCAAGGGCTGCCAAGGGATTGAAAGGGAAAAATTCCATCAGGAAGATCAATCCCAGGCATAATAAGGTTATGCGGCACATGATTTTGAGGGGACGTAGTGGTAAGGGGACGTTCAACGTCCAAAGCCCTAGAACCAGCAAAAGGGGAGAGCAGGTCTGCATCCTTAATGGTATCATCAACTTCCACCTCCTACGGGGCCAGCCTCCCCTGGACCCTTTCCTCAGAACCCATGGGGATTAGATGATTCATGTTAATAGATCGATTCAGGAAAATAGTAATCTCATGACCACAAACAACATCCACTGAAGGGTTGGACAAAGGCACCGCCTCCATTCCAAGGAAGGCCGGCTTAGAGGCTAAGCCTATTCCCCTTCCAGTATCAGGCTACGGGGAATCTCCCATTTCAGAGGAGGCATCTCTCCCAGCCCCAATTCACCCCTCACTCTTTTGAAGATTCTCTTGACCAAAACAGGTTGTCTCAGAGCAATTCGGGGGGATAAGACATCATCCTCTATCTTGTCAAAACCCGGGACATCCAGCAGAGAATCCCTAGGGAAATAATTCCTTGCCTCCATATCTCCTTTAGATCTAACCATCGAGGTGATGGACTCCATCAAAAACCTATCCACCACACCATCCCCCCGACCAAAACAGGCTCTCACGTGATTTTTAGGTATTTAATGGGTTTATGTGTTTTTAGGATTTTAATGTTCTCAATTAATTTTTCAGTGCTTTTGCAGTTTTTATGTTTTTATTTATTTTTATAGAATTTTTTAGATTTTTATTGGTTTTTAGGTTTTCTAGAGAATTATAAGGATTTAGGGTTTTTAGGGTTTTATGTTTTTTTTTGTATTTTTAAGTTTTTTTTTGTTTTTTGGTGTTTTAAGGGATTTTATATTTTTAACCTTTTTAGGGGTTTAATTGTTTTAGATATTTCAGTGGGTTTTTATAGTTTTAAGAGTTTTTTATGGGTTTTTACATTTTGTAGGGTTTTTTATTGGTTATAGGGGTTTTTAGGGTTCTAGGGTCATTTAGGGTTTTTAAAATTTTTCAGATCTTTTATGGGCATTAAGTGTTTTATGATTTTTAAGGTTTTCTTAGGGTTTTTTAGGGTTCTTAGAGTATTTTTACATATTTAAGGATTTTTTGTATTTTTATGGGTTTTTAGGTTTTTTAGGGATTTTGTGGGTTTTAGGGTTTTTAGGGGTTTTGGGGGTTTTATTTTTTTAGGTTTTTAATGTTTTTATAGAGAATTTCATGGTTTTTTGAGTTTTATACATATTTAGATATTTGTTCTTATTTTTTATGATTTTTATGTGTTTTCAATGTTTTAATGGATTTTAAGGGTTTTTAGGGTTTTTATGACTTTTTTGGGTTTTTAGGGGTTTTTCACATTTTTATGGGGTTTAAGGGTTTTTATATATTTTCAACATATTTAGTTATTTAAAGGGATTTTATAATTTTTAGTATTTCTTAGGGATTTAATATATTTTTAGGGTTTTTAATTTTTTTAGTGGGTTTTATGGTTATTAAGGGTTTATGGTTTTAGGGTATTTCGGGATTTTAGAGTTTTTTTCATTTTAGGAATTTTTAAGTGTTTTTAAATTTTTATGATATTCATAAATTGTTCACGGTTTTAGGGGTTTTTATGTTTTTAATGATTTTAAGAAATCTATAGGATTGTTATGGATTTTTATGGTTTTTAGGGATTTTAGTGGTTTTTACAGTTTTTACGGGTTTTAGAGTTTTTTTGGGTTTTAGGGGTTTAAAGTGTTTTAAGGTTTTGGTGTTTTATTTTAGGTTTTCTGGGTTTTTAGTGGTTTTTATGTTTTTATGGATTTTTATGGATTTTTTAGGATTTTTATTTTTTAGGATTTTTTTGGGATTTCTTGAGTTTTCAGGGTTTTCAGAGTTTTAAGGGTTTTATTTTTTTTAGGTTTTTAGGTTTTTTGAGTTTTTATTGAGTTTTTATGGGTTTTAAGGGTATATATTTTTTTTTTATGTTTTTATGTTTTTTTCATTTTAGAGGTTCTTAGGTTTTTAGGTTCATTTTAGAGTTTTTAGGGTTTTTAGCATTTTTATGTTTTTAGCGGTTTTTAGTATTTCTAGGTTTTTAATGTTTTCATATAGGTTTTTAGGTTTTTAATGTTTTTATGTGTTGAATAATTCTTAGGGGGATTTATGAATTTTTTTCTTTTTATGGGTTTTTGAGATTTTCTTGGGTTTTAGGATTTTTAGGTGTTTTAGTGTTTTTAAGGATTTTAGTATTTTTAGGTTTTAGGTGTTTTAAGTGTATTTGGGGTTTAATGGTTTTCTTTTGGGTTTTGAGGATATTAAGGATTTTTATGTTTTTATGAATTTTAGGCCTCTTTTAGGATTTTTTGGGGTTTTAGGGATCTTGAAGGTTTTTTGGGTTTTAAGTTTTTATTTTTTTTATAGTTTGATTCAAATTTGCAGTTTTTTATTTTTTTTAAGGGTTTTAAGGTTTTTATATTTTTTTTTAAAAATTAGGGGTTCAGTTGTTTTTATATTTTTAGTGGGTTTTAAGGTTTTGTAGTTTTTTAAGGGTTTTAGGGGGTTTTAGGGGTTTAGGGTTTTTAGCATTTTTTAGGGTTTTTAGTGTTTTATTGTCTTTAGGGGTTTTAAGTGTTTTTAGGGTTTTAAGGTTTTCTTAGGGTTTTTAGGGTTTTGAGGTTTTTTTATTTTATTAGGGATTTTAGGGTTTTTTATGATTTTTTGTTATTTAGGGGTTTTAGGGATTTTCTGGGGTTTTAGGGGTTTTAGGGTTTTTATTGATTTTTAGCATTTTTCTATTTTTTGGGGCGGATAAGTGTTATTTTTTGTTTTTAGGTTTTAAAAGAGGTTTTCAGGTTCTTTGGGTTTTTTATTCTTTTATGGAATTTAGGAATTATTTTGGATTTATATGTTTTTTATGGTTTTTTTTGGGATTTTGAGGATTTTTAGTATTTCTTAGGTTTTTTATGTATTTTTAGTTTTTTGGGGTTTTAGGTTTTTTTTTTGTTTTTAGGGTTTTTAATATTTGTTTTATTCATTTTTAGGGGTAAAATGTTTTTATTGAGTTTTTAGGGTTTTATGGGTTTTTAGGGGTTTTTAATGGTTTCAGATATTTTATGGTATTTAGGGGTTTTAGGGTCTTTTAGGAGTTGTAGAATTTTTTTAGGTTTTTATGGTGTTTAAATTCTTTTAGTTTTTAAGGTTTCTTTATGGTTTTTCAGATTTTTAGGGGTTTTTACTTTATTAGGGATTTTTAAAGTTTTTTTTTTGATTCTATGATTTCTAGGGTGTTTAGGCATTTTATTATTTTTAGGGTTTTTTAGGTGTTAGTTTTTTTTGGTTTTTTAGAATTTTGAGGTTTTTAGGGTTTTTTTGTTCTTTTAGGTTTTTAAGGTTTTCTTAGGTGTTTTTATGGTTTTTATGTTTTTTTACGTTTTTAGGGATTTTTATTATTTTTCATTAATTTAATGTTTTTTAGGGTTTTTAGGGATTTTTTGCGGTTTAAATAATTTTTAGGTTTTTTTTGGTTTTTTTGGTTTTTTTGGTTATATGGTGTTTATTTTTGAATTTTTTAGGGTTTTTATGATTTTCATATTTTTTATCCAATTTTTGTGTTTAAAGTATTTTAAGAGTTTTTAGTGATTATTTAGCATTTTCATGATTTTTAGGGGTTTTTAGGGGTTTTATGGGTTTTAGGGGTATTTAGGGTTAGGGTCATTTATGGTTTGGTGTTTTTAGCGTTTTTCAAGTTTTCCGGGTTTTTTATGTGTTTTTAGGTATTTAAGGTTTTCTATGGGTTTTTTAGGATTTTATTTTGGTTGGGTTGGTTTAAGTGTTTTTCGGGATTTAGGATTTTAGGGTTTTTAGGATTTTTAGCATTAAATATATTTTTAATGGTTTAATTTTTTTTGGTTTTTAATGTTTTCTTTTGATTTTTCATTATTTTGATTGTTTTTTTATATTTGTGGGGATTTTTGGGTATTTTAGGATTTTTATAGTTTTAGGGATTTTACTTATTTTGAGGGGTTTAGTGTTTTAGGTTTTATGTTTTTAGCATTTTTTGGGTTTTTGAGGTGTTTTATGAGTTTTAATGTTTTTATGGGTTTCTTATGGTTTTTAGGGTTTCTATATTTTTAGGTAATTATAGATTTTTTTAGGATTTTATGGGCTTTTTGGGTCTCTTGGGTTTTAAGGGATTTTGAGGGGTTTTATGGGTTTTAGGTTTTTTATGGTTTTTTTATTTTTTAGGGGTTTTCTTGAAATTTTAGTGGTTTTAAGGATATGATATTTTTTAATGTTTTTAGGGGTTTATAGGGTTTAAATTGTTTTAATGGTTATAGGGTTTCTATGGGATTTAAGGGTTTTATGGTTTTTTACATTTTTAGGGGTTTTATGGTTTTAGGGGTTTTCAGGTTTTTAGGGGTTTTAGGGTGTTTTTGGGATCTTTTAGGGTTTTTATAACTCTTAGGTTTTTTAGTTATATTAAGTGTATTTGGTTTTTAAGATTTTCTTAGAGTTTTTAGGGTTTTTAGGGCGTTTTTACATTTTTAGGGACTTTTAGGGATTTTAAGGATTTTTCTGGTTGTAAGGGTTTTAATGGATTTTGAGGGGTTTTATAGTTTTTTAGGGTTTTTATCAACTTTTGGTTTTTAGGGGTTTTACGTTTTTTTGGTTATTAGGGTTTTCTAAGTAATTTTCTGGGTTTTTAGGGATTTTAGGGGTTCTTAGTGAATTTTAAGAGTATTATGGGTTTTAGAGTATTTAGGGATTTTGAGGTTTTTAGTGTTTTTATGATTTTTGTGTTCTTTTGTGTTTTTTGGGGTTTTATGGGTTTTTAGTGTTTTTTATCATTTTTAGTCATTTAAAGGGTTTTTAGAGTTTTTAGTGGTTTTAGGATTTTTATGGTTTTTAATGTTTTAGGGGTATTAATATTTTTTTTTGTTTTTTAGTGTTTTTGAGGTTTTATTTTGTTTTTAGGGGTTTATGTAATTCATGTTTTGTTTAGGATTTCTTTGGGTTTTTAGTGTTCTACAGGTTTTTTGTGTTTTAGTGATTTTAGTGAATTTTTTAGGATTTTTATGCGTTTTTAAATTTTTACAGATTTTTAGGATATTTATTAGTTTTAGGTTTATTTAGGGATTTCAAATTTCTTAGGTTTTAGGGGTTTTATGTGTCTCTGGTTTTAATGGTTTTTATGGTTTTCATAGTATTATTCAAGGAATAATGGATTTTTACCTTTTTAAAGATTTCTAGGGATTTTTCATCATTTTTATGATTTTTATGGTTTTTAGGGATTTTGAGAGTTTTAGGGATTTTTTTGGGTTTTTTTTCAATTTTTATTGTTTATTAGGTTTTCTAGTGGGTTAAACTAATTTTAGATTTTTATGTTTTCCTTAGTAGTTTTCATATTTTTACGGTTTTTATATTTTTAGATATCTTAGGGGTTTTTCGGATATTTATGGGATTTTAGGGTTTTTAAGGATTATAGGATTTTTTTTGGGTTTTTATCTTTTTTAGGGTTTATGGGGTTTTTTTGGTTTTTTCAGGTTTCATGAGTTTTTAGTGTTTTTCAGGTTTTTTAGAGTTCTTAAATAGTTTTAGGTGCTAAATTGGATATTAGGGATTTTAGTAGTTTTTATGATTTTTATGGGTTATTAAGGTTTTAGGGGTTTTAGGGTCTTTTAGTGTATTTTTAGGGCATTTATAATTATTTTCATTTCTTAGGTTTTTTGGGGATTTAAGTGTTTTTAGGGTTTTAATGTTTTCTTAAGGGTTTTAATGTTTTAAGGGTTTTTATTTTTTAAGGGATTTTTAGGATGTTTTTTGGATTTTATGTTTTTTAGGGTTTTTTGTAGATTTTGAGGGTTTTAGGGTTTTTACGTTTTAGGTGTATTTTAATGTTTTTAGCATTTTTAGGGAATTTTGTGTTATTAAATTTTCAAGGTATTATTAGGAAAATTCATGATTTTTATGTTTTGTTTATGTTTTTAATGATTTTTCATAGTTTTTAGGTTATTTATTTTTTATAATTTTTTAGGATTTTTACAGTTTTTTATGGTTTTGTGGGTTTTTATGGGGTTTTTGGGTTTTTGTTTTTCGGGGTTTTTTAGTTTTTAGTGGTTTTAATAATTTTTTAATTTTTTTAAAATTTTTAGGGGTTTAAATGGTTTTTATATTTTTTTATTCAACTTTTAGTGGTTTTATGTGTTTTAAGGAATTTTTATGGGTTTTATGGTTTTTAGGGGTTTTATAGGTTTTAGCTTTTTTGGATTTTATGGAATTTATCTATTTTTAGGTTTTGTAATCTTTTCATAGGGTTTTTTTAGGTATTTTTATGTTTTATGGTTTTTTAGGGATTTATTTGAATATTTATGGGTTTTTAGGGTTTTGAAGATTTTTAAGGGTTTTTTGGTTTTTTATGTTTTTATAGTTTTTTTGATTTTTTGGGTTTTCATGTTTTTTTGAGATTTTTATGATTTTTAATTTTTTATAGTTTTTAATGATTTTATGGGTTTAAAGGTTTTTTATATATTTTTTGGTTTTTCGGGTTTTATGGGATTTTAGGGATTTTAAATGTTTTTACGGGTTTTATGGTTGTTTATGGCTGTTTAAGGTTTTTACGGTCATTTAGGGATTTTAGGGGTTCTTTTGTTTAAAAGGTTTTTAGGTTTTTTATGTGTTTTAAGGTTTTTAATGTTTTCTTAGGGGTTTTCTAGTTTTTTGTTTTATTACACTTTATGGATTTTAGGGGATTATTAAGTTTTTATGGTTGTTATGGTTTTTCATGATTATAATGGTTTTTAGGTTTTTTTTATTGATTTTAGGGGTTTTATGTTTTTTTTTAGTTTTTAGGGTTTTTTTGAAATTTTTTATTGTTTTTAATTTTTTTTGATATTTCTAGTGGTTTTACGGTTTTTTCAGTTTTTTTTGACAATTTTATGGTCTTAATGGGTTTTTAGAGTTTTTAGTGGTTTTTAGGGTTTTTTTCGGGTTTTTAGTTTTTTAATATTTTTAGTGGTTTTAACGGTGTTATGGGTTTTTATATTTTTATGGTTTTTAACTGTTTATAGGATTTTAGGGGTTTAAAGTGTAATTTATTTCCAAAGGTTTTCTCAATATTTTTCACAGGATTTAGGCTTTTTGACATTTCTAGTTTCTTTAGGGGTTTCAGTGTTTTTAGCTTTTTAAGGTTTTCATAAAGGTTTTTAGGGGTTTTAGAGATTATAATTTTTTTAGGGATTTCAAGGATTTTATAGGATTTTGTGGTTTTTTTAGAATTTTTAGATATTTTGATAATTTTTAGTGGTTTTAGGTTTTTTGGGGGGTTTTCTGGTTTTTTTTCTTTAATTTTTTAAGGGTTTTAAGATTTTTATAGGGGTTTTTTAACTTTTTTAGGGATTTAAATGGTTTTTAGATTTTTGTGTTTTTTTGTTTTTTATGGGTTTTCAAGGTTTTTTATTGTTTTTAGGGTGTTTTCAGTTTTTTACGAATTTCTAGGTATTTTTAGTTTTTAGTATCATTTCAGTGTTTTTAGGGTTTTTATTTTTTTAGGAGTTTTAATTGTTTTTCTATTTTTATGGGTTTCTTATGGGTTTTTAGGATTTTTTTGGAATTTTTATATTATCTGATATTTTTAGTGAGATTTTAGGAGATTTTATTATTTTTATTTTTTAAGGTTCTTTAGATATTTTTAGGGTTGTTATGGTCTCTTAGGGGTTTTTTGGTTTTTTACTGTTTTTGATTTTTTTTAGGTTTTTAGGGGTTTTATGTGTTTCTATGTTTTTTAGGATTTCTTATGGGATTTCCGGGTTTTTAGGGTTTTCTGGGTTTTATAGTTATTTTTAGGGTGCTTATGATTTTTATAGTTTTTTGGGGCTTTAGAAATTTTGATGCTTTTTAGGGTTTTTAGGGTTTTAGGATTTCTAATATTTTTTAGGTTTTAGTGGTTAAAAGGTTTTTTATAGTTCGTAAACATTTTTTGGGTTTTGAGTATTTTTTGAGTTTTAGTGGGTTTTATGGTTCTTAGAGATTTTATGGATTTTATGGGTCTTTGGTTCTTAATGTTTTTAGGGTTTTATTATATTTTAGGGTTATATGGGTTTTATAATTTTTTATAATTCCTAGGGGTTTGAGGGTTTCTTATGTTTTTAGGGATATTTATGGTTTTTAGGATTTTTTTTTGGTTTTAGAGTTTTAGGGTTGTTAGTGTTTTTATGTTTTTAGGGGGTTTATGTGTTTTTATGTTTTAAATGATTTATTATAGTTTTTCATGGTTTTTATAGGTTTTCATGTTTTTCGGAATTTTTTTTATTTTTATGGGTTTTTAGGGAATTTGAGGGTTTTGGGGATTTTATTGTTTTTTGGGGTTTAAGGGTTTTTAGGTATTTTAATATTTTTAGGGTTTTTATGGTTTTCTAGATATTTATAACATTTTTGGGTTTTAATGGGGTTTTAGAATTTTTAGTGGGTTTTAGGGTTTTCATTGGTTTTATGGTTTTTTAAAAATTTTAGGGGTTTTTATAATTTTTATGGCTATCTGGGTTTTTCTTGATTTTTTTGGGTTTTTTTAGTTTTTACCGTATTTAGGGTTTTTAGTGGTTTTATGTGTTTTTAGGTTTTTAATGTTTTATTCGGGTTTATTAGGGCCTTTAGGGTTTGTATGTTTTTGGGATTTTTCATGCTATTTTAGGATTTTCATGGGTTTTAAGTGTTTTTATAGATTTTGAGGGGTTTAGGGTTTTTATGTATTTTTTGGGTTCTTAGTGTTTTTTTAGTTTTTAGTTCCTTTAATGCTTTTAGATAATTTTAAAATTTTCTCATGTTTGAAGGGTATTTAGAGTTTTGATGGTTTTTAACGGTTTTAGGTTTTTTATTGTTGTTTATGTTTGTTATTGATTTTAGGGATTTTATGGTCTTTTTAAGGATTTTAGGGCTTTGAGAATTTTTTTCGTTTTTTTGAGGATTTATGTGTTTTTAGGTTTATATTGTTTTCTTATGGTTTTCCCTTGTTTTAATGGGGTTTTACATTTTTATGGATTTTTTGGGAGTTTTTAGAATTTTTATTGTTTTAGGATTTTTAATGATTTTGAGGGTTTATAGGTTTTCTGGATTTTATGCATTTTGTGGTTATTTAGCATTTTTAAGTATTTTTTAGGTTTTTAAGGTTTTCATAGGGGTTTTAATGTTTTTATGGGTTTTTATATTTTTAGGGATTTATAGTTTTTTTTGGAATATACGGATTTTTTGTGATTTTATGGTTTTTGATGTGTTTTATGGTTTTTAGGATTTTTAGAGTTTTAATAGTTTTTTTTGTATTTGGGGTATATTGACTTCTTTAGGGGGTTTATGTTTTTTAATGTTTATAATGTTTTTTGGAGTTTAAATGGTTTTTGGAGTTTTTCGTGCCTTTTAATGCTTTTTATTGTTTTTTGGGTGTTTTCGGGTTTTATAGGATTTTATGGGTTTTTGGGTTTTAAGGTTTTTTTGATTTTTTACTCATTTTTAAGGTAATTTTACTTTTTTTTAGTTTTTCTAGGTGTTTTATGTTTTTTTGTTTCAATATTTTCTTATGATGTTTCTCTATTTTCATGTTTTTTACATTTTTATTTATTTATATTATTTTTTATTATTTTAATGGTTTTTTAGGGTTATGGGGGGTTTGGTGAGGAATTTTTTTGGGTATTTATAATTTTTTGGGTTTTTATGGGTTTTATGTTTTTTTATATTTTTAATGTTTTCTTTGGGTTTTTAGGTATTTTTTAGGTCTTTATTGTTTCTAGTGTTTTTAGGGATTTTGGGTGTTTTTAGGGTTTTTAACATCATTAGGTTTTTAGGGATTTTAAGTGTTTTCAGGTTTTTAATATTTTAATATAGATTTTCAAGATTTTTAATGTTTTTAGGGTTTTAAGGATTTTAGGGATTTTATGATTTTTATATGTTTTAGGGTGTTTATGTATTTTATGGGGTTTTAGGGGTTATTTTTAGGTTTTTATGGTTTTATGATTTTTGGGGGTTTATGGATTTTTTATTATTTAGTGTTTTTATGTTCTTTATATTTTTTTAAAAAAAATTATAGGTTTGACGTGTTTTTAGAGATTTTATCTGTTTTCATGGTTTTATTGGTTTTTAGGGTTTTAAGGTTTTTAGGTCATTTATGGTTTTTTGGGTTTTTAAGGTATTTATAATTTTTAGAAATTTTTTGTGGTTTTAGGTGTTTTTAGTTTCTGGAGGATTTATTGTGGGTTTTCAGGGCCTTTGGGGTTTTAATGTTTTTGAAGATTTTTATTTTTTAGGGTTTCTAGTGACTTTGAGGGAGTTAAGGGTTTTCTCGGTTTTGGGTTTTTTTGGTTTATAGTGTTATTTAATAATTTAGGGGATTTAAGTGTTTTTAGTTTTTTAATGTTTTCTTTGGGGTTTTCAATGATTTTAGTGGTTTTTACATTTATTGTCTTCTTAGTATTTTTCTGATTTAATGGTTTTTTAGATTGTTTTAGTTTTTAAGGGTTTTCAGGTTTTTATGGGATTTTGGGTTTTTAGGGTTTTTTAATTTCATCAGGATTTAATGGTTTTTATAAATTTTTATCATTTTTCAGGGTTTAATGTATTTTTAGAGTATTAGTGGGTTTTAGGGTTTAAGTAGGTTTTTATTGGTTTTTAGGATTTGTATGGGATTTTAGGGTTTTTATTTTCTTTTAGAGTTTTAGGTTTTTTTAGGTTTTCAAGGGGTTTAAAGTGTTTTTTGGTTTTAAGGCTCTTTTATGGTTTTCAAAGTTTTTTATGTTTTAAATTTTTAGGGATTTTTAGATCTATTTTAGGATTTTGGTGGGTTTTCGTGTTTTTAGGTATATTGAAAGGTTTTAGGGTATTATAATTTTTTGGGTTTTTATGTTTTCTTTTTAGTTTTTAGGGGTATTAGTGTTTTTTGTGTTTTTAACTTTTTTAGGGGTTAAAATGGTTTTTTGAGTGTTTAGTAGGTTTTTAAGGGTTTTAGGATTTTAGGGTTTTTTTTTCAATTTTATCATTTTTATGTTATTACCGGTTTTAACTGTTTTGAGATTTTAAAGGTTTTTTCTGGGATTTTTGCAGTTTTAGGGGTTTCACATTTTTATGTATTTTATGGATTTTTAGGATTTTTATGGGTTTTTGGGTTTTTTGGTACATTGTGGGTTTTAGGATTCGGTAGGGATTTTAAAGGCTTTTTGGTTTATTATCATTTTAAATTATTTTGGGGTATTAAGTGTTTTTAGGTTTTTAAGGATTTCATATGATTTTTAGGGCTTTCATGTGTTTTTATGTTTTGAGTGATTTTTATGGATTTTTATAATTTTTATTATCTTTTAGGATTTTTATGTATTTTTTATGGTATTTATAGTTTTTATGTTTTATATAGTTTTTTTTGTTTTAGGGTCATTTGAGGTTTTTAGAGTTCTTAATAATTTTAGAGTTTTTTTACATTTTTATTTGTCTGAATATTTATTGTTTTTAGTGTTTTTTCAGTTTTTATGGAATTTTTTGGGTTTTAATGGTTTTTATGGGTTTTAGAAGTTTTAATTAAATTTAGGTTATCAAGGATCTCTTAGGGTATTTTAGGTTTTTATGGTTATTATATTTATATTTATTTTTAATGGTTTTGGGGTTTTTATGGAATTTTAGGGTTTTTAAGGATTTTGAAGGATTTTAGGGGTTTTGGGTGTGTATCATTTTTTGGGTTTTTAGGGGTTTTATACGTTTTTAGGTTTATAATATTTTCCAAAAAATTCAATGTTTTTAGGATTTTATTTGTTTTTAAAAAAATTTAGGATTTTTTTCGATTTTTATGGGATTTTAGGGGTTTTAGGTATTTTGAAGGTTTCTAGGGTTTTTTAGGATTTTCAATGTTTTTAGGTTTTTTGGGGGTTTCAAATTATTTTAGTTTTTTTAATGTATTCTTAGAATATTTTAGGTTTTTAGGGTTTGTTACAATTTAATGTATTTTTTGGGTTTTTATAATCATTATAGTTTTTAGGGGTTTTAGAGATTTTGAGGGTTTTAGGGGTTTTATGGTTTCTATGGATATTTTTAGTATTTAGGGTTTTTATGGGTTTGTTGAATTTTTTTATTATTTTTATGGGTTTAAATGGGTTTTAGAGTATTGGGTGGGTTTTTAGGGGTTTCTTATTTTTATTATTCTTAAGGTTTTTAAGAGTTCTTATGTTTTTATGGGGTTTTAGATTATTATAAAGGTATTTAGTGTTTGTAGGATATTTTATGTTATATAGGGGTTTTAAGATTTGTTATATTTTTAAGAATTTCTTATAATTTTTCAGATTTTTTAGGTTTTGTATGTTTCTTGGGATTTTTAGGTATTTTTAAAGGATTTTATAGGTATTTAGGGTTTTTAGGTTTTTAGCGGTTTTAAAATTTTTTATCAATTTTTTAGGTTTCTAGGGTTTTTAGTGTTTTTAGTTTTTTAAGTTTTTCTTACAATTTTTCAGGATTTTTAGGGTTAATTTTTTAAGGGATTTTTTGGGGTTTTTAGGATTTTAATTGTTTTTAGGGTTTTAGGGATTTTTAGTAGTTTTAGTGTTTTTATGTTTTTATGGGTTTTTAGTTTTTTTTTGGTTTTTATGATAATTTATTGTTATTTTTAAATTTTTAGTGGTTTAAAGGGTTTTTGGATTTAATATTGTTGTTTTTAGTTTTTTATGGGGATTTATGGTTTTAGGGGTTTTTATGGTTTTTAGTGGTTTTAAAATTTTTTGGGGGTTTTTACCATTTTAGAATTTTTTATATTTTTAGGGTTTTTTAGTGTTTTAGGTTTTGATAGTTTTCTTTGGGTTTTAGGTTTTTTAGGGATTATATGTTTTAGTGATTTTTTGGTTTATTTTATTGACTTTTATGGGGTTTTAGGGTTTTAGAGACATTGAGGTGTTTTAGGGTTTTTAGTGTTTTTAGGGGTTTTATGAATATTTGGGTATTTGGTTTTTTTTAGTTTTTTATGGATTTTATGATTTTTATGGTTTTTAGTAATTTTAAAATTTTTAGGTGTTTAAAGGGTTTTTATAGTATTTTTTTTATTTTTTTGGTTTTTTAATGTTTTTTGGGTGTTTTTAGGTTTTATTGGGGTTTAAGGGGTTTAGGGTCTTTTAGGGTTTTTTTTGGGATTTGATAATTATTATGGTTTATAGGGATTTTTTGTGATTTTAGGTTTTTAAGGTTTTCTTAGGGTTTCTCAAAGTTTTTGGGTTTTTTATGATTTTAGGAAACTTTATGTTATTTAATGTGTTTTAGGGCATTAAGGGTATTTAGCATTTTTAGGTTTTTAGGGGTTTTAAGTGCTTTTAAGTTTTTAAGGGTTTTCAAGTGTTTTTCAGTTTTTTCTATATATTTTTAACAATTTTAATGATTTTTATATTTTTTAGGGTTTTTTAGGTTTTTGAGAGGTTGTTAATCTCTCTTGGGTTTTGTGGTTTCTTTGGTTTTTTCGTCTTTTTTTGATATTTTAGGGTTTTTATGGGGTTTAGTGTTTTTTAATGTCTTTATAAATTTAAAGGGGTTTTATAGTTTTTGGTGTTTTATATGTTTTTTAGGTTTTTAATGTTTTTAGGAATTTTATGGTTTTATGGGTTTTTAGTATTTTTATGGGTTTTTGTATTTTTTAGGGTTTTAAGGGTTTTGACTATTTTTTTTGGTTTTTAAGGGTTTCTTAGGGTTTTACATTGACTTTAGAGTTTTTTACTCATTTAGGGATTGTTAAGGATTTTTTAGGATTTTTATGTTTTTTAGGATTTTTAAGGATTTTGAGGGGTGTTAGGGTTTTATAGTATTTTTAGGATTTTTTTGTTTTTTGGTTTTTTTGGGTTTCATGATTTTTTTGGTTTTAATGTATTTTTAACAATTTGTAACATTTTTAGTTGTTTAATGGGTTTTAGAGTTTTTAGAGACTTTTTAGTATTTTTATGGGTTTTATGGTTTTTATGGTTTTATGGGTTTTTATGGTATTTATGGGCTTTAGGGTCTTTTAGGCTTTTTACTATTTATTAGGGTTTTTAGTGGTTTTATGCCTTTTCATGTTTTTATGTTTTTCTTAACTGTTTTCAGGGTTTTGAGGTTTTTTTACGTTTTTGGACTTTTCAGGGTTTTTATGGGTTTTAAGGGATTTTTGTGGGTTTTAGGTTTTCTGGGGATTTTAGGGTTTTTATGGTTTTCATAGAGTTTTTATGAATTTTTTGGTTTTTATATTTTATTTATTTTCAGGTATTTTTACGTTTTTAATGGTTTAAGGGTTTTTAGACATTTTTAGACTCTTTGATTTTTTCAAGGATTGAGGTTTTTTATGTTTTTTGGTGTTTTAAAAGTTTTTTAGAGTTTTTTAAAATTTAAACGGGTTTCATGGGTTTTAGATTTTTTAATTAATTTTTATTGTTTTTATGGGGTGTAAGGGTTTTTAGGGGTTTGGGGTTTTAGTGTTTTTTGGGTTTTAGCATTTTTATGAATTTTGGGGTTTAAATTGCTTTTATGTTTTTAATATTTTCTTATGTTTTTGTTAAAAAATTAGGGTTGTTTATGCTTTAGGGATTTTTATGGAATTCTAGGGTTCTATGTTTTTACAGTTTTTAGTGATTTTGCGGGATTTTAGAGTTATTTGGGGCTTTATAGGTTTTTTTTATTTTTTGGTTTTTTATGGTTTTTTTATTTTTTATCAATTTTATGATTTTAAAGGTTTTTTATAGTTTTTAGTGGTTTAATATTTTTATGAGTTTTTAGGGGTTTCAAATTTTTTGGGGGTTTTTCTGTTTTTTGAATTTTTTAGGGATTGTATTGTATTTTAGGTTTTTTAGCAATTTTTTAGATTTTTAGGGGTTTTAATTGTTTCTATGATTTTAATGTTTTCTATGCATTTTTTGGGTTTTTAGGGTTTTCTTACATTTTTATAAATATTTAAGGCTTTTTAGGATTTTTCTTATTTTTTAGGGTTTTTTGGGAATTTTGGGGTTTTTACAGTTTTTTTGTTTTTAGGCTTTTTAGGGGTTTTTCAGTATTTTAAGCATTTTTAGAGGTTTTAAGTAGTTTAAGTGTTTTTATTTTTTTCTGTTTTTCTAATGGATATTCATGCTTTTTTGGGTTTTCTGAATTTTTAGGTATTTTTTGGGTTTTTAGGATTTTTTTAGTGGTTTAGGGATTTTGGGGGTTTTAGGGTGTTAGGGTATTTTATGTTTTTTATTATTTTAGAGGGTTTTTAGAGGTTTCTTTTGCGTTATTAGGCTTTAATTTGTTAAGAATTTTTCATTATTTTTTGGGATCAAAGGGTTTTAGGGTTTTACTATTTAATAGGGGTTTTAAGGATTTTATGTATTTTTAGGTTTTTATGGTTTTTAGGGATTTAAGGGTTTTAGGGTTTTTACGGTGTTTAGTGTTTTTTAAGTCATAGGGGTTTAAATGTTTTTATATTTTTAAGGGTTACTTTGGTTTTTTCATAGTTTATAGGTATTTTTACCTTTTTATGGATTTTTATGGCTCATATAGAATATTTATTGTTTTTTAGAGTGTCTATGGATTTTGAGAATTTTTAGAATTTTTCAGGTTTTAGGGTCTTTGTGTTTTTAGGATTTAGGGGTTTTAAGTTTTCTTATGTTTTTATGGGTTTCTTATGGTTTTTCTAAGTTTTTATATTTTTTTTATCATTTTTGGGATTTTATAGGGTTTTTTGGTTTTTTGGGATTTTTAGGGTTTTAGTGTTTTGGAGGTTGTTAGACTTTTTATGAGTTTTTTTTGGGTTTTTACAGGTTTTTTATATTTTTTATGGGTTTTAGGGTCATTTTATTATTTTATAATGTTTTTAATGGATTAAAGGTATTTTAGATTTTTTAGTTTTTTTTAGTGTTTTTATGGATTTATTTGGGGGGTTTTATGGTTTTTACGTGTTTTATGGTTTTTAGGGGTTTTATGGTTTTTATGGTTTTCTTATGGTTTTGAATGGGTTTTTGGGATTTTTTATATTGTTAGGGATTTTTGGTCTTTTTTTTACGATTTTCATGGTTTATTTTGTTTTTTGGGATTTGTAGGGGTTTTAGAGTGTTTAGGGTTTTTTTGGTTTTTTAGGTTTTAAGGGTTATTTATGTTTTCTACGGTATGAAATGTTTTTATAGATTTTTATCACTTTTATGGGTTTAAATTATTTTTAGTGTTTTTAGAGGTTTTAAAGGTTTTAGTGGGTTTTAAGTATTTAGGGGTTTTATATGTTTTTAGGTATTTAATGTTTTCTTAGTGTTTCTCAGGTTTTTTAGGGTTTATTATGATTTATGTTTTTATGGCCTTTTATGGATTTTACGTTTTTTGGTGTTTTATGGATTTTTATGTTTTTAGTGATCTTTTTGGGTTTCTAGGGTTTTTAGGGGTTTTAGGATTTTAGGCTTTTTATGTGTTTTATGTGTTTTTAGGTTTTTAATGTTATCTTAGGGGTTTTTCAGGGTTTTTATGTATTTTATGTTTTTATGGATTTTTAGGGATTTTTAGGAATTTCATGTTTTTTGGGTTTTGGGGATTCTGAGGGGTTTTGGGGTTTTATAGGGTTTTTATGGTTCTTTAGCATTTTATGTTTTTTGAAATTTTGAGGTATTTAATGTTTTTAGATAATTTTTAACGCTTTTCTGGGTTTAAAGGATTTTTAGTGTTTTTTTTGGTTTTTAGGGGTTTTTATGGATTTTTAATGTTTTTAGAGTGTTTTAGGGATTCTATTGTTTTTAGTGGTTTTAGAGGTTTTTAGGGTTTTTTCACATATTTAGGTTTTTAGGGGATTGAAGTGTTTTTAGGTGATTAATGTTTTCTTATGGATTTTCATAATTTTTGTTTTTTTTATGTTTTAGGGATTTTTGGGGCATTTTTAAAATCTTTTTGGGGTTTAGGGTTTTTTATGGATTTGGGGGGGGGTAGGGTTTTTTTATATTATTTTGTGTTTTTAGGTTTAAAGGGATTTATGTGTTTTTAGGTTTTTAAGGTTTTCTTAGGGATTTTCAAGGGTTTCATTATTTTCTTTGTTTTTTTTGGTTTTTTAGGATTTTACATATTTTTATGATTCTTTTGGGTTTTGGGTGTTTTTGAGGGATTTTAGGGTTTTATAGTTCTTTTAGGTTTTTATGGGTTTTTTGAGTTTTTTATTGGATATGTTTTTTTTAGTATTTTTAACATTTTTAAAGGATTAAAGTTATTTTAAGGGTTTTTTACTCTTTTTAGGGGTTATATTGATTTTAGGGGATTTAAGGTTTTTAATTGTTTTTCTAGTTTTTAGGGTTTTAGTATTTTTTAGTTTTTTGGGGGTTTTAAGTGTGTTATGTATTTATGGTTTTCTTATGGTTTATCAGGGTTTTTATATTTTTAGGTATTTTTTTAGATTTTTTTTGGTTCTTAGGGTTTTTAGGGATTTTGGGGGTTTTCAGAGTTTTATAGGGTTTTTAGGTTTTTGATGGTTTTTTTGGTTTTTGGTGTTTTAGGTTTTTAGGGTAGAAGAGGTGTGGGACTAGGCTAGCCTAACCCCCCAAAATTTATTAAGAAAAAGAGGACGCTGTAGACCGGGGGGGGGGGCAGGTTCTATCGACCCATACCCAAAGGACAATCCCCCAAAGGAAAAAAGGAAAAAGAAACAAAATACTCACACCCCAATAGTTCAAAATAAAAGAAAACACACAAAAGTGAAAAAGAGAAAGTCAGTCAACGTCACCACAAAATTCATCTAGGTTCACACCACGATATCCGAAGCATGCACCAATGCCAATACCCACATCAGTAATGCAGAAGTCCAAGTGAGCTTCTATGTCCATAGATTCCCAACCATTCTCGTAGTCCTCATGCATTCTGAGCGTAGACAAAAGTTTTCTCCCTAGCCCTCTCCAGCTTAGCATTTTGCAGAGGACACTCCTCTTTATTGACTTTGAGATTCAGCTTGACCACCCTTGAGGTGCCCCAGGTCACGATCGGTCTTGGAAGGGAAGAGTAATCCTTCCACTGGCTTCGCTTTGGGGGACATAGATGCAACCATCTTCATGAACTACATTCTAACGTATTACTCCATCACTGGATGCACTGGAAACCACATTGTTCCCATTCTTAATTCTTGTTCTAGGAGTTGAACCACCCATTTTTTGGACCTTTTTATTTTCTTCCTTACTAATGCCCATAACAGCATTTATCTTGCAGGCATCCTCAGAAAGCCTCTCCCCAAGTCTCCTAGCCTCATCTTTAAGGGGAAACATTTCCCATTCAACCGTTATCATGTCATGCAGAAGAACACAATGGTCTTCATCAGATGGAACACCATAATAAACCTTGTCCCTCTGTGAGTTTAGGTCCATCTCCCCTTCATTAATGTTGGGTCTCGGTGGAGGGATCCCAATTGGGTCCTCCACATGAGCACCAGACAGACCCTCCACACCGCTAGCTCCTTCAACAAGAGGATCTGACCCCTCCCCCATGTCAGGTCTCTCTACATCGTCATACCCAGTAAGCACCAGGGGGCAGCTCACCAACTAGGGTTTGTAAGAGTTTTTAGAGTTTTTATGGTTTTTAGGGGGGTTTGTGGTAATTTATTATTTTTAGCCTTTTTTAAGTTATTATGGGTTTTTAATGTTTTTAGGATTTTAATTTTTTCTTATGGTTTTTTCCATTTTTATAATTTTTATTTATTTTTAGGATTTTTATGGATTAGAGGTTTTTAGGTATTTTGGGTTTTTTTTATGGATTTTATGGTTTTTTTGGTTTTTTTTGGTTTTTTTGGTTTTTAAAGTTTTTTTTAGTTTTTAGAGTTTTTGTGAAATTTTTTACTTTTTTAATGTTTTAAGTGGTTTATAGAGTTTTAGTTGTTTTTTATGGGTTTTATGTGTTTTAAGGTTTTTTATGTTTTCTAGGGTTTTTAGGGCCTTTTAGGGTTTTTAGCCTTTTTAGTGGTTTTATGTTTTTTTAGGTTTTTAATGTTTTCGTACTGTTTTTGTGGGATTCTAGGGTTTTTTACATTTCTAAAATTCATTGGGATTTTATTGGATATTTATGGTGTTTAGGGTTTTCGGGATTTAGAGTTATTTTAGGGGTTTTAGGGTTTTCAAAAAAAATTGACTTTTTATGTGTTTTTTGTTTTTTAGGTTTTTATGGTTTTCATAGGGGTTCTCAGTGTTTTTAGGGTTTTTAGGTTTGTAAATATTTTTAATAATTTTCTAGGATCTTTGTGGATTTTAGGGGATTTATGGAATCTGATCTTTTTAAGGGTTTTTATGGTTTTTAAGGTTATTATGTTTTTTTAGTTTTTTAGGGTTTTTATGGGTATTTAGGGTTTTTTAATGTTTTTAATGTTTTTTATGGTTTTATATTATTTATGGTTTTCATGAGGTTTTAGGGATATTTCAGTTTTTTATGGTTTTTATGTGGTTTTAGGGATATTTCAGGGTTTTTTAAGTTTTTTTGGTGTTTTTTGGTTTTAAGGTTTTCTTATAGGTTTTAGGGTTTTAGGGGTTCTTACGTTTTTGCAATTTTTAGGGCTCTTTTAAGAAGTTTATGGATTTTAGGGTTTTTTTGGATTTTAAAATTTTTCGGGTTTTGGCATTTTAAGTTAGGGTTTTAGTGTTTTTTAGGTTTTTCTGGGTTTTTAAGTGTTTTTAGTTTTTTAGGATTTTCTTAAGAGATTTCAGGGTTTTAATTTTTTTATACTTTTATGGATTTTAGGTCCTTAATTTTTTTATGACTTTTATTATTTTCAGTGGTTTTGAGGGTTTTTAGTGTTTTTTGGGTTTTTGGGTTTTTATGGGTTTTCAAGATTTCTTGGGGTTTTTATAGTTTTTTATATATTTTTTATAATTAATAATGGATTAAAGGGTTTTTTGAGTTTTGATTAGTTTTATAGGGGTTTAATGTGGTTTTAGGGTTTGAAAGGTTTTTAGGGTTTTTTTGGTTTTTATGGGTTTTTTGTTTTTAGGTTTTTTATGAGTGTTCATTGTTTTAGGGTTTCAAAGTTTTCATAGGGTTTTTAGGGTTTTAGGGTCTTCAAATTTTTAGGTTTTTTATGAATTTTTTACGATTTCAATGGTTTGTAGGGCTTTAGATATTTTTAGAGGTTTAATTAATTTTTATGGTTTTATGGTTTTTAGGTTATGTTTTATGGGTTTTTTGAGTTTTTAGGGTTTTATGGTTTGTTATAGTTTTCTAACATATTTAGTATTTTAAAATTTTTTAGTTTTATTGGTGGTTTTAAGGTTTTTTGTGTTTTTAGTGATTTTTATGGTTTTTATGGTTTTTAGGTGTGTTTATGATTTTTTAGGTCATTAAGGGTTTGAAGAATTTTTTTGTTTTTTTAAAAGATTTTAGAATTATTAGTTTTTTAATGTTTTCTTTGTGATTTTCTTGGTTTAATGGGGTTTAATATTTTTAGGATTTTTATGGAATTTAATGATCTTTATAGGTTTTAATGGTTTTTAAGGGTTTTCAGTTTTTTAGGGTTTTATGTTTTTTAAGGTTTTTTTTGTTTTTTCATGTTTTATGATTTTTTTGAGTTTTTTGGTTTTTTAAATGTTTTTTAGAGTTTTTTAATGTTTTTTAGGTTTTAATGGGATTTTACAGATTTAATTGGTTTTAGGGATTTAGGGGTTTTTAGTATTATTTGATATTGTTATGGGTTTTATGGATTTTATAGTTTTTTAGTGTTTTTTGGGGATTTCATATTTTTAGGTTTTTAAGGGTTTAAGTGTCACTAGGTTTTAAAGGTTTTCTTAGGGTTTTTAGGGGTTTTAGAGTTTTTCCATTTTTAAGGATTTTTAGGGCTTTTTTAAGATTGTGATGTGTTTTAGGGTGTTTAGTGATTTTGAGGGGTTTTTTAATTTTTTTAGGTTTCTAGGGGATTTTTTTGACTTTTTAGGGTTTAATGGGTTTTTAGTGTTTTAATATTTTTAGGGAATTTAAGTGGTTTTAGGGATTTTTTGGTTTTTAAGGGTTTTATGGTTTCTTAAGGTTTCTACATGTTTTATGGTTTTTAGGGGGTCTTGGTGTTTTTAATGTCTTTTAAGTTATTTCAAAATTTTAGGAGTATTTTCTTTTTTTTTTGTTTTTTGGTTTTATCTTAGGGGATTTTAGGTTTTTTATGGTTTTTACATTTTTAGGGATTTTTCAAGATTTTGAGTATTTTAATTGTTTTTTGAGTTTTTAAGGATTTCTAGAGATTTTATGGTTTTTATTAATTTAGAGTTTTTAGGGGTTTTAAGTGTGTTTAGGTTTTTAACATTTTCATAGGGTATTTACATTTATAGGGTTTTTTACATTTTTAGAAAATTTTAATGATTTTGAGGATTTTAATTGGTTTTAGGATTTTTAAGGATTTTGTAGTGTTTATGGTTTTTTGGGGTTTTATGTTTTTTTTGGGTTTTATGGATTTTTTGAGTCTTTAGGGTATATGGTTTTTTAGAGTTTTTTTTACATTTTTGGCTTTTTATGTGATTTTAGATTTTTTATGATGTTTTTATGGGTTTATGGGTTTTTAGTATTTTAAAGGTTTTAGGGGTTTTTATGGTACCTATGTCTTTCAAAGTTTTTATTGTCTTTAGAGTCTTTTATGGATTTTATCATTTTTTTTATTTTTAGGGGACTTAAGGATTTTTAAGTTTTTAAGGTTTTCATAATGTTTTTCAAGGTTTTTATGTTTTCTAAATTTTTTGAGGTTTTTATGGTTTTAGGATTTTTATGCCTTTTGAGGGTTTATATAGATTTTAAGGGTTTTTTTGGTATTTTTGGTTTTTAGGGTTTTTAGGTTCTTTGAGGTGTTTTTTAGTTTTTAGGGGTTTTTATATTTTTTTAGTTTCATTATTGGTATTAAGAGATATTTGTTTTTAAAGGATTTCTTTGGGGGTTTCAAATTTTTTCAGACATTTTAGGGGTTATCAAGTTTTTTGGGATTTTTAGAGATTTTATAGTATTTTTATGTTTTTAAGGTTTTTAGGGATTTTGAGGATTTGGGGGATTTTTAGGTTTTTTATAGTTGTTATGGGTTTTTCGTATTTTTAGGGGGGTTTTAATTTTTTTATATTTTTATGGTTTTTATAGTTTTTTAGCGTTCTTAGGGGTTTAAAGGGTATTTATAGTTTCTGGATTTATCAAAACATTTATGGATTTTTGGGGGTTTTAGGTTTTTATGGGTTTTATGGGTTTTAGGAGTTCTTTAGTTTTTATGTTCTTTCTGGATTTTTAGTGGTTTTACCATTTTTTTAGTTTTTGAAGGCTTTTATGTTTTTAGGTTTTAAAAGTTTTCTTTGGGGTTTTTTAGGGTTTTTTCAGTTTTTTACATTTTTAGGGATTTTTAATACTGTTTATGCTTTTTATATTTTTAGGGTTTTTATGGATTTTGAGGGGTTTTAGTTTGTTTCAAGGGTATTTAGATTATTTTAGGTTTTTAGGGGTTCTAAGTGTGTTTAGGATTTCTTAGGTTTTTTAATGGGTTTCCTTGATTTTTATGTTTTTCATAATTTTCAAGGGTTTTTTTTAGTTTTTTTGGATTTTTAGGGATTTTGAGGGCTTGGGGGGTTTTAGTGTTTTTTGGGTTTTTATGGTTATTGGGGGTTTTAGAGATTTTCATATTTTGAGGGGTGTTATGGATTTTGAGATTTATTTAAACCTTTTTGGGGTTTAAAGGGGTTTTATAGTTTTTAGTGGTTTGTTAGATATTTTATGGGGTTTTATGGGTTTTAATGTTTTTAGGAGTTTTATGGTTTTCAGGGAATTTTTGTGTTTTTGGGTAAATTTTAGGGGTTTTAGTTTTTTATGATTTTTTAGGTTTTAACTCTTTCAGTATTTTAATGTATTTTGGGGGGATTTCATGGATTTTAATGTTTTCAGATATATTTAGGGATTTTTTGGATCATTATGTTTTTTAGGGTTTTTATAGATTTTGAATGTTTTTATAGTTAATTGAGTTTTAGGGTTTTTATTATGTTTTGGGTTTTTTTAGTTTTTAGGAATTTAATGGTATTTTAGATTTTTTAATGTTTTTAGGGGTTTGAATGGTTTTTATAGTTTTTAATGAGTTTTAATGTTATTATGACTTTTAAGGGTTTTTTAGTATTTTAGTCATTTTATGGTTTTTATGGTTTTTAGTTTTTTTTCTTCTGATTTTAGATTTTTTATATTTTTTAGGAGTTTTATAATTTTTTATGTTTTAAATTTTTTTTAGGGGTTATCTATTTTTTAGGGTTTTAAATTATTTTTTGGATTTTTAAATATTTTGATGGTTTTTTTGGGGTTTGCGGATTTTTTTGGTGGTTTAGGGTTTTTAGCATTTTTTAGGTTTTTGGGGGTTTGGAGTTTTTTTAGGGATTTATGGTTTTTTTGTTCTTAAAGGATTTTAGAGATATTGAAATTTTTAGGTATTTTTAGGATTTTTAGGAATTTAATGTTTTGGGGATTTTTAGGATTTTTAAGATTTTTTGGGTTTTATAGGGTGTTTAGGGCTGTATTGATTTTTATGTTTTTAGGGTTTTCTTGATTTTTTATGGATGTTAAGATTTTTTAGAGTTTTTATACATTTTTAAGAGGTTAGTGGGTTTTTGTAGTTTTTATGGGTTTTATTTTTATATTGGATTTTAGGGTTTTTAATGTTTTTAGTGGTTTTAGGGTTTTTAGGATTTTAAGGTTTTTAGGGTTTTATAAGGTTTTTAGTGATTTTAGGTTTTTAAGGGTTTTATGTTTTTTATATTTTTAAAGCATTCTTAAAGTTCTTCATTGTTTTTTTTTGGGTTTTTATATTATGATGTATTTTAGGGATTTTTAGGATTTTATGGGGGTTTTAATGTATTATGAGATATTTAGGGTTTTTTTGGGTCTTTTTGTGTTTTTTAGGGATTTAATGTTTTTTAGAGTTGTTTTAAATTTTTAGGGGTTTGAAGAGTTTTTAAGGTATTTAGTGTTTTTTAGGGTTTGTATGAGTTTTAGGATATTTAAAGGTTTGGGGGGGGGCTTATGGTTTTTAGGGTTTAGGGTTTTAGGGTCTTTAGGAGTTTAAGTGTTTTTAGTTTATAATGGTTTTCATTGGTTTTTTCAGGGATTTTAGGTTTTTTAATATTTCTATAGATTTTCAGGGATTTTTTAATATTTTTATGGGTTTTAGGGTTTTAGGTATTTTGTGGGTTTTTAGGGGTTTTTAGGAATTTTAGGGATTTTTTTTTGTTTTCATGGGTTTAGTGTGTTTTCATATTTTTATGTTTTTAGGGTTTTTAATGTTTTTTTTGGGATTGTTACATTATAAAAGATTTTTAGGGATTTTTAGGATTTTGTGGTTTTTAGGGTTTTAGGTATTTTTTGAGTTTTAAGGGTTTTTATGTTATTTTTGAGTTTTTAGGGTTTTTTTGGGGTTTTAGGGTTTTAAGGGTTTTTAGTGTTTTTAAAAAAATAGGGGTTTCATGGGTTTTTAGAGTTTTAAGATGTTTTGATGGTTTTTATGATCATTGGGGTTTAATGTTTGTAAGGGTTTTAGGGACTTTTTAGGTTTTTAATGTTTTTTTCTCAATTTTATATTTTTTAGGGGTTTCATGTTTTTTCGTGTTTCTGTGGTTTTCTAAGGGTTTTTCTGGGTTTTAAGGTTTTTTTAATTAGGGATTTTAAGGATTCTTTTATTTTTATGGTATTTATGGTTTTTTGAGAGTTATAGGGTTTTTAGAGATTTTATGTTTTAGGGTTTTTTAGGTTTTTTATGGATTTTGAGGGTTTTTCAGACTTTTAGAGTTTTATGGGTTTTTTTATTTTAGGGGTTTTTTAGGTTTTTAGGTTCTTAAGGTTTTTCTATAGTTTTTTATAGTTTCTACGGGTTTAAAGTGGTTTTAGAATATTTATTGGTTTTTAGGGGTTTTATTGGTTTCTAGGGTTTTTATGGTTTTTATTTTTTTTATGGTGTTTTGCTGTTTTTAGGGGTTTTAGAGTCTTTTCAATATTTTTATGTATTTTAGCATTTTTTTGTTTTTAAGGGGAATTAAGTGTTTTTTGGGTTTTTAATATTTTTAGGGGTTTTCAAGGTTATTAGTATTTTTTACATTTTAAATAATTTTTAAGGATTTTTGAGTATTTTTATGGTTTTTAGGGTTTTTAGGTATTTGAGGGTTTTAGGGTTTTTAGGTGTTTTAGCGTATTTTATGTTTTTAGGTGTTTTAAATGTTTTTAGTTTTTTATGTTTTTCTTAAGGGTTTTTCGCATTTTTAGGTTTTTTTTATTTTTTAATAAATTTTTTTGGGACTTTTAATATTTCATTTTTTAAGGGCTTTTTATACTTTTAGGGTTTTAATTGTTTTTTTGATTTTATGTTTTTTTTGAATTTGTAGGTTTTATAGTGTTTTTTAGAGTTTTTAACATTTTTATGGATTTAAACAATTTTTATAATTATAGGATTTTTTAGTGTTTCTTATTTTTAGGGGGTTTATGGTTTTAAGGGTTTTTAGGGTCTTTTTAGCGTTTTTTTGTTTTTAGTGTTTTTTAGTCTTTTATGGGTATCAAGTGTTTTTTAGTTTTTAAGGTTTTTAAGGGGACTTTAGGGTTTGGATGATTTTTAATTTTTTAGGGATATTTAGTGATTCTTAATGATTTTAAGAAGTTTTCTTGTTTTTAGGGTTTTATGGATTTTGATGGGTTTTAAGGTTTTTTTGGGTTTTTTCGTTTTTAGAAATTTTTTTGTTTTTTTGGAGTTTTCAGTGCTTTTAAGATTTTAAGGTTTTCTTTATGTTTTTTAATTTTTTTAATATTTTTCATTTTATGAGATTTTTAAGACCTTTTATAGATTTTTATGGGTTTTTAGGGATTTTGAGGGATTCTCGGGTATTATATATTTTTATGGTTCTTTTGTTTTTTTGGGTTTTTAGGGTTTCTTTGGAGTTTTCTACAGGTTTTATGGGGTTTTAAACTTTTTAAACATTTTTAGCGGTTTAAAGGGTTTTTAGTGTTTAAGTGGTTTTTAGGGTATTTATAGGTTTTTAGATTTTTTAAGGTTGTAAGGGTTTTTATGGTGTTTAGTGTTTTTTGGGTTTTTAGGATCTTTTTAAGGTTTTTTTTTTCATTTTTTTGGTTTTTTAGGGGTTTTATGTTTTTCTTGGATTTTAAGGTTTTGTTAGTGTTTTCCAGGGGTTTTCAAGTTTTTATGTTTTTATGGATTTTAAGGATTTTTATGGTTTTTATGGGTTTTTAGAGTTTTTAGCGATTTTGAGGGTGTTTAGGGATTTTATATTTTTTTTGGTTTTGGGGGGTGTAATTGTTTTAGGGTTTTAAGGTTTTATTAGGGGGTTTTAGGTTCTTTAGGTTTTTTTATATCATTAGGTATATTTAGGGGTTTTAGGATTTTTATGTTTTTATGGGATTTAAGGGTTATTATGGTTTTTAGGGTTTTATGAATTTTTATGTTTTAGGGGTTTTATGGTGTTTATAGGATTTTAAGTTTTTATTATTGTTTTTTATTGTTTTTTGGTTTTTTTTGTTTTTAGGGATTCTTGTGTATTTTTTAAAACAAATTAGGAATTTTTGGGTTTTTAGGGATTTTTAGGGTTTTAAGGGATGTTTAAGGATTTCATGGTTTTTATAGTATTTTTTGGTTCTTAGTGTCTTTTTATTTTTTTACTGTTTTTAAGGTTTTTAATATTTTTAACAATTTTAGGGGTTTAAAGAGTTTTTATATTTTTTAGCAGTTTTAGGGTTTTATGTGTTTTATGGTTTTTAAGGGTTTTTTCCATTTTTATAGTGTTTAGGGGTTTCAGGGTCTTTTAAGGGTTTTAAAGGTTTTATTCTTTTTATAGGTTTTTAGGGGTTTTATGTTTTTCTAGGTTTTGATGATTTTCCTATGTTTTTTAGGGTTTTTACATTTTTAGGATTTTAGGACTTTTTAAGATTTTTATAGATTTTAAGGATTTTAGAGATTTTGAATGTTTTTATGGCGTTTTTGTGTTTTTAGGGATTTTAGAGATTTTATGGTTTTCTCATTTTTATGGATTTTGAGGGTTTTTAGGTTTTCTATGGTTTTTATGGGTTTTTTTTTGGGGGGGGGTTGAGTTTTTAGGGGATTTATGGTTTTTAGAGTTTTTAATGTTTTTAAGTGTTTTATAGTAGTTAGTGGTTTTATAGGGATTTTAGGGTCTTTATGGTTTTAGGGGATTTATAGTTTTTAGGTGTTTTAGGGTTATTAGAATATTTTTAGGTTTTTGGAGTTTTAGGGGATTTATGGTTTTAGGGGTTTTGGTGTTTTTAGGGTCTTTCTTCGGTTTTAGTGATTTTATATTTTTGTGGTTGTAGTGTTTTTAGATTTTTATGGGTTTTATGTGTATAAAGTGTTTTTAGTTTTTTAAGGTTTTCATAGGTGTTTTCAGGGTTTTAAGGTTTTTTTTTGTTTTTAGAGATTTTTAGGGCATTTTATAATTTTTATGGTTTTTTATTGGTCTTAGGTATTTGGGGAGGTTTATGGTTTTTATCAATTTTAGGTTTTTAGGTGTTTTATGTGTTTTAGGTTTTTAAGGTATTCATTGGGTTTTTTCAGTTTTATGATTGTATTTTACATTTCAATGAATTTTTAGATATTTTTTAGGATTTTTATGGGTTTTAGGATTTTTACGGATTATTTGGGATTTTAGGGTTTTTAGGATTTTATGGGTTTTATGGTTTTTGGGGGGTTTTATGAATATTTTTAGTTTTTTGGGTTTTTTATGATTTTTAGGTGTTTAAGGGTGATTTAGAGTATTTATTGGGTTTTATGGGGTTTTGGTTTTTTAGGGGTTTTATGGGTTTTTGTGGTGTTATGGTTTTTAGGTGTTTTGGGATTTTAATGACTTTTTGAGTTTTTAGTGTTTTTAGGGTTTTTAGGGTTATTAGGAGTTTTTATGTTTTCAAGGTTTTATCATAGTTATTTAGGATTTAGGGTTTTTTATTTTTTTTCATATTTAGGGAAATTTTTTGAGTTTTATGTTTTTTTAGGTTTTCCAAGGATTTTGATCACTTTTTGGATTTTTATGGTTTTTATGGTTATTTTAATATTCAGGTTTTTTGGGGTTTTAAGCGTTTTTAAATTTTTTAAGGTTTTCTTAGTGTTTTTCAAGGTTTTATGGTTTTTTAGTTTTTAGGGATTTATAGTATATTTTTCAAGATTTTTATGGTTTTTAAAGATTTTGAAGGTTTTTAGGGTTTTTTATGTTTTTTGGGTATTTAAGGTGTTTATAATATTATAAAATTTATAATATTTTAAAGTGTTTTTGGAGTTTTTAGTGGATTTTTATGGTTTTTATGTGTTTTTAGTGATTTTAGGGTTTCTGGGGGTTTTATCTTTTTTGGGGTATTAGGGTTTTTTGAGTCTTCTTATGGTTTTCAGAGTTGTTATAATTTTTAAGATTTTGTATGGGTTTTAAGTGTTTTTATGATTTTTAGGTTTTCTTAGGGGTTTTTAAGTTTTTTAGTATTTTAATGTTTTTAGGGTTGTTATAACTTTTTTATGATTTTTGTGATTTTTTAGGTTATTGGGGTATTGTTTAGTTTTTAGTGATTTAAAGGTTTTTTAGAGTTTTTAACATTTTTATGTGTTTAATTATTTTTAGTGGTTTTTTGGGTTTTATGGATTTTTATGGTTTTTAAGGTTTTTAGGGGTTTTTATGGTTTTCAAGGGTTTTTAGGAAAATAAGGCTCGAAAAGAAAAATGGATTTTCCCCCAAATATTATTAAAAAAGTAAATATAGAGATTTATAATAAGGGTTTAAAAAAAGAGGTTTGTAATTCACCTATCATTTTATAGTCCACTGAGGGCACACACAAAAAGTTTGGTGATAATGTACCACATTGATCTCTTTAACACTATTTCCTTTTGGGATAGTACATTTTCCACTGTGTTCACCTCCCTATAGGCATGTATGACAGTGAGAGTGAGAGTTTAGGAGAGGATGAGACATTCAATCCATTGCGAGAGGATTCTCCAAGGAACATTCCTAGATTTATTCTTGAGAGAATCCACCATAAGGCTCGAGTCAGATTCAATCCAATGTAACATCCACCCGAATTGAGCCGCAAACATGACATCCTTCATCATTTTCCTAATCTCTGCTTCATATCCACATCCACTTCCAATAAAGTGGGAGAATAATCCTTTCACAAAGCCTTTGTGTGTATGAAAGATCCCACCACATCCCGAAGGGGCTGGGTGATCCCAAAGCTTCATCATCCACATCAACCTTGATCACTAATGTAATCGGGGGAATCCATTGGATAAACAATTAAAATCGTGGGGTTTTCTTCTACAAAAAACTCTAAGAGTGAGCATGATAATAAGATCAGTGACATCATTATACATCAAACATATTTTTACGCAAGATTCCTCATGGACGGAAAATTTGAATTTTCATGACTTGGTCATGGAAGGAGAAAGGTTTGTTGTTAAAGGAAACCACCTATTGAACTACTGAAAATATGGACTTTATCAGTGCTATAAAAGGGCATTAACAGCTCTATAAAAACACTATTAATTGAGGTGAAGATAATGGGGTTTTCCCATTTATCAGTGCTCATAAAAGCACTAATAAAGGCCCCTTTTATCAGGTCTTAAAAAAAGCACTGATAAAAGGGCCTTTATCAGCACTAAAAAGCATTGATAAAAAGGTCATTTATCATCACTTTTTTAGCACTGATAAAAGACCCCTTTTATCAGCACTTTTTTTAGTGCTGATAAAAGCCAAAAAAAAATTTAAAAAAATTAAAATGTTCAGGGAGATTTTAAAAGCTCTTGACCACCCCATTTTTCAGTGATAGGCGGACCCCCTCCCACTCTCATGTGCACTTCACTTGCCCACACATCTCGAACATGACCGCATGCCCCTCTCTGCTTCCACCCGAACTCGAACCTGAGACCTCCCCACTTGCACGCCTGCACCTGTACCACTAAGCTCTTTAGTCTTTTCTCTATTTAATGATATATATATATATATATATATATATTGTAAAATGTATTCTTATATTAATATAGATTCATATTAACATAAATATATTTAGTTATATTCATACACATATATTTATTCCTATATTAATATATGTATATTTATTCTTATATTAATATAAATTTTTATTTATATATATATATAGTCATGTTTATTCATATATTAATACAGATTCATATTAATATATATATATATTTAGTTATATTAATACATATATATTTATTCATATATTAGTATATATATATATATATTAATTAATATATTAATTTATATTTATATTTATTTAAATATCTATTTATAGTTGTAAATTTTTATCTGTACATTTATTTATATATTAATATATATTTATAAGATTAGTTTCTAATACATTTATAAAATATGTTTTTTATGTGTGTATAAATAAATAAATACATACATACATATATATATACAACACACACACACCCTCATCTATAATGGAATGAAGCTGCAGATCCTCCTGAGAATTCATGTCCTACTTCTGGTTGGTAACATGGAAAAGGAAAATATGAGATTTAATAGCCTTAATATCATCATCCAACCTAGAAAAAGATTCAATGCTCTACTCTTTTAGAGGAAACTTTATTTTCTTGAGTTTGGAAGCCATAATGAAGTGAGGGATTCCATGGATGTTAATATTCCAGTAATTTATAACCACTTCCCTGCAACTAAGAATCATGATCGATGAATTGTTAAATTTAAAGGGAATTGGGGCTGACCATATGATACCATCCCATATATAAAAAATAAGGGGGTTATGATCCAAGTTAAACATGGGAAGAGTAAACCCATATATATCAGTGAGGTCTCTCCTATCATTGATATGAAAGAAGAACCCGTCAAACTTAATATCCTATCTTCCATTTATTCTTAACCTTTCCCATAAAAAATAAGGTCTAAAATATGAACTTTATTGAGGTCCCATTGATCCCAGTAGCATGATAAGTCCTCTGCAACAATTCAATAGAAGTTGGTTCCAATATTCTCATCTTGTCTTAGTGAAGTGTTGAAATATCCAATAACTATTTAGTTTTGAACCATAAGCTAATTTAATTGAGCCAAATTTTTCTAAAGATCCATTATCCTAGTTTAAAAATAGGATGTATACTTAAATTATAGGGTTAAAATAGTATCCTGAAAGTGTATTGTGAGAGAGATGATTTGAGATCTCGCCTCATATGGAAGAACCTGAATGTCATCATGCTTCAGAACCCATAAGGTTTCCAAGACACTCTCATTCCAATTGTGAGAGAAAATAGAGTATCCAAGGATAGTCCAATTTAATCCCTTCCAGTTTTCAAAATTCATCTTGGGTTCAGCAATCACAATGAGCATTAGCCTATAGTATTAGAGAACATTCCTAAGGTCAGAGGTTGTGGCATAATTCCCAATCCCTTAGGAGTTAAAAAACCTGATCCTCATTAAATGAGGGATCTTTTTCCCCTAGAAAAATGAAATTTATTTTTACCATTCTTAGAGTAGGGGTTGTTTTCCTTCCCTTTACCTTTTTTCCCTTTCATTTTAGGCCTGCCTATTGTCTTATTTTTGGGTTTAGATCTAGTTGTTTTCTCCATCTGGTCTCCAAATTCATGGGAGTTGATCCTTTTCATCATTATCCTAGTATCTACCACTGAGTGGGGTGAATAAATTCATAGGGAATAGTCATTCATTATGTTAATCCCCATCTAGTTTCCCATTTTAATCCTTTCCTCATGACACCACTGTGAAAAAATATGCACTAAAGTTTGGCACAAATTATCTTTCAGGCATGACCACATGCTTCTCATAGTGGCAAGAGTTCAATGTCATGTTTGTGAAATCTGAGGGTGTATCTGATGTAATTCTTGGTGTGAGACATTAATGTATGTGTTCCATATGAGTTTATATTCCCTCAAAAATAGGGACCAGAGTAGAATCATTCCTCTTAAGCTAGCTATTGAGGGGAGATGCAGTATGAAAAGGTAGGGAATTATGTACAACAGTCATGAGAAGAACAAAGTTTATAGTGACCTTGGAAAGAGTGGGATCTCAGAGAGGTGCCTTGGTGGCCAGATCCTGACGATCCACAAGATTCATGGGCTCATGAGTGATAGCTACTGCATGCTGGATAGAATCCCCAACATGATCAATAAATCCTTGTAGGTGGGGGTGTGTAAAAAACAACATGAAAATAGGTGACCCCTACCACATCAAGAGAGACATTTGGTAGGTAATGAGGTGATGTATGTGAGGGAAGCTATGATACAATCATATTGGGAATAAGGTCCATATAACGACAGTTGATCAAGTTCCCCATGTTAGTTGGTATCACCTCAGTAGTGTCCTAATGAGGTTTTTTAATATGGTAAATAGAAATCAATTTATTTAATGGATTAGGGAAGAGTTCCTTAGTGCTAAAAGTTGTATTCTAAGAAGGCATGGAAGAAATGGGATCTTGGTGGGGAGATGGATCATTAACCTTATGTTTTTCATGATACATTACTTTACCTATCCCACGATTCTTATTAAGGAGGTTGTAGAGAGTTAAAACCTTTTGTCTTCTGCATTTTGATAGTAGATAACCCAAAAAAATACAATTGAGATAGAATTTTGACCTTATTTTATTTTGACTTTCCAAGGTGAGGCTTTCCTCAAGGGTAGTGAGAACAACCTCCTCAACAAGTGTTATCACCATATCAAATTCAACAAGGACCCTAGGGTAATTACCATACCTTGGGATTCCTATCTTCTTATCATGTTTGATGGGGAATCCAACTAAATATGTGATGTACCAAATGATTCGAGGATTCTAGTAGAGCCAATTCAATATATAGGTATAGTTCTATAATTGTGTGAAGGTGTTTTTTACAATAGAGGGGTCAATGTTAGAATCCAAATCATGAATCCATTAGAGGATTGGTTTGAGATTGAGATATCCAAATATCCAAGCACTATTTTTCAATCATTTAAAGGGAAGACAATGTTGTAAGTTCCCCTTCCAATGGTTTCAATATTCCATTCATTAATCCATAAAATATCAACAATTCATTTGGTAAGATAATCAAATTTCCAAATCCTCTCCCCCTTCGGGGTCAAAACTTTCATCATAATAGAAAATAAAAAAATGCTTAATCTCTCCTCCACTGTCTCATGATTTTCAAAAACATGTGACACACGCCCTTTCATGATCACACACCCAAGTTAAGGAGTGCAAAAATTAGTGAATGTAAAAAAAGCTACTGATTTCACCAGCTTTGTGAAATTCATCATTGGACCAGATGCCTTGGGAGCCTTGTGACAGCCAACTAGCTTTGAAATTCTAGATTTGAAAAGGTGGAAGACCTCTTTTTTCCTAACCAAGTCCAGTTGAACCAAGGCTGAATCTTCATTCTCATCTTTAAATGAAATTGTAATTTGGGTTCACCGTGATCCTCATGGTTTCATAGTTCCCTTATTTGTTCCATTATCTTCTATTTGTGGGTTTTAGGTTTTTTTTGTATCTTTTAGGGTTTTTATATTTTTTTATGTTTTTAGGAGGTTTATATGTTTTTTTTTATTTTTTAAGATTTTCTTAGGATTTTTCATGGCTTTTAGTGTATTTTATGTTTTTGGGGATTATTAGGGTCTTTTAAATATTTTTGTGGTTTCTTTCATTTTTAGGGGATTTCTGTGTTTTTAGGTTTTTGAGGGGGTTTTTTTTGGGGGGGGGGGGGTTTGGTGCTTTTAGGTTTTTTAATAATTTTATGTGTTTTTAGGATTTTAATATTTTCTTAGGGGTTTCCAAAAATTTTAGGGGTTTTTATATTTTTAGTGATTTAAGTATTTGTGTTATTTTTATCTGTTTTTAGAGTTTTTATGTATTTTAAGGGTTTTATGTTATTTTTAGATTTTTAGGGTTTTTATGGGTTTTTTGGATTTATATCATTTTTTGAGTTTTGTACGGTTTTTATGGGTTTTTATATTTTTTTCAAAATTTTAAGGTTTAAAGGGTTTTTATAGTTTTTAGTGGGTTTTTAGTGATTTATGGGATTTTATGGTTTTTTAATGTATTTTGGGGTTTTAGGGTTTTTAAGGGGGTTTTAGGGTTTTTAACACTTTTTAAATTTTTGGTGATATTAAGTTTATTTAGGATTTTTGAGGTTATCGTAGGGTTTTGAAGGGTTTTTATGGGTTTGTAAATTTTTTTGGGAATTAAGGGGTTTTTTTTGTTTTTAGGGATTTTGAGAGGTTTTGGGGGTTTATGGGGTTTTTATGGGTTTTGAGTTTTATTCGGGATTTTAAGGTTTTTTGAAGTTTCTAAGTCATTTTAGGGGTATATGGTATTTTTAGTGTTTTTAGTGGGTTTTTATGGTTTTTAATGGATTTTATAATTTAATAGGTTTTATGGGGTTTAATAGTTTTTATTGGTGTTTTGGATTTTTAGGGTCTTTTTAGGGGTTTTAAGGTTTTTAGTGTTTATAGGGGTTTAGAGAGTTTTTTTGGGTTTTATGGTTTTTTAGGGTTTTCAAGGATTTTACACATTTTACGGTTTTAGGGATTTTTGAGGATTTTTTTAGGATTTTAGGGATTTCATAGGTTGTTTATGGGTTTTTAGTGTTTTATGGGTTTACCATTTTTATCATATTTATGTTTTTAAGGGTTTTATGTTTTTAGTTTTTAATTTTTTTTATGGGTTTTATGGGTTTTAGGATATTTTATGTGTTTTATAAAATTTAGGGCTTTTATGATTTTTATGTTTTTAAAGTTTTTAGGGGGTTTTTAGGGTTTTTAGGGTTTTCAGAGTTCCTTAGAGTTTTAGGTATTTTACCTATTTTTAGGTTTTTTCGTTTTCTTATGAGTTTTTAGGGTTTTTAGGGGTTTTACATTTTTAGGTTTTTATAGAGATTTTTTTATTATTTTAATTTTTAGGGGTTTTATTTATTTTTTAGGGTTTTTAATGGTTTTAGGGTTTTATGGTTTTTATGGTTGTTTGGGTTTCTTGGTTTTTTTTGAGTTTTTTTAGTGTTTTAAGGTTTTTAGAGTTTATTAATGTTTTTATGTGTTTAAAGGGTTTTTAGTGGTTTTTTGGATTTTTATGGGTTTTAGGGTTTTTTTAGGTTTATAGGGGTTTGGGGGTTTATTTGGGTTTTTAGTGTTTTTATCATTTTTTAGGTTTTTATTGGTTTTTAGTGTTTGACTTTTTTTAAGTTTTTATTAGGGGTTTTCAGGATTTTTAGTATGTTTTATTTTTTGAGGGGTTTTTAGGATTTTTATAGTTTTTATAGTTTTTAAGGATTTTGAGCAGTTTTAGTGTTTTTTGGGCTCTTAATGTTTTTTAGGGTTGTCCATGTATTTTTAATTTTAAAGGTTTTTATGGTTCTTATAGGGATTTTCTAGTATTTAAGGATTTTTTATGTTTTCATGGTTTTTTAGCGGTTTTTAGGGATTTAGGGATTTTGGTGGGTTTTAGGGTTTTTAGGGTTTAATGTTTTTAATGGGGTTATGAGGTTTTAAGGGGTTTTTTATTTTTTTAAGGTTTAAATGGTTTTAGAGTTTTTAATGTTTTACAGTTTAAAGGGTTATTGATTTTTTAGTGTTTTTATGGGGTTTTAAGGGTTGTAGGGGTTTTATGGGTTTTAGTTTTTTTTGTAGGGTTTATGGATGTGTATGGTTTTTAGAAATTTTTATGTTTTTAGGTATTTTAATTATTTTTACGGTTTTAAGGTTTTCTGAGGTACTTTTAGGGGTTTTAATTTTTTTTTACATTTTTTGGTATTTTCTATGTTTTTTATTATTATTATGGGTTTTTAGGGTTTGTAGGGATTTGGCATGTTTTATGGATTTTTAGGGTTTTTAGGGTTTTATGTTTTTTTGGAATTTATCATTTTTTTGATTATTTTAGGGTTTTAAATTTTTATAACGTTTATTAATATTTTATGGCGTTAATGATTTTTCAGATTTTTTCTTGGTTTTTAGTGGTTTTTTTGTTTTTTAGGGATTTAATGATTTTTAGGGGGTTTATGAATATTAGGGTTTTTAGGGTTTTTTAGTTTTTTAAAGTTATTTAGTTTTTTTGGTTTTCTAATTATCGTTTTGTTTTTAATTTTTTTTCTTTGGTTTTTTATGGTATTTTGGGTTTTTTTTAATTTTTTGATATTTTTTTGGATTTTTTATAATTTTTATGTTTTTAGGGGTTTTAGGGATTTTGAAGGTTTGTAGGGGTTTTTTGTGTCTTGGTTTTATGGTTTTAGAGGGGTTTTGGATTTTTAATGGTTTATAATATATTTTAGTGCCTTTCAATATTTTTAGGGGTTTAAAGGGTTTTTTTAATTTTTAATGGTTATTTATAATTTTTATGGGGATTTAGAATTTTTAAGGTTTTTAGGGAGTGTATATGTTTTAGGGGTTTTTTTGGAAATTTTAGGGGTTTTAGTATTTCTTTATGTTTTTTAGGGTTTGAAGAGTTTTATTTTTTTGAGGTTTTCTTATTTTTATTAGGGTTTTTATTGATTTTTTTCATTTTTTTGGACTTTCGGTAATTTTTTAGATATTTATTTTTTAATGGGTTTTATGTATTTTCTGGGTTTTAGGGTTTTTAGGGTTTTTAGCATTTTTTATTTATAGGGATATAATGTGTTTCTAGGTTTTTAAGGTATTCTTAGATTTTTTCAGAGTGTTTAGAAGTTTTTATATTTTTAGGTAATTTTTGTTTTTTAGGGATCTTTATGGTTTTTAGGGTTTTTAGGGTTTTAGAGGTTTCAGTGTTTTTATGGATTTTTTAGGTTTTTTGGGTTTTTTTGAGTTTTTAACATTATTTAGGTTTTTAGAGTTTTTTAACATTTTAGGGATTTGAAGGGTTTTTATTACTTTTAGTGGTTTTTAGGGTTTTTATAATATGTAAGGTTTTTAGGGGTTTTATTGTTTTTAGTTGTTTATAAGGTTTTTAGAGTGTTTTTAGGGTTTTTAGAGTTTTTATAATTTTTATGTTTTTTAGGTTTTTTAGGTTTTTTAGATATTTAAATTTATCTATGTGTTTGTTCAAAGATTCTTTGGTTTTTATGTTTTTATGATTTTTTAGGGATTTTATAGGCTTTTTATGATTTTTATGGCTTTTTAGGGATATTGAGGATATGTAGGGTTTTTTAGCCTTTTAGCATTTTTAGGTTTTGAGGGGTTTTATGTTTTTTTTATTTTTTAAGGTTTTTATATTTTTTAGGGTTTTCAAGGTTTTTAGTGATTTTAGGACATTTTTTGGATTTTTATGGTTTTTAGGTTTTTTGGGGATCTGTAGGGTTTTTAGGGATTTTTCTATTTTTTTCATTTTTAGGGATTTCTTTATTGTTTATATTTTTAAGGGTTTTATAATTTTTTAATGTTTTTAGGATTTTATGTAGTTTTATAGTTTTTATAGTTTTTATTGGTTTTTATGCGTTTTTTAGGTTCTGTATGGTTTTTATGGGTTTTATAGTTGTTAATGTTTTTATAGTTTATAGTATTTTTAGGTTTTTAGGGGTTTTAGATATTTTTATCTCTTTAATAATTTATTATGTTTTTTAGGATTTTAAAGCATTTTTATTTTTTTAGGGAAGTTTAAATCTTTTAGTGTATTTCAACTCATTTATGCTTTTTAATGATTTTAGGGTGTTTTCGGTTTTTTCTGGGTTTTTACAGTTTTTTCAGGAATGTTTAGTTTGTTAGGGTTTTTTTGGTTTTTACGGTTATTTAACGTTTTGTTGCATTTTAGGAGTTTAAAATGTCATTAGTGTTTTTAGTGATTTTTGGGTTTTTATCTGTTTTTGGGTTTTTAATGATTTTTAGGGGGTTTTTTGGTTTTTAGGATTTTTATTTGTTTTTGTGGTTTTTAGGGGTTTTAGTGTTTTAGGGTATTTAAGGGTTTTTAGTGTTTTTTGGTTTTTAATATTTTCTTTGCGTTTTTGTGAGGGTTTTATTTTTTTACAATTTTTGGGATCCTTATTGAATTATTCTTATTTTTTTTGGTTTTTAGGGTTTTTAGAGATTCTGATGGTTTTTATGGTCTTTTAGGGTTTTTAGGGTGGTTTTGTGTTTTAGGTTTTTTGAAGTGTTAGGGTTTTATGGTTTTTATTTTTTTTTAATATTTTTAGGGGTATAATGGGTTTTAAAGAGTTATTAGTGGTTTTTATGGATTTTATGTGTTTTAATGTTTTTAAGGTTTATAGGTTTAATATGTTTTTAGGGGTTTTATGGTGATACATTTTTTTAGGATTTTTTTTTGTTTTTTAGCATTTTTTTTGGTTTTTTTGGGTTTTAACTTCTTTTTGGTTTTTAAGGCTTTATTGTGGGGTTTTAGGGATTTTAGGATTTCGTACGTTTTTAGTGATTTTTATGGATTTTTATTGGTTTTTAGTCTTTTTAGGGAAGAAGTGGTTCGGGGCTAGGCGAGCCTAGCCCCCCAAATTTAATTCAAAAGGAAAATGCAGCTACAAGATGGGCCTAAAAGGGTGAGTATGAATTTCTCCCTTCCGATCCGAGTCCAAGAAAAGAGCACAATAAGGTGGGGCAATAAAAGACCACATCGAGGCCCTCTCCATGATCGCCTATTTGGAGAGGGCGTCAGCAACCGAGTTTTCTTCCCTGTAAACGTGTGAGACATTGAGATTCAGGTTCCGAGATAGGTCAAGACACTCGATCCCATTTGGGAAGAATTTCCAAGGAACATCCCTGGAGCGTCCCTTTAATGCAGAAACCACAAGAATTGAGTTGGACTCAATCCAAAGTTGTGACCAGGTGAAATGGCATGCAAACTTGAAGGCCTTTATGATCACCCACAGTTCCGCTTTATAGGCACATCCATTGCCAAGGAACTGAAAGAAGCAGCCCGTCAAGAAGCCCCGTGGGGTGTGAAAAACACCCCCACACCCCGATGGCCCAGGAGCTCCAAGTGTCGCGCCATCAACGTTAACCTTTATCCATGATGGGAGTGGAAGAATCTATCTACTATACTTCAAGACCAGAGGTTTTCGGCTCCTGCCAACCACACCAAGAGCACGCAAAATAGTCATATCCTCATTGTTATTAAACATCAAACCAGTTTTTATCCGTGAGGCGCTGTGAATGGACTTGTGAATCGACACCAATCCCCCCTGCAGTGTGAGAGGATGCCGATTAAATGCAGCTGCAATCTGGGAAGACCAAATGTAATGAACGATAGTAGCCGCCCTGGGCAATAGAAGGTTCCAGAGCTGGTTGCTCCAGTTCAGATCAACCAGCCCATGAAAAAAGTCACATATCATCCCTTGCAGATGGCAGGCCACCCCAAAGATCTGTGAAAGGTAGCGCCATAGCTCTGTAGAAAATGTGCAGTACAAGAAAATGTGGTTGCAACTTTCTCCATATCTCCTGCACAAGAAACAGGCAGAAGAAAGTTTCCATCCAATAAGTTGAAGTTGATCATGTGTCGGGATCCTATTTCTCCAGATTTTCCAAATTAGATTGAAGTGCGACAGGGGAATGAAGGGTCTCTTGAATTTGGTCATCCATGGCGGCGAGACAGGACATGGCGGGCACTTCAACCAGTAGTAATCACGGGTATTGAATATGCAAACCATTCATGGCATCCAGATAAGAGTGTCAGTGTCAATAAAGGTGTATCGCTACACTTTCATGGCAGTACTATTCGGAATAGGGGCAATTGAATCATCACATTGCCGCATGAGATCAGCAATGGTGAGGTGTTTCAGGTCAAACAGTGGCGTTACGACGTCCGCAATGGGATATTCCATCCATGGCGTCGACCAGCAGTTAAGGCCAGAGTTTCTGGACATGATCCATTTCGCTTTGGACATAATATCCTTGTACGAGGACCTTAGTGTCGGCCAGACCAAGGTGGAAAGATACCCCGTAAAGCCATCACACAATCTACGCGTGAATCTTTCCTTGAGAAAGTCAAGGCCGTCATTATGAGGATTAAGTAAGCCCCATGTAAATTTCCCAATCATAGCATCATTGAACCGCCGAAGGTCCTTAATGACAAGCCCACCCATGTCAAGCGGATTTTTGCAATGCTTCCAAGTGACAAAGATCATTTTTCGCTCAGTAGTGGAACCTGTCCATGCAATGTTACTAATTTTGACATTAATATTTTTGACGAGACTCGTCGACAATCTATAAATGGAGAAGGAATGAACAAACATTGAGGTGATAACAAAGTTAATCAAGCAGACCTGTCCAGCCTGAGAAAGATATTTTCCCTTCCATTTCGACATTTGTTGGATGATTTTAGAAAAGATTCCATCAAAGTAGAATCTTCTATCTTTCCCCCAGAATAGGCAAACTCTCAGATATGTGAAGGGGAGGGACCCTCTCTTGATGCACAACAAATTGGGAGTGTGAGTCTACTCTGCATGAGAGACCCCATTGCCAAACACAATTGACGACTTAATCCAACTAATAGCCTGCCCAGCCACACATTCGTAGTGGTGAAATATTTGATTAACTGTGTTCAGATTCTGCTTATCAGCCTACCCAAAAAAGAGGATATCGTCCGTATAGAGGAGATGAGTGGGGACCAAAAGATTCCAACCAGCTTTGATCAGAGAAAATATCCCCCACCTGCACATGATCAATAATTCACCAACTCATGTAGTCCTCCACCATAGAAAAGAGAAAACTAGAGAGGGGATCCCCCTAACGAACTCCACGATAGCATGAATAAAAATCCATATGGGGAACCATTAATCAGAATCAAAACTCTGGCGCTGTGGAGAATTGATGCAATCAGCATGATGAAGCTATTGGAGAATCCATATCTGCTAAGGATCTCAAAGACGAATCTCCACTTAATTGTGTCGAACGCCTTCAAAATATCCATCTTCAAAGAAAAGCTACATTGCATTGTCTTTTTTCGTATAACATTAATCCCCTCCAAAGTAGTAAAAAGGCAGGTTTGAATGCTCCTTCTAGGGATGAACTCAAATTGATTTGGGGTAATGATGTCACCTAATATCTTCCCTAGTCTGATGACAATAATTTTGATGATTATTTTAGGGATGGTGTTGCCAACATCCACAGGGTGGAAGTCTCCGATCGCAATAGTGTTCTCCTTATTTTGAATTAAAGAAATAAAATTGGCATTTTATTCATGTGGAAGAGAGCCTGAGTGAAATAACTCCCTCACCTCATTAATAATGTAGACATGAAGAATATCCCAGTAGAACATGAAGAACTTATTTACAAAACCATCAGGTCCCCCAGTGTTGTCCATATTCAGTGAGAACAGCACTGCCCTAACTTCCCCCTCAAGAGGCGTTTTCATGAGCACCTCATTCTGCATGGTTGTAACACAAGATGAAATGGAGTTAGAAAACATGGTGAAGATTTTTCCTTCATCTATGTACAGCCCCTGGAAATAATCCACGGTGGCCTTGGAAATGTCCTCAACCAAGTTAATAGTGTTATCACCAACCCGTACAACACTCAAATTGTTCCTAATGCATCTTTCTCTGTGAAATACATGGGAAAACCTGGAGTTTCAGTCACCATCTTGCAGCCATTTAACGTTAAAATGTGCTTTGGAAATATTTTCTTTGAGGGCCAACAACTCATCATGCTTTGTATGCAGGTGAAGCTCCTCAACTGATGGAGAATTCTGCAGCTGCACCATGATTTGACATGTGGCCAGCTGAGATTCCGCCACATCAATATCATCATCCAACTTTGAAAAGGAATTCTTACTCCATTCTCTTAAGCGGCACTAACACTCTCTTAATTTCAAAGTCACAATGAAGTGGGGGCTGCCAGTGAATGTGGTGCTCCAAGACTTTATAACTTCCTCCCTGCACCTGGGTATTGTGAGCCATGCGCTGTTAAATTTAAACGGGAGGGGTGGATCTAGAAATTTGGTCCCGAAATTCAACCACCAGGGGATTATGGTCCGAATTAAACATCAGGAGAGTAAAGCACAAAATAACCATTGGGGAGCCTCCATCACCCATGAGTGCAAAGCATTTTTCCAGCTTGTTGGCCTGTCTTCCATTAATAGTAAATCACCCCCATGTAAAGGTGGCCCTAGAAATGGTGACCTCAGATAGGTCGCAGTGTTCCAGGCAAGAGAAAAAATCCTCTGTAGCGGAATGGGAGAAGTGTGGGCCCAGTTTTTCCTCTGGCCGCAGGACTATATTAAAGTTCCCAATAACCACCCAACTATTGTCAATGCCATCTCTAATGCCCTCTAACTCTTTCCAGATAAGTCACCGAGTGTTGTATGAGCAAGAGGCATAAATGAAAGAAAGGGTTAAAATATCATCATTCAAGCGGACATTTATGGAAATTATTTGTAGGCTCGAGGCAACTGAAACAAAATGAACACTGTTGTGCACCAAGACCCATAAGGTACCCATACCATCAGGTCCACCATTTGAAGAGAGGAGATAATATCCTTGAGATTTCTAGTTTAAAACTCTTAGTTATCAAATTTAATCCTGGGCTCAGCCAGCCCAATTAGAAGAGTCTTATGAGAGATAGAAAGTGCCGAAGTGCAGTAGTTGTGGGGGAATTTCCTAGCCCTTGGCAGTTCCAAAACAAAATCTTCATCAGTGGTTGGAGGTATCTGCCGAGGGGGTGAGTTCCTTTCCCCTTCCTTTTCCCTTCCTTCCCTTCTTCTTGGGTTTATCAACCCATTTCTCGACATCAGATTGGAAATACTTTGCCGCCTGGTTCTGTGCCGCACCTTCTGGGGTCTTGGTGGGGTGATCCGGCTTAGTATCAACTTGCTCTTCCTCAACCGTATCACTCCAAAATACCCCGATGATGGGGTTAAATTTTTTCAAAACACATATTGCCTCCTTCGGGGGGGGGGCTCTATGGCTTCCTCACCACCTTGTCTGAGCCCACCAAGGTGAATCCATTTTAGGGGATGCTGAATGGTCAAGGGGAACATCAACATTCTCCATGACAACCGAGGTTTCAATAACAGTCCCACTACCCAGGGTTTGCTGGAAAATGGGCAGCTCCATGTCTATTCCACCACTAAGAGAATCGCCAAGAACACTCTCGGGGGCAGTCCCCGCACACTCCTGGGATTGCGAGCATTGAGATGGGATTGCCTGATCATCAGACGAAGGGCCACCATCAACTCCCTCTGTGGTCACCGGTACTGAAGGGTGATCCAATGTCTCAAGAACATCTCCCTGGCCAATTGCCATAGTGTTTTAATTGGTTTTTTGGTTTTTTGGTTTTTAAGGGTTTTTTTAGAGTTTTTAGTATTTTTTCGATTTTAGGGGTTTTAAGGTTTTTATGTTTTTAATGTTTTCATAGGGGGTTTTATGGTTTTTAGTGGTTTTTTTTTCATATTTAGGGTTTCATGGATTTGTTTCTTATAGTTTTTAAGGGTTTTTTAGATTTTGAGTGTTTTTATGGTTTTTATGGGTTTTGATAATTTTTTAGGTTTTTAGGGGTTTTATGTGTTTTTAGGTTTTTATGTTTTTGTTAGGGTTTTATAGGGTTTCTAGGAGATTTTAAACTTCTATTAATTTTTATAACTTCTTTAGGTTTTTTACATTTTTTTTTGAGGGGTTTCTAGGGTTTTTGTGTTTTTAGGGTTTTTTTGGTTGATAGGATATTTTTAGTTCTTTATGGTTTTTAATGTATTTAGAATTTTTTATGATTTTTAGGGGTTTATAGGGTTTTTTTCGTTTTGAGTGGTTTTTAGGGTCTTGAGGGTTTTTAATGGTTTTAGGGGTTAAATAGTTTTAGGGTTTTAATGTTTTTTAGAGTCTTCAGGTTTTTAGTGGTTTTAAGTGTTATTAGGATTTTAATGTTTTATTATGGGGTTTTAGGGTTTTTAGGGTCTCTTATATTTTTAGGGTTTTTATATATTTAATGAATTTTTTGTTCTTTTGGTTTTTTTGGTATTTTGAGGTTTGGGGGGGGGGGGGGGGGTTAGGGTTTTTAAGGTTCCCAGAGTTTTATGGTTTTTAGGTGTTTTTTGGTTTTTATGGTTGTCATATTATTTTTATGGTTTTAGGATTTTTTTTACATTTTTACAGCTTTTTAGGGATTTTTTAGAATTTTATGAATTTTTAGGTTTTCAGGGTTCTTTATGGTTTATGCGGTTTTTATATTTTTTATATATTTTTGGTTTTTGGGATTTTTTGGGTTTTTAGGGTTTTAAATGATTTTTATATTTTTTAATCTATTTTGGGTTTTAAAGAGTTTAGATTTTTTAAATTTTTAGTGTTTTATGGGTTTTAGGGTTTTTTAGGCTTTTTAGGGGTTTAATGGTTTTTAGGATTTTAGGGTTTTAGGGTTGTTTAGGGTTTTTATCATTTTTTTGGTTTTTGCGGGTTATAAGTATTTTTTGGTATTTAAGGTTTTCTTAGGGTAGTTTAAGATATTTTTGCATTTTTAGGGTTCTTTAGAATTTTAGGTATTTTTAGGGGTTTTTAGGATATTTATATATTTTTAGGGGTTTTAACGATTTTTCGGGTTTTTATAGTTTTTAGGGTTTTTAGGAGATTTTACATTTTTTTAGGAATTTTTAAAGTTTCTAGGGTTTTTTATATATTTTTATCAATTTTTTGATTTTTTTTGATTTTTTTAAGTATTTCTTACGGGTTTTAACGGTTTTTAGTAATTTTTTAAATTTTTTTGTTTTATTAAGGTTTTCTAGAGTTTTTTTAACATTATTAGGGTTCAAAATATTTTTTATAGTGTTTAATGGTTTTTATGGGTTTCAGGGTTATTTTCTTAGGGGTTTTTATAGTTTTTATGGTTTTTAGCATTTTTTATTTTTTTAGGGTTTTTATGTGTATTTGGGGTTGTAAGATTTTCATAGGGGTTTTTAGGGAATTTTGGATTTTTTTACATTTTGATGGATTTTTAGGATGTTTTTAAAATTATTATGATTTTTTTGGTTTTAGGGACTTCGAGGGGTTTTTTTTGTTTTTAGGGGTTCTAGGGTTTTCTAGGGTTTTTAGCTATTATTAGGTTTTTAGGGATTTATGTGTTTTTAGATTTTTTATCTTTTCTTACTGAATTTCTGGTTTTTTAGAGTATTATTTTACTTTTTTAGGGATTTAAAGATATCTTTAAGGATTTTTATAAATTTTTTTGGTTTTAGAGTTTTTTGGGTTTTTAAGGTTTTAAGGGATTTTATGATTTTTTTTGGTTTTTAGGGTTTTTTGAGTTTTTTTTGGGTTTTTATGGTTTTTAAATTTTTTTAATCATTTATATGAATTTAATGTGTTTTTAGAGTTTTGAGCTGTTTTAGGGGTTCTATGGGTTTTTAATGATTTAGGAGTTTTATCGTTTTTAGGAGTTTTTGGTGTTTTTAGTGTTTTTAGTGTTTTTTAGATTTTTACGTGTTTTAAATGTGTTTATCTTTTTATCGTTTTCTGAGGGTCTTTCAAGTTTTTAAGATTTTTTTTTCATTATTTGGTATTTTTATATCTTTCAGAAGAATTTTTATGGGTTTTTAATGTTTTTAGGGATTTTGCGGGTTTTAGGGATTTTTAGGGTTTTAGGGTTTAAATGGTTTCTTTGGATTTTTTGAGTTTTTACGGTTTGTATGGTTTTCTATATTTTTTAACATTTTTTGGGTCTAAAGGGTTTTTTAATGTTTTATTAATTTTTTAGAGTTTTTTGGGATATATGATTTTTTATGTTTTTTAGGGGTTTTAATGGTTTTTAGGGGTTTTTTGGGTCTTTTGGAGTTTTCACAGTTTTTAGGGGTGTTGAGTGTATTTGGGTTTTTAGGTTTTTCTTAGGGGTTTCATAGTGTTTTATTTTTGTTTTTAGAGATTTTAAAATTTTAAATGTTTTAGGGTTTTTAGGGATTTTATGGTTTTTTGGTATTTCGGGGTTTTTCAGCTTTTTATGGGTTTTAGTGTTTTTTGATTTTTTTGGTTTTATGTGTTTATAGATTTATATGGTTTTCTTATGGGTTTTCAAGGTTTTTATTTTTTTATGTTTTTAGTGAATTTTGAGGATTTTTATGGTTTTAGGGATTTTTGGGGTTTTTAGGGTTTTTTAGTGTTTTAGGGTCTTTATGATTTATTTATGGTTTTAGAGTTATTTTAGTTTTTAGTTTTTTATGTGTTTTCCAAATTTTTAATGTTTTTAAAGGTTTCATGGGTTTCTAGAGATTTTGTAGGTTTTCGGGTTTTTATGGGTTTTTTGAATTTTTATGTTTTTTGAGGTTTTTTATTTTTAGGGTTTTAGGGTTTTTAGCGGTTTTTTGGTTTTTAGAGGTTTTAAGTGTTTTTTTCAATGTTTTACATAGATTTTTTGGTTTTATTATATTTTTAGATATTTTTATGGATTTTTTATGATATTTATGTTTTATATAATTTTTAGGGATTTTGAGGGTTTTTAAGGATTTTAGGGTTTTTATCAAATTTTTGGTTTTTAGGGGTTTTAAGTGTTTTTAGGTTTCTAAGAAATCTTTATGATTTTTTAGGGTTTTAGGATTTTTTACATTTTTATGGATTTTTTTTATATTTATGTTTGTTTAACATTTTTTGTGTTTTTGAGGGGTTTTGGGGTTTTGGGGTTTTTTGTCTTTTGGGGGTTTATAGGGTTTTATTTTTAGTTTTTAGGGGTTTTAATGTTTTTTAGATTTATTGAATGTTTTTTGGTTTAAAAGGGGTTTTAGAGTATTTAGTTGTTTTTTAGTGTTTTTATGGGTATAAAGTTTTAGTATTGGGGGGGTGTTTTATGGTTTTAGGAGTTTTTATTGTTTTTATCCTTTTTTACATTCTTAGTGTGTTTATGTGTTTTTAGGGTTTAAATGTTTTCTTAGGGTTTTCATAATTATAAGGGTTTTTTCCATTTTTAGGTATTTTTAGGGATTTTTAGGATTTTTTTGGTTTTTAGGGATTTTACCAATTTTAATGGTTTTTTTGGTTTTTTTGGTTTTTATAGTTTTTAGGGGTTTTATAGTTATCCATTTTAGGGTTTTTTGAGTTTTTTTGTGTTTTATGGTCTGTTATATTTTTAACGTTTTTAATGTTTTAATGTTTTTTTAGAGTTTTCTGTGGTTTTTTAGGGATTTTAATGGTTTTTAGGTTTTTAGTGTTTTTAGGGGGTTCATGATTTTATAGGTTTTTATAGATTTCTGTGTCATTTAGGGTTTTATCATTTTTTGGAATCTAAGGGTTTTAATAGATTTTAGATTTTAAATCTTTTCTTATGTTTTTTCATAGTTTTTATAGTCATTGCATTTTTAAGCATTTTTCGGGATCTTTTTACGATTTATATGGTTTTTTGGATTTTAATGTATTTTGAGGGGTTTTTAGGGGTTGTAGGGATTTTTAGGGTTGTAGGTGTTATATTTATTTTTAGGTTATTAATTTTTTCTTATGATTTTGATGGTGTTTATATTTTTTTACATTTTTATGGATTATTATGGATTCTTAGGATTTTTATAGGTTTTTAAGGAATTTTGGGTCCTTGGAGGATTTTCAGGGTTGTATTGTTTTTTTGGGTTTTCATGTTTCTTTTGAGTTTTCATGTTTATTTTGAGTTTTTTTGGGTTTTATGGTCTCTTATATTTTTATCGTTTTTAAGGGTTTAAAGTATTTTTAGAGTTTTTTTTTGGTTTTTTAGGGATTTTAATGGTTTTTAGGTTTTTAGTGTTTTTAGGGGGTTCATGATTTTATAGGTTTTTATAGATTTCTGTGTCTTTTAAGTTATTTTGATACACCACATGGGGTTAATGGGTCTAATGAAACGTATCATCTAAACTCATACTGGTGGGTTTCTTTTCCATGTTTCAAATTTGATGTCTTTTCATATCCCGTGACGTCTATAGGGGTGTTTGAATTTTCACCCTAATGATGGAATACACATCGGAAAAATTACAACCCATCAAATTAGTTTCCCCACCCTTGCTTGAATTTATGAATTTTTGGGTCAAATACACGAAGGAAGATCCCCACATCACCTTAGTGGAAATTTCAATTCTTGTATGGCTAGATGGTAGATTATTTTCACTGCTATAATTATCAACATAATTCAACAGTTTCTCATTCTAACTTCCATCCCGCCCTTCTCACCATTGCATCCATTTGAAAAAAAAATATGTGAATATTGATAGTGCGGTTGAGCTGTTGATTAATTTTTTTATTTTCTTCTCCACCATACCCTACACCCCTTGGAGAATTTGTACATGATGGAATAGTTTCAATAAATGAATGTTTCCATATAATTTCTCTATGTGACAGAATCTTAACTGCTTGGGTAGATAGGATAACCATCTGCAAACCTTATACCCCTTATAGGTTTTCATGGAAATTTGGATGCATGTAACAAGTCACATTATTTTTCTATTACCCATATTAGGAGGGACTCTCACTTAGTGGTTCATCACCAATTATGGTTGATGATGATGCCTGAGGGGTATGGAATGCAAATCCTTTTTCCTCCCACAGTGGATTCAACTAAATTATCTTGGGATTATGATCAAATGTGGGTATCTTATTACCCTAATAATTAATGTAAAGGCTAGTTTGATGTGTTAATAGACAATTTATTTATTCCATTCTTTCCTTAGATGAGTCATCTCTTTTCACTCCTGCTCAAAGAATATTCTCTTTTCACCATCACATGCATTTATAGGGGACTTCATCTGCACTTCCTATTTATATGGAGAGCGATTTTGACCCCATATCTTTGACTAGAATTTTTTGAAGTCCTACTAAAGTTGGTCCTAGTAGAACAACACCAGGAATTCCAAAAATTTATCTTAACTCTATACACTTAGCCTATGGGATTTAACCACCTATAGAGATTGAATATTTTCCTACATGGGTGTCCCAATTTAGAGTTATATTATCTTCCATAACAAAAATCCAATATTATATATCCATTTCAATAGAGGAACATTATCGTGACCCTCACTTTCCTACTATACATCAGGCTCTGTGGATATTGGAATGGATTTAAATCTATACTATTACCATAGAGACTCCCTTAGCAGAATTCACAAATAAAGTGGATACTCTTCAACAACTATTTATTGATTTGGGATCATGTGGAATTGATTACCAGCAATTTCACATTCTCGTTCACAAAATTTTCCTAGATTAAGAAGACCTAGCCACTCTTGAAGGTGAACTTGTTCAATTTAGTGCCTCCTATCACCAAAGAGAATCCTTATGAGATATTACTGCTGATTTTCTCTATTTGGTGGCTGAAGAAGAAAATTCATATGACCAAATGGTTACACATATTGAAGAGCTACAGTAGTGTGAGGCTCATATGGCTAGGATAAAGGTACAACTATCATAAAAAAGTTCTATTTTTAAATCCATCATGAAAAAATTTTGAGATCATTATGCCATAATTAGAACAATGTGTCCATCATATTGAGATGAGGATGAGAAAAGGAACACTTTTGAAGAGAACATTGATGAATCACATCATAAGGATTTCAATTTTCTATTGAATGAAATTTGAGCTTCCTTACAAGACATTAGGTTCTTCCATTCTCTTTTGTTTCTTTTTAGAACCAGAGATAGATTCTTGTGTGTGGAAGATTCTCCATTATTAGTCAATTGAATGAATACTTTTTGTACCCCAATTCTTATCCTATATCTTTTCCTGTAATTCCAATCAACTATAGTTGATTGTATTTTGAGTGATAATATGCTCCAGATGACTTGAATTTTAAATCACTGGATGTCAATTTCAACTATCTTATGGGATAACTCAATTGAAACAATTTTGTAATGCACTAATTTTTGCTTGAGCCAAGGAACTCTATAGGTATAGTTTTGATTGTTTCTAGGGTTATATGAAAAAACCCTATGAACTTTTATATTTTCTGTTTTAACCCTAATTTTTTTCTAAGTTCACAGTGGTGTGGGATTATTAGGTATAACATAACTTTTTCTTTGGCCTCCCATTGTGGGTTTTCTACCTAATAATATTTTCTAATTTTTTAAATTTTTTATTTTTTGATATTTTACCTAAACCATGAAAATCATGGTTTTAGTAAGATTATACTCAACTTTTAACCAATGTTCCCTTTGTAGGTTTTCAACTTGGAAGGTTTTGTGTCTCTTTTCATGGTTAGTTTAAATTCTTGAAAACAGAACTAACAATAGTGATGTTTTAGGATGAATGGACTTGAAAATGAATTGCAAGGCAAGGGCCCTAATAGGGCTTACTATACAATAATGTCCTTGTATTTTTTTATACATGAATGAGAAAATTTTATTGAACTAGTTTTTATGATTTCTGAATCTAAAACACAATATAGGGCATGGAATACATTATAGAATATGGAGTTAGGAAAAGCCTCTCCTGAGGACGAATTTTCCTTTAGTTTATAGGCCTTCTGTCAGAAAATTACGCAGAGCCCACTTGGGGCATATTATGTATAGTCAAAAAATGGTTTCCTCATGATATTGACCATCCATTTAGCATGACCAGGTAATTTGTGGATATTTTGATTTTTTTGTAAGACCATAGAGGGTGGTCTATCGAGGGGATACTTTTTGAAAATTATAAGGGAATATGTATAGGCTTTAGATGGGGAAACTGCTCCCACACCAATTTGGATTGTGTAAAGGAGGGATGAAGCATGGTATAGTTTAACATCATATATCTTGGATTCTTGAAACATTTGATTTCAGATCATTTTTATCTACCCAAATGAGAAAGTGATTCTCCCATTCCATGGTTTTCTAGCCAAGAATGTTCTATCATCTTCAGGCATGAAAGGGGAGAAGGTTTTAAACTATAATATAGTTGGTTTATGAATCCAAGGAGTGATGTAGGACATAAAAATAATTGGGGAATATGGAGATAGGAAAATCCTCTATTGGGGAAAAAATTTCCTTTGTTTTATGTTCCTTTTTGTGAGAAAATTATGAACATCCGACTTTTTCATATATTGCATAGTCAACAAAGGTGTCCTCCAGATATTGGCCCTCCACTTCTAATATTCAGGGAGAGCTATGGTGATTTATACATTTCTGGAAATAGAGTATAGTTTTCTAAAGAAGTATTCCTAAATATGAAAAGGGTACTTCAAGAAAAAATTTCTCAGGAATAGGTAGAGACTTTCCTCTTACTATTGTATAAGGAGATTTCTTATACAGTTCTGACCCATGCATTAGGGGGGGGGATTTTTTTGTTGTGTATGGACCCATTAATGACGATTTTCATGTCACTAAGTATATTTTAAGGGCATGTATCAGTCCATACATAGTTCTAGAACAACCCTGATGTTTAATTTATTATAGTAATGAAATTTTCCAATGTAGTCCTAACCCACACATAGAAAAAATGGAGATGGTTTTATCTCATGGATGAACTTGAGATATGAGGTTCAGACATCAAAATGTATCCTATGATAATAGGAATCAAGGTGGATGTAGTTCTTTGGAAGGTTTCTAAATATATATATCTAGTTCATGCATAGGAGTATGGAATTTTTTCCTTGTATACGAGCTCACCAATGGTGTGGGGATCATATTGGACTTTCTTGGGTGGATTTATTTCATGCATATGAACATGGGGGGAAAATATTATTTTTTTTGTCTATATATTTCCTGTGAAGGTTTGACCCATACAATAGGAGTGAGAATTAGTAATATTTGTTGCGGTGGGACCTAAGGGTGAACACTGGTCATCAAATATCATGTAGTTTAATGTCATATGATTGGGACATGGTTATAGAATCCATGATTTACTGGAGGATAATTGGGATGTGATGTTCTGACATTCCTTGCACACTAGGTGGAAGGAAAGTGTAAACCATGATCCTAAGGATCCTCAGATCATGAGAAATTATACAGGTCATGAAATCCATTGGGGCATAAAAATATAGGAATATAATCTCCTAGGGATGAATTTTAATTTGGTTGAAAGGAATTCCTTGGGAAACTTATGCAAAGACAACTAGGGAATATTATGCATAATCAAACAAAGGTGTCCTTTGGATACTAACCTTCCACTTCTGATGGTCGGGGAAGTTTATGGTGATCCAAAATTGCCCAAGGATGGGAGTTTGATAAATGTAAAGGATGTGTATGGGTATATAAATAAATTTTTATATATCTATTGTCCATTTATTCATAAAAATCTTATATATATCTGACTGGTATGCAGGGGATATCTGTTTCTTTGATAGATCTCTAAATGAGGGATCCAAATTATAAATCTCCTGCATAACATTTCATGAAGGAGACATGATAATTTTACTTTTACTTTTTTTGGTGGATAAGATTAGGTCAAAGGTCCTAGGCATCACTACATATCTTATATGTATAGGAATCAAGCCACACATAGTTCTAGAGAAAGGGAATCTTTGTGCATATCTGGCTCATACACAAGTAGGTGAGAATTTTTTAACATGAAATGGTGGGTGACCGATGTTAGAGGCTAGGTCTTCTCTAGTGAGATCATCCGGATGGTTCTATAAAATTTTCATCATATGGCTAGAACATTGGTAGCATAGTTTAATGTAAAATTGAAAGGACAGAGGTATACGGGGTTTTCCAGTTAGAGTTTTATAGAACAGACGATATGAAATGAGGCAAATTAGGTCCTAAGAGGCCCCATGACACACCACACACTCCCAAAGGAAACTCAGGCCAAGCGTTTAGAAGGTTGAATATATTTTTAGCTAGGCCTAAAGAGAAAATGTTTGGATATCTCTACATATACCATGTGGATGAGAATCAAGCCATACATAGTTCTCGAAAAAAAATCCTTGCATTGGTTAGCACTATACATAGGGAAAGAGTAATTTTTGTTATATTTAGTTTCATTTGGGGTTGATGGTCCTGAGATATTCCATCTAGGAATTGATATATATCCTACATGTATAGGAATCAAGCTATTCGTAGTTCTTGAGGCACCACATAGTTTAATGTCATGCGGTAAGTAATTCAATGCGCCTTTTATCATCTTACTAAAAGGACCATGGAAACCTCGATATGGATTGATATACCTTGGTCATGTGGGGAATACCCTTCCAAACATCCTAATCCCACTTAAGCTATGCTCCGTGTGGAAACAAGGGGTGGAAAGGCTTTATTATCCCACATAGAGGTGAGAGAATGAAATATATAATTTTTTTGAATTTGTGGGGGTTGGGCCTAGGAATAGAAACATGGGTGTCTATATGTATCTTGCATTTAGAGAAATAAATCCAAAGATAGTTCTATGTGGGAACTTTCTATGCAGGTCTGATCCATACGTAGGGAGAATTTTTCCTATATTTGGTAGTTGGGCCTAGGAAAAAAGGTTTATACATCACTATGTATCCCATAGGATGAGAATCAAACCTTACATAGTTTATGAACATGGAATGGGGAATGACCAATTATAGGGGTGATGTCCTCTCATGTGAGGGTATCATTATGGTGATATGTAATTTTTCATAATACGAGTAGGAAATTGGGGGGTAAAACAATGATAAGGTTTATTTTATAGACTAGAATGAAACATAATAATGATGAGAAAGAGTCCCTAAGGTCAAAGGCCAGTAAGAAAATCATCCCCTGGATGGAGGGAAATATTCAATCAGGCCTGAAATGTAAATTCTATGCATTACTACATATACTATAAAGACAAGAGTCAAGCCACAAATAAATCTGGATGGGAATTCTCCATGCAGGTCTAACCTATACAAAGAGAAGATAATTGTCCCATTATTTGGGGTTATGCCAAGAACATAGGTTATGGGTGTCACTACATATCCTATGATGAAAAGAATCAAGAAACACATATTTTTGGAGAAATATACTTCCAATATGGATCTAGCTCTTACACAAGAATAGATGAATTTCATCTATCTTATACATAGATCTAGCTCATGTGTGGTGAATTTTTAATTGACATTATGATCTTCATATAGTTTAACATCATGTGGTATAGTTTATGTGCCATATAGTTCATCATTATGCAGTCAGGATGATGTAAACACAATTTAGCGTCTTGTTTTTGGGATCAAATTCATATAATTTTAATGTCATGTGGTTATGAAGATGGTTTCTATGAATTTTAATGTCATGCGATCAGGATGAAGTTGTCATGTGGTTTATCATCATGTGGTAGGGACGTTGGGTGTTATGAATTTTAATGTAGCGCAACTAGGATTTTGGTAGCACGGTTTAGCGTTATAATTTGGTGATGAAATTCATATAGATTTAACATCATGTGATCAGGATGATGGGTTCCATGTTGTTTAACATCATGTGGTAAGTGTGTTTGGTGATTAATTTCATGAATTATTTCTTTATGAACCTTACAATGGTGGGAGTCATAGTGAGTTTTCTATCCACTAAAATCAAGGAATACGCTCCATTGGAGTAGACCTTATATATAGAATATGGTCCCTCCCCTTTTGTCTCTAGTTTTAGAGGTTTCATTCTGAGTATCATTGGAGTCCTGAGGACCAAAACCATCTGTCCTTTGAGAAAATAAATAAGGTAAACCTTTTTATTGAAGGCTCATGTAATCCGATTTTAGTGAATCTCTAAATGGTTTAAGGTATGAAAACTTTTTTCATCAATTGAATCCAATTAATATAGTCATTTATGGGATTTCTCATCTAAATATATTTTATCAAGGTTGATGACACGGAGTGAGGGAAATTGAACTTTGATGGGTAGGACCAACTCTGCCCCATATACTAATGAGTATGGGGTTTCCAAAGTGGTAGTAAAGATCATAGACTGGTAAGCCCATAGAGCATGGAGTATATTTTTCATCCATGATTTCTTAACCTTACCATCTTTTGGAGTATGTTGGATAGGGTCTTATTGAAGATCTCTATCTTTCCGTTGGCTTCTACAAGATAGCCGGATGTTTGGTTTTGTCTTGATACCATACTATGGATATAGTTTCTCTATTTCATCAGAATATAAATTGGTTCCATTTTCCATCATTACTATATGAGGGACACCAAATCTAGAAATGATGTTAGATTTAATGAAGATGCCACTATTTCTAGCCCCGACCTATTCAATGGGCACAACTTTTTCCCATTTGGAAAGGAATTCAGTTGTTATGAAAATATACCGGAATTTGTTGGTCGTAGCAGGATGATATGGTCCCATAATGTCCATTACCCATATGTAAGATGGTCAGATGTACTTTTTTGTGTGAGGTAACTTCAGGGGTTGGTGGATGAAATCAGCATAAACTTGGTAGGAATGACAATTCTTGGTGAATTTAGTGCAATCCTACGTGAGAGTGGGCCAGTGGTATCCAAGACTTTAGATTTGGTGAGAAATCTTGAGTCTTGACTAGTGAGCACTACAAGCTCAGACATTCACTTCTTTCATGATGGTATTGATCTATTCTCCATCAATTACCTAGAGAAGGACCCCATCGAGGCTTCTCTTGTTGACCTAATTTTTTGTTAGTGTTTTCATAGAAAACAATGTTAATTTCTCATCTCTATATTTTCTCCCTTCTGGGAGATATCCCTTTTAAAGGTTGTCCATAAAGGATTTCATCCAGCCAGTGGTAGGATTATGTGGCACGGGGACGGGGCTAACCTCATTGATTTATTCCGTGTTGTCCTAAACTAATGGTGAGACCATCCAGTGGTGCTTAATGATGATGACCATTTTATATCGGTCTGGATTAGCTAGAGTTGTGGAATTATTTTTCAATGCATCAACCTAGTAATTTTGTGATCATGGGACATGAGTCCATATTGGTTCTGAAGGTAACTCATACATTAGTCATCAGATGTGGTCTTATAAGAGAATTAACTCTTCCATTCTAATAGAATAATAACTATTATCTTTCTTGTTGACTAGTTCTAAATATCCTTCTATCTTCAGGTATTTTAATTTCTCTTGAAGTGTAAGATCTGGCTTTATAATGAGATCCCGGTATTTTGTTTCATTATTTGTGCACCCCTTAGACATCGGGAAGAAGTAAGGAGGGACAACCTTTGCTGGAGATATGGGTACGACTCCCAGCCCAATTTTTTTGAGCTATGGGTCTTCCACACTTTTCCCAATCATGCTTCAGGATGCATCGTTGAAATGCATCTTCTAGATCTGGGGGTCCTCTTGAACATAGAAAACCTTTTCATCGGGAGATATGGTATCCAATGAAGTCATTTCTTCAGAGGGGTGCTTTGCAAAAAAATCTTCTAACGATGGGCTTTTGACATCGTTTAGAGGCACAAACTAGATGCCAAACTACTGTAGGATGACCACCCCATCGTGAATGATGTCCAATAAACATTGCGAAAATGGGAATGTGTTTGATTGGGTTTCTATGAGAGAAAAATGGGCTTCATGATGCTGTAGATAGTGTCTAAATTTTTGGACCACCAGATAGCTCTTCTCGATATCTGAGTAATGAGTCTCAACCTCGATCATGGTTTGGATGATATAATAAAGATTATTTTTTCTTCTAGCATCGTTATTCTATGTGAGGAATATTCCTAGTGATTGTTCTAGGTCAATCTAATATAAAATGAGTTTTCTTCATTCGATGGGTAGCATTAGCACTGGCGGTCTTAAAAGAAATTTCTTGATTCTATTTAATGATTCTTGAAAATCATAAGTCCACTAATATGTAACCCGTTTTTTCATCAATCTAGTAAAGGGTAAACATTTTCCTACAAGTTTGGATATGAAATTTCAAATTTAGGACAAATTTCCTTGAATTAATCTCAACTCAGTTAGGTTTTAATGATGTGACATTATAAGGATAGACCCATTATTCTTAGGGTTTACTTCAATGCCATGATGGAGTATGAAGAAGCTGAGAAACATCCCCAAGGTAATGCCAAAATTACATCTTATGGGGTACATTTTCAGACTCTATTGTCTTTTTTTGTTGAAGATGGTTTCATGATCTTCCAGGTTGTCCGAGAATTGTTGCGACTTAACCATTAGTCATCAACATAGCATTCAAAAAAATTCTCAAGAGGGGTCTGAAGATGTGATGCATGGAACATTGGAATGTAGTTTCAAAATTCATCACACCAGAGAGAATTACCTAATATTAGAACACTCCCTATGGAGCCCTGAAGGTGGTGGCTTCTATATATTCTCATTACATTCAAATTTGGTTGTATCCTAAATAATATCCCATGAAAGAGAGACTCTGGTGTCTGATTTTTCCATTGATCGGTAGTTCTTTAATATAGACCAGAGAATCTCCTTTTAGGAAATGTCGATTGAGATCCTTAAAATCGATGAAAACTATGATTTTACAATTAATATTTTTGATGGGGTTGAAATCATCACGCCACATGGGATATTTGACCTCCCGAATAAAGCTCGATCTGATGTGCCTACCAACTTCAGAATATATCATGAAAGAATGTGTCAGGTGCATTCTCTTGAAAACATTTTTATATCCCTAGTGGTCCTCATGTACACCCAGGTAGTGAGTATCTACCTCAATATTGAGACCGGGAATTTCTATGTGGTTTTAGGATAGTATATATCTATGCTGCTTTAAGAAGGAGGTGTATACCTCTTTCTATCCAAAATACATGGCCACACTAATCAAAGTTTTTCGAGGACTTCTTTTATACCCAAATTTATTTCCTTATGTTAATAAATAGTGGTGGAGAAACCCTCCTCAAATAATGAAGGGGAATCCCTAAGGTATTCTTCCACTTATTCTTATTCCTCTTCTTCCTATTATTATTATGGAAAAATAATTATTAACATGAGCTCTGCAGAGTTGAGAGAAGAGTTGAGATCTTGGTATTTGGAAGATGAAGAATCTTCTTCTTACTCGACTAATAGTGGAGAATTATTTGGATATGATAGAGGGAGGGATGAAAGAATGTATTCTTCCCTTCATACCTCTATGAGTGAGGTGGGTGTTTATTGGATCTCTGGGGATGGATTGAGGGACTTTCAATTTGAGAATTAACCCTTATATAGGGGTTCATCATATTTTTCAACACTGTTAGACTCGGTGGACATGATCAAAATCATGAGATTTAGTGAATATATGTCGAAACATGGACCCATACACCCAACCTAATTGATGGATTGTACATTATCATTGCAGATCTATCTCAAGGGGTCAGTCGAGATCATTTCCAAACTATTTGGGACAGTGACCCAATCAATACCATCAACTATGGGTTGCTTTCCTTTGCTCTAATATGATTCTCCATTGATATATTGTGACTCACAGAATTTGAATGGGTCCTTATCAGCATTAAATGTCTCATTTTTTCTATTAATTAAATATTTGATGTATGGATGATATGATGAGGGAATCGTTGCATGCCGATGCAACCAGGGCCTTCCTAGTAGGACATTGAATGTCGTGTTTTTACAAACCACTAGAAATTATGAGTTGGATATGAGGTATCTAGACCATTTTTTGAGATTGATTTTACCTAAAAGATTCTTCTCTCTTCTGTCATAGGCTAGAAGGATTGTGGCAGAAAACATCAGGTTATCTTCACTGCATCCCAACTGAAAAAGTGTTCACATTGGGATGAGATTAACTCCAGATCCATTATCAATGAATACTTTTAGGATATTGACACCATTTATCATGTAAAACACATATAAGGGTCTAATGTGTCCCTACATAGTTGAATTTTCATCTTGATCCATGAGGTAGATAATTGTGTGTAATTTTATAGAATCAATATCTATTTGATAGACCTCAGTGGCATCTAATTCGACATAAAACTCATTGGGTCTTAGCAATGATTATATGAGTGCAACCATGAGGTCTTTCAACAACTTAAGGGTATCCTGAATTGATATTTTAGTTGGTAATGAGGATAACTATTTCAGAATGTCAAATTAGTTATTTATAGGTCAGTGTTTCATAGTTTCAATATGATCTTTCACAGGTGCATTAAGGTATTTGAGTATTTACATTGATAAAACAGCCCTTGAGATAGGAGTTGGATGATATTTTGTGCTTTTGGGCTATGCCAAGAAAGTCTTCTTACACACCTTGGAGATTAGAAACTCTTTCCTCTTCTAATGTATATTCTATAAGGATCTGGATAGAGTGGTTTTTGGTAGGGGAAGGGTAATTTCCCTATTCCATTTGGTGATGCTAAAGATATCTTCCATGAGTTTCTACAACATTAATGGTTTGAGTAGGGTTATGGCCATAAATTTGGTTTCTACCATGGTCATTACTTCTTTTTTATCTTCAACTCCTTAAAATTATTCCTCTAAATCCACAATAGGGTCTAGGTAATTTAGTTTTATAACCGTACTCTTCAACAGAGAAGGTATTCATAACGGGAATGACATTAATGGATCTGAAGATCAACTCCTCATCTGATGATGGCTCTACATTAATGACTACTTATAATGGCTTAATTTGGTGGGGTGGTGCCCATTATTCCAGATCTAATGGCATAAAATATGAGAGAGTCAAAGATGGATTTGGACATGACCCGAGTTCATATTATAGAAATTTCTCTCTACCATTCTAGTCATACTTCTTCTTGAACGGTTAAATTTCGGAGGATTTTGGGGCCACGGACGTTAGTTTCATTACAGTAGGGGCTTATAGGGTAATATGTGGTTGCTTCAAAATCATTTATAGTATAACATGATCTCAGTTGAAAATTTCTTGATTCATCCATATAACGACCCACACTTTAAATTTTTATTGCATCAAAATTCAAGCACACTTATTATAACATATAACAAAACCATGAAAGGGCCGTATAGGTATATTGTCTTTAGAAACTGGGAAACATAAACAACTGGTTCATAAAACATCTACATTGCCTCCCATTTATTTCATCATATCTAGAGTCCCTTTTAGAATATCCTACTTAATAACCTTCTTCCTGACCTGGGGAAATAAAACATACAAAAGGGTGAGCTCAAATGATCAGTAAGGGTAAACAAAAGAAATATCAATCACATCATATTCATAAGAACATAACATTTTGGAAATATTAACCTGCATAAGAGATCATAATTTCATAACATGGGATAAATAATAGTAGTGAAATGTAATCCCAATAATCATAACTTAAAACATGAAACTTTGTATCACACACACATAATCATAGAGAATCATTTCTTAGTAGTCGAGACTCATTTCCAATACTATCTTTGCGGACAAAGTCCATTTCTGAACTGAGTTCACTCTTCGTTTTAGTCCTGTTTCACTGAACCGGATTAACCTACCTTTCCATCCATGTCTATCTCATGAGATATAAATTGTTACCCAATGAATTGGAGGGAGATATAGGTACCACCCATCTCATAATGATAACATTCTTATGTGTGCCATAAGATCATAAATCATACATCATAGCATAACCCATGTAATAAAAATGGGATTCTTAAACATCAAGCCATCATAACATAAATCATATAAGATAAAAGGACTTCATAATTCTATAATAACATAATAAAATCAATGTAAAAATAGGGATATAAACAGAACCCTATATTATCTTAGATGGAAAATAATTTTGATAAAATACTTGAACTCCATTCTTGAGGAAAATATCCTTTCTACTTCAATTTTTTTTCCTTTCTTAAAATTTCATATAATTTTAAACTAAAAGAAGTTTATTAAAAATAAAATTGAAAACATGTAATGTAATCTTCATTTAAATAATGTTCTAAAAGTCCATTCATTCCGTATAAGTTAAAAAAACATTCTTCTCGTACTTTGGCCGGAAAAGTCAAAAATTACCTCGTACGAAAAACGACAAAAGATTCCTTTCATATCTTTTACTAAAAACTCAACGAAGCATAAAATTGGATTTAAACAATTATAGGAGTATAATATTACGTATTGAGGAAACATGGATGTAGAAGATAAATATTCCCCAGTAAATTCTGATGTATAAACAATCTCGGATAAAAATTGAGATTGCGAGATTTTCCCTTACCTTAGGTCTGATTTGCTTCGTAAGTGTCCGAACCTCCTGTATAATGATTTAAATAATGTCATTGAATTATTATAGAATCATAATTATTGTTATGATATCATATATGGTCATATTCTTAGCTTCTTATTAGTAATATTTCATTGTTACTTGTTATTCGGGTGTTTATTACTTTTTTTCTTATGCGTGTTTTGTCGAATAAATTTTTATTATTATTTTTAGGATAGAGATTCATCATTTCCAAAATGGTATTAGTGTAATATATACCATATTTATTCATTAAATTCAATTATATAATCATTATGCAATTAATATCATGTAGATTCAGTCGCATCACATCAGGGAGACGGTATTCCATACGTATGCACGAGCGATGATATCCTTCGCATGATCATGGAATTATATTGGAGTGTATGTATACTATCTTAGAATTAATATCACTTTAAAATAATCATATATAGTTATTATTTACCCCATTATACCCATCCAAGTAAGGTGGTGGTGGAAAATATATTACAGCACGGCGTGTAGACGGTATTCCGTACGTATGCACGCGCGATGATTTTGTTTTCCATAGGATGGATAGATGGTGAAATAGCATTGTTTCATTCATATAATAACATATAAGTATATTAGTGATACTGATTTTATTACTTCATAATGAAACAACTAAAGAAGAATAAGTAGAAGAAGAAATAAAGTTGAAAGAATCGGTAACGGACATTACCTCTTCTTTGAAGCGCCTCTTCTTATCATCCTCTTAGGGCACTAAAAAGGACTTTTAAGAAGACCAGAACCTCTAAGATGATTCTAGGGAAGTAGAGAAGAGAAATTGTCAGGGTTTGGCCGAGCATGAAGGCTCAAAGTGGTGTGAGGAATATGGGAGGAGGTTCCCTTTTATAAGGGAGGAGAGAGGCACCTTAGAAAAAACTGAAAATATTATTTTATTATAAAGTCATATTCGGTTTTTAATAGCTCCATATTGATTTATTTAGAATATAAGGTGGGGATGGGTCTAAATACTCTCATAAAATAGAATTTATACAAGTTTAGGTTTCTATTTTAACCTTATCATTTAGATTTAACTTTAATTTAAATAATTTTACTTTTACTATGTCTTCTTGTTTTCTTACACTATAATGTTAATAAACTTACTATAACAGGCCAAACGAACCCCAAGTTGTTTATTATTAATATATATAACCTTATCTAAGTCATTTGGCTGAACCTTAGATTTTTATGAATAAAATAACAATTAATAATATAATATTTGTTTTAAAAACTATTTTATGTCAATTTTGACACTATTTGGTAATTGATTATTGTGAAAATCACAACAGAATGATTAGTTCGAAAAAAGTTAATTAAATCAATAATAAAATTTCATATTAACCTATAAAATTATTTAAATTCATAAAAAGTATGAAATTAAATTTATTTGGGTATTTATAACATCAATTATGTCAATATTTCATTAATAAGATAATTACTGCATCATCATTGTGTCATAAATAAATTAAATTATTTAAAGTTTAAAAATTATAAATAAACTACCATTATGTAGGAAATATTTTTAGATTTCTAATTAATATTTATAGTCGAATTTATCTTTTGTATAACCCTATATTAAAAATGTTTTAGTTATTAAACATTGATTTTAACTATTTTAACAATTCGTTAAATAAAATAATATTAAATGTCCTAATCTAATCCAAGTTGTCCTAAATGTTCATATTTTATTCCTAAGGTTTATTTGGTTTAATTAAACTTATCCAATAGAATTTGGACATGTTTTTGGGTAATAATAATATCATTTTTACCCTTAATTACCCTATTTACTTTTAACTGTGGTAAAAAAAGTAAAAAGTTACTATTCACCAAAAATTATTTTCATCTCATTGAACCACATTTTAGTCCTTGATATTAACCGCGTCTCTCGAATTTTCGAAATTCCACTCACAGAAGCGGTAAAATTAAGTTTTATGTGAATTTGAAAATTCTCCTAGGAGGTGGGTAAAAGACGGTGAAAAGTTCAATAAAATTTTAATATATCTAAAATTATTATAAAGAGACTCCAATGAATTAAATTGAACTTATATAGGTGTTATGTATAAATTTTGACCTAAAATAAAAATAAAATAATTAATTAATTAAATAAAAATTCAGTTTTTAAATAGTAACCCAGTGTTTTCACTATTCATAAAAAATTGAATGTTTTCAGAAAAATACCAAAATTTCACCCTAGGCTAATTTCGATACTCTGAATCCAAAAATTAAGTCCATTTTGAAATATAAAATTTAAAAAATTTCAAAAAGTGGGTATTACTATTCATAATGGCTAGTTTTAATATTATTTTAATAGCATATCGTTGTTTAGTGAAACTCGGTATTACGTACAACGCAACCTATCAAGGAAGGTCGCGATTGCATATAAAGAAATCCAAGCTAGTGTTGTGTGTAGTGAAATATTCCTTTGATGATTTATATAACATAAAAACACAATATTTCTCATAAAAATCTCGGGTGTTACATTCTACCCCACTTAATATGAATTTCGCCCTCGAAATTCATCACTATGTAACAAATAGATGTGGATCATATCCTCAAGCTCCCATGTAGCTTCTTCTAATTAGTGGTTCCACCATAAAACTTTTCACCAAGCGAGTGGTCTTGATTCGTAGGACTTTTTCGCTACTGTTTCGCACGGAATCCGGGGATGACCTCCTGGATGGGAGATTCAAACGTTCTGATCGGTTTCTAATGGGTTTGTTCGTAGAACCGGAAACAACCAATGATTCCACATTTGTTTGGACATACTTTCCAAAGGTAGGCGCTCATTATCTTGTGGGCTAATGAGGCTTAGGAATTTGCATTGGTCGAGAGGATGGGAGGTCGGACTCATCATACCTTTTTGAGGGGAATTATTGTCTACTCCGGGACTCTCTTTATATATTTAAGTTATGTTCGTGAATCCTTATTACATTACCAATTATAAAATGAGCTTTCCTTCAGTTTAACAATCAATGATTAAATATGTAAGAAATTTAGAGAATCTTTTATATGTATTCTAGGTTCTTCATCAATAGAGAATCATCTGTATCTATTTAGAGGTTCTTGGTCAATGGTATCCTTCAAAACATTTATATAAAAGTCTCTTGGTCATTATGATGACCTGGATGGTTTTAAAGCCACTCAGTGGGGCACTTGAGGTTTATCATCATTCAGAAGGACAACGAATTACTTCAGAGTTGGGATCGAACCCATAGATGGGCTACCTACGTATCCTTTGTTTTGAAAAAGGAATCAGAACACACGTAGTTCGTATAAGGGTATGATGTTTATGATTGATGGTTCAAAGCAGGATGTCACAATTACTTTTACACTCTAAGATCACGTGAGTCATGCTCGGTGTGAGAAACAAGAGGTATTAGTAAAACTTAGACAATTATTCCTTGAAAGATGCAATCATAAGAAATGGTTTGGGGCTTATGTATGTATGACTGCCCAGATAGATGAAGATTTAGGATTCACTTTTAGGGAAAAAATCCATGAACAGGGTCCATAAAGGTATATGTGCTTCATGGAGATTTTGAATACTCTAATCTTGGGGCTTACTCCTAAAAATGATGCCCAAGTTAGGATGGGACTTATGATTGGGTTTTACTCCTGAAAAGGAAACCCAAATCAAGGGTCAATTAGGACTGGTTAAAGAGAAATTAGGGGACTTGGGGATTATTCCTGAAAAGGAAGCCCAAGATTATAACTGGGTTTTATACTTGAAAAAGGAGACCCAGGTTAGGGATTAAGGTTTGGGGCTTATTCCTGAGGAGGATTCCCAAGTTACGGGACTCGGGGCTTATTCCTAAGGAGGATTCCCATATTTGAGATTGGGGCTTACTCCTGAGGAGGATGCCCAAGTTTGGGAACTTTAAGAATTTGGGACTTACTCCTGAGGAAGATGCCCAAGTTAAAGGACTTATAACTGGGGATTATTCCTGAAAAGGAGACCCAAGTTTAAGGATTCTCTCATATTAAAGGATGATGTTGAATGAATGAACTCTCCATATTTAGTGACATAAGGATATTTAAATCACTAGGTTTTGAGAGATATTCCACAGACATCCTTTCAGATAAGGAAGTGAAATCAAGAAATCATGCCATAAATGGCTTTGAAGAGTGTCTTGAAGACTGAATCTTGAAAAGGAAAGGTGTGATGGCCTAATAGGGGTAAAATGGGAAAGATGGGCACCCAAAAAGGTAGGGGCGCGCAAGTCTTGAAAGGAGCGCAAGTATTGCGGCGGCGCGCAAGTATTTCGGCGGCACGCAAGTATTGGTCGCGCAAGTATACTTGTGCGACATGAGGGTTACTTGCGCGATTCTCAAACATCATTAGAATATTTGAGCGACTCTTTATAAATCCCTTTAGAATCCTCTTGAGGTTCTTCCAGAAAAGGGACGCGCGAGTTCTATTGAAGGAATATGGCGGCGCACAATTGTTGATGAGTTTCAACACATAGGCCTTCCTTCTTCTCTTTAAATCTTCCGTTCTAGGTACGAAATTACCTTTAGAATTGTTCCGAAAGCTTTTAGAAGAGACTTGGGCGTCGGGAGCTTCAATCCGAGTTTCTGGAAAAAGCTCCTCCCTAATGGGGGGCCCACAGGGTCTATTTATAGGCAGGAGAAGACCCCAGGAGGTTACCGGTCGGTTATCACTTAGGTCGCGCAAGTCACTTGCGCGACCAAGGGCGTCGCGCAAGTGTACTTGCACGACCACTAGGCGGCACGCAAGTGTACTTGCGCGACCATGAGGGAACTTGCGCGGCCTATGGGAAATGTTCTACTTGTTCATCCCTTTGTAGATTTTCGATGTTTCTTCAAAGGATGAATCACTTTGGACTAAGTTATTTCCCTTTTTTCAGTCGTTTAGAATCTGTGACGGAAAGGAGCATCAACAAAAGTCCCCCTTCAGAGTTGGATCCGGAGAGAAAAGAGGATTTGACTCTGAGGTGAAAAGAAAAACAAGAAATATGGCAGTTTAAAGTCATGCATGTCGGACATACAAAGGCTAATGTTTAAGGTCGAAATAGCTTTGACCGAAAAATGGATTAGAATTGTATCAATTCCTTCACAACTCATCTGAAAACATAGTACCATACTCAAGTATGAGGGAAAATATGTAAAATATGGCTTAAGAATATTTGAATCTGAGGAATGTTATGAAAAAAGAGCTAAAAGGCATTAGAAGAAGTAGTTTCCAAGAATGAAGTTACTATTACTTAACAAAACCCGTTAGGGGGTTGAAATATGCAGGGCCACCTAAGGGCATTGGCTGAATGGTCAAATAAATAGTATCTTTCGGCTGACAAGTCTGTTATGTGGACTGTTTATGCAAGGCCACCTATGGGCGCGTGCTGCATAGTCAGGCTAAAGAACTCTCAAAAATTTACATTCCTAGTGCTAAAAAGCCAGTGAATGTTTATGGAGATTCAAATTTTCTAAAGTATAGAGTTTGGTGTATGGAAAGAGGTACTTGAATATGGAGAAGATATTTTTCAGACAAGATTATCGAAGAACTGGATGAATATCACTCCTACGAAGGTCTGACCCAAACGTAGGGAAGAAGAATAAACCATAGACTTGAATACTTTCAGATCATGAAAAAGGATATGGGACAAATATGTTAAGGATGGCTATTTTTTGCGGATCCCTACATACTGTCGTTTAAGACAAATAAGGAAAAAAGATGCATTCTTCCCAAGAATGAAGTTACCATTATTTAACAAACCCGTTAGGGGGTTGAATTATGCAGGGCCACCTAAGGGAATTGGCTGCATAGTTAAATAAAATAGTATCTTTTGGCTAACAAGTCTGTTATGTGGACTGTTTATGCAAGGCCACCTATGGGCACGTGCTGCATAGTTAGGCAAAAGAATTCTCAGAAGTTTGACTTTTTTGTGACTAGAAGTCATGAAAAGGGTTATGAAGATCTGAAAATATTTAAGGTTGGGATTATAACACATAAAGATGGGTATTGTCTAATGTATATAGAGATACATAGGTCAATGATAACCATAATCATGTTGTGGCTGGGTCCTGAATTGAAATTTTGGACTTCACTACATATCTCATAAGAATGAGAATCAATCCATACGTAGTTCTTGAAATGTAGTTTAAAGTCGTGCAGGACGAAAGTATGAGTGATCTTAGTTTAGGGTCATAGAATTCGGACCATAATAATGAATACACAGTGTGTGTTTTCATGAGGACTTTTCATCCAAGGGACTGAAAGTGAAATTTGGGGTTAGGCCCAAAAGACTTGGGACTGGATTCGAGGGATACTCCAATGTTCCTACGTATCCCATAGGGATGGGAATCAAGTCCACGTAGTTCTAGAACTTCCCTTTAAACAAATTTGGTTCGTACATGTGAAGGGTGAAAGGGGAATTTAGCGCAATGATGGTTTAACCTAAGATAAAAAGTTTAGGCATTACCATGTATGCACATAGTCTTTTGAAAATAAAAACCATGATTGAAAAATCAATGTCAATAATAGTTCTCTCTCAAATGAGGAATTCAAAGAATATTGTAGTTTATTGTCGTACCGGACAAAAGTGTTGCATAGTTTAAAGTCATATAACAAGGAAGAAAGTGAATCAATGTAAAGATATTGATTCTAGGTGCGGTTTCACGAATCAACATCATATGAGATGGTGGTGAACCGATGTGAAGAGATTGTTTTCGGGCTTGAACCCTGGGAGGTTGCCTACATACCCAGCCTGGAGGGCAAGGATCGAAGTCCGTGTAGTTCAATTAAAGAATGAATTAATGATCAGGTTGTTCTTGGGGACAATGATCTAATAAAAAATGTTGTTGGGACTTACACATGGTTAGGGGCCCAAAGAGAGTGTTATGGTTGAGGTTTTCTCTATTCTCATGTGAGTCATACTCGGTGTGAGAAACAAGAGATAACAACAACCTTAACGATGCACAGTTTAATGTCATGTAGAACATATCAAGGGATTATGTAGTTTAAAGTCTTGCAGTTAGGACTATTGGTGCTGCACAGTTTAGTGTCATGTAGCAGGGATAAAATAACTATTTAATGTCATGTAGGACATATCAAGGACTTTCTGTACAGTTTAGCGTCATGTAGTTAGGACGATGGGGAAAATACAGTTTAACGTCATATTAGACGAAAGGGGGACTGTGCAGTTTAATGTCATGTAGTAAGGACAAAATAACACACCATTTATGTCATGTTGGACGAAAGTGCGAATAGTTTAAGGTCATATGCATGGACCAAGGATGATGTAGTTTAAGGTCATGCTGGACAGTTTAGGGAACTTTTTCACAGTTTAACATCGTGTGGGACAAAGTTGCAGTTTAAGGTCATACTGGACCATTGATGTATAGTTTAATGTCATATAGCAAGGAAGAAATGGTGCTGCACAGTTTAGTGTCATGTTGTGGGGACATCTTATTTTCTACAGTTTAACGTCATGTTGGACGAAAGTGCGAATAGTTTAAGGTCATATGAATGGATCGTGAATGGTGCAGTTTAATGTCATACTGGACTATTAAGTGCTTATGTAGTTTAACATCTTTCCGGACGTAAGGGACATTCCTACAGTATAAAGTCATGTTGGACGTTGTTGCAGTTTAAGGTCATAATGGACCATTGCTGTATAGTTTAACGTCATATAGCAAGGACGAACTGGTGCCACACAGTTTAGTGTCATGTTGCGGGGACATCTTGGTTCTTTTATACAGTTTAACGTCATGTTGAACGTAGTTGCAGTTTAAGGTCATACTGGACCATGGATGATGATGCAGTTTAAAGTCATACTGGACTATGGATGATGATGCAGTTTAAAGTAATACTGGACTATGGATGATGATGCAGTTTAAAGTCATACTAGACTATGGATGATGATGCAGTTTAAAGTCATACTAGACTATGGATGATGATGTAGTTTAAAGTCATAATTCACTATGGATGATGATGCAGTTTAAAGTCATACTGGACTATGGATGATTATGCAGTTTAAATTCATACTGGACTATGGATGATGATGCAGTTTAAAGTCATACTGGACTATGGATGATGATGCAGTTTAAAGTCATACTGGACTATGGATGATGATGCAGTTTAAAGTCATACTGGACTATGGATGATGATGCAGTTTAAAGTCATACTGGACTATTGATGTATGAACCAATTATAAGAGCCTTGGTTCTGGGGACCATATTTTGTGTTTATACAAAATATTTCTTCAGAAATCTGGCATTGGTTGGAGTCGTGATGAGTTCTCCATCCATTGAGATTAATGAATAAGCTCCGTTGGAGTAGACCCTATGTATTGAATAAGGTCCTTCCCATTTTGGCTCAAGCTTGGGAGGTTTCTATCCTGGTATCATTGGAGTTCTGAGAACTAATACCAATTCTCCCTGAATGAATGAACGAAGACGAACTTTTTTTTAAAAGCTCGTGCTATTCGATTCTGATAGATTTCCAAGTGGTGCAAAGTGCACAATCTTTTCTCATCTAACTGTTCCAATTCATTCAATCGCTTTTGGGATTGCTCATCTGTAGATAACTGATCACAAATGGCTACTCTGAGTGAGGGCAATTGAACTTCAATTGGCAAGACTGCTTCTGTTCCATATACCAACGAATATGGAGTTGACCGCGTTGCATTGCGGGTGGTAGTCCGATAAGCCCATAAAGTATGAAAGAGATTATCAGGCCATGAACTCTTATCTTTATCCACCATCTTTCGCAGTATATTTGAAAGAGTCTTGTTAATGTCTTCTATTTGGCCATTGGCTACCGCATGATACCTAGATGAATGGTTGGATTTAATGTTGTATTCTTGATACAATTTCTTCACCTCAGAAGAAAAAAAGTTGGTGTCATTGTCCGTCAATATGGTATGAGGGACACCAAATCTAGTAATGATGTTAGACATGATGAATCTAACAATGCATTTAGAACTGACTTCTTTGAGAGGTACTGCTTCTGCCCATTTGGAAAAGAAATCAGTAGCAGTAAGAATGTACTTAAATTGCTTGGCCGTAGCTGAAGGGTAAGGTCCCACCACATCCATTCCCCATGTGGAAAATGGCCATGAGTATTTAGCTGTATGAAGCAACTCTGGAGGTTGATGAATGAAGTTGGCATATACTTGACATGAATGACACTTCTTTGTGAAATCAACACAATCTTGTATCATTGAAGGCCAAAAGTATCCAAGCCTTCGAATTTGATAATACAATCTATGTCCAGACTGGTGGGCACCACATACTCCTGCATGCACTTCTTTCATGACAGCCATTGTCTCTTAACCATCAATGCATCTGAAGAGAAATCCATCAAAACCACGTTTGTATAGAATTTTCTCTAGGTGGTTTGGGCTATCATAAAGATTAAAATTGACCACACGTCGCCAGATTTGTTCTTTCTCGGCTCTATCAGGTGGAAGTGTTCCATTTTGAAGGTATTCCCTGATAGGTGTCATCCATCCTGTAGTATGACCATACGGTTCAGGAATGAGACTAATTTCATTAATTTCCTCTGTTCTGGCTTGAACATAAGGTGAAATTGCATGACGGTGGGCAATACTGATGGTTGTCTCGTCCCGATTTGGATCTGCTAGAGCTATGGCTATATTAGCCAGTGCATCAGCTTGAGCATTTTGTGATCTTGGGACATAAGAAAATGTCAGTTCTGAAGGGAATTCCTCCATTAACTCTCTGACGTAATCATACAAAGGGATTAATTCCTCTTTTCTGATGGCATAATCCCCATTGACATGTTTGATTACCAGGTCTGAATCACCTTTCACTTTTAAGTGATTCACTTGTGCTTGGAGCGCTAACTCCAAGCCTGTAATGAGAGCTTGGTATTCGGCTTCATTATTAGTACCACCTTCCCACAATAAAAAGGAATAAGGTAACAATGCCTTATCTGGAGAAATGAGTACAATTACTAAACCAACTTTGTTGAAGTTAGGATTTTCCCTTTTCTTCCCTGTTGGACTTCTGGAAGCACCATCAAAATACATTTCCCATGTTTGAGGATTCTCTTGAATAGAGAAAACTTCCTCATCAGGGAGTTCAATATCTGAAGACGTGTCTTCCATGGAAGGATGTTCTGCCAGGAAATCAGCCAGAGCTTGACCCTTTATTGCCTTTTGAGACACATACTGAATGTTGAACTTTTGCAAAATAACTTCCCACCTTGCTAGACGTCCTGTAAGCATTGGACGACTAAGGATGAATTTGAGCGGATTATTGCGAGATACCAATTGGACCTCGTGATGTTGCAAGTAGTGTCTAAGTTTCTGAACTGCAAAGATTAATGCCAGGAAGCACTTCTCAATACTTGAATACCTGGTTTCTGCTTCAATCATAGTTCTACTGAGATAGTAGAGGCTATTTTCATTCCCAACATCATTCTTTTTAGCAAGAAAGTCCCCCAATGATCGCTCTAGAGAAGTCATATAGAGGATAAGTGGTCTTCCTTCAACAGGTGGCATGAGTACTGGTGGACTCAAGAGGTATTTCTTCAGAACATCAAATGCTTCTTGACATTCTTCAGTCCACTGGTAAGTGACTCATTTCTTCAATAATTTGGTAAAGGGTAAACTTTTACCCACCAAATTGGCAATGAAACGCCGAATATAGGCTAAGTGTCCTTGAAGTCCTCTTAATTCATTCAAATTCTGATGAGGGGACATACCAAGGATTGATTTGGTCTTCTCAGGATCGACTTCAATACCACAATGGCGTACAACAAAGCCGAGGAATTTTCCTACGGTTACCCCAAAAACACATTTTAAGGGGTTCATCTTCAAATTATGTTGTCGAAGCTTGTGGAATATGACTTCCAAATCATCCAAGTGATTAGAGCGCTGTTTGGATTTAACCACCAAATCATCTACATAGCATTCAACAAATTTCCCTAAGAAAGGTTTGAAGATACGATGCTTGGCGCGTTGATATGTTGCACCTGCATTCTTTAAACCAAAGGGCATCACCCAGTAACAAAACACACCTTGAGGGGCTCTGAAGGATGTAGATTCCTCATCTTCTGGGGCCATTCAGATCTGATTATATCCGGAATATCCATCCATGAAGGAAAGTACTTCATAACCTGTCGTCACATCAATTAAGAGTTATGTAATCGTAACTTGGAAATCATCTTTAGGACAATACCGATTAAGATCTATGAAATCGATGCAAACCCTAATTTGTCTGTTATTTTTCTTTACAGGGAAAATATTAGCCAACCACTTGGGATATTGAACTTCTATGATGAAGTTAGATTTGATCAGCTTATCCACTTCAGCTTTAATTTTGGAAGCATAGTTTGGGTGTGTTCTTCTCGCGGCTTGCTTAAATCCTCAATGTTCTTTTGGTAAACCCAAATGATGAGTAGCAACATCAGGATCAAGCCCAGGAATTTCTGTATAATTCCAAGAAAAAATATCTTTATTTTTCTTTAGAAAAGAAATATACATCTCTTTCTCTTCAAGGGCCATGGCCGCACTAATTAAAGTGGGGCGTGGATCTTTCTTTGTACCCCGATTTATTTATCTGAGTTCATCCACAATGGTAGAGATACCTTCCTCAAATGCTGGAGGAGCATCTCTAAGATCTTCCTCTTCCTCTTCATTACGTGCTATTTCTTTCGTTTCTACTTGAAAAGTAGATGAAAAAACGAAATTCTCATGATCATAAGAGATGTCAAAATTTTCACATTTTGAAGAAGAAGCTTCCATTTCTGACCCTATTGATAATAAAGGGTCTTCTTTGGGAAATAAAGAGGAGATGATGGATTGAGAATCGACATCATTATTCACCTCTGATGTTGATATAACTTCTTCTGGCATAATTGGCAAAGTATAGACTTGTCGGACTTCAGCAGATGAAATGAAAACGTCACCACTTATGCTTTCATCACTGTTTGGTAGATTACCAATTTCTCCCATGTTGTCTGGATCAATTTCCGTAATTGACATTATGGATCTTTCCATAAGATTATTTTTATTTGGGCCTATTTTGTCAATTTGGCTGATAGGTAACACATAATCTGTACTCACATGTGTAAATGGATTTATTGGAATTTTCTCCAAACCATATGGAGCATTAATTTTGGTAATTTCCTTCATTGTATATTTTTCTCTTACCTTCATGTGATAAAATTCTTCCTCAATGTATTGAGACTCACATGTCTTGAACGAGGCCTTATCACCATACAATGTTCCAACTTGACCATTGAAACAGTATTTGAGACATTGATGGTATGATTAAGGAATAGCTACATGCTGATGTAGCTAGGGTCTTCCAAGTAAGACGTTGAAAGCTGAGTCTTGATCAACAATCATGAAATCCGAATTGGATACAAGATCTCCAAACTGGGTTCTGAGTGTAACTTCACCCAGTGGTTCTTGTTCATTTTTATCATATCCTTGTAACATAATGGTATAAGGAGATAAATCAGATTCCGTGAGGCCCAATCGACGAAGTGTACGAATGGGCATGAGGTTGACTCCTGAACCATTGTCAATGAAAACTCTTCAGATATCTACACAATTGACTTTTCCAGATAAGTACAAAGGTTTTATGTGCCCATGCACAACATAATATTCATCTTTATCAGTAAAAGATAACACTGCATGGCATTCTGTAGGATTATTCTCTATGTGATAGACTTCAGCTGCAGCAATTTCAGCTTCAAACTCCTGAGGACTTGACAAAGCCTCAGTGAGTGCTTCCTGAAGATATTTTGAAAGATTCAAAGTATCCAAAACTGATAACTTGGCTGGTACTTGGGCCAAGTGTTTAAATATATGATACTTTTGATCTAGAGGTATGCGTTTCCCATTAGGAATATTTGGTTTAGCAGGTACCTTGGAAGCAGATGCTTTGGAAGCTGATGCATCTTGTATTGGGATAGAAGTTGGAAACATCATTGGGTTTTGGAAGATTAGACTGATTAGATCCATTTACTTGCTGAGATAAAGAAGATGGAACCTTTAATCGGTTTTCCAAAATAACTGTGCCAAAACTGAGTTGGCCATTGGCAGAAGAACTTGCTTGTTCTTTTTGAGCTCGCTGAAGGGCTCTACCCCGAGTTTCTGCTGCATACACAGTGCTAGCAGGGGTAGAATTGGAGTAGTGGCTTCGGAAAGATCCACGTCTTCCCCTGTATCCTGAACCTATAGAACTTCCTCAGATTCCCTTATTTGATACAGGGAATTCAGGCTCATGAAGACTGGAATATGGATCTGTTAATTGAATCATATTAACAGAACCGAACATTAACTCTTCGTCTGATAAAGACCCTGCCTGACTAGCCTGTTTAGGCTGTGCCATTTTATGGGGCGGTGCCCGTGGCTTTGAAGTAGATGGCATGAAATCTTCCGGAGTCAAATACAACTTAGGCCTCGATACATACTCATCTTCTTCTGATTCCTCTTACTTCTTTGAATTGCGCTGCCCTTTTGAGGATTTGTCTTTTGATGGAGGCTTCACTGTGGCTTTTGTAGGAGATACAACTGGCTTCTTCAATTGTGTTCTCAAAATGGAATGGGTCCGATTGATTGTCTTTCTGACCATCCAATCATCATATTTTTGTGCAGTTTTGCTTCTGACTTCCTGCCACTCGCCTCCTTCCTCTGGATCTGTAGCGGTAACACACGCTAAATGAGCTGAAGAACCCTTCAATTTGACTTGTCCCAAGTCGACCATCTTTTGCAGGAGGTCTTTAAAGACAAAACACTCCTTGATGGGATTCCCCAACATTTGATGAACGGGACAATAATTGGGACGGTCTTCATCTCCTTCCTTGTTTGGCCTCTTGGGCACTGGTAATTGAACCAAATTATTTTCCAGAGCTGAAATGAAGTAACCAGGAACTTGCTCATTTCGGAAAGAGTATGTTTTACTCTTCATATCCTCAAATTGTTTTCGTCGTTGATCTCTTTGATCATTTGGATGAAACGGCCTTTGTTGTTGGCGTTCAGGAGGTGGAGTCCTTCGAGAAGATGAAGGTTTTGAAGTAGATATAGGTACAGGTGCTTGTTTAAGCATAACTGTAGCAGTTTCTACTTTACCCATTCTTCTTCCTGGAGCTGATGGAATTACACGAGATTTAACCTTAGCCTATATAAGGTAATCTTCAATCTGCTGAGCGATTTAAGTAAGGTCTCGAAACCCTCCTGTGTATTTCACAGGGATCAATGGAGTGCATAATTTGTCACGCAAATTTGACACACATATTGGAAACAGCTCTTCCTGAGGGAGTGCTAAACTCAGGGAATACGTTAATCCCTTCCAGTGAGTAATGAAATCATAGACTCTTTCATTCTCCCTTTGCTTGCAGTTTGTAAGATCGAAAACTGTCGTTTTTGGAAAAGTTGAGTTGAACTGAAGAAGGAATTTTTGACGAAGATCCTCCCATCCGATGATTGACCGGGATTACAAGCTTGTATACCAGAAAAAAGCTGGTCCTTGAAAGGTTCGCACGAAGCATCTGAGTTTCACTGCTTCTTGCTGCTCTGGAGTTCCCATCATAGGATCACAACAAGACACGTAATGCGTCAAATGTTGTTCAGGGTCGCCTAATCCATTGAAAGTAGAGAAAACAGGGTTTCCAAAACTGGATGGAGGAGAAATTGAATCTACCCATTCAGGGTAAACTTTCTTTTCAGGTTGAACTTGCACCCATTTCCCTTACATAGTTTCTAACCGAGCTATTAATGACTCAATAGTAGTTATTAACTTTTGAGAAACATCAGGTTTAACTTGGTTTTGGGTAGGTGCAATGAATGGAGCTTGGACAGACGTGGTGGTTGGTGCTGCAACTGATGGTAGCACTGCCAACTGTTTTTGCGCTTAACCCGTAGGATTAGAACTCTGAGGGTGTACTGATAAAGAAGGATATTCTTGATCCATCTCAGTAACTGCAACAAATTCCTTCGGCTGTCGGACTTCAGCATTCTTAAGAAGAAGACTACTCTGAAGTTGTTCGGCATTCAACCTTATTAATTATTTCATTTCTTCCTCTTGTTGTGAAAACCATTGCTCTAATGAGAGCGATTGACCTTCTCCAGAGGAAGGATATGTAACCTGATTCTTTCCCTTCCCTTTGTTGGATACCTTTTGGAGGAAGGGAAGTGGATTACCCAGGTTCTGAGTAATCCTTTGACTTCGTGTACATACACCTTCTTCATTTGTATCGGTGCGTACATTTTCTTGAGCAGGACGCTCTTTATCTAAGTCCCATGAGTGAGTCACCTCTGGTGAATTAACAACAACGGCATTGATGACATTGATTGATGTATAATTCATCGCATCTCTTCTATCAACATTTCTGTGATATTGTCTTCTTTCATGTCTTTGATGAGACATTGCCTTTTGTTGATTCAATCTTTTAGGAACTTCTTGACGAGCTATAACATGGAGGGAATCTCCTGATAATTTGGATCTTTGTTCCTCTTGGGTATTCTTCCCCAATCGAGAAAAGACCGACATTCTCTGAGAAGGGGATTGATGATTTGAAAGAGTCCCCAGTCTCGTGAACTGGGGATGTTCATGCTGATTCCGCTCAACTCCTCGAATCCCATTTGTTGACTCTGAGGGTTGGGTTAGAGAAGTCCCCAGTCTGAAAAGATGGGGTGGCTCTTGACATGCTACGTCTGAGATCTTGTTAAAATATCTCTTGATCTTGCGAATATTAGATTGGAAATTAGCTGGATGCATTAACTTGTATCCACTTTTATCACCTGGTTCAACAGACTGTTTGATGATTTCCGAGACTTCTATCATTTGATGACGTGTTTGCTCCATACGATAGGATTGTGCAATATTCTCGCCTGCTTGATGTAGGAGAAATTCAACAACTTGTTCCCTATTTGCTTGATTTCGAGAGGAACTAGTTGAAGCCTGTTCTTGAGCAAGCTTTTGATTATGAACAAAGCCCATTGACTGTGGCCGTCCATGGGCAATAACATTGCATGAGACCATTTTCGGTGGGCATTGCTGACTGGAAAGCACTGTGAAATGTAGTGCTCCGTGAACACCCCATCCTCTGATATGAACATCAGATGGAGCATTGGAAATTAACTGACACAATTTTCTTAGTGCGCCAAGGCATGAACGTTGAAGGGTTCTCTGTTGTTTTTCAGCATTCGGATACCGAGATACTGATAGAGATGCTAAATCAATCTGACGTTATAGCCCTTCTATTATCATAAGATTATTTTCATAATCATCATAAGATAATACCTTATTCTTTAATTGACAAAGAGTTTTCCATATGCTGAGACGAATATCATGGATTCCATCATCCGTCAACATCTTTGGAATGTCTTACTGGGAGTCAGCCAAAGGCCAAAACATGGCTAGTACTTCACCTTTTGCCAGTTTTTTCCTCATGTTCAGCATTTCCTCTTTATCATTAAATGAATATTCTTCTACCTGTTTTGACCAGAGTTGGTGTTTCCTTGTTGATTCATCGGATTCAACAATATTGGTTGAGAGATCATTGGTTAAACTAGAAGATGCATGACTTAGGGGTGGTTCGGAGAATGACCTACACCCTGGGCTATCTTCTGATTGAGAAAGTATTTCACTTGTTAGCGATAAAGCATCATACATGACTGGTTTCACATTTGCAAGTGCCTCAAGATAAGAGGGTTTTCTCGGCACTACATTGTCCACTGGAGTATTTTCCAGGCAATGTGAATCACTACTGTGGAGAGGACTTTCGCAGCGAAATTCATCATCATGGGGAGGACCACCATAATGAGTTACAACAAAAGATGAGATCTCTTGCTCCTTGGTCTTCTGACCACACAGAGGGTTCCTGTGGCTCTTATCTGAAGAAGAAACTTCATGATTGACCGAATTTTCATGAATCAAGTCTTCAGGAGGATGTGTCTATTGAAGACCTTCAGAATTAATGTTCCCGTTATTGGGAACTGAGGGAGTAGAATCTTGAATTCCGACAGATAAATGTCTGAGGGCTTCAAGAACTCCAGCATCGAGCAAGGCCTTGTTATAGATTGTCCTTTTATCTCTTGACTGTGCTGGGTAGATCTTTTTCTTAGATGCCTTCTTACTCACTTTAGAAACCACTTGTTGACGAAAGTGGTTACTCTGAGAAGGTGTATATGCCTGATCAGGAAAGATGGTCAGGTTAGGATGATAATCTTCACTCAAATCAGGTGTATGTGCCTGACTTGGTTGTCCGTATGATATGGGGGAGTATGCCCCATAACCCTCTTGGACTGGAACAGATGTGTGTGTCTATTCCGGAGTGAATCGTTGATGTGTCACTTCTCTGCTAGGGATAGATTTATGTGTCTGTCCCTGAGATGATTCTGAAGCTGTTATGATATCCTGGCAAGCATCCAGAATATGAGAAGAAATTTGCTTCTGCTCTTTCACCATTGATAAAATATGTTTGGTGACTTCAGCCGCCAGAACGGGGATATACGTCCATTCCTGGTTTGGAGTAGGTGTATGTGCCTGATCTTGTCCTCCTTTTCCTGTCAGTGAATCCTGACAGTACTCATGTGTGGAGGCAGAGAGTTGAGTCTGCCTCCTGTTTGTCGTCGGGGCTTTCCGACTGACTTATCCGTGCGCTACCAAGCGAGACTGTTGGTAGGCTTGATGAGTATTAGCAGGTGTATGTTCCTTCTGATTACACTTAACCAAATGTGGTTGAAGAGATCCATCATATGTAGTCAGACGATCCTGCTGACTAACTGATGATGCATAAGAAGGTGCATGTTCCTGCCTATAGTACTCCAACGGAATTGCCTGGCGGGATTGGCTTGATGCTGCCAGACGAGTCTGCTGGACAGCGGAATTAAAACGGACAGGTGTGTGTGCATGTTCATTGTTCGCCACCAATTTAGGTTGGTGGAATCCATCATATGTAGTCAGGCGAGCCTGCTGACTAACTGATGATTCATAAGCAGGTGCATGTTCCTTCCTATAGTACTCCGTCGGAATTGCCTGGCGGGATTGTCTTGATGCTGCCAGACGAGTCTTCTGGACAGCGAAATTAAAACGGACAGGTGTGTGTGCCTGTTCGTTGTTTTCCACCAAGTTAGGTTGGTGGACTTCTTCGGAGATGGAAGGGATGACAACCTGCCTATTGTTAACTGGATTCCGTCTCTGGTGGTTCATCTTGCTTGCTCGGGATTGAGGAACCTGAGCTGAATGCCTGGAGTCGGTACCCTCATCATGTAGAGGGCGCACTACCGCACGAGTCTGGCGGCGATTGTTGATGGGATCCCTCGGGAAGGACTCCTGTCTTTTTGAATTAAGGCCCTGCGAGACCTGCCCATTCACTTCCTCAGAGTAAGGGAGTGAATGGAAATTGCGTTCCAGGGATAATGACCTGAAATGGTTGGAGACGGTAGTCAGCACCGTCTGCTTCTTGATTGATGGCCTCCGTTGTCCGGACAACCAGGTAGAGTTGTTAACTTGGAGGGATTGACGGGAGGCCTCCAGAGTTGGGATAGTACCGTTGCGACGGTACTCCTTAACCAGTGCATTAGAAACCCATCGTTGAAGACGCTGAGTTGGTGATGTCATCCTCAGAGCAGACGACGTTCCAGCAGGAGTAGCAGCATTGGTTTTCACAGCAGTAGACCTCATAGTAGAGGTGTTTACAGCAGTAGTATTCACAGGGGTGAATTTACGGAAATCCATTTTGCAGAAGATCTTGAGAAAAGAGTGCCTGTTCGATATAACAGACATACTCATGATGAATCCGGCCACTGCATCTTTTGGATGAGCACATGTCAATGATTGCTTTGTTGGCCCAAGGGGCCTAATAAATAAGAAGAACATTACTTTAACTTGGTTAAGGATTCACATCGGGTTCACCATTTTTTGTTTCGCACGGAATACGGGGATGACCTCCTGGATGGGAGATTCAAACGTTCTGATCGGTTTCTAATGGGTTTGTTCGTAGAACCGGAAACATCCAATGATTCCACATCCGTTTGGACCTACTTTCCAAAGGTAGGCGCTCATTAGATTGTGGGCTAATGAGGCTTAGGAATTTTCATTGGTCAAGAGGATGGGAGGTCGGACTCATCACACCTTTTTGAGGGGAATTATTGTCTACTCCGAGACTCTCTTTATAGATTTAAGTTATATTCGTGAATCCTTATTACATTACCAAGTATAAAATGATCTTTCCTTCAGTTTAACAATCAATGATTAAATATGTAAGAAATTTAGAGAATCTTTTATATGTATTCGAGGTTCTTCATCAATAGAGAATCATCTGTATCTATTTAGAGATTCTTGGTCAATGGTATCCTTCAAAACATTTATATAAAAGTCTCTTGGTCATTATGATGACCAGGCTGGTTTTAAAGCCACTCAGTGGGGCACATGAAGTTTATCGTCATTCAGAAGGACAACGAATTACTTCAGAGTTGGGATCGAACCCATAGATGGGCTACCTACGTATCCTTTGTTTTGAAAAAGGAATCAGAAACCACGTAGTTCGTATAAGGGTATGATGTTTATGATTGATGGTTCAAAGCAGGATGTCACAATTACTTTTACACTCTAAGCTCACGTGAGTCATGCTCGGTGTGAGAAACAAGAGGTATTAGTAAAACTTAGACAATTGTGTCATGAAAGATGCAATCATAAGAAATGGTTTGGGGCTTATGTATCTATGACTGCCCAGATAGATGACGATTTAGGATTCACTTTTAGGGAGAAAATCCATGAACAGGGTCCATAATGGTATATGTGCTTCATGGAGATTTGGAATACTCTAATATTGGGGCTTACTCCTAAGGAGGATGCCCATGTTAGGAGGGGACTTATGATTGGGTTTTAATCCTAAAAAGGAAACCCAAATCAAGGGTAAATTTGGACTGGTTAAAGAGAAATTAGTGGACTTGGGGCTTATTCCTGAAAAGGAAGCCCAATATTATAACTGGGTTTTATACTTGAAAAAGGAGACCCAGGTTAGGGATTAAGGTTTGGGGCTTATTCCTGAGGAGGATGCCCATGTTACGGGACTCGGGGCTTATTCCTAAGGAGGATGCCCATATTTGAGATTGGGGATTACTCCTGAGGAGGATGCCCAAGTTAAGGAATTAAGGTTTGGGGCTTACTCCTGAGAAGGATGCCCAAGTTTGGGAACTTTAAGAATTTGGGACTTACTCCTGAGGAAGATTCCCAAGTTAGAGGACTTATAACTGGGGATTATTCGTGAAAAGAAGACCCAAGTTTAAGGATTCTCTCATCTTAAAGGATGAGTTTGAATGAATGAACTCTCCATATTTAGTGACATAAGGATATTTAAATCACTAGGTTTTGAGAGATATTCCACAGAATTCCTTTCAGATAAGGAAGTCAAATCAAGAAATCATGCCATAAATGGCTTTGAAGAGTGTCTTGAAGACTGAATCTTGAAAAGGAAAGGTGTGATGGCCTAAGAGGGGTAAAATGGGAAAGATGGGTACCCAAAAAGGTAGGGGCGCACAAGTCTTGAAAGGCGCGCAAGTATTGCGGCGGTGCACAAGTATTGCGGCGGCGCGCAAATATTGGTCGCGCAAGTATACTTGCACGACATGAGGGTTACTTGCGCGATTCTCAAACATCATTAGAATATTTGAGCGACTCTTTATAAATCCCTTTAGAATCCTCTTGAGGTTCTTCCAGAAAAGGGACGCGCGAGTTCTACTGAAGGAATAAGGCGGCTCATAAGTGTTGATGAGTTTCAACACTTAGGCCTTTCTTCTTCTCTTTAAATCTTCCTTTCTAGGTAAGAAATTACCTTTAGAATTGTTCCGAAAGCTTTTAGAAGAGACTTGGGCGTCGGGAGCTTCAATCCGAGTTTCTGGAAAAAGATCCTCCCGAATGGGGGGCCCACAGGGTCTATTTATAGGCAGGAGAAGACCCCGGGCAGTTACCGGGCGGTTATCACTTAGGTCGCGCAAGTCACTTGCGCGACCAAGGGCGTCATGCAAGTGTACTTGCACGACCATTAGGCGGCGCGCAAGTATACTTGCGCGACCATGAGGGAACTTGCGCGACCTATGGGCAATGTTCTCCTTGTTCACCCCTTTGTAGATTTTTGATGTTTCTTCAAAGGATGAATCACTTTGGACTAAGGTATTTCCCTTTTTTCAGTATTTTAGACTCTGTGACGGAATGGAGCGTCAACAACTACGATCCAGAATCTCTATCGGTTGTTCTTCATAAGAAAGATCTTGCTCCAGCAGTACAACTTCTGAGCTGAGTACATGTAAAGGATCTGGTATGTAAGTTCTCAGGATGATACATGGAACACAACATGAACTTGAAGAGATTCAGTGGAAGTGGAAATCGTTAAGCTACCTTACCAACACAATCCAGTATTTCGAAAGGACCAATATACCTAGGGCTCAACTTTCCCTTCTTTCAAAATTGCATTACTCTCTTCCAAGGAGATATTCGTAAGAACACTTTATCACCCACTTCAAACTCTAGGTCTATTCGTTGATTAGCGGCCTAACTTTTTTGTCGAATCTAAGCCACTCTAATGTTTTGTTGAATAGATCTGACCTTTTCTTCCATCTCATCAACAAGATCAGGTTCTAATAGCTTTCTTTCCCCAACTTCATCCCAGAAATTTGGAGTTCGGCATTTCTTTCCATAGAGAGATTCATAAGGAGCCATCTGAATACTGGAGAGAAAGCTATTTTTATAAGAAAATTCCACCAAAGTTAGATGTTGATCCCAACCACCTTTGAAAACCATAGAGCAAGCTCTTAACATATCTTCTAGAGTTTGAATTGTTCTCTCAGACTGACCATCTATCTGAGGATGATAAACAGTGCTGAATCTCAACTCTGTATCTAGAGTATGCTGATGAATTCTCCACAACTTTGAGGTAAACCTTGGATCCCGATCAGATATAATGGAAAGTGGTACTCCATGCAATCTTACCACTTCCTTTACATATATCCTGTCAAGCTGATCCAGAGAGAAATCCTCTCTAATAGCAATGAAGTGTGCTGACTTTGTAAGACGATCAACTATGACCCAGATAGAATTATTGCCTTTGGATGTTTTAGGAAGTCCAATGACAAAGTCCTTAGTGATGTTTTCCCATTTCTATTTGTGTGTGGGTAATGGTTGTAAAATCCCCTTAGACATCTGTCTCTCAGCTTTAACTTCCTGACAAACCAAGCATCGAGAGACATATTCAGCAACATCTCTTTTCATGCCATCCCACCAGAAGTACTCTTTTGGTTCCCTATACATCTTCGTGCTTCCAGGATGAATAGATAATGAAGAACTATGAGCCTCATCCAGCAGTTCCTTCTTTAATTCTGGGATGGGAGGAACACAAACCCGATTCCTGAACTTTATTATCCCATCACAATCAAGGTTGAATTCAGGAACATTTCTCACCTTCTTTTGTAACTCTACATCTTATTTCTGTGCCTCTCTAATCTTCACATGTATATATGGTTGAACATTCATATGATAAAGATAAGATTTCTCCCCTTCCATTAAAATTTTAAGATCCATCCTTTGAAATTCCATAAATATTGGATCTGTTGTGATCCTCATCATGGATAATCTAGCATGGTCTTCTCGACTTAATGTGTCTTCCACCTTGTTTGCTTTCCCTGGGTGGTAATGAATTGAGCAGTCATAATCCTTAATCAACTCCAACCATATTATTTGGCGTATATTCAACTCCTTTTGTGTGAAAATATACTTTAAACTTTTATGACCAGTATAACTATCACACCTTTCACCATAAAGATAATGTCTCCAAATCTTTAATGCAAAGATTACCGCAGCTAACTCCAAATCATGAGTTGGGTAATTTTGATCATGGATTTTCAAATGTCGTGAGGCATAAGCTATCACCATATCATTTTGTATAAGAACACACCCCATACCCTTCTTGGATGCATCACTATAGATCAAAACCCTTTTTCCACTACAAGGAAGTGTGAGTACAGGTGCACTGGATAACCTTCTTTTCAACTCCTTGAAATTCTCTTCACATTCCTCTGTCCACATGAACTTAACTCCTTTTCGAGTCAACCTGGTGAGTGGATTAGATAATCGTGAAAATTATTTCACTAAAAGTCGATAATATCCAGCCAAACCAAGAAAACTTCAGATCTCAGTTACTGTTGTTGGTCTTGACCATCTTTCAATAACCTCTGTTTTTGTTGGATACACAGATATCCCCTCTTTTGAGATTATGTGACCAAAAAATGAAACTTTTTGAAGCCAAAATTCACACTTTGTAAATTTGGCATAAAGCTTCTCCTTTCTAAGGGTCTTCAATACAATTATCAAGTGATATTCATGTTCTTCCTTTCTCTTTGAATAGAAAAGAATATCTTCTATAAAGACTACCACAAAGTGATCAAGATAGTCTTTAAAGACTCTATTCATCATATCCATGACGATAGCATGGGAATTAGTAAGATCAAATGGAATCACTATAAATTCATAGCGTCCATACCCTGTATGGAATCCCATCTTTGGTATATCCTCCCTTTTGACCCCTAATTGATGATACCCTGAACGAAGATCAATTTTGGAAAAGTATTGAGCTCCGCGTAGTTGGTCAAATTAGTCATCAATGCGTGGGAGAGGATATTTGTTCTTGATAGTGATCTTGTTAAGTTCTCGATAATCAATGTAGAGTCTCACTGATCCATCTTTATTCTTAACAAACAGAACATGTGATCCCCAAGGTGACGCACTGGGGCATATGAATCCATTATCAAGACTCTCTTGGATTTTCTTCTTCAATTCCTACAACTCAATTTGGTCCATTCTATAAGGTGTCTTTGAAATAGGTAAAGAACCCGATACGAGTTCTATTGAAAACTCAACTTAACGATTTGGTAGAAGACCTAGCAATTCCTCCATAAATACATCATCAAAATCTTTTACAATGGGAATATGAGATAAATAACCTTCATTTAGTGGAATGAAGACCCATAAGATGGAAGAAATTTCCACTAGAAGGTTTTGTTCATCCTTGCATCGATAGATGAGAATATATTGATCTGGAATATGAAATGTGACTTCCCTTCTTTGGAAATTGATATGATATCCATATAAAGAAAGCCAATCCATGCCAAGAATCACATCAAATTCCACTATAGGAAGGATCACAAGATTTGTAGGAAGAAATTTCCCACAAACTTCAATCGGAGAATAATTATAAATATTTGATGCGACTGTTGTGCCATTAGGGTTTGTCACATCTAACTCAAAATCTAATTGTTGAGGTAATATGGAGATACCCTTATAAAATTATTCAGAAATAAAAGAGTGGGTGGATCCATAATCAAATAAAACATTTTCTACTTTAGAGTGGATGGTAAGTGTACCTTTCACCACTTAGTTCTCATACTCCACATCACTGATAGAAATTGCATGTGACTTTCCTTTGCCTTTATCCTTAAGAGTTTGTTGACTTCGATCATCATCAACAAACCTTGGATTAGGGCATTGATAAGCATAATTCCCTATTTCCTTTCAATTGTAACATTGAAGTGTAGGAGGTTCATTTTGTGTAGCATTTTCTTTGTTCACATCACTAGACATCTTCTTCCCATCATTGCAGCATTCAAACGCTTGATGACCTTTCTTTCCACGTTTGAAAGATTTACTTGTCCCTTTAAGAAAACTCCCTCCATGTTTCTTTCAACACTTTGAGAATAAGGGAAAACTCATCTTCTTTTCAGTGTGCTCTTTAGATTTTCCTTTGAATTCCATTTTCCTCTTCTTATCAAACCCATATGACAGATGGGTTACTCCAATCTCCATCTCAACCATGAGAGCACATCGAACAATTTCCATGTAGCTATTGAAGTCCCTTATGGCTAACAACCTTCGAAGACTTGGTTTTAAACCACTAAATAATCGATAGATCTTACTCTCAGGTCGGATAATAATCCCAGAAGCGTACCTTGCAAGTAATGTAAAATTTTCTTCGTAGGTACCAACAGATTCATCATCCTTTTGCTTCAGTTCAAGAAACTCCTTATCCATCTTTGTTCGAAGAATAAGAGGGAAGTACTTGTTGAAAAATAAGTTCTTGAACTCATCCCATTACATGGACTCAATTTCATCTCTTGGCCTCGTATTCTTAATAAGATTCCACCATTGATCAACTTCACCTTCCAAACGATAAACTGCCAAGATGACCTTATCATGTTCAGAACATTGAAGAACTGGAAATATCTTTTCAGTGGTACTGATCCATTGTTCAGACACTAATGGATCATTAGACCCACTGAATGAGGGTGGAAGTTTCTCATTAAGTATTCAATAGAATTTTTCTCCTTCCTTTGCTCATTTGGAAGTCCTGCATGATTCATAGCTTGAGAATGTTGTGTGATCATAGCTACAAGATTTTGTATTCCAGCTTCCATAATGTTTTGTTGCTCAGGGGGACAATCATTGCATTGCCCCTTGCATTCCGCGTTAACACGGTTCCTTCGGGTTCTAGCCATTGACTAAAACCAAGAAGAATAGTGTGAGAAACACTAATTATAATAGGAAAACCACATAATCAAGAATAAAATTTTACACTTAAGGTCTTATCATAGGTTGTTCATGGCCATTTCTAAAACACTAAGATTGTGTTCTATGATTAGACATATCCTTAGGTTTCTTACTAAGGCTTTCACATCCTAATTTCCAAAGGTTGACTATACCTTTACTCTGATACCAACCATAACGACCCACACTTTACATTATTATTGCTACAAAATTGAATCACACTTATTACAACATATAAAAAAACCATGAATGGACCGTATAGGTATAATGTCTTTAGAAACTGGGAAGCATTAACAACTGGTTCATAAAGCATCTACATTGCCTCCCATTTATTTCATCATATCTAGAGTCCCTTTTGGCATATCCTACTTAATAACCTTCTTCTTGACCTGGGGAAAGAAAACATACAAAAGGGTGAGCTCAAATGCTCAGTAAGGGTAAACAAAAGAAATATCAATCACATCATATTCATAAGAACATAACATTTTGGAAATCTTAACCTGCAAAAGAGATCATAATTTCTTAACATGGGATAAATAATAGTAGTAAAATGTAATGCCAATAATCATATCGTAAAACATGAAACTTTGTGGAATACACACATAATCATAGAGAATCATTTCTTAGTAGTCGAGACTCATTTCCAAGACTTTTTAGTGGACAAAGTCCATTTCTGAACCAAGTTCACTCCTCATTTCTGTCCTATTTCACTGAACCAGATTAACCTTCCATTCCAGCCATGTCTATCTCATGAGATATAAATCCTTACCCAACGCATTGGAGGGAGATATAGGTCCCACCCATGTTATAATGATACCATTCTTATGTGTTCCACAAGATCATAAATCATACATCATATCATAACCCATGTAATAAAAATGGGATTCTTAAACATCATTCCATCATAACATAAATCATATAAGATAAAAGGACTTCATAATTACATCATAACATAATTAAATAAATGTAAAAATAGGGATAGAATCATAACCCTATATTATCTTAGATGGAAAATAATTTTAATAAAACACTTGAACTCCATTCATGATGAAAATATCCATTCTACTTCAAAAACATTTTCCTTTCTTAAAATGTCATATAATTTTAAACTAAAAGAAGTTGATTAAAAATAAACTTGAAAACTTTTTAAGTAAGCTTCATGTAAATAATTCTCTAAAATTACATTCATGCTGTTTAAGTTAAAAAACATTCTTCTCATACTTTGGCCAGAAAAGTCAAAAAAGTACCTCATACGAAAAACGAAAAAAGATTCTTTTCATATCAACTACTAAAAACTCACTGATGGGTAAAATTGGATTTAAAAAATTTTAGGAGGATAATATTACATATTTAGGAAACATGTATGTGGATGATAAATATTCCCCATTAAATTCTGAAGTATAAACAATCTCGGATAAAAATTGAGATTGCGAGATTTTCCCTTACCTTAGGTCTGATTTGCTTCGTAAGTGTCCGAAACTCCGGTATAATGACTTAAATAATGTCATTTACTTATTCCAGAATCATAAATATTGTTATGATATCATATATGGTCATATTGTTAGCTTCTTATTAGTAATATTTCATTATTATTTGTTATTCGGGTGTTTATTACTTTTTGTTCTTATGCGTGTTTTGTCAAATAAATTCTTATGCTTATTTTTAGGTTATAGATACATAATTTACAGAATGGTATTAGTGTAATATATACCATATTTATTCATTCAATTCATTTATATAATCATTATTAAATGAAGATCATGTAGAACCAGTCGCATCACATCGCGGAGATAGTATTTCGTACGTACGCACGAGCGATGATATCGTTCGCATGATCGTAGAATTGTATTGGAGTGTATGTATACTATTTAAGAATCAATATCAATTTACAATAATCATATATAGTTATTATTTACACCATTATACCCATCCAATTAAGGTGGTGGTGGAAAATAGATTACACCATGACGTGGAGACGGTATTCCGTACGTACGCACGTGCGGTGATTTCATTTTCCGTAGGATGGATAGATAGTGAAATAGGGTTCTTTAATACTTATAATAACATATCAGTATATGAGTGATATTGATGTTATTACTTCATAATGAAACAAATAAAGAAGAATAAGTAGAAGAATAAATAATGTTGAAAGAATCGGTAACATACATTACCTCTTCTTTGAAGCGCCTTTTCTTAACCTCCTCTTAGGGAACTAAAAAAAGACTTGGAAGAAGACCAGAACCTCTTGGATGTTTCTAGGGAAGTGGAGAAGAGAAATTTTCAGGGGTTGTACGAGCTTGAAGGCTCAATGTGGTGTGAGGAAGAGGGGAGGAGGTGCCCTTTTATAAGGGAGGAGAGGGGCACCTTAGGAAAAACTAAAAATATTATTTTATTATAAAGTCATATTCGGTTTTTAATAGCTAAAAATTGATTTATTTCAAAGATAAGGTGGGTATGGGTCGAAATTCTCTCATACAATATAATTTATACAAGTTTATGTTTCTATTTTAACCTTATCATTTAGATTTAACTTTAAGTTAAATAATTTTACTTTTACCGTGTCTTCTTATTTTCTTACAATATAAGGTTAATAAACTTACTATAAAAAGTCAAACTAACCCCAAGTTGTTTATTATTAATACATATAACTTTATCTAAGTAATTTTTCCAAAAATTAGATTTTTAGGAATAAAATAAAAATTAATAATATAATATTTTTTTAAAAAACTATTTTATGTCAATTTTGACACTATTTGGTAATTGATTTTTGTGAAAATCATAAAAGAATGATTAGTTCTAAAAAATTTAATTAAATCAATAATAACATATAATATTAACCTATAAAATTAGTATAATTCATAAAAAGTATCAAATTGCATTTATTTGGGTATTTATAACATCAATTATGTCAATATTTCATTAATAAGATAATTACTACATCATCATTGTGTCATAAATAAATTAAATTATTTAATGTCTAAAAATTATAAATAAAATAAATTTATGTAGGAAATATTTTTAACTTTATAATGAATATTTATATTCAAATTTATCTTTTGTATAACCCTATAATAAAAATGTTTTAGTTATTAAACTTTGATTTTAACTATTTTAACTATTCATTAAATAATATAATATTAAATGTCCTAATGTAATCCATGTGGGACTAAATGGTCATATTTTATTCCAAAGGTTGTTTTTGGTCGAATTACACTTATCCAGTAGAATTAGGACATGTGTTACGGTAATAATAATATCATTTTTACCCTTAATTACCCTATTTACTTTTAACCTAGGTAAAAAAAGTAAAAAGATACTATTCACCAAAAATTATTTTCATCTCATTTAACCAAATTTTAGTCCTTGATATTAACCGTGTCTCTCAGATTTTCGAAATTCCACTCACAGAAGTGGTAAAATTAAGTTTTATGTGAATTTTCAAATTCTCCTAAAATAAATTGAACTTATATAGGTGTTATGTATAAATTTTGACCTAAAATAAAAATAAAATAAATAATTAATTAAATAAAAAGTCGGTTTTTAAATAGTAACCCAGTGTTTTCACTATTCATCAACAATTGATAGTTTTCAGAAAAATACCAAAATTACACCCTAGGCTAATTTCGATACTCCGAATCCAAAAATAAAGTCCATTTTGAAATATAAAATTTAAAAATATCAAAAAGTAGGTATTACTATTCATAACGGCTAGTTTTAATAATATTTTAATAGCATATCATTGTTTAGTGAAACTCGGTATTGCGTACAACACAAGCTATCGAGGAAGGTCGTGATTGATTATAAAGCAAGCCAAGCTTGTGTTATGTGCAGTTAAAAATTAATTTGATGATTTATATAACATAAAAACAAAATATTTCTCATAAAAATCTCAGGTGTTACAAACCAACTATCAAAATTCTTCTCTATTCCACTATCAACTTCTTTGCACTCCTCTCCTTCATCAAGGTTGATAGTGGAATCATATGAAACTTTTCCTATTGGTGGTCCAAGTTTGAATTTCTCAAAATCTATAATTTTTTGCATAAGGTATTTGAAAACAAAAAAATCTTACATAGTGTTTCCCAGTATCTGGTGGAAGGGAATATGATCTATCTGATCTTGAAGATAAACCTTTTCTGCTCTTTTAGGATCTATTAGATAGAGTAAATTTCATTTAATAGTGGCTATAAAATATCTATGAACTTGGTTATCTCAAAATGAGTAAATATTGTTCCTATGTTTATTAAATTGATTTCTCCTAGGTCCCCTATACTCATATTTTCATGTCGGAGGCTATTATTGATACTCGATCGGTGGTGCACAATATGATGCAGGCCTCAGAGATGGAGTAAGAATAATGGATGACTTTTGTCTGATGGAGTCCTCTTTATCTTTTCTTAGTCTTTTTCCCAGGATTAGTGGGTCTACCTAGGACTTGATCTTAGTTTGTTGTTTGGAGTCTTCAATTCTTTGAAAATAGTAGAGAAATCATGAAACACACTCGTATATTTTACCAAGATGATGTACGTTCATAGCTCATAATAGAACTCATCAATTCACATAGCAATAATATTGTCATGGGGAAGTGGCTATTTCAAATATTAGGTCAGCTCTTTCCATATGAAAATGAAATCTTAAAATCTCTCATTCTCCTTCTATTTTCTATTCATGAGGTCATTGAATTTTCTCTTTAATAGTATTCAGAAAAACTGTAAAAGTAACTATCAAAGGAGATCCTATAATCTCATTATCGACCAAGATGACAAACTAATGTTCTATACAAATGCTCACCCATGTAGAGTTTTCATGAAGAATTTGAGTTTTACTACATCTTGTTGCTCTGGGGTTCCCATCATGGGATCAAAATAAGACACCTAATGTCTCAGATGTAATTTTAGGTCCCCTGAGCCATTGAATATTTGGAACACAGGACTCCCAAATTTTTTTGGCAGTGGAGTGTTGCATACCTAATCCAGGAAAGGTTTCCATTATTGTTGTATTGGTGAACACTGCTCCTCCTTGGATTCCAATCGTACTACTAATGAATCGATGGTATTGATAATCCCTTAACATGTGTTCTATTGAGCATGAGATTGGATGGGCACAATAGGGGGATAGATTTGATGTCCTAGATCTATCGGTACTTGAGGCAGATATACAAATAGGGAAATTTTTTAGATTTTTCATGCACCCATTTTAGTTTTCTCCTCAATGGAGGGAACTCTTGATATCCTTAATTGATTGAGTTTAGGTTGAATTATGGTCCATGATCCATGTTGGGCGGATGTCCAAGACTTGTTTCATTTGTCGAGATAGACCTTTGTGGCTAAGGTACACCTGCTAGGAGTATACACTGAAGCTTTGTCCAAGGAACATTTCTAATAGGACATCTACCTTGGAGAAACTCTGTATCGATTTTTCACAACTCTTACATTTCTTCCTCCTACGGAGAGAATATTTCTTTGAGTGTGAGGGGTTCATTTTCATGGAGAGGAGGAGGTGGGTCTTGTGTGACATTGTCTTTATTACTCTCCCTATTAGGGATTCAAAAAGGAGGTAATAAGTGATTTCTTGAGGGAGAGCCCAAATATATGGTGGCTCTTTGGTTCTGGGTAATCTCACCTTCATTCTTAGTGTGGATCGAGTTCTGGGCGGAACCATCATCCCCTTGTTATTTTTAAATTACATATTTTTGGGTGTGGTATGAAGAATTACGTTCCATGATGTTCACTGATGAATAATGCATTTTCGGTTGTGTACCAATATATGAGTGGTAGGATATATGTTTATGTACTTTTTTGGATCTTCTCCTTCCATTATGGTATCTTCTTTGGGTTTTGTGGTGAGGGGTAACTCAGAGGGAACCTCTTTGCAACCTTTTTGTGCACCTCCCTTCTGGGGGGAATTAGTCATAAGATGGGACAAAATGGGAGACCTCTATATTTTTCTTCCTCCCTAAATTGGAAAATACTAATTTTAGTTGGGCAGGTTGTTGAGATTAAAATTACCCCAACCCTATGGATTGGGTTTTCTCTCATTCTCTTATTATTGTTCCTTGGCCCTGATTTTTCAACCTTATGGAGGCATTTTGTGTCAAAAATGAAACCATATCTATGGGTTAGTGTTGATCCCATACTGTGGTGGTTGATACTACTATTACTAATTTAATGAGCTCTTGTATTCCCATTTAGGCAAGTTCTAGATATGGTTTCATTTCTGCATGTGAACTATTTTTTTATGAGGATATTAAGAGTTCTTGAGGATTGTATTCCCTTAAGTGGGAAACCTATTGAATATTATTAGTTTCTTGGTTCATGAGTTTTAAATGGACTACTCTCATCGGCCCTAAAAAAATTGAGACTTACTCCATGCCAGTTCTTGTAGAGCATGTCACCTTTTCTGAATAAGGATTTCATTTGATTATCACCTAAAGATAATGACATTACAGGATGTCATTTCCAACATTTTCTGCTAGATGGTATATATATGGGGTGAAATAAAAAGCTCCATGCTCTCTCCATCCCCAGATATAAACATCAGGTGGGGAGTCTCCAATAAGACAATGCAACGTATGCAGTGTATGGAGGCAGGTTTGTTAGATATCTTTCTTCCGCCTCTTTGATTTTGGTCACCGCACAAACAAAAGGTCTTCCAAGTTGATTTGATGGTGAAGCACCCCAAATATATTTAAATGGTTTGTGAACCCATTATAGAATAAAAATAATTTTCTAGAATTTTAGATATATTTACATTGGTTTAGAATAATGTTATATATTCATTCTTCTGATAACTCTCTTGGTATGTCAAACTGAAAAGTGGTTGTGGGACAAAACAAAACTAGTATGTCATCACAGGGAAATTATCTTCTCAAAGGTAATATATCTTTTTGTTATTACCCCAAGGACTCCTCTACTTGATCTTTCCAACTTGGATTCATCTTGATGAATTTTTCATAAGTAGCAGGATAGTAGGAGTCTCATTGACAAGTGAACGATCCATAGGTGGATCAGAAGATGAGCGTAGCCCCAGGTCATCTCTTAGTGGAGAAATGATGTTTCTTTCTATTAATATGGTATCTGACATGGTTGACCCCATCCCTCCCAGAACCTTTGTATATAAGTGATTTCTTTTATTAGATTTTTCGAGGGGAGGACCTACCTATAGATATAGAACTTGACTGTGGGGAGGACCTTTGTAGTTGGTGCCACAATAGAAAGGACTACAATAATAGCTTGATTTTTGACTGTAGGGACAATTTTGCTGCATATACCCTGGGGAGGAATATCAGGATGGACAACAGAATGGTGAGGACCTTCTTGATAAAATAAGACATTACTATAGGGAGGACCTTTTCAGTTGGTTCCACAATGTTTAGGACCACCATCATGATTTTATGTATAATAGAAGGAATATTTTTTGTAGATTATACCCTAGAAGGACCATCAGGGCAGACAACATCAAGGGGAGGACCTTCTTACTATTTCATATTCCTGCCATGAGGTATGAAACCATAGTGATTATCAAGAGATAAGCTCTCATGATCAATTATTTATTTCCCATTAAGTAAGACTTCATGGTACTTGCTCTAGGGAGGACCTTCAGAGCTACTAGTAAGAACAATGTAGGGTGGACCTTCACAACTGCTACTACCACTTCTGTATTTTAGTAATGGATTGAAAAGATCTTGATCCACTAGAGCTAAGTGTTTTATGTCATCAAGAACTCCATCTTTCAGAAAAGTAGGGTCATGAATATTCCCATCACGTTCCATCCACCTTTGGCATGATTTATTTTCGGGATCTCTAATATAGGGAACTAAGTCTGTTTTTGGTGGGTAACAACCTTCATATACAGGTTCCTATTTGAGTGACTCTCACAGTGCTTTGGGGATATTCTATCAAACATCATTAGTTCTGGAAGGGATATATTCCTGCCCTGGAGCGGCCACCATGGTGGACTGGTGTCCCCCAGTTGGAATGGAATATGATAGATTATATTGTCAATTTATCATGGAATATGTCCAAACACCCTTCTATATCATATCAGGGATGCATGTAATCTCTAATGTAACCACCCTATTGTGTGGATGAGTCACACCAATTGAGGAGGTGGGGTTGTGGATCTGACTCCTTACAATTTCTATGGATGTGATTAAATATTTACATGTATACATGATATCGTTAGGAATTGATATATGATCCTCCATTATTTCCAAGATGTATTTAGAGATGTCTTTGGATAGAATGGGAATATAATCTCAATCTGATGATGGAGAAGGAATATGTGTCTAATCTGGTCCTCCATTTTCTTCTAATAGGTACTAGTTGTTCTCCTTTTTGGGGGTAGAGGAACGAGTCTATCCCTAGTTTATAGCTGGGAAAAGCTTGATATTTTCTTTGTTTTCCAATATATTTGACTGGTTGGATTCATATTTTTGAGTAGGGATTTGTGTATGCTCATTTTCTGTAGTATTTATCTGATAGGATTGATATTCATCTACAATAATTTTACTCTTCTTATATTTGGTTTCCACAATATTTGTATAGAGTGTTAGATAATCCCAAGCAGGGATTTTCATATCCTCTTTTTCTATCTTATTTGGATGATGGGATTGGTGTGTGTAAGCCTGAGTTTTCATCTTCTTCTTGGATTCCATAATATATGACTGATGGTCTTCATATTCCATGAAATGAATTATCATCATCCAATAGTTTTCTGTCATAGTTGTGTGATGGGTTTGGTGAGTAGTGGTAGGTATTTACTCTTTTTCATGATGTGCCAACATCTATACATGGTGGGATTCATAAGAATGAGTATAAATATAAATCTTATCATAGGGTTCGAACATATTTTCTTATAGGATTTATTCCTCATGAAAGAGGGTGATAACTTGTTCCTGATTGTTTGATCTTCTCCCTCGTTGGGTCGCCCAGGAGACCTGGGTTAGTTCACCTTCAGCAGGGGCCCTCAGGAAGACATATTCCTCAAGGTGAGGATGATGAGTTGTATGGTGTTGGTAGCGATGAATTCAGGTAGGGGCCCTTGAGAGGGAATCCTGTGCTGTATGGATGAAACATTTTGTGACAAATTCATCAGCATCCCTAAGGTAAGGGAGGCACTAATTTCTGTATTCCGAGGACAGGCTCCCGAGCTAGTTGGAGATGAATAGTGGACCCACCATTTTCTGAACTGTCGACCATAGTTGGGTGGATGGATAGTAAGTATTTATTTTTTTGAGGGCCTATATAGCTACCTCCAAAGTGGGGAGAGTGCAATTTTTATGGTACTCCATAACCAGTTCATTTGAGACCCAATGTTGAAGACGTTGGGTGGGTGATGGAATCCTATGATTCATGGAAGACCTGGCCACCTATGGGATCACTGAAGCACATGTCTGAGAAATCAAGTTATGTTTCATTAGATTGAACGAATCTCTAAAGAGTGAAAAAAAATGTTTGTGATAATCATAGACAATAAAACCTCATAAAAGTAGAATCTCATTACATCATGTGTGATTGATGGTCTCTTTTGACACCCTTCAATCTGGAAAGCGAAAGGGGCCTAAAATGGGGAAACACTTCCACATTAGTTGAGGATTCATGATAAGTTCACCATTATGTTTCACCTAAAGGAGTTGATCTGGGGTCAGGAATGAAATGGTCCGATGGAGAATGGGTAGTATATCCTTTGTCTCTTGTGAAGGAGGTGCAATAGTCAAGTTGTTCACATCAAGTTACTATTTAATTTTCATTGAAGGCACATTTATGGCCTGAATATTTGTATGGGGATGAATGGTGTGAAATCATTAATGTTGGGTACACCGACTTCGAATGGTATCTAGTGGGTTTTTCTCATGGAGTTATAAAACATCCAAAAACTCTCTTATCCAGGATTCATGGACCTACTTTCCAAATGCAGTCACTTTCTCAGTAACTTGAGAAATGACACTTAAAAACTCACATTAGTCGTGGGGATGGAAAGTCAGGATCATCACACACTTTTTGGGGAACTATTTCTCATTCCAGGACTCTCCTATAGATTTAATATATGTTCTTGAATCCTTGGATCATTCCCAAATATGTGTTTACATAATACACTAAGGTAATGATTGATCATGACTACACATGGGTTTATAATCATTTGTATGAATATATGGTTCTATATTTATGGGGATATCTATATGTATTAGAGGATATCCATCAATATTACCCATTCCTATAAAAATTAAGGATTCCTTGGTCTTTTATTGATATGACAATGGTTTTATTCCGTGTGGTGGAGAACATTGGAGTTTACCATCATCTAGGGGGGAACATTTTTTGGATGTTGGGATCAAACCTATAAGATGGGATTCCTATGTATCATCATGAGAGGAATCCTAACCCATGTGGTTCGGTTCGTCTAATTAGGGATCATCTATTTTTAAGGTTGTGTGACAAGGAACAATCCTTGCTATTTAACGTCATGTGGAAAGGATGCTCAGGAGGAAGGTTCATAGTTAATGATAGTGTGGGACTTATATCGAGGTGGCCCAAGGGCCCCATAAATTATGTGGTCTCCTGAGTGGATATGACCCTATCGGGAATGTAGCCCAGAGAACATTAGGGTGATTTGGATGTCAGGTTTGGACATCAATGATGCTTCTTATTTATCCTAGTTAGTTGGGAATAAAATCCCACATAGTTTAAAAACACTGGGATGTAATCCTTAGAGGAGGCCCAATTAAGGGGAATAATTGGGGATTAGATGTGAAAGATTAACACATTGGGATAATTCATTGAGAATACGGAGCTTTTAATGTGGAGGTATGGTTTTCAGGATTATAACATATAAGAGGACCATTTGTGGTTTGGGGACATGTGGATTTCATAATAACCACCATCCTCTAGGCACACATGAGTCAGGCTTGGTGTGAGAAACAAGTGGGAGTATTAGATCTAATAATCAAATTATACCACCCTCTCCATTGATGGATGGTGCTGGAGACGAAAGGGGAAGAGAGGTCTATGAGTGTGCCCATTTACTCTTTTTTTTCAAATCCATGATATTCACTTTTGGTGATCTATCCAGATGTGTCCCCGGAAAAGGCAGAGAGTAGAAATAGTGTCACCTACCAAAAGAAATGTTTAGGGGATTACCTCACGAGGAGTTCCATAAAATTGGTTTCGGGAGAGGATACAGTATTCAATACTGACCCTCATCGAATGGAAAGGACAATGGTTCCTCTCAATCCCTATAATGTTGGGGTTCACATGAGCATCCCAAGGTCTGAACCCACATTTCCCTGGAAATGTAATCATGGGGTCATTTTGGGGTCTTCCTTTCTACAAATATTACCCACAAGACTCCTTTTTCCACGAGAATGTAAACATGAAAGGACACAATGGTGTGTCTGATAATTTTATCATATGTTTTTTGTGTATTTGGAAGGGATCATAGCCTAATGTTATTGGAATGAATTATAAAGGAAACAATATGGGGGGATGATGACACGACAAAATATAATAGTTGGAGAAGGAATGTAGGATACCATTGGATACGGGATAGGGTTCCCTCTATATAGCATATTGCTATGTGGGAAAGGGAACCATAATTGTACCATTTTGGTATGAAAACCTAGGATCATCCGACGTATCATACCGCTTATTGGGACCATGTTCCACTTGCATAGTATTTTTCTACATGGGGTCAAGTTCCTCTATTGTAGCATTTGGCTATGTGGGGTAGGGTACTACCAGCATAGCATTTTTCTAGGCGGGATGCCAATTTTCAAAGGAGAAATTGGTTCTTGTTCTATAGGAACTATGTACACAAACGGTATCGGGTTCACATACCACCAAATGACAAATTATTTATTCCTTAATGATTAATGGAAGGTTTTACCTATGGGAAATCGTCGAAGGAATATGGTTTTCATAGTGCATTCCTTTGACTCTCTTCATTTCATATATTTGATTTTGTATCTCCTCTTTGATCTCGGTCTTTTGGTTCTCTTTTTGGCTCCCCTTGGGGTTTAATTTATAGAAACTAGAAACCAACATAACCAGTTATTTGTAGTTGGATTTGAAAATTATCTTTTTGAAGCCCTCAACGGATTCCCAGCCCGCGAATGACTTAGTCAGTAGGGACATCATTCAAAAAAGGGGGCATCATTCGCAGTGGTGGAGTTTACCGGCTTAGTCCCGTGAACTATTTAGTTCACGGGTGATATTCGTTTGTGGGATGGAGATACCGCATCCTTCCCAAAAATGATTTTTTTTTCATTTGTGGGAACTGGTCCACCATTTTCAACACAAGAATGATTTTGGTTCACAAGTTCTTTCATGAAGTCAAAGACTTCCATGCAAAATAATTGTAAATGAAGAGTTTTTCTCTTCATGACTTACATCATCCTTTACAATTTTATCCCTTTGAATATTATTCCTTTAATTGTTCTTTAAAATTTTTTCATCCTTTTCCAAATCTATGAATGTATCTTCTTCTTCTAGAAGAAATTTTGAGGACCCAAAATAGGGTTTTTAGTGTTTTGAGGGGTTTTTAGTGTTTTTGAGGGGTTTTAGGTGTTTTTAAAATTTTAAAATTTTGAGAGTTTTTTTGGTTTTTTGGAGTTTTTTTGAGTTTTTTGGGTTTTAATTTTTTTATATTTTTTTAACATTTTTAGGGGATTAAAGGATTTTTAGAGTTTTTTTTGGTTTTATGGATTTTAAAGGTTTTTAGTGTTTTTTGGTTTTTAGATGTATTAATTGTTTTTAGATCTTAAAGGTTTTCTCAGTGGTTTTTAGAGTTTTTATTTTTTAGGGATTTTAAAGGATTTTTAGTATTCTTTTGTGTTTTTTATGTTTTTAGGGATTTTGGGGGGTTTTAGGGTTCTTTAGGGATTGTAAATTTTTTTTGGTTTTTATAGTTTTTCAAATTTTTAAGGGTTTTTGGGTTTTTAGAGTTGTTTTATCATTTTCAAGGTTCTAAAGGATTTTTAGAGTATTTATGGATTTTTAGGTTTTTTATAGTATTTTAGGGATGTTATCATTTTTAAGGTCTTTTAGGGGTTTAATTTTTTTAGGGTTTAAATGTTTTATTATGGATTTTTAGGGTTTTTTAGTGTTTTCAAGGTTTTTAAGGATTTTTACATTTTAGGGACTTTTTAGGGTTTTTGGATTTTTATCGTTTTTAGGGTTTTTTGGGATTTAAGGGTGTTTAGGTTTTTTTAGTGTTTTAATGTGTTTTAGGGTTTTCGTTCATTTTTAGGTTTTAGTAGTTTTATGTGTTTTCATGGTTTTCCTAGGGGTTTTAGGGGTTTTAGGGTTTTAGTGTTTTTAGGGTTTTTTATGTTTTTAGTTATTTTTATATATTTTTAGGATATTTAAGGGTTTTAGGGGGTTTTATGTAATTTTAGGGTTTCTATGTGTTTTTAGGGTATTTAGGGGTTTTATGGTTTTTTTGGGTATTTAAGGGGTTTTTAGAATTTATTGTGGTTTTATGGTCTTTTAGAGTTTTTTAACATTTTAGGGTTTTAATGGGTCTGTTTATTGTTTTAGTGATTTTATGGATTTTATAATTTTTGGGGGTTTTTATGTTTTTATGGGTTTTATGGTTTTTAGGGTTTTTATAATTTTTTATGTTTTTAGTGGTGATGAGTGTTGTTAGTGGTTTATTGTTTTTATAGGGGTTTTGCAGGGTTTTTTAGGATTTTAGAGATTCGAAGTAATTTTTTAGGATTATTATGGTTTTTAGGGGTTTTAGATATTTTGAGGGTTTTATGGTTTTTATGGATTTAGGGGTTTTTATTTTTTTATAGGGATTTCAGGGGTTTTTTTTATTTTTTCAAGGTTTTAATGGATTTTATATTTTATAAATTTTATTAGCGTTTTAAAGTGTTTTGTTGTTTTTAGTTGTATTAGGGGTTTTATGGGTTTTAAGTGTATTTTATAGGTTTTAGGGGTTTTATGGTTTTAGGGGGTTTTAGGGTCTTTTGGTGTTTTTAGTGTTTTTATGTTTTTATGGGTTTTATGTTTTCTTAGGTTTTAAGGTAATCATTAGTGTTTTCAAGGATTCTAGGGGTTTTTATGTTTTTAAGAATTTTTAGAGAATTGTTTTCATTTTTATGGTTTTTAGGATTTTTAGAAATTTATATGTTTTATGGGTTTTTAGTGTTTTAGGGGGTATTCTGTCTTTAACGTTTTAGGTTTTTAGGGCTTTAAGTGTCTTTAAGTTTTTATGGATTTGTTACAATTGTTCCAATTTTTAGTGTTTTTTTACACTTCAAGGTATTTCTAATGGTTTTTTAGGATTTTTAGGGTTTTTAGGGTTTTTAGGTATTTAAAGGATCCTTAGGGGTTTTATGGTTTTTAGGGTTTTATAGTTTTTTGTGGGGTTTTGTGTTTTTTTAGTATCTAGGGGTTAAATTTTTTTCTAGAGTTTTTTACTATTTTTTGTGTTTAAAATGTTTTTAGATTTTTTAGTTGTTTTTAGGGTTTTTAGGTTTTTTAATGTTTTTTGGGAATTTATGTTTTTAGGGGTTTTTGGGTCATTTATTTTTTTAGCGTGTTTTGGTTTTAGTGGTTTTATGGGATTTTAATATTTTAATTTTTTCTTATGGATTTTCAAGGTTTTGACTATTTTTTTTCATTTTTATCTATTTTTAGGATTTTTATTTTTTTAGAGTTTTTAAGGGTTTTTAGTGTTTTGGTTGTGTTTATAAGGCTTAATGGTTGTTATAATTTTTTAGGTTTTACGGGTTTTAATTTTCTTTAGGGTTTTAAGGTTTTATTAGGGGTTTTTAGGGTTTATATAGGTTTTTACATTTTTAGGGTTTTTAGTGATTTTTAGGAAATTTTTGGTTTTTAAAGGTCTTTATGGTTTTTAGGGGTTTTATTGTTTTTTGGGAGTTTTTGGTTTTTTGGGATTTTGAGGGGTTTTTTGAGTTTTTAGGGTTTTATGTTTTCTTATATTTTGTAGCCTTTTAGGGCAAGGAAGATGCGAGGGTCAGGCTATTCCCCCCCCCCCCAAATTTATTAGAAAGAAAAAAAAGACTCAGCATATAAGGGAGGGGAGGGGTCAAACGACCCACACCCAAGAACCCCTTACAACCCATGCCGAAAAAAAGAAAAATCAAAAAACAAAAACCCAACAATCACACCCAGGTCCAAGCGGCAACCATCATCATCGTCCAACAGCATCCAACATCAAGCAGCTCAAAACCAAGAAATGACAAGCTTCCAACCTCACATATACCCGCATCCAGCACCTTCTCACCAAAATGAGCCATCATCAGCAGTGTGTAACCATCAGCACCCAAATCACACAAGATCCAGCAACCATAGTTCACTTCCATACAGCAACCATCATCCATTCTCGTAAGATCCAACATCCAGCACCTCCTCACCTAGAAGGTCCACCGCAAGCGGCACAGAGCCAATAACACCAAATTCCAACCCGCAAACATCATCACATTCCATCCAAACAGCTGCTAGCCATCATACCAAAGCAAACCAACAACCAGAAACTTTCCACCTTCACCATAGTTCAGCCAGAAAAATTGAACCCAGTAGCAGACAGGGGCCAAGCCAGCCACCTCCAAAGAAGACCAAATCAAACAACCCATCCAGAATTCAAGACCGCTTATCCTAGAAGCCTCCACCATGCCGCACATATAATTATGACCAACAACACAAAAGTCAACAACACAAGGTCACCAGCACCCTGGAATAGAACCAACAGCTTCATCACAACCCAGCTTGCCAGAAAGCAGAAATTTCTGAAAAACACTAAAACCATTCACGCCTTGAAAACAATCAGCAGCACACAAAAAGAATCTCACCTCAGCACACATCAAATTAAAGAACCAACACCATAAATGGTTCGCATCCAGAATAGCCATAATAAAAAAGAAGCGTAAACTGTAACGCAATAACATTTAACCAGAAAATCCAGCAATGAAGCCAATTACAGCCAGACGGACAAGATCACAACAAGACCAGAGCAAGCTGGCAACACCGGTAGGCGACCGTAGATCCAAAGAACCAACTCGAGCAACGATCCGAACCAGAACACATACCTACCTTGAAGACACCACCGGTGGTCCAGAACTAAAGAACCAAGTCAACGTGGCTGGAATCCAACCGTATCTGGACCATGCCTCCGAGGAAAGAAACATCCAAGAAAACTATATCTGAGCATCTCCACTAAAGATCCACAACAGTAGAGACAAGATCTAGACCACTTCTCTAGGAAGCTGTAAAAACATGCAACAGAGAGGCTGGAACTGACCCGATCCTCCATGGTTGACTTCTTCATCTGAGGCCAACACCAGGGAAACTGCAAGCACAACACAAATCCAGATCCAAGAGAAACATATCGTGGGATTAGGGAGCAGTAGTGTTGTGAAGACTGACGCCTGAGAAGCCACTACCGAAGGGGAAGCACCGTCTCGCCGTGGAAGAAGCATCACGAGAGGAGATGAGCACAAGAGCGTTAGGGGGGAAACAACCTCCATTCTTCTATCCTTTTTAGGGGTTTAAAGGGTTTTTTAGAGTTTTGAGTTTTTTAGGGTTTTAATGGGGTTTTATGGTTTTTATGGATTTTATTTTTTTTAGGTTTTTATATATTTTTAGTGATTTTTTACGATTTTTTTTAGTTTTTTGGGTATTTAGAGATTTTGAGGGGTTTTAGGATTTTTTACTGTTTTTAATGTTTTATGGGTTTTAGGGTTGTTAGGGGTTTTTTGAGTTTTTAGGGATTTTAAATTTTTTTTGGGTGTTTTTAATGTTTTTAGGGTTTTAAAGGTGTTTTAGGGTTTTTTGTGGATTTATGATTTTTAGGGGATTTTAGGGTTTTTATGGTTTTTAGTGGTTTTTATGTTTTTAGGGGAATTTAGGGTCTTAGGGTTTTTAATGTTCTTTAGGATTTTAGGGGTTTTAAGTGTTTTTTGGATTTTTAAGGCGTTCATAGGGGTTTTAAGGGTATTTAGTTTTTTTTCATATTTAATTGTTTTAGGTTTTTTTTGAATTTTGATGGGGTTTTAGGGATTTTCAGGGTTTTCGGGTTTTTAGAATTTTTAGGGGTGTAGGGTTTTTAGTGTTTTTTGGTTTTTTATGGGTTTTAAGTTATTTTGGGTTATAAGGTTTTCTTAGGGGTTTTTCAGTTTTTTGACGTTTTTAGGAATTTTGGGGTTTTTTAGGATTTTAATGGGCTTTTGGGTTTTTGGGGGTTCTTAGGAGTTTTATGTTTTTATGGTTTTCAGGGTTTTTTAGGTTTTTTATGTGTTTTATATTTTTTATAGTTTTTAAAGAGGTATATAGAGTTTTCATAGTTTGTAGTGGTTTTTCGGTTTTTTATTATTATTTTTTAATAATTTTAGGGGTTTTATGGGTTTTAGGGTTATAGGTTTTTTAGTGGTTTTTAGTGTTTTTGGGGTTTTAAGTATTTTTATGTTTTTAGGATTTCTTAGGTTTTTTCATGTTTTTGGTGTTTTTTATGTTTTTAGGGATTTTGAGGGCCTTTTAGGATATTTATGGACTTAGTGTTTTTTAGAATTTGAGTGGTTTAATGGTTTTAGAAGTTTTAGGGTTTTTATTGTTTTTTTATTTTTAGGGGGTTTTTTGACTTTTTTAGTGTTCTAATGGTTTTTAGAGTTATTTAAAAAAATTGGGGTTTCAATGGGTTATTTTAGTTTTTTTTTCTTTTAGGATTTAATGATTTTTAGGGATTCTTATGGTTTTAAGGATTTTTATTATTTTTATGGTTTTTAGAGAATTTTATGTTTTTTAGAGGTATTTAGTGTATTTAGTATTTTTAGGTTTTTATGGTTTTATTAGAGGTTTTCAAGTTTATTTGGGGTTTTAAAATTTCGAAAAAAAATTAGGGAATTTTCAGGATTTTATGGGTTTTTAGAGGTTTTTGGGATTTTTATCATTTTGGGGGTTTTTAGGTTTTTATGGGTATTTTGGGTTTTTGGGGTTTTTTACTATTTTATGTTTCTTTAGATTTTTTAATTATTTTAGTGGTTTAAATAGTTTTTATAGTCTTAGTGGTTTTTATGGGTTTTATGGGTTTTTATGGTTTTTAAGGATATTTAGTGTTTTTTATGATTTTCTGGTTTTTTAGAATTTTTAGGTTTTAAGGGGTTTTATGTTAATTTAGGGTTTTTAGGCTTTCTTATTATTTTTATGCTTTTAGGGTATTTTATTTTTATTTTTGGTTTTTATGGATTTATTTGGAATTTTATTGCTCTTTTAGAGTTTTTAGTGATTTTGAGAGTTTTTAGAATTATTTTATGTTTTCGTGTTTTTAGGTTTTTTTTGGGTTTTATGTGTTTTTAAGTGTTTAAGGGTTTATGGTTTTTTAGGGTTATTAATACTTTTTACATTTTTATGGATATCTAGGGATTTTTTAGGAATTTTATTTTTTTATAGTTTTGAGGGTTTTAGGGATTTTGTGATTATATGTTTTTTTTCGGATTTTTAGGGGATTTAGAGTCTTTAAAGTTTTTATAGGTTTAAATGGTTTTTATATTTTTCTGTGTTTTTATGGTTTTTATGGGTTTTTAGTATTTTTAATGTTTTGGGGGGTTTAGGGTTTTTAGGTTTTTAGGATTTTAGGTTTTTTTTCAGGTTTTTTGCATTTTTTAGGATTTTTAGGGGTTTTATGTGTTTCAGGATTTTAAATTCTTCAAAGGGGTTTTAAGGGTTATTATGGGGTATTATGATTTTTGGTTTTTTTAGTGTTTTTATGATTTTTTAGTGTTTTTATTGATTTTGAGGGATTTAGGGATTTAGGGATTTTTTAGTTTTTTGGGTTTTAAGGTTTTTTAATGTTTTTTTGGGGTTTAAAGGGATTTTAGCGTTTTTAGTGTTTTTTAGGTTTTTAATGGGGTTTAAGGTTTTTTAAAATTTTTAGGGATTTTTATTCTTTTAAGGGGGTTTAGGGTTTTGAGAGATATTGGGGGTTTTTTGTATTTTTTAGGTTTTTAATGTTTTTAAGTGTTTTAGGTTTATATGGTTTTCATAGGGGTTTTCATGGTTTTTATATTTTTATGGATTTCAAGGTCTTTTTTAGGATTTTTATGATTTTACGGGGTTTTAGTTACTTTGAGGGGTTTTAGGGCTATTTTGGGGTTTTAGGGTTTTTAGGGTTTTAGCATTTTTAGGTATATTTAGGGGTATTGTGTATTTTTAGGTTTATGAGGTTTTCTTATGTTTTTGTGGGGTTTTAGGTTTTTTGGGTTTTAGGGATTATTAGGGCTATTTTAGAATATTTTTATGGTATTTAAGGTTATTTTGGGATATTAAGGTTTTTAGGTTTTTTAGGGTTTTTAGGGGTTTTATGGTTTTGGGGTTTTAGGTTTTTTGTGAGTTTTTATTATCTTAATATGTTTTAGGAGTTTTTTTTACATTTTTAGGGGTTTAAATTTTTTTATAGTTTTTAGTGGTTTTATATTATTTTTTGGGGTTTTAGGTTTTATAATGTTTTTAAGAGTTTTATGGTTTTTAGGGTTTTTAGGTTTTCCATGGGTTTTAAATGTTTTTATGGTTTTAAGGTTTTCTTAGGTTTTTTCAAGGTTTTTAGGTTTTTTTATGTTCTAAAGGATTTTTAGGGATTTTTTTTGGATTTTTATAGTTTTTTTAGGTTTTAGGGTTTTTTAATGATTTTAAGAGTTTTTAGGGTGTTATCATATTTTAAGTTTTTTATGATTTTAGGTGTTTTTAGTGTTTTTAGTTTTTCAATGTTTTCTTTTTTTTTTTGGGTTTTAAGTATTTTTTAGGTATTGAAATGGATTATTATTATTTTTAGGGGTTTTGGTATTTTCGAGGGGTTTTAGGGTTTTTAGAATTTTTTTTATTTCAGGATTTTTAGTTTTCTTTGAGTTTTTTATTGTTTTAGGGGTTTTAGATTGTATAAAATATTTTTATGGGTTTAATGGCTTTTAGTGTTTTTAATATGTTTTTTAGAGTTTTATGGGGTTTTTAGGATTTTTAATATTTTAAGGGGTTTTATGGGTTTTGGGGTTTATAGGATTTTTAGTATTTTGAGGTATTTTTTGGGTTTTAAGTGTTTTTAGGTTTCTAAGGATTTCATAGGTTTTTCAAGGTTTTAGGGTTTTTTATGTTTTAGGGTTTTTAAGCCTTTATTAATATTTCTTGGTTTTTAAGGATTTTGAAGGTTTGTAGGGGTTTTATGATTTTTTTTGTTTATGTTTTTTTTGAGTTTTGTAGGGATTTTAACCTTTTTTAGAGATCTTGAAATGTTTACAGGTTTAAAGGGGTTTAATAGATTTATTGGGTTTTTGTGATTTTTATGGGTTTTAGGGTTTTTTTAATGTTTTTAGGGTTTTATGGTTTGTTTGGGGATTTAGGTGTTTTAGTAATTTTTAGGTTTTTTGGGTGTTTAAGTGTTTTTAGGGTTTTAATATTTTCTTAAAGTTGTTCTAGGTTTTTATTGTTTTTTATGTTTAAGGTATTCTTAGTTTTTTTTTGGATTTTTATGGTTCTTAGGGTTTTTTTGGTATTTTGAGGGTTTTAAGAGTTTTTAGAATTATTTAGGTTTTTAGGGGTTTTATGTGATTTTAGGTTTTTATGGTTTTTAGGGTTTTATGAGGATCCTGGAACACATGGGCATATTTGGGTTGAAGGTAGACTTGATGAGGAGGGTAGAATGCACATGATTAAACAAGACCTGTTGCGAGGAGTTGGTGGCCCAATAACGAGGGAGAAGACCAAGAGAATGAAGGAGGCCTTAAATGGGTTAATCATGTAATTCCTAGGGTAGGACCAATACCCTTTATTTGGGGAATCATCCAGGCCTATATTTACATTAATTATGGCCCAAACATGCGTTTAAATACCCATTCCATAGTGTGCTACTAATTTAAAGCACACCCCACTATGTAATATTCAAAGTCAAAAGTTGTGGCCTATTTTCCATTACTTTCCTAAAGGGTTTTCTAGTTATCCCTTAAAGTCATGGTCATGTTCCAAAATTTTCATAAGCATCATTTAGGCTTTTGGACTTGTGTAAACTAGGTTTTAGACTTTTATATCACTCTTTGAATATAAATATCCACCCCTTGTACTCTTCGAACATCATGATTTAAGGTAATGTTATTGTGGTGATGTTTTTGTGAAATATTTGTTTTATTAATTAATTCTTGACTTATAAAAGTACTGTTTATCATTTCTATATTATTTTATATAGATTCCTTATATAAACATTCTCTTTTTGTGCTACCTTGACCAACTTTCTCCTTTATTATTTTTTTCCACCATTTATAGTCCTTCTCACTTGTTTTATTTTGAAGATCTGGGTTCTCAACATAAGAACATTGAAGAAGGTTACTAGGAAACTTCCTAGAGGGTATGTTATTGTAAATCATTTTCTATAAGATCCAAATTACAAGAAATTGGGTTCATCATTTTTTATCCCTTTCCGTCTTCTTTTCTCTTTGAATCGGAAGGACATCAATTTTGGTCCATTTTCTTCTTCACTTACAGAAATCATTTATTTTTAATTATAGAAATAAAATGTTTTGATCCTATTTTTAAGAAGATCATATTTATTCTCCATCTATATCCATTGAAGTCAAATATATAAATTATGAGATACAATGAGTTCAAATTCTACAATTTTAAAACAATGTATGTAGCCCCCCCCCCCCAGTTTAAGATACATAACCCTTTATTTAGGTATTTTAAGTATATAAAATAATTTTTTTATGTTTTGTGAGCCTTAGAGAAGATTTTTCATGTTTTTAGGATTTTTGGAGGTTAAAAGTGTGATCATGGTTAGTAGAAACTGTCAACACCTCCAGGAAACCATACAACTAAAATGGTATACACTGGGGAGGCACACTGTTAGGAACATGGTTTGGCTAAACCATTTGGATTCACAATAGAAATAGTAAAATTCTATACAATGGGTTATAACATGGTTGCCACATTGTTTTTATAAACATTCAATCCATCCGTATGAGGAATGTTTTGAGTCATTAGCTCATTCACAGTTAGCGTACGATTTTCCTAACCATGCATCATGAAAACTTTGATACAAAAATGGTGGATATATTCTAAATTAAATCACAAAAAAATAATTTTTTTTAAATAGGACATAACATGAATTATTCTTCCTCCCAAGGTGATGGATAAAATTCCTTTCGATCTGGGAGATATTCCTAAGCGAATCCAAGTGTGTTTGAGTACCAGATTCATCAGTAAGTTCTCGTTTTTCATTGTTTTCCTTACATATCTTCTGTTTCCCACTTTTAGAATCCTTGATCTAGTTCATTGGGGATATATTCATGTTGTGTGATTTCAATATTGATAGGATATGATTTTTTTGAATAAAGGTAATTAAATCTAGGTTGGAATCTTGATGATTTAATATAGTTTGTTATAGTTGTTGTGCCACACATCATTTTCACCTATGTTTGAGAGGTACGTGTCTTCTATATCAAATCCTATTGACTAGAACATGAATTATTTATTTAAAATTTATTTCATTTCTAGAAATTATTATGAAAACCAGGGTTTGATTTGATTGAATTATCCTTTGTATTGTGCTTTTTGAAATCATGAGAATTGGATGGTTTTTTTGTAAAACTACTGTTTATAGTTTTAAAATGATGATTTTAAAATTGTCGTTGGTTGATGAAAGTAAATTATTTGTTGAAATTATTTTATTTAAATGGTTTTTATGATTTGGGCATAATGTTTGGGAATGAGTTGAATGGTATGTATAATGGTCCTGATGTACCACCATCAAAGGGAAAGTGTATGGACATGAAGTTCCACCACCAATGGTAACACCAAACATGGGTGTGTTTTTGTTGAGGATGTGTGTGTACATGGAAATGTTTATGAAAAATCATAAATATAAAAATGATTAAAATAATTTTTGATTTTCCTTGAAAAATGATTATGTTAGTTTTTTATTTATTCCTTTAAAAAATGGTATTAATGTCTTTTTTTATTGTTTTCCTTAGAAATATTTATTTTTTGAATATAAACTACATTAAATTTCTTGTAAACAATTTTTTATAAATTTTATAAAATGTTCAATCCTAGTGGTTTGAGTTGGGACTTCATTGGGTAAATCCTATTGTGTTTTATACTCACCCTTTTCTTAGGAACTAAGGTGTATATCAAGAAACATGTAAAGGCAAGGTATCTGAGTTCATTAGTGATGATTCTTGATACCTTGGGTTGGGAATTTGGATTTGGATCTTGGAGCATAATGGGAGTTTCAATTATTTTCTTTAGTTTCTTTTGGTTTTATTATCATTTGGTTACATTGGTTATTTCACATTGATTCTTCTTATACTTTGATATTTTATTTTGGGTTAATCTTGTATTGGCTATCATTTTGGTACTCATGAATAATTAATAATTTTGGTTGTTATGGTTATCATTTCTTTGGTCATTTTATCATAAAATTTAAAATCACCCCCAACTTTTTATGAGGTCCTTGGCATTTATTTCTAGACTTTGGTGTCTTGGGGATGTCACATAAGGTGTAGTATCTCCACTGTCACTTCTCAAGCCAATGAGGAGGGTCATGATGTTTTAAATGGTATCTATTTATTTGGTCCTTGATATTGAAATTGTATTGGTATATCTCTTGGGATGGTAGAAAGGAGATAGGAGTGTCGAAACATAAAATGTAAATAATAAAATGGCATATCTGAACTCTTTGTGTTTGAGCTTAGGTAAACAGTGAGTTGGGTATATGAGTGTTTTAAGACACTTATAGGAGTTTTTACCTCATCTTCTTGGGATTAGCCGATGAGAAGAGTATTAAATTCATTAACATAAATGAATTACCACTAAGAGTTCATAATTCATTTTTATTAATGATTTATATTTTGGTAAAAAGTGATAATTCTTGAAAATAATTGAGAGTGGTTTGATTTTCAAAATCATAGTGGAATTTTAAAAAATGGCTTGAAAGTGGACATTATTTAATTTTTGAAATCCTTATTGTGATTTGTGTGATGTGGTAAATTCAAAATTGATAAGCCTTATGTTGCTATAGAGTGATAAAAAATAGAGTTTTTTTAGTGAATGGCACCTGGAAGGTTCCCTAGAAACCAATTGGAAGAGGTTGCTTAGAATGTGGTTGCACGTAATCCACTGGTGAACAAAAAGATGGTTCAATGTATTGTCTAATCATTTCAATCATTGGATAGAGGAAACAAAAACAATGAACCCAGGAAAGTGAAACATTCAGTTCAATTACCCAGCAACTCAAGCCAGAAGCTATGCTTCCGACCATTTATTAAAAATAAATGAAAAAGTACAAGAGAGACGATCAGGGTCAAAAAAATGAACTTTTCCTCATCTTTCCACTATAAAATTATAGATCATAATTCACCCATCATTCTAGGTGATTCCGAACCAAAAAAAATATGTGTGGATAAATAGGATAAATCAAATAATTTATTTACTTGTCACACTAGTTGAGTTGAAAATTATGTAGGAAACATACACGATGTAATATCTTTCACACTTATGGTGGGATTTAGTAGTTTTTGATAAATTAAACCAAGCCATGATATGGGAATATTTTTTATATTTTTTGAAGAACCAATTCTATTCTCATACATTTCAGATCACAAGAAAAATAGAATTATTCAATTTGAAGAAATAGAACCTCATAGTGACAGAGTATGATAATAAATTTATGAATATAGACCACATTTCACCAACATTTATACAAAGTGAATCCTTAATGTAATGAATTTATTAATATGGGTTGAGGCTAGAGATTAAATCTAATATTTCCATGATTTTTTATATTAGATTATATAGATATGGTAAATCAAGAAATAATTTAAGAAGAATACATCTCAGGAAATACAGTTGGTGGTAGCATGTAATGCATATGGGAACTGGTGGTAACCCTAATGATGGGAATAAGAGGAATATGTGAATTTATTTTTAGGGTGGGGTATGAATGAGAATAATATGGAAAATCAATGAATCTTATTCCTAAACCAAATGGTATACCAAATTGTTTTCAATTTGGTTCCATCGATCACAAAATGTGACATTTTATACCACCACATAGAGCATGACACAATTTTAATAAGATGGGACATCAACAAAATTATTTCCACAATAATCTGAGGTTGGGTGTTAGGGACACATATCATGCTTCTTAGGCATCATATTCTTCAATGGGATGAGTGCAACATAATTTATATCAGCATTAAGCCTGAAAACGCCTTGGAGATTCAATGAATACCATGAATCCTCATCTTGGGAAATCTTAATAGGGCAACATAGAGAATAGTGCAATGAGTATGAAATTACATGGAGCTGAGAATTTGATCATGGATAATCAATCAAAACCTTAAATGGAGAGAGTTACAATTATTTTGAATTCAACCCTTATGAAATTTTTGTTTGATATAGGTGTGTCACATTTTTTTTATTACTTTTCTTTCAATTGATAATATAGGTTTTCAAGATGAGATGATTCCCTATATTTTGAAACATCAATGTAAGAACCTGGTTCATTCTTGAGGTATAAAATATTCTAATTTTATTAAATTTTTATTTTAAATTATTTATTAAAAATTAATGTAAATTTCCTTTGAGGTAATCAAGGTATCAGGGGTGCATGAGGCTTGTTCAGAGCTCAGAACCCATATTTTTTAAAAATCATGGTAGGCTGCATGGTTAGAAGAAACCATATGGGGTCGGCGTCATAGTATAACTAACAGTAAGAGGCCTTGATAGCTGAAAAGAAGATCCTGAACGATTTGTAAAACTATGGGGATGGAGTCGTACACCCATGGAGAAGCACCTTCAGTTTTTAAAATAATTGTTTTTCATGGTTTTCATATGGTTAGTCAAACTGTGCATTGTGACCATGTAGGTGCCCCCTTCGAATAGTATAGGGCTTATGGTTGGTTCCTGGGTTGGCCAACTATGCATCCAAACCTTTTGGACCAATATCTTGAGGTAAATTGACCATTTTCACCTTAAAATTCTTTTAAACCTAAATCCTTATTTTCTTTTCTCATTCGTTGGAAAAAACCCGTTAGAGGTATGCTTTGAATAATACTCTAGGATTTGAGAGATCTTCATTATACAGGCTCAGAATTGAGAGTTGTGTGTCTCATTGGATTCACATCCTTGAGTACTCAATTCCTTTTTTTTTGTTCTTCATTTTCTTGGTATCAGTTATAATATTTAAGTGAAAGACAATATGCCTTAATTTCATGGTTTTCATCTATTATTCATTTTTTCTTAAGATATTAGTTAAATCAGAAGATGAAACTGGATGATCACTCAACTACAGACATTTGGTAGGTGGTATCATGATTTTCCCTTAATGTTGGGGTGTTTATATATTTGTTTTTGTGTTGTGTGCCCAATTTTCCAAGTGATTCCCTTGAAATGGAATTTATTCATTGATAAAATTGGATAGGTATTACCTTTATAATAAACGATTCCCATTTATAAATTATTAAATCTTATTAACAAAGAATTAGAACCACCCTTGGGTGCATTGTTTAATTAATTGGACCACCATGGGTGGTATATGAATTGATCACTTTTAAAGTGTTTTGTTACCCCATTCCATGGGATGATAAATGATGAGTTGTAGTTTTAATTAGAATTTATTAAGGTGAGGGAATGGGAGACTATATCCCTAGGATATGTCCATATGGATTTCATAACTAGGAATTTTTTATTACATTAAAATTCACATGTGAGATAGTTAAGAGGCTTAAACTTCTAAGCTTAGACCATGAATTAATCCAAATTCTTAGGAAAGGTTTAATTAAGATGATAATTGTATGAATATTGAAATAATTATATGTAAATGATTGAATGTTTAATTTATTACTTGGGTGACAAATGGTTTCATATATAAACTCCATAGATAGACTCATTTGGATACTAACTTACTTATGCCCAAGTGACACTTGGATACCCTAGAGGATAGCCATGTAAGGACTTAGAGGCTTCACTAATAAGCACCTAAGGGACACTTGGAATCCTTATATGGACTTGAAAGGATAGACTTGGTGGGATGACTCTATATATTCCATGAGTGAGACTACGGTTCCCTTAGTGGACCTCCAAGGATGGACTCAAAATGAGATGATGTTATACCACACCTAGAGCGATACATAGGTTATGATGTTGATCTACATGGATATGCTTATTGGGTGTTTAGTTCATGTAATTCATAGAGTGATACCTAGATTCCAAAAAAGGAATGTCAAGGCTGGGTTCCGGTTATTAAATTTTAGATTAATTAAATGATTAATATGATGTGGCTTCCAAGATAAATCATAAAATTGGATTCAGTTAGAGATTTATAGCTTATTGATTTTACTATTAGGATCTTTTTGATCACATGTCATTACGGGGGATGTTGGGTCATGTAGAAGGTCCTACGACTTATTAATTAAATGGAACATGATTGATTTTTTATTCAGATACTTTCTAAATAAGGCTAAAGTAGGTAGTAGAGGACATGTTTAAATGTAAACTCATACCTTTATGGTTTTTTTACTTTAATCACTTCCCTTACATATTCTTTTAAGGACTAAACATTTTTATTATTATATATTAACTAACTGGATGGAATTATAAATCATTTGTGCTGACCAACTAGGATTTTATCTCAAATCCTAATCAGGATACCTTTGGTACCCGAAACGATTGTATAACTGCAGGTATGGATAATGAAAATCACCATGTTATGGGTTTTTATTACTACTTAGAAGCAGGGGTGAACAGGATTGATCTAAGTCTCATGATGCTAGTTAGGATTGTTTTTTGTCTTTTTGGTATTTTCATATGTATTTTTACACCTTACATGTATACTTGTTTGGGTTGTTTTGTATATACAAGACATGATCATCATTTTATATGATATCACTTCTAGAATTTTTATATATATATTTCTTTTGATGTTTATCTATTGTATGACTGATTTAATGCTTCCAATATTGATAGTATGTTTTCTAAAATTGTGTTACACTCCGACAAGAGGGAATAGTCTCACCAAAGACACACCCTATGCCCTCACTCCTAATTGATAACCTCTATAATTTGGGGATATGGGCCTGAGGCCATGTAGCTAATCAGGCTTGGGGCACTGTTTAGTGTAATTTGGGTCTGGGATTTTACTAGTTATTATCAAAGGAAACTTTTCTAGATTGATTTACTATTTTGAGATAATAGAAGTGGATAAGAATGAATAGTAATTTGTAAATGAGATGTTCCTAGGTATATCTGACCCACATATAGGAAAAATAAAAATGAACTCAAATGAAAATTATTTTTTTCTATATTTTGGATATTATAGTTGATTTGATTCCACCATTGGGTGATTCACTTGTATGGTGTTGTTATAATTATTTGATTGTGGGTTCGTTTTTTTTTTGAATCTAATGGGATGAGGATATTCCATCTCATTCATCATTTTAGGAACATATATAAATCACATTTCATGCATTATGACAATCCATATAGGATGCATTGATTGTTTTCGTGATATTGTGTAAGGTGATTTGGTAGATATACCTAATACAATGATATATATTCTATGTAAGGAATTGAGAAACATGGTGGGTACTTAGATTTTATGTCATAACATAAGAAGTGTTTCCATTATTAGGTTATAACAAACACCCTAAGAAGCCAAATGTGTCATACAATGTCAGGGACTAAGAGTCACATATAATAGAATGTGTTATAGAATGAATTATGTAGACACTATATTTTGGTTCATGAAGAGTATGGGATTTTATGGATCAAAATTTGGTGAAACATTTGGTTCAACCATTTAAAATTAATTTTTATATAATGTAAATAAATTTGAAAATGAGATGAAAATTTAAATTGTTAATTAGAGAGCTTGACCTTGACCCTACTTTTGAGCGGGTAGTAGGAATTATCTCTTGATTTCTTATGATCTGTACGTCACATAGACACGAATCAAGGAATAGGAAAAGGTGTGTGATTATTATAATGGAAGGCTTGTACCTATCATATGTAAATATTTTTACTTTTAATTATGAACATTGATGGTGTTATTTTATGAGGCGTTTGTTTGAAAATGTAAAGATATGCCATGATGAAAACTTCTAGTCATACACTTAGAGGGTAGTGAAGACCATGATCTGAAGGTGATGGGACATAGAATACTGGTGGATCCTACTATAATGGAATCTGTAGCATAATAAATTTTACCAAACAAATGTTCCAAGGCATAGTTCTGTGAGGGTTATTTTTGCTTCATGCAACCTTTTCAGGGAGCACCATATCTTCCTCACCTATGGATGCGCTGACATTTGTGTTCCAGAAGTAGTATTCACCCACATTTTTTGGGGAATAAATACCATAGGCTGTAGAGTCATGGATAGATTCCATGTTATCTACATTTTTTCATCTTGATACACATCCTGATAGAAGGATAAATCATGTTACATATATGCTGGGTTATTCTTCTAAGAGATGGTGGGATGCCATTTCTCAGACATATCGTACACATGAGATGTCTTGGATGTGTTTTCATATGTAATTATATAATTACATCTATCCTAAGAAATTGGGGGATAATAAAGAGTGAGATTTCATGAACTTGGAGCATGGTGTATTTTCATTTAGGTATTATTTAGCCCGTTATACAGAACTTTTATGCTTTTCACCTGTTCTGATGGGTGACGAGATATATAAACACCAACGAATCTAGAATGGTATCACATATGAAATCTGATCAAAGGTGAATGTTTTTAATCTAATCACCTTTTCATTAATGTTTATTGAGGCTCTTATCATAGAGAATAACCTAAGAGAGGAAAGGGGTGTGAGCTAGGGTGGTTTAAGACATAGATCTGATACTACATCATCTGTCAATAGGAAGCATCATCTGGTGATTCCACACGGTGATATTAGTATCTAGATAACATACTCAGGTAGCTAGGTGATGTTCCACCAGTGTGGTAGACTGGGACATACAAGACCTCAGTGCATGAGATACCCAATCGAGTGTTTATCCAATGGTAAGATGGGCCATCTATAGAATTTTTGCATAAAATATCCTCTAGAAGACAATAATAGATGGTTTTCACCAAATCCAAAAGTAGGAGTGTGGGCAGCAACTTCCCATCAGGTAGGGAGGTGAATTACAACTAGCTTATCAGGCCAAGGTGGTGGTCGTGACCGTGGTAGTTAGACCCCATATTTTTAGTGACAGAAGAGTATATCTATTCAGGATAGTCAAGATGTATCACAGGGCCATAGATAAAGCTAGATATATGCAGTGCAACCAAAACATGAGGAGTAGAATCCAGAACCTTATACTATTAGAGGTACTATTCTAGTAGCCTCTAATTTAGTATCTTCTCTTTTCGATATATGCTTTTCTCATAGATTTATATTGGTGCCCATTATGGAGTGCCTTGGTCTTAGCGTTCAGTGTTATGATGGGCTTATGATGCCTAATAATCAATTGTGAATTTTAACAGAGGATATATGTTACTGCTAGGAGTTCCCCCTTGAGAGTGGTGGGTTTCACTTCATATTGGACCTATTTCTCCTCAAGGTGACATCTTTTATCATTATTCTCAAGATGGAATGGTTAGTTCCATTTTATGCTTTAATTTATTTCTATCGCTAAAGGGTGACCTTGACATCACTAAAGGGTGGATAGTTATTCACAAGGGTGAATGTGATTTCTAAGCTAGCCAATATGGACCAAAGAATCTTGGGATGGGCAAGATGGTATCATATATTACACGTTTATATATGGATGATCAGGGAATACATTATACATATTTCCATCCAATGGTTGATCATTTCAGAGATGTTTTCCCAAATGAATTTTTAGGATTTCTTCAAGTGAGAGTGTTAGAGTTCAATATCATGATATTTTTAGGGTATGCACTGGTATTTATTCCTCTTTACAGGATTTCCAGTACTAAGATGCAGGATATAAAGAGGAAGCTAGAGGATTTAGAGGCAAAGGGGTTTATCTAAACTTGTACTTGTATGGGATATTCGCAGGTCCGTTTTGTGAAAAATGATGATGAAAATCTCATTATATGTTTGGATTATCAAAAATTGAACAAATTAATGGTTATAAAATAGTATCATCTAACTTGAATAGGTGATATGTTAGATCATCTATGAGTAGCTCGTGTATTCTTAATAATTGATGAGAGATTGGGTTATCACCATGTGTATGTTAGACCATCAGAGATACCTTACAAAAATTTTCATATCAATTATGGAAGATATAACTATATAGTTATGTTGTGCGGTCTCACAAATCTGCCATCATTTTTCAAGGAACTGATGAAATGAGTTTTCCATCCTTGTATGGATTCTTTTTTCACGATATTAGTGTATGATATCTTGGTAAATTATCACACTAGACATGAACATTCCAAACACCTAGATATCATATTGGATACACTGAAACTTTTATCACTCTGTATAAATAGAAGCAGATGCATCCATATCCTTGGGTACATCGTCTATTAAGGTAACAGATTCGTCAACATGAATTTTTTACTTCTCCTAGAGTTTCCTTATCAGTACATGAAGGTCCGGTTTTAAATCCCATAAGAGAAGAAGGAGATTCAGATCTTGTGAGAAGATGAATGTGGTCACCAAGGTGTATGAAGAAATTTATAATACTTTAGTAAAACATGAATACTTATTTTTTTACAAACACTTCAGTTCAATATCAATTATACCTTGAATTTCTTTTCATAATACAATGTAGAGATTGAATTAATCCTCTTAGTCGTAGAAACTTGAGGTAGTGGCTGAGAATTTTCTATCACCATCACCTCTATCATGGTTTTACCTCAACTATAAAGTCTTGGAGACCTAAGGGTTTCATCCAATGTATCAATAGGGGTGCACATGGGTCTGTATTTTGGTGACTCAAGAACCTTTCCTGAGGATACTTCCCTAATATCATGCTGCAAAATGCAATCCATTCAAGATCAATGTTGTTGAATGAAGAAGAAGAATTGAGACAAAAGAAAAGGGAAATACATTCTCAGTATTAATGTAAATCTACCATTCCTCTTCAGGGTTAACAATTAACCCTTAATGTATCCGTCAATCCGTTATATCATATACTCATTTTGAAGTCAAGACTTGGTCATTAGTTGCATATATAATGGTCTCTAACTCCGTAATATGTTCTTGTACTTCAGCCAGATTATTATCCAGATGAAAATCATAATGTTCTCTAATATCACAAATAAACAATATTCAAAGGCTATATTGGTGGAATTTCCATGCATCCCTATGTTCATGAGTCAATCTTTTCCAATATTGAATAGTAAAAGCCGCACATAATTCGGTTTTGATATGGTTGGCAGTGGATAGAACTCAACACCCTTTAACTGGAAGGCCTCTTCAGGCCTCCCTTATTCTTGAGAATAATCAACATAGGGGATGGTAATATCTTGTTGATGACAGTGACTAGATCAACTTGGTACATGAGGCATTGTTTCTTTATACTTAGTCTTCTTGGTGGATTTTCTATGGAGATGTTTTGGAGGTTATGAAGCTTCTGAATCCTCTGTATCATCTATAGACTTATACCTTTTACCACTATTTCTACAAACAACAGTTCTCATGGTTGCTACCCAATATATTACTTTGGTTAAATCCCCTTGAGGGTATGAAGAATCCCATGCTTATGAATATCCATCCTTGAATATAATTTATGCGTGTGATGGAGATAGTGTAATTGAAATTTTAGATATCTCTAAAGCTATCAAAATACATAACTGTCGAGATACCATTGGATTTTTCTGCTTCCCAACATACGTGGGAGGAAAAGTGCTCAATTTTTAATACATTTGAACTGGTGAGAAAAACTATAAGGGATATAAGCCTCAAAAATTATTTCACCATAAATCCGAGTTGATAACATGGTATCCCTGAATTCCGTCATATATGCCCTCAACTCAAATTTTTTTACCTTACCATCTTTAATAAATGTTCCAGTTTGTGGGTAACCAAAATGAAATAAGTTACATTCTCCTGATGCATTCAGTGCTCTCAAAACTTTATCAAGCTTCTTGTTCAAAGGCTGAATACCATAGATTTTTTGTAGAAATGCGTTAAATCGACCATTGGGGTTTCTAACTGAATTCAACACTGAATATGAACAAAATTTTGCTACAATCTAGCCCCACAACACTTTAAATAGTCCTGAAAGTATAAATGGAGCCTTCAAATTGTACAAATATAGTAGGGAGTGATATATTCATGCTAATACAGAGGTTTCTAACCCGATATATTTCCCCTCTACCAACCTGACCGCAATAACAAAATTCTCTATCCTGACACCGCCACCATACTCATAGACTAGAAGAAAGTAAATGCTTAGCCACATGGAAAGGAATCCAACTAAGCATACCTTTTCATCAATATCTGACTTGACTTTATAACCCCATTGATTTTAATTACCTATCTCCAATGTAAGCCAATATGTGTTATAAATACCTTGATTATTTGCAGCTGGGAAAATGGTAGCACAACTATAGGTAGGGCCTTTCTCTTTTATTGGTTCTAAAAAAGCTTTCATCCACACTCTTGTGTAAATATCAGCCCCAACATGAGAATATTTCTTTTCTATCAATAATTTATTTTCTATTTTGAATAATTAATGAGACAATGGTGGAGTCCTCTTGGAATAACCCCATGTTGTTATTGGTGGAATGAATTCATCATACATCTCCCTGAGAATAGGAACACAAGGTATTTGGTAGATATCCCATTGAATGATTCCAACATCATCGTTCATCAAGTGGAACGAATTTTTTTGCAGAATCCATCAGCTCAGTAATTCAAGAATGAAGTAATTTTTGTAAACATTAGTTTGTTCTATTAGATAGATTCATAAATGTGAACATCCATTAGTTCTTTCCTGAATTATGCGCATGTCTGGCATACCCAAAAAGACCACATCCATTTAGGTTTACTCCCTCCAGAATGAAGGTCTCAATATTCATTCCATCCATTGAACTAATCAATTTTTTGAATCAATAAAGGTTGAATCATAACAATGTGTCCTTGGATCTAAAACATGATTGTTCATATCCAGAATAAAACCACTATTATGTAAGATGCATCAAATAGGGACTACTCCCTCATTAATAGGAATACCCTTCACAGTACTACTCATGAAATGACAGTTAGAGTATTGGAAAAACAAGGTCTTTGGAAAATATCTCTTATAAGAAGGAATGTGGGAATCCAACAAAATCCAATACCCATACAGAGATAGATAGTGGATTCATGGATATTCACCTTGATATGGAATTAATCCTTTAAGCGATCTAGTGAGGGTACTCTCAACAACGTCATAAAAGTCTGGTCTAATTATTTTCATCATATCATTTTAATGAACTTTACCTTCCTCAGTTGAGGTCATAAAGAGAGCCATTTATTTCAAAATAATTACCAAATATTCCCTATTAAGTTGGAATTTTGACTTAATAGAGTAAACATTTTAACTTAAAGGAATTTAATAATTTGGAAAATGAAAATATATGCATATCTCATTCAATGAGGTCATCTGTATAGGTCCTTAGACAAGGATCCTAGTGTAAGTACTTTGATGAAGTCCTTTCGTGTACCTCCATTGCTCAAATGGTTTTACCATGAGAAACTTTCTAGGGACCTATGAGAGAGCACAATGCAGTAAATCTGGATAAACAAGCTATGTAACGATAGGAAAAAATCTGATTTTTTGGTTGAAGAAAATTAAAAATGAATGGGGGTATTTATAGTAACTGTCGACCTATTCCACCATCCTGCGTGACGTTACTACACTGAAGACTTGATCAACATCGCTATAGCACAAACCCAAATGACATAGCTACGCCACTGACCTGCGTGACGTAGCTACGCCGTAGACATGCGCCGTTCAGAATTAACTCTCCATAATCTTTTCCTCATAAAATAGCCTCAGGACCCGACCATCTTTTTCAATCGGATCCAATCCTGAGGGGGGGGGGGGTTGAAACTCCTTAGTAAGGAAAAAATATTATGAATAAGACCTTTGGATTTTTCACTGTATAATAAAGAAGCTAAATGATGTAAAAGACATAAAGTGAAAGGGACCTACACAAGACACCTACGCCGGGGACCAACACAACATACCTCCACATCAAGAAAATTAGTGAAAATTATGCTCATACAGCCCAGTGTGCATCCCCTACGCCACATACCAATGTTGTAGATCTACGTAGAAGAACTACATGACAATATAATTTCTATACCCCTACACGTAGGAGCTATGATGAAGAGTTATGGGGACAACCTATGCTAAAGAAATCATTTCCACCAGCCCCCATCCATAACTATAAAGATGACTGTTAGGCTCCCCATTTGAGGACTGAAAAATTTGGAGAACTCTTAAAGCTCCCATTGTGTATCTCATTCGCCCAGTTCCCCCAAGTTTTCTCAAGTAGCTCTCTAAAACATGATAGAAGAGATAATTACATGGTATAAGCAAGTTTGAAATCCATTTAGAGTTTAAAACATAAAAAATATGATTAAGGACCCTTCTTCCACAATGAAGAATCTACTTATGCAAGGAATATTCTTTTGAGGACTTATGTGGGGCTCTTCCAAAGACACAAATAGAGACGTGGGGTGTTTATATTTAAATCTCACCCAAGAGTTATCTGCATGATATTACATATTAATCTTGAATAGGATTATTTTTCTATTGTTCATCATTTTTTCAGTCATTCCTAGGACCTGGGCGGCACACCTACACAACAAACATACACATTAGAGCTATACTGCATAGCTGCGCCGAGGACCTACACATATCACCTTGTAAAACCTATTTAAATCCAATAATGGTAGGGTATCTCCTTCCTTGGTTCCATTATCTGAATGAGACTAACTTGAAAAATCCACCAAATACTCCTAAATTATGAAAACTTTGGGAAATGTATATCAGTATGTCTCCCATTTGGTATTGTATATCTACAGTCATAGGTTTCCCACATTCATAAGGGAGTCAGGATCCTTGGGTTGTTTCTAGGTTTTTATAACTACATTCACATGGATACTTACTCTATAGATAGTGTTGGAATGTTCCCAGCCATGTGTTCTGGGGATGGGACTCTGTACTCCCCTTTTCATCTCTAAGATCCCGAGTCTCTGATTCCCAATAGGGAGAGTGAGGGTCACACTTGCTTTTCCGTCAAACAAACGAAAAGTATCCCTTCTATCATGGGACCCATCTGAGGGCATCCCTCCTAGAGTAATCCCATAGTCTTTTGGTCTGGACCCAATGACACTCACTTTCACTTCATATTGAAGGTTTCATTACTTCACACCCTCACCCACTGTCACCTTGTATTATTTTTCCATAGGCATGGCCTCTTACATCAGTGGAACAGAAAGTGTGTGGTTTTTTTAATCTTTCGCATCCTCTTGTTTCTCACACCAAGCATGAATCACACGGTCTTAGATATTTATGATAAGTAAAAAATCTTCACAATCTAATTCAAATCTTTAACTATGAAAACTCTGATTCCCAATATAACCGGGGTACGTAGGAAGCCTTCACCCAGGTCCTGAGCTCACTGTATATCCTCTTCAAAAATCCAACCCTAATTCTCTTAATTCGGGCATTCTACTTAGGATTAAGCCCCAAATTAATCCCCCTAACTCTCCATGAGTTAAGAAATATCTCATGGACCTTTTTACAAAGGTATCCTCTTTAGGAGTAAGTCCCAACCTATTTCTCTCAAAGGGTTATACACCCCTGCGAGATTTACCGAACTACATGGGATTTGATTCCCATCCAAGTAGGAATATAGTCCAATAATATATGTGATGATTTTGTGGGTTGGGTTTGATCCTTATGGAGGCTTCTTATGTATCCCACTCGAATGGGAATCAAATTCCACATAGTTTGATAAATATCGCAGGGGTGTATGACCCTTTGAGAGAATTATGTTGGGGCTTACTCCTAAAGAGGATTCCATTGTAACAAGGTCCATGGGAGATGTCTTAACTCATAGAGAGTTAGGGGGATTAATTTAGGGATTAGTGATAAGGAGGATTCCTAGATTAAGGGAATTTGGGTTGGATTTCAGAAGATGATATCCAGTGAGCTCGAGTTCTGGGTGAAGGCTTCCTACCTATCCCAATTATGGTGGGAATCTGAGTTCTCATAGTTCAATATTTGAAGTGGATTGTGCATATGTCATACTATTCACAAATCTAAAATCCCATGTGAGTCATGATTGGTGTGAGAAACAAGATGATATGAAAGATTCAACAAACCACATACTTTCTCTTCCACTGATGGAAGAGGCTAGGCTTAAGGCGAACGAAGCTGAGGTGATGGTGGGAGAGGGTTCTTAGAAAAGAACCCATAAATTTGAAATTAATGTGAAGGTCATTGGGTCCTACCTAAAAGAATAGAGGTTTACTATAGGAGTGATTCCCTTGGATAGATCCCCGGATAAGAGGGAGGCTTTTCCTTTAATGAATGGAAAAGAAAGTGTGTACCTCACTCTCCCTATTGGGAACTGGGTGATACAAATTATAGAGATAAAAAGGGGAGGACATAGTCCCATCCCCAGAATCCAATACTGGGAACTTCAAAACACTATATCTAGGGTAAGGATTGATGTGACTATTTCCTCTAAAAATGGGGATAACCTCGTTTGTTTAAGTTTCAAACATTCCAATCAGTTTCTAATGGGTTTGATCGTATAACCGTAAACATCCAATGATTCTATATCCATTTGGACCAACTTTCCAAAGGTTGGTGCTCATTAGTTGTGGACCGATGAGGATTAAGAATTTTCATTGGTCGAGAGGATGGGAGGTCAGAATCATCACACCTTTTTGAGAGGAATTATTGTCTATTCCGGGACTCTCTTTATAGATTTAAGTTATGTTCGTGAATCCTTATTAAATTACCAATTATGAAAATGATCTTTCTTTAGATCTGAAAATCAATGATTGATATGTATAAGATTTTAGAGAATCTTTTATATGTATTTGAGGTTCTTCATCAATATAGAATCATCTCTATTTGTTATAGATTAATATAGTCAATGGTATCCTTCAACAAATTATATAGAAATATCTTGGTCATTATGATAACCATACTGGTTTTAAAGCCACTTAGTGGGACACTTGAAGTTTATTGTCATTCATAAGGACATGGATTATTTAAAAGTTGAGATCGTACCCACAGATGGGCTAACTACACATCCTTATTAGAAAAAGGAATCATAACCCACATAGTTCGAGTAAAAGAGTATGATGTTTATGTATGATTGATGGATCAAAGAGAAATTTCATAATTACTTTTACGCTCTAAGCTCACATGAGCCATGCTTGGTGTGAGAAACTAGAGGTATCAGTAAAACCTAACGATCGTGCCTCGAAAGATGCAATCACAGGAAATGATGTGGGGAGAATGTATGTATGACTGCCTAGATAGATGAAGACTGGGACTTACTTCGGAGAAGAAGCCTGGATACATGGTCCGTAAAGGTATATGTGCTTTATGGAGATTTGGATACTTAACTTATGACTTAATCCTGAGGATGATTCCCAAATTAAAGGGTACTTATGATCGGGTTTTATTCCTTAGAAGGAATTCCAAATCAAAAGAAATTAAGACTTATTAAGAGAGATTATGATTGCGGATTACTCTTGAGGAGGATTCCCATTTCAAGGGAACTTGGACTTGGGCTTATTCATGAAAAGGAGCCCTAGGTTAGGGGAATTATGACTGGGGCTTACCCTTGAAAAGGAGACCTAGGTTAGGGGACTTGTGATCTAGGGCTTACTCTTGAAAAGGAGGCCCATATCAAAAGAATTTAAGACTTGGGGATTACTCCTAAGGAGGATTCCCATATTAAGGGATCTTCTCATCTTAAAGGATGAGGTTTAATGAATGAAATATGTAACCTTAGTGACATAAAGATATGTAAATAACTATGTTTTGAGAGATGTTCCACAAAATTTCTTTCAGATAAGGAATCCAACAAAGGAACCATGTCATAAATGACTTTGAAGAGGGTTTTGAAGGCTAAATCGTGAAGAAGAGAGGTGTATTTGAAGAAAAGAGTTGAATAAGAAGGAGGGGCACCCAAAAAGAGGTAGGTGTGCAAGTCCTGTTGGTGCGCGCAAGTACTGGTCGTGCAAGTATACTTGCGCGACACATGTGTACTTGCGCGATGGTTAACCCATAGGGTAATACTTGGGAGAGGCTAGGCTTAAGCCCTTAGTATTATCCCTAGAGGATTCCAAAAGTGTGTCGCGCAAGATTTGTTGAAGGGATAAGGTGGCGCGCAAGTGTCTTTATTTCCATGAAGGGTTAGACACTTAGGCGCACAAGTGTTGAAGAATTTCAACACTTAGGCCTTGTTCCCCCTCTTTAGATCTTCCATTCTAGGTGAGATATTACCTTATAAGTGTTTGTAAGACTTCAAGTAGAGACTAGGGTGCAGAGTGCTCAAATCTGACTTTTGGAATTTTCTATCCCTGAAATGGGGGGCCCACATGGGGTATTTATAGGGCATTGAAGACCATGGGAAAAAATAAAATAGGGCACGCAAGTCACCTACATGCCCAATATGTGGCGCGCAAGTATACTTGCATGACCATGATGAAACATGCACATCCTATCTTTCAACAAATCCTTGTTCATTCCTTTGTCAATTTTTGATGTTTCTTTAAAGGATGAATCACTTTGTGATAAGGTATTATCCTTTTTTAGTCGTTAGACTCTGTGACGGAAAGGAGCATAAAAAAAAGCCCCCCTTAGAGTCTGATCCGAAAGGAAAGAGGATTTGACTCTGAGTTAAAGGAGAATACCAAGGAAGGGTGGCACACAAGTTTTGAACGTGCAGGTAGCGGCACCCAAGTGGGAGTCGTGCAGGCTTCGCCGTGTAGGGGTGCGACCTTGCCAATAAATATGTGCCCCATTCTCGCGCAAAGCACCCATCTTTGAACTCTTCTGAGATCTTTCCACATAGTTTTATTTCATCCTGCAAGTGACTTGACTTTCTATAGTTTTATTTCTTCTATTAGTGTCGTGCTTCTGCAGAGGTATTTGGACTTGCACGGTGATACCTGCGCGCCAGAACTTACACGACACAGTAACGCTTGTGCGCCAACATTGTAATTACGTGCCTTAATTCCTTAGCCATTTTTTTTATTTTCTTCACAAATTTTATGAAAAATAAACTTACATAATAGTTAATTATTTGACCTTTGTGCAGATTAAATGTCTCCCAAAAGAATTGGAATGACTGATGAACTGGTGAGCAAGCGAATTGATGATATAATGAACATTGTTGGCCATGATTACTATGATATCTACGACATCACTCTACCAGATTTGGCCAAGTACTTGAAGAATTATCATCTTAATTTTCCACCTAGCATCTACTTGCCTCTATATGGGCATGGTCATTTGTAAGAAGTCAACATTCCAGAGGCAATGAATTATCTTCCGTATTCTTGGTTTCAGACTTACACCAATTTTTCTTCAGCAAACGTCTCATAGGGAGGATCATTTGTAAATACTGGAAAATTAGAGAAGGCCTATATAATGCATCATAGCCCTTGTTCCCCAGATCTGAAATCTCACAAGCCTGAGCTGCAACCACATTGTTATCCTTCAATCTTCCGAAATTCTATGATGGATCAATCCAAAGGCTGGAAGAAGAGTTGGGACTACCATCTTGGAGGAGGTGTGAATCCAACTTGGATGTGGGAATATTGGGTGAGACAAACTTGTACAGAGTTTGTAGAGGATTTTACAGGAGCTGCAATATATGAAGCCGTCTGGGCTGGGCAGACATATGTCTACAAAAATGATGACTTTTTGCCGGATCTAATCAGCCGCAAGATTCCAGAAACCAATTCTTTCCATCTGGCTCATGGAGAAGTAGGAATTAGTCTGTGGGATGTCTAAAATATCTCTTGGGCTCCAATTTTCGGCAATATGTATGATGAATTCATCCCCCCCAAGGTGACACGGAATTCTTCGGAGAAGACTCCGTCTTTGGCTTGGGAGTTATTGAAAATTTTCTACAAGCTCAAGAACTCAGAGACATACAAAACTCATTCTAGAAAGGATATTCACACCCAATATTCCCACATCCAAGTTGGATTCACAACTTCTCTAGGATGGTAGTCCCAACTCTTTTCCAGCCTTTGGATTGATCCATCAGAGAATTTCAGAAGATTGAAGGATAACAATGTGGTTGCAACTCAGTCTTGTGAGGTTTCAGACCTGGGGAACAAGGGCTATGATGAATTATAAAGGCCTTCTCTACTGTTCCAGTATTTACAAATGATCCTCCCATTGAGACATTTGCTGAATCAAAATTGGTGTATGTATGAATCCAAGAATGTGGAAGATAATTCTTTGCCTCTGGAAAGGTTTGTCACACCCAATATGCCCACATCCAAGTTGGATTCACACCTCCTCCAGGACGGTAGTCCCAACTCTTCCTCCAGCCTTTGGATTGATCCATCAGAGAATTTCGGAAGATTGAAGGATAATAATGTGGTTGCAGCTTAGGCTTTTGAGGATTCATATTTGGGGCACAAGGGCTATGATGCATTATATAGGCCTTCTCCACTGTTCCAGTATTTACAAATGATCCTCCCATTGAGACATTTGCTGAAGAAAAATTGGTGTATGTATGAAACCAAGAATGCAAAAGATAATTCTTTTCCTCTGGAATGTTGAATTCTTACAGATGACCATGCCCATATACTTGAGGAGGAGCTGCAATATATGAAGTAGTCTGGGCTGGGCTGAAATATGTCTACAAAAATGATGACTTTTTTCTGGAGCTAATCAGCCACTGGAGTCCAGAAACCAATTCTTCCTATCGGACTCATGGAGAAGTAGGCATCGGTTTGTGGGATTTCTACAAGATCTCAGGGGCTCCAATTTTGGGAAATATATATGATAAATTCATCCCCCCCAAGGCAACTTGAAATGCTTTCTAGAAGACTCCGTCTTTGGATCGGGAGTTATTGAAATTTTTCTACAAGATCAAGAACTAAAAGACCTCCAAAACTCATTCTAGAAAGGATATTCATCTAGAGGAGTGAATGGATATGTTCCTTACCAAGAAGGAGGTAAAGGGTCCCACCTGTACTCATCCTACTACCCGCCCCAGAACAGAGAAGAGGGGTGCTTCTGGCACATTATGGCTGACTCTAGAAGCAAGAGAATTTGGGAAGTGGGGGTACAAAGTGGGTCATAGAATCCCAAAAAAGACCCGTATGGTGGGCTTATTAGCCTTGTGGATCAGTGATTATCTTTTACCAGTCAGGGATTCGAAGGGTGGCATTAGGCCAGGGACCTTCTTTGTGGAATACAAGTTGGCTAAGAATAAAATGGTTGGGTTGGCCACCCCCATTTTGGAAAAGATTCACAAGAGCTTACTCCATGTCTTTATGGGTAAGTCTCCTTTGAGAATAGTGGGACCATTCCATGATTTTTGGGGATGGATCGCCACTAATTTTAGGACATATGTTGTATAGAATGGAGTATAGGTTCCTGGGAGTTCTTTCAGGCCATCAGTGCAGGCATTTTCTGGAGTTGCTCTGTTAGCTCTCAACATTTATGATATGAAGGTGGGGCTGAGCATGCTCAAGGAATTCAATTTCTTTCCTTATGGAAACCCACCAACCGGGTGGTTTTTTGATGATGGAACAACCGACCTGGAACTGAGGTTATACATGATGGCTTGCATAGATGGTGTATTGGCCACCAGTATTGACAGAGAGATTATATGAGAGACCTATGCTCTATAAAGATTTGCACGCCAATTCAAGTGTATGCAGCGGACTGTTGTATCTCCTCCTATGCATGTTAGGTCAGAGTAGCATCTGATGGTTTCCCAACAACTATGGTTACTAACATCTATGGAGAATATCGGGGCATTGTTTGATCTACCAGTTTCTAAAGCGGCGAGTAACTTGACTACATAGCATGCCGAGAACTGGATAGCATCATACCCTGAAGGGGTACTGAATCATCCAGTTCATCAGGTGGGGAAAAAGAAAATAACTATAGAGAATGAAACCCTTCATTTGGAAGGTTAATATTCCCCACCTGGAGATGATTCACTAGGTTCCTCACTTAGGGATGACTCGACGTATTCCCAAGATGGGGATGATGAGGCACAACATGCGGCAAAGCTACCTCATGCCAGATATAATCCTCCTGTCAGAATCAAGAGACCCACTCCATCGACTCCTAGTGAGTTACTTTATTGAGGCAATTTAATCGCCATTAATTTATAAAGAAACAAGTTTCATTTTCTTATTCTCTATCTGTAGTTATAGGATCTGGGAAGAAGCTGATGTCCATGATTATAGGACCCTCCTCGCAGCCTTTTGGTACACATGTTTAATATCTACGACCAGTGGCTGTCCAGACATGGCGGAGTTTATATTGTGATTATGAAACTGCTTGGTTGGACCTGTGCGAGGGGATACACATCCCTAGAAAAGGGAAACTTCGGGCATCTACCGATATCCGTTTCGAGGATAACCTCGATGAAGTGTGGTCTTACATCAGAGTGTTGGAGATGCTCATATATGCCACTAATGATTCCATTCCTGTCACCAAGATGGTGAAGGAAATGATAGATCGTGGCACCACTGAGGGGACTGGTGCTTTTAGAGATGAGTAGTGGCACAATTACGTGGATCCTGAAGATGTAAGTCTCTTTCCTTATTTGCTTTGCAACTTTATTTCATTTAAAGCTTTGTTACCCAATAAAATTAATTTCTTCATCTTGTATCTTGCAAAGAAAAGAACTATTGAGGTTCTATCACCATGGTATATCCCTGGTGGTACTGCCATCGGGGCTAATGAATCTACTCATGAGCCGAGCGAGGTATCTCCAGGCCAGCAGGCCATGAAGGAGGAGTTAGACATGTCTCTTCATTCTCCAATTCCTGTATTTGGAGATGGTGATTTCATCACTCCCAAAAATCCGAAGAAAAAAAGGCATCGAAGAAATAAGTCCCCAACAAAATGCTTCATCAGTAGTGGTATGTCCTTCGGATAGTCATGAGTTTTAACCCATGCAACTATTTCTTATACTTCTTGGGATTGTAGGGGCTTTTTCAATTTACACTTTGAAGGAGAGGACTGACCCTCCTCTGAAAATGACGGGGGGTACTGGTGAAAAGCCGCAAGTTCATGCTAACTTTGATGCTCCTAAAAAAGAGCCAGTGTTTGTTCCCAGCACTGCTCCTACTGCTTCTACAAGGAGAGAAGAGCCTACTTCTGGTAAATTGACAATGCTTCATAAGATGTTGAATGAAGACATCAACTGACATCCATTCTATGATACTTTAGGTTCAACCCCTACACTAGAACATTTGGCGGCCACTACAACTGATGCCATAATTTTATCTGAGAAGCTGTCCGGGGTCAGAGGATGCAAGATGAGGGTCACCAAATAGATACATCAAATGCTCCCACTGGTGAGACTAACCAGGAATCTGAGATATCATTGGATGAAATGATGAAACTTGGCGCATCATTTGAAGACTTTTTAGATCATGTTAAATTACCATTTAATTTAGAATATTTTGGACATGAGTGTTATCCTTCATCCTGTTAAAATAACTTCTTATTACATCTATGACCATGATTGGTTAAAATGTGTAGTTACATATGAGCAAGTAGTTGAACTGCCAATTCCTGAAGGGGGTGTGGACAACCCTACTATTGCAGAGACACTAGATCAAGTGGAGCTAAACTCGGTAGAGCTCCCTGAAACTCATTATGAAAATACTATTGAAGATAGGACAGACGGGGAGGATCCTTTTCATGTTGCTGATCTACCATTGGGTAAGAGATAACAAAATTATTGGTTGCACTTAATTTTCAAGACAACTTAATCAAATTTCTTTATCCTTTGATACTAACCAAAAACTGTTAATTGACTATGCAGGGCCATCAATTTTAGGGGCTAGATCTGGAGGTGAAGCCTCAGCCTCTACCACAACAGGAATAGAAAGTGAAGTAACAAGGGTCAGGGGGGAAGGAGCAGAACAGGGCACTTCTCTAAGTGTATTAATCCCAGATTATATTCCCCCCTATGACAGTGATACTGAATCAAACTCGGAGGTACAAAAGGTGCTCCAATTTTTACGATGCAAGGAATGGCTGAACATATGGAAGATCATATCTGAAGTACCTCTTGAAGAGCTGTCATCGAATATCCCCTGACTATCATCCATGTTCATCATGTTGGGACTTGGTGGTTTTGGATATCAAGAGATCCATGCCGCGATGAAACAAGTCATCTTAAGAAGGGAGTAGTAGAAGAGGTATTGTCAAGACCTGTCCAGAGTAAGGATGTCAGCCAATATCAGTGAATTTTAGGTTTCAGTGTCCCAAGCTGAGGCTGATCATACTGCCAAGTTGAAGGAGTTGAAGCATAAGATCAAGGAGAAAGTTGTCCAGCAGATGCACCTCCAGCAACAGTTAGATGCTGTTACTGGGGAACTTGACTAGATTAACAATTCACTAGAAAGAGTTCAAACAAATGGTATGAAATTTATTTCAGATGCCAAGAAAGCACTCCATCAAGCTGAAAAGAGTGAAGTTGGTCGATTTCATGAACTTCAAGTGGCAGGTGATGAAGCTCGGGATGCCATAAATCAAATGAAGACTTATGTTGAAAGTATCTTGTAATCCCTGAAAAAAGATAAGAGACTCCAGTCTATTGATGTCCATCTAATTATTGTGAATCAATGGAAGACACTTTTATCTTCAATAATTTCTACCTACATCCTCTTTCTACTTGCTTTAAATATTTACTTAATCCAATGTTCCTAGTAAGCATAGTTTGATTTTTACTAGGATTGTAAAAATAACCCTACAAACTTTGAAACTTTTTATTGCTCAATATTACCTAAATCATAAAAAATGTATGTTTATTGAGCTGGGAATTGACTTTTTCTAGAGTTCCCTTGTCTTTTGTTGGATGTTTAAAGTCATGCACGTCACACATAAAAAATTCTAATGTTTACGGTCGAAATAGCTTTAACCGAATGTATTAAAATTGACTCAATTCCTTGATAATTTATTTGAAAACATATTACCATATTAAAGTATGGGGGAAAAATTGTAAACTATGACTTAAATTTTGAATCTGAGGAATGATATGAAAAAAGGGAAAAAAGGCATTAGAAGAGGTATTTCCCAAGAATGAAGTTACCACTATTTAACAAACCCATTAGGGGGTTGAATTATATAAGTCCACTTAAGGGCATTGACTGCATAGTCAAATAATAACATCTTTTGGCTGACAGGTCTATTATATAGAATGTTTATGCAAGGCCGCCTAAGGGAACGTGCTGCATAGTCAGGAAAAAGAACTCTTAGAAATTTTACTTTTCTATTGCTAAAAAGCCAGTGAAAGTTTATGGAGATTAAAATTTTCAAAAGCATAGAGTCAGCTGTACGGAGAGAGGTACTTGAATATGGAGAGGATATTTCCAATCAATATTTCCAAAGAATTGGATGAATATCACTCCTACGAAGGTCTGACCCCAAACGTAGGGAAGAGAAATATAAACCATAGACTTAAATACTTTTAGATCATGAAAAAGGGTATGGGAAAACTATATTAAGGATGGCTATTTTTGCGGATCCCTTCATATTTTCGTTAATAAAATTAAGGAAAAAAGAAGTTTTCTTCTCAAGAATGAAGTTACCACTATTTTAAAAACCCATTAGGGGGTTAAATTATGCAGATCCACCTAAGGGAATTGGTTGTATAGTCAAATAATATCATCTTTTGGCTGACAGTTCTGTTATGTATACTGTTTATGCAAGGCCGCCTAAGGGAACTTGCTGCATAGTCAAACAAAATAATTCCCGAGTATCAAACATTTTGTTACCAGAAGTCAAGAAAAGGGTTACGAAGATCTAGAAGTATTTAAGGTTAGGAGTATGACACATCAAAATGGTCATTGTTCAATGCATGGAGGAAATACATAGACAAATGCTAATTATTATCATGTTCTGTCTGGGTCCTAGATTAAGGTGTTGGACTTCACTACGTATCCCAAAATGATGGGAATCAAGCCATATGTAGTTCTTGAAATACAGTTTAACGTCATGTGGGATGAGAGTGTAGGAGATCTTAGTATAGGGTCATAGATCTCAGACCATAATAAGGAATACATAGTGTGTTTTATAAAACTGATGTGAATGAAGACCAGGGTTTTCATACCACATTCATGTTTTCACAGGGGAACATTTCAGCCAAGGTACTGAAAGTGAAATTTGGGGTTAGGCCCAAATACTTGGGGCTGGATTCGAGGGATGATAGAATGTTCCTACGTATCCCATAAGGATGGGAATCAAGCCGCATGTAGTTCTTGAAATACCCTTTGTACAGATTTGGTTCATACAAGTGAAGGATGAAAGGGGACTTTAGTGCAATGATGGTTTGACCGAAGATTAAAGGTTTGGTCATTTACATGTATGCACGTAGTCATTGGAATATAACGTGATTGGAGATCAATGTAAATAATGATTCCCTCTCACGTGAGAGTTTCAAATAATTTTTTAGTTTATTGTCGAACAGGACAAAAAGTGTGAATAGTTTAATGTCATATAGCAAGGATGATGGTGAACCAATGTAAAAAATATTGGTTTTGGGAGTGGCTTCATGAATCAACATCGTATGAGATGGAGGTGAACCGATTTTAGGAGATTGGTTTTGGGCTTGTACCTCAGAAGGTTGCCTACGTACCTAGACTAGAATTCAAGGATCAATTTCCACATAGTTCTATTAAATAATGAATTGGTGATCAAGTAGTTCTTAAGGATAACGACCTAAAAAATGGTGTCAGGACTTACACATGGTTAGCAGCCTAGAGATGGGGTTATGGTTGATGTTTACTCTAAGCTCACTTGAGTCATACTCGGTGTGAGAAACAAGAGGTAGGAACAACCTTAACGATGCATAGTTTAATGTCTTGCAGTGGGGACAATGGGGACACATTTTAACGTCACGTTGGACAATTTAGGGATTTTTTTCACAGTTTAACATCATGTGGGATGAAGAGGTGCACAGTTTAACGTCATATAGCTAGGCGAGGGTTATACAGTTTAACGTCTTGCTGTACGTTAGAGGGAAAATACAGTTTAACATCATGTTGGACATATAAGTGTTGTACATTTTAGCATCATGAAGCTAGGACATCACATTTTAACATCATGTTGCAAGTATAAGGGACTAAACACAATTTAACGTCATGCTGGACGTGAGAGTATTTGTGTTATAAAAAATACTTCTTCAGAAATCTAGAATTGGTTGGAGTCGTGATGAGTTCTCCATCCATTAATATTAAAGAATAAGCTCCATTGGAGTATACCTTATGTATTGAGTAAGGTCCTCCCCTCTTTGGCTCAAGCTTGGGAAGAGGGGTCCATTAAATTAATCATGTTAACAGAAACAAAGATCAACTTTTCATCTGATGAAGACTCTTCCTGATTATCCAATTTAGGTTGTTCCATTTGGTGGGGTGGTGCCCGTAACATTGAAGTAGATGGCATAAAATATGCCAGAGTCAAATAAAACTTGGGCTTTGACATGATCTCATCTTCTTCTGAATGATCTTTTTTCTTTTAATTATGATGCTTCTTTGAGGATTTTCCCTCTGATGAATAGGATTTTTCTATGGCATTCATAGCAGAAGACACAATTGGTTTCTTCAATTGCATTCGTAAAATGGAAGGAGTTTGGTTGATCATTTTTCTGACCATCCAATCATCATATTTCTATGCATTTTTTATTTTGAATTCTTGCCACTTTCCTTCTTCCTCTGGATCTGTAGCAGTAACACATGCTACCTGGGTTGAAGAACCTTTCAGTTTGACCTGTCCTGAGTCCACCATCTTTTGCAGGAGGTCTTTGAAGATAAAACACTCCTGAATGGGATGCCCCAACATCTAATGAAATGGGAAATAGTTGGGATGGTCTTCATCTCATTCCATGTTAGGCATTTTAGACCTTGTCAATTGAACCAAATTATTTTCTAGAGCCGAAATGAAATACCCAGGAACTTGTTCATTTCGGAAAAAATATACTTTTTTCTTTAACTCTAATTTATTCCATCTCGATATCTTTGATCATCTTGAAAAAACTGCATCTGTTGTTGACGCTCAGAAGGTGGAGCCCATTGAGAAGTTTAAGGTCTTGAAATGGAAGCAGATAGAGGTGATTGTTTAAGAGTGACTATAGTAGTCTCTGCCTTACCCATTCTCCTTCCTGGAGTTGATGGAATTACACGAGAATTAACCTTAGTCTTTATAAGAGAGTATTTAATCTGTTGAGTGGTTGAAGTAAGTTATCGAAACCCTCCTGTGTATTTCACAGGGATCAATGGTGTGCATAATTTATCACACAAATTTTCCACACAGATTAGCAACAATTCTTCTTGAGGGAGTGCTAAGCTTAAGGAATATGTTAATCCCTTCTAGCAAGAAATGAAATCCAAAACTCTTTCATTCCCCATTTTATTACAATTTATAAGATCAAAAACTGTTGTATTTGGAAATTTTGAGATGAATTGAAGAACGGATTTTTGACGGAGATCCTCTCTCCCAGTAATTGGATGGGATTGCAATCTTGTATACCAGACAAAAGCTGGCCCTTGTAATGATTGTACAAAACACCTGATCTTAACTACTTCTTGTTGCTGAGGGGTTCCCATCATAGGATCACAATGAGAAACAAAATGTGTTAAGTGTTGCTCTGGGTCTCCCAAACCATTAAAGATTGTAAATGTGGTACTTGTTAAATTTGATGGGGGAGAAATTGCATCAACCCATTCAGGGTAAACTCTATTTTTCGGTTGAACCAGTGCATGCTTTCCTTACATAGCTTCAAAATAAGCTATTAATGAATCAATGGTAGTCATTAATTTTTGAGAAACATCGGGTTGAGCTTGGACCTGTGCAGGTGCAAGAACTGGAGTTTGCACAGGTGTGGCGACCGGGACTACCACTGATGGTAGTATTTCCAGTTGTTGTTGCGTATAACCCATAGGATTGGACCTATGAGGTTGTACTTGTAAAGGGGGGTATTCTTGATCCATCCTAGTATTTGGAATCAATTCCCTTGACTGACTAACTCCAGCACGTTTAGGAGGAAGACTACTTTGAAGTAGTTCTGCATTCAACCTCCTTAACTCCTTTATTTTCGCCTCTTTTTGTGCAAAACATTCCGCTAATGAGAGTGATTGACCTTCTCTAGAGGTAGGGTTGAATGTAACCTGATTCATTCCCTTTCCCCTTGTTGGACACCTTTCGAAGAGGGGGGAGTTGGTTATTGGAAGGAATACCTAAATTCTGGGTAAGCCTTTGATTCCGGGTACGCACACCTTCTTCATTTTCCTCTGTGTGGACAGCCTCTAGAGTAGGAACTTCCTCATCTGATCCCTCTGAATTAGACTCATGTTCTAGAAGATCAGCAACAACTGCATTGATGACATTTATTGATGCATAACACATTGCATCTCTTATATTGTAATTTCTGTGATATTGTATTCTTCAATGTCCTTGATGAGACACTTCCTTTTGTTGATTTGATCCCTCAGGATTTTCTTAACGAACCATAATTTGGAGGGAGTCTCCTGATAATTCGGCTCTTCTTTCCTCTTGTGGCTTCTTCCCTGATCGAGAGAAGACTAAATTTCTCTGAGGAAGATATTGAGGATTTGAAAAAGCCCCCAGTCCGATGGACTGGGGCTGTTCTTGCTTAACTCCTAAAATTCTATTTGTTGATTCTGAGGGTTGAGCTAAAAGAGTCTCTAGTCTGGCTAGCTGGGGTGGTTCTTAAGCTGTTATATCTGAGACTTTCTTAAAAGCTCTCCTAATCTTTTAGACTTTAGTCCGGAAATTGGCTCGATGCATCAACCTACATCCACTCAAATCTCCTGGCTCAAATGACCGCTGGATGATTTATGACACTTCTGTCACTTGATGATGTGCTTGCTCTAAACGAGAAGCCTGTTCGATATTCTCATTTTCTTGATTCAAGAGTAATTCGACAACTTGTTCTCTGTATTCCTGACTTTGGGAAGAACTAGTTGAGTCATGTTCCTGAGCAAGCCTTTGATTACAAACAAAACCAATTGACTGTGGCCAACCGTGGGCAATAACATTGCATGAAACCACTTTTGGAAGGCTTTGTTGGCTGAAGAGTACAGTGAAATGTAGTGATCCATGAACACCCCATAAACTGATATGAATACCATATGGGGCATTGGTAATTAACTAGCGCAACCTTTTTAGTGCGCCATGGCATGAACACTGAAGGGATCTCTTTTTCTTTTCAGCATTTGGATATCAAGAAACTGAGAGAGATGCCAAATCAATTTGGCATTGTAACCCTTATATTATCATGACATGATTTTCATATTCATAAAAAGATAATATTTTAATTTTCAATTGACAAAGATTTTTCCACATGTTAAGATGAATATCATGAATACAATCTTCCATTAATTTTTATAGAATGTCATACTGAGAGTCACCCAAAGGCTAAAACATGAATGGTACTTCACCTTTCGTTAGTGTGTTCCTCATATTCAACATTTCCCATTTATTATTCGATGAAGATTCTTCTACCTGATTAGAGTAGAGGTGGTGTTTCCTTGTTGCTTCATCAGATTAAACAATATTAGTAGATAATTAATTTATCAAACTAGAAGATGAATGACCTAGGGGTGGTTCGGAGAATGACCTACACCCCAGGCTATCTTCTGATCGAGAAAGTATTTCACCTGCTAGCGGTAAAACATCAGACATGACTGGCTTCACATTTTCAAGTGCCTCAAGATAAGAGGGATTTATCGTTACTGCATTGTCCTTTGAAGAATTTTACAGGAAATGAGAATTACTACTATATAGAGGACTTTCACAGCTAAATTCATCATCATGGGGAGGACCACCATGGTGGGTTACAGCAAAAGATGAATCATTTTGCTCCTTGATCTTCTGGCCACACATAGGGTTATCGTGACTCTCATCTGAAGATGAAACATCAAGATCGACCGAACTTTCATGAAGCAAGACTTAATGAAGAAGTGTTTGATGCAGCCCTTCGGAATTAATGTTCCCACTATTGGTAAATGAGAGATTAGAATCTTGAGTTGCAATAGATAATTGTCTGAGTGCATCATGAACTCCAACATCGAGCAAGGCCTTATTACAGATTGGATCTTGATTTTTTGACTATGTTGAGAGGGTCTTCTTCTTAGATTCCTTCTTACACACTTGAGGAACCAATTGTTGATGAAAGTGATTATTATGGGTAGGTGTATGTGCCTTCTCAGGAGAAATAGTCAGGTTAGGCTGATTATAACCATTCAAATCAAGTGTATGTGCAAGACATGATTGTACATATGATATGGGGGAGTATTCCCCACAAGCATCTTGGACTGGAACATAGGTATGTATATGTTCCTAAGTGATATGTTGATGAGTCACTCCATTGGTAGGGACAAATTTTTATTTCTTTCCTGGTGATGTTGCTAAAGATGTTATAATATTCTGACAGGCATCCAGAATATGAGTAGGGATTTTCTTCTGCTCTTTCACCATCGTCAGAATGTTCTTGGTGACTTCAGCTACCGGAACGAGAATATAAATCCATTCCATGCTTTTATTAGGTTTGTATTCCTTCTCTTTTCCTTCTTTTCTAATGGGAGAATTCTGACAGTACTTATGCATAGGGACAGAGAGTTGAGTCTGCTCCAAATTTGTCATCAGAGCTTTCCGACTGACTTCTCCGGGTGCTACCAAATGATACTGTTGGAATTCTTGAGGAACATTGGAAGGTTTATGTGGATAATGTGTATTATTCATCAAGTATTGTTGATTATTTTCCTTCAATACTGGCATATGAGACTGCTCATAGAATTGTTGATGGTAAACAGGTGTGTGTGTCTGCTTATCAGTTGCCACCATATTAGATTAGCAAGCTTCTTTGGGTGCAGTCAGATGAGATTGCTGACTATTTGATGAATTATAAATAGGTGTATATGCCTGACTATAATACTCCGCTGGAATTTCCTGATGGGATTGGTGAGTTACTTCCAGATGAGTCTGCTGAACAGTGGGATTAGAATGGACGGGTGTATGTTCCTGCTCATTGCTTGCCATCAAGTTTGGTTGATGGACTTCTCCTGAGAGGGAAAAGGTAAAAACCTGCTCCCCATTGGCCGGATTTTTCCTCTGGCGGTTCGTCTTGCATGATCATGTCTGAGGAACCTAAGTCAAGCCCCTAAAGGCGATACCCTCATCATGTTGAGGGCGCACTGCCACATGAGTCTAGCGGTGATTATTGATGGGAGCCCTCAGGAAGGACTCCTTCTTTATTGAACCGAGGTCTTGAGTGACCTCTTTATTCACCTCCCTATAATATGGGATGGACTGGTGGTTGTGTTCCGGGGATAACGATCCGAAATGGTTGGAGACGGTGGTTAGCACCACCTGCTTCTTGATCGCTGGTTGTCACTGTCCGGACAACCAAGGTGAGTTATTAACCTGGAGGGCTTATCAAGCAGCCCCTAGAGAAGGAATGGTACTGTGTTGATGATATTCCTTAACCAATGCATTTGAAACCCAGCATTGCAGACACTGAGTAGGTGATGTCGTCCTCAGAGCGGACAAAGATCCACCAGGAGTAGTAGCAGATGCCTTCACAGGTGTGAACTTTAGAGAATCCATTTCTGTAATGCATAGAGATCATGAAAAACAAGTGCCTTTTTGATATAATAGAAATAATCAAGATTTGTTCAGCCTTTAAATCTTTTGTATGAGCACATATGTTATTTATTGATTTGTTTCCCGTCACATTGAGTTAAATAGGGGCTTAACAAATAAGTAAAACATCATTTAACATTGTTAAGGATTCACGTCAGGGTCACCATTTTTTGTTTCCTCTGGAAATGGGGATGACCTCCTATGTTTAAGGTTCAAAAATTCAAATCCATTTCTAACAGGTTTGTTCGTCGAACCAGAAATATCCAATGATTCTATATCCATTTGGACCTACTTTCCAAAGGTAGGTGCTCATTAGTTGTAGACCGATGAGGCTTAATAATTTTTATTGGTTGAGAGGATGGGAGTTCGGACTCATCACAACTTTTTGAGGGGAATTATTGTCTATTGTGGGACTCTGTTTATAGATTTAAGTTATGTTCGTGAATCCTTATTAAATTACAAAGTATGAAAATGAGATTTCTTTAGATCTAACAATCAATTATTGATATGTATGAGATTTTAGAGAATCTTTTATATGTATTTGAGGTTCTTCATCAATATAGAATCTTATGTATTTGTTATATATTCTTATTCAATGGTATCCTTCAACACATTGTATAGAAATATCTTGGTCATTATGATAACCATACTTATTTTTAATCCACTCAGTGGGGTACTTGATGTTTATTGTCATTTAAAAGGACATGGATTATTTCAAAGTTGGGATCGTACCCGCAGATGGGCTACCTATGTATCTATATTAGAAAAAAGAATCAGAACCCATGTAGTTCGAGTAAAAGAGTTTGAGGTTTATGTATGATTGATGACTCAAAGAGAAATGTCATAATTACATTTACGCTCTAAGATCACGTGAGTCATGCTCGGTGTGAGAAACAAGTGGTATCAGTAAAACATGACGATTATGCCTCGAAAGATGTAATCATATGAATTGATGTGGGGATTATGTATGTATGACTGCCCAGATAGATGAAGATCGGGACTCACTTCGGGGAAGAAGCCCAGAGACATGGTCCATAAAGGTATATGTGCTTTATAGAGATTTGGATACTTAACATAGGACTTAAACCTGAGGAGGATGCCTAAATTAGAGGGTACTTATGATCGGGTTTTATTTATGACAAGGAAGCCCAGATCAAGAGAAATTAAGACTGATTAAGAGAGATTATGATTGGGGCTTACTCCTGAGGAGGATGCCCATTTCAAGGGAACATGGACTAGGGCTTACTCCTGAAAAGGAGGCTTAGGTTAGGGGAATTATGAGTGGGGCTTACTCATTAAAAGGAGGCCCATGTTAGGGGACTTGTGATCTGGGTCTTACTCCTGAATAGGATGCCCATATAAAAAGAATTTAAGACTTGGGGATTAATCCTAAGGAGGATGCCCATATTAAGGGATCTTCTCATCTTAAAGGATGAGGTTGAATGAATGAAATCTATAACCTTAGTGATATAAAGATATGTAAATGACTAGGTTTTGAGAGATCTTCCGCATAATCCCTTTCAGAAAAGTAATCCAACAAAGGAACCATGTCATAAATGACTTTGAAGAGGGTTTTGAAGGCTAAATATTGAAGAGGAGAGGTGGATTCGAAGAAAAGTGTTGAATAAGTAGGAGGGGCACCCAAAAAGAGGTAGGCATGAAAGTCCTGTTGGGGAATGCAAGTACTGGTCGCGCATGTATACTTGCACAACACATGTGTACTTGCTCAATGGTTAACCCATAGGGTAATACTTTGGTGAGGCTTGGCTCAAGCCCTTAGTATTATCCCTAGAGGATTCCAAAAGTGTGGTGCACAAGTTTTGTTGAAGGGATAAGGTGGCACGCAAGTGTCTTCATTTCCCTTAAGGGTTAGACACATAGGCGGCCAAGTGTTAATGAATTTCAACACTTAGGCCTTGTTCCCCCTCTTTAGATCTTCCTTTCTAAGTAAGAAATTACCTTTGAAGTGTTCGGAATACTTCATGTAGAGACTAGGGCACCGAGAGCTCAAATCTGACTTTTGGAATTTTCCGTCCCCAAAATGGGGGGCCCACATGGGGTATTTATAGGAAATTGAAGACATTGGGTGAAAATCAAATCGGTCACTCAAGTCACCTACACGCCCAATATGTGGTGTACAAGTATACTTGAGCGACCATGATGAAACTTGCGCGGCCTATCTTTCAACAAATCATTGTTCATGCCTTTGTCAATTTTTGATGTTTCTTCAAAGGATGAATCTCTTTGTGCTAAGGTACTCTCCTTTTTCAATCATTAAACTATATGATGGAATAGAGCATCAATAGTGACATTAGATATACAAACCTAAAAATATCCCAAGGAGAATGACTCCCTTAGAAGACAAATGTGGGAACCCTTTGACTTTAGATATAAAAACCAAATGGGAGACAGGTAGATGAGCCTTTCCCAAAGGTTTAATAAGTCGGGAGGTTTTGATAGAGGCTTCAAATTAATCCCTTTTAGATAAGGGAAACAAGAAAGGAGATACACTGCCATGAGTGGATATGGAGAGGGTTTACAAGGTGATATGTGTAGGTCAGGGGTGCAGATATGGAGCATATCTATACCATTTAGGTAGGTCACGTTGGTGTGTCACGCAGGTCCAAGGAATGACTGAAAAAATGTTGAACACCAAAGAACTAAGAATATGAAAGCTTAATAAGTACTACCAAGAAGACAACACATGGGTAATATTTAAATATAAACCCCCCAGGTCTCCTTTGGTGTCTTTGGAAGATCCCCGTGTAGGTCCTCAAAGGAATAATCCTTGCATAGGTATCTTTTACATTATATAATAAGGGTTCTTAATCAAATGTTTCATGTTTCAAACTCTAAAAAGATTTAAAAATTTCTTATCCCATATAATTATCTCTTATTTCATGATTTTGAGAGATACCAGAGAAAATTTGGGGTACCTAGAAGAAAGAGATATTCCATGGGATCTTCTAGAGTTCTTCCAACATTTCCAGTCCTCAAACGGGGAGACCAAGTGTCTTATTTATAGGCAAGGAAGGGGGAAGGTCGAAAGGAGTTTGTCAGTGTATGTCATCCATGTGGATCTTTAGAATAGATCCTCCGCATAAGGGTATAAAAATTATATTTCCACATAGTTATTCTGTGTATCTCAACAGAGTATGTCAATGGAATGGGGGCTACTCATTGGGCTGTGTGAGTCGAATCTGTGCAGGTTGTTTGGATGTCGAGGTATAATGCATAGTTCCCTGGTGTAGGTGTCATGTTTAGGTCACTTACATTTTATATATTTTCTTATTTTAGCTTCTTTTTCATACTTTGAAATATACAAAGGACTTATTCATAATATTTTGTCTTTACTAAATAGTGGGTTTTATGGGTTTTTAGGGTTTTTACATATTTTATTATTTTTAGTTTTTTTGGTTATTTAGGTGTTATAAATGGATCAGGTCTTTATTTTTTTTTACAGTTTTTAGGGTTTCTATATAATTTATGTTTTTAGATATTTTTAGGGTTTTTTAGTATTTTTATGGTTTTTTATTTTAGATATTTTAAGGTTTTTAGGGTTTTTAGTGGGTTTAGGGTCTTTTAGAGGTTTTACGATTTTTTTATTTTTTGGGGTTTTAAGTGTATTTAGGTTTTTTAGGGGTTTTAGGTTTTTTTATGTTTTTAGGTATTTTAGGTATTTTTTAGTATTTTTATGGTTTTTAGGGTTTTTATATTTCTGGATTGTTTTAGGGGTTTTTATAGTTTGAATTATTTTTTTGGGTTTTTAGGATTTTTTGAGTTTTTAGAGGTTTTAAGGGGTTTTAGAGTTATTAAATGTTTTGAAGGTTTAAAGGGTTTATATATATATATATATATATTAGTGTTTTTTGGGTTTTTAGTGTTTTTAAGGTTTTTAGGGGGATTTAGGGTTTTTAGGGTTTTAAGGGGTTTTAGGGTTTTTGACGTTGTTTATGTTTTTTAGGGGTTTTACGTGTATTTAGGTTTGAAAACATTTTGTAGAGTTTTTAGGGTTTTTTCATTTTTATATATTCTTGGGGATTATTAGTATTTTTAATGATTTTTAGGGTTTTATGGTATATTTAGGGGTTTTAGGGTTTTTTTTGGGTATTTAGAATTTTTATAGTATATTGGGTTTTTAGGGTCCTTTTGTGTTTTTAGGGGTTTTATGTTTTTCAGAGTTCTTTAATGTTTTTAGGTTTTTATAGGGTTTTTAGAGTTGTTTTTGGTTTTTCGTGTTTTTATGGGGTTGAATAGGTTTTTAGGGGTCTTTATGGTTTTTAGGGTTTTTAGGGTATTTTAGGTTTTTTGTGATATTTTATGTTTTTAGAGGTATTAAGTGTTTTTGGGTTTTTTGGGTTTTTAGGGGTTTTCAGGGGTTCCATGGTTTTTAGGTTTTTTGTGGATTTTTATGGAATTTCTATATTTTGTATTTTAGGGATTTTAGGTATTTTGAGGGTTTTAGGGTTTTAGGGTTTTAGGGAGATTATGGATTTTTTGGTTTTAGGTTTTTTTAAGGTTTAAAAGGTTTTTTAGAGTTATTTTTATATTTTTTGGGTTTTGAATTATTTTTAGAGTTTTTAGTCGGGGTTTAGTATTTTTATGTGTTTTTAACGTGTATAGGGGTTTTATGGTTTTTAGATTTTTTTATATTTTTTAGGGTTTTTCATGGTTTTTAGGGTTTTTAGTTGTTTTATGTGTTTTTTGTCATTTACGGTTTTCAAAGGTGTTTTAGGTTTTCTATTTTTTATGTATTTTTTTAGATATATTAGGTTTTTTATAAGTTTTTAGGGTGTTTAGCTATTTTTATTGATTTTAGGATTTTTACGGTTTTTATGGCTTCTTTGTTGTTTTGGGTTTTTTTATTATTTTTAGGGTTTTAAGGTTTTCTGGATTTTTTAAAATTTTTATGGATTTAAAGGGATTTATATTTTTCTTGTTTTTTAAGGTTCTTATGGGTTTTAGGGTTTTTACGGTCTTTTTGTGTTTTTATGCTTTTATGGGTTTTTAGTGGTTTTAGGGTCTTTAAGTGTTTTAGAAATTTTATGTATTTTACTAGAATTATTCATTTATATCTTTTTAAGGTATTTCTAGGGGATATTTAGGTTTTTTTGGTTTTTATATTTTTAGGTATTTTTATGGATTTTTTACTATTGTGATGATTTTTTATGGTTTTTAGAGATTTTGAGGGTTTTTATCATTTTTAGGTTTTAGGGGATCTTTGGTTTATTGACTTCTTTAGGTATTTTTTAGTTTTTTAGGGTTGTAATGGTTTTTATAATTTTTAGCATTATTGGGGGTTTAAAGGGTTTTTAGAGTTTATTGGAGTCTTTTGGTTTTTATGTGTTTTTTGGGTTTTGGTAGGATTTTTGTCGTTTTATGGTTTTTTGGGTTTTAGGTTTATTTTTATGGTTTTTAAAAATTTTATGATTTTTGGGATTTTTAGTGTTTTTATATTTTTATGGTTTTATTTAGGTTTTCATGGTTTTTAGTTTTTTTATATTTTAAGGATTTTTTGGGATTGTTTATGAAATTTATTTCTTTTTTGGTTTTTAGGGAAATTAAGGGTCTCTTAGGGTTTTTAGGGGCCTTATAGTTTCTAGTGTTTTCTAGGGCTTTTATGGGTTTTAAGGGGTTTTTATCTATTTTTAGGATTTATTAGGGGTTTACATGATTTTTAGGGGTTTTTTTTACATTTTTAGGGATTTTTATGGATTTGTTTTCAGATTTAATGGGTTTTAGGGTTTTTAGGGATATTAATGGGTTTTTTTGTGTTTTTGGGTTTTTAGGTATTTTTTTGGGTTTTTAGGGTTTAATGGTTTTTTAGAGTTTTTAAACATTTTTTGGGGTTTAATGGGTTTTTAGATTTTTAGTAGTTTTAGGGTTTTTATGGTTTTTTCAGACATATATGTTTTTATGGGATTTATGGTTTTTATTGTTTTCATATGGGTTTTTAGGGTTTTTAGGGATTTTTATGTTTTAATGGATTTTGGGGGGATTATTTAGGATTTTAATGGGTTTTTAGGGTTTTTAGGGATTTTGATGTGACTTATGATTTTTAAGGTTTAATGGTTATTTAGTGGTTTTAACGTTTTTAGGGGTTTATGGTATTTATTTTTCAGGGTTTTGGGTATTTTTTGATTTTTTGAGGTATTTAGAATTTTTAGGTTTTTAGGGGTTTTAATTATTCTAGGTTTTTATAGTTTTCTTAGGGTTTTCGGGGTTTTTAAGATTTTTAACATTTTTTGAGATTTTTAGGGTTTTTTCAAATTTTTATGGGTTGTTAAGGTTTTTTAGGATTTTGAGGGTTTTTAGGGTTTTATTATTTTTAGGGTATTTATAGTTATTATGTTATTAGTTGGTTTAAGTGTTTTATGGTTCTGAAGGATTTCTTAGGGGTTTTTAAGGTTTGAGGGGTTTTTATTTTTTTTAGTGATTTTAGAGATTTTTATGTTTTTTAAGGTTTCAAATTGTATTTAAGGATTTTTAGGGTTTTAGGGTTTTTTATGGGATTTAAAGTTCTTAGGGTTTTTAGATTTTTTAGGTTCCTTTGAAGTGTTTTTAGGTTTTTAAGGTTTTATTATTGGTTTAGTGTTTTTATGGATTTTTACTTTTTTAGGAATTATTGTGGATTTTAGGGTTTTTTTGGGTTTTTTAGAAATTTTGAGTGTTTTTATGGATTTTAATAGATATTATGTTTTTTAGGATTATATGTTATTATTAGTTTTTAGTGATTTTAAGGTTTTTATAGTTATTTAATGTTTTAAGGGTTTTAAAGGGGTTTAGATTATTTAGTGGGGTTTTATGGTTTTGGGGGGTTTTAAGGATTCAGGTGGTTTTATGGTGTTTTGGTATCTTTTAGGTTTTTAGGGTTTTTTTAATCATTTTTTAGGTTTTTAGGAGTTTTAAGAGTTTTTTGGTTGTTATGGTTTTCATGGGTGTATTTTAGGGTTTTAATGTTTTTTACATTTTTATGTGTTTTGGGATTTTTTAGGATTTTATAGGGTTTTAGGATTTATATGTATTTTGATGGTTTTTAGTGGTTTTAGGGTTTTTATCATTTTTTAGGTTTTTATGTGGTTTAATTTATTTTAGGTGTTTAATTTTTTCTTAGGGTGTATATAGTATTTTTGGGTTTTTCATTACATTTTTAAAATTATTTAGTTATTTTGTAGGATTATAAGGTTTTAGGGGTTTGGGGGGGTTTTGGGATTTAATGATTTTTTGGGTTTTTAGGGTTCTTTGAGTTTTTAAGGGTTTTACGGGGTTTTAGAGTTTTTAAAGTTTTTAGGGGTTTACAAGGTTTTTAAAATTTTAGTGATTTGGGGGGTTTTCAATGTTTTTAAGATTTTATACCTTTTTTGGGATTTTTGGGCCTTTTGAGAGTTTTTATGGTTTCTTAAGGGTTTCAGGGTTTTTTATGGTTTTAGGGTGTTTTAGTGTTTTTAAGGATTTTATAGTTTTTATGGTCTTTTTGGATTTTAAAGGTTTTCATGAGTTTTTATTGTTTTTAAAGTTTTTAGATATTTTTTATTGTTATTAGTTGTTTAAATGGTTTTTAGATTTGTTTTTGGTTTTTTGGGTTTTTATGGGATTTTAAGGATTTTTTTGTTTTTATAGGATTTATGTTTTTTAGGGTTTAGGGGTTTTTCGGTATTTTAGGGGTCTTAATTTTTTTGGTTATAAATGTATTCTTTGAATTTTTCAAATATTTTATGATTTTTTCTATTTTTAGGGGTTTTCAAAAATGTTTTAAATACTTTTATTATTTTTAGGGATTTTTAGGGTTTTTAATGTTAATAGAGTTATACGGTTTTTTGGGTTTTTTTGGGGGGGTGAGTCTTTTGGGGTTTTAATGTCTTTTATTGTTTTTGAAATGATTTAGGTGGTTTAAAGGGTTTTTATAGTTTTTAGTTATTTTAGGGTTTTTATGGGTTTTATGGGCTTTATGGGTTTTAGGGTGTATTATAGTTTTAGGTGGTTTTGGGTTTTTAGGGTATTTTAGTTTTTTAACATTTTTTGTTTTAAGGAGTATTAACTGTTTTGAGGATTATAAGGATTTATTAGTATTTTTTCAGGTATTTTAGGGTATTTAACATTTTAATGGATTGTTAGGTATTTTTTTATCATTTAATTGGTTTTTCAGATTTTAGGGATTATAAGGGTTTTTAGGGTTCTTAGTTTTTTCGGGGTCTTTAGGATTATGCTGGTATTATGAGTTTTTAGGGTTTTAATGTTTTCATAGGGGGTTTTTGGTTTTCTAATGTTTTCTACATTTTTATAAATTTTTATGGATTTTTGGATTTTCATTATTTTACGGTTCAAAGGGTTTTGAGGGTTTTATGGTTTTAGGGTTGTAGGATTTTTATGGGTTTTTTTTGTTTGAGTTTTTTTTTGAGTTTTGAGGTTTTTAATGATTTTTTAGTGTTTTTTAATATATTTTGGGGTTTGAAGGGTTTTTATAGTTTTTTATTTTTTTAGTGTTTTTATATGTTTTTATGGGTTTTAATGTTTATAGGGGGTTTTTTGGTTTCAAGGGGTTTTTAGTGTTTTTAGGGAACTTTAAGATTTTAGCGATTATTAGGTTTTTAGAGGTTTTAATTGTTTTTATGTTTCATGGTTTTCTTATAATTTATCAGGGGGTTTAGGGATTTTTATGTCTTTGGGGACTTTTAGGGGGTTTCACGATCTTTATGGCTTTTAGTGTTTTTATGGATTTTCTGGGGTTTCAGGGGTTTTTTGGATTTTTTTTAGTTTTTACCAATATTTTGGTTTTAAAGATTTTATGTGTTTTTAGGGTTTTAAGGTTTTATTTGGGGGTTTTTTTTCGGTTTTTAGGGTTATTTAATTTTTTATGTAATTTTATGGATCATATAGGCTTTTAATATTTTTAAGAGTTTTTAGGGATTTTGAGGGGTTTTAGGGTTTTTTAGGGTTTTTATATTTTTATGGGTTTTTTGGTGTTTAATGTTTTTTTAGTTTTAAGGGTTTTTAGAGTTTTCTAACATTATAACCAGTTTAAAAGGGGTTATATATTTTTTAGTGAATTTTTGGGGGGCTTTTTGTGTTAGGTTTTTTTTAAATATTTAAGGTGTTTTTTGATTTTTAGAGGTATTTTGAGTGTTAGCGTCTTTTTTTGAATTTTTAAGTTTTTATCATTTTTAGGTTTTTAGCGCTTTTAACTGTTTTTATGATTTTAAAGTTTTCTCAATGTTTTTAGGGTTTTTGGGATTTTTATATTTAAAGGGGTTTTTAACGGTTTTTATATTTTTTGGGGTTTGAGGAATTTTGAGGGTTTTATGGGGTTTTATGGGTTTTTATGTTTTTAGGGGCTTTAAGTGTTTTTGTTTTCTTTTATGGTTTTCTTATAGTATTTCAATGTTTTCATGTTTTTTACATTTTTTAGTTTTTTGTGTATTTTTTAATAATTTTATTGTTTTTATATTTTTTAGGGATTTTGATTTTTTAGGGGTTTTAGTGTTTTTAGGTTTTCTATAGGTTTTGGAGGGTTTTGGGTTTTTTTTTGAATTTTTAACGGATTTAAGGGTTTTTAGAGTTTCTTAAAGTTTTCATGGATTTAATGTGTTATTAGAGTTTTTAGTATGGTTTAATGGTTTTTATAGTGTTTTAAATATTTTATGGGGTGTTTTTATTTTTATGGTGTTTTATGGTTTTTTGTGTTTTATTGGTTTTTAGGGGTTTTTGGTTTTTTTTTAATGTTTTATTTGGGGTTTTCTAGGGTTTTTTAGGTTTTTTACATTTTTATGAATTTTTAAAATTTTTATAGGTATTCTGGTTTTTAGGGATTTTATTATTTTTAGGGTTTTTTTTGGTTTTCAAGGTTTTTATGAGGTTTATTGTATTTTTTGGTGGTTTTTTAGTTATTTAGGGTTTTATGACTTTTTAGAGTTGTAACGTTTTTTGTGGTTTAATGGGTTTTTAGAGTTTTTAGGGGTTTTAACTATTTTTATGGGTTTTTGGTTTTAGGTATTTTATGGGATTTAAGAGATTTTGGGGTTTTTATGGTATTTTTGGGTTTTAGGGTTATGAAATTTTTTAGATTTCTTTGTCTTTTATGTTTTGTTAGTTTTTTATGGTTTTTTTAAGGGTTTTAAAGCTTATTATGTTTTTTATGTTTTTAGTTATTTTTAGGGCATGTAGGATATTTAGGGATTTTTAGGTTTTTTGGGGATTTTGAAGGTTTTTAGGGATTTAGGGGATTTGAGGGTTTTTTGATATTTTTTAGGTTCTTAGGGGTTATAAGTGTTTTTAGGTTTTTAATGTTTTCTAAGGGTTTTTCTTGTATTTTATGTGATTTTATGTTATAAGAGATTTTTAGGGATTTTTGGATTTATGAATTCCATGGATTTTAGTGATTTGGTTGGTTTTTAGGTTTTTTTTTGGTTTTAAGGTTTTTTATTGCTTTTTTGTATTTGTTGGGGTTTTCAGTTTTTAGGGGATTTAAGGTTTTTTAGTTTTTTTAACATTTTTAGGGTTTTAAGTAAATTTTATAGTTTTTAGGTTTTTTATGATTTTTCGGGTTTATTTAGGTTTTAAGGGGTTTTTTGGGTTTTTTTGGGGGTTTTGGGGGTTTTGGGGGTTTTGGGGGTTTTATTGTCTATTAGGTTTTTAGGGGTTTTAATTTTTTCTATATTTTTATCTTTTTATTTTTTTAGTCTGGGATTTTAGGGGTTTATACATTTTTAGGGATGTTTAGGAATTTTTTATGAATTTTATTGGTTTTTAGGGGTCTTAGGGATTTTGAGCAACTTTATGTGTTTTAAGGGTTTTGGTTTATTGGAGTTTAAGGGTTTTTTGAGTTTTTTAGGGTTTTAAGGTTTCTTAGAGTTTTTATAATTTTTTAGTGGTTTAAAGGGTTTTTAATATTTTTAGTTGTTTTTAGGGTTTTATAGGTTTAATGGTTTATAGGATTTTCAAGGATTTTTAGCATTTTTTAGGTTTTTATTGATTTTAATTGTTTTATGTTTTTAATTTTTTTATTATGGTTTTTAGGGTTTTTATGGTTTTACATTTTTTTGGATTTCATTTATTTTTTATAAAGTTTATGATTTTTAGGGTTTTTAGGGTTTTTACGGTTTTGGGGGATTTTAGGGGCTTTCTACGTTTTTTGGGGTATTAGTTTTTTTAGTGTTTTAAAGTTTTTTAATGGGTTAAAGCATTTTTAGATTTTTTAATTGTTTTTAGTGATTTTATGGGGTTTTATGGTTTTTAAGTGTTTTATGGGTTTTTTTGAGGGGGGGGGATTGAGTCTTTTCATATTTTTTAGTATTTTTTGGATTTTTAGGGGTTCTGAGTGTTTTTAGGATTTTAAGGGTTTCATAGGGGTTTTATAGGTTTTTAGGATTTTTTTATGTTTTTAGGTATTTTTGGTGTATTTTGGGGTTTTTAAGTTTTTATGGTTTTTATGGATTTTTATGGTTTTTAAGGTTGTTAGGTATTTTAAGAGTTTGTAGTTTTTAAGGATTTATTAGGGTTTTTCATGGTTTTAGGGTTTTTAACTTATTATATTTTTTTGGTATTTTATAGAATTTTTATGGTTTTTATGGTTTTTAGGGATTTTGGGGGGTTTTATGGATTTTAGGGTCTTTTGGGGTTTTTTAGGTTCTTTTCTGTTTTTTATGATTTTTTAGAGTTTTGGATGTTTTTAGGTTTTTAATGAGTTATATTTTTTTTTGATTGTTTTCTACTGTTTTTTTCAGGGTTTTGGGTTTTTTAAGGTTGTGAGGGGTTTCGTGGTTATTAGGATTTTTAGGTTTTTAAGGATTTTTTATATTTTTATTGCATTTTAGGTTATTTATGGGTGTTTAATTTTTTCGTGTTTTAATTTTTTCTTAGGTTATTTCCGTGTTATTTGGTTTTTTTACATTTTTGGGATTTTTATATCTTTTTAGGGTTTTTTATATTTTAGGGTTTTTTGGGTTTTTTGGTAATTTAGGAATTTTTGGGGTTTTAGCTATTTCTTGGTTTTTAGGGGTTTAATGTTTTTTTAGTTTTCTATGGTTTTTATACGGTTCTTCAGGGTTTTATAATTTTCTTTAGGTTTTTTCTAGATTTTAAGGATTTTTTTGGGATTTTATGGGATTTCAGGGTTTTCAGGGATTTTGAGAGATTTTAGGGTTTTTTAGTTTTTTGGGGTTTTATGGATTTTTTTAGTTTTAGTGGTTAAATGGGTTTTTAGAGTATTTAATCATTTTAGGGGGTTTAAATGGTTTTTAGAGTTTCAGAGGGGTTTTTGGGTTATTATATGTTTTTAATGGTTTTAATGGGTTTTAGGGTTTTTTTGTTAGCATATTTTTATTTTTTTAGAGGTTTTATGTTTTTTAGGTTTTTAATGTTTCCTTAGGGTGTTCTTGGTTTTTAGGGTTTTTATGTTTTTAGGTAATTTTAGGGGGTTTTAGTGAACTTTTTTTTGGATTTTCGGAATTTTTAAGGTTTTTAGAGTTATTTTAGGGTGTTTATGGTTTTAATGGGTTTTTTTTCGGTATTTTTGTTTTTATGGTTTTTTGATTTTTTTAATGATTTATGGGTTTAAAGTGTTGTTAGATTTTTTATTGTTGTTATAGGTTTTATTAGTTTATTTGTGTTTTTAACAAGTTTTGGATGTTTATTTTTTAGGATTTTTAGTGGTTTTAGGGTGATTTATAGTTTTTAGCATTATTAGTTTCTTAGGGGTTTTAAGTGTTTTAAGTGTTTTTATATATAATTTCGGTTATTTTGGTGTTTTAACATTTTTATGTATTTTTAGGTATTCTTTAGGATTTTAATTTTTTATGGGTTTTAGGGATTTTGAGGGTTTTTTGGGGTTTCTAGGGTTTTATGAGTTTTTTCGGCATTTAGGTATTTGTGGGTTATTAAGGGTTTTTATGTTTTTTTATAATTTTTAACATTTTTAGTAGTTTAAAGGGTTTTTAGAATTTTTTAGTTTAATTTTTGGGTTTTTATTGGTTTTTAGTGTTTTTAATGTTTTAGTAGTTTTTATAGTTATGACGATTTTTAGTCTTTTTTGGGGTTTTAGGGTTTTTATGCTTTTTAGAATTTTTAGGTTTTTAGGGATTTTTTGTGTTCTTAGATTTTAAAGTTTTTTTTGGGTTTTCCGCATGTTTTAGGGTTTTTAAGTTATTAGATATGTTTTATCTTATTTATAATTTTTTCTGGTTTTTAGGGTTTTTAGTGATTTTGAGGCTTTTTAGTGGTTTTAGGGTTATTTAGGGTTTTTATGTTTTTTTGGGGTTTTAAGGGTTTTATGGTTTTTAATATTTTCTTAGGATTTTTTTGCTGTTTTTACATTTTCATGGATTTTTAGTTATTTTTTTAATATTTTTATAATTTTTATGGGTTTTAGGGAAAGGAAAGTGCGAGGTCAGGCTAATCCTAATCCCCCAAATTGATTAAAAATAATGATGCAATAGACAAGGGACCAAGCTAACAAGGGAGGGGAAGGGTCAAACGACCTGCAGCCAAAAACCTTTAACAAACCCAAACCCAGAAAAACCCAAAACCCAAAAAACACACAAAAGCCAACCAAAACATATATCTATAATCATCTCCATCAGCACCTCCTAACAAATTAGCAACCAGCATCTCACATCACATATTTTATCATCCATCACCTTCAGCATCAGCATCTCCTTCAACTCTTTCTAGGGCTAGGGTATTCCTCCATGCCAAGCAGCAAACAGTATCCAGCAGCTCAAATTCCAGCATCCAGTACCACCTAAACAGAAATCTCCCAGCATACTGCTACTCATATTCTAGCAATCAACATCACCTAACCAAGCATCCAAACCCTCCCAACCAATCAACTCGATTAGACTAGTCACAACTAATAAATAACACCACCATCGATTCACAACTTACGCATCAATACACCCCAACCAGCACTCGAGCAATGCAGCCACACCACCTCTTACACTGCCTCTATAAGCAGAAAACAATAAACAACATCCCATTATCCAGCATCTATCCCCTTTAATCCAGTCAAGACCCAACATCCAGAAAATTACATAAAACATTTCACATCTAGCATCACCACTGGCATTACAGTACCACCAGCCCTCTCATCGAGGACCATTCAACTACACCCAACTTTCCTTGGGTAGACCCATAAACAACATCCAACAACTCGCATCATAACCATCATCCAGCACCAAAAAATCCCACCACATTCCATGAATCAACCACCACATCCCAATAATGAACCCATAATGCAAAGCTTATCCAGACCAGCATCAACATCATACAATGAAAATGAGTCCCAAAAATGAACCTGCATCTGCGCTGATATCCAAATTGAGGAATCTCAACCTTCGCCTGATGAACCAAGCCAAACCAAGGAAACAACTCCCCACACAACTTACAGGATCGTCAATGTCGAGACTTTCCACCACAAACCAAAGAACACTTCTTGGAAAACACATGACCTCTAAAGAACACAAAACTCCTTGGATATGAAGAACGCTGAAAACTCCCACCGTACAACTTCCAGAATCATCGAGGCCGAGCCTCTCCATGAAACCACTCAAAAATTATTAAGCTACACAATTAACTGGCAATAACGTACCACCATAAAACCAAAGTTCTCCACTAAATCCCATCGATGTCGAAGCGACATAGATCTGCAATGCAACAACCCAAAGAACCTAGATATGTCCTGATCCTACATGGACCACCTCAATATGAAAAAACCAGATCTGAGAGAATCTACCATGGTAGTGCAAATCTGCAACAAGAAAGGACCAGATCCGGCCCACTCCTCCATGAAACTGAAATACTATGTGCTGAGGAGACCAGATCTGACCCGGTCATCTATGGTTGAAGCCTTCATCCAAATCCAACACCTGAGAAATCCAAACTGCAAGAGAACCACCAATATTGAAGAGGCGCACCTCCAATGGAAGCTTCAACCATGTGGAAGTCGACGCCTCAAAACTTGTAGCAGCTGAGAGGGAAATTCCATGCCAGAGGAGACGCACCTCGATAGGAATCACAGGGAAGCCCGAGTGTGAGAGGAGACGAGAGAGACAACCACCATCTTCCTTATCCATTAGGTGTTTTAGGAATTATGTGGGTTTTTAGGGGTTTTATTGGATTTTTTGGGTTTTAATATTTTTTTAATTTTTTATGGATTCAAAGGTTTTTTAGATTTTTTAACATTTTTTGGGGTTTAATGGTGTTTTAGAGTTTTTAGTTATTTTTCAATGTATTTATGTGTCCTTAAGTTCATTTTTGAAATTTTGGGGTTTTATGGTTTTTAGAGTTTCAGTGTTTTTTAGGATTTTATAAGGTTTTTAAAATTTTTAGGTTTTTAGGGGTTTTAAGTGTTTTTGGGTTTTTTGGTTTTCTTAGGGGATTTTAGGTTTTAGGCATTTTTTTGTTTTTAGTTGTTTTTAGTGTGTTTATAGGATTCTTATCATTTTTATGGTTTTTAGGGATTTTAAGGGTTATTACGGTCTTTTAGTTTTTTGTGTTTAATGGAATTTTCAGTTTTTAGGGTTTAATAAGGATTTTATGATTTTTTAACATTTTAGTGGTTAAAGGTGTTTTTAGAGTTTTTATTTTCGATTTATAGTTTTTATGGATTATTAATATTCTTTAAGGGTTTTATGGTTTTTATTGTTTTTAGTGATTTTAGGGTCTTTGGGGGTTTTGTCAATTTTAGGTTTTTAGGGGTTTTAAGTGTATTCATATTTTCTTCTTTTTCTTAAGGGTTTTCAAGTTTTTTAGTTTTTTTATGTTTTTAAGGATCATTGGGGATTTTTTTGGAAATTTATCATCTTTATAGTTTTAAGGGACCTTTAGGGTTTTTATGTGTTTTAGGGTTTTTAGGTATTTTAGGGGATTTAGGGATTTATCGATTCTTTTAATTTTTTTGGGGTTTTTAGTGTTGTTCAGTTTTTATGGGTTTTAGGATTTTGTTTTAATTTTACGTATTTTTAGGATTTTGGGTATTTTTAGGGGTTTTAGGGATTTTCAGGGTTTTTAGGGGTTTTAGAGTTTTTATTGTTTTTTGGCTAATTAGGGTTTTTTAGTTTTTAGGGTTTATAAGGTTTTTAGTGGTTTTTAATGTTTTTATGGGTTTAAAGGGTTTTATGAGTTTTTTTTTGTTTTTAGGGTTTTATTGGTTTTAGTGGTATTTAATTTTTTTTTGTGTTTTGTGTTTTTAGGTATTTTTTGGGTGGTTTTTAGAGTTTTTGCAATTTTTTTGGATTTTTAGGGTGTTAAACTACTTTTAGGTTTTTATTAATTTTGTAATTTATATTAGTGGTTTAGGTTTTTTTATGTTTTTAGTTTTTTTGGAATTTTTTTAGAATATTTACAGTTTTATTGGGATTTTTGAGATATTGAGTGAATTTTAGTGTTTTTATTTTAGTTTTTAGTTGCTATAGGTTATTTAGTGGTTTAATTTACTTTTAGGTATTTAAGGCATTCATAGGGTTTTTCATGGTTTGGGGGTTTTTACATTTTTTTTGGATTTGTAGGTCTTCAGGATTTTTATTGTTTTTAAGGGTTTTTTTGAATTTTGAGGGTTTTATGGTTTTCATTTTATAAGGTTTTTTTTGGGTTTTTAGGTTATATTTGAGTTTTTTATAGTTTCTATGTCTTCTTAGTTTTTTAAAAAAATTGTACATAAAGGGTTTTAGTGTTTTTAGTGGTTTTATGGGTTTTTATGGTTTTTATAAATTTTAGTGTTTTTTGGGTTTTTTGGTTTTTAGCGTTTTAAGAATTTTACGGGTTTGAAGTGTTTTTAGTTTTTGAGTGTTTTATTGTTGTTTTTAGTTTTTTAAGGTTTTTTACTGTTTTAGTGATTTTTATGGCTTTTTTGGATTTTTATATTTTTTTTTGTTTTTAGGGGTTTTGAGGCTTTTAGGGGTTTTCAGGGTTTTTATATTTTTTGTGGGTATTTGGGTTTTTATGGGTTTTTTTATTTTCTTATGGGTTTAAATGTATTTATGATTTCTTTAAACATTTTTGTGGTTTAAAGGGTTTCTAGTGTTTTTAGTGGGTTTTAGGGGTTTTTATGGGTTTAATGGTTTTTGAGTTTTTTTATGGTCTTTAGAGTTTTTATGGTTTTTATAATTTTTTAGTTTTTTTGGGGTTTTATGCGTATTTAAGTTTTTAAGGGTTCTTAGGGCTCTTCTGATTTTTTAGGGTTTTTTACATTTTTAGGGATTTTAAGGGATTTTTAGGATATTTATGGTTTTTAGGGTTTTTAGTGATATTGAGGGGTTTTAGTGTATTTTTCGATTTTAGGGTTTTTATGGTTTTTCGGGGGGTTAGTTTTCTTTTAAATTTTAATGGTTTTTATGGGTTTTTAATGTTTTTTTTATCATTTTTAGGTGTTTAAAGGATTTTTATAGTTTTTAGTGGTTGTAAAGGTTTTTTGGGTTTTGGGGGTTTAAATGTTTTTAGAGGTTTTTGTGGTTTTTATGGTTTTCAGTGTTATTTAATATTTTTATAATTTTTAGCATAATTTTGGGTTTTCAGGGTTTTTATGTGTTCATAGGTTTTCAATGTTTTCTTAGGGGTTTTTAGGGTTTTTAGGATTTTTAACACTATTTTTTATTTATAGGTATTTTTTAAGGAATTTTATTGTTTTTAGAGATTTTGAGTGTTGTATGGTTTTTTTGGTTCTTAGGGTTCTTAGGGTTTTAGTGTTTTTTGATGTTTTATGGGTTTAATGTTTTTTTGGGTTTTTTGGGTTTTCTCATTTGTTTTCAAGGATTTTGGGTTTTTTATTATTTTTGGGATGTTTAGGGATTATTTTTGTATTTTCATGGGTTTTAGGGGTTTTAGTGATTTTGAGGTTTTTTATGGTATTTTAGGGATTTAAATTTTGAACGAGGTTTTATGTTTTTTTTTGTGTTTTTTGATATATATTTTTCCAATTTTTGGTTCTTTTAGGTTTTTTAGAGTTTTTAGTGTTTTTAGGTGATTAAAAGTTTTTTATAGTTTTTATTGGGTTTTGAGTTTTTGTAGTTTTTAGTGTATTTTATGTTTTTAGGGGTTTTTGGGTTTTTAGGGTATTTATTGGTATTTTTGTATTTTTTTGTTTTTAGGAGTCTAAAGTGTCAATAGGTTTTTATGGGTTTCTTAGGGGTTTTTAGGGTTTTTATATTTTTAGGAAATTTTAGTGCTTTTTATTGTTTTTGTTGTCTTTTATAATTTTTAAAGATTCTGTGGCTTTTACAGGATTTTGGGTTTTTTGGGTTTTTGGAATTTTTAGATTTTTTAGGGTTTTAAGTGTTTTTAGGTTATAAGGTTTTAAAATGGTCTTTCCTAGGTTATTAGGGGTTTTTATGTTTTATGGATTTTAAGTTATTTTATGTTTTTTATAGTTTTAGGGATTTTATGAGATTTTAGGGTTTTAGGGTATATTATAGTTTTTGGTGTTTTTATGTTTTTTTGTGTTTTACGATTTTTTGTGTTTTTCAGGGTTTAATTTTTTTTAATGTTTTTAAACATTTTTAGGGGTTTGAAGGGTTTTATATTATCGATTTTTTTTAGTATTTTCTTATATTTTTAGTGGTTTTATATGTTTTTAGGGGTTTTTATGGTTTTATGAGTTTTTTTTGGTTTTTAGGGTTTTAGGGTATTTTAGGTTTTTAGTGTTTTTATTTCGGATTTTAGGGGTTTTAAATGTTAATATGATTCATGTTTTTTGAGGGTGATCGCCATTTTTAATGTTTTATACATTTTTAGTGATTTTTCAATTTTTTAGGATTTCTATTTTGTTTAAAAAAAATTCTAGATATTTTGAGTGTTTTTATTGTTTTTTATGGTTTTTATTATTTTTTTGGATTTCTGGGGTTTTTTATATATTTTTTGGTTTTAAATGTTTTTTTAACGTTTTAGGGGTTTAATGAATTTTTTATAGTTTTTAGTGGTTTTTCAAATTTTTTGGGTTTTCTGGGTGGTTAAGGTTTTTAGTGGTTTTAGGCTATTTATGTGTTTTTAGGGTTTTTATCATATTTTATGGTTGTTAGCATTTTATGTTTTTAATGGTTTTAAGATTGTTTTATTTTTATGGTTTTATTAGGTGTTTTCTTTATTTATAGGGTTGTTTATGCTTTTAGATATTTTTAGGCATCTTGTATGATTTTATGGGTGTTTTAGGGATTTTAATTATTTTTAGATTTTTTAGAGTTTTAAGGTTTTTAGGGTTTTAGAATTTTTAGGTTTTTTAGGGATTTTAAGTGTTTTTATGTTTTTATGGTTTTATAAGGGTTTTTTGTGGTTTGGGTGATTTTACATTTTTATGTATTTTTAAGGATTTTTTAACATATTTATGTGGTTTTAAAGTTTTTAGGGATTTTAAGAGGGTTTTATAGTTTTTATGGTTTTTACATTTTTTTTGGGTTTTGGGGGGTTATTGAGTTTTCTAGGGATTTATTTCCTTTTGATAGTTTTTAAACATGATTAGGGGTTTAAATTTTTTAGTGTTTTTATTTGTTTATAGGAGTTTTATGGGTTTTTATGGTTTTTATGGATTTTGAGGGGTGTTTTTTTAGAGTTTTTTGGGTTTTTATATTTTTTATATTTTTAGGGGTTTGATGTTTTTTTAATGTTTTCATGATTTCTCATGTTATTTTATGTTTTTTTTTATTTTTAAAATCATAGGGATTTTATGGATTTTTAATATTTTTAGGGGGTCTTAAGTTCTATAGATATTTTTAGGGTTTTTGTGTTTTTCAAGAATTTATGGTTTTTATGGTTTTTAATGTTTTTATTATTTTATGGGTTTTAACTGTTTTTAGGTTTCTAAGGTTTCCTTATTATTTTTCACGATTTTAAACAATTTTTATGTTATTATGATTTTTTTAGATTTTTCAGATTTTTATGATTTTTAGTTGTTTTGGGGTTATTGAGGGTTTTTATGGTTATATATAATTTTTGGGTAGTATAGTATTTAGGTTTTTTATAGGTTCTTTTTATTTTTGAGATTTTTTCATTTTTGAGAGTTTATAATGTTTTTAGGTGATTAACTTGTTTTTTTGTTTTTAGAGGTTTTAGGGTTTTATGTGTTTTTTGGGGCTTTTATGGTGTTTTATGGATTTCAGCATCTTTTAATATTTTAGGTTTTTAAAGTTGTTTTTTATGGTTTGATTAGAGTTTTTTATTTTTTTTATTTGTATGTTTTTTAGGGATTTTTAGGATTTTTATGGTTTTTATGGTTTTTAAGGATTTTGAGGGGTTTTATATTTTTAGGGGTTTTAGGGTTTTTTAGTGTTTTTGGGTTTTTAGGGTTTTTTTAGTTTTTTTGGGTTTTAATGTTATTCATGGTTTTAAAATTTTTAGGGTTATAAAGGTGTTTCAGTGTTTTTAGTGGGTTTTTGGGTTTTTATGGTTTTTATGGTTTTTATGGTTTTATTTGTTTATTTTTGGTTTTATGTTTATAAGGGTTTAAAATATTTTTTGGTACTTAATGGGGTTTTTAAAGAGTTTAGGGTTTTTGTTGTTTAGGTATTTTTTATTATTTTGATCGATATTAGGGTTTTTATAGATTTTGACGGTCTTAGGGGTTTTAGGTTTTTTTCATTTTCCGGATTTTTAGGGGTATTATGTGTTTTTATGATTTGAAGGTTTTGTTAGTATTTTTCATGGATTTTAGGGTTTTTTTAAATTGTTGTGGATTTTTATGATTTTTATTGTTTTTTAGGATTTTTAGGGATTTTTGGAGGTTTTAGGGTCTTTTTGGGTTTTAGGGTATTTATGTTTTTTATGGTTTGGTTATTTTTTTGAGCTTTTAAGGGGTTTTAAGATTTCTTAGAGTTTTTTAACATTTTTATTATATTAAATGATTTTTAGAGTTTCTAACAGGTTTTATAGGTTTTATGGGCTTTTAGGGGTTTTATTGTTTTTATGGTTTTTCGGGTTATTTAGGGTTTTTCACAATTTTAGGATTTTTGGGGTTTTAAGTGTTTTTAGCTTTTTAAGACATTATTTGGATTTTTTATGGTTTTTAGGGATTTCTATGTTTTTAGGGTTTTGAGGGATTTTTAGGATTTCTTTTGGGTTTTAGGGTTCTTATGGATTTTGATGGTTTTATGGTTTTTAGTGATTTTAGATTTTTGGTTTTAGCTTCACTATGTATTTTTAGGATTTAAAATCTTTCTTTGGGATATTTATGTTTTTATGGGTTTTTATGATTTTAGTGATTATTATGCATTTTTTTATTTTTTTGGTTTTAGGGGTTTATGGTTCTTAAGATTTTTTTATTTTTTTAGGGTTTCAGCGTTTTTTTTTTGGATTTTTGGGGTTTTTTGGGTTTTTCTGTTTTTTACGGTTTTTACGTTTTTTAATGTTTTTTGGGGTTGAAAGGGATTTTAGAGTTTTTAATGGTTTTTATGGTTTTATGGGGTTTATTGTTTTTATGGTTTCTAAGAGTTTTATGGTGTTTAGGATTTTTAGTGTTTTTTGGGTTTTAGGGGTTTTAACTGTTTTTAGGTTTTTAAACTTTTCGTAGGGCTTTTTAGGGTTTTTTACATTTTTAGGGATTTTTCGGTATTTTTTATGATTTTTAGGTTTTTAGGTTTTTTATGGATTTTGATGTCTTTAGGGATTGTTATGGTTTTTATTTATTTTTATCATTTTTAGTTTATATGATTTTCCTAGTGTTTTTTTGGTTTTTAGGCATTTAAGTTTTTTATGGTTTTTTTGGGTTTTAGGGTTTTTTAAAAGTTTTGAGGGTTTTAAAGGCTTTTCAGAGTTTTTTAATGTTTATAGGGGTTTTATGGGTTTTTATATATTTTATAGAATTTTTAGGGTTTTATGGGTTTCTATATTTTTTAGGGTTCTTGGGGTTTTAAAGGTATTTTAGGTTTTTAGGGATTTTTTGGGGTTTTATCATTTTTTAGTGTTTGTAGGGGTTTTAATTATTTTTAGGTTTTCAAGGTTTTCTTAGGGTTTTTAGGGTTTTTATGTATTGTATGTTTTATAGGATTTTAGGGATTTTTAGGGATTTTTATGGGGTTTTAGGGTTTGTTTTTGGGATTTTTCATTGTTTTTAAGAGTGTGTATGAGATTTTAGATTTTTATGGTTTTTTTTGGAGTTTTAGGGTTTTTGAGTTTTTGGGTATTTATGGTTTTTATATTTTTTAACGTTTTTAGGGGTTTATAGTGTTTTTAGTGTTTTTTGTGGTTTTTAGTGGTTTATGTGTTTTAGGGGTTTTAATGGTTTTTCGGGATTTTGTAGTTTTTAGCAATTTTTAGGTTTTATAGTCTTTTATGGTGTTAGTGTTCTTTAGGATTATAGTTGTTTTAATTGTTTTGAGATTTTAAAGGATTTATTTGCATTTTTCATGTTTTTTAGTGTTTTATTTTTTTAGAGATTTTTAAGGAATCTTTAGGATTTTGTGGTTTTTAGATATTTTTAGGGATTTTTAGGGTTTTTAGTGTTTTTAGGGATTTTATCATTTTTTAGGTTTTTAAGGGTTTTAAGTGTTTATAGATTTTAATGGTTTTCATAACAATTTTCAGTATTTTTGGGCTTTATTCCATTTTACATATTTTTATTATTTTTATGCGATTTTTTGGTTTTTAGGGATTTTAAGAGGTTTTATAGTTTTTGTAGTTTTGTACTGTTTTTTGAGTTTTTTATTGTTTTTAAGTTTTTTATAATTTATTAACTTTTTGAGGGTTTTAAAGGGTTTATAAATTCTTTAGTGGTCTTTTAGGGATTTTATGGGTCTTTAGGTTTTTAAATATTTTTGGGGTTTTAAGAGTTTTTAGGGATTTTAGTATTTCTAGGTTTTTTAGATTTTTTAATTTTTTTTATGTTTTTACGGTTTTCATAAGGGTTTTCTGGGTTTTTATATAATTTAACATTTTTAAGGATTTGTTGGGATTTTTTAGATTTTTATATGTTCTACGATTTTTGGGATATTGTGGTTTTTATGGTTTTTATAGGGTTTTTAATGGGTTTTTATCATTTTTTAAATTTTTAGGGGTTTTATGTGTTTTGAAGTTTTTAATTATTTCATAGGGGTTTTCAATGTTTTTAAGATTTTTTAAAAAAATTAGTGATTTTGAGGTATTTTTTTTAGATTTTATCGGTTTTAGGGTTTTAGGGTTTTTAATGGTTGTTTGGGTCTTTCGGCTTTCTGAGGTTTTATATTTTTTTGGGTTTTTGTTTTTTTTGAGATGTAGGGGTTTTAAGGTTTTTTGGAGAGTAATGATTTATTTATGAGGTGTTATGGGACCCATCATCTTGGATGATTCCTATAGATAAAATGACAAAAGCCAATTATGAACTCAAAAAAAATTAAAAAAACATAAAAAAAACTAAAAAATTTAATGAAAAGAGGAATGATTTTTGGAGTTTATTAAGGTTTGTAGGTGTTTAATTTTTTTTTCATTGATTTATATTGTTTTATTGGGTTTTTGAGTTTTTATGGTTTTTAGGGGTTTTAAGGTTTTTAGTGGGTTTTTGGGTTTTTTGGGGTTTTAGGGTTTTTAAATTTTTTTTGGATTTTTTATGGTTTTAAGCGCTTTTTCAATTTTTATGGGATTTATGTGTATTTAGGTTTTTAAATTTTTCTTAGGATTTTTGGTGTTTTATGGTTTTTTACATTTTTAGGTTTTTTTGGGATTTTTTTATGAATTTTATGGTTTTTTTGTGTTTTAGGGATTTTGAGGGTTTTAAAGGTTTCTAAAAAATTTCTGTTTTTAGGGGTTTATGTGATCTTAGGTTTTTCATGTTTTCTTAGGGTTTTTCAGGTTTTTTAGGGTTTGTTATATTTTTTGGGTTTTTAGGGATTTTTTAGGATTTTTATAAAATTTAGGGGTTTTGGGAATTTTGTGAATTTTTAGGGTTTAAGGTTTTATGATTTTTTGGGGGTTTTAGTATTTTTTTAGTGTTTAAGGAATTATATGGTTTTGTAGTGTTTTTAACCTTTTGAGGGGTTTAAAGGGTTTCTATAGTTTTATATTTTTTATTTTTTATTTTCTATCGGGTTTTATTGGTTTTTAATTTTTTATGGGTTTTTATAGTCTTTAGATGATTTAGCATTTTTATGGTATTGTAGGGGTTTTATCTTTTTTTAATATTTTTAGAGGATTTATGATTTTTAACGGTTTTTATAGTTTCATAGGGTTTTATATGATTTATTTTACATTTTAAGGGTTTTAGGTATTTTTATGAACATAATGTTTAATTTTGTGTTTTTAGGGATATTGAGCGGTTTTAGGAGTTTTTTAGGATTTTTTGTGTTTTTTCACCTTTTTAAGGTTTTAGGGGTTTTATGTGCTTTTAGGTTTTTAAGGTTTCCTTAACTTTTTTAGGGGTTTTTATGATTTTAGGTATATTTATTATTTTTTAGGGTTTTAATAATTATTAGGGTGTTTTTGGGAATTTGAGTGTTTTAGGGTTTTTAGGATTTTTATGGTTTTTATGGTTTTTAGGGATTTTTTTAGTTTTTAGGGGTATTGAAGGTTTTTATTGTTATTATATTTTCTAGTGATATAATGGGTTTATAGTGTTTTAATTGTGTTTTTAGGGGTTTTATGGGATTTTAGTGTAATGTTTTTAGGGTTTTTATGGTTTTAGTATTTTTAGGGTTTTTAGAATTTTTTAGGTTTGTAGGGGTTTTAAGTGTTTTTATTTTTTTAAGGTTTTATTAGTGTTTTTCAGGGTTTTTAGTTTTTTTTATGTTTTTAGGGATTTTTAGGTAATTTTTATAAATTTTATTTTTTATTTATTTTAATGATTTTGAGGGTTTTTAAGGATTTATGGTGGTTTTAGGGTTTTAGTGTTTTAGGTTTTTAGGGTTTTCAAGTTGTTTCTATTTTAATGCTTCATTATGGGTTTTTAGGGTTTTTTGGTCTTTTATGTTTTATTGATTTTTAGTATTTTTAGGGATTTAGGGTTTTTAGGGTTTTTAGGGATTTTGGGGATTTTGAGGGTTTTAGGATTTTGTGGTTTTATTAGAGTTTTAAAGGTTTCTGTGTTTTTTAGGTTTTGTATTTTTTTTCAGTTTATAACATTTGTTCAGGGTTTAAGGATTTTTAGAGTTTTTAATGGTTTCAATGGTTTTTAGAGTTTTTTTTCATTTTTATTTTTTTAGTGGGTTTAAGTGTTTTTTGTTTTTTATGCTTTTCTTAGGGGTTTTTAAGGTTTTTAGAATTTTTTTACTTTTTATCTATTTTTAGGATTTTTGAGGGATTTTATTTTTTTTTTGATTTTTTGGGATTTTGAATGGTTTTAGGGTTTATTTTTGTGTTTATGGATTTTTTATTGATTTTAAGGTTTTTATGTTTATTTATGTTATTATTGGTTTTAGGTATTTTTTTTAGTTTTTTGTGTTTTTATAGTTTTTTGTGGGTTTTAATTATTTTTGGGTTTAAATTGTTTTTACCGTTTTAGGGGGTTTTAGGGGTTTTACGGTTTTTAGGGTTTTAGAGGTTCTTATGTGTTTTTAGGGTTTTTAGCAAGGTTAAGGGGTTTTATGGCCTTTTAGGGGTTTTATCATTTGTTATGTTTTTTTGGATTATTAAGTTTTATTAGGATTTTAAGGTTTTCTTATGGGTTTTCATGTTTTTTATGGTTTTATGGTTTTAGGTTTTTTTAGTTTTTCTTTAGGATTTTTATATTCTCTTAGGATTTTTAGGGGTTTTGAGGGGTTTTATGGGTTTTAGGGGGTTTAGGGGTTTTAATGGTTTTCATTATTTTTAGGTTTTTAAGGGGTTATAAGTGTTTTTAGGTTTTTATGTTTTTATTGGGGGTTTTCAGGTTTTTGTATGGTTTTTTATGATTTGAGTGGTTATTATGAATTTTTCAGGATTTTTAGGGGTTTTTAGTGGGTTTTGGGGGTTTAGGTTTTTTTTTTGAGTTTTTTGGATTTGAAATGTTTTTACAGTTTTTTATTAATTTTGTGGGTATAAATGATTTTTAGAGTTTTTAGTTGGTTTTAGGGTTATTATGGTCTTCTGATGGGTTGTAGGGGTTTTTGTTGTTTTTATGGTTTTAAGGGCTTTCAAGTTTTTTAGCAATATTTTCGTTTTTATAGGTTTTATTTGTTTTTAGGTTTTTAATTTTTTCTTAGGGTTTCTTTGGGTTCAATGGGGTTTTATTTTTTTAGGGGGATTTAGTGGGTTTTTCAGATTTTTATGGTTTTCTATGGGTTTTAGGTATTTTGAGGGGTTTTAGGGTTTTAGGGGTTTTATGGTTTTTTGGGGTTTTAGGGTTTTCTTGAGTTTTTTTTTATTTTAAATGTTTTATGAGTTTTTAATGTTTTTAGGGGTTTCATGGGTATTTAGAGTATTTAGTGGGTTTTAGGGTTTTTATGGGGTTTTAGGGTTTGTTTTTCAAAATCTTAAGGGCAAGGAAGATTCGAGGGTCGGGCTATTCCCCCCCCCCCCCCCAAATTTACTAGTAAAGAAAAGGAGACAAATTAGACAAGGGTGGGGAGGGGTCAAATGACCCACACCCGAAAACCCCTTACAAAACACGCAAAAGAAAAGAAAAATAAAAAAGACACACAAAATGAGAAAAGAAAGAAAAACAAAAGAAAAACCAACAGCATCTCCCAGCCAACCCGCAACTAGCATCCAACACATGGTCTACCATCCATCTCCACCATCATCATCGTCATATTCACCAGGGTGTCTCCCTCCGCACCATAGCCAGAGGCCGCATCAATATCTACTGACTCCCATTCTGAAGAATCATACTGCTTAAAAAAGTTGGTGTAGTATTCCTTTAACTTCACCTGCTCCACATTCAACTGCTTTTTAGCAGACCGCCTCGCCATACCAGAGGAGTTCTTCGAAGCCTTGCTAGAATCCCTCATAGAATCCATTCTTGGAATGGAGGAGTAGTCCTTCCTTGGCCTCCTTACTTTCAGAGCAGCGGTGCAAAGATCACCATGATTCCCCTGGATAGGTATAACAGAGTCCTCCTGGTTGAGAAAACAAGAGGTGGGAGGTGGAAAACACTCCCTGGACAGGCCCCCACCAAAATTCTCTTTCCCAGTGAGTATGGCCTTGTCCTTTAAAATCTGATCCATGTTGGATTTCATCCTAGAGCCATCATCTGAGCCACTCTCCCAGAGCTTCGATCACTCAGATTCCATTCCCTCCTGTAAAAGAGAAGGCTACAAAGCCAGGTCTTTCAGAACCAAACGTTTGGAGTTTTCATCCACACTGTCCCTAATCATCGCATCTTCAACAAAATTAACATCATTTGCTCCGAAGGAAATGAGCACCTATGAAGCATCCAATGTGATCGGAACAGGTTCAAAGGATTTTAAATCATTCATCAAAGACCTAGTGAGGATACCCCCATTACCCTCAACCTGGCCATCATTCACACTATTCTCAGTCTTCATATCGGCCCTCGCCTTATGCTCCCATTCACCAGCATTATCAAAGCTCCCAAAAGTGATCAAAATCATCTAGGATTCACTAGAAACGTGCTCCACACTCCCTACCCCCTGCCCAGTAGCATGCACATTATCTAGCACCTGAGAAGGAGACTTTGCGCTCCCAGCATCAGCCACCAGAGGGTTCTCAGACACGCTCCCTCCACCATGCCCAGCAGCATCGGCCTGCACCTTATTTTGTTTCTGTTCCGCACACATCTCGCCTCCCGCATTTTCCAGGGGCCCCTGCACCTATTTTTCAAGCTCTAGACCCACAGAGGCCTCCATGCCAAGAGAACTTCCAGCTTTCAGAAACTGCAGATCACTCCTCATGCACTTGAAGATATCTTGTACCTTGGGTTCCAGTTGGCACTGGATGGCCATTTTCCCAAGCGCAACTGGAGGAATAGCATGCACAATCTATGAGTTCAGTGGTCCAGAACCTAAACCAAGAGCAGATTCCACCCCCTCAGCATGATTCCTCTCACTCCCAGTTGAAAAATCCATAGAAAAATTCCTGGCATAGACCTCGACCCAAGCCTGACCCCCTCCATCATCCTACATCACAACATCCCCAACCGCGATGGCCTCCTGTTCCTCAGAATCAGCATGACTCGTAGGGTATTCATCCACACCAGTATCTGGAGCCAAAACTCCCATATTGGGTGAGCCTCGGGCCACTATCTTAGAAAATGATGATGGAGCCACAACAGGCGGCCCAAGCACATAGGGGTCGCTTCCACATCGGCACATAGATACAGTGTGTCCTAACTTGTAGCAAGTCGAGCAGAAGAAGACCCGGGATTCAAAACAAACCTGCAGCTGCCACCGGAGTTCATCTTAAATCTCGACACATACCAAATTGACCGGGGGTTTGGACACATCCACCTATATGCAAATCCAAGGCTCAAAGGGATGACATGCAGTGATCGTCCGCGCATCCATACACAGAAATCGCCCAACGATATTACCTATGACCTGAAGGATAGCCAGATTCTAGAAGGGGAGCGCAAGTCCAGGAAGAGTTACCCACAAATCCGCGCTTGGGGGATCACGATTTAAGTGGAAATCAAAGCTCCACTGGAACAAGTAGAACAAAAAACCAGAAACAATCTGTGGCGCCACGACCCAGGCCGAGATCAAATCATCCTCATTCCCAAAAACGCACCAAAAAGTGTCGAGCATCAAGTAACCCTACAATAGCTCTTTCACGGAGATTCCAAGAAGAGGAAACAAACCTATCAAAAACGTCGATAGGAAGCCGAATCCTCACAAACCAAACCACCAGCGTCAAATCCAGAAGATCAGAGGCCGAAGACAGCTCTTGAGCAGAAACCGAAACCGAGGAACACTGTTCTGGCACTGAGGGACTTTCGGGAAAAGTGCTATCTCAGGAAAAAGAGGGGGAAACTCATGCTCTACTTAGGGATATTTCCAAATTTTTATTTTTATTTTATAGTTGTTTAATATTATGGATTTTTAGGATTTTTATGATTTTAGGGTGTTTTATTGTTTTTATCATTTTTTGGGTTTTTAAGGGGTTTTTTACTGTTTTAATATTTTATTAGGGGTTTTCATGTTTTTAGGGTATTTTATGTTTTAATGGTTTTTACTAAATTTTTATGTTTTATCGGTTTTTATGGTTTTTATGGATTTTGAAGGTTGTTTTTTGGTTTTTTAAGGTTTTAAGGGTTTTTTGGGTGTTGAGGGTTTTTTTTATGTTTTTTAGGTTTTTAAAGGTTTTTATATTTTTTTAAAATGTTTTGAGGTGTAAAGGGTTTTCATAATTTTTAGTGGTTTTTATTTTTTTTCATCGAGTTTTAGGGGTTTTGAGGTTTTTATGGCTTTTATGGTATTTAATGTTTTTGAGTGTTCATTAGTTTTTTTTTATTTTTTAGGTTTTTTGGGGATTAAAGTGCATTGATATTTTTATAATTTTATTATTTTCATTCATGGTTTTTATGGTTTTTTATGTTTTTACATTTTTAGGGAATTTTTATGATTTTTATGGTTTTTTAGGGTTTTAGGGAATTGAGGGTTTTTAAAGATTTTAAGGATTTTTTAGGTTTGGGAATTTTTATTTTTTTAGGGGTTTTAATTGTTTTTAGGTTTTTATCAATCGTTTTTAGGGTTTCGGATATTTTTATTATTTTATGGATTTTTAGGGCCTTTTGGATTTTTTTGGTATTTTAGGGTTTTTAGGGCTTTAGGGTTTTTATGGGTTTTTTGGTTTTTTGGTTTTAGGGTTTTTCTCTGGATTTTTTAGGGTTTTTAATATTTTTTTGGGGTTTTTAACATTTTTAGTTTTTTAAAGGGTTTTTACAGATTTTAATTTGTTTTTATGGGTTTATTGGATATTAGGGGTTTTAATGTTTTTGGGGGTTTAATGGTTTTTAATGATTTTAGGTATTTTAGTGATTTTAGAGTTTTTACCGTTTATAGGTTTTATAGGGGTTTTAAGTTTTTTTAAGTTTTTTAGGTTTTCTTAGGAGTTTTTTGGGATTTACGGTTTTTTTTCTATTTAGGTAAATTAGTTATTTTTTATATTTTTATTGGTTTTTAGGGTATTTATATTTTTTGAGAGTTTTAATGTTTTTTTTGAGTTTTTTGGGGGTTTAAGGTTATTGAGAGTTGTTAACATTTTTATGAGTTTGAAGGGTTTTTTTAATATTTGGTGATGTAGGTTTTTATTTATTTTTAGGGGTTTTATGGGTTCGAATTGTTTTTATGATGTTTTGTGATTTAGAGGGTCTTTCCTGTCTTTTAAGGGTTTTAGAATTTTTATCATTTTTATGGGTTTTAATTGTTTTTAGGTTATTTTGTTTTTCATAGGGGTTTTTAGGATTTTTAGGGTTTTTATGTTTTTAGGGATTTTGTTCGATTTTTATACCTTTTGGGGTTTTAGGGATTTTTAGGGTTTTAGGGGTTTATAGTGTGTTCATGTTATTTATGATTTTGTTTTGGGTTTTCTGGGTTTTATAGGGTTTTTATGGATTTTAAGTGTTTTTATGGATTTTAGGGTTTTTATTGTTTTTAGGGGTTTTGGGGGTTTTATTTATTTTTTGATTTTTAATGTTTTGTCATGGTTGTTTATGGTTTTAGGGTTTTTTATTTTTTTATGTATTTTTATAATTTTTTTGAGTTTTTGGAGATTTTAAGGGGCTTAGTATTTTTAGGGTTTATTTTTTTTAAAATTTTTGGGTGTTAATGGTATTTAGAGTTTTTAATGTGTTTAGGTGCATCATGGGTTTTCATTCTTTTTAGTGGTTTAAGTTTTATTATGGGTTTTTAGGGTTTTTAAGTTTTTTAGGGGTTCTATGTTTATTAGAATATTTTGGGTTTTTATGGGTTTTATGCATTTTCAGATTTTTAATAAATTCTTAAGGGTTTTTGGGTTTTTAGGGGGTTTTACGTTTTTATGGATTTTTATGATTTCTAGGAGTGTTATGGTTTCTATGAATTTTGAGGGGTTTTATGGGGGGGGGGGGGTTAGGGATTTTAGGGTTTTAGGGGTTTTTAGAGTTTCTAGGGTTATTAAGTTTTTTAGATTTTCTTAAAATTTTATGGGTCTAGTGGCTTTCTATAGTTTTTATTGGCTGTTTATTTTTTTTGGTCTTTAGGGGTTTTATGATTTTTAGGGGTTTTGTGGTTCTTTGGGACTTTTAGGGTGTTTAGAGTTTTTTTGATTTTATAGTTATTTTAAGTGTTTTAGGGTTTTAAGGTATTCTTATGGGTTTTAATGATTTTTATGGGTTTTTAGGTTTTTATGGATTATTGTGGTCTTTATAAGTTTATTATGGTTTTTACGATTTTAGGGATTTTAATGTTTTTAGGGTTTTTAGGTGTTTTAGAATTTTTTGGTTTTTAGGGGTTTTAAGGGTTTCATAAAGGTTTTCAGGTTTTTACATTTTTAGGTTTTTTAGGGATTTTTTAGGATTTCCATTTTCAAAATTTTTAGCAATTTTTAGAGTTCTAAGGGTTTTTAAGGTTTTTTATGCTTATTGGGGGTATTGTGTTTTTTGAGTTTTTAAGGGTATTATGGTTTTGTAGAGTTATTAAACATTTTTAGGGGTTTACAAGGTTTCATATTTTTTAGTGACTTTTAGTGTTTCTATGGGTTTTAATATTTTATGGGTTTTATGGTCTTTAGATATTTTAGGGGGATTTAGGGTTTTTATGTTTTTTGGGGGTTAAAGTGTTTTGAATTTCATAATGTTTTCTTAGGGAAAAGAAGGCTCGAGACCAGGCAAGCTTGGTCCCCCAAAATTATACCAAAAGGAAAGAACAAATAGAGGTCTATAAGGAGGGGTTTCATAACTAGGTGTGCAATTCACCCTTCAAGTCAGAGTCCGCAAGCGAGGAGCAGGAGGGCGTGGTAACAAAGGACCACATCGAGTACCTCTCCACAATGGTGAGGCACTCCATCCATCGGGTTAGGATCCTCAAGGGAAAACATCTAGATCTGATTTAAGAGCATTCACAGCAAGCATGATGTCAGACTCAAGCCATGTTTTCTTAGGGGTTTTCATGTTTTTTTAGGATTTTTAGTTTTTTGGGATATTTAGATCTTTTTAGTATTTTTCTTGGTTTTTAGAGTTTTTTTGGGTTTTAGGGGTCTTTTGGGGTTGTATTGTATTTTTGAGTTTTTTAGGGTATTAAGATTTTTTAGATTTTTTTAAATAAATATGTGGGTTTGAAGAGTTTTTATAATTTTTAGTGGGTTTAAAGGTTTTTATGGGGTTTTATGGTTTTATTGGATTTTTATGGTTTTTTTGGTCTTTTAGGGTTTTTAGTCTTTCTTAGATTTTTAGAAGTCTTTTGTATTTTTAGGTTTTTAATATTTACATTGGGGTTTTCAGGTTTTTTAGCATTTTTTATATTTTTAGGAATTTTTAGGGATTTTTTAGTATTTTGTTTTTTTGGTGTTTTTATGGGATTTATGGTGTTTTAGTTTTTTGTTTGTTTTTTTAGATTTATTGGGTTTTTCTATTTTTTAACAATTTTAGGGGTTAAAGGGTTTTTAGAGTTTTTAGTAGGTTTTTACTTTTTTGGGATTTTTAGTATTTTTAATGGTTTTTAAGGTTTTTATGGTTTTAAGAATTTTTAACGTTTTTAGTGCTTTTAGCGTTTTTGGAGATTTTAATTTTTTCTAGGTTTTTAAGGTTCTATTAGGGATTTTCAGGGTTTTAGGGTTTTTTATGTTTTGGGGTGTTTAGATATTTTATAGGATTTTGTGGTTTTTAGGGATTTGTATGGGTTTTAGGGTTTTTATGGCGTTTAGGGTTTTTAGGGGTTTGGGGGTTTTATCATTTTTAGGTTTTTAGGGGTTTTAATTTTTTAGGGTTTTATGGTTATCTTATGGGATTTTGGTTGTTTAAGGGTTTCAGGGGTTTTATGGATTTTTTAGGATTTTTATGGTTTTTAGGGTTTTTACGGATTTTGAGGGTTCTAGGCCTCTTTAGGGTTTTTGGTTTTTCGTTGTTTTTTTACGTTTATTTTTTGTTTTTTAGGGTTTTTAGGTTTTTAGGGTTTTTAAGGTTTTTATGGGTTTAAAGGGTTTCTAGAGTTTTGGTGGGTTGGATTTTTTTGGGTTTTAGGGTTTTTTTATGATTTATTGGGTTTTTATGGTTTTATAGGTTTTATTAATTTTAGATATTTTGAAGGATTTTAGGTTTTTTCGAGTGTTTAGGGTTTCTTATAGTGTTTAGTGTTTTAATGGGTTTTATTTTTTTCTAGTTTATTAATATTTAATTAAGGGATTCCTGTGGTTTTTAGGTTATTTGGTTTTTATGGATTTTTAGGGATTTTTAGGATTTTTATTGTTTTAAGTATTTTTTAGTGTTTTTATGGGTTTAAGGGTTTTTTACAAGTTTTTTAGGGTTTTTTGTGTCATTAGTGGGTATTTAGGTTTTTATAGTTTAGTAGCAGTTTTAAGGTTTTACAGTGTTTATGGTTTTTATGGTAATAGTGTTTTTAGGGTATTAGAGTTTTTTAGTTTTCTTAGGGGTTATAAGTGTTTATAGTTTTTGAAGGTTTTCTTAGGGTTTTTGTGGGTTTCTAATTTTTTATGTTTTTAGTTATATTTAGGGATTTTTATGGTTTTTGTTTTAAAATTTTTAGGGTTTTTTGGGATTTTTAGGGGGTTTGGGGTTTTGAGTTTTTATGGTTTTTGGGTTTTTAGGGGGTTTTAAGTTTTTTAGAGTTTTTTTAACAATTTAGGGGTTTAAATGTTTTTATAGTTTTTAATAGGTTTTTAGTGTTTTATGGGGTTTTAGAGTTTTTTATAGTTTGGGGGGGCGTTATGGGCTTCAAGGGTTTTAAGGTTTCTTTATTACTTTAGGGTTTTTACATTTTTAGGTTATTTGGGGTTTTAATTGTTTTTAGATATTAAGGTTTTTTTAGGGTTTTTTGGGTTTTTAAAATTTTCAGGGATTTAATGGATTTTAAAGATTTTATGATTTTGGGGGGTTTAGGGATTTTTATGGTTTTTAGGGTTTTTAACACTTTTATTTATTTATGGATTTTAAATGTTTTTAGGTTTTTATGGTTTTCATAAGAATTTTCAAGTTTTCTATGGGTTTCTTCATTTTTAGTGAATTTTATAGTTTTTAGGGTTTTTTTGGATTTTGAATGTTTTTAGGGTTTTTTACTTTTTTAAAGTTTTTTTGGGTTTCTAGGTTTTTTTTGTTTTAATGGTTTAAGGTTTTCTATAGATTTTAATTTCTTTATTGTTTTATAGGGTTTTGATATTTTTAGTGGTTTTTAGTTTTTTTACAGGTTATATGGACTTTTTAAGGTTTTGAGGAGTCTTATGGTTTAAGGGTATTATGGGGTTTTAAGGGGTTTTAAGGGTTTATACTTTTTTATGTTTTATAGGGGTTTTATGTTTTTTCTAGGATATAAGGTTTTCTTAGAGATTTTCATGGTTTTTAAGGAATTTCATTTTTAGGGATTTTAAGTTCTTCTTAAGAATTTTTATTGGCTTCTTGGGATTCTAGAGAATTGGGGGGGGGGGGATTTTGGTATTTTTAGGGGTTTTAGGGTATTAAAAATTTTTTGGTGTTTTTTGTTTTTTTTTCATTTTATATGGATTTTTAAAGGGTTTTCATGGTTTTTAGGGTTGTTTACATTTTTAGGTATTTTTATGGGTTTTGGAGTATTTGGGAAGGTTTTTAGGATTTTTTGGGGGTTTATGGTTTTTATGGGTTTTATAGGTTTTTAGAGTTTTTAAAAGTATTTAGGGGTGTAAAGGGTTTTTATATGCTTATGGGATTATAGATATTTTTATGGTTTTTAGGGATTTTATGGTTTTTAGGTTTTTTTGTTGTTTTTTTGGGTTTTTAGCATTTTTATCATTTTTAGGTTTTTATGGATTTTATGTGGTTTTTTTTAAGGATTTCATAATGTTTTTTTAGGTTTTTTGGGTTTTTTAGTTTCTTAGGTGTTTTTTGGGTTTGTTAGGATTTTTATAGGTTTTTAGGGGTTTTATGGACATTGAGGGCTTTTTAGGATTTATGAGTTTTATGGTTTTTGGTTTTTTAGAGTTTTTTGATATTTTTGGGGTTTTAAGGTTTTTTAGTTTTTATAATGTTTTAGATGTCTGAAGAATTTTTAGAGATATCATTGGGGTTTCTAGGGTTTTTTTGGGTTTTAGGGTTTTTATGGTTTCTATGGGATTGGTGGTTTATAAGGTTTTGGGGTTTTTAGGGATTTTACGGTTTTTTAGTTTTTTATTATTTTTAGGGGTTTATAGTGTTTTTTATTTTTAGGTATTTTTTATTTTTTTGGTATTTTATGTTTTTCTCGATTTTTATGGAATGTTTAGAATTTTTCTGGGTTTTAGGATTTTTGCGTATTTAATGGTTTTTAGTTTTTTAGGGTTTTTTTGGTTTCTTAGGTTTTTTTGGTTTTTTATGGATTTTAAATGTTTTTTGGTTTTTAATGATTTCTTATTTGTTTTTAGGGTTTTAGGTTTTTTTACATATTTTTATTTTTAGGTCATTTTTTGTTTTTATGGGTATTTTTTTTGGGTTTTTTAGGTTTTTTAAGCTTTTTAGTTTTTTATGGTTTTTATGTTTTTAGTGTTTTTTTGTTTTTTAAAATTTTAATGTTCTTATAGGTTGTTAAATTTCTAGGGGTTTAATGGGGTTTTATAGTATTTAGTGGTTCATAGGGTTTTCTGGGTTTTTTGGGATTTAATGTTGTAACAGATTTTAGGCATTTTTAGGGTCTTTTAGTGTTTTTAGCATTTTCATATTTTTGAGGGGTATAACTATTTTTATGTTTTTAAGGTTTTCTAAATGTTTTTATGGTTTTTAGGGTTTAAATTTTTTTATATATTTTTAGTGCTTTCATAGGATTTTAACGTTTTTTAGGGTTTTAGGGATTTTGATAGTTTTTTATTTTTTTAAGTGTTTTAACATTTTTTAGATTTTTGGGGGGTTTTAGTGTTTTTAGGTTCATAAGTTTTTCTTAAGAGTTCTTGGGTTTTTAGGGTTTTTTACATTTTTAGGGATTTTTAAGGTTTTTTTAGGGTTTTTTTATTTTTTTTAGGGGTTTAGATATTTTGAAGGATTTTAGGCGTTTTTACGATTTTTAAGGTTTCTATGGTTTTTTCGGGTTTTAAGGCTATTTTTGAGTTTTTGGGGGTATAATTTTTTTAGAGTTTTTTAATGTTTTAGGGGTTTAATGCGTTTTTATTTTTTTAGTACTTGTAAGATATTTTATGCGGTTTTAGTGTTTTTATGTTTTTATGGGGTTTTATGGTGTTTTCACTTTTTTCCATTTTTAGGGTTTTTAGCATTTTTTGGTTTTTAGGGGTTTTATGTGTTTTTTTATTTTTAATGTTTTCTTATGTTTTTTAGGGGTTTTAGGGGTTTTTTATATTTAGGAATTTTATGAAGTTTTAGGATTTTTATGGTTTTTAGGGTATTTAGGGATTTGGTTGGATTTATGGTTTTTAGGGATTTTCTTCATTTTATAGGTTTCTAGTGGTTTAAATTGTTTTAAATTCTTATGGGTTTCTTTGGGGTTTTCAATTATTTTTGGGGTTTTTACATCCTTAGTAATTTTAATTGATTTTTTGTATTTTTATAGAGTTTTAGGGTTTTTTGGTTTCAGAATATATTTAGGGTTTCATTGGAATTTTAATGTTTTTTTCTTTTAGATTTGTTTTTTTGTTTTTTAGGGTTTTAAGGTTTTTTATTGTTTTTTAACATTTTTTGGTGCATAAAGGGTTTATTGATTTGTTTAGTTTGTTTTAAGGGTTTTATTTGTTTTTAGTGTTTTTAAGGGAATTAGGTATTTTTATGGTTTTTAGGTGTTTTATTGTTTTTTAGGGTTTTAGGGTATTTAGTGTTTTTAGAGGTTTGAGGTGTTTTTATGTTTTTAAGGTTTTCTTGGGTTTTTTCATTGTTTTTATTGTTTGTTATGTTTTTAGAAATTTTTATATATTTTTTATCTTTATCGTTTTTCCGGTTTTAGGGATTTGAGGGTCTTTTGGTTTTTTTCTGTTTATATAGTTCTTTGGGTTTTTAGCGATTTTTGATTCTTAGGGGTTTTAAGTGTTTTTAGAGTTTTAATATTTTCTTAGACTTTTTCAGGGTTTGTTTGGTTTTTTACATTTTTAGTTATTTTTAGGGAAATTTTAGATTTTGATTTGTTTTTAGTGTTTTTAAGGATTTAGAGGGGTTCTATGGATTTTTAGAGGTTTTAGGGGTTTTCTCGGTTTTTAGGAATCTTTGATGTTTTTATGTTTTTTAAAGTATTTAGACTTTGAAAAAAAAATTATAGGTTTAACTTGTTTTTATATTTTTTTCCTAGGTTTTTATGGTTATTTGGGTATTTTGGGATTTTAATGGTTCTACTGCTTTCTATGGTTCTTTGATTTATAGAGTTTTTTTAGGTTTTTTATCCTTTTTATATTTTTTATGGATTTTTTGTTTTTTTAGGATTTTAAGGATTTCTTACAGTTTTCATGGGTTTTAGGATTTTTAGGTTTTTAGGGATTTTGGTGGATTTTTTAAGATTTTATGGTTATTTATGGTTTTTAGATATTTTTATGGGTTTAACGATTTTTTGGGTATTTTGGTTACTTTTTGAGTTTTTAAGGGGTTTAAAAGTTTTTATAATTTTTTCAAAATTTTATAGGTTTAAAGGGTTTTTAGAGTTATTATTGCTTTAGGGGTTTTATAGGTTTTTATGAGGTTTTATTGTTTTATTGTTTTATATGGTTTTAGGGGTTTTTAGGGGTTTTAAGGTATTTTAGTGTTTTTAGGGTTTTTTAGGTTTTTTAGGTTTTTTATGTGTATTTTTATTTTTAAGGTTCTGTTTGGGTTTTCCAGGGGTTTAGGGGTTTTTATTGTTTTATCTATTTTTAATGATTTCTAGATTTTTTATGATTTTTAGTGATTTTTAGGTATTTTATGTTTTTTTTGGGATTTTAGTTTTTTAGCGTTTTTATGGTTTTTTGGGGGTTTTGAATTTTATAGGTTCTTAATGTTTTCATAGGTGTTTTATGGTTTTTTATATTTTTTTACATTTTTATGGTTTTTTTCATTTTTGGTTTTTTTTTATTTTTTAGGGATTTTAATGTATTTAGGGATTTTAGTGATTTGATGGTTTTTTTGGTTTTCATAGGTTGTTAGGGTATGTTATATTTTTAGGGTTTTAATGTTCTTAGAGTTTTTTTAGTTTTAGGGTTTCAAATTATTTTTTTTTATTTATGGGTTTTTTAGTTCTTATGGGTTTTAAAGATTTTTAGGAGGTCTTAAGGATTTTGGTTTTTTTGTGTTTTTAACATTTCATAGTGTTTTTATTTTTTTAGAGATTCTATATTTTTAAGGCTTTCTTATCATATTTGGGGTTTCAGTAATATTTACGTTTTAAAGGGATTCCTATGGATTGTTTAATATTTTTAGGGATTTTATATTTTTTATGGATTTTGAGGGGTTTTAGTGGTTTTTTAGGGTTTTTACAATTTTTAAGGTTTTAGGGGTCTTAACTATTTTTAGGTTTTCAAGGTTTTTTTATGTTTTTTCTTGGTTTTTAGTGTTTTTTATGTTTTTAGGGTTTTTAGGTTTTTTTTCTAATTTTATAGGTCTTTAGGGTTTTGAGGGTTTTTTATGGATTTTAGGATTTTTAGGATTTTATAGTTTTTTTGGATTTTGATGGGTTTTTTCTATTTTTTATGGTTTTTAGTGTTTTCAATATTTTTTGGGGTTTAAAGGGTTGTTAGAGTTTTTAGTGGTTATATATTTTTTGTGGGTTTTACCATTTTTATAGTTTTAAGGGTTTTATTATTTTTAAGGTTTTTAGGGTTTTAGGGTTTATAGGTTTTTTTAGGGCTTTAAGTGTTTTTATTTTATTTATGGTTTTCTTAGATTTTTTCAGGGTTTTGCTTTTTTTATGTTTTTAGGGATTTTAGGGCTTTTTAGGATTCTTATGATTTTAGGGTGTTTTGTGTTTATAGAGATTATGAACATTTTTAAGGGTTTTTTAGGGGTTTTAACTTTTTTTGGTTTTTAGGGGTATAAAGTATTTTTATTTTATTAAGGTATTCCTAGGGGTTTTCATGTCTTTTAGGGTTTTTTCATTTTTACGTATTTTATGGAATTTTTGGGTTTTTTGTCTGTTTTTAGGAATTGTTAGGTTGTTTATGGTTTTTAGGGTTCTTATGGTTTTTTAGGGTTTATTTATTTTCATAGGTTTTTATGGGTTTTAGGTTTTTTATTTTATTAATGTTTTCTTAGGGGTTTTCAAGGATTGTAGGGGGAGTTTTTTTTTTGGTAATTTTCGTTCTTTTTTAGAAATTAATGGGTTTTCAGGTTTTTAGGGGTTTTGATATTTTTAGGGTCTTTTATTTTAGGGGTTTTATGGGGCTTTAGATTTTTTTTTATTTCATTAGGGGTTTTAAGGTTTTAAATTTTTTTTATTCTTTTTAGGGGTTTAAATGGTTTTTAGAGTTTTTAGTGGGTTTTTTATGGGCTTTATCATTTTTAATGTTTTTAGGTGTTTTTATGGTTTTTGGGTTTTTAGTGTTTTCTTGGTTTTTAGGGGTTTAAATTTTTTTAGGTTTTTGTGGTTTACTTAGGGTTTTTTGGGTTTTTAGTGTTTTTTATGTTTTAGGTATTTTTTGGGATTTTTTTGGGATTTTATGGATTTTTAGGATTTATATGATTATGGGGGGGGGGTTAGGGTTTTTAGGGTTTTTAAGGTATTTAGTATTTTTTAGGATTTTATGGGATTTAAGTGTATTATGGTTTTTATGTTTTTCATAGGGGTTCTTAGGGTTTTTAGATACTTTTTTAGGTATTTTTAGGGGTTTTAGGGTTTTTATTTTTTAGGTTTTTAGTGTTTTTAGGAGTTTTTAGTTTTTTAAGGGGTATTTAGGAGTTTTTTGGTTTTTAGTGTTTTTATGGTTTTTGAGTGTTTATGTTTTTTTGTGTATTTAAAGGGGTTTAAGGTATTTTAGAGTTTTTTAAACATTTTTATGGGTAGAATTTTTTTTTTGTAGTTTCAGTGGGGTTTTAAGGTTTTTATGAGTTTTGATTTTTTTTTGCGATATTTATGGGTTTTTATGGTTTTAGAAGTTTTAGGGTTTTTTGTGTCTTTTAGGGGTTGTAGAATTTTTTAGGTTTTCAAGGGGTTTTATGGTATTATTTTTTGTAATATTTTCATAGTATTTTTAAATGTTTTAAAGAGTTTTTTATTTTTAGGGATTTTTTAGTTTTTAAGGATTTTATGGATTTAAGGTTTTTTGTGGGTTTTTATTGTTTTTGTGGGTTTTAGGGTTTAAAGTGTTTTTATGTTTTTAACATTTTCATAGGGGTTTCATATTTTTTTGGGATTTTTACATTTTTTATGCATCTTAAGGGATTTTTTAGAAATTTTATGGGTTTTTAGGGTTTTTATGTATTTTGAGAGTATTAAGGTTCTTTAGAGTTTTTAGGGTGGTTAGGGTTTTTATCATTTTTTAGTTTATTAGGGGTTTTCAATTTTTAGGTTTTGTAGTTTTTCTTATGGGTTATCTTTGTTTGTAGGGGTTTCTAGGTTTTCAGGATTTTTACTTTTTTTATGAGTTTTATCATTTTTTGGGTTTTTAGGGTTTTGAAGGGTTTCTATTGTTTTTTTGGTTTTTTGGGTATTTTTAGTTCTCTTGTGTTTAAGAAGTTATATATATATATATATTCTATAGTTTTACAAATTTAAATTTTTTTAAGATTATTTTGTGGTTTTAATGGTTTTATCATTTTTATGGCGTTTTAATTTTTCCAGGGTTATTTGGTTTTTAGGGATTTTAAGGGTTTGGGATTTTTTTAAGGTTTTTATCATTTTTAAGGTTTTTAGTGGTTTTAAGGGTTTGTATGTTTTTATGGTTTTCTTATGTGTTTTGAATGTTTTTGGGGGTTTTTACATCTTTATAAATTTTTTAACAATTTTTTAATTATTTTTATAGTTTTTTGGGTTTTTATGGATTCTGATGGTTTTTATGGTTTTTTGGGTTGTTAGGATTTTAAGGGTTTTTAGTGGTTTTAAGTGTTTTTATAATTTTAATTTTCTCTTAGGGGTTTTTAGTAGTTTTATGGATTTTTATGTTTTAAGTTATTTTTAGGTATTTTAAGTATTTTTATGGTTTTAATGTTTTTATGGTTAATGAAAGTTTTTAGAATTTTTTAGGGTTTTATGATTTTTTGTGTTTTAATGGGGATTTTTTGTGTTTTTAGTTGTTTAAGTTTTTTTATATTTTTTAAAAATTTTCATTCGATTTAATGGTTTATAGATTTTTTCTAGTTTTATGGTTTTTAAGGTTTTTAAGGTTTTATGGGGTTTATGGTTTATAAGGTTTTTAGGGATTTAGGGTTTCTAAATTTTTATGTTTTAGGGGTTTTAAGTGTTTTTAGATTTTTCTTTTTTTTCTTAGTTTTTTAGGGGTTTTAAATTTTTATGGTTTTTTGATTATTTGTGGATTTTTATGGTTTCTAGGGGTTTTGAGGGTTTTTAGAGTTTTTAGGAGTTTTATGGTTTCTTATTGTTTTTAGGGGTTAATGGGGGTTTTGAGTTTTTTTGGGGTTTTTAATATTTTCGAGAGTGTTTTAACGTTTTTTAGTATTTAAAGGGTATTTGACAGTTTTAGTTAATTTTTATGGGTTTTAGGTTTTTAATTTTTTTGGTGGTTTTGTTGTGTTTAGGGATTTTATAAATTTTTAGGTGTTTGAACATTTTTAGGTTTTTATGGGTTTTAGTTTTTTTAGGTTTCTAATGTTTTCTTAGGGGTTTTAGAGGTTTTAGGAATTTTTTATATTTTTAGGGTTTTTTGTATTTTTTTATAATTTTTATAGTTATCTTCTGTTTGGTTATTTTATATTAAATTGGAGAATCACCCCCCAACTCTTTATGAGGACCTTGGAACTTATTTCCATCCTTTGGTGTCTTAGGTAAATCACCTAAGGCCTAGTAGCTCCCCCATCACTACACAAGCTAATGAGGACGGGATGGATGTTAGAAATTGTATCATCTTGTTCATTAATTAACTTTTAAATCATAGTGTTCTATCTCAAGGGATGTTAGAAAGGATATAGGATTGTCAAAACATAAAATGTTATGTAAAAAAGGAGTACCTACTGTCTTTATACTAAAACACAAGTTAAAAGGGAGTTGGGTACATGAGTGTTTTGATACACTTCTAGGAGTCGTCACCTCATCTTCATGGGGTTTTCTAATTATAAAAGAATAAAAATAATAAAATGAATTGATAGAAATGACATCCTACTAAGAGTACATGCTTCTTTTTTAGTAATGATTTATGATTTAGTGAACAATTGTTGATTTTTAAAAATAGTTGCAATTGCTTTGATTTTAAAAGCATAGGGGGATTTTAAAAAATGGATGGAAAGAATAATTTTTAGAATTTTGAAAATCCTTGTTGTGATATGTGTGATGTGGTAAAATTAAAATTTTTATGCCTTCAGTTTCTATAGAGTGAGACTAAATGGTGGTTTATTTTGGTTATAGAGAATAGAACCGGGTAGACACCATAAAATCCAACTATAAGATGCTATTAAGAATGTGGTTGTACCTGAGGCACAGGTGAACCATAATTTAGTTCAAAGTAATTTCTAGGAATCTTATGATGTGGATAGAGGGAATAGAAACAATAAAACAAGGGAATAAGATCATTCAGTTTGGTTCCAAAAGTAGAATCCTCCAATCTTTCAGCATTATTCGGAGCTAGAAAATGAAGAAGTGTGTCTAACTAGGATGAATCAAGCCATAGATTTCCATTGAACACAGAATAAGATGAAATTGAAGCTGGAAACATACATTCTATAATATATTGTATGATGGTGGTGGGATCTAGTAGTTTAGGAAAAATTGGACCAATGAATGACACAGGAAGATTTTGAATAATTGTTTAAAAAAATTATACCACCATTCTTTTGGCTGCATGAACAACAGAATTATCTATTTTGATGAAAGAGAACCTAAAATTGATAGAGTATGTGGCTAAAAGTTTAAATTTCTTCCACTTTTTACTATAAGTTACTATTAGTGAATCCTTTAAGGAACACATTTTTTAATCGAGTTAAAGTCCATAGATTCACATAATGATTTCCAAGATTTTTATATAGGATTATACAATATGGTCAATAGGGAAATAGTGTAAGAAAGTGTTATATTAGGAAATATAGTTTGAGTAATCATGTCAATACCTATAGGAAATAGTGTGAAATCTAATGTACGGAATAATTAGAAGAGGGAAACTTATTTATATGGTGTTGGTATGACTTAGAATCAGATGGTAGGATCAGTACATATTCCTCTTAAACCAAAGGGTAAACCTGGTTATTTTCTATGTGGTTCTTTCGATCACATAATGTGAGATTTTATAGAACCACCTATATCATGTCACAATTTCAATAATATGGGATATATACAACGTTATTGTTGTAATGCTATGAGTTTGGGTGATAGAGGAAAATATCATGCTTCTCAAGCATCATATTCTCCAATGGGATGAGTGCAGAAAAATAGATCTCAATAGTAAATCCAATAAATCCATGAAGATTCTAGGAATACCATAAATACTCAACTAGGTAAATCTTAATAGGGTAATAAATATAAAAGGGAAACAAGTAAGAAAGTACTTATCATTTTGGTCATATTATGGATTTTCCTATTGAGATGATTCCATTTGTTTTGAAACATCAAACTCATCTCAGAAAAAATAATTTTGAGCCGTTGTGTGAAAATCATGTTCTATTACTATTGATGGGGATAGATTGATTTTGGACTTATATGTGCGTGATATGGATGCATATGACATAATCCTGGGTATTTATTGGTTGATAATGGTCAAATCTCACATTGACTTTTATATCTGAAGGGTTAGTTTTACAACTGATGAGGGTATTGAGCATCACATTAGAGGAAATCAGGATGTAAAGGTAAGTGGATAATGATTTTCAGAACCATCATTTGGAACTATCCCATACTATTTGGTAGCCTTGACCTTGTAATATGTGGATGAGATCGAGAATAATAGTTTTTTAACAATTATCGGTGAGCTTCCTATTGTTTCCCCAGTAATTTGTCATTGTTTCTACCCACAAGATTGGTTTATTTTACAATTTATCTCTTGAAAGGGACTAGACCTATCTCACTTTTATCTTATCAGATAGAACCAAAAAAATTAAGGGAATTGAAATCCCCATTTGAAGTGTTGGAAGGAAAAGGGATCATTCGACATAGTGCGTCTCTATGGGAAGAACATGTTATTTTGTGAAAAAATAGGATGGAACTTCCTAAGGATTATCATAAGATTAATCCAGTTATGATAAATAATTGGTATCCTCTTCTATAGATTTATGACCTATTTAATCAACTGAGGGGAATCTCTAAAATGGAATTGCATGCAGGATATCACCAACTGCGGGTTTGGAAGGAGAATATTTTTAAGAAATCTTTTATATTTTGATATGGGCATTAAGATTATGTGGTTTTGTCTTTCAGTATTAAAAATGAACCAACTTTCATTATAGAATTGATCAATCAGATATTTCAAATGTATCTGGATTATTTTGTGGTGGTATTTTTGGATGACATACTTTTTTATTCAAGGAAAAATGTTGAGCATGAGAAACACTTGGAGATAATGTTGAGTAACTTTCGTGATTATCATATGTATTCTAAATTTTCAAAGTGTGATTTTGGGATACAAGAGGTACATTTCCTTTTCCATTTGATCTATGAAAAATGTTTTTAAGTGGATCTAGAAAAGATAGAGGCTATGATCTCTTGGAACCTTCCAAATAATGTCTTTGAGATATATAGTTTCCTTGGCCTGGCTAGTTATTACAAATATATTTTTTGGGACTTTTAATGACTAGATTTACCAATTCCGGTTTTGATAAGGAAAAATATTCCATTACATTAGAAAAAATCAATGTCAAAATTCTTTTTAAGATCTTAATGTTGTCCTTACATCAGCACATATATTTATATTTATAGAATCAGGACAAGGATATGTAGTGTATTGCGATGCTTGGAGATCTAGGTTGGGTTGTGTTATTCTGAAGAGAGGTCATGATGTTGTTTATGGCTCATGTCAATTAAAATTTCATGATAATAACTACTCGACATACAATTTATAATTAGCTTTTCTAGTCCATGCTTTGAAAACCTTTCTTCATTATATTTCTTGCTGAGAACTTCATGGTGTCTACGAATTATAAAATCCTGAAAAACGTTTTCTCACAATGATATTTTAATCTAAGATAAATAATAATGATAGAGTGACTTAAAATTTTTTACATTGAATTAATGTATACACTATTTAAAGGGAACTTTGTGGAATATATATGAAGCAGAAATTCATATATTCAGTTAGGAAAAGAGGCTTCAGATCAATGGTAGATAATTTCGGTGATTACCGACATGTATTTGGATTATATAGATCGAGGTAGTGTTTATGTTTTATTTTTGGTTACTTTTGTTCCAAATTTGGTAGATAAGGTCAAATAGGTATAGAAATATAATTATTAATGTGTCTGTATGAGGTAAAAACTCAGTGGTAGGGGGAACATTGGGGGACAAGATCATTATAGAAGATCAATGTTGTTGGTTTTGGATCAGATGGTCATACCTTTAGCTTGTTAGGAACAAATATTTAGGCTTATCACCATTCAACATTGGTTGTTCATCCTGGAACACAAAAGATTTATAACACACTAAAAGAATAATTTTTGTGGACTGACATGAAATAAAAGGTGGCTGAGTTTGCTTTCTAATTCATCTCCTGTCAGTGGATTAAGGAAGAGAATTAATGGCTAGTGGGTATTCTACATTATTAACCAATTACTATGTGGAAATGTGAGCATATAGTTATGGATTTTGTAAAAGTTCTACAAATAATGGTTTAGAAACATGATTCCATATGCATGATAGTGGATAAAATCCCAAATTTGGATGACTTAATCCCTATTCATGAATCCAATATGATTGAGTAATTGTCAAATATCAATATTTGTGATGTTATAAAGAAGCATGGTGTTTCAGTATCGATTATATCTTATAGATACCGCATATTTAGATCTTGTTTTTTGGAAATCATTACTACAATCCCATATAACTCAGTTGACTATGATCACAACTTATCATCCTCAAACAGATGGAAAATTTTAATGGAATATCCAAACATTAGATGACATGATTAAATCTATTATAATAGATTTTTTGGTCTCATATAAGTACAACATACTATTAGTGGAGTTCTCATAAAAATTAGGTTATCATGGATCAATAGATATAGATCCTTTTGAATCATAGTATAGTCATCCTTATCATTCTCTATTTTTTTGGTGTAAACAAGAGAGACCACACTAGTTGCACCAAGCCTAGTGCTAGAGATAATAGAGAATATTTAGTTAATCAAAAAGAAGATGGAGATGGAAAAGAGTCATCAGAAAACCTATGAATATCATCATCCATGGCTATTTTTATTTGAGTGGAGCGATAATGTGTTCATGAGAATATATCCAAGGATTGGAAATCATCCTTTTTGGAAGCATGGAATGTTATTTCCTTGATACATAATCCATTTTGAGATACTTGAATGGGTGGATGAGGTGGAATATTTGTTTTATTTACCACCATGTTTTGGTTTAATGCATAATTTTTTTTATATATCTCAATTGAATAAGTATTAACCTAACACAGACTATGTGATTCTATTGGATACCATTGACCTTGAGTCAGATGCTATGGTGGTTCATGCTCTAGTACAGATTCTGGATAGGAAAAAAAATTATTTCATGGAAAAAGCATCGGTCTAGTGTGGGTTTTATAGAAACATAGTTAGATTCAGGAGGACACTCGGGAGAGATAAAATTAAATTATGGAGAAATGTCCTAAACACTTTAGGGAAAACACAAGTTTTCTACTTTCTAGGGATGTAAAGAATAATGGTGGGTAGAATTTAGCACCCAAGGTTTCCAGTACATAATCATTTATTTATGTATATTATGTATATAAAATGACTAGGTTATGTTTTTGGAGGTTCATAGGAACTTTGGCACGTTTCTATGGATTTTATAGAGTTTCACGATTTGAGAATTATTAGTACAAACCATGAAATTCCTCCAGAAAATTGTGTAACTAAAAAAGTGGACACTGGGGATGTGCATGGTTAGGTGCATGGTTCGGAAGACCCATGTGGATGCCCAGTATAAATTGTTCAATGAGGTATAGTGGGGGTATATCATGATTAGCACATGGTTTTCATAACACTGTGATCCAACCTTTAGATGTGTGTTTGGAGGCAGTGGCTTATGGATGGTTAGTGCATAGTTTTCTTAACAGTGCACCCTAACCATGCACTATAGAAAGTTAGATCCTAAAATTGTGGATCTAACATGATTTACCTTTTAAACCACCCATTCCCCCCTAAAAAGGACATAATAAGAATTCATCTTCCTCCCAAAGCAATGGAGGCAATTCCTTTTGATATAGGGGTGATTTTCTAAGAGAATCCAAGTGTGTTGGAGACCTGAATTCATTGATAAGTACTTGTTATTCATATTTTTCCATAGATATATTTTCCTTATCTCTTTTTAAATCATGTATCTAGTTATTTGAGGATAGATCTATGTTGTTTGATGTCAATATTCATAGGATATTATTTTTTTGATTTAATGTAATTAGATTTAAGTTATAATCTTGAATATTTAAGCCAGTTTTTCGAAGTTGGTGTGTCATTTTTGTCCAAATTTTTGAGAGGTAGGTTTCTTCTCTCTCGACTCCTATTGATTAGAACATAAAGTCTTGATTTCTAATTGATTTAGTTTCTTGAAATTATTTTTAAAATCATGGCATGATTTGATATAATTCTTGTTTAATTTATGGTTTTGGAAATCATGATAATTAGATGGTTTTTTAGAAAAATGTTGTTTATAATTTTAAAATGGTGATTTTAAAATTATTTTTGGTAGATGAAAGTAAATTATTTGATCAAAATAATTTTATTTAAATAGTATTATATGATTTTTTAAAATGGTTGGGAATGAGTTGAATGGGATGGATAATGGTTGTGAAGTACCCCAATCAAGGTGATAGAGTATAGACATGAATTTCCACCACCAATGGTAACACCAAGCTTGTGTGTATGAATGTGTTGAGGTTTTTTGTGGACATGGGAATTTTTATGCTAAATCATTAATAGATAAATGGTTAAAATATTTCTTGATGTTCCCTGAAAATTGATTGTGTTAGTGTTTTATGTATTCCTTAGAAAAATGGTTTTGAGTCTTATTTGATTGTTTTCCATGGAAAACTATTTTGTTTTGAAATAAATTGATTTACTTTATTTTAAAATATTTTATATAAATGGGATAATATATTCAATACAAGTGGTTTAATTTGGGAATTCATTGGGGAAATCCTACTTAGTTTTATAATCACCCCCTGCTTGGGAACTATGGTGAGTTTGAAGATGCTATATATCGAGGCACATGTAAATGAAAGGTATCCTAGTTCTTTTGTGAGACTTCTTGATACATTGGGTTAGGAATGTGTATATTGATCTTATATTATATTGGGTGTTGTTGTTAGAATATTTGATGTCTTTTGGTTTTTTATCATTTGGTTCCACTAGTTATGTCACGTTGATTTTACATGTACTCAAATATAGTATTTTTGTTTAGTCATGTATTGGATTTCATTTTTAGTACTCATTAATTGTTAATAAGATTGGATTTAATGGTTATAGTTTTATTCTCATTTAATCTTAAAATGGAAAATTTTATCCCAACTATTTATAAGGCCCTTGAAATTTATTTACAGCCTTTTCTATCTTGGAGATGTCACCTAAGTCCTGGTAGCTCCCCTGTCACTTCTCAAGACAATTAGTAGAGGTGGGATGTTACAAGGAAAATCCCCATTTGATTTCATTTAATGTTTCAAATTATTAATTCTCCTACATTTAGATATTAAAAATTAATCTTTTTTCTACTACAGATATTCAAAAAAGGATCCCAAAAATATATATAAAAATTAAAGGCTAAAAAATTCAACATCTTGAGTCATCATCTATTTATAATTTTTAATAATCTTATATTTCTACTTACAACATTTTCCTCTTGAATACATTATGAACATTATCTTTGAATTCTAGTTTTGGACTAACACACTCTAACGATCCATTAGATTTTTTGAAATTAGGTAAGAATTCTATAGGAAACATGTTGAGTGGTAAAATGAAAGAGAGTTACATTTTGATAAAATCAAAAAATTGAGTGAAACATGAGACGAAATAATACTGTTTAGTGTAAACACATTAAGTAGTGTGTGAGGTTCTTATTCATTTCCCTAAATTTTTTTTGATGGATTCATAAATTTAAGATGTGTGTAACATCAATGAAAAATACATTAAGTTTTTATTGAGTGTTTCAAAAGAAAAATTCCAAATTATGAATGTGATTATAGATGAATTAAAATCCCCTCCCAATTCTAGAGGACCACCAAGGAGTAGGGTTATTGAAGAAGAGGAGGATTTCTACAATTTTTATAAGTCATTAATTTGAAGAAAGAAACATACCAGGAAGAAAAACAATGATATTAGAGGGAGAAAAACTATGGATACCTTTATTAAAAGGTAATAATTATCCCAAAACATACATAGAATGGGAATTAAAGGTAGATAATTTTCAAATAAAATAAAAATTAAAATATGGTGAAGTTGGAATATGTGGAATTCACGTACTATGATAGTATTTGGTGGGACTAAATACAAGTGAGTCAAAATAATGTTGAGAAAGACCCATCCTCACTTGGGATGATATGAAAGTGGTAATGTGTAAGAAGTTTATTTCTAGAAACTATTATCATGATTTTTCCTCATGTTTTTGGGTTTCAAATAAGGAGCTATGTGTATTGGGGAGGGAAAAAAATATATGGATATCATTATGATTCAGGAAAATATTTATGAAGAGCGAGATACCAGCACTGAAAGGTTTGTGAATTACCACAACCATGACATTTGGGATAGAATGGTCATACACCACTATTTGGATATAGAGGATCATTTTAACATGGATACTAATCTGGAGAAGCATGTAAAGGAAAGAAGGATGTTCCCTATAACTTATTGTAAGGATTCTCAATATTCTTTCAAGTTCAAGGATTCCAAATCATAAGAACCTGTAAGGGAATGAAAAATGGATTACATGAAGGTGAAAAAAAACCATTATTTATGGAACAAATATTTAAAATATAGGGTATGTTTGTCTCTAAATAACATGATATTATATTTTTTAAATGTTAAGTAATTTAACATTTTCTCTCACAATTCCCAAATAAGATGACCATGTTTATTTCAGATGATAGATATGTTCTTAGTACTATCTCAAACGATGATGAAATGCCACAACATGATAAGTGTTCTAATGAGGAAATAAAGAGTCTTGTATGTGGATAAATTCTTGTGGTAAGGTGTTCTTTGTGTTCTCAACCCAAATAAGAAACTTTTTAAGAGTAATTGGATCAAATTTTTCATACTAGATTCCTATTGAAAGATAAAGTCTGTCATATAACAACTGATGGGGGTAGTTACATGAACATATAAAGTGGTTTTATGGCTTATAAACTGGTTTTAGCTATGAACAATAATCCCAGTCCTTTTAGATTGTAATGGTTAAATAATAGTTGGGATGTTTAAAGTGACTAAGAAAGTGAATGTTCTATTTTATATTGGTATGTATGATGATAAATAGATATGTGATGTCGTTCCCATACATTATAGCCATATATTGTTGATAAGTACTTGAAAATTTTATATTATGGTCACACATAATGGATACACCAAACACTATTCTTCTGAGTACAATGGAAGGATAGTTATACTTAAACCCATGAGGATGTTTTAATATTATCAAGACCAAGTGAGGACTGAGAATGATTATGTAAAGGGGATGAAAATAAAAGAGATAAAATAAAATTCAAGAGTGAAAAAGGATTGATAATTGACATGAAAAGAAATGAGTGGAACCAACAAGTAGAAAACAAGAGTGAAAATAATATTGAAAAATGTGTAGAGGGAAAAGTAAGTTTATTTTTAGGAAAAAGAGAGATAAAGAGAGATTTATAGTGGGAGGAAACTCTTATTCTTATATGAAATGGATATTTTTAGCTCTAAATCTCTCTAATCATAAATTACTTATTTTGTTGTTTCTTTATTACAAGAATACAATGATAGAGCAGGGAAGTGTTGGAAATAATCTAAATTTTATTCAGGTGGTTTGTTATGAAGAACCTATTAAAATGGGGGTTCCTATAAAAACAAACTCAAAATTACATCCATGAGGAGATGGTCCTTTCTATGTTTTAGATAATGTCAATGATAATGCTTATAGGATTGAGTTATCCGATTGGTATTGAAATGTTATTTTCACCTTTAATGTTCATAATATTTCTCCCTTTGAATTCTAAAATTTGATGGAGAATCCTTTTGTGGAGGGAGGGGATGATAAGGATCATGGAACACATAGGAAATAATATATTGAAGTAATAAATGATGAGTATGAAAGAATATGAATGATTATATAAGTGAAATTACTATGAGTTGGTTTCTCAATGATAAAAGAGAGGACCAAGAGAATGAAGGAGGCCTTAAATTGGTTAATCATGTAATTCCAAGGGTAGGCCCAATATTCTTGCTTTGGGGTTGAATATAGGCTTATATTTACATTAATTAAGGCCAAACAAGAATTTAAATACCCATCTCATGATGTTATACAAATTTAAAACCAACTCTACCAGGGAATAATTAATATCAAAAGTCATGGGATAGTGGTATTTACATTCCAAAAGGGTGAGATACTTATTCCTTAAAGTCATGGGCATGTGCCAAAATTTCCTAAAGCTTCATTTAGACTTTTTAACTTGTTGAAACTAGGTGTTAGAATTTTTTATCTCTACATGTCTATAAATATCCACTCCCTTGTACTCTTTGAACATCATTAATGATATTAATGTTGTTATGGTGAGTTTTTTCATGAAACCATTGTGTTATTGCTTAATTATTGACTTATCAATGGACTGGTCAACCTTTATGGTATCTTGTGGATAGAGTTCATAGATAAAAGTTCTCTTTTGTTTGTACCTTGAACAATTATTGAATTTATTCCATATTTCAACCATTTATCACTTATTTTTTTTGGAGATCTGACGTATCAATACATAAATATTGAACAAGGTTCCACAGGCACTTACAAGCGGGTCATGGATCGCGTATGAGGGATTTTCAAGGGTTTTGTGGTTTTTTAGGATTTTAGGTATTTTTAGTGATTTATTAGGATTTTTATGGTTATTAGTGTTTTTAGGTATTTTGAGGGGGTTTAGGGATTTTTTTATAGTTTTAGGGTTTTTGAGACATTTAGGGATTTTATGGTTTTCTAGATTTTTTTAACAATTTTATGGTATTAAATGGTATTTTGAGTTATTTTGGGTTTTTAGGGTTTTTATGGGGTTTTATGGTTTTTAATGATTTAGGGGTTTTTGTTTTTTATTGTATTTAGGGTTATTTAAGGGTTTTAGTGTTTTTTAGGGTTCTAAAGGTTTTATGAGTTTTTATGTTTTAAATGCTTTCTTAGGATATTTTGGATTTTATTGATTTAGGGATACATTATGTTTTTAAGGTTTCTTTGGGTTTTAGGTATTTCGAGGTTTTTAGGGTTTTTGAGGTTTTCAGGGTACTTACAGGTATTTTGGGTTTAACGTTTTTTTTTGAGTTTTTTATGGTTTTTATGGTTTTTAGTGTTTTTAATATTTTAGGGATTAAAAAAGGTTGTTAGAGTTTATAGTGGGTTTTATTGTCTTTATGGGGTTTTAGGGTTTTTAATGTTTTAGTGTTTTTTAGGATTTTTTAGTGTTTTTAGTATTTTTTGGTTTTTAGGTGTTTTAAAAATTTTCAGGTTTTTATTGTTTTCTTAGGGATTATCAGTGTTTTAGTTTTTTTATGTTTTTTTAGATTTTTAGGTAATTTATAGCATTTTTATGGTTTTTAGTGATTTTTAGGAGTTTTTAGGGGTTTATGGGTTTTATGATTTTTTTTGGGTTTTTATGATTGTTTGATTTTATTATGGTTTTTGGGGCTTTTTAACATTTAAGGGTTTAAATGGGTTTTAAAATTATTAATTAGTTTTTGGAGTTTTATGAGGTTTTAAGTATGTTTATGGTTTTTAGGGGATTTATGGGTTTTATGGGTTTTAGGGGTTTTTATGGTCTTTTAGGTTTTTTAGCAATTTTTAGGTTTTTAGGGGTTTTATGTGTTTTTTGGCCTTTAAGTTTTCATGATGGATTTTCAATGATTTTAGGGTTTTTTACATTTTTAGTTATTTGTTTTTTTATTTTAGGTTTTTATGTTTACTATGGTTTTATTGTATTTTTAGGGTTTTTAGGGGTTTTAGGTGTTTTAATATTTCTAGTGTTTTTCTTGCTTTCCAGGGGTTTGTAGTGTTTTTAGGTTTTAAGATTTTATTAGGGTTCCTTATGTGTTTAGGTTTTTTAATGTTTTTTTGGATTTTTAGGGATTTTTTATTATTTTAATGCTTTTTAGGGATTTATGGATTTTGAAAAAACCATAGGTCTTTTTAGTTTTTAGGGTTTTAATGTTTTTTATAGTTTTTAACATTTTTAACAGTTTTAATAATTTTTTTTGTTTTTATATGCTTTTATGGCTTTTATGGGTTTTTAAGGCCTATAGCGGTTTTTTTTGTTTTTAGGGTTTTTAGGGTTTTTAGGTTTTTTTACGGTTTTTAGTGTTTTTGGTTATTTTAATTGATTTTAGGTTTTTAAGGTTGTCTTTGGGATTTTCGGGGTTTTGGGGTTTTTAAAATTTTTAGGGATTTTTAGGTATTTTTTGGGATTTCTATGGTTTTTTGTGTTTTGAGGGGTTTTGAGGATTTTTAGTATTTTGGGGTTTGGGGGGGTTTTAATATTTTGTTAGGGTTTAAAAGGATTTTTATATTTTTTTACATTTTTAGGGGTTTAAAGGAGTTTTATAGTTTTTAATGATTTTTATGATTTTTATGGGTTTTTATGGGTTTTTAAGGATTTTAGGGGTTTTATGGTTTTAGTGGTTTTATGTTTTTTTGGGTTTTTAGCGTTTTCATGATTTTTAGGCGTTTAAAGAGTGTTTAGTGTTTTTAAATGTTTTATGGGTTTTAAATAGTTTTATTTATTTCATTGGTTTTATGGGTTCTAAGGGTTTTTAGGTAATTTTATGATTTTTAGGGTCTTTATGTTTTTATTGTTTTTAGGGTTTTTATGGTTTTTAGGGGATTTTTTTATTTTAGTTTTTTAGGGTTTTTAAGTGTTTTATATTTTTAATGATTTCTTATCCTTTTTAAGGGTTTAGTGTTTTTTAGTTATTTTTAGAGATTAATTAGGATTTTTATGTTTTTTAGTTTTTTTAGAGATTTTGGAAAGTTTTTTAGTTTTTTGGGGGTTTTAGGGTTTTTATAGGTTTTTTGGTTTTGGGGGGTAGTTTTTGAATTTTTTGGTTTTTAATGGTTTTTTAGAGTTTGTTAGCATTGATATGGGTTTAAATGGTTTTATGATTTTTTAGTGGGTTTTAGGGTTTTTAGTAGGTTTTAGAGTTTTTTTATAGATTTCTTGGTATTTAGGGGTTTAAGGGTTTAATGGTTTAAGGGTTTAAGGGTTTTTTGGGTTTTTTGATTTTTAAGATTCTAGGGGATTTAAGTGTTTTTTATATTTTTAGGGATTTTTAGGAATTTTTTAGGAATTTTATGGTTTTTAGTGATTTTGATGGTTTTTAAGAATTTTAAGGTTTTTTATGGGGATTTGGGTTTTTTGAGTTTTTAGGGTTTTAAGGATTTTTAGTGTTTTTAACATTTTAGGGGTTTAAATGGGTTTTAGGGTTTAGTTTTTTTAGTGTATTTATGGGTTTTCTGGGGTTTTAGGGGTTTTGGTGTTTTTACTTTTCTTAGGTGTTTTGACTGTTTTTAGGTTTAAATTGTTTTCTTACGGTTTTTATGGGTTTAGGGGTTTTATGATTTTAATTATTTAGGGATTTTTTTAGTGTTTTTAATCATTTTCAGGGGTTTTAGGTGTTTTTATGCCTTTTAGGGGATTTATTGGGTTTTGGGGGGGTTTTCAGGGTTTTTTGAGTTTTCTAGTGGTTTTAATGTTTTTAGAGTTTTTTAATGGATTTATGGGTTTAAAAGGGTTTATATAGTTTTATGGGGTTTTATTTTTTATGGGATTTTAGGGTTTTTATGGTTTTTAAAAGTTTTTTTGGTTTTATGGGTTTTAGAGTTTTTAGAGTTTTTTCCATTTATTACGATTTCAGGATATTTTTGTATTTTTAGGTTTTTAAGGTTTTCTAGGGTTTTTAGGGTATTTGTGTTTGTAATTATTTTTAGGGAGTTTTGGTTTTTTTGGGTTTTCAGATATTTTTATGGTTTTTATGGTTTTTTAGAGTTTTTAGGTTTTTAGGGGTTTTAAGTGTTTTTTGGGTTTTTACGGTTTTCATACGGTTTTATGGAGTTTTAGGGGTTTTTATGTTTTTAAGGATTTTATGTATTTTTTAGATATTTTAGGTTTTTAGGGTTTATAGGGATTTTGAGGTTTTATTTTGTTTTTGTAGAGTTTTTATGGTTTTTTTGATCGTTTGGGTTTTTCTGAGTTTTATAGTTTTTAAGGTTTTTAGATTTTTTTCTTGATTTTTGATGTTTAAAGGGGTTTTAATGTTTTAGTTGTATTTAGGGCGTTATGGATTTTTATGGATTCTTAGGGTTTTCAGGATTTTATGGTTTTTAGGGGTTTTAAGTGTTTTAGATTTTTAGGATTCCTAGGGGATTCAAGTATTTTTTACGTTTTTAAGGTTTTCTTAACGTTTTTAAGGTCTTCTAATTTTTAAGGGATTTTAGGGATTTTTAAGGATTTTCTTGGGTTTTAGGGGTTTTTTGGTTTTTAAGGGTTTGAAGGTTTTTATGGTTTTTATGATTTTTAAGGATTTTATGTTTTTTTTGTTTTTTGGGTTTTTTGAGTTTTTAGGGTTTTCAAGGGTTTTTTTATTTTTTTATGTTTTTTAGTATATTAAAGGGTTTAAGTGTTTTTAATTGTTTTTTAGGGTTTCTAGGGGTTTATCGGGGTTTTGAATGTTTTTAGGGGTTTTTTATGGTTTTTAGGGGTTTTAGGCTTGTTTGGCTTTTTACCATTTTGTAGGTTTTTAGAGGTTTATGTATTTTTTGGTTTTTAATTTTTCTTCATAGGGTTATTCAGGGATTTTAGTGTTTTTTGGGTATTTTTAAGATTTTTTACATTTTCATAGTTTTTATGAATTTGTTGTGGGTTTTAGGGTTTTTAGGGTTTTCATTGTTTTGGGAGGGGGGGGGGTTTCTTGAGTTTTTTAGTGTTTTTAATATTTTTATATTTTTAACTATTTTTAGGGTTTTAATGGGTTTTTAGTGTTCTTAATGGCTTTTATGGATTTTTAAGGGTTTTAGGATTTTTAAGGGTTTTAGGCGTCTTTACGAATTTTAGGGTTTTTCTGAGTTTTTACATGTTTTAGGGATTTTCTTATTTTTATGTTTTTAAGTTTTTCCTAGGATTTTTCAAGGTTTTTTTGTTTTTTTACATTTTATGGATTTTTTATTCTATTTAGTATTTTTATGGTTTTTAGGGATTTTATGGATTTTTAGGATATTTAGGGTTTATTGGAGTTTTTGGGATTTTTGGAGGTTTTTTGAGATTTTTATTATTTTTAATGGTTTTAGAGTATTTAATTATTTTATTAGTAAAAAAAGAATTTATATATTTTAGCTGTTTTTACGTTTTTATGGAATTTTTTGTTTTTAGTGTTTTAGGGTTTTTATTTTTAGGGTTTTAGGGTTTTTAGTATTTTTTATGTTTTTATATGCTTTAAGTGATTTTAAAATTCATGGGATTCTTTAGTGTTTTCAGTGGTTTTTTATTTTATTTTATTACCAATTTTTAGTGATGTTTTTCGATTTTTATTATTTTTATTGATGTTGAGGGTTTGGGGGGTTTTTGTGTTTTTTGGGTTTTTTTGGTTTTGTTTTGCGTTTTTAGGGGTTTTATTTTTTGGGTTTTTATGATTTTTATAGTTTCCTAGAGTTTTTAAACATTATTAGGGTTTTATAGGGTTTTTTATTTTTTAGTGGTATTAGGATTTTTATGGGGTATTTGGGATTTTAATGAATTTTGTGGTTATCTGGTCTTATGGTTTTGGGGTTTTTAATTTTTTTTAGGTTTCTTATAGGATTCAAATGTTTTTAGTCTTTTAAGGATTTCTTACGGGTAATCATCGTTTTCGAGGTTTTTATGATTTTAGGTATTTTTAAGGATTTTTTTGGATTTTTATGTTCTTAGGGGTTTTAGGGATTTTGAGGGTTTTTAGGGTTTTTAGTGATTTTATGGTTTTTTTGGATTTTTAGAGTTTTTTAGTTTTTAGGGTTTTAATGGGTTTTTAGAGTTTTTAAATGTTATTATGGGTTGAAATGGAATTTAGAATTTTTAGTGGTTTTAGGGTTTTTATGGATTTATAGGGTTTTTAAAAAATTTTAGGGGTTTTACAGTTTCTAGTTTATTATTCATTTTTAGCATTATTTAAAATTTTAAAGGGGTTTAAGTGTTTTTAATTTGTAAGGATTTCATAGAGATTTTCTTGTTTTAAAGTTTTTTTAAGTTTTGAGTGCTTTTTAGGGAATTTTAGGATTTTTATGAGTTTGAAAAGTTTTAGATATCTGAGGGTTTTATGTATATTTTAGGTTTTTATCAGATTTTTAGAGTTTCTAAGAGAATTTATGAGTTTTTAGGGTGTTTTTAACATTTTTAAGGGTTTAATAGTAATTTATAGTTTTTAGTTGGTTTTAGGGGTTTTTTGGGTTTTTTGTATTTATTTGTTTTTCTGGGTATTTAGGATTTTTAGGGTTTTGATGTTTTTTTAGTATTTTTTTGGGTTTTCAGTGTTTTTTGGGCTTTAAGGGGTTTTATGTATTTTTTGGGTTTTAAGGTTTTCTATGGTTTTTTTAGGGTTTTAAAGGTTTTTACTTTTTAGGGGTTTTATTTAATTTTATGAATTTTATGGTTTGTTGGGGTTTGAAGGGATTTTGTGGGATTTTAGTGTTTATAGGGATTTTACAGATTGTTTTTTGGGGTTTTAGAGTTTTTTTAGGGGTTTTATGGGTTTTTAGAGTTTTTCAATGTTTTTAGGGATTCAAATGGGATTTATAGTTTTTAGTGGTTTTAGTGTTTTTATGGATATTTAGTCTTATAATTTATTTTGGGGTTTTTGTGATTTTTTTTTGGTTTTTAGTGTTTTAAGGTCTTCAGGGTTTCTAATTGGTCTATGGTTTTTAAGGATTTCTTAGGGTTTTCATGGTTTTAGGGGTTTTTTTTAAATTTTTAGGGATTTGTTTAAGATTTTTATTATTTCAAAAGATTTTAAGTATTTTGATGGTTTCTAGACGTTTTTAGGGTCTTTTGGGTTTGTAAGGTTTTTATGTTTTAGGGGTTTTTTGTGTCTTTATTTTATTAATGTCTTTTAAGTTTTTTTTGGGATTTTTAATGTTTTATTATTTTTTAGGGTTTTTAGGTATCCTTAGGTATTTTTTAGGATTTTAATGGGTTTCTATGGGTTTTAGTGATTTTTAGGGTTTTTAAGGGTTTTACGGATTTTTAGAGTTTTTAACCTTTTTAAAGGGTTTAAAGGGTTTGTAGTGTTTTTATTAGCTTTTAGGGTTTTCATGGGTTTTTTTTGTTATTACAAATTTTAGGGGTTGTAGTGTTTTTAGCATATTTAGTATTCTTATGTGTTTTTACGGTTTTAATGATTTCTTAGGGTTTTCATTTTTAGGGGTTTTTATCTTTTTAGGTTTTTAGGGATATTATACGATTTTAATGGGTTTTTAGGTTTTTTTAGGTTATTTTATTTTTTATGATTTTTTATGGGTTTTAGAGTTCTTTAGATTTTTTAGGGCTTTAAATGGTTTTTAGTGTTTTTAGTGCATTTTTAAGGTTTTTATGGGGTTTTTGGGTTTTTAATATTGTTAGGGTGTTTATGATTTCTAGGGGTTTAGTGTTTTAGAATTTTTAGGGTTTTTAGGCGATATAAATGTTTTTTTTTGTTTTTATGGTTCTCTAAGGTTTTTTTACATTTTTAAGGTGGTTTGTGTTTTATGGATTTTTAAGGTTTTTTTTATTTTTATGATTTTTTACAGTTTTTAGTGATTTTTAGGGTTTTTAAGTTTTTTTGGGGGCCTTAGGGTTTTTTGAGTTTTTAGGGGTTTTTAGTGATTTTAGATTATTTTAAACATCTTTATGGGTTTAAAGGTTTTTTAGAAATTTTATTGGGTTTTAGGGATTTATGGAGTTTTAGGGGTTTTATGGTTTTTAGGGGTTTCATGGTTTTTAGAGTTTTTAGGGGTTTAATAGGTATTTATGGTTTTTAGCATTTTTCAGTTTTTAGGGGTTTTATTTTTCCCATTTTATTAATGTTTTCATAGATTTTTTAGGGTTTTAGGAATATTTATCTTTTAAGGATTTTTAAGAATATTTGAGTATTTATATGGTTTTGAGGGGTTTTTTGGATTTTGAGTTATTTTAGAGGTTTTTTTTGAATTTTTAGTCTTTTTTATGATTTTTATGGTTTGTAGAGTATTTTATGTTTTTAGGGAAAGGAAGATGCGAGGGTCGGGCTATTTCTAGCCCCCCCAAATTTATTAGAAAGAAAAAAAGAGACACAACAGACAAGGGAGGGGAGGGGTCAAGCGACCCACACCCAAAAACCCTTAACAACCCAAGTCAAAAGAACCAAAAAAGGAAAAGTCATGAACGAAAAAAAAGAAAGAAAATACACAAAGAAAAGCAGCCACCGCCATCATCCAACATCATCCAGCATCCACCATCTCATAGCTAACCAACGACCAGCATCCAAACTCAAACAACAAACAACATTTAGCGGTAGCACGACCATAAACCACAGCTTCAAAATCTCCCATCCAAGAAGCAAACAGCATCCAGAACCACCAGCATCCAACATCACAGAACCACCAGCATCCAACATCACAGAACCACCAGCATCAAAGTCACAAGCCTCACCATCACCAGCATTCAAAAGCTCACCACCAAGCAGCAACCAGCATCCAATCTCACAAAGACCAGAATCCAGCACCTTCACATCAAAACATGCTACCACAGCCAAACCAGCCGCAACAATCAACCATCATTCCAATAGTGACCATATCTCATCATCAGGAATCCCCATCACAACCTCCAGCACACCAGTTTTAGACGACCATCATTGACCAATCCGCCACAAGCCCCTGACGCAGGCCGCAACCACCATCACCATCCCAAAGTCGCCATAAGCAGTAACATACCAGACCAACATGGAGTATGGTATGTTGGGAAGGTAAGAAAAGAGTATAGGTGGGCGTTCGAGTCAAGTGGATAGTGCGAAACGATACAGGCAATGACCCACGGTAAACTAGAAACCACCTCTTGTAGCAAGCTCATCATCCATCATCAGTGGTAATACACAACCACACAAAGCATTATCATCGAAGCGGGCAACAAGAACACACAAATCACCTTTTTAGACCAACAAATCATCCAATTCACATAAAAAACCAGTAGACCAACATCAACATCATGAACCAAGCCAAATAGAAAACAAACATGTAAGAAGGCCAGCCATGATGCAGGTCTATCACTCTAAGGGATCCGAAGAACCACATATGCGACCTTGCCTCCCCAAATGACATCCACCGACAGATTCGCAGATCTTGATACCCATGAAGCAGGATCCATATTTTCCACACCCACACGACACTACTACAATAAACCATCTTGCGGTCAAAGCATCGATCTGTGGATCAAGTATTGAAACAGCGTCGAAGAGGACTGAAGACCCGTCTACTGAATCCCTTTCCACCATTGACTTTCCCGATGAACCCCCAACACCATAGACTCCCAGATTGACGGCTTAATCCCAAAATCTGAAATTCTATCAGCGACGCCTCAAGACAAAATGAGCCTAGCCGAAACCGCTGAGACACACCTCCAAAGCGCAACACCAAACTACACCTCCAAAGTCGCACCTCCCGAAAACCGCAGATCTGAAGCCATCGAGATCCGCCTTGACCACCACTGTGATGCCAGTAGAGAGAGAAGCACGACTGCCTCTATTAACATTTATAATGGTTTGTAGGGATTTAAGAGTTTGAAGATATTTTTTGAATTTATTTTTGGTTTTTAGGTTTTTAAAGGTTTTTAGGGGTTTTAGTTTTTTAGGGATTTTTAGTATATTTATGGTGTTTTAGGTTTTTTACCATATTTAGGTTTTTACGGGATTATATTTTTTGGTTCTAAGGTTTTCTTAGTGTTTTTAGTGTTTTAGGGTTTTTTTCAATATTTGGGTTTTTAGGATTTTTTAGGTTTTTTATAGTTTTTTAGGATTTTATGCATTATTAGGTTTTTGGGTTTTTTATGATTTTTAGGGGGTTTAGTATTTTTTTTAGTTTTATAGGGGTTTAGTTTTATATGGGTTTCTTAATTATTTTCAGGGTTTTTAGGGTTTTACATTTTTAGATATTTTTTTTATGGATTTTTTAAATTGTTTTAAAGTTTTTAGGGTATTTAGGATTTTTAGGGGTTTTAGTAATTTTATGGTTATTTGGGTGTTTGAGGGTTTTTTTGAATTATTAGGGTTTTAGTGTTTTTTATATTTTTTATCTTTATTATGTTTTTAAATGGTCTTTAAATTTTTTATGGTTTTTCATGGTTTTTATAGGTTTTTAGGGTATTTTGAGGTTTTAGAGTTTTTAGGGTTTTTAGAATTTTTTGGATTTATGGGTTTAACTATTTTATGTTTTTAAGGTTTTCTTAAGGTTTTACGGGGGTTTTATGTTTTATGGGATTTTTTTGGGTTTTAAGGATATTTATGGTTTTTAGGTTTCTAGGGTTTTGGAGGGATTTTAAGGTTTTTAGGGTTTTTAGGGTTTTATGGTTTTTTTCTTTTTTTAGGTTTATCTGATTTTGTTATGGTTTTTTTGGTTTTATAGAGTTTTTAACATTTTTAGGAGTTTAAAGGGTTTTTTTGTGTTTTTTGTTGTTTTTACGGTTTTATGGCTTTTTATGGTTTGTAAGGGATTTAGATGGGTTTGAGGGATTTAGGGTTTTAGGATTTTAGGGGTTTAGGGTTTTATAATTTTTATGGGTATTATATGTTCTTTGGGTTTATGGTTGTCTTAGAGTTTGTAGGGGTTTTTTATTTCTTGGATTTTAATGGTCTTTTGTTTTTTAGCATTTTCTTGGTTTCTTGGGGATTCATGTGTTTTTAGGTTTTTAAGGTTTTCTAATGTTTTTTATTAGATATAGGGTTTTGTTTTGTTTTATATTTTTAGGGGTTTTTTAGGATTTTTATTTTTAGGGTTCTTATTGATTTTGAGGGTTTGAGGGTTTTTAGAGATTTTTGTGGTTTTCTGGGTTGTTAAGGATTTTAGGCATTTTAATATATAACAGAGTTTTTTTTAACATTTTTAGCAGTTGAAATGGTTTTTAGTGTTTCTAGTGATTTTAGGGGTTTTATGATTTTTTAATGTTTTTAAATATTTTTATTGGTTTTAATTATTTTAGGGGGTTTTGAGACTTTTAGGGTTTTTAGGGTCTTAATAATTTTTAGAATTTTTAGGGGTTTTATTCATTTTTAGTTTTTATGTTTTTCCTAGGTATTTTCAGGGTTTTAATGTTTTTATTTGTTAGGATTTTTAGGATTTTAGGAACATTATGTTTTTATGTTTTCAGATGGCATTTAATGGTTCTATTGTTTTTTCTGGTACTTAGGGATATTTAGAGTTTTTTTGGGTTTTTAATGTTTTTATTTTATTTTTAATTTTTTGTGGGTTTAAAGGGTTTTTAGAGTTTTTAGTAATTTAAGGAGTTTTATGGGTTTCTTATGTTTTTAGGGGGGGGGGTTAGGGTTTTTTTTTATGTTTTTTGGAGTTTTCATTGTTTTTAGGTTTTTAATTTTTTAGCAGCATTCATGTTTTTTATGTTTTTTATGTTTTTAGGGATTTTTAAGGATTCTTATTATTTTTATTAATTTTATTATTTTTTGTTATTTTTAGGGATATATTGTTTTTAGGGTTACTATGGTTTTTTGGGTTTATTTATTTTTTAGGATTTTCTAGTTTTTATGGTTTTAAAGTTTCTTTAGAGTTTTTTAATATTTTTAGAGGGTTAAATGGTTTTTTCAGTTTTTAGTGTGTTTTGGGGGTTTTATGGGGTTTTATTAGTTTTTAATGTTTCTTATGTTTTTTATTATTTTTATGATATTTTGGTATTTTATCTATTTTTAGGTTTAGAAGGTTTTCTTACATTTTTTCAGGGGTTTTTACATTTTTAGGAATATTTGGGGGTTTTAGGGGTTTTATTTATTTTTAGGATTTTTATTTATTTTTATGGGTATTAGGGATGTTATGGTTCTTATTTTATTTGTTTTTTTGTGTGTTTTTTATATTTTAGTTGATATTCGGGATTTTAGAGATTTCTAACAGTGTTTGAGGTTTATAGGTTTTTTAAATTTTAGGGGAGTTTTAGGTTTATTTGGGGTTTTGGGTTTTATAATGTTTTAAGGGTTTTATGTTTTTAGGGGTTTTATGATTTTTGGGTTTTTATAATTTTTTAGTGTTTTATGTTTCTTAAGTGTTTTTAGGTATTTAAGGTTTTCTTAGGGGGTTTTATGTTGTTTAGGGTTTTTCAGAATTTTTGGGATATTTTGGGATTTTTTGAGATTTCTAGGATTTTTTGGGTTTTTTAGTGATTTTGGGGTTTTGGGATTTATTTGTTTTTTTTATTTTTATGGTTTTTATAAGTTATTAGGGTTTAAAAGGTTTTTAAATAAAAATTTAAATATTTTTAATGTTTTTTATGGTTTTTAAAATTTTTATAGGATTTTCTGGTTTGTAGGATTTGTAGGGGTTTTTAGGCTTTTCTTAAATTTTTATGATTTATTGGGGTTTAAAGTGTTTTATGTCTTTAAGGTTTTCCTTGTGTTTTCTATGGGTTTTAAGGTTTTTTATGATATTTTGGGATGTTTTGTGGTTTATTTAGTATTTTTTTGGTTTATAGGGTTTTTAATGGTTTTTAGGGGTTTTGGGGTTTTTTAGGGTTTTATATTTTTTACGGTTTTAGTTTTTTTGAGTTTTTATGGTTTTTATCTTTTTTGTGTTTTTATTGATGTTATTTCATTTAGGTTTTTTTAGGTTTTTAAGGTTTTATTATGGATTTCAACGGTTTGTAGTGATTTTTAAATTTATAGGGATTTTTAGGGGTTCTTTGGATTTTATTATTTTTAGGGTTTTGAATGATTTTGAGGATTTTCAGTGTTTTAGGGTATTTAGTGGTTTTGGGGTTTGTTTTGGTTTTTAGGTTTTTTTAGTTTTTTAGAATATTTAAGGTTATAGATTTTCTTATCATATTTAAGGATTTAAAGGAGTTTTAGAGTTTTTTTAGTTTTTAGGGGGTTTGGTAGTTTTAGTGGTTTTTAGGTTTTTAGTTGTTTTTAGGGTATTCAGTGGTTTTTAGGGTTTTTATGGGTTTTTGGGATTTTTAAATTTTTAGGTATTTTTATGGTTTTTTGGTTTTTTAGGGTTTTGTTAGGTTATTTAACATTTTTAGGTGATTAAGTATTTAAAGTGTTTGTCAGTTTTACAGTTTTCATAGCGGTTTTGAGTGTTTTGAGGAGTTTTTACATTTTAGGGAAATTTAGGTATTTATTAGGGTTTTTATGCATTTTTAATGTTCCTTAGGTTTTTTATGTTTTTTAGGTTTTTTATGGATTTTTTTCGGTTTAAGGATTTTTTTTTGAGTTTTTAGTGTTTATAAGATTTTTTAGAGTTTTTATCATTTTTAGGGGTTTAAAGAGTTTTTAGATTTCTTACTGTGTTTTAGGGTTTTATGGATTTTAATGGATTTTAGGGGGTTTTTTGGTTTCTATAGGGATTTAGGGGTTTTTTTCATTTAAGGGTTTTTAGGGTATTTAGCATTTTTAAGAGTTTTATGTGTTTTTGTGTTTTTAAGGTTTTCTATGGGATTTTTTCAATTTTGAGGGGTTTTTATTTATTTTGGGAATTTAGGGTTTTTTTAGAACTTTGAATGATTTTTATGATTTTTACGGGTTTTGAGGGTTTTTATTATTTGATGGGTTTTTAATGCATTTTAGAGTTTTGTAGGGTTTTTAGGGTTTTTATCAATTTTGGGGATTAAAAGTTTTTTAGACTTTTTAGTATTTTTATTGTTTTAATGGGTTTATGGTTTATTATTTTATTAAGGGTTTTTATTATTTTTCGTGTTTTAGGGGTTTTATGGTTTTTAGGATTTTGTGTTTTTATGTTTTTATGGGTTTTAAGTGTTTTTAGGTTTTTAATTTTTTTCTTCCATATTTTCCTATTTTTTAGGGGTTTTTACATTTTTAGGGATTTTCAAAGATTTTTTTGCAAATTTATAGTTTTTACGGTTTTTAGGGTTTTTGAGGATTTTTAGGCTATTTATAGTTTTTTAGTTTTTTAGGTGGTTTTGAGTTTTTTAGGATTTAAACGGTTTTTAAGGTGTATAAATATTTTTATAGGTTTCAAGCGGTTTTAGAGTTTTTAGTGGGTTTTAGTGGTTTTAGTGGTTTTATGGTTTTATGGTTTTTAGGGGTTTTAAGGGTTTCTTAGGGTTTTTTTATTTTATGTTTTTCGGGGTTTAAATTTTTTTAGGTTTTTGAATGTTTTCATAGGGGTTTTCAGGTTTCTTATGGCCCTTTACATTTTTAGGTGTTTATAGGATTTTATAGAATTTTTTTTAGGGTATTTATGGATTTTGAGTGTTTTAGTGTTTTTAAGAGTTTTTTGGGGTTTTGGGTTTTTTGGGTTCTTTTCAGTTTTAATGATATTTATGGTTTTTAGTGTTTTTTAACATTTTTATGGGTTTAATGGTTTTTTATAGTTTTAGTGGTTTTTGAGTTTTCAAAAGTTTTAAGGGGTTTTGAAGGTTTTTAGGGGTTCCATGTGTTTTAGGATTTTAGGGTTTTTTATTGTTTTAAGATATTTTTTGGTTTTTATGGGTTTGAAGTGTTTTTAGGATTTTAGGTTTTTCTTATGGTTTTTAGGGATTTTAGGTGTTTTTATGTTTTTAGAAATTTTAGGGATTTTTTAGTAATTTTATGATTTTTAGGGGTTTTAGGTATTTTTAGGGTTTTTGGTGGGGTTTAAGGTTTTTATGGATTTCTAGTTTTTTTTTGAGTTTTTATGGTGTTAATGGTTTTTTAGAGTTTTAACATTTTTAGGGGTATAAAGTAACTTTAGAGTTTTAGTGGTTATTTAAGTTTTTATACATTTTTAGGGTTTTAATGGTTTTTTGGGTTTTTTGGTTTTTAGGGTTTTTAGCAGTTTTAGCATTTTTAGCTTTCTTAGGGGTTTAAGTGATTTTAGTTTTTAATGTTTTTTTACAGGTTTTAGGGTTGTAAGTTTTTTAACACATTAGGTAATTTTAATTATTTTTAACATATTTATGTTATTTTACGGTATTTAAGGATTTTAAGGGGTTTGACAGTTGTTATGTTTTTTAAGGGTTTTAGGGGTATTTTTATTTTTTGGGGGTTTATGGGTTTTTATAATATTTTAACTTTTTTTTGTGTTTTAAAGGGGTTTTATAGTATTTATTGTTTTTTTGTTTTTTTTATGGGTTTTAGAGTTTTTTATGTTTTTGGGGTCTTTATCACCTTTATGGTTTCTAGGGTTTTCTAGACTTTTTTAGGATTTTTATCATTCTTAGGTTTTTATAGAGGTTTATTCTTTTTTTTGTTTTTAATGTTTCTTATGGATTTTTTTTTATTTTTAGTGGTTTTTATTTTTTTAGGGATTTTTTTGGGAATTTTTAGTACTTCTATGGGATTTAGGTTTTTTATGAATTTTTTGGGTTTTTAGGTGGTTTTAGGGTTTTATTGTTTTTATTGTTTTTTGGATATTTGTGTTTGTGTAGATTATTGGGAATCCAAGGTTTTTAGAGTTTTTATCATTTTTTTGGGATTTAAAGGGATTTTAGAGCTTTTAGTGGTATTTTTGGATTTTTGTTGGTCTTTAGGGTTTTAATGTTATTAGGGTTTTTATTGGTTTTTTGGTTTTAAGAGTTTTTAGTGTTTTTATTGCGTTTTTTTTGTTTTGGGGTTTCTTAGTGTTTTTTAGGTTTTTATGGTTTTCTTAGAATTTTTTAGGGTCTTAATGGGTTTTTATGTTTTAGGAATATTTAGATATTTTTAGGATTTTTATGGTTTAATGGGGTTTTTGAGTTTTTTGTGCGTTTTAGGGATTTTATAGGTTTTTAGGGGTTTTAGGGTTTTTAGGGGTTTTATGAATTTTATGGGTTTTATGGTTTTTAGGGGTTTTAGGGTTTTTAGGTTCTTTTAGGTTTTTTAGGTTCATTCAGTGTTTTTAGCATTTTTTAGTGTTTTTAAGGGTTTAAAGTGTTTTTTGGTTTTTATGGTTTTCATAGGGGTTTTCAATGTTTTTATGGGTTTTATTTTTATACAGACTTTAGGGACATTTTAGGATTTTTATGTTTATTAGGGTTTTAAGGAATTTTTAGGGTTCTTTATGATTTTTACACTTTTATGGATTTTTAGGGTCTTTTTAGATATTTATGGTTTTTTCCGATTTTAATGATTTTGAGGATTTTTTTTCATAATTTTTATGGTTTTTTCAGTTTCTTGGGGTATTTTTGAGTTTTTTGAGTTTAAAAGTTTTTCTTTCAGATATATTTAATGTTTTTAGAGGTTTAAAGTGTTTTTATATTGTGTAGCTGTTTTCAAAGTTTTTATGGGTTTCTAGGGTTTTTAATGTTTTTTGGGGTTTTTTGGTTTTTAGGATCTTTAGTGTTTTTATCATTTTTTAAGTTTTTCAGTGGATTAAAGAGTTTTTTGATTTTTATGATTTTTTAGGTTTCTTCATTCTTTTTAGGGCAAGGAAAATGCGAGGGTTGGGCTATTCTCAGCCCCCCCCCCCAATTTATTAGCATGGAAAAAAGAGTCACAACAGAAAAGGGAGGGGAGGGGTCAAATGACCCACACCCAAAAACCCCTTACAACTCCCGAAAAAAAAGAAAATCAAAAAAGAAAAACCAAAAAGAAAAAACACACCAATCAACCAGCCACCACCATCATCCAGCATCAACCAGCATCCAGCAGCTCCAAGCTAACCAACAACCAACATCTAAAATCCAAAAAACTAGCATCCAGCACCCCCCACCAAACAATAACCAGCAACCAGAGTCCTAGAGCCACATCCCTTATGCACTTCCCAACTAAACAGTAACCAGAGACCAGCAGTACACCTTACAGCACCCGAAATCTTCCCACAAAAGAGACTCATAGCCAATAATATCAAACCACCAACACCAAAAACACCAGCCTCCACATCATCCAGGACCTCCACGCCAGTTAGATCCATAGCCAAAAGCATAGAACCAAAGACAAAAAACATAATACACCATCATTTTCCAGCACACCCATTTCCAGAACCACCGCCAGCAGAGGCAAGAACAAGAACTTCGTAACATCTCAGCCATGAAATATCCAATATTCCATAAAGTCACATGCAGCAGAAAAACCAGTGGAAATAAATCACCAGCAGCCAAGAGAAGGTCCATTCCACAGTAGAAAAAGACAACAGCATGCAATACCACGTGATAATCACAAAATCACGTCTTGAAACAAGATCATGATCCAACAGCAATAATAAATCACAACCAAACCAAGCATCATCACCACATCGGCTAACAAGAACACACAAAGCACCTCTAAAGTCCAACATAGCATCAAACATGCAGAAAAAATCCTGAAGATCGACAGTAGCAAGAAAGGAATCAAGTCGAAAATGAACCTTACCTTCCTAATCGAGGACCGCCACTGTCAGATTCGCGGGTCTTGAAACCCTATATGCAGATTCCAGATCTATCACGCCCGCACCACACTGCTGGATATTCTTCACATCCTTATACCAAGAAGATATGACCCCCTTCTTCAAACAGAAGAGCACTGCCAGAGCAGACCGATGCCGAGAACAGATTCTAAGCGCCAATAGGGATGAGCAGCGAAACAGCAAGTCAAATAAAAGCCACCAGAAATTCATATCTAAAGTCGAGGTTGACATCACCATCAACCTCATAGACTCTACACAAACCACCAGGAAACCATCAACACTGCCACCACGGAGCAGCAAAGACAGCGTCCGAGGAAGAGGGAGGCCCAGATCTACCAAAGTCTATCCAAAATCTTGTGTAAACCCGACCAATCCTTCATCGCCTTTCCCCATCGCAACGCACCAAATTCCACTGCCATTAAGAATCTACTTCATTTTCCACCATCGAACCCGGGAAAAATGCTCTGAGCTCCATCCGCATCACAAATCTTGATCTGGAAGTGATCCATGAAGCCGAGGAGAAGGATTCCGAGTGGGAACCATGGAATTTTCTGCGTCGATTGGAAGAGCCCAGAAGAGAGCAGCGACATCTTCCTTTCTCTCATTCTTTTTAGGGGTTTTTACATTTTTAGGTATTTTAAGAAATTTTATGATTTTATGGGTTTTTAGTGTTTTTAAGGGTTTTGCGGGTTTTGGGGTTTAAAAAGTTTTTGTGGTTTTTGTGGCTTTTCTGGGTTTTTTTTTAAGTTTTTAGGGTTTTATGGTTTTTAGCGTTTCCTAAAATTTTAGGGGTTAAAAGGGTTTTTAGATTTTTAGTGAGTTTTAAGGGGTTTTATGGGGTTTTAGGATTTTTAATGGTTTTAAGTGATTTTTTTGCTTTTATAGTGCTTTTATTATTTTATTAGATTTTTTGGTTTTTTATGAGTTTTTATGTTTTTAAGGTTTTCTTATGGTTTTTTATGTTTATAAGGAATTTTAAAATTTTAAGGTTTTTAGGGATTGTTTTATGGATTTTTATGGGGTTTTAAGGAATTTAGGTATTTTCAGGGTTTTTTTAGGTTTTTTTAATGTTTTTATTATTTTATGGGTTTTTTGGTTTTTTATAGTTTTTTTTTGTATTTTTAGGGTTTTAGGGTTTTTAGAGTTTTATTGTGTTTTTAGATTTTTTATGATTTTATTGAGTTTTTAAAGATTTTGGGTGTTAAAGTGTTTTTGGAGTTTTAATGGTTTTATAGGGTTTTAATGGGTTCTTATGTTTTTTAATGGTTTTAGGGGTTTTATTGGTTTTATTATTTGTATAGTTTTTTGGGGTTTTAGGGTTTTTAGAATTTTTAGGTGTTTTAACAGTTTTTAGATTTTTAAGTTTTTCTTTTGTTTTTTTAGTGTTTATTGAGTTTTTTATGATTTTAGGAATTTTTAGTGAATTTTTAGTATTTTTTTGTTTTTTATAGTTTTTAGGGATTTAGAGGGGTTTTATGTGATTTATCCTTTTTATGTTTTTTTGTTTTCTAGGGGTTTTTTGGTTTTTATGTCTTATAGAGTTTTATTATCATTTTTAGGGGTTTAAAGAATTTCATAGTTTTTAGTGATTTTTTGGGTTTTTAGAAATTTTATGATTTTTAGGGTTTTAGGGTTTTAGGGTTTTTATGGTTTTAGTGTTTTGAGGGTTGAAGGTTTTTAGAGTATATAGATTTTTAGGTATTATATTTGTTTTTAGATATTTTTGGTTTTCTTAGTGGTTTTCATGGTTTTAAGGGGGTTTTACATTTTATTTGGGATTTTTAGGGACTTTTAAGATTTTTATGTTTTTTGGGGTTTTAAGAATTTTGATGTTTTTTGGGGGTTTTTAGGTTTTTAGAGTTTTAAGTTTTTATAATGTTTTTATGTTTTTTAGGTTTTATGGGTTTCTTACCATTTTTAAGGGTTTTTAGGATTTTTTATATTTTTAGGAAATTAAAGGATTTTATGGATATTTATGGGGTTTTCAGATTTTTAAGGAATTTTAGGGTTTTAAGAATTTTTTATGGTTTTTACAATTCAATTGGTTTTTTTGGGTATTTGTGTTTTTGTTCAAGTTTTTTGGGTTTCCATGTTTTTTTTGAGATTTTAATGGTTTGTAGGGTTTTTTTGAGTTTTTTATTGTTTTTGGGGTCTAAAGGGTTTTCATATTATATAGTGTTTTTAGGGTTTTTATGGTTTTTCATGGGGTTATAGGTTTTTAGTGGGTTTTTTGGGTTTTTTGGTTTTTATATGTTTTTAGGGTTTATATAATTTTCAGGTTCATTTTGGTCATTATGTTTTGTTTGGTTTTAAATGTATTCATAGGGGTTTTCATGGTTTTGGGGGGTTTTATTTTTTTATGAATTTTTTGGTATTTTCTAAATTTTTATGATTTTTTGGGGTTTTATGGATTTTGGGTTTTAATGGGTTTTTTTGGTTTTAGGGGGATAATGGATTTTTAGAGTTTTTAGGGGGTTTGGGGTTTTTATGGATTTTATGGGTTTTTTATGTTTTTTTTTGTTTTTGGGCGTTTTATGGGATTTAGGGGGTTTTAGTGCTTCTCTAGTCTTTTAGGGTTTTTATAGTTTTTAGGTTTTTATGGGTTTTAAGTTATTTTGTGTTTTTAATGATTACTTTTGGGATTTCAAATTCTTTTTGGGTTTTTAATATTTTATGGATTTTTATGTTTTTTAGAATTCTTATGGGTTTTTACGATTTTTAGGGATTTTGAGTATTTTAGGGTTTTTTACTGTTTTGTAGTGTTTTTAGGGTTTTTATTGTTGTTAGTTTTTTAGAGGTTTTATGTTTTTTTTGGTTTTAATGGTTTTCTTTGTGGTTTTCATATTATTTATGATTTTTTACCTTTTAAGCTATTTTTAGTTCCTTTTTAATATTTTTATGTGTTTTTAGTGTTTTTAGGTATTTTGAGGTGTTTTAGGGTTTTTATCGGTTTTAGGGTTTTACATTTTTACTGGTTTTAGTTTTTATGGTTTTTAGGGGTTTTCAAGGTTTTTATTTTTTTTATGTTTTTTATATTTTTAGGTATTTTTAGGATATTAATCATTTTTAGGGTTTTGAGGATTTAAGTGTTTTAAGGGTTTTTATGTTTTTATGGGTTTTTATATTTTTTTTGAGTTTTTAAGGGTTTTTAAAAAAATTTAATATTTTTTAATGTTTTTAGGGGGTTCAACGGTTTTTAGTTGGTTTTTATGGTTTTATGGATATTTAGGGGTGTTAAGGTTTTTAGGGGTCCCTTTTTAAGGTTTTTTGGGTTTTTAGCATTTTTCAGTTTTTTTGGGGGTTTTAAGTGTTTCTAGGTTTTTAACATTTTCTTAGGGTTTTTTAGGTGTTTAAGGTTTTTTATGTTTTTAGGGATTTTTATGGTTTTTTAGAAATTTTCAGTCGTTATGGGGTTTTAAGGATTTTAAGGTTTTTTAGAAATTTTTCGGTTTTTAGTGTTTTTATGTTTTGGGGGGGTTGGTTTTTATGAGTTTTTATATATTTTAATGGTTTTTATATTTTTTAAACATTTTTAGAAGTTTTAATGGTTTTTAGAATTTTTAGTGGGTTTTTAAGGTTTTTATGGGGTTTTAGGATTTCTAAGGAATTTAAAGGTTTTGTTTGTTTTAGAGTGTTTTAGGGATTTTAGGGCTTTTACCATTTATAGGTTTTTAGGGGTTTTAAGTGTTTTTAGGTATTCTTATTATTCTTTAATTTTTTTAGATTTTTACATTTTTTTATTTTTAGGCATTTTTAATTTCTATGGTTTTTAGGGTGTTTAGAGATTTGGAGGGGTTTTTGGGGGTTTTAGTGGTTTTTTGAGTTTTTAGATTTTTTAGTGGGTTTATAGGGTTTTTATGGTTTTTAGTGGTTTTAAATGATTTAGGAGTAGTTATGGTTTTAAGAACTTTAGGGTTTTTTATTGTTCCTTTAGGGGTTTTAGCATTTTTAGGGTTTTAGGGGTTATAAGTGTTTTCAGGTTTTGTGGTTTTCTTAAGGATTTATAGGGTTTTTATTTTTTTATGTTTTTTTATATATTTTTTAGGATTTTTATTGTAATTTAGGGGTTTTTTAGATTTTTTGGGATTTTAGGTGGTTTTAGGTTATCTTGTTTGTTCTTGTTTTTTATGTTTTTTTGAGTTTTTTATGGATTTAAGGCCTTTTAAAGTTTTAGAAAAAGTTGATTTAATGGGTTCATAGTGTTTTTATGTGTTTTTAAGGTTTTTCTCGTTTTTTAAAAGATTTAGTTGTTTTATGGTTTTGGGTTTTTAGGGCTCTTTAGGATGCCTTTTTTAGGTTTTTATGGGTTTTATGTGTTTTTTTTGAGGTTTTATTAGGGTTTTTCAAGGTTTTTACCGTCATTTATGTTTTTAAGTATTTTGAGGGATTTTTTAGGATTTTTATGGATTTTAGGGGTTTTAGGTATTTATGTACTTTTTAGGGTTTTTATGTTTGTTTTGGTTTTTAGAGTTATTGTCTAGTTTTTTAGGGATTTTGATCGTTTTTATAGTTTTTTTACTTTTTAGGGGTTTAAAGGGTTTTTAGAGTTTATAGTGGTTTTAGGGATTTTATGAGTTTTTTGGGATTTTAAGCTTTTAAGGGTTGTTATCGTTTCTTGGGGTTTTCAGGTTTTTATAGGTTTTAGGGTTTTTAGTATTTTTTAGGTTTTTTAGTGATTCTAAGTGTCTTTAGGTTTTTGTGTTTTTCTTAGGGATTTTTAGGGCAAGGAATGCTCGGGGCCAGGCTATTCCTGACCGCCGAAAAAATTTATTTAAAAAAGACACGAAGGCACTGCAGACAAGGGAGGGGCGGGGTCAATAAACCCACACCCAAAAACCCTTAACAACACACACACACAAGCCTCTTAGGGATTTTTATGGTTTTAGGGTTTTTTTTACTATTTTAGGGATTTAATGTATTTTTAAGGTTTATTATTGTTTATTGGATTTAGTAGGTTTTTAAGGTCATTTAGGGTATTTAGGATTTTAGAGGGTTTTTATAATTTTTTGGTTTTTAGGGGTTTTAAGTGTTGTTATGTTTTTAATGTTTTCCTCGTCTTTTCCAGTGTTTTAGGGGTATTTATGTTTTTATGGATTTTTTGTATTTTTTATAATTTTTATGGGGTTTTAGGGTTTTAGAGGTTTTAGAGGTTTTGAGCTGTTTTGAGGGGTTTTAGGACTTTTTAGGGGTTTGGGTTTTTTATGATTTTTCAGGGGTTTTATGCGGGGTTGAGTTTTTAGGGTTTTATTGGTTTTAGAGTTTTTTTTAATTTTAAGGGTTTAAAAGGATTTTTGAGTTTTTAGGGACTTTAACCATTTTAATTTATTTAGGGGTTTTATGGTCTTTATGGTTATTAAAGGTTTTAAGGATTTTAAGGGTTTTTATCATTTTTAAAATTATTAGGTGTTTTAACTGTTTTTAGGTTTTTTCTGTTTTCTTATGGTTTTTAGGGTTTTTATAATTATTTACCCTTTTAAAGATTTAGGTAATTTTTAGTATTTTTATTATTTTCTAAGGTTTTTACGGATTTTGAGGGGTTTTTTGGGTTTATTTTTTTTGGGTTTTTAGAAATTTTTTGAGATTTTTTGAGTTTTAATAGTTTTAGTTCTTTTAACGTTTTTAGGGGTTTAATGGATTTAATGTTTTTGTAGTTTTTTTGGGTATTATGGGTTTTTTTAAGGTTTTAGGGGTTTTAGGGGTTTTAGGGTTTTATGGTTTTATGGTTTTAGGGGGGTTTATGGTTATTAGCATTTTTTATGTTTTCTATAGGTTTTAAGTGTTTTTAGGTTTTAATGATTTCTTAGGGGTTTTTAGGATTTTTAGGGTTTTTCACATTTTTATGGATTTCTAAGTATTTTTTATCATTTTTTTTTGTTTTTGGTGTTTTTAGAGATTTTGAGCATTTTTAGAGTTTTTAGGTTTTTTTGGGTTTTTGGGTTTTCTGTATTTTTTTAATTTTTTGGATTTTAGGGTTTTAATGGTTTTATAACATTTTTAGGGTTTTAATAGTTTTAATAGTTCTAGGTAGTTTTTAAGGATTTTATGGATTTTTATGGTTTTTAAAGGTATTTATGGATTTTTATTGTTTATTGAATTTTTATGGGTTTTTACGGATTTCAGCATTTTTTGGTTTATAAGGGTATTCTGTGTTTTTTTAAGGTTTTCTTAGGGTTTTTAGGTTTTCTTTATTTTACAGTTTTTTATTGATTTTTTATATTTTTTATTGTTTAATAATAATTTTTATGGTTTTATGGTATTAGGTATTCTTTAGGGGTTTTAGGGGATTTATCTTTTTTAGGGGTTTTAAGTTTTTTTGGGTATTCTGGGTTTTTTTACAAAAAATTATGAATTTAACAAATTTTTAGATTTTTTAAACATTTTTGAGGGTTTAAATGGTTTTTATATTTTTGTTGGTTTTTAGGGTTTTTATGGGTTCTTAATGGTTTTTATTGTGTATAAGGGTTTAGGGTTTTAAGGTTTTTTTTGGTTCTTAGTGTTTTTTAAATTTTTAGGGGTCTTAAGTATTTTTAGTTTTTTATGGTTTTCTTTGCGTTTACCAATTTTTAGGTTATTTTTCACTTTTATGATTTTTTAGGATTTTAATGGTTTTTCGAGTTTTATTTATTTTGAGGGGTTTAAAGGTTTTTTGGGTTTTTTATGGTTTATTTTCGTTTTATATTTTTTTAGTTTTTTATTATTTTTAAGGGTTTTTTATTTTTTAACAATTTAAGGGGTTTAAATAAAGTCTAGATTTTTTAGTGATATTTTGGGTTTTTAAAGGTTTTAATGGATTTTATGGGTTTTTTATTATTATAGGGTTTTTAGGGTTTTAAAGGATTTTTATGAATTTTAGTGGTTTTAATGTTTTTGGGGTTTTAATTGTTTTTAGGTTTTTACAAGTTTCTTAGGGGTTTTTAGGGGTTTTGTGGTTTTTTCATTTTTAGGGTGTTTTAGGACTTTTTTGGTATTTCTAATGTTTTTAGGGTTTTTATGGATTTTGAGGGTTTTTCGGATTTTTAGGGGTTTTAATGTTTTTTATTATATTTATAGATTTTTTTAAAACTTTTTGGTGTTTAATGGGTTTTGAAGAGTTTGAAATAGTATGTAGGGTTATTATTAGTTTTTATGGTTTTTGAGGTTTTCAGGTTTTTTGGGTTTTTATAGTTTTTTTGGTTATTTAAGGGTGTTTGGGTTTTTAAGTTTTTTTATGTTATTTGGATATTTAAGTGTTTTTTACTTTTTATTGTTTTCATATGGTTTTTCAAGGTTTTTATTTTAACTTACATTTTTAGATTTTTTAGGAATGTTTTTGATTTTTATGGGTTTTAGTTGTTTTATGGTTTTTAAGGCTTTCATGATTTTTATATTTTTAGGGGTCTTTAGGGTTTTACATTTTCTAAGGATTTCTTAGTGTTTTCAAGGGTTTTAGGAATTTTTAATTATTTTTGATATTTTTAGATATTTTTAAGATTTTTAGGGTTTTTTAGGGTTTTTAGGGATTTTAGGGTTTTAGGGTTTTAAGGGATTTTAGGGGTTTAAGGTTTTTATGGGTTTTTATGGTTTTTTGGAGTTTTTTAGGGTATCTAATGTTTTTATTGTTTTTTAATGTTTGTATTGGATAAAATAGTATTAATATTTTTAGAGGGTTTTAGGGGTTCTATTTGGTTTATGGTTTTTTAGGTTTTTATAGGATTTAAGGGTTTTTAGAGTTTTAGGGTTCTTTTGAGTTCTTTTAGGGTTTTTATAGTTTTTATCATTTTTTATGTTTTTAGGGATTTGATTTTCTTTTAGGTTTTTAAGTTTTTTGTAAGGTATTTCTGTTTTTTCTAGGATTTTTTACATCTTTAGTTATTTTTATAGATTTTTTAGAGTTTTGATGTGTTTTAGGGCTTTTAGGTATTTTGGTTGTTTTAGGGTTTTTATGGTTTTTTTTGTTTTTGGGTTTTATGTTATTTTTGGCATTTAGGGTATTTATGATTTTTTTAATTTTTTTTAATTTTTTAGGGGTTTAATGGATTTTATGAATTTTTAGTGGGTTTTCTGATTTTTATGGTTTTCGAGCCGTTTTAAGGTTTTTAGAGGTTTTACAGTTTTTAGTGTTTTTAGTGTTTTTTGGGTTTTTAGGGGTTTAAGTGTTTTTAGGTTCTAGTGTTTCTTGATGTTTTTCATAATTTTTATGGTTTTTTATATTTTTATGTGTTTTGGGGATTTTTTAGGATTATTATATTTTTTATGGTTTTCTGGGATTTCGTGAGGGTTTTTTGTTTTTTCTAGGTTTTAAGCGGTTTTAGTATTTTTTTTTGTGGTTTTAGGTTTATAATATTTTATCATTTTTATGTTTTTATGATTTTTAGAGGTTTTTTAGATTTTTATGGTTTGTAAAATTGTAGGGATTTGTAGGTATGGTTTTATGGGTTTTGGGTTTTACGGTTATTTATGTTTTTTTGGGTTTTATGGTTTTTAGACTTTTTTAAAATTTTTATGGGTTTAATGGGTTTTTAGATTTTTTATTGATTTTATGTTTTCATGGGGTTTTAGGGTTTTTATGGGAATTTAGGGTTTGTAGGTGTTTTAATAGGATTTTGGGTTTTGGACGGTTTTTTTGGGGGTTTGTAGTGTTTTTAGGTTTTTTAGGGGTGTTCAATGTTTCTAATTTTTTACGGTTCTCATGGGGGTATTTAGAGTTTTTAAGGTTTTTTACATTTTTTGGTATTTTTTTTTGTTTTTAGGATTCTTATGGTTTTTATGATTTTTATGGATTTTGAAGGTTTTTAGTATTTTTTAGGGGTTTTAGGGTTTTTTTTTGTTTTTATCATTTTATTTTAGTTTTTAGGTGTTTTTAGTTTTTAAGATTTTCTTAGGGGTTTTTAGGTTTTTTAGGGTTTTTAATGTTTTTAGGGGTTTCTTATGAGTTTTTATGATTTTTAGGGTTTTTATAGGTTTTTAGGTTTTTAGGGAATTTGAGGGTTTTTATTATTTTTATGGTTTTTTAGGTTTCCAGAGTCTTTTATGGATTTAAAGTATTTTGGTGTTTTAAAATATTTTTAGGTGATTAAAGGGTTCTTATAGTTTTTAATGGTTTTAGGATTTTATGGGGTTTTAAGGGTTTAATGGATTTTATGGGTTTTTAGGGGTTTTGGAGTTTTACAGGTTTTCAGCTTTTTTAGGTTTTTAAGAGCATTATGTGTTTTTATGTTTTTACAATTTTCTTAGAGGTTTTCAGGATTTTTTACATTTTTAGGGATATGTAGGAATTTTTTATTATTTTTATGTTTTTTTGGTATTTTGAGGATTTTGAGTGTTTTTAGGGTTTTTAGGGTTTTATGGTTTTTTCATCTTTTTGGGGTTTTTTTTTGAGTTTTTAGGATTTTTAATGATTATTAGTGTTTTTAAGGATTTTTTTGGGTTTAAATGTTTTTCAATTTTTTTAGTGGTTTTAAAGGGTTTTTTTTGTTTTAAGGGTTTTTTGGTTTTTTGGGGTTTTTATGGTATTTTTGGGTTTTTAGGGTTTTAGGGTCAATTTTGGGTTTTTAGATTTTTTTATGGATTTTAGGGAATTTAATTGTTTTTAGGATTCCAAGGTTTTCGTAGGATTACAGGGTTTTTATGGTTTCTTAGACTCAACATATTTTTGAGAAAATTTTTATCGTTTTTATGGTTTTTAGGGATTTTGGATGTTTTGGAGGGGTTTTAGGGTTTTTATTGGGTTTTAGGATTTTAGGGCATTTTTGGATTTTTTAGGGTTTTTATGTTTTTTTATAGTTTTAATGCTTTTAGGGGTTTAATGGGTTTTTATCATTTTAAATGATATAGGTGGGGTTAAGTTCCAAGACATGTATAGATGAAAACTTCATTGTAGGTAGCATACTTGGTGTTGAATGATTGGAGGGAATCTTGTGTCCCTTATCAAATCTTTTCCTTCTATTTTGGGATCCTCTTCGAGTTTTTTGGCAACAAAGTGACTTGAAGGGTGCCTTCATATGACCTGGCAGTATGCCTCTACCTCGGGGGAAATGAGTCACAAGAATTGATTTTACAATTATACACTCTATTTTTTTCCTCCCTAGGTGAGAAAATACCATCTTTCATTGGGTGGGTGGTTGTGGTAAAAATTCTCCCAGACCTATGGGCTGGGGTTTCTTCTATTCTTCTATTGATGTGTGTTTTCTTGGATTTGGTGGTCTTATGGGGGCACTTTGTGTTTAAAATTCCTCTAACCCTATGTGATGTGTTTCTCCTATATTGAGGCAGTTTCTACAGTTATCACTGCCTTTTTGATCTCGTGCATTCCACTATGGTCATGAGGTGTATATGGTGTTGAATCTCCACATAAATTATTTCCTTTCAAGTAAATGATCAGTTCTCATTGGTTTGATTCCCTTAGGTGATAAACATGCTGAATATTCTTAGTAGCATGGTTTAGGAGTTTTTTTATGACTTTCTCTAGTTGAGCCTATCACTTTTGAGACGTACTCAAGGACAGTTCTTTGTTGAGCGGTCCACTTATATTGAATAGATACTTCATTTGGTTGTCATAATGGGATGATGACATTACATGATTCCATGTCTACTAGGTTTTGTTTGATGGGACATGGGTTGAAGTGTATAGCTCTATGTTCCCCCCACCCTCAGATGTGAACACCAAACAGGGTGTCACAGATGAGACAACACAATTTGGACAATTCATGGTGGAAATTAAACTCAAGGTTTTTCTTTTTTCCTTTTTTGATTACGGTTGTTGTGCAGATGGAATTGATTCTAGGTCAATTAGCTGACAAAGCTCTCCCAATATATTGACATGGTTTTCATACCCATCACAGGGTAGAAATTTCATTTTCAATTGGTGGATAGTTTTCAATACATTAAAGAAAATGTTGTGCATATATTATTCTAATATATCTTTTTGAATGTTGTTATAAGAAGTGGATATAGGCCTGAATATAAATAATATGTCATTCCTGGATAGCTATATTCTCACAAGAAACATATTATTCTATTCTTCTATCAGGGTTTTCAGTACTTTTTGTGCCAAACATGGATGATATTTGATGAATTCATCCTGAGTGGTGGGGATAGGAGGGATTTCATTGATGCATGAATGATGTGGGGGTGGCTCAAAGGATGATTGTGCCCTCAAGTCGTCTCCCAGCTAAGAAAGGATGTCACTTGTCATTGAATCATTTTCAAGAATATCTGAGCCTTTCTTTCCAAGAGGCCCAGAATATGAGGGATTTCTCATATTTCGATCGCCGCTGGGGGGATTACCTTTTGCTGGTGTAAATTTGGGCTATGGGGGGTCCTTTACAGCATAGGATATGGTGGAGAGGAATACCATCATATATTAGAATCTAACATCAGGGATATTCTACATAGTGTGTACCCTGGGGAGGACCTTTATGGCGGGCTGCAGCAATGGGAGTACTTTCATTTTGTTTGTTGTCGTCGTAGGGAGGACCTTTTCCATGACTGTCATCATGGTGAGGGATACCATTATGGATTGAAGTTTTGATGGAGGGAGAATATTAATTGTTTACATTCTGGGGAGGACCTTTAGGATGTACTGCAATGAGGGGAGGGCCTTCTCGTTTCATAATGTTACTATGTGGGGGCCTTTTCATTGATTTCCATCATGGAAAGAACTAACATCATAGCTTGACGTCTAACTACAGGTAGAATGATATCGATAGAATATACCCTAGATATGACCATTAGGGAGGAAGATAGTAAGGGGACTAACTTCTTATTGTTCAATATTATGGTCAAGGGGAGGGCTACCCTGACCTGAATAAGGAGATATTCTATTACAATCAATTGTTTCTCTCCCACGAAGTAAGACCTATAGGGTGCTCTGAGTAGGACCTTGAAAGTTTCTAGTAGAAACATTTCGGGGTGGGGCTTCACAACTACTACTATCGCTTACATGATTTGATAATGGATCGACATGGTCTTAAGTATCTATTGATAGATATCTTATTTAATCAAGAACTATAGTTTACAATAGAACATAATCAAGAATGTTTTATTTATTTTCTAGATACCTTTGACACTTTTCATTTTTGGGTGCTCTATTGCAGGAAACTGGGGCTGTCTGCTATTGGTAACGAACTTTATATATGGGTCCCTATTTGGTTAGTTCTGACAATACCTTAAAGATATTCCGATTAGCATATTGAGTTCTGGAACAGATAAATTTCTGCCCTGATGTAGCCTCCATGTGGAACCAGTGTCCCCTGGTTGGAATGGGTTTTTATGTAAAGACCCGTAAAATTCAAGGGAAATTTTTTCTTAATTTTCTTTGGGATTTTACAAGAACACGGTTTCTGACGACACTTGATTCCGAGACCCGGTGTGCCCAGAATTTCTATATGAAGTTTAGCTCGGGTACGTTCAGTGAACGAACGAGCGGGTTTTTATAACATTTAAACCGGTTCTCAGAATTGAATCTGAGGGCACCAATGGATTCAAAACACCGGTAATTTCTTAGGAAAACCTTTTCCGGAGTTGCATTTACACGGGAGAAGTTGTTAAAATTTGTGGAAGGTAAAATAAAATTGAGCATCATTTTTTATTTTTTCTCTAAGTGGTAATCCTTTGAGTGGAAGTTAGGGGAAACCACCCAACTTCCCAAATGTGGTTATGAGGGTGGTTGGGCCCACACAAACCCCACCACTTCATCTTCCCTAACCTTCCATAACCCTCCATTTATTAAGACAACTTGAGTTAATTAATTGAGTGGATTAATTCAACTTTTGAATTTCAAATGCTTAAGTCATGTTAATAAAATAAGTGAAGTACTTATTTTATTTTGGTTGGATCTTGTTGTGTGAGTCATTGGGAGAAAAGGAAAATCTCTTGAAGTTCTTCTTCCTCGACGAAGAACGCGAAGAACACCGACCTCCGACGAATGTCGACAAGAACGCCGGATCCTCAGAGATCGACGGCGCGACGCCGATGAATCATTTCTCCGTGACGCGACTCTCTTCTTTTGCGACGTCTTCTTCCATGATGGTTATTTCCGCGAAGAACCCTCACTCAATGAATTCGACGACGTAGGGGTTTTGGTTCAATTAAATCTATGTGATATATATCCTCGTCATGTGTTTAAAAATTGTCGGAATCCTTTTTAAACCGCTAACGCGGTGGGTGCGGACCAACGAACAAGTCCGAACACACAGTCTCTTCGTTCTTGGTGTGCGGATCGGCGGGTGATGATGAAGCATGCCGCACGGGCGTTTTGAGGTATTTGAAGTGAAGAATTGGTCCTGGAAGGGCCGTTGGAAATGACAGCAGGCAAAACCGAACACCGGAGCTCGTCCGGTGGTCCGTGGAATGCTCCACTGGAACGGCAGAGCCGGCACCGGTCGGCCACCAGGAGGCGGCGGCGCCCGGCACGCCGCCGGGATGGGCCGTTGGTCCTGCGACCACGCGGGACCGAGGGAGTCAGGACACGGCACTCGGTCACGTCCATTGGCAAGGAGCGGCCCCCCATGGGGCTGCGGTTACAAGCTGGCAGGGGGGGCAACGTGCCACCCTGCACCCCCATCCGCTCGGCCAAAACAGCCGAGCCACCTGGTCAGTGCCAGCACGCCAAGCCGGGTCGTGCCATCCAGGCCAGGCCGCGCCCAAGGTTGGCCCGACCCGGTTCGGGCCGCCCCAGGGGGTACCGGGCCAGGTCGGACTGGGCCTGATCCCCCCTAATACCGGACTGTTTCGATCTGTTGCTCTTAACTTGGGATGCAGACCTCCGATCAACGCACCTTCGATTGCGATGTGATCCTTGGATTGAGACGGTCGTTTTGGTATATTATACTCAAGGTTTCGGAGTACTTTGGGTTCGGCAGGGTTGGTTCATACACGAAACCAACGGGGCCCTCGGAGCGGAAACGCTTATAACTTGAGCTACGGACGTCCGATTGACGTGTCGTCAACTTTGATGGAATCCTCTTAGTGAGACGGACCTTTTGGCTTAGTCGGATCGAGGTATGGATGCATTTGGGGTATGGTCGGGTTGGTTTTGACTTAAAAACCAACTGGTCCACTGGAACGAAAAAGCCAATAACTCTGAGACCGGGCGTCCGATTGACGCACCTTCTGTGACGTTGAGTTCCTGTTGACGATATGGAACTTTTGGATACATCAACTCTGGACTATGTTTCAGTTTATATATCAGCCCCTCGGCTCGTGGAGCAGACCCTCCCAAACGAGCTTGTTGTGTGCGGAATCCCTAGTGCTGGCTGCGACTGCGACGACGATGAAGACTATACAGAAATCCTTCGTGGATTCAATGGCGATGACAACAGCACTCAACGATCCTATGTGGATCAGTGCTACCGATCCTATGTGGGTTAGATCCTATGTGGGTCAGCGCTCAGCGGTCCTGTGTGGGCCAGCGCTTACAGATCCTATGCTGGTCCGATCCTGTGTGGGTCATTGCGGGGGTTAGTTACCTATCGATCCTGTGTGGGTCATTGCGGGGGTTAGTTACCTATCGATCCGTTGTGGGTCATTGCGGGGGTTAGTTACCTATCGATTCTTTGTGGGTCATTGCGGGGGTTAGTACCTATCCATCCTACGTGGGTCCGATGGATTAAATGAATCAGTGGCTACATCTGATCATCTCTATCATCTTACGAAGAAGTAAAACTGTGTGAGCTGAGTCTTGACTTTCAATCTTTATCTTCGATAAGATTGACTTGCTATCCTATGTGGATTACCTTATGCTTTCTTGTGTGGATTGGGTTGTGATTTCCTATGTGGAACAGGTTATGCTTTCCTGTGTGGACTGGGTTGTGCTTGAGCTCGGATGTTGGAGCCGAACGAGAATTGAAGACTTAGGTATATGTATGGTCATATACCTAAGTAGTGTCGGATGTTACTTCGTGATTGTATCTTTCATTTGTGGATTATCCTTTGTGGATTCTGGGAGACCTTAGGGGGTCTCAGGGTCCCTAATGAGTATCTTATACTCACCCCTACATGGGCTATGTCTGCACTATGTTGTGTTGGTTGCAGACGACGGGCAATGCTGATCGTGGTAGAGGCACGAGGAGCAGGTCGGTACCCGGAGGTGGACCACTGGGCGCGGCGTACTCGGAGGGGACGACTATACCCGAGGGGCTGTTGAGGATATCTGTACCCACCCATCATGTGGGATTTCCAGTGGACGGCTCGAGGCTACGGCTTTACTTTTCTATTGTTTTACCCCCATTTTCATTTGTACTTTACTTTCAGTTTGAGTTTGTATTCTGGCCCACTTACTTTTCCGCACTTTCTATTGTACCCAATTTTACTTAGTGTTTACTTCTGCTTGCTTGCTCTGTGGTGTTTGTTTAATACTAAGTGGTACTGGTTAAAAACTGTTGACTTGACCCTCACTTGTGAAATTCTTACTATAGGAGACCCATTAACCACAAACTGATGCCGACAGTGTGACTCAACCCTTGGAGACAAGAGTAACGGTTGGATCTCTTGGTAGCAGCGTCGAGGACTTACGACGTCATCCATGGGATGAATTAATAGATCATGATGGGATTGACTGTATTAGGCAAGGAATGTGGTTCATCCAGGGGATGAGACCAGATTTCTCTTTTCGGAAAAGGATAAATCTATGCAGTTTTGCAGAACGTTAAGGAAGAAGGGGAAACCCTTCGTGTGGCCAGATAGATGTTAGCAGAGCTTCTAGGAGTTGAGATAGAGATTGACCAGCGTGCCTATCTTGAGGCTACCGGAGGAGGGAGTTGGATACATAGTTTACTGCGATGCATCAGGGACCAGACTCTGATGTGTCCTGATATAGGAGCGGGCCGTGATCGCCTTTGAATCACGTCAGTTGAGGCAGCATGAGAAGAACTATGCTACCCATGACCTGGAGTTATCAGTAGTGGTCTTCGCTATGAAGATGTGGCGACATTATCTGATGGGCGAGCACTTTATAGTCTATTCTGACCATCAGAGTCTCAGGTACATCTTCTCGCAGAATGATCTGAACCTGAGAGAGTGGCGATGGCTTGAGTTCCTCCAGGACTATGACTTTGAGATAGTCTATACTCCTGGAAAGGGGAACGTAGTGGCTGATTCCCCCAGCAGGAGGACGTGCATTCATCTACTTGGGGAGGCGACTGAGTAGCTAGCCGCTTTGCAGATATCCTTCGTGGATAGTGATGGAGCAGCCTTTCATCAGTCACTCACAGTCACTCCTCCACTACTACAGCGGGTTAGAGAGGCACAGCGTGGGGATGCCGACTATGAGACGAGGCGTGCACAGATATCATCAGGACAGGCACCTGATGGTTTCTCTTCGGGAGGAGAGCACGACATCCTTTTCAGAGAACGTACCTTGGTACCAGTTGATTTACAGGAGGAGGTGCTGAGAGAGTTTCACACTTCCCCTTTGGCGGTACATCCTGGAGTGGAGAAGAAGTACCAGGAACTCAGATGACAGGACTGGTGGTCGGGCATGTAGTAGGCTGTGGCAGAGTTCGTTTCTCGATGCCTCACCTTCCAGAAGGTGAAGGCAGAGAACCAGGTACCAGTAGGCTTGATACAGACCTTGAAGGTCCCGGAGTGGAAGTGGGACGGGATATATATGGACTTCGTGACTGGACTTCCATGTACTTCCAGAGGTCACGACTCCATTTGGGTGATTGTCGACCGACTCACCATGTCGGCTCACTTCTTACCCATCAGAGAGCAGGGCATAGTGGAGAGCATGGGACTCCTCTAGATTTAGGAGATTGTACGGCTTCATGGTGTCCCATCATCTATCATCTCCGATCGAGATGCTCGCTTTACTTCCCGGCTTTGGAAGGGGTTGCAGGAGGCATTCGGGACGCAGCTATGTCTGAGCACTGCCTTTCATCCTCAGACAGATGGTCGGACGGAGAGGACCATTTAGAATCTCGCGGACATGATCCGCGCATGTGTCCTCGACTTTGGTTGCAGCTGGGAGGACCACCTACCCTTGGTGGCGTTTGCGTACAACAAAAACTACCACTCCACCATCGGGATAGAACCATACGAGGCGTTGTACGACCGACCTTGCAGATCACCTATGTGCTGGATGGACCCTGGGGAGTCAACACTTGTGGGACCAGAGATGGTCCAGGCCATGATAGAGAAGGTCCAGGTCATCCAGGAGCGGATGAGGACAGCTCAGAGCCGGCAGAAGTCTTATGCGGACAGGAGGCGGAGGCCACTAGAGTTAGAGGATGGCAACCACATCTTCTTGTGGGTCTCACCTCAACGTGGATTACGAAGATTTGGCCGAGGTGGAAAGTTGTCTCCACGCTTCATCGGACCATTCCAGGTCCTCAGTAGGATGGGCGAGGTGGCTTATCGCCTTGATCTACCACCTCAGTTGAACTGAGTGCACGATGTCTTCCACGTATCTCAGCCGAGGAGATACGTGCACGACCCGACGCATATCATTGACCATGGGGAGATGGACATAGATGATGGGGAGAATTTTGTGGAGGTCCCAGTGGAGATCGATGATCGATAGGAGTGAGTCCTACCTGGATGGTCGGTTCCACTAGTGCGCATTAGATGGCAGCACGAGAACCTCCAGGAGAGCACTTCAGAGCGGAAGGCTCAGATGCGTGCACAGTACCGACTTTTGTTCCCCTAGTTTTTGATGTATCTTTACGGGGATGTAAATCCCTAAGGTGGGAGTAATTTAAAGACCCGTAAAAATCAAGGGAAATATTTTCTTAATTTTCTTTGAGATTTTACAAGAACGCGGTCTCCGACGGTACTTGATTCTGAGGCCCGGTGTGCCGGAAATTTCTATCCAAAGTTTAGATCGGGTATGTTCAGTGATCAAATGAGCGGGTTTTTATAACTTTTGAACCGGTTCTCGGAATCGAATTCTGAGGGCACCGATGGATTCGTAGCACCGGTAATTGCTTAGGAACACCTTTTTCGGAGTTGCATTTACACGGGAGAAGTTGTTAAAATTTATGGAAGGTAAAATAAAATTGAGCATCAATTTTTATTTTTTCTCTAAGTAGTAATGCTTTGAGTGGAAGTTGGGGGAAACCACCCAACTTCCGAAGTGTGTTTATGAGGGCGGTGGGGCCCACACGAACCCCACCCCTTCATCTTCCCTAACCTTCCATAACCCTCCATTTACTAAGACAATTTTAGTTAATTAATTGAGTGAATTAATTCAACTTTTGAATTTCAAATGCTTAAGTCATGTTAATAAAATAAGTGTAGTACTTATATTATTTTGGTTGGATCTTGTTGTGTGAGTCTTTGGGAGAAATAGAAAAGCTCTTGAAGTTCTTCTTCCTCAACGAATAATGTGAAGAATGCGAAGAACGCCGACCTCTGACGAAGGTCGACAAGAACGTTGGATCCTCAGAGATCGACGACATGATGCCGACGAATCATTTCTCCGTGACGCGACTCTCTCTTTCCGCGACGTCTTCTTCCGCGATGGTTATTTCCGCGACGAACCCTCACTCAACGAATTTGACGAGGTAGGGGTTTTGGTTCAATTAAATCTATGTGATTTATATCCTCGACATGTGTTTAAAAATTGTCGGAATCCTTTTTAAACCGCTAACGCAGTGGGTGCGGTCCAACGAACAAGTCTGAACCCACCGTCTCTTCGTTCTTGGTGTGCGGATTGGTGGGCGACGATGAAGCAGGCCGCACGGGCGTTTTGAGATCTTTGCAGTGAGGAACCGGACCTAAGAGGGCCTTGGCGAAGACGACAGGCAAAACCGACCACTGGAGCTCATCCGGTGATCCGCGAAATGCTCCGTCGGCGCGCCTCACCGGCACGGCAGTGCCCGGTGTGCCGCTAAGAGGGGCCGCTGGTCCCACAACCGCGCAGGACCGAGGGAGTCGGGACGCGGTGCTCGGCCGCGTTTGTTGGCAAGGAGCGGCCCCCATGGGGGCCGTGGTTACAAGCTGGCTGGGGGGGGGCAGCATGGCACCCCACACCCCCATCCACTTGGATCGGGACAGTTGTTTCGGTATATTATACTCAAGGTTTTGAGGTACTTTGGGTTTGGATAGGTTGGTTCGTACACGAAACCAACTGGGCCCTCAGAGCAAAAACACTTATAACTTGAGCTACAGACGTCTGATTGACATGCCATCGACTTTGATGGATTTCACTTAGTGAGACAGACCTTTTGTCTTACTCCGCTCGAGGTTTGGATGCAGTTGGAGTATGGTCGGGTTGGTTTTGACTTAAAAATCAACCGGGCCCCTAGAACGAAAAAGCCAATAACTCTCAGACCAGGCGTACGATTGACGCGCCTTCTGTGACATTGAGTTCCTGTTGACGATACAGAACTTTTGGATACATCAACTCCGGACTATGTGTCAATTGATGTATCAGACCCTTGGCTCGTGGAGCAGACCCTCCTGAACGAGCTTGCTGTGTGCGGGAACCCTATAGATGGCTGCGACTGCGACAACGATGACTACTGTACAGAAATCCTCCGTGGATTCGACGGTGACGACTACAACACTCAGTGATCCTACGTGGATCAGTGCTACCGATCCTGTGTGGGTCAGATCCTGTGTGGGTTAGCGCTCAGCGGTCCTATGTGGGCCAGCACCTACAGATCCTGTGTCGGTCTGATCCTGTGTGGATCATTGCAGGGGTTAGTTACTTTTCGATCCTGTGTGGGTCATTGCGGGGGTAAGTTATCTATCGATCCTGTGTGGGACATTACGGGGGTTAGTTACCTATCGATCCTGTGTGGGTCATTGCGGGGGTTAGTTACCTATCAATCCTTTGTGGGTCATTGCAAGGGTTAGTACCTATGCATCTTGTGTGGGTCCGACAGCTTAGATGAATTAGTGGATACATCTGATCATCTCTATCGTCTTACAAATAAGTATAATTGTGTGAGCTGAGTCTTGACTTTAAATATTTATCTTCGATAAGATTGACTTGCTATCCTGTGTGGATTACGTTATTCTTTCCTGTTTGGATTGGTTTGTGATTTCTTATGTGGAACAGGTTATGATTTCTTGTGTGGACTGGGTTGTGCTTGAGCTCGGATGTTGGAGCTGAACGAGAATTGAAGACTTAGGTATATGTATGGACATATACCTAAGTAGTGTCGGATGTTACTTCATGATTGTATATTTCCTTTGTGGATTATCCTTTGTGGATTTTGGGAAACCTTTGGGGGTCTTGGGGTCCCTACTGAGTATCTTATACTCACCCCTGCACGGGCTATTCCCGCACTACGTTGTGTTGGTTGCAGACGATAGACATCGCTGGTCGTGGTAGAGGCACGAGGATCAGGTCGGTACCCGGAGGTGGACCACTGGGCGGGGCGTACTCGGAGCTGACGGCTAGACCCGAGGAGCAATGGAGGCTATCTGTACCCACCCTTCAGGTGGGACTTCCAGTGGACGGCTCGAGGCTGTGGATTTACTTTTCAGTTGTTGTACTCCCATTTTCATTTGTACTTTACTTTCAGTTTGGGTTTGTATTCTGGCCCACATACTTTTCCGCACATTCTATTGTACCCAGTTTTTACTTAGTGTTTACTTCTACTTGCTTGATCTGTGGTGTTTGTTTACTTTACAAAGGAAATGCCTTCCCTTTTTACTGGGAATTACACTTTGGTGGTAGTCACCAGCCCCTGGCCTATGGAAGGCGGGCTTGGGGTAGTCACAACACGGGCCCCAAGGATAGGTCCTAACATTTTATTTCCAATCTGTTTTCTCTTTTATCAGAGAATGTAGTCATTGAACCTCCTAGAATAGAGCAGGGATCCATGTCTGCTCCAGAGAAACCATATTATTTTTGGATGAATCACCTTACTCGAGGAGATGGGATTGTGGGCTTGACTCCTTTCTTTTTCCAAAGACATGATGACATATTGAAAAGTTTGGAGGATATGTTATGGAATCGATGATTGATCCTCCATCAATACTAGGATGTGATAAGATACATATTTTCTATAATTGGTATAAATAACCATTCCTTTGTGGTGGAAAACGTTTGTGCCTACTTCAATCCTCCATGTGTATCTAGTGGGTACTGGCAGTTCTCTTATGTCAGGATAGAGGAAACAGTCTTCCCCAAACTTGTAGCCAGGATACACTAGCTACATTCATTGGTTTCCACTATATATGACTAGTGGGATTTATATTTTCCAGCACAAATTTGATTCTGTTCAGTTTCCATTGTATTTATCAATTGGTCTCAATGTGAATCCACAAGAATTTGAAGATGCTTACATTTTCTTTCCACCATATTTGAATTTTGGGCATGATATTTGTAGGAAGTAATTTGCATTTTCCTTTTGATTTCCAATGTATTTGTCTGGTGCGATTCATATGCATTAGCAGTTTTGTATGAGTGCCCATATTTTTCCTCCATATTTTAATGGCAGGCTTGTTATATGTCAGTTTGAATTGGTTCATGATTGTACCTCGTTTCTGCCTTATTTGGATGGTGGGATTCTTTTGCGTCAACATAGATTTTCATCTTTTGAAAATTGGCCACCCTGATTGTGTGGTGGGACTATAGAGCGTTGCATAAATATTAATTGTCTCTTAATGTGCCACCATGTTTCCGTGGTGGGATTCATAATAGGGGGTAGGAATATGCATCCACTCATAGGTTTCCACCATATTTTTTTTGGAAGATATCCTCCTTAGAAATAAGGGTGATGATCTTTTCCCTGTGATCAGTTTTTTCCCTCGTTGGGATGTTCGAGGTTCATGTGCCCATTAGACATCAGCAAGATCCAATGGTATAAAATCCTCTTCAGAGTAAGGATATTGTGTCATGATGTTCTGGTGAAAACATTATCTGCTAGGGGCCCTCAAGTGGGGCTTCTATGCAGCAGGGATGAAGTTGTCGATGAAATCCTCATCAGCCTCCCCAATGTATGATAGGTACTCATTGTCTCACTCTGGGAAAAGCTCTCAAAGCGATTGGAGATGGCCAGTGGGTCCACCTTATGCTGGGACACCGACCATGGTAGAAGAGGTGGCTAGTGAGATTTTAGAAATTAGAGGGAATGTCTTGCAGACTCCATCATGAGGATAGTACCCTTATGGTGGTATTCTTGGATCAATGCTTTTGAAACCTAGTGTTTCAGATGTTGGGTAGGATATGGAATCCTCTTCCTTGTAGAGGACTCAGCTAGAGCACTGATCATCATGTCTGTTCGGGATAACATTGAGGATGTTATTGGATAGAAGTTTTCTATGGATACCTACAATAAATGTAACAAGAACAGAAAAAAACCTCATCATAGTATAATTCCATGATCACATGAATAATTGGTGAATTTTCTTCGCCCTTTTCCTTTTAGGTGAAAAAGGTTCTTGAGGTGGGGTAACATTCCACCTTGGTTAAGGATTCTTTTTAGGTTCACCATTTTTATTTTGGCCAAAGTTGCATGTGTGGGAGTGAGAAAATTTTCCCAATATATAACAACTAATTTCCTGTTGTTATAAAAATTTTCACATTGGGTTAAACATTATTGTTTCAACCCGATTCGCATCGTGACCCTTTTTGGTGGGTGAGATGGTCCTACCAAGACTGTGAAGTATATCTTTCTTATATTATGAAGGAGGTTCCATAGTTGAGTGGTCCTGATGGGTGATTGGAGGGGTTCAATGTTTTTTCAATTATCAGACATCATGCATGATGTCCTTGGATTGTATCCAATGGGTTTATTCTTGGAGCTATAAACACCCAACGACCCGTTTATCCATGACTCACAGACCTTCATTACAAGGACAGGTAGTCAGTAGATGATTTGGACAACAACACTTAAGGACTCCCTTAGTTGAGAGGATGGGAGTTTAGGCTCATCACACCCTTTGGGGGTATTATTTCATATTCCATGACTCTCTTATAGATCTAAGAAATTTTAATATTTTTTTGAATCCTTGGTTCATTCCCAAACATGTGTGCATAGATTACCCATGGTTCATAAGATCAATTGGAAATATGAAAAGCATAAGAATCATCTGTTTGTATCTAATTTTATCTACTAATGAAGACATCTATGTGTATCCCAGAATCTCCATCAATGTTACAATTTTCATGGACACATTAATGATTGAATGGTATTTTATAGATAAAATTATAGTTTAATCCATATGATGAGGTGCTCCAGAGTCTATCGTCATCCAGGGGGATGAATATTGTTTTAATGTCGGGATCGAACCCACAAGATGGGATTCCTATGTATCCTCATGGGAGGAATCCTATTCAATGTAGTTTGGTGTCACTTTACTGGACACATCACCTTTTAAGGGCATGTGAGAAGAACCCATACATACAATTTAACTTCATACAACAAGGACATCTAGGTAGGGGATTCCTGGTCAAGATTTCATGAGGGACTTACGCCGAAGTGATCCAAGATTCCCAAAGGTGATATGGTCTTCTGGGTGGATATGACACTGCCGGGGATATGGCATGTGAAAAAACTAGGGTAATTTGGGTATAAGGTTTGGAACTCAGAGATGATTCCTACATTTCCAAGTTAGATGGGAATCAAATCACTTGCAGTTTGGTTTGAGATGGGAAATACATGTTGAGGCAGCCCGTTTGTATGGGCATGATTAGGGCTTACACATGGGAGCTTCCATTTTGACAGAAAAAGTTGGGGATTACTCCTGAAAAGTATTAACTAATGATTTCGGGGGAAATTTATTAGGACTAACTGGTTGGGAGAATTTCCTTTGAGGTCAAGACCTAGGAAGGCATCCTACATATCCTGATCATAGTAGGAATCTGAGTTCTCGTAGTTTATTGCATATGGGGATTACACATTCTAGGAGACCACGTTATGGGGTTATGCCGATTTCATGATCTCCACCAGCCTCTAATCCCACATGATTCATAATCGGTGTGATAAACAAGAGGAGTTAGTGTATATAAATATCACACATCTCAAATCATCTACTAATAGATGGTACTGGATCCCGATGGGTGAGAGAGTGGAGTCCTGAATGTGTCCATTTCCTCCATTGTCTTTTTATATACTGGATATTTAGAATAACCTGTCCTGGTATGCCTTGTGTGGTGGAATATAGGAGAATTGATACAACCTCCTACAAGAAATGATAGGGGCTTACCTTGGTGGGAGTTACCTGAAATTGGTTCTCGGAAAGGGAAGGAATGTTACATCTCATTAAAAAGAAATGAAACCATTATTTTCCTTATGTATCACTGATCCTAATTGAAGGGAAAGGACAGTGACTACCCTTGACCCCTATAATGGGGAATTTCACAATAGTATCCCATGGTTGGACCCCAGGTTACCATGTGAATGTAAACTTATGGGCATTCTGGGGGTCTGTACCGTGGCTGGGATTTCCTACAGACTCCTCATACCATGGGTATGCAAACTCAAAAGGGTGCACTAATGCATCTAGTGGTTTTATCACACAGGTTTCGTAGATTTGGGAGATGTTTAGCCCAGATTCCGTTGGACCGGTTCACAGTGGGGTTGTGGATGATGTGACAGAAATAGAAGGATTTGATCATAGCTATAAAGTGTAACATAAGAGGGTACCCCATTCTGCATACTGTTTCTTCATGTGTGATGGATCCCTCCCCACATAGCATGTTGCTACGTGAGTTGGGGGACCATCTATGTACCCTGATGATTTTCATATCTGTATGTGGTATGCGAAGAGCTTTTCTATGTGAGGCCAAGTTCCGTCCGCATAGCATGATGTTACGTGGTGGTGAGTTCCATCTGCATAGCATGGTAATACACGACACAGTGTTCCATCTGGGTAGCCTTGCACTAAGCAGGGTGCCTGAGTGAAGAAGTGTAATTAGTTTAAAGCCTTGTAGTAATTTCATCCGTGAAGGAGATGTGGTTTTCAGTATTTCAAATATTATGTTTCCTTCAATATTTTTCCTTTATGCGTTGAGTTTTATACCAGTGGGAATTCTTCAGAAGAGGTTTGTTCCTGATCAATCAATCTTTTTAAAAATCCATCTCAAAAGCCTGTCCAATCCTCTAAAATATAGTCTCCTCATCCTCAATCCCCCTCATGGTACTTTTATAGTGTGTCGGGGAAGCTGGATCTATAGATAACATGACACCTTTTATGGAATCCCACAGGGAGATCTCCCGAACCACGGACGACTCGGTCCATAGAGGCACGCAGGGTTGTTGTTCCAGGTGGAAAAAATCACCACCCCTATCCCACCAATGACTTTTTCATGTTCATGGGGAACTTTGGGTTTTGCATCATCCACGAACTATTGAGTTCACGAGGATGGTATATAGGGGTGGAATTCTCTGCCTCCATTTCTCAAATGACATGGTTCGTGGAAATAATATGCGGGGACAGAATTCTCTACCTCCATGTCTCCAATGACACAATTCACATTTCTTGGATCCATTTTCTTCTATCTGCATAATAATCAGTTCGTGGGGGATGCCTTCCGTACACCATTCCCATGATTCAGTATGTGGTCAAATTATTTCCCTTTTCAAAAATTGGCTCCTTCAACAATTTTCTCTAAATCCTTCATCCAATTTTTTCATTCCTTTTCTGAAATTATGGGAGTATTTAATTTCTCTATGAAATGTTTTCAGAACCCTACAATGGTTTTTTTTGGGTTTAAAAAGTTTTTTTTGGTTTTTCAGGGTTCTAAGTGTTTTTAGGTTCTTATGGTTTTTATAAGTGTTATCATGGGTTTTAGGGGTTTTTAAATTTTTAAATACTTTTAGGATTTTTATTGGTTTTTTGTATTTTAGGGATTTGGAGTGTTTTTTGGGTTTTTAGGGTTTTTGGGGTTTTAGGGTTCTTTTGAGTTTTTAAGGGTTTTAAATATTTGCAGAGTTTTTAACATTTTTAGGGGTTAAAAGTTTTTTTAGACTTTTGAGAGATTTTTTTAGTTTTTATGGGGTTTTAGGAATTTTATGGTTTTAGAGGTTTTAACAGTTGTATTAGGATTTTTTTTAAATTTTTATGGATTTTATGTGTTTTTACATTTTTTTTATTTTCTTAGGGTTTTTATTGTTTTTATAGTTTTTAGGTTTTTTTAGGTTTTTTTAGAATTTTTATTTTATTTATGATTTTTTGGGAATTTTAGTGTTTTTAGTGGTTTTAGGATTTTTTGCTTTTAATTTTTGTAGAGTTTTTAGTAGTTTATGTTTTTTTTGTTTTTAATGTTTTTAGTGTTTGAAAGAGTTTTTAGGATTTTTAATGGTTTTAAGGTTTTTATAGGTTTTAGGGTTTTTAAGTTAAAGGGGTTTTTATCATAATTTGGGATTTTAAGATTTTTATGTTTTAAGTGTTTTTAGGTTTTAAGGTTTTCTTAGTGTTTTCGGGGTTTTTAAGTGTTTCATTCTTTTGTTAATTTTTATTTCATTTATATTATATTTTTGTGTTTTTAGGATTTTTATGTATTTTGAGGGGTTTTAGAGGTTTAGGGGTTTTTTTGGTTTTTAGGGTTTTCAAAATTTTAGGCATTTTATGGTTTTTATTGTTTTTTATCATTTTTAGGTGTTTAAAGCATTTTTAGATTTTATATTGTTTTTATTGGGATTGATGGGCATTTTATAGTTTTTTATATTTTAAGTGTTTTAGTTGTTTTTAGTGTTTTTAGGGTTCGATGTGATTTTTAGGTTTTTAGGGTATTTTTTTAGGTTTTTTCGGTTTTCTTATGGGGTTTCAAGATTTTTTTATTTTTTATGTTTTATAGATTTTTTGGGGATTTATATGAATTTTAAGGATTTTAGGGTTTTTAGGGTTTTTAGGGATTTTAGGATTTCTACGTTTTATGGTTTTTGAGACTCTTTAATGTTTTTTTAGTGTTTTATGGATTTAATGTTTTTAGAGTTTTTTTAATGTTTTTAAGTTTTTCAAGTGTTTTTATATTTTTAGTTTTTTTTTTATTTTTTATGGGTTTTATGGTTTTTTTTGGGGGGGGGGGGTTATGGTTTTTATCATTTTAGGGGTTTTTAGAGTTTTTTAGGTTTTTAACGGGGGTTTGTGTTTTATATTTTAGGTTTTCTTTGTATTTTTCATGGTTTTTAGGATTTTTCATGTTTTTAAGGATTTTTAGGGATTTTATATGATTTTTGGGGTTCTGGTGTTTTTTGGGATTTTGAGGATATTTAGGGTTTTTAGGTTTTTAGGGTTTTTATAGTTTTTTGGGTTTAAGTGGTTTTTTTTAGTTTTTAGGGTTTCTAAGATTTTTGATATTTTTTAACAATTTTAGGGTTTTTTAAGGGTTTAAAGGGTTTTATAGATTATGTTGGTTATATTTTTTTTTTTATGATTTTAGTGGTTTTTATGGGTTTTAATGTTTTTATGGGTTTTTAGGGTTTTTTACGATTTTAGTGTTTTTTAGGTTTTTAGGGGTTTTAAGTGTTTTTCATTTTTTAATGTTTTCTTAGGAATTATCATGTATTTTAGGATTTTTTATGTTTTTAGGGTTTTTAGAAATTTTTAGGGTTTTATGGGTTTTTATGTATTTTAGAGATTTTGAGGGGTTTTATGGTTTTTTATGGTTTTTTGGGTTTTTTGGTTTTTTCGGGGTTTAGGGTTTTTTTATTTATATGTTTTAAGGTTTTCGGGAGTTTGTTTTTATCATTTTTAGGTGTTTAAAAGGTTTTTTATATTATTAGTGGGTTTTAGGTTTATTATGGGTTTTTAGGGTTTTAAGGATTTTAAGGGTTCTTATGTTTTTTCATGTTTTAGGGTTTTTAGCATTTTTAGTTTTTAGGGGTTTTCAGTTTTTTAGGTTTATATGATTTTATTATATTTTTTCAGGGTTTATAGTTTATTTTATGTTTTTATTGATTTTAGGCCTTTTTTAGGATTTTTATTGTTTTTAGGGTTTGAGGGGTTTTCAGGGTTTTTAAGGTTTTTATGGTTTTAGGGTTTTTAGGTTATTTTGGTGTTTTTTAGGGTTTTAATCTGTTTTTAGAGTTTTTAATGTTTTTAGGTGTTTAAAAGTATATTATATTTTTTAGTGGTTTTAGGGTTTTATTAGTTTTTTGGGCTTTTAGGGGTTTTATGTTTTTTATAAATTTTTAGGGCCTTTTACTGTTTTTATCATATTTTAGTTTTTAGGGGTTTTATGTGTTTTTAGGTTTTTTAGGTTTTATAAGGGGTTTTCAGGGTTTTTAGGGTTTTTTATGTTTTTTAGGGATTTTTAGAGATTTTTAAAAAATTTATCGATTTTAGGGATTTTTAGGGTTTTTAGGGTTTTACGGGTTTTAGTGTATTTAGTGATTTTTGAATTTTACTTTTTTAGAGGTTTTGCGTGTTTTTATGTTTTTGAAGTTTGTAGGATTTTTCTCAGTTTTTATTTTATTTATATTTTTTTTGCATTTTTGGAGATTTGTTAGGAATTTTATGGGAATTTAGGGTTTTTATGGATTTTGAGGGTTTTTAGTGTTTTTTAGGGTTTTAATGTTTTTGCGGTTTTTTTGGTTTTTAGATTTTTTTAGTTTTTTAAGGTATTTAAGGTTTCTATAGTTTCTAAATGCTTAGAAGTTTTAAGGGTTTTATAGTTTTTAGTGGCTTTTTAGGGATTTTATGTATTTTTAGGGTTTTTATGGTTTCGAGGGTTTTATGGTTTTTAGGTTTTTTATTTTTTTTATTTTAGTGATTCCAACTGTTTTTAGGTTTTATGGGTTTTAAATGTTTTTTTTTGAGATTATGGTTTTCTTATTTTTTCAGGGTTTTATGGTTTTTAATATTTTAGGATTTTTTGTGAATTTTTAGGATGTTATGATTTGTTAGGGTTTTTATTGATTTTGTGGTTTTATGGGTTATTGGTTTTTAGAGGGTTTATGTGATTTTTTTGGGTTTTAGGGTTTTTTGGATTTTTTTACGGTATTTATGTGTTTTTAGAGGTTCTTAATGTTTTTAGGGGTTTAAAATGTTTTTAGATTTTTAGTATGTTTTTTGGGTTTGTATTGTGTTTTAGGGTTGCGTTTGTTAGGTTTATAGGGGTTTTAAGTGCTTTAGGGTTTTAAGGATTTCTTAATGTTTTTTAGGGTTTTAGGGTTTTTTTACATTTTTAGGGAATTTTTGGACCTCTTTAGGAATTTAATGGTTTTTAGGGTTTTCATAGATTTTGATTGTTTTTTGTGTTTTAGCATTTTTAAGGGTTTTTAGGGTTTCTAGGTTTTTGTATACTTTTAAGCGTTTTTATGTTTTTATGCCTTTCTTTGGGGTTTTCAAGGTTTTTAGGGGGTTTTACCTTATAAGGGACTTTGGGAATTTTTTAAGGATTTTTATGATTTTTTAGGGTTTTTAGGGATTTTGAGGGGTTTTAGAATTTTTAGGGTTTTTATGGTATTTCGGTGGTTTTAGGTTTTTATGAGATTTTTAGAGTTTTTAATATTTTAGGGTTTTAAAGGGTTTTTGTATTTTTTAGTGGTTTTATGATTTTTTTAGATTTTAAGGGTTTAAAGGTTTTTAGGGGTTTTTATGGTTTTTAGGGCATTAGGGTTTTAGTAAATTTTAAGGGTTTTTAGATTTTATAATTTTTTTGGTTTTTAGTATTTTTACTTTTTTACAATTTTATAAGGGTTTTAGGGGTTTTCTGTTTTTGGGGATTTGTGGGGTTTTTAAGAATTTTATGGTTTTTAGGGTTTTTAAGGATTTGAGGGGTTTTAAATGTATTTAGGGTTTTTTTGGTTTTTTTGGTTTTTAGGGCTCTTTTTTGGTTTTTAGAATTCATATGGTTTTTATAATATTTTTGGGTTTTTATGGTTTTTTGAGTTTTTTAGGGTTTTATGGTTTTTATCTTTTTTGCAGTTTAAAGGGTATTTAGAGATTGTATATGTTTTTAGGGTCTTAATTTATATGGGTTTTTTATGTTTTTTGTTTTTTGAGGATTTTTAGGGTTTCTAGCGTTATTAGTTTTTTTATAGTTTTTAATTGATTTTATTTTTTTAAGGTTTTATTAGGTATTTTCATATTTTTATGGTTTTTTATGTTTTTCAAGATTTTTTGGACTTTTTAGTATTTTTTTGGTTTTAGGGTTTTTAGGTTTTTTCTTATTTTTATGGTTTTAGGGTTTTTTGTGTTTTTTGGAATTTTTTTGATTTTTAACGTTTTTATAGGGTTTCATAGTTTTAACAATTTAGGTTTTTAAAGGGTTTTCATTGTTTATAATGGTTTTTAGGGTTCTTATGTTTTTTTAGGGTTTCTATGGGTCATAGGGGTTTTATGGTTTTCAGGGGTATTAGGGTTTTTTAGTTTTTTAGCATTTTTAGGTTATTTAATGGTCTTAAGTGCTTTTATATTGTTAAGGGTTTCTTAGGGTTTTTTGGATTTTATGTTATTTTTTGTTTTTTTGGATTTTTTTGGTTTTTAGGGGACTTTAAGGTTTTTTGGAATTTTATCAGTTTTCAGGGTTTATTGGGTTTTTAAGGTTATTAATGGTTTTTAGGTGTTTTAATGGTTTTTTAATTTTTTGGGTTTTTCGGGTTTTAGCAGTTTTTAGGTTTTTAGGGGTTTAAATTATTATTATTTTTTAAGGTTTTATTAGTTTTTTCTTGGTATTTAGGGTATTTTTAGGTTTCTAAATATTTTTATTGACTTTTTAGGATTTTATTGGTTTTTGGGGCATCAAGGGTTTTTAGAGTTATATGGTTTTTTTATATCTTAAGTTTATATTTTATTTTTCAAATGTTTTTAATGTTTTTTGATTTTTAACGTTTTTTGGGGTCTAAAGGGTCTTTATATTTCTTAGTGTTTTTTTTGAGATTTTATAGATTTTTGGGGTTTTAAAGTATTTTATGGTTTTTTATAGTTTTTTTGAGTTTTTACGATTTTTAAAGATTTTTTGGGAGTTTTAGGATATTTTTTGTCTTTTAAGGTTCTTAGAGATTTTAATGGTTTTGTAGGTATTTATAGATTTTGAGGTTTCTCTGGATTTTCCCTTTTTCAAGGTTTTTATGGGTTTTAAGTGTTTCTAAGGTTTTCTTATGTTTGTTCAATGTTTTAGGGTTTTTTATGTTCTCAAGGATGTTTATTATTATTTTTATAATTCTTATGGGTTTTAGTTATTTTGAGGGTTTTAGGGTTTTAAGGGTTTTTTGGTTTTTTTGGGTATTAAGGGTTTTTCAAATTTTTAGGGGTTTAAAGTGTTTTTATAGTTTTTTATATAATTTTAGTTGTTTAAAAGTTTTTATGAGTTTTTAATGGATTTTTCGGATTCTTGTTGAGGTGTTCATATTTTTAAGGATTATAGGGGGTTTTGTTGTAATAATTATTTTTCGGGTTTTTATAGTTTTTATAAATTCTCCGTTTTTAGGGGTTTGAAGTGTTTTTAATTTTTTAAGGTTTTGTACGTGATTTTCAAAGTTTTAGGGTTTTTAAAATTTAATTATTTTTAGGAATATTTTAGGTTATTATTATTATTTTGGTTTTTGAATTTTGATACTTTTTATGCTTTTTGTGGGTTTTGGGTTTTTAGGATTTTTTTGAGCGTTTTAGGATTTTTTTGTTTTTTAGAGTTTTTTTTAACAATTTTTTGGGATGTAAGGGTTTTTTATAGTATTTTTTTGTTTTTAGAGGTTTTATGGGTTTTTAGTGTTTTTAGGGGTTTTTAGTGTATTTATCATTTTTTGTTTTTAGGAGTTTTAAGTATTTTTATGTTTTTGAGGGCTTCTAAGGGTTTCTTTGGGTTTTTATGAGTTTTTAGGGGTTTTTCATTTTTAGGTATTTCCAAGGGTTTTATGGATTCTCATGGTTTTGAGGGTTTTTAATGATTTGGAGGGGTTTTTTGGGTCTTTAGTGTTTTATGGGGTTTTAGGTTTTTTTAGATTTTTTTAGGGGTTTAAATGTTTTTTTATTTTTATAGAATTCTGATGGGTTTAAAGGGTTTTGATAAATTTTAGTGGTATTTTAAGGTTTTATGGGTTTTAGTGTTTTTAACGTTTTAGGTGTTTTTATGATTTTTGGGGGTTTTGGGGTTTTTAGTTTTTTAGGGTTTTTAGAATTTTTAGGTATGTTTGAGGTTTTAGGTGTTTTTAAATTTTTAATATTTTCTTAGGGTTTAAAGGGTTCTTTACATTTTAAGTATTTTTAATTTCTTCTAATTTTTTATGTTTTTAGGGATTTTGAGGGTTTTAGGTTTTTATAGGGGTTTTATTGTTTTTAGTGGTTTTAGGGTATTTTTTTTATTTTGTAGTATTTTTATTATTTATAGGATTTTTATAGTTTTTAGGATTTTTAGGTTTTTTAGGTCTTTATGCGTATTTAGTGTTTGTAGGGTTTTTATAGGTTTTTATGTGTATTTTTTATTTTTTTTATTTTTAATGGGTTTTAGAGATTTTTAATGTTTTTAGGGGTTTAATGTGTTTTTTAGTTTTAAGTGTGTTTTTTGGTTTTTTATTGGATTTTAGGGTTTTACGAATTTTAGTAGTTTTAGGGTTTTTAGGGGTTTTTATGTCTCTTGGTTTTAAGGGTTTTAATCATTTTAAGGTTTTATCATTTTCCTAGGGGTTTTAATGGTTTTTCATGATTTTTAACATTTTTAGAGATTTTTTTTTGATTTTTATGGATTTTAGGTATGTTAGTGATTTTGAAAAGTTTTAGGGGTTTTTTTAGATTTTTTGGGTTATTTGGTTTTTTTGGGGTTATATATTTTTTTGAGTATTTAATTGGTTTTATGTTTTTTATATTTTTTTAACATTTTTTGGGGTTTAATGGGGTTTTAGTGTTTTTAGTGTATTTTTAGAGGTCTAATGGGTTTTTTATGTTTTTTTTTGGGTTTTAAGGGATTTTAGGACTTTTAGGGGCTTTAAGTGTTTTTAGGTTTTTGTTGTTTCTTAGGAGGTTTTAGGGTTTTTTTGATGTTTTATGTTTTTTGGTATTTTTTGGGATTTTTTATTATTGCTATAGATTTTAGTGTTTTTATTAATTTTGCGGGGTTTTAGGGCGTTTAGGGTTTAAGGGTTTTTATGTTTTTAGGTTTTTTAGGTTTTAAGGGGTTTAAATGTTTTTAGATATTTTTAATGTTTTTATGGATTTAATGTGTGTTTAGAGATTTAGTAGTTTAAAGTGTTTTAATCAATTATTGGGTTTTTTTATAGGTTTTTAATGTATTTATTTTTTTATGCTCTTTTTTTGTTTTTTGTGTTTTTAGGTTTTTAGGGGTTTTAAGTGTTTTAGGTTTTTATAGTTTTCTTAGAGTTTTCTGTGATTTTTGGGATTTTTTACATCCTTAGAAATTTTAGGTCTTTCTTTTGGATTTTTATAGTGTTTTAAGGTTTTATGGATATTTAGGGGTTTTAGAGTTTTTATGGTTATTAGTGTTTTTAGGGTTTTTATCATTTTTAGGTTTTTAGGGGTTTTATGTGCTTTTAGGTTATTAAAATTTTCGTAGGGTTTTTAGAGTTTTTAGGGAAAGGAAGATGTGAGGGTCGTGCTATTCCCGGCCCTCCCAAATTCATTAGAAAGAATAAAAAAAGAGACACAACAGACAAGGGAGGGGAGGGTTCAAACGACCCACACCCAAAAACCCCTTATAACACATGCCAAAAAAAGAAAAACAAACAAAGAAAAAGACTCAAAAACAAACACAACTGCGGCATCATCACGTCACATCCAGCCAATACCAGCATCCAACATCACCACATCCAATCATCCGAGCTACACAGCAATAGAAACATATCCAAACCAACCATCCCCAGTAACCAATAGCACCAAATCCGACCTCACAGCCAATCACAACCAGCAGCATCAAACCATAGCACAAGCACCGCAACCAAATGTAGCCATCATCACCTCTCAGCAAATAGAAACCAGCAACTAGCAGCACAACAGCAAACTCATCTGCAACACCACCAAACAAAGCCAACACGTAGCTACAACCAGTACTTCCTTCACAGCAAGCAACACATCCCAGCCATTCCACATTTAACACGCCAATATCATACCACCAACATTCACATCTTCCCCTAGTGACCTTAGCAGATTCATCCAAATCCATTATCACCAACATCAAAATCTTCTCCAGAGAAGAATACACCAATTCACCCAACACCAGTAGAAAAATCACCCAAGAGAAAAGATCATGCAGTCGAAAATTGAAAAACCATATACCGACCTCTTTGACAGCCACCTGAGCACCACCATGTGGGCCACCCCCAGGTGGCCTCCAAGATTGTTTGCCGCAGCCAAGAGCCCCACACCAAAGATGTGACCGTCGTGCAGACCACTGTCAACCATCCCATAAGAATGCAGCCCACCAACCACCTTGTCCACCATAGGAACTCAGGATCCGAAGCACCTCGCACCCTATCTTCAGACGACCCGATGAGCCAGATCTGGAGATCCACCCCACCCTATCTACCATCCCAAGGCAAGAATAGTACCATCATGCCTGGATCCAACCCGTGCCAACATCGAGACCACCCGATGAGCCAGATCCAGAGATCCACCCCACCGCCAAAACTCTACATCTCGCCAGATCCACTCTCAAGCCACACAGATCTGGGTAGGAGAAGCCCGAAATCCATGTCGGCATAGACGAGACCCGCTGACAAGACGACAACACCCAGATCTACCAAACCTGAAGAAGAACGCCTGCCGCCATGGACCACATATTTTAGTGCTTTTACCATTTTTAGGTTTATTTGGGGTTTTATTGTTTTTAGGTTTTTATAGTTTTACTAGGAGTTTTCTTGTTTTTTAGTTTTTTTAGTTTTTAGGGATTTTTTGGGATATTTTACGTTTTTATTGGGTTATTAGGTTTTTAAAGATTTTGATGGTTTTAGGGGTTTTAAGATTTTTAGGCTTTTAGCATTTATTGTTTTTACGGGTTAAAGTGCTTTATGTTTTTTATGTTTTTAATGTTTTCTAAGGGGTTTTTTGGGTATTAGTGTTTTCTTACATTTTTTGGTATTTTTATGGATTTTTATTTTTTTTATTCATTTTATTTTTAAGGGTTTTTGTGGAGTTTTAGGGGTTTTATGGTTTTAGTGGTTTTTTGGTTTTTTGGGATTTTAGGGGTTTTTTGAGTTTTTTTAGGGTTTTTATTTTTTTATATTTTTTAATGTTTTTTTGGGGTTTAGAGGGTTTTTAATATTTTAGTGGGTTTGACAGTTTTATTGGGTTTTTTATTTTTATGGTTTTAGGGGTTTTATGATTTTTAGGGATATTTAGGATTTTTAGAGTATTCTAGGGTTTTTAGTGGTTTTAAATTTTTTTAAGGGTTTTAAGTGTTTTTAGGTTCATAATCCTTTCTTAGGGTTTTCCAGGATTTTTATGTTTTTCTGGTTTTTAGTTATTTTTAGGTTATTTATTGTTTTTCAGTGTTTTTAAGGATTTTGAGGGGCCTGATGGGTTTTTAGGGTTTTTTCATTTTTTTAGTTTTTAGGACTTTTATTCATAGTTTGGATTTTATGATCTTCCCAGTATTTTTGAAGGTTTTATGGGTTTCTTACGTCATTAGAGATTTATAGGGATTTTTTAGGATTTTATAGATTTTTAGGGGTTTTAGGGATTTTGAGGGTTTTGGGGTTTTATTATTTTTATGAGTTTTCAAGGTTTTTTTTGGGGGGTTTAGGGTTTTTTTGATATTTTAGTTTTTGAAATATTTTTTAGAGTTTTTTAATTCTTTTAGGGGTTTAAAAGGATTTTAGTGTTTTTATATATTTTTAGTGTTTTTATGAGTTTTAGGGTCCTTTAAGCTTTTATGGGTTTTATGATTTTTCGGGTTTTATGGGATTTTAGGGTGTTAAACATTCTTATTTTTTTTTGTTATTTTATGTGTTTTTCTATTTTTATAATTTTATTAGGGGTTTTCTTGGTTTTTAGGGATTTATCGGATTTTTGTATTTTTATGGTTTTTTAGGTTTTTAATATTTTCTCAGAGATTTCCATGGTTTTAGGGTTTTTTTACCTTTTGAGGGATTTTTGGGGCTATTTTATGGTTTTTATATATTTTTGGATTTTAGTAATTTTATTATTTTTAGCAATTTTAGGGTATTTTTGTTTTTTAGGGTATTTAACATTTTTTTGTTTTTAGGGTATTTATGTGTTTTTTAGGTTTTTATGATTTTTATGGTTTTAGGGGGTTTTACATTTAGGGTATTTTTTGCATTTTTTTAAATTTTTATGGTTTTTAGAGTTTTTAGTGTTTTTGAGGGTTTTTTGGGCCTATAAAGTTTTAGGGGTTTTATTGTATTTTTTGATTTAATGGGGTTCTTTGTTTTATAATATTTTTAAGTGTTTTAGAGTTTTTTTAATGTTTTTATAGATATAAATTATTTTTATATTTTGTTGGGTTTTTTGTGATTTTAGGGTTTTTAATGGATTTCAAGGTTTTTAGGGGTTCTAGGGTTTTTTAATTTTTTAGGATTTTTGGGGTATTAAGTGTTTTGAAGTTTTTATGGTTTTATTAGGGGTTTTAGGGTTTCTTTGTTTTTGAACATTTTCAGGTTTTTAATCAATTTTATGGTATTATATGGTTTTAAGGATTTTGAGGGTTTTTATTGGTTTTTAGGAATTTATGGTTTTTTTGGTTTCTTGGTTTTTATGAGTTTTTAGGGTTTTTATATTTTTTTTAACATTTTTATGGGTTTATAGTGTTTTTAGAGTTTTTTATGGTTTTTATGATTTTTCAGTGGTTTTAATGTTTTAGGCGTCTTTAGGGATTTTATGGGGTTTAATGGGGTTTAGGGTTTTTTCGATTTTTAGTATTTTTTATTTTTTGGGGGGTTTTAAGTGTTTTTTGTTTTTTAAGGTTTTCTTAGGGATGTATATGGTTTTTCATGTTTTTTAAATTTTTAGGGATTTTAAGGGGTTTTTAGGATTATTATAGTTTCCTAGGGTATTTCGGGATTTTTATATATTTTAGTATTTTTTTAAGTTTGGGTTTTTATGGGTAATTTGGGTTTTTTTATTTTTTAGGGTTTTTACGGTTGTTAGAGTATTAATGTTTTTTTGTTTAATGGGTTTTTATAGTTTTTAGTGGTTTTAGTGTTTTACAAATTTTTTGGGTTTTTAATGTTTCTATATGTTTTATAGTTTTTAATGGGTTTTCAGGTTTTTAGGTCTTATACGTTTTTTATAATTTTTAGGTTTTTTGGGTTATATGTTTTTTTAGGATTATAATTTTTTATGAAGGTTTTCCATGATTTGTAAGGTTTTTTTCATTTTTAGGGATTTTTAGGGTTTTTTATTGATTTTTATAGTTTTTGGAATTTTATGTATTTTGAGGGATTTTATGGTTTTTTTGAGAATTTAAGGGTTTTAAAGAATTTTAGTATATTTAAGTTATTAGGGATTTTAAATATGTTTAGTTTTTAAGGAATTCTTACGGTTTTAGGTTTTTTAACATTTTTATGGGGTTTTAAGGTTTTTTACGATTTTTACGTTCATTAGGGTTTTCAATAATTTTGAGGGGTTTAATGATATTTTATGGGTTTTATGGTATTTTAGGGTTTTATCATTTTTTGGTTTTTAGGTTTTTAGGTTTTTAGGTTTTTAGGTTTTTAGGGTTTTAAGGGTATTTAGGTTTTGAATGTTTTGTAGGGTTTTCAGAGTTTTTATGGGTTTTTATGTTTTCATGGATTTTTCTGAATTATTAGGATTTTAATGGGGTTTGATGTTTTTTTTTCGGATTTTGAGGGTTTTCTGGTGTTTTAAATGTTTTTATAGTTTTCTGGAGTTTTGCGGTTTTTTGATTTATTTTTGTTTATAATGTTTTTCGTGTTTTTAAATTTTTTAGGGATTTTATTTATTTTAGAGTTTTTGTGGTTTTTAGTGTTTTTATGAGGTTTTATGTGTTTTAAATGTTTTTAGAGATTTTTTTTGTGTTTTTTTGGTTTTTTTGTGTTTTTCGGGATTTATAGGGTTTTTAGTGTTTTTTAGGTATTTATGGGTTTTAAGTGTATTTAGGGTTTTATGTTTTTCTGATGGGTTTTCATGGTTTTTAGGGGTTTCTAAATTTTTTTGGATTTTTATGGATTTTTTATGATTTTTATGTTTTTTAGTTATTTTGAGGGTTTTAGGGATTTTTACGGGTTCTATGGTTTTTTAGGGTTCTTATCATTTTTTAGGTTTTAAGGGTTTTATGTATTTTATGTTTCATGTTTTTCATGGGGTTTTTTATATTTTTAGGAATTTTTATTGATTTTTTATAATTTTGATGGTTTTTATGGGTCTTATGGTTTTATGGTTTTTTTTTGATATTTTGAGGGGTTTTAGGGTTTTTAGGGGTTTTATGTATTTTTTGAGTCTTTAGGGTATTTTGAGTTTTTTTGGGTTTTTATGTTTCTTTAGAATTTTTAACATTTTTAGGTTTTTGAATGGGTTTTAGGGTTTTCAGTGGTTTTTATGAGTTTTATGGGGTTGTAAGGTTTTAATGTCTTTTATGGGTTTTATGGGATTTTCGGGATTTTAATTATTTTTAGGTTTTTATGGTTTTTTTGGGGTTTTCAAGGTTTTTGTCGGTTTTTATGTTTTTGAGGTTTTTAAGGATTTTAAGTATTTTTATCGTTGTTTGTGGTTTTTTTATGGTATTTAGGGATTTCGATGGGTTTTACGGTTTTTTGGATTTTTTTATGTTTTTATGGGTTTTGGGTTTTTAGGCGTTTTTTGATTTTTTATGAAATTTAAGGGTTTTTAGTGTTTATAACGCTTTTAGAGGTTTAAACTTTTTTAGAGTTTTTAGGGGGTTTTTTGAGTTTTATGGGATTTTAATATTGTTATAGGTTTTCATAGTTTTTGGGATTTTTATGGGTTTTGGGTATTTTATGGTTTTTAGTGTTTTTAAGAGATTTTATGTTTTAAGGTTTTCAATGGTTTTTCATGGTTTTTAGGGTTGTTATAATTTTTAGGGATATATATATATATTTTAGGGTTTTTATGGTTTTTATGATATTTATGGATTATGATGGTGTTTAGTGTTTTAGGGTTCTTTGGGTTTTTAGGGTTTGTAGGGTTTTTATCATTTTTTAAATTATTATGGGTTTTAAACATTTTTAGTATTTTAAGGTTTTTTAAGTTTTTATCAATGTTTTTGGGGATTATAGTATTATATTTATTTTAAGGGATTTTTTAGTTTTTTATTGTTTTTAGGGGTTTTAGGGATTTTGAGTGGTTTTTTTGTTTTCTTAGGTTTTTACTGTTTTACGGGTTTTTTTTATTTTTTTAGCATTTTTAATGTTTTTAGGGTTTTTACTGTTTTAGTGGGGTTTTTAGGGTTTTTATTGGGGTTTTATGGTTTTATGGTTTTATGGAATTTTATATTTTTTGTGATTATAGATTTTTAGGTTATTTTAGTGTTTTTAGCATTTTTTACGGTTTTAAGGGTTTTACGTGTTTTTAATTTTTTTTAGTTTCTATGGGTTTTTATGGATTTGTGGTTTTTTTTTATTTTTTATTCATTTTAAGGGGTATTTTTTTATAGTTTTGAGGGGTTTTGTGGGGTTTTAGGGTTTTTTTAGGGTTTTAATGTTTTTATTTTTGTAGGTTTTAATGTTTTTCTTAGGGGATTTTAAATTTTTAGGGATTTTTATGTTTTTACAGATTTTTAGGGATTCTTTAGGATTTTTATTTAGTTTTATAGTTATTAGATAATTTGAGGGGTTTCTAGGTTTTTTGGGCTTAAGGGTTTTTTTGGTTTTTAAGGATTTCTTCTTTACTATGATTTTTAAGGTTTTGTTAGAGTTTTTAAAACAAATTAGGGGTTTCTGGTGGTTTTTAGAGTTATAAGTTGGTTTTTAGGTTTCTTATGGATTTTTAGGGGTTTAATGTTTTTAGTTGTTTCTATGGTTCTAAGGGTTTAAGGATTTTTAGGTTCTTTTATAGTTTTTATCATTTTTAGAGGTTTCTAGGGTTTTGAGTGTTTTTTTAGGTTTTCTTAAGGGGATTTAGTGTTATTAAATTGTCAGTCTTTTTAGGTATTTTTAAAGAGTTTTTATGATATTTATGGTTTTCATATTTTTTTAGTTTTTTAATGGATTTTAAGTGGTTTTAGGTTTTGATGGTTTGATTAGGGGTTTTTAGTGTTTTATGGGTTTTTTTTAATTTTCGTGATTTTAGGAATTTTTTATCATTTTATGGGTTTTTATTTTTTTTATGGATTTTGAGGGGTTTTATGGGGAATTAGGTTTTTTAGGGTTTTGGGGGGTTTTAGTGTTTTTTATATTTTTATGAGTTTTAATTTTTTTAGGTGTATATGTTATTCCTAGTATTTTGAGGTGTTTTTACGTTTTTTTGGATTTTAGGGGTTTTAAAGATTTTTTTGGGTTTTTGGGGTTTTTGGATATTTTTGGGATTTTTAGTTATTTTATGAGTTTTTAGGGTTATTAAGTTTTTTAGATTTTTTGAAGGTTTTAGGGGTTCTCATGGTTTTTAGGGGTTTTAGGCACTTTTAGGGGTTTTTATCTTTTAGGGTTTTCATAGGTTTTATTTGTTTATAGGTATTTATGTTTTTATTAATATTTTTATGGTTTTAGGGTTTTTATATTTTTTAAATTTCTTATGGATTTTTTAGTATTTTAGGGTTTTTTTGGTTTTTTGGTATTTTGATGTTTTTTGGGGGTTTCATATTGTCTTTAGAGTTTTTATAGTTTTTAGTGTTTTTTAAGGTTTTCTTAGGGCTTTTACATTTTTAGACATTCTTGGGGGGTTTATGATTTTTATGGTTTGTTAGGGTTTTTTGATATTTTTATGGTTTTTGTGTCTTTTAGGGGTTTTAGGAGTTTTTTTATTTTAGGTTTCTAGAGGTGTTTTTCATTTTTATGTTTTTTCATTTTTAGTGATTTATTTTGGATTTTTAGGATTTTCATTGTTTTTAGGGTTTTTAGGGGGTTTTTATGGGGGTTTCATATTTAGTTTTTATTAGGGTTTATAGCATTTTTTTGAATATTTATGTTTTTAGTTGTTTTAAATGTTTTTAGTTTTTTTTATTTTTTCTTTGCTGTTTTATGAGTTTTTTGTGTTTTTTTATGTTTTAAGGTATTTTAGGGTCTTTTTTGGATTTTTTTTTTGATTTTTATGGTTTTAGGTATTTGGGGGGGTTTTATGGGTCTTTTAAAGTTTTTTTAGGTTTTTTATCTTTTTTATGTTTTTAGGGGTTTTAATAGTTTTTAGGTTTTAAGTTTTTCTTTGGGTATTTATTATTTTTAGTGGTTATTACTTTTTTATGGATCTTTATTATTTTATAAGATTTTTATTGGTTTATAGGGTTTTTAGGGATTTTGAGGGTTCTTTTATTTTTAGGTTTTTTATAGTTTTTAGGGTTTTTATAGTTTTTATGGTTTTTAGGATTTTGAGTTTTTTAGGGTTTTGAATGTACTTAGAGTTATTCAATGTTTTTAGTAGTTTAAAGGGGTTTTAGAGTTTTTGTGATTTTGTAGGGTTTTAATGGTTTTTAGGGTTTTTATGGTTTTTTGGGTTTTTTGGTTTTTTGGTTTTTTGGACTTTTAGGGTTTTTAGTGTATTTTAATAATTTATGTGGTTATTAATGTATATTAGGATCTTTAGGTGTTTTATGTGTGTTTAGGTTTTTAAGGATTTCTTTGGGCCTTTTAGGGTTTTTTTCTATTTTTTATGTTTTTTTAATTTGTAGATATTTTTCCTGATTTTATGGTTTTAATATTTTTTCGATCTTTAGTTGTTTTAGTTTTTTAAGGGTTTTTACCATTTATTAGGTTTTCTAGGGGTTTTAATTGTTTATAGATTTTAAGGTTTTCTTTTTATTTTTCATTGTTTTAGGGGTTTTTTTTTGTTGTAATAGTTTTTAGGTATTTTTAGGAATTTTATGGATTTTTAATGATTTTAGGATTTTTTTAGGGTTTTTCTAGTTTTTTGGGTTTTTTTCATTTTTAATGGTTTTTTTGTTGTTAGGTTTTTTTATTTTGTTAAAATTTTAAGGTTTTATAGAGTTTTTTTTTATTGTTATGGTTTTTAGGGTTTTTAGGGGTTTGTAGGTTTTTAGGGCATCATTAGGTTTTCAAGGTTTTAATCTTTTTTTCGGTTTTATGGGATTTAATATTTTTAAGGATTTTTAGGTTTTCTTAGGGTTTTTCTAATTTATAGTGTTTTTTCTATTTTTATTTACTTTTTATTTTGTATTTTTTATTATTTTTATTGGTTTTTATGGTATTTATAGATTTTGAGTTTTTTAGGGTTTTCTATCTATTTTAAGGTTTTTAGTGTTTTTAACATTTTTATGTTTTTAAGGATTTTCAGTGCTTTTAGGTTTTTAATGTTTTATTAAAGGGTTTCATGGTTTTTAGGATTTCTTTACCATTTTAGTTATTTTTTTAGTTTTTTATGATTTTATGGACTTTTAGGGGTTTTATTGATTTTGAGGGTTTTATGGGGTTTTACGGGTTTTTACTATTTTTTGTATTTTTTTTATTTTTATGGTTTTTTTTAGTTTTTAGGGTTTTAAATTTTTTTCATAATTTTTTAATGTTTTTAGGGGATTAAAATGTGTTTTGAGTTGTTTTTTAGATTTTAGAGGTTTTATATGTTTTTTTGGGGGTTTTAAGGCTATTTGAGGTTTTTTTTGATTTTATGGGTTTTTAGGGGTTTTAGGTACATTTATGGCTTTTTTTGTTTTTATCATTTTTTTAATTTTTAGGGGTTTAATGGTGTTTAGGTTTTTAATTCTTTCCTATGAGTTTTTCTATTTTTATATTTTTTTATGTTTTTAGTGATTTTAGGGACTTTTTCAGGATTTTTTTGGTTTTTAAGGATTTAAGGGTTTTTTTGAATTTTTAGGGATTTTATGGTTTTTGGGGTTTAAATTTTTTTTGATTTTTTTATATTTTTTATATATTTTTAGATTTTCTTAACATAACTAGGGGATTAAAGGTGTTTTATAGTTTTTAAATATTTTTAAAAGTTTTTTGGTTCTTTAATGAATTTTATGGTTTTTAGTGGTTTTTGTTTTTTAAAATTATTAGGTTTTCTTGGATATTTTAGGGTTTTTATTTTTTAAGGTGTTTTATGATTTTAAGGTTTTATATGTTTTTTTAAGTTTTTCTTAGGTTTTTTTAGGGTCTTTATGATTTCTTATGTTCTTAGGGATTTTTATGTTTGTTTAGGGTTTTTACGATTTTAGGGTTTTTTCAGATTTTGAGGGTTTTTAGCATTTTTTATTTTTTATGGGTTTTATGTGTTTTTAGATTTTTAATGTTTTGTAGGGTTTTTCAAGGATTAAAGGGTTTTTTAAATTTTAGGGATTTTTAGGGATATATTTATAATTTTTATTATTTTTTAGGGTTTTTAAAAATTTTGTGGGTTTAAGCATTTTTATGTTCTATTTAGGATTTTAGGGGTTTTTTAGAGTTTTTTGGGATATTTTTGTGGTTTTAGAGTTTTTTTATATTTAGGGGTTTAAAGGGTTTTCAGATTTTTGAGTGGGTTTAGGGTTTTTATGGGTTTTTAAGGGTTTTTATGTTTTTAGGGGTTTTTACTATATTTTTTGGTTTTTAAGGGTTTTATAATTTTTTATGTTTTAGTGGTTTTATGTTTTTTTTGTTTTTTAAGGGTTTCCTTGTTTTTTTCTAAGTTTTTATGTTTTTAATTATTTTAAGGGTTGTGACCGTATATAAGGTTTTTAATATTTTTTAGTGTTTTTAGCTTTTTTTTAGGTTTTTAGGGGTATTAAGAGTTTTTTTGCTTTTAAGTATTTCCTAGGGTTTTCCTTGATTTTAGGGGTTTTTACGTTTTTAGTGATTTTTAGTGGATTTTTTGGATTTTTATGGGTTTTTAGCGATTTTAGGTATTTTCAGGGATTTTTTAAACTTTTAGGGGGTTTTCCCATTTGTGTTTTTCAGGTTATTAAGGGTTTTAAGTGTTTTTATGGTTTTAAGGATTTCTTTGTCTTTTTCAAGGTTTATATGATTTTTTATATATTTAGATAATTTAGGTCATTTTCAAGAATTTTATGTATTTTTATGGTTTATTGGGATTTTGAGGTTTTTGAGGGGTTTTATGGTTTTTATGGTTTTTTGGGGTTTTAGGGTTTTATTTTAGTCTTTTATGAAGTTTATGGTTTTTTAGATTTTCTTAACATTTTAGGGGTTTAAAATCTTTATATAGTTATTAGTGTTTTAATGGTTTTATGGTTTTTAAGGTTCTAAGTATTTTTTTGGTTTTATGGGGTTTTAAGAACTTTTAGGGTTATTAGCATTTTTTTCTTTTTAGGGGTACTGAGGTTTTTTTTTGAATTTTTATCATTTTTTGGGTTTTTATGTTTTTAGGTATTTGAGGTATTTTTTATGATTTTTATTTTTTTAAGAGAATTTAAGGATTTTGAGAGGATTTAATGTTTTTATGTGTTTTAGGGGTATTTTGGTATTTTAGTGTTTTTTCGTTTATCTTGGCATTTTAGGATTTTTAGGTTTTTAATGGTTTCTTAGGGTTTTTTAGGGTTTTAGGGTTTTTTATGTTTCTTGAGATTTTTATGTTTTTTTTGGGATTTTTTTTCGTTTTTATTTTTTATGGTTTTAGGGTTTCTTTGGGGTGTTAGAGTTTTTTTAGTTTCTTAAGAGTTTTTTACTTTTTAATGGGTTTTATGGGTTTTTAGTTTTTTAGTTGATATTTAGGTGTTTTATTATTTTAAGATTTTATTTATTTTTAGGGTATTTTTATAGTTTTTATGGTTTTTAGGGTTTTTAGGGTCTTTTTAAGGGTTTTAAGGTTTTTATCTATTTTTAGGTTTTAATTGGATTTAACTGTTTTTATGTTTTTATGGGTTTCTTAGGGTTTTTTAGGGTTTTAGGGTTTTTTACATTTTTAGGGAATTTTTAGGCTTTTATGGATTTTTATGGTTTTTATTTTTTTAGGTATTCTAATGGTTTTGAAGGGTTCTTAGTGTTTTTTACGTTTTAAATGGTTTATGGGTTTTAAGTTTCTTGTAGTTTCTAAGGTTTTAATTGGGTCTTTCATTGTTTTAAGGGTTTTTACATTTTTAGGGGGGTGTAGGGATTTTTTAGGATTTCGTTTCATGGGTTTCATTGATTTTGAGGGGGGGAGATAGTTTTTAGGGTTTAAATGGTTTTTTAGTTTTTTTCATACTTAGGGATTTATCTTGTTTTTATATTTTTAGTGGGTTGTAGGGTGTTTAAGAGTTTTAATGTTTTAGGGGTTTTATGGGTTTTAGAGGTTTTTAGTTATTTTTAAGGGTTTTTAGGGTTTTTCCATTGTTAGATTTATTGTGGTTTTAAGTGTTTTTAGGTTTTTATTGGTATCTTAGGGGGTTTCAATTTTTTTAGAGTTTTTTTTATGTTTTATGGTTTTTAGGGATTTTTTAGGATTTTAATTATTTTTAATTTTCTAGGGATTTTGAGGGGTTTGAGGGGTTTTTCGATTTTTTTGGGGTTTTAAAATTTTAGGGTTTTTTATCTTTTTAGGGGATTAATGGGTTTTTAGTATTAATAGTTGTTTTTTAGGTTACTTATGGATTTTTAGAATTTTTAATTTTTTTAGGTTTTTTTTGGTTTTTTGGGTTTTTTTGGGGGTTTTATGGTATTTTAGAGTTTTTTAAATTTTTTAGGTTATATTTTTTTAGTTTTTAGTGGTTTTATTATGATATTTTGGTGGTTTTAGGGTTTTTTATATTTGAGGTATTTTTAAGCATTTTTTTAGTATTTTCCTGGTTTTTATGGTTTTTGGGGTTTTTAGGTATTTTCTCCGGTTATAGGGTTTTTTGTGTTTTAGGATCTTTTAGGTTTTTAAGAGTTTGTTATTTTTTTAAAACAAATTTAAGTGTTTTTATCGTTTTTTAGGTTTTTAATGTTTTTAGGGATTTTTAAAAATTTATAGGATATTTGTAGTTTTTAGAGTTTTTATGGATATTAGGGGGTTTTAGGGTTTTCTAGGGTTTTTAGTTTCATTACAAATTTTATTTTATTTTTCTGAGTTTTTTTGTTTTATTTAATTTTTTAGAGTTTTATAATGTTTTAGTCATTTAATGGCTATTTATAGTTTTAGTGGTTTTTACGATTTTTATGGTTTTTAGGGTTTCTTATGCCTTTTAGGGGTTTTATTATTTTTAGGAGGATTTAAGGGTTTTAGACCTTTCTTGGGTTTTTAGGGGTTTAGGGGTTTGTTGGTTTTTTATGGTTTTTAAGTGCTTTTAGATTATAGGATTTTCTTAGGATTTTTAGTAGTGTTTTATAATATTTATAGATTTTAGGGATTTTATGTTTTTTTGGTTTTTATGGGTTTCTTAGGGGTTTTCAGGGGTTTTAGCGTTTTTATTTTTTTATGGATTTGTAGGGATTTTTACAATGTTTTGGGTTTTTAGGGTTTTTTGAGATTTTGAGATAATTTAGAGATTTTTTGGGTCTATAGGGATTTTTGGGTTTTAGGGTTTTAAGGTTTTAAAGATTTTAATGTTTTTATGTTTTTAAGGGGTTGTAGGGTTTTTATGGGTTGTTTGGGTTTTAAAGGATTTTTTGAGTTGTTAGGGGTTTAAAGGTTTTTATTGTTTTTAAACATTTTTTGGGGTTTATATGGGTTTTAGTGTTTTTAGTGTTTATTTGGGGTTTTATGGACTTTTGCAATTTTCACATTATAAGGGTTTTTTATATTATTTAGAGGTTTTGGGGTTTTTAGAGTCCTTTTATGGTTTTGGGGGGTTTTTAGTGTTTTTAGATGTTTAAAATGTTTTTAGTTTTTTAATATTTTTGGGGGGGTGGGTTAATAGGTTTTTTCTTTTTTTAGGGGTTTTAAATGTTTCTAGATATTTTTAATGTTTTTAGGATTTTAAAAGTTTTTTAGTGTTTTACTGGTATTTCAGGGTTTTAAGAGAATACGTGGTTTCTATGGATTTTATGGTTTGTTGGGGTTCTAAGGGGTTTTAAGGTATTTATGGATTTTAAAAACATTAGGATTTTCAGGGGGTTTAAGTGTTGTTAGGTTTATAAGGTTTTCTTATAGGTTTTTCAAATTTTTAGGAGGTTTTAACTTTTTAGGGTTTTTAGGTCTTTTTTTTTATTTTTTAGGTTTTTTTGGTTTTTTTGTATATCTAATTATTTAAGGGTTTATTAGTTTTTTAGGATTTTAGTATATTTTAGGTTTTATTATGGATTTAAGTATTTTTAGTTTTCCAAATAGAATTTCAGGTTTTTAGGGTTTTATACAATTTTAGATATTCTTATAGATTCTTTTTGATTTTTATTTGTTTTGAGGGTTTTTATGGAATTTTCAGGTTTTTTTGGGGTTTTATTGTTTTTTGTGTTTTAAGGTGTTGTTGATTTTATAGTGTTTTATCGTGTTATAGAGTTCTTAATTTTATTAGGAGTTAAAATGTTTTTAGTTTGTCTAGTGGGTTTTAGGGTTTTTATGGTGTTTTATGGTTTGAAATGTATTTATGGTTTTTTGGGTTTGTAGGGATTTAAGGGTTTTAGGGGGTTTTTTCGTTTTTACCTATTTATGGGTTTTACGTGTTTTTTAGGTTTTTAATTTTTTATTGGGGTATTTCATATTTTTAGGAGTTTTTATGTTTTTTAGAATTTTTAGTGGTTTTTTAGGATTTTTATGGTTTTTATGGTTTTAGGAATTTTAGGGGTTTTATGGTCTTTTCAGATTATTAGGGTATTGGGGATTTTATGATTTTTAGTATTTTTATGGTTGTTAGGGTTTTTAGTGGTTTTCAAGGATTCTAAGGGGTTTTTTTAGGTTTTATAGTTTTTAAGGTTTTTAAGGGTTTTATAGATTGTTAGAATATTTTGAATATTTATTTCGGGGGTTTAAGTGTTCTTAGGTATCTAAGGTTTTTGTAGGGTTTTTTGGGTTTTAGTGGTTTCTATATTTTTATGGATTTTATTTTTTTTAGGATTTGTTGGTTTTTATTGTTTTTAGGGATTTTGAGGGGTTTTAGGGTTTTTATTATTTTTAAATTATTTATGGTTTTGGGGGTTTTGGATTTTTTTATGATTTTTAGAGTTTTGTTTTTGTTTTTTGGCTGTTAAAGGATTTTTAGAGTTTATAGTTGCTTTTATGGGTTTTTAAGTTTTTTAGGGTTTTATGGGTTTTATGGAATTTTAGGTTTTTTTAGGTTTTTAGTATTTTTAGGTTTTTAGGGGTCTTATGTGTTTCTATGTTTTTAGGGTTTTATTTGGTTTATTAAGGGTTTTTTGGGTTTACATTTTTAGAAATTTTTAGGAATTTTTAGGATTTTTTATGGGTTTTCATGATTTTGAGGGGTTTAAAAGTTATGATTTTTATGATTTTTTGGGTTTTTAGGTTTTTTTTTATGTTTGTAGAGTTTTTAAGATGTTTTAGAGTTTTTTAATGTTTTTAGGGGTTTAATGGGATTTTATAGTTTTTAGTGGGTTTTGGGGTATTTATGATCTTTTAAGAGTTTTTAATATTTTTATAGTTTTTTTATGATTTTTATGGGTTTTAGTGTTTTAAGGGTCTTTTAGGGTTTTCAGTGTATTTTAGGTTTTTAGTGGTTTTAATTGTCTTTTGGATTTTATGGTTTTTAAGAGGTTTTAATGGGTTTTTATGTTTTAGGGATTTAAGGAATTTTTCAAGATTTTTTTGGGTTTCTTCGGTTTTTTGGGAATTTTTTGGATTTTGCAGGATTGTACTGTTTTTAGGGTTTTTAAGAGTTTTTAGGGTTTTTATAAATTTTGTAGAATTATAGGGGTTTTATGTATTTAAGGTTTTCATAGCATTATCAGGGTTTTTTTCTTTTTATACATCATTGGAATTTTTTTTCGCATTTTTAGTTTTTTATGGTTTTTAAGTATTTGGACGGTTTCTAAGGTTTTTATGGGGTTTTTAGTGTTTTTTTTGTTTTTATGGTTTTGAAGTTTTTTATAGTTTTTTAAAATATTTAGGGTCTTGAAGATTTTTTAGAGATTTTTTTGTGGTTTTTAGTTGTTTTATGGGTTTATTTGTGGGTTCAATGTTTTTTAGGGGTTTACGGTTGTTAGGGGGTTTTAGAATTTTTAGGGGATTTTAGGGTTTCTAGGGGTTTTACAATATATTGGGTTTCTAGGTGTTATAAGTGTTTTTGGGATTTTATGTTATTCTGGTGGGATTTTAGGATTTTAAGGTTTTTAATATTTTAGTGACATTTCGGAATTTTTATGATATTTAAGTTTTTTTGGGTTTTTTGGGATTTTGAGGGTTTTACATTTTTAGGGTTTTTGGGGTTTTTGGGTTTTTAATGTTTTTTTGGTTTTTAGGGGTTTCATATGTTTTTATATTTATAAGGTTTTCTTTGAGTATTTCAAGCATTTTAATATTTTTTACAATTTTATGCATTTTTAGGGGTTGTTTTGGGATTTTTATGGTTTTTTAGGTTTTCTGGAAGTTTGAGGGTTTTTTGGGGTTTTGTGTTTCATTGTGTTTTTAGGATTTTGTAATGCTTTTTTGTGGGATATAAGGGTTTTAATTTTTTTTAACATTTTTAGGGGTTTAATGGGTTTTTTTGTTTTTACTAGTTTTTAGGATTTTTATGTGTTTTTATGGTTTCTACAGTTTTTATGAATTTTTTTGGGTTTTAGCGTTATTAGTGGTTTTAGGGTCCTTTTTGGGGTTGGTAGGGTTTTAGTGGTTTTAGGTTTTTAGGGGTTTAAATTGTTTTTAGGTTTTTAAGGTTTACATTGGGGTTTTCAATATTTTAATGGGTTTTATGTTTTTAGGGATTATTAGGAGTTTTTTTATGATTTTTATGGTTTTTAGGGATTTTTAGATTTTTTAGGGTTTTTAGGTTTTTTAGGTTTTTTTATCATTTTTAGGTTTTTATGGGTTTTATGTTTTTTAGGTTCTTATGGTTTTCTTATGGGATTTCAAGGTTTTGTGATTTTTTACATTTTTAGGGATTTTTATGGGTTTATAGGGGTTTTAGGTATTTTCATGGTTTATCAGTTTTTATGATTTTTATGATTTTTATGGTTTTTTGGCGGGTTTAGGTTTTTTTAAGTTCTTTAGAGTATTTAAATTTTTATTGTTTTTTAATGTTTATAGGGTTTTTTTCTAGAATTTTTAGTGAGGTTTTAGTGGTTTTTATGGGATTTTATGGATTTTTGTTTTTTAGAGTTTTATGGTTTTTAGGAATTTAAGCGTTTTTTCATTTCTAGGGATTTTGATGTTTTAACTATTTTTAGGTTTTTATGGTTTTCTTAGGCTTTATATTATTTTTGAGATTTTCTGTCTTTTAGTTTTATATTATTTTTATGGTTTTGGGGTTTTATGGATTTTGAGGGTATTTTTCCTTTTTATGGCTTTTTGTATTTTTTAGGGGTTATATGGTTTTTTAGAGTTTTTAATATTTTTAGGTGTTTGAAGGGATTTTATAGTTTTTAGTGATATTTAGTTTTATATGGTTTTTTAGGTTTTTAAGGGTTTTATGGTTTTTTAGGGTTTTAAGGATTTTTATGGATTTTTTAGGGTTTTCAGCATTTTTAAGGTTTTAATGGTTTTTAAGTGTTTTTAGGTTTTTATTTTTTTCTAAATAGTATTAGTATTTTTAGTGTTATTTAAATTTTTGGCTATTTTAAGGATTTTTTAGTATTATAATGGGTTTTTAGGGTTTTTAGCGATTTTGATGGGTTTTAATGTTTTCTAGGGTTTTTTGCATTTTGGGTGTTTTTAGCTGTTTTATGTGTTTGAACTTTTATAACGTTTTCTTAGGGTTTATCTTGTTTTTAATGATTTTTTACATTTATAGTATTTTTTACGGATTTTTTATGTTTTTTATGTTTTTAGGGGTTTTTTAATTTTCATGGTTTTAGTGTTTTAGGGTTTTTTTGGTTTTTTATGATTTTTTAAACTTTTTACCTTTTATATTTTTTGAGTTTTTTTTTAATTTGTAGGTGTTTATAGGGGTTTTAGAGTTTTTATGTTATTTAGTGTTTTTATGGGGTTTTAAATTTTTGAGGGATTTTTTGTGTTTTTTTAATTTTTAGGGTTTCTTGGAGTTTTAAGTGGTTTTTGGTTTTAAGGTTTTCTTTGGGGTTTCGAAGGTTTCAATGGAATTTTATATTTTATGTACGTTTATTTATTTTTTTAGTATTTTTATGGTTTTATAGGGTTTTCAAGGATTTTGGGGTTTTTAGGGTTTTTAGGGTTTTTGGGTTTATTTTGAGTTTTTTTGGATTTTGTGGATTTATAGAGTTTTTAACGTTTTTAGAGGTTTAAAGGGTTTTTAGAGCTTTTATTTTTTATTTTTAGTTTTTATAGTTTTTATGTTTGGGGGGGGGGGTTGGTTTTTAGGGGGTTTTATGTTTTTTAGGGTCTATTAGGGTTTTTAACTTTTTTAAGGTTTTTATTCGTTTAATGTGTTTTTAGGATTTTATGGTTTTCTTAATGTTTTTAGGGGTTTTTACACTTTTAGAAAGTTTAGTGATTTTTTAGGATTTTTAGGATTTTTAGGGGCTTTATTGATTTTATGGTTTTTAGGTGTTTTTTGGGTTTTTTTATTTTCTTAGGGATTTTTTGTGATATTTTTTATTTTTCTAGTTTTTAGATTTTTATCATATTTTTAAGTCTTTTAGGGCTTTTATGGATTTTAGTGGTTTTTTTTGTGTTTTGGAGTTTTATGGATTTATGAGTTTTTTTAGGGGTTTTTAGGTTCTTTTAGAATTTTTTAACATTTTGTAGGTTTTATATGGGATTTAGAGATTTTAGTGTCTTATAAGATTTTAAGGGTTTTCCATGGTTTTTTAGGGTTTTATGAGTTTGATGATTTTTTAGGGTTTTTATCATTTTTGTATGTTTTTTAGGTATTTTACATTTTTAGGTATTTGTGGTTTTCTTATGGGTTTTCATGGGTTTTAGGGATTTTTACATTTTAGGGATTTTTATGTATTTTTATGATTTTTATTCATTTTGTGTTTTTAGGGATTTCGAGGGGTTTCGATATATTTTTGGCTTTTTATAGTTTTAATGGTTTTTAGGGGGTTTTAGGATTTTTTTTGAGTTTTTAGTGTTTAATGGGTTTTTAGAGTATATATTGATTTCTAGGGTTTTAAAGAGTTTTAATAGTTTTTAGTAGGTTTTAGGGTATTTATGGGTTTTTGGGTTTTTTATTCTTCTTTGGGGTTTTATAGTTTTTTTTGTTTATAGTGTTTTTTCTGTTTTTTAGGGTTTTTTTATCATTTTTATGGTTTTGGGGGGTTTCAAATGTTTTTATGTTTAAATGATTTTCTTAGGGATTTTAAGGTTTTTTAGTGTATTTTACATTTTCATGTATTTTTTGGGATTTTTGGGTATTAATGTTTTATTATGTGTTTTTGGTATTTTGTAAGGTTTTAGGGGTTCCTATACGTTTTTGTGTTTTTATAGTTTTTAGGTTTTCAATTTTTTTGGTTTTTAGGGTTTTTAAGGACTTATAGAGATTTTTGACATTTTTAGGTGTTAAAAGAGTTTTTAGAGTATTCCTTGGGGTTTTAGGGTTTTATGGGAGTTTTAGGTTTTTTATGTTTTTAGGGGTTTTGTGTATTTAGGTATTTTAGGGTTTTTAGCGTTTTTATGTTTTTAGGGGTTTTAACTGTTATTATTTTTTAAAATGTTTTAATTGGTTCTTTCAGGGTATGTATATTTTTATGGATTTTTATATTTTTTTTTTGTTTTTTATTGTTATTTCATTTTTCAGTTTTGATGGGTTTTTTGGTGCTTTAGGTTTTTAGGATTTTTTTAGATTTTTTGGATCTTATGGGTTTTTATAGTTTTTAAGTTATTTAGGGGTCTAAAGTGTTATTATATTTTTTAGAGGATTTTTAGAAATTTTATAGGTTTTAGGGTATCTTATTGTTTTTAAGGGTTTTAGGGTTTTTGTTGTATTTTAGGGATTTTAGGGATTTTAGTGTTTTTAAGGGGTTTTAAGTGTTTTTAGTTTTTTATGGAATTCTTAAATTTTTTGGGTGTTTGGTTAATTTTATATTTTTAGGTATTTATTGGGATTTTTAGGTTTTGATGGGTATTTTGGGATTTCTTTGGTTTTTATGGGTTTTGAGGGTATTTATAGTTTTAGTGTTTTTTATGTTATTTAGATTTTCTTATGTTTTTCTAGAGTTTTATGTGTTCTTAGGTTTTTATGGTTTTCAAAGGGGGTTTTTTGGATTTTAGGTTTTTTTATGTTTTTGGGGATTTTGATGGTTTTTAGGTTTTATGGTTTTGGGGGTTTTATGGATATTTAGGTGTTTTTTTGGTTTTTGGGTTTTTTACTATTTTTTCATTTTTAGGGTTTTACGGTTTTTAATTTTTTTTAACATGTTTAGGGGTTTAAAGGGTTTTTATAAATTTTAGTGGATTTTAGGTTTTTATGGGTTTTTAGGATTTTTATTTTTCAGTGGATTTTATAGTTTTAGGATTCTTATGGTTTTTAGGGTTTTTAAATGTTTTAGGTTTTTTCAGAGTATTAAGATTTTTTATCCTTTTAAGGTCCGATTATGGTATTTCAGGGTTTTATGGTTTTTACATTTTTAAGGATATTAATTAATTTTTTTATTTTTATAGTTTTTATGGTTTTTATAGATTTTGAGGGTTTTGAGGTTTATCTATAGTTTTTAGGGTTTTTAAGGTTTTGAGTGTTTTTATATTTTTGAGGGTTTTAATGTTTTTTGTTGGTTTTTAATGTTTTCATTGGGGTTTTCAAGTTCTAAGAGGTTTTTAAAATTTTAGTAATTTTTGGTGATTTTTAGGGGTTTTGGGTTTTTTTAGTTATTTTGGTTTTTTTAGTATTTTTAAGTATTTTTGTATTTTTAGGGAATTTTAAGGTTTTCAGGTATTTTGTGGTTCTTTTTTGTTATTTTCGATTTGTGGATTTTTTAGGTTTTTTATTCCTTTTATAGTTTTGTTGCCTTTTTTATGGGTTTAATGGGTTTTTAATGATTTTAGTTGTTTTGGGGTTCTTATTTGGGGGTGTATGGTTTTAAGGGTTTTTAGTGTTTTAGTTTCTTTTTAGGGTTCTTAGTGTTTTTATGTTTTACGGGTTTAAAGTTTTTTTGTGTTTTTAAGGCTATCTAATGGGTTTTGAGGGTTTTAGGATTTTTTATATTTTTTGGTATTATTTTTTATTTTATTGGATTTTTTAGATATTTATCGGTGTTTTGGGTTTTTAGGAATTTTGAAGGGTTTTAGGGTTTTTTTGGTTTAGGTTTTTTATGGTTTATTTATGTTTTAAGGGTTTTCTTAGGTTTTAGGGTTTAAAAGGTTTTTAGAGTTTTTTTATGTTTTCAGAGGTTTAATGGTGTTTATGAGTTTTTAGTGTGTTTTTAAGTTGTTTATTGATTTTTAGTATTTTATGGTTTTTAGGTAATTTTTGGTTTTTAGTTGTTTTAGAGATTTCTTAGTTCTTTATAATTTTTCATATTTGGGAGGTTTTATATGTTTTTAGGTTTTTAAGGTTTTATTAGGGTTTTGGGGTTTCTAGGGTTTTATATATTTTTAAGAATTTTTATGGACATTTATTATTTTTATGTTTTTAGGGGTTTTTAGGGATTTAGTGGGGTTTTAGGGTTTTTTAGGGTTTTTAGCATGTTTAGGTTTACTATGAGTTTTAAGTATTTATAGGTTTTATGTTTTTCGTAGGGTTATTCAGTGTTTTTTACATTTTAGGGATTTTTTTATGTTTTTTATGAATTTTTTTTAGGGATTTTTAGGGGATTTATGGTTTTTTTTGGGTTTTTATGGTTTTATTGTTGGGGGGGAGGTTTAGGGTTATTTTCAATTTTTTAGATTTTTTAAGGTTTTTAGAGTTTTTTTATCATTTTTAAGCGATTGAAGGGTATTAAAATATTTTATACCGTTTTTAAAATTTTATCGGTTTTTACGTTTTTATAGTTTTGAGGGTTTATGGATTTTAGGTGGGGGGGGGGTTCGTGGTTTTAGAATATTTTTAGTTTTTTTAGTATTTTTATCAATTTTTATGTTTTTAGGAAATATAAGTGTCTTTATATTTTTAAGGTTATATTATGGTTTTTAGGGTTTTTATGGAATTTTAGGTCTTGTAGTATATTTATGGTTTTTAATGGTGTTTAGGATTTTTAGGGGTTTTATGGTTTATAGTATTTTTTAGGATTTTTATCATTTTTATGATTTTATTGGTTTTAAAATATTCTAGGTTTTCAAGGATTTCGTAGGTAATTTTTGGTGTTTTAGGTTTTTATGGTTTTAGTTATTTTTTGGGCGTTTTTAAGATTTTTGGTTTTTAGGGATACTGAGGGTTTTATGGTTTTTTAGTTTTTTATGGTTTTTGGGTTTTTATGGATTTTTTTGTGTTTTTTGATTTTAATTATATTTAAAATTTTTATTGGTTGAAATGGTTTTTAAAATTTTTAGGGGTTTTAGGTATTTTGTGTGTATTCAGGGTTTTTAGGTTTTTAGGGTATTTTAGGGATTTAATCTTATTATGGTTTTTATTGGTTTAAAGTGTTTTTAGGATTTTATGGTTTTCATAAGGTTTTTAGTGTTTTTTTAAATTTTTTAGGTATTTTTAGGGCATTTTTTTGGGTTTTTATGGTTTTTATGAATTTTGACTGTTTTTATGGTTTTTATTCGTTTTATAGTTTTTATGGTTTTTATAGATTTTTAGAGTTTTAAAACTTTTTTAAGGGTTTAATGGGTTTTATATTTTTAGTGGTTTTTAGGGGTTTTATGATTTTTGATGGTTCTTAGGTGGTTTTTTAGTTTTTAGCGGTTTTAGTGACTTTTGTGGTTTTTAGGGTTTTCAGCATAATAAGTTTTCTAGGGTTTGGAATTTTTTTTGGGTTTTCAAACTTTTTAGTGATTATAGTTTTTTTTATTTTTTCATTATTTTTAGATATTTTTATGGTTTTCTATGTATTTTTAGGTTATTTAGGGATTTTTATGCTTTTTAGTGTTTTTTATGTTTTTAGGTATTTTAAGTGTTTTTAGGATTTTACGGTCTTCAATAGGGTTTTCATGGGTTTATGTTTTTTTATGATTTTTAGAGGTTTTATGAAATTAATGTGTTTTAAGGGGTTTTAGAGATTTTGGTGTACTGGGTTTTTAAGGGTTTTTAGGGTTTTTTTGGTTTTTTTTGGGTTTTTTTTGAGATTTTTGGTTTTTCAAGATTCTAAGGTTTTTTAGAGTTTTTTATCATTTTTATAAGTTTAATGGAATTTTTGAGTTTCTATTGGGATTTATTTATTTTTAGTGGTTTTTGGGTTTTGGGGGGTTTTAGGGGTTTTAGTGTCTTTTATGGGTTTTCAGGGTTTTTAGAGTTTTTAGATTTTTAAGGGTTTTTATGTTTTTATTTGATTTTACGATTTTCTAAGCGTTTTTAGGGTATTTATGGATATTTACATTTTAAAAAGATTTCAATTATTTTTTAAGACTTATGAGTTTTAATGTTTTAATGGATTTTGAGTGTTTTTATGGTTTGCTAGGTTTTTAGCGTTTTTAGGTTTTTAAGTGTCCAAGCTATTTTTAGTTTATTTTGTTTTTCTTAATTTTTTTCATGTTTTTTGGGTTTTTAATTTTTTTTTTAAGATTTTTATGTTTTTTAGTGTTTTAGGGATTTTGAGGTATTTTAGTGGTTTTTATTGTTTTATGGTTTTTGAGTGTTTAGTGTTTTAGAGTTTTTTAATGTTTTTAGAGATTTAGAGGGGTTTAGAGTTATTATTATTATTATTTTGACTTATATGTGGTTTATGGGTTTGTAATGTTTTCTGGGAGTTTTTTGGTTTTAGGGTTTTAAGGTTTTTCAGCATTCTTAGGGTTTTAAGGGTTTCATGTGTATTTTGTTTTTTACGGTTTTCGTTGGGTTTTTTAGAGTTTTTAGGGTTTGTTATGTTTTTATGGAGTTTTAGGGGTGTTTACTTTTTTAGGTATTTTGAGGGGTTTTTTTGTATTTTTATGGTTTTTAAGGTTTTTAATAATTGGGGGGTGTAGGGTTGTAATGATTTTTTGGGGGATTTAGGGTTTCTATGAGTTTTTAGGGTTTTAATGGGTTTTCGGGTTTTTATGGTCTTTAAGTTTTTATATTATTTTAGGTTTTTAGGTTTTATTGATTATTTTTTTGGTTTTTTGGGTTTTAATTGGTTTTAGGTTTTTATGTTTTTCATAGTGTTTTTAGGGTTTTTATGGGTTATTTATGTTTTTACGGATTTTAGGGTTTTTTTGGATTTTTATTATTTTTTATATTTTTAGGGAGTTGATGTGTTCTTATGATTTAAATTATTTGTTAGTGGTTTTCATGGTTTTTTTATTTTTCTTTGTATTTAGTGATTTTATAGGATTTTTACAGTTTTAGGATTTTTATCGATTTTAAGGGTTTTATGTTTTCTGTTGGTTTTAGGGTTTTTTTGGTGTTTTGAGGTTTTTTTTTTCTATTTTTATGGTTTTTAGAGTTTTTTAATATTTTAGGGTTTTAAAGGGTTTTAGAGATTTTAGTGGTTTTTATTGATTTTTAAGGTTTTTGGTGTTTTATGGATTTTAGGTTTTTCTAGGTTTTTCATTGTTTTTTAGGTTTTTAGGGGTTTTAAGTTTTTTTATGTTTTTAAAGTTTTCTTACGGTCTTCGGGTTTTTTTCATTTTTAGGTATTTTTATTGTTTTTATGAATTTTTATGGTTTTTTAAGATTTTTAAAATTTTAAGGTTTCAAGGTTTTTATAGGTTTCTAAATATTTTTTTGTTTTTAAGGTTTTCTTAGGGTTTCTCTTGGTTTTTATATTTTATTAATTTTTAGGTATTTTTAGCAATTTTATATTTTTTTTATGTTTTTTAGGGTATTCGAGAATTTGAGGGTTTTAAAGGGGTTTTATGGGTTTTTAGTGTTTTAATAGTTGATTTGGTTTTTTTGTTTTTAGATGTTCTGTAGTGTTTTTCAATTTTAAGAGTTTTTTGCAGTTTTTAATGTTTTTATTAGTTTAAAGGGTTTTTATAGTCTTTAATTATTTCATGGGTTTGTGGGTTTTTATGATTTTTTATGATTATAAGGTGTTTAATGTTTTTTTGGGGGTGTTTGGGGTTTTCAGTGTTTTAATGGTTTTTGTCATTTCTTAGATTCTTTAGGTTTTTTCTTTTTTCTTATATTTTTATGGTTTTCTTAGTTTTTTTTAGAGTTTTAAGGGGTTTTAATTTTTTATGGATTTTTATGGATTTTTTTAGGGTTTTTATGGTTTTTTGGTTTTTTAAAGATTTTGAAGAATTTTTGGGGGTTTTAAGGTTTTTATTATGTTTTGGGGTTTGAGGGTTTTTTTAAATTTTAGGGTCATTAATGATTTTCAGGGTTTTTAACGTTATTTGGGGTTTAATGTTGTTGTAGACTTTTTTGTGTATTTTTAGGGATTTTATGGGATTTTAGGGATTTTAAGGTTTTTTGGGGTTGTTATGGTTTTTAGGTATTTTTAGGGTTTTTATTGCAATTTTGTTTTTTTAGATGTTTTATCATTTTTGGGTTTTAGGTGTTTTAATTTTTTTTAGATTTATATGTTATTCATAGTGTTGTTTATGGTTATTTTTCATTTTTAGTGATTTTTATGGAAATTTTAATAATTTTATGGTTTTTATAGTTTTTATAGATTTTGAGGTTTTATAGGATTTTTTAGGGTTTTAGAGTTTTTATGGTTTTATTTATATATTTATGGTTTTCTGAGTTTTTATGGTTTTTAATGTTTTGTAATGTTTTTTTAACATTTTTATGGGTATAAAAGGTTTATTAGATTTTTAGTGTTTTGTGTTTTTTGTATTTTTATGGGCTTTATCGGTTTTTATTATTTCTAGGGGGTTTTATAGTTTTTAGTGGAATTAAGGGTTTAATTTTTTTTCAGGATTTTAGGGTTTTTAGCGTTTTTAGTTTTTTGGGGTTTTATGTTTTTTTTTTGGGTTTTAGTGTCTTCATAGGGATTTTCAGGGTCTTTATAATTTTTTATGTTTTGGATATTTTTGAGATTTTTATAATTTTATGCTGCATAGAGATTTTGAGGGTTTTTTAAGTTTCTTGGGTTTTAATTTTTTTTATTATTTTTATCAGTTTTTAGGATTCTTTGATTTTTTAGGGTTTTAAAGGTTTTTTATAGTCTTTAATCAATTTTATGGGTTTAAAGGGTTTTTAGTGATTTTAGCAGTTTTAGGGTTTCAATGGGTTTTTAGGAATTTTAAAGTTTTCCTAGCGTTTTTAGGGTTTTTATATTTTTTAGGGTTTTTGGGGTTTTATGTTTAATGTTTGTTTTTTATGGTATTCCTATGGTTTTTCTTGGGAATTATAATTTTTTTTAATTTCTCGGGATTTTTAGGGATTTTTTAGGTTTTTATGGCCTTTTAGGGTTTTTTCTAGGTTTGAGGATTTTTTATTATTTTCTTTTTTTGGGTTTTTATGATTTTTTATGTTTTAATGTATTTAAGATTTTAAAGGGTTTTTAGAGTTTTTTGTGAGTTTTTTTGTTTTTATGGGATTGTGGTTTTTATGGGTTTTAGGGGGTTTTAGGGTTTTAGTGTCTTTTAGGGTTTTTAAGGGCAAGGAAGATGCGAGGGTCGGGCTGTTTTTAGGGTTTTTAAGAAATTTTGTGTTTTTTAGGTTTTTATGGGTTTTAAGTGTTTATATTTTTAAGGGTTTCTTAGGGATTTTGGGGGTTTTAAGGGTTTCTTACATTTTTAATGATTTTTTGGATTTTATAAATTTTAGGGTTTTTATGGGTTTTTAGGAATTTTTTTCTTTTTTTGGTTTCATGGTTTTTAAGTGTTTTAAAGTTTTTATATTTTTATTAATGTTTCTTATGTTTTAAGTATTTTTTTCATTTTTACATATTTTTAGGTATTTTTAAATATTTTTATGTTTTTAATGGTTTTTATGTATTTTGAGGGTATTTAGGGGTTTTATGGTTTTATGGTATTTTGGGGGGTTTTAGGGTTTCTAAGAATTTTATTGTTTTTAATATTTTTATATTTTTATCCTTTTTATGGTTTTAATGGTTTTATATAATTTTAGTGGGTTTTTAATGTTTTTATGGTGTCTTATAATTTTTTATGGGTTTTAGGTATTTTTTTATGTTTTAGGGGTTTGTGGTTTTAGATTTTTTAAGGGTTTTTATAATATTTTAGTATTTTTGATGTTTTAAGTGTTTTTAGGTTTTCAGTGTTTCTTAGGTGTTATCAAGGTTTTTTTGGTATTTTATTTTTTTAGCTATTTTAATAGAATTTTAGGATTTTTAAGGTTTTTTAGATTATTTGGATTTTTTTGGGGATTTCATGTTTCAGGGGTTTTTATGGTTTTTAGCGTTTTTTTGGTTTTATAGGGGATTTATGTTTTTCTATGTTTTTATGGGTTTCTTAGGAGTTTTCATGGGTTTTATGGTTTTTATGTTATTATATATTTTTAGGGATTTTTTTAGTATTTTTATGTTTTTTTTGGATTTTGAGGGATTTTTAGGATTTTTAGGGTTTTTAGTGTTTTTATAGGTATTATGGGTTTTTAGGGTTTTATAGTTATATAAGGATTTTAATGTTACAAATATTTTTTAAACGTTTTTAGGTGTTTAAAGTGTTTTTTGAGTTGTTAGTGGTTTATTAGGGTTTTTAATAAGATTTTATGTTTTTAAGGATTTTAGGGATTTTTAAGGTTTTATTGGTTTTTACAGATTTTAGGATTTTAGGATTTTTATCATTTTTAGGTTTTTGGTGGTTTTAATTATTTTCATGTTTTTAAGTATTTCTTATTGTTTTTAAGGGTATTAGTGTATTTTACATTTTTAGGGAATTTTTGGGTATTTTACGATATTTAGGGTTTCTAGGGTTTTTAGGGATTTTGCGGGTTTTAGTGTTTTAGGGATTTTTGGTTTTTTTGTTTTTAGGGTTTTTTTTGTTTTTATGGGATTTAAGGGTTTTTAGATATTTTTATGGTTTTTAGGGGTTTAACTGGTTTTTAGTGTTTTTTGTGAGGTTTTAGGGATTTTAGATATTTTTTAGGTTTTGTAAGGGTTTTATGGTTTTAGTGGTTTTTAGGGGTTTAGGGTCATTTGGGGGTATTTAGATATTTTTTCTAATTTAATAGGATTTTATGTGTTTTTAGGTTTTTAAGGTTTTCTTATGTGTTTACTGTCACAACCACCCTTTCTTATTATTATTTTTTTATTTCTTGGTTCCGAGCAGTCGCGTCGAGGTTCAGGCTGAGCCCTAGATTAAAATTTGTTTTCATTTAACGCCTTTACTGGGTTTCGGACCCTTGCGGGCTGCCATACGGTTGGTGGTCGCTGGACAGTCGTCCCAGGTGTCAATCTTTATTCCCCCTTCTTTATTATTTTCATTATTTTTGATAATATGGTGTAATCAACTTTTTTTATTGTTTTTATTAACCTTCTTTTTGTTGTATTTATTAATTTTATACTTGTGCTACTATTATTATAATTAATATTATTATAGTATTATTGTTATTGTTATTATGTTTATTATTATTATTATTATTATTGTAATAATATTATTATTATAGGAAGAAAAAAAGAGAACCCTAACCTAAACCCACTCCCCCCTCTTCCCCTACCTGCGGCGCACCCCCCCTGCACGAAACCCTGCCCAGCCACAACCGGTGCTCCCTCTGCCTCGCCCAGCAGCCACCCCCGGTGCTCCCTCTGCCTCGCCCAGCAGCCACCCCCGGTGCTCCCTCTACCTCGCCCAGCATCAGCCTCCGCGCTCCGTCCGTCTGCCAACCCGACACCATACCCCTGGCCAACCGGCCTCAACCGCGACCCCCTCCTGTCGGCTTCCTGTTGTCGCCCGCCTGCGACCCGTGCCGAGGCGCCTCTGCCACCCGCTGCAATCCCTCACCGCTTCCCTCCTCACCGGCCATCACTTCTAGCGAGCCCCCGCCACCGGCCAGCAGCCCTCCCGGCCTGTTTCTGGCATCCTTGTTCCTTTCCGGTGACCCGAACCCCCCTGCTTGCCCCTTTCCGGCAACCCAAACCCCCTGCTCGCCTCTTGCGCGCATCTCCCTTCACGCTAACCCCTGGACAACCAACTTGCAACCCCCTTTGGGGTGAGTTTTTGTAGTTTTGAGGTTATCCATTGTTAGGGTTATTGTTTGAAGTTAAACCATAATTTTTGTGTGTGCGATCTTATCAGGTATGTTGGTTTTGGCTTCCTGCAAGTGTGATTGCGGTGCGAACGGGGTTTCGCACCATTTTTGGGAGGTCCACCAATGTCTGAGGAAGGTGTTGCTGCCTATAGGTATTGTTTGATGAATTGTTTCACCCATTTAATTAATTTAGTTTATTCATTGATCAGTTTCCTTGGTTTGAATATAGTCTTACATGATGATTAATATGTTTTTATTGTGTTTAGCATCGTGGTTATGTGATATGAGTGTTTTGTTTCTTTGAAAATCCTTGTTGAGCAATTTGTAGTGTTTTATAAACTGTATTTTTGATTTATTAAAATGTGCAAGGGTTTCAGTTTTCTTTTGGTGTGACGTCAATGTGCAGTTGTGTACGTTTGATCATGGATATTTTTAAGGGGTTAAGATGCTTTCGTGTGTTTAAAGTCGCTGTATATTTTTCAAAATTGTTTTATAAAAATTTTAAATAATTTATTAAGTAGCGTGGGTGTTACGAATTTGGTTTTGGAAAACATGTTTAGGCGCACATGATTTTAAATGTCAATTTCATCATATCGTGCGCTTTTATCTGGTTTTGTACTCTGGGGTTTTCTTGAAATAACCCAGTGGCACTTTAAAATAATTAGTGAGTTGTTCTAGTATTGTGTGGTTTTGAAAAACACTTTGTGGATTTTTAAAGTTATCGAATAAATAATTTTGATGGTGTGAGTTGTGTTTCAAAAATGTGTCGAGGTGGTTCTTTCGTGTTGTTTTTTTGGTTTGTTTGTTTTAATGCCATCATTGTGTGATATTGGTTTTATGCGATTATTGCAGCGCGTTTTCATGGTAGCCCCGCGATATTGTTGTCATTAGCTTGCGCTTTCTTGTACGTCGGCGTGAGGCATGTCGCACCTTTTTGTTTGGACAGCGAGCTGAGGTAGGTCCCCCACTGCACTTACCTTTAGATTTAGAATTTATTAATTTCTTGTTGTTTATTTAATTTTTAATGAATTAGAAATAATATAAGATAATAAATTTTAAATGATTATTTTGTGTAAAAAAAGACGTTTATTTTATACCGAACATTTGAAACATTTTCTTGACGATCGGACACCCATTATTGAAAAAATGCATGTTTGGACTTTAAACATAATTCACGGAATTTCAAATGTACTTCGAGTTTTAAAGATAAGTGATTTATTCTGAACAAGGGTTTTGGGTTTTCTCTAGAAATGAGGTTTTCCTTTAAAATTGGTGAAGGCCCGTTCGACACGTTAATAAAATAAATTATTTTGGAAAACCCATTTAGGGGTGATCTTTGGTGTGTGTTGATTGCGTGAACTATATGTGATGTTTGTGCATCGTGACTGATTGATTGGCATTGTTGACTCACCCCTCTTTTATTATATATGTTGACATGGGAACCTGGCATAGTGAGTGAATATTCTAAGAATGATTACTGCACTAGTTTGGATTACACACTGGCTAGTGGCCCCATAGCCGGGGAATATTGAGTTATTACTTCCATGGGGATTGGGCCCCTCAGTAAGGCCATGTAGGGCTATACCAGGCGTTAGGGAATTATGACGTCATCGAGTTAGAGCATGCTTTCAGGATGAGTCAGATGTATAGTACGTTCTGGATTGTTCACGATCTCCTAGGTTCAACCCATGTTTCTTTTAGTGTTTATTTGTATGTGGTGGACGATTGAGAGGTCGAGTTCCGTTGCTGACCCTTGTGTGCCACTTTTTCCATTTCCATTAGTGTGTGTTGTGTGTTGTGTGTGATTTTACATTTTACTAACAACTAATGTTTGGATTTCTAAATTGTTCGCAAAATTTTTTAAAATGCATTGCACCTGCTTCTTTCCACATTAAACTTGTTCTAAATTAAAAGGGGAAATGTACTGTTACTTGATTTAAAAATGAAAGTGTGCGTGGAAACCATATTTTATATAATTTAGTGAAAACCTGGAATTGATAAATTCTTTGTTTAATGGTATGTGTATTGGGAATAGAATTAGTCGGGCCTACCTACTAAGTTTTAATACTCACGCCTATAGTGTTTTCTTGTTTTTAGTTTTATTGCAGGTTCCAGCATCAGTTGTTCGCCTTGAGAAATGTTGGTTGTGGTATTGGAGAGTGACCCACGGGGTCACATGGAGTGTTGGTCATGGTCAGGTTAGTAGAATTGTCGGTTGTTCTTTATTTATTTTCTTTTGTTCTATTTATTTTTTTGCTTCTTAGTCTATTTTCTTTTGATCCAAATCATTCCCACCTGTTTAGTTTTGATGGACAACACTAGTTTCTAGCCCATGGGGATCAAGAACGCCCCTCGGGCCATGTCGCGGGCCAGCTCGGGTGACTGTTTCAGGGTCAACTCGGGTTGGTTCGTGAAAAAATGGTATTATAGGAGGCCCTCGTTATTTGGGGTGTCTGGTAGATGGATATTAGGTGTGTCGGGACTCGATAGGTAGGTACGGGAAGGACACCCTGAACCCTCACCCGTTCCGCACCTCGAGTCGCCAGGGATAGTCTGAGAATTGAGTATTTGTTTCATTCTGGCTTGTTTTGGATTGAGGGGTGACAACTAAGGTAAAATGATGTTACATCGTGATCTCACATGGAGTAGTGACCCATGTGGAGTCTGGGCACACGGTTGGAATTCCTCTAAGTTGTTGACGCTTACTTGGGGCATGGCCCACGACCATGTCTCCATGTTAAGTGCGACTGCTAGTCCCTCACTCCAGTGGTTTGATGTAAGTTGAGTGTCATTTTCGTTCTGGTTGGGGTAAGCATGTTTTTGGAAATGAAAAAAAAGATTTTTTGAAAATGGGACTAATTTCATTTAAATGACTTTAAATTTATGAAATGATTTTTAAAACTGAATTCTTTTGGTTCAGGAATACTGGAGTTTTCTTGGAAATTGGTCGAGAATGGTTTGGGGTGAAACCTCAGGTACTCCATATGAACGTTTTCACATGTGAGAGGATGCATGGAAAGTGCGGGTTGGTGCGTATTAATGAAATTGGATGAAAACATGTGCAACAAATCATGGGATTGCCTAGGTGTGTTTAAAATTAGAGGCTTGACCTTGTTTTCTAAATTGGATTTTGAAGGGGGAAAATGGTTTTGGAAAGTGATTTTGGTTTGAAAAGTGGATTTGGTATTTGGAAAGTGTTGTTGAAAGAAAGCGGTTTTGAAATATAAAAAAAGGGTGTTGTTGGAATCTAAAATGAAACAGGGATTTTGGACAGGGAATTTTTGGGTTGTGTTTGCGGTTGTTTGTTTCTTTTGAGCTAGTTGTTTTAGATGAAGCCGCTTTCTTTGATGTTGCTTCAATTGATATTGGTTTCGGCTTGGTGTTATATACCTTGTTCAGAAATGCCGCCCGGAAAGGTCCCCAGGGTTTTGATGAGTCATGCCTAGTTTTTGGTCTTTCGTGGACGTTGTCTGACCTTCATTGTGATTGGAGACTGTTAGAGACAGTGGAGCGGATTAAAGAGGATGAGCATGTCTTCAGGGTATTGGGAACTCCCAAAAATGTTAGAATACATGTTGTTTTGGGTCTATTTGGAGGTCCATCTCTGGACGAGTAGGAGTTGTTCGCCCCTACGTTACTGTAGTTTGGGATGATGTGGTATGTCTTTAAATCCATCTTTGTTCAATGGTTTATACTTGTGGAGGTTACGATGAAGAAGATGGAAGAGCTCATGTGTGTTCAACATGGCCAGCAGACGGTGAAAGAATATGTTAATCATTTCAAGGATCTTGTGTCTCTTTTGTTGGGGGGTAGTGTCGCAGGACTGGATGAAGACTTCTCCCTTAATCAGGGGTCTTCGTCCAGAGAACAAGGAGATAGTCCTCCCTTTTGGGGAGCATCAGTTTTGAGAAGTTGGTTCATGAGGTGTTCTTAGCTGAGTTGGTTTCCAGAGCGCAAATGGTAGACAATAAACTGTATCCGGTTTCTCGTGAAGGTCCCCCATCTGATGAGAAGAGTGTGTCAGGTAAATTTGTTTCTAAAGATTTATTTGTGTGGATCTATCATCTAGTTTGTTGGACCGTCTAATGGTGTACCGTTAGTATGGACGGTTAGGGCATACGAGCCGTCATGTCACACCCCTTTGAAGATGTGCCATCATTGCAGGTGTTTGGATCATCTAGAGAAGCATTGCAGGAAGCGTCGCCTGAGGAAGACACTATGACCAGAAGATTCCAGTGCCTGACTGGGAGGCGGGAGATACTTCAACCATCAGAGCCCCAACCACAACTCATGGGGTAAATCTCATGCGCAGTCAGGAGTTCACGGGGTTCTGAAGCCACATTTCAGGTTTTGGTGTTCTGTGTTGCCAACGAAACATTTGAATCACTTCCATTCTGATTCTTCCACTATTAATGTTTTGGCGTTGTTGTAGGTCCATTGTTTCATCATGAGGTTGGGATGAACGTGTTCGTTTGTAATCCAAACAGTCACGTTTGCCAGATTATGGTGTTCTGGATCGTGCGTTTTTTTTTAAATTTTGTTTGGACCTTGAATGGGTTAATCTTGGTTTAGCGGTCTTCGTTTGGAGATATATGTGCCTACGGAGGAGTTTAGGTTTGAGGTTATGCTCAGGTTTACCACTTGGGTTAAGTTCTGTTTGGAGGTTTTTCTCTAGTGTTCGGGCTTCCTTTGGTCTGAGTCGAGAGTTCCAAATTTTTTGCGGAGGTTTTTTTCGCTCGTTCTATAGAGGGTAGTCTGGATCGGTTGGGAGTTCATGTGTCGCCCCCCCCCCCTTCTCTAGGTGGTATGTTTAGGTGTTAAATTTCCACGCTAGTTGAGTTCTTGTGGTGTGGAAAAACCTTTCGTGTTCTCCCATTCCCTTATGTTGTGGTTTCTTCTAGTTTTATTTGGGCATGGATTCTTTTATGGTCCATCGTTCGGCTGGGTGACTTTCTGGGGGCAGAAAGTGCCTGTGGTGGCGATAATTGTCACAACTTCCCTTTCTTTTTATTTTTTTATTTCTGGTTCTGAGCATTCACGCCGAGGTCTGGGCTGAGCCCCAGATTAAAATTTTTTGTCGTTTAACGACTTTACTGGGTTTCGGACCTATGTGCAGCCGCCATGCGGTTGACGGTCGCCGCGTAGTCAGCCCAGGGGCCAGGCTTTATTCCCCTTTATTTATTATATTCATTATTTTTGATAATATGGTGTAATTAACTTTTATTATTATTTTTATTAATCTTCTTTTCGTTGTATTTATTATTTTTATTCTTGTGCTACTATTATTATAATTAATATTACTAATATTATTATAGTATTATTATTATTTTAATTATGTTTATTAATATTATTATTAATATTGTAATAATAAAATTATTATAAGAAGAAGAAAAAAAGAGAACCCTAACCTAACCCCGCTCCCCCCTCTTCTGCTACCAGCGGCGCATCCCCCCCCCCCCCCTCTGAGCAAAACCCTGCCCAGCTTCCCCTAGTGCTCCCTCTGCCTCACCCAACAGTCACCCCTGGTGCTCCCTCCCCCTCACCCAACTGCCACCTCCACTCTTCGTCCGTCTGCCAACCCCACGCGATGCCCCTGGCCAGCTGGCCTCACCCGCGACCCCCTCCTGTCGTCTTCCCGTCACTGCCCGCCTGTGACCCGCGCCGAGCCGCCTCCGCCTCCCATTGCAGTCCCTCACTGCTACCCACCTCACCCTTCATCACATCCTGCAATCCCCCGCCTCCGGCCAGTAGCCCGCACGGACTTTTTTCGGCATCCTTGTCCTTTTTCAGTGACCCGAACCCCCCGGCTCTCCCAATTGCAACAACCCGAACCCCCTGCTCGCCTCTTGCGCGTGTCGCCCTTCACCCTACTCCCTGGACAGCCAACCCGCAACCCCCTTTGTGGTGAGTTTTTGTTTTTTTGAGGTTATCCATTGTTAAGGTTATTGTTTGAAGTTAAACCATAATTTTTTTGTGTGCAATCTTATCCGGTATGTAGGTTTTGGCTTCCCGCAGGTGCGGTTGCCGTGCGAACGGGGTTTCACACCATTTTTGGGAGGTCCACCAATGTCTGAGGTAGGTGTTGCTGCCTATAGGTATTTTTTTGATGATTTGTTTCACCCATTTAATTAATTTAGTGTATTCAATTATCAGTTTTCTTGGTTCGAATATAGTATTACTTGAGGATTAATGTGTTTTTAATGTGTTTAGCATCATGGTTATGTGATAAAAGTGTTTTTTTTCTTTGAAAATCCTTGTTGTGCCATTTTTAGTGTTTTATAAACTGTTTTGTTGATTTATTAAAATGTGCAAGGCTTCCAGTTGTGTTTTGGTGTGACGTCAATGTGGCATTGTGTGCGTTTGATCATGGAAGTGTTTTTTATGGGGTTAAGCTGGTTTCGTGTGTTTAAAGTCACGATATGTTTTTCAAAATTGTTTTATAAAAATTTACAATGATTTATTAGGTAGCATGGGTGTTGCGAATTTGGTTTTGGAAAACATTTTTAGGCGCACATTATTTTAAATTTCAATTTCATCATGTCATGTGATTTTTTCTGGTTTTGTACTCTGGTGTTTTCTTGAAATAACCCAGGGACACTTTAAAATAATTAGTGAGTTTTTCTGGTGTTGTGTGGTTTTTACAAACACTTTGCGGATTGTTAAAGTGATCTAATAAATAATTTTTATGGTGTGAGTTGTGAGTTTTGTTTCAAAAAATTGTCGAGGTGGTTATTTCACGTTGTTTGTTTTTTTGGTTTGTTTTAAGTCCGTCTTTGTGTGATTTTGGTTTTATGCGTTTATTGTAGCACATTCGCAAGGTAGCCCTGCAATATTTCTATCATTAGCTTGCGCTTGCTTGTATAGCAACCCGGCCTTTTATTTCATTACTATTACATCATTTCAAATATAAACAACAAAATAATATTACACATAGAGGATCCAAAGGTTTAGTGTCTTGGTCAAACTAGGACCACAAATAACAAATACAACATCAACCATAATCATTTATTTAATTTGATCTTCTCTAGATTCTTATTGGCACTTGTCCTCTCCTTAGTACATGTAGCCACCTGAGGATATACATCAAAAGGGGTGAGTAAGAAGCCCAGTAAGAGGATAGATAAGAACAATATAGAATGGGGTGAGCATAATCATGACATAGGAAGAAGATCATGATACTGAGAGGAGTATAAATAATAGACCTGAAATGTGGCAATGCATAAAAATGAAACATCATGTCTTAGTGGTTAACTACCACACATATTTGTGAAAAAATCTAGAATATTGTTCACACATAGTTTCACATTTACTCATGAGATTCATCACTTTACCCAATGCATTGGATCACTGTATAATTCTGGGCACACCCGTCACATTTAAACATTTATATTGCGCTATATAATTCTGGGCACACCCGTCACATCATAACATTATCATTATCATGCTTTCCACATAGAACACATATCAAACATGTACATAAATAACCCCTGGAAAGGAATGGGTTTCATCTAAGAATAACACATTCATAAGCTTTGGGTTCCCAAAAGAAAGAGGGAACAATATACTTGATACAAGAACCATCAACCTTTAATGAGAGGTAAAAGGTGAGATATTGAAAGAAGATTTCTTTTGGAAAACATTTTGATGGACATAAAAACCAGTGAAAAAAATTTATATCCCAAAAAAGTAAATTAAATGATGAAAAAATGATCTTTGAGGAGTAACCATATCAAAAATGGAGTGAAAGAGGGAGAACCCGAAGGAAGAAAATTGGGTTCAAGATTTCCCCTTACCTTGTACCCGAATGCCTCCTTCTCTTTAATGTCCCGTATAATGACATTATATCCATTAATTAGAATTTCAAGAACCTTTTATACATTAATAGTGTTCATTATGGTTTCATTATGTCATATTATGTACCTTTGGATGACTTAAAGAGTTTAAAAACGTTGTTCGGGGATGTTCGTTTTTATGGTTTTCTTGAGCGGTCCACTTGTATTTTTAAATTGATGTTTGGGTAGATCATGGGTAAAAATACAGAACTTATATTACATGTTATTTATTATATTAAAGAAGCTTGAATTATTTTATAATGATTTATATTATATCCATGTGGATGGATCATTAGATAAGATTTTAATGATGGTTATTTGGGTAAATTTGGGCAGTTTCTGGATCACAATGAACTTGTTTTAACTTTTCACTTAGTAATATGGCCATAGGTTATTTCCAGAACATAAAATAGAACATAATACATATATCATATTCTGTTTCAACCATTAAAATGGTTTCATGACTAGATCTGAAGGTAGAAATGGAAGAAGAGAGCGTGTTGGTTTTGAAGGTGATAAATTATCACCACATGAACAACGTTCTCTTTAATAAAATAAAAGGAAGAGGGAAAGGGTGTGGGATGATATAATATACCATTAGAATCATAAGAGTATAGTATATGTATAATTCTGGAGTTAAAAAACAATTTGGATGAAGATAGGTGGGGAGAGATCAAGAAAGGAACTTGAACTTGAAAGGAAATTAAAGGAGAAGAGGGAGGGAAATTACCTCTTGAATCCTTCACTTGAGAACCTCCTTAAGGGCCTAATCATGGTCTTTTGATGATACCAAAATCCCTTGGACGTGGGAAAGGGGATATTCAAGATGATTGGGTAGAGAATAGACAATGCTTGAAGCATGACAGGTTTGGTTTGGCAAGAGGAGGGGGAGGGCTTATTTATACATGAGGAGGGAGGTGTTTTTGGCATAAAATATTAAATAAAATAATATATCAGTAGTTAGACTTGTAATAGTAGTTTTTTGACATCCAAAATCATATATAAATATAATATAATTAGTTTTAGGATTTAACTCTTCTTTATAATTCGAATTCATTAATTTATTAAAAGGAATGTGAAAGAAAGAGAAAAAGACACTTTAAGAAATCACCTTTTGACTTTAGGCTTTGGAAAGTTCTTTTTAGGTTTGAGAATTGGATTTATTGTATTTCAAGGAACAATTTATAAAATTTAAAATAATTTGGCCCAAAATAATGCTCTATAATTTTTATTTCATCATTACATCATTAATGATGTAATTTAGTATATACCGATTATGTGAAAAACTGTATTTTTTACTATTCACCCGAAAATTGAGGTATTTCAGAATAAACCCAAAAATTTACCCCTTCCATTTTTCAATGTGTAGAATCCAAAAATGATGTCAATTTTTCAAAAAAAAATTTATAAATATTATTAACTTAATGTTTAATTAAAATCATAATTTACTTAAAAAATAGTTTTTAAAATTAAAACTGATTTTGTAGTTCTTTCAAAAATTATGTAGGGTATTATAAAATTATCTAAAAAATATTAGACATTGATTAAGTACATTATGAATACATTTCAGGGAAATTAATATTCTTTTAAATTAATTAATTAAGTATAATTAATTATTTTGACTTATAAAATACCAAAAACGTTTACTATGGTCAAATTATCACTTTCTATGATGTCTAAATTTTATTTTATTATTCATAGGTAATGTTACTCTTACTTAATATTCATAAGGGTCATATTACTATTCATAATGGTAGTTTAATATTCATAAGGGTAGGTTACTATTCACCAAAAATTAGTTTTGTTTCATTAGACTCCAAAAACTATCTTGAACACAACTATGTCTGTCGGATTTTTAAAATTCCAAGCATAGGGGTAAAAGAATTATGTTTAAAGGTCACTTATTACTTAGTAGTTCATTATTTTGTGTTTTTATGACATAAATATAAGAAGGTAATTTTCCATTGACATACTTTTGGTCGTTACATTCTTCCCCCCTTAAGAAATTTCGCCCCTGAAATTTCACTTTACACAAACAGGTGAGGGTACTTCTCCTTCACCATTTTCTAAATAGAAAAGGATAGAACAAATCATAACTAAAAAAGTCATGAATAAATTATTATATTAAACAATTAATACCAAAAACATAACATATGGAATCCCTAGGTAAATATTCTTGTGTGCATTTTTGTACTTAGTCTAATTATATAAGTTTTCTCTAGGGTTCACTAATCCTAATTCCCAAATTAACTAAACCTTTCCTCTAATACCAAATATAGTGACCAGGCCTTTTATTTCATTACAATTACATCATTTCAAATATAAACAACATAATAATATTACACGTAGAGTATCAAAAGGATTAGTGTCTTGGGAAAACTAGGACCACACATAACAAATACAACATCAACCATAAACATTTATTTAATTTCATCTTCTCTAGCTTCTTGTTGGCACTTGTCCTCTCCTTAGTAAATGTAGCCACATGAGGATATACATCAAAAGGGGTGATCTAGAAGCCCAGTAAGAGGATATATAAGAACAATATATCATGGGGTGAGCATAATCATGACATAGGAAGAAGATCATGAACACGAGAGGAGCATAAATAGTAGACTTGAAATGTGGAAATGCATAAAAATGAAACATCATGTCTTAGTGGTTAAATACCACACATATTTTTGAACAAAGCTAGAATCTTGTTCACACATAATTTCACATTTACTCATGAGATTCATCACTTTACCCACTGCATTGGAGCACTGTATAATTCTAGGCACACCCGTCACATTTAAACATTCATATTGCGCTATATAATTCCGGGCGCACCCATCACATCATAACATTATCATTATCATTCTTGCCACATAAAACAAATATCAAACATGTACATAAATAACCCATGTAAAGGAATGGGTTTCATCTCATAATAAAACATTCATAAGCTTTGGGTTCCCAAAATAAAGAGGGAAGAACATACTTGATACAAGAACCACCAACCTTGAATTAGAGGTAAAAGGTGAGATCATGAAAGAAGAGTTCTTTTGGAAAACATTTTTGATGGACATAAAAACCAGTGAAAACATTTATATCCAAGAAAAGTAATAGAAATGATGAACAGATGATCTTTTAGGAGTAAAAATATTAAAAATGGAGTGAAAGAGGGAGAACCCGAAGGAAGAAAATTGGGTTCGAGATTTCCCCTTACCTTGTACCCGAATGCCTCCTTCTCTTTAATATCATGTATAATGACATTATATCCATTAATTAGAAATTCCAGAACCTTTTATACATTAATAGTGTCCATTCTGGATTCATTATGTCATATTATGTACCTTTGGATGACTTATACAGTTTAAAAACGTTGTTCGGGGATGCTCGTTTTTATGGTTTTCTTGAGCGGTCCACTTATATTCTTAAATTGATGTTTGGGTAGATCATGGGTAAACATCCAGAACTGATATTACATGTTATTTATGATATTAAATAATCTTTAATGATTTTATAATGAGTTATATTAGATCCATGTGGACGGATCATTAGATATGATTTTAAAGATGGTTATTTGGGTAAATTTGGGCGGTTTTTGGATCACAATGAACTTGTTTTAACTTTTCACTTAGTAATATGGCCATAGATTATTTCCAGAACATAAAATAGAACATAATACATATAAAATATTCTGGTTCGACCATAAAAATGGTTTCATGACCATATCTCAAGGTAGAAATGGAAGAAGAGAGCATGTTGTTTTTGAAGGTGATAAATTATCACCACATGAACAACGTTCTCTTTAATAAAATAAAAGGAAGAGGGAAAGGGTGTGGGGTGATAAAATATACCATTATAATCAAGATATTACATTAGATGTATAATATTGGAGTTACAAAACAATTTGTATGAAGATAGGTGTGGAGAGATCAAGAAAGGAACTTGAACTTGAAAGGAAATTAAAGGAGAAGAGGGAGGGAAATTACCTCTTGAATCCTTCACTTGAGAACCTCCTTAAGGGCCTAAGCTTGGTCTTTTGATGATAACAGAAGCTCTTGGACGTGAGGAAGGGGCTAGGGGAGATTATTGGGCAGAGCTTAGACAATGCTTGAATCTTGAGAGGTGTGGTTTGGCAAGAGGAGGGGGAGGTCTTATTTATACATGAGGAGGGAGGTGTTTTTGGCATAAAATATTAAATAAAATAATATATCAAGATTTAGACTTGTAATAGTAGTTTTTTTAAATCCTAAATAATATATCAATATAATATATTTTTTTAGGCTTTAAATCTTCTTTATAAATCGAATTCATTATTTTATTAAAAGGAAAGTGAAAGTAAGAGACAAAGACACTTTAAGAAATCACCTTTTGACTTTAGGCTTTGGAATGTTATTTTTAGGTTTGCGAATTAGATTTACTGTATTTCAAGGAAAAATTTTTGAAATTTAAAATAATTTGGCCGAAACTAATTCTCTATAATTTTTATGTCATCATTATATCATTAATGATGCAATTTAGTATATACCGATTATGCGAAAAACTGTATTTTTTTACTTTTCACCCGAAAATTGAAGTATTTCAGAATAAACCCAAATATTTAACCCTACCATTTTTCGAAGTGTAGAATCCAAAAATGATTTCCATTTTTCAAAAATAAATTTCTAAATATTATTAATTTAATGTTTAATTAAAATCATAATTTACTTAAAAAAACAGTTTTTAAAATTAAAACTGATTTTGTATTTCTTTCAAAAATTATGTAGGGTCTTATAAAATTATCTAAAAAATATTAGAGATCGATTCAGAACTTTATGAATACATTTCAGGAAAATAAATATTCTTTTAAATAAATTAATTAATTATAATTAATAATTTTGACTTATAAAATACCAAAAACGTTACTAATGGAAAATTATCACTTTCTATGATGTCTAAATTTTATTTTATTATTCATAGGTAATGTTACTCTTATTTACTATTCATAAGGGTCATATTACTATTCATAAGGGTATGTTACTATTCATAAGGGTAGGTTAGTATTCACCAAAAATTATTTTTATTTCATGAGACTCTAAAAAACTATCTTGAACACAACCGTGTATGTCGGATTTTTAAAATTCCAAACATAGGGGTGACAAAATTATGTTTAAAGGTCACTTATCACTTATTAGTTCATTATTTTGTGTTTTTATGACAGAAATATAAGAAGGGAATTTTCCATTGACATACTTTGGGTCGTTATAGCTTGTACACCTGTGCGAGGCATGTCGCGCCATTGTGTTTGGACAGCGAGCTGAGGTAGGTCCCCCTATGCACTTACCTTTAGATTTAGAATGTATTAGTTTCTTGTTGTTTTATTAATTTTTAATGAATGAGAAATAATATAAGATAATAAATTTTTAAATGATTATTTAGTGTAAAAAGATCCCTTTATTTTATAACGAACATTTGCAACATTTTCTTGACGAGCGGACACCCAGTATTGAAAGAATGTCTGTTTGGCCTTTAAACATAATTCACAGAATTTCAAATGTACTAATAGTTTTAAAGATAAGTGATTTCTTCTGAACAAGTGTTTTGGGTTTTCTCGAGAAATGAGGTTTTTCTTTAAAATTGGTGAAGGCCCGTTTGACACGTTAATAAAATAAGTTATTTTGGAAAACAAATTTAGGGGTGATCTTTGGTGTGCGTTGATTGTGTGAGATGTATGTGATGTTTTTTCATTGTGACTGATTTATTGGCATTGTTGACTCACCCCTATTTTATTATATGTGTTGATATGGGAACCTGGCATAGTGAGTGAATCTTCTGAGAACGATTGATGCACTAGTTTAGATTATGCACTGGCTAGTGGCCCCATAGCAGGGGAATATTGAGTTATTGCTGCTATAGGGATTGGGCCCCTCGGATAGGCCATGTAGGGCTATACTAGGCGTTAGGGAATTATGAAGTCATCGAGTTAGAGCATTATTTCAGGATGAGTCAGATGTATAGTACATTCTGGATTGTTCATGATCTCCTAGGTTCGACCCATGTTTCTTTTAGTATTTATTTGTATCTGGCGGACAATTGAGAGGTTGAGTTCGATTGCTGGCCCCTTTGTGCCACTTTTTTCATTTCCCTTATTGTGTGTTGTGTGTTGTGTGTGATTTTCCTTTTGACTAAAAACTAATGTTTTCATTTATAAATTTTTAGAAAAATGTTTTAAAATGTAGTTCACCTGTTTATTTCAACATTAAACTTGTTCTAAATTAAAAAGGGCAATGTAATGTTACTTGTTTTAAAAATGAAAGTTTGTATGGAAACCATATTTTATATAATTTAGTGCAAACCTGGAATTGATAAATTCTTTTTTTAATGGTATGTGTATTGGGAATAGAATTAGTTGGGCCTACTTACTATGTTTTAATACTCACGCCTATAGTGTTTTCTTGTTTGTAGTTCTTTTGCAGGTTCCAGCTTCAGTTGTTCGCCTTGAACAACGTTGGTTGTGGTATTTGAGAGTGACCCACTAGGTCACATGGAGTATTGGTCATGGTCAGGTTAGTAGTGTTGTTGGTTGTTCTTTATTTATTTTCTTTTGTTCTATTTATTTGTTTCGCAGCTTAGTCTATTTTATTTTGTGCTAAATCGTTTCAACTTGTTTAATTTTGATGCACGACACTAGTTTCCAGCCCGTGGGGATTGAGAACGCCACTTGGGCCATGTCGTGGGCTGACTCGTGTGACCGGTTCAGGGGTGACCCGGGTTGGTTCGTGACATTTACAGAGTTCATTATGTTTTTAGTGAATTTTGTTGATTTTTTAGGATTTTTATAGTATTTATGGTATTTAGTGATTTTTTGGATCTTAGGGGTTTTTAGTGTTTTTTTAAGCTTTCATATTTTTAAATTTTTTAGGTGTATTATGTGTTTTTAGGTTTTTATAGACTTTTTAGTGATTTTTATGGTTTTTTCCATTTTTTTAGGTAATTAGGAGTTTTAAGTTTTCTTAGTTTTTTTGATTTATTTGGGATTTTTAGGGTCTTTGTTTTTTTACTAATTTTTTCGGTTATTTAATATTTATTTATGGATTTTTAGGGGTTTTAGGGTTTTTTTGGGTTTTTTTGGGTTTTTACGTTTTTTAGGGTTTTTTAGTTTTTTTGGGTTTTAATGGGGTTTTGAATTTTTAAGTATTTTAAGGGTTTTAAAGGGTTTTATATTTTTATTGGGTTTTAGGGATTTTTTGGTGTTTTAGGTTACTTTTATGTTTTATAGGGATTTATGGTTTTTAGGGGTTTTCGGGTTTATATGGCATTTTAGTATTTTTATGGTTTTTTTAATTTTTAGGTTTTTTAAGTCTTTTTAGTTTTTTATGATTTTCTTATAAAATTTGTGGTGTTTGGGGGGGTTTACAGTTTTTTAGGGGTTTTTTCATTTTTATGTGTTTTTACAGTTTTAAGGATTTTGAGGGTTTATATTCTTTTTTGTTTTTTTAGTATTTATAAAGTTTTTAGGTTTTTTACGAGTTCTAAGTGTTCATAGGAATTTAAGGTTTATGAAGGGTTTTTTTGGGGTTTTTATGGTATTTATACTTTTTATGGGTTTTTGGGTTTTTATGGATTTGTATATATTTTAAGGGTTTTGTAATTTTTTTGGATTTTTAGGGGGTTTTTTCATTATTTCGGGTTATATGGTTTTTAGATTTTTTAATGTGTTTAGGATTGAAAATGGTTTTTAGATATTTTAGTGGGTTTTTGGGTTTTTATGTGTTTTTAATGGGTTTTATGCTTCTTAGTTTTTTAGAATTTTTTGGTTTTTAAGGTTTGTTATGTTTTTACGGGTTTTATATGTTTTTAGGTTATTTGGGTTATCTTAGGGATTTTTTGGGTTTCAGGGTTTTTACAATTTTAAGTATTTTTAGGGATTTTTTTATTTTTACGTTTTTCAGGGTTATTATGGAATTTGAGGGGTTTAGGGTTTTAGGGTTTAAGGGTTTTTTTTGGTTTTGAGTGTTTTTTATATTTTTAGGGGTTTTATGTTTTCTAGGTTTTCAATAATTTCTTAAGGGTTTCCATGTTTTTTAGGATTTTTTAGGTTTTAGGTATTATTGGCGATTTTTCTAATTTTTATGGTCTTCTAGGGGTTTTATGGATTTTGAGGGTTTTTAGGGATTTTTATGTTTTTCAGAGATTTTTTTGATTTATTTGGGGTTTTTTGAGTTTTTTTACGATTTTTATGTTTTTTAGAGATTTTTTCTGTTTTTAGTAGTTTAAAGGGTTTTAGAGTTTCTAGCTATTTTAGGGATTTTGTATGTATTTTTGGGGATTTATGGTTTGTATGGATTTTTATTGTTTTAGGTTCTATTTATGGTATTTTTAGGTTTCTTAGATTTTTTATAGTTTTTAGGGTTTTTTTGTGTTTTTTGGTTTTTATGTTTTTCTAATGGGTTTTCCAGGGTTTTATATTTTTTTACATTTTTAATGTTTTTTATTTATTTTTTAGGATTTTTATGGGGTGTAGTGGTTTTAGGGGTTTTATGTTTTTAGGGATTTTATGGATTTTTGGGGTTATTTGTTTTTAGGGTTTTGTGGGGTTTAAGACTTTTTTAGGGGTTTAAAGAGTTTTTATGGTTTTCGATAGTTTTTTGGGTTTTTATTGGTTTTAGGGTTTTGTGGTTTTAGGCGTTTAAGGGTTTTAGTGTCTTTTTAGGGTTTTTTCATTTTTATTTTTTGGGGAGGTTTTAAGTGTTTTAGGTTTTTAAGGTTTTTTATGGTTTTTAGGGGTTTTATGGTTTTAGGAAATTTTAGGGATTTTTCAAAGTTTTATGGGTTTAGGGGTTTTTAGGAATTTGGAAGATTTTTACTGGTTTTTTTGGATTTTAGGGAATTCTAAATTTTTAGGTTTTTTAGGGTTTTTAGTGTTTTTAGGATTTATTTTTGTCTTATTTTTTTGGGTAATTAAAATATTTAGGTATTTTTTGGGAATTTTTAAGATTTTATTTGTTTTTAGTGGTTTTAGTGATTTTGAGGGGTTTTAGGGTTCTTTGGGGTTTTCAGGTTTTATGATTTTTTTTGGGTTTTACAGATATTTTACGTTTTTTAGGTTTTTAAATGATTTTTAGAGTTTTTAAGGTTTTTAAGGGGTTAATGGATTTTTATTGTTTTTAGAGATTTTTATGTTTTTATGGCCTTTTTGGGTTTTTTATGTTTTTTGGGAGATTTATGAATTTTTGGGGTATTTCGTGTTTTTAGAATATTTTTAGAATTTTTATCATTTTAATTATTTTATTTTGGGTTTTAGGGATTAATTTTTTTTTACATTATTTTTATTAGGGGTTTTAAGGTTTTTACATTTTTTTAATTTTTTGATATTTTAGGATTTTTATGTTGTTTAGTGTTCTTATGGATTTTGAGGGGTTTAGGGTTTTTATGGTTTATTGGATTTTTTCATGATTTTTCTCATTTTTAGGTTTTTATGTTATTTATATTTTTTATAGGGTTTTTAGGATTTATTAGGGTGTTTATGGGTTTTATATTTTTTTTACTGTTTTAGGGGTTTTAGGGATTTTTAGGGATTTTTGGTTTTTATGGATTTTGAGTGTTTCATTGTTTTTAGGGTTTCTTTGGTTTTTTGGGTTTCTATAGATTCTTTAGTGTTTTAGGGTTTTTATATTCTTTATCATTTTTATCGGTTTAAAGGGTTTCTAGAGTATTTAGTTAATCTTTAGGGTTTTTATGGTTATTTACATTTTTTAAGGTTTTTAGGCGTTTTTAGTGGTTTAATGTCTTTTAGGGAGTTTTAGAGAATTTACCCTTTTTTGAAGTTCATGGGTTTTAATTAGTATTAGATTTCAAGGTTTTATTAGGGTTTTTTTGGGGTTTTTTCTTTTTTTCTTTTTCTAGGTATTTCTAGTGAATATTTTGGATTTTCTAGGGTTTTTATGGATTTTGAGTTTTTTATGGTTTTTATAGGTTTTATGATTTTTAAGTATTTCTAAATTTTTAATAGTTTTAGGGGTTTAAAGAGTTTTATATTTTTTAGTGGTTTGGGGGTTTTATGCGGTTTTATCGTTTTTAGGGGGTTTTCTAGTTTTTTAGGGTTTTTAGTCTCTTTTAGGGGTTTTAGGTTTTTCAATGATTAATGTTTTTTAAGGGTTTTAATTTATTTTATATTTTTATGATTTTCTTAGTATTTTATAGTTTTTTAGGTTTTTTTTAGATTTTAAGTATTTTTTGGGATTTTTAGGAATTGTTTAAGACTTTTTTTTGATTTTAGGGTTTTTATGGATTTTGAGGGTTTTAAGGGGGTTTTTAGATTTTTAGGGATTTTAAGTATTTTTTGGGTTTTAAGGTGTTCATATGGGTTTTTGGGGTTTTATGGTTTTTATGTTTTTAGGTATTTTTAGGGTTTTAATTAATTTTATATGTTTTTATTTGTTTTTAGGGATTATGGGGGTTTAAGGTTTTTAGGGTTTTTATGGTTTTTTGGATTTTTAGGGTTTTTTAGTTTTTTTGGATTTTAAAGTTTTTTTAGAGTTTTTTAACAATTTTATATGTTTAAAGTGTTTTGGAGTTTTTATTGGTTTTTATGACTTTTATATGGTTTTTGGTTTTTTTGGGTTTTATGGTTTTTATGCTCTTTTGTGATTTTAAGGTTAGGTTTTTACGGATATTTAGTGTTTTTCTGATTCTGAGGTTTTCTATGTGGTTTTCAGGGTATTTATGGATTTTTACGTTTTAGGGACTTCAAGGATTTTTAACTGTTTATGGTTTTTTCAGTTTTTTTGGGATTTTGTGGCGTTTTAGGGTTTTTTAGGTTTTCAAAATTTTAAGGTTATTTATAGTTTTTAAGTGTTTTATGTTTTTATATTTTTATTAATGTTTTTAATTGTTTTTAGGGTTTTTCACTTTTTTTTAATTTTTTAGGATTTTTATAGTATTTATAGTATTTAAGGATTTTGATGGTTTTTATGGTTTTTTGGGGGTTTAGTATTTTTTTTTGTTTTTAGAGGTCTTAAGGGTTTTTAGTTTGTTTAGTGGTTTAAAGTGGTTTTAGTGTTTTTAGTTTTTTTATGGATTATATATGGTTTTATGGGTTTTTAAGGTTTTTAGGGGGTTTTATGTTTTTTAGGGTATTTAGGGTTGTTAGCATTTTTAGGTTTTTAATGGTTTTAAACATCTTTAGTTTTTAAAGCTTTCATATGTTTTTTTGGGTTTTGAGGGTTTTTTACTTTTTTAGGGATTTTTAGTGGTTTTAAATTTTTTGGGACTTTTTCCTTTTTTATGACTTTTATGGTTTGTAGGGTTTTTAATGATTTTTGAGGATTTTTAGGGATTTTATTGTGTTTTTGGGTTTTATGGTTTTATGAGTTTTTAGGGATTCTATAGTTCGTTCAAATTTTTAACATTTTAGGTGTTTAATAGTGTTTTAGATAATTTAGTGGTTTTTTGGGGTTTTTTTAGGTTTTTGTGTTTTTTTAAAAAAAATAGCGATTTGAGGGGTTTCCCAGGATTCTTGGGTTTCTAGGGTCTTTTCAGGGATTTTTTTTCATTTTTTAGGTTTTTAGTGGTTTTAAGTTCTTTTAGGTTTTTAAGGTTTTGTTAGGGGTCTCTAGGGGTTTTTGGTTTTTTTATGTTTATAAGGATTTTAGGGTCGTTTAGGTTTTTTATGAATTTTTATGGATTTTAAGAAATTTGAGGGTTTTAAATGTTTTTAGGGTTTTTAGTGCATTATAAATTTTTATGGGTTTTAAGTGTTTTATGTTTTAAAGGATTTCTTAGGGGTGTTCTGGGTTTTTAGGATTTTTGAATTTTTATGATATTTTTAGTTATTTTTTAAGATTTTTATATTTTTTAGGGTGTTTAGGGAAAGTAAGGTGCGAGTCCAAGCTAATCCTGACCCCCCCATGTATATAATGAAGAGAAAAAAAGAAACAGAAAAGGGAGGGTGGGGTCAAACAACCCACACTTAAAACCCCGGAAACCCCACAAAAAAGGTCCAAAAGCCCATGAAGCAAAAGGTGAGACAACTATGAAACAAAATCACCATCCCCAAAGGGATCTCCATCATCACCATAGCATGAGGAAGCATCCGAGTGCAATGACTCCCATTCAGAGGATTCATAATTCTTGAGGAAGGCTGCACAATACTTCCTAAGTTCCACATCCAGTTTCACATTAGTAGCCTGGTCTTCCCTACCATGCGCATTTCCCTTACCTTTATTTATTAGGGTTTTTATGGGTTTTGTATTTTTTAATGTTTTAGGTTTTTAATGGGTTTTTAGAGTTTTTTGTGATTTTATGGGTTTCTAATGATTTTTATGGTTTTAGGTGTATTATGGATTTTAGGTTTTTCTATGTTTTTTAGCTTTTTAAGTGTTCAAGGGTTTTAAGTGGTTAAAATATTTAAGGTTTTCTTAGGATCTTTTAGGTTTTTTAGTATTTTTGTCATTTTTAGGTGTTTTTTTTGGATTTTTAGGGTTTTTAGGGTTTTAATATTTTTACGGTTTTTATAATTATTTGGGGTTTTTGGTTTTTTATGTATTTTTTTAAGGTTTTCTTAGTGTTTTGTGGTTTTTTATTTATTTTTATGTTTTCAAGTGATTTTTATGTTTTTAGGCTTTTGAAGAATTTGTGGGGGGGTTTATGGTTTTTTAGTGTTTTTACTGTTGTTGTGGTTTTTTCTATTTTTTGGGGGTTAGTTTTTTTGGTTTTAAGGGTTTTTTATTTATTAATCTTTTTATGGGATTAAAGGGTGTTAAAATATTTAGTGCTTTCTAAGGTTTTCATGGGTTTTAGGATTTTTTTATGGTAATTATGGTTTTTAGGGGTTTTCAGGGTTTTAAAGGATTTTAGATTTTTTTTAGTTTTTAGGGGATTTTAGTTTCTTATGTTTTTAAGGTTTTAATTGTGTTTTTCATAGTTTTTGGGGTTTTAATGTTTTAATGGTTTTTAAGGGATTTATTTAGGATTTTTCTTATTTGTTGGGTTTTTAGTGATTTTGAGGGTTTTTTGGGTTTCTATGATATTTTTTGGTTTTAGGGTTTTTTTGAATTTTTAGGATCATTAAGGGTTTTTAGATATTTTCAATGTTATTTTGGGTTTAAATGGGCTTTATATTTTTAATGGGTTTGTAGGTTTCTTTTTTATGGGTTTTAAGGGTTTTGGGGGGTTTATGGGTTTTAGGTATTTTTAGGGTTTTTATTATCCTTTTAAGGTTTTGAGGGGTTTTATAATTTTTACGATTTTAGTGGTTTTATGTGTTTTTAGGGATTTAAGGTTTTCTTAGGGTTGTTCAGAATTCTTATAGTTTTTTTCATTTTTAGGGATTTTTAGGGTATTTTAGTATTTTTATAGTTTGTAGGGTTTTATAGATTTTGAGGATCTATAGGATTGGGGGGGGGGGGGTTGGTTTTTATTAATTTTTTTGTTTTTATGGGTTTTTTGAGTTTTTTATAGTTTTAAATTTTTTTTAGAGTTTTTAACATTATTTGGGTTTAATGGGTTTTTAGATTTTTTATTTTTTTGTGTTTTTATGGTTTTTAGGGGGTTTTATAGTTTTTAGGCGGTTTTAGGGGTTTTATTGTCTTTTAGGGGTTTTATGGTTTTTAGCGTTTTTAGTTTTTAGGGGCTTTAAGTGTTTTTTGGTTTTTAATGTTTTTTTGGGTTTTTCTAGATTTTTAGACTTTTTTATGTTTTTCATGATTTTTTAGGATTTTTATGGTGTTTACGATTTTTGGGGGATTTTTGGGTTATTGAGTTTCTATGGTTTTAAGTGTTTTTATACTTTTTTTTTGTTTTTAGGGTTTGTTGATTTTATTGCATTTTAAATGTTTTCTTATAGTTTTCTAACATTACTAGGGGTTTAAAAGGGTTTTAAAGATTTTAGTGGTTTTGGGGTTTTTAGGGGTTTTGAGGTTTTTAGGGTTTTATTATATTTTTTTATTGTTTTTAGAGTTTTTTAAGGTTTTTAGAGGTTTTATGTGTTTCTTGGTTTTTTGGTTTTATTTGGGGTTTTCTATATTTTTAGTGTTTTTTATGTTTTTTTATGATTTTCATATATTTTTTAGGATTTTTATGTCTTTTTAGGATTTATTTTTTGTATTTGAGAGGTCTTATGGTTTTTTTGTTATTTGGGTGTTATGGTTTTTTACTTTATAATTTTTTTTTAGTTTTTAGGGTTTTTATTGTTATGAGTGTTTTTAAAATTTTTAAGGGTTTAAAGAGTTTTTAGAGTTTTTAGTGTGTTTTAGGTTTTTTATAGGATTGTGGATTTTAAGGTATTTAAGGGTTTTTAGGGTTTTAAGTGGTTTTAGATTTTTAGAGTCTATTATGGTTTTTAGGGGTTTTAGCGTTTTTAGGTATTCCTTGGGTTTTAAGTGTTTTTATTTGTTTAAGGATTTCTTATGGGGTTTTATGGTTTTTTGGACCTTTTTATTTTAGGTAATTTTAAGGATTTTTATGTTTTTAAGGATTTTAGGGATTTTGAGGGTTTTTTTAGGGTTTTAAGATTTTTAATCATTTTTAGTTTTTTTGGGTTGTTAAGTGTTTCTAAGTTTTTCAATTTTTCTTTGGGTTTTCATTTTCTTATTGGTTTTTTTTGTTTTGGGGATTTAAAGGATTTTTTGAATATTTTTATAGTTTTCTTGAGCTTTTTTAACATCTTGTAATTTCTATGTAAATATTATTTTTATAAGGAATTATTTCGAGACAATGAAATTCAACAGCACGTAATTCTGAGGTCCGAAGAGCTCAGAACAAAATTTTTAACTTTTTTAAGGTACGTTTAGTAAACTTGTGAGTGGGATTTTATATCATTTGAATCATCACTCGGATCAAAAATATGAGGACACCATTGAATTCAGAACACCGGGATTCGCTTAGAAATGAATTTACTTTGGCCGGTAAGGGCTGAGTAGAAAAGTTATTTTTCAGAATTTTTGAGAAAAATAATAAAATAAATTAAATGAATTATTTTATTTTTCTTATTAATTTGGAGTGGTGGATGGTGACGTTGTGGGGAAGTGATAGGGTTTTGGAGATGCGCATCAATTATGCTCATTAATGGATCGTTAAACACGCAGCGTAATGACGGTTTTACAGACACGTAACAGCGACACTGTTTCTTAAATAAAACAACTTAACGATGCGACGTTGCATCATAATGGGAACACTGTGAAGTTCTTCAATTTTTAATTTGACGCACTGGGAAAACATGGATTAAAGAAATTTGAGGATTCTATGATGAACCTCTAATGGAATTCCACTCCAGGAAAGAACGAATAATGCTGATGTAACTTCTTCTTCTTCAACGCGCTTCGAATATCAGAGCTGGGAAGCAATATCTTTGTCTTAAACCCCTTGAGGACGATTGTGCAGCAACAAAATTCAAAGAGGAAGGGGTTTTTGATTCTTTGTTCTTCCCCATCCATTTCTAAATGACCAATGTGGATTAACCCGCAAAACGGTTAATCTGCAGAATGTGCATTCTTGTAAGAGGGTGACTGTTATTTTAGGGTGATTATGCAGGATTAAACCTTGGCATGAATGATTAAACGAAAACCCCCCTGAGCCTCCCCCTTGTTAAAACGTCTAACGCAGAGGGCCCGGGATGAAGGCTTCATAGTAAAAAATCCTCACCCAGATACCGTTGGCGCAAGTCGCGCAAGGAACGGACCACTAGAGCGCGTCTGGTGGCCCGCAAAAGAATTTTCCGGTGTGTTGATGCTGCTAGCAGCAACAGTGGTCGGCCTCACTAGTTTCTTAGAAGAGGCAGCCTGCACCGGCAGGCCGTGTTGATCGGGAGGCCATGGATCTTAAGCTGCGGTGGAACGCAGGATGACGCAGCTACAGGTGGGCGCCACGTAGAGGGGTGGCCCTCATCTGGGCCACCCTGAAGGCCGAAGGCGTCGTGGCCTATCGACCATGGCAGGAGTTGGATGCAGCTAAAGGAGGGTGATGCGCATGAGCTGTGGCCCACACATGCAGGATGTGTTTGGACCGGAGGGGATGTGGATGGCAGCCGCGTCCCAGGGGCTCACACCGTCCACACCTCGTGGTTGGTCCCCTTGATAGCAGGCTGAGCCCCCAGTGGGTAGGGCCGGTCCCGCTGCTCGGTGGGCCAGACCCCGCGCCATCGGGCTGGACCCACTCCCCTTCAGGTCGGGCCGAACTAGACCAGGTTGTCAGGTGACCCGGTGGTCTGGACCCTCTGCCAACCGATCTAGGTTAGCGAGGCATATTGGGCCTGGTCCTCAGGCCAATCCAGAACAGACCAACCCCGACCCACACTAGGTCAGGTCAGGTCTGTCAGAATGAACCAGGGTATGTGTAACCCTTGATCTAGGTTGGTCGGGTCGGTCCGACCATGTCGAAACAGGTCCCATCACAACAGTCCCCAGGATTACTAAGATGCCAGTATATTGCAAACTATGCACCTGATTGACAGTTCATTTGTAGTGTTGGGACCCTTTAGAGGATGCAGATCTTTTGACATTCATTTTGGTGACTTTCATGGATTCCAATAAGTGACGAATGGCTTGAGGAGCAGTTCTACCAAATGAACTACATACAAAATCCTACATTTGGCTGAGACCTAAAGATTTCTCAACAATGAACTAGTGGGAAGCGGCTCTATGTGACCCATTAGGCCCACTATGGGGACAAGCTCTCTGTGACTTGGCAAAACCATGGTACTTGGTTGGATAAGTAACTCTTTTCATCCAAAGTGGGAAGTGTCTCTATGTGACTAGGAAGGCCCACGGTGAGGAGCGACTCTGTGTGACCCAGCATACCCACAGTACTCATCAGAGATGAGTACCAGAGTAGTTCAAGGTTAGTGGGAAGTAGCTCTATGTGAAACGACATTCCCACTATTTTCGATAGGGGAGGAGTTCTCCAGCGACCAAGGAATTCAATGTTTTTGGTTGACAATACCACTGTTACTACCCTAGAATATACCTGGTGTGATTTTCCTTGTGTTTCCTACTTTACATTGAGGAATTTATTTAGGTTCATTCTTTTCTGGGGGTCTCTATTGAGTACTGTGATACCCACCCCTGTATGGGCTCTGCCCGCACGTGTTGTGTCTGGTGCAGACGACATACATTTCGATGGGGGTTATTAGGGAGACATGACAGACAAACACTATGATGGTGGACTTGGTGGCCTAGGACTAGGCGGGGACTTGTAGGATTGGGTGGACGTGACATACTAAATCAGCTTCCAGTAGCTTCCCTACTCTCATGATCAGGTGGGGTTTATTGCAGATGGAACTTAGGGCACTTTTTAAACTTTATAGTTTTCAGTAATTTTTCTTGGGTTTGTATTCTAGCCCACTTTATTTCAACTGTACTTGCACTCAGTTTATTCGGTGGTATGATGTTTCCCTTTTGTGATTTGGGACTTGGTTGGGTGTGTTTGTGCCTACAGGTATCCAGGATAATGCCTCCCACATGCATGTTGATGCCTTCGGCGTTTGTCACCAGCCCCTGGCCTTCGGGAGGTGGACTTGGGGTAGAAACTGCATAGACCGCAGGGGACAGGTCGTGACAAATAGTATGAGAGGGTGGTAGTTTCCCCATCAAAGGCTAGGAGTCTGATGTTTTTTTGGGGAAATAGTGTGAAGTGTTGTGAGTTAAACATTTAGATTCTGGGAGTCCAGTGTTGGTGCGGCGGTCGATGTATCCATACACCAGGACCTTGAATTCTATTTTTCAGATCAATACATGAAAACACTGGTTTCATATGTTTCTCCTTATTTTCGAATAAGTTTAATCTCACCAGGTATAACCTTCTAATTGTGGTACATCTTGATCTATCTCAGGATGCCTCGATGGGGACGACCATCCAGGATCCTGATACGAGTTCGTGAGGACAGCCCGCATAGCGATGAGATGTCAATTCAGGGAAAAGTTCTATTGATGGACCCACTAGGTGGTGAACTTGTGCTACCACATCTTGATGGTCATCATATAATGTTGGATGTTATGGAAGAAGATTTTCGTAGGCTCAGTGCCCTACATGAGTTTCAGAGACAGAGACCTCCCATGTATAGGGGAGATATGGATCCTTGGGTCACTGAGAAATGACTGAATGTTGTGACGTGAGTCTTCCACTAAGTGAGGAAACCACCTGAACAGATGGAAATCTTGGCAGTGAGCCTTCTATAGGGCTTAGTAGGAATATGTTGAAGCTTGACCATCCGAACTCATGATAAGGTGACCCTCAATTAGGTTTAATTCAAGAGGCTTTTCTAGGAGAATTTTTTCCCTGCGGCCTTGTGCTCTGTGCACATCCAGGAGTTGCTTCACCTACAACAGGACATCATGATGGTAGATGAGTACTCAGTGAGTTTCACGGATATTTCTTGCTACTCCACAGATATGGTGAGAGACACTTTATATTGGGATATAACCTTTGAGTAGGGAATCAGGCCCGAGAGATTGGGGATTTAGTGGTGTCTCTCAACATCCCTACCTAGGATGGGGTACTGGAGTGACCCCTTCCAATAGAGAGTTTCTTGGTGGAGCAAGAGCCTGCAGCTAGAGCTACCAGAAGACCCTAGGTGGCGGAGTCTTCTATAGGCATCAGATATTTGATGCATGGGCCCAAGCGGACTAGGTAATTCAGAGGACGACCCCATGAATCAGGGTTGGTGGTACATGGCTCTCAGTCTAGAGGGAGTCGGTAGGGATCCAGGCAGTGCTATGCATGCAACGAGTAGGGACACATGGAATGTGACTACCCGATCCATCATATAGATGATTGGAAGACAGTCAAGGGGTCGTCGATGTAGCGACAGTGGTTTGAGTGAGGAGGTCCACAAGGCGTCGGACGTGGTAGGGGAGCTGGCTGAGCGGCAGGTGGTGGGAGATAGTTTGAGATGTTACTGCCACCACCCCCATGTGGTCCACCAGGGCTCAGGGAGTAATCGGACATGGGAGATCATAGCTCTAAGTAGTATAGGCTTACGACCACGGTTCCCCAGAGATGATCTGAGGTACGATCTGTGACTTATCCACCCTAGTTGTAGTACTTATAAACACATGTGATAGTCATTACTTCCATTCCGGAGCTCTTGTTCGGAGCTCCGAGATTCCAGTGGAGCTGTTGGCTCGATACTTACATCTAGAGACTCCTACAAGAGGGGGTTCTACGATTAAAAATTGGTGTAAGCAGTGTGATATTACCCTAGGAGGTGAGATTTTTGGCTGGGATATCATAGTAGCAGCATCGAGGCCTTACGACGTCATCTCAGGTATAGACTGGTTATCCACATTCCATGCTCAGATTGACTATTTTTGGCATACAATGTGGTGTGTCTATAGATATGGGACTAGTTTTTCCTTCACTTGTGAGATGGAAACCCTTACAGTGTAGGACAGACTCTCTCGAAGGAGGGTTCATCTGATCACTCACCAGTTGGATAGAATCATCCTCGGTGCAGTGTAAGAGAGGAGTCCAAGCTTTCCTATAGTGGTGGATGAGTACGATGATGTATTTTCTAATGAGGTTATAGGGTTACCTCCTCGTAGATATGTGTACTTTTGTATCAACTTGTACCCCATGAAGACATCGATATCCACACTGGCATATCGAATGGCTCTTGCTCAGCTTTACAAGCAGAGCATACAACTGGAGGACATCCAGATGAAGGGGTTCTTAAGGCCTAGTGTTTCATCATGGGTAGCCCCGGTGATTTTTTCCAAGAAGGATAATGGGAGTTTGAGGTTTTGAATGGACTTCTGGCACCTGAACCAGAGGATTGTGAAGAAAAAGTACCCACGGCCATGGATTGATGAACTCTTCAACCAGTTTAAGGGAGCGAAGTGGTTTTCGAAGATAGACATCAGATTAGGCTATCACCAGCTTTGGGTACGGGATGAAAATGTACGGAAGACAACCTTCATGATCCAATATGTTCAGTATGAGTTCTTGGTGATGCCTTTCGGCATCAAAATTCCATAGTAGTGTTCATGGACCTCATTAATAGGATCTTCTATCCCTACCTCTACTAGTTCATCATGGTATTCATCGATGAAATCTTAGTGTATTCAGCATCAGAGGAGAAGCACACTACCCACCAACGAATAGTATTGGATACACTCTGAGAGAACTAGATTTATGGTAAGATCTCTAAGTTTTAGTTATGGATACAATAGGTCAAGTTTCTGAGACACATCATCTCAGAGGATGGAGTTGTAGTAGATCCGGTGAAGATAGAGGCAATGCTTTCTTTGGATCCTCCCTAGAGTGTCACTAAGGTGAGAAGCTTCTTAGCGCTACCTGGTTACTATCAGAGTATTGTGCCTGACTTTTCTATGGTAGAAACACCCTTGTCAACATTTACATGGAATAGACAACCCTTTGTGTGGATGGAGAAATTCCAGCAGAGTTTCTAAGAGATGAGGCAGAGAATGACTAGTACCTCCATCTTGAAACTAACGGAAGAGGGTGTTGGGTATGTAGTTTACTGCGACACATCAGGGACTGGGATTGGTTATGTCCTAATGTAGAATAAAGCAGCGAACACCTATAGATAATGAAAGTTGAGGCATCATGAGAAGAACTGTGTAACCCATGACCTGGATTTGGAAGCATTGGTCATTGCGTTGAAGATGTAGCAGTAATAATTTATGGGATAGTGGTTTATAGTTTACTCGGACCATAAGAGTCTCAAGTTTATATTCTCCCCCAAGGACCTGAACCTAAGAGTGTGGTGATGGCTAGATTTCCTCTAGGACTATAATTTTGAGCTAGTCTATACTCTTGTAAAGGGGGACGTGGTGGCATATGTGCTCAACAAAAAGGACCGGGTTCCAGCTGTTGAGTGAGGTGATAGAACGGTTATCCGCGATGCAGATATCCCTCATGGAAGATGGTGAAGATGTTTACCTCCAATAAATGGATGTTAATCCCCCACTCATACAGTGATTCAGGGAGGCATAGTTGGGGGATGTTGACTACGAGGCCCGACATGCTTAGCTATCCTTAGAATAGGCTCCTGATGGATTTTCGATATGTTGGGAGCAAGTCATCCTTTTCAGAAAGTGCGCCTTAGTACCAGTGGAATTGTAGAAGGAGGTGTTGAGGGAGTTCCTTACATCCTCTATGGAAGTACATGATGGAGTGGAAAATATGTACTAGGACCTCCAACGTCAGTACTGGTGGCCAGGGATGAAGAAAGTAGTGGCTGAGTTCTTTTCATGATGCCTCACTTGTCAGCAAGTATGGCCAAGCACCAGGTTTCTGTAGGCTTGACTCAGCCACTCAAGGTACCATAGTGAAAATGGGATAGTATCTCGATGGAATTTGTCACAGGGTTACCACGTTTGTCTTGAGTTCATGACTCTATTTGGGTGATCATTGGTTGACTCACCATGTCCGCTCACTCTTACCCATTCGGGAGTAGGGAATGGTAGAGGACTTGGGACACCTATATTTCCAGAAGATAGTGAATATTCACAGGGTTCCATTGACTATCATCTCATATCATGATGTCCTCTTTACATCCTAGTTGTGTAAGGTATTACAGGTGGCATTAGGGGTGCATCTACTCTAGAGCACATTTTTTCATTCTCAGATAGATGGTCAGAAGGAGTATACCATATAGACCTTGGAGGACAATCTTCGTTCTTACGTCTTTGACTTTGGTCATGGTTGTGAGGACCACCTATCACTGGTGGAGTATGTATATATCAATAGTTATCACTCCACCATTGGCATGGCACCGTTTGAGGCCGTATATGGGCAGCCTTGTAGATCTGCCATATGCTGGACTGACCCAGGGGATTCGACACTCATGGGTCTAGAGTTGATATGGGCTACCACAGAGAAGGTTTAGATCATCCAGGATCGGATGAGGATTGCACAGATTAGGTATAATTCTTAAGCAAATAGGAGATAGAGACCTTTGGATTTTGAGGAGGGAGATCATGTGTTCCTTCAGGTCTCAACCCGATGAGGATTATGGAGATTTGGATAGAGTGGTAATATACCTATAAGTTTAATAGGTCCTATTCAGATCCTGAGTAGAGTTGGAGAGGTGTCATACCACCTAGATATTCCCCCATAAATACACCTGATTCATGGTGTTTTCCTTGTGTCGTAACTGAGGAGGTATGTGCATGACCCATCGCACGTCATTGACTGGGGTGAGGCTGAAATTGATGATGGGGCGACGTTTGCAGATTTCCTAGTAGAGATAGAGGATCGATATGAGCGTGTCCTATGCTAATGGTTGATTCTTTTTGTGTTCGTTCGATGGAAGCACTAGAATCTCAAGGAGACCACATGGGAGTGGGAGGCTCTAATTCATTCTCAGTACCAAATCGTTTTGTTTAGTTTTTGTTTTGGATTTTGGGTACATAAATCCCATAGATGAGGAGAATGTAACATCGTTGAATTTCCGTGTATTTTTTATTTATATGGAATTATTTTGAGACAGCAAAATTTGATAGAACGTAATTTCGAGGTCTGGATTGCCCAAAACAGAATTGTAAACTTTTTTTAAGGTACGTCTAGTAAACGTGAGAGTGCAATTTTTGATCTTTTGAACTATCGCTCAGATCAGAAATCCGAGGGGACCATTGAATTTAGAATATCGGGATTAATCTAGATATGACTTAACTTTGGTCGGAAAGGGCTGAGTGAAAATGTTATTTTTCAGACTTTTTGAGAAAAATAATAAAATAATTTAAATAAATTATTTTATTTTTATTCTCACTATGGAGTGGAAGATGTCAATGATATGGGGAAGTGACAGGTCAACGACAATGCTCATCAATGAGGCTCATTAATGTCTCATTAAACTCGTAGTGTAACGATGCTTTACTAACACATAACAGCGACATTGTTTCTTAATTAAAATAGTGTAACGACACAACACCACATCGTAATGGGAAGGTTGCGACGTGATCATATCTATAATTAAATGTGATGGTAAAATATGGATTAAAGAAATTGGAGGATTATCTGTAAAACCTCCAACAAACTTCCACCCTAGCGAAGAATGAAGATCATCATTGAAACTTATTATTCTTCGATACCTTATGAATATTAGAGTCGGGAAGCGATGTCGACGTCTTAAACCCCTTGAGGATGAATGTGTAGAAAAAAACTTCAAAGAGGTAGGGGTTATTGATTCGTTGTTATTCACCATCCATTTATAAATGATGAACATGGATTAACCCACAAAATGGTTAATCTGCAGACTGTGCATTCTTGTGGGAGGGTGACTTTTCTTTTGGGGTGATTATTCAGGATTAAACCTTGGCTAGAATGATTGAACACAAACCTCCCCGAGCCTCCAACTTGTTAAAACCACTAACGCGGAGGGCTCAGGATGACATGAATAAGGCTCGAGCACCTGTACATGTGTGTTCTTGGTGGCTTTATTCTCAAAGTGACAACAAGGCTGGTTTGAAGGATTCGCGGTAAATACATCCTCGCCCGGAGACTGTTGGTGCAAGAAGTGCAAGGAAAGAACCACCAGAGCGTGTTCAGTGGACCAAAAAATATTCTTCCACTGATATGACGCTGTAAACAGTATCATTGGACTGCCGCATTGGCTAGGTAGAGGTAGTGGCCTGTACCGGCAGGCTGTGTTGACTGAGAGGTTGCGGCTCGTCAGCCCGGAGGCACGTGGGAGGGTGCGACGCTAGGTGGGTGCTGTGTGGTAGGGCGTCCCACATCCGGTCCACCTAGAAGCCTGGAGGCGCCGCTGAATTTTTTCCATGGTAGGAGTTAGATGTGATAGGAGTGGGGCACTGCGTAGGATGTGCGGGTCGTGTTTGGACTGAAGGAGACACGACGGGCTGTCACGTCCCAAGGGCTCACACTGGATGCACCACGCGATCAGTCCCCTTGCTGGTGGGCTGATCCCCTAGATGTTCGGGCCAGTACCACTGTCCGGTGGGCCAAACCCATGCCGGTGGGTCAAAACTTGTGCTGGCAGGCCGGTCCCATGCCAGCAGGCTGGGCCAGACTAGACAGGGTCACCGGGTAACCCGGTGGGTTGGACCATCTGCCAACCAGGTTGGGTACAGTAATGCCTATTGGGCCTGGCTTACTAGCGAGGCCAAACTAGACTGACCCCAAGCCCCACAAGGTTAGGTCGGGGTCTATTAGAATTAACCAAGGTATGTGGAACCCTTGTACTAGGTTGGTTGGGTCTATCTAACAGGGTCGGATTGGGCCCCATCGCAACCGGCACCTGGGTAACTAAGACACATGTATCTTGCAAACCACGCATCCGATTGATGGCTCGTTTGTGGAATTGGGACCCTCTCGAGGAGGTATATCATTAAAAATGACTTGTGGTGGATTTAATGGACTCCGAGAACTGAAAAATGGATTTAGGTGCAATTCTCCCAAGCGCACTATGTACAGAACCATACGTTTGGCAGAGTCCTGAAGACTACTTAACGACGGCCCAGTGGGAAGCGACTCTGTGTGACCCAGCAGGCCCATGGTGGGGAGCCGCTCTGTGTGACCTGGAATACCCCCAGTAATCAATAGTAGGATTACCTCTATTCATCTAAGGTGGGAAGTGACTCTGTGTGACACGATAGGCCCACAGTGGGGAGCAGCTCTGTGTGACCCAGTATACCCATGGTAATCAACAAGGATGAGTACAACGAAAATTCAAGGTTAGTGGGAAGTGTCTTTGTGTGACCCAGAAAGACCACTATACTCAATAGAAGAATATTTCTACAGTGTATGAGTAGTTAAATGTTTGTGACCGATGATACTACAATTACTAACCTAGAATATATCTAGTTTGATCTGCCTTGTTTTTCATTCTTTACTTTAGGAATTGTTGTGTGTTCTTTCATTTTGTTTTGGGTTCCCTACTAAGTACTTTCTTACTCACCCCTAAATGGGATCCTCCCACACATTTTTCATCTGGTGTAGATGACTGATGTTTCGATATGGGTGCTCAGGGAGACGGGACGGACAAACGCTATGACGGTGGACTTGGTGGCCTAGGACTAGGTGAGGCCTTGTAGGACCGAGCGTACATGACATAGTACTTTGGCTTCCAGTAGCTTCACTACTCTAATAATCATGTGGGGTTTAATTTATATGTTCATTAGAGATATTTTTGTACTATACCATTTTCAGTAATTTTTCTTGGGTTTGTATTTTGGCCCACTTTCTTTTAGCTCTACTTACACCCAATTTATTCAGAGTTATGCTATTTACCTTTTGTTAGTTGGGATGTGCCCGGGAATTTGTGTGCATACAGCTATCCAGGATAATGCCTCTCACTTGCATGTTGACGCCTTCGGCACTATTCGTCAACACCTGGCCATCGAGAGGCGGGCTTAGGGTAGTCAGGGAATTGGCCCCGGGGGACGGGCCGTGATAAGTTTTTTGGATTTTGAGGGTTTTTAGGGGTTTTAGTGTTTTTAAGGTATTTTTATAGTTTTAGGGTTTTTTAGATTTTTATAGTTTTAAGGTTTTTTATATTTTTTAATATTTTTATGGGTAAAATGGTTTTTAGAGTTTTAGTGGGTATTTTATGGTTTTATGGGTTTTTACAGTTTTATAATTTTTTAGGTATTTTTATGGGTTTTATGGGTTTTAAAGTTTTATGGTCTTTTAAGGGTTTTCGGGTTTTAAGAAATTTTTATGTTTTTTAGGGATTTAAGTGTTTTAGGTTTTTAAGGGTTTCTTAGGGGTTTTCAGGGTTTTTTGATTTTTTTCATTTTTTAGGTATTTTAAGGGAATTTCTGTATTTTTATGGTTTTTATGGTTTTTTGGGATTTTTAGTCTTTTTAGGGTTTTACTGGTTTTTATGAATTTTACCATTTTTAGGGTTTGTAGGGGTTTTAGGAATTTTTAGGTTATTAAGGTTTTCTTAAGGTTTTTCAAGAGGATTAAGAGTTTTTATGTTCTTAAATATTTTTATGGATTTTTTAGTATTTTTACTGTTTTTTTTGGGTTTTGAGGGATTTTTGGTGTTTTAAGTGTTTTATTGGTTTTTTGAGTTTTGAAGGTTTTTTAGTTATTTAAGGAATTTAATGTTTTAAGTGTTTTTCAATGTTTTTAGGTCTTTAAAGCGTTTTTAGAGTTTCTAGTGGTTTATTAGGGGTTTTAAGGCTTTTATATATTTTTACAGTTTTTATGGGTTTTACAGTTTGTTAGGATTTTTGGGTTCTAATCATTTTTATTTTTTAGGGATTCTAAGTGATTTTAGGTTTTTAATGTTTTCATAGTGGTTTTACGTTTTTTAGGGTATTTTATGTTTTTAGTGATTTTTAGGGTTTTTAAAGTTTTCAATGGTATTTTGTGTTTTTAGGGATTTGGATATTTTTTTATTGTTTTTAGGTTTCTTAGGGTTTTTTTACTTTATGGGTTTTAAGGGTTTTTTTAGAGGAATTAAAAATTTTAACTCTTTTAAAATTTTAAGGGGTTTAAATGGTTTTTTGAGTTTTTTGTGTTTTTAGGATTTATAGCTATTTTTATGTTTTGTTGGGGTTTTATAGTTTTTAGTGGTTTGTAGGGTTTTAGATACTTTTAAGGGGTTTATACTTTTTTTATTTTTATTTTTGATTTTATTTTTTTTAGGTTTTTATGGTTTTATTAGGGGTTTTTTGGGTTTTTAGGGTTCCTTATGATTTTTGGTATTTTGATGTATTTTTATAGAATTTTTATCACATTTAGTGTTTTTAGGGATTTTGTGGGTTTTCAGGTTTTAGTGTTTTTTTGGTTTTTAGTATTTTATGTGGTTTTAGGTATTTTAAGTGTTTTTACAATTTTTAATGGTTTTATGGATTTTTATGGTGTTTAGAATCTTTTTTATGTGTTTGAAGTGTTTATTTTTTTATTTTGTCATTGGGTTTTTCAGGGTTTTCATGTTTTTAAGGGTTTTTAGGTATTTTTTTAGGATTTTTATGTTTTTTGGTCTTTTTATGGATTTTCATGGATTTTTTGGTTTTTTTGGTTTTTATGGTTTCTTTGTTTTTTTGGTTTTTAGGGGTTTTTTGTTTTTTTGCATTTTTTCGAGGTTTTAATGTTTTTTATCATTTTTACATGTTTAAAGGGGTTTTATTTTTTTAGTGGGTTTTTTGTATTTTATGTGGTTTTAGGGTATTTTATGTTTTTTTGGGGGTTTAAGGTTTTTAGGGGTTTTAGGGTTTTTATGGTCATTTAGGGTTTTTAACATTTTTAGGGGTTTAATTTCTTTTTAGGGTTTTAATAATTTCTTAAACAATTCAGTGTGTTACGGGGGATTTTATATTTTTAGGGTGTTTTTGGAATTTTTAGGTTTTTATGGGTTTTACAGTTTAATGTATTTTGGGAATTTTTTTAGTTTTTATGGTTTTAGGGGTTTTAGATTTTTTAGCGCCATTTACGTTTTTAGGGGTTTTATGTTTTCTTAGGTTTTTAAGGTTTTCAAAGGGGTTTTAGAGTTTATTTTTGTTTTTAGGGATTTTTATTATTTTGAGGGTGCTCGGGGTTTAGGGTTTTTAGGGGTTTTTTTGTGTTTTAAGGGGTTTTATTGTTATTTTTGGGTTTTTGGGGTTTTTTTCATTTCTTCAGGTTTTATGGGTTTTAGATGTTTTTAACGTATTTAGGGGTTTAAAAGTTTTTTAGATAGTTTAGTTAGTTTTTAATGTTTTATGGGATTTTAGGGGGGACTTGATAGTTTTTATTTTTTTAGGGTTTTTTGGGTCTTTAAATGTTTTTAGGTCTTTTAGGGGTTTTAAGTGTTTTTAGGTTTTGAAGTTTCTCTTAGGGTTTTTCAAGGTTCTACGGTTTTAAAATTTTTAAGGACTTTATGTATTTTTTTTATTTTTATGGGTTTTAGAGTTTTTTTAATTTGAGTGTTTCTAGGGGTTTCTAGTGCTTATTGGGTTTTTTTGTTTTTTTGTTTTTCAGTGTTTTATATATTTTTTTTGATATTTTAAGTGTTTTTAAGTTTTTAATGTTTTCTTAGGGATTTTCATGTTTTTAAGGGGTTTTTTTGTTCTTAGGGATTTTGGTGGATTCTTTTGATTTTTATGGGTTTCTAGGGATTTTATTGATTTTGAGGGTTTTTAGGAATTTTTATGATTTTCAGGTATTTTTCGATTTTTTGGTTTATTTTGGGTTTTTTTATTTTTTTAGGGGTTTTACGTTTTTTAGATTTGTATAACCTTTTTAGGGGTTTAAAGGGGTTTTATAGTTTTTAACCCTTTTAGGGGTTTTATTTTTTTGGGTTTTATAGTTTTTAAGGGTTTTAGGGATTTAGTTTCTGTTTTGGTTATTTTTATGGTTCTTAGAGTTTTAGGGTTTTAGGGGTTTTTAGTGTTTTTATGTTTTTAAGAAATTCTAAGTGGTTTTCAGGGTTTTTAGTATTTTTTACATTTTTAGTCTTTTTTATTGATTCTTATGAATTTTTATTTTTTATGGTTTTTAAGGATTTTAAGGGTTTTAGGGTTTTTTATTTTTTTATGGATTTATTGTTTTTGGGATTTTAAGGGTTTTCATGGGTTTTTATGGTTTTCAGTATTTTTAGCATTTTTTTCACTTTTTCGGGGTTCAAAAGTTATTTATATTTTTTAGTGGGTTTTAAATTTTTTAATTGTTTTTAGGGTTTTTGGTTTTTAGGGGTTTTTATGGATTTTTGTGGTTTTAGGGTGCTTTAAATTTTTTAGCATTTTTTAGGGGGTTTTAATTGTTTCTATGTTTTTAAGGATTTCTTAGGGTTTTTTACGGTTTTTTAAAATTTTTAGGAATTTTTAGGCATTTTTAAGGCTTTTTATGGTTTTTATGGGTTTTATATATTTTTAGGGGTTTTAGGGTATTAGGGTTTTTTTTTTAATTTTTTGGGTTTTAAAAATTTTAAGTGTTTTTAGGTTTTATGTTTTTCTTAGGGTTTTTTAATATTTTTTTATTTTTAATGATTTTAGGGATTTTGAGAGACTTTTTAGGATTTTTATGGTTTTTTAGGGATTTTAGGTATTTTGCGGGGTATTTGGTATTTTTTAGGGTTTTATCACTTTTTGGGGTTTTATAGTTATTTTGAATTTTTTAGGGTTTTTATGGTTTTTTAACATTTTTAAGGGATTAAATGTATTTTACAAATTTTTGTGGTTTTTAAGCTTTTTTATGGGTATTGAGGATTTTTTATGGGTTTGGGGGGGGGGGGGGGGGTTATGGATTTTAGGCGGGTTTTCATGTTTTTAGAATATTTTTATGGTTTTTATCATTTTTAACATTTTTAGGTTGTTAAGGATTATAAGTGTTTTAATATTTTTAATGTTATATTAGGGTTTTTAGTGGTTATTTAGGATTTTAATGTATTTTTATGTTTTTAGGGATTTTTAGGCCTTTTTATGATTTTTATGTTTTTAGTATTTAATGGGATTTTGAGGGGTTTTAGGATTTTATGAATTGTATGGTTTTTTATAATTTTTATAATTTTTATGTTTTTATGGGTTTAAATTTCTTCTAGGTTTTCAAGGATTTCTTAGGTTATTTTAGGGGTTTTAGGTTTTTTATGATTTTTTGGATTTTGAGGGTTTTTTCTAGGATTTTTTGTTTTTAGAGATTTTGAATGTTTTATGTTTTTTATGTTTTTATGGATTTTTGGGTTTCTGTACATTTTATGTGTTTTTGGGTTTTTATAGTCTTTAATGTTTTTATTGGTTTAATAGGTTTTTAGAGTTTTTATTTGGATTTTAGGGGTTTTATTAATATTTAGGGTATTTATGTGTTTTAGGTGTTTTTAGGGTTTTTAGGCTTTTAGGGTATTTTATAGATTTTACCATTCAATGGTTTTTATTGGTTGTAAGTGTTTTTAGGTTTTTAATGTTTTTATAGGGTTTTTTGGGTTTTTTGGTTTTTTATTTTTTAGGTATATTTAGAGAATTTTTTGGATTTTTATGGTTTTTATGGATGTTGAGGGTTTTTTAGGTTTTATGGGTTTTATGGATTTTAAATATGTTTAATTTTTTTTACAATTTTAAGGGTTTAATGGGTTATATTGTTTTTATCCGTTTTTAGGGGTTTTATTGGGTTTTATGGGTTTTATGGTTTTTTTGTTTTTAGGAGTTTTTAGGGTTTTTAGTATCTTTTAGGGTTTTAGGGTTTTCAGTATTATATGTTTTTAAGTGTTTTTAGATTTTTTATTTTTTTAGTTTTCTTAGGTTTTTTAGTGTTTTATGGGTTTTTACAATTTTCAGTGTTTAGGGGTTTTTTAGGATTTTTTAGGATTTTTAGGGATTTTAGGGATTTTGAGGGTTTTTAGTGTTTTGCGTTTTTATGAAATTTATGTTTTTTTAGGTTTTTAAGTTCTTCATAATGGTTTTCAGGGATTTATGGTTTTTATTTTTTAAATAATTTTAGGTTTTTCATGAATTTTTGTTTTTATATTTTTTTTTGATTTTGTGTTTTTAGGGTTTTTAAGGGTTTTTAGTGGATTTTTGGGTTTTTTTTGTTTTTTTTTGTTTTTTAGGGATCTTAAGTTTTTTTAGAATTTTTTAACAATTTTAGAATTATAACGTATTTTTTTGTTTTATTGGGTTTTTATATTTGTAAGGGGTCTTAGGATATTTTTTGGGTTTTTATGGTTTTTAGGGTCATTTTATGGGTTTCAAGGTATTTATCATTTTTTAGTGTTTTAAGGGGTTTTAAGTGTTTTCTAGAATTAAGGTTTTTTAAACGTTTTTCATCTTATTTAGGGTTTTTATATATTTTAAGGATTTCATATATATTTTAAGGATTTATGGTTTTTTGGGATTTTGAGGTTTGTTTACGTTTTTAGGTTTTTAGGGGTTTTAAGTGTTTTAAGGTTTTTCTTAAGGGTTTTTAGGTTTTGGAGGGTTTTTATCTTTTTTTTTATTTTTTAGTATTTTTATGCTTTTAGGGTTTTTATGAATTTTGAGGTTTTTTAGTGTTCCATAGGGGTATAATGGGTTTTTTGGTTTTCTTTGGGGGGGGGTTATTTTTTTTTGTGTTTTTTGGGGTTTTATTGATTTTAGACTGTTTATTATTTTTCGACGTTTAAAGGGGTTCTATATTTTTTTAATTGGTTTTTATGGATTATATGAGCTTTTTGTGTTTTTATGGTTTTTAGGGTTTTTATGTTCTTTTGGTTTTTTAGGGTTTTTAGTATTTTTAGGTTTTAATGGTATTACTTGTCTTCGATTTTTTATGGTTTTCATAGGTTTTTTTAGGGTTTTTTTACATTTTTATGGATTCTTAGGGATTATTAATTTTTTATGTATTTTTATGGCTTATTTAGGATCATAATGGTTTCTAGGGTTTCTATGGATTTTTCGAGTTTTATGGTTCTTACCGATTTTATGGTTTTTCTAGGTTTTGTGAGTTTTTAATGGTTTTTATAGTTCTGTAAAGTTTTTTAATAGTTTTACATGTTTAAAGGGTTTTTTGAGTATTTAGTGGTTCTTAGGGTTTTTTAGGTTTTGGGGATTTTTAATGTTTTTAGTGGTTTTAGGGGTTTAGGGTTTTTGCAAAGTTTTGAGTGTCTTTTTAGTGTTTTTAGGGTTCTTTTAATTTTTTAGTTTTACAGAGGTTTTAAGTGTTTTTAGATTTTTAATGTTTTTTTAGGTATTCTTAGTGTTCCAAGGGATTTATTTATGTTTTAGGGATTTTAGGGTCTTTTAAGATTATTTGTGGGTTTTATAGGGATATTAGGGATTTTGAGTTTTTTTAATGTATTTAGTGTTTTTAGGGTTTGTTAGTGTTTTTAGTGCTTTTATATTTTTAGGGGTTTTATGTGTTTTTATATTTTAAAGGATTTGTTATTCGTTTTCAAGGTTTTTGGGTTTTTGGGTGTTTTTGGAGTTTTTTAGTGAATTTTTAGAATTTTTAGATTTTTTAAGGTTCTTTGGGATTCTGAGGGGTTTTATGGGTTTGGGGAGTTTTATGGGCTTTTTAGGGTTTTTAGGTTTTTTTCTTTTTTAGGTTTTTGAAGGGATTTAAGAGTTATTAGTGGTTTTTAGGGTTTTTATGTGTTTTTGGTGATTTATAAGGTTTTAGGTGTTTTACTGTTTTAAGTTTTTCTAGGGTTTTTACCTTTTTATGTTTTAAGGGGTTTTAAGTGTTTATAGGGTTCTTAATTTCTTCTTAGGGTTTTTAAGGGTTCTAGTATTTTTTTCATTTTTAGGTATTTTTATGGATTTTAATTTTCTTAGGGTTTTTAGGATTTTTATGGGTTTAGGTTTTTATTGGTTTTTTGGATTTTATAGTTTTTATGATTTTTAGTGTTTTTAATAATTTTTTGGTTTCTAAGGTTTTCCTTGGGTTTTTCTGGGTTTCTTGTGTTTTATTCATTTTTTGGTATTTTTAGAGATTTTGTAGGTTTTTTATGTTTTGTGTGGTTTTTAGGAATTTTTAGGGTTCTTAGGGTTTATTAGTGATTTTACAGTTGTTTTGGTTTTTTCTATTTTTAGGGTTTTTATTTTTTTTTTGCGTTTTTAAGGGTTTCTAGATTTTTTTACATTTTTAGGGGATTAAAGTGTTTTAGAGTTTTTAGTTGTTTTTATGGGGTTTAGACTTTTTTTACGTTATTGGGAAGTTTATGGGTTTTAGGGGATTTCAGGGGTTTTCATGGTTTTTAAGGTTTTTACCATTTTTAGGTTTTTAAGGGTTTTAGTTGTTTTACATTTTAATGCTTTTATTAGGGAATTTCTGGGTTTTTAGGGTTTTTAATATTTCTCTGGATATTTAGAGGTTTTTAAGAGTTTTATGATTTTTAGTGTTTTTAGGGAATTTGACTGTTTTTGGGTTTTTATGGTTTTAATGATTTTTTGGGTTGATAGGATTTTTAGGTGTTTTATTGAGTTTTTTAGGGTTATTAAGGGTTTTTAGTGTTTTTTAACATTATTTTCGGTTTAAAGGGGATTTAGTGTTTTCAGTAGGGCTTTAGGGGTTTTATGGACTTTTAGGTGTTTTACTATTTTGTGTGGTTTATTTTTTTTGGATTTCTAGAGTTTTTATTGTATTTTTTAGGCTTTTATGGGTTTTATCATTTTTTATTTTTTAGGTGTTTTATGTGTTTTAGGTTTTTAATTTTTTCATTAGGTTTTTGGGGGGTTTTATGTTTTTTTGGTGACTTTTAAGGATTTTTTTGGAAATTTATATTTTTGGGGTTTTTAGGGATTTTGAGGGTTTTTATAATTTTTTAGGGTTTTAGAGTTTCTATGGTGTTTTTTTATTGGATTTTTAGAGTGTTTATGGTTTTAAATGTTTTTTTTATTTTGTAAACATTTTTATGGGTTTAAATGGGTTTTTTAATTTTTTAGTTCGTCTTAGTGTTTTTTGGTCTTTAAGGGGTTTAAAGGTTTTTAGGGGTTTTATTTTTTAGTTATTTTAGGGTCTTTAGTGTTATTAGTTTTTTTAGAAATTTTAAAAGTTTTTTTGGGTTTTTAATGTTTTCTTTGGGGTTTTCTAGGGTTGTATATATTTTTTATATTTTTAGGTATTTTTAAGGATTTTAAATAGTTATTAGTTTTGTAAGGATTTTCATAGTTTTTGGGTTTCTCGGGGTTTTATACCATTTAATTCTTTAGGGTATTTCTATTTTTTAGGGTTTTTAAGATTTTTTTTTATAGTTTTTAACATTATTATGGATTTAAAGGTTTTCATAGAGGTTTTAGTTGTTTTAGGGTTTTTAGAGTTTCTGGGGGTTTTAAGGGTTTTATGTGTTTTTTATTTTTTATGACTTCCTTATTGGTTTTCTTTATTTTTAGCATTTTTTTGAAGATTTTTGGGATTTTGTAGGGTTTTTATGCCCTTTAATGGTTTTTTAATATTTTAAGGATTTAATGGTTTTTTTTGGGTTTTTATGGTTTTTTATGTTTTAACATTTTATTTTCAATTTTTATGGTTTTTATGTTTTTATAGTTTTTAATGTTTTTAAGAGTTTAAAAGATTTTTAGAATTTTTAATCTGTTTTAATGTTTTTATGGGATTAGGGTTTTTATGGTTTTTAGGAGTTTCGTTGTTTTTAGAGGTTTATAGGGTTTTAGAATATTTTAGGGTTTTAGCGTGTTTTCAGTTTTTATGGGTTTTAAGCATTTTTTAGTTTTTTTATGTTATCCAAGGGGTTTTCAGGTTTTTAGGTTTTTTACATTTTTAAGGGTTTTTATGGTTTTTAGGGATATTTGGGATTTTGATTATTTTTATGGTCTTTAGGGTTTTAGTGGTTTATGATTTTTAAACCATTTTATTTTTTTAGTGTTATAAGTTTGTTTAAGTTTAAAAAGTTTTATTTGTGTTTTCTTTGATTTTAGTGCTTTTACTTCTTTAGTTATTTTTAGGAATTTTTAAATTTTCTATGGTTTTATAGGGTTTTTATGGATTTTTAGGATTTTTAGGTGTTTTATGGGATTTTATGGTATTTTTTGGGTTCTATAGTTTTTTGATATTTTTAGTGTTTTTAATGTTCTTTAGATTTTTTAACATTTTGTGGTTTGAAAGGTATTTTAGAGTTTTTATTGTTGTTTTAAGGTTTTTATGTGATTTTAGAATTTTTATTTTTTTGGTATTTTTATGGTTTTTAGGGGTTTTATGGTTTTAGATCCTTTTAATGGTTTTTTGGGTTTTCATATTTTATTATGTTTTAGGGGTTTTAAGTGTCATTACATTTCGAAAATTTTCTTAGTTTTTTTAGGGATTTTAGGGATTTTTATATTTTTAGGGATATTAAGGGAATTTTAGTATTTTTATTTGTTTTAAGGGTTTTTATATTTTAAGGGTTTTAGGGTTTTTAGGGTTTTTGGGGTTTTTATAGTTTTTAGCGTTTTTTGGGTATGTAAGGTTTTTAAGTGTTTTTATGTTTTTAAGTCTTTATTAGGATTTTTCAGGGGGTATTAGTGGTTTTCATAATCTTATATATTTTTATGGTATTTTTGGGTTTTAAGGTGTTTTGAAGGGTTTTATGGTTTTTTGTGTTTTTATGGGTCTTTTGGGTTTTTAGGGTTTTTAATTGTTTTATTATTTTAATGATTTTATGCATTTTGAAAAGTTTTTAGGTGTTCATTGTTTTTTATAGTTTTTAGTGTTTTATTATGGTTTTTATAGGGTTTTAGAGTTTTTAAGGATTTTAGTTATTTTTAGGGTTATTATGATTTTTATGGTTTGTTAGGTTTTTTTTCATTTTTTTCATTTTTTAGTTTTTTAATGATTTTAAGTGTTTTTGGGTTTTTAATGTTATCTCATTGTTTTTATGAGTTTTAGTGTACTTCATGTATTTAGGGATTTTGAGGGGGGGGGGGGGGTTAAGATTTTTATGTTTTTTAGGGATTTTGAGGGTTTTTTGTGTTTTTAGGTTTTTTATCAGTTTTTTGGTTTTTAGTGTTTTTTATAGAGGATTTATGGTTTTATATATATTTTTAATGTTTTAAGTGTTTAAATGGTTTTTAGTGTTTTTATGGGTTTTAGGGATTTTAGGGATTTTTATGTTTTGTTGGGTTATTAGGATTTTAGGGCCTTTTATTGTTATTAAAGTTTTTTTTGGATTTTATGTGTTTCAATATTTTTATGTTTTTCTTAGGGGTTTTCAGGGTATTTCGGGTTCTTTATGTTTTTAAGTATTATTATGTATTTTTAGGATTTTTATGGTATTCAGGTATTTAGGGATTTTTTTGGTTTTACGGATTTTTAGTGCTTTTATGGTTTTTATTATTTTAATGGTTTTTAGGGGTTTTAAGTGTTTTTAGGTATTTTAGGGTTTTTAGGGATTTTTAGGGGTTATAGAATTTTTTGGTTTTTAGGGGTTTTTAGTGTTTTTAGTTTTTTGTGTTTTCTATGAGTTTTTTATGATTTTTACATTTTTATGAATTTTTAGGCCTTTTAGAATTTGATTTTTTCTGGATTTGTATGGATTTCGATGGGTTTTTGGAGATTTTGGGTTTTTGGGTTTTTGGGTTTTTGGGATTTTTGGGTTTTTTATTTTTTTTGGGTTTTTATGGGATTTTAATGTTTTTAACATTTTTATGGATTCAAAGGGTTTTTTGATTTTTTAGTGGTTCTTTAGGGATTTTAAGGGTTTTAAGTGTATTTGATGGTTTTATGGGATTTATGGTTTTTCGGTGTTTTATGATCTTTATGGTCATTTATTATTTTAGGGTTTTGAGCGGTAATAGGGGTTTTCATATATTTTTGATTTTCATGGTTTTTATAAATTTCATAGGGTGTGTAGGGGGTTTGAAAATTTTTAAGGATTTTTAGGTTTTTATTGGTTTTTATGGTTTTGAGGATTTTGAGGAGTTTTATAGTTTTAGGTTTTTAAGGTATTTATGGTTTTATCATTTTTAGGTATTTTATGAGTTTATGTGTTTTTTGGTTTTTGATTTTTACAAAGGGGGTTTTATGGTTTTTATGCTTTTAGGAATTTTGATGGTTTTTAGGATTTTTATGGGTTGCTAGGGTTTTTGTGGATTGTAAGGGTTTTTATGATTTTTGTGGTTTTTTGTGGTTTTAGAGTTTTTTTCCTTTTTTAAGGTTTTTTGATTTTTAGAATTTTTTATTATATTTAGGGGATTAAAGGTTTTTAGATATTTTAGTGTTTTTAGGGTTTTTATGGGTTTTTATGGTTTTTAATGTTTTTTGGGGATTTTTGGTTTTTAGGTTTTTAGGATTTTTTTATAGTTTCTATTGTTTTTTAGTTTTTAGGTGTTCTAAGAGTTTTTAGGTTTTTAAGGTCTTCTTAGCGTTTTTCATGGTTTTAGGGTTTTTACATTTTTAATCATTTATTTTTATTTTTATGGTTTTTAGTGTTTTCATAGATTTTTAGGGGTTTAGGGTTTCTAGGGATTTGATCATTTTTAAGATTTTTAGGGGTTTTAATTGTTTTATGGTTTTTAATATTTTATTAAGGGTTTTCATGTTTTTAGGTTTTTTTTATGTCTTTATGTATTTTTTAAGATTTTTTAGGATTTATATGGTTTTCTAAGGTTTTTAGGGTTTTTGAGGGGGTTTTGGGATTTTATGGTTTTTAGGGATATTTTGCTTTTTTGGGAGTTTTTTGGGGTTTTTTGAGTTTTTTAGGATTTTTATGTTTTTTAGTGTTTTTTAACATTTTATGTGTTTAAATGGTTTTTTTATTTTTTTTAGTTGTTTTAGGGGTTTTTTGGAATTTAGGTTCAATTTAGGGAATTTTTAGAGATCTTAGTGTTTTTAGGGTTTTTATGGGTTTAAAGTGTGTTTAGGTTTTTAAGGTTTTCTGTGGGGTTTTAAGAGTTTTTAGGGTTTTAGGGGTTTTTAGTGTTTTTATGTTTTTAAGAAATTCTAAGTGGTTTTCAGGGTTTTTAGTATTTTTTACATTTTTAGTCTTTTTTATTGATTCTTATGAATTTTTATTTTTTATGGTTTTTAAGGATTTTAAGGGTTTTAGGGTTTTTTATTTTTTTATGGATTTATTGTTTTTGGGATTTTAAGGGTTTTCATGGGTTTTTATGGTTTTCAGTATTTTTAGCATTTTTTTCACTTTTTCGGGGTTCAAAAGTTATTTATATTTTTTAGTGGGTTTTAAATTTTTTAATTGTTTTTAGGGTTTTTGGTTTTTAGGGGTTTTTATGGATTTTTGTGGTTTTAGGGTGCTTTAAATTTTTTAGCATTTTTTAGGGGGTTTTAATTGTTTCTATGTTTTTAAGGATTTCTTAGGGTTTTTTACGGTTTTTTAAAATTTTTAGGAATTTTTAGGCATTTTTAAGGCTTTTTATGGTTTTTATGGGTTTTATATATTTTTAGGGGTTTTAGGGTATTAGGGTTTTTTTTTTAATTTTTTGGGTTTTAAAAATTTTAAGTGTTTTTAGGTTTTATGTTTTTCTTAGGGTTTTTTAATATTTTTTTATTTTTAATGATTTTAGGGATTTTGAGAGACTTTTTAGGATTTTTATGGTTTTTTAGGGATTTTAGGTATTTTGCGGGGTATTTGGTATTTTTTAGGGTTTTATCACTTTTTGGGGTTTTATAGTTATTTTGAATTTTTTAGGGTTTTTATGGTTTTTTAACATTTTTAAGGGATTAAATGTATTTTACAAATTTTTGTGGTTTTTAAGCTTTTTTATGGGTATTGAGGATTTTTTATGGGTTTGGGGGGGGGGGTTATGGATTTTAGGCGGGTTTTCATGTTTTTAGAATATTTTTATGGTTTTTATCATTTTTAACATTTTTAGGTTGTTAAGGATTATAAGTGTTTTAATATTTTTAATGTTATATTAGGGTTTTTAGTAGTTATTTAGGATTTTAATGTATTTTTATGTTTTTAGGGATTTTTAGGCCTTTTTATGATTTTTATGTTTTTAGTATTTAATGGGATTTTGAGGGGTTTTAGGATTTTATGAATTGTATGGTTTTTTATAATTTTTATAATTTTTATGTTTTTATGGGTTTAAATTTCTTCTAGGTTTTCAAGGATTTCTTAGGTTATTTTAGGGGTTTTAGGTTTTTTATGATTTTTTGGATTTTGAGGGTTTTTTCTAGGATTTTTTGTTTTTAGAGATTTTGAATGTTTTATGTTTTTTATGTTTTTATGGATTTTTGGGTTTCTGTACATTTTATGTGTTTTTGGGTTTTTATAGTCTTTAATGTTTTTATTGGTTTAATAGGTTTTTAGAGTTTTTATTTGGATTTTAGGGGTTTTATTAATATTTAGGGTATTTATGTGTTTTAGGTGTTTTTAGGGTTTTTAGGCTTTTAGGGTATTTTATAGATTTTACCATTCAATGGTTTTTATTGGTTGTAAGTGTTTTTAGGTTTTTAATGTTTTTATAGGGTTTTTTGGGTTTTTTGGTTTTTTATTTTTTAGGTATATTTAGAGAATTTTTTGGATTTTTATGGTTTTTATGGATGTTGAGGGTTTTTTAGGTTTTATGGGTTTTATGGATTTTAAATATGTTTAATTTTTTTTACAATTTTAAGGGTTTAATGGGTTATATTGTTTTTATCCGTTTTTAGGGGTTTTATTGGGTTTTATGGGTTTTATGGTTTTTTTGTTTTTAGGAGTTTTTAGGGTTTTTAGTATCTTTTAGGGTTTTAGGGTTTTCAGTATTATATGTTTTTAAGTGTTTTTAGATTTTTTATTTTTTTAGTTTTCTTAGGTTTTTTAGTGTTTTATGGGTTTTTACAATTTTCAGTGTTTAGGGGTTTTTTAGGATTTTTTAGGATTTTTAGGGATTTTAGGGATTTTGAGGGTTTTTAGTGTTTTGCGTTTTTATGAAATTTATGTTTTTTTAGGTTTTTAAGTTCTTCATAATGGTTTTCAGGGATTTATGGTTTTTATTTTTTAAATAATTTTAGGTTTTTCATGAATTTTTGTTTTTATATTTTTTTTTGATTTTGTGTTTTTAGGGTTTTTAAGGGTTTTTAGTGGATTTTTGGGTTTTTTTTGTTTTTTTTTTGTTTTTTAGGGATCTTAAGTTTTTTTAGAATTTTTTAACAATTTTAGAATTATAACGTATTTTTTTGTTTTATTGGGTTTTTATATTTGTAAGGGGTCTTAGGATATTTTTTGGGTTTTTATGGTTTTTAGGGTCATTTTATGGGTTTCAAGGTATTTATCATTTTTTAGTGTTTTAAGGGGTTTTAAGTGTTTTCTAGAATTAAGGTTTTTTAAACGTTTTTCATCTTATTTAGGGTTTTTATATATTTTAAGGATTTCATATATATTTTAAGGATTTATGGTTTTTTGGGATTTTGAGGTTTGTTTACGTTTTTAGGTTTTTAGGGGTTTTTAGTGTTTTATGGTTTTTCTTAAGGGTTTTTAGGTTTTGGAGGGTTTTTATCTTTTTTTTTATTTTTTAGTATTTTTATGCTTTTAGGGTTTTTATGAATTTTGAGGTTTTTTAGTGTTCCATAGGGGTATAATGGGTTTTTTGGTTTTCTTTGGGGGGGGGGTTATTTTTTTTTTGTGTTTTTTGGGGTTTTATTGATTTTAGACTGTTTATTATTTTTCGACGTTTAAAGGGGTTCTATATTTTTTTAATTGGTTTTTATGGATTATATGAGCTTTTTGTGTTTTTATGGTTTTTAGGGTTTTTATGTTCTTTTGGTTTTTTAGGGTTTTTAGTATTTTTAGGTTTTAATGGTATTACTTGTCTTCGATTTTTTATGGTTTTCATAGGTTTTTTTAGGGTTTTTTTACATTTTTATGGATTCTTAGGGATTATTAATTTTTTATGTATTTTTATGGCTTATTTAGGATCATAATGGTTTCTAGGGTTTCTATGGATTTTTCGAGTTTTATGGTTCTTACCGATTTTATGGTTTTTCTAGGTTTTGTGAGTTTTTAATGGTTTTTATAGTTCTGTAAAGTTTTTTAATAGTTTTACATGTTTAAAGGGTTTTTTGAGTATTTAGTGGTTCTTAGGGTTTTTTAGGTTTTGGGGATTTTTAATGTTTTTAGTGGTTTTAGGGGTTTAGGGTTTTTGCAAAGTTTTGAGTGTCTTTTTAGTGTTTTTAGGGTTCTTTTAATTTTTTAGTTTTACAGAGGTTTTAAGTGTTTTTAGATTTTTAATGTTTTTTTAGGTATTCTTAGTGTTCCAAGGGATTTATTTATGTTTTAGGGATTTTAGGGTCTTTTAAGATTATTTGTGGGTTTTATAGGGATATTAGGGATTTTGAGTTTTTTTAATGTATTTAGTGTTTTTAGGGTTTGTTAGTGTTTTTAGTGCTTTTATATTTTTAGGGGTTTTATGTGTTTTTATATTTTAAAGGATTTGTTATTCGTTTTCAAGGTTTTTGGGTTTTTGGGTGTTTTTGGAGTTTTTTAGTGAATTTTTAGAATTTTTAGATTTTTTAAGGTTCTTTGGGATTCTGAGGGGTTTTATGGGTTTGGGGAGTTTTATGGGCTTTTTAGGGTTTTTAGGTTTTTTTCTTTTTTAGGTTTTTGAAGGGATTTAAGATTTATTAGTGGTTTTTAGGGTTTTTATGTGTTTTTGGTGATTTATAAGGTTTTAGGTGTTTTACTGTTTTAAGTTTTTCTAGGGTTTTTACCTTTTTATGTTTTAAGGGGTTTTAAGTGTTTATAGGGTTCTTAATTTCTTCTTAGGGTTTTTAAGGGTTCTAGTATTTTTTTCATTTTTAGGTATTTTTATGGATTTTAATTTTCTTAGGGTTTTTAGGATTTTTATGGGTTTAGGTTTTTATTGGTTTTTTGGATTTTATAGTTTTTATGATTTTTAGTGTTTTTAATAATTTTTTGGTTTCTAAGGTTTTCCTTGGGTTTTTCTGGGTTTCTTGTGTTTTATTCATTTTTTGGTATTTTTAGAGATTTTGTAGGTTTTTTATGTTTTGTGTGGTTTTTAGGAATTTTTAGGGTTCTTAGGGTTTATTAGTGATTTTACAGTTGTTTTGGTTTTTTCTATTTTTAGGGTTTTTATTTTTTTTTTGCGTTTTTAAGGGTTTCTAGATTTTTTTACATTTTTAGGGGATTAAAGTGTTTTAGAGTTTTTAGTTGTTTTTATGGGGTTTAGACTTTTTTTACGTTATTGGGAAGTTTATGGGTTTTAGGGGATTTCAGGGGTTTTCATGGTTTTTAAGGTTTTTACCATTTTTAGGTTTTTAAGGGTTTTAGTTGTTTTACATTTTAATGCTTTTATTAGGGAATTTCTGGGTTTTTAGGGTTTTTAATATTTCTCTGGATATTTAGAGGTTTTTAAGAGTTTTATGATTTTTAGTGTTTTTAGGGAATTTGACTGTTTTTGGGTTTTTATGGTTTTAATGATTTTTTGGGTTGATAGGATTTTTAGGTGTTTTATTGAGTTTTTTAGGGTTATTAAGGGTTTTTAGTGTTTTTTAACATTATTTTCGGTTTAAAGGGGATTTAGTGTTTTCAGTAGGGCTTTAGGGGTTTTATGGACTTTTAGGTGTTTTACTATTTTGTGTGGTTTATTTTTTTTGGATTTCTAGAGTTTTTATTGTATTTTTTAGGCTTTTATGGGTTTTATCATTTTTTATTTTTTAGGTGTTTTATGTGTTTTAGGTTTTTAATTTTTTCATTAGGTTTTTGGGGGGTTTTATGTTTTTTTGGTGACTTTTAAGGAATTTTTTGGAAATTTATATTTTTGGGGTTTTTAGGGATTTTGAGGGTTTTTATAATTTTTTAGGGTTTTAGAGTTTCTATGGTGTTTTTTTATTGGATTTTTAGAGTGTTTATGGTTTTAAATGTTTTTTTTATTTTGTAAACATTTTTATGGGTTTAAATGGGTTTTTTAATTTTTTAGTTCGTCTTAGTGTTTTTTGGTCTTTAAGGGGTTTAAAGGTTTTTAGGGGTTTTATTTTTTAGTTATTTTAGGGTCTTTAGTGTTATTAGTTTTTTTAGAAATTTTAAAAGTTTTTTTGGGTTTTTAATGTTTTCTTTGGGGTTTTCTAGGGTTGTATATATTTTTTATATTTTTAGGTATTTTTAAGGATTTTAAATAGTTATTAGTTTTGTAAGGATTTTCATAGTTTTTGGGTTTCTCGGGGTTTTATACCATTTAATTCTTTAGGGTATTTCTATTTTTTAGGGTTTTTAAGATTTTTTTTTTATAGTTTTTAACATTATTATGGATTTAAAGGTTTTCATAGAGGTTTTAGTTGTTTTAGGGTTTTTAGAGTTTCTGGGGGTTTTAAGGGTTTTATGTGTTTTTTATTTTTTATGACTTCCTTATTGGTTTTCTTTATTTTTAGCATTTTTTTGAAGATTTTTGGGATTTTGTAGGGTTTTTATGCCCTTTAATGGTTTTTTAATATTTTAAGGATTTAATGGTTTTTTTTGGGTTTTTATGGTTTTTTATGTTTTAACATTTTATTTTCAATTTTTATGGTTTTTATGTTTTTATAGTTTTTAATGTTTTTAAGAGTTTAAAAGATTTTTAGAATTTTTAATCTGTTTTAATGTTTTTATGGGATTAGGGTTTTTATGGTTTTTAGGAGTTTCGTTGTTTTTAGAGGTTTATAGGGTTTTAGAATATTTTAGGGTTTTAGCGTGTTTTCAGTTTTTATGGGTTTTAAGCATTTTTTAGTTTTTTTATGTTATCCAAGGGGTTTTCAGGTTTTTAGGTTTTTTACATTTTTAAGGGTTTTTATGGTTTTTAGGGATATTTGGGATTTTGATTATTTTTATGGTCTTTAGGGTTTTAGTGGTTTATGATTTTTAAACCATTTTATTTTTTTAGTGTTATAAGTTTGTTTAAGTTTAAAAAGTTTTATTTGTGTTTTCTTTGATTTTAGTGCTTTTACTTCTTTAGTTATTTTTAGGAATTTTTAAATTTTCTATGGTTTTATAGGGTTTTTATGGATTTTTAGGATTTTTAGGTGTTTTATGGGATTTTATGGTATTTTTTGGGTTCTATAGTTTTTTGATATTTTTAGTGTTTTTAATGTTCTTTAGATTTTTTAACATTTTGTGGTTTGAAAGGTATTTTAGAGTTTTTATTGTTGTTTTAAGGTTTTTATGTGATTTTAGAATTTTTATTTTTTTGGTATTTTTATGGTTTTTAGGGGTTTTATGGTTTTAGATCCTTTTAATGGTTTTTTGGGTTTTCATATTTTATTATGTTTTAGGGGTTTTAAGTGTCATTACATTTCGAAAATTTTCTTAGTTTTTTTAGGGATTTTAGGGATTTTTATATTTTTAGGGATATTAAGGGAATTTTAGTATTTTTATTTGTTTTAAGGGTTTTTATATTTTAAGGGTTTTAGGGTTTTTAGGGTTTTTGGGGTTTTTATAGTTTTTAGCGTTTTTTGGGTATGTAAGGTTTTTAAGTGTTTTTATGTTTTTAAGTCTTTATTAGGATTTTTCAGGGGGTATTAGTGGTTTTCATAATCTTATATATTTTTATGGTATTTTTGGGTTTTAAGGTGTTTTGAAGGGTTTTATGGTTTTTTGTGTTTTTATGGGTCTTTTGGGTTTTTAGGGTTTTTAATTGTTTTATTATTTTAATGATTTTATGCATTTTGAAAAGTTTTTAGGTGTTCATTGTTTTTTATAGTTTTTAGTGTTTTATTATGGTTTTTATAGGGTTTTAGAGTTTTTAAGGATTTTAGTTATTTTTAGGGTTATTATGATTTTTATGGTTTGTTAGGTTTTTTTTCATTTTTTTCATTTTTTAGTTTTTTAATGATTTTAAGTGTTTTTGGGTTTTTAATGTTATCTCATTGTTTTTATGAGTTTTAGTGTACTTCATGTATTTAGGGATTTTGAGGGGGGGGGGGGGTTAAGATTTTTATGTTTTTTAGGGATTTTGAGGGTTTTTTGTGTTTTTAGGTTTTTTATCAGTTTTTTGGTTTTTAGTGTTTTTTATAGAGGATTTATGGTTTTATATATATTTTTAATGTTTTAAGTGTTTAAATGGTTTTTAGTGTTTTTATGGGTTTTAGGGATTTTAGGGATTTTTATGTTTTGTTGGGTTATTAGGATTTTAGGGCCTTTTATTGTTATTAAAGTTTTTTTTGGATTTTATGTGTTTCAATATTTTTATGTTTTTCTTAGGGGTTTTCAGGGTATTTCGGGTTCTTTATGTTTTTAAGTATTATTATGTATTTTTAGGATTTTTATGGTATTCAGGTATTTAGGGATTTTTTTGGTTTTACGGATTTTTAGTGCTTTTATGGTTTTTATTATTTTAATGGTTTTTAGGGGGTTTAAGTGTTTTTAGGTATTTTAGGGTTTTTAGGGATTTTTAGGGGTTATAGAATTTTTTGGTTTTTAGGGGTTTTTAGTGTTTTTAGTTTTTTGTGTTTTCTATGAGTTTTTTATGATTTTTACATTTTTATGAATTTTTAGGCCTTTTAGAATTTGATTTTTTCTGGATTTGTATGGATTTCGATGGGTTTTTGGAGATTTTGGGTTTTTGGGTTTTTGGGTTTTTGGGATTTTTGGGTTTTTTATTTTTTTTGGGTTTTTATGGGATTTTAATGTTTTTAACATTTTTATGGATTCAAAGGGTTTTTGGATTTTTTAGTGGTTCTTTAGGGATTTTAAGGGTTTTAAGTGTATTTGATGGTTTTATGGGATTTATGGTTTTTCGGTGTTTTATGATCTTTATGGTCATTTATTATTTTAGGGTTTTGAGCGGTAATAGGGGTTTTCATATATTTTTGATTTTCATGGTTTTTATAAATTTCATAGGGTGTGTAGGGGGTTTGAAAATTTTTAAGGATTTTTAGGTTTTTATTGGTTTTTATGGTTTTGAGGATTTTGAGGAGTTTTATAGTTTTAGGTTTTTAAGGTATTTATGGTTTTATCATTTTTAGGTATTTTATGAGTTTATGTGTTTTTTGGTTTTTGATTTTTACAAAGGGGGTTTTATGGTTTTTATGCTTTTAGGAATTTTGATGGTTTTTAGGATTTTTATGGGTTGCTAGGGTTTTTGTGGATTGTAAGGGTTTTTATGATTTTTGTGGTTTTTTGTGGTTTTAGAGTTTTTTTCCTTTTTTAAGGTTTTTTGATTTTTAGAATTTTTTATTATATTTAGGGGATTAAAGGTTTTTAGATATTTTAGTGTTTTTAGGGTTTTTATGGGTTTTTATGGTTTTTAATGTTTTTTGGGGATTTTTGGTTTTTAGGTTTTTAGGATTTTTTTATAGTTTCTATTGTTTTTTAGTTTTTAGGTGTTCTAAGAGTTTTTAGGTTTTTAAGGTCTTCTTAGCGTTTTTCATGGTTTTAGGGTTTTTACATTTTTAATCATTTATTTTTATTTTTATGGTTTTTAGTGTTTTCATAGATTTTTAGGGGTTTAGGGTTTCTAGGGATTTGATCATTTTTAAGATTTTTAGGGGTTTTAATTGTTTTATGGTTTTTAATATTTTATTAAGGGTTTTCATGTTTTTAGGTTTTTTTTATGTCTTTATGTATTTTTTAAGATTTTTTAGGATTTATATGGTTTTCTAAGGTTTTTAGGGTTTTTGAGGGGGTTTTGGGATTTTATGGTTTTTAGGGATATTTTGCTTTTTTGGGAGTTTTTTGGGGTTTTTTGAGTTTTTTAGGATTTTTATGTTTTTTAGTGTTTTTTAACATTTTATGTGTTTAAATGGTTTTTTTATTTTTTTTAGTTGTTTTAGGGGTTTTTTGGAATTTAGGTTCAATTTAGGGAATTTTTAGAGATCTTAGTGTTTTTAGGGTTTTTATGGGTTTAAAGTGTGTTTAGGTTTTTAAGGTTTTCTGTGGGGTTTTAAGAGTTTTTAGGTTTTTTAACATTTTATGGATTTTTATTGTTTTTTTAGGATTATATGGGTTTTTAGGGTTTTTAGAGACTTTGAGGGTTTTTTAGGTTTTTATGGTTTTTTTTGTGTTTTAAGGGTTTTCTTGGGGTCTTAGGGTATGAGAGTTTTTAGAGTTTTTTTACTTTATAGGGGTTTAAATGATTTTAGTGTTTTTAGTGGTTTTTATATTTTTTATTGGTTTTTAGTATTTTATGGTTATTAGGGGTTAATATTTTTTTAAGGGTTTCCTGGTTTTTAAGGGTTTTATGGTTTTTAGGTTATTAGGATATTTTTAGGTTTTTTATCATTTATAGTTTTTTGGGGGTTGATTTTTTTAGGTTTTTATGGTTTTATTAAGGTTCTTAAGGTTTTTAGGGTTTTGAGGTTTTTTGAAAATTTTAAGGAATTTTTAGGATTTTTATGGTTTTGCGGTATTTAAGGATTTTGAGGGGTTTTGGGTTTTTAGCATTTCATGGGGTTTTAGGGGTTCTAAGTGTTTTTAGGTTTTATGTTTTGGTAATTTTTTTCAGAGTTTTTAATGTTTTTATCATTTTTAGGGACTTTTAAGGTTTTTTTTGTATTTTATGATTCTTGGTGTTTTTATTTATTTTGAGGGGTTTTTTGGTTTTTAGGGTTTTAGGGTTTTTAGGGTTTTAGCTTTCTTTTATGTTTTTAAGGTTTTTAAGTGTTTTTTAGAGTTTGTTAAAAAAATTTAAGGGATTAAACAGTTTTTATAGATTTTAGAGGCTTTTATGGGGATTTAGGGGTTTTTCCGTTTTTTTGGGCGGGTATTGTCTTTAAGGATTTTTTTCGTGTTTTTTGAATATTTTTATGTGTTTTATCATTTTTAGAGTTTTTTAGGTTTTTAGGTATTATATTTTTTTTTAATATTTTTAATGTTTTATTAGGGTTTTTTTGGGTTTTTAGGTTTATTTACATTTTAGGTATTTTTAGGTCATTTTAGGATTTTATGGTTTTTAGTGTTTTTAGGGATTTTAAGGGGTTTTAGGGTTTTTATGGTTTATAGAGTTTTTAAATATTTTTATCATTTTTAGGTTTTTATATATTTTTAGTTCTTCTATGTTTTTAAGGATTATTAGGGTATTTTAGGGGTTTTAGGTTTTTTATGGTTTTTGGGATTTTTAGGGCTTTTTTAGGTTTTTTAGTTTTTAGGTATTTTGGGGGTTTTATTTTTTTTAGAGTTTTTATGGTTTTTTCAGTTTCTATGACTTTTATGTTTTTCTACTATTTTTATTGTCTTTATTGTTTTTATTTTTTAAAGGGTTTTAGAGTTTGAGTTGGTTTTTAGGGATTTTATGAGTATTTAGGGTTTTAAGGTTTTAAGGTCTTTTTTGGGTTTTAGGCATTTTTAAAGTTTTTTAAGGATTTTACCATTTAAATATTCATTAATGTATTTTCAGGTTTTTAAGGTTTTATTATGTGTTTTCATGGTTTTTTTTTATTTTACATTTACATGTTTTTAGTGTATTATTTGGGTTTTTATGGGTTTTATGGATTTTGAAGGTTTTGAGGGTTTTTTGGATTTTATTATATTTTAGGATTATTAGAGTTTTTTTACATTTTTACGAGTTTAAAGGGTTCTAGAGTTTTTAGTGGTTTTTATAGTTTTAATGGTTTTAGGGTTTTTTCTGGTCTTAAGAGGTTTTAGGAGTTTTATTGCCTTTTTATATTTTTCAACGTTTTATGTTTTTAGGGGTTTTATGGTTTTTTATTTTTTTATGTCTTTATTTATTTTTTCAGTGTTGTCGGGTTTTTTACATTTTATGGATTTTTTGGGATTTTTACGATTTTATGGATTTTTTGGGTTTTTTGGGATTTTGAGTGTTTTAAGGGTTTTTGAGGTTTTTTAGCATTTTATGTGTTTTTTGGTCTTTAAGCTCTTTATAGGTGTTTCATGTTTTTATGGTTGTTATGTTTTTAGAGATTTTTTGGATTTTTTTGAATTTTACCAATTTTTAGGGGTTTTAGGAATTTTGGGGGATTAGGGATTTTAAGGGGTTTTAGGGTTTTTATGGGTTTTGGGGGTTTTTTAGTTTTTTAGGGGTTTTAAGGTTCTTTAGAGTATTTATTGTTTTTATAAGTTTAAAGGGATTTTTTAGTTTTCAATTGCTTTTTAGGAATTTAATTTCTTTTATGGTTTTTTGGGATTTTATGGTTTTTAGGGTCTTTTATGGATTATCATGATTTTTTTTATTTTTTAGGGTTTTTAGGTGTTTTAAGTGTTTTTTAGATTTTAAGTTTTTTAAAGCGTCTTTATGTATTTTAGGAATTTTTTAGTATTTTTGGGATTTTATGGTTTATAGGGATTTTGATTGTTTTTAGGGATTTTTAGGTTTATATCATTTTATAGGTTTCTAGAGGTTTTAAGTGTTTTTAGGCTTTTATGTTATTCATAATGTTTTCCTGGGTTTTTAACTTTTTTTTTGATTTTTTAGGATTTTTGTGGTTTTTAGTTTTTTAGGTATTTTGATGGATTTTTGTGTTTTTTACAGTTTTTAAGGGTTTTTATAGTTTTTCTGGGGTTTAGGGATTTGTAGGTTTTTAGGATTTTTAAGGAATTTTAATTATTTTAATGTTTTTAGAGATTTAAAGGGGTTTTAGAGTTTTTAGTGATTTTTTATTGACTATATGATATTATAAGGGTTTTTAAGGTTTTAGGGGTTTTTATGTTTTTAGGGTTTTTAGAATTTTTAGGTTTTTAATGGTTTTATGAGTCATTATTTTTTTAATGTTTTCCTAGGATTTTTCTATGTTTTTTGAGATTTTCAAGTCTTTAGGGATTTTTAGGGGGTTTAATATTTTGGGATATTTAGGGATTTTTTAGGATATTTATGGTACATAGTATTTTTATAGATTTTAAGGGTTTTATGGTGTTTAGGGAAAGGAAGATGTGGGTCCAGACTATTTCTGGTCCCCCAAAATTTATTATAAAAAAGACACAACAGACAAGGGAGGGGAGGGGTTAATCAACCCACACCCAAAAACCTTGGACACCCCCGCAAAACCCAAAAGTTCCCAAAAAACCCAAAATACTCACAAGACCAGACAAAGTAGAAACACAAAATCATCTCAATCAGCCTCTCACAGCCAACCAGCAACTAGCATCCCAGAACACGTTTTTTATCATCCAGAGAAACTTCCAGCAACACAGAACCACCAACAACAAAATCACCAACATCAGCTTCACCATTTTCCAGCCAAGCACCATCCAAAATCCAGCACCTCAGCTTCCAATATCCATCACCTTCTTCAACCGTACCCACCCAAGAAGTATCCATTAACCAAAAACTTAGTTTATATCATCTGAAACCTCTTATCCTGACAACTTCTACAATGCCACACCTAGAAGTACAACCAACAGCATAGGACCACCAACGACCATGATCGGAATCAACAACTTCATCGTATCTCATCTCAGCAGTAAGCAGTATCCAGCACCATATTTTCTGAAAAACACCAAAATCATTCATCCCTCGTAAACAAGAAGAAACACACAACAAATATCTCGCATCGGCACACGCCAATTGCCACATCAGCAACCAAAAAATCAAACAAACCAGAGTACAAGGAAACCAACACCCATGCCTAGAACCCTTCTACTGCACCCAATGGCATGGAAACTTCCAGAACCACTCAACATTACCAAATTCCATCACCCTTAGTGATTCAAAACCAAACCATCCACAACACATAAGGCCACAGTCCAAAATAAAAGCCATAACGCAACACAAGTTAGTGATACCTTCCTCAATAGCATGATGCAGATCTGAAAAACCAGAAATATGAACATGAAAATTCTACACAAACTGATGCCAAGCCAATCTCATCTGCACCTTCAACAACCTTTGAGTAGAATCGGAAGCCCCCATAGTATCATCAAGCACCATTCCCCTAATACTGTCACAATACAAGAAAAGCCACCAAGAAAAACATGGCCTCAGATCACTACCGTGAAACCTCAACTGATCATGAATCCTCCAAAACCACTTGGATCCAAACATCTCAAGAATGTAGGACGCTTCCTAATGACCAGATCTACCCTCTCCATCAAAAACGCAGTCAAGGATGATCCCTAATGACGAGAACCCCACCGCCTTGAGAGTTGACCATTGATGCCACCATGATGAAGGTATTTAGGGTTGTTAGCATTTATATGGGTTTTAGGGGTTTTATAGTTCTTTAATGTTTATTAACACCTTTAGGGGTTTAAGGTATTTTTAGAGTATTTAATGGTTTTTAATGTTTTTTTTAGGTTTTGGGGTTTTTAATTTTTTTAGAAGTTTTAGGGTTTTTTGTGGTTTTTTTATTATTATGGTTTTTTGGGTTTTTAGGGTTTTTAATTTTTTAGGTTATTAGTGGATTTAAGTGCTTCCATATTTTTAATGATTTAATAGGTTTTTAGGGATTTTTTACGTTTTTAGGGATTATATGTTCATTTATTATTATTATGGGGTTTTTAGGGATTTTAGGGATTTTGAGGGTTATTATAGTTTTTACTGTTTTAAGGGTATTTATGGGTTTTAGTGTATTTTATATTTTTACAGTTTTAAGTGTTTTTATGTTTTAATGGATTTGTAAGTGGTTTTTATGGTTTTTACAGTTTTTGAAATTTTTATAGTTTTTATTGATTTTTTTTAGATTTTTGTAGTTTTTTACGATTTTAGGGATTTTGAGGGGTTTTATGGTTTTTTAGTGTTTTTATGTTTTTTTATGGGTTTTGATGTTTATTTAATTTTTTAGGGTTTCTATTGTTTTTAGAGTTTTTTAATGTTTTACGGTTTTAAAGGGTTCTGATTTTTAGTGGTTTTAGGGATTTTATTTATTTTTAGTGATTTTTAAGGATTTAGGTGTATTATGGTTTTTAGGTTTTTTTTATAATTTTAGTGTTTTTTTGGTTTTTAGGGGGTTTAAGTGTTTTTATGTTTTTAAGGAATTCTTAGGGTTTTTAGGGGTTTCATGGTTTTTTTATGTTTTTAGGGTTTTTTTGTATTTTTATTATTCTTTCGGATTTTTAGGATTTTTTAGGATTTTGAGGGGGCTAGGGTTTCAATATTTTTTTAGGGTAGTAGTCTTTTTTTTTGTTTTTTAGGGTTTTATGTTTTTTTAGTTTTTAATGTTTTATTAGTGGTTTTAAGGTTTTCATAGGGGGTTTGTGGTTTTTTTATTCTTTTTTATGTATTTATATCATTTTTTAGGTTTTTTATGTTTTTAGGGGTCTGATGGATTTTGAGGGATTTTAGGATTTTTTGTCATTTTATGGTTGTTTTGGTTTTTTTTCTATTTTTAGGGTTTTAGTTTTGAGTGTTTAGGGTTTTTATAGTTTTTAACATTTTTAGGTGTTTAGAGGGTTTTTAGACTTTTTAGTGGATCTAGGGTTTTATGGGTTTTAGGAATTTTTATGTCTATTAATGAATTTTTGGTTTTTAGGGGTTAAGGGTTTTTCATGGTTTTAAGGGTTTTTTGATTTTTTTATGTTTTTTACAGGTTTAAATTGTTTTACGTTATTAAGGATTTCATAGGGGTTTTTATGGTTTTCTGGGTTATAAATGTTTCTATGGATTTTTTGTAATTATTAAGGATTTTTATGGTTTTTAGGGAAAAAAGGGTGGGACACAAAGTGGCCCTAGTCCCCCAAAGAAACCTTAAAATAAGAGAAAAAGGTAATAAGAGAGGTTTAAAAATATGGGTGTGCAGATTACCCTTCATATTAGATCCCACAAAAGATGAGTATAAATGTGGGGTAACTAAGGACCACGTTAATATTTTATCCACAATATTTCCTTTGGAGATAGTATTTCCTACCATGTTCACCTGTCTACAGGTGTGAGTAATGTTGAGAGTAAGATCCTAGGATAATTTGAGGCATGCAAAGCAGCATGCTAGAATTCTCCATGACACACTTCTTGATTTTTTCATCAAGGTTTCCACTGCAAGCATCAAGTATAATTTAATCCAAAGGAGTTTCCACCCAAAATTAACTACAATGGAAATAGCCTTCATCATTTCCCAAAGATTAGATTCATATGCACATATGTTTTCAATGTAGTGAAAAATGAACCCCTTAAAAAATCCTCTGTAAGTGTGAAAGAAACCACCACACCATGAGCATTTGGGTTCCCCCAAGGCATAATCGTCCATATTAAATTTACTCCATGATGGTATCAGGGGGTTCGAGTGGATAAATTTAAGAACCTATGAATTTTTACTCCTGTGAGAAACACTAAGAAAATGAATGGTGATTAAATTAGAAACATAATTATCCATTTATCCTGATTGGATATTAGACATTGCATGAGCCGATATGTGGATGTACACTCTTCCACTATGAAGGGAGAACCTTATGTTGTTGAAAACATAATAGTTTTGCGCTTCCCATATATAGGAAATAACAATGGCATCCACTATAGTTAGAAAGTTGTACACTTTCTCAGTTAACTACAGTTCAGTGAGGCGTTACAGCAGATCGAAAGCTTGGAAATCATGGATAAAGGTGATTTTGAAGAGGTCCTTCTTGTATCCCAACAAGATGGCAACAAATTTCTCTAGTCAAACTGGTGTGGTCCAGTTTTTTCACCCTACAGATAGAGGTTTCATGTTGAGGCCAGTTATAGGCCGGTTTTCTTCAAATGGTGATGATGGGGAAAATAGTTCTTCCACAGCTTCCAAGAAATATATTCTTTGAGGGTGGGATTTAAGAAATACTAAACATTGGTAGCTTGGCTAGATCATTTATCTTCTATGAGTATTTATGCCGGTAGAGGTCCCATTTATTGAATTTCCCAACCAGGTTTGGTTTTCTGATAATAGTACCAATATCAAAAAAAATATGTTTCTTCATATCTCCAAGATGGTGTTAGAAGATAGAAACTCAGTGAGCTCATCAACCCTCTGGTTGAGGTCATTAATAGACATGTGTTGAAAGTTTTCTAAAGGTAGTTCTATCTCATTCAGTGGTCTGTCCAGCTTGGTTATGGTCCAATAGTTCAAGTTGGAGTTTTTTAAGACATGCCATTTCATGTAGGACAAGATTTTAAGGAAAATATGATGGCATGCCAAACGGGAGATGGGATATATTCCGAGTATCCATTTTAAATAGGTTTTATAGTTTTTATCATTTTTAGGCGTTTTAGGGTTTTTAATGTATTTTTTGGTTTTTTGGCGGGTTTTTATGGTTTTTAGGTATTTTTATGGTTTTTATAGCCTTTGGGTTTTTAAAGGTATTATCACTTTTTAGGTTTTTAGGGTTTTTTTGTGTTTTTAGGTTTTAAGATTTTCATAGGGTTGTTTAGGGTTTTTAGGATTTTTTTAGTGTTTTTAAGGAATTTTTTGGATTTTATAGTTTTTAGGGATTTTAGGGATTTTGAGATTATTGAAGATTTTTTATGGTTTTTATGATCTTTTTGTGTTTTGTAGGATTTTAAAAGTATTTTTTTGAGTTTTTAAATTTTTAATCATTTAAGGGGTTTTAAGATTTTTAGTGGTTTTTTTAATTTTTATGGGTTTTAATGGTTTTTAAAATTTGTTGGGGTTTTTTAGGTTTTAGAGGATTTAAGGTTTTTAGTGTCTTTTTAGGGATTTTAGGGTATTTATTTTTTTAGGTGTTTTAGTTGTTTCATGGTTTTTAATGTTTTCTTAGGAGTTTTCTATGTTTTTTAGTGTTTATTACATTTTTAGAGATTTTAGTGTTTTTATTATTTTAGGGGTTTTAGTGTTTCTTGGTTTTTAATGTTTTCATAGGAGTTTTTTGGGTTTTTATTGTTTTTTACATTTTTATGAATTTTTTAGGATTTTAATAGTTTTTAGAGATTTTTTGGGTCTTTTGTGTTTCTAGGGATTTACGTTTTTTGGGATTTTTTTAATTTTTAGGTTTCTATATTTTCTTAGGGTTTCAATGTTTTTTATAGTTTTTTAACATTTTTAGGGGTTTAAAGAGTTTTTAGAGATTTTAGTGGTTTTAGGTTTTTACGGGTTTTAGGATTTTTAGGGATTCCATAGGGTTTTTCGGGTATTTTAACATGTTTAACATTTTTTAGGATTTTTAGGGATTTTTTAGGATTTTATGTCCTTTTAGGGATTTTTTCTTCATTTTAGGGTTTCTATGGTATTTTTGTTTTTTGTTTTGTTTTTGTGGTTTTTTGTGTTTTTAGGTTTTTTTGAAGTTTTTAGGGATTATGGGTTTTAGATTTTTTAAAATCTTTAAGGGTTTAAAGGGTTTTTTGAGTTTTTAGTGGGTTTTAGGGTTTTTATTGGATTATGGTTTTTAAGGATTTTAGGAGTTTTATGGTTTTTAGGGTTTTATAGTTTTTAGGGGTTTAGGGTTTTTAGGGTTGTTAAGTTTTTATGTGTTTTTAGTGTTTTTAGTTTTTAATTTTTTCTTAGGGGATTTTAGCTAGGTTTTTTAACGACATTAGAGAGTTTTAGAAATTTTTTACGATTTTATGGTTTTAAAGGATTTTAGGGATTTTGAGGGGTTTTAGGGTTTTAGGATTTTCCGGGGTTTTATGATTTTTAATCCTTTTTAGTTTTCTAGGGTTGTTTAGTGTTTTTATGTTTTTAATGTTTACATAGGGTTTTTAGTGCTTTTCATGTTTTTTATATTTCTACATATTTTTATAAATTTTTAAATATTTTTGTTTTTTATCGGGTTTTTATGGATATGGATGATTTTTAAAGGTTTTAGGTTTTTATATTATTTTTGGGGTCATATGGTTTTCTGAGTTTTTTAGATTTTTGATGGTTTTTATATTTTTTTAACCTATTTGTGGTTTTAAATTTTTTTAGTGTTTTTAGTGGTTTTTAAGGTTTTGAGGTGTTTTAAGGTTTTTTACATATATTAGGTATTTTATGGTTATTAGGGGTTTGTGGTTTTAGGGTATTTTATGGTTTTTTGGGCTTTCAAACATTTTTAGGTTTTTAGGGGTTCTAAGTGTATTTAGGTTTTAAGGGTTTCTTATGATTTTTAGGGTTTTAGCGGTTTTATTTTTTTATTTATTTTATTATAATTTTATAACTTTTAAGGTTTTTAAGGATTTTTGGGAGTTTAGGGGTTTCAGGGTTTTTATTGTTTTAGTGGTTTATTTACTGTTTTTAGCATTTTTAGATTTTGTAGGGGTTTTAAGTGTTTTTAGTTTTTTAATAATTTATTCGGGTTTTTAGGGGTATTAGGGTGAAGAAAATTCTTATAGATTCATAGGTATTTTTTTTAGTAATTTTACGGTTTTTGGGGGTTTGAGGGATTTTGAGGGTTTTTAGGGTTTTTGTGTTTTATAGATTTTTTGGGTTTTTAGTTTTTTAGATATTTAAGTATTTTAATATTTTTAAGAGTTTTTAAATATTTTTAGGTGTTCAAAGTGTTTTTAGAGTTTTTAGTGGTTTATTAGGGTTTTTATAGGTTTTTAGGGGTTTATAGATTTTAAATATTTTTTATTGTTTTTATTGTTTTTATGGTTTTTTTGTATTTTTTTGGGTATTTATCATTTTTTAGACTTTTTATAAGTTTTAAGTGTTTTTAGGTTTTTAAGGTCTTATTAGTGTTTTTATGGGTTTTAGGTTATTTTAGATTTTTAGGTATTTTAGTTGGGCGTTTATTATTATTATTATTGTTTTTAGAGGTTTTAGGGATTTTTAGGGGTTTTAGTGTTTTATGGTTTTTTGTGTTTTTAGGTTCTTTAAGTTATTTAGATATTTTTAACGTTTTTATGGGTTTAAAATTTTTTAAGATTTTTCTTGGTTTTTTAGTGTTTTTTGGTATTTTTACATTCTGTAGGGGGGTTTTGGTTTTTAGGGGTTTTGGGGTTTTGGGGTCTTTTTGGTTTTTTAGATATTTTTTTAATGTTTTTCAAGATTTTAATTGTTTTAGTTTTTTCAAGGATTTCTTAGTGGGTTTCAGGATTTTTAGGGTTATTTATGTTTTTAGTGATTTTTTTTATTTTTTAGGAATTTTATGGTATTTTGGGTATTTTGGGATTTTGTGGGTTTTAGGGGTTTTTAGTGATTTTGGGGGTTTTAATGACTTTAGGGTTTCTATCATTTTAAAGTATTATAGCATTTTTAAGTGATTTTATGTTTTTATGTTTTCTTGGGGGTTTTTAGTATTTATTCTATTTTTTGGTTTTTTAGATTTCTTGGTAATTTTTTATGATTTTTATAGGTTTTTGAGTTTTATGGTTTTTAAAGGTTTTAGAGGTTGTATCGATTTTTTATTTTTTATTGTTTTCATTGTTTTCCATTTTTTTAATTCTCTTAGATATTTATAACTTTTTAGGGGATTAAATGGTTTTTATATTTTTTAGTGGTTTTTATTTTTCTCATGTGTTTTAGGGGTTTTTATGTTTTTATTGGTTTTTAGGGTTTTAGGGGGTTTTATGGGTTTACGTTTTTAAGGTTTTTAGGGTTTTCTTAGTATTTCACGGTTTTTGGATTTTTATTCTTTTAGGATTTTTAGGAATTTTTTATTATTATGATGTTATTTAGGGTTTTTTGGGATTTTGTGGGTTTTTATAGTTTTTAAGGGTTTTAGGGGGTTTCAGGTTTTTAGTATTTCTTATATATTTTAGGTATTTTAAGTCTCTTTTTATTGTTATGTTTTTCATAGGGTTTTTGAGGGTTTAATGGTTTTTTTAATTTTCGTGGGATTTTTAGGGATTATTTTAGGGTTTTTTTTGTTTTTAAGGGGTTTCGATATTTTGAGGGTTTTTAGGGTTTTTTAGGGTGTTTTTCTTTTCCTCAGTTTTTTTTAGTTTTTAAGGTTTTTTTGAGTTTTTAGGGATTTTTGGGTTGTTAGATTTTTTTGATGTTTTTTGGGTTTGTAGGGTTTCTATAGTTCTTATTGGGGTTAAGAGTTTTCTGTGTTATATAGTGTTTTTAAGGGTTTTAGGGGTTATTTGTGTTTTTTGGGTTTTTGTGGATTTTTAGGGGTTTTTAGGGTTTCTAGTATTTTTAGATTTTTTAGGGACCTTATGTGTTTTTTGGTTTTTTGGTCTTCTTAAAATTTTCTAGTTTTATAAGGTTTTTATGTTTATATAGATTTTTTAATAATTCTTAGGAATTTTATGGGTTTTTAGGTTTTTATGTATCTTGAGGGGTTTATGGTTTTTTAGGGTTTTAGGGGTTTTAGTGTATTTTATGTTTTTAGGTGGTTTAATTTTTAATATTGTTTTTATGATTTTCTTAGGTTTTTTGGGTTTTATGTTTTTTATGTATTTAGGTATTTCTACGGATTTTTAAGGATTTTTATGGGTTTTAAGGGGTTTTAGGGATTTTTAGGATTTTTGAGGTTTTTAGGGTTTTTAGTTTTTTTTGGGTTATTAGAGATTTTATGGGTTTGTTGTTTTTTAATGTTTCAGGGGTTTTAAATTTTTTTAGATATTAAATGTTTTCATAGGGGGTTTCAGAATTTTTTTAGGGTCTTTCATGTTTTTTGTGATTTTTAAGGATTTTTTATAAATTTTATCGTTTTTATGTTTTTCAGGGATTTTTAAGGTTTTTAGGATTTTTAGGGGTTTATGGGTTTTTAGTGTTTTTATTATTTTTTAGGTTTTTATGGGTTTTAAGTGCTTTTATTTTTCCAATGTTTTCACTTTTTTTAGGGTTTTAAGGGTTTTTTATGCTTTTAAGTATTTTTAGGAATATTTATAATTTTTTTGGTTTTGGGGGGTTTTTTAGGGATTTTATGGGTTTTCACGTGTTATAGTGTCTTTTAAGGGTTTTTAGAGTTTTTATGTTTTTAGGGGGTTTAAGTATTTTAAGGTTTTTAAGGTTTTATTAGGGTGTTTTTGAGTTTTTTTTCATTTTATGGTATTTTTAGGGACATTTACAATTTTTATGTTTTCCATGTTTTTATATATATTGAGGTTTTTTAGTTTTTTTGGGTTTTTAGTGTTTTATAGATTTTTTATCATTTTCTGGTTTTTAGGGGGTTTAATATTTTTTATTTGTAAAGGTTTTATTTTGAGTTTTTTTTGTTTTTAGGGTATTTTATGTATTTAAGGGGGTTTTAGGGATATTTATGATTTTTAGGGTTTTTAGGGTTTTATGGTTTTTAGAGATTTATAGGGTTTTGGGATATTTTAAAGATTTTGGGTTTTTTTGATTTTTTTTGGGATTTTTAGGATTTCATATTTTTTTAATGTTTTTATGGATTTAAAGGGTATATAGTGTTTTTAGTGTTTTTTGGGGTCTTGAGGGTTATATAGGTTATTAAGTTTTTTGGGGGTTTTATGTATTTTTTTTATGGTTTTTTGGATTTTTAGTAATTCTTTGGGTTTTAGGGGTTTTAAGTGTTTTTAGGGTTTCTTAGGGGTTTGAGGGATTTTTTTATTATTAGATATTTTTAGATCATTTGAATGATTTTTTATGGTTTTTAGGTTTTTATTGATTTTGTGGGTTTTTAGGTTTTTTGAAGGTTTAAAGGTTTTTAGGGTTTTTAGTGGATTTTACGTTTGTAAGTGTTTAATTGTTTTTAGGTTTTAATGGGTTTTTAGGGATTTTAAGGGTTTCTATGGGTTTCATGTTTATAATAATTTTAATGGATTTTTTTATAATTTTTATGGTTTTTATGGGTTTTAAGAATTTTGAGGGTTTTAGGGTTTTTTTGGGGTTTTGGGTATTTAGGGTTTTGTGGTTTTTTTTGGGTTTTTAGGGTTTTTTGTGAGTTTTTAGGTTTTTTAAATTTTTTTGTGTTTTTTAAAAATTTTAGGGGTTTAAAGGGTTTTATATTTTTAGTGGTTTAGGGTACTAATGTGTTTTTAGGGTAATAAGGTTTTTAGTGGTTTTATGGTTTTAGTGGTTCTAGGGTTTCTAGTGTCTTTTAATTTTTTTATTGTTTTATAGTATTTTTGGGGTTTTAATTGTTTGTAGTTTTTTTTACGATTTTAAGGTTTTCTTAGGTGTTTTGAAGGTTTTTATGTTTTTAGTGTTTTTTAGAAAATTTTTGTTATTTTTATTTTTTTATGGTTTTTAGGGATTTTGACAGTTTTAGGTTTTGTAGGGGTTTTTAGAGTTTTTTTGTTTTTTGTTTTTAGGGGTTTTAAGTGTTTTAAGGTTTTTATGTTTTTATTAGGGTTTTTCGATGGTTTTATTATATTGTGATGTTTTTAGGGATTTTTAGGTCGTTAGTTTTGTTTTATGGGGTTTTTGTGTTTTTTGGGATTTTTTGGGTTATTATGGTTTTTGGGTTGTTGGGTTTTTATGTTTTTTTTTGGGTTTTTGTCATTTTTTTCAATTTTAAGTGTTTTTTGGTTTGTTATAGTTTTTTTTAATATTTAAGGGGTTTAAAGAGTTTTATAGATTTATTGTTTTTAGGGTTTCTTTGGGGTGTTAAGGTTTTTTGGGGGTTTTAGGGGGTTTTATGTTCTTTAGGTATTTTAGGAACGTTTTATGGTTTTTAGGTTTTTTAGAATTTTAGGTTTTTAGGGGTTTTAAGGGTTTTTTTGGTTTTTTTGGTTTTTTGTATTTTTTGGTGTTTATTTGTTTTTTATGGTTTTTTAGGGTTTTTATGGATTTTGAGGGTTTTATGGTATTATGTTTTTTTATGGTTTTTAGCGTTTTTATATTTTTATGGGTTTTAAGTGTTTTTAGTTTTTAAAGTTTTCTTTGGGTTTTTAGGGATTTTAATGATTTTTTATGTTTTTATAGATTTTTAGGTCCTTTTAGGATTTTAAAGTTTTTATAGTTTTTTTATTTCACTATTTTTTTTTTAGTTTTTTTAGGGTTTTTATGGTTTTTAATGTTTTTTAAATGTTTTGGGTTTAATGGTTTTTAGTTCTTTCTAGGGTTTTTATGGGGTTTTAAGGTTTTAATGGGTTAGTAGGGTTTTTAACATATATTTATTTTGTATGGGTTTTAAGTATTTTTAGGTTTTATGGTTTTATTATGTGTTTTTTCGGGTTTTTTGGGTTTTTACATTTTTGGGGATTTATTATGTTTTTTGTGGTTTTTTTAGATTTTAGGCATTTTGAGAATTTTGAGGGGGTGTTAGGGGTTTTAGGGGTTTTATGATTTTTTTTGGATTCTTAGGTTTTTTTTCATGAGTTTTTAGAAGTTTATAAATTTTACGGGGTTTATGGGTTTTATGGTTCTTAGGTGTTTTATGGGTTTTCTTGGTTTTTGGTTTTAGGGCCTTTCTATGGTTTTTTATCCATTTAGTGTTTTTTAGTTTTTTGGGGTTTTAAGAGTTTTTTTGTTTTTAAGGAATTCTTAGGGAATTTCAGGGTTTTTATGTTTTTATGGGTTTGTAGGTCCTTTTTTGGATTTTTTTTCCTTTTAGGGTTTTAGGTAATTTTATGGTTTTTATGGTTTTTAGGGTTTTAGGGTTTTAGGGTTTTTAGCATTTTTTAGTATTTGTAGGGTTTAAAAGTTTTTTAGGTTTTTATGATTTCCTTAAGGGTTTTCGGTTTTTTGTAGTTTTTTATGGTATAATATATTTTTTGAGAGTTTTTAGGATTATTATGGTTTTTGTATTTTTTTAGGATTTTGAAGGTTTTTTTGGGTTTTTGTGGTTTTGGGGGGTTTGGGGTATTTTGAGTTTTTCTGGATTTTTAAGTTTTTTACTATTTTTAAACATTTTTAGGGGTGTACTAGTTTTGTATATTTTTTTAGTGGATTTTATGGTTTTTAAGGGATTTATTGTTTTTAATGGTTTGTAGGTGGTTTTATGGTTTTTAGGGGGTTTAAGGTTTTTAGGGCCTTTTTCTAGTTTATAGGGTTTGAAGCATTTTTTAGCATTTTTAGGGGTTTTAAGTGTTTCTAAGGTTTTTAATGTTGTCATAGGGGTTTTCTGGGGTTTAAGTATTTTTTATGTTTTGTGGGATATTTTTTCCCTTTTTAATATTTTTATGGTTTTTAGGGTTTTTATGGAAATTGAGTGTCTGGGGTTTTTTTTGGGGTTTTGGGTTTTTAGGGTTTTTATAATTTTTATTCTTTTATGGGTTTAAAGTGTTTTTAGGTTTTTATGCTTTCATAGGGTTTTTTGGATTTTTAGAGATTTTTTTGGGTTCTTTTATGATTTTTAGGGTTTTTAGGTTTTTAGGGATTTTGAGGTTTTTTAAGGATTTTCAGGTTTTTTAAGGATATTGATATTTTTTAAGGTTTTTATTATTTTATGGTTTTTTTAGTTTTTAGGTTTTTTTGTTTTTTTGAGTGTCTTTATGGTTATAAATAGTTTTTAATGTTTTATGGTGTTTAAAGGTGTTTTATAACTCTTATTGAATTTTTAGTGTTTTCTGGGTTTTATAGGTTTTTTATGGTTTTTAGGTGTTTTATGTTTGTTAGGGGTTTATGTCTTTAGGGTTTTATTATGTTTTTAGGGGTTTTATCAATTTTTTGGTTTTTTATGGGTTTTAATCGTTTTCAAGATTTTAAATATTTCTTTGTGATTTTCAAGATTTTTTACATTTTAGGGATTTTTAGGGACTTTTTATCATTTTAGGGTTTTTAGGTATTTTGAGAGTTTTAGGGTTTTAGGTTTTTTAGGTTTTTTAGTTTTTTTATGTTTTTATCGGTTTAAAGTGTGTTGGCCCCGAAATTCATGTCACTTGAGGTATGAAAAAAGTCGCAATCGATTCAAAGTAAATCTAGACTCAAAATGGCCTTAAAATCCATCAAAACTATTTCAAATGGCCTGGTTTATGAAGGCCTTTATAGGGTAATCCCACCAATTTGGTCACGAGCATTCGTGAAAAACCCTCTACGAGTCTGATGAATCTCGACGCCTTCGTGATGTCACATTATATTCGTGGCCCGCTCTATGATGGCCACCTTTGAAATCCCCTACGTGACTTGATAGACCCTCAGCGAGTCCAACAAATTCCAACAAATCCCTACCTCTCTGCTTTGTCACATTTTCTTTCCTGACAGCTACATGATCATCACCCTAGCGGACCCTCTATGAGTCCAACCGAGTTTGACGCTACCCCTTTGGCTTCACAACATCTCATCCTCATCACAGTGCTCGGATTTTATCTGCGGCGAGCTCTACAACCCCCACCTACCTTCGTTACTTATAAATTGAAGGATCACCCCCTTTGAAACCACTTTCACTCCACCCTTTTTCTTTCCAAGCTCCCATTTCGCAAAGACCTTTACGAAGTTGAAAAATGGATCACCAAATGTACTTGGTCTCTCCGATTTGTTCCACCTTGTGTTCTTTATGGCCCCTGCCTACGGTGGGGATGCCCTTCACGAAGGAATATTCTATTTTTGAAGGACGAAGCCCCTTATGGGTGCTCGAGGATTTTCGAAGCATTAAGCCTTCATAAAGCACTCTCCAAATAAAGAGTCATTTCCTATGTTGAAGCTCTGATCTGTTGAATACCTCCCTTTACAAAGCATCAGTTCTTTGCGAAGACCCTTTCATTAGAGAAGACCATACTCTCCGTGAAGCACCATATCCTCTTGAAGGACATCCTCTTCACGAAGCACCAAATCTTTGCAAATCCCCTCTTTTAAATGTTTCCTTATTTGCAAACCTCTATCTCGTAAGGCTCTCCAGGCTTGTATGAAGTGATTTCAAGGTCCCCTGAGTGGTGATTCATCTTGTGTTTCCCTGCCTTGTGCCTATTTTCATTAGCATGTTAATGGATATTGTTTCTTCACATAACCACACTAACATGGACCCACCAATGGATCACTCCACAACCCCCAACACTGAGAACGACATGTTCCTTCCATTCCCCACGTGTGGGTTGGTACAAGTTATGTAAGTCCTAAGGTTGAGGAGCTAGTCCTCATCGTCCGAGCTATAGTATTTAAACTACCATTCAACTCTGTGTCCTCTACACACGACATTAAACAGTGATTTCTGCATATGTGACAGGTCTGAGAGAATCAGAGAGGGGGTAGGCACTGGTCCTCTCTCGCATTCTCTTTCCCTATGGGATTTGTCTCCATGTGCTCCTTGGGGATCCTTTGCATAATCACTGGCATACCTTGTAGGGTTCCCCTTGTACGATGTCTATATCCTTCTTATACATCTGTACACCCTCTAGAAGCCTACCAATCTTCCTCTCCATGGGCCACTAGCCATATATAAGCCCCGCTATATTCCTCGTTGACACACCTTTCATGACATGATCGTCAATTCTGTGTTTTCCTCTTGTTTCTCACACCGATCATGACTCACATAGGCTTAGAGTAACCATAAATAATTGAATCCTATTTGGTCCACCTTATCATGTAATCCCCACTCCCCTCTCTATCGAACTACGTGGACTTTTATTCCCTACCATGGGGATACATAAGAAGCCTCTCTAACGTACAATCCCATCACCTATTACTCCCAACCACTTCACAACGATTCACCCTCACCCCGTATGATGTTAAACTGTATTCCCCTATTGTTCCACATGAAGTTAAACAGTATGCTTTTGAATTACATGGGTTTTGATCCCTGTCTCCTAGATAGGGTATGTATGAAGACTCCCTAAGGATCAAACCCAATCCATGGTAAAATTATGTTTCTCTTTTTTTGTGACTCACATCCTTGGTCCTCCCCTTAGTGGTGTCAGATCGGATACTAGGCCATCTCAGTGTGTATATACCACACTCAAGCCATACTCCTCTAACCATGATTTTCCCTCGTGTGATGGGTTTTTAACTATGCATAAGCCCTATCATGTCTTCGGGTTGTTGTTCTTTGTGTACACCCCAATTCTATTCCCCATTCTTGAACTGTGTGGACTTTTATCTTTTCTATTTTTGAGAAATGTACATAGTAATCCTCCCAAAGGTGAAATCCCATCACCCACACCTCATCCCAGCCTATCCCTAGAGCCTTTATTTATTAGGAAGATCATACCTTAACTTGTTAGTTTCATTTCCATTTGGTTCCCATCCACTCATCCATTCTCATGAGATGTCTCCTCAGGTGACTCATCGCCTTATTACAAAACTACATGTACATTGATTCCCTACCACTAGGATAGATAGGAAACCTCCCCGAGGTTCAAGTCCAATATTTTCACCTTCACACCGGATCTCATTTATATCCCCATTCATTCACCCTTAGATACTTTATCCATGTCCATATTGATTTTACATGGGCTTCCACATCCCAATCAAATCATGTCATCCATATGGGTAGTTAACCATGTGTAAGTCCCATTTAGTTCATTTCTCTTTTCACCACTCGGGCTGCTAACCAAGCGTAATCCCCAACATGCTTTCAACTTGTTTTCCATTGTGTACACCTCGATCACATGAATTTCATTCTCGAACTACTTATGTTTTGATCCATGTATCATAAATAGGGTACATAGGAAGCCTCCATGAGGTTCAATCATATCCAATGGTAAACCATGGTGTCCCCTTCCTAGGGACCCACCATCCTTTGATCTTACCTTTGTGGTGTCAAGATCAGCCTTCAAGATGTGAAACCTTCCCCTTTTTGGGACACACCATACTAGGTCCATCCATATTGGGCGTTCTAATCCACCCATCTAGTAAACTTTCCAGGTGATCCCTCTAAAGGACATAACTATCCAATCCACTTTCATATGAGTTCCAATTAGCATGATCTATCTCTGCTAGACTTTAAACTTGCGACATACCCAATGTCAAACATGGGAAGCCAAGGAAAACCTTAGAGACATTCCTCTGGCATTAAATTCCCCATATTCAACATGGAATTACTAGGGCTTTCTTTCCCTTAAGAAGCCCTCTTATAAGGGAAAATCTAGGTGTATTACTATTTTAGAGTCCCAACATGCTAGCGATGACCAACGTGACTTCTCTCTTAACCAAAGGCCATTACCCTGACACGACCCCTTTGGAATGTCATGATAGAATCAGGGTAATTAACCAAAATCCAAAAAGATATATCAGCAGGAAAGTTTCATGAAAAAACATCTTAATATTTAAGGGAGACCCGAACAAGGAAACGAATTCCACAGAGGAATCTACAAAAGGAGAGACAGACATCCCATAAACTCATTTCAATTAAGGAGAAAATTTCCCTCAAGAGACAACAGATTCCACCTGCCTTTAGAAAGATGGATTTTGGAGAAAAAACATGACACATCTAGCCAAAGAATCCCACACACGTACATTGATTAGGCGCACCCCAATGGAAAAGAATCGAATACAGAAATCGTTAACCCAACATGGATTTATCTTCCTTTATATGGGTATTTGTAGCATTTGGGGAATCAAAAAATGAGCATGTTACCAGATCCATCTATCTGGTGTTAGGTCCCAATAAGTAAATAGTGGGTCTCGCATTAGAGTCATTGGGATTTGGGGTAGTTAATCATTCAGAATCCCAGTCTGTGACCTTGTTAGTGTGTATCTTTCTATCCAACCATGGAAGACTGAACGATGATTGGGCACTGATCATTGATTTCCAACTTTTTAGAACTGGTGGATGAATCTCCAAGCATTGTAGGACCCAAGCTACCGCTATAGGAAACCAATCACCTCCCTCTCCCATTTTCAAGGGAATGGGTATGGTAAATACCAATGTATCAATCCTACACAGCTCCACCTCTATTGCGACATCATCCACTACCACAACTATCGGGCACCCATGCCCCATCTCACCTTCCAAAATTTCCCAAAGGTGGGTAATGGACATTCTATTCTATTGATATGAATAGGAGGGGGTCATCCTGATGATGGATATGTCCTATCAAGATATGGAGGCCTTAGTGCCCCATCATCACTGTTGTCTCTAAGGGTCACGTAGGGATCCAATGCTCCCCACTCCAATCTTAAATCATTTTGGGAGCCTCTCCCCGGAATGATATTATGAGTCACTCCCTTACTCCAATGAATTAAGGGGTGTCTGGGTCCTCCGAGATATGATTTCAGCCATGGATCCTCCAAGGAGGGCTCCCACCAGGCCACAAAAACACCACCAACTAGTCCCACAAACTGACCAGTAGGTGATCCATACCCCTGCATAGTCGGCCCTCGCTCAGATGACCTGATTCCAACATTAGGCGCAAGATCAGGAGGATTTCCTCTAGGGGGAATCATCATTTATGGATTCAGTGGATTGATCCACCACCGACATGTGCTATCACCTCCTTATTACTAGAAAATAGAGGTACCTCTATGCCCGATCGGGATTGAGGCCTCAAACACCACACAGACCGGCTGGGTTGACTCTCCCAGTCGCCAGCACAAGCAGAAGCCATTACCGGTCAACCCAAAACAATGAGATTTAGTATAGAGGTCCTTACCATTAACATATTCCAAGACATGTAGGTTTTTCCCATATTTTAAGTCATCAACGCGAAGGTCATAATCACATCATTACCATTCCAAGCGGGGTCCCTACCCACAGCGGTATTAATCATATCGAAGGTCCTCCTCACCCAATCACCCATCATCATGGAGGTCCTCCCCATTTTTTAACCAACTCTAGAATAGGTCCTCCCCATGTTCTATTCGACATTTTTTCTGGGTGATCCCCACACCCTAGTTCATTCAAATGGAATTCCTCCTCACTCCAACATCAACCAACATGGAGTTTGTTCCAATGTCAAAAATATACCCTACCTTGAAGAATTTTCTGAGGGCAGGAGGGTAGGTAATTGCGACCAATGGAAGAATATTTAGAAGCACTAGATAATGGTCAAACTTGTCTACTTTTCAGACTCTTAGGCTGAGTCTGACTGAATGATAAAGCCCTCACCTTGATCCTCTATATCAGGGTCTGAGACAGGAACTCGACATGTCAGCTTTGTCCTCCTAGAAAGAGAGATACATCATATCCCTAAATCCCTCCGTAGATACATATAATAGAATAAATATTTGGATCTTTTACAGGGTCTTGATGTACAATCATCTCTTTCATCACTAGTATTATTATCAAATTCAAAAAGATATACCAAATAATTGTTTTGGGGACAGGGCGACAATGATCACCAGCTGAATCCACCACCAAAGACAGCCACCCCTGTGTGAGAAGCATTGGTCAGTACCCATCCTATAGGGATGTGGTAATATAATTAGTGCCTTCCTTAGGTGACATCCCAAGATGTAGCGGTTTTTCCGCTCATGTGTCTCACTCTACACTAACTAGTGTACCGCTACAACGATCTACATCAGTGTTGTTACCAGTCCCTCAACCACCCCTAGTTGATGAATGGGGAAACCAAGGGCCAAATCCTGATTCTGAGAGGAGGATTTTGTGGGACATTATCATAGTATACCATCTCCCAGAGATATTCTAGCCAATTGAAACTACAATCATCAATATTCTAGATTCCCTGACCAAGGGCGAGGTAGTGTTCTTTCACAAAACCTTAGGGACGACACATTTCAATCTCCATCATCAATGGTTATCTTACGCCAAGAGGTGGGAACACTTTGACGACATTGGACAGTAGTTCTTCCTGGTTGAGTTGGCCGCACTCCAAATTGCTCAGCACCCCGGATCCCTTGGTTATCATTAGACTCTCCCGCATAGATGTGTCCAGAGATTTATTGTTCTTCATAGAGTTATTACGGAGGCATCCCCACATGTCCTGATCCATGGCTGGGGGTAGTATGTTTCCATATATTTCAATCCTATCCAACTCCAACCTGGTTCACCCAGTGATATCAAGGATATGACATTAGGCGTCTTCATAGTAAACATGGTCCTTCAAGAGATATACTCAGAAGGGGGCATTAGCATAGTGTCTAGAGAACATGAACAACCCACTAGGGCATCACAACACCCGAAAGACCCTGAATGTGTCCACACACTCCAACAAAGGATGACACTTGTCCTTAAAGAACCCAATTATTCATTGCCTTTAGGTCTAGATCTTAATAAGGGAAAAGCACACACCGAAATAGTAAAGTCCAATGAACCGTCTAATTCAGTACAAAAGTATGAATAAGATCCTGAAAATACCGCACTCAACCAATAGATCGTCGAATAAATAAGGATCAATGAAGAGCTCCTCACTGAGCATGTTGTGGAATGGTTTCCAAATTACAACGATCCCTCGTATGATCCCATCCATCATCCACCAAGGTAGCTAGGGCAGGTACAACCCCCCCCCCCAAGGAATTTTCCCCAGGAGATCTCGATAAACCTACCCATGTGGACATGGTAGAGGCTAGTGTTTATTGAAAAAGACCCCAATATATATCAACAAATCCACTCGAACTACAAAACAACCTTCCTTAGGACCCAGGTCCGGTCCCACCGACTACTTCATAAGTTCCACCAGCAGCTCTGTAGGTTCGCCCAGTGGCCCATTGGGTCATTCCACTAGCCACTCCAAAACCCGCTCAGCCATCTTACAACGTTGAAGAACCTAACAACACTATGGTATTTAGTAATCCTCTCCAAGATAGGAATCCTTGTCAAGATGATCCAATGGATGCTCTCATTACTCGCCTCGAGGATCTTGAAACCCGACAAGTGGTGATCCCATCTGATGGAAAGCAATATCCGGCATGGGTGGATGGTATGTAAGCACCCCCAAGATTCTATAATCCTACCTTCTACCCTTTTAATGGGATGGATGATCTGTTGCAGTATCTTCCCACATTATTTGAAGGTGAATAGCCATACTGGGAACTCTAGTATAGTAATAATCTATTAAGATCTAGTGTTTCATATAGACACTGGAAGGGCGTGAATTCGTCTAGTACAACTAGTTACCCATTGGTTCCATAGCTGGTTGGGAGGATCTCCAAAGGTAATTTCTGTATTAGTTCAGTTCCACCACTAGGAAGAATAGTATTTCTGACCTCTTCAAGTGCAATAAATGTTTGGATGAGAAATTTTCATTTTTTCATTAGGTGGAAGTGTCTCACATATTCACTCGATATGCCGCTTACTCAGGAACCGATACTAACGATGTGCATAGGGAATGTGAAGACTAAACTGGTTCCATCTCTAATCACTCAGAAAATCCTAGGTGGATTCCACGATTTCTCTGACATGGAACAATTCCTAGAGGAAGCCCTATAGCAAGCCAAGAACGAATTCATGTTGCCTCCTATATCTCCCACAAGAAGAGCTTCAATGGCCGAGACCATTGTTGTTGCACATATAGAGGCCCCTAGATAGCTAGAATTAATATTAACAGATCCACCTCCACAACCTCACTAAGGGACATCACCTCACGCTCAGCCTCTATCTTAGAATAACGCTCATCAGAACTGACAGGTGCCACCATGTAATGCACCACCACAACCTAGGTGAGAAAACCATGTTCTAGCTCCTCGCCAAGCTCTATCCCCTCATCAGGGATAGGATACTAGAGTCACTTTCTTAGATCAAAGAAACCATACCTACTCATTCAATGAATCTGAGGTCCCTAGATTTTTCCAAAGTTCCTTGGACCAGGGAATACTGTGGTTTCTAGAATGCAGAATGCCCGAATAGGAAGATCTCACTGATCACCCCAATTACTACCCCTATCAACGGTTCCTTGGACACACTCTCAAGCAGTGTTATGTGCTCAAATACTAACTCTAGGACCAGGTTGATAATAATATAGTCAGATTGTTTCTAGCTCTAGAATAGGTGGCATGTGTGTTTGAAAATCTTGATAGTGATAGTGAGGGTGATTTGTAGTAGGTCTCTAATTGCGGGTCTCAAAAGTATGATGATAAGATTGCACACAAGTCATTTTCTCATGCCCATGGTATTATCCAAGATAATTTTAATATACCTGTGCCTCCTGAAGTCATTGTGATACCCCTAGATACAACTTCCACATTGACACATCAGCTTCTGCCATCTTAGGAGAGCAGGTGTCAACAACACAAAAAGAATCAATATCCTCCACTAGTACCAAATCAATATAATACTCTTGGAAATTCCATTCCCTCATGGATGGGGATTTCCCCTAGAGTCCACCTAGAAATAGAGTATTGCTCATGTAATGATTGGGTGTTCACCTCGGTGAACACCGTTGAGCTGGTGGACCCATACATAGTCCCGAAAGATGAGGAATGCTGGGTACACCATCCTAATGTCCCCATCCAACACCAGCATACATGAAACAATGGATATGTGAACCATAAAACTGCATCGACCAATGCTTCTGACTGATCCATTCATGCCACCAAGACTAGACAATAGGCTTACAGTAGGACTGAGCATGCATAATACTCTCACTCTGTATTGTCAAATCCACTTCCCCCACCATTTTTGCTTCTCGACTAGGTAGATTCATCATGGTCATGATATGATCATCCACCTATATCTATGACTTGGCCACAATCATCCAAAAACCAGCCAGTTGTAATCTTATGAGATACAACTAGTGAGAACCAGGATACCCTCAGCACTTTCCCAAAACTACCAGTCTGACCTACAATGTTTTCCATACTTCCTTCCATAGAGAATCCCCCTATCGGCAGAAATGTGTACCTGGAAAAGAAGCATGATGTGGTCAAGAACCTTTCCAAATGTTCTTCCAAACTATCGATTCCCTAGGCTCTCTACTTGTCTGGTGATATGCATGAATCCCTTGCAGAGGCTTTGAGGATCCTCGTCTAATTTAAAATAGAGGTAGTGGCCATAGAGGAATTCTATGATGAGGAGGTCGATCTTTCAAAATTCAAGGCCATAATCTCATTATCAAGAGAAGATGAAGGTTATCCTATAGAGGGTAAAACCCAACCACTGTACATCACTGGTCAGTTCAATGGTGTGAAATTCCTCCATTGTCTCATCGACATGGGTTCTGGGATCAATCTCATCTCGACTCAAACACTCCACAAGCTGGGGCTATATGAAATAGATTTTAATCCCTATGAACTGAATATTGAAGGTTATGAAAATACAAAGAATAAACCTATTGGAAAAATCCACATGAAGCCCCATTTAAGTGGCATGATTTCGAACACAGAGTTCATCGTTATCTTGGAAGACACTACCAACAATGTGCTGATGGGAAGACCCTTGCTCTCTCTTTATGCAGCATCCCCCCCTCATATCACCAATTCCTCAAGTACTCCCTTAATGGTCTAGTGGGTGTGATCCATGGTGATGCGTCTCCCTTTGCCTCTTATGAAGCATGCTTCCATGATTCTGACTAATAAAGGAGAAAGCACAACTAGGTTCAGTACAATGAGGATTGGCATACTACTGTTGTGGCCAACCCATGGGAAGATCTGGATGATGCCTACATTATCCCAATTCACCGATTCAAGGCCACAACCCAAGACATGGGATACTTATTTTTCGTCTCTAGTATAAGGGGAAAGTTTATTCATTGGTGAAAGGAATGCAAGGAGATCACTTTTTAATCCTACATGAATCAGGATTGAGTGATACCATAACCCCTTTCCCCTGTAAGGTATTGGGATTTTCTACTCATGACAACAGTAATGCATTATACTTTCTTGTTCCACCATGATGGGTTGAACCAGATCAAGACGACCCACCACTACTACTCTAATATTATCAATAATGTACCATTTGGTCAAAGGACAGATGGAATCAGATTTACATCCTTCATCTACATGATTTCAGTAGTGTAAGAGTCCCCCAATGAAGATTCCACTACTAATCATGCTGACACCATAATTCTATATAAATCATCCAACTCTGAAGAATTCCCCCTATCGATGATCATCTCACTATGGAAAATAAAGATTATTTGGAGGACGATCCTCATGTATTTGAAGAATGTGTCTCCACCACCATTGATGAGTTGGTGTAGGTGATACTCGACAATGAGACAGATCTGAAACCAATACTGGTCATCGAAACCTTGTCTGTAGAGGAGAATGAATAGAATGTGGGTTTCCTAAAGTAGCATCGAGATGTATTTTCTTATAGCTATGGTGAGATGCCAATACTGGATTCTTATGATTTCTTCCACCACCTTGGTCTCTCGATAAACCATCATGGTTTCAAATAGTCTCCCAGAAAGATGCACCCTTCTCTCAGTTCCATGGTCAAGGCTGAAGTTGATAAGCTCATTAAAGACAACTTCATCAAGGAAGTCTAGTACCCAAAATGGCTAGACAACATCGTTCCCATCTGAAAAAAGAAAAAAAATATTAGATTCAGCATTGAATTCCAAGATCTCAACCATCACTCTCTAAAGGATGACTTTCCCCTTCCTACGACAGATATTTTGATCAATGCTATCACTGGATTCCAAGATCTCTCCTTCATGGACACGTATTCTGGATATAATCAAATCTAAAATGGCCCCCGAGGATGAAGAGTATTCTTCCATCATAGAACCACAAGGTAGTTTTTATTGTCATGTAATTCCTTTCAGTCTGAAAAATATAGGAGCCACCGACCAGAATTCTATGCACCGTATATTCAATCTAATCCTCAAAAAATTGGTGGAATGCTATGTGGACGATTTGGTGGTAAAATTCTGCTAGAATTAGGACCATATCAGAGAACATGATAAAGTGTTTGTCTTTCTCTATGACCACCATATAAAGACGAACCCCTTGAAGTGTGCCTTTGAGGTTACCTATGGAATGTTCCTCAACTTTGTCATCAGATATAGATTCATCGAGATAGATCTAGAGAATATAAAGGCCATCAGTCAGATGCCTCCTCCGAGTAACATTCAGGAGCTCAGAGGCTTGCATGCCTCCTTAGCCAACATACTCCAATTTATTTCAAAAATTTCCAAAAACTTTAATCCCTTTTCTCAGCTCATAAAAAAGGTGTTGACTACCAGTGGGGTGATGAGTGTTAGGCCGCTTTTAAGGAGATCAAGAAGTACTTACTATAGCCTCCGGTTCTGATGCCAATCATCTCCAGAAATCCATTAATCCTTTATGTGACCACGCTAGAATGGTCCCTTGGTTCCCTTATTTCCCAAATGAACAACAAGGGGACATATAATAGTTTATACTATCTCCCCACATTCTCCTCGATATATAGACTAGATATTACCCTATAGAGAAGAGTTGTCTCACGCTAGTATTCACAGTCTATAAATTTTGACATTACCTAAAGCAGCATGTGATATAGCTGGTGAATCGCATAGAACCTCTAAAGTATATTCTAAACTGCCCCACATTGAATGTATGTCTAGCTCGGTGGATAGTGATCCTAATGAATTTTTACATCAAGTTCATTTTATAGAAATCTATCAAGGGTCAGGTGTTGGATGACTTTCTTTTCAACCATCCAGACCCTATAGATTAGTCTATAGATCATGGTATACTAAAGGAGGCAACCCTTTGAGTGGATCAAGTTGTTCCATGTTGGTAGATGCACTTCGATAGCACCTCATAAAACCCTACTAATAGGAGACTCAATGATCCTTGGCTTAACAGATTGGGCCTGAGTATCATCTTCACCAAGCCTACACAGGTTGTCCTTCCCTATTCGTTCTTGTTGTCAGAAGGCGACACCAATAATGAGGTGGAGTATTAGTTCCTTATCACTGGTCTCAAATTGGTCATCAAGATTGATGTTCCCCACCTACATGAGAAAGGTGGTTTCGAAATGGTCATAAATTATATCAAGTGTGACTTCGTCGTCAGGAATCTAGAGCCTATACCCATGTTAGATTGCACTATCCAGTTAATAGACTAGTTCCCTTCTCATCCTAAGGTCATTCATGTTCCTCAATTATAGAATGTTCGAGCTGATGCCTTGGCAAGCCTAGCTGCATCCCTTGTAGAGCCTGACTAGGATGATTTGATCATCTATGTGGCACATAGAAGATTCCTCACTCCTGTCACTCAAGATGATGATGATAGCAAGCAGGTACGCCATCTTACCACCATTTCATCCACATCGGGACCTCCACGTCCCCCTATCATTGAATTGTAAGGGACCGTGGATTGAAAAATCCCTTTATCTAGTATCTCCAACATGGAAATATCCCGATAGACTGAGTTGAAAGTAAGAGAATCTATCTATGCGCATTTTAGTTCACCACCTAGAGTGGTCTTAGTATTTTGCAGATCCTCTACAAACATGGTTTTGATGGGATTATCCTCTAATTCATTTAGGGAGATGAGATCCCCCTGGTTATGTAGGAAGTTCATGATGGGTCCTATGGAGCTCATCATGCAGGGTCAAAACTCTCTCATCAGATCCAATGGTTGGGCTTCTTCTGGTCCACTATGGTCTATGAGTGTATCAAGTTCTCCAAGAGGTTCCATTTATGCCAGGTCCATGCTAATTTTTTGTATTGGATACTAAATCCTCTCCCTTCCACCAAGTACTCTGGGCCCTTTGCAGTCTGGGGGCTTGATGTCATGGGACCTTATCCACCAATGATAGCTCACCAGTGCAGGTTCATATAGACCAATATGGATTTCTTTTCCAAGTGGGTAGAGGAAATTCTGCTCAAGGAAGCCAAGGCCCATTCTATCATTGATTTCTCGAGATCAAATATCATCCAAAAATTCGGAGTCCCTCATGCTATCCTTATCTATAATGGCATCAACATTCGGGAAGTCAAGCTGAATAAATTGTATTTCAAGTATAGTGTCTATTCTTATCATACATATGACTATAACACAGAATAAAATGGGTAGATCAAGGCCCTAAACAAAAACCTCTCAAACATCTTGCAGAATATTGTTGGATAGAACTAGAAGATTTAGCTAGAAAAACGTCCCAACGCTCTATGGAATTACCAGACGATTACTCGTAATTCCACCCTAGTGACCCCATATTCTATAGGGTACCGAACAAAGGTGGTTATGCCTACAAAGATTTAGATTCCATGACCCTACATATCCATCTATGATTAGTAGAAGTCAGACAATGTAGCAGAAGTTCATCTGGATGAACTAGAAGCCCTTTATGAGAATAGGCTTCATACCTTGCACAATCTGGTGAGGAATCAGATAAGATACCTAGGGATTTCAATAATAAATTTCATCTTCATTCCTTCCTTCAAGGTGACATGGTATTGTCCTTGAGAACAACAATGATAACTAGAATAAAGCTAGCAAATTTGTATCCCAAATGGGAGAGACCCAATATCATTCACAGGGTTTACCCCAATGGTGTATAATCCCTGGTCATCATGGATGGTGGGAATATCACTCCTCCCCCCAATGCCAAATCCCTCAAGTAGTACTTCACATGAGTGTTCCATTTTATCCTGCATTATGATAAACTACAAACCGTATGGGCTCTATGACCTTAAACTAAGATCATTTTCTTTCTGCATCATGATAACTTACAAGTGGTAAACATACCTCAGGGTCCAAGATCTATAAATTTAAACTAAGATCTATGTGTCCTTACTACATGATGTTAACTACATGACATTTCAAGAACTATGTATGGATTAATTACCATCCATACGGGACACGTAGGAACACCCAGACATCTCATCTTCGGGTCCAGCCCTAGGTATCATATATTCTACCTTCCTCCTAGCCTCTTAGCCTAAGTATCCCGAGAGAACATGGCATGAAGTGTAATTTTTTAGTCCCCATTCATGTCAGTAATACAACTACCATGTCATGTATCCCCTTCAAGGATCTCCCATTTTAACCTACATCCTTACCGCATGATGTTAAATTGCATGGAATTATAGAACTATGTGTAGATTGATTCCCATCCTTATGGGATACATAGGATCTCCCAGACATTTTGTCTTCGGTTCTAGCCTAGAAAATCATTTCATCAACATGGTTCTACCTCAGGGTTTATTTTTCTTTGAGGATTTTACATGGTGTGGTTTGGGATTCTTTAGTCCCCATTCACATCTGGTTTACAATAGTCGCACCATGTGCCCCTCCCTCTAGAACATCATCCTTTCATCTATGTCTTTACGGTATGATGTTAAACTAAATTAAATTTCATTAACTACATATGGATTGATTCCCATTCATATGGGATACATAGTAATGCCCAGACATTTTGTCTTTAGGTCTAGCCCCAAGTTTCCCATTTTCAATCTTATGGCCTAAAATTCCTTTTGGAAGCATGTGGTGTGGTGTGAAATTTTTTTATTCTCCCTTCACATTGTTTTTACAACAGCTACACCATGTTACTCCCTTAGAAATACCTCCCTTTCATCTATATCCTTCCCATGTGACATTAAACATCACGATATTCCTAGAACTATGTATGTCTTGATTCCTTCCCTCACAAGATACATAGAAGCACCTAGGAGTTTTATCCCCAGGTCCATCCAAGACTCAAAAAATTATCTCTTTCAGGATTACATGGTGTGGCATGTGGAATTATTTTGTCCTCATTCATGTCGGGTTTACAACAGCCTCACCATGTACCCACCATGGAATTTCCCGTTTCTTCTTTATCCTTACCGCATGATGTTAAAATGAATGGAATTTTAGAACCATGTGTAGCTTGATTCCCATCCTTATGGGATATATAAGTACCCACAAACATATTTTCATCAGGTCTAGATCTAGGTTCATCAAAATAATTTTCCATTTCTTGCAACTCATCTCTTCGATTCGTCAACTCTTAACTGGACCACCAATCTCTATTATGCCTCACCAACATGCCTAGAAGTACCGAGGTTTATGACTTAGAGTATCAGATTCTGGAAGGATATGATTTTTTTCCATTTCCATGATTCATGAGTCCCTTTATTTGGTTTTCCATCATCTTTCGCATTTTAAAGGACCCATGGACAGTATGGATGCTCGACCTTATGGATCACCTACCCTTTCGGAAGAACGTCCCGAAGGATTTTGAACAACACATTGAGAGAGGCTCTATGTTTTGAATATGATCAGCGGCTGACCCTTGGATGTTTGTTCCCCCTTCAGTTCACACAATGTGGATGTCGTGCTTTGAATATGGTCAAAAGTTACCCTTTATCATTACGTAAACCCTATTGTGCCTAGAATATTGGTTTTGTGATTTAGATCACTTCCCATTTCATTATATTCAAATGGGGATTCATCGCCCTTAGTTTTATCCCTCCATGAACCTTTGTGCCTTGAGAGAATGAACCAGTTTCATGGGGTCATCCTTGAATCTACACCATCATTCCCTACCATGTGCTTCCCTATGTTTAAATGATCTTCTTCTCGCTTTTTTCCCACACCAATCATGGGTCATGTGTTATTAGGGACCTGGGTAAGGTTTTTTCATGCATTGAAGTACCACACTACCCCCTGGTCTGAGCTCTATGACCCAAAACTAGGATCTCATACATCCTTATCGTATGACATTAAACTACACCTCTTACATCCATGTTATGTACTGATAAACTACCCATCCATATGATGTCTTCATTTGAGAAAACATTTCCCCTTTGGCATCATCCCTCCACCATGGCACATTCTAGAACTACCTATGGATTTATTCTCATTCATGTGAGATACATAGTTATTCCATGGTACTTTACCTCTAGGTCTAGCCAAATAGTCATGAACCTCCACCCATCTTGTTTTGGGTTTTCCTCTATGGAAAGGTCCAGTTTGGTGTGGACTTATTTTTTCCTCATTCTTGTTGGGTTGCCTCGGGATGCTATACCGCACCTCTTTGACCCATACAGTCCAACCTCTATGACATTTAAACTAAGACTTCTAATTTCCTAGTTTTCATGACATTGAACAGGGTAATAATTATGATTTTCCTTACCTGAAGGAATATCACTCATTTTGGTATTGGTCATCTTCCATACAATCCTCAAAAACTTTATATGGATTGATTACCATTCTCATGGGATATGTAGTGACTTCTATACTCTTTTTCTATGGTCCATACATAAACCCTTTCATCTTTATGGCCTCTTAGCCCTTTCCCCCTTTCAGGAATGTGTGTTGTGGTGTGGAATTATTTATTCATCATTCGCGTCAGGTTAGGTACAACGCTTCATGTTTCTCAAATAGGGTTCCCACATCCTTACTGCATGAAGTTAAACTACATATAATTCCAGAACTACGTACAACAAAATTCATACTCTCATAGGATACGTAGGGACACCCAGGTATCTCGCCTCAGGGCCAACCATGATTTCATTAACTCTTTTAGCTCTTTGACACTAATTATGGTCCAAAATCTATGACCCTAAACTAGGAGTCCCCAATCCATTTAACATGACTTTAAACTATTGACCATGGTCCAGACAATATGACCTTAAAATAGGTGTAACGTTCTAAATATATGATGCTAATCTATTTAATGCATTGCCTTCATCTATATGACATAAAGCTATATGGTATTTTAGGTCATCACTAGAGAGGTCCTGTCTAGTTTTTAAGCGAATTACCCTCGGAATTCAACCCTCATTTCCATCAGTTCCCATTCTAAGGGGGGATGTTTTGCATCAAAATTCATTCTACGTAAGGTATGCACAAAGTTGTGGCTGGTTCAAAGTAAATCTAGACACAAAATGGATTTAAAATCCATCAAAACTATACCAAGGGGACTGGTTTGTGAAGAACTTCATAGGGACATCCTTCCTCTATGATTGTGATCATCCTTGACGGACCCTCTATAAGTAAAAAAATCCTGATGCCTTCACATCGCCATATTCTATCTATGTCTCACTCCAGGATGGATGTCTCATCAATATCCTACGTGACTTGATGGACCCTCAGAGAGTTTGAAAAAGTCCGACAGATCCCTGCATCTCCACGAAAACAATTTTTCTCTATAGGAATATCTGAGATTATCACTTTAACGGACCCTCTTTGAGTTTGACCAAGTCTGATGCTGCCCCTTTGGCTTTACTGCATCACCTCCTCTTCATGATGCCCATATTTTATCTATGCTGATCTATGGAACCCCCTATGACCTTCATTACCTATAAATAAAAGGCCACCCCCCACCTTGAAACTTCTATCACTCCGCCCTTTCACCTTCCAAGATTCTATTTCACAAATACCTTCACAAAGTCAAAAAATAGATCTACAAGGGTACTTGGCCTTTGAGAGCCATTCCTCCTTGTGTTCTTCATGGCCCCCGACTATGGAGGTGACTCCCTTTAAGAAGGACTATATCTTTTGAGAAAAATGGATACCCTTTGGGTACTTTAGGACTCACAAATTATTAAGCCTTCGAAAATCACTCTCCAAATAAAGATTCATTTTCTAGGGAAAAGATCTCCACTGTTGAAAACCTCCCTTCACAAAGAATCAGTGCTTCGTAATGATCCTTCCCTTTGTAAAGACCATCCTCTTCATGAAAAACCAGTGCTTCGTGAAGGCCATCCTGTTTTCGAAGCACAAAAGCATCATGAAGCCCCTCTTTGAAAGGTCTTCTGCTTTGCAAACCCCTCTACCATGCGGCCATCCAGGCTTGTCTGAAGTGATTTCAAGGTCCCCTGGGTGGTGCTTCATGTTTATTTTCCATGACTTGTGCTTCTTCAAATAGAAATTCTAATGAACATTTCTTATTTACATATGCATGCTAACATGGTTACCTCAATGGATCACCCCACAAAACCCAATACCGAGTATTTATTGTGCCTTCCTTTCCCCAAGTGTGGGTTGGTACATGTTATGTAAGTCTTAAGGGTGAGAAGTGAGTCCTCATCATCTATGCTCTAGGATGTTAAGCTACCAAGAAAACCCACATCCTCAACACACAACGTTAAACTGTGATTTTTTCATATGTGATGTAACATCCCAGACCCGGCCAGCCACCCGAACAGTGTCGAGCGGGTTGGGTGTCACTACCTTAGGCGCACCTCCCCTGAACACCAAAGGCTGTCGACTAGCAGCGAGGGTGTGAATAGGTATAGTGGGGAGGCTATACCCTCTCGGAGGATCATAGTAAGGGTACTGGTCCGAGTATAATAGTAAAGATGCAGCGGAAAGAAAGACTCCGCAGACTTGAACCAGACCCACAAACCGGAATCATATCCAATATCAACAAACAATGAAAGCAATAATTATAACAACAGCAGTGGAAATAAACACAACATCATGCTGATAACATGTAACTACTACTGAACAGTAAAACATGCATCCAAAGCAGGTCAACATACAAAAGGGTGCCAATGGCTAACCAATAGTAGCTACAACAAGTAAGCATGCTGATACAGAAAAGTAAACACAACAAATAAATCCCAGCTAGGCATGACCTCAAGGTCTGTAACATCTCTATGAAACAACTAAGGTAACCCAGCTCCTGAAGCCGGCCCCTTTCCTGCACGTAAATCCATGAAGTCTGCACGCGTCCCAAAGGGCCCATGCAGGGTGTGAGACAAATCTCAGTAGGATACCACCCAACGGTACGTACGAAATATATGTGTTTAAGCAGTCATGCATTTACCAGGAAAGCAGTAATCGGTACAATGCAAAAATAAATAAAAACTCCACGGGTGCTCAACAGCCACCATGGAGTGTCACCTGCTTCAGCCAATGCTGGAATCTCTGTCGTGTAACCCATCACTGTATGCCCCCTGACACTTCATGTATCAAGTACCGACGTCCCGAAGGCACACCGCAAATAGTAACCCGGCACCAAGTGCCTCCTGACACCTCGTGTCTCAAGTACCGATGTCCCGAAGGCACGCACAAAATAGTAACCCGGCACCGAGTGCCTCCTAACACCTCGTGTCCCAAGTACCGACGTCCCGAAGGCACGCCCCAAATAGTAACCCGACACCAAGTGCCTTCTGACTCCACGTGTCCCAAGTACCGATGTCCCGAAGGCACGCCCATTTCTTGAAGTCTCCTCACCTCCCACGTGGCTTTCTACGGAAAGCACCCCCAACCAAAAATACCTAACCGCAACTACGGGGGCCTCTACCCACACGAGTTGTCAAAACCACCTCATCATGGAGTATCTCTGTGTGCACACTACTCAAAGTCCCGGTGAGCGGTAATCACCAAAATAGTCCTAAGACACCAAAACATCTGACACCTCATGTCCCTGCCACCATGTATCTCAAGTCCGATGGCATCGCCACCCTAGTATCCTAGGCCATGCCCAACCTGACATTCGTACTGCCTCAAACCGACATCCATGACACCCAATCCCATGGTCAAAACCACCCAAAGTTACCCGGGCAAAGCCCCAACCTGTGATCAGCATCACTCAAACGTAACCGGGCCAAGCCCAACACAACCCAAATGGGTCCCGCAGATGCAATCCAGCAATTGCATATATAACATGTTTAAACAGAATAAACATAAACCAGCAAAACAACTAAACAGTTGAATTTCACTATACCAGGTTCTGCCCCATACCAGCATTGAGGTCTTAAATGCCTCCAATAATTATAACAGGCTTAAATAATTTAAACTAATAGTTTAACACAATAATAATGCAATTAAAACAATTTTGTTGTTCCCCGGCCAAAATGCCCCGATGAGCCATGACCCCTCACCCAGCCCCGCTCACGCAAACTAGTAACCGGGCATACCCAGAGGCATCCCAGAAGTCCCATAAACGATACAGTATGAAAAGCAGATAAAATGGGTCCCGATCAAAAATACCCGAAAACGCGCAGAAGCCGCGGCACCCAAACAACCACGAAAACACAAAATGAGGTATGCACCACCTACCTGAGACTCGCACGATGCTACTCCACCGGTAACACCCGCCGATTTGGTCTAAAACGCGGTAAATCTATAAAAGATTCAAAACTGCTCAAAGGGTATAACTCGTTCTATAACAAAAATCAGACAAAACAGCCAAAGGGGAATCGAGGACTTACCGAGGGGGTTCCAACGCACTAATCAGAGATCGAATCAGGTCTCGGACGGACGATCGGGAGGGGAAGAGAGGTTCGGCCGACCTAGTTCGCGTATCCGGACGGAGGAGGGGAGTTCTGCCTAAAAAACGAGGATACTACCCTAATTAAGTGAAAAAAAGAAAGTACACGACGTGTAATTTAGGACTACATGCCGTATATATTTCATTTAACTGTTCAAAAGATGGCTGATTCCACCGACTTACTTTCTGAACCTGCCGACAAGAGTACACGACATGTACCTCTAGGTACATGGTGTGTACTGGGTTCCTTTTCTCTTCCTTGCCGACGTACCCACACACCATGTATATCCCTCATACATGGCTAGACTACACGACGTGTCCAAAGGGAACACGGTGTGTCCTTGGTTCTTACCCGGCCAACAGGCCTACACGCCATGTATGGATTCAAACAATCGAGGGTATACACGGCGTGCTCAAAACTACTCTCTGTGTAGTAAGAAACTACTACACGGTCACCGCACGACATGTACTCGGCAAGCACACGGTCGGCCACTCTCCTAGACATACATGTCGTGTACTTAATGCACACGGTGTGTAGTCTGGAAATTTCCATAAACTGCCCATTTAATCCAGTTTCCTCGAAAACAAGTCAAAAATTCAAACAGGGTTGGGATTTTTACCCGTTCTAAAAACCTGGGTTCTTAAAAACTCCCGACCTTAACGTAGCTCGTCCCCGAGATACCAAACGAAACCAGGAGATGGAACCAAACATGCTCATCTCAATTAAACAACCCGGACTACCTCAGTCTCAAAGGTTCTAGCCAAATTCCTCAAGGGGGCTCCCCACCTTAGGAATTGCCTTACCCGGTCTCGACCCAATCAAAACATAAAACAAACAGGGTTTACTAACCTATTTTCCAAGAAGAAAAATTCTCCCGTGAGGCATCGTCACCCCTGCACCTCATTGGTGCTCCTGTATCACTTCCGAAACCCAAAGTATCCCGCACCGCATTGGTGTCCACCTCTACGAGGTCCTGGTGCCTAGCACCTCAAGTAAACTGCATCCACAATGCCCCGATCCCCACGACACCTCATGTAACCTGTATCCACGATGCTCTGATGGCCATGGAACCTCATACATACACACACACACACACACACACACACACTCACACACACACACATATATATATATATATATATATATATATATCACACACCTGAGATGGTGCCAACCCACTGACTAGCATCTAGTCAGTCCACAAAGATCTTTTGCACTTCGTGCAGTCAAAACAGACATACCTCTACAGGTCATGCCAAAAAGGAAACATAGAGATCACGGTCACACCGCGGTGTACCTCTAACTGTCATCGGCTCACCGGCCTGCTCAGCCTCTTGCAGCTCCACGGCGTGCACCTGGTCTGAATCACGTCTACCTGACACCTGACCTCCCCGCGGTGCTGCTCCAGTCACTGGCCACTGACCCTAGAGCAGGGTCCCACTGTCTCTGTCATGGCCTCCGCGCACAGCTGATCCTCGACTACCCTCTCCGAGTACCGAACCTGAACCAAATCCAGACACTACAGTCTGTCATGGTCCCTGCTTGCCGACTATCTGAGAAGGATGCCTGCAAAACCTCTCCAAATGCTTGTCCTGTCCACATGCCCAACACTCCTGCGGAGGCCTGTCGCACAGCGCCCGAATATGTCTTGGATTTCCACACTGGAAGAAAAGCACCAAAGAACTCCCACGAGGTGGTCTAGCTGAATCCTTGGCCTGACTGCCCTACTGGAACTCATCTCATCCTCGCTTCCTGCTATCCGAACTGTTAGCTGAAACTGTCGTCCTGCCCAAGCAAGATTTCTCCCTCTCGTTTCCCAAAGCTATAAGCGCTTAATTTAGCGCCTCAGAGAAATAACCCAGCCTAAAAATTTTCACCTAGACTCGAATGGCACGTCGAAAGCCATCCTCAAAGCGCCTCACCCTAGCTGCATCATCGCTCACCATACCAGGTGCAAAGCGGGACAACTCTATGAAAGTAGCTGCATAGTCCATGACGGACATGTCCCCCTGCTGAAGAATCAAGAACTCCCGAGCTCTCTCTGCCCTCAGAATCTCCGGGTAGAAGTGCTCAATGGACCTTCCCTTGAAGTCCTGCCATGCCAGTCCTTCGTGTCTACGAGCCTGAACCTCTACGTCCCACCAACGCATCACCGGTCCTCTCAGCATGTACATTTCTAGCCTGACCCTCCACCCTAGAGGCATCTTGAGCTACTCGAAGATCATATTCATACTCTTTATCCATTTCTCAGCCACCTGCAGACCACCCTCTCCCTGAAAAAGCGGCGGGTGCTGTGACTGGAACTCCCGTGTCAGATACGCCATAGAAGGCTCTGTACCATGAACGCGTCTGTCAATCCCCTACAAGATGTGTACCAGGTTCGCCCGGAGATGCTCGTCGATCCACGGCCCAAACAATGCCAAACCCAGCTGTTGTCCTGCCTGCACTGGATCCTAAACCGGATCCTTTCCCTGAGCCTGTACCTACGGCTGGTGCTCTGCCTGTACCGAATTCTAACCCTGATCTTGTGGCAATGTACCATCTCCTGCTTGACGCTCCATCGTTCCATGAACGAGTAACCTGCTGAATACCATAAATGGTCAGACAACCCATATATATATAACAATATATCCTACGCAGATAAGGAAAGTTGTAAAAGGCAGTGCATAACAACTACCCTTACTCCCCCTCTCGCAACCCATGCCCCACGACATCCCGGCCTTATGGCCTCCTTACCTGCCCTCAACAGAGCTCAGTATCAAATGTACATCGGGCCATGCCCGTCCCAACAACTCATGTTGCCTCAAACCGACGACCGAGTCGCCCAATCCTGACAGTTACACTTCCTCAACCATAGTACCTGCCTGCTCTCATAAGAGTCAGACCCAAAACCCTGCCACATGTAATTCTACAAAAACAAACACGGCATACTCATTGCAACAACTAGCAATTATATCATGAATTTCACCATTTTACATTTCAAAGCAGATAAAGCATGGAAATTGATTTATTTTATTCACATGGTATTATCACTTCACAAGGCATACGTGTAATTATGAAATTGAAATACCCTTAAAATGTTCCTATCAAAATACAAGCAACAAGCCTTTCCATACCGGGCCAAGGTCCAATTCTCCCTTACCATTCCGGGTCAAGGGTCACATATCACAATTACGAACATCACACATCAAGTGAGCCACCAAGGTGGAAATCATATAAACTATAATCTGAGCAAAATAAAATATAATTTCCCACACATGGCAACTAGGTCCATCCCTCGTACCTAGGGTTGCAGGCACCCAAGCATAAGCTGGAAACCCAGGCCCTGTAACAAACTATCTCCAGTATACCATACCCCAAATAGTAAAACAAGCAGAAATAAACGAAAAGCCTAAAAATCATTAGTATCAAGAAAACACTGCTACTAAATCCTTGTTGAGAACTCCTCTGATACAACTTTGTAACGTCCCAGACCCGGCCAGCCACCCGAACAGTGCCAAGCGGGTTGGGTGTCACTACCTTAGGCGCACCTCCCCTGAACGCCAAAGGCTTATGACTAGAAGCGAGGGTCTGAATAGGTATAGTGGGGAGGATATACCCTCTCATAGGATCATAGTAAGGGTATCGGTCCGAGTATAACAGTATAGATGCAGCAGAAAGAAACACTCAGCAGACTCGAACCAGACCCGCAGAGCGGAAGCATATCCAATATCAACAAACGGAGGAAGCAATAATTATAACAACAATAGAGAAAATAAACACAACAGCATGCTGATAACATGTAACTACTACTGAACAGTAAAACATGCATCCAAAGTAGGTCAACATACAAAATGGCGCCAATGGCTAACCAATAGTAGCTACAACAAATAAGCATGCTGATACAGAAAAGTAAACACAACAAGTAAACCCTAGCTAGACATGACCTCAAGGTCTGTACAATATCTATGAAACAACTAACATAACCCAGCTCCTGAAGTTGGCCCCTTTCCTGCAAATAAATCCATGAAGTCTTCACGCATCCCGAAGGGCCCGTACAGGGTGTGAGACAAATCTCAGTAGGATACCACCCAACGGTGCATACCAAATATATGTGTTTATGCAGTCATGCATTTACCAGGAAAGTAGTAATCGACACAATGCAAAAATAAATACAAACTCCACTGGTGCTCAACAGCCACCATGGAGTTTCGCCTGCTTCGGCCAACGCCGGAATCTCTTTTGTGTAACCCGGCATCGTGTGCCCCCTGACACTTCATGTCTCAAGTACCGACATCCCGAAGGCACGTTCCAAATAGTAACCCGGCACCAAGTGCCTCCTGACACCACGTCTCTCATGTACCGACGTCCCGAAGGCACGCCCCAAATAGTAACCCAGCACCAAGTGCCTCCTAACACCTCGTGTCCCAAGTACCGATATCCCGACGGCACGCCCCAAATAGTAACCCGGCACCAAGTGCCTCTTGACACCTCGTGTCCCAAGTACTGACATCCCGAAGGCACACCCATTTCCTGAAGGCTCCTCACCTCCCACGTGGATTTCAACAGCAAGCACCCCCAACCAAAAATACCTAACCGCAACTACAGGGGCCTCTACCCCCACGAGTGGTCAAAACCACCTCATCACGGAGTATCTCTGTGTGCACACTACTCAATGTACCGGTGAGTGGTAATCTCCAAAATAGTCCCAATCCACCTAAACATCTGACACCTCATGTCCCTGCAACCATGTCGCTCAAGTCTGATGGCATCGCCACCCTAGTATCCTAGGCCATGCCCAACCTGACAGTCGTACTGCCTCAAACCGACATCCATGACGCCCAATCCTGTGGTCAAAACCACCCAAAGTAACCCGGGAAAAGCCCCAACCTATGATCAGCATCACTCAAACGTAACTGGGCCAAGTCCAACACAACCCAAAGGGGTCCAGCAGATGCAATCCAACAATTTCATATATAACATGTTTAAAGAGACTAATCATAAACCATAAAAACAATTAAACAGTTGAATTGCTCTATACCAGGTGATGCCCCATACCAACACTGAGGTCTTAAATGCCTCCAATAATTATAACAGGCTTAAATAATTTAAAATAACAGTTTAACACAATAATATTGCAATTAAAACCATTTTGGTGTTCCCCGGCCAAAATGCCCCGACGAACCACGACCCCTCACCCGGCCCCGCTCACGCAAACTGGTAACCAAGAATACCCAAAGGCATCCCAGAGGTCCCATAAACAATACAGTATGAAAAGTAGATAAAACGGGTCCCGCTCAAAAATACCCAAAAACGTGCCGAAGCCGCATCACCCAAACAACCACGAAAACAAAAAATGAAGTATGCACCACCTACCTGAGACTCGCACAATCCTTATCCTCCGGTAACAGCCGCCGATTCGGTCTAAAACAAGGTAAATCTATAAATGATTCAAAAACTCTCAAAGGGATATAACTCATTTTATAACGAAAATCAGACAAAACAGACAAAGTGGAATCGAGGCCTTACCGAGGGGGTTCCAACGCACTAATCAGAGCTCGAATTGGGTCTCGGACAGATGATTGGGAGGGGAAGAGAGGTTCGGTCGGCCTGGTTCACGTATCCAGGCGGAGGAGGGGTGTTTTGCCTAAAAAACGAGGCTACTGCCCGAATTAAGCGAAAAAAAGAAAGTACACGGTGTGTACTTCAGGACTACACGCCATGTATATTTCATTTAACTGTTCAAAAGACGGCTGATTCTGCCGACTTACTTTTCGAACCTGCCGACATGAGTACACGGCGTGTACCTCTAGGTACACGGCATGTACTGGGTTCCTCTTCTCTTCCTCGCTGACATACCCACACACCATGTATATCCCTCATACATGGCTAGACTACACAGCGTGTCCAAAGGGAACACGACATGTCCCTGATTCTTACCCGGCCAATAGGCCTAAACGCCATGTACGGCTTCACATGGTCGGGGGTCTACACGGCATGTTCAAAACTACACGTCGTGTAGTAGGAAACTACTACACGGTCACCACACGACATGTACTCGGAGAGCACACGGTCGACCACTCTCATAGACATACACGACGTGTACTTAAAGTACACGTCGTGTAGTCTAGAATATCCCAAAAACCACCCATTTAATCCACTTTCCTCGGAAACAAGTCAAAAATTCAAACAGGGTCGGGATTTTGACCCATTCTAAAAACCCGGGTTCTTACATGTGAATGTTTTGAGATGACCAAAGAGGGGATAGGCACTAGTGACCTTCCACTATCTCTTTATCTCTAGGCTTTGTCTCCATGTGTTCCTCGGGAAGCCTTTGAAAATTCCTTGACACACCTTGGTAGGGTGCCCCTTGTATGATGGCCATATACTCCTTGTACATCTGGAAACCCTCCTGGAGCTTCCCCATCTTCATATCACTGGGTTTCTAGCCACACGTTATCCCTTATCAACTCATCAATGATTCACCTTTCATGATGCGATCATCAAGTCTATTACTACATCTTGTTTCTCACATCGAGAACGAATCACGTGGTCTTAGATTAAGCATTGACCATGGCATCCTCTTTGGGCTTCCATAGAATTTAATCCCCAATCGCCTCTCTGCTTAACTATGTGGACTTTGATTCCATAAAATGGGGATACATAAGAAGCCTCCCCGAGGTTCAATCCCATCATCAATCGATCCTGACCACTTCACGTTGGTTCACCCTCATCCCTCATGATGTTAAAATGTATTCCCCTTTCATCCCACATGATGTTAAATTGTATTCTATCCAACAATGAGGGTTGTGATCGTTGTATCCTAGAAGGGGTAAGTAGGAAGCCTCCCTGAGGATCAACCCAAAACATTGGTAAACTTCAATGTCCCCTTTTTTGGGACCCATATCCTTGGTCCACCCCTTAGTTGTGTAAGACCAGCTCCTATGTCGTCTCGGTGCATAAGTACCACACTCAATCCATACTACTCCAACCCAGAGTGCCCCTCTCATGATGGGATTCTAACCACGCATAAGCATCAAGATGTCTTCAGGTTGATGTCCTTTGTATACACCCTTATTCTACTGCAAGCCAATTAAGTTCTGGACCACTTTTACATCAGAATAGCCTCCTCTATCTTCTAAACAGACCCCATTCTAATGGGGGAATTTGTAGGGTACTGAAAACTTCACAAGGGGAAGTAAATAATACTAAAAACACTTTTTAGAAAGAATAAAACATTCCTATAGGTCCAGAAAGTCAAATGAATGCAAATTGAATTAAAAATTTTAGAAGAAACAAGAAGAAATCAAAATTTTCTTGATTTTTAGTGACCCACATACCATCAACATGAATGGTTTGTGGAGTGCATGAATCGCGAGCCATGGTATGCAGAAGGACCCGCAAGGAACTAGCCCATGGGATGATGTACAGCAAACCCAGGACACTACGAACTGTTTCGATTGGAGGAATCAAGAAATGGAATTTAATCTGCATACCTTCAACGGAACTCAACAGTTCATGAATAGAGCAAGCTGAAAGGGTTTCGCAAACCACGACTCGTGAACTGCCGCCTCTGCAAACCCCAATTGACCGAGTCTTCTACAGGTTAAGATATATTTTCCTTGGCTTCCACAAATTATTCCACATTCCCATAGATATTATTTTCCCAGTGGTCTATAAAAGGGACACAGGAGGAATTGAAAGATGATGGATGAAGAGAGAGTAGAGACGGGTGGAAGAGAGAAAAAATGATACCCTAAAGGCTCAAATAAAGAATCCAGATACGGAGAATATTCTGAATTTGATATTGAATCACTGAAGATATGTAAATTGTGAACCAATTTTCCATAGGTTTAACCAGCTTCAAACCATAAAAAGAATGAACTTAATAATAATGGGTGAACATCAAACATAATTAGTACCATCACAAACCATAAAATCTTCATGGATGAACTCTCTGTGAACCATATGTTCCATAACCCCCATTCAATATAGCACTCTGTATATTGAATTGTTATGCAGATCGAACCCTGTGCCACATATTGCATCAGTATACAGTTGGGACCTGAAGTGGCATGACATACCACATCTAGGGTCGTGTACCACTTTGGTATGTGGTGGTCGATACCCATGACCGCGTACTGCTTCAGTACATGGAAAACCCCTCTAAAAATAAAGAATTATGGTATATAGGGTACCCACATCCCACATGAGAAAACAATATGCAGAATGGGGTGTCTCCGGGTATCCTCCCTTCGATTCCAATCATTCCCTCCATTAATGTCCAGTCTACCATATCTTCTTTGTGAACCAGTCCACCGAAATCACGAAAAATCCTTATCCAAATCCATCAAACCTGTGTGATCATATCATTGAGTGCATCAACATGCCCCTTTGATTATACATACCCAAGGTAAATAGAGACACATAGATTTTCCCCACAATGGTTTGGACCCTTGGAATGTCTCTAATTCTACATTCCCATGGTGACCCAAAGTCCATCCTTGGGATACTGACGTGATCCTCCCCATTCTAGGGATCAAGTATGATCACCTTTTTTTCCATTAAACAACGAATAGTGATTAGTCAAGGGAATCATGCTCTCCTTTCTATTTTATGAGAGGCGGCATTCATCCCCATACCTAGAATACATTCTAGGGAATCCCTCTTGGAGTAAGACCCTAGTCTTTCAGGAAAGACCCAATGACCATCACATTCATTTCACATTGAAGGTTTCATTGCTATGCACCCTCGCCCATCGTCTCCTTAGCATCTTTCACCATAGGCCCATCCTTTTCCACCAGTGGAAGAGAAAGTGTGTGGTTTATTTAATATTTCACATCCTCTTGTTTCTCACATTGAGAACGACTCATGTGGTATTAGATATTTGTGATGATCAAAACATCCACACAATCCACCTCATATATTGAACTATGAGAACTCTTATTCTTGTTAAAACCAGGATATGTAGGATTCCTTCTTGAAGGCATGATATCAAAGGGGGGCCCATCCAAAAGGGTTCACCCAATTATTCCCCCAACAAATGGGTCTCTTCCCTGATATAATACCCAAGATAAACGAACTATGATAAATCTGAAACCTATTCAAACCACGATATGTTTGATGCTTTCTTAAATTTCGGAGCTCAAATGGGTGCCCTCCCAAAAGGGTTCAGTAAATCATGACCCTCAAATGGGATTCACCTCTACATAAGCCCCGAGAAACCATGTCCTCATGCTAGGATTCCTTAGAATATATGTCCCCATTCTCTTAGAACTCTGTGGATATTTAATCCCCATTCTCCAAGATACGTGGGAAGCCTCTATGAGGTCCAAATATAACCCTCAAATTAACCATAATGTTCTCTAGGATGTGTGCTCGGTAGGGTCATGTCCACCTGATAGACCACATTTCTCCTAGGCACTTTGGGATTCCTTGGCATGAGTCCCACACCAAGTCTTGACCATGCGTCTTTCATGTGGATGTCCTCACTGCATGACGTTAAACAACATGGATGGGTCCCTATCACATGACCATAAAAGGTGTTGTGTCCAGTTAAGTGACAACGAACTACATGGTATTTGATTTCTATTAAAATCATATATTGATAGCCTATCTTATGGGTCTAACCCCAACATGAAACCACCTTCCATCTCTCCTGGATGATGGTAAACTCTAGAGAACCTCATTGAATGACTTAATTCAACATTTTCACCATGGAATCAAATCCATGTATGTCTATTAAGATCCAGAAACCTGAGGGTAACCCATGGATACACTCTTTGGGAATGAACCAAGGATTCAAGAACATATAAACATAGCTTAAATCTATAAGAGAGTCTCAGAGTAGGCAATAGTTCTCCTCAAAAGGCTGTGATGAGCCCCGACCTCCCATTCTCTTGACGAATGAAGTCCTGAATTATCATTCTCCAAATTTCCATCATATGAGCACCTTCCTTTAGAAATCAGGTCCACGAATCATGGATACCAAGGTCGTGGGTGTTTCTGGATCCACAAATAAACCCTTTGGAGACCATATGAGGGCATCGTAACTAGTATAGGCTGATTTCACATACTCATATCCCATTTTCAATCATCTGTTGAGATCACGAAAATGGGGAACCTACATAATAACATAAAAATAAGGGATATGATGTCCAATCATTTTTGTAGTGTCTCTCCCTATCAATACACAGTGCAACATGGACTGGGTCGAAATAAATTTTTCTAATATTTTTTAAATTTTAGGGATTTTTATGGATTTTTAAGATTATTATGGTTTTTAGGAGTGATTTTACGGGGTTTTATAGTTTTAGTGTTTTTAGGGGTTTGAGAAATTTTAGGATTATATGGTTTTCATTAATTTAGGTTTTATGGTTTTCTAAAGGATTTTATAGTTTTTAGGGGTTTTTACATTTTTAAGGTTTTAGTGTTTTTTAAAGATATTTATGTCTTTTTAGGGGATTTCAATTTTTTAAGGATTTTATGGTTCATAGAGTTTTTATCATTTTTAGGGGTTTAAATGGGTTTTAGAGTTTCTAGTGGTTTAAAAGGTTTTTGCATGTTTTTATGGTTTTAATGTTTTTATGGTTTTAGGGTTTTTAGTTTTTTATGGCTTTTAAGGGGTTGTAAGTGTTTTTAGGTATTTAAGGTTTTAATTTCCATTTTTAGGATTTTTAGGGATATTTATGTTTTTAGGGATCATTAGGTTTCTTTATATTTTAAGGGTTTTTTTGGTTTTATCGAATTTTGAGGGTTTTGGGTTTCTAGCATTTTTTGGGTTTTTAGAGGTTTTTAGTGTTTTATGTTTTTATGTTTTTCTTAGGATTTTTCATGGTTTTTATGGTTTTTCACATTTTAAGAGATTTTTTAGGATTCTTTAGGATTTTTATGGAATTTATAAATTTATAGGGTTTTTCAGGTTTTTGTTTTTTATATTTAAGGGGTAATTATGTTCATTAGGGTTTTTAAGGTTTTTAGAGATTTTTAACATTTCAAGGGAAATGAAGGCATTAGGCCATTCTATTCCTGACCCCCCCTCAAAAAAATTATTAAAAAAAGACACAAAAAACAAGGGAGGGGTGGAGTCAATCGACACACACACAAAAACCCTTAACACCCCCACAAACCAAAAAACTGCAAAAAGAAACAACAACAATAGGACACCAACATCACCATGACCAAACCCGCACCTTCATCACTTCCCTTCCAATCAGAAACCATCATCCATTAACAAAAATACCATAAGAATAAACTTCATCACCACTAAGACATGTAATCAAAACCATCAAAAAATTTCACAAATAACCAGACACATCAGAAGCACAAAATCCTCACCTTCAACATCTCCTAGCTAAGCAGTAACCATCATTCAACAACACAGTTTCTAGAATCTTGAACCTCCTCCCCAAGAAAGTCCACCACCATCTTCACAGAACCACCAAAACCAAAAACCTTAACTTTAGTTTCGTCACATCCCATCCAAGAAACAACTAGCATCCAACACATCTATTTCCAAAAATCAGCACATCCTTCAACAGTTCCCAGCCAAGCAGTAACCAGCACCCAACAACAACGTTTACAGTAACTAGAACCTCCTAGCCCACCAACATGTATAATTCCACACTCAACAGCACATAAATCAATATAGGACTACCATCACCAAAGCCTTGCGCCATTCTGCAGCACCCATACCTCCTTGTTCCGACCCAGACCCAGGCCACCTGTCTAACAACACAGAAATTGCACAGCTGGACCAAACACTACCCAACGCCTCACATCAATATGATGAACCATCACCGAGATTGAATCCCAACGAATCCAACCAAAACTAGTAAAGATACCAAATTGTAACCACAAAGCAACCATACAGAAAAGTTGTGATCAAAAAATCCCTAAATGAAATAAAATTCAACCAAAGATGCTTCTTAAACACCTTAGTAGTCCAAAAATCCACATAAGAACTTCATCGCAACACAACTTATGCAGATCCAAAACAAGAGCGTGAAACAAGTCCAAAGATGAGGATCCAAAAACACAAACTTTCAACTTCCAATCAGATCTGAAATCCCACACACTAGGACCTATCACACCACCACCAATCCAACAAAATGCCCTCCACATCCATCTAAATTCTTTGTGAAGCCGAAAAATACACCAAAACCCTCCCAAAAATAGATCTGGAAGGTAACATGTCACCAAAAACCAAGAAATATAGTCCATCACACCTCCAGGTCATCATAGCGCCCTTCACACCCTCCTTTCACCATCAAGAAGCTAGAGAATCCACCACAAACTCAGATCTAGAACCCTCTTTAAGAGACAGTTAACCATTAATCTGTAAAGGGTCATTCGAAACATCCATACCCTCATGTCGCACAACCAATGAGAGTCACCACGACTATCGCTAATCCAAATGATCTGCTGAGACCACACCTAGACCATCGAGAAGCTGTAGATGTTGCCGCCAAGAAGCATCAAATATCCCTTTGGGAGAGGGGGTGTCAGCGCATGGAATCGTGATGGGAGAGCACCAGGAGACTCAACTTCCATCTCTCTTCCTTAACGTTTTAAGTGGTTTAAATGGTTTTCATAGTTTTATGTGGTTTTAGGTCTTTTCTGGGTTTTAGGATTTTTAATATTTTTTGGGTTTTTTATGTTTTTTATGATTTGTTAGGGTTTTAGGGAATTTTTTGGTCTTTTAGGGGTTTTTGAACATTTAGGAATTTTATGTATTTGATTTGTTTCTAGTTTTTTGTTTTTCATAGGTTTTTTTCAATGTTTTTTGGGTTTTTTTTGTGTTTTTGGTATTTTTTGGGATTTTTAATATATTTATTGGTTATTAGGGTTCTAAAATATTTTTTGTGGTTTTTGGGTTTTTTGGGTTTTTAGAATTTATAGGTTTTTTATAGGTTTTAATTGTTTTAGGTTTTTAAGGTTTTTATCGTGGTTTTCAGGGATTTATCATTTTTACATTTTATGGATTTTTATGGATTTTTTAGGTTTTTTTATGGTTTTTTATGATTTTAGAGATTTTGAGGATTTTTAGGGGTTTTCATTATCTTTTTGATTTTTTTGGGTTTTCATGACCTTTTTTCTGGGTTTTTAGGGTTTTTATGGGGTGTTTGAGTTTTTTAGGGGGTTTTATAGTTTTTAGGGGTTTTAAGTGTTTTCGGGGGTTTTAATATTTTCTTAGAGGTTTACTGGCTTTTTATGAGTTTTTTATGTTTTTAGGGGTTTTTAGGGATTTTTATGATTTTTATTGGTTTTATGGTTTTTAGGGATTTTGAGGGTTTTTAAGGTTAATAGTGTTCTTTGGGATTTTGTTTGTTTTTAGGGGGTTTATGTGTATTTAGGTTTTTAATATTTTCTTAGGGGTTTTCAAAAATTTTAGGGATTTCTATATTTATAGAGTTTTTAATGTTTTCAGGGAATTGAAGGGTTTTTAGAGTATTTAGTGAGTTTTTTTGGAGTTTTATGGGGTTTTCAGGTTTTTAGTTGTTTTATTGTTTCTAGGGGTTTTAAGAATTTTTATGGTATTTTAGGGGTATTATTGTTGTTATCATTTTTAGGTTTTTAGGGGTTTCAAATGTTTTTAGGGTTTTTAGGTTTTCTTAGGTTCCCTGCCACAAAACGGGGTAAGGGAAGCGCCTCATTTTATCAGCGCTAAGAAGAAAGCACTGATATGGGGGCTTTATCAGCGCTAGATAAAAGTGATGATACATGTACCCTTTATCAGCACTATTTTTAGCACTAGAAAATGTTTTTAATAACGGTTTATATAAAATTAATATATTTATATTAAAAAATAATGTTTCTTTGTATACATTAAATAAAAAACGCATGTTTATAATTAATATTTTTTTAATAATTCAAAAATATATATAATGTTTAAAAAAAGTATTTCTAAGATTATAATTAAATATATATATATTTAAATAATTATAAGATTAAAGTAACTTTCATTAAATAAAAAATATATTTATTAGATTAATTAGATTTATTGGAATTATTAGATTTATAATATTTTAATAGATTTATTAAATATTTATTAGATTAATTAATTAGATTTTTTATATTTATTAGATTTATTAGATTTATTATATTTATTATATTCATTATATTGATTATATTTTTTTAATATATTTAATATATTTATTATATATATTATATATATTATATTTATAATTAATATATATAAATACATTTTAAATGTATATATTTATATTATAATAATTATATATATATGTGTTTCTAATGAATTTGGTTAATAAATATACTGATCATGCGTGCATATATGTTATGTATAATCATGTATGTTCATTTATACATTATATCCTTATTATACATGTTGTTCATTGATGACTCGTTTTTTATTATGTATATTTTACTAGGTATATGAATAATTCATGTTACCCACATATACTATTATGTTCTCAAAAATAATTATAAAATTACATTAAATATATTTAAATAATAAATATATTTATTAAATTTATAATTATTAAATTTTAATTATATATAAATACATTTTAAATATATTTATTTGTAAATATAATTATATATATATATATAATTAAAAAATTACAATAAATACATATATTATAATTATATATTTATTTATTTATAATTATATACAAAAATTTATAAATATATGTATTTGTAGTTATAATTAATACTATATATATGTGTAAATAATTATAAAATTATAATAAATATATTTATTATACTACTTATAAAGTTAAAAATATATAATTAAATAAATTTATTTAAAAATATAAACAAATATTTATAATTACAATTCCTAAATAAATATAGATATTTTTAAATAATTAAAAAATTATAATGAATATTTTAATTATATATATTTATATACAAATCGTAATAAAAAAATATAAATAGTTATGAATATAATTCTAAATAAATGTAGATATTTTTAAAACAATTAAAATTTAAAACTTAATATATCAATTATATATTTTTATAAAATTATATATTTTTTTTATAATTTTATAATTATTTATGTATATATATATATATATTTATAATTAAAACTATAAATAAATATTTATTTATTATAATTTTTAATTAAAAATAATTAAATATATATTTATTAGTTATAAATGATAATATATATATATATAAATAATTATTAATTGATAAAAAATATATTTATTATTTTTATATATAATTTCTTATATAATTAAAAAAATTTATTTATAAATATATAGAAATATTGATAAATAAATTCAAATATTTATATTTATAGTTATAAATAAATACATTTATATTTAAATAATTATAAAATTATAATAAATATATTAATTATATATGATAATAAAATTTCAAATATTAGAAATATAAATTAGTTATAATTTTATAATTATTAAATATATATATATATATATATTCATTTATAATTATAATTATAAATAATATATATTCCTATAAATAATTATAAAATTAGAAGAAATATAGTTATATATATCTATAATATTATAAATGTATACAATTAATATATTTATATAATCTATTTCTTAGATTATAAATATAATAAGTATATTTATTATAATTTTATAATTATTTAAATTATAACTTCATAAATATTAATATAAATGTTTATTTATAGATATAATTATAAATAAATAAATATATATTTATCATATATATATAATTTTATAAATATATATAATAATATAAATTAATTATTGACATTATATCATTATCAACACTTTATTATTTTTGTGTTGATAAAATATACCTTTATCTGCATTTTTTTCTAATATTGATAAAAGATTCACCGGGTTTTATAAATAAACGGTAACTTTCTCCTCCTTTCTTGCACCCCTCAAACTCTCGCGGAAGCCGATCCCTACTGCAACTGTCGCCTCCTCCTCCTCTCCCAATAAGTCTTCCACCGCCATGAATCCCTCCGTTGCGAACCGACTTTTTCCGCGCCGCCGCTAATCCCTTTTCCATGAACCCAACTTCAATACACGCATCTCCTCCGCGTTACGCCTCTCCTCCATCATGCGCCTCTCCTTCACCACCCGTCTCTCCTCTGTTGTGAACGCACCTCCACCGCACACTGAACCACCCCTCAATGATGAGTTTTCTCCTTAGTGTCTCCTTTATTTTGTATCATGTGGGAGGTATCTATTGTTTCTTTCCCATAGTTTATAGTTGCATCACACTAATCAAATATAAGAACTAGATAATTAAATAGGAAGGGGAAATGAAGTTTGTTCACATGTTAGTACAGTTTGATATTGATGGTGATGTTGGGAATTTTATAGGCTAAATGTCCACTAAAAATCATGTTCGTTTGTAGTCCTTATTTGCGCACCAAATTAATTGCATGTTGGTTGGTTCCTATTGATCATTTTGAATTTTAAAATTAGTAATTTACATATACTTTTCTAATGAATGAATATCGCAGGATGATACAACTTCTATGATAACCCTAATAAGTGGAATTTAATAATGGATACATTTTAAAATCTGAAATTGTGTTTGTTTGGTTTGTATGGTGTTGTAGTTGGGGTCATGGTTGTGTGTCGTGGCACTTAGATTCATGCATCCATCAAAGTCACCTAACCTAGATTTTCTTTATAAAATTTTCTTTAAAAGGTTTTAGACTATTTTGGGACATGATGTTGTTAACTTCATGAATGAGTTTTGGACTTATAATGATACTCTCATCACTTTGATTACATAGGTTATTGATATGAGTTTAGTTAAGGATTTTAGAATGAATAGTCATTGTAATGTCATTTATAAAGTCATTTTTAGGATTTTAGACAACAGACTATGGAAAATAATACCATATATTATTTTAGTTCCTTAGTTCTTTTCTTGTGTTAAAGAGTTATATGATATGTAGTTTAAATGAAGTAGTCTTCAAGAATGAAGAATATTTGGAATGTGAATACTTACTCATTTTTTGATTAATTAAACCAAATGGAGAGGCTCCAGAACATAGCCTCAATTTTTTATATAGTAATTAGTTAGTAAAATATCCTATAGAAGTAGTAATTTTGAAAGATAGGATTTTTAGAAGTGGATGGTGTAATGGTAAGTAGTCCAGAAGTTATGAATATAAGTTTTGGTTTTTTAAATATGGGGGTTTTAATTGTGATATGATAAGGTATTATACTAATTGTATTGATAATTTTTTTTTGGAATGTAATATTAAATCATTGAAATGTAATAGTGTTATTAACTCTTCATCAAAAGTCAAAGGTTTTAGCTGGACATGATGCAGGTGTCAGAAATTCCACATGTTCAGTGGGGATACTTCCATGAAATTTTGGAAGTCAGTGAAACTAGATGAAAAGCTGATAATTTCTATAAACAATTGTGACAACATGCACAAGAAACATGTGATAGAGGTGTTTTTTGAAATACTCATTGAGAATAAAAATCATTGCACAAGAAAATTTGGAACATGAAATGAGAATTTTATTATTGTTATTATGTTAGGGGTTCACTTTTATTATCAGAGGGTCTACCAGGATTCTTCCTGATTAGAAGTTCTAAAAAGTAATTATCCAAGAATGTGGTATGGTTCCTTTTCTTATATTTTCACAATAGATCCTTATAAGCTCTTATTGGGAGACTGATGAAAACACTAATCTTAACCATAAATGAGCTGGGTAATGAGTATTAATTATATTGTGATGTATCAGGATTTACGATTTGAATAGTTCCATTCCATGATGGTCATGTGGTTGCTTATGGTTCTAGATAGTTAAGAAAACATAATATAAACATTCCAAATCCTTTACTAGATATTTAAATAGTGTTTCTATCCATGAGGTGTTATTGGAGTTCAATAAAAATAGTTTTTGAAAAATATTTAATCATAATGTGACATGAACCATTGATAGCGGAGAAGGTATGAGTACATGTAGTCCTTTAACTTGGAAATAATGTATACCCTAAATACGGGGAACAATTTTTCTAATGTATCATATTTAAGGATCAAGCTTAGGTAGTATATGATTCAATCATCAAGTGGAATGTGGTTACCCACTTTGAAGCGATATGACATTATGGTCAAAAGTATCATTGTCAAGTGACACTTATGCTTTTATCTATCACTCATTCACTCTTTAGTAGTATTACTAGAGTAATCTAAAGGATTCATACTAATTATTCTTGAGAGTCATGATAAACCTTTTATAGATTAATATTTTATAAAATGATGGTTATTTTTGATTCATGTATGCTTTGTAAAGTGCCTCTATTGGGATTTATATATTTGAAACAATGCCTATATATCTCTTCTAAAATGATTGATATATTTTGAAATGTTTCTAAAAAAATTATATGTGTTCAACAATCCTTTTGTTGGGTTTAAATACCTTTAAAATGATTTAAAAACTTGGCATGGACATTGTGTTCATTCCAAGTGTTTTTTAACTCATATTATTGGCTTTCAGAAAGGGATGTAAATGTTTTGAAAGCATATATAATGCTAGTTTCATTTTAACAAGGGATGTGTGATGTTTAAATAAAAATTTGTAAAATATAAAGGGTTTTCGTTGATTTTAAATGATTAAGATCTTTGGGTCATGAAGTTTCCTTGAATTTAAAAAAAAGTAATTGGGGTTTTGAGAAAGAGTGCTTGAAATTGATTGGTTTATTTTAAAAAGGGAGTGTCATTTTAAAGAGGAATTTGGGTAAATGTTTGGTTTCTTAATGGGATTTCAATTGTGATTTGATAAATAGTTTTCAAAGGAGTCTTAAAGTATATTTTTTTATCCTTGGTTAATTTTAATATCAACATTTTTTGTATTTATTTTGTTAAATACTAATATAACTGAATCAAATAGAATGGATATGAATAAATAATGGATGGATGCCAATTGTTTGACAAAATAGTATGAAGATGAAGTGAATGAGTTCATCAAGTTTGAAAAAGATCATGAATATGACCCTTCTCAAATAATTTTTCCATTTTTACACTATTTTTATTCAATAAATGTTAGTGTAGAGGAGTTGGAAGAACACTTCATATGTCACGGAATAAATAGAAGTTATAAATGTTGGAATAAACATGGGGAAAAAGGGAATGTAGCTATTGGGTGGGATAACACAATGTTTTATGGATCTTATGATATGATTACAAGTGTGGAAAATGAAGAAGACTCTATCAAGGATGTGATTACATAAGTGAATGATAATGAAGATAGTATTGAGAAAATTATTAGGATAGTTGATGATGAACTTTGTGATTTCCCAAATTTGTTTGAACAATTAAAAATTTATTAAAATTCTCCATTGTATGGTGGTTTCACTGAATATAGAGCATTTTCATCCATACTGAAGCTATGTAGTTTGAAATGAAGAGATAGACGAAGTGAATCCACCTTTATGGAATTACTTACTCTCTTGAATGACATATTCCTAGAAGATAATGAGCTCCTAAACCAAACATATGACATGAAATTAATGCTATTATTTATGGGTATGATCTCTCAATAAATACATGCCTGACCGAATGATTGTATATTGTTTCAAAAGGACCAAAAATCATGTAGATAATTCCCAAAGTTTGGTGCTTTTCGATATAATAAAGATGAATCTGGTCTTAGGAATGTTTTATGGTACTTTCCAATAATTCCAAGGTTTGGGTAACTATATAAAAGTGATGATACTACAATGAAATTGGCATGGCACGTAGAAAGAATAAATATAGATGGGTAAATGCATTACTCAAAATACTCTCCTTGGTGGAACAAAATTTATCATTAGTATCCTGATTTTGGAAACGAGCTGAGAAACCTTTGTCTCGCATTATCTATAGATGGAGTGAATCCTTTCTATTTTAAATTTAGCACTCACAGTTGATGACCAGTTATGTGGGTAAATTATAATTTCCCATCATGGTCATGCATGAAATGAAAACACATCATCTTATCTATGCTTATATAAGGACCAATACAACCGAGTAATGATATTGATATTTATTTAGCTCTATTGATCAAGGAATTGAAATTATTGTGGGATTCATGTGTTATGTTCTATGATGCTTACTAAAATTAATATCTCACATTGAGATCCACATTGTATGGGATGATTAATTAATTTTCTACTTATGGAAATTTTTTAGGATATATCATTAAAGGATGTCGTGGGTGTCCTGTTTGTGAACAAGGCACATAGTCAATTAGGTTGAAACATTCATAAAAAACCATGTTTCTAAGACATCATAGATTTCTACCCTAATTACATAAGTACTAATCTTGGGAAACATCATTTGATGGAAGTTTAGAAGAACTTTCTACAGCATCTCCACTAACATGTGATCAACTATTTTAGAAAGTAAAATATGTGGACATTGATTTTGGTCAACCATTTTTTAAAAATATTATGAAAAATTGTTGAAATGAGTGATCAATTTTTTTTAATTACCATACTAGAATTGACTATACATCATACACTTTATGGATGTTATGCAGGTTGAAAAAAATATATGTGATAGTGTCTTCAACATGTTGCTAAATGCACCTTGTAAAAATAAGTGTGGAATTAAGTCTATATTGTACATGGTTGACATGGGAATATGAGAAGAGTTGGCACCAGTGAAGGGTGAAAAATGAAATTTTCTACCTCCATCTTCTTACACATTTTCTAGGAAGAAGAGATATCAATTTTCAAATTTTTTAATGACATAAATTTTTTATAAGGGTATTTTTTGAATATTAAGAACATCATATCAATGGCCAATGTAAAGTTAAAAGGTATGAAATCACATGAATACCATGTTTTGATGAAAAATCCAATGCCTATAGATTTATGTTGTATTTTTTCCAAGAATGTCTGTCACACATTAACCAAACATTGTTTATTATTCAAAGAAATATGAAGCAAAGTTATAAACCCGGTGAAATTACCATGTATGGATAGAGAAATTGAAATCATAATATGGGAATTGTAAATGTTATTCCCTAAAATATTCTTTGATATGACGGTTAATTTTATTGTTCACTTGGTGAGGGATATTTGAATATGTTTTCATGTACACTAGAGATGGATTTACCCCATTGAACTGTATATGAATATTTCTAAAGGGTTTGTCAAAAATTGATGTCGGTAAGAGGTTGTATTGCATAGTGATATATTGTTGAGGAATCCATTGAATTCTATACCGAATACATGTTCGGTGTGGAAATAATTGGTCTACCAAAATCTCATCACAATGGGTGACTTACAGGTAAATGAATTTATAGAAAATATGTTGTTGCAATCAATATTACAGATCATAAGCAGTCCCACCTTTATGTTTTTCATAACAGTTTGGAGGTTTCCCCATATTTCAAAACCCAAAAATAAATTATTAGACATTTGAATCCATCAAGGTCTGAAAGATTGATATCAAATAAACATAATTATTAGTTTATAGGATGGTTTCTAGACTATATATTAAAGGATTAAGATGAAAATATGGATTCAATTTCATAATGAATTTGATGTCTATATGGAGGGCCATCTGTGTATGTATTATCTTACAAAGGTTATATAATTAATGGTTATAAGTTCAATAAAAATGAGCATGATGTAGATAGTACCATGAAAAATAGTGGAGTTAAACTCGTGGATGAAGCGATGCATGTTTCAGGTAATAACCACAGAAATAAAATTTACACGAATACGTCATACTTTGGCATTATCAAAAAAATATGGGAGTTTGATTATATAACATTCCATGTTCCAATTTTCCAATGAAAGTGGGTTAATAACAGGAGTGCTGTTAAAATAGATTATTGTGAAAGATGATTTCAGTAAGGAATGGTACAAAGATGAACCGTTTATAATGAAATCATAGGTAGTACATGTATTTTATGTTACATATCCCACATACTAAAGTGGTCAATTATTCTATTATTGGGAAAAACCACTAAAGGGTCAGATAAAAATTCAATTAAGGATGTCGCTTTCATTGGGATGTCGCAATCATTCTGTAGCGGACCCAATGTAGACGACATTTTTTACATCATAGGATACCCTAATGAAAGGATTTGGATCATCGATAGAGGGGTCAAGTCCCTTCATCCTTTAAAAAAGAAAAAGAGAGTTCAATAATCAGGTTACATTTTTTCGTAATATACATTGTGTTATCTGATGATATTATTCATTTGTTGATGCATTTATGTACTCTAAATTAAAAGTTAAACCACATATGAAGATAATGACTTCTATATGCGATAGTGATCCCAATCCAAAGGAACAACAGGTCTCTCAATTTTCTGCTACTCGTAGTGTAGAGGAGTGATCATTTGCACATGCTGGTACTCCCATTACCAAGGAACAATAGGTTTCTCAACATATAGCTACTCCTAGTGTAGAGATACAATAACCAAATGTATGTTCCAATGCCACCACTTTAGAGGAACATATTGACAATATGGATTATGGGGAAGTGGTAGACAATGAAGGATTGGCATCACAGAAAAAAATAAGGGTCGTTGTTTGACAGTGTTAGTAAAAATCCTTAAGGTAAAATCTAAAGGAATCAAATACATGGTTAGATAGAATGCATGAGGTCAGCATGTTAAACCCAAAAGGCCATGTTCAATGGTTATATTAGAATCTTCACTCAAAAATGCATACTGATTGACATAGATTCAGGGCACCATGTTATGACCAGGCTTAAGACACTAAAATGGGAAGATATTACAACAACATTAGGATATCATTTCTTTATTTTACTAAAAAAGTAATAAAATGAAACATTGAATTACTCTTTATCATCCATTTCAAAGTGAATTTCTTGTAGATGACTCACAAAAAAAGAATGTATTAATGCTTGCTAGAAGAATTCACATAGGATTTCTCACAATTCTAACAATATATAATCTTAATGACACTGAAGGGGAAAAACCTATGCCCACTCCTTATCTATGCACACCATATAACACAAGAGTCACGGTATGAATTTACTGGTTGTCATACAGATGTGTCATTTCATATACATTGTTTTTAGTAATACATTTTTTTATGATACCTTTATTCATCACTTTGACTATTTTTTTTGGAAACAGAACCTGAGTGCTAAAAATAAGGAACAACCAGCAAAACCATCATACCCCTACAGTAAAGAAAGGATGGGGTATGCTTCACTTGAAAAAATTTGGTATGTATTTTAAATAAACCTTAATACTTTTATGTGACATAAAACAACACCATAATTATATTCCTCTATTTATATATAGATTGATTACTCTAAATCCAAATCCACTTCCATCCCACACCATGTTCCTTGGAAGGAGGCATGTGTAAATAAAGATAGGATACTAATAGATGAGAACACAGAAAAAGTGTGGGAATCATGTGTAAGTATTACATAATAAAAATTTTATTTTTCTTTAAATTGCTATTACGTAACAATTCTCAGTTATTATCCTATATTTTCTATCCGATATAGTCATAGGAATCAGTAACCCTTGTTTCAGATGAACCAAAACTATCATTAGCCTTGAAGTGGCCAGAATAATATGGACGCATCAGAGGTGCGGGTTTTGGGGTGACACCCAAAACATATTTTGATAAAAAAAAAGAGGACGATCAAAGGGAATTAATAAAATAGATGAGAGAAAGAATAAATACCATTGAAGGAAAATTTCAATGGAAAAGGGAGATGATGGAAACTTTAATGAGGGATACAAAAAGAGAATAAGAAACTCAAGAACATCCACCACATAAAGATCCCCCCACTAGATATGAGGCTAGCCATTCCCCTCAAAGATATTTCTTAGAAGATTTAACCAATGTTATAATAAATGTTTCTATGAAATGTGAATTAGGAAGACCATGATACCTTTCATTTACATCTATTCTACAGGGTGATAATGATTGTTATTTAAAACTAGCAACACCCACCCCTCTCCTTGTGGTGAGGGATATGGTGTTCAATATTTTAATGGACATGCTACACAATAGACCACTTTTAAAAGGTAATGTATGAGTTTAGATCAATGTAGCATACAAGCCAAGCATAGAGCTACATATTACAATTTAAGAGGATGATATAAATATGGTCGAAACGTTTGATTGAACATTTTTTACAAGACCATTAGATCTTGTAAAAAACATGTTCATAAAGAGGTATTCATTTTCAATTTAATTTTCAGGCTAAACCATGAACAGTTAATTAAATAGGTCAGAACCAATGAATGTTATTATAGACAGACAAAAATAATAGGATGAAATGGAATACCATCTCAAAACCATATAAAGGATTGACCAACTGATCAAAAAGATATACTAAAAGCACAATTACCCCACCTTTTCTATATCCACATTTACTATCATTCAAGGCTCATGTAGATACAAATTTAAAATATGGTGGCAACCACATAGTTGAATTTGAAGTAAATATGTACAGTGAGAAAGATCAAGATATCATTGGTGTTGAGATTTCAAATAAAATACTCAACTATGACTGGATAGGAGGATCAATTGTAAATGTATATATGAGGTATGTTCTAATGATTTAATTTTCCAAAAGATGATATAATGTGTTAATTATGACTAAATAAATTTCATATTTTTGGAAGGTGTATATATGAAAAGAAATTAAAGAGATTTTCCCATGAGAAAAAATTCAGACATGTTATTCCTCATGTCAGCTCAGTAGCATAAGGTAAAATAGAACTCGAAGAAAAGGATGAAATAGTAGCAGGTCTGATCAAATCTATTGAAAGATAAATTTTAGATGATAGACTCTACTTAATACCAATGATACAGGGGTAAGACTATACAATTTAATCATATAAAATTTATTTTCATTTATTTCATTACATATCCCTTTTGTGTTTTAAATAATCATTGGATGCTCATTACAGTAAATTTGGATACTTCAAATATTTATTTCCCGGATCCATTGCATGGATATCTAACAAACCATCCACACGTGATTGATTTTTTCAATTTGTAATACACTACATGTAATGTTTTATAACTAAACATCATGTTATATAACTTATATTATCTTATAATGAGGATTATGTTATGATAGGGCGGTGCATCACTATCGTATGAAAAAAGGAATGATACTAGGGGCTATGGAAAAGGAAGAACACAAGTACTAAGATTGGATAAATATCATGGTATATATAATAAGATTTCACTATCCAAACACATATAAAAACAAATTACTTATTGTCCTCAACGTTTCTATAGTGTTCAAAACAAACCAATGGAAAATATTATGATTATTATGTTTGTAAATTTTTGAGAGAGATCATATTCTATGAGCAAACCAGCATCCCTGAAGAGGCATTTTTAAAGATAATTACTATTTCATTTAAAATATTTATTAATCATTTGTGTCTTTATATTTTCAATTACTACTATGTCTGTAAAAAAAATAATATTCAAAGGATGATATAGATGTACTCAGAAACGAAATGGAAGCATACCTTATGAATGATTTTACACAAACAGCATGAATGTTTGACTTCTATATGTAGAGTATGTATTTCTAATGTTAATATCACTTTATAACATCATTATGCTCATGTAATCCTTATACGACCACTGATATATCAATTTTATACACTAATTGAATATCTATTATCACCCTTTATTATGTTCAATATCCTTAGGTTATTAAGAATGGTTTTATAAATGATGTCTAAGAGGGATGATATAACTAAAAGTGTCTCTTTTTATTTAAAATTGACAATAATTTAAGTAAAAAAAAGTGACATACTGAAAAATGATAAAACACATTCAAATTGTTTTGATATTTTAGGAAAAAATATCCATTAGTCATTTTTGACATGTAAGGATCAACCATACCTCAATCCGACACATGGTGTGGCTAGTAGAACTCAATATGTCTCTTTTTATTTAAAATTTATATTAATTTAAGTGTAAACAACATGTGAAATACTAAAACCTAAGAAAATGCATTTTGAAAGTTTTAATAATTTTGGAAAAATGATTCATGAGTCATTTTTGACATATAGAAGTCAACCATACCTTAATCAGAATCATGGTGATGCCGGTAAAACTCAATGTGCCTCTTTTTATTTAAAATTGACATTGATTTAGGTAAAAATCCCAAGTGACATACATAAAATCGAGAAAACACATTCAGATTGTTTTGATATTTTATGAAAATGATCTATTTTCATTTGTGATGTTTAGGTATCATCCACATATTATTACGTTGCACAGTATGTCCAGTATAACTCAAAGTGTATCTTTTTATTTAAAAATAACTTTAATTTAAGTAAAAAACAACAAGTGGCACACTTAAAACTGAGAAAACATATTTGGATAATTTCTATACTTTATTAAAATGATCCATGATTAATTTTTGATGTGTAAGAGTCAACCTTACCACAATATGATGCACTTTGTGGCTGTTACAACTCAAAGTGTCTCATTTTATTTAAAATTGGCATTAATTTAAGTAAAAACAACAAGTGACATATTGAAAACTGAGAAAACAAATTTGTATTGTTTGAATATTTTAAGAAAAAAATGTATTAGTCATTTGTGATGTTTAGGGATTAGTTTCATCTCAATATGATTCACAATGTGTCCAGAAGAACTCAAAGTGTATTTTTTTTAAATTGACATTAATTTATGTCAAAACAACAAGTGACACACTGAAAACTGAGAAAACAAATTTAGATTGTTTTAATATTTCAGGAAAATGATCGATTAGTCATTTGTGACATTTATGGATCATCCAAACCTCAATAAATGCACGGTGAGGCCAATATAACTCAAAGTGTCTCATATTTATTTAAAATATAAATTAATTTAAGTAAAAACAACATGTGACATACTGAAAACCGAGAAAAATCATTGAGATTGTACTAATACTTAAGTAAAATGATATGTGAGTCATTTTTAATGATTAACAGTCACCCACATTTCAATCCTATGCATGGTGTGACTGGTAAGACTAAAAGTGTATGTTATCAGTTGAAAATCGACATTTTAGTTAAAAATGTGCCACTCACTAAAAACTAAACAAACACACTCTGATTTTATTGATAATTAATGACAGTGATTCATAAGTCATTTTTGATATGTATGAAGTTGTATTACATTATAAAGATATATGATTTGATTAGTATGACTCAAAATACGTGTGTTCAGTTTTAAATGACATTTTTGTAAAAAACACAACTACAGTACTGAAAACCAAGAAAAATCATTAGGATTATTTTTATACTTTAGAAAAACAATCCATCAGTAATTTCTGACAGGTAGGAATCAAGTGCAAATAAACATTATTCATGGTGTTCCTGGAATAACTAAAAGTGTCTCTTTTTATTTAAAAATTATATTAATTTAAGTAAAAACCAAAAAGTGATGTACTGAAAACCGAGTAGACACTTTCAGATAATTTTGATACTTTAGGAAAAAGATTTATAAGTCATTTTTGACATATAGGAGTTAACCCAACCACAATCTTATGCATGGTGTGATAGATATGACTAAAATTTTACTTTATCAGTTTAAAATTTTCATTTTAGTTTAAAAACAATCACTCACTAAAAACCAAACAAATGCACTCTGGATGTCTTAAAAATTTAGGACAACTATTCATAAGTAATTTTTGACATGTATGAAGTAGTTTCAAATAAAACCAATGCATGATGTGACCAGTATGACTCAAAATTTATGTTTTCAGTTTGAAATGACCTTTTAGTAGGAAAACACAACTGCCATATTGATAATTGAGAAAACACATCCAGATTGTTTTGACGCTTCAGTACAATAATCCATTAATATTTTGTGATTGGTAGGGATTGGAAGAACATTAATAGGACAAACGGTCTGTCCAGTAGAACTCAAAATTTCTTCTTTTTATTTAAAAATGACATTAATTAGAGAAAAAACAATAAGTGAAATACTGAAAACTAAGAAAAAACATTTGGATTACTTTTATTCATTAGGAAAATGATCCATTAGTCATTTTAGATCTGTAGGATTCACCCTCACCTCTATATAATGCACGGTGTTACCAATGTCACTAAAAGTGTATGTTATCAGTTTAAAATTGGCATTTTAGTTCAAAAAATGTCACTCACTAAAAAACAAACAAACACACTCCTATTGTATTTATAATTTAGGAAATGAATTCATAAGTAATTTGGGACGTGTATGAAGAAGTCTCACATAAAACTGATGAACGATGTGATCGGTATGACTCAAAATGCATGTTTTCAGTTTGAAATGACATTTTATTAAAAAAGATGATTCATACTAGAAAACATAGAAAATTCATTCATAATATTTTTATATTTTAGTAAAAATATCCATCAATAATTATTCAGAGGTTGGTTCAGCCGCACCTCAATATGACGTACGGTGTGGCCAGTATAACACAATGGGAATTTTTTTAAAATTTATATTAATTTAAGTAAGAAAAACAAGTGACATACTGAAAACTGATCAAAAACATTTGGATTGTTTTAATACTTTTGGAAAATGATCCATGATTCATTTGTGGTGTGTAGGAGTCACATTTAACTCAATCTGATGCATGGTCTGACTGATATTACTATAAGTTCCCGTTATCATTTTAAAATTGACATTTTAGTTTAAAACGTGTCACTCACTGAAATCCAAACATATGTACTATGATTTTCTTTATAATTTAGAAAAATGATTCATAAGTCACTTATGGCATATAAGATTTAGTCTCACATCAAAACAACACACGATGTGACCGTTATGACTCAAAATGCATGTTTTTAGTTTGAAATAGAATTTTAGTAAAAAAACTAAGCTTACATACTGAAAACTAATAAAAACATTCATATTATTTTGATAATTTATGAAAACAATAAATTAGTAATTTTTGATAGGTTGGAATAATACGCACTTCAATACGATGCATGGTGTGGCCTTTATAAAACAAAATGTGTCATTATTTAAAATTGACATTAATTTTAGTAAAAGAAAAAGTGATATACTCAAAATTGAGAAAACACATTGAGATTATTTTTATGTTTTAGTAAAATGATCCATAACTCATTTGTAACATGTAGGAATAAACCCCACCTCAAAAGGACACATGGTGTGACTGGTAAAACTCCAAATGTGTCATTTTATTAAATATTGATATTTTATTAACATGTTATTTCATAACAATGTTTAACTTGTTTATTTATAATTTTACTAACATAATATTTGTTTTCTTATATAGGTTGAATATTTTTCTTCGGTTGAGATGATTTATTCTAAAATTCACACCATTGGCAGATATTTTTGTTTGGGGATCATAAGCATCAAATGATGAAATATTCATTTTTTCAAATGTTTGTTTGAAAATTATAAATTTAATTATATAAAACATTTTATTTGAAATTTAAATAATAGTATTTATTTATTTCTATACCATGGGTGTAAAATATTTTATTTCTACGGTCAATTAAATGTATACAGTAGGTTCTCTTATGGTGTTCTTTTTAAATTGAAGTTTTTTTCTAGGTGTCCTCAGTTTAAATTGTAGGTTGGGAGTGATTTTATATTTGTTTAACTTGTAGGTTGGGGGTGATATTATATAAGAAGAAAATTCAGGGTAGGTATCCCCTTATCAGTACTATTTTTGGAACTGATAATGGATACCCACATTTATTAGCGCTATGATTAACAGTTTTTTTATCTCTGTTAAAGTCTATTTTGCATGATGTGAAAGGCCATATTTTTAGTAGTGATTTTTAATATTTTCTTATTTTTTTGGGTTTTTATGTTTTTAGGAGGTTTGGGGGGTTATTTAAGATTTTATTTTATTTTTTTGGGGTTTTAGGGATTTTGAGGGTTTTTAGGGGTTTTTGGGTTTTTAGGTTCTTTTAGCTTTTCATCATTTTTAGGTTTTTAGGAGTTTTAAGTAATTTTATTCTTTAATTTAGTTTGGTTTCCCAGTTTACTTAGGGTTTTTTACATTTTAATGATTTTTATATATTTTTTTATGATTTTTATGTCTTTTTAAGGGTTTTAGGGATGTTGAGGGGTTTTTGGGTTTTTATGGTGTTTAGGGTTTTTTAGGTTTTCTTGGGATTTTAGGGTTTTTTGTTTTTTTTAATGGACAAAATATATTTTATAGTTTTTTTAACATTTTTATTGTTTTAAATGGTTTCTAAAGTTTTTAGTGTTTTTAGATATTTTTAAGGTTTTCATGTTTTTTTATTGTTTTTAGGGATTTTAGTGTCTTTTAGGGTTTTTTGGGTTTTTAGTGTTTTTAGGGTTTTTATGAGTTTTAAGTGTTTTTATGTTTTAATGATTTTTTTAGTGTTTTTCATGGTTTTTATGTATTTTTAAATTTTTAAAAATTAAGGGATTTTTTAGGATTTTTATGTTTTTAGGGTTTTATGAGATTTTGATGGTTTTTAAGGGTTTAGGGTTATTTAGGTTTTTTTAGGGTTTTTAACATTTTTTAGGTTTTAAGGGATTTTAAGTGTTTTTAGGTTTTTAATGCTTTCATAGTGATTTTAGGGTTTTAGGGTTTTTTTACATTTTCATATATTTTTTGGGATATTTTGAATTGTTATGGGTTTTTTGGGTTTTTTCAGGACATTGAGGGTTTTTAGTGTTTTTAGGGGTTTTGGAGAATTTATGGGTTTTACTATTTTTAATGTTTTTATGGTTTTTATAGATTATTAACGTTTGTAGGTGTTAAATGTTTTTTAGTTTTTTTAGTATTTTTAAGGGTTTTTTGGTTTTAGTTGTTTTTTGTGTTTTTTAGGTTTCTAGCATTTGTTAGGACTTTGGGGTTTTACCTATTTTTAGGTTTTTTGGTTTTCTTTAGGGTTTCCATGGTTTTTAAATTTTTTTACATTTTTATATATTTTTATGGTTTTTGGATTTTTATGGTTTTAAGTGTTTTAGTGATTTTTATGGTTTCAAATGTTTTTTAGGTTTTTAGGGTTTTTAGTGGTTTTAGCATTTTTAAGTTTTTAGGGGATTTAATTTTTTTACGGTTTTTAAGTTTTATCAGTTTTTTTCTGGGTTTTTAGTGTTTTTTGTGTTTTTAGGGATTTATTGGGATCTTGTAGGTTTTTTAGGGATTTTTGAGGATTTTTAGAGTTTTAGGGGTTTTTTGGTTTTTTTGGGGTTTTAGGGTGTTTTTATTTTTTATGGATTTTATGGTTATTTAAATTTTGTTATCATTTTTTTCAATTTAAAATGTTTTTAGAGTTTTTCGTTTGTTTTTAGAGCTCTATGTAGTTTTTTGTATTTTAATGGTTTTTAGTTTTTTTTAAGGCTTAAGGGGTTTTAAGTATTTAAATGTATTTAAGGTTTTCTTAGAGTTTTTAGGATTTTTAGGGGTTTTTGCTTTTTTAGGGATTTTTAGATTATTGTTTTTTGTATTTTTATAGTATTTTAGGGTTTTTTGTGATTTTGATCATTTTTAGGGTTTTTAGGGGTTTTAGGATTTTTAGCATTTTAAGGTTTTTATAGGTTTTAAGTGATTTTAGGTTTTTATGGTATTATAAGATTTTATCATCATTTTGATGGTTTTTTAAATATTTAGTTATTTTTAGGGACTTTTTTAGCATTTTAGGTATTTTTGGCATTTAAAATGTTTTATGGGTTCTTAGGGTTTTATGTTTTTTTGGGTTTTAAGGGTTTTTTAGTTTTTAAGGTTTTAAATTTTTTTATTGTTTTTTAATTTTTTAGGGGTTTAAAGCGTTTTTATGATTTTTTGTTGTTTTAGGGTATTTGTGGGTTTTAGGGTTTTTATTGTTTTTTGGGGTTTTATGGTTATATGGTTTTTAGGGATTTTAGGGTTTTTATTGTCTTTTAGGTTTTTTATGGGTCTTAGAATTTAAAGGTTTTTTTGGGAGTTTTATGTTTTTTTAGATTTTTAACGTCATCTTATGGATTTTCAGAATTTTTGGTTTTTTTACATTTTTTTGGATTTTTTTTGATTTTATAGAATTTTTATGGATTTTTAGGTTTTTGTGGATTTTTGATGGTTTAATAGGTTTTTATGGTGTTTTGGGGTTTTAAGGGTTCCCATTGTTTTTCTATTTGTAGGGGTTTTTAATATTTTTTAGGTTTAAAGGTTTTCTTTGAGATTTTTAGGGTTTTTAGCATTTTTTATGTTTTTAGGATTTTTAGGGGTGTTTAGGATTTTTATGGATTTTTGGATTTTTAAAGATTATGAGGGTTTTTTTGGTTTTTTAGTGTTTTAGGATTTATTTTTCGGTTTTTGGGGTTTTTAGTTTTTTTGGTGCTTTACGGTTTTTATATTTTTTTCACATTTATTGGGAGAAGGTAGGTGTAGGGCTAGGTTGTTCCTGACCCCCCAAAGTTTATTCAAGGAAAAGAAAAGTAAAAAAGGGTGGGGTGGGGCCAAACAACCCACACCCAAAAGTCCCTGGACCCCCTATGACACTGATACCCCAAATGACCCAAAAATATGGAATTAAAACATCAGGAACTATAAATCAACGTCCTCTCTAAAAGGGTCTCCATCAGCACCATAACCAGCGGAAGAGTCTGATTACACCAACTCCAATTCAGAAGATTCTTATTCCTTTAAGAAGTTCGTGTAACACTCCCTGAGACGTTGATGTTCCACATTCAGTTGTTCCTTGGTAGACCGACTTCCCCTGCCAGAGTCAACCTCCATAGCTTTAAAATATGCTCTCGTGGACACTGTCCTCAGCAAAGCTGAATAGTCCTTGGTTTCCTCTTACAAGGAACTGATGAGACCTCCGCAGATTTGTTTTCCTTCCCATAAGGAATGGCCATCTCCAGCAGGGTCCCCTCCTTGATGACCATATTCATGTTCTTTGCCATCCTTCTACGATACTCCTGGATAAAATCTTGATCCGAAATGAAGGAGGCTTCCTGATTAAGGGAACATAAAACAAGAACCCCACATTGCAGCACGTTAGGAGCCACCACAGATTCCTGAGAAGCCAGACAAAGATGGGTCACCCCACTATCCAGGGATTGATTCAAGTTCCCCTCCTCCCTAGGCATATCACTTTCATCCCCCTGGAAAGAGCACACATTCTCCATCCCCTGCATTACTCTTTCCCCCTACTCCCCAGCTCTATCCAAGGACCAAAAAGTATCTAGCATCGACTCAGCTTGACCAGCATTAAGGACCAAACAGCCCCAACTGCGCCTAGCAGCAACAACATCCTCTTCACTTGGCATCTGTACAGCCAGCCTTACAATCCCAACATCAACAACTAGAGACCCTTGCCCCTCCTTCCGAGGAGTATTTTTCACCTTCCCCTCATTCACATCAGAATAATCACTATTGTGACCAAGAGCCCATAACTACCTAATCTCCTACTCATCAACACCACCCGATTGCCCAGTGCTATCTAACAGTAGCTCATCTTCACAAGCCATCTGGGCCACACTCCCTCCATCCCCCACAGCAACAACGGCTTGCACCCCTCTCTCCTGTGCATCATACCTCTCACTCCAATCAACAAGTGGAGACCCTTGCACCTATCCCTCAATATCCATCCCCTCAAAGCGATTGAATATTGGGATGCCTTCCTGCCTCTACTTCAGAATGCTATCAAAGGAGACCGACTTCCCATTAGCAGTAACCTCCCTGCATAAGGAACTTCAAGCATCCAAGATCTTCGAGTCACACCTCAGTCTCTTGAAAATGTCAGTCACCTTGGGTTTCGATTGACACTGAAAACCCACTTTCCCTCCATCAGCGGCAGATCTATGACCCCTCAACACTACCGGGGGCCCTCCCGCACAATCAACGCATCCAGAGATCTAGAAGCAAGCCCAGATGTAGGATCCACCCACACCGAGGCAATCCTTCAAATCCTGATAGAAGAAGTCATTCCAACCTCCACCATATTCCTCCCCACTAGAGCCTGACCCCTTCACCACACTCAACATGAGCATGAGGATCCTTGTGGACAACCTCCTACACCTCGCCCTGATTCTACTTCTCCACACCAGTCACCTCATGAGATTGTTTCAAAGCACCAAAATTTCTTCCACTACACCTGCAAGCCCAAACATTATGACCTAGAAGCCAGCAGGAAGAGCATAAATTCGTCCACGACTCAAATATCACAGGCTGCTTCCACCGAAGATCCTCACCAACAACAATCCAAACAAAATCAAATGGTCCTTTAGAAGCATAAATCTTCACAAAGACCCTTGGGGAGACTGGGTGTACAAGTGCCCTTGTTCTACTATCTATGCATAAGAACCTTCCCACCAAATTCCCCAACATTGAAATAATGGATAAATTTTGAAAAGGGAGGGGTAGTTTCAGAAATCTAACCCATGTTGCCACCATCGGTGAATCATGGTTCAAGTGCAGATCAAAGCTCCACTTGGAAAGGGAAAAGTGAGCACCATTGCATCTTCATAGAGCCGCCGACCAGGCATGAAACAAATAATCTTCCGAAATAAAGAGAATCAAAATGTTACTATTATTAAAAAGATATACTGTAGCATGGTCTTGGAGGTCCCATTGTTCGAACACAAATATGTCGAAATCATCCACCGGGGGTCACCAGTTAAAGAAACGGGCAACCAAGGACAGCCTATGCAGGGCAGTGACCTCGTTGAACTCCGCAATCGATAACCAAAGCTGTGAAAATACTTCCTGTAATTCAGGAACCTTAGGTCATATCTTATTCCGTAGAAAAGGAGGAAGAAAATCAGCAACCGAGAACAGGACAAAAGGACGCCCATCATTAAGAATCTACAGAGGCCCCTTCCCCACGGAGGGGGGAGGGCGAGGGGCAAGAGCAGTCATTGTCTTCAAGTATGATGCGGGAGAGGAGAATCGCCATCACGAGAGAGCCGAGCCTCCATATTCACTTTAACATTTTTCTTCACATTTATTGGGGTTTAAAGTGTTTTTATAGTTTTTAGTTATTTTTAGGGTTTTTACCATTTTTTTGATTTTTAGAGGTTTTTAAGGTTTTTAGGGTTTTAGGGTCTTTTTAGGGTTTTTCTCATTTTTAGGCTTTTCATGGGTTTTAAGTGCTTTTATTGTTTTATGGTTTTCTTTGGGGGTTTAAAGGTTTTATCTATTTTTAGGTAATTTTAGGGATGTTTTGGAATTTTATGGGTTTTAGAGTTTATAGATATTTTAGCATTTTTAGGTTCATTGTGGTCTTTAGGGTCGTTAGGGGTTTTAAGTGTTTTTAGGTTTTTATTTATTTTATGATTTTAAAAAGTTTTAGGAATTCCCACATTTTTAGAAATTTATAGAGTTTTTTTGGATATTTATGGTTTTTTGGGGTTTTAAGGGGTTTTTAGTATTTTTTGAGTTTTTAGGGATTTTAATGTTTTAATAGTTTTTTGGGGGTTTTGGATATTTTTTGTGTTTTTAGGGATTTAAAGGGTTTTTAGTATTTTTTATCATTTTTAGGGGCTTAAATGTTTTTATAGTTTTTAGTGGGTTTTATGAATTTTATATATTTTTATGATTTTAAGGGTTTTAGTTTTTTTTTTATGGTTTTTTTGGGGTTTTATGGTCTTTTATGGTTTTTAATATTTTTTAGGTTTTTATATATTTTAAGGGGTTTTTGGTTTGTAACGATTTCATAGTGGTTTTCAGGGGTTGTAGGGTTTTTTTTATATTTTTAGGGATTTTTAGGATTTTTAGGAAATTTATGGGGTTTTGGGTTTTTAGGGATTTTGAGGTTTTTTTTACGTTTTTCTGTTTTTTGGGGGTTTTAGCATTTTTGGCTTTTTTGTTGTCTTAAGAGTTTTATTTTTTAAGGGGTTTTATGATTTTCCATGGTATAAAATATTTTTTTGATGTTTTTAGTGATTTTATAGATTTTTGAGGAATTTTATGGGGTTTTTTTAATACGTTTTCTGAAAAAAAATATTTTAAAAAAAACGGTCAGGTTAAAAATATTTTTCAAAATACCCCTCAAAGGCGGCATTCGTGATGCCGCCTTTGTGTTTCGGGGCAAAGGCGGCATCACGGATGCTGCCTTTGGCCTTTACGTGAAAGCCGGCAAGCGCGAAGCCGCCTTTCCCCTATTTTTTTTTAAAATTTTCATTTAAATTTTTATTTTTATTTTTTTTGTTTTTTTTGTTTATATATATATATATATATATATATATATAAACAAAACAAAATTTTTCAGCGGAATATCTCTGGTACTAAATATCCAGCGGTACTGCCATTACAACAGTCTGGATTCTGACAAAAACCCTCACCCAGACCTCCCTTTTATAAGATGGCTTGCCCTGGAAATCATTCTGCATTTCCGATGTGGGATTCATGTTCTCCCTTTCCTGCAGAGTACATTCTGTATTTCCGATGTGGGATTCTCTTTCAAGTGCATGAATTTGGAAGACAATAAAATATAAACTATATGACCAATATAAATGAAATTTTAAATATTGATTAAACATATAAGAAATTGTTGAAAACAAAAAGAATTTCCTTAAAAATGATGATAAAAAATAATTTATAAGCTTTCAAAACCGCCTACTTGAAATTTAAAAATGTTTCAAGTACGTGCATTTGAAAGACTATAAAATATAAAATATAAAACGAATATAATTGAAACTTTAAAAATTGATTATAGATATAATAAATAGTTGAAAACAAAAGGAATTTCCAAAAAAATGTTAATGAAAAGTAATTTATAAGCTTTCAAAACCGCTTACTTGAAATTTAAAAATGTTTCAATCACGTGAATTTGAACGACTATAAAATATAAACTATAGAACGAATATAATTGAAACTTTACACATTGATTAAACATATAAGAAATAGTTGAAAACAAAAAGAATTTCATAAAAAAATATTGATGGAAAATAATTTACAAGCTCTCAAAACCGCCTATATGAAACTTAAAAACGCTTCAAATACGTAAATTTGAACGACTATAATTACGTAAGTAATAATTAATAAGAAATAAGAAATAATTATTAATTAATAATTATAATGAATAATAATAATTACTAATTACTAATTAATTAGCAATATAATTATTAATTATATTACTTATTAACTAAATAATTATTATATATGTGATAATTAATAAGTAGTAAGTAATAATTATTAATTAATAATTATAATGAATAATAATAATAATAATTAATATTTATATTACTAATTAATAATTAATAATTAATAATTACTAATTACTAATTAATTAGTTATAATTATTAATTATATTACTAATTAAATATAAAATAATTATATATGTAATAATTAATAAGTAATAAGTAATAATTATTAATTAATAATTATAATGAATAATAATAATTAATATTTATATTACTAATTAACTAATTAATATTTACTAATTACTAATTATTAATTAATTAGTTATAATTATTAATTATATTACTAATTAACTAAATAATTGTTATATATCTAATAAGTAATAAGTAATAATTATTAATTAATAACTATAATGAATAATAATAATAACTAATATTTATATTACTGATTAGTAATTAACTAATTAATAATTAATAATTACTAATTACTAATTAATTAGTTATAATTATTAATTATATTACTAATTAACTATATAATTATTATATATCTAATAAGTAATAAGTAACAAGTAATAATTATTAATTATTAATTATAATGAATAATAATATTACTAATTAACTAATTAATTTTGACATAATTAATTATTAATAATTACTAATTAGTTATTATAGTGAATAATTATAATTACTAATTATATTACTAATTAACTAATTTACTATTATCTAATTAAGAATTATATTACTAATTAACTAATTAATTATTATATAATTAATAGTTATATTAATAATTAACTAAATAGTTATTATATAAGTAATAAGTAATAATTAATAATTATAATGAATAATTATAATTAATATTTTTATTACTAATTAACTAATTAATTATTATATAATTAATAGTTACGTACTTGAAACATTTTTAAGTTTCAAGTAGGTGGTTTTGAAAGATTATAAATTATTTATCATCAACAATTTTGATGAAATTCTTTTTGTTTTTAACTATTTATTATATGTTTAATCAATGTTGTAGGTTTCATTTATATTGGTCTTATATTTTATGTTTTATGGTCTTTGATAGTAATGTACTTGAAACATTTTTAAGTTTCAAGTTGGTGGTTTTGGAAGATTATAAATTATTTATCATCAACAATTTTGATGAAATTCTTTTTGTTTTAAACTATTTCTTATATTTTTAATTAATAATTATTACTTATTACTTATTACTTATTAGATATATAATAATTATTTAGTTAATTAGTAATATAATTAATAATTATAACTAATTAATTAGTAATTAGTAATTATTAATTATTAATTAGTTAATTAGTAATATAAATATTAATTATTATTATTCATTATAATTATTAATTAATAATTATTACTTATTAATTATTAATTATTACATATATAATTATTTTATATTTAATTAGTAATATAATTAATAATTATAACTAATTAATTAGTAATTAGTAATTAGTAATTAGTAATTATTAATTAGTAATATAAATATTTATTATTATTATTATTCATTATAATTATTAATTAATAATTATTACTTATTACTTATTAATTATCACATATATAATAATTATTTAGTTAATTGGTAATATAATTAATAATTATATTGTGAATTAATTGGTAATTAGTAATTAGTAATTTTTAATTATTTAATTAGTAATATAAATATTAATTATTATTATTCATTATAATTATTAATTAATAATTATTTCTTATTACTTATTAATTATTACTTATGTAATTATAGTCGTTCAAATTTACATATTTGAAGCGTTTTTAAGTTTCAAGTAGGCGGTTTTGTGAGCTTATAAATTATTTTCCATCAACATTTTTTATGAAATTATTTTTGTTTTCAACTATTTCTTATATGTTTAATCAATATGTAAAGTTTCAATTATATTCGTTCTATAGTTTATATTTTATAGTCGTTCAAATTCACGTGATTGAAACATTTTTAAATTTCAAGTAAGCGGTTTTGAAAGCTTATAAATTACTTTTCATTAACATTTTTTTAGAAATTCCTTTTGTTTTCAACTATTTCATATATCTTTAATCAATTTTTAAAGTTTCAATTATATTCGTTTTATATTGTATATTTTATAGTCTTTGAAATTCACGTACTTGAACCATTTTTAAATTTCAAGTAGGCGGTTTTGAAAGCTTATAAATTATATTTCATCATCAATTTTATGGAAATTCTTTTTGTTTTCAATAATTTCTTATATGTTTAATCAATATTTAAAATTTCATTTATATTGGTCTTATAGTTTATATTTTATTGTCTTTCAAAGTCATGCACTTGAAACAGAATCCCACATTGCAAATACAGAATGTACTGCGCAGGAAAGGGAGAAACTGAATCCCACATCGAAAATGCAGAATAATTTCCAGGACAAGCCATCTTATAAAAGGGAGGTCTGGGTGAGGGTTTCTGTCAGAATCTAGACTGCTGTAATGGCAGTACTGCTGGATATTTAGTAGCAGAAAAATTCTGCTGAAATTTTTTGTTTCGTTTATATATATATATATATAAACAAAACAAAAAAAATAAAAATAAAAATTTAAAAAAAATTAGGGGAAAGGCGGAATCGCGCATGCCGCCTTTCGCGTAAAGGCCAAAGGCGGCATCGCGGATGCCGCCTTTGAGGGGCATTTTGAAAAATATTTTTAACCTGACCATTTTTTTAAAAATATTTTTTTAAAAAAAACGTATTTAAAAAAAAACTCGAATTTTATGGTTTTAGGGTTTTTAGGGATATTGAAGGTTTTTATTGTTTTTAGGGTGTTTGGGGTTTTTACAGGTTTTTTGGTTTTTAGGGTTTTTTTGAATTTTTTATGGGTTTTAAGGTTTTTAGATATATTTAATGAATTTGGGGGTTTAAAAAGTTTTTTGAGTTTTTTTAGTTTTTTAGGGTTCTTATGGGATTTTTGGGTTTTTAATGGTTTTTAGGGTTTTTCTTGGTTTATAGGGCTTTTATTGTCTTTTTAGGTATTTTAATGTTTTTAATGTTTTTTTGGTTTTCAGGGTTTTAATTTTTTTTGAGGTTTAATGGTTTTGGTTTTTTATGGATTTTTTAGGTCTTTATACATTTTTTGGTATTTTTAGGGATATTTTAGAATTTTTAGAGTTTTTTAGTGTTTTAAGGGATTTTAAATGTTTTTAGGTTTTTAGGGTTTTTATCATTTTATAGGTTTTCCGGGGTTTTAAGAGTCTTTAGGTTTTAATGGTTTTCATAGTTTTTTCAGGGTTTTAGGGTTTCTTACCATTTATGAAATTTTAGGTATTTTTATAATTTTTTTGGGTTTTTAGGGTTTTATACATTTTATTTTTTTAGGGGTTTCAATGTTTTCTAGTGGTTTTAAGGTGTTTAGAGTTTATACCATTTTTAGGGGTTTAATGTGTTTTGAGAGTTTTTATTGTTTTTAGGGTTGTTGTGGGTTTTTAGGGTTTTTATTGTTTGGGGGGGGGGGTGGGTTTTAGGTTTTTTTTTTGTTTTTAATGTTTTATAGGGATTTTAGGGTTTTTAGAATTTTTTTGGTTTTTTGGGGTTTTAATTATTTTTAGGGTTTTATTTTTTTTCTTAGGTTTTTGAAGGTTTTTAAAATTTTAGGGGTTTTTAATTATTTTTAACACTTTTATGATTTATTAGGGTCTTTAGAGATTTTGAGGGTATTTAGGTATTCTTGGTTTTTAGGGTTTTTATAATTTTTGAGGTTATTTAGGATTTTTATGCGTTTTTATTTTTTTAAGGTTTTCTTAGGGATTTTAGTGTCTTTTAAATTTTATGTATTTTTTGGTTTACTATGTTTTTAGGGTTTTTGTGATTTCGAGGGGTTTTAGGGGTGTTTAAGATTTTTAGGATTTTATGGTTTTTTGGGGTTTTTGGATTTCCTAGAGTTTTTAGGGGTTTTATTATTTCTTAGAGTTTTTAACATTTTTAAGGGATTAAAGGTATTTTTATAGTTTTTAGTGGTTTTAGAGTTTTTATTGGTATTAATGTTTTTAGGGTCTTTAGGGGGTGTTAGGGTTTCTAGCATTTTTAGGGGTTTTAATTTTTTTTATGTTTTATAGTTTTTGTAGGGATTTTCAAAGTAATTTTGGATTTTTTTTACATTTTTTGGGTTCAAAGAGTTTTTCTGTGTTTTTATGGTTTTTTGGGTTTTTAGGGATTTTGAGGAGTTTACGGTTTTGTGTTTTTTAAGGGTTTAAGGATTTTTTAGGGCTTATTTAATTTTAGGTTTTAAAATTTTCTTATGGTTTTTTTGGTTTTTATGGTGTTTATGTTTTTATTAAATTTTTACGATTTTTTTCATTTTTATGTGTTTTTTGGGTTTTTTAGTAATTTTGAGGGTTTTGGGGGGTTTTTTGGGATTTTGAGGGGTTATTTGGTTTTGTGGGGTTTTATTGTCTGTTAGGGTTTTTACTATTTTTCGTGGTTTTCTTTTTTATGCATTTTAAGTTTTTTTATATATCTATGTCTTTATTAGGGTTTTTCATGGTTTTAATGGTGTTTATGTGTTTATGAATTTTTATTGATTTTCTGGATTTTTTACGGGGTGTAGGGTTTTTTGGTTTTTTATCTTTTTATTGTATTTATATGTTTTAAGTGTTTTGAGGGTTTTAATGTTTTTTTCAGGTTTTTCATGGTTTTTATGATTTTTTACACTTTTATGGTTTTTTAATATTTTTATGGGTTTTATGGATTTAGAGAGTTTTTGGGTTTTATGGTTTTTCCTGGTTTTAAGTTTTTTTTGAGTTATTTAGGTGTTTTAATATTTCTTAGATTTTATTTAACATTATATGGGTTTAAAGGATCATTAATGTTTTTAGTTGTTTTAGGGTTTTTAAGAGTTTTTTATTTTTTATGGTTTTATGGTTTTTAGGATATTTTAGGGGTTTTATGGTTTTTTACAATATTTAATGGTTTAATAATTTTTATGTTTTTAAGAATTTTATGTGTTTTAGGATTTACAGTTTTCTTATGTTTTTTGGGTTTTTTTTTCAGTTTTCATGATTTTTTAAGATTTCTTATGATTTTTATTGTTTTTTAGGGTTCTTAATGATTTTAAGGGTTTTTTAGGGTTTTATGGGATTTATTGTTTTTAGGTTTTTAGTGGATTTATTTGTTTTAGGTTTACAAGTTTGTATTAGGGATTTTCTATATTTTATGCTTTTTAACATTTTTAGAGATTTTTATGGATTTTTTAGTATTTTATGGTTTTTTAGGATTTTTAAACATTTTGAGGGTTTTGGTTTTTTATTTTTTTAATTTTTTATAGGTTTTTGGGTTTTTTTATATTTTTACGAAATTAAGGTTTTGTTACATTTATTGGTGTTTAATGGGTTTTTAGAGTTTAAAAATGTTTTAGGGTTTTATGGTTTTTAAGGTTTTTAGTGGTTTTATGGTTTTGTTGGTTTTTATGTTTTTAAGTTTTTTTAGGTATTTATAGTTTTTCTTAGAGATTTTTATGGTTTTTAAGAATTTTTTTACATTTTAGGTATTTTTAGGTCCTTTTAGGATTTTTATGGGGTTTAGGGTTTTTAGGTTTTTGAGGGTTTTATGATTTTTTAGGGGTTTTAGTGGATTTTCTGTGTTTTTATGTTTATAAGGTTTTATTAGGGGTGTTTGATGTTTTTATGGATTTCTATGATTTTACAATTTTTGACATTTTTAGGCGATTATAATGTTTTTAGAGTTTTTAGTGGGATTTGATAGATTTTATGGATTTTTAGAGTTTTCAAGGTTTGTTGTTTTTTTGGTTTTTAGGGGTTTTAGAATTTTTATGGTCTATTAGGGTTTTTATAATTTTTAGGTTTTTAGGGGTTTTATGTGTTTTTTATTTTTTAAAAGTTTATTAGTGGTTTTTAGAGCTTTTAGGGTTTTCCATGTTTTTATGGATTTTTAAGGATTTTTTAAGAATTTTATGATTTTTTGGGCTATTTGGAATTTTTTGGGATTTTAAGGGTTTTAGGGGTTTTGGGGTTTTAGTGTTTATTAGGTTATTTGGGTTTCAAGTGTTTTTAGGTTATTTTGTTTTCTTAGGGTTTTCCATGGTACTTTGAATTTTTTTATGATTTTAGGGCTCTTATAACTTTTTTAGGATTTTTTATAGTTTTCTGGGTTTTTAGGGATATTGAGGGATTTAGGGTTTTAGGGTGTTTAGTGTTTTTATGGTTTTCCTAGATTTTTAGGGTTTTTTGTATTTAGTGTTATTATGGTTTTATTTGGTTTTAATGTTTGTAGTGGTTTAACAGGTTTTTAGAGTTTTTAGTGGTTTATGGTTTTTAGAGGATTTTAAATGATTTTATGAGTTTTTATGGATTTTAGGATATTTTTAGGGATTTTTAGCATTTTTTGGTTTTTAGGGTTTTAAGTGAATTTAGGTTTTATTGTTTTATTTTTGGTTTTTAGGACTTTAATGTACTTTGATGATTTTTATAGTTGTAGGGTTTTGGGTATTTAACATTTTTTAAGTCTTAGGGGTCTTAAGTGTTTTTAGGATTTTAAGGGTTTTATAGGGGTTTTAAGGGTTTTTGTGAATTTAGGGATTTAAAGGGATTTTTATTTTATAGACTTTTTTGGTATATTGATGGGTTTTAGAGATTTTTTGGGGATTTTTTGTTTTTTGGGGTTTTTACAATTTATAGGATTTTCAAGGGTTTTTAAAAATTTTAGGAGTTAAAATATTTTTTATTGTTTGTAGTGGTTTTTATGGTTTTTATGGTTTTTTGGGTTTTTAAGGATTTTAGGGTTTTTAAGGTTTTTTTGGGATTTTTAGTGTTTTTTTTTGTTTTTAGCAGCTTTAATTGTCCTTAGGTTTTATGTTTTTCTTAGGGGTTTTTAGTGTTTTTATGTTTTTTAAACTTTTAAGGATTTTTATCAATTTTTTATGTTTTTTAGGTTTTTTAATGATTTTTAATATTTTTAGTGTTTTTTGGTTTTATGGTTTTTAGAATTTTGAGGTTTTTTTAATTTTTTATGTGTTTTTAAATTTTTTAGCCTTTCATATGGGTTTTCGGGGTTTTTAGTTTTTTTTGTGGATTTTAATGGATTTTTTAAAAAGTTTATGGTTTTTGGGGGTTTTAGTGATTAAGAAGGTTCTTTGGTTTTTTTCTGGTTTTTTTGTTCTTATTCTATTCTAATTATTTAATGGGTTTTAGTGGTTTTTTGAGTTTTTAATGTTTTAAGGATTTTAAATGATTTTAGAGTATTTTACTGGGTTTTTTGTGTTTTTTGGGTTTTTAGGTTTTTTAAGGTATTTAGGTTTTTTAAGGTTTTTAGGGATTTTCAATGGTTTTGGGGTTTTATGGTTTTAGGGTTTTTAGGTATTTATGGTCTTTTGAGATTTTTATGGTTTTTAGTGTTTTTAGGTTTTTAGTGGTTTTGAGTGTGTTTATGTTTTTAACATTTTCTTAGTGGTTTTCAAGTCATTTAGGGATCTTACATTTTTAATGACTTTAGCACTTTTTTAGGATTTTTAACAATTTTTAGGGTTATTTGGGATTTTGAGGGTATTTATGGGGTTTTTTTTAGTTTTTATTGGGTTATTAGTGATTTTTTTGGTTTTTATTGATTTTATTTGTTTTTAATTTTTGAATATTTTATTTCGGATTTTTAAGGTTTTAGCGTTTCTTATTTTGTAGGGATTTTATGGATTTTTAGGATTTTTATGGATATTTACGGGTTTTTTGAAATTTTTGGGTTATTAGGGGTTTTAGTGTTTTATTATTTTTTTTGTTTTGGGGTTTTTGTGTTTTTTAAGGGATTAAATGTTTTTAGTGTTTTTAATGTTTTTAGGGGTTTAAAGGTTTTTTTTGTTTTTTGTAGGTTTTAAGGGTTTTATTTATTTTTTAATGTTTTTTGGGTTTGTTATGGTTTTTGGGATTTTATGGTTTTTAGGTTGTTATATTTTTTGTTTCAAAAGTTTTGAGTGTTTTTAGATATTTTATGGCTTTTATGAGTTTTTATATTTTTGTGGTTTTCTTAGGGGGTTTCAATGTTTTTTGGTATTTTTTGGATATTTATGTGTTTTATGGATTTTTGGGATTATTAGGGGTTTTAGGGTTTTTAGATTTTTTAAGAGTTTTCATGGTTTTTTGACTTTGTTGGTTTTTATGAGTTTTATGAATTTTTTAGGTTTTTAAAGATTTCCATGGGTTTTTCAGATTTTTTAGGGGTTTTTATGTTTTTTAGAACTTTTAATGCTTTTTTGGATTTTTATTTTTTTTAGGATTTTAGGGATTTAAAGATTTTGTAAGGTTTTTTGGTTTTTATGGTTTTTTTGTTTTAGGTTCTTTTGAGATTTTTTAACTTTTTTAGGTTTCTTATAGGTTATTAATATTTTTAGTGTTTAAAAAGATTTTGGATTTATTAGTGGTTTTTTGGGTTTTCTATAGTTTTTAGTAGCTTTTATGGTTCTTTTGGTCTTTTGGGGTGTTTTGGGATTTTAATGTTTTTAGGTTTTTTAGGGGTTTTAAGTGATCTGAGGGTTTTACATTTTTCTTAGTGTTTTTAGGGTTTTAAACAATTTTTACATTTTAAAAGGTTTATTAGAGAAATTTTTAGGATTTTTAAATTATTTTAATATTTTTAAGGATTTATTGGGGCTGTAGTTACTTTAGGGTTTTTAGATATTTTAGCATTTTATAGGTTTTTGTGGTTTATGTGTTTTTAAGTATTAAAGATTTTTATAGAGTCTTTCAGGGTTTTTATGGATTTTACATTATAGGGATTTTGGGGGTTTTTTTGTAATTTATATGGGGTTTTATGTTTTTTAGGGATTTTGATGGAATTTGGGTTTTTAATATATTTATGGTTTGGGGGGTATTTAAGGGTTTTTGTGTTTTTTATGTTTTTAAGGTTCTTTAAAGTTTTTAATTTTTTTGGGGTTTAATGGTTTTATATTGTTTTTAGTGGGTTTTAAGGGGTTTTATGAGTTTTTAGGGCATTTCAAGTATTTTCATCATTTTTATGGTTTCATAGGTATTTAGGTTTTTTGGGGTTTTAACATTTTTAGGAGTTTTATGTGTTTTATGTGTTTTTAGGTTTTTAAGGTTTTCTTTCATTTCTGATGTTTTTTTGTGTTTTTTTACGTTTTAAGGTATATTTATGGATTTTCTAGGATTTGTATGATTTTTGGTATTTTTAGGGATATTCAAGGGTTTTGGTGTTTCTAGGGTTTTTAGGGTTTTGTGTGTGTTTTTTACGGTTTTTATGTTTTTATGGATTTAAGTGTTTATAGGTTTTTAAGGTTATATTAGGGGTTTTCAATTTTTTTGAGGGTTTTTACTTTTTTAGGTATTTTTATGGCACTTAAGGATTTTAATGTTTTTTTTAGTTTTATTTTTTGAATTTTTAGTTTTTTTAGAGAATTAGAGGGTTTTTTAGGTTTTTATGGTTTTTAAGGTTTTTTTAGGTTTTATGTTTTTTTAGTATTTATAGTTTTTTAAGGTTTTTTAGATTTCTTTAATATTTGTTGGGATTTAAAGGGTTTCCATATTTTTAGTGGGTTATAGGGTTTTGAAGTGTTTTGTGGGTATTTATAGACTTTAGGAATTTTAGGTTTTTTAGGGTTTTTTGTCTTTTTAGGATTTTTGGGTTTTTAGTGCTTTTTAGTAGATTTAAGTGTTTTTATATTTTTAAGGTTTTCTAATGGTTTTCAGGTTTTAGGGTTTTAATGTATTTTTTATGGATTTTTAAGGATTTTTATGATTTATAGGATTTTTATGGGGTTTGATAGGTTTTTTGGTTTTTATATTTTTTAGGGTTTTATCATTTTTTTCTGTTTTTAGGGGTTTTAATTATTTTTTTAAGAGTTTATTAGGGTTTTAAATAGTTTTATGGTTTTTTACATTTTAGGGACTTGTAGTGATTTCTATGCATTTTAATGGTTTCTTAAGATTTTTTGATATTTTGATGGATTTGGGGGGGGGGGGGGGTTGGGTATTTAAGGTTTTTAGATTTTTTTTTTGGTTTTTAGGAATTTTTTAGTTTTATGGTTTTAAAGGATTTTAGAGTTTTATAATATTTCTTTGGGGTTTAATGGGTTTTTAGTGTTTTTAGTGTTTTTTTATGTGTTTTTAGAGTTTTCATGCTTTTGAAGATTTTTAGGGGTTTATAGATTTTAGGGGTTTGAGAGGTTTGATGGTTTTTTTTTATTTTTAGAATTTCTTAGTTTTTTAGGGTTTTTAAGTGTTTTTAAGTTTTTAATGTGTTTTATAGAGTTTTAAGAAGTTTTATGGTTTTTATGTATTTTGGGATTTTTGGGGATTTTTTAGTTTTATATGGGGTTTTAGGTTTTTTGGAATATTTAGGGGTTTAATTGTTTTTATGGTTTTGGTGTCTTTTAGTTTTTTAAGGGTTTAAGTATTTTTTAGTTTATAAGGTTTTTATGGGGTTTCAAGGATTTTTTTTCATTTTTAGATATTTTTATTGCCTTTTTTTGATTTTAGGGTTTTAGGTATTTTAATGGGTTTTAGGGTTCTTATGGGTTTTTTACGGTTTGTAAGGGGGTTTTACATTATATAGGGTTTTGGGGTTTTAAGGGTTTTTTGGTTTTTTTGTTTTCCTTAGGGGTTTTCAGGGTTTTTACATATTTAGAGATATTTAGGTATTTTTTAGTATTCTTAAAGTTTTTAGGGATTTTGAGGATTTTAGGGTTATTAATATTTTTTGGGGTTTTAGAGTTTTTAGAAATATTTTGGTTTTTAGGGGTTTAGAGTGATTTTTTGTTTTTAAGGTTTTCTTATGTGTTTTCATTGTTTTTTCAGTATTTTTATGTATATTTTATTATTTTTATATTTTTAGGGTTTTAATGGACATTGAGGGGTTTTGGGGTGGTTTAGGGCATTTATGGGGTTTTTTGGTTTTTAGAGTTTTTTTTAGTTTTTAAGGCTATTAATGTTTTTTAGAGTATTAATGTTTTTTCATTATAAATGGTTTTTAGAGATTTTAGTGATTTTTAGTGGTTTTAAGGGTTTTAGGGTTTTTAAGGTTTTAAGGTGTTTTTAGGGTTTTAGGGACTTTTAGTGGTTTTAGGGTTTTCAGCGTTTGAAGTTTTTGTAGATGTTTTAAGTATTTTTAGGATTTTAAGGTTTTCTTGGGGATTTTCATGGTTTTTATGGTTTTTACATTTTTAGGTATTTTTAGGGTTTTTTATGGTTTTTTAGGGTTTTGGGGGTTTTGAAGGTTTTAGGGGTTTTTAGCAGTTTTTTTATCTTTTTTGGGGGGTTTTAATTCTTTTTATGTTTTTATTTCTTTTTGATGGTGGTTGAGAGTTTTACTTTTTTTTAGACATTTTAGGTATTTTTTTGTATTTTTAGGGTTTCATAGGTTTTTAGGATTTTGAGGGGGTTTTTTTGTTTATAGGATATATATGATTTTTTGGGGTTTGAGGGATTTTGGTGTTTTCTTGGGTTTTGAAGGTTTATGAGAGTTTTTTTAAAATTTTATGGGTTTTAAAGGGATTTTAATGTTTTTAGTAGTTTTTTGGGTTTTTATGGTTTTTATGGTTTTTATGGTTTTTAAGGTTTCAGGGTGTTTTATTGTATTGGGGTTTCTAGGGTTTTTAGGGTTTTAAGGTTATTTGGGTGTTTATCATTTTGTTTTTGTTTTTTAGGGGTTTTATGTTTTTTTAATATTTTAATATTTTCTTTATGTTTTTATAGTATTTAATGCTTTATATTTTTAGGGATTTTTATAGATTTTCAGTATTTTAATGGTTTTAGGGGTTTTTAAGAATTTTTAGGGTTCTAGGGTTTTTAGTGTTTTTATATTTTTATGAGTTTTATAACTTTTATGGTTTTAAGGTTTTCATAGTGTTTTCAAGGTTTCAGGGTTTTTTACATTTTTAATAATTTTTATGACTTTTTAAATATCTTTATAGTGTTTAGGGATTCCATGCATTTTGATGGTTTTTATGATATTTTATATTTTTTGTGTTTTTTGGTTTATTGGTTTTTTGGGTTTTTTTTATTTTTGGGATTTTCTATGTTTTTTAAAATTTTAGGCGTTTAATAGTTTTTTAGAGTTTATATGTTTTTGGGGTTTTTATGCTTTTTAAGGATTTTAGGTTTTTAATGGTTTTAAGGTTTTTAGTAGTTTTAGGGTCCTTTGGGGTTTTTAGGGTTTTTGAGTTTCTTAGGGGTTTTAAGTGTTTTAGGTTTTTTAGGTTTTTACTGTTTTCTTTGTGTTTTTCACAATTTTTAGGGGGTTTTAAAAATTTTTGGATTATAGGAATTTTATGGGTTTTCGGGGGTTTTAGATATTTTGAGGGGTTTTAGGTTTGTTTTTAGGGTTTTTTGATTTTTTTTGGGTTTTAGAAGTTTTAAGTGTTTTTAGGGTTTTAGGTATTTTTAGGATGAATATGGTTTTTATGGGTTTTAGGGTTTTTATGATCTTTGGTTTTTTTTCATTTTTGTGTTTTTAAGATCTTTTATGTTTTTAGAGTTTTTTAATGTTTTTAGGGGTTTAAGGTGTTTTTAGAGTTATTACTATTTTAAAATGTTTTTATGGGTTTTTGGGTATTTTAATATTTTAGTTTTTTATGCTTTTAATGCGTTTTAAGTGTTTTTATGGCCTTTTTAGGGTTTTAAGGGTTTTATGGTCTTTTTTGGTTTTTTTGTTTTTTATATATTTACGTGTTTCATGTTGTTTTAGGTTTTTAATTTTTTCATAGTGGTTTTAATGTTTATTAGGTTTTTTATGTATTTATGGATTTTTAGGGATTTATTTGGGATTTCTTTGGATTTTTAGGGTTTATAGAGATTTTTAGGGTTTTGTAGTTTTTATCGGTGTAAGGATTTTTAGTGGTTTTGGAGTTTTTTTTTTGTTTTTTAGGGGTTTCAATTATTTTATGTTTTATGTTTTTCTTATGTATTTTTAGAGTTTTTTTTTGGATTTCTATTTTTTTTATGGATTTTTATGGAAATTTTAGGATTTTATGGTTTTTTAGGGTTTTTAGTTAATTTAATGTGTTTTATGGTTTTTTGGGGGATTTAGGATTTTTATGAATTCTTGTATTTTTGTGGTTTTTTTATATTTTTTGTGGTTTTGAATTTTTTGTGTTTCTATCCTTTTTAAGGGTTTAAATTATTTTTAGTGTTTTAGTTTATTTATGTGTTTTAGGAGTTTTAAGGGTCTTTTATGGTTTTTAGGGGTTTTTATGATTTGTAAAGTTTTTAAGAGTTTTAGAGTTTTTAGTGTTTTTTTGGTTTTTAGGAATTTCTAGTGTTTTTATGTTTTAAAGGTTTTATTTGGGTTTTTCACATTTATTATGGGTTTTTTACATTTTTAAGAATTTTTCTGGCTTCTTTAAGACATTTATTGTCTTTTGAGGTTTTTATGGATTTTTAGGGGTTTTAGGGTTTTAGGGGGTTTTATCGTTTTTTTAGGTTTTAGGGGTTTTGAGTGTTTTTAGGTTCACAAGGGTTACTTTGTATTATTCAAAGATTTTAGGGTTTTTAAAGGTTTTTTTTGTTTTTTATGGATTTTAAATATTTTTATTGTTTTTAGGGGTTGTATGGTCTTTTAGGGTTTTGAGGGGTTTTAGGAGTTTTAGGGTTATTATGTTTTTTTGTTTTTTAGGGGATTTTTGTGTTTTGTTTTGGGTTTAAAAGTTTTTAGAGTTTTTTATGTTTTTAAGTATTTAAAAATATTTTTATGGTTTTTAATTGTTTTTAGGTTTTTATGGGTTTTTAGGTGGTTTTTTTGGGTTTTATCATTTTTAGTTTTTTTATGGTTTTTATGTTTTTTTAGGTTTCAATGGTTTTATTTTGGGTTTTCCTAGTTTTTGGTGTGTTTTATGTTTTTAGGGAATTTTAGGATTTTTATGGTTTTTCAGAGTTTTAAGGGATTTTGAGGGTTTATAGGGTTTGTTTGGGTAATTATGGTATTTTTTAGTTTTTTTGGTAATATTAGGGTTTTTTTGAGTTTGTTAGGGTTTTGAAGGTTTTTATTGATTGTTAATTGGGGGGGGGGTGTTAAGGGTTTTTTTGAATTTTTAGTGGTATTTTGGTTTTAAAATGTTTTTAGGGGTTTTATGGATTTTAGTGTTTTTATGGTTTTATCATTTTTAGGTATTTTATGTGTTTTAAGGGTATTAAGGTTTTCTGGGTTTTAGGTTTTTTTCTTTTTCATAGGATTTAAAGGATTTTTGTTACATTTTTATAATTTTTCTTAATTTTAGTGAATTTTAGGGTTCATAAGAGTTTTATGTTTTTTGGGCATTTAGGGTTTTTTTAGATTGTTAGATGTTTTAAGGTTTTTGTATAATTTTTATGGTTTTTAGGGTTTTAAAAGATTTTTTTTTGAGTTTTTAGTTGGTTTTAGGGTTTTTATTGGATTTTAGGGTTTTTATGGTTTTTAAGAGTTTTTAGGGTATATAGGGTTTTTTACAGTTTTTTGGGTTTTTTTCAATTATGAGATCTATTAAAGGATATAGGTGTTTTAAATATTTCTTAGGGTATTTCATGGGTTTAATGGGGTTTTTTACATTTTTTATAATTTTTTGGTGCTTTTATATTTTTTATGATTTTTTAGGTTTTTTTATGGATTTTGAAGGGTTTGGGGTTTTATGGTTTTCTGAGTATTTAGGGTTTTTTAGTTTTTTATTTTTTAAAGTATTTTTAGAGTTTTTATCAATTTTTGGGATTTAAAAGGGTTTTTAGAGTTTTTAGTGTGTTTTAAATATTTTATGGGTTTTTTTAATTTTTTATGTTTTATGGATTTTTTGGTTTTTAGGGGGTGTATGGGTTTTTAGTGTTTTTAGGGTTTTTTTTTGAATTTTTTGAGTTTCCTTAGTGTTTTAAAGTATTTCTAGGTTTTTAAGGTTCCCTATGGGGGTTTTAGTGATTTTATTGTTTTTTATATTTTTAGGGAATTTTTGGATTTTTTAGAGTTTTAATGGTTTTTAAGGGTTTTGAGGGGTTTTATGGTTATTTGGATTTTTTTGAGATTTTAGGGGTTTTAAGGGTTTTAGTGGTTTTTAACATTTTTGATGTTTTTAAATGGATTTTAGAGTTTTTAGTGGGTTCTCAGGTTTTTATAGGGATTTATAAGTTTTCTCAGGTTTTTATGATTTTTAGGGTTTAAAGGTTTTGTTGGGTTTTTAGAATTACTAGGTTTTGTAGGGGGTTTAAGTGTTTTTTTAATACTTTCTTAGCATTTTTCTGGGTCATTAGGTTTTTTATGTTTTTATGGATTTTAGTGATTTTTTAGAAATTTTACGGTTTTAGGGTTTTTAGAATTTCTAGTGTTCTTAGGGTTTTTAGTGTTTTTAGGTTTTTAGGGGTTTTAAGTGTTCATTGGTTTTTCAGTTTTCATTGGGTTTTTTTGGGGTTTTAGGGTTTTTGAAATTTGGCGTATTTTTAGTGATCTTTTAGGATTTTTATGTTTTTTACTATTCTTTTGGATTTGAGGGTATTTAGGGATTTTTGGGTATTTTTGGTCTTTTTGGTTTTTAATATTTTTTGGGTTGTTTAGTTTCTTAGGGTTTTTAGTGACTTTTGATTTTTCTATGTCGTTTAAAAGGTATTTAGATTTTTTACTAGGTTTTTAATTTTTTTATATATTTTTAGGGTTTCTATGATTTTTAGGGATGCTTATGGTTTTTTTGGTTTTTACAGTTTTTAGAGTTTTTTTGTATTTAATGTTTTTTGGGGTTTTATGTGATTATAGATTTTTAAAATTTTCTTTTTGTTTTTTCATGGTTTTTAGTAGTTTTTACATTTTTTAGGATTTATATATCATATTTAATATTTTATTGGTTTTAGGGTTTTTAAGGAATTTTTGGGGCTTTATGGGTTTTTTTTGGGTTTTTAGGGTTTTATAGTTTTTTTTTTGGATTTTTAATATTTTTTTTTGTTTTTTTCATTTGAATGTTTTTTATAGTTTCATAATGTAATTATGTCTTTAAATGGATTTTATATATTTTACTGGTTTTACTTATTTTTATGGGTTTTTTGGGATCTTAATGGTTTTACGAGGTTTTTTTTTTGGTTTTTTGAATTTTTAGTGTTTTTAGGGGTTTTAAATTTTTTTGTTGTTTAGGGGTATTAAGTGCTTTTAGGTTTTTAATGTTTTCTTAGAGATTTCTGGGTATTTAGTGTTTTTTATGTTTTATGGGTTTTTATTGATATTTTTGGGTTTTTGTGAGTTTTTAGGGTATTTATGGATTCTGTGGGTTTCAGGGTTTTAGGGGTTTTAATTTTTTTAGGGGGTTAAATTGTTCTTATATTTTTTTATTTTAGTTTTTATTTTTTATTTATTATGGATTTTTAGGGGTATAAAAGTTTTTTACTGTTTTAATAGATTTAGGGATTTTATGTTTTTTAGAGTTTTTAGCATTTTTAGTTTTTTTAAGTGGGTTTAAGTATTTTTGTTTTTTAATTTTTTTCGTATTCATTTTATTTTTATTTAGGTATTTTTATATTTTCAGGTACATTTTGGAATTTTTTAGGATTCTTATGTGATTTTCGTCTTTTAGGGATTTTGAGGGGTTTTAGGGGGTTTTAGGGTATTAGGGATTTATCATTATTAATGTTTTTAGGGGGGTTTTTTATTGTTTTCATAGGTTTTTCCAGTGCTTTTTGGGTTTTTTACATTTATATTTATTTATTTTTTGCGTTTTTTTTTATTTTTAGGGTATTTATGTTTTTAGGGTATTTTTAATTTTTATGGTTTTTAGGGGTTTTATGGTTTTTATGGTATTTTTGGTTTTTGAGGGTTTTTTTATTTTTTTTGGCTTGTATGATTTTTTAGTGTTTTTAATGTCTTTATATTATTAAAGGGTTTTAAGAATTTTTATTTGTTTTATGGGTTTTTAGCATTTTTAGAATTCTTTGGGGTTTAATTGTTTTCATGTTCTTAAGGTTTTTAAAGTTTTTTTCAAGGTTTTTATGGTGTTTTACATTTTAGGTATTTTAACGAGATTTTTGAATTTTTATGGATTTTTAGGTTTATTAGAGATTTTGAGGGGGTTTATGGTTTTATAGCTATTTAGGGTTTTAAGGGCAAGGAAGATGCGAAAATCGGGCAATTCCCGACCCCCCCCCCCCTAAATTTTATTACGAAAAAAGACGCAGCAGACAAGGGAGGGGGGGTCAAACGATCCTCACCCAAAAACCCTTTACAATCCCAAAACGCAAAAGACCCCCAAAAAAAAGAAAGATCAAAAAAGAAAAAACACACAAAGCCAAGCAAGAAAAATCCAACAGCAGTCCCAACCAAGCAGAAACCAACATCCATCAAGAGCAGCACCATCACCATACACAGCAACTTCGTCACCCCCAAAGCATCAGTAACATCACATCTCAGCCAAGCAGCAGCCAACGTCCAGCCCATCCGATTCCGACAGCCAGCATCCCACTTCCACCTCAGCAACCAGCAGCACCAACACCAATCAACACCACCATACCAGATTTCCAGCACCCACCACCTCCTCTCAAGGGAAGCGGTAGCCAAAGACCAATATCTCATAATCCAACAACTCAATATCCAACCAAAATTCAGCAGAAACTTATAAAGGAACCAACAACCAGCAATGAACGTTATATAACATCTCAGAATCCAGCAACCATCATTCAGCAGTAAGGGCAACTCAAAATAAAACCAGCCACAACACAGGAGCACACATGCTAGCATATCAGAACGAACACAACACAGAATGACCATACCTTCATCAACAGTAAGATCCAAGAACAAAAAACTGAAAATAGGAAACAAAACCTACATCCTTTCCCTTTTCATCCACCATGGCCATTCGAGATACCAGGACGGCTAGAAAGACCCTCCCCGGGTCGAAGCAAGAAACGCAGATCCAAGCACAGAACCTAAAACACCATCACAAAGAAGTCACGAAGCCTGCCAAACCCACTTACCACCAAAATGAAGCCAAATCTCTCCCAAATTAAGCCACCAGAGTATCTTTCTGCACCAAAGATGAGATCCAAAGCGCCAAGCACCAAAAGACCTGAACAGCCGAGACAAAACCCAGATCTGACAAGCATTCCTGAAAATCAGGCCAGGCACCCCTCTGTCCAGACGTCGAGACATCCATCGTGCTCGTGTTGACTTCACCATCGACCTCTTAGACTTCACCCAGATCATTATAGAGCTATCATCGCCGCCACCAAGGAACAAAGCTGATGCCCGAGGAGAAGCAGGAGCCAGATCTAACAAAACTGATGCACAACGAAGCAAAATCCAAACCAAGTCGTCGCCTCCATTTCCTGAAACAACCCACTAGATATCAATGACATCCACTATCCGCCTTGAATTCCACCATCATGCCAGGGGAGGAAGCCACTCGAATAGAGAAAAATCTGCATCACAAAGCTCAAACTGGAATGGATCGACGAAGCCACTGAAGAGGATTCCAAGAGGGAACCCAAGAGATCGTCGCGTCTTGAGGGAGAGTTTATTCTTGTGGAGTTTATTTTTGTAAGGTTTTTATTATTTTCTTATTGGTTTTCAGGGTTTCTTACATTTTTAGGGATTTTTAGGTCTTTTATTTTTTCTATGGTCTTTAACGATTTTGAGGGTTTTAGGGTTTTTATGGTTTCTTGTGTTTTAAAGATATTTATTTATTTTTTAGATATTTTATATTTCTTTTTGTGTTTTTAACATTTTTAGGAGTTTAAAGGGTCTTTAGAGTTTTTTTACTTTTTAAGTGTTTTAGTGGTATTTATGGTTTTTAATGGGTTTTAGGGGTTTTTACGATTTTTAAGGGTTTTTTTGTTTTTATGGTTTTTAGGGGTTTTATGGCTATTAGAAGGTTTGGGGTTTTTTAGGTTCTTTTATGGTTTTAGTGTTTTAGTGTTTTTAGCAAGGAAGGCTCGGGTCCAGGCTATTCCTGGGACCCCCCAAATTTTATTAAAAGAAAAGACACAGACACTGTAGATAATGGAGGGGAGGGATCCATCGATCCACACCCAAAACACCTTACGACCTTAGCCCGAAGGCCATAGAAAGAAATGAAGTAAAGAAAAAAGCAAAAACAAAAAGTCAAAAGACCAGAAGGGAGATCCCACAAGGGGAGGATCAGTCAACATCTCCACCAAAATCCTCCAGCTCTGCACCTCGAATCCCCATGTCCACACCAAAGTCATCGCCCACATCAGCAAAACTGAAATCTAACTCAGCACCCACGTCTGTTGAGTCCCATCCAAATTAAAAATCCTCTTGCATGACAAGCCTGGATATCAGCTTCATCCTAGCCTTTTCTTGCTCTGCAGACATTGAAATCCGCTCTCGCTTATTCAATTTTAGATTGAGTTTGAAATCTCGTGAAGAGGATCTAGTTTCCATGGGACATGGGAGGGTAGATTAATCCCTCCTCCGCCTTCGTCTCGGAGGGGCGGAAGTGGAACCAGCTGCAACACCTGCCTTCGCACAAGTGACGCCATCTCTGACAGCCGATGCTTCCTTCCCTTTATTACATTTTTTCCCAGGAGTTTCAGCACTTAGTGTTTTTAGCGTTTTATAGTTCTTTGGTGTTTTTGGTGTTTTCAAGTTTTTAAGGTTCTCTTAAGGGTTTTTCATGGTTTTTAGGGGTTTTATATTTTTTTTGTTTTACAGGGTTTTTAGGGATTTGGAGAGTATTTAGTGTTTTAGGGTTTTTAAAAAAATTTATGGTGTTTAGGATTTTTAGAATTTTTAGGTTTTTAGGGATTTTATGTGCTTTTAGGTTTTTAATATTTTCTGATGGTTTTTCAAGGATTGTAGTGTTTTTTATCTTTTTAGGTATTTTTATGGGTTTCGTAGGTTTTTTATTTTTTTAGGGTTTTTAGGGATTTTAAGGATTTTTAGGGTTTTTATATTTTTAGGGGGTGTGTGGTTTTTTGATTTGTTAGTGTTTTTTAGTTTTTTTTTCATTTTAATGGTTTTCTAAAAAAATTAATTTTTGTTGGGTTTTAAAGGGTTTTTTAGTTTTTAGTGGGTTTTTAGGGTTTTACGGTTTTCAGGGTTTTAAAGCTTTTTTGTATTTTTATGGTTTTTAGGGTTTTTAGTGGTTTTTAGGGGTTTTGTGTTATTTAGGATTTTTGGTGTTTTAAGTGTTTTTTATGTTTTTAAGGATTTCTTATGAGGTTTTAGGTTTTTTAGGGTTTATATATTTTTAAATATTTTTAGGGAGTTTTGAGGGATTCAATTTTTTTGTGGACTTTAGGGACTTTTAGGGGTTTTAATGGTTTTTAAGGTATTTATCCGTTTAGGGGTTTTGGGTTTTTATGGTTTTAAAGAATTATACGAGTTTTTAACATTTTTAGTAATTTAATGGGTCATTAAAATTCTTATTGGTTTGGGGGGGTTGGGGTTTTTAGGTGTTTAACGATTTTTATGGGTTTCTTTTTATTTTTCTGGGTTTTTAGGGTCTTTAGATTTTATAGGTTTTCATGGGTTTTAGTAAAATTTTAATGGTTTCTTTTGGTTTTCATGGTTTTTAGAGTTTTTTATAATTTTTGAACGTTTTGGGGGTTTATAGGGTTTTTAGTGATTTTTCATGGTTTTAGGGTTTTTATGGGTTTATCTTTTTTGGTTTTTAGTTGTTTTAGGTTTTTTATGTTTTCAAGGTTTTTATAGGGGGGTTTAGGGTTTTGTAGGGTGTGTTAACATTTATTGATTTTAGGGATTTTTTTTCTAATTTTTATTGGTTTTTAGGTTTTTACGTTTTTAGTTATTTTGAGAGTTTTTAGGGGTTTATAGCGTTTTTTGAGTTTTATTGGGTTTATGGGATTTTAGATTTTCTAATATCCTTAGGTGTTTAAAAGGTTTTATGTGTTTTTAGTGGTTTTTTAATTTTTTTATGGGTTTTTATTGGTTTATGGTTTTAGAGGTTTTGTTTTTTTAGGGGATTTTAGGGTTTTACGGTATTTTAAGGATTTTTTGAAGATTTTAGACTTTTGTTTTTTTAATAGGTTTTATGTGATTTTATGGGTTTTTTTGGTATTTTTTAGGATTTCTATGGGTTGTTAGAGTTTTTAGGGATTTTAATGGATTTTATAGGTTTTTTACATTTTTAGGGGTTTTTAGGTTTTTTAGCATTTTTATATTTTTGAGGGTTCTAAGTGTTATTAGGGTATAAGGTTTTTTAGTGGTTTTATTGGTTTTTTATGTATTTAGGTATTGTTAGGGACTTTTTAGGGATTTTTAAGGGTTTAGTGTTCTTAGGGTTTCAGGTTTTTTTGGGTTTATTGTTTTTTAGGGTTTTTTGAGTTCTTAGGGGTTTTAAGGTTTTTAGTGTTTTTAAAAATTTTGGTTTTAAAATGTTTTTCGAGTTTTTACAGTGGTTTTAGGGTTATAATGGGTTTTTTCTGAGTTTTTAGGGGTTTTAGGGTTTTTAGTGTTTTTATGTATGTTATGAGTTTTAAGTGTTTTTAGGTTTTTAAGGTTTTATTAGGAGTTTTTAGGATTTTTGGGGGTTTTTACATTTTTTTGGATTGTTATGGATTTTTTAGGATTTATTTTTTTTAGGTTTTTTGGGTATTTTGTAGGGTATTATGATTTTTAGGGGTTTTTTTATTTTTAGAATTTTATTGGGTTTAAATGTATTTATGATTTTTAAGGTTTTCTTGGTTTTTTTAAGGGGTTTTATGGGGTTTTACCTTTTTAGGGATTTTTAGGGGTATTAGAATTTTTTATGGGTTATAAAGTTTTTAGCAATTTTAAAGTTTTTAGAGGTTTTTAGGGTTTTATTATTTTTTGGGGTTTTAAGGTTGTTAGAGAATTTTAAAAAATTTAATGATTTAAATGTTTTTTTTAATTTTAGTGGATTTTTATGGTTTTTAGTGGTTTTTATTGTTTTTCAGGGTTTTATAGTTTTTAAGCCTTAAAGGTTTTTTTGTTTTTAGGGGTTTTTTCCATTTTTTAGGTATTTAGTTGTTTTTAATGTTTTTTTCTTTTTAAAGTTTCCTATGATTTTTGGGGGGGTTTATAATTTTTTACATTTTGGTATTCTTCGTTCTTTTATAGGATTTTTTTGGTTTTTAGTGTTTTTATGGGTGTTTTGGATTTTTGGGTTTTAGTTTTTTTTTGTTTCTTAGGGTTTTTATGGTTTTTTAGAGTTTTTAATGCATTTAGGGGTTTTAATTGTTTTTTTTTGTTTTTTGGTTTTCTTTATATTTTTTAGGGATTTAAGTGTTTTATACATTTTTAGGGATTTTTAAGGTATTTTTTAGGATTTTAATTTGTATTAGTGTACTTATGGAATTTAGGGGGGTTTGAGGGGTTTATTGGTTATTAAGGTTTTAATTGGTTTTTGTGGGTTTTTAGGGATTTTTTGTTTCATAGGGAATTTATGATTTTTAGAGTTTTTCACATCCATATGGGTTTAAAGTGTTTTTATATTTTTTAGTGGTTTTTTTGGTTTTTTGGGTTTTTAGTATTTCTTAAATTTTTTATGGGTTTTATGTTATTTTAGTTTTTTATGGTTTTTAGGATTTTTAGGATATTTTACATTTTTAGGTATTTTTAGGGTCTTTTTATGATTTTTATATTCTAAGGGTTTTTTAAGATTTTTTGGGGTTTTATGGCTGGTTATGGTTTTAGATTTTTTAAGGAAATTTTTTGTTTTAAGGGTTTATTATGGGTTTTAACTATTTTTAGATTTTTAAGGTTTTCTTTGGGGTTTTCAGGATTTTTAGTGTTTTTTACATTTGGGGTTTTTTAATGATTTTTTAGAATATCTATGGTTTTTTAGGGTTTTTACTAATTTTGAGTGCTTTTAGTTTTTTTAGGGGTTTTAGGGTTTTAGGGTTTTAGGTTATTTTGGGATTTTGTGTTTTTTAGTGTTTTACAATTTTTAGTGGATTAAAGGGGTTTTATAGTTTGCAGTGGTTTTTATGTTTTTTTTTATTTTTTTTAAGGGTTTTATGTGTTTTTAAGGATTTTGTGGTATTATGGTTTTTAGTGTTTTTGAGGTTTTTATCATTTTTATGTTTTTAGGGGGTTGTATTATTTTTTATGGTTTTATTATGGTTTTTCAGTTTTTTTGGGTTGTTGTGATTTTTAGTGATTTTTACGGATTTTTTATTATTTTTTAATTTTAGGGGATTTAATGGCCTTTGGTTGTTTTTATGGTTTTTAGTTTTTTTTTATTTTTTGGGGTTTCAGGGGTTTTGGGGTTTTTTAGGGTTTTAAGGGTTTTTAGAGTTTTTTTAACATTTTAAGGGGTTTAATAGGTTCTTAGAGTTTTTAGTGGTTTTTAGGGATTTTATGGGATTTCAGGGTTTTATGGTTTTGGGTTTTTTTATGGTTTTAGGGGTTTTTAGGGTCTTGTAGGTATTTTTATGTACATTTATAGTTTTTATGGTTTTATTATGAATTTACTAATTTTTATGATTTTTTGGGTTTTAGGGGATTTTTGGGTTTTTTGGGTTTTTATATTTTCTTGGGGTTTTAAGTGGTTTTATGTATTTAATGATTTATTAGGGGGTTTCAGCATTTTAGGATTTTTTTCATTTTGATGGATTCTTAGGGATATTTAGTATTATTTTTTTAGTGGTTTTTAGGGACTTTTGGGGGGGTTATGGGTTTTTCTATTTTTAATTGTTTTTTTAGTGGAATTTTTTATTTTTTAGGGATTTTAACATTTTTAATGTTTTAAAGGGATTTAAAAGATTTTAGTGTGTTATTAAGGCATTATGGGTTTCTCGATTTTAGGGGTTTTATGTAATTTAGGGCCTCTTTATGTTTTAATGGTTTTTGGTATTTTTTAGGTTTTTAAGGGGTTTAATTTCTTTTATATTTTAAGGTTTTATTAGATTTTTCCAGGGTTTTAGGGTTTTTTTATGTTTTTAGGTATTTTTTCTGACTTTTATGTTTTTATAGTGTTTTTATAGATTTTGGGTGGTTTTAGTGTTCGTAGCGTTTTTTGGCCTTTAGGGGTATTAAGTGTTTTTTTGGTTTTTATGGCTATTATAAAATTTTTAGGGGTTTTAGGTTTTTTTTGTTTTAAGGTAATTTTATGGATTTTTAGGATTTTTTATGCTTTTTCGTATTTATAGGGATTTTGAGGTTATTTGGGTTTTTTTGGGTTTTTAGGATTTTTATGGTTATTGGGGGTTTATGTTCTTTTATGAATTTTTATGGGTTATAATGTTTTTAACAGTTTTTTAATGTTTTTAGGGGTTTAAAAGTTTTTTATATTTTTAGTGGGTTTTGATGGTTTTTATAGGTTTTTATGGTTTATAGTGTGTTTAGGGGTTTTTATGATCATTAGGGATTTTAAGTGTTTAATGGGTTTTTAGGTTTATTAGAGTTTTTTGGGTTGGGGGGGGGGGGGTTAAGTGTTTTTACATATTTATTTTTTTATAGGTATTTTAGGGATTTAATGGGTTTTTTTTCTTCATATGAATTTTTAGTGTTTTTTTTCAGATTTTATGGGTTTTGATGGGTTTTATTGGTTTTAAGGGTTTTAGGGTATTAGATTTTTAGGGATTCTTTGGGTTTTTAATGTTTTTTTAGTTATTTAGATTTTTATGGTTTTTAGGTTTTTGAAATTTTTAAGGGTTTTAAAGGTGGTTTTACAATTCATAGTGAGTTTTTGGGGTTTATTTTGTGTTTTTTGGGTTTTAAGTGTTCTTAGGTTTTTAAGCCTTTCTTACCGGTTTTCATAGGTTTTAGGGGTTTTTTACGTTTTTCGATATTTCTATGTATGTTTTAGGATTTTTATGGTTTTCAAGGTTTTTAGGTATTTTGAGTGGTTTTAGGGATTTGTTAGGGCTTTTATGGTGTTTTAAGGGTTTTATCATTTTTAGGATTATTAGTGGTTTCAATGTTTTTAGCTTTTTAAGGTGTTCTTATGGGTTTTTAAGTTTTTTAGGGGTATTAATTTTTTATTTATTTTTATATATTTCTTTAGGGATTTTGGTATTTTGTGGGATTTTATGGTTTTAACGTTGTATGGTATTTTTTGATTTTTTTTGGGTTTTTTGATTTTTAGGGTTTTTAAAAAAATCCAATTTTTTAATTTTTTTTCAAGGATTAAAGAGATTTTATATTTTTTATTGGCTTTATGGTTTTTATTAGTTTTAGGGTTTTATGTTTTTAGTCGTTTTTATGGTTTGGGGGGTTACTATTTTTAGTGTTTTTATCGTTTTTAGTTTTTTTAGAAGTTTAATATGTTTTTTGGTTTTTAATGTTTTCTATGGGTTTTTTGGGTTGTTTACATTTTTATAGATTTTATTAATTTTTTTTGTTTTTAGGGATTTTTAGTATTTTTTATGTATTTTGAGAGTTTTGGGATATTTTAGGTTTTTTTTGGGTTTCTTGGGTTTTGTTTGTGTTTTTCAATTTTTTTATGTTTTTAGTGTTTTTCAATGTTTTTAGAGTTTTAAATTGTTTTTAGATTTTTTTTGTTGTTTTTATGGTTTTTTTAAGATTTTAGGTATTTTTCATATATTTAGGGGTTTTATGGTTTTTAGTGTTTTAGGATTTTTTTTGGATTTTTAATGGTTTTAAGGGTTTTTATTATTTTTTTGGTTTTTATGAGGTTTGAGTGTATTTAGGTTTTTATGGTTTTCTTAGGCGTTTTCAAAATATTTATGGTTTTTTAATTTCTAAAGTATATTTAGGGATTTTTAGAATTTTTAGTGGGTTTTAGGATATTTATATATTTTTGGGGTTTAGGGTTATTTTTAGTGTTTTTAGGATTTTTATCAATTTTTATATTTTTTGGGGTTTAAAAAATCTTTTGGTTATTAAATTTTTCTTAGAGGTTTTCATGGTTTTCAATATATATTATATTTTTTAGTAATTTTAGGGATTTTTAGGGATTGTTATGGTTTTTAGGGTTTTTAATGAATTAAGGGTTGTAGGAATTTTTAGGGGTTTATGGTTATTTATGTTTTAGGGTTTTGAGGTCTTTTGTGTTTTTTAATGTTTTTAGGGGTTTAAAGGGGTTTTTGGGTTTTTCGTTGGTTTTTAGTGTTTTTTTGGTTTTTAGGGGTTTTATAGATTTAGGTGGGGTTTTTTAGTTTTTAGGGTCTTTTAAGGTTTTCAGAGGTTTTTAGGTTTTTAGGGGTTTAAAGTGTTTTCAGGTCTTTTTGGTTTTCTTAGGGTTTTTCAGGTTTTTAGGGATTTTTCAGTTTTTATGGGTTTTAAGGTTTTATTTATTTTTGTCACGCATTTTAGGGATTTTTTGATTTTTTATGGGTTTTTATGTTTTTTGAGGTTTTTCCTTTATTGGGTTTTAGGTTTTTTTAATTTTTTATGGTTTTAAGGATTTTAATATTTTTTCCCGTTTTTAGGCGTTTATGTGTTTCTAGTGTTTTTAGTAGTGTTTAGGGGTTTTTTAGTGTTTTAAAGGGTTTTAAGGGTTTTCAGGCTTTTAGAGGTGTTTATGGGTTTTATGGGTTTTAGGGGCTCTTGTGGGGTGTTTATGGGTTTTAGGGTTTTTATCGTTCTTAGGGGGTTTTTTTATTTTTAGAGTCTTTTTTTGGGGTTTTAGGGGTTTTAAATTTTTTTTAGGTTTTTAGGGGTTTTGTGTTTCTTTATGTTTTTAAGGTTTTTATATAGATTTTCTAGGATTTCTTGGTTATTTTACATTATTTGGAATTTTTAGGGATTTTTTAGGATATTATGGTTTTTAGAGGTAGTAGGGATTTTGAGGGTCTTTACAGTTTTTTTTACTGTTTTTTAGTTTTTGGGGTTTTTTTAGTTATTTATAGGTTTTATGGGGTTTTAGAGTATTTTAATGTTTTTGGGTTTTAAATGGTTTTTTTATTTTTTGTAGTTTTTATGGGTTATACGGTTTTTATTATTTTTTGTAATTTTTATTAATTTTAGGGGGTTTTAGGGTTTTTAGGGCCCCTTTGGGGTTTTTAGGGTTTTAGCCTTTTTTTAGGTTCAGGTTTTAATTGTTTTAAGGTCATTAAGGTTTTCTTAGGGTTTATCATGGTTTTATAGTTTTATGTTTCTCATGATTTTTACTATTTTTAATGATTTTTATAGTTTTTTAGGGTTTGTAGGGATTCTGAGGGTTTCTAGCGGTTTTTTAATGTTTATAGGGGTTTTAGGGTTTTCATTTTCTTTTGGTTTTTAGGGTTTTTAATTGGTTTTATGTTTTTAAGGTATTCGTAGAGTTTTTTCATATTTTTATGGTTTTTTACATTTTAAGGGGTTTTATGGAATTTTAGAATTTTTGTGGGTTTTTTAGCATTTTTATGGATTTTGAATGTTTTTAGTGTTTTATGGATTTTGATGGGGGGGTTTTTGTTTTTATGGTTTTTTAGTTTTTTTGGGTTTTAAGGTTTTTTATATTTTTGTAAAATTTTTGTGGGTTTAGACGGTTATAAGAGTTTATAGTGGGTTTTAGGATATTTAATGTTTCATGCTTTTTTGGTTTTTTGGGATACAAGTTTTTTTATAGTTTTATAGTTTTTTAAGGTATTCTTAACGGGTTTCATGGATTTTTATGGGTTTTTATATGGAATTTTAGGGATTTTTATTATTTTTATTGTTATTTAAGGTTTTACGTGTTTTTTTGAGTCTTCTAGGGTTTTTAGATTTTTTAATGTTTTTTACATTTTCTCATTTTTACAGGCGTTTTAGATTTTTTTGTGGGTTTTTAGGGTTTCTATGGGTTTTTAGGATTTATTAGGTTTTCATTGGAATTTATTTTTTTAGTGGTTTTAGGGTTTTGTAGGGATTTTTATGGTTTTTATCATTTTTTGGTTTTTAGGGGTTTTACTTATTATTAGATTTTATGGTTTTCTTAGAGGTTTTCAAGGATTTTTGGGTTTTATTACATTTCTAGTGATTTCTAGGGATTTTTAGGATTATAATGGTTTTTAGCATTTGTAAGGATTTTAAGGGGGTTTAGTGTTTTTAAGGGTTTTACAGTTTTTTGGTTTTTTCAGTGTTTTTTGTATTTTTAGGGGGTTTATGTTTTATTCATTTACTCGGATTTTCTTAGGGTTGTTCAGTGTTTTTACAGTTTTTTTTAAGTTTTTTGTGGATTTTATATAATTTTTAGTTTTAGGGTTTTAGGTATTTTTATGGTTTTAGGGTTTTCAGGGTTTTTATGTTTTTGTGTTTTTAGGGTTTTTTAGTTTTTAAGGGTTTTTAAGGTTTCAAGAGTTTTTTAATGTTTTAAGGGATTTAAAGGGGTTTTATGGGTTTTTAATGGTTTTAGGGATTTTATAGTTTTTAGGTTTTTTATAATTTTTAGGGGTTTTAAGTGTTCTTAGTGTTTTAAGTTTTTCTTAGGGGTTTTCATGGTTTTAGGGTTTTTTTATGTTTTTTGTAATTTCTATGGATTTTTGAAAGATTTTTATGATTTTCAAGGTTTTTAGGTATTCTGAGTGGTTTTAGGGATTTTTTAGGGTTTTAGGTTGTTTTAAAGGTTTTATCAATTTTAGGATTATTTGTGTTTACAATGTTTTTATCCTTTTAAGGTTTTCTTACAGGTTTTCATGGTTTTTAGGGTTTTTTAATGTTTTTAGTATTTCCATGGTTTTCTAGGATTTTTTTGGTTTTCAATGTTTTTAGGTATTTTGAGTGGTTTTAGGGTTTTGTTAGGGCTTTTAGGGTGTTTTAGGGATTTTAACAGTTTTAGGATTATTTTAGTTTTCAGCGTTTTTATATTTTTAGGATTTTTTACATTTTTAGTGATTTTTAGGGTTTTTTTGGATTTTAATGGTTTTAAGGTTTATAGGATTTAAACGGGTCTAGAGTTTTTAAGGGTTTTACGATTTTTAGGTTTTTTTGTGTTTTTATATTTTTAGGGGTTTTCAGTGTTTTTCAGTTACTCAGGTTTTCTTATGATTTTTCAGTGTTTTTACGGTTTTACGGTTTTTAATTTTTTTTTTGATTTTTTATGTTATTTCAGTTTTAGGGTTTTCGAAAAAAATTTATGATTTTAGGGTTTTTAGGGTTTTATATTTTTTGGTTTTTTTGGGTTTTTTTAGTTTTTTACGGTTTCTATGGTTTCAAGAGTTTTTTTTTAATGTTTTGAGGGATTTATAGTGGTTTTATGAGTTTTTAATGGTTTTTAATATTTTTAGGGTTTTTATAGTTTTTAGGGTTTTTAGCGTTTTTAGGGGTTTTACGTGTTCTTCGGTTTTTAAAGTTTTCATAGGGGTTTTCAGGGTATTTAGGGTTTATTTAAATTTTTTGGAACTTCAATTAATTTTTTTTAGAATTTTTATGGTTTTGATGGATTTTAGGTATTTTTAGTGGTTATAGGGATTTGTTAGGGCTTTTAGGGTGTTTTAGGGGTTTTATCGTTTTTTGAATTATTTGTGTTTTCAGTGTTTTTTGCTTCTTAAGGTTTTCTTATGGGGTTTTTAGGGTTTTAATGTGTATTACATTTTTAGATATTTTTTGTGATTTTTTTTAAAAAATTGGTTTTTGTGGGTTTTAGTATTTTGTGGGATTTTGGGGGTTTTAAGGTTGTATGGTATTTTTTGATTTTTATGGTTTTTTGGTTTTTTAGGGATTTAAAAAAAATCTATTTTTTTAATATTTTTCAAGTCTTAAAGAGCTTTTAAATTTTTTATTGGTTTTATAGTTTTTATTAGTTTTAGGTTTTTATGTTTTTCAATGGATTTTATGGTTTTGGGGGGAGGGGTAACTATTTTTAGTGTTTTAATCATATTTGGTTCTTTGAAGTTTAAAGTGTTTTTAGGTTTTTAAAGTTTTCTCTATGATTTTTTGGGTTGTTTATATTTTTATAGATTTTATGTATGTTTAGGTTTTTATGGTTGTTTATAAATTTTTATGTCTTTAGAGAATCTTGAGTGTTTTATGTTTTTTATGGTTTCTTGGGTTTTTTTGGGGTTTTCATGTTTTTTATGTTTTTAGTGTTTTTCAATGTTTTTAGAGTTTTAACTTGTTTTTATAGTTTTTAGTTGTTTTATGGTTTTTATGAGATTTTAGTTATTTTTAATATTTTTTGGGGTTTTATGGTTTTTAGTGTTCTAGTGTTTTTTTGGATTTTTTTGGTTCTTTTAGGGTTTTTAATATTTTTTGGTTTTTATGAGGTTGGAGTGTCTTTAGGTTTTTATGGTTTTCTTAAGGGTTTTCAGAATATTTATGGTTTTTTACTTTTTAAATTAATTTTAAATATTTTTCAATTTTTTGTGGTTTTTAGGTTATTTATATATTTTTAGGGTTTTAGGGTTACTTTGTGTGTTTATATGATTTTTATCAAATTTAATATTTTTTGGGGTTTTAATCGATTTTAGGTTATTAATGTTTTCTTAAAGGGTTTCATGGTTTTCATATTTTTTTATATTTTTAAGTAAATTTAGGTAATTTTAAGATTTTTATGGTTTTATGCATATTTAATGAATTGAGGGTTTTATGAATTTTAAGGGTTTTTTTGATTTTTTAGGGTTTTGAGGTCTTTTAGTATTTTTACCATTTTTAGGGGTTTAAAGGGGTTTTTGAGTTTTTAGATGGTTTTTAGGGGATTTATGGTTTTAAGTGGGGTTTTCTGGTTTTTAGGGTCTTTTAAGGTTTTAAGAGTTTTTTAGTTTTTTAGGGGTTTAAATTTTTTTTAGGTTTTTGTGGTTTTCTTAGGGGTTTTTAGGTTTTTAGTTGTTTTTCTATTTTTATGGGTTTTATGGTTTTTTTTTTGTATTTTTTTCATGCGTTTTAGGTATTTTTGTGTTTTTATGGGTTTTTAGGTTTTTTAATGTTTTTTCCTTTATTTAGTTTTAGGTTTTTTTTAGTTTTTTATGGTTTTAAGGTTTTTTATATTTTTTCACGTTTTTAGGCGTTTAATGTATTTTTAGAGTTTTTAGTAGTGTTTAGGTTTTTTTGGGTTTTTAATAGTTTTAAGGGTTTTGAGGATTTTAGGGGTGTTTATGGGTTTCATAGATTTCAGGGTCTCTTTTGGGGATTTTAGGGTTTTTAGGGTTTTTATCATTCTTAGGGGTTTTTATAATTTTTAGAGTCCTTTTCGGGTTTTTAGGGGTTTTATAATTTTTAGGTTTTTAGGGGTTTTATGTTTATTTAGGATTTTAAGGTTTTTATAGAGATTTTCTAGGTTTTCTTGGTTTTTTATGTTATTTGGGATTTTTAGTGATTTTATAGGATGTTATGGTTTTTAGGGGTTTTATGGATTTTGAGGCTCTTTATAGTTTTTTTGGTGTTTTTTTGTTTTGGGGTTTTTTTAGTTCATTATGGGTTTTAAGGGGTTTTAGTGTTTTTTAATGTTTTGGGTTTTAAATGGTTTTTAGAGTTTTAGTAGTTTTATGGGTTATTGGGTTTTTCTTATTTTTTTGTGGGTTTTATGAATTTTAGGGGGTTTTAGGGTTTTTAGGGCCTCTCTGGGGTTTTTCGGGTTTTATTATTTTTTATTTGAGTTTTAGTAGGTTTTTAGGGTTTTATCCTTTATTAGGGTTTGAAGGGATTTTGAGGGTTTGAAGGGATTTTGAGGGTTTCTAGGGTTTTTAATGTTTTTAGGGGTGTTAGGGTTTTTATTGTCTCTAAGATTTTAGGGTTTTAAGTGGTTTTAGGTTTGTAATATTTTCTTAGATTTTTTTTTCATATTTTTAGGGTTTTTACGTTTTAAGGGGTTTTATGGAATTTTATAACTTTTATGGGTTTTTTAGCATTTTTATGTATTTTGAATGTTTTTAGGGTTTTATGGATTTTGATGGTTTTTTTGTTTTTACAGTTTTCTAGTTTTTTTGGTGTTTTAAGTTTTTTTTTATATTTTTGTATCATTTTTGTGGGTTTAAAGGGTTATTAAAGATTTTAGTGGGTTTTGGGATTTTTAATGTTTTAAGGGTTTTTTGGTTTTTTGGGTCTCAAGTTTTTTTTATAATTTTTTAGTTTTTTAAGGTATTCTTAAGGGTTTTCATGGTTTTTTTTGGGGTTTTATTTTTTAATGTATTTTTAGGGATTTTTATTATTTTTATTGGTATTTAAGTTTTTAGGTGTTTATTTTACTTCTTTAGGGTTTTTCAGTTTTTAAATGTGTTTTACATTTCCTCAGGTTTACAGGGGTTTTAGAATTTTTTGTTGGTTTTTAGGGTTTCTATTGGGTTTTAGGATTTATTAGGTTTTCAGGGGAGTTTATGTTTTTAGGGGTTTTAGGTTTTTTGATGGATTTTATGGTTTTTATCAATTTTTAGGCTTTTAAAGGTTTAACTTATTTTTAGGTTTTAATGGTTTTCTTAGAGGTTTTCAATGATTTTAGGGTTTTTTTAAATTTTTAGTGATTTTTAGAGATTTTTAGGATTTCAATTGTTTTTAGGTTTTATAAGGATTTTAAAGGGGTTTGGTGTTTTTTAAGGGTTTTACGGTTTTTAGGTTTTTTCAATGTTTTTTATATTTTTATGGGTTTTATGTGTTTTTCAGTTACTCAGGTTTTCTTAGGGATTTTCAGTGTTTTTACGGTTTTTTTTGGTTATTAGGTTTTTTGTGGATTTTTTATGATTTTTTGGTTTAAGGGATTTAGGTATTTTTATGGTTTTAGGGTTTTTAGGGTTTTTTGTTCTTTTTGGGTTTTTAGGGTTCCTTTAGTTTTTTAGGGTTTCTATGGTTTCATGAGTTTTTTAATATTTTGATGGATTTTTAAGGATTTTTATGGGTTTTTATGGGGTTTTAATGGTTTTAGGGTTTTTATAGTTTTTTTGGTTTATATTGTATTTAGGGGTTTAAATTTGTTTATTGGATTTGAAGTTTTTCTTATGAATTTTTATTGTTTGAATGTTTTTTTACGTTTTTAGGTATTTTTAGGTAATTTATTTAGATTGATGGGTTTTTATGGTTTTTAGGTATTTGGTGGTTGTTAGGGAGTTTTAGGGTTTTAGGGGATTTGATGTTTATTTGGTTTGTAGGTGTTTTAAGTGGTTTTAGGTTTTAAGGTTTTCTTTGGGTTTTCATTGTTTGTTGGGTTTTTTTAGCTTTTTATAGATTTTTAGGATTTTTATAGGATTTTAATGGTTTTTAGTATTACAAATATTTTTAGGGTTTTATGGTTTTTAGGGTTTTATGGTATTTTTTGGTTTTTAGGGTTTTTAAATTTTTTATAATTTTAAAGGTTTTTTGGAGTTTTTAAATAATTATATTGTTTAAAAGGGTTTTTTTGTTTTTAGATGTTTTTTGAGTTTTTTGGGGTTTAAAGGCCTTTTATTTTTTTACGAATTTTTATTATTTTTATGTTTTTTTAAGGTTTTCAGGGTTTTATGATTTAATAGGTTTTTAAGGTTCTCTTATGGGTTTTCAGGGTTTTAGGGTTTTTTACTTTTTAGGGATTTTAGGTCTCCTTTATGGTTTTTATGGTTTTTAGGGTTATTAGCATTTTATAGGTCCTTAGGGTTTTATGGTTTTTATTTTTTAGGGTTTTAGGGTTCTTTTTAGTTTTTTATTATGGGTTTTTATAGTTTTTTAAATTTCTATAGTTTTAAAGGGGTTTTATATTTTTTATTGTTTTTATGGATTTAACGAGTTTTTAGAGATTTTTTAATGTTTTAGGGTTTTTATGGTTTTTAACATTTTAAGGGATTTTAAGTTTTTAAGGGTTTTAAGGGTTTTTAATGTATTTTAAATTTCTTCGAGGCTTGATGGGTTTTGAGAGTATTTAGTTGGGTTTTAATATTTTTATGTGTTTTTAGAGTTTTTGGGGGTTTTATGGTTTTTATGTGTTTTTTGGATTCTTTGTTTCTTTTTAGGGGTTTTTAGGGTTTTCTATGTTTTTAGGGATTTTAATTGATTTTAGGTTTATGTGATTTTCATAAGAGATTTCAAGGTTTTTAGGGTTTATTAATATTTTATGGATTTTCTTGATTTTTTAATATTTTTTTACTTTTTTATGTTTTTATTGATATTGATGGGTTTTTGGGTTTTTTTTGTTTTTGGGGTTTAAGGGGTTTATATTATTTTTAGTGGTTTTTTATAGTTTTTTGGGTTTGTGGTATATTAAGGTTTTTAGGGGTTTTTAGGGTGTTTTTTTGGGGGTTTTATGGCTTTGGTAGTTTTTTAGGGGTTTTATGTATGTTTATGTTTTTAAGGATTTATTATATTTTTTACAAATTTTTATATTTTTATATATTTTTAGGTATTTTTAGGATTTTAATGGTTTCTAAGGTTTTAATGGATTTTATGGATGTTAGGGTTTTATGTTTTTGTTGAGTTTCTTGGGGTTTTAATGTTTTTTGAGATTTAAACATATTTCAAAATTTAAAGGGTTTTTAGAGTTTTAGTGGTATGTTACACTTTTTATGGGTTTTTAGGGGTTTGGTGGTTTTTATGGGTTGTCGGGGGGTTTTAGGGTCATTTAGAGTTTTTTACATTTTTTTATTTTTTATATTTTTTTATGTTTTTTATGTTTTTATGAATTTTATAAGTTGTGTATAGGTTTTTAGGGTTGTTTATGTTTTCATGTTTTTTAGGGATTTTTAAGACTTTTATGGTTTTTAGGTTTTTTTGAAATATTTAGGTTTTTAGGCTTTTTAGTGGTTTTAGCATTTTTAGCATTTTTAGGTTTTTAGGGGTTTTTAGGGTTTTTAGTTTGTAAATATTCTATTAGGGTTTTTATATTTTTAGGGGTTTTTAGGTTTTTTTTTGGATTTTTATGGTTTTTAGGGTTTTTAGGTTCCTTGGAGTTTTGAGGGTTATATGGGTTTTATGGGATTTTTTTATTTTTAATGTTATTATGGTTTTCAATATTTTTTTAAATTTTTTATGGGTTTAAAGTACATTGGTGTTTTTAGATATTTTTAGGGTTTTTATGGGTTTTATGGTTTTTTACGTTTTTAGTTTTTTATGGTCTTTAGGATTTTATGTTTTTTGTGGTTATTCCGGGTTTTTCGTGTTTTTATGTTTTTTTGTGGTTTTATGTGTTTCTTAGGTTTTAAAGGTTTTGAAGGAGTTTTTAGGGGTTTTTTATTTTTATGGATTTTTAGTGATTTTCATGGAATTTTATATGTTTTAGGGTTTTTAGGGATTTTGAGGGTTTTTAGGATTTTTAGTGAATTAGGGTTTATTGGATTTGGGTTTTTAGGTTTTTTTGAGTTCTATAGGTTTGTTTGAGTTTTTAATAGTTTAAGGAGTTTAAAGGGTTTTTAGAGTTTTAGCCATTTTTAAGGGTTTATTATTGTTATGGTTTTAAGGGTTTCTATGGGTTTTATGGGGATTTAAGTATTTTTGTGTTTTTAGGGTTTTTAGTGTTTTATAGGTTTTTGTGGGAAAATAAGTCTCTGGACTGAGAATGCTTGGTACCCTAAAATTATTAACAACATTTAAATTACATTCATTATAATAAAGGGTTAAAAACACGAGTGTGGGGATCACCCTTCATATCAGACTCCACAAAGGATGCACAGAAATGTTGGGTGACAAGGGACTACATTGAGCACTTTTACTCAATAGCTTTATTTTAGAGCACATCCACCACCATTTTTTCCTCCCTATATATATGGGTAACATTGAGAGTAAGGTCCTGAGAGCTAGTGAGACATTCAATCCATTGTAGAATAAGTCTCCAAGGTAACCTTCTTGATTTTTTTTTGAGGAACTCCACCACCAGCATAGAGTCGGATTCAGTCCAAAGGTGAATCCACGCAAAATAAATTAAAAATTCTACCACCTTAATCATTGCACAAATCTCCCCCTCACAATGAATTAGGCTCCCAATAAAGGGGTAGAAGAATACTTTAACAAATCCTATGTATGTACAGAAAATTCCACCACATCCCAAAGGACCAGGTTTACCCAAAGATGATCCATTCACATTGACTTTGATCTAGGATGGAAGTAAGGGAATCCACCAGATGAACTTCCAAGTCAATGGATTTGTTCACCTTCTAGAAACACCAAGTTTTTGTAAGATGATTAGATCATTAATATCATTATCCATTGAAACAGTTTGTATTCTAGATACCACATGAATTTCTTTGTGGATGATCACCACTCTTTTATGAAAGGAGATCCTTTTACTAGAAAAATCTTTTTCATTTTAGGCAACCCACGTATGTGCAATGAGAGTGGGTGAATCTATTAGAATAAAATTGTTCAACTACTCACTGAGGCCAATAGATGCAATGTAATTCAGCAGTTCAACTGGACAGTTCTACAAAAATCCTAGATTTAACAAAATCCAAAACATGGTCTATACTTGCTGGCACAGACTGGCCGAAAACCTACAGTGTAAAAAAATGTAGCTCATTCTCCTCATCTTGCAGGCAAAGGTGGCATGAAGAGGCAATCTGTAGACCAGTTATCTTCTTTTTTTCATGCAGTGGAAACCTGTTTCTCTATATTTTCCATAGCAATAAGTGTTTTTATAGAGTGATGAATGACTTCTTAAAATTTTAGGGTTTTAGGGGTTTTATGTGTTTTTAGGGTTTTAGGGTTTTCTTAGGTTTTTTATAATTTTTAGGGTCTTTAATTTTTAGTGATTTTTAGATATTTTTTAGGACTTTTGTCGTTTATTTTGGATTTTAGGGATTTTGAGAGGTTTTCGGATTTTTTTAGAGTTTTGGGGGCTTTCATGTTTTTGTGGGTTTTAAGGGTTTTATGTTTTGTTAGTATTTTAAGGTTTTCTTAGGAAATATCAATGTTTGTTAAATTTTTAGTGATTTTTGGTATTTTTTAGGTATTTTAAGGATTTTTAGGGGTTTTAGGGATTTCGAGGGTTTTCATGGTTTTTAGGGTTTTTATCGTTTTTATGGGTTTTTAAGGTTTTTTAGGTTTTTTAGGTTTTTTAGTTTTTTGTTTTTTTGGAGTTTTTTAATTTTTTTGGGCCTTAAATGGTTTTATAGTTTTTTCTTTGTGTTTTATCATATTTTATGTTTTTTATGGTTTTTAGGGATTTTAGGGTTTTTCAATTTTTAGGGTTTTTAGCGTTTTTAGCGTTTTTTAGATTTTTAGGTATTTTAAGTGTGTTTTGATTTTTAAGATTTTGTTGGGTTTTTAGTATTTTTAAGGATATTTACATTTTTAGGGTTTTATGTATTTTTTAAATTTTTTATGGTTTTTTGGATTTTTAAGGATTTTTAGGGGTTTAGGGTTTTAGGGTTTTTTATATTTACTTTGCAGTTTAAGGTTTTTTTAAAAAATTTAGGATTTTTATGTTTTTATAGATTTAATGTTTTTAGGGGTTTTATGTTGTTTTATAGTTTTTAGCAGTTTTATGGTTTTTAGGTTTTTTAAGGTTTTTATGGTTTTATGGTTTTTCGGGTTTTTAGAGTGTTTTGGAGGTTTTAACATTTTTATGTTTTTATGGGTTTTATTTTTATAGTTCTTTAATGTTTTCTTAGGTTTTCTTCATGTATTTTTTAGTTTTTTTTACATTTTATGAATTTTGAACTATTTTTAGGAATATTATGGGTTTTACGGTTTTTAAGGATTTTGATGGTTTTTAAGGGTTTTATGGGTTTTTTGAATTTTTAGGGATTTTATTTTTGTGTTTTTGGGATTTAATTATTTTTTAGTGTTTTAATGTTTTTTTGTGTTTAAAGGGTTTTTAGAGATTTTAGTGGGGTTTTAGGGTTTTAATTGGGTTTTGAGGTTTTTTAATGAGCTTAGGGGTTTTTTTTATGGTTTTTGTGTTTTAGTGTTTTTTAGGATTATTTAGAATTATTAGTATTTTTTAAGGTTTTTAGTAGTTTTAAGTCATTTTAGGTTTTAATGGTTTTCATAGGGTTTTTTACAGTTTTTATTTATTTTTACATTTGTATGTAATTTTATGAATTTTTTAAGATTTTTACTGTTTTTAGGAATTTTATTGGTTTTGGGGGTTTTTAGAAATTTTTACGGTTTTTAGTGTTTTGGGGGTTGTGGGTTTTTAGGGGGCTTAAGGTTTTTTTTGAGTTTTTTAACATATTCATAATTTTAAATATTTTTTTAGTTGTTATTGATTTTTAAGGTTTTCATGGGATTTTAGGGTTTTTAATGGTTTTATAGTTTTAGTCCCTTTTATGGGTTTTTAGGGATCTTATCCTTTTTTAGGTTTTTAGGGGTTTTAATTGTCTTTTGGAATTTAATATTTACTTAGGGTTTTTAGGGTATTTAGGTTATTTATGAGTTTTTACTTTTTAAGGACTTTTATGGGGTTTTAATGATTTTACGGATTTTTAGGGTTTTGGGGATTTTAGGGATTTTTAGTATTTTTAATATTTTTAGGCTTTTAGGGGTTTTAAGTGTTTTTAGATTTTTAAGGTTTTTATATGGTTTTTAGTTTTTTTATTAGTTTAGGTTTTTCAGGAATTTTTATGATTCTTTCATTTTATGGTTTTTTAGTTATTTTGTGTGACATTAGGGTTTTTAGGGGTTTTAGGGTTTTTTGGGTCTTTAGGGTTTTTTAAAGGAAAATAGAAATAAGTATATTAAAAAAAACGGAATTCGACTATAACACCATCACCCAAAGGTGACCCAACCGATGGTCAGGAGGCCAAAAGCAACAACATGGAGGTGAACCCAAAGATCAAACAACCATGTGAGAGCGCAGAGTAGAAATGCCCATGAAATCTCACGAATCCCGTCCAAACCAAAACCAGAAAAACGAGCTCGAGAACCTCATGAAGCCCATCCTACCAAACTTAGAAAAAAAGTATGGCTAATAGGCCCCCCAATGTGACCAATCACCCAAAACAATATAATGACAAGAGAACCTCATGAAGCCTCCACACACAAAGGGCCAACATCAAAAGAACCGCAACAAACACCTATATACAGCCACCAACAACACCAGTAGGAGCACCAACCAATTGCCAAAAGTAGAAAATCCCAGTACAGAACCCAATCTAACTAGTATAAGGAGACATAACAACACCAGACACTAAGCTATTGAGCACTTCAAAAGAAAGAATAGTAAAGGAATTCGAAAAGTAGAGACAACACCCAAGCATGAGAAAAAATGATTGCAACAAGAAACACCGACACACACACTCTCTCTCTCTCACACATCACCACCCACATGAACATGTGTGCACCAAAACCCACTCGAACACCCACACACACACACATGTCACACATAGGAACACTCCCCCACGACACACATTCATACATACACAAACACCCCACTAAAAACACGACAACTAGAATGCATCAACATCGCATTGAAGAACATAACAATAGAGACCAAAGACACATATATCCCAAGACACATAACCCGCCCTGCACAACCAGGAAGCCCCACAAACCAGTTCCGAAAACCACTTTCATATCCTAACAACCCTAAATCGCTCCTGCCGACCAGTTGCATAAGGGAATAGTAGTCCAACAACCAAAGAAACAAGATCCAACCAAATCCAATAACTAAGAGAATCCAAGCACATATCTGCGCCAAGAATCAAACCATAAAACTAGATATAACCACGAGAACCAAATGCCCACCACAGAGGATCCCACTAGAGAACCACCACCAACTATGATCCAAACAATAACCAGCCACCAAGCACCAAAATCCTAAAACTACCCAAATATAGCTCCAACATTTCATCCTTCCATCCATACATTAGTACAACTAACAGTTGAACACCTAAGAGACAACAAAACCCACAAAAACACTTGAATCCCTATAAACTAGTAGCCCACACAAATCACATAAGATGAAGGTAACTACAACTAGATCCATAAAAAAACACAATAAACCCCCTGATATGGAGGATCTGGCATAACAAAATCCAACTAGTACCGTACAACTACACCTACCAAAGAACCAAGAATAATCCCAACTGGCTTGCTGTAACCCCAATAGAACACCAAGATGGCATAGAGCCATCATCCTTCATCCAGGTCCCCACCGACCTATATAAACTAGAACTAGGCCTGAATGAATAATCATTATAGAAATAAAAATAAGAAAACACCAAAAAACCCACAAACTACTAATCGAATTCCGAGCCACCATCACAACCAAAAAAACCAATCGCCCCGAAAAAACAAAACAACTCCTAGTTTTAAGGGGATCCAACCAATATCACTCCAGCACCAAAAAATAGTGAATCCACATCATCTCATAAGATCTTGCACCATACAACCTCGGATCTAGCATCCAAAAGAATCCCCAACCATCACGAGCCTATACATAGACAACCACAACACTACCACCTCCTTCCCATGAAACCCAAAACACCACCCATCACCAGAACAATTAGAGTATCCAGAGGAAACAATCATCTAAACACAAAGAAAAAAAAACTTGTGGAACATTTACAACCTCAGATAATAGAGCCCTGAAAGTTCCATCAGTAAACCAGCTATTAATTATCCATAATATTTGTAAAGTTCTTACAAAAAAGGAGTTTGGAATGAATAACCATCTCAAATGTAATACAAACATAACTAAAAAATTAAAGAAGGATCTATAAAAGAAATAATACCATTCCTTTAATATAAGATACACCATTGTGGAATGTCCAAGTTTTCCAAAAATAATCAGCAAGGAATCCCTAGTAAATCTATCATAACACCAACCAACAGAAGAATAAATATCATGATCCGAACAATCTATATTCGTGAGGCTTACAAAAAAATACAAAATCTTTTTAGATAACACATAATTGAAAAATATTTATCAGTACTCTCATGGTATGTTAGAAAAATAAAACATAAATTCAAAAAAAACTAGTCCCTTTCACTATAACTTATCCTCTGTTAGAAAATTGCCAGGGATCCCTAACCAATGAATAAAGGAGTACCTAGCTAGGGTGAGCCAATTCTAGACCATATAATTCCACCAAAAATGAAAAATTATGATCTCAACTCCTCCCAAGCCTTAAAAATGAAAAAAAAATTGTTTTCTATTCCATACGATCCTATCATTATTACCACTGTGATGAGGAAGAAAAATAATATCCCTCTTAACATCATAAAACTCACCAGAAAATTCCATTAGATGATCCCAGTCCCTATCAAAAATAATGTTAGAAACCTGAGAAGATTTAAGAATCCCATATTAATAAATAATAGATCATCAATAGATGGACATATAATTCCCTTTTTAATATAGGAATCGAACTAGAGGTAGATAAAAAATCCATTTCCAATAGAAAAACAAATATGGTTCTTGAGATTCTTCTATAGGACCAATAACATTCTCTAATTCTATGAATAATTCCAAGGTAATTTGGCCACCTAAAATTCCGAGCAACCAAGAAGTTAAATGAAATCCCATTTCACCCATATAGTAGAATAGTATAGTGGAAATAGGTCCCAAACATGTCTATCCAAAGTAACATTATTCCATTCACCAACACACTTTATCCCTAATCCTCCCTCCTCTTTGTATCGAGCCACCATGGACCATGAAACTTTGGCCCCATACATTTCTAAGGAAGGGACCTTCCAAAGAAGCACCTATGATTCACTTCAATAGACTTAATAACTATTTTAGGAAAAATGAAATGATACCACCAAAAAAATTTCTTGGAAAAAACAATAAATTGAACAAGATGAAAGCAGTCCTCTAAATAAAGAAAATTTTCTTTCCAAACCTTCATTTCTTAATAATTTTATATTCCAAAAAGAAAAGTATGTTGCTACGAATCTAGTATAAATAAGAGGGACCAAAATAAAAAAAATGGTAATGAAATTACACTAATTACCATGAAAGAAATAATATTTTTCTTAACCTCCAAGGACACACTAGTTAGAACATCATCAATTTTTAGAAGCTAATAGATATCCCAGAGAAGGAGGAAATGTGATCCAAGTCATGATTTAAAACCACAACTAAATCCAGATCACCAAGGGAAAAGAGAATAAGATAATCTTCAATAAAAATATTAGAAATAAATGTTTTAACATATATTCAAGGAAACAAGAATGACAGAGAATTAGAAATCAGAGAATCTGAGATATCAAAAAAACCATTAAACAAATCACAAAAAGAAAGGGAAATAGGGGAACCACTTTCCTCAATGATTTCTTCCAAAGAAAATAACATTTAAAAATCCCTATAATATTCACTGAAAACATTGGATAATATACACACCTATTAATACATGAAGATAACATGACTTGATTACCAAGAGGGTCCTAAGCATCCCAAAGGAATTCTCATATGACAGATTCAAAGGCCTCAAAATGGTCAATATTAAAATAACACTATGTAACTCCGAAATTTTGGTGTTAACCCTATGTCAACTCCTGATAAAGAAAAATATTATTAGAAATACATCTCACTTAAATGAAGGAAGATTGTGAATTATTGATACAAGTAGGAATAACCATTCTCAATATAGTAACTAAAATCATGGATATACACTTACAAATTATATTACAACACAAAATAGGGTTGGAATCAGAAAAATAGAAATCATTATTCACCTTGGGAATTAAAGAAAGTATAGATTTGTTAACTCACCAAAATAATATCCCTATTGTCAAGAATTATAAAATATAATCTATCTTATCAGAACCAACCACCGTCCAAACCTTATGGAATGAAAATGTATTAAATCCATTAATCCATAAAGCATTCACATGGTGAAGTGGGAAAAGCTGATAATGAACATCCTAAAGCTCCATATATTTATTCATCAAATCATAATAGGATTTAGCAATATATTCTAACAAAAAAGAGATCCATGATCAATCTCCCCTAATTGGTTATAGTAAGAGAAGTACCAATAAAACCCTAAAAAACCCTACAGTCTCACATATAATAGCACCTAGATCAGAAAAAACAGAAGCATCATCCTTTTGAATAAAAACTAATTTAAATTAATTAAATTTGTCTTTAACTAAGTTGAAAAGGAAGTATGAATTAAGGGCCTCCTCCTTAATCCAAATAATCATACTCTTCTTCTTGGATAAGAGGTTTTACTTCAAGGTCAAGGTTTTTAATATTTACATACAACTAACATCCTTTTGAATCAAGAAATCAAAAGGCACATTAAGAAAAAAAGGTGATTAATAGTCAAGTAATTCCTTACATATCAGGTTAATTTCAGAAGAATACTGATAAAACACTTAGGAATTAAAGGATCAGTGAGACTAGTTGGAATTATTTTGTTTTTGGTAAACTTGGTACATCTTACTCCCTGAGACCCCAACATTTCAAGAATTGGATACAAAAGATAGAAAGTAGTCATAATCTTCCAAATGGTTAATAAATTTTAATAGATACTTCCCAAAGTAAAAAACTCTCCAGATATAATAATAATTAGGGTATGATCGGAAATCACAAAGGGAATGAAATCGTCTATTGAAGAGGGGAATCTGGAAAACCAAGAGGAATTTACCAAAGCTCTATATAGATTCTTAAGAACCCATAAATAGCGATTTTTCAGAAAAAATTATCCCAAATAAATGAATATCATCCATACTAGAATCAACAATGATTTAATTTTAGTTCAACATAGAAGAGGTCCAAACCAAATAGCCCCCACATAACCTCTAGGAACAAAACTTCATTAAAATCACCAAGAAAGATAAGAGGAAACTCAAATTCAATTGAAACCCAACAACCAATGTCTTCCCATAGAACCCTTCAACCAAAAACTGAATTGGAACCATATAAAATTAAATCTAGAAAGAAACACCCACTTTAACATCCCTAATTAGTCACTCAATAATATAATATGATTCAAACAGAGGCTCAACAGATAGCAAACAAGGATTTAATAACACTAAAATTATCCCGATATAGGAAGAAGAAGAGTTACAAAATGATTCAAATTTAGATCAACATTCCTCAAAATTGAATCAAGGTTTTCAATTTTAAACTTAAATTCAATAATCCCCAAAAAACACAATTAATGTGATAAAATGAGGTATTGAACCTCTATTTTATTACTATGAGTGTTGTGACCTCTAATGTTCTAAAATCTAATGTTAAACATTGGGAACTAAAGGAGTATCAAAACCATTATCCTGGGGGTAATTTTTTAATTGAGACCCTATTCAGATCACATTCATCTAATTACACCTAATGAGTTTATCACATAAAGTATAATATCTAGGACTAATTTGATTCATAGTGTTAGGTATTGGAGAAGAATACCCATCATCTTTAATTCCTTGGGGTAGAGGAAGACTCTTAATAGATAATTCAGACCCGAAACCTACATAATCTCTATCCACATCCTTAAATATATATGTAGGACCAGATAAAATATATTCTTTTAGCACATTAAGAACAGGAAAAGTGATAAGAACCACAACAAAACCATCCTAACCAGAAAATTATGGGATTAAAGAAAGAGATCCCACATCCCTACTACCTAAGTACCAAAGCAGACCCAAGTCAAAAATACCAGAACCCAAAAAAAAATCAGATCCATCATAATTTTACCACACATTAGAAGAAATACCAAGATCATCACAGGTCTTCAACTCACCAGAAGAAAGGACAAATACCATGGAAGAACCAAAACCAACACCTTCGTGGGGCATTTATTTCGATAAGAAGTGAATGGAATTGTGAATAAGAAGGAAAACCACCTTTCCATTAGTCTTAACCAGGAGATGAAGAACCACCACAACAGAATCCAAGGAGGAGAGAGCTAATAAAACTAAAGGAACATTCACTATTGGGAAATTATATTTACCCAAGGAGGAGGAAGTATTGGAAGCAGACACCATCATCTTAGAAACATGGGTAGGCAGTTAACCTTTTTGATCTGAAGTAGGAAGTCAGAATTGTTACTTTTTCTTATAAGCACACTTCTTTAGAGTAAGTTTAATACAACCTGAATGAGAATCATTCATAGTGTTTTTAGGATTTTAAGTCGTTTAAAAAAATTTCGGTTTTAGGGGTGTTAAATGTTTTTAGGTTTTTAAGGTTTTATTAGGGGTTTTCAAGTTTTTTTTTTGGTTTTTTACATTTTTAAAGATTCTTAGTATTTTTAGACTTACAATATGTTTTCAATGTTGTTAGGGATTTTGGGGGTTTTAGGGTTTTTAGGGATTTTAGGGTTTTTTCGGATTTTTGGGTTTTTGAGTTTTTTAAGGTATGTAAGGTTTTTGAGTGTATTTATCATTTTTAGCAGTTCAAATGGTTTTTTTGAGTTTTTTTCATTTTTATGGATTTTATGGGTTTTTATTGTTTTTATCATTTTTAGGGTTTAGGGGTTTTTTTTTGCATTTTTAATGTTTTTTGGGTTTTTAGAGGTTCTAAGTGCTTTTAGGTGTTTCTGTTTTTCATAGGGGGTTTTCAGGTTTCGTATATTTTTATAGATTTTTATATATTTTTTAGTTTTTTATGGATTTTATGGTTTTTAGTGTTTTTTATGTTTTTTAGGGTTTTAAGAATTTGGAGGGGGTTTTGGGGTTTTTAGGGTTTTATGGTTTTTAGGGAGGTTAGGATTTTTTTAGTTTGTTATGTTTTAAGAGTTTTAAGAGTTTTTTATCTTTTTAGTTGTTTAAAGGGTTTTTAGATTCATAGTTTCTTTTATGAGTTTCAGGGGTTTTAGGGTTTTTATATTTTTAATGGTTTTTGGTTTTTAGGTTTTTTTTGGTTTTTAGAGTTTTTAGTGTTTTATATGTTATTAGGGGTTTTAAGTGTTTTTAGGTTTTTACTATTTTCTTATGGTTTTTCTGGCTTCCTTACATATTTAACAATTTTTCTGTCTTTTAAAAAAAAATATGTTTTTATGGTTTTCATGGATTTTAATTATTTTTAGGTTTTTTTGGGTTTTTTAGGGTTTTATAGTTTTTTTTGGGTTTTTAGGAATTTTTTGAGTTTTTTCATGTTTTTAAGATTTTTAAGGGTTTAAGGTATTTTTTTGGTTTTTAGGGGGTTTTTGGGGTTTCTGGGGTTTTATTTAGTGGTTTAGGGTTTTCAATGTTTTTTCTGTTTTTAGAGATTTTAAGTGTTTTTAGGTTTTAAATGATTTCATAGGTTTTTATGTTTTTTAAAATTTTTAGTAATTTTAGGTATTTTTTAGAAGTTTAAGGGATTTTAGAATATTTATGGATTTTTATGGGGTTTTTAGGGATTTTCTATTGTTTGGGTTTTTAGGGTTTTATGAGTTTTTAATGTTTTTTGGATTCTTTTTATCATTTTTAGGCGTTTGTAGGATTTTATATTTTATTTTAGTATTTTATTTATTTTATGGTTTTTAGGGGTTTCAATGGTTTTTAGGGTTTTTAGTTTTTTTGTGTTTTTAGGGGTTTTATGTGTTTTTAGGTTTTTAAAGTTTTCTAAGGGTTTTTCTGGGTTTTAATGTTTTTAGGTATTTTTATGGATTTTTAGAATTTTTATGGGGTTTTATGGCTCTTATATATTTTTAGGGTTTTAAGGGATTTTAGAGTTTTTTGGGTTTTTGAGGATTTTGGGGTTTTTTTGAGTTTTTATGGTTTCTATAGTTTTTCCATGTTTTAAGGTTTTAGGGTTTAAGATTATTTCTTTAGTTTTTGAGTTTTTGAATGTTTTATGGGTTTTCATGGTTTTTAGGGGGTTTATGTTTTTTACAATCTTAGATTTTTTGTTTCTTAGTCATTTTATGTGTTTTACGTTTCAAAGGATTTCTTATGGTTTTTCAGTGTTTTTATGTTTTTTATGTTTTTAGGGATTTTAAAGTATTTTTTGGTTTTTTACGATATTTAGGGATTTTGAGGGAATCTTTTTGGATTTTTTAGGGGTATTAATATTTTTATCATATTGTTGGGGTTTTATAGTTTTTATTTTATTTTTTAGGGTTTTAAGTATTTTTATAATTTTTAAAGTTTTTAGTGGTTTAGAGATTTTTTAGAGTATATAGTGTTTTTAGGGTTTTTAGAGTTTTTGAAATTTTTAGATATTTTTATGGAATTTAAGGGTTTTGGGTTTTTTGGGTCTTTTAGGGTTTTTAAGATTTTTAGCATTTTTAAGGTATGTAGGGGTTTTAAGTGTTTTTAGGTTGTTATGGTTTTCTTAAGGTTTTTCATGGTTTTAGAGTTTTTTACATTTTTAGGTAATTTTAGGGATTTCATGGGAATTTTTATGGTTTTTAATTTTTTAGGGGTTTTTGGGTTTTTAGGGTTTTTAGGGACTGTACGGTTTTTAAGGGTTTTTGGGTTTTTGAGGTTTTTAGGTGTTTTAAGTGGTTTTTGGTTTTTAACGTTTTCATAACATTTTTTATGGACTTTAGGGTTTTTATATTTTGAGGCATTTTTACGGATTTTTTAGCATATTTTTTTTAGAGTTTTTAGGGATTTTTAGGTATTTTAATATTTTTATGGTCATTATGTTATTTTAAAGGGTTTTTAAGTTTTGTATATTTTTTAGGTTTCTGAGAGTTTTTTAATTTTTTAAATTTTTAAAGAGGAAGCATAGTGTTTATTTTAGTTTTTAGGGTTTTATGGGTTCTAATGGTTTTAGGGGTTTTATGGTTCTTAGAGTTTATGCTGTTTTAATGGGTATTTATGGGTTTCAATTTTTTTTATGTTTTTTGGGGTTTTAAGTGTTTTTAGGTTTTTAATGTTTTCTTAGGGTTTTAAGGTATTTTATTTTTTTTAGGGATTTTTTAATATTTTTATGGTCTTTAGGTAAATTAGAGATTTTGAGTGGCTATTGGTCTTTTTATGGTTTTTATGGGCTTTTTGGTTTTTAGGGGCTTAGGGTCTTTTGAGTGTTCGGGGTTTAATGGTTTTTTAGTTTTTTTTAAGGTTGTAGGGGTTTAAATGGGTTTTAGAATTTTTAATAGTATTTAAGGTTTTTATTGTGTTTTAGGGGGTTTTAATGTTTTTATGGGTTTTATCGTTTTTAGGGTTTTTATTGGGTTTATAGGGGTTTTTTCAATGTTATGTTTTTTTTGTTTAAATTTCTCTACGGTTTTTAAGATTTTCTTAGGGGTTTTCATGGATTTTTTTGTTTTTTACCTTTTTAGGGATATTTAGGATTTTTTTGGATTTTTTTTGGTATATAGGTTTTGTAAGTATTCTAACAGATTTTAGGGTTTTTATGGTTTTAGGGTATTTTTTTGTTTTTTTGGGTTTTATGGTTTTTTATGTTTTTTCGGATTTTATGGTTTTTAGATTTTCTTAAAGTTAGAGGGGTTTAAAGGTTTTTTAGCTGTTTTAATTATTTTTAGGGTTTTCTCAAGTTTTTTCATAGATTTTAGTGTTTCTTTAATTTTTATATAATTTTTTTTCTTTTCTAGGATTTTTATGGTTTTAAAGAAATTTAGTGATTTTGAGGGTTTTTAGGGTTTTTTGGGGTTTTAAGGTTTGTATAGTTTTTTTATTTTTAGGGGTTTTTAGTTTTTATGTCATTTTAATGTTTTTTAGTGTTTTGAAACATTTTTCTGAATATATAGTGGTTTTAGACCTTTTTAGTGAATTTTAGTGTATTTATGGGGTTGGGGGGGTTAAGGGTTTCTATGGTTTTTAGGGGGTTTAGGGTTTTAGGATATTTTAGGGATTTTAGTGTTTTTAGGGGTTTTAAGTGTTTTTTGGTTTTAATGTTTTCATAGGGGTTTTCCAGGTTTTAAGGGTTTTTACGATTTTAGGGATTTTTAAGGATTTTTGAGGATTTTTATGGTTTTTAGTGCTTGTCATTTTTTATGGTTTTCTAGGTTATATGAATTTTTATATTTTTAGGGATTTAAAGGTTTTTTAGAATCTTTAATTTTTTTAGTGGGCAAAGGGTTTTTAGAGTTTTATTTGTAATTTAGGGTTTTATGGGTTTTTAATAATTTTATGGTTTTTAGGATTTTTATGGGTTTTTGGATTTTTGTGTTTTTCTGGGTTTTCAGGGTTTTTAAATTTTAAAGTTTTTGTAGGGTTTTTACAATTTTATTAATTTTTTGGATTTTAAAATATTTTTAGTGTTTTTATATGTTTTTTTAATTTTTTGGATTTTTATGGGTTTTAAAGGTTTTTATGGTTTTTAAGGGTTTTTGTGTCTTTTGGTTCTTTGTAGGGTTCCTATTTATTTCATTTTATTGTTTTTAGGGTTTTATGCAGTTTTAGATTATAATTTTTTCTAAGGATTTTTAATGGATTTTAGGTTATTAAATATTTTAATATTGTTATGAATTTTATAATATTTTATGGTTTTTAGAAATTTTGAGGGTTTTAAAGTTTTTTGGGGTTTTTATGGTTTTGTTGGGTGTATTTTCATTTTTAAGGTTTTATGGGGTTTTCATTGTTTTTATGATTTTATGATTTTCTTAGGAATTTTCATGGTTTTAATGGTTTTTACGTTTTCGTGATTTTTAGGAACATTAGTATTTTTAATATTTTTTAGGATTATTAGGGTATTTATGTATTTTTTTGGGGTTTTAGGGTTTTTTGAGTTTTTTAGGGTTTCAAAGATAATATTTATTTTACCTTTTTAGGGGTTTAGAGGGATGTTTTTGGTTTTTAGTGGTGTTTTAATGTTCTTAGGGTTTTAGGGTTTTTAGGGTTTTTATGTTTTTAAGGGGTTTTAGTATATATGTTTTTTTGGTTTTTAGTGGTTTTAAGTATTTTAGATTTGTAAGATTTTCTCATGGTTTTAGGGTTTTTTATGTTTTTATGAATTTTTAGTCATTTTTAGGATTTTTATGGGGTTTTTGAAGTTGTTAATTATATTGAGGCTTTTTAGGCTTTTTAAGGGATTTAAGGTTTTTTTTTGTTTTTTTGGGTTTTAGGGTTTCTTGGTTTTTAGGTGTTTAAAGGGTTTTTTTGATTTTATTGGGTTTTTAGGGTTCATATTGGGTTTCTAGAGGTTTTTATTGTTTTTAAGAGGTTTAATGATATTTTGTGGTTTTTAGGGGTTTTAAGGGTTTTAGGGGATATAATGTTTTCTGTCTTTTTGGAGATTTATTTTTGTTCTTATTAGTTTTATGTGTTTTTAGGCTTTTATGTTTTTTTAGGGTTTTAGAGTTTTTATGGTTTTTATGTTATAATGGAATTTTATGGATTTTTTATGATTTTTATTGTTTTTAGGGATTTTAGGGATTTTGTGGATTTTTTTGTTTTTAGGGTACTAGGATTTTTTAAGGTTTTATCTTTTTTAGGTTTTTTTTTAAAGTTTTAACTGTTTTTTGGTATTAAATATTTTCATAGGGGTTTTTAGGGTTTTAGGGTTTTTACATTTTTAGGGATTTTGTAGGATTTTTAGTATTTTTATGGTTCTGAAGGGTTTCAATGATTTTGAGGGGTGTTTGGGTTTTTAAGGTTTTTATGGTTTTTTGGGGTGTCAGGTTATTTTATTTTTTTGGGTTTTTAAGGAGTTTTTTATTACTTTTAGGGTTTCATAGGGTTTTTGAGTTTTAGAGGTTTGATGGTTTTTATGGGGTTTTAGGGTTTTAATGGTTTCTGGGGTTTTTATTAGTTTCATGTGCTTTTTAGGGTTTTCTTTGTATTTTGTTTCTTATAGGGTTTTTTGATTTTTGTGGTTTTTAGGGGTTTGAAGTTTTTTTAGGTTATAAAGGTTTTTCTAGATTTTTTTAGTTTTTAGGTTTTTTATGGATTTTTATAGATTTTTTTGGTTTTTTACTGTTCTTATATTTTTTAGTGAATTTAAGGTGTTGTATATTTTTTTAGGAGTTTTAGGGTTTTAAATTTTTTTGGGGGTTTAAATTTTTTTCGTTTTTAATGTTTCTTTGGTTTTTTTAGGGTTTTAGAAATTTTTATGTTTTTAGAAATCATAGATATTTTTTATGATTTTTATGGTTTTTAGGTTTTCATGGATTTTTCATGTTTTCTATGGGGTTTATGGTTTTTTTAGGTTTTATGATTTTTTGAGTTTTTTAGGGTTTTAATATTTTTATATTTTTTTACATTTTTAAGGGTTAAAATGGGTTTGATATTTTTTTAGTGGGGTTTTAGGGTTTTTAAGGGGTTTTAGGGGTTTTAAGGGGTTTTTTTGGGTTTTTAGAATTTTTGGGCCTTTTAGTGGTTTTCTTTTCATATTTTAGGTTTTAGGGGTTTTTTTAATGTTTAGGTTTTCAAGGTTTTATTTGATTTTTATAAGTGGTTTAGTTTTTTTTTTACATTTTTATAGAATTATTGGGATTTTTGTGGATTTTTATTGTTTCTTAGGGTTTCTTTTCGGATTTTTAGGTTTTTTTGGGATTCTTAGGGTTTTTAGTGTTTATGGTTTTGGGGGGGTTTTGGATTTTTTTAGTTTTTTTAGTGTTTCTTAATGTTTTTGTGGGTTTAAAGGGTCTTTAGTTTTACTAGTGGTTTTTAATGTTTTTATGGGTTTTTATAGGTTTTTATGGTTTTTAGGGGTCTTTATGATCTTTAGTGGTTTTTAGGTTCTTTTTAGGGTTATTAGGGGTTTTAACATATTTAATAATTTAGGGTTCTATTTTTTTCAGGTTTTTAATTTTGTCTTTGGTTTTTCATTATTTTTAGGGGGTTTTAAATTTTATGTATTTTAAGGAAAAGTTTTGTAATTTTATGGTTATTATAGTTTTTAAAGATTTTATGGGTTTTTAGGGGGTTTTGGGTTTTTGGGGTTTGGGTTTTTTTTGGTTTTTAGGTGTCTTTTGTGTTTTTAGGTTTTTAGGTTTTTTATAGTTTTTTAAGTTTTTTTGGTGTTTAAAGGGTTTTTTTATTTTTTAGTGGGTTTTAGGGTTCTCATGTATTTTTAAGGTTATTAAGAGATTTTATGACTTTTAGGGTGTTTTTAGGGGCTTTTATGGTTTTTTACGTTTCTTAATGTTTTTAGTGTTTTTCGGGTTTTAACTGTTTTTTGGTCTTAAAGGTTTTCTTATGGGTTTTTAGGGTTTTAATGATTTTTAATTTTTTTATGGATTTTTATGAATTCTGATGATTATCATGGGTTTTTAAGTCTTTAGGGATTTTGAGGGTTTTTAGTGTTTTACAGGGTTTTTGGGGTTTTTAGCATTTTTTAGATTTTTTTGGGGTTTAAATTCTCTTATGTTTTTAATGCTTTCATAGGTGTTTTCAAATTTTTTAGGTTTTTATGTTTTTAGTAATTTTTTTATGGATTTTAAGGTTTTTAGGGATTTTGAGGGATTTTAGGGTTTTCTATGGTTTTAGGGTTTTTAAGGTTTTTTGGGTTTTTAGGATTTTTTAATTTTGTTGAGGATTTTAATGGGGTATATAGTTTTTTAATTTTTTTAGGGCTCTAAAGGTTTTTTATACTATTTAGTGGTTTTTAGGGTTTTATGGGTTTTAAAGGTTTTTATATATATTTTTTGGTTTTATGGTTTTCTAGGTTTTAGTGTTTTAGGGTTTTTTATGGTTTTTTCATTTTTTTAGTGTTTTTTATGATTTTAGGTGTTTTAAGGGTTTAAATGATTTTAAGGTTTTCTTAGAGTTGTTCAGGTTTTTAGGGGTTTTTCATTTTTATGTAATTTTATAACCTTTTTAGGATTTTTATGTTTTTAAGGGATTTTAAGAATTTTGAGTGTCTTTAGTGTTCTTTGGCTTTTTATCATTTTTTGTGTTTTTAGTGTTTTTTGAGATTTTAGTGGGTTTAAAGTTTTTATTTTTTAAAATTTTTCTAGGGATTGAAATTGATTTTTAGGGTTCTTATGGGTTTAATGGGTTTTATGGTCTTTAGTGGTTTTACGATTTTTAGGGATTTAGGGGTCTTATGGTCTTTTAGGGGTTTTATGGTTTTTAGCATTTTTTATATTTTATAAAGGTTTTAAGTGTTTTTAGGAATTTACGGTTTTCCTAGGGGTTTTAGTGGTTTTATATTCTTAGGTATTTTTATGGTTTTCTTAATATTTTTATGGTTTTTAGGGATTTACGGGGTTTTGGGGTTTTTAAATTTTTTTATGTTTTTAGGGATTTGAATAATTTTAAGGTTTTGTGGTTTTATAAGTTTTTTTCTAGATTTTTAATATTTTTAAGGATTATAATGAGTTTTAGGGTCTTTGGGTATTATGATTGTTTTTAACGATTTTAGTGGTTTTGGGATTTTATGGGTTTTTCTGTTTTTAGGGCTTTTTTGTTTTTATGGTTTTTTTGAGTTTTTAACTACTTTATGGGTTCTATGGTTATATTGTTTTTAGTGGGTATAATGTTTTATGTATTTTATGATTTTTTGAATGTTTTTGGGGATTTTTAGTGTTTTTAGTGTGTTTAAGGGTTTTGGGCTTTAGGGATTTAGTGTTTTTTAGGTTTTTAGGAGTTTTAATTATTTATAGGTATTTAATGCTTTCTTAGGGTTTTCTGGGGTTTTATGGTTTTTTATGTTTTATTTGTTTTTATATATTTTTAGTATTTCTTTGGTAACTTTTGTGTTTTATGGATTTTAAGCGGTTCTTTTCTTTTTTAGGTTTTTATGGTTTTTTTGGGTTTTTTTGTTTTTTTTGGGATTTAGGGTTTTTATATATTTTTTTATCATTTTTAGGGGTTTAAAGGGATTTTATAGTTTTTAGTTATTTTTATGTGTTTTATTTTTTTAGGGTTTTTAGGGTATTTTGGGGTTTTAGAGTTTTTTTATGCTTTTCATGGATTTTATGTATTTTTATGGTGTTATGTTTTCTTCAGGTTTTTATATGTTTTAGGGGTTTTTAAATTTATTAGGGAATTTTGTGGGTTTTTTGGGTTTTAATTTTTTTTTGGGTATTTAGGTAATTTGAGGGGTTTTATAATTTTTTGGGTTTTTATTGTTTTTATGGGTTTTTGGTTTTAGTGTTTTCTGATATAATTAATGTTTTAAATGTATTTTAGAGTTTTAAATATTTATAGGGGTTTAAAGGTTTTTTAGAGTTTTTAGTAGGTTTTAGTGTTTTCATGGGTTTTAGAGTTTTTAAGGGTTTTGGGGGTTTTTATGGTTTTTAGAAGTTTTTATGGTTTTTAGGGGATTTATGTGTTTCTATCAATTTATTATTTTTTGGGGGTTTTATGTTTTTTTGGGGTCTTTTATTTTATTGATTAATTTTTAGGGTTTTATGGATTTTTTTATTTTCATTGATTTTTAAGGATTTTTATGACTATTATGTTTTATTGGGGTTTTAGAGAATTTAAGGGTTTTAGGGGTTTTAGGGGTTTTAGGGGTTTTGAGGGTTTTGAGGGTTTTAGTGTTCTTAGGATATTTCGGTTTTTTAGCAATTTTAAATTTTTTTATGTTTTGACGGTTTTCTTAGGGTTTCCATATGTTTAATTGTTTTTATGTATTTAGGGATATTCGGCACTTTTTTAATATTTTTATAATTTTTAGGGTTTTTAGGGATTTAGATGGGTTTTAGGGTTTATAGGGTTTATAGGTTTTTTACTTTGGGGTGGGCATTTAGGGTTTTTTTAGTTTTTAGGGGTTTTACAGTTCTATAAAGATTTTTAACGTTTTAGGGCATTAAATGGTTTTTATATTTTACAATGTTTTTAGGTTTTTTATTGGTTTTTAGGGTTTTTATGGTTTTTAGGGGTTTAAAGGGCTTTTAGTGGTTTTGAGGGTTTTCGAGGGTTTTCTATGGTTTTTAGAAATTTTTAGGATTTATAGGGGTTTTCTGTTTTTTTGAGGTTTTAAATATTTTATAAGGTTTTTTAGGGTATTTAGTTTTTTATATTCTTAGTGATTTTTTATTTTTTAGGGTTTTATAATTTCTAGATATTTTAGGGATATTTATGAATTTTATGGATTTTTAGATGCTTTATGGAGTTTTTTAGTCTTTTTTAATTTGTTTTGAATTAATGGTTTTTTAGAGTTTTTTATCTTTTTTAGGGGTTTAATAGTTTTTAGTGTTTAATGTGTTTGTAGGGTTTTATGTGATTTAGTATTTTAGGGTGTGTTATTGGGTTTTATGGTTTTTTGTGCTTTTTGGTTTTTAGGGGGTATAAATGTTTTTATGATTTTAAGGGTTTCATCAAATTTTTAGGGTTATTAGGGGTTTCTATTTTTTTACGTTTTTTAAGGCCTTGAAGAATTTTACGTGTTTTTGGGTTCTTATGGATTTTAGAGTTTTTAGTTTTTTTAGGGTTATATATTTTTTATGGTTTTATATTTTTAAGGTATTTAGCATTTTTTAGGGGTTTTAATTGTTTCTAGTCTTTTATGATTTTCTTACAGTTGTCAATATTTTTGAGTTATTTATGTTTTTATGTATTTTTAGATATTTATTATGATTTTAATGGATTTTTAAGGATTTTGAGGGGGTTTTAGAAGGTTTTTGGGTTTTAAGGGGTTTTGCGGGTTTCTTGGGTTAGTAGTGGGTTTTTTGAGTTTTAATGGTTTTAAAGGGTTTTTTTTGAGTTTTTTTAATGTTTTAGGATTTTAAATGTTTTTTGGGATTTTATTAGTTTTTAGGGATTTTATAGGTTCTTAGGGGTTTTATGTTTTTTACCAGTTTTGGGGTTTTTAGGAAATTCAGGGGTTTTTAGGTTTTTTAGAGGTTTAAAATGTTTTTAGGGTTTTATGTTTTCTTGTGGATTGTTAGGGTGTTTAGGGTTTTTATGTTTTTTGTAATTGGTAGGTTTTTTAGGTTTTTTATGATTTTAAGGGTTTTTGGGGATTATTTGGTGTTTTGGAGGTTTTCAAATTTTTAGGGTTTTTATGGGTTTTTTACATTTTTTTAGCGATTTTTACGACCTTTTTTTAGCATTTTAATTATTTATATGGTTTTTAGGGATTTTTAAAATTTTAGGGTTTGGGGGGTTAGTTATTTTTGGTTTATGTGGTTTTTTTACGATTCTTATGGGTTTCTACAATTTTATAAATTTTTAACATTTTTCAGGTTTAAAGGGTTTTTAGAGTTTTTTTTTGGGTTTTATAGTTGTTTATGTGTTTAAAAGGTTTTTATGGTTTTTGGTGGTTCTTAGGATTTTTTGAATTTTTGGTTTTTAGGGGATTTAGAATTTTTAGGTTTTTCTGGATTTTAAGTGTTTTTAAATTTTTGAGGCTTTTAATGAGATTTTTAGGGCTTTTAGGATTTTTTTCATTTTTTTGGATTCCTAGATTTTTTTTTTTGATATTTATAGTTGTTTTAAATTTTTATGTATTTTGACCGTTTTTAGTATTTTTAGGGTATTTTAGGGTTTTAGCATTTTTTATGATTTTAATGGGTTTTAATTGTTTTTAAGGTTTTCTAGTTTTATTAAAGTTTTTCATGGTTAGAGGGTTTTTATGTTTCTATGGAATTATAGGGATTTTTTTGGTTTTTATGGTTTTGGGGATTTTGAGTTGTTATAGGGTTTTATGATTTTTTTGGGTTTTAGATTTTTTTGTTTTTCGGATTTTTAAGGTTTTTTATATTTTTTTTATTTTCTAGTGGTTTAGAGGGTTATTAGAGTGTTTAGTTGTTTTTAGGGGTTTTAGGATTTTTTTTTATGGGTTTCAAGGGTTTTTATGGGTTTTTCGGGTTTTTGGGTTTTTATGGACTTATATGGTTTTTAGGGTTTTTATTTTATTTGGTGATTTTAATTATTTTTGAGTTTTTTATGGGTTTCTTTTGGGTTTTAAATGTTTTTATGGTTTTTTATGTTTTATGTATTATTAGGGATTTTTTTAAATTTTTATAGCTTATAGGGTTTTATAGATTTTGAGGGGTTTTAGGGTTTTTATATTTTTGAATTTTTGATGGCTTTTTTGGGTTTTTAGGGGGTTTTTCAGTTTTCTAAAGCCTTTATTTTTTTTAGTTTTTAAAATTTTCATGGATTTAAAGAATTTTTAGATTTTTTTTGTGATTTTTATGTTTTTTATGGGTCTTTAGGGGTTCTATGGTTTTGAAGGGTGTTCTAGTTTTTAGGGGATTTTAGGATTTTTTATGTATTTTCAGGGTTGTTAGGATTTTTTGTGTTCTATATGTTTTTAAGGGGTTTTTAATATTTTTAGTATTTTATGGTTTTCATAAGGGTTTTCAGAGTTTTTAGTGTTTTTTACATTTTTCGGGATTTTTAGGATATTTATGTGTTTTTTGGGATTTGAGGTATTTTTAGGGTTTGTAGGGTTTCTATGATTTTTTAGGGTTTTTATCCATTTTTAATGATTTTAGGGGTTTTACGTGTTTTTAGGCTTTTCTGTTTTTGTTATATTTCTTATGGTTTTTGGTATTTTTAGGTATTTTTTTGGAAATTTATGGTTTTTAGGGGTTTAGGGATTTTTGAGGGTTTTAGTGTTTTTAGGGTCATTACATTTTTTTGGGTTCTAGGGTTTTTTAGTTTGTTATGGTTGTTAATGATTTTTATCATTTTTTAGAATTTTTAGTGATTTCATTATTTTTAGTGTGTTTTTTGGGGTTTTATCGGGTTTATTGGATTTTAATTCTTTTAATGATTTTATGGTTTTAGGATTTTAGTGTGTCTTAGGGTTTTAGTGTTTTTTCGATTTTAGTGGTTTTATGTGTTTTTAGGTCATTAAGGATTTCATTGGGGTTTTTAGGATTTTTATAGGTTTTTACATTTTTTTAGGATTTTTAGTGTTATTTACGATTTTTATTTTTTTTGGGGGGGGGGGTTTATGGATTTTGAGGGGTTTTAGGTTTTTTTGGGTTTTTGGGTTTATAGGCGTTTTTTATTTTTTAGGGTTTTTATTATTTTTTAGGGTTTTTCGACTTTTTCGGGGTTTAACGAGTTTTTAAATTTTTTAATAGATATTAGTATTTTAATGGGTTTTTGGGGTTTGTTGGGTTTGTTGGGGTTTTATTGATTTTATGATTTTTTAGGGGTTTTTGGGTTTTTTTGGGGGTTTTTAGGATTTTGAAGTGTTTTTAGGGTTTTAAGGTTTTCTTGGGGGTATTCAGTGTTTTTATGATTTTTTTACCTTTTTAGGGATTTTTGGATCCTTTTTAAGAAATTTATATATTTTTTGGGTTTTTATGGATTTTGAGGGGGTTGGGGTTTCATAGGGATTTTTGGGATTTTGGTATTTTTGTGTTTTTATGTTCTTTAGGGGTTTTAATTTTTTTATGTTTTTTTGGTATTATTAGGTTTTTAAAGGTTTTTAGTGTTTTGTTTTGCGTTTTATGGGTTTTTAAAGATTTTTGTAATTTTATGGGTTTTTAGTGTTTTTAGGGATTTTACGGATTTTGGGGGTTTTGTGGGTTTTTAACGTATGTAGGGTCCTGAAAAAAATCTGCAAAGGAGAATGATGATCCCCTTTAACTCAAGGGAGATTCTGCACAATTTCCTCTCAAAAGGATTGGGCAAATGTGGACAATACTCAAGGATGGCGAAGGAGGAACCGGTCCGCGGACTGGTCTAATGTTAACAACGCACGGCTGGTTCTGCGAAGCGTCCATCCTCCGCGGACCGTCGTCGTTCGCGAGCGGAAATCCTCTGCAGTCGCGATGCGGGACAAGCACCAACCCGGTTCACCATTCCGGACCGCCCCAACCGCGAGCTGCAACAGTCGGTCCGAATCGCCTCTGCTATCATTTGCGAAATTGAGGCAGAACCCTCTGTGGCCGCGAAGCACTCCCCGAGTTTGGTTCGCGGAGGAGTGTTTAATACCCCGCGAATTACGGTTTGATCAAGTCATCTGTGAACCAAGTTTTCGGTCATGGGCCTCCGCGAAAGGTGCCGCATGACCATAGATACGTCCTTTTCCCCTAAAAGGAGATTGAAGAAGGGCGAACAGAGAGGAGATCAGTCGGATTCGAGTAGAAGTATTTCGAAAGAAGGCTTCGGATTTTGGAAGTTCTAGTTCGCGAACTAGAGCAGGTATGAACCTGGGAACGAACTTATAAGGATCCAAAAAAACACATAATAACTTGGTGAACCACGAACTTAAAATAACAAATAAGAGAAAACCGTGAAACAGGGTCCCTCCGCGGATGTACTCCCCGCAAACCAAGGAGTTTATGCCTCTTTTCTGATTTGTCGCACCGCGTGGCACCCTCCTACGCGGGTGAAGCCCCGACCGATGAGCCTCCGGCTGGCGCTGTCGTTGGTCGTCGCTGCCTACATGGAACCCTCCGTGGACCACCCTAGTTCGCGGATCGAACCCGGAGCTGCGAACCACCTTGGTTTGTGGGATTCCCATCAGTCCACAGACCACCCTGGTTCGCCGATGGCCTCTCCACCCGTGTAGCACTTCCCTGCGCGAAGGGCGCCACCACCCATACCCCTGTGTGGCCTGCCAAAACCTTTGGAGTTCCCATTCCCCGAGCCAAATAAAATCCTTCCAAATTCAATCTGGCCTGATCCTTCACAACCTCCTCATTGGCCTACTCATCGACCCTGAGCCGAGGCCTCCACCAGAGCCACCAGATCCGTGTGGTATAACCCTCAGGCACATTAGCGCGCCGTTTTGAGTTCACATACCGACGGTAAACAGGGGCAAAGGGGTTTCCCAGACCCTTGGGTGGATTTCTGAAGCATGTATGGGTTCACATTCCCACAGTAATGCGGGTTCTGAGCCCGAGAGTCCCTTTCTCCCTCTACTCGCCAGGATGGGGGACTGCACGCCTCTACAGTCGGGCACTTCTCCCCTCCCCAGAGAGGGGGCGGCCTACCCATCCGAAGGCAGCCGTCCCCATACACCTCGGTACTTCCCCGGGTACTTCCCCGGGGAACAAGAGAGGTGACAGGCACAAGAGCACCACTTTCCCTCTCCCGCTTCGATTTGTCACCATGGGCGTCCATCCCGGAGTAAGCCCCGACTTTATGGGTCGCCCTCATGTGTAATCCTCACTCCACTTTTCATGGACGCACCTTTCACGACGTTATCCTCTGGTCCCTACTGCCTCTTTTTTCTCACACCGAGCATGACTCACATGGGCTTAGAGTAAGCATCAACCATGACATCTTCTTATGGGCCTCCTTAGAGTGTAAGCCCCAATCCATCATTCTGGGATTCCATAGAGTGTAAGTCCCAAGTCAATGCGAACCACAAGGACTTTGATTCCCTACCATAGGGATACGTAGGAAGCCTCCATGAGGTTCAATCCCAATCACCAACAAACCCCTATTCAGAACTCAATATAATCATATGCACGGATCGTTGTAATCTTCCTGTCATTCTACACAAAAATTCTGATTTATTGGCAAAGAGGCGACAAAAGAGATTCATCATTCCGTTCCAATGGATTATAGAAGGTGATAAAGAACTAATCCCCCTCTCGTGTATCTTGATTGATATACCTATCAATGGTATTTGCTGTAGAAAAAGTATTCTTTCTTATTTCGATGATCCTCAATACAAAATAAAAAGTTTGGTCATTACTAAATATGGGATAGAGGTGCATTCAATTGTTAAAAAAAAAGAAAATTTTGAGATTGAGTATCGAAGAGTCCAAAAATTTAGTCCAAAGTACCAAAAGAAAGTAGATCAATTTTTTTTCATTCCTGAGGAAGTGCATCTATTACCTGGATCTCTGACACTACCCTTGAGAACTACGTGGACTTTGATCCATGTCTTCTTGGTAGGGTACGTAGGAAGCCTCCATGTGGTTCAATCCCAATAACCGGCCGACCCGACAATCTTCAAATCGGTTCCCCGCACCACTCCTAGTGCTGCCTCAATGAGTTCTGACTCCTCGGGGTCATTAATCCAATGAGGGATGGTAAACCTTGGGCGTAAATGATTCTGAAGACCTACTTTCAGCTAACCATTTCCAAATAGGAGAAATACGTGGATACTATGCTTGGGTATAAACCAAAGATTTTCGAACATATGAATACATCTTAAATATATAAGAGAGTCCCGGAACAAGAAATAATTCCCCCCAAAAGGGTGCGATGAGCCTTACTTCCCATCCTCTCGACCAATGTGAGTTCTTAAGCATCACTGGTCATACCTTCTGGCGAACGCCATCCTTTGGAAAGCAGGTCCATGCGTCATCAGATACGGAACCTTTGGGCGTTTTGAGACAGACCCGAAACAAAAATGGGGAACCCGGCGTGAATCTTTATCCAAGAATGACGGATTTAACCTAATTCCATTGTGTTCCCCCTTTTATTCACAAGGAGGGCCAAGCAAGGTCATTAATTAAGCATGGAATCATGAGATACTGCTTTGAGGGGTTTGCTGTTTGTATTTGCTAAAATGTTTTGCAGGTACTACCATAAAATCTCCCTTCGATCCAATGGTGTCCCGAAGGAACTCACAAGTTCATGCTTCCAACAACGCAATGACCGGACGTCCTCACCTATGGAGGGCCCTGTCACCCACAAATCATCTTCAACACTGGGTCTCAGATGCGTTGATCTGAGAGTACCACATGAACGGTACCCACCCAACAGTGGAGGTGGCCATGCACTCCCTCCAATCTGCCAGAACTCACTGGTCACCGGCCTAGAAGCAGCCACAGAAGCAGATCTAGACAGCCCCTGTTGCTGTCTCCAAATGTTTCGGGAGTCTATCCCCGTAACAGGACAATGCGTACTTGCGTTATCTTAGGGAGTCGGATGAGGTCGACGTTGAGGACTTCATCCCCACTGAATGGGGGTTCCTCTCCAAGGCCCCTGCCGGTAGACATCGTCGTGGTCACGCCGCGATTCAACATCCTCGCACCGAGGAGGATGTTTGCTTGAGGATTCAGGCCCACGCTCCCTGAGCTCCAGCCCCTCGGACCACCCAACGAGGGCGGCAGATGTACAATCAGGGACCGGTCATCACCCTGGTCCCTGAGGAGGAGCTCCGCTGCCCAGCCATGGAGACGTACCACAAACATGCACCTACACTTTTTCTCTCCTCCTGAGCCTGCCATCCAGACATGGCGGAATCATATAAGCCGGTGTACATCCCTGTTGAGCACCATCAAGCCCCTCTCTCACACAGCATGGAATTTACCAGGTAGGAGCCTCTCCCTGCCCATGGTCGTGAAGCCCACCAACCTGACGTGGTGGTGACCCGGCGCCTGCAGGATCAGCTCCAAGAAGTTTCTTCTGACGCCCGCCATCCTGATATGGTGGCGATCAACAAAGCTCACCACACATATGTGGAAGAAAATCATAGGTGGGCATGTCTCCCTACCAACAAAGGCCACCGACTCGATACGGTGGGAAACCAATATATGCAGGGCCAGCTCCATGTGGATGATAGTAAAGTCCGACATCCTGATGTGGTGGAAAATGGAGAGATAAACCAGCGTATCCCATCACAGGGGAAGATTCATTCACCTTCCCCAACATAGGATAATTTTCAGTACCCACTGACCACCGGAGGACTGGAGCAGGATATTCCTACTCCGATACAGGAATGGGCCTTCATACCCATTCCAGCCAAATATGTCTCTCTGCATATCCTAGAAATGATGGAGGAGCAGGTATCGATCCCAGATCATATCTTGCAGACTTTCCAGAGTGTAATTTCATTAGTGGAAACAGTAATGACTCTAGCCCGTGAGCCCATCTCCCCAATTGAGGTGACTCATCTAAGAGACGAGATAGATGCCTTGGAGAAGATCTGCATCACTGCTTCTTCCCTGGAGGGCCGCCGGCCATATTCCGTGACGCAAAGGCAACCGGATCGAGCAGCTTCACTCATTCCAACTGGGGGAAACCCATCCATCATGGTGGATACTCCAGAGAAGGCATATATCCCTACTAAAAGTCAAGATTTTCATCGGAGTATCCCAGCAGCATCACGGGACCCAATTAGACAGGGACCCAAAGGTGAAGGTCGTTGTCAGTAGCAGACGGTCCCCGCTGCCTGCAAGAGAGCGCCATGAACGCACCAAAGGTAGATGGAAAATAAAGAGGGAGTTTATGACTCCGCTCTGCTGCAAGCTGGGGTTACCAACGCCACTAAGAATACATCAAAGGATCAGAACCCTTCCCATCCATTACCATATTAGGGGAGTGGCAGTAGCCGTTGCGAAGGTCCTCCCCGCAATCTCGCTACCAACAGCTCTGAAGGTCCTCTCCAGAGCACTCCTGGGGGCCTCCCCCACGGGCATATAATGACCGATCACGAGAGCTCCTCTTTTGATGAGAGTAATGGAAACCCTCCACATGGACAGAATATCGAGCAGCAAGAAGGTCCTCCACTTGTTGTGGTATACCATGAAGGTCCTCCCCGGGGTATATGCTACAAACACTCTCCATACAGTGGGACCACAGATTATGATAGTAGCCCTCGCTATCATAGTCGCAACTGTGGAGGCCCTCCCCGCAGTGCCGTCTCATCATGACAAGAAGGTACTCCCATTATCGTAGCCTTCCCTGAAGGTCCTCCCTAGGGGTTACGCTGCAACAGAACTCCACGCAGCCAGGCATCAGATCATGGTGGTAGTCCTCTCCACCCTGATAACAGAGGTCCTCCCTAGGCTGTGCACTGCAAAAGTCCTCTATGCAGTGAAGAATCAAGAAGTAATGGTAGTCCTCACCATTACGACCTCCATTGCGGAGGTCCTCCCCGCGATGACATGTCATGTCAACAGGAAGGTCCTCCCCTGCCGAATTAAGTACCGAAAAGCCCTCGTATGTTGAGGCACTCAGAAGGACGAGATCAAGCGTGTCAGATTCCCAGTTGGTCGCCGAAGACATCTTTCTTCAATCAAGAGACGGTCCAGGGCCACATTTATCTTCTGAACCACCTCAGAATCTCCCACATAATGATTCAGCACCTACCAGTCCCACTGCCTCCGACCACATTGGCAGCGAGCGTCTTAGTTGGGCCGACCAGGTAGAGGAGTCACTAGTAGAGGAGTATGCTGATATGCTACACCTGAGGAAACGACTGGCCAGGGATGATATACCAGTAATGTTTTGGCCTACGTCCACCTCTCAGTTTGACATACCCAGAGAGTTTTCATAAGAATGCGTGCATGGCATCCGCCATAATATATGGAAAACCCTCCAACGACTGAAATCAAGCTTCCTGCCCTACGACGAGTATGTAGACCATGTCAAGAAAATAGGTGACCTTCTGCATCACATCGACCTAGAAGCTCTTCCTTCAGCACAACAACAGCAACCCGAGAGGCGTAAAGGAAACATAGAGATAACCTACCTCTGTGCGTTGCACCAGCTGTGCCGCCTCATCGGTAACGCTCTGATGAAAGTTCATACCAGGGGATGGGGAGAACATAGAGCTATGCATTTCACTCCACTCCCCACCCAGAAGAACCACTTCAGCATGGTGTCTTGCAATGTCATCACATCAAGACGGCAATTGAGTGGTCTCTCTATTCAAGAATGGCAACACACCTAGTAGAGTCAGTCCTTGAGTATGTCCCAGAAGCATCAGGCCCGACGGGAAAATCCATTCAACAAATCCTGAATCAGGCCACCGAGAGTGTATAATAGGACTCTTTCCTAAGAGATGCCAATCAGTGATCTTTGAATGCCTCCCCAGAAGGGATTGATTCACAGAAGAACTTGGAACCAAACACAGTTCACCCCCGAATGGGGGCACGCAAGATCAGGCAGGTAGCGAAAGTCGCGACCACTGCCGCAATCCAGGGTCAACTCCAGCCTATAGGGCTGGGGGCATTTTTAACAAAAAATTCCCCTGTAAGACTAATAAAACCAGGAAGAGACTCGATGTCCAAGGAATGGAGCCAACCCCATCCCTTAGGGGTGGGGGCATTATTACCCCCTCACCAACAACCTCCCCCATGAGAGTCAATATTCTCTCATCTAGGGAGTACAATCAGAAGAGGATGTTCCCATCCTATCCCGTCATTTGAATCATCATCCCCTCTAAGAGGAAGGCGCACCGTAAGGTCGCATCGAAGAGCTCTCCGCGTCACCCTTCATCAAGAAGTCCGAAGGCAATCCCAGGTCACGAAAGGGGAGTCCAACAGAAGACGCGATAGATCCTCTTCCAATTTGGAAGATGACATCTTCTCCACCCCGTGATATGCATCAATCAATGTCATAGAGGTTAACCCCACGAGTGACACTAGATATACTACAAATTAGGAGGGATCGGGAGACGATAGTTCTGGTCAGGCTGTGACACACAACGAACCACCAGGTGTGCACACCTGGAACTAGAGGGTCGCCCTAAATATGGTCGTCCTTCCATCCAACCCTCCTCTACCTACCCTACGAGCTTCCAACAAGGATAAGAACAAAGGACTAGTTACCCTTAACATTCCTCCTTATCTCGACAAAGATGAGCCACTCACGCTCGAAGAATGATTTGCTCGATAGGAATATGAGATGAAAGAATTGAGGCGGCTTAACGCCGAGCTACTCCAGAAAAAACAGCCTTATCAAAAGTGCATCCCAGGAGGAGCCGCATCATACACTCCCAACAAGTGCACCTCAAATACAAAGGCTTGCAACGGAAAATGAAACACGGTCAGGGATCCCGTCCAATGAGGATCACATACCATCTAACATCCTAAAAGTAGATTCAGATGAATACCAAGACTTCCCTTCACTCAGGAATCAACCGGAGCGAGTACGCTTGAACCCTCCGAAGGTGCCACAAACGGCACACGCACCCTTGGTGGCGGCCAACCTGGATCCTCAGGCAATTCCTCGGGCAATGACTGCCCAGTACCGGGCCCAATAGGATGTAAACCAGGGTCTCACCAACACCATCAAAGAACTAACAGCTCTATTGGAAGCGATGGAAGGTCGACGCGCTCCGATACAGCCAGAGTAGAAACCCTACCCAGATTGGGTGAGCAACACACCACTTCCACCCAATTTTGGGAGCCCTATATTCCCTATATTCAATGGATTAGGCGATCCATAACAGCATTTGATGCACTTCACATCCTATTGTGGCCCTATGATGGGAACTCCAGAGCAATAAGAAGCTGTAAAACTCAGATGCTTCATGCGGGCCTTGTAAGGATATGCCTTCGTCTGGTATTCGAGTCTGCCAACCCAGTCAATAAAGAGCTGGTAGGACCTTTGGCAGTAGTTCCTACTCCACATCAGCTCAACATTTCCTAAGACAATAGTTAGTGACCTCATGAACTGCAAGCAGAGGGACAACGAGAGGGTCTTAGATCTCATCGCCAGATGGAAAGGTCTGACCTATTCCCTGAACTAGACAATGCCTCAAGATGAGATGATAGCCATATGCATCGATAATCTTCGAGATGAGCCGCGAACACCGCTCATACCTGTGGAGTGCACCACTGGCTTCCTCCATCTCTCGGCCATTACCATGAGAATTGAGGACTTCCTACAACGGACTAATTTAAAGTCTCGAATAACCTCGCAGGCTCCTGAGAAAAGATCCCCTTGAGCTGAAGTGTCCGCTATCACACTCAAGTCGGCCCGTGTGCCCACTCCACCACTCAGGCCTCCACCAAATCGTCAAGGGCCTCCTGCATATCAGCGGCTGCCTCCGCCTAAACGGGACGATCAGCAAGTACTGATGCAGAACCAGTTTGAGTAATGAAGACAAAAATTATACTCGTTCCAAGATGATCAAGTCCGTGGATACTTCATTGCTGCCATGAACTACAACGTGCTTCGCCTCCTAGAGCCGAGGAATCCTGAAGAGGTCATCCGCGATGATAGGCCCGATTAATTCCCCAACCATCGGATGTTGGGGCACAGTATCCGAGAATGATTCACCTTCAAAGACCTTCTGTAGAGGTTGGTAGAATCCGGACAGGTCGAACTGGGACCACCCCCAGCACATGTGTCATGTATCTCTACCACCAACTCCGACAAATAGGAGGGGTGGAAGAAAGTCACCAACAAGCAGGGGTAGAAGTTTGAAAACTGGATGACTCTGAAGACTATCAACTGAGCCCAAGGCATACTCCAAGATCAACTATAGTAGCCGGTGTTGCCACCAACAGCCCTTGAAGTCACAGAGCTGACAGTATCGACCTCACAACCCTCCACGAGCCGGTCATCCGGGCATAATCGAAGAAGAGGGATTCAATCGCAAGAGGATCAGTCCATGATGGGGCCAAAGTTAGTCCTGACCCTGGCAGATTATATGCTCTCGAATTTTTCACCATGGGCACCGACCCACCAAACGACACCATCAGGGAAAACCGACCAGGTTGACCTTTCAGAGGATGAAGAGCCAATATTTGGTTCTATTATCGTCATACAACTAATGGAAGCATTCCCTGATGAAGGGTATGGTTATGAACCTGAGTTCCCTGCACGAGGAGCCGGGAGGAGGAATCGCAGAGGTAGGGGATACCAGGGGAGGCGCAGCTGCGGCCGAAACCAACCCTATGGTTGGACCCCGGCCCAAACCGTTCGTATCGTGGAAACCCATGGGAGAGCCCTTCAATGGACTTAGCAGGAGAAAGAATTCTCATCCACCTCCACAAGCAGCTACTCTGGCCCTATTGTTCTACGATACCCAATAGAGGAGGAACAAGTGTCTGGCCGCCCAGTGCGCACAAACGGACCGGCCAGGCAAAGTTCTCAAAACGTTGGAATTCCATCGATATCCGACCCTACGGCCGGTCCCTACTCATAAAATGTTCCAGCCCCTATAGAACCCGCTAAGACTCTCCCGCCAATAGAGAAGCATTGGACACTAGAGAAGAAATAAAATATCCTTAAGCAGCTGGTATCGGTAACAGCCAAGCTATCAAGCCTCGATGCCCTAAGTCTATCAGCAGACCTCAGGGAGGTTCTTATAGAAGCTTTGATCAGCCCCCAGGAGTTTCAAGATGAGGTAGCTGCCGCCAAAATTTACCGGACGGAGACTGACCCGACTGAATGCAACACGGTGATTTCCTTCAGCGATCAGGATGAATATGACATCATTCAAGGACACATCAGACCACTATATGTGTCTGGCACACTGAATGGTATTGAGATCTGGAACGTCTTTATAGACAAGGGCTCTGGAGTTAAACTCTTTCCCCTACAGACACTCCATAAGTTGGGCTATATTGAGGATGGTCAAATCCCCTCAGCCACAACTCTATTAGGTTATGACAAGAGCGAGTAGAATCCAATGGGGAAATTTAATCTAAAGACCCATTTTGGTGATCTGGTAGCCCACACGGAATTCCTGGTGGTCCGGCAGAGCACAACCTTCAATGCCTTGCTGAGAAGGTCGTGGCTCTATAAACACATGGTCGTTCTTTCATCCGACCAAACAGTGTATCAAGTATTGCCTCAATGGAAAAAGTGGAACACTGCATACCGACAAGGACCCTTTCGAGTTCTCCGAGTCACATTACATTGACGCCGAGTTCTATGAGAAAAAGAAAAAGAAGCCTTTGGTCGATGTTTTCGACTGGATTCCCTCTCCAACTAGACTGGAAATGGTTCTTGATGACCCCCTTAGGCAGCTGGGCAGAGACTATGTCATGTCCATCAACCATATTGAGAGTAGATGTTCAAGTACGGATGTGCACTCAGATTTACTCATGACTTTAGCCACGATGGACGAGAACGACAATGCGGGAACGTCCTCCAACCCTCGATCTGGGGATGAATACTCGAGTAAGGATTCCCACGACACCTCGCCTACGGACTCCCAAGAGCCCGTGTCAGGATCTCTCTCCTTGTCGGATCAAGAAGATAAGGACTTCAGAGAAGAAGAGGAGGAAGATATCCGAGATGCACCCCCCGCATTTGAGGAGGGTATCTCCACCATGATGGATGAGCTTAGGGAAAAAACCTGGGTACCGAGGAAGATCTGAGGCCTACTCTCATTAGTACAGCCATGTCCCCCGAGGAGCACAAGGTATATACCTCTTTCCTGAGGCAAAATCGAGATGTTTTTCCTGTAATTACACAGAAATGATGGGACTCGATCCCAGAGTGGAGATACATCACCTGGGTCTTCCAGAAGACCACAGGGGATATAAATAGGCCGCCGAAATGATGCACCCCTCAAATGCTGCCAAAATAGAGGCTGAATTCGATAATCTCATTAATACAGGCTTCATTCCGGAGGTCCAGTACCCCATTTGGTTAGACAACATCGTCCCTGTCAATAAAATGAACGGAAAAAATCCTCTTCTGCATTGACTTCAGAGATCTCAATCGACATTGTCCAAAAGACGATTTCCCAGTCCCGATCACCGAATTATTAATCGATGCGACGGTCGGGTACGATGCTCTATCCTTCATGGATGAATATTCTGGATATAATCAAATTAGGATGGCCCGAGAAGATGATGAATCCCCTTCTTTCAGGTCCCCTCAAGGGGTATTCTATTATAGGGTCATTCCCTTTGGTCTTAAGAACACTGGCGCCACATATCAGCAAGCCATGCATCAGATCTTTAAACTGTTCCTAGGGAAATTCATTGAATGTTACGTAGATGACCTGGTAGTCAAGTCTAGACAACGCTCGGATCACCTTTCAATCCTTGAGACCATCTTCAACAAACTCTGACATCATATCTTGAAGATGAACCCCTTGAAATGCGCCTTCGGGGTTACCTCAGGGAAATTCCTCAACTTTGTCGTACGCCATCGTGGCATCGAAGTCGAACATGAGATGAAAAAGGCTATCCTTGGATTACCACCTCCATGAAATCTCACCGAGTTAAGGGGATTCCAAGGAAACCTAGTCTATATTAGGCAGTTCATAGACAATCGGGAAAGAAAATGTTTGCCCTTCACCAGGCTAATGAAGAAGAGAGTTACGTACCAATGGGCGGATGACTGCCAAGAGGCATTTGAAAACATGAAAAGTAACTTTTAATCCCACTGGTTCTCATGCCCCTGGTTGAAGTAATAACTTTCATCTTGTACGTGACATGCTTAGAGCGATCATTGGGATCCTTCCTCGCACAAAAGAATGACACGGGAAGTGAAAACAGTCTCTATTATCTCAGCTGAACAATGATTGATGTTGAGACTCGATATTCAAATATTGAGAAGAGTTGTTTAGCCTTGGTATTCACGGTTCAAAAGTTACGACATTATCAGCAGCATCATGAAGTCCATTTGATCTCGCGGAGTAACTCGGTCAAGTACATCCTCAGTTTCCCGATACTAACTATATGCCTATCCCGATGGGTAGTCATCCTGCAACAGTTTGACATCAGGTTCGTGCCTCAGAAAGCCATCAAGGGTCAGGAATTAGCATAATTTCTGGTAGAGAACCCTTTGATAGGGACCACTTCATCGGACGCCGAGCTACCTGATGATGACATCTTCTCGATTCGAGAGGAGTTCCCAGCATGGGAAATGTACTTCAACGATGCATCCCGAAGCCCAACTGCGAAGAGGATGAAGGATACCAGATTCAAAAAAGTGGGTTTGGGAATAATAATCGTGTCCCCAGAAAAGGCAATCTGTCCATATTCCTTTCTCCCGTCAGAGGGATGTACAAACAATGAAGCGGAATATCATGCTCTCATTGTAGGCCTGGAACTCGCACTCTAGGCACAAGTACAACACCTTAAGGTTAAAAGTGACTCAGAGCTAGTCATCAAGAAAGTCAATGGTGACTATGCTATTAAAAAGGAGGAGCTGATCCCCCATGTTTGACCATGTTCAAGGGTTAATGGCATAATTCTCCACAGAACCAATATTGACCTATATTCCCCGGTCTCAGAACGCTCAAGCTGATGCATTATCCAATGCGGCCACATCCCTAGCTGACCCATGCTGGGATGAAATGGTTATCAGTATTTCTCACCAACGAATTGCATTGACATTTGTTTATAACAAGACGGAAGAAATCCATGAAGTCATTCCTTTCCTCAATCCATATGCTCCTGTCACTGGCTGGATGACCCCCATTGAAAACTACCTTCAACGGGGAGAACTTCCATCAGACATGGATGAACGAGAGAAAATCCGGAGAAGGGAAATAAACTTTGTCCTATATGGCGGCACGGGTCAGCAAGAGGTCCTCTACAAACGAGACCTCGATGGAGTGCTCCCCAGGTGCATTGATGGAGAAGAAACTACTGTTATAATGAATGAAGTACATGTTGGGGAATTTGGAGCACATCAACCGGGGACCAAGCTTTCCCATCAGGTTCGAAGGCTTGGGTACTACTAGCCTAGAGTGGCACGAGACTATGAGTGTTTTACCACAAAATGTCACTCATTCTAGATTCATGCCAACTTCATACACCAACCCCCAGAGTTACTTCATCAAGCCAGTTACTTCTGGCCATTTGCTGTCTGGGGGATGGACATCGTGGGACCATATCCTCCCGCCATGGCCAGATAGATGAAATATATCCTAAGAGCAACCGACTTCTTTTCCAAATGGGCAGAAGCCATACCCCTCAAGGAAGTCCGAGAAAGAAATATTTTCATCTTTGTGAAGACCAATATCATCACTAGATTTGGTGCCCCTCATACCATACTGAAGGACAACAGCACCAACTTCTGCTCTGCTGAATTGGAGAAACTATACCACGAGTATGGTATCAAGGCTAACCACTCATCCCACTTCCACACAGTGGACAACGGACAGATAGAGGCTTTAAAAAGACCCTGTCCAACATTCTCTAGAAAATGGTGGACAAAGACAAGAATTTATGGCCGGATAAACTCCTCCATAGATTGTGGGATTATCAAACCACAATCTGCACCGCTACTTGGGCTACCCCGTACTCATTAGTGTACGACACAGAGGCAGTCCTGTCCATTGAACTCCAACTTCCCTCACTCCGTGTTGCCATCTGTGATCAATTACCCGATGATGAGCAGTCAGAAAAGCGGCTAGGTGAGTTGGAACAGCTAGACGAGAAGCGGTTGCACACTTTGCACCATCTGGAGGTATACCAGAACCAGATCACACGAGCCTTCAACAAGAAGGTTCGTCATCAGTATTTCTTGGAAGTAGAATTAGAATTGGTCCTCCGGACCCCAATGATACCCGGCAAGAATCCTCCAAAGCTGGAGCCCAAATGGGAGGGACCAAACGTTGTACACAAGGTCTACTCCAACAGAGAATATACCCTGATCTCCATGAACAGTAAAGTCACCACGGCTCCTACCAATGCGAGATTCATAAAGAAGTGTTTTGCATACAAAATGAAAGTACCTCATCATAACCACATGACATTAAACTGTATGGATTATGTCCTAACTACATGACGTTAAAATGCATGGAGTTCATCCTTACTGCACAACGTTAAACTTCATATAATCTAATAATACCCCTCATCCTAACCACATGATGTTAAACTGTGTGGATTTCGTTCTTAACGCACGACATTAAACTGCACCGATAATAAAAGTTAAAAATGCCTTCTACACCTGTGGACGGACCAGAACTACATGGGGTGAATTCCTCATCCTCACCGCATGAAGTTAAACTGCACGGATTTCAGAGAACTACGTACGGCTTGATTCCTTCCCTCGTAGGATACATAGTGACGCCGGGATCCCATATCCTGGCCTAGCCCTCTGAATAAAAGTTAAAAATGCCTCCCCCCTGTGTATGGACTAGACCTGCACAGGGTGTATCCCTATTCCTCGCCGCACAACATTAAACTGCATGTACAAGAAGTTTTAACAATGCCCCTCTCTGCCCGGGTATGGTCCTGACCTGCACGGGGTGTACTTCTTTCAGAAAACTACATATGGATTGATTCATGCCCTCACAGAATACGTAGTGACGCCAGGGTTCCCCGTCCTGGCCCAACCACCTCGAAATGAAATAAAATAAAAGTTAGACAATGTCCCCTTCCCCCGTGTATGGACCAGCCCTGTACGGGGTGTACTTATTCTAGAGAACTACGTGCGGCTTGATTCCTACCCTCACAAGATACGTAGTGACGCTAGGGTTCCCCGTCCTGGCCCAGCCCCCTGAATAAAAGATAAAAATTCCCTTCCCCCCATGTACCGACCAGCCAGGCACGGGGTGTACTCCTCATCCTTACCACACGACGTAAAACTGCATGGATAACAAGATTTAAAAATTCTCCCTTTTCCGAGTGTATGGGGTAGACCTGAACAGGGTGTATTTTTGCATCCTTTTCGAACAACGTTAAACTGCATGGACAATAATGTTAAAAATTCCCCCTTCCCCCGTGTACGGACTAGACCTGCACGGGGTGTATACATCGTCCTTACTGCATGATGTTAAACTACACAGACTTCATCCTCACCGCATGAAGTTAAACTGCACGCACTTTGTCGCAACCCACCCAATACACATGGTGATACAAGATGGATATACTCCATGAACATTTGGACGCATCCTCTCCATACATCAGACTCCACGACCAAGATAATTATGGATCTTTATAACCATTCATGGCCATCGGAAGTGGAAATTCATCGACCTGTGGACACCATTACAGGACTATGAATACCATGCCCTCAGCGGCTCTACATATTGATAGCCCCTGGCCCGTCTACTAAAGGTAATATTTCCTTGGGTGACACTCTTCCTAGCTCCGTAAACCTACCAGCCTTAGAGCCCCCGTATCACATCTCCCAATCCAAAAATATATGGAGTAGTGGTTTACATGTTCATTCCCCTTTTCACATCCAAATGTTGCCAGGGTACCCCTACCTAGCTATCCTATGTGTCCACTGGTGGTTCACATAGTGACCTGCGTCAACGAACATCAATCCAAGACTAGGCTACTTTGACTCAACCGAAAATGGTAGTAAAGATGTTTCTTGTATACTCAGACACCATTATCCCCACGTGCCGAACTCTACACTGTGAGAAATCATGGATTCTCGTAATCATTCATGGCCATCGGAAGTGGAAAGTTATCGACCCGGGGAAACCTTTGTATGACTATGCACACCATTCCCTCAAGGGATCTGCATAATGATAAGCCCATGGCTCGTCCATCAGAGGCAAGATTTCCCTTGGCGATACTCTTCCTAGCTCCATACACTTACCATCCTTAGATCCCCCACACCACACCTCCTGATCCGGGAAAACTCAAAGTTGCAGTTTACGACCTTCATCCCCCACCTTTTTCCAAGTATATCAGAACATATTGACCCAGTTATCCTTCGAGTAACTATAGTAATAGTCACCAAATGGTCCGAGCTCTATGACCTCTAAACTAGGATTACCTCGTCCTTACTGCACGACGTTAAAATGCATGGAGTAAAGGTACACCCCCATGCCAAAATAAATCAGCGCAAGGATCTCTCTAAGCTTTAACAGAAACTAAGGCCGAGTATTCCCAACATGTTTAGACATTTCCTTCCCTGATGACGGACTTCATGGCCCAGACAATTGCACATCTTCATAACCATTCATGGCCATCAGAAGTGGAAATTCATCGACCCGTGTACACCTTTGCATGGCAATGCATACCATGCCCTCAGCGGCTCTGCATATTGATAGCCCCTGGCCCCTCTACCAAAGGTAAGATTTCCTTGCGTGATACTCTTCCTCGCTCTATACTCTTATCGGCCCTAGAGCCTCCATGTCATCTCTCCTGATCAATGAATCCCCAAAACCATGATTTACACCATAACCCCCCCCCCCACACACACACATCTTGGACATGCCAGGATACTCGGGCCTAGTTACATTCTAATCAAGAGCAGCCTTTTTAACTACGTCCTTGCTGCATGACATCAAACAGCATGGAGCACATCTTGGCCACTTGGCAGAAGGCTGAAAAGACCAAGCATCAAACATCCTGGGGAATTCCTCCAACAAAAAGCATTTTCACTAGTTTAATAATTCTCCTCATCCATACCACGCGACATTAAACTTCATGGTCAATAGTCCTTGTTGTGCGACGTTATACTGCACAACATTGGAAAAGGAAAGAAAAATACCCCCCATCCTCGCTACATGAAATTAAAATGCACCACATCTTTAAACAATGCTCTTCTTCTTTACCGCATGACGCTAAACTATACGTTCAATCCCATCACGGGTTCAGTAAGGAACCAAGGATTTTTTCTATTCTTCAGTGCACGGGTCAGACCGAAACAAGCCACTGTCTCACACCCGCGTGATAAGGAATTATTTCACCCATTCTTGGGAAGTTCAGTCTATATGTTTCCCCGTATCCAGGCACCCTCTCATCTTAAACCATACTCTGTACTCAGAAAAATCCAGACTCTCACAAGCCACCCCTAGTTGTCCCAAATATCAACTTCCCTGATGTTTCTTGGCTATCGGGGGAATACAATCATTGACCTAAGGACACCTTTACATGACTATGCATGCCATGCCCTCAGCGGCTCTGCATATTGATCTCCCTTGGCCCATCTACCAAAGGTAGGATTTCTTTGGGCAATGATTCTCTTTGTATGCCTCTTGGACTCTGAGCCCCAAATTCTATCTCGGGATTCGGAAACCCTCTGAGTTACAGTTTCCCAACCTATTTCACAACCTTGCCTGAATATGGTGGAACCTCTCTGACAAGATTACAGAGGACTAGGAGAAGACTTTCCATTCCAGATGATGTCCTAGCTGCATGACTTTAAACTTCTATAAGCCCCAACCGTCCTTTATGCTAGATAAATGCATAGGACAAGAACCATGCTTCCACACTCCTGATTGATACAGATGTTCTCAAAACCTTTCAGACATCACATACCCTTTCCAAGCCACACCTAGTGGTTTTTATAATTCTCCCAGCCACCCATGGTGGTTTCTGTAAGCCGAACTTTCATGAAGTACTATGGACATTAGAAATGGAGAGTCATTTACTTAAGGACACCTTTGCACGACTATGCATACCATGCCCTCAGCGGCTCTGCATATTGATGGCCCCTGACCTGTCTACCAAAGACAATATTTCCTTTGGCAATGCTCCTCCCACCTCTTCATGCCGATGCAGCTCCCATGCCTTGAGACATGCCTTGCATATCGTTCAAATTTAAACACACTCCCTCCAAATGCATCTGAAGGACACAAAGACATCTTTTAATCAACCAAAACCCATTGGGGCTATTACCCCACCATATTTGGTCAAAGCAGTTCGCCCTAAAACATCAGTAATGATTTTCTTGATGAAAAGACTTTAAACCGCCTAATAAAAGAGGCACAAAGCCAGTTAGGCCGAAAACCCAAAAAGGGAGACATAAGCAAAAGTCATGCCATACCCGCTGGGTTCACACTAAATGAGCCCATGCAAAATTAGGGCATTAAAAGAAAAGACAAAAATTTTGTAGGGTTTTTCTACAAAACCCTAGCAATATTTGAACTTTGCTCGCTGCACACCATGGTCTATTAAAAAGTTAGAGTTTTTTACTGATTTATGATTAATTCTGATTCAGTGAGTTGTTATTTACACAAAAAATTTTCTAGTAAAAATCAAATTTTACAGCCACAAGTGATTGACAGAGACTGTATTTCATTCAAAGAAAAAGGGAGAACATCAACAAGATGGGGTATCTCCCTCACAAAAAAAGGGATAAGGGTAAGTAAAATAAAGAGTAAAAGAGTGGCTTTGATAGTCATAAAGGATCCTGACTCTCTCTCTCCACTAGATCAGCGATCGTGCGGTGGAGGTCATTGCAAGACTGTTCCAACATGGCTTTCTCCTTGGCTTCAACCTCAGCCACTGGAAGAGTACGCTCCACTATTGTTTAGAGATCGTTGATCCCTTTTCTGGTGGCTTTAAGATGACCAGTCATAGCTGACAACTGATTCCTCAACATCACTGCATGTTCTTCACATTCATGCAACTCAGAGGATAGGACGTCAGCCTGATCTAGAGAGATCACCTCCTGTGCTATCAGCTGATGGAGCTGTATCATGGCTTCCATCAGGGGTCGAGTCCTGAAATGAGCAGCGACAAAGTGAGCAAATTTTCATTCACTATTGGAAGCTTCCTTACGGGCCATGACAACTTGACAAACAAGAGAATGGAACTGCTGATAGTCAAAGCCACCCGACCCCAAACCCAGGAAGAGCTGTCGAAGAGATTCCATCTTAGTTTCTATCTCATCTAGAGGAGTTTTGGCAATGATCTCGCAAATACGAGGCCAGGCCCACCTACGCACCACCAGGTGGTCCTCCATGACATGAGGATCTTTGGTATCCTTGCAAGATAGCACAGGAACAAAATCTGGCATTGCAACCAGCGCAGGCATGTGCTCGCTAGAAGTTGGTTTCGAAGATGGAAAGTCTGGAGCCTTTAACCCCGATTTAGGCTTGGGGATCAAGTTTCTAAGCCCGGTATCAACTGGAAAAACTTCCAGGATTGTCTCACTGGGACCCGAAACCATAGGGTCGTCCTCAACCACGTCCAAGAAGGATGAACGCATCTAAACTTTGTCCATAATGGGGATGGGAATGGAAAATACCCTGAGTCGCTTTCATAGACGAGCCATCAGTCGATCTTCCCTTAGAGCTGACGAGGAAGGTGCGGTGGATGCAACAGCCGCAGTACCTCCGGATTTGGAAACCTGCCGGATGGCCTTCCCTAGGATCCCATCGGGATAGTGTTTTTCCCATGCTTTTTCATACCACATGGAAAGACTGGCGGCCGCCCCCATGACAGGAACATGAATGATCGTGTCAGATCCCTCCCGCGTCAGCATCAGCCACTACTGAAGAAGTATTGTTGGGTGCAATCCTTGAGCCTAAGGAGGTGGAAGAGAAACTTGGACTTTCATGCACCCAAACTGGCGAGAAAAACGATACGGGATATACAGCTCTCACAGAGAAACCTCATCAATCTGCGCATACAGAAATTTCTCCCGCATAGAGACCATGTATGAACGATCCTCCAGCTCCCCCAACAGTTGTCAACTAAGACGCCAGAAGGGGTGGGGTAAGGAGTGAAATAAAACTGGAAGAAGTCACTCAGAAGCTCGAGGACTTCACCAGAGTTGAGGGATTTCAAGAAAAATCCATCTATATCAAGCAGGGTAGGCCAAAAAGTAGGAAGTGGGGTGACCGTGTTGTGACGATACTCATAACAGCGACAATGATCCTCTACCCAGCCATACAAAAATTGAAATGGCCCCCTCATATGGAAGGGTGACCCGCCCTTCTGCATGTGACCCAGTAATTCATAAATACGATCCAATGTGGGAATGGATAAATTCACAAGGCGGACCTCTACCAACTCAACTACTATCATCAGAGTGAAAACCCTGATGCCAGGATTAATATCTCAAGAAGGGAATAGCCACCTGCTCAGGAACATAGAAAAAAACCCTGCCAACCGGAGCATAGACGGCACACCGGGGCGCACCTCGTAACCCCATGAAAGTTAGTCGCCTGCCTCCAGAACCGCCTAGTAGGAACCTGGGGAGGTCCGTGACTATTGAGAAGGATGTGTCCTGGGGTGCTTGATCTTTGGAATAGGACCATTGGTGTTCCGAAATAACCCTATCCAGGTAATATAGGGAATAATAGAGCGGGCATGCAAGGCCGGACCTAGTGATTGCTCCACCAAAACCATAAGATCCCTCTCCAATAAAGGCACTTGTTTGATGTCATCCCATGTGTCAGGCGAAGGCAGAAATTTGTCATACATTTCACCAATAACCAGGAGCCCTCCAAATTGATGGATATCCCACATACTAACGCTAACTTCACCCTGGGAAAAGTGGAATGTATTAGTGCTTGAACACCAGCGACTGAGTAGGTCTGGAAGGATCAAGAATAGTGGATAAATAGAAAATTGGGAAGCCCACACTACAGAGTATAAATTGACTGCTTCCAGTGATTCGGGAGACTCCTATTAGTGATGATGGACCCATAAATCCCAGACCAAGTCATTTGAGAAGATCCTTCCAGACTGAAGATCCCACCTAGGAATCCACCCCGCATCAGGATCTACTTGAGCAAGGTTGATAATAGAAGGGTAAATCTTTAAGACAGATTCCTGAGAAAATTTTCGGGCGTGCTGATCACTTTTGGTCCAAATAGAGCCTCTCAAAATGAAGGAGTCTTTCTAGTCAGAGTCGGAAACCATCTCCCCCGATTGGGTAAGGTTTTCCTAAATACACTTGGATGACGCTTCCAATAAAGGAGAAGGAAGACCTGAGAAAGTGGGGGGAATAGGTACATCGTCTTGAAGACCAAATCCATGAAGAGGAAGTCGATTTGATAGTGGATAATCCAGGAGCTCGGGAGGGATCAAGTCTTTCAAGACACCATCGTCAGGAATGATGGACTGACTAGGGAACTCTTGGATGTTTTCTACTCTGTTAATCATAGCTAAATGTCTCCCTGAACCAATTAAGAGAGGCTATGCAGCAGGCCTCAGTGCAGAATGAGGGGGAACCATATTTTCTCCCTGCACGATAAGATCGAACAAGCGGTTAGTCCAGAATAAAAAAAATTCTTTTTTCTTTTTGACAAAAATACCAAATATATGGCTGAGGATCAGTTGAGGAGCCTCCATAGAAAAGTCCGCGAGGAGGCTTTGAAGGATGGTTCGCGATGACAGTATCTCGCAAACCAGCCCTTCGCGAAATTAGTCCGCAAAACCCTAGCCCACGGAGTATTGTCCAGGAAACTGCGGACCAGTTTGCTCGGCAGAATTTCAATCCCAAATTTAAGTGGTTAGGTTTGGAAGATGTGCAAACTTTTAAAGTTCATAATATTTTAGTCCGTGGAGAATTGAAACCTTGGAGAATCCAAACCGCAGAGCATCGAAACCGCGGAGCACCAAAACCGCGAAGCGAGTTCCTACGCAACCCGTCGTGACTTACTTTTTAATTAATTAAACGTGTTAGTTCATAGCTGGGATGTTGATCTGCAGATGAAGAACAACACGAACGAGAAATGGTTCGTGGAAGAAGCAGTCGGTTCGTGGACGAAGCATTTCGGGAAAGAAGAAGCACGCACAGGCAAAAAATATCTGGTTTCGCGAAGAATTGGGTAAAGAAAAAATGAAGGAACCCTTGTACTTATAAGTGTGGTCCCCTACCGGCTCCACCTCTCTCCTATGAACTACTCGAGTTTCAGGACCACTCTGCATCGGAATAGCCTCCTCTTCTTTCCGATCGAACCCCATTCCGATTGGGAGAATTTTTAGGGTCCTGAAAAATAAATCCTCAAAGGAGAATGATGATCCCCTTTAGCTCAAGGGATATTCTGCCCAATTTCCCCTCAAAAATATTGGAAAAATGTGGACAATACTCAACTATGGTGTAGGAGGAACTGGTCCGATGACCGGTCGAATGTTAACAACGCACGGCCGGTTCTGCGAAGCGCCCCTCCTTCGCGGACCGTCCTCGTTCGTGATATGGAGGAGGAAATCCTTTGCGATGACGAGGCGGGACAAGCGCCAACCCAGTTCACCATTCCGGACCGCCCCAGCTGCGAATTGCGTCAGCCAGCCTGAACCACCACCGTTGTCATTCGTGAAATGGAGGCGGAACCCTCCATGGCTGTGAAGCACTCCCCGAGTTTGGTTCATGGAGGAGTGTTTAATACCCCACGAATTACAGATAGACCATGTCATCAGTGAACTGGGTTTTCAGTCATGGGCCTCCAAAAAAGGTGATACATGGCCATAGATACATCCTTTTCCCTTCTCTATAATAGGATATTGAAGAAGGGGGAATGGAGAGGAGATCGGTCAGATTCAGGTGGAAGGATTTCAAAGGAAGGATTAGGATTTCAGAAGTTCCAGTTCGTGAACCAAAGCAGGTATGAACCTGGGAACGATCTAATAAGGAACCAAAAAAATGCATAATAACATAGTGAACCACAAACATAAAATAAGAAAGAAGAGAAAACCGCTAACCAGGGTCCCTCCGCGGTTGTACTCCCCACAGACTACGGGGGCGAAGCCCCGACCGACGAGCCTCCGGCCGGCGCTTCCCTTAACCGCAGCCACCTGCATGGAACGCTCCATGGACCACCCTGGTTCACGGATCGATCCCTAAGCCGCGAACCACCTTGGTTCGCAGGATTCCCATCAGTCCGCGGACCACCCTGGTTCGTGGATGGCCTCTCCATCCACGTAGCACTTCCCTACCTGAAGGGCGCCACCACCCATACCCCTGTGTGTCCTGCCAAAACCTTTGGATTTCCCATTCCCTGAGCCAGAAAAAATCCGTCCAATTTCAATCTGGGATGATCCTTCACAACCTCCTCATTGGCCTACCCATCAGCCCCGAGCTGAGGCCTCCACCAGAGCCACCTAATCCATGTGGTGTAACCCTCAGGCGCATCAGCGCACCATTTTGAGTTCACATACCCATGGTAAACAGGGGAAAAGGGGTTTCCTCGACCCTTGGGAGGATTCCCGAAGCATGTTTGGGTTCACATTCCCATGGTAATGCGGGTTCTGAGCCCGAGAGCCCCCTTTCTGCCTCTACTCGCCAGGATGGGGGACTGCATACCTCGGCGGTCGGGCACTTCTCCCCTCCCCAGAGAGGGGGCGACATACCCATCTGAAGGTAGCCGTCCCCATGCACCTCGGTACTTCCCCAGGTACTTCCCCATGGAACAAGAGAGGTGACTGGCATAAGAGTACCCCTTTCCCTCTCCAGATGTTCTTTGTCTCCATAGGCGTCCATCCCGGAGTAACCCCCGACTTTATGGGCCGCCCTCATGCATAAGCCCCACTCCACTTCTCAAGGATGCACCTTTCACGACATGATCCTCTTGTCCCTACGGCCTCTTGTTTCTCACACTAAGCACGATTCATGTGGGCTTAGAGTAAGAATCGACTATGACATCCTCTTATGGGCCTCCTCAGAGTGTAAGCCCCAATCCATCGCCACATGCCTCCTAAGAGTGTAAGCCCCAATCTATCATTCTGGGATGCCTCAGAGTGTAAGTTCAAAGTCAATGCGAACTACGAGGACTTTGATTCCCTACCACAGGGATACGTAAGAAGCCTCCATGATGTTCAAGCCTGATCACCAATGGTCCCTCGGTTCCACCTTCACATCGGTTCTCCGACGCTCCCCTTGAGAACTACGTGGACTTTGATCCATGTCCCCTAGGAAGGGTACGTAGGAAGCCTCCATGAGGATCAATCCCAAAAACCGGCTGACCCAACTATCTTCACATCGGTTCACCACGCCACTCCTAGTGCCACCTCAATGAGTTCTGACTCCACCGAGTCATTAATCCAATGAGGGATGGTAATCCTCGGGCATAAATGATTCTGAACCCCTGCATTCAGCTGACCATTTCCAACCAGGAGAAATTCATGGATACTATTCTTGGGAATAAACCAAAGATTTGCGAATATATGAATACATCTTAAATATATAATAGTGTCCCAGAACAAGAAATAATTCCCCCCAAAAGGGTGCGATGATCCCGACTTCCCATCCTCTCGACCAATGTGAGTTCTTAAGCGTCACTGGTTAGACCATTAGGCGAACACCTGCCTTTGGAAAGCAGCTCCATGCGTCATCAGATACCGAGCCGTTGGGAGTTTTGAGACAGACCCGAAACTGCATATTTATGGATTTTTTTCTTTTTAGGATTTTTTGTGTTTTTTTGGGTTTTTTGGTTTTTGGGGTTTTAGGGTTTTTTTCAGTTTTTTAGTTTTTAAGGTTTTTAGAGTTTTTAAACATTTTTATTTCGTTAAAGGGTGTCTACATATTTTAGTGATTTTTTTATTTTAATGGGTTTTTAGGGTTTTAAATGTTTTTAGGAGTTTTATGGTTTCAGGGGTTTTAGTGTCTTTTAGGGTTTTTAGGTGTTCTAGTCTTTTTTATGTTTTTAGGGGATTTAAGAGTTTTTTGTTTTTAATTTTTTTCTTAGGATTTTTCATTGTGTTTAGGAGGTTTTACATTTTTTAGGGCTTTTTAAGGATTTTTATGGTTTTTAGGGATTTTGAGGGTTTTAGGGTTTTTAGTGTTTTTTAGGGTTTTACGGGGTTTTATGGTCTATTTGGGGTTTTAGGATTTTTCTTGAGTGTTTAGGGGTGTTATGGGTTTTTAGAGTTTTATAATTTTTTTATGGTTTTAGATATATTTTAGAGTATTTAGTGGGATTTTTTGGGTTTTTATGGGGTTTTGGGTTTTTAAGATTTTTATGGGTCCATATGCTTTTAAGGGGTTCTAGGGTCTTTTATTGTTTTTAGAGTTTTTTTCATTTTTAGTATTTTTAGGGGTTTTAAGTTTTTTTATGTTTTTAAGGGTTTCTTTGGGTTTTTTATGGTTTTTAAGGTTTTTATGTATTTTTTATTTTTAGTTCATTTTTAGGATTTTAATGTTTTTAGGGTTTTTAGGGATTTTTGGGCAAGGAAGGCTCGGGTCCAGGATATTCCTGGGACCCCCCGAAATTTTATTAAAGAAAAGACATAGACACTACAGACAAGGGAGGGGAGGGATCAACTGATCCACACCCAAAATACCTTACGACCTTAGCCCAAAGGCCACAGAAAGAGAGGAAGAAAAGCAAAAGAAAAAACAAACAAGTCAAAAGGTTCAAAAGGAAAAACACACAAGGGGAGGATCAGTCAACATCGCCACCAAAATCCTCCAACTCTAGACCTTGAAACCCCATGCCCACACCAAAGCCATCGCCCACATCAGCAAAGCTGAAATCCGACTCAGCACCCATGTTCGTTGAGTCCCATCTGGACTCAAAATCCTCTTGCATGCCAAGCCTGAATAGCAGCTTCATCCTAGCCTTCTCTGGATCTGCAGAAATTGAGAGCCGCTCTCGCTTATTCAACTTTAGATTTATTCTTACAGCTCGTGAAGAGGCCCTAGTTTCCAGGGGACGTGGGAGTGCAGAGTAATCCTTCCTCCTTCTTCATCTCGGAGGGGAAGAAGTGGATCCAGCTGCAACACCCGCCTTCGCACAAGCATCACCATCACTGACAGCCGATGTTAGCTTCACTTTCTTACAGTCTTTCCCAGGAGTTTCCGCACCTCTTTTCTCCTTTGTCCTGGCCATAGCAGCATTTATCCGGCAATCAGCCTCAGAAAACCTCTCCCCGAGCCTCTCAGCTTCATCCTCAAGCGAGAACCTTTCCCGTTAAACCCACACCATCTCGTGCAGCTGCACACAAAAATCTTCAGCAGAGGGGACACCATGAAGGACCATAGCCCTCTACAGGTCCATGGCACCAGCATCACCAGTATTTCCCGGCATAGGGCAAAGCTGTTCACTAGGAGGATCCTCCGCATCGCTTGTGCTGTCAGAGGGAGGAGATAACCCAGGTCCCATGTCAGATCCCCCCATGCCTGGACATCCAGACAAAACCAGAGGGGAATCACTCCAGTTCATGTGTGACCCCGTGGGGATCCAGGTCTATTCACCCACCATAGGCCTTTCCTCAGCTGAAGACAAGCTCCACTCATCTCCAGTCCTCGGGCCCTAAGCAACCACTGCCTCCTTCATGACATCCACCACCCGCACATCCTCCCCGGCAGGCTCATCCAACACTGCAACCTTCAAGCCAGCTATATCATCTTGTTCCAGACCCAGAGCACAAGGCTCCTCCACATTTTCATCCCCGACGCCCATCACCGCAGCCTTCCCTAAATCAGTCTGCCTTCTAGGGGAGTCACTATACCCGTGGACACCTTTAGCAGAAGCCCAGTTATCCCTCTCCGCTAGCATCACTTCCTCCTCATCAGCATTCCTCGAAACACCAACACCTCCAGTCATACTCACAATGAAACCACCAGAGTCCATCAGGGCCACCTCTAAGTCACTTCTAGCCAGCAACGCAGATGATAAAGGAACATTAGAATTCAGAGGTTGGGAGGAAGTCACCCCTTTGTCCCATTTACCTCCACCAGAGGGAGGGTAATCTCACAAGAAGACATGAAATCCAGAGAACCACCACCCCTGACAGTTCCAGTGCAGCCTCCAGAGTGATCACTTTTCCAAAAACTCCAACAAGATGAGCAGAAAACCGGCCATTTCTCAAAGATGACAGGCTATCTCCACCTATGTTCTTCCCCCACTGCAATCCAAACAGCATCCACAAGAGACTTCGAAGCATCGATTTCAACAAAAGCCCTTGGTGCAACCGGATGAAAAAGGGCCCTAGTCCTACTATCCACACATAGGAACCTCCCCACCAAATTCCCAAGAATTGAAATAATAGAGATATTTTGAAAGGGAAGGGGAAGCTTAGAAAATCTCACACAGGTAGCATCAATCGGGGAACTACGCTTTAGGGATTTTTGGGGTTTTTATGGTTTTTATCATTTTTAGTTATTCATGATTTTTAAGTGTTTTTTGTTTCTAAGGGTTTCTTCGGTCTTCCAACATATTTATTGTTTTTTATGTTTTTAGGATTTTGGGTATTTTTAATATTTTTATGGGTTTTGGGGTTTTAGGTATATTGATGGTTTTCAAGGTTTTCTAGATTTTTAGGGTTTTTATAGTTTTTTGGGATTTATGGTTTTTTGATTATTTAGAGGTTTTAAGGTGTTTATAGGTTTTTAAAGTTTTTTGGGGTATATATGGATTTTATACTTTTCAATAGTTTTTAGGGTTTTTTGGTTTTTTATGTTTTTTAGGGTTTTGGGGGTTTTAGGGTCTTTTTTAGGGTTTTATCATTTTTAGCTTTTTATGGGTTTTAAGTGTTTTCATATTTTTTAGTTTTTCTTAAGTGATTTCATGATTTTCAGGGTAATTTATATTTTTAGGTATTTTCTGGTCTTTTTTGGAATTTTATGGGTTTTTTGGGTTTTTTTGGATTCGAGGGTTTTTAGGGTTTTTTTTAGTTTTTAGGTATTTTTATTTTTTATAGATTTTTTAAACAAAATCAATAGTTTAAAGGGTTTTTAGTGTTTTTAGTGGGTTTAGGTTTTTATGGGTTTTTAGCATTTTTTAATATTTTTAGGAGTTTATATTAATTTTTAGTGTTTTTAGTTTTTTATGGTTTTTAGAGGTTTATAATATTTAGTTCTTAGGGGTTTTATATATTTTTAGTTTTTAACGATTTTATTAGGGGTTTTAAGAGATTTTTACAATTTTATTAAATTTTAGTCCTTTAACAGATTTGTATAGTTTTTAGGGATTTTGAGTGTATTTAAGTTATTTTGGGGGTTTTGGGTTTTTATGGTTTTTTGGAGTTTTCTTCATATTTTTAGTTTTTTTAAGGTTTTATATATTTTTTGACATCTTTTGGGGTTTAAAGGGGTTTTTTTTGTTTTTAGTGGTTCTTAGTATTTTTATGGGTTTTAGGTTTATTATGGTTTTGACTGGTTTTATGGATTTGAGGGTTTTTTAGGGTCTTTTAGGGGTTTTAGGGTATTTAGTGTTTTTTAAGTTATTATTGGTTTTGAGTGATTTTAGGTTATAAAGTTTTTCTTTAGTTTTTTCAATGATTTTAGTGTTTTTTTATTTTTTAGGTATTTTTAGAGATTATTTAATTTTTTGGTATTTTGGGATTTTTAGAGGTTTTGGGGTTTTAGGGTTTTCTTATAGTTTTTATCATTTTTAGGTTTTTAGAAGTTTAAGTGCTTTTATATTTTTATGTTTTTCTTAGGGGTTTTTTGGTTATTTAGGATTTTTAAAATTTTATCAATTTTAAAGGATATTTATGGATTTTTATGGTATTTATGGCTTTTAAAGAATTATATTCTTTTTAGGGTTTTACATTGTTCAGCGGTTTTATGGCTGTTTTGTTGTTAGGGTTTTTTGAATTATTTAGGATTATTAATGCTTTTTTAGTTTTATATCATTTTTAGGGTTTAAAGGGTTTTTAGAGTTTTAGAGGTTTTAGTTGTTTTTATGTTTTTTATGGTTTTTAGGGTTTTTTGGGAGTTTTTATGGGATTTTAGGGTTTTTAGATTTTTTTTGGTTTTTAGTGGTTTCTGTTTTTTGGTTTTTAATTATTTCATAGTGTTTTCAGTGTTTTTTATGTATTTCTAAATATTTTATGGTCTTTTATATATTTTATGTATTTTTAGGGGGTTTAGGGTGTTTTACGTTTTTATGGTTTGTATGGATTTTTTGGTTTTATATTTTTTATATTTTTTTATTGTTTTTATGGTTTTTACTGTTTTTAAACTATTTAGGGTTTTAATGGGTTTTTATTGTTTTTATTGGTTTCTAGGACATTGATGGGGTTTTAGGATTTTTAAAAGGTTTTTTTGATATTTTATGATTGTTGGGGATTTTGGGGTCTTTTAGGGTTTTTTGGGCTTTTTCGTTTTTTATGTTTTTAGGGGTTTAAAGTATTTTTATATTTTAATTTTTTTCTCAGGTTTTTTCATGGTTCTAGGGTTTTTTACATTTTTAGGTATTTTTATGGATATTTTTGGTATTTTATTGTTTTTAAGGTTTTTAGATTTTAATTTTTTAGGGTTTTAGGGTTTTTTATGGTTTTATTTGTTTAAAGTGTTCTGGGGTTTTATCGGTTTTCTTAGGAATTATTAGGTTTTTTATTGTTTTTTTATGTTTTTAGGGATCTTTAAGGGTTTTTAGGAATTTTATGGGTTTTATTATTTTTTGGTATTTTAAGGGTTTTTAGAGTTTTTTAATGTTTTTATGTTTTTTGTGGTTTTTTTGGTTATTTATGGTCTTTTTTTTTATGATATTTAATTTTTTTTAGAATTTTTAATGTTTTTTGGGGTTTAAAAGTTTTTTAGATTTTCAGTGGGTTTTAGGGTTTTGATGAGTTTTAGTGTTTTTATGGTTTTCGTGGGTTTTATGGTTTTTCGGTTTTTTAGAGATTTTTAGGGTTTTAATTTTTTTTTGTTTTTAGTGGTTTTATGTATTTTTAGGTTTTTAATGTTTTCTAACTATTATTAGGGTTTTTATGGTGTTTACATTTTTTGAAATTTTTAGGGATCTTTTAGGATTTTTATGTTTTTATGGATTTTGAGGAGTTTAGGGTTTTTAGGGTCTTTAGGGGTTTGGGGTTTTTTTTTGGATTTTTCAGGTTTTAGTAATGTTTTTAGGGTTTTACATATTTTTAGTGTTTTTAAAGTATATAGTGTTTTGAAGTGTTTTTAGTGTTCTTAGTGATTTTTAGGGGTTTTATGGTATTATGGGTTTTTAGGGTTTTTATAGATTTTAGGTTGTTTTGGGGTTTTAGGTATTTTTAGGGTTTTAAGGTTTTTAGTGTTTTAACTATTTTAGGGGTTTTAAGTGTTTTTATGTCTTCTTAAAGGATTTCATTATTTTTATGTATTATTAGGAATTTTTTAGGATTTTTATGGTTTTTAGGGATTTTGAGGGTCTTTTGGGTTTTTGGGTTTTTAAAAGATATTTTCATTTTTAGGTTTTCTTGGGGTTTAATTTATTTTTTAGGTTTTCATAATTTTCTTAGGGTTTTTTCATGGTTTTTAGTTTTTATATGTTTTTTGGAATTTTTTAGGGATTTTTTAAGGATTTTTTATTGTATTTTAGGTTTTTAAGTATTTTGAGGGTTTTAGGGTTTTAATGGTTTTTATTATATTTTCATTTTTATATTTTTTTGAGTTTCTTTATGGTTTTAAGTTTTTTTAGAGGTTTTAATGTATTGGGGGTTTAAATAGTTATTAGTTTTTTAGTTTTTTAGTTTATTAGTGCTTTTTAGGGACTTTATGGGTTCTTAGGATTTTTTATGGTTTTAGGTGTTTTGGGTTTTTTGGGTTTTTAGGGATTTCATGTTTTTTTTGGTTTCATTGTGTTTTTTTGTGTTTTAGGGGTTTTAGGTGTGTTTAGGTTCTTAATGGTTTTAGATTTTTTAGTGGGTTGAGGTGTTTTTACATATTTAGGTATTTTTATGGTTCTTAATTTTTTTATGTTTTTTGGGTTTTTTTTGGGATTTTTGAGAGTTCTTAGGGTTTTTAGGATTTTTAGGGATTTTTAGTATTTTTACGGGTTTTATTATTTTGTTCAGATTTATGATTTATTTTGAGATTGTTAGGGGTTTTAAGGTTTTTTATATTTTTTAAACATTTTTTTGTGTTTGAAGTGTTTTTAGTTATTTAGTGGTTTTTTGGGTTTTTATGGTTTTTATAGTAATTAGTGGATTTTATGGTTTTTAGGTGTTTTTATGTATTCGATACCCCTCTAATGTTTTTGGGGGTTTTAGAATTTTTTAGGTTGTCAGGGATTATTAGTGTTTTTAGGTTTTGTTTTTTAGTTGTTTTCGGGTATTTTATGGGTTTTAATGTATTTAGGGATTTTAAGGTTTTTTTAGGTTTTTATGGACTTGATTATTTTATAGAATTTAGGTTTTTTATGGTTTATTGAGGTTTTTGTGTTTTTTTTATTTTTTAGGGTTTTAAGGTTTTTTAGAGTTTTCTGACTATTTTGTTTTGTTTAAATGGGGTTTAGAGTTCTTATTAGTTTTCTAGTGTTTTATGGGTTTTGTGGTTTTAAATTTTTAGGAGTTTTTATGGTTTCTTGGGGTTTTAGGTTTTTCAGTGTCTTTTATATTTTTTAAGTTTTATTGTATTTTTTACATTTTTATAGGTTTTATGTGTTTTTAGGTTTTTATGGGTTTGTTATGGTCATCAGGGTTTTAGGGTGTTTTATGTTTTTGTGGATTTTTTTGGTTTTTTAGTATTTTTATGGTATTTAGGGTTTTTAAAGAATTTTAGGGTTTTTAGATTTTTTATGTATTTTAATGTTTTTTAGGTTTTAGGGGTTTAAAATGTTTTTAGATTTACAAGTATGACTTTGTGTATTTAAAGGTTTTTAGGGTGTTTTACATTTTTAGGGATTTGAGGGTTTTTTAATGGATTTTATAGATTTTACGGTTTTTTAGTGGTTTAAAGGGTTTTAGAGTTATTAGTGGTTTTTATGGGGTTTCAGGGTTTCTAAGGTTTTTAGGGTTTTTTTGGTCTTTTGGGGATTTTATGGTTTTTATGGCCATTAAGTGTATTTTAATTTTTAGGTTTTAAGTGGTTTAAAGTGTTTTTATATTTTTTAAGTTTTTCTTAGGGGGTTTTTGGGTTTTTAGGGGTTTTATGTTTTTTTTTAATTTTTATAGATTTTTACGACATTTATGGTTTTTATAATTTTTAGGGATTTTGAGGTTTTTTAGTGTTTCTTAATGTTTCTAAGGATTTTAGGGTTTTAAGAACTTTATAGGTTTAAATTTTTTTATGTTTTTAATATTTTCTTAGGGTTTTTTAGGGTTTGATATATTTTTTACTTTTTTAGGAATGTTTAAAATTTTATGGTTTTTAGGGGTTTTAAGGATTTTGAAGGTGTTTAGGGTTTTTAGGGTTTAAGGGGTTTTATGGTATTTTTTGTTTTTAAGGGTCTTTTTTGTATTTTTTATGTTTTTATGGTTTTTATGATTTCTTATAGTTTTTAATGTTTTTAAGTGTTTAATGGGATTTTAGAGTATTTAGTCAGTTTTTAGGGTTTTATGGGATTTTAAGGGTTTCTATGGTTTTTTGGGTTTTTTGGGTTTTAGGGTGTACAGGATTTTTAGGGGTTCTTTTAGGGTTCTCTTAATTTTTTAGGCTTTTAGGGGTTTTAAGTGTTTTTAACTTTTTAGGGTTTTCTTGGAGATATTCAGGGTTTCAAGGGTTTTTCTATTTTTAGAGTTTTTAGGGATTTTAGGTATTTTATTTATTTTACTATTTTAGATATTTTTAGGGTATTTTGGGGATTTTAATGTTTTCAGGGAATTTTATGTTTTTTTTGGTTTTTAGGGTTTTTTATGTTTTTTGGTGTTTTTAAGTATTTTTATATTTTTTAATATTTTACGGGTTTGAAGATATTTTAGATTTTTTAGTGGGTTTTAGGGTTTTAATGGGTTTTTAGGGCTTTTATTGTTTCTAGAGGTTTTTAGTTATTTTAGTGTTCTTAACAGGTTTTTTCAATTTTTAGTTGTTTTAAGTGTTTTTATTTTTTTATTATTTTCATTAGGGTTTTGGGGTTTTTATTTTTTACTAATTTTTAGGGATTTTTACATATATTTATGGTTTTTGTGGTTTTTGAGGTTTTTAGTGTTTTGATGGGTTTTCATCATTTTTTTATGTTTTTTGGTATTTCTGGGTTTTAACCATTTTCAGTTTTTTATGGTTTTCTTAAGGTGTGTTTAGGCTTTGAGGGGATTTTTAAATTTTAGTGATTTTTAGAGATTTTGTAGTATTTGTATGGTTTTTAGGGTTTTAACGATTTTGAGGGTTTTAAAGAGTTTTTTTTTGTGTTTTAGTGTTTCTTTGTTTTTTGGTGTTTTAAGAGTTCTCATGAGTTTTTTAAGGGGGTTTTTGGTTTTTTACATTTCATTATCATATTTATTGATTTAAAGGGTTTTTGTAGTTTTTAGTTGTTTTCAGGATTTTTATGGGGTTTTTAGGTTTTTAGGGGGTTTATGGTTTTTTTTGGTTTTTAGTGTTTTTAGGGTCTTTTATGATTTTTAGTGTTTTTAGGTTTTTTATGGGTTTAAATGTTTTAATGTTTTTAGGAGTTCAAAGTGATTTAAGGTTTCTATGTTTTTCTTAAGGGTTATTAAGGATTTAGGGTTTTCTATGTGTTTATGTATTTTTTTTAGATTTCTAAGTATTTTTATTGTTTTTAGGGTCTTTATGGATTTAGAGGGTGTTTATGGTTGTTTAAAATTTTAGTTGTTTTTATATTTTTAGTAATTAAAAAAATGGGGATTGGAGGGTTTTTTGAGTGTTTATCGGTTTTAAGGGGTTTTATTGTTTTATTTTTTTAGTGGTATTATGATTTTTGGTCTTTTTTGGGATTTTTATGGCCTTTTAAGGGTTTTCATGGTTTATTTCCTATTTATATGTTTTTTAGGATTTTAAGTGTTTTAGGGTTTCATGTTTTTTATTTGTTTTCAAGGTTTTTAGTTTTTTATGATTTTATGTATTTTTATTGGGTTTTTCAGATTTTTATCGGATTTTTGGGATTTTATGGATTTTGAGGGTTTTATGATTTTTAAGGGTTTTTTAGTTTTCTGATCCCTTTACGGTTTTATGGAATTTTATAGTTTTCTAACATTTTTTGGGTTTAAAGGGTTTTAGAGTTTTTTGGGGTTCTTGGGTTTTTATAGGTTTAGGGTTATACATTTTTTAGGGGATTTTAATGTTTTTAAGGTTCTAGGTTTTTTAGGGTTTATAACATTTCTTATATTTATAGAGGTTTTACGGGTTTTTAGGGTTTTAAGGATTCCTTAGGGGAATTTAGGGATTATAGGGTTTTTTATGTGTTTAGGAATTTTTAGGGAATTTTTAGGATTATTATTATTTTTAGTTATTTTTGGATTTTGAAGGATTTTAGGGTTTTAGGGTATTTATTGATTTTTAGGTTTTTTGGGTTTTTGGGTTTTCTTCCTATTTTAGTGTTTTTATGGTTTTTATAGATTTTAACATTTTTAGGGGTTTAAAAGGCTTTTAGTGTTTTTATTGGTTTTATGGATTTTATGAGTTTAAATGATTTTAAGGTTGTAGGTATTTTTATTGTAATTAGTGTTTTTAGGATTTTTAGGTTTTTTAGCATTTTTTGTTTTTTAGGGGTTTTGTGTGTTCTTATGTTTTTAAGGTTTTATTAGGGGTTTTCAGGGATTTTTAATGTTTTATGGATTTTTAATGATTTTTTTGGATTTCTATTTTTTATGGATTTTTAGGGGTTTTAGGGTTTTTTAGGTTTTAGGGCTTTTTGGTTTTTAGGGTATTTTTTTATTTTTCATGGATTTTAAGTATTTTGTTTGGTATTTTTCACATCTTTAAGGGTTTAAAAGGTTTTTAGAGTTTTTAGTTGTTCTCTAGTCTTCTTATGTGTTTTAGGGGTTTTCCTTTTTTGAGTTTTTTATGATTTATAGAGGTTTTTAGGGTTTTTAAAGTCCTTTGGGTATTAATCATATTTTAAGTTTTTAGAGCTTTTAATTATTTTTTGGTTTTTAAGGTTTTCTTTGGGGTTTTAGAGTTTTTTATGTTTTTAGCGTTTTTAGGGTTTTTTGGACATTTATGGTCTTCATGTTATTTTGGGGGAATTTGTGGGTTTTTAGGTTTTTTTTGGTTTTAGCATTTTTTAGGTTTTTTAGGTGTTTAAAGTGTTTTTAGGTTTTTAAGGTTTTCATTGGGTTTTTCATAGTTTTATTGGGTTTTTACCTTCTTGGAATTTTTATGGATTTTTAATATTTATTTTTGATTTTAGGTTTTTAGGGATTTTGAGTGGATTTAGGGTTTTTTAGTGTTTTTAGGGGTCTATGGTTTATTAGGTTTTTAGGGGTTTCTGAGTTTTTATGGATTTGAAGTTATTTTATAGTCTTTTAAACATTTTTCAAGGTTTAAATGGTTTTTAGAGTTTTTAGTGGTTTAGGGTTTTTATGGGTTTAAGGTTTTTAATATATTGATGGGTTTTTACGGTTTTTAAGTATTTATGTTTTTAGTGTATTTTTTGGTATTTTTTTTATTTTGATATTATTTTAAGGTTTTTAAATTTTTTTTGTGGATTTAGAGGGTTTTAGGATTTTTTTGGTTTTTAGGGTATTAAGGGTTTTTTTGGTGGTTTTAGGGTTTCTTTTTTTCTTTTTAGGGTTTTTATGAGTTTTTAGAGTTAAAATGTTTATGGGTTTAAAGGGTTTTTATAGTTTTTCGTTTTTTGGGTTTTTTTTGGGTTTTATGGCTTTTAGGATTTTTAGGGTTTCTTTTGGATTTTAGCGTTTTTAATGTCTTTTTAGGGTTTTTAACTTTTTCTTGGTTTTTAGGGGTTTTATGTTTTGTTAGGTTTATAAGGAATTCTTATGGTTTTTTTGGGGGGGTAGGGTTTTTTGTAAGGTATTTTTGGTTATTTTATATGATTTTTACAGGTTGTTCGGGATTTTGATGGGTTTTTTGGGATTTTTGGGATTTTATATTTTTTGGGGGGTTTTGATTTTTTTAGTTTTTTAGGGTTTTTTAGAGTTTTCTATCACTTTTATGGGAATATAGTGGTTTCAGGGTTTTTTTGTTGTTCTTTAGGGGTTTTTGTGATTTTTAGAGGTTTTATTATTTTTTGGGTTCTTGGGGGTTTTTAGGGTTTTTAGCATTTTAAAGTTATTAGGGGGTCTAAGTGTTTTTAGGATTTTAAGGTTCTCTTAGGGTTTTCTACGTTTTTAGTGGTTTTTTGGCTTTTTTAGGTATTTTTAGGGGTTTTTTATGTTTTTTAGGGGTTTAAGGAATTTGAGGGTTTTTAGATTATTTTTATTTTTTGGGGATTTAGTGGTTTTTTGAGTTTTGTAGGGGTTTTTGGGTTTTGAGTTTTTTTTTAATGATTTAGGACTTTAAATGGTTTTTAGTGTTATTTTTATTTCTTTGTTATAATGGGATTTAGGTTTTTTATGGTTTTTATGGTTTTTAATGTTTTTTGGAGTTTTAGGGTTTTAGGGTCTTTATGGGTTTATAAGACTTTTAAAGTTTTTTTATATTTTCAAGGGTTTAAAGTGTTTTACTGTTTTAATGTTTTATTCGGGTTTCTAATGGTTTTTACGGTTTCTTATGTTTTTTTTATTTGATGGTTTTTTAGAATTTTAATAGTTTTTATGGTTTTTGTGGATTTTGAAGGGTTTTGGGTTTTTTTAGGGAGTTAGGTTTTTTATGTTTTTTATGGTTTTTATGGGTTTTAGTGGTTATTTGAGATTTTTTGGGGTTTTATGGGTTGTTAGATTTTTTTAATGTTTTTAGGGGTTTAAATAGTCTTTATATTTTTTAGTTTTTTAGTGTATTTATGGTATTTAAGTATTTTTATGGATTTGGGGGTTTTTTCTTGTTTTTAGGGGTTTTTAGGGTCCTTAGGGACTTATAGTGGTTTTAGAAGTTTTTAGAATATTAGGGGTATTTTGTGTTTTATATTTTTAAGGTTTTCTTAGGGGGGGTTAGTGTTTTAGTGTTTTTTTTCTGTTTTTAGGGATTTTTCAATATTTTTATGGCTTTTACGATTTTTAGGGATTTTTAAATATTTTTATGGTTATTTAGAGTTTTTAGGGATTTTGTCATCTCTTAGGGTTTTCAGGTTTTTAGAGTTTTTAGTGGATTATAGTTTCTTTAGGTTTTTAATGTTTTCTTAATGAATTTTAATGTTTTTTAGTATTTTTACATTTTTAAGTATTTTTTAGATTTTATTGAATTTTTCTAGTCTTTAGGGTTTTAAGTATTTTGAGGGGTTTTAGGGGTATTATGGTTTTTATGGGTTTTATGGTTTTTAGGATTTCTTTAGTTTTTTAGGGATATTAAGTTTTCTTAATTGTTTTTATATTTTTATGTGTTTAAAGGGTTTCTTAGAATTTTTAGTGGATTTTAGGGTTTTCATGGTGTTTTGGGGTTTTAAAAGGTTTTAGGGGGTTTATGGTTTTTTTGGGGGGTGGGGGGTAAGGTTTTTAGGATCTTTTATGGTTTTAGGGTTTTTAGTATTTTTTTTCTTTTAGGAGGATTTTAGTGTTTTTAGGTTTCTAAGGATTTATTAGGGGTTTTCAGGGTATTAGTTTTTTTATGTTATCAGGGATTTTTAGGGATATTTATGGATTTTAATGGGTTTTGGGTATTTATTATATTTCAATGTTTATAGGGTTTTTCTTTTTTTTTGGGTTTTAGGTTTTTTTAGTTTTTTAAGGTTTTAATGTTTTGTATAGTCTTTAAAAAAATTAGTGGTATAAATGGGTTTTTGTGTTTTTAGTGATTTTTTGGGTTTTTATGGGTTTTAAGGTTTTTTATGTTTTTATTGGTATTTATGGTTTTTTGGATTTTTAGTGTTTTTAGGGTCTTTTAATGTTTTCATTGTTTTTTTAGGCTTTTGGGGTTTTAAGTGTTTTTTGGTTTTTAAGGTTTTCATTGGGTTTTTCAAGTTTTTTAGGGTTTTTTATGTTTTTAGGGATATTTAGTGATTATTTTGGATTTTTATAGTTTTTTATGATTTTAATGTATTTTGTGGATTTTTTCATACTTGTAAGGTTTTCAGGGTTGTTATGGTTTTTTTCGGTTTTAGGAATTTTTGAATTTTCCAATTTTTTTTACGGATTTTTAATGCCTTATGATGTTTTTAGGGTTTGAAATGGTTTAATAATTTTTATTTGTTTTTATGGTTTTTAGGGTATTTAATGTTTATAGGGGTTTTTATGTTTCTAGGGGTGCTTAGGGTTTTTATAGTATTTTTAGGGTCTTTTAGGGTTAACTACATTTTAAAGTTTTTTAGGGTTTTAAAGTGTTTTTAGGGTTTAAAGGTTTTCTTATGGGTTTTCAGGGTTTTTATGATTTTTACGTTTTTGAGGATTTTTGGGGATTTTTTTGATTATTTTTGTGTTCTTAGGGGTTTGAGATATTTTTAGGGTTTTTATACTTTTTTATTTTTTCTCTTTTTATTATTTTTTTGTGTTTTTATGCTCATTCACTACTGGAAAGGGGATCTTTCCCCACACATCTATCCTCGTGATTTAGAAAAACCATGGGGACATCTCTTTTTTTATTATCTATTCCCATGGTATTAATAAAATTGTGGGAAACCTGTACCCAATTCCATGAATGCCATCGGGCTCCTCCTCCCCCTTACCCCCACTTCCGTTTCCCTCTTCTTCTTCCTCGCTTCCACGACTCCCGGCCCTCTCTTCCCCTCCCTGACCACTACCTCCTGACCATATGACCTCCATCGCTCGACCCTCTCCTACCCTCGCCAACCTCTACCTACCGGCTATCCGACCAGCGAGTCCCGACCATCTCCTTCCCTCCCCGGCCTCCGCCTCCGCTCCCGACCTCCCTCTCGGCCTTCGCCTCAGCATCAACATCCTGGCCTCTGCCTCCCTGCCACCAACTCCAGCGACGTCCCCCCTCTTGGCTCCCTCTCCTTCCAGCCTTGGCCTTTGCCTCAACTTCACCCAGCTCTAGCAACGTCCCATCCCGGCCTCTTCCTCCCTACCCCCAGCTCCGACATCTAGGTAAGATATTTCTTCTCTTTGTTTTTCCAGTGGTCAAGATCTCTTCCGTTGAGTTGGTTTTTTGAGATATCATTTCTCAAACTTATCCTGCTTTCAATATAAATATTATGATAGAATTCAACATATGTTTTTGATCAACATGTGAACCTAGAGTTAGGTTTGGAGTAAAAAGGTGATTCTAGGGAGCATTAGGCCCCACTCTTTTTCTATTAGATGAGTGGATGAAGATGAATTTGTGGTTGTTTGGTCTCATATCATTCATGCTTTTCAGCCTCTATATTTTTTTCTGATGTGTTGGAATCTGGTGATTCATGCATTGAAATATATTCCTTTTGAATTTTCTTTATTTCGATCCCTATAATTCATCTCTATTCCAAGAATTTAAGAGTTTTTAAGAATTTTACTGATGCATTCAATGTATTCTTATATGATGATTAGTTGGAAATGATAAGGAAGCAACCCATTCTGGATAGATTATGTATTTAATCACGACTATATCAAACTGTCATATATTTCATTTAATTTATTTTTGATTATGGTAGTATTCTTATCCCTAATATTTTTTATGAAGGTAATTCTATGTATTTTCCTCACTTTTAACTTTTCGAGAATCACATGGATTGATTTCTCAAAATTCATATAGTGGTTTGATATATACTTCCTTTCCATTTTTCAATGAATTTTGGTGGTCCTATAGAGTTTGTTACTAATTTGATTCTTGAATTAGAATTATCTATTTTTGTTCTGGAGCTTAGGATGGAGACTCTTCCACATCTTTGCGAGCTGGGTGGTGGCTTTGGCAGGAGAGAAAGGGGTTTAGTGAGTCTAGGATTCCCATTTGTGATGCCGGCTCTATTATTCCACCTTCAGATATATTGTAGGAGTTAATTTAGAAAGGAAATTTGATATTTGTTGTGAATCCCATGATATCATAGAGTAATGGAGGATCCTTTAGGAAATCCTAGGTTAAATTTTTCCTCACTCAGGGGGCAGGATATTTTGGTAGTAGTTCTCCCTCATGGGGTGGGGTGAGAGGAGAGAGAATCTCACTATCCTCCTTTGTAATGAGTTTTTCCTAGTATTAATGATACCACTCTTTTTAGTTGGAGCGGGTATACATGTAATTCACAAAATAGGGTACGAATTTGTTCACAAGTTTCTAGAATTTCTGTTACAGAGTGAGTCATCTCTTTATAGGAATCCATTCTAACAGAATCTAAGATAGGTTTAGTTATGCAAGTAGTGGAAACCAGTAGGCATAGAGTATGAAACTTGACAAAAAAATATTTGATGGTTTCTTTGGTTCCATATAGTGATGTTTACCCCATGTCTGGCTTTTCATATAAAATAGAGTGTAAAGGATATTCAGAAATAATATAAAAATATACTATATTATTTTTAGTCTATTCATTGTATGTTTCTTAATGTTTCTTATATATCTTAAATAGGGTCTCATATTGTGAAACCAAGATAGAGATTGAATCTAAAATGTGAATTTTACTATATTCATGGCTTAAGATTCATTTTAATTGGGACTCTTGGGTGTTTTCTTTCATGAGATGATTAATTAAATAATTCAATTATTTAATTAATTGGTTATTATACCAAGAAACACATGAATTTATTTATTTAATCTATACTATGAGATCTCCCTAGGGTTAGTTGTTCTATGACCACATGAACCTTATAGGGATAAGAAGAAGAAGATGGAGCGAGGGCTTGGTGGTGATGACAAATTAGGGAAGAAATATAAGTTTTTTAGTGATGTTGATAAAAAGTACCTTGGTTGTAAAGTAGAATCAAATGAACGTCATTTCACCATCATGGTAGGGAATTTATATATATAGATTTATCCCCATTTTTTCATGATTTCAGCATGGAATAATTTTCATCAAATATAATCAATATTTAGGTAGCAGATGGCCTTTCTAACTTATGATATTTGGTTGAAATTATGATATTGGGATAACTGATATTGGGACTAGAAAATAATACTTTGTTTATTTATTTTATGTGAATGTAGATGATTCCTGATCATAGAGTATCATCATTTCCATTCTTCTGGTTTCTTCCATTTCTCCCACCGTTCTTTACTAGTTCATCACTAACTTTAGATTTTAGCTGATGATTCAACTAATATCACAGATTTATTTTATTGTACAATTAAAATAGGTTCCATATATTTACATTTTGTGTTCTCCATGTAGGATTATATCATGAGGATGGATTATAGGATCAGATAAAATGGGATAGGGGAGTTTGGATTTGGGGTTTCCTCATAAATAACAATATGCACATCAACAAGATTGTGATATGAATCACTAATCCAGGTACCAAAGGATAGAAACCACTTTAAATAGGTGGAATTATCATGTTTAGCATGTCCAAAGGAAATTCAAGTGATATATGAAGAAAAATAAGAGGATGTAGAAATGAATCGAGGACTAGAGTAAACACATCATGTACATTGGTAGGTATAATAGCTAGGGGTTATAGGATATGTTAAGTACCACACATTGTGTGGTTAAATCATAAAATATGTTACCCTTATCTAGATATTTTGTGGTGTATAGGGAATATACACCCAGGAAGCCCGAGTAGCCTCCCAAACCATGAGATTTAATACCACATTCCATTTTTCCTTGACAGAACATGACCTGTGAAGATAGAGAACCTGTCAATTATCCCTATAGATCCTACACACCATGTTCACCTCTCCACACATATTATAGTCATATTTCTAATTTCCCTTTTAGTGTTTTATACAAGGTATATCAATTTCCTAAGGGATATATGATGTTTACCTTGGGAACACATCGTATACCTGTACCAAGACTATATGGTGACCTAGAATCTTCATTCAGGATTATATTTTTTTTTCATATAACCAGTACCTTAAAAGTGACCTTACATATTGGACATGATGGTGGAGCTACTTCGGAAGATAGATATGTGTCATGTGAAGAATCTATCATGATCGATCATATCATCATTATAGTAAACAGGCTTATCTATTAATAATTATTAGTAAATAGAATCCCTCCTTGATGATAAATTTACAGCAGGGAATAATTTAATCTCACCATTCCTAGGAAGGGTTAGAAATTTACCACATGGGTTTGGGGCATAAGATCCTCTACCTATAGATCAGATAGTATTGGTATTTATACTACCATTATGGGGTGTGATATCCTCAATATATGTATTTTGTATTACCCTTGTCTGAAAAAGAAATGTAATTTGAATAAAAAACCATCAAGTGATAAAAAATTGTATAAATAAGGGAAGAAGTTATGGAGGTGTAAGGATTATTATCTTTTCCAAAACCTATAGTAATAATATCAATGGGAACATTTACTAGAATTAAGGGGATGGAGAAAGATTTCCTTTAGCTTAGAAACCCTATTCTAATTGACATTCCTAAGGAAGATTTAGTGGCCTTAGAAGATCAAATCCAAACTAATATTGAAGGGAGAATATGTAGGTATAAAAATATATAAGTTTACCTAACTCCAATTGTCGAAGATAGTAACATAAAAAGAACATAAACCTAAAATATTCTCTGAGGGAAATAATTCTACTACAGTAAACACATTTAAGGGTTTTTAGTTATACCATAGATTAAAATATGGAACTGATCCAAAATATAATTTGGATCTTATTATATACTCTTAAGGAATAGATAAAAACATTGGAATTTAGAAGAATGGTAGTATTATAAACCATATCATATGATGGAGCTATTCCAACCAAATAGATCAAGTCTAAACCAGTTAACTCATCATTAAAAATTAAATGTGGGTATTCTATTAGAATCCAAAATAGTAATCGATGACATTTGATACAGAAGACATTATCTAAATCCCAAGGGAGATTACCTTGGTCTTTTCACTTAAATTTCCCTCATTTTTATTTATTATGAGAACCCTAATCATGGTGTGTTTAAAATTTAGTGTTCGATATTAATATAATAACGTGTATTTGATTTTTCAATTGATTTTAAATTCATTTATTTTACCAAAATGACCTTTTCCTTTTTAAGAGTCTTGTTGTGACTTGTTCCACTTTGTATGCAGTAGGTTTTTCTAGGTAATTATTTTATTAAAGAAATCCATGAAGTGATTCAGTTTATTTAATTCATCTTCTTGTATATTCATTCAAATATTTTATTCCCATTGTTGTTTTATATAAATTATCTAAATGATTTTCATTAATTCTGGGAGATGAGGTTGTTTTCTTAAAAAAAATCCCTCTTTGAATTTAAATTTTACCCAAAATAAATATTAAATTACAAGAATGTGGGACTCGTTTAAAATATTTTTGATGATGGATGAATGTTTTTATCTCTCCCATGCTTTTTAAATTAAATAACCCATGTTTAAGGGTGTGTTTTAATGTTAAAAGTTTATTTTTTTATGTTACACCTAATGGAGGGAAAACTTTTTTATCTCTCCCTTAGTTCAACTATAATGACCCATACCACTCTATCATAGACATGAAACCTTTATTGGCCCATTATGGTTTACCTTGTTGATCATCCCTTTATATGATAGAGGTAAGGATTTTATCTCTGATACTAAAAGGGTTGAAATTGGTTATAAAAATAAAGGCACTTGCAATACAAATGTGAGTTCACTATTAAGTTTTTATGCTGTAATAGTTTTATTTTCTATAGTACATAACCCTTTTTTAATTATGTTTTACATTGTTTATTGGAAGATAACTTTTATTTTTCTTATTATAGAATGGATAGAAGTTGGATGTATCGTACGGATAGGATTTCAACCCCATTTCAAAATAATTTGGATAATTTTTTAGATTTTTCATTTGAAAATTCTTTAGATAGAGGTTGTATACAGTGTCCATGCTATAAATGTGTTGGAAGACCATGGTTAATCCCGAAAGAAGTTATCATCCATATAACCATATTTGAATTTCAAACAAACTATTATGTTTGGTATCACTATAGGGAGATGAGTCAGTGTTCTACTGGTCATGAACAAAATGAATGAAGTGGCATGGAGAATTTGATATTTGATTGGTTTCTCGTTGTCCATCATCCTGAGAGAGATAATATTCCTATGCAAGAAGACAATGATATCAATACACCTAAGGAAAATAATGAAGATTATGATGGGAGAGTGGAACATTTATTGGATGATTCCAGAACTCGTGTATATCAGGAATGTACTAAAATGACCAAGTTGGAATTTTTAATGCAGTTATATCATGGGAAAACCATGTATGAAATTTCTAATACTTCTATTGATTAAATTCTTACATTTTTGAAGGACTTGTTTCCTGATGGTACAAATATTCCCTCAAATCATTACAAGGCATGGACGTTAATTAAGGATCTTGGACTTGATACTAATAAAGTTCATGATTGTCCGAAAGATTACAGTTTATTTTGGGAGGAAACAAATGACCGTAATGATTGTAAAGAATGTGGTACATCTCGATGCAAGACAAATGCAGATAGAACACCATATCATGTGGAATAGAAAGTCATGTGGCACTTTCCATTGATTCCCAGACTTGAAAATCTATTCATGTCTACAGAAATCTCATCCAATATGCGATGGAATGATGCAGAGAGAATTAATGGTACTGATGAGTTGGTTCATCCTACAGATGGATTAGCATGGTAGACATTTGATGCACAACATCCATATTTTTTAGCTGAGGTGCGTAATGTCAGGTTTGTTCTATCCTGTATTGGTTTTAATCTGTTTGGTCATATGCTTACTTCTCACAGCACGTGACCAGTTTTTATTCATGTTTATAATCTTCCTCCGTGGATGTGTATGAAAAAACCATTCAATTTCTTGAGTATACTGATATCTGGACCTTCTGATCCTGGTAATGGTATAGATGTCTATATGCAACCTTTAATAATAGAGTTGAAACAACTTTGATATTTTGGTGTGCAGACATTCGATGCTTCTTCAAAGAATATGTTTCAGATGCACGATGCCCTTCTATGGACCATAAATGATTTACCTTCTTATGAAATTATGTCCCGGTGGATCACGAAGGGAAAACTATCATGTCCTATTTGTATGAAGAATACACGATTGAGAAGGCTTAAATATCGTCGTAGTTTCAGTTTCATCGGGCATCAACGATTCTTGCCAATGGATCATCAATACAGGACGAATCGTCAGAGGTTTGACAACGCCGTTGAGACTGAACAACCACCTCAACGTATGTCGGGAAGCGATGTTCTTAATGAATTAAAATATTCCAGGTCTTCATTAGGTAATGGTTAGTTGAAATCTAAAAAGAGGAAGAATGTTGACACTAAAACCACTTACAATTAGAAAAAGAGAAGTATTTTTTTTTTGAATTTAAATTTTGGTCTACCAATTTGTTACGTCATTGTTTAGACATAATGTATATTAAGAAAAATATACGTGAAATATTGCTTGAAATTCTTCTGAATATCAAGGGGAAGACCAAATATTACGTCTGATCTTGTCGAGACTTGTTGGATTGGAGTATTTGACCAGAACTGTATCATGTGTGTATCGGTGAAAACAAATGGAAAGTTCTTGTACCTCATGCCAAATTATTTTCGTCCAGTAGAAAGAAAAAGGATGGAAGTTTATTAAATGCACAGACACAAGATAAAATTTTAAGGTTTTTATTTATATTGTAAATATTTATATGAAATTCATAATTAAATCTGTTTATAATTTCAACAGTCTTCCTTGGAGGCCCTAGATGGTAAGGAATATGAAAACTTCAGGCCACATAATCATTTAAGTCAGGTATAAGGTAAAGAGCACCCAGGTAGAGTACGATGATGACCAGGGAAAACACCATCCCCTCTAAGTATGGGTCTTCATTGGGATCCTATCAAGCTACCTAGACCTCTGAGATGGAAATTTCTCGTGCTGAAGCAGCTGAGGAAAAGAAAATAGTTTTAGAGGAGCGTGAAAGAAGTAAGATAATGACTGAACATTTCATGAAAGCTATGGCAGTTTTTGGTCAGTCGCTTTCATCAGAGGCTGTTTCTACTTTTGAATCATATATGGAATCAATTTTCTCTTTAAATGATGTATCAGGTGATTCTAATGAGGTTCGTAGTGGCAACTAAGTTGGTGGTGATAGAGCTTTTGGTGGTGAGGATGTTGCTGATGGTGATGTTGGTGATGAGGCTGTTAATGATGTTGATGATGATGATGATGATGTTGAAGATGACTGGCATGGACATGGGGATGAGGATTTTGGTGATGGGGGGATATTAATCCCCTCCATTTTTGACTTTTTAGGGAGACTTGTGTATGTACTTTAAAAACTTGAATTTAATTTTTGTATGGATGAAAATGGTTAATTTTTTTTCTTCTGAAAAGTTATGAATAAATTTTTGCATGAATTTATATAAATATAACATTAGAATACTTTGTCATGTATATGGGTAAGCGATGCCCTTACTACCATAGAATACTTAGCTCTAAATGATATCACATATAGTGACATTTGATTCCATTTATTACCTCTTTATTTTTCATAAATTATTAAATTGACAAGTATAAATTAATGCAGGTAAAAAAGGAATATATTCCTCAGTTTTTATTTCTAAAAATTTCATTTTTGTAAAATCTGAAGTTGTTATATTGATTTAACTAGTAGGGTTTTTTGAGATCCCATGTCCCTTAATGATATAATAAATGCTAGAATTTTTTTAGGGTTTATAGGTATCATTGTAAGAAGAGTGCAGGGGGGGTCTTAGTGTAGGGGGTGAGGTTGGGTGTAGGGGTGGGGGTGGGGCTGGGTGTAGGGGGAGGGTGGGTAGGGGGGATGGTTGTAGGGGGAGGGGGGATGGGAGCAGGGGGTGGGGCTGGGTGCTTTGGGGGAGGGGGGGGGGGCTGGGTGCTGGGGGTGGGGCTAGGTGCAGGGGGTGGTGCTGGGTGTAGGGAGGAGGGTGCTGGGGGTGGGGTTGGGTGCAGGGGGGATGGGTGATTGGGGGTGGGGATGGGTGCAGGGGGTGGGGTTAGGTGTAGGGGGAGGGGGGATGGGTGCGGGGGGGGGGGGGGTGCATGGGGTGGCGCTGGGTGCAAGGGGTGGTGCTGGGTGTAGGGGGGAGGGGGGCTGGGTGCGGGGGGGGGGGGCTTGTTGTTTTTTGGCTACAAAACTTAGTTTTCATGGAAATGTTATAAGCTGATGTATGACTAGATCATGTGTTTGGTTTCATGACGTTATTTGCAGTTGGGTTGCAGGTATGTGATTCCATGGATCATGTCTTGCCTGATGGTATGTTTCACTTAGGTCTGTTTTCTACATGTGTTTTCAAATAATTGTCATGGGTTTTTTCTGTCAATGATTGTATTTAGTATTCTATGTGTGTATATTGTTTAAAATACAATGATTATTACATTCAAACTGCTTGTAGCACAATAAAAGAAACATCTTTCAATTTGTATTCAAATGAATGGGTATGCCTAATGAACTCTACAACCAGTTTAAACAATGGAAATAAATTATGCATGTAGTTTAAACTCCTTTAAATTTTTATTCAAATCATATTAATTATATTATGTACATGTACTGGGAAACAAGAAGACAAGGGTGTTCTGATATAAACATATATGACTATGTCATGCAATATTTTCTCATTTCTGGGTATGCTTCTAACAAACCAATAAAAATATTCATTTTTTTGTTTCATTCTTTTTTAATGATTATTAAACTTTGTTCAATTTTAGGAGCCTCCTGCTAAAGCTTCTCCTACTTTGAATGGGAGTCCTACTCTCTAAAACAGTCATTTTTTCTATTGTCAAGGTTTCTGAGAGTGATTCATCTAGTTCATCTAAAGTGATTATTATGAAGATGTGAGGGATTATTATTAATTCTTACACATTATATAAATAGAGATAGTGATTTTTAGTTTGATATATATTATATAATCTTTGCAATTCTGGTCACTATTTGTGCATTTGAAGTTTTTTTGTAGGATAAATTATCATAGAAATCACTTGGAACTGTGATAAAAAGTAAACCATCAAGTCATCTTGAAACAAAAGAGGAGTCCAGTGATGAAGCAGATACAGATAGCTTTGATGATGATGTTTATAAGCTAGTGAGAATGGATGATTTTATCTTTATCTCTACTAATATTTCATTTAAAGAAATCATTCTCATAATTATTGTGCTTGTATGACATGGATGTTTAAGGTGTATTTTTTATGAGATCATAAACATTAGATGGTTATTACCCCTATATTATTTATTATTTGAATATATATAACATAAAACATATAATAATTTTCCCAATACTATTATGCAGGTTCTGTTATTTTTAGTAGTAGCATTACACATAAAGAAAATTGATGATCAGTCCCAATATTCCAATATTTGACACCATCAAAAACAGGTTCGAATACATATTTACATTATCATCACTAGAATAAGACTAGCAGTGGTTAAGTAGAATTTCTTTCATTAGAACTGATTCTACTATAACCTTTATATTAAGAGTGCTTACACTAGCAGCCCATACTAACAACAATCTTTACACTGGAAAAGTTTACATATTTACACATTTGGCTTCATTAGTAGCAACATTACACTAGCATTTCTTACAGGAGTAGTATTTACACTAGAAATGTTTATACTAACATCATTATAGTAGAAGTTCTTACATTATTAGTTCTTAGACTACAAATTCTTACACTGGAACTGTTCATAGAAACTTTATCTGTACAAACATCTTTTCATAATGCATATGTCTAGGAAATACAAGGGTGAAAAATTTGGGAAATATGAGAAGAATCTTGCTGAAGCTCTGTCTACAATGACACGAGTAGCCAACTCATTGGTGCTCGGGAAGAGGAGACAGGTATATTGTAGTTGAGTTTTTATTTTATTTTCTTTATCTCCTCGTCCACTTAAGCCTTTTACCGCTTTCTACAGATGGAGGGTACATATATTCTGTAAAGGGGCCTAGAAGGGAACTGGAGGTGGATACACAATTTTTATTGCAGGGGAGGGAGATCGGGGTAGTTGAGGGATTGATAGTGTGTTTCATTTTTGTTTGCTTTTACTGTGTTGCTTCTGTTTATTTTATTTTCTTTTGGAATAGATGTCTGACATATGGATGGGTCATGCCAAGATTTAATTTATTTTCTTCTGCTGTTTTAATTAATTATTTATGGAGGTGATTAATCCCTTGTTCGACACACCAAACACATATCAATATCTCCAAATCATGAATGTCATTTCATTATGAAATTCTTCCATGCATACCATCACCCTCAGTCCTCTTCCACAACTTCTTCTTTATGTTAACACATCGAATTCACTCATCATATATAAATTTTCAACACTTCTTCATGTTATAGATCTTCATGCCATTATTCTTGACAAATCCTATGCCTCTTTAATCAATCATACCTGATTTTATAATAAAACCCCTCCAACGGAGGGGCGCTGTCTTCTAAACCAATGAATAGTGATGATTAACTCTGTGATAATATTCCATAAGTCTTGTGATCAATGTTGATACTGACTAATCACAATTTCTATCGGCGGGGTGGTGGCCAGAATTTTTCCCCACCTCCTCCCACTCCCTTCACTCCTGTCCAGAAGATGTTTCCCCGAAGATGTTGCTGGACCGGGCCAACAGGCCGCAGTCATGCTGCGGTGACATTGCGGTCATGCCGGGGTCACACCGCGGTCACACCATGGTCATGCCGCGGTAATTCCATGATTTGGCCCTGGTTCAGGATGAAAGACCGTGGCAGTTCGTAGTCCTGTCGGAATTCAATGTATGATACCTAGATAGAGTTTTAGATACATTACCCACCCATAGTTAATGGGGAGGGAGGCCCTCAGGTTGAAAATCTCTTGATTGAGTCTCTCATGAAATTATTTAGTCACCTATAGACAACATTGGAGATGAGGGTGAAGCTTGCTACTTGTATTCTACAAGGACCATCTAAGTGGTTGAGGGGCATCATAGTAAATGTTGTACAATAAGACAACTTGAGAATACTTTTATAATGATATTTGTATTTGTAAATGTGTCCTTCAGAGTTTGATATTTTTATGATCCCGACGATCGGATGAGTGTTTTGACCCTTGTAGAAAAAATGATTCTATATTATATTTTTTTATATGTGAGAATAGTAAACAACACACACATCATGTAATGTAGTTGGATCTTTCTACAAAAATGGGGAATCTGATGGATGATCAGCTATGTGATAGTATTCGATGAGTCTTGTGATCAATGTTGAGACTGACTAATCACAATTTCTGCCGGCGGGGCGATGTCCAGAATGTTTCCCCACCTACTCCCGCTCCTTTCGCACCTGGATGGAAGATGATACTCCACGAATTTCACTAGATTGGGCCAACACACCGCGGTCATTCCACAGTCACGCCGTGGTCACATCGCGGTCACGCCACAGTAATGCCATGATTTGGCCCTGCTCTAGGACGACACCTTGCAGCTATTCGCAGTCCTCTCAGAATTAGATGTATGATACCTAGATAGAGTTTTAGATACATTACCCACCTATAGTTAATGGGTAGGGAGGCCCTCAGGTAGAAAATCTCTTGATTGACTCTCTCATGGAAATATTTAGTCACCTTTAGAAAACATTGGAGATGAGGGTGAAGCTTACTACTTGTACTCCACAAGGACTATCTAAGTGCTCGAGGGGAATCATAGTAAATGTTGGACAATAAGAAGACTTGGGAATAATTTTATAATGATATTTGTATTTGGAAAAGTTTCCTTCAAAGTTTGATATTTTTATGATCCCGATGATTGGATGAGTATTTTGACCCTTGCATAGAAAATGCTTCAACATTATCTTTTTTTTTCTGTGTGAGAACAGAAAACAACACAAACCTCATATAGTGTAGTTGGATATTTCTACAACAATGGGTAATCTGATGGATGATCCACCCTGTGATAGTATTCTATGAGTCTTGTGATCAATGTTGAGACTGAATAATCACAATTTCTGTCGGCGGGGTGATGGCAGGAATGTTGCCCCGCCTCCTCCCACTCCCTTTGCTCTTGGCCGGAATATGATGCCCCGCGGATGTTACTAGACCGGGCCAACTGAATGTGGTCACACCACATTCATGCCGCAGTCACGCCGCGGTCACACCGCCATCACACCACGGTGATGCTGCGTTCACGCCGCGGTCATGCCACGGTCACACCTCGGTCCTGCCGTGGTCACGCCGCGATCACTCCGCGGTCATGCCGCGGCCACCTGCAATCCAACCCACACTAGCCACCACACCACCCCCACCCCCTAGCCTCCTATAAAACAATCATGCCAGTTGTCTGCCACCTGCAAAATAGCACCAACCACCAGTTCCAGCATGCACCATCCCCCTAGTTTCCCCCTACCACCTGCATTCCGACCCACACCAGCCACTCTAGCCTGTACCAGCCACCACACCAGCCCCCAGAACTGCGTTTTATCCTTCGGTGGAAGAATTAAACTAGTGAAATGCATCCTTATCTCCATTATGATTCATGTTTTATCGGTCATAATGGCTTTGAAAGTGGTGTTGGGGAATATTTAAAAGATAATTACTTATTTCATATTGTATTCTCATGGGGTGGGAACATTTTCCTAGGGACGTGGGGATGAGGATGGCCCAACTAGTGGTAGATGGTGGTATCAACTTATGCAATGTAAATGGATCAATGCACATTTTGCAAGCTATGTTTTCTTGGGAGGTTCTTGAAGCTCATTCTTTATGGGGAAATTTAATATCTGTCATAGTATTGATCTGACATTGGGGATCCAATGGGGAAAGTCTCCTGGATGTGGAAGGAGTTGCGTGGGAACATTCTGGTTCTCAAGAAGCAGTCTCGCCAGATTGTGGAATGAGGAAACATAAACATCTGGTGGTGTTCAGGGGGGTTCAAAGGTCTGTCCAAGGGGGCATGGGGTGTTCAAGGGGGCTGTCCAGGGGGGCATGAGGGTGCTGGGGGGGGTTCCATACCTTTTGAGCATTTCAAAAATAAAACTCCACTATATTTTATCAAATTACTTTGATATATCAAGCTTTAAAGCAATGTTCCCATGTTTAACATTTAGTTTCATGAAGTTAACACATTCAGAGGCAGTTCTGGATATTCCAACCAATGATAATGCCAAAATGATTTGAAGACATAAACCCATGAGCAATTAGACCTAACCTCATTGCAATAATTTTTCTAATGATATTTTGAAAGGTATTCCTAATATGAATAGGTATGAAATCCTTTACATCCACAGCATTTTCCTTCTATGGGATCAGGGGAATAAAATTGGAGTTGATTATATAGGGAATTGAGGCATGGTTAAAGAAATCCCTCATAGAGTTAAGGATCCCATCATGAACTATGTCTCAATAGAACATAAAGAATATCATAACATTGTATTCTTCCTTTAAGACTCTGAATACTATGGAATCTATATTACCAAAAATATTCATTCAAAACATCACTGTCATGAGACCCGAAAACCTGATTCATGCAACCATTTGAACCATGCAAGAGTTGAAATCACATGTTGCTTGTTTTTCTTCATGAACACTGCCTGTTAGCCTACTTTTCCACACATACAGCCGTAGTTCCCATTCTATAACAGCTTCATGGAAGCTTCTGACTCCCTATCCACCAATATTTATACAGACCATTGAAATGTTGTGTAACCTCAGCCTACTATACCAGTTAAAAATTGCTCCATCATTAATGTATTTTAAATCAGTTCTAGATTTAACATATTAAGATCAATTGCAGCTTTAATATATCATCTACCTGTTTAATTCAACCATTGGACATGATCCACATCCAATTGCCAACCTGTATCAACATTCATCCATGATCTAAACACATATCAATATCTCTAAATCCTGAATGTCATTTCATTATGAAATTAGTCCATGCATACCTTCAGCCTCAATCCTCTTCTAAGACTTATTATTTATGTTAACACATAGAATTCACACTTTATATATATATTTTCAACACATCTTCAACACATCTTCATCACATATTTATGCAATAGATCTTCATGCCATTATTCATGGCAGGGGGGTTGTCCAGGGGGAAGGGAGGGGCTGTAGGGGGGAGTGGGGAGGGGTGTCCAGGGGGTTTTTCCAGTGGGGAAGGGAGGGGCTAGAGGGGGAGTGGGAAGGGGTGTCCCGGGGGTGTCCAGAGGGTGTCCAAGGGGTGTCCAATGTAACTAGACATTCCATTCAAGATGATCAAAAACTTGAAAGAATGATCTACTACCTCACTGTAAGCTTTCACCTTGAAAAAAATACCTGAGAATGAATTTCTATCTGTAGTACCATATCATTCTTTTGAGATTTCAAATACTAATTTGAAATGATCTAGGGTGTTTACATCACTAGTTCAGAAAATTATTGGTATACTCCAACACTGATCAGCCACCTTTGGAAAGATAAATATACTCCAGGGATCTAGAATTAGCTAGGGCATTAGGACAATTATGATCTTTTAAAAGGATCTTGAAATATTTCATCATATCTCTACGGTCATCCTAGTTTGAACCACTGAGTCCCAATGTCTTCGATTAGGACCCTCTATCAAGAAGTAAACACATTTTACTCTGACAGTCTCAGGATTTTCATCAAATTCAAACATTATCACTATATTCTCAAGACACTCCTCTTCTTCATAGGGTTCAACATTACCTCATAAGGTGTGAGTAATTTTTTGGAGAAACTTCAAAGCATTGTCCTTTATAGGAACTGGTTCCGCTTCCCTAAACATAGTAGGACCGAAACCCATTCCCTGTCCAAAAATCTTGAATAGGACAGACCAGAACATACACTAATCACTGATCAATTATTGAGGTAGAACACTCTATTTCATATTCCCACAATTTCACAAGATGTATCATGGGGTTCAAGGTGAGGGGGGAGTCCATGGAGGGCTGTTTAGGAGGGGTGTCCAGTGCGGGAGTCCAGGGTCCAAGGGGGGTCCAATGGGGGGTGTCTGGGGGGGGGGGGTCCAGGGGGATGTCTAAGAGTGGAGGAGGGGGTCCATGGGGCTATCAAGGAGGGGGGGGGGGGGGTTGTTCAAGGGGGTCCAATGGCTGGGGACAGTGGGGGAGTCCAGGGTCCGGGGGGGGGGGGGGGGGGGTCAGCGGGGTTCTAATGGGGGGGGGGGGGGTCCAGGTTGCTAGGTGGTCCAGTGAGGGGGGGGGGGTCCAAGTGGAGGGGGCTCCAGGTCTAGGGGGGTCTGTCCAGGGGTGAAGGGAGTGGTTGGGGATGTAGGTCTAGTGTGTGTGTGTGTGTGGGGGGGGGGGGGGTTGTCTAGGGGATGAAGGTCCAGTGTAGGGGATGCAGCGGAGGGTCTGTTCATAGGGGAAGGGAGGGGTTGGGGCTATAGTTTGATTGTGTGTGTGTGGGAGGGGGGGGGTTCTGTCTAGGGGGGGCTGCAGGTCCAGTGGGGGTCTGCAGGGGGGGTCTATCCAAGAGGGGTTGCGGGTCCATGGGGGTCAATCTAGGGGGAAGGGAGGAGCTATAGGGGGTATGTCCAGGGGGAAGGGAGGGGTTGTAGGTCTAGTGGGGGGTTGTAGGGGGAAAGGGAGGGGTTGCAGGGGGGTCTATCCAGGGGGAATCAAGGGGCTGTAGGTCCGGTGGGGGTGTATAGTGGGGGCTTCAGGGGGGTATCTATCTATACCCACTGTTTGTTGAACCGTGAATATGTTTTCTATGAAAAAACTATGTATACCCATGGTTTACATTATCGGGGATATATAATTTGGGCTGTAAAAATGTATAACTATGGTTATGTAAACCGTAGTTATATAGTTATACCTACAGTTCACTGGAATTGTGGGTAATATTAGATTTCAGTGGGATATACCCACGTTTTCTACAAAACCATTTGTATAGGGCTATCCCTATGCCTCGGGATCCCACTGTTCATGAAACCATGGGTATAGCCTATACCCACGTTTTAATAGGCTATACCCACTGTTTGAAACCATGGGTATAGTGAAATTTTTCAGTAGTGATTTTGAGTTTTTAGGGGTTTTAGGGTTTTGGTGTTTTTTTAATGTTTTTAGTTGTGTAAAGGGTTTTTATAATTTTTAGTAGTTTTTAATGTTTTATGGGGTTTAAGGGTTTTTAGGGTTTTAGAGGTTTTATGGATTTTTTATGGTTTTTAGCATTTTTAGGTTTTTTAGGGGTTTGAAGTCTTTAAGGTTTTTAATGATTTATTTTGTCTTTTTAGGGTGTCTAGGGGTTTTTATGTTTTTAGATATTTTAGGTATCTTTTATGTTATTTATGGTTTTTAATGATTTTTTAGATTTTGAGAGTTTTTATGGTTTTTAGGGGTTTTATCATTTTTTAGGGTTATAGGGGTTTTCAACGGTTGTTATGGTTATTATGATATTTTTTACATTTTTATGGGTTTAAAGGGTTTTTAGAGTTTTTAGTGGTTTGTGGGTTTTTATTGGATTTTAGGGTTTTTAATTTTTTTTATGGTTTTCTGTATTTTTAGGGTCCTTTAAATATTTTTAAGGGTTTTTATCATTTTTAGGTTTTTAGGGGTTTTATGTGTTTTTAGGTTTTTAAAGTTTTCGTATGGTTTTTTGGTGATTTTTGGATATTTTATGTTTTTAAGGATTTATTATATTTTTTTATTTTGATGGATTTTTTTTATTTTTAGTGATTTTGAGTGTGTTTAGGGTTTTTGTAGTTTTTTTGGGGGGTTGATATTTTCAGGGTTTTTAGGGGTATTATATTTTTTATCATTTTTTGGGGTTTAAAAGGTTTTTCGTGGATTTGGGGTTTTTATTCGTTTTTAGTATTTTTAAGGTTTTATTGGGTTTTATGATTTTTAGGGGTTTTTAAGGGTATTGGAATTTTTAGGTTTCTATGTTTCTATGTTTTTCATAAGGCTTTTAATTTATTTAAGTTGTTTTTATGTTTTTAAGGATTTTAGGGATTTTTTAGGATTTTTATGGTTTTTTGGGTTTTAGGTATTTTGATGGGTTTTAGGGGTTTTGAGGGGTTTGGAGTTTTTTTTTGGGTTTTAGAGGTTTTTCGGTTACTTAGGGGTTTAAATTATTTTATGATTTTAATTTTTTCTTAGGTATTTTCAAATTTTCAACTATTTTTAGGTTTTTAGGGTTATTAGAGATTTTAAGGGTTTTAGGTTTTTTAGTGTTTTTAGGGGTTTTTTATTTTATTTGGGGGGGGGGGGGGGTTTGGTTTTTAGGGGTTTAAAATTTTTTAAATATTTTTAATGTTTTGAGGCGTTTAATGGGTTTTAGTGTTTTTAGTTGTTTTTTATGGGTTCTTAGGGTTTTCCATGCTTTTTAGGCATTTTATAGTTTTTAGGGTTTTTTATTTTCTTAGCGTTTAAGTATTTTCTATGTTCTTAGGGTTTTATTTGGGGTTTTTAGATATTTTAGTTGTTTCTACATTTAATGTATTTTTAGGGTTTTTATGTTTTTTAGGGGTTTTGGGATTTTGGGGTAATTTTGAGTTTTTTAGTGTTTTAAAGGTTTTTTGTTATTTTTTAATGTTTTTTGGGGTTTAAATGGTTTATATAGTTTTTAGTTATTTTTTGGGTTTTATGGTTTTTGGTTTTTAGTTTATTTAGGGGTTTTAAAGATTTTTTGGGTTTTAGGTTTTTTTGAGTATTTTTAGCTCTTTTAGGGTTTTAGAGTTATTTATCATTTTAGGGGTTTGTAGTGTTTTTAGATTTTTTAGTGGTTTTTTATGGTTTTTATGGGGTTTTGGGGTTTTTTATGTTTTTACAGGTTTTATGGTTTTTCATGGTATTTTGGGTTTTTAGGTTCTTTTTAGGGTTTTTAAGGTTTTTTTGGTTTTTAGGGGTTTCATGTATTTTTAGATTTATAAAGTTTTTTAGGAGTTTTTAGGGGTTTTATGTGTTTTTATGTTTTTATGGATTTTAATTTTTATTAAGGATTTGTTGTTTTTTAGGGATTTTAGGGATTTTAGGGTTCTTAGGGTTTTTATTGCTTTTTTGGTTTTATAGATTTTGGTTGTTTTTTTATTTTTTATTAATATTTTTAAGGTTTTTTAAAGTTTTTTTATCATTTTTTGGGGTTTAAAGTGTTATTAGTTTTTTTAATTTTTGTAATAGTTTTTTGGGTTTTTAAGGTTTTTAAGGGTTATATGGTTTTAGTGTTTTTATGTGTTTTAAGGTTATTAAGAGTGTTAGCATTTTTTAGGTTTTTAGTGGTTTTATGTTTTTTATGTTTTTAAGGCATTATTATGGATTTTACGGGGTTTTGGGTTTTTTTTATGTTTTTAGGGATTTGTAGTGTTTTTTATGAATTTTATGGGTTTTTCGGATATTTAAATATTTTGAGGATTTTTGGGGTTGTTTTTTGAGTTCTTAGGGGTTTTAAGTTTTTTTAAATTTCATTGCATTTTTAATGGTTTAAAGTGTTTTTAGAGTTTTTAGTGTTTTTTAGGATTTGTGGGATTTTATAGGTTTTTTGGGGTCTTTATGGTTTCAAAGGTTTTTAGGATTTTCAGTGACTAATGTGTTTTTTTGGGGTTTTGACGTTTTTAGGGTTTTTAGGGGTTTTATGTGTTATTTATATTTTTTAATATTTCTTAGGGGATTTTAGTTTTTTCACATTTTTAGTGATTTTGGGGATTTTTTATGATTATTATGATTTTTTGTGTTTTTAGGGATTTTTAGTGTTTTGTGGCTTTTTTGGATTTCTGAGTTTTTAGGGTTTTTACGGATTTAAGAGTTTTTAAAAATGATTATTCTTTTAAATTATTTTTAGAGTTTTTACTGGGATTTTGGAGTATTTACATGTAATTAGGGAATATAAATGGTTTTTAAGGATTTTTGGTTTTGCGGGTTTTTAGGGTTTTTAGGATTTTTTGTATTTCTTTTGTTTTTATGGGATCTAATTATTTTTTATTTTTATTTTTTTCTTAGGGTTTTTGAGGGTTTTTAGAGTTTTTTTTACATTTTTATGGGTTCTAAGAGATTTTTAGGATTTTTATGGTTTTTAGGGATTTTAGGGATTTTGAGGGGTTCTTAGGTTTTCATGGGTTTTTAGGGTTTTATAGTTTTTTTTGGTTTTATGGTTTTTTTCATGTTGGTAAGGATCTTATGGTTTTTTGATTTTTTTTAACAATTTTAAGGGTTTAAAGGGCTTTTTGATTTTTTAGTGGTTTTTTTGGTTTATATTTTTTTAATGTTTTTAATTTTTAGTGGTATTTTTGGTTGTTAGGGTTTAGGGTTTTAGAGTTTTTTGGGTTTTAGGGGTTTTATGGTTTTTTTATTAATTTGTTTTTAGAATTTTTATGTATTTTGAAGGTTTTTAGGGTTTTATGGTTATTTTGGGGTTTTATGATTTTTTGGAGTTTTATATGGTAATTATGCTTCTTTAGAGTGTTAATGTTTTTAGGGGCTTAAAGGGTTTGAAGCATTTTTAGGAGATTTTATTATTTTATGGGTTTTTATATTTTTTTTTTAGGTTTTTAGGGTTGTAGGGTTTTCAAGGGTTTTTAAAGATTTTATGGTTCTTAGCATATTTTAGGGTTTTAGGGGTTTTTTGTGTTATTAGGTTTTTAATTTTTTCTTAAGGGTCTTCGTGATTTATATGGGTTTTAATTGTTTTTAGAAATTTTTAGGGATTTTAAATGATTTTGAGATTTTTTAAGGGTTTTGAGGATTTAAATGATTTTTGGGTTTTTATGGTTTTTTGGGTTTTAGTGTTTTTTTAGTATTTTATTGGTTTTAATGTTTTTACAAGTTTATTATTGTTTTAGGGGTATTGAATGTTTTAGAGTTTTTAGCGGGTTTTTGTGTTTTTATACGCGTTTAGGATTTTTTAGGTCTTAAGGGCCTTATGGTATTATTATTTTTATGGTTTTTAGTATTTTTCGGTTTCTTAAAAGTTTTAAGTGTTTTTAGGTTATTAATGTTTTCTTATGGATTTCAGGGTTTCTTGGGTATTTTACAATTGAAAGGATATTTATGTATTTTAAGGAATTTTACATTTTTAGGGATTTTTTGGATTTTGAGGTTTTTATGGGGGTTTAGGGTATTTTTTGGATTTTATGGTTTTTTTGTTTTATTAGGGTTTTCCTGAATTTTTTAAGGGATTTAATGTTTTTTTGAGTTGTTAACATTTTAGGGGATTATATTATTTTTACTGTTTCTAGTAGTTTTAAGGGTTTTAGGGGTTTTTATAGTTTTTTGGGGGTTTTATGGTTTTAATCATTTTTAGAGGTCTTCTGGATTTTTAGGGTTTTTATTGTTTTTTAGCTTTTTATGGATTTTATGTGCTATTAGGTTTTATAAGGTTTTCATAGTGTTTTTAAGGTTTTTATGTTTTTTTTTATGTTTTTAGGGTTTTTATTACTTTTTTAGTGTTTTATGGTTTTTACGGTTTCTAGGGATTTTTATTAATTTTTTGGATTTTTAGGGTTTTATGATTTTGGGGTTTTATGGTTTTTTTGATATTTTTAGTGTTTTAAGGTTTTTTATATTTTTTTATGTTTTAAGAGGTTTAGTGGGTTTTAGAGTTTTTTGTAGATTTTAGGGTCTTTAGGGGGTTTTTGGGTTTTTAATGTTTATAGGGGTGTATGGTTTTTAAGGGGGGTTTATGGGTTTTATGGTCTTTTATGGTTTCTTAGGTTTTTAGCATTTTTTAGGTTTTTTGGGTTTTTATGTGTTTTTTGGTTTTTAGTATTTTCTTAGGGTTTTCAGGGGGTTTTATATTTTTTATGTTTATATGGATATTTATGGATTTTTAGGGTTTTTATGTTTTTAGGGTATTTGGGTATTTTGAGGGGTTTTAGGGTCTTTTAGGGTTTTTATGGTTTTTTTGTTTTTAGGGTTTATTTTAGTTTTTTAGGGTTTTAAAGTTTCTAAGAGTGTTTTTAACATTTTTTGGGGTTTCAAGGGTGTTTTAGAGTTTATAGTGGGTTTTAGGGGTTTTGTGATTTTTAGGGTTTTTATAATTTCTTAGTTTCTTATGGGTTTGATGGGTTTTCAGTGTTTTTAATGGTTTTAGGTTTTTATTGGGTTTTTATGGTTTTAGGGTTTTTATAGTTTTTAGGATATTTATGGTGTTTAGGGTTTTTTTATAGTTATATTTTTTAGGTTTTTAGTGGGATCATGTGTTTTTATGTTTTTAATGTTTTGTTAGGATTTTTCTGGTTTTTTTTTGTTTTTATTACTTTATGATTTTTTTTTGGATTTTTGGATTTTTTATATTTTTAGGGTTTTTTAAACATTTGAAGGGTTTGGGGGGTTTTTAGGTTTATTTTTATGTTTTACGTGTTTTAGTATTTTTTTAGTTTTTAGTGTTTTAAGGTTTTTAGAGGTTTTTAATGTTTTTTGTGATTTAAAGGTTTTTTAGAGTTTTCAGTGGTTTTACAGCTTTTATGGGTTTTTAGGGTTTTTATGGTTCTTATTATTTTTAGGGTTTTTTAATTTTTTTAGGGTTTTAGGGTTTTTAGAATTTTTAGGGTTTTTCAGGGGATTTATTTGTTTTTAGCTTTTTAAGGATTTCTTAGGGGGTTTTCTAGTTTTCAGGGGTTTTACATTTCTAGGTATTTTTTGGTTTTTAGGTTCATTATGTTTTTTCGGGTTTTTATGGATTTTGGGGGGTTTTAGTGTTTTTATGGATTTTATGGTTTTAATGTTTTTTTGGTTTTCAGGGGGTTTTAGAGTTTCTATGGGTTTTACAGTTTTTAGTGTTTTTAATATTTTAGGGGATTAAAGCGTTTTTTGAGTTTTTAGTGGGTTTTCAATGTTTTATGTGTTTTTAGCGTTTCTAAATTTTTTATAGAATTTTATGGTTTTTAGGAATTTTTAGGGATTTTAAGGTCTTTTAGGGATTTTAGAATTTTTATGTTTTTAGGGGTTTTATGTGTTTTTAGGTTTTAGGGTTTTCTTATGGTTTTTAATGGGTTTTAGGGTTATTTAAATTTTAGCGATATTTTAGTATTGTTATGGTCTTTGATGGTTGTTTGAGATTTTGTGGGTTTTTAGAGTTTTTTATAGTTTTTCAGGATTTTCAGGGTTTTTACTATTTTTTTGGGTTTTTACTATATATATGTTTTTTAGGTTTTAATATTTTAATAAATTTTTTAGGATTTTTTATGTTTGTTAGGTTTTTATGGATTTTTAGGATTTTTCTGGTTTTTAGTGACATTGAGGGTTTTATGGTTTTTAGGGTTTTATGTTTTTTTTGGTTTTTTTGGTTTTTTGGTTTTTTGTTTATTAGGTGTTTTTTTATATTTTTAGGGATTTTAATCATTTTTATAGTTTTCAATGTTTTAATGGGATTAAATGTTTTTATTTTTTTAGTGGTTTTTAGGGGTTTTATGGATTTTTTTGGGTATTGTAAGGTTTTAGGTATTTTTTATAGTTTTCATGGTTTTTTTGGGTTTTTTGGGGTTTTTAGTATATTCAGGGTTTTTAGTGGTTTAAAGTGTTTTGTGTTTTTTATGTTTTCTACTTGTTTTCTGGGTTTTTAGGGTTGTTTATGTTTTAGGGATTTTTAGGGATTTTAATGAATTTAATGGTTTTTTTGTGTTTTGGGGTTTTTTAGGGTTTATAATTTTAGTATGATTTTTAAATATTTATGGTTTTTTCTGTTTCTAAAGATTTTTTTTTATTTTTAAAGGTTTTTATAGTTTTTTTATGTTTTTAGCTAGTCAATGTATTTTTAGATTTTTAGTGATTTTTAGGGGTTTTATGGGGTTTTAGAGTTTCTTAGGCTTTTGGGTGTTTTTTGGGGTTAATGGGTTTTTAGTTTTTTTCGTGTTTTTAGGATTATTTGGGATTTTAATTGTTTTTAGGGTTTTAAGGGTTTCTTATGGGTTTTCAGTGGATTTTAGGGGATTTAAATTTTAATGCATTTTTAGGTTTTTTTATGATTTTAATGGTTTTCTAGAGATTTAGGGACATTGAGGGGTTTTAGGGGTTTTATAGTTTTTATTGGGGTTTTAGTTGTTTTTTTAATGTTTTAGGCTTTTTAGGTTTGTAGAGTTTTTTAGAATTTTTAGCGGTTTAAAGGATTTTTAGATTTTTTAGTGGTTTTAGGGTTTTACAGGTTTTAGAGTTTTTATGGTTTTTTGGAATTTTATTGTTTTTAGGGTTTTTATTGGTGTTTTGGGTTTTGAGGGGTTTTTAGGGCTTTTAACATTTTTTGGTATTTTAGTGAATTTTTTTTAGGGTTTAAAGGTTTTATTAGTGTTTTCAGGGATTTTAGGGTTTTAATGTTTTTTGGAATTTTTAGTGATTTTTTTTGGTTTTTTATGGGTTTTAGTTATTTTAGGGATTTTGAGGGTTTTTAGGTGTTTTAGAGGATTTAGTGTTTTTTGGGCTTTTTGGGTTTTTAGGGTTTTTTGAGTTTTAAGGGTTTTATGGGTGTAGGGTTCTGAAAATTCCAGCTAGAGGATAAAATTCCCCCATGATCGCTTTGCAGAAGGAATAATGTTCTTCTTCAAGTCTATCAAGGAGAAGGGACTCAAATTGAGTTCCAATTATTTGGAGGAACTTAAATGAATTCTAGTTTTCATGGTTTTTAGGTGGCCCGCATACCATCACCGAGAAAGGTACGCGGAGCAGATGGATTGCGAACCGCCGGGTATGAAAATGGTCTGCGAACCACTAGCCTGTGAGGTGATGGCCAGAAAGCAAGGTGAACTACGTCAACCGAAGGAGTTTTTCACGTAAGGCCAGTCCACATACCATACCGTGAACCCATTAGTTCGCTAATGAAGTGAACATGCAATGTTCTACGAACCATTGTCACGAACCAAAGCCCCAGTAAACGTCGGTTGACCAGGACTTCTCTGGGTCAAGATATTTCTTCAATGAGCCTCCACAAATTGTGTCGGCTGCCAAATAGGTATGATCGCTTTGGTACTCTATATAAGTAGCATGGTAGAAGTATGAAGACACAAAGGGAGGAAGACAGATGGAGAGAAGGACGAATGACGAAAGCTTAAGGGAGACTTACAGGTTTTACTCCAGCTTCCGTCTTGTTTCATCAATCAAGCACAAACCGCGGACCACTCCTCCACAGGTACAGCCAGCCACGAACCAGAAAATGGGGGAATTTAATGATAACAATAGAAACACAAACATAATTGATGAACTGAGAACCAAATACTTCTCATGGATGAACTCCCCGCAAATGATGATCCCCCAAACCATCCTCCAGTATGGTGCTCCGCGTAGCATACTACTATGCATGCTGAAGTCGGTGTCACGTACCAAATCAGTATGCGGATGTAACCTAAAGTGGAATGGTGAGCCTCATACCACTTCGGTATGCGGTGGATGATATCGATGCCCACATACCATAGCAATATGTTGATGGCCCCTCTACCCACATACCACTATGTTATGCAGAGCCTACCCCATCCCATTTGGGAAACCAATATGCGGATAGGGGTGTTTTTGAGTATTATTTCCACCGATTCCAACCTCACCCCTCCACTACCATCCAGTCCTCTATGGTCCCTCCGCTAACCAGTCCTCTGGCATTAGGAAAAACCCTCCTCCAAATCCACTAGACCAGTATGATCAGACCATCAGGTGCATCAGCGCGCCCCCATTGAGTTTACATACCCACGATATGCGGAGTCACGAAGTCCCTCCCCACAAAGTAGAAAGCTTCAGGAATGCCTATGAGGCTACAATCCCATGGTAACCTGGAGACCAACCTTGGAATGTTGACGTGAACATCCCTGTTTTTGGGATTAAGGGTGATCACTTTGTTTTCCATTCAATGAGGGATAGTGATCAGTTGAAGGGGTTATGTTCGCCCCCCCCCCCTTTGATGAGGAAGAAACTCATCCCCTTCCCAAAATGTGCTATGGGGAACTCCCACTGAGGTAAATGCCCAATTTTCTGAGGAAGATTCACATGAAATTTAATGTCATCTCAAATTAAAGGATTTGTTTCTCCACACCCTCACCCACAGTCACCCCAGACTCCTCCTTAGCGGGCTCTCCCTCCCCCAGTAACAGGGGAGGAGTCATGTGCATTGTTGAATCTTTCAAATCTTCTTCTTTCTGACACCGATAATGACTCAATTGGGCTTAGAGGTTTGTAAATATTACAACATTCACACCTTATAAACTATGAGAACTCTAATTTCTGACCAAAACAGGATATGTAGGACGCCTACCAGAAGGCCTGAGCTCAAAAGGTTGCCCACCCCAAAAGGTACCACCCAATCATGTCTATGAAATGGGTGGATTCCATTTGTAAGTCCCAACCCATATGAACTATGAGAACTCTGATTACTGATTAAATAAGAATATGTAGGATGCCTACCAGAAGACCCGAGCTCAAAAGGGGGCCCATCCAAAAGGTTCCACCCAATCATGCCCCGTTAAATGGGTAGCTTCTATGCATAAGCCCCACACAATATGAACTATGTGGGTTTGGATTCCTCTCCCAAGGATACATAGGAAGCCCTCATTGTGGGACCGATCCCAACATCAAGTCACCTCCCATCCCCCAAAGATGATGATAAAGTCCATAGTTCATTATAGTATGGCTCATGTCAGCATCACCTCCATAGCATCAAATATATTCATTCTTATGAAAATTTTGGAAACCAAGGGTAGCCTGTGGACACACTCTTCGAGAATGAACCAAGGATTCAGGAATATATAAACATGACTTAAATCTAAAAGAGAGTCCCTGAACATGAAACAATCCTCCCCAGAAGGGTGCGGTGAGTTTGACCTCTCATCCTCTCGACCAATGGAGTCCTTAAGTGTCGTTGGCCAAATCATCAGTCGACGAGTGTCTACCTTTGGAAAGATGGTCCATGAACCATGGATACTAGGGCCATTGAGCATTCTTGGATCCACAAATAAACCCATTGGAGGCCATTTGAGGAAGTTACATATGAGAAAAACTGATTTCATGGGTGCTTGACCCCCACGCAATCGCTCGTTGGGACCAACAGTTCCTGCATGGTTAATTCAGCATTCTTTAAAGGATAATGATGCTAAACTGGTCGAAAAAAGGAATGGTAAGCTCTACGAGAACCCGAATCTATAGAAAAAGTGACGGGTGATGATCCTCATCCACCATTTTCACACTTCCCACAAACGCTCCACCTCATAGGTGGAACAGTAATGGTGAACCCGACATGAATCCTTAACAAAGGTGGTAGTTCTACCCAAATGATAAAAGGAAAAAAGGACATTACATGTCATCCCATTTTGTTATCCTAGATGCACGCCTCCATGGAGGCTGAACAAAAATGTTGAACCTGATGTGAATCCTCAACAAAGGTGGCGGTCTCACCCAACATAGGACCCTTCACCCCACATTGAAAGAAAATGGGAAGGGATCCTGGCAGTATCACCAAATATGCATATGATTAAAGGAATTTTACTTTGATGATGTTGTGGTATGTATGTCATATATGTATATTTCAGGTTCCCATAGAGAAACCTTCGATCCAAATGACATCCCCATGATCCATGTAGATGCACGCATCAGCGATCCCACTGGCGATTGTGGCCTCAACAAAGGGAAGGATCCCCTTGCCTAACCAGCAACTTCAACGCTGGGTATCCAATGCATTGATCAAAGAGTATCACCAAAATGGTACTCTCCCCATTCTTGAGGCCGCAAGACAAGCCCTTCAGTCTGCAAAGGTCCACTGGAAACCCAGCATAAGGCCGCCCTGGTGGTCGCCTCAAATCATTTCTGGAGCCTGTCCTAGGAACGCAAGAATGACTACCTACCTTATCTTAGAGAGGCAGATTAAGTCAATGTTGATGACTTCATCTCAACTGTACAGGGGTCCTACTCATAGGCCCCCACCAGAGAGTGTCTTCGCCGACACTGGAAGACTAGGCCTCCTCCTTCTAAGGGGGTCCTTATGCCATGGGAACCTACCAAAGTCTAGGAGACTCAGCCCCCTCAATATGCACGCCAAAGGAGGAGAATGTATAACCAATAACACGCTATCACCCTAGTTCTGGAGGAGTAGCTTCTCCATACTAATGTGGAATAATTCAATGAGAAGACACACAACTATTCCCTCTCCACTCAATCCCACAATAGAAATATGGTGAAATGATACGAGCACATGCACATTTTTGTTAGTTCTCATCAGTCCCGCCGTGCAGACAGAGCAGATAGCTACATGCAGATGAAGATATCTACTGACACACAAGAAGTCTGCCATCAAAATAGGTCTGCAATCAACTATATATAGGCATAAATACCAGATGATGCATAAGAAGCTCGTCAACCAAATAGGGTGGCACCCAGCTATATGCAGGCACAAATACCTGTTGATGCACAATAATCCAGTCAACCAAATAGGACAACACTCAACTATAAAAATGCACAAACACCTGCTGATGAATATCATGCCCACCATCAAAGAAGGGCAGTAACCAAATACAAGAAGATTCAAAATCATGTGGATTCATTCAAAGCCCGTGAGACAAATATAGCAGCAAGCGAGTGGAAAACATTCCCTACTCATGAATATGAAGACCACCAGTCAAATACGGTATAATATAGAGATGAAAAGCGGAGATATACTTGTTCATCTATCTCGATATAGGAGAATTACCAGTATCTACTGGCAACTCATGGAGGACCGGAGCAGGCACCAACTATTTCGCCAACATCAGAATGAGCCTTCATAACCATTTCATCCAAAGATGTATCCCATCATATCCAGAAAATGATGGAAGATCAGATGTTAATTCCATACCATATCCTTCAAACATGCCAAGATACAATTGCATCAGTAGAAAATAAGAGAAATTGGGCCCACGATCTAGTTTCTTCAAATGGAATGACTCAGTTGAAAAATTATTTAGTCACTCCAGAGTAGTTATGTATCCCTGCTCTAGTCCATGAGGGTCAATGGAAATAACCCATGATATACGGAGAACCATATCGGGAAAAAATAGTCATTCCAAATCGGGGATGTTGGACCAACGTGGTGGTCACTCTAGTGAAGGCACATATCCCGGCCAAAACTCAAAATGCCCATCGGCATATCCCAATGACATCACATGACCCAATGGGATAGTGACCCATATATGAAGTCCATTACCAATAGCAGGTGGCCCCGGTTACCCACAAGAGAGTTCCCAAGAATGAAGATCACCGAAGTCAACTAGAAAATGGAGAGGACATACATGATCCTGCTCTTCTGGCAGCTAGGGTTCCTGATGCCCTCAAACATATATCGATAAAGGCTCAAAATCCTGTCATTAAATTACCAAATTATGGAAGTGGCAGTAGCAGTTGTGAAGGTACTCCCTACAATATTACTACCAGAAGCTCTAAAGGTCCTCCAAAGAGCACCCACATAGGCTTAATCTATGGGTCAAGAATGATCGATCAAGAGAGCTTATCTCCTAATGCGGCAAGGGGTATCCCTCCCCTAGACTTGAAGATCAGACAGAAAGAAGGTCACCCCCTTTCTATCATCTTCCCTGATGGTTCTCCCCAGGGTATACATTGGAGACATGCTTCTCCATATAGTCGGATGTCAATTCATGATGGTAGTCCTCGTCATGATGATAGTCATTGTGAAGGCCCTCCCTATAATGACAGTTGCTGCAAAGGTCCTCCCCATATTAATATTAATCAACGAGAAGTACCTCTTCTCATTGCAGTACATCCTTAAGGCCCACCCTAGGATGTACACAACAGAAATTCACCATGCAGCCTGGTATCAAGTCATGATGGTAGTTCTCTCCATGATGATGGTCATTGCGAAGGCCCTCCCTGTAATGAAAGTTGTTGTGAAGGTCCTACCTAGAGTGACATTAAGTAACAAGAAGTTCCACCCCTTACTACAACCCACCATGAAGGTCCTCCCCGGGGTATATACTGTAATGAAAATTCATGCAGTCGGAAATCAAGTTGAAATGGTATTCCTCACAATCCTAGCACCACTTGTGAAGGTCCTCCTCATGACCAAAATCCATGCTAGCAAGAAGGTCCTCCCCTTTCCAGAACAGATATAAAAAATACCTCATATATTGAGGTCCTCAGAATGGAGTTAGTTACATCGAGCACTCCATCTATAATGAGTGATATTATTTTTCAACCTAAGGATGTCCCAGGTCCATGCTCATCTTCCAAGCCACACCCACAACATCCAAAAATCAATAAGGATCCCACCATCCCTGTTTCTTGGAACAAAATTATTAAGAGGCAGTCGAGCTAGGCAAACTAATTAGAGGAGCCTCTCGAAGAACAACAACATGATATGTTGCTTGTGAGAAGACAACTAGCTAGAGATAATATACGAGTGATGTATTATCCCAAAACCACTTCTCACTTATACATACCAGAAGAGTTTACCGGGGAATGCACGCATGACATTTTCCTCAACATATGGATGAATCTTCAGAATCTACAAGAAACATTTTTACCCTACAAAGGGTACGCGGACCATGTCACCACGATAGGGGAGCTTCACTGTCTGATCAACTTAGAAGAACTCTCGTCCGCAAGGTAGCCACAATAAAAAAGTTGAAATAAAAACCTTGAACATTCTTTCCTCCATGAACTACATAAATTTCATTGCCTCACTTGAAATGACCCTGCTGGAGTTCACATTCAAGGATGGGGAGAACATAGAGCATTTCACTTCACCCCACATCTCGTACAGTATGCCCCATTTGAAATGGAATCCTACAATGTCATCACCCAGAGGCATCAATCAAGTAAAACCCTTACCGAGAGAAGATGTAATACTCAAGAAAAACTAGCCCTGAGTATGTCTCAAAAGCATTAGGGCCATAGGGATCAAGACATTGAAAAGCTTCTGAGTCAGGCGACCAGGAACATCCAGTTGGATCCCCACCTCACGTATGCCAACTAGCTAGAAGATCCCACATCTTTAAAAGGATGTATACTATTAGCAGGCCCAGTTCCATACTTATCTCACACTCGTGTGGGAGTACGTGAAATTGAAGGAGTTGCAATAGCAGCAGCTAATGTTGTGATACGAGAACAACCCCACCCCAATGGCCGGTATAATTTTTAAATCAAAATGACCTTTAAAGAATATACAATCTTGGATTTAGTGAACCAACAAGTGAATGGGAACAACCCCAGCCCACAGGGCTAGGGGCATTTTTACCTCGAATCCCTATATAGCGAACGTCTGTCTTCCAGCATCTAGGAAGGACGATGGACAGATGAGTTACCCATTTCACCCCTTCTTATGGTTTGCAACCTTTGAGACAAAAGAACATTACGAGGTCATACTAGGGCTCACTTTGGGTAAATATTTACTAGGAAACCATAATAATACCACATAATGGAAGGTGAAAGTCGAGCAAAGGGTATAGAAAGCCTTCCTACCATTCATCAAAGAGTACACCACCCCTTATGCGGTATGCCTCAATGATTGTGGTAAACATAAAACCCATGGATCTCATAGGAAATGATGCAGTGGGAGAGGATTCCAAGGAAGATGGTTCACTCCTAGAGTAATCCAACACCGATCTTGATGGTGTGCATACCCAAAACTAGTGGGCGATCCAAAAATTGGGCACCCCATCAACTAACCTGTCATTACCTCCCCCGTGAAACCCTAACAAGTAGAAAAATAAATCACAGGTCATCTATGAACCGCCTCCTCCACCCCTTGAGAATTCATCCCTCAACCTTGAGAAAATGTTTTCTGGGAAGGAGGAATAAATGAAAGAGCTCAGGATAATTAATATCGAGCTACATCGAGGGAGTTACCTCGTCGAATGTGGTCCCCCGGTGGAATGTCAGCGGGTGATCCTAGAAGAGGTGTATGTGCCAGAGGCACTCATCCTGGTGAATAAAGGAATGCTCTGAGAGACATTCAACATATCCCTTGAAGTACATAAACACTTACCCCTACTGGGAAAGAAGCCATAATATATCTAGGTAAACCCTCAAATGATACCTCTAACTGGGTATCAACCCCATGTTTCAGTTGCAAAAGCGTGCCCAGTCTTGGCCGCTGCTGCCCCAGCTAGAGCTCAAGTCTGACAAGACATGCATCAAGGGATATTAAACACCTTTTAATAGATAATTTATCAACTAGAATCCATGGATGGTCGGCACACTCTAACACAACAAGAGCACAAACCTTACCCCGAGTGGGTGAGCAATTTTCCACCACCACCAAACTTCAGGAATCCTGTATTCCCAATTTTCAATGTATTGGGGGACCCAGAACATCATTTGATGCACTATTCCTCTTACTGTGATACCATTATGGGAACTTTAGAGTGTCAAGAATCCATAAAACTCAGTTGCTTCATACGAACCCTATAGGGTCGACTTTTATATGGTATACTAGCCTACCAGCCAATTCAATTATAGGCTGAGAGGACTTCCAATGACAGTTTCTCTTCTAGTTTAGTTCAAAAATACCCAAGACAATGGTCATTGAGATCATTAACTACAAATAGTGATATGACTAAATATTCTCAGACTTCATTTCCAAATGGAAGGGCTTGACATATTCTTTGAACCGGCCACTCCCCCAGGATGAGATTCTCTCCATGTGCATCGATAACCTTCAGGGTGAATTGAAAACGCCGCTCATCCTGGTGAAGTACACCAGTGGATTTAGAGACATCTTTTCCATTACCCAAAGGATAGAATACTCCTTGTAGCAGACCAATCTTATGTCCAAAGTGGCCCCATCATCCCCTAGGAAAAGAACAGGAAAAGCTGAAACGACTTATATCATGCTTAAGCCTCCCCCGACACCAGCTCCAGTTGCGAGGCCCCCACCGAACTGTCTAGGACCCCCTAGATTCCAATATCCACCTCCATATGAACAATACAAGCGATGAGGTTGATTAATGATCAAATTTACCCAAGAGAAGAAGTTAGGACGGTCCTTGTAGTTTAGCTTGGGTTGTCGAATCCATAGAGACCTAAGAAGTAACTTATAGACACGTACATTCTATGGAATGTTTTTGGCTATGAAGTGGCCAAATTGGGTTGATTTTAGATGGGTTTAAAGGAACTCTAAGATAATTAAGTGAAATAAATTTAAAAGAATGAGTTGATCCTAGGTTATTGCTCGGGGTGGATTGGACGTATTTCCTTTTCAATGATTTCAATTTCTTATATTTGAGAAGGGTTCATTTAAGGAGATAAAACAACACCATCACTTACTGGTTTAATGCCTACACCCTTTAATACTAATCACCTATACACTTTAAGGAACAAAGTTTTGAGCACTTCAAGGTAAAGGTTCGTATTAGCACTTGAAGTGTGTGGCCTTAAATTCAATAAGGACGATGGAGTTTAAAAATCATCAAATAAAAATCTTAATTAAAGTAGTGATTATACATTAATGAGGTGATAAATAACATCCAATACAGCCCCTTGCTACTCCCTTGGAACAAACCATAAGTGGGTTAGCCCTCCCTTGATTCTATGGTTTCAATGGAAGCAGAAAGTAGACTCATGAGGGAGGACATGGAGAAGTAAAGAAAACAAAAATAAAACGATCACTCCACCGTTGTGTGAATAATTTCACAAGATTTGGTGTGAATAAATTCACACCTTAAGGAAATGGTATCAAAGTGAGATGTAGAACAACCGAATAAGAGGAGAAGATGAGATTTTATTAAGAAACTAAGGTGAATTAAACAACTTACATGAGAAAGAAATGCGATTACAAACACAAAGCGGCAGCATAACACTACAATTGAACCAAGCACCAAAGATTCTAAATCCTACAACAACACTACCTTAAATGGGAATTTTTGAGCCCTTGGGTCGAGCCTACAATAGTAAAAAGCATCTCAATTAATTTTGGTAGTCCATAGGTGGTAGAAAGCTTGTGGAATTTGGACTTTTCCACATTTGACCCGAGGTGGCAGCCAGCTTTCATCCACCAAGAAGACGCATTTGGATAACGTTCTCGATGGCCGAATCAGAGTAGGCCATAAAAGAAGAAAATGGATCTCCTGATGTCTTATAAACTCCTGTACAATTTGGACTCATTTGGAGTTGTGGATTCCGAGATTTGTTCAAATTAGTGGGATATTTTTCTGGGCCGCAGAATCTGGCACAGAATTGTATCTCTAAATTGGGTCTCCTTAATGACCACCATAGAGGCCTAATTAGCATTATCTAATGAAGAGGGATTTGTTCCGAAACATTTCTTCTATCATCCCACAAAATTTGGGATTCATTGGGCATGTATGTTGGTCCCCACAGTCTCATAAGTGGGATGGTGTCCAATCTGCCTTCTCTATAATTGCTTCCTTTCATTGCCAAATATCTCCATCATCCTCCATGAATTCTCCATTGATCTCTGAATGAAACATGTTAATATTGGAGTGTAGATCAATTATAAAATTAAAATATGTATGATCAGATTAATAATTTGGTACTTTAAATGATGTTAAAAAATGTACCACATAATAGTGCATTTTAAGAAGGTATTACAATCATAATGTGAAATGATGTTCAAAGTGTAAAATGCACTAAAATGGTGTTTATGAATAATAAAGAACATGAATTTTATATATATTAACAATGAATTTTAGCCTCATTTAGTGGCTAATCACACCCCCCAACTTGAGTTTTGCTAGTCCCGAGCAAAATATATCTCAACAATATGAAATTCGAATTCCCTTTTCCAAAAAACATTTTAATACACAATAATCACCAAAAAACCTTATAGCAAAAAATCATGAAACCCATCAAAATATTTTAATACAAGATAGTTTCATAATCAAATCCCAATCCCAAGCCCATTCTTTTGTTCAAATTCATTTCCATATTTAATCCAATATCAATTAAGTATGTGGATGTGTTGTGCATCACAATAGACACGGGGGTTCACCTTTATTCAAGGGGAAATTACGGAAGCGCTAGGTGGAATCACATTTCAATATTAAGATGAGTATTCATATTTTTTGTATAATTTTTTGTTTTTTTTTGTTTTTGCAATTTTTCCATGGTAATTGAAGTTTCACTCAAAAGAGTCAACCCCTGTAGCGAGAATTTGCCGATTACTCCCAAGCTCAAAGACCTTAGGGCACCAAGTGAAGCCCACATACTCGGGCATCATATCGAGTTAACTCAGTCAAACAAAAATTAAAATTACCAAAAATAAGAGATAAAATTACTAACTCTGGGCCAGAAAACTATGGAGTCATGATCCCCAAGTGCCGAAAGCCAAGAATTAGGTCATTTCATTGCTCTACGCGCAATTTTTTTTTAATATTTTTTTTTGAATACTCATATTAAACTAAAATGATCACCAAACCTATGCTATATATTTAGCGGACCCCATGAACTCAAACTAATACCCCACTATCCAAAGGACGTGCATTGTGATCTTTTTTTTATTTGGATGCAAATATAAACGATGAAATATCACATTGGATAGCCAAACATTCCAAAATAAATGCTCATGAAATTATACAAGGATTAAAATCAGAATCAAGATATGCTAAATTATTTGATATTCAGTTTCAAAGTGTTCAATGTGTATTACCATGTTTAATGTTAAATAAATTTTTCCTTCAATTTTTACAAAAAAAATTTCAAATCATTTATCATTTTTTTGACACAAAAGCATTTTTTATTTTATCTCCCCCCCAACATAAAATAACATTGTCCCCAGTGTTTATAGAACAAAAAATTTAGAAGGGGGTAGAGGTAGAGAATGAAAGTTCAAAAAGGAAATTGAAAATGAGGGTCATGGAATGAAGTCACCTGGTGGTTGAAGTTTGATGTTCTTGCTGCTCCAATTTAGTCCTTTGATATCCATGTTTCTTGCAGAGTTCCCTAGTGGAAAAAGGAAAAAAACAAACAAAACAAAAGAGTATATATATATATAAGTAAAATATAATTATATATATATAAATAAAATAAACTGATGATACATTGTCTTCTTTTTAAATTTCTAGGTAAGGTATTACTCAAGGATCACACCACGTGACACGGATGAATATGGTGCTCCCCATTCATACCCATCCATACTCATAATAGAAGAACAGGTCAACAGTATATATTTTTTAAATATAAAAATGATTAATTAAAATATAAATTTTATTAAAACAACAAAGTGATAGGAAACATGAAAACCATGGGTTTCCTCCCATGAAACGCTTTTTTTAACATCGCTAACTCGACTCGAACCCCCCCAACTTATCCAATACCAAATTTCAACATTTTATAGACCACATGTTTCACCAATTCAACTAGGTTTAGATTGATTCTATGTTTAGAATTTGTTTCATTCACAAACATATATCCTAAAATGAGTGGGTAAATCCAAGGAATATTAGAAATGGTGGATCTAGTTGCTTCTCTAGTCTTGCCTAAGGCATCAATAATCATTCCTAAATTTTCTTTTTCAATCGAATAATGAATTCAAACTGAAAGGTCATGGTTATACCCTATGAATGGATACTTGATTAGGTAAGGAAGAATAATAATTTTGAGCTCGGGTTGGATAGGACATTTAGACACAGGTTGAGATTTTGAATCTAACTCAGTTTCATTTTCCAAATTTCTCAATAGAATTGGTTCCTTTTTAAAAGAAGATTCAACAATAAAATTGGAAAGATCGGTGTTAGGAATGGGTATAGGTTCAATGTTTGTGATTTCTCTCAATGGTTCAGTGATTAGTGTTTTTGAAAAATCATCAATGGAGTTATCCTTAGGAGACTCAACCCATGATGTCAAATTCTCCTCTTTTGAATCCAAAAAGTCAATTTTCTCTTGATTTAAAGACCCTTCAACAATTCCTTGATCTTCTTTATCTATCCCAAATCCAAATGTTGGTTCTTAAATAAATTCATGTGGGCTTTGTTGGAAACAAGAAACGTCACATAAGGTTATGGAAGGGACAATTGGTGTAGGGATGTGTTCCTCATAAGTTTTAATTCTTTGTAGTTATAACCTCAACGATGAAACCTCAAAATTCATTATCTCCATTTGTTGACACAATTTTTCAAGTAATGGTTGTGGATCATGATGGGTAAGGGGTTGAGAAATATGGTCTATTTTAGGTGGATAATTAATTTGTTGGAATTGCACATGAGGGTGTTCATATTGGCTCTGTGGGGATTGAAACTCATTATATATTGGAATGTTTTGTGGATCATAGGAGTAAAAAAATTGTGTTTCATTAGTTTGTTGATGATCCCACAAGTAGAAATTAGGATGGTCATCGTACATCACACAAGGGGTTGGGTGATCAAAGTAGGGATAAGTGTCCCATGTTTGGACTTGTTCAAAATTGAATTCCGTAGGAGTGATGGGGTGAGAACAGAGAAGAGGGATGAAAAAAAGAATGATAATGTCTAAGATAACTTACTTAGGTCCCCGACAACAGTGCCAAAATTTGTTTCACACTCAAATTTACCCAAGAGAAGAAGGTAGGATGGTCCTTGTAGTTTAGCTTGGGTTGTCGAATCCACAGAGACCTAAGAAGTAACCTATAGACACGTACATTCTAAGGACTATTTTTGGCTATAAAGTGGACAACTTGGGTTTATTTTATATGGGTTTAAAATAACTCTAAGATACTTAAGTTAATTCGTTTTAAAAGAATGAGTTGATCCTAGGTTATTGCTCGTGGTGGATTGGACGTATTTAGTTTTCAATGATTTAATTTATTATATTTGAGAAGGGTTCATTTAAGCAGATAAAACAACATCATCACTTACTGTTTTAATGCCTACACCCTTTAATACTAATCACCTATACACTTTAAGGATAAAAGTTTTTATCACTTCAAGGTAAAGGTTCGTATTAGCACTTGAAGTGTGTGGCCTTAAATTCAACAAGGACGATGGAGTTTAAAAATCATCAAATAAAAATATCAATTAAAAAAGTGATTATACATTAATGAGGTGATAAATAACATCAAATCCATCCCCTTGATACTCCCTTGGATCAACCCATAAGTGGGTTATCCCTCCATTAATTCTATGGTTTCAATGGAAGCGGAAAGTAGACTCATGAGAGAGGACATGGAGAAGTAAAGAAAACAACAAAAATAAAATGATCACTCCACCGTTGTGTGAATAATTTCACAAGATTTGGTGTGAATAAATTCACACCTTAAGGCAATGGTATCAAAGTGAGATTCAGAACAACAGAATAAGAGTAGAAGAAGAACTTTTATTAAGAAACTAAGGTGAATTAAACAACTTACATGAGAAAGAAATGTGATTACAAACACAAAGCGGCAGCATAACACTACAATTGAACCAAGCACCAAATATTCTAAATCCTCCAACAAAACTACCTTAAATTGGAATTTTTGAGCCCTTGGGTCGAGCCTCCAACAGTACAAAGCATCTCAATTAATTTTGGTAGGCCATAGGTTGTGGAAAGCTTGTGGAATTTGGACTTTTCCACATTTGACCCGAGGTGGAAGCCACCTTTCATCCACCAAACATACGCGTTTTTATGACCTTCTAGATGGCCGAATCAGAGTGGGACATAGACTAAGAAAATGGATCTCCAGATGTCGTATAACCGCCTGTACAATTGGGGCCCATTTGGAGTTGTGGATTCTAAGATATGTTCAAATTAGTGGGATGTTTTTCTGAGCCGCAGAATCTGGCCCAGAATTGTATCTCTAACTTGGGGCGCCTTAATGACCACCATAGATGCAGAATTAGCATTATCTCCTGAATAGTGATTTGTTCCTAAACATTTCTTATATCATCTCATAAAATTTGGGATTCATTGGGCCTGTATGTTGGGCCCCACAGTCTCATAAGTGGTCTGGTGTCCAATCTACCTTCTCTAGAACTGCTTCCTTTCATTGCCAAATATCTCCATCATACTCCATGAATTCTCCTTTGATACCCGAATGAAACATGTTAATATTGGAGTGTAGATCAATTATAAAATTAAAATATGTATGATCAGATGAATCATTTGTTACTTTAAATGATGTTAAAAAATGTACCACATAATAGTGCATTTTAAGAAGGTATTACAATCATAATGTGAAATGATGTTCAAAGTGTAAAATTCACTAAAATGGTGTTTATGAATAATAGATAACATGAATATTATATATATTACCAATGAATATTAGCCTCATTTATTGGCTAATCAGAGGTTCTAAAAGAAATTAGTTCGAAGAGTGAAGAAATAATGTTTATTTGTTTTGAGACGACCAGGTCGGCGGCTATGAAATAGCCGCCAGGAATTGAAATTTTATTCAGCTCCCAGAGCCAAAGAAAGATGATGAAGTAGGTCTCGAAGACTATCCAAATTTTTTTCTATATCACCAAATACTAGGACATTCCATCCAAGAGTGATTTTTTTTCATGTATCTCATCAAAAAATGGATGATTATTGGCAACTCAAGTTGGGCCTACCACTAGCACAAGTGGCATATGTTTCCACCTCAGACTCAAGAGAGTAAGAGGAGTGGAAAGCAGTCACCAGTAAGAAAGGGAAAAAGTTTGAAAATTGGATGACTCAGAAGACCATCAACAGAGTCTATGGATTCCTCCAAGCACAGTTGAAACAACCAACTGTGCCCCCAAAATTTCCTAATACAGCACATCCATCCCCCTCGGCCCCCCGTTCCTCTAAAGGACAGAAGGGAATAAAGCAAGAAATAGAAGATGAGATGACACCAATTCTAATGTTAGTGTTGACGCTTTCAGATATCATGCCAAAAATCTTGGTTTAATGGGCACCACCCCACCAAACAGTTCAACAAACACCACCTCGCCAAATGCTACAATGTGCATCATCCCGCCAAACAACACCATCATAAGGAGATAGTCAGACAGAAATAGTGTTGGATCAAGAACTGATCATTGGCTCCATTAATGTCATTCACTTGATGGAACCCTTCTCTGATGAATACTATGGCCACGAACCCAAATTCCCCACACCCAACTGAAATGCCAGAGGAAGAGGCCACATAGGATGGAGGTTTCTCGGGAGGTATGATCGTGGTTAGAGTCAAATTACCATCCATGCCACAAGTCAAACTGTTAACATTGCGGAAACTCATGGAAGGACCCTATTAAATGCACAAAAAGAACCAAAATTCTCCTTCTCCCCCAACAGAAGAAATCCAAGCCCAGTTATCTTGGAATATTCAGCAGGGGAAGAACAAATTATAAATCGCCCAAGGAATACAGGTGGAACAATTCGGCCAAATGTGGAAATGACTGTAGCACTGCTAGCCCCTACTATAGAGGCGGAACCATCTACATCAAAATCTCAAACCCCTAAAGTGCCTTTAAAAGAGAAACCCTGAGCTGGGAAGGATCGAACGTTAGAGAGAAATTTTGAAGCATCTAGCATTAGTACCAGAAAAGCAATCAATCATAGATGCATTGAGCCTGTCTGAAGATCATACAGAGGCACTCATAGAAGCCTTTCTAAGTCCCCTGGAGTTCAAATAAAAAGTGGATGCAGCCGAATTCTACAAGATGCAGACTAGTCCCAAATAATTTCACACTCTCATCTCTTTCATAGAAAATGATGAAGACACCATCATGCAAGATCACATCAAACCCTTGTATGTATACGACAAGATAAATGGAATATATTTTCAAAGGATCTTCATAGACAAATACTCTAGAGTTAACCTCCTATCACTGTGAATGCTTTTTCAGCTAGGATATGATAAACACAGCTAGACACCCTACACTACAACTCTGATGGGATATAATAAAAGTGAGTAGAAACTATTGGGATGAATCAAGCATAAAACTTGGCTCGAAGATCTCATATCAGACTCTGAGTTCCTGGTGGTGTGGAAACGTACGAACTTAAATTTTCTATTAGGGAGTCCTGGGCTTCATCAACATGCTACAATTTTGTCCTCATACCATCTATGCATCAAATATTTCACTAATGGAAAAAACAGGATGTTGCACATCGATAAATCCCATTTGAGTTTTGTGAGTCACATTATATCGACGCAGGGTTCTATGAGTCGGAAGAAAAAAATATTTCAGACGATGATGTTGATTGGATCAATTCCCTAAATGGATTGGAGGTGGATCCTTCTGATCCCCTCCAGCAAATTGGGTAATAGTATGTACTACCCATCAACCAAGTTTAATGTGTAAACACAAGATTGGATGCAGACTCAGTTGTCTGAATGGTCTCTATTAAGACCAAAAAGTTCAAAAACACAAAAAAGTAGGTTGACTCCCATGTTGACAATAAAGGCCCTATCAACAATGCTCTCGAACTGTCCTTGGGACATTAAATTACCCTTGCCTCACACACTAAGGCAACAAACGATTTCTCTTCCAACATTGGAGATTTCGTCTCAAAAATACTTTCTCTATCAGAAGAGGAAGATGATTAAGATGAAGAAGAAGAAAAGTAATAAGAGATCAAGGATTCCCCTCAATCATTTGACGAAGGTGTATCCACCACAATCGATGAAATTAATGAGACAAATCTGGGCACCGAAAATGACCCACAAACCACTCTGATCAGTGTGGACATGTCTGTCGAGGAACAGGGGGCATATAACTCCTTCCTAAATAAGAACCGAGATGTGTTTTCCTAGAATTACATGGAAAGTCCATGCCTCAATCTTGAGGTTTCCATTCATCATCTCGGATTACTAGAAGATCATCGGGGCTAAAAGAAGGCATCCAGAAGGACCCAACTGATGCATACTGCCAAAATAGAGGCTAAAGTGGACAAGATGATAAAATCCATCTTCATATGAGAGATATAATATCCAATCTAGATGGTGAACATTGTTCCTATCAAAAAGAAGAATGAACAAATTATAATCATCATTGACTTCAGGGACCTTAATTGGCATTTCCCAAAAGATGAATTCCTCGTCCCAATCATTGAATTATTGATCGATGAAACAACCTGATACGAAGCCCTATCCTTCATGGATGGCTATTCTAGATACAATCAAATCCATATGGACCAAGGTGATGAAGAAACCACTACTTTCAAGCCCCCACAAAGAGTGTTCTGTAATAAAGTGATTCCCTTTGGTCTAAAGAATTTTGGCGCCACATATTAGTGCGCCATGAACTGCACCTTCAAGCCCTTCTTAGGAAAGTTCATCGAGTGTTATGTCAAAGACCTGGTGGTTAAATCATGACAATGTTCAAACAACCTAGATTATATTTATACTATCTTCAACAAATTGCAACATCGCAATTTAATGATGAATCCCCTTAAATTATCCTTTGGTATTACCTTGGGTAAATTCCTCAGCTTTGTCATACGCCCTCATGGCATTGATGTCGACCCCAAGAAGAACAAATCCATACTTGGAATGTCCCCACCTCATAACCTTACCTAGTTGAGAGGTATTTAGGGGCACCTCGCCTAAATTTGGCACTTCATAGCCAAACTGGTATAAAATGTTTACCTTTCACTAGGCTCATGAAGAAAGGAGTTATGTATGAGTGGGATAATGATTTTCAAGAAGCATTTGACAACCTTAAATGATATATCCTAATCCCATTAGTGCTCATGCTACTAGTTGTGGGGAGACCTCTCATTTTATACGTAAATTCCCTGGAATAGTCATTAGGCATCTTCCTCATGCATAAGAATGACATTGTCAGTGATAACAACCTCTACTACCATAGCTGGACAATGATCGGTGCTGAAACTCAATATTCAAAGATTGAAAAGAACTGGCATTCCCTAATCATCATAGTTCAGAAGCTCAGGCATTACCTACAGAATCATGAGGTCCACCTGGTTTCCTACTGCAACATGGTCAAATATATACTCATTTTTTCCATGTTGAATGAGTGCCTATCTCGATGGGCGGTCATCTTACAAAAATTTTACATACGATACGTTCACGACAAGGCCATCAAAGGAAAAGTGTTAGAAAACTTCTGGGCCAAGTACCCCTCAAAAGAAACAACATCATTGGATTTGGAACTTCCAGACGAAGTGGTGTTTTCCATCCAGGAGGACCCCCAGGCATGTGAAAAGTACTTCGAGGGTTCTTCCCAAAGCCTGATAGGGAAAAGGATGGATGATTCCAAGCTCAAAAATGTAGGTCTCGGAGTTATACTCGTTTTTCCCAAAATTTCCATATTTCCTTACTCTATCCTTCCTTAGAAAGGATGTACGAACAATGAATTAGAGTATCAGGCCCACATTGTAGGCATGGAATTGGCACTCCAAGTGCAATCTAAACACCTAAAAATAAAGGGAGATTCAGAGTTGTTCATCAAATAGGTCAACGATGACTATGATATTAAGAAAGAAATGTTTCGTCCCTTGATGAACCATGTTCAAGCACTGATTGTAGAATTCCCATTAGAACCAACATTAACTTATGACCTCTGGTCACAAAATGCTCAAGACGATTCTTTTGAAAATGCATCCATGAACTTGTTTGGTCCCAACCGAGGTGAAACTGTCATTAGCATTTCTCACATCCTGATGGTATTTCTATTCATCCAAGTAAATATGTGGGAAATTAATGAAATTAGTCCTATTCCTAAGCCTTATTGTCATACAACCAGTTGGATGCCACCCATTGAAAATTACCTTCAGAATAGGGAACTCTCACCAGATAGGGCTGGATGGGAGGAGATCTGAAGATGGTGTTGACACTCCATTCCATCAAAGAGTCTAAAAGGCATGACAAAGAGAATCCATTAGAATGAAAAGGGGGAATAAATAAATAAAATTCAAATATTTTCAGAGATATAAGTTTTTGGCCACCTTATTTTAGCCAAAACTCAGTCTGTGTGCAGCCTACTTGCACGCCCCTATATGTCGCGCAACCCACTTGTGCACCACCATGCTGGAGACGAATGAATGTATAATTTTGGCTATGTCATAAAGGTGTCTCTCTAGTCTACCCAAAACACTTTTAGTGCGCAAGGTACTTGCACACCCCAATTTGGCGTGCAAGTCACTTGCGTTCCCAACTTATTTCACCCATGGTCACTTATTTACCTATAAATAGACCCTTGGGGTCCCCATTTGTTCTGACGAATTTACATGAAGACCAATTGCTAATCTGGTTTCCCTATTATTTTTCCCCAGTATTCGAAAACTTTCAAGGTAGTTCTTCAACACCTCGAGCAAAGGATTTAAGGGAGGATCATTGGACATAAGTCCTTTTAGTGTTTGAAAACCATAACACTTGCGTGCCTAAAACGCCCAACCTCTCCAAGTAAAAAATAATTGTGCACCACCCATTCTTATCATAGAAACCTAAGCACCTTACTTCTTGGATCACCATTAAATACTATTGAAGGTTTGAGCAAGGTCTCACCCAAGTATTACCATATTGGTTGTTCGTCGCCTAAGTGAACATCATCCAAGCCTACTTACATGCCCTTACCTACTTGCGCACCCATAATTGCGCACCCTTCACTACTTGGGTGCCCCTCCTTGATTTACTTACTTTCTTCACTCTCTTTAGTATACAAGCCATCGAGTCTTCATCAAATCCGTTCATGGCCAGCCTTCTTCTTTATTATCTCCCTTGTCTAAAGGTATTCTCTTGAGACCTCCACCAAAACCTCCCGACTAATCAAAACTTTGGGAAAGGCACATCAGTGTGTCTTCTATTTGGGTTTGTATATCCACAGTCAGAGGTTTACCTCATTTTTTGACAATGGGGTTAGGATTCATGGAGTGTCTGTGGGTTTGTATATCCACTGTCACATGGTCCTTTCTCTCAGAAACAGTGTTGGGAAGTTACCAGTTTAGAGGAGGGTTGGGTCTTGGCCTCTCCCTTCTTAAAGGGATGATCCAGAACCTTAGGTATCTGGTACGGGAAGATACATTTCATACCTACTTTTCCTTTTAAATATAAAGGAGATGTCTCTCTCCCCTACTAGGATCAATTTTAGGGCAACCATCTTGGCATAAGACCCTATATTTTATTATAGGAGGTGGAATCATTGCTCCTCCTATCTTCTTCGGTTCCAAAGACCAATGGGGAGATAGGCACATGGACTCTTGTTACCCATTCCCTCTGATGATTCACTTTGTCACCATGGGTAGCCATCCTGGTGTAAGCCCCTAACCTTCATCCCTTACTCCTTACATTGGACCCTTGTCCAATGTAAATAGAACATTGGGAAGGCTCATCGCCTTGCCCTCTTCCAAGGTCACCTTGACCTTGTCCACCCTCGCCGCCATAGGTGCACCCTCTTCCTCTAGCGAAGGAGGAAAAATATTAAAGTGTTAATACCTTTATTGATTATTTGAGATCCTTCTATTTCTTACACCAAGCATGAATCGTGTGGGCTTAGTGATTTTTCATGGTCACAAAATTGGCACAATCAAATGAACTACAAGAACTCTGATTCTTGCTCAAACTAGGATACATAGGAAGCCTTTTCAGGGACCGAGCTAACTGGACATCCTCTTTATTAATCCAATCCTAATTCCATTAATCTAGGAATCCTCCTTAAGAATATTCCCCAAATTAAACCCCAAATCATCAAGGAATCATTTTCAAGAAGTAAGCCCAAAATCATCTCTCTCAAAGGACTACACTCTCGTATGAGACTTATCAAACTATGTGGGCTTTTATTCTCATCCATATGGGATACGTAGGAATCCTCCTTGAGGTTCAAACCCAATACCCTAAATCAAACTTTTTATCCTCAGAACATATTCCCTACAGGGTCTTATCTTACGTGAAAACTCATATCCTTTACAAGTAATTTGGGCTACTTCAGAATAAATCCCACACTATGTTTTGATCAAGCACCTTCCTCTTAGAGGTCCCTATCACATGACCTTAAAAGGTATGATATATCCAATTAAGTGGCACTGAAATATGAGGGTTCTGATTCCTTTCACAATGATATGTAGGTAACCCATTTTATTGGCATGATCCCAAGATCAAAACAAACATTTGTCTCCCTGGATGACAATAAATTCCAGAGCACCCCACTAAGTGGGTTAAAAACTAGTGTCATTGCAATGATGATTAAATAAATATCTAAGCAGTATATTAGAGGATACCATTTATGTAAAACCTCGAACACATACGAATATTTCCATTAATGGAAAACCATGAATGCATATTGATGATTATAAATTCTACACATGTTAATAAGTGATTGCAAATTTCAATGGATAGTTATGATATACTTGGTGAATAAATAAGGATTCATGAAAATATCATAAATTTACAAAGAGAGTCCCAATATAGACAATAATTCCCCCCAGAAGGGTGTGATGAGTCCGGCCTCCCATCCTCTCGTCCACTGCACATTCTTAAGTATCGTAAAGTTCAAATATAACGAACATATGCCTTTGAAAAGCAGGTCTCCAATGGATAAAGTAGTGTTGGAAGTTTCTAGTTCCATAAATAAATCCATTGGAAATCACCTAGAAATAGTGATTCTTAAAACTAGAACAAATGTTTCAAGGAACTACGAAACAAAAATAATGAACCCATTGTGAATCGTTATCCAATTTAATAATGTTACCCACCTATTAGGCCCCTATCAATTGATAAAAGATAGAAAAAGGAATCAATCACATGTGTATACATATAAAAATATGTTTCTTTAATGGAGTTTGTTGTTACTTACATGTTTTTCTTCTCAGAATTCCCTTCATTTCAAAAATGGATTTCTCCAAGACAACATCTGTGAATTTCTCGACCACTGCTCAAACTGGATCTCTATCCACGAGAAGGAAATCATCACCAACCCAGCATCTTCAACACTGGGTCTCTAATGTGTTGGTAAAGAAATATCACCAACAGAGTACAATCCCAACTTTGGAGGCTTCTCAACAAGGACTCCTGGTTAATAACAATCCTTGATCATCTGGGCAACGAAAACAAATGATCACGAAGCAAACGGTGCCAACCATCTTCTCCAACCGTTTTAGGTCCTTATCCCTAGAACGCAACAATCAATACCTCTTGTACTATAGGGAGGTGGATAAAAAGGACACTCAAGGCCTCAATTCATGAATTAAGGAGTCCTTCCTGAGGACTCCCACTAGTAATCACTGCTATAATCGCACGGTAGTGTACCCCCAACATGATCGGGGTGTTGCCTCTTGACATTAGGCCCATGTATCTCATACTTAGGCACAAAAGATGAAACACTAGGGATAATTTCCAGTCAATAGAGCGTAGGTTATCACCTCTACCTCCTCCAAATATGTCCATCAACTTAACTTGATGGAAAACAATGAGCCGGCACATACACTCGTTCGTCCTAATTTTGCTACTCAGCAGGCTCGTCTGATAGAAACCCACCAATCCCACTATATAAACCTAGCGGAATACCATGAATAGGCACATACACCTACATACAAGTTATCATCTAGTCATCAGGATCGTCTGACTGCATTTAAAGAAGCCTGACAATCTAATGTGCTGGAAACTAGTAAACATGAACATACACCTATTTACAATCACCAATTTTGTTAGTAGTCTCGTCTTCCAGTATTAACGGATTTCTATCAACCATACTTGATGGGAAACATCCAACATGCATATACACCTTCCAATGATCATCAAGTCTTCCAATAGTATAATTTGGTAGAACCTGGAGAAGTTAGTCAGAAAGCTTCGACGAAAAATGTGGGGTAGACCCAACTCTCTATCCCCATGCACGAGTACTGTCAATACCCATTGACAGGAATAGGAGGAAATGACCAGGCACATACACCTACTCTAGATATGGAATGGACGTATATTCCCATTCTAACCGTTGATGTCTCCAAACACAACTTATCAATGGTGAAAGAGTAGACGAAAATCCCTGTCCATATTCTGGAAGCATGCCAGGAATTCATAACAACTACTTCAGTAGTATCAGGGGAAAACACATAAATTTGTCCCCAAACATGGGATGAAACATTTTACTGCCATCTCGGAGCAGATACACACCTCTGTTTCAGTCCAGGAGGTTCATAGGGAATACTCCCCTATATCATATGAACAACAATATCTGGAACATACACCCTTTTCAATTAGAGGTAATCAGTCCGTTCTGGTAACCACTCTAAGGAAGGCGCATAAACATTCCCATGATAACCACTTTTCCAAACAAGTGGCCCCAAATAAGTAAAGATAACATCCAAAAATAATTCTTTCCAAACACTTTTGGAAAATCAAGAGTTAAGATACAATTTGGATCCTCTTAATGCTGGAGTTCTTGAATCCCTCAAACATTTATCTATTGCAGCTCAATATCCTATCCTATCAGTACCAAATTATGAGAGTGGTAGTTATAATTCTAAAGTTCCTAATTGGGAACTTCAACATGAAGTCTTTCTTTATGAAAATTCAGTCAATCCAGAGTGCTTATCTCCGAATGAGAGCCATAGAAACCCTCCATGTGGCCAGAAGGCCAAGGAGCAAGAAGATTTATCCCTTGTTGTAATCCATCATGGTGATCCTCCCCATGATGGAATTCGCTGCGAAATTCCTCTTCGCAGTAGAATTTCACATTTTCAAGACAATTTTATTATTGAAAATATAGCAACAAGAAAGCCCTCCTATCTCTAGGAACTTTCAAACACGAGGCCAGTCATGTTTGATGCCTTGTCATTTATGGGTGAAACACTTTCGCAACCAGAAGACATCTTAAGAGAATGGTCATTCTCTGAAACTCCCTTGGGTCACTTTTCTTCTAATTCAGAGCATCCACTTTGGTCAGACCCTGTGTAGAAACCTCTAGTGAAAGATGATGAATATGTGTTAAACATGAGGAAACAATTAGCTAAAGCAGAAATATCAGTCATGTTCTTCCTTTGGAAAATTCTTAGTATAACATTCCAAAATTTATGACAGAATATTTCACTCCTGACATCCATCTCAACTTAATTAAAACTGTTCATCATTTGAAAACCAAAGTATTACCATAATATGAATATCAAAATAATGAAAAGGTACTATAAGGATTGAAATTCCAAATTTAATTGGAATCTCTCTCAGTTTACTAACATCCAAAGGTTGAAAAACAACAGAGAACCCTTCAGTGTGCATGTCTCAATGATCTAAAGAGGCTATGCTAGTTAATTTTTGATTCCCAATCTAGTGTTCATATCAGAGGATGGGGTGTATATAGAGAATTTCATTTCACTACCCTCTAAAATCAGTAATGTCCACCAAAAGTGGTCTCATGCAATGTTGTTGCCCATAGTCGGCCACAATCAATAGATTTGTTATGTAATCGAATGTACACTCAAGAAAAGACCGAAACCATCTCTCATCAGAGTTAGGACCAAAGAAAAGAATTTGTTGAGATACTATTACATCAAGCATCTGAGAACCTTGAGCAGGCATCCCACTTAGAGTATGTCAGGCATCAGAGAATGAAAATGTCTGAAATAACACATCGATCTTCTGAAACAAGTGATTTAAGTTGTTTTTGGATGATGCACCCAACTAATGTCCAAACCAACATCCAAAAAATTATAAGGGAAATTGCAATAATGTCAGCCATAACAGTTCAAGAATCGCCCTAGATTGTAAGGACGGGGATCATTTAATTCAACCTTTAAATTCATTCCACAAAGTTCAAATATTTGAGGAAAAATAAGAATAGAAATAGCCCCATCCTGCAGGGCTAGGGGATTTTTCACATCTGTAATCCCATCCTCAACCAAAGTCAATTTTCTCCCGATTAGGGAAGAATCCATAAAGAGAACGTACAACAGAACTATACGAGGATTCCCTTCAGGTTACTATCTACCAAACAGTTCCAGATAATTCATCATATTAGAGAACGAAGTCTCATGGAAGACATAAAGGAAGATGATCTCAGAAAAGCAATAAATGAATACCATCTATGCATTATGCATTGTAAATTTCATTAACACCAATGCAGAAGATCCTCTTGAAAATGAGTCAAGTTCAGGAGAATCAGAAGATGAATTTATTATCAATAATATGGTATAAACCGAGGAAAATGAAGAAGGTGTGTGCACCCAAAATTAGAGGTTTACCCAGAATCTGGGTGTGCCATAAAATAACTAACTCCCCCCTCTCCAAAAGGAATCTAATAGGGGGAAAGGAAAAATTCATATCATATCTCACTTTTCCACTGGAGAAGGTCAATGTATTTCGCTTGAATATATATTTTCACAACAAGAATAAGAAATGAAGGAGTTGAAAAGACTCAATACAGAGTTACTTAAAAACAACATTTATGCTAGACATACTCTCTAGGAAGGTCCTAAACTTGAAAATCCTATAGGATCTCCTCTGCAAAGAGTATTTTTAGTAACTATAGATGTGGATAATTAATTCCCTCCAATGAGTACAAAATCAAGGTAGGATCAAATACATCCGGATAGGCCTGTTCTCGTGGGTTATCCAAGGAAAATATTAGCACCACCATCAGTGGTTTTGTCGGTCGTTGCACTAACTCAAGCTCCAGTTGCTATAACTTCATAGAATCCAGCTCATCTGGATATTCCCAAAATGCTTATTAACACAATTTTGGCATTAACGACTCGATTGGAAGCTATAGAGGAATGATGTGCACCAGTTCAGCTGAAAAAAATCTTACCCTGAATGGGTGGATGAAATTCCTCCCCCACTAAATTTTGGAATACCACATTCCCAATATTTAATGGTTCAGGAGATCTGGAACAAAACATAACACATTTTGTTACTTGTTGTGATCCCTTGATGGGAACTTCTCAACAACAAGGACCAGCTTTTTTCTGGTATACAAGTTTACAATCTCGATCAATTACTAGATGGGAAGATCTTCGTCATAAATTCCTTCTTCAATTTAGCTCAATTATATGAAAGATGATAGTTTTTTATCTTACTAATTTTAAACAAAGGGAGAATGAAAGAGTTTAATATTTCATTGCTCGATGGAAATGATTAACATATTCTTTAATTCTAGCACTCCCTCAAGAAGAGTTACTCGAAATTTGTGTGTAAAATCTATGTGATGAGATACACACACAATTGATCCCTATGAAATACATAGGAGGGTTTCAAGACCTTACTTCAATCGCTCAACAGATAGAAGAATCTATTATAGAAACTATGGCTAAAACTCATGTAACTCCATCAACATTGGGGAGGAGGATAAGAAAGGTAGAAGATGCTATAGTCACACTCAAGCCGGAACCTGTACCTTCTTCTACTTCAAGACCTTCATCATACCAAAGGGCTCCACCTCCAGATCACTAGAAGCAATGACCCCCTCGTCAAGATGATCAAAGAGATCAAAGGGAGAAACATTTTAAAGAATTAAAGAATGTAATTTATTCTTTTCCGAATTAACAAGTTCCTAGTTACTTCATCTTAGCTCTAGAAAACAGATTGGTTCAGTTTCCAAGGCTGATGAAACAAAATAAATAAGGAGATTAAAATCTTTTGAATTATTGTCCCTTTAACCAAATGTTAGGACATCCCATCCAATATTGTTTTTTTTTCAAGGATATCTTGCAAAATATGGTTGTCTCTGGGAAAGTAAAACTAAAAAGTTCTTCAACTCAAGTAGCATGAGTTACTGCTACTGATCCAGAGGAAGAAGGTGAATGGCAAGATGTCAAAAGAAAAAATGTGCAGAAATATGATGATTGGATGATTAGAAAAATGATATACCAGACTCATTAAATTTTATGAAAACAGTTTAAATAACCGATTGTATCTTCTGCCACTCCGGACATAGAAAAACCAACTTTATCAAAAGGTCATTCCCCAAAGAAAAGAAGTCATTATAAGGGGAAAGAGTAGTCAGAAGAAGACTAGCTCATGTTAAGTCCAATTTTTTCCTTGACCCTGGTAGATTTTATGCCATCTATCTCAAAAGCACGGGCACTGCCCTACCAAATGGCACAACCAGAATTAACCTATCGAGAAGAATCTTCATCAGATGAAGAATTGATCTTTGGTTTTGTTAATGTTATCCATTTAATGAATGCTTATGCCAATGGTGATTTTGATTATAATGATCTATAATTCCTTGTATCTAATTGGGAAACTAGAATATGATGCCAAGTTAGATGATACAGGGGAAGACGTGGGGATTCTAGAAACCACAATTTTAACTCTACCCCTGCTCAAACCATATATGTGGAAGAAAATCATGGAAGAGACCCTCCATGGGCTCAACAGGAACAAGGAGTTTCTTCCATAAAAGTCAGGTTCGGTTCTGACATGATTATTCTGAAGGACCGATTAGAAGTCACACCATATTCTTCTCAGAAAATTAATAGACATAGTCAGTCTAATTTACCATTGCCAGGAGTATTTATGGCTTTTTCTATGACATAGAATACATCTATATCATATGCATCAACTTTCAAAGCACCTACAAAACCACATCTCCATGCTGGGAAACACAAACCTTTGGAACAAAATTATGAAATCAGGAAACAATTGGCCCAAGTACCGTACAAGTTTTAATTATGGATGCTTTCAATCTCTCAAAATATCTTTGATAAGAACTAATTAATGCATTGTCATGTCATCAAGAGTTTGAAACTGAAGTTACTACAACTGATGTTTACCGTATAGAGAATGATCATGCTGAATGTCATGCAGTCATATCTTTTACAGATGAAGATGAAGATGATGTGTTGCATGGGCATATCAGACCCTTATATTTTTCTAAAAAAATCAATGATATTGACATCCGACGATCCTTCATTGATAATGGCTCGGGAGTCAACCTCATTCCCATTCGTACATGTCGTCGACTGGGCCTGACTGAATCCGACTAATCTCCTCCCACATTAATGTTTCAAGCTTATTATAAGAATGAATAAGAACCTCTGAGGGAGATTACATTCAGAAATCAGTTTGGAGGTCTTGTGTGTAATTCAGATTTCATGGTGTTTCGTCCAGACACAACCTTCAATATTCTGCTTGGGAGGCCTTGGCTACATCAACATGTATCCATACTTTCATCATACCACCAATGTCATAAGTAATGTCTCAATGGTCAAGTCGAGACATTTTATGATGAAAAGTAACCATTCAAAACATGTGAATCTCAATACATTGAGGTATATTTTTATCACACAAAAGAAATCAAGTCCATGAAAAAGGAAATAACTATATTTAATGAGCCAAATGGATTGAAAAAGATCCCAAAAAATCCATTCATAAATCTGAGTACAAATTATGTGTTACCCATCAATCAAATTGAAAAGGGAAATCCAAATACGAGAACTTTTCCAGTAACTTTTATAATTTAAATTATAGAAATTGAGCCTGAAAACATGGAAGAAACTGTTGATCCACCAAGAAATGATGAAATCCAAAATGGAGATGTTTTCATTTCATCCACTAAACTACAAAAAATCCTCTACTTCATCAACTAGAGTAGAAGAGATTGTAGCAATTCTAGAAGAAGACAAAGATGTTTATTCTCAATCCATAATTTTCTCTTTATTACCACAGTAAAACCCTTCATCATCAGTAAGGTTAGATATGGTGGCCTCTTCTTCAAGATGTTCAAATACTGACTCCTCTCCTAACTTTAGATGTTTTTCCTCGTCATCTACTATGAAAGTGGAAACCGAAGAGGTAATGCATAATGAAGAAGAATAGGAAGATCCCCGAGATTCTCCTCTGACATTTGAGGAAGGTGTCTCTACAACTATGGATAAGCTCATAGAAATAAATCTGGGTACAGAATAAGATCCATGCCCCACTCTAATTAGTGAGGTCATGACCTCTAATTAGTAAGAGATGTATACTTTATTTCTAAAGCAACATCAAGATATATTTTCTTGGAATTATACAGAAAAGATTGGTCTTAATCTTGATGTTTCCACCCATCATTTGGGTTTCCATTAGAGCATTGTGGATTCAAGCAGGTATCAAAAAGAACACACCCAACTCATGCCTCTAAAATTGAAGCTGATTTTGATAAGCTTATAAAGGATAACTTGGTAAGGGAAGTGCAGTATCCCAAATGGTTGGCTAACATTGTCCCAGGGAAAAAGAATAATGGACAAATTAGAGTTTTCATTGATTTCAGAGATCTTAACTGGCATTGTTTTAAAGAATATTTTCTAGTTCTGATTATAAAGCTTTTAATTGATGAAATGGCTGGTTATGAAGCCCTTTCCTTCATGGATAGCTACTCTGGGTATAATCAAATACGTATAGCCCTAGAGGATTAATAATCCACATCCTTCAAAGTCCCTCAATGTGTTTTTTGTTATCGGGTAAATACCTTTAGATTAAAGAATGTAGGTGCAACATATCATCGTGCCATGCACCATATCTTAAAACCCTTCTTAGGTAAATTTGTTAAATGTTATGTGGATGATTTGGTGGCGAAGTCTAGGCAACATTCCAATAACTTGGCTGATTTGGATATTATATTCCATAAACTCCGGCAACACAGTTTGAAGATGATCCCCTTGAAAGGTGCTTTCGGGGTAACCTAAAGAATGTTTATTGGCTTCGTTTTACGCCATTGTGGTATCAATGTTGATATTTAGAAGAAAAAAATATCCTCGGTATTTCACCTCCTCAAAATTTGAAAGAATTAAGAGGACTCCAAGGACACTTGGCCTATATTCTGTGCTTTATTGCCAATTTAGCCAGAAAGTGTTTACCCTTCACCAGATTAATGAAGAAGGGTGTCACCTACCAATGAACTGAAGACTTCCAAGAACAATTTCATACCCTGAAGAAATATCTCTTGAGTCCATCAGTATTAATTCCCCCTGTGTATGGAAGACCACTTATTCTCTATGTGAAAACTCTAGAGCGATCACTAGATGACTTCCTCACCCAAAATAATGATATTGGGAATGAAGACAACCTTTAATATCTCAGTATAACTATGCATGATGTGGAAACTCAATATTCAAGTATTGAAAAGTGATGCCTAGAATTAATCTTTTCAGTTCAAAAATTGAGGCACTACCTACAACATCATGAAGTCCAATTGGTGTCTTGTAACAATCTGTTCAAATTTATCCCCAGTCGTCCTATGCTAACAGGGAATCTATCAAGGTGGGAAATCATTTTGGAACAGTTTTATATCTAGTTTGTGCCTCAAAAGGCAATAAAAGGCCATTCTTTGGCTGACTTCCTTGCTGAGAATCCATCTGCAGAAGATACATCATTTAATAGTGAACTTCCTGATAAATAGGTATTCTCTATTCAGGATAACTCCCAAACATGGGAAATTTATTTTGATGGTACTTCCAGATGTCCAATAGGGAAAAGAATGTAAAACCCTAAACATGACATTGTTGGGTTAGGAATTGTTCTTATTTCCCCAGAGAAGGCTATATTGCCTTATTTCTTCCTATTTTCAGAAGTTGGTACCCAAAATGAGGCATAATATCAAGATCTCATCGTAGGTTTGGAATTGGCCCTTCAGGTGAAAATGGATCATATTAAGGTGAAAGGTGATTCAGAATAGGTAATCAAACAAATTAATGAGTAATATTCTATCAGAAAAGAAGAGTTAATCCCTTTGTGTGATTACATCAGAGGGTTAATGGTTGAATTTCCCTCAAAGATGACATTTTCTTATGTCCCACGATCAAAAAATGCTCAAGAAGATGCACTGGCTAATGAAACTATAGCCTTGGTAGATTCAAATCAGAATGAGACAGTCATTAGAATAGCCCATATTTGTGTGGTATCACCTTTTTTTCAAACCAAAATGGAGGAAATTAATGAAATTAGCCCTATTTCTGAACCATATGGTCATACCATAGGATATAAAACATCCATCATAGAATATATTCAAAATGGGAAACTTACACCAGATAGGGCTAAAAAAGAATAGATCCGATTACGAGCAACCAATTTCACTCTTTATGATAACACAAACCACGAAAAGATACTCTACATGTGAGGATTTAATGGAATCCTATTCATATGTATTGATAGAGAAGAGACAGCATCTATCATGAAAAGCAGTACATTCAGGAGTTTTTGGTGCCCATCAGTCTGGCCATAGACTCTCTGATCAGATCCAAAGGCTTGGATACTTTTGGCCTTCAATGATGTAGGATTGTACAAATTTCACTAAAAAATTTCATCCCTTCCAAGTGTATGCCATCTTCATTCATCAACCCCCCAGAGTTTCTACATGCAAATAAATACTCTTGGACATTTGAAACATGGGAAATGGATGTATTAGGGCCTTATCCTCCAGCCACGACTAAGCAGTTCACGTATATTCTCACTAATACTGATTTCTTCTCTGAATGGGATGAGGCAATACCTCTCAAGGAAGTTGAAGCCAAAATAATTGTTAGTTTTTTCAAAACTAATATCATCACTATATTTGGTGTCCCTCATACTATTTTGATAGACAATGGCATCAATTTTTGTTCTAATGAGGTAAAAAATTTATATCAAGAACACAATATCAAATCCAACCATTCATCTCGCTATCATGCAGCACCAATGGACAGATAGAGGCCATCAACAAGACCCTATCAAATATACTCCAGAATATTTTGGTTAAAGATAAGAAATCATGGCCTGATAAACTTTTGAATGCTTTATGGAATTATCGAACAACTACCCTTACTACTACCAAAGAAACTCCTTATTCATTGATATATGAAACCGAAGTAGTTTTTCTAGTTGAAATGAAATTGCCTTTACTCAGAGTTGCAATCTATGAAAAATTATCTATAGATGAGAGGTCTCAGAAACGGTTCAATGAGTTGGAATGATTAGATGATAAAATATTGCATACTTTTAATCATAAAGAAGACTATCAGAATAGAATATCACAAGATTTTAACAAGAATGTTCACCTCCAATCATTTATTTAAGGAGAATTGGTATTGGTCCATAGGAGTCCAATGATACCAGAAAATAAACCTCCAAAACTTGAGCCAAAGTGGGAAGGACCTTATTCCATACATAAAGTATATTCAAATGAAGATTATTCCTTAATCTCAATGGATGGAGAGCATATTAAAACTCCAACCAATGTGAGATTCTTGAAGAAATACTTTGTGTAGTTGTGAACATTCATCCTCACTGTAAGACTTAAAACTGCACAGTACAACATCCTCACTATAAGACTTAAAACTGAATAGTACAACATCATCACTGTAAGAATTTAAACTTCACAAAATAATATTCTTTTTGCAAGACTTAAAAGTGAACAACCCCCTTGTCCTAGTTGCAAGACATTAAAACTACTTAACAACCATAAGACTTGATGTCTCATGACATTAAAATGCATAGCATATTATTCCTTGTCACATGACGTTAAACTACATTACAACATTTGTAAAACTAATTTTTTCTCTATTTGATGTTAGAAGATTTCATAAGAAAACATCATTGACATCATCGCTACTCCTTATTAGTATATGAGTCCCTCTTTCTCTTATGTATGAGTCAGATCTGTATAGAGATCTTGTATCAAGAACTATTTTTGGCTTGATTCTCATTTTCTAATGAGATACATAGAGATGCCTAAATCTCCAATTTTGGGCCCATCTACAATCACAAAATCTTATAATTTTATTTTATCCTCTTGTATATGACAGAGTGTTTCCTTAAGATATATGATTTGGTCCTTATACCATTTTATGTCTTAAGATTTAGCGTTCATTCAGAATGTGTCAAAATTTCCAATTCTTCATGTCAAACATGATTAGAATGAGAAATGATTATTTCAAGAAATATGTATGGATTGATTCTAATATTTCAATGAGATACGTAGAGATGAATAGATCCCCAATCTTTAGCCTATATGAGATAAAAAAACCTTTATTTCTTGTATAATAATCAAATCAACATAGGGACTGTTTTAAGAACTATGTATGACTTGATTCATTCTACAACAAGACACATAGTGACACTTGGGTTTTATCCCTTGATCCAGTTACAATATGTCATTCCTTTCACATAGGTTCATCTTATTCCTTACCACATGATGTTAAACTGCAAGGAAATATAGTACCCCTATTCTTCACCTGTGTCACCTTTGAACTATAAAAGAAACCCCTGATGCTCCTTGTTTCTCACACCGAGCATAGCTCACGTGAGATTAGGAATTGAGTAAATGGAATCTTTATATAAATAAGGTGTCTCAATTTATTACGGGGTTATTAATGTCTTCACTGCATGACATAAAACTGCATAGTATAATGTCCTCATTGCATGAATTTAAACTGCACGTCATAATATTAATTCAGAGGAAACAAAGAAAGTCTCCATTTTACATATGAGTCAGATCTATGTAAAGGACTCAAACTAATGGAAAATATTGGTTAAAATATTTTTCATATGAATTTAACATAAACCCTTTCAACATTTCATACTCCTAATCTTGAATATTTACATATCCTCTTAATCCTTCTTACAGATCCTGGTGACATAGTTTCAAATACCTGAGAGCTCTTTCTCCTGACTATACAGCACGTGCCCTTAGGTGGCCTTGCATAAGTTGCCTACATAAAAAGCCTATCAGTCAAAAGATTTCACTAGTTGGCTATATAGCATATTCCCCAGTTGGCCCTGCATAACACAACCCCCATAACGGGTTTATCAAACAATGGTAACATTGTTCTTGGTTATAGTATGTTTGTCCCCTTTAATCTTTGATGACAATATACTAGAATATGTATTTTAAAACAGTCATTCAAGTATAAATGTCCCATTATCTTTGTCACAATATGAAAGTCTTTAAGACCATGGTTTTCACATTTTCCTCACCATGTGTTAAATGAAACATTAAATAAACATGAAATTATTTGGCCACATATCATATATTGTTTTCATTTCTGGTCCTAGTTGTATGAACTAAAACTAATGATACCATACCTCTTACGTTTGGGTCAGACCTTCGTAAAATTGTTATTCCTCCGATTCTTTAGACATCTTGGGTGGAATACCCTTTCCATATTCATGTACCTTTCTCCATAAACCAAACACTATGCTTCAGAAAATCTGAATATCCATAAACTTTCTTCAACTTTTAGCAATATAACGTAAAACTTCTGAGAGCTCTTTTGTCTGACTATGCAGAACCTGCCATTAGGAAGCCTTGCATAAGTTGCCTATATAGTAGGCTTGTCAGTCAAAAGATTCCACTATTTGGCTATGCAGCATATACCCTAGTTGTCCCTGCATAATAAATCCCCCATAATGGGGTTTTCAAGTAATGGTATCTTCGTTCTTGTAAAATACTTCCTCTAATGCTTTTAGCCCTTTTCCCATATCATTCCTCAGTTCCAAAAATTCCCAAATAACTGTCTACAATTTTCCCTTCTATACCTGAATATTATAGTATGTTTCCAAAAAAATTATCAAGAAATTGGATGAGTTTCATACATTTGGTCAGAGCTAAATACCTTAAATTAAAAACACCCAATGTCCTCACTACATGACTAAAACTTCACAGTACCAACGTCCTCACTACATGACATAAAACTGCATTGTACCAACATCCTCGCTGCATGGCTTAAAACTGCACAGTACCAATATCCTCACTGCATGACTTAAAACTGCACATTACCAACTTCCTCACTGCATGACTTAAAACCACACAATATCAATGTCTTCACTGCATTACTTAAAACTACACGGTATCAATGTCATAACTGCATGACTTAAAACTACACATTACCAATGTCCACACTGAATGACTTAAAACTGAACAATATGATAATATAAATTACCCTTTATGATAAATCTTAACCATTAATCATACACCAAATTTGTATAGAAATGGTTTTCCTATTCATGACTTATTTTGGACTAAAATTTTCCCCTTATCATTCTTAAAATTCCTTCCCTTGGAAAAACCTCCCACTATGGTCTTGAGTCACCCAAATCTTATTTTTCCCTATCTATCAACAGAAAAATGTAAAAATTTAAATATATCTTTTTCTTGACTATGCAGCATGTGCCCTTAGGCGGCCTTAGATAATTTGCCTACATAACAGGCGTGTCAGTGAAAAGATGCCACTATTTGGATATGTAGCATATGCGGTTGTTGGCCCTACATAACACAAATCCCATAATGGTTTTTTCAAATAACGATAACTTCGTTCTTGGAAAAGACACCCCTTATGTTGACACGAGTTATAAATTTGGTGACCATAAAAATCATGGCTCAAGATTCCCCTTGGAAATATTTAAATAATATTAAATAAATTCATAGCCACAGAGTCTTGTTTGGGATTTAGTTTCAAAGTATATGGTCAAATCTATTCGACCTTAATGTTAGCCCTTTATAGTCCAAGATGGATGAATCTAAAGTGCCAAAAAAGAGACTTGGTACTCATTTGATTGAGATCCCATAAAGGGAACTCTAAAAAAAGTTGAGTCCCAAATTACTAAACATTCATTTTGTATGGTTTAGGTAATACTGAGCAATAAAAATTCAAGAGATGTAATGTTTGTGGTTTGTCCATATAACCCTATAAAAAAACAAACTATGCTTACTGGGCCTAATGGCCTAGGTAAAACAAAAGCAATTAGAGAAATTGAAAATATAAATGATTAAAGACAAAATACTTTTATTTATGGAGAAAATTTTCACATAGGAGCATCCAAAAATTGGAGACTCTCTCTCAGAAATTACAAAAGGATTTCTACGTAATTACTCATTCGTTTGAAAGCCACTTGATCCCCATCATCTACTTGATGAATTATGTGTATTTGACCAGCCTCACTCTCATCAGCATGATTAAGTGCTTCTCTAGCATCTACAATGACTTTTTCACCATCCTCGTGTACTTCTACTAATAAGATATGAAGCTAGTCAAGATCCCATATAAGGATATATAACTCTGGTTTAAGGTGCAGTTGCTGAACAGTGTTTTCATTAATTTTCTACTTTAGTCCCTTCAACTTTTCATTATGATTATACTCAGCTTGGGATAGTGTTTCTTGGAAATATTCAATATTGATTGACAGTTTGTCTTTTATAAAGTCTTGTCGAATCTTTTTCTCTTACTTCTTCTTCTAGATAATCACTTTCACCACAGTATGAATTTCATGGTATTCAAAACCACCAAATCCTAGCGTGATAAATAGAGATTAAAGTCGTGGAATTATTGAAGGCAGTTCCTCAAGGGGCATCTCAGATATTATTTTTTAGATGTTTTTCTATTGTTTTCAACATGTAAGATGAAGAGACTTCTGCAGTTCTGGGTATGATTTAGAATCACTGTCATAAAAAGGGGTATATTCTGGGACTAATCCACTTAAAGAAGTGCCATGTTCTGTTCCATCTTGAACAATGGTTACTCCCCCTTCCAATGTTGTTTGGGCTAATGCATAGGCTTCACCTCCAAACCTATCCATTGAAGTTCATAGCCCTATATGGTAAATAAAATATTATTGTTATGATTAGATTCAAGAGATAAAAAAAGTTAATTCAATCATAATATCATTATCTCTTACCTAACAGTAGGTCAACAACTTGAGAAGAATCCTCCCCAATGATATTAGTTTCAACAATTTTGTTCAATGTCTCTAAATGAGGAGTGCTATCTTTAATATGCTCCAGATTTTTAGAGTGAATCTTAGGAAGACCTGCTATCTCAAGATCCACCTGAGACAATGTATCTACAATGGTGGGGTTGAAGTTCATATCAACACTTCCTTCAAGTATCATTGCGGCTGCGGTTTATTTATATGGAACTGCATATTTCAATCAACCATGGTCAGTAGGTTAATCAAATGAAGATTAACATGATGAATTATGAGAACTCACGTCTAGTTGATTCTGTACAAGGAACTCCAAAATCCTCCTAAAGAATTTGATATATTAATATTTTCTAATATTTCTTCAAACGGCATGCCATGGTTCATCATTTTATCCAATGATATCTTAGATCCTAGGATAGTCTCACCCATGGGAGCACTTTAAGTGCTTGCTTCACAAACTTCTTCCTGCAACCTTTGACCCCGAGTAGCTTCTTCAGCAACAATTTTCGGGTCAACGTCAGTTGTTTCCAAATGTTCTAGTGCATATAATGAAACTAAAAGTATCATGGAATAGAAATTATCTAATGTTTTATTTGATACTTTATGAAGTATTATTGATTTACCACAATCTTCCTCTCCTCTGATCGTAAGAATCAGAGCAGTGCTGTGAACAGATGTTGGTCTCTTTGGCTTCAATGCCTCTTCAGGAACCACTTGATTTGTAGGAATTTGTTTCTTATCAACAGAACCTTCTACGACTTCTTGAATCTTATAAGTTGTTTCTTTCAAAGAAGAAACAGAATAATCCCATGTAATTGTAAAATGTTTAAAAACTTTTTCATGAATAAAAACAAAAATTCATGACTATCAGGGAGACTTACCACTACTAAGAAAGCGCTTAACCATGGTCTTCATTCTTCGGTGATTTTTCTTCTTCACCTTTTTGGGAGGGTTTGCATAATAATATATAAAGATAGGTATCGGAGATTCCAGTACCCTCCCTATTTCCTCCTCCATGGCCTGTTGGCCCGAAGATATTTCTTCCAATTCACGGGGTGACCTAATACCTCCAAGATCAGTGCCTCCAGGTCTATACAGTGGTGAAGGAACTTCATTTGTTTTTCCTTTACCCAACTGTAAGATAAGATGATATTTCTCCTAAGTAACAATGTTTGGACTAAATTTCATGTTTCAAAATGGAAGCGAATGTGATAGAATGGAAACTTACATCATCTGGATCTATAAAGTCATTCCACTCTTCATCTAATGAAGGATTGGTATCTTCAGTGGTACCATAATCTATCATTTCCTTTACCAGCTTTGTGGTATGAATTTATTCGTTAGTGGCTTATATGAGCATTTAAAGCTTCCCACTATAGGAAAAAGGGCATTTCGCGGCGGTTTTTTCACGGAGGTTTTAAAAACCACCGATAAATAGTTTTCGAGCCCGTATTTCATGGCGGTTTCAAAACCGCCGTGAAATGTGATAATTTTTTTTAGTATTTTTTTTATTTTTTCAAGGATTATTAGCAATTTTTTAAAAAACCGCCACAAAATAGGGGCGGTTTGGGTAAAACCACCATGAAATGAAAAGAAAAAAACAAAAAAAACATGAGAAACCCTGAAATCACTAAAATGACCATAACTTTTGATCCGAGCGTCCGTTGGAGCACCACGATTAGTCAAATAGAAGCTCATGAAGAGATATAGAGGCACTTATAATCAAAATCGTCAGACGGTATAAGGTGTGGAAGATACGAGAGTTATAATAAAGTTGAAAAAAGTTCTCTAACTTCAAACGGCCATAACATTCGCTCTGGGTGTCTGTTTGTGCCCTACCACATATCAAATCGAAGCCATTGAAGAGAGATACACACCGGTTCGACACAAGAAATATTTTTCCATGTTTTTGAATAAAAAAACCCTCTAGAGGCCTCCGAAATCCCATTTTCTTCACCGGTGTCCCGTCGAATTTGTCTTCAAACGAACCTAACTTTCGATCCGCGTGTCAGTTCGGACTCCTCCACCTGGAAGATCATAGTTCATTCAAGGAGATTTGATGTGACTGGTTGCAGAGCCCACATGGACTCTTGGATCATAATTTATGGCCTTTTTAGTGGGTATTAGGTTTGTTATGATTTTCAATGCCTCGTTTCTAGCACCCGTTCCCCGTCAGCTTTTTTTTAATGGTCGTAACATCCGATCTGCCAGTCCATTCAGTCACTTTCAACTATCATGTAGAAGATCATTTCAAGATCTTTGATTTGATTGGTCACAGATCTAGAATGGACTCTCGGATCATAATTTATCTTCATTAATGTGAGTCCAATCTTTTTGTCCCTTTATGACCATTTTGACGGGTTTTAACGGTTGCTCCATTTATTACTATTTATTTGGGTTTCCATGACCTGTTATCTTTATCAGTGGTTATCTGTGGGTTATTATGATGAATATGTTGAATTCTTAAGGGGTTTTCCAGAGTTTTCATGAGTTTTCATGCGTTCTCATGCTTTCTAATGCTCCCTTCTTCATGCTTCTCCATCTGTTTTCATGCGGTTTCATGATTTTTCATCCCTTATCAGGCATTTTCATACTTTTTCATGTGTTTTATTTATTATTTATTATTTATAATTTATAATATACTTTAATTTATTTATTATCTATTATTTATTATTGGTTATTTTTTATTTATTATTTATATTTATTTATTATTTATTATGTATTATGTATTATTTATTATTTATTATTATTAATAATAAAATATTAATAATAATAATAATATTTGTTACTGGTTATTTATTATTTATTATTTATATTTATTTTTTATTTTTTATTTATTATTAATTATATATATTATATATTATATATTATATATTATATATTATTTATTATTAATAATAATTATATATTATATATTATATATTATATATTATATATTATATATTATATATTATATATTATTATTTATTATTTATTTATTATTATTTATTATTATTATTTATTATTTATTATTTATTATTTAAAGAAATAAATAAATAAATAAATAAATAAATAAATATAATAAAAAAAATAAAAAAAAATAAAAAAAATCAATAAACCGCCACGAAACGTTCTATGCTGGTTTTGAAAACCACCGCGAATAGTTTCCCGACGCACAATTTAGCGACTGTTTTCCAAAACCGCCGCCAATCGATTTAGCGGTTGTTTAAACCACCACGACATGAAAAAAACGCTGCTAAATACGCATTTTTTCGTGGTGCTCGAACATAGGTCTTGACCTCATTGGGTTTATCCTTAAAAAAGAATTTTAGAAGAAGCCTTCAAATCCTATACTCTTGGAATATGCAGTCCTTCGCACATATCCATCCACATGGTTTCAACATCATAGTACAGATTCTGCCAAGTTTGAACAGCCTCTGGTAGTATATATTCAGAATGTATGTATTAGGGTTGTGAAGAGGATCCTACAACCTTGGACTTGAGTTTCTTCCCAGCACTCACAGTCATATATTAAGGGTTAGAAAATGGAAATTTTCGCTCTTCAGAATGATGGTGACCAGATCGCCTTGATACGACTTCAGTAAGTATTGATGGAGTGATGCTCTTAATTTTGATAGGAGGGTTATATCTAGAACAAGGTCTATTCATTGAATTTGGGGCATCGTCACCTCCACCCTCTAAATGTTGCATGTCGGCCCTTAAGGAAGAATAATTATCTTCCAAATGATGGGGTTCCTTCCTACTACTTCTCTTTATCCCCACTCGAGGGACGACATGATTTAATACCCCTTCAAGGTAAGATGAAACCTAGTTTTTAGAATACCAGATGGTCAATCTACTTACTGCGTTAGCAATAGGTAAATTAAATACCGCCCCAGTCATCTCTACAGATTTCAATAACCATAGTTGTCGGGTATCCATTGGGTGTTGCCATAATATTAAAAGAATGGGAGGGGATACAATATTCTGTTGTAGACATTTGAATTGACGCACAAATATATAAGGAGCATAGGCCTCACATTTGATTTCTCTATCGATTCTGAGGGCCAACACGCCATCTTTGTAAGCTAGAATATATGCCCTCAATTCCAAACTGGCAGTAAAATCATCAAAAAATATCCCTGTAAGATGATTCCCATAAGGAAAGAAAATAAATTCCTTATGCATGCTCATTCTACATTTGATTTCATATGAATTCAAGGATAAGAGTGAAATACCAGAAAAGGCCTGAACAGATAGTCGGATAGAACTTCCAAAAAACTGCACTCCACTTTTTACAACATAAGTTCTAAAGTGAGTAGAAATCCATCCCCATAACACTTGTAAGGGTCCCTCTATTCTAAAGGGAGACTTCCCTTTGGAAACATGCAGTAAACTACTATAAATATTTCCCAAAACAAGAGTATCCAACCCTACCATGTAACGACCCAAAAATTTATTAATGAAATTTCCTCTTGGTCTATTTAAATGTCTTCTTATGGTTATGTAAAATTTATTAACTTATTTGGTTTTATGTTTTGGATTTTAAAATACCGTTAAGAACTGTGACCATTGATAATATAGTCATTTTATAGTGATCAAATTATTTGTATAAATATAGGGCTTTAACTTATCCAATTTACTCAGAAAAAGGAAGCAATGGCCTCATCCAATAGACTTCCCCCATACAAATCCCATTTGTCAGAGCTTGGAAAGGAGGAGGTATCATTGGGATTCACTCTTGACCAATCCCAAGCCGAGCTTGAATAAGTTAAGCTCGGGCGGAACAACCTATGAGAGAAGTGGAAGTTGATAGAGATTACCACTCGAGTAATGTTATATGTGCCACCCAAAGAGTTTGTCACCATCACGCACCTTACCCTAAGGTCTTATGAAGGTGTTTTAAGGGGTTATGTAACAAGACCCTAGTACTACGATTATGTACATTATTCTTTTATAGATAATATACATTTATTATTATTGTTACTTTGTAAATTGTTTTAAAGAACATGTAGTATTTTTAGTTAAAATTCAATTAAGAAATCTATTTTGATGAATTAATGGATTTTTGAATTAAATATTATTTTAATAAAATGTTATTAAAAAATTATTTTTTATTAAATATAAATGATCATACAATTTTTAGGAATACAATTGTAATTTTTATTAAGGTTTGAAAGTAGTTTTTTTCAGAACCCATGAATTTTCATTAAATGTCGGTTTTTATTTTAAATGTAAAAATTCACATATTTAGAAAATTATTTAGAAAAAATGAATATTATTTTTATAATCAGGACATCTAAATTATCCAATGGTGAATTTTTCATAATTTTCTGAGATAGTCGAATTTTTGGTTAAAAATTAAAACCCGTTTAAATATATAATGTGTTTTATGACATCATAATGACCCTATAGTGATGTAATAAAATAATTTAAACATTATTATCGGCCAATATATTTTTTACCATTAAGATAATGTGATTTTGGGTTTGTTTGATTTATTTTAAAAAGCTTTAGTGGACCCTTCAAGGCTTATAAAACATTTTATCTTTTTAAATTGTTTTCCTTGAGAGTGTGACTCACCTCCACAAAAGAAACCAAATTATTTTAAGAATTTTATCCATTGTACTCATAACATATTTTATTCCACTCCTCTTTGAATAAAACCATGGGCAAAAACCATGGGCTGATTTTTGGTTTTGATTAGTTTAATGTGTGGTGTCCCAAACCTGAATAATAAAGAATTCCATCTCCTTTCCTATATAAACCCACCCAAGCTCCCACTTACTCTTCAGTAAAAGCCTTTTTATTTATTCAAAGATCTTCCCTCATCTATCTATAATCCTCCCAATGCACCAAAAGCTCCCAAGAACCCTCTCTCAAGCCTCTCCCAAGCATTTGGAAGTACACTTCCAAGTAAGGGATTTCCTCCTTTCTCATTTTTGTCTACTTTTCTTTAAGTTGTTATGCCCTTTTGTTTTCAATTAAAAATGTTGCGGTATGATTTCTCACCTCCCCCATACTTCCCTCTTTATGTTTGGATTATGGTAGACCCATTTATATCTCATTAAGTCCTCCCATGTACACCCTTTACCATGCCAATATTCCATGTGGGATTTCTCACACCTCTTTTACATCCAAGTATTTCTTTTGTATTATGCATCCAAATTACATTATGTTTGTTGGGACATGTATATATATGAACACATTAATTTAAATTTCATGTACATATGATTAGAAACCCATTACTCTCTCATCAACCATTTTCATGAATCCTTATGTCACGCTGTTATGGTGTTGAAATTGTAACGCGTTTTTCCAAGCCAAGATCCTTGCGTAGTGAATGCCATACCCATGTCTCTATCACGGATATTCACCTTTATTCACATATACATATTGAATGATACTTTCATGTATTTATTCCACATTAATTAATCATGGAATAACTTTTGATGTTGATTTATTCCATGTTATATAATCCATGTGGCACACTTATGTATGAAATGAAATGTTTTAAGAGGGTTCACCCTAATACTGCTCCAATGCATTGGGTAAAGTATAGTATCATGATATGTCATGTGCAATGAGTGTTGACTCATTTTAATTCAAGTGCAACAAGGGTTTACTCATGCTTCATGTGAAATGAGGGTTTATTCATTCTCTATGTCCAATGAGCCTTAAATCATGCTAATTTCATGTTAAGTGTTGTTTCCACATTTCCATGTTATGATTATCATGATTTATAATGACTTTATTTTCATGTTTCTATTGTGATGCATTGATATGGCTATTTCCTAACATGTATTTTAATATTCATGTTATTCCTTGTTTACACCCTTACTGGGCTTTATAGATCACCCTGTTCTTATGCATGTTCTCAGGTTATCCCATGCAATGCTAAGTACGTGGGAATGTAGTGGTCATGTAAAAGACGTTTTCAATAATATGTTGTGTTCTATGTTTTATGTTGTTATGTAATGTTCCTAATCCCCAAACACACTAGACCTCTCGATCTTCTATGTTGTGTCAAGTGAAGGTTTTATGTAATAAATCATGTTTTAGTGTGTAAAAAAGATCAGGGTTGTCATAGTTGGTATCAGAGGATAGGTTTAGTTATTTTTGGGATTAGGATTGGAAAACCCTAGTGAATACTTAGAGATAAGACAAAGTATAATAAAAAAATCTCAATGTTTTGGTTAGTTTTGAGTAAGTGGTTTATCAAGAAAATACATCCTTATCTGGATACGAGTAGGTAGTGGTGGCTCTGGAACAAATGTACCTAGGGGTGAAAAGCCCGATAAGAAGATTCAGGTTTGACCTAGGGTATCCTGGTAAACGACAACGGGCCTTGCTGCAATCTTGGTTACAATACTCCTAGGGGATATGCATTGGTAAATTCAAAAGCTTAGTATGAACAATTATGAAGGGAATTAAAAAAATCCCCTAAGAATATATGTTGGAAAACAAAGATTGAAGTCTATAGATTCATAAGTTAAGGAAATAAAAGCTATTTATAAGTCATCTATCTTGTCCTTGGATTACCCTTTATGTGTTACCTCAAAATTTCCTTGTATTCTAGAAAATGGTCGGTAGTAGGAGGACTCGGGATAACAACTGATGAGAAGATCAATGTGATGACTGTGCTAATGAGATTCCCAATCCGATGGGAGCGGGAATCACAAACTTTTTCATGATTCTATCTCAATTAACTAAAGATTTGAATATAAACATGGGTCAAGAGGAACGTTCGACCCCCCCCCCCCCCCCGAAGAAATAACAAGTCGTTATCAAGAGCTTTATGAGACAAAGGCCTCATACTTTTAATGGATCATTTGATCCCTAAATCTCCGAACAATGGATCAACTCCATTGAAAAAATATTCTCCATCCATAAATGTTCCAAAAAAGAGAAGGTTATTCTGGATGCTTATCGTATAGAGGGTGAATCCGATCAATGGTAGAAATTGATCAAAAATACAAAGCCTGAAGAGGTGATTGAGGCATTGGAATGGAAAGATTTCCAAAAGATGTTTTTTGATAAATATTTTCTACACACCCTTCAGCTTAAGATAGAAAATGAATTACTTTACCTCAAGGAAAAATATGGGGAATATGTCATAGAAAAAAAGGAAAACATCACAAGGCATGCACGTTATGCTTTCGGCTTTGTCGTTACCCCTGACTGCAAGATTAACAGCTTCTTTGCTGGGTTGAAACCTAGCCAGTGGAATTCCCTGGCGATCAGCGACTTCAACAGCTATGAGGAAATTGTCCAATGTGACCTCAAGGTTGAAATGGAGATTGGTGAAACCCAGGGGTATCATTGGGATAAGAATCATAAGGTGGACTTCAATTCTGAAGGTCCAATAGAAAAATCCAATGGTGCTAAGAGAATCCAGCACACTACTTTCCAAAAGTGTAGAAAGAAGCATCCCAAAAATTATCTGAAGGGGACGAGGAAATTATTTGGGTGTAGAAGAGAGGGCTACCTATACATTAACTACTAACACAAAAAAACCCGTGGCTACGATAGAGGAGAGGAACACTATGTTCTACTCTCAATGCATTTTTTGTTACTTCGATTGCAAATAACTAGTGCATATTGAAAATCAATGCCCTAAGACAAGGGTTTTCGGAGGCAACCAACAACCTCCAAGGTAGAAAGGGTAATAATTTTCCGTCACTACTACCGAAGTGAGCCCCAATAATGATGTGGTGATAGGTATTCTAGTTATTCATTCATTAATGGAAAATGTACTTTTTGATTCAGGTTCTACTCATTTTTTTATATCCCAAAAGTTATGTAGAAAAATTTCAACACCACCACAAATCATGGAAGTAAAGATGTTGGTGAGTACGGAAAATGGGGAAATCATTGTATCCCATGAATATAACTCCTCTCATGTATTAATCGGTGGATTCAACATCCCATAGAACCTCATCATAATCCCTCTGGTGGAATTTGATGAAATTATTAGCATGGATTGGATTTCCTTATATAGAGCCAACATATATTGCTGTGATAGGTAAATCAGTCTCCATGTGGAGAATCAACCCCTGATTCTGTACAAGTGCTAGAAGGAAGATGAATCTTATTTAGCTCCATCATCTCAATTGTGGATATTACAGCCTTATGATCATGAATATCTAGCTCAGATGATTGATTCTAAGGAGGAAACCATCCTTGAAGACATGCCTATTATGTGGGAATTCACTGAAGTGTTTCTCGAGGAGCTATTTGGTCTTCCTCCTAGAGAAGATGTTTAATTCTCAATTGATCTTATACATGGGGAATTTCCAATATCCAAGACTCCATATAGAATGGCTGTTGTGGATCTTGAGGAGCTAAAGAAACAACTATAGGAGAATCTGGATAAAGGGTTTATACGCCCAAGTGCTTCTCTATGGGGTGCACTAGTCCTCTTCATCAGGAAGAATAATGGGTCAATGCACCTTTGCATCGATTATTATGATCTTAAAAAAATCAAGATAAAGAACATGTATACTCTCCCATGAATTGATGACTTGTTTGATCAGCTGCGTGGAGCACATTAATTCTCCAAGGTAGATTTGCGGTCGATATATTATCAAGTAAGGGTAAAGAAGGAATATATCCCCAAGACTTCTTTTCGTACAAGATACGAGCACTGTAAATTCATAGTAATTCCTTTTAGACTCACTAATGTTCCATCACTCATCATGGACTTCATGAATAGAGTCTTTAGATATTACCTCAACAAATTTTTGGTACTCTTTATAGATGATATTCTTATATACTCCAAAACCAATGAGCATCATGAGGAGAATCTGAGAACTATACTAGAGACCTTGTGAAAGGAGAAGCTCTATGCAAAGTAAAACAAGTGTGAGTTATGGTTGAAGGAGGTCTCATTCATGGGCCATATCACCACAAGCAATGGGATATCTATGGATCCCTTCAAGATAGCTACAATATTAGGATTGCCAAGGCCAATATCGGTAATAGATATCCGTAGATTCTTGGGGTTAGCTGGATATTATCGTTGATTTGTGAGAAATTTATCACTATTTTCCCACCCTCTTACCAAGATAACTCATAAAGGAGTAAAGTTTTCTTGGAATAATGAATGAAAACAAAGCTTTAAGGAGTTGAAAAGGAGGCCTATCACAGTTCCCGTGCTCACTTTACCCACAAGTGGAGAATGTTTTGTGGTATTCAGTGATGCTTCGAAGAAGGGAATGGGATGTGTGTTGATGAAAAAAAAATAAAGTCATTGCCTATGCTTAAAGGAAATTGAAAGTTCATAAGAAGAATTATCCAACACATGATTTGGAGTAGGATGCGGTGATCTTCTCTTTAAAAATTTGACGGCATGATCTCATTGGAGAGAAGTGTAAAATATATATAGACCACAAAATCCTCAAGTATATATTCTCACAAAAAGATATGAACATGCACCAACAAAGATGTTTAGAGCTGATCAAAGACTATGACAGCTCAATCCATTACCACTCTGGGTAAGTGAACAAGGTGGAGAATGCTCCAAGTAGAAAGGAACCAACGATTCTATCATTGATGAGAATTGAAAAGGGTCAAATATTCTTATATTTGATGAAGATGGACACGGGAATCATAAATAAGGGAACATAATCAATCCTTTCACAAATTATTGCTCAACCGTATCTTTTGGAAAGGTCAAAGGATTCTCAAAAGAATGATGTGGGAATTCAGAAGAAAGTGGAAGCTATCAGAAAAGGTAAATCCTCGGAGTTGAATGTTAATGAAGAAGGAATTGTGAGATTTGGGAAAAGAATATCTGTTCCATCATTTTTGGAGATGAAGAAGAAACTTTTGGATGATGCACATAGTTCAAATTTCTATATTCACCTAGGAAACACAAAGATGTATCGAGATCTTAGAGAGCATTATTGGTGGGATAATATGAAGAAGGATATCACTAAGTATACATCAAAGTGCCTGGTGTGTTAGCAAGTGAAGGTATAGAGGCAGAAGTCTATGGGGATGATGCAAACATTTCCCATACCAGCATGGAAGTGGGAGAACATCACTGTGGAATTTTTCACTGGACTTCCAAAGACATCAAAAAGAAACAATGCAATCTGGGTTGTTATGGATCATCTTACAATGTCTGCACACTTCATTGAAATTTGGGAGGATTTCTCATTGGATCAACTGGCATAGATATATATTAGGGAAGTGGTAAGGCTGCATGTAGTACCACTATCTATTGTATCTGATAGAGATCCATGATTCACCTCTATGTTTTGGAAGAGTCTTCAACATGCTCCAGATACTGAACTAAGCTTCAGTACGACCTATCATCCTCAAACTGATGGTCAATCTGAGTGAAATATTTACACACTGGAGGATATATTAAGATCATGTTCTATAGACTTAAATGGAGGGAGGGTCCATTATCTTCCACTGGTTGAATTCTCTTATATTAATATTTTCCACTTGAGCATCTGAATGGAACCTTATGAAGACCTGTATGGGAAGAGGTTTATTACACCGACATGTTAGGATGAAGTCATTAAGAATAAGTTTTTAAGACTAGAAATTGTCGATAAAATGGTGGAGAAGGTGAAAACCATTCAATAGTATATCAAGGCAGCCTAGAGTCGATAGAAGAGTTATTCAGATAACCATCAACAAGACCTTGAGTTTAATGTTAGAGACATGGTATTTATACACATTTATCTATGGAATAAGGTCATGAGGATTATAATGAAATGGAAGTTAAGTCCTAGGTACATTGTCCCTTTATAGATTATTGATTGTGTCGGGGTTTTAGCTTATCGACTAGCACTTCCACCTACCATGGCCAAAGTACATGATGTATTTCATGTATCCTTCTTATGGAAGTACATACCAGACCATTCACATGTACTCTCTTTAGTGGTAGTACATTTAGAGGATGACCTTTTTTATGAGGAGTAACCAGTGAAGATCTTAGATCTTAGAGAAAAAGTTCTACGAAATAAGACAATGCACCTCATCAAGGTGTTGTGGCGAGACCACAAGTTTAAAGAAGCAACATGGGAATTGGAGGAAGTGATGATGCAAAGTGACCCACATCAATTTTAGTGTGGGAAAAGAAAATTTTGATGGAAAAGCTTCTTAAGGGGGGAAGATTGTAGTGACCCAAATACTTATTAATGAAAAATTCTCTTGGTCTATTTAAATTTCTTCTTATGGTTATGTAAAAGGTATGCACTTATTTGGTTCTATGTTTTGGATTTTAATATACCATTATGAATTGTGATTGTTGCTAATATAGCCGTTGAACAGTGATAACATGATTAGTATAAATATAGATCTTTAACAAATCCAATTTACTTAGACAAACGAAGTGATGGCCGCATTTAGCAGAATTTCCCCATACGAAGCCCATTTGTTGGAGATCAGAAAGGAGGTAGCTTCAATGCACTTCACTCTTGAATAATCCCAAGCTGAGAATGAATACGTTAAGCTCAATCCGAACCACCTATGAGAGAAGTGGAAGTTGATAGAGATTACCACTCGAGAAATGTTATCCGAGACACCCCAAAAGTTTTTCACCATCATGAAACTTACTCTAAGGTATTTTGAAGGTATTTTAAGGGGTTATGTAACAAGACCCTAGTACTACGATTATGTACATTATTATTGTATAGAGAATATACATTTTTTTATTACTGTTACTTTGTAAATATTTTTTAAATCACAAGAAGTATTTTTAGTTAATATTCAACTAAGAAATCTATTTTGATGAATTAATGGATTTTTTAATTAAATAACATTTTAATAAAATATTATTAATAAATTATTTTATATTATATATAAATGATCATTCAATTTTTATTAATACAATTGTAATTTTTATTATGGTTTGAAATATGTTTTTGTCAAAACCCATAAATTTTCGATAAATGTCAGTTTTTATTTTAAAAGTAAAAATTCACATATTTAGAAAATTATTTAGATAAAATAAATATTATTTTTGTAATCAGAATGTCGAAATTATCTAGTGGTAAATGTTTCATAATTTACTGAGACAGGCGATTTTTTTGGGTAAAAATTAAATACCATTTAAATATATAATGTGTTTTAGGACATTTAATGACCCAATAATGATGTAATAAAATAATATAAACATTATTTTCGGAAAATATACATTTTAACATTAAAATAATGTGATTTTGGGTTTGTTTTATTTATTTTGAAAAGCTTTAGTGGACCCTTCAAGGCTTATAAAACATTTTGTCTTTTTAAAATTCTTTTCCTTGAGAGCGTGACTCACCTCCACATAAGCAACCCTATTATTTTAAGAAGTTCAGCCACTGGCTTCATAAAAATATCGTTTTAAACTCCTCTTTGGAAAAAACCCTGGGCAAAAATCATGGTCTAGTGTGTGGTTTTGATTAGTTTAATGTGTGGTGTCTCAAACCTAAATAATAAAGAATCCCCACTTCTTTTCTATATAAACCCACCCATGATCCAACATCCTCTTCACTCGAAGCCTTTGGAGTTCATCCAAACTCTTCCATCCTCTCTCTATAATCCTCCCAAGCTGCCACAAGCTCCCAATAAGCCTCTCTCAAGTCTCTCCCAAGCCTTTGGAAGCACACTTCCAAGTAAGGGATTTCCTCCTTTCTCATTTTTGTCCAATTTTCTTTAAGTTGTTATGCCCTTTTGTTTTCAATTTAAAATGTCGCGGTATGATTTTTCACCTCCCCAATACCACCATCTTTATGTTTAGATGATGTGATTCCCCTTTATATCTCATTAATGCCTCCCATGTACACCCATTACCATGCCAGAAATCTGTGAGAGATTTATCTCTCCTCTTTTACATCCAAGTAATTATTTTTTATTATGCATCTTAATTCCATTAAGTTTTTTGGGACATGTATCTATATGAACCTTTTACTTTCCATTTCATGTACATATGATGATACACCTATTACTCTCTCATCAACCATTTTCATGAATCCTTATGTCACGCCGTTATGCTACCGAAATTGCACCTCGTTTTTTCAAGCCAAGATCATTGTGTAGTAAATACCATACCCATGTCTCTATCAAGGGTATTAAACTTTATGAACATATAAATATTGAATAGTAATTTCATGTATTTTTTCCACATTACTTAATCATGTAATAACTTATGATGTTGATTTATTCCATTTTATATGATTCATGTGACACACATATGCATGAAATGAAATGTTTAAAGAGGGTGCACCCTGATAGCGCTCCAATGATTTGGGTAAAGTATAGTATCATGATAAGTCATATACAATGAGTGTTGACTCATGATAATTCAAGTGCAATAAGGGTTCACTTGTGCTTCATGTTCAATGAGTGTTTACTCATGCTCCATGTCTAATGAGCCTTGGCTCATGCTAATTCCATGTTAAGTGTTGTTGCCACATTTCTATGTTATGATTATCATGCTTTATCAGGCCTTTATGTTCAGGTTTCTCTTGTGCTCCAATGATATTCCTATTTCCTAACATGTATTGTAATATTCATGTTATTCCTTGTTTACTCCCTTATTGTGATTTATAGCTCAGCTTTTTCTTATGCATGTTCTCAGGTTATACCATGTAATGCTAAGTACGAGGGAATGTAGTGGTCATGTAAAGGAATTTATCAATAAGATGTTGCCTTATATGTTTTAAGTTGTTATGTAATGTTCCTAAGCCGGAAAAATAGTAGACCTTTCAATCTTATATGTTGTAGAAAGTGAAGAATTTATGTAATAAATCATGTTTTAGAGTGTAGTAAAGAGCGGTCTTGTTATATACCATCATTTTCTCCTCCAGCTTAGCTGCAATAACAATGGTTCCAAGTCTCACGCCTCCTTTAGAGTCTCAGACTAGTAATAAATACACACTAAGACACATGGCTATGAAACCTTCCAGACGTGTCCTTGAAGGAATTTTTTGGTTGATTTCATATCCCCATTTATCAAATTCTCCTTTCTCCAATGTTGGCCAAAAGGTGTTAGGAGTGTCTCTCTTCTCTGCCCTTGGATAAGTAGTCAGACGAGTGTAATCAGGAAACTTTTCCTTCTTCTTATCAAAAATATTTCCATCCATTCCTCCATATTAATGTCCCTCTTGGTGCGAGTTTTTGTGATGATCGAATTCTGGAGTTTGTTAAATATTTTCATCAACTCATGAACAAAATATGGTGCCTTCTCCGAGTCATTCCATGTCACCTTAGGAGGAATACGCTCATCATACATGTCTCTATGGATTGGAGCTCCAGAAATCTTGTAAACATCCCACAAGATGATTCCTACCTTCCATGTGTTAAATAGATGGAATTAGTCTTTGGGATCCACCGCCTTAATAATTCTAGAATAAAATCATCATTCCTATACATGTAGGTTTGCCCAACCCAGAGAGCGTCATAAATCCCGATGATTCTCAAATCATCTGAAAATCCTACACATGTCTTTCACAACCAGTATGCCCATATCCATGAGGGTTTTACACCTCCTCCTGGGAGGGATTCCTAACTTTTATTCCAACCCTTGGACTAATCAGTATGAGAATCTCGAAATATGGATGAATAGCAGTGTGGATGCAGCTCGGGTGTGCGTGCCTTCAAATCTGGAGCATACAGTCTATAATGCATAATATGAGATTTCTCTACTATCCTAGTATTATAAAATGATCCCCAAATAGAAACATTGGACTATGAGAAGTTGTTATAATCCTGAAACTAAGAATTTGGGACATAGTTCTTTGAATCTTGAATGTTAACATCATCCAAATGGCCATATCTATACAAAGGAAGATTGGTGCTTCGAGGAGTGTTGAAATGATACTTCTTCAAATATTTTTCAAAGTCTGGAAGGGTGATTTTTCATACGTCTAAATAATCATGACCAACAACATTCATCATGTCATCAATCCTCTTAAGGGTGATCTCATGAGCAGTTCTAATTCTTTTGGGAGCCATTGAACCTGCAAAAAGATAGAGATCATCTTTTAAAAGTAAGTTCATTTTTGTTGTTTTAAAAAAATGGAAAAGGTATTAAGGCGTGAAAGTATAAGTCGGTATGCAAGTACAGTTCCCCACTTATAGCGCGAAACTAAAAAATGTACATAAAAAGCGTGGTGAAACAGAAGCACCTAAATAGAAGAAGACTTGTGCACCAAGAGATTAAAATTAGGAAGTTGTGAGAATTTTCACAGAAGTGAAGCCGGTATATATAAGTGACACATGTCACCATGTGTAACTGAAATCATATGTGTCACAAACTTGCACGCCCAAGTCAACTTGGGCGCCAACACTTGCGCACCCTAGTTCTCTTTTCTTTCTCCTTCATTTCTTTACCTCATTATAGGATCCTCTTTTCATTTCAGATCCAATTCTGAGGGGGGGATTTTGTTGACACTACATTCTATCAAAGAGTCTAAAAAGCATAATGAAAGGAATCCATTAGAAAGAAAAGGGGGAATACACAAATAAAAGTCAAATATTTTCAAAGGCATCAGTTTTTGGCTGCCTTAGTTTAGCCAAAACTCTCCCGGTGCACAACCTACATGCACGCCCCTATATGTCATGCAACCCACTTGTGCCCCACCATAATGGAAACAAATGAAAGTATAATTTTGGATAAGTCCTAAAGGTGTTCCCATAGTCTATCCAAAACAATTTTGGTGCTCAATTCACTTGCGTGTCCAACTTATTTCTCCCAAGGTCAACTATTTTACTATAAATAGACCCTTAGGGCCCCCATTTGTATGTATAAATTTCCTTGAAGCCCAATTGTTGCTCTGGTCACCCGATTATTTCTCCCCAATCTTCTAAATCTATCATGGTAGTTCTTAAACACCTTGAGTGGAGGATTTAAGGGTGGATCATTGGACATAAGTCCTTTTAGTGTTTGAAAACCATAACACTTGTACTCCTAAAGCACCCAACTCCCCATGTCAGAAATATTTGCGCGCCGCCCATTCCTCTCACCATAAAATGGGAACCCCACTTCTTGGATCACCTGTGAATACTTTTGAAGGCTTGAGAAAAGTCTCATCCAAGTATTACCATACAGGTTGTTCATCGCCTAAGTGAACATCAGGTCGCCCAATCCTACTTGCATGCCCTTACCTGCACGCCCATACTTTCACTCCCTTCTCTACTTGGGTGCCCCTCCTTAATTCACATACTTTATTCACTCTCTTCAGTCTACAAGCCATCAAGTCTTCATCAAATCAATTCATGGAAAGGCTTCTTCTTCAATGGATCTCTTTTCTGAAAGGTATTCTATTGAGACCTCCACCAAAACCTCATGACTTATCAAAACATTGGGAAAGGGACATCAACATGTCTTCTATTTGGGTTTGTATATACACAATAATAGGTTTCCCACATTTTTTTCACAATGGGATTAGGATTCATGGAGTGTATTTGGGTTTGTATATCCATAGTCACATGGACCTTTCTCGTAGAAATAGTGTTGGGAAGTTCCCGGTTTGGAGGATGGTTGGGTCCTGGCCTCTCCCTTCTCAAAGAGATGACCTTGAACCTCAGTTCTATAGTAGGTTAAGATATAGCTCATACATACTTTTCCTTTCAATGATAAAGGATAATTCTCCCTCTCCTACCTGGATCAATTTTAGGGCAAAAAACTTGGCATAAGCCCATATATTTTCTTGCTGGAGGTGGAATCATTGCTCCTCCTCTCTTCTTCGGTGCCAAAGACCAAAGCGGTTATGGGCACAAGGACTCTTGTTACCCTTTCCATCTCCTTTTTCACTTTTTCTCCATGGGTAGCCATCCTAGTGTAAGACCATAACCTTAATCCCTTCCTCCTTACACTGGACCCTTGTCCAGTGTAAGTATAATAGATGGAAGGCTCATCACCTTGCCCTCTTCTACGGTCGCCTTGACCTCATCCAACCTCGCCAACAAAGGTGCGCCCTCTTCCACCAGTGGAGGAGGAAAAATTTTAAAGAGTGATTTCTTTTGTTGAATATTTAACATCCTCTTATTTCTCACATTGAGCATGAGTCACGTGGGATTAGAGATTTGTAATGGTCACAACATTTTCATAATTGAATGAACAACAATAAATTTGATTCCTATTCAAACCAAGATATGTAGGGAGTCTTTTCACAGCTTGAGCTCACTGGACATCCTCTTTAGAAATCCAATCCTAATTCCTTTAATCCGGGCATCCTCTTTAGGAATAAGCCAATAATTAAACCCCAAATAATCAAGGCATCCTTTTCTGGAAGTAATCCCAAACTCATCTCTCTCAAAGGACCATACTCTCCTATGAGACTTATCAAACTACATGGACTTTGATTCCTATCCATATGGGATACGTAAGAACCATCCTTGAGGTTCAAACGCAATACCCTAAATCAACGCTGTTCTCCTCAGACTATATTCCCAATAGGGTCTGATCTTACTTGGAAACCCATATCCTTTCCATGTTCTTTGGGTTGCATCAGCTTAAGTCTCGCACTATGTTCTGACCAAGAACCTTCCGCTTAGAGGTCCTTATCACATGACCTCAAAAGGTATGATGTATCCTATTAAGCGGCACTGAACTACAAGGGTTCTGATTCCTTTCACGAGGATACATAGGTAGCCCATTTTATGGTCATGATCCCAAGATCAAAACAAACCTTCGTCTCCCTAAATGAAAATAAATTCAAAAGTTCCCCACTGAGTGAATTTGAAACCAATATCATCATAACGATGATTAAAATAATATCTAAGTAGTATATTAGAGGATACCACTGATGGAAAACCTCAAATACATACATATATTTTGATTAATGAAGAACCTTGAATGCATACTGATGATTATTAATTTTAAACATGTTAATAAGTGATGGTAAATTCCATGGAATAATTATGATATACTTTGTGAATTAATAAGTATTCAAGAAAATATCTTATATTTAAAAAGAGAGTCCAGTAGTAGATAATATTTTCCCCCAAAAGGGGGTGATGAGTCCGACCTCCCATCCTCTCGACCAATGAATGTTCTTAATTATCGTAAAGTTAAAACATAATGAACGCCTACCTTTAGAAAGAAGGTACCCTTATGATAAATAACTATTGGATGTTTCTAGTTCCATAAATAAATCTAATGGAAACTACCTAGGAATAGTGATTCTTAAAACTAGAACATGTGTTTCAAAGAATAACGAAACAAATGGGCAGTCAACATTGTCCTATACAATGGGGTAAACCAAGAAAAGGTTCTCTAAAAACAAGGCTTTGACGGAGTCCTTATCAGATGTATTGATGGAGAAGAGATTGCTACCATCATAAAAGAGGTGCACGCTAGAGCTTGAAATGAATACCAGTCAGCAACCAAGATCTCTCACCAAATTTAGAGGCTTGGATATTACTGGCCCACCATGATACAAAATTGTTTCATATTCAATAAGAAGTTCCATTCCTGTCAGGTTCATTCTAATTTCATACACCGTCCTCAGAGTTAATTCATAAATCTAATTACTCCTGGCCATTCGTTTCCTGGGGGATGGATGTCATGGGACCATATCCTCCCGCCACAGCCAGACAATTCAAGTTCATACTCACAACGACTGACTTCTTTTCCAAATAGGCTTACGTTGTACCCCTTAAGGAATTCAGGGAGAAAAACATCATAATCTTTGTGAAGGTCAACATCATCACCAGATTTGGTGTCCCTCATACAACACTGACGGATAATGACACCCACTTCTGCTCGGCTAAGCTGGACAAGTTGTACCAGGAGTATCGAATCAAAGAGAACTGTTCATCCTGTTACCATGCGGCGACCAATGGTAAGATAGAGGCCTTAAATAAGACTTTGTAGGACATACTTCAAAATATGGTTGATAAGGATAAGAAATCATGTCTAGAAAAGCTTCTTTATACTTTAATGGCTTACTAGACCATGACCCGCACTGCCACCCAAAAAACCACGTACTCGCTAGTATACGGGGCAGAGGCAGTGTTACCCATTGAATTCCAAGTTCCATCGCATTGTGTGGCCATTTGTGATCAACTATACTTAGATGAGAAATCCCAGATATGGTTTGATGAATTGTAATGTATAGAGGAGAAAAGGTTGCATACTTTTCACTATTTGTAAATCTACCAAAACCTGATTGCACGAGTCTTCAACAAAAAGGTTCACCTTTGATTTTTTTTCAAATGAGAAATGGTGTTAGTCCTCAGAACCCTGATGATAGTTTGGAAGAAGCCCCCAATGTTTGAACCAAAGTGGGAAGGACCATATGTCATACCTAGGGTTTATTCTTATGAAGCATACGCGCTGATATCAATGGATGGAGACCTCATCATATCCCCTAAAAATGCGATGTTCTTGAAGAAATACGCATAATAGAAATGCCAAGATCTGAGCTCTATGACCCAAACCTACAAGTTATAGGTCCAAGCACTATTAACATAAACAATGAGTTTAAAATGCTCTCATATCATGGTCCAAAATCTACGAACCTAAATAATGAGTCATTAAAATAGCCTCTCATGTTATGGGCTGAGCTCTATGACCCTAAACTGTGAGTTATAGGTCCAAAATCAAAGACCTTAAATAGTGAGTTAAAAATTATCCTATATCAAGGTCTAATCTCTATGACCCAAAACTATTATTTATAGGTCGAAACTATAAGACATTAAACTTTGAGTTAAAAATGATCCCATATCATGATCAAAACTCTAAAACCTTAAACTGTGAGTCATAAAAATGCCTCAAATGATAAGGTTCGAGTTTTTTGACCCTAAACTATGAGTTATAATACCCCCAATGTCATGGTACAAACACTAAGACCTTAAACTATGAGTCGTAGTCCTTTCCAAATGACATTAAAATATAAGTAACTCATCCCTAAAACATGGAATTATACTGTGACTCATGTCCTTTCCGTAAGGCGTTAAACTAGGTCGCATAAAACATTTTAATCTCATGAAAATAAAAAACATGATCTCATAAAGAACTACATGCGGCTTGATTCCTGCCCTCACATGATATGTAGGGATGCCTCGATCTTTGATCCTGGCCCAACCCCCATAAAAAATGCCTCCATCATGCCCCCTATGTACCCAGATTCGTAGAGGAAATCCTTATCACCCCTTATTTCTCACATCGAGTATAACTCATGTGAGATTAATATTGGTGGTAGATATTCTATCCGGAAAGTCAACTATGGGTAACATGGTGGACTGAGAAACCGTGATAGGTAGAATGAAAGTTCCCCTACCTGTTGGACTATGCCAAATTGGTACGAGGTACATACAAAACTACATATGGCTTGATTCATACCCTCATTGGATATGTAGAGATTCCTAGAAACTTGAACTTGGCCCAGCCCTACCAGGAAGAAAAAAGAAAATTCTCCCATCATGTTCTCTACCTCCTCATACATGCAAAGGAGACTCTATGACACTTCTTATTTCTCACACTGAGTATAACTCATGTGAGATTAGGATCAATGGTGAGTATTCTCCTACATAAATAAATCATAGGGGAATATGATAGGCTTGACACCTGTATCAAGTGAAACCAAAATTACCTCAAGTGTCCCTAACACATCGAGCAAACACATATATGGAACATTCAGAACTACGTGTGTCTTGATTCCTTCCATAATAGGATACATAGTGATGCTAATATTCAGCATCCTCCCTTAGTCACCATCCAAAAAGGCCCCTTTCCCCCATACATAGGTCAAAATTGTATGGGGAGTATATGAAAATTCCTATCACATGACAATAAACTATGAAATTCTTCGAGAGTTATGTGTGGACCAGTCCACGGTATTATGAGATTTCTCACTTGCCTCTCAGTCATGAGAAGTCAAAAAATCATGCTTCCCCTTATACATATGGGACAGACCTATGTAGAAGCTCTAAGTTGTTTATAGTTAACCATGGTATGATTATTCTCACATTCTCATGTAGATATTTCTCATTTGTTACACTCCATACCTCGGGAAAACATGGGTCCCCATAACCATCCAAGGATATCTTAGATAGAAGGGCAGTGTCCTATGAACACCTTTGATTGATTATGCCCATCATGACCTGGTGGATTTGCATACGTTTCCCACAATAATGTTCATCAATAAACGTAAAATTCCTCCTCGGGAGAGTCCACTCTTAACCCAGTATGCCAAAAGGCTTTCAAGTCGTAGGTCATCCCTCCTAATTTAGGTTTCCCCTAGGGCTATGGTTTACACCTTCTATCATTACTCATGTATAAGGAACCCAATAACATCTTGATTACAATTAACCTGAAACTATTAAAGATATTTCTGATATTAAAATCATCCTTAACATATGATGTTAAACTGAAAGGCCAAAATCCTCCTCATTTCATGACATTAAACTACATGGCCAAAATAATCCTCACGACATGACATTAAACTATAAGGAAAAAATCATACTCACCGCACAATGTTAAACTGAAAGGCCAAAATCATACTCACTACATGACTCTAAAATACATAACTGTGGTTTAAGCCCAAAAGTTCCCTCTAATGATGATTTTTCTATTCCTGAAAAATGTCACAGAATCCTCGTAATCCATTATTTCTCACACCGAGCATGTCTTACGTGAGATTAGAGATTTCAGTGAGATATCTGCAACGGATTTATAAAGAAATAGTCTTGGAATTTGTTCTTAGCATCGTGACCCCAAAAGGAATGTCACAATTCCCCCCAAGAGGAACCGTATGTCCTGGCCATGTCATGTTAAATAACCAGGTATCCTAAAGCTAAAATGAATTCCACAACATGTGTATGAATCAGATCAATGTAATGGAAACCCGATTCCATGAGTAAATCGCAGCCCAAATATCCCCAATAGGTCCAAATAAACTCCTTCTATATTCCAAAATTATTGATTTGAGTGATCATGAATTACCATAACCCTCCAAGGCCATCTGAGATGGATGGTGAGTGTCCTTAAGACACCTTTTCTTGACTATGCACATCATGCCCCGGTGGCTCTGCATATGTTTCCCACAAAAATGGATATCAATCAAAAGAAAATTCATCCCTAAGAGATTCCTATCCTACCTCAGTACTCCCAACAGCTTCCCAACCTCATCCAATCCCTTATGATTCAAGGGCCCTTAAAGTCATGGTTTACATTTTCTCCGTACATATATCCTTGATATATCGGAACATACGTGCCCGATTCATCGATGGTATCTTTGGAGGATTCTAAAGAAATCCCATCTGTGTGGGTGATGTTGATTTGCATACAAAAGAAGAGTGCCCCCACTTGTTTCTGGGTTTCCCCGATGAAGCATAGTTAAAATGTCCCTTTTTGATGCTCATGCGCACCCCTTGTTGAAGGTTACATACCATGTCCCGAAAGATCCCAATCTCCATAATCCTCAATAGCCATTGGAAATGAAAGGTCAGTGTCCTACGGAATTCTTTGTTTGACTATGAATATCATTCCCTAGTGGATCTTCATACGTCTCCCACAAAAATGGTCATCAATAAAAGGAAAATTCATCCTTAGGAGGGTCCTTTCCATCATCCATATGCTCAAATGACATTAATATCTTATCACACCGCCAGATTTGGAAGACTCCGAGATGACGACTTATGTACCTCTTTCTTCCCAAGTTCCCCTAACCTAAAAAAGACTCTTAATTGACTTGATAATTCACTACCTCTCCCTCATGTAAGAATGAAATGTGAGAGAATAGTTTCCCACTCAAAGTCGACATGAATGTCCCTAATGTATTTAGACATCACTGCTTAGGCCAGCCACCCACTGTGGGTCCCAGTTAAAAAAGTCAAAATATTGAAAATTCCATCAGGCTATTGGAAATGGAAGGCTAGTATCCTATGTAAACCTTTACATGACTATGTACATCATGCCCCGGTGGATATGAATACGTCGCCCACAAATATGGTCATCAATCACAGGAAAATTCAACCCTAAGAGAGTTCTTTCCTACCTCTATATACCTAAAGCTGCTTCTGAGCCTCATGCATGTCCATAATCCACAAATTAAGGGTCAAAAAATACCTAATCCAGGTATGAAGGATATTATAACATTCACGGCCTATGGGCCCAACTCGGAGCCCTACCTCATTAAGTCAGGTCAAATATGATTGACCAAAAACATCAGTAATAAGTTTGGGTGGTAGGATAGTGAACTGCCAGTCAAAAAGATGCCATACTTTCCATTAGAAAAGTCTGAAAAAGGGAACCTCTGGAAAAAAGTCAGGTATCGGTCCGTTAATAAATGGGAAAAAAATTATCCATCAAAAATGAGAAAATCTTGTTAGGTCTAAAACCCGCAATGGGTGGCCAATGAAAAAGTCATGTTATACTCGCTAAGCTCATGTCAAGAAGGCTTAAAAAAATAGGTTTATAATGAAAAAGGCCTAAAATTTTGTGAGTTGTTCCATAAAACCTCATCAATAGTAGAACTACGCTCGCTGAGTCCCTTGTCTCAGGCAAAAATTAAATCTCGATTCAATCATTTCAATTTACTGATTTCAATCCATGGTTTAAAATTAATGTCTGATTGAAGTAATGATGACAGGGAGAGATGAAGAAGAGATATTTTAAATCCAAATATGTTCCATTGGTTTCAAAAAATAGGAGGAACATCCCCAATTTTGAGTCTCTCTAAAGTATTAAAAAAATGTAGATAGTACATATCGTAATTTGGGAAAGAACTACCAGAGGGATCAGTTCTACCTTTCAAAAATAATGGAGAGTGATTGTCGTAAGCCATCGATGGTCTATTCCAAAGAAGTTATTTCCTCCATTTTGGATTTAACCGTCAGACTCACACGATCCAAAACATCTTCATGGTCCCACTCTTTCTTCTGGATGGCTTCATAGTTAGCACATGAGGAGGCCAGTTGTCCTCTATACCTGGCTGAATGGACTTTGTACTCCCACAACTCATCCACTTGGGTCTCCACCAAATCACCAGCCTTCACCTCGTCGGCTCTCAGATGATCAAATTCTTCTAAAATATCTCAGATGGTCACCATTTGGTGATTAGAAGAATTGAACCTATCCAGCTTGTCCTCGTAGGAGGCGAGGTCTTCTTGGGAAATGATTATTTGGTAAATGAGGAGGTGTTTGTGCTAATAAAAAATCTATCAGAACCCAAATCAGTTAATAAATTTTGAAAAATGTCACCCTCACCAGAAAAATTGTCTAGGGGTGTCTTCATGGAAAGACAACATAGCTGGCGCCATGCCTCCTTCCGCACTACTTGGTGCCTTGCCACGACATCAGTACTTTGATCCAACCTGGCTTACACATGTCTGTAAGCAAGAAGTTATACCATAGGAGTGGGAGTGACCTAAGGAATTTCACCCAAGATGGGATACTCTCTTTTAGCTAAGAGGGCACAACCACTGGAGCTGGATGAAGAAGACTAACCGCAGATTCTGGGATGATCAAGGATACTCGGATGGTGCCGGTCTAATTGAGATCTTGGGAAATATCTGCATGAGGAGAGTAGTATGAATCACTTCCCACCAAAATGGGTTATACTGATGAAACTACTCCCATACTCTTTTGATGACGGAACGAATTCCTCCTTACCACAAGAGAAGGAGAAGGAGGTGTATCCACCCTGGATGCTACTGGAATGGAAGTAGAAGGCATAACTTTTGCACTCTCTGAAGAATAAGAAATTTGTCGCATGGTCGTTGGTGAATGAACGGGGTAGGAAATGTTTAAGGGTTTATTCACCCACCGAACTCATTCTTTCTTCATCCCGTCTGGGTAACAATTTACCCATATTTGGGATTACTCAATCGATAGAATGGTGATCCCCATCATGTTAGAGATGATAATATCCCTACTACCCCCCTAATGCATCATCATAAGACACAATTAGCAGAGAACCACATGATGATATTCTCCCCTTAATTAGACGAACAGAAGCAGCGCGGTCCACTAAAGGCATCCAAATTGCCTGACAAACCAGTAGGGGAGGTATAGCTCACAAATGACTACTTGATCCATATGATCAGTGAGCATCTTGTCTCAAAGGTTGATGAGGTATGTGCATTCCTCCACAGAACCACCCCTACCACCTCTCAATGATCCATGAAGGGTAGGATGTGGTGCGAATAAGAAATGAGAGGCGTTGTTCAATAGACCAACCGCATCGGTAACACTTAGAGTCCTGAGAAAAACTACTGAAATGTTGAGTAGATGAGGATGAAAGTCATAATAGGGAACCCTAAGGTAGGTTGGTTTTCATAACATGGAATGTGTTCCACCATCCACCCGAACAGGAATTGGAATGGTCCACTGAGACAATTCAATGACATGCCTTCCTATATCTATCCCAAAAATTCATAAAGCTAGGAAAGGGTAGGAAGGGATAAATTAATGGGTTGACCCTCTGCCAGCATGGCCACAATCATCAAGTTACATACCCGAACCCTGGTGTATACATCGCGAGATGGGAAGATCCATCCACTTAAGAATGTGGCAATGAAACCTAGCAGTCTAAGCGTAGGTGAAATGTCTGATAGAAGCTCATATCCCCATGTAGTATATCACCCAGCTTTAAGGGTAGCACAATATGACCCTGGGGTTTAACAAGACTGATGAGTCGGAGGAGTTTGACTATAGGGATCCCTCGGCTTGGGCCTGTTCATCTGCAAGAATATACTTATCCATGATTTGAATGGGATGAGGGAACGATCCTTGAGGAGATGATCTAGTGATCCCACTTCCATGACCAGTAAGATCCTTATCAAAGGAGACGCGTGATTAGGGTCATTCAATGTGGTGTCTATTGGTAGGATATTGTTGTACATTTTTTCAAAGATGGGGAGTCTCCGAAGCTGGAAGATATCCCATAGACTAATTCCCACCTCCCCATGAAGTAGGTGGAGTGTTTTGGTGCTCAAACACTAGCGGGCCATCAATTCCGGAAGGCATTCACCCAGAGAAAAGATTGAAAACTAAGAGACCCAGGCTTCTTGTTATAATCCCACCGCCTCTAGCTGGTCATGTGACCCAAGATAGGTCTGATGCACCCAGAACACCCAGTCCTACTCATCAGAGAAACATCCTCCGGCCCGATAATCCCATTCGGAGCCCCATCTGCCGATAGTATTATCTCGGGAGATGATAATGATTGATGGATATTCTCGAGCGTCCATTCTCGGGGCACTGTCACAGCACTCATGGTTTTCTTGAGTCCAGGTAAAGCCTCACAGTATGAATATTCTCTCCTGAAGTTGAGTGGCAATGATTTCCCCTACTAATGAAATTTTTTCATGATCATGACCTTACGGTGCATACAAAAGAATTAAATGGATGTCGGGGTCAGGCAACGAAAAAGGAACGTCAATAAGAAGAAAACATCCATAAAGTTGAAACATTACGGATAATAGATAAGCTAAGAGCTCAGGGATCATGAAGACCATAAAAATCATTTACGGAGAATGATTTGGACACAAATATGATCATCGTTATCCATCGCCACTGTTTCCCTTGTCTTCACTAGTTTTTTTACAGCCTGTGAATCAGTCATTATAGCATGCACAAAAGGATCCAGAAGCTGATGATAATTCATTCCAATAAAAATTTTTGGGTAGAGGATAAGAAAAAAATGGCTAAAGGACTTAAAAAATGTCTATAAAAGGATCCATGTACTATTTATAGAAACGATATGTTGAAAGAGCATTATGAACACAACATGATAGGATGAAGAGACTCCGATTATAACTATGGTACACAGATTCAGTTCACTACGTACAACCATGGTATGTGAAATAACCTCAAGGTGTGAGCCCATGAACCGTTGGCCGACAAACAGAATGATTTGCAGAATGAAGAAACCGTGAACCTCGGGCTCGGTTAAGTTCATGTTCAGAGGTGGTGGATTAAAATTTAAGTCCATATTAATTGTTTTTGAAGTTTGGCTAGCCTATAAAAGTTTGGTATGCAAACAAGCCATCCGCATATCATTCTTCCACGTGGAATCTAGATATTATGTTTTAAAATTCAACAATCCCATTCGCGGGATCCAAAATATGGTACACGGATAAAGAAACGACAAGGAAATTAGTTTATAAAACGTATGGAGTAGTTCATGAACAAGATTTTCACAAGGAGCACAGTTTGAAAGAGTGACGGAGGCCGAGAAAATAGAGAGTGATTTTCACCGTGATAAACGATAAATGATAAATGACATGGGCCCCTATATATAGTTCTAGTCCCCTGCTACCAGATTTACCTATTCTACTATGAACCACTTCAGTTCAAGTCCTATTATACATCAGAATAGACCCCTTTTAATTCTGAAAGGACACCATTCCAATGGGGGGAATTTTTAGGGTCCTGAAAATTTTTCCAAGAAGAGAAAATCCCCACAAAATCTCTATGCCAAAGGAATAAAGTGCTTCTACAAGTATATAAAGGTGAAGAAACTCAAATTGAGTTGCAATTATTTGAGGGAACTTGAAGGAATTCATGTTTTCAAGGTTTTAGGTGGCCTATGTGCCATCACCTTGAAAGGTACGTGGAGTAGATGGATCGAGAACTACTAGGTAAGAGAACATTCTGAAAACCGATGGCTCGTGAGGGGATGGCCAACAAGCAAGGTAAACCACGAACGACATCAATTGAAGGAGTTGTGTGTGTAAGGCGAGTCTATTTACCCTACCACAAACCCATTAGTTTGTGGATGTAGAAAACATGTAGGGTTCCGTAAACCATTGTCGTGAAGAAAAGCCTCCTAAAACCCCGGTTAACCATGTCTTTTGCGGTTCAGGACATTACTTCAATGGGACTCCACAAAAAGTGCCATGTTCCCAAAAGATATGATCACTTTGGTGATCTATAAAAAGAGCATAGAAGAATTATAAAGACACAAAGGGAGGGAGACAGATGGAGAGAAGGACAGACAACAAAATATTTACTAAGACTTAGAGGTTTCCCTCCACCTTCCATCTTGTTTCATTGGCGAGGCACGAACCTCGATCCACTCCTCTGCAGGTACAGTCAGTCAGGGACCAGAAAATAGTGTAATTGAATAATAATTATAGAACTGCAAACCTAATTTATGAACCGAGAACCAAAGACTTCTCATTGTTGAACTCCCCAAAAATGATGATTCCTTGGACCCTCCTTCAGTATGGTGCTCCACAGAGCGTACCTCTAAGTGGGCTGAACCCGACGCTGCGTACCAAATCGGTACATGGTTGTAACCCAAAAACAACATGGTGAGCCACGTACCACTTCAGTACATAGTGAATGATACCCATGCAAGCATACCGCAATGGTATGCAGACATCCCCTCTTCCCACATTCTACTATGGTATGCGGAGCCTACCCCATCCCGCGTGGAAATCCAGTACGTGGAATGGGGTGTTTTTTGGTATTATTCCCACCGGTTCCACCCTCTTCCCTCCACTACCGTCTAGTCCTACATGGTCCCTCTGCTAACCAGTCCTCCGGAATTAGGTCAAAGCCTCTTACAAAGGCACCAGACTCTTATGACCAGACCATCTGGGGAATCAACATGCCCCATTGAGTCTAGATATCCACAGTATGTAGAGTCATGAAGGCCCTCCCCACAAAGGAGAAAGCTTTGGGAATGCCTGTGAGGATACATTCCCACGGTAACTCGGAGCCCATCCATGGGATGTAGATGTGAACCTCCCTATTCTTGAGATTAAGGGTGATCACTTTTTTTCCATTCAATAAGGGATATTCATCTGTTTAATGGTTTATGTTATCTCCCCCCTTTGACGAGGATGAAACTCCTCCCATTCCCAGAACGTGCTCTGGGGCCCTCCCACAGAGGTAACTCCCCAATTTTCTAAGGTAGGGTCGCATGATCTTTAATTTAATCTAACATTAAAGGGTTTATTACTCTGTTCCCTCTCCCATAGTCACCCCATCCACCTCCTTTGTGGGCTCTCCCTCCCCCACTAATAAGGGAGGAGGCATGTACATAGTTGAATCTTTCAAATCCTCTTGTTTCTCACACCGAGCATGACTCACGTGGGATTAAATGTTAGTGAAGATTACAACATGAACACTATATAAACTATGGGAACACTGATTCCTAATTAAAACTGGATATGCAGGATTCCTACTAGAAGGCTAGAGATCAAAAGGGTGACCATCCCAAAAGGGTCCACCCAATCATGTCTATCAAATGGGTAGCTTCCATGTATAAGTCACAACCTATCTAAACTATGAGAACTCTGATTCCTGATTAAATCAGGATATGCAGGACAGCTACTAGAAGGATCAAGCTTAAAAGGTTTCCCTTTCAAAATGGTCCATCCAATCATGTCCCATAAAATGGGAAGCTTCTATGCATAAGCCCCACACAATCAGAAATACGTGGGTTCTGATTCCTATCCAAAGGATACGTAAGAAGCCCTACTTGCGGGCCCGATCCCAACATCAAGTCACCTTCTACCCCCCTAGATGAAAATAAACTCCAGAGTGCCTTATAATATCACTCAAGTCAGTATCACCTATGTATCATCAAATATATGTATGCTTATAACGATTTTAAAACCAAGGGTAGCCTGTGGACACACTCATAGGGAAGGAACTAAGGATTCATTAATATATGAACAAGACAAAAATCTAAAAGAGAGTCCTGGAATAGGAAACAATCCTCCCCCGGAAGGGCACTGTGAGTCTGATCTCTCATCCTCTCGGCCAATGGAGTCCTTAAGTATCATTGTTAAAATCGTCAATCGATGAGCGCTTACCTTTGGAAATAAGGTCCATGAACCATAGAAACTAGGACCGTTGGGAATTCTTGGCTCCATGAATAAACCCATTGGAGACCATCCAAGGAAGTTACATCAGAGGAGGACTGATTGCATGAGTTCTTTACCCCCGTCCAATTTCCTGTTGGGACCAATAGTTCCCACATTGTAAATTCAACCTTCTTTAAAGGATAATGACACTGAGAAGGTTGAAACAAAGGAATGGTAAGTTCGATGAGAACCTGTATCTATAGGAAAAGGGACAGGTGACGATCCTCATCAACCATTTCCACACCGCTTGTAAATGCACCACCTTGGAGGCAGAACAAGGGGTTTTTATTATCTTATTATATTTTTAGAGTTTTTAACATTTTTATATGTTTGATGGTTTTTTTGGAGTATTTTGTTTTTCATTTTAGGGTTTTATATGTTTTTAGGGTTTTAAGGTTTTTTATATTTTTAGGGGTTTAAAATGTTTTTATTTTTTTAATGATTTGATAGGATTTTTCATAGTTTTATGGTTATTACTTATTTTAGGGTTTCTTAGTATTTTTATGGATTTTTATGGTTTTTATGGATTGGGGGGAGGGTTAGAGTTTTTAGGGGCTTAGTGTTTTTTTATTTTTTTTATTTTCAGTGGGTTATTAATGTTTTTAGGGATTTTAAGGTTTTTTAGGGTTTATTAATGTATTATGGTTCTGAAGTTTTTAAAGATTTTTAGTGGTCATTTGGGGTTTTATGGTATTTTAGGGATTTAAAAGGTTTCTAGGGGTTTTATGGTTTTTAGTTTTTTTAGGGTTTTTATAATTTTTTGGTTTTTTAGGGGGTTTATGTGTTTTTTATTTTTATGGTTTTATTAGGATTTTAAATTTTGTTTTATGTTTTTATGGATTTTTAGTCTTTTATGTTTCTAGGATTTTTTAGGGTTTTTATGGGATTTCGAAGGGTTTTAGGTTTTTTTGTATTTTTTGGTTTTTTACGGTTTTGTAGTTTTTTTAAACATTTTTAGGGGTTCAAGGGGGTTTTAGTGTCTTTAGGTAGCTTTATAGATTCTTAGGGTTTTATAAGGTTTTTGGTGGTTTTATGGTTTTTGGGGGTTTTAGGGATTTATGTTATTTTTAAAGGGTTCATAATTTTTTAGTTTTCTAAGGTATTTTAGTGTTTTTGGTGTAAAATATTTTATTAGTTTTTTTAATTTTTTTATGATTTTTAATGTTTTGGGGTATTTTTATGGGTTTATATGGTATTTAAGGATTTTGAGGGTTTTTTTTTTCATTTTATGGTTTTTCAAGATTTATTGGAATTTTATGGTTCTTTAGTGTTTTGTAACATTTTGGGGGGGTGGGTTTAAAGGGTTTTTAGATTTTTTAGTGGGGTTTAGGGTTTTTAATGTTTTAATGCTTTTTATGGGTTGTTATGGTATAGGGGTCTTTAGGTTTTTATGGTTTTTAGTATTTTTAGTTTTTTATTGTTTTAATTGTTTTTAGGTTTTTATGATTTTCATAGGATTTTTCCAGATTTTTAAGGTTTTTTAGTGTTTAGGAATTTCTAGGGAATTTTTAGGTTTTTTAGGGATATTTATTGGTTTAGGTTTTTTAAGGGTTTTATAGTTTCTTTTTTAGTTTTTTTAGTATTTTATGTTTTTGAAGGGTTTTTAGAGTTTTTTTAAAATTTTAGGGGGTTTAAATGGTTTCTAGAGTATTTAGCGCGTTTTAGGATTTTTATTGGTGTTTTTGGATTTTAAGGTTTTTAGGGGTTTTATTATTTTTAGTGTTTTGGGATCTTTTATGGTTATAGTGTATTTATTTTTTTTTAGTGATTTTATTTGTTTTTTAGGTTTTCATGTTTTTCTTAGGGGTTTTCAATTATTTGGCATTTCTTACATATTTAAGGATTTAGGGGTTATTTTTTATTTTTTTGGTTTTTAGTGTTTTTAGTGATTTTGAGGGGTTTTATGGAATTTTAGGGGTTTTTTGGTTTGTTATGGTGTTTTGGGTTTTGTTGTTTTATTTGAGTTTATTAGGGTTTTTAGGTATTTTTAGAATTTTTAACGTTTTAAGGGTTTTAAATGATTTTGGAGTTTTTAGCTGCTTTTAGGGTTTTTATGGGGGTTTAGGTATTTTTAATTTCTTTAAGGATTTTTATGGTTTTTATGATTCTTATAGTTTTTTAGGTTTTTGATAGTTTTTTAGGTTTTTAGTGGTTTTAAATGTTTTATTATTTTTATGAATTTCTTAGGGGTTTTCAAGGTTTTAGGTTTTTTTATGTTTTTAATCATTTTAGGGTTGTTTTAGGATTTTATTTTGAGTTTTTAGGGTTTTTAATATATTTTGAGGGTTTTTTTAGGGTTTTTAGGGGATTTTTGGTTTTTTGGGATTTAGGGTATTTTTTAGTTATTTAGGATTTTAATGTTTTTCGATTATTTTTAGTGTTTTAAAGGGGTTTTAAAGTTTTTTTATTTTTAGGGTCTTTTTGGGATATATTGTTTTTTATAGTTTTTATGGGTGTTTGGTGTTTTTATTATATTTCTAAATTTTTAGATTTCATTATAATTTTTTAGGTTTTAAGGGGTTTTAATTGTTTTTGAATTTTTATGTTTTATTTTGGGGTCTCATGGTTTTAAGGGTTTTTTAGTTTCTAGGGATTTTTTGGAATTTTTTATGATTTTTATGGTTTTATGGATTTTTAGGGAATTTGATTGTTCCTAGAGGTTTTTTTGGGTGTTTGGGGTTTTTATGGTTTTTTGGGGTTTTAGGGTATTTATTGAGTTTTCAGATGTTTAAATGGTTTTAGTGTTTTTTTAACTTTTTAGGGGTATAAAGGGTTTTTACAGTGTTTAGTGGGGGTTTATGGTTTTTTGGGGTTTTAAGGTGTATTTAATTTTTTTAGGTTTTTATGTGTTTTTTGGTTTTTAGGGTTTTAAAGGGTTTTTAGTGTTTTTAGGTTTTTTAGTGGTTTTGAGTGTTTTTATGGTTTTAGGGTTTTCTTAGGGGTTTTCTGGTTTTTAGGGGTTTTTATGTTTTTCGGGTTTATTATAGAATTTTATGGTTTTTATGGGTTTTTAGGGTTTCTATGTATTTTTAAGGTTTTTAGAGTTTTTTTGTTTCATTTTTAGGGGTTTTAAGGCATTGAAGAGTTTTGTTTTAAATTTGTAGTTATTAAGGGTTTTTTTGGAGTTTTTAGTGGTTTTAGGGTATTTATGGGTTTTAGAATTTTATGTAGTTTTTGGGGTATTAGGGATTTTAGTATATTTTTTGGGGTGTTTCGGGGTTTTAGTGTTCTTTTGGGTTTTTAGGGGTTTTAAGTGTTTTTTATTTTAATGGTTTTCTTTGTATTTTTCTTGATTTTAAGGGTTATTTACATTTTTAGGTACTTTTTAGTATTTTTATTGTTTTGGGAGGGTTTTAGTGAATTTGAGGATTTTTGTGAATTTTTAGGGGTTTTAGGGTTTTCTGTTTTTTTGGGGGTTAAGGGGTTTGTAATGTTTCTAGTGTTTTTATGGATTATAGATATTTTTTAACATTTTTAGGGGTATAAAGTATTTTTAGAGGTTTTAGTAGTTTTTAGGGTATTTATAGGTTTTTAGTGTTTTTAAGTTCATTTAGGGTTTTTTGTTTCATAGTGGTTTTATGTTTTTTTAGATTCTTAATGTTATCTTAGATTTTTTTAGCATTTTAGGGGTTTTTACATTTATATGTATTTTTAGGGGTTTTAAGTATTTTTTGGGGGATTTTATAGTTTTTAGGGATTTGAGGGATTTTTGGGTTTTCATTTTTTTTTTGTTTTTAGGGGTTTTAATTATCTTAGGATTTTATGGTTTTCTTATGGTTTTTCTAGTTTTTAAGTTTTTCTACATTTTAGGGGTTTTTAGAGTTTTTAGGATTTTTATAGTTTTAAGGGTTTTTGAGTGTTTTTAGGGTTTTTACGGTTTAATGTGTCTTTTGGGATTTTATGAGATTTTTTTATGGTTTTAGTGGGTTTTTTATATTTTTCTAGATTTATTAGGGTTTTAAAGGGTTTTTAGAGTTTTGTGGTCATTTAGGGGTTTTTTTAGTTTTTAGGGATTTTTAATTGTTTTTATGGATTTTAGGGCAAGGAAGGTGAAAGGACATGCTATTCTTAGCCCCCCAAAAATTATAAAAATAACTAGACAAGGGTGGGGTAGGGTCAAACAACCCATACCAAAATACCTTGGACCCCCCAAGACACCGAAAAACTGAAAAGACCCAAAAATTGGAAGAGAAATAAAAGAAACTTCAAATCAATGCCTCCATCCCCATATGGATCCCCATTAGCTCCATAACCAAAGGAATCATCTAACTCAACCGAATCTCATTCAAGTGATTCAAATTGCTTGAGGAAGGCAGTATAAAACTCTCTAATATTTTGGGGCTTCACATTCAACTATGCCTTGTTAGACCAACCTTCCCTGCCAGAGGTAGCTTCCTTAATAGAGGCCTTGGAGGAGGATCTGGTAGTAATTGGCCTGGGAATAGTATAGTAATCTCTCTTTGACCTCCACTTCATTGGGAGAGATCGACGCTCCACCTTATTGCCTTGTAGCATGCCATCAGCAATATCTGCCTTGGTCTTGGGACCCCCATCCTTCCTAAGTTCAACAACAGCAAGCTCAACCCTACCTCTCTGACTGCCAGTTCCAGGAGTGAGATCAGTGTTAGACCATTACCTCCTCTTCCGGGGGCATGAATCCAGGCCATTAGTACCGGGATCACCCATATGAGCTTTGTCCCTCCTTATCTAATCCATATTAGCGTTAATAATGGCATCATGATCCACAAAAACGTCCACAAACCTTGAAGCATCATAATAATCATCCCAGATGAAGATCTCATCATGCTTCAGGTCATGATTCTACAGAATTGCATTTTGATGCTTCTAAAATGTGATGTCCATACAATCCAACATAATCTTTTCAGATAGTTCAACACACATTAGTAAGGTCTCAAACACAAATAGAGTAAGGCTCAGATCCTATTTCTCAATAGTCATCATAACCTCATACAGGTCTTCCTTATCCACATGCAGATCAGACTAGAAATCAAGAAATCCATCCCCAATCCCGAATGCATTAGCTTTCACCTCACCCTGCTCCGGAACATGCTCAATAGTCGGTAAAGGATTATGCTTCACCTCTGCATGCCCTATCCCTTCACAGAAGGGATGTGGATCATCCTCTAGAAGTTCCAAAGGGTTTCTGGTTTCATCCCTTTCCACTTTAGCCTACATATCTCCCTATTTGTACCTCTCATGTCTCACCCCCTCCTTGTCCATAGCCTCCTATGGTTTCACCCCTGAAAAACAATTAGAAATTAAGACCAATTCCCAACCCTGTGTATGCCCTTGCACAACAATAGCTGAAGGATTTCGCAACATCACCTCCCTCTCCATCCCTTCACCAGTGAGGATGGGTACCTCCACCTAATGTTCCATAATCTTCTCGCTATCATCCCTCACAGTTTCAACCTACACCTCTCCATGTACATTCTTTTGCCCAATAATATCCTTAGGTCCCAGCCCCCCAGAAATGGGAATTGGAACATCTTCCTACACATTCCATGTTAGGTTATTAGCCACAACCCCATACTCATCAGGAACCTCACCCCTCATCCAACTGGAGGAAAGTAAATCACCTGAAAGACCCAATTCACCCTATAAACACTTGAATATATCCTTTACCTTATCCACTGATTGATTCCCCATTAGAGCCTTCCTTGAAAAAATACCCCATTCTAACACCCTAGTAACCCTTCTAGAACCAAAAAGGGTATCCCTTAGTGTTCCTAGCCATGCCCCAAGATCAATATCCAACCCCAACCTCAGATAGTTAACTCTTTGATTAATCCATGCCACAAGACGTTCACTGCCCCTACACCTGCAATCACTTTTCACATGGCCAAGATCCAAGCATGAGTCACATTAGCTCACCCATCATTCGAACACCCTCAGCTGCTTCAATTAGAGCTCCTTAGTAATATCAATCCAAACAAAGTGAACTAGGTCTTTCGAAACATTGAATTTGACACATACTCTCAGGGCAATTGGATGAAAAAGAGCCCGAGTTTTACTATCCATGCACAAGAACCTTCCAACCATATTTCCTAACATTGAAATAATAGACAGGTTTTGGAAGGGGGGGAGAGTTTAGGAATCCTCACCCAATCCGCCACCATCAGGGAGTCACAACGAAAATGGAAATCAAAGCTCCACTGAAAGAGGGAGAAGCGGGCATCGTCACATCTTAGAGGAGTTTCAGACCAGGCCTGAATGAGTTCCTCCTCAGATGAGAACTGAATTAGAATGTGGTAAGAATCGACAAGGTCCACAGTAGCACGATCCCGAAGATCCCAGTTTTCAAAAATGAACCTATCAAAATTGTCAACTAGAGGGAACCAATTAAAAAACAGATCAACTAGGGCCATCTTATGTAGAGAATATGCATTATTAAACTCCTCAAGTGATATTTGTAATAGCATATGACCTTCGTGAATGCTATACACCTTAGGGAAAAAGATCAATCTGCGGAATGTCTTGAAGTGAATAAGGATCCAAGAATGGGACAAAGGTTCTATCTTCATCAAGGACCAGCAAAGGCCCTCCCCCATGGAGGGGGGAGACAAAGCCATAGAAATCATCAGCATCTTCAAGACAGTAGCAGGAAGGAGGAATCACCATCTCATGGGAGTGGAGCAACCATATCAACTTTAATATTTTTAGGGGTTTCGAGGGTTTATTCTTGTGGATTTTAGGGGGTTTGGGGTGTTTAGTGTTTTTTCCAATTTTAAGAGTTTTTATGTTTTTTTAGGTTTTTAACATTCTCTTAGGGTTTTTATTTTTTATGGATTTTAAGGGGTTTAAGGATTTTGAGTGTTTTTTGGATTTTTATGGGTTTTATGTTTTTTTGATGTTTTTGAGTTTTTTGTGGTTTTAATGTTTTTCCAGGTTTTTTAATGTTTTTAGGGGTTTAAAGTTTTTTTAATTTTTTTGGTTCTTTTTAGGTTTTTTGTGAGTTTTTTGTTTTTTAAGGTTTTTAGTGTTTTTTATTATTTTTGGGGTTTTAGTGTTTTTCTGATTTTTTAGATTTTTTACCATTTTTTTGGTTTTTAGGGGTTCTAAGTGGTTTTAGGTTATTAAGGTTTTCATAGGGGTATTCAATGTTTTTAGGGTTTTTATATTTTTAATCATTTTAGGGTTTTTTTATGATTTTTATAGTATTTAGGGTTTTTAGTGATTTTGAGGTATTTTAAGGTATTTTTGGGTTTTTTGGTTTTTATTGTTCTTAGGGTTTTCTGGGGTTTTTTTTGGTTTTTATGGGTTTTAAGGATTTTTAGTATTTTTTTAATGTTTGTAGGGTTTTAATAGATTTTAATAGTTTTTAGTGGGTTTTTTGGGTTTTTGGGGTATTAGGATATTTTAGGTTTTCTGAGTTTTAGGGGGTTTAGTGGGTTTTAGTGTTTTTTGGGTCTTTAGTGTTTTTAGCATTTTTTAGGGTTTTAGGGATTTTTAGTTTTTTAGTTGTTTAAGGTTTTCATAGGGGTTTCAAGGTTTTTATGTTTTTAGGGATCTTTTAGTATTTTTTAGGTCTTTAATGGTTTTTAGTATTTTTATGGATTTTGATGTTTTTCAGGTTTTTAGGATTTTTAGGATTTTTTTGGTTTTTAGGAATTTTTTGAGTTTTTAGTGTTTTTATGGTTTTCATAGTTTTATTAACATTTTTGAGGGCTTGAAATAATTATTTTTATTTTATTTTATTTTTTGGTTCATTGTGGGTTTTTTGTGTTTTTATGGTTTTAGGGATTTTTAGGGATTTTAGGTCTTTATGGTTTTCTTGGGGTTTTTATGGTTTTAATGGGTTTTTAGGTTTCTAGGGATTTTTAGGGATTTTTAGGATTTATATGAGTATTTAGGGTTTTTAGGTATTTTAGTGTATTTATTATTTTTAGGGTTTTAGGGTTTTTAGGGGTTTTAGGGATTTTATGGGTTTTTAAGTATATTTGATTTTTAGGGGTTTTCGTGGTTTTATAGTTTTTTAATATTTTTATGTGTTTTTGGGGTTTTTTAGGTTTTTATTGTTTTTATGTTTTCATGGGTTTTATGGGTTTTTATTTTTTTGAGGTTTTCTTAGTGGTTTTCAGCATTTTAGGTGTTTTTACATTTTTAGGGGTCTTCTTTGATTTTTTTTGAATTTTTATTGTTTTTAGGGATTTTTTGAGATTTATAGTGTTTTTAGGATTTGGGGATTTCAAGGTTATTATGGATTTTGGGGATTTTGGTTTTTTTATGGTTTTTAAGGATTTATAGAGTTTTTATTTTATATTATTTTAAACGGGTTTTAGAGTTTTTATTGGTTTTTTGATTTTTGAATAGTTTTTAGGATTTTGTTTGGTTTTCTTGGGTTTTACGTTTTTAGATATTTTAGGGGTTTTATGATTCATTATGGTGTTTATTGTTTTTTAGGTTTTTAAGGGTTTTAAGTGTTTTTAGGTTTTAATTTTATCTTAGGATTTTTAGAAATTCGATGGGTTTTCACGTTTTTAGGTATTTTTATGGATTTGTATAGGATTTTTATGGTTTTGGGTTTTTTTTGGGTTTTTTTTGGGTATTTAGGGTTTTTTAGTTTTTAGGGTATTTATGTTTGTTAGAGTTTTATATTGTTTTTATAGGTTAAATGGGGTTTTATAGTTTTTAGTTCTTTTAGGGAAATTATGGGGATTTTAGTGTTTTTAAAAGTTTTTAGGGGTTTTTAGTGTTTTTAGGATCTTTTAGAGTTTTTAATGTTTTTAGGTTTTTAGGGGTTTTAAGCATATTTAGGTTTTATGTTTTTATTACAGTTTTCAAAGTTTATTTGGTTTTTAGGGATTTTTTAAGATTTTTATTGGTTTTTAGGGATTTTGATAGGTTTTTTGGGTTTTAGGGTTTTTATGGCTTTTTAGGGATTTTTAGAGTTTTTAGGTTTTTAGGGGTTTTACATGATTTTCAGTTTTTAGGTTTTACTAAGATTATTTAGCTTTTTTATATTTTTTTATGTTTTATTAAAGCTTTACACTTTTTAAGGGTTTTTATGGGGGTTAGCATTTTTAAGGATTTTGAGGGTTTTTAGGGATTTTTGGTTTTTCTGTGATTTAAAGTTTTTTGACATTTTGGGGTCTTTATGGTATTTGGATTTTTTAATGTTCTTAGTGGTTTGATGTATTTGTATAGTTTTTACTGAGATTTTAGGGGTTTCATGGTTTTATATGAGTTTTTAAGGTTTTTAGGGGTTTTATTGTTTTTAGGGGGTTTAGGGCCTTTTATGGTTTTTAGTATTTTTTAGGTTTTATTAGGATTTTATGCATTTTTATTTTTTTAAGGAGTTCTTAGAATTTTAATTTTTTAGGTTTGTAGGCATTTTTTAATCATTTTTATTATTTTTAGGGTATTTAAAGATTTGGAGGATTTTTATGGGTTTTAGTGTTTTTAGGGTTTTTAGTGTTTTTAGGTTTTAAGGTTTTCTTGTGACATTTTAGGGATTTTAGTATTTTTTACATATTTAGGGATTTTTATTTCTTTTGTAAAATTTTAACGGTTTTTGGGTTCTTGGGATTTTAAGGGTTTTAATAGTTTTGTAGGATTTTTTAATGAGGTTATGTTCTTTTATTTCATTAATGTTTTTAATGATTTAAAGGGTTTTTATAGTTTTAAGTGGTTTTTATGGATTTTATGCTTTTTTAGGGTTTTAATAGATTTTAGTATTTTTTATAGTTATAAATATTTAAGGGTTTTTATATTTTATTTCGTTTTTAGTGGTTTTAATTATTCTTAGGTTTTTTTCAAGGATTCTAGGTTTTTTTATGTTTTTTTGGGATTTTTAAGGATTTTTTATATTTTTTATGGTTTTAGAGTTTTAGGGATTTTGAGGGTTTTAGGGTTTTCAGGGGTTTATGTTTTTTTCGGGATTTTTGAGTTTTTTTGGGTTTTTAATGATTTTAGAGTTTTTTAAATTTTTTAGGATTTTAAGGTTTTTTATAAATTTTAGTGGTTTATGGTTTTTATCGATTTTGGGGGTTTTATGTTTTTAGGGGTTTTAGGGTTTTTATAACCGTTTAAGGTTTTTAGTTTTTTGAGGTTTTTTAGAGATTTAAATGTTTTTAGGTTTTTACCGTTTTCATTGGGATTTTCTAGGGTTTTAGCGTTTTTAGTTTTTAGGGATTTTTAGGAACTACTTCCAATTTTTTGTTTTAGGTTTTTATGTATATTTATGGTTTTTGGGTTTTTATGGGTTTTATGGTTTTTATGGAATTTTTTTGTGTGGTTTTTGTGTTTTTTTAGATTTTTTAACGTTTTAGAGGTATAATTGTTTTTAGAGTTTCAGTGGTTTTTTTGGGTTTTTATGGGGTTTTAGTGTTTTCAAAGTTTTATGTATTTAATGGTTTTTAGGGTTTTTAGAGTTTTTAGGGCCTTTAGGCGTTTTAGTGTTTTTATTATTATTTTTTCTTTTTTAAGGGGTTCTAATTATTTTTAGGTTTTTATGGTTTTCTTAGGGGTTTTACGAGTTTTTATGGGGATTTATTTTTTTAATTTTTTGGTATTATTTAGTATTTTTAAGGATTGTAGTGTTTTTAATGATTTTGAAGGTTTTCAGACATTTACGTTTTTAGTTTTTTTTATTTTTATTATTTTAGGGGTTTTTGAGTTTTTAGGGGTATTTATGGTTATTTGGGTGTTTTTTGGGGGTTTTAGGGATTTTATGAGTTTTAATTTTTTTTAGTCGTTTTCGGTTTTTTAGGGTACTATTAGATTTTAATTGGGTATTTAGTGTTTTTTAGGTTTTTGGGGTTCATTTTTTTTAATTTATGTAAGTTTTTCTTAGGGTTTTTTCTAATTTTTATGTTATTTTATGTTTTTAGGATGTTTTTGGATATTTAATTATTTTATTGTTATTAGAGGTTATTAGGGGTTTTTATGGGGTTTAGATTCTTTTTTGTTTTATTAGTGTATTTAGAGTTTTTTAGTGTTTAATGGGTTTTACGTGTTTTTTAGAGTTCTTAGGGTTTTCAGGGTGTTTCATGTTTTTATGTTTTAGTAATTTTGAGGAATTTTCTAGGTTATTTATGGTCTTTAGGGTTATTATGGATTTTGATTGTTTTTAGGATTTATAATTTTTTTTGGTTTTTTTGGGATTTTAGGTAATTTTTTTTTGTTTTTCATGGTTTTTATAGTTTCTAGAGTTATTTTAACTATTTTAGGGGTTTAATGTTTTTTTTAGTTTTTAGTAGTTTTTGTGGATTTCAGGGGTTTTAGTGTTTTATGAGTTTTTTCGATTTATAGTTTTTAGGGTATTAGCTGTTTTTGGGATTTTGAGGGTTTTTATCATTTTTTAGGTTTTTAAGGGTTTTATGTGAGTTTAGATTTTGAAGGTTTTCTGAATATTTTTTATTTTTTTACCTTTTTCAGGTGTTTTAGTTTTTTATGGGTTTTTAGGTTGTTTAGAGATTTTTTGGGTTTTTATGATTTTTATGGTATGATGGTTTTTATGTTTTTAGGGGGTTTTAGGGGGTTTTAGGGGTTTTCTTGATATTTTATGGTTGTTTAGGTTTTTAGAGGTTTTTAACATTTTTTGGGTTAAAATGGTTTTTAAATAATTTAATGCTTTTTATGGTTTTTATGGGTTCTTATTATTTTATGGTTTTTATGGTTTCTATGGTTTTTATGGTCTTTTCAGGTTCTTATAATTTATAAATTAGTAAGGATTTAAGGTGTTTTTATTTTTTATGATTTTTAGTGTTTATTTAGGGTTTTTAGGGTTTTTTACATATTTGGGGATTTTAGGGATTTTTTAGTATTTTTATCATTTTAACAGTTTTAGGTATTTTAATGATTTATAGGGGTTTTAGTTTTTATCATTTTGTGGTTTTTTATGCATTTTAATTTTTTTTGGGTTTTAATCTTTTATTATCGTTTTTAGGGTTTTTAGAATTTTTTTTATATTTTTAAGGATTTTTAGTGTTTTTAGGATTTTTATATTTTTATGGATTTTGAGGGATTTTGAGGGATATTTTTAGGTTTTTAGGGTTTTTTATGATTTTTATTGGTTTATGGTTTTTAAAGGATTTAGGGGGGTGCGAGTTTTTTAGGTTTTAAAGGGTTTTTAGAGCTTGTTAACATTTTTTGGCGTTCATTGGTTTTTTAGAGTTTTTAGTGTTTTACGATTTTTATATATTTTTAGGGTGTTTAAATATTTTCATATTTTATTGGTTTTAGGGGTTTTTTGGGTTTTTTTGGGTCTTTTGAGTTATTTTGTGTTTTTTGGCCTTTTAGAGTATTTTAGTGTTTTTATATTTCTAATGTGTTCCTAGGGGTTTTTAGGGGTTTTAGGGTTTTTAGGTTTTTAGGATTTTTAACACCAATAGGTCATTTGTGGTTATTAGTATTTTTAGTTTTTTAAGGTTCTCTTAGGGTTTTTCACGGTTTTAGTAATTTTTTGGATTTTTAATAATTTTTTTTAGTGTTTTTTTGGATTTTGGGGGGTCTTAGAGGTTTTATGGTTATTATGGTTTTTATGGTTTTTGGGAGTTTAAAGTTTTATGAGTTTTTAGGGGTCTTAAGGTTTTCTAGTGTGTGTAACATTTTTAAGGGTTTAAATGGTATAGTGGTTTTAGAGGGTTTTAGGGTTTAATGGGGTTTTAGAGATTTTATGGTTTTTAGGGGATTTTTGTTCTTTTGGGGTTTTATGGTTTTTAGGTTTTTAATGTTTTTTAGTGTTTTTAGGTTATTTGTAATTTAAAGTGTCTTTTGGTTTTTAATGTTTTATTAGTGGTTTTCATTTTTTTTAGTTTTTTACGTTTTTAGGATTTTATTGGTCATTTTAATGATTTTTTAGTTTTTAAGGGTTTGAAGGGATTTCGAAGGTTTTTGTGGTTTATTATGATTTTTATAGTTTTTAGAGATTTTTAAATTTTTATGGTTTTTATGTGTTTTTAGGTATTTAATATTTTCTTAGGGTATTTAAAGGTTGGTAACATTTTTTACACTTTTAGAGATTTTTAGGGGTTTTAAGATTTTAATGGTTTTTAAGGATTTTATGGTTTTTAGGGATTTGAAGAGTTATTCTTGGGTTTTTTGTTATTTTTTGGTTATTTAGGGGTTTTATTGGATTTTTTATGTTTTTAGGTTTTTAAGGTTTATAAGGTTATTAATTGGTTTTAGAATTTTTTAACGTTTTTAGGGGTTTAAAGGGTTTCTAGAGTTATATGGTGTTTTTAGGGTTTTTCTATGTTTTATGGGATTTTAATATGTTTAAGTGTTTTGGGGTTTTAGGGTTTTTAAGGGGTTTTCATATTTTTAGGGTTTTTTGGGTTTTAATTGTGTTTTTTTAATTTTATTTGTTGTTTTTAGGGTTTCTACATTTTTAGTGACTTTAGGGGTTTTTTAAGGTTTTTATTGTTTTTAGGGAGTTTGGTATTTTGAGAGTTTTAGAGAGTTTTTAGGGTTTTTAGTAATTATATTTATATTCTTTGTTTTTATGGTTTTTGAGTTTTTTAGGGGGTTTAGGGTTTTTTTTATTTTTAATTGTTTTAGGCATTTAAAAGGTTTTTAGAGTCATTAGTGGTTTTAGGGGTTCTTTGATTTTTTGTTTTTAATGTTTTTGGTTTTTAGGGTCTTTTAGGGTTTTCATCATTTTAGTGGTTTCAAGTGTTTTCATTTTTTATGGTTTTCTTAGGTGATTTTCATGGATAATCTGGGTTTTATGTTTTTTGAAATATTTATGGATTTTTAGAATTTTTATGGTTTTTAGGGGGTTTTATGAATATTTATGGTCTTTACGAGTTTATTACCTTTTTTTGGTGTTTTAGGGATTTTTTAGTTTTTTAGTGATTTTAAGGTTTTTAGATTTCTTTATCATTTTTAGGGGTTTAATTTTTTTTTATTTTTTAGTCATTTTTAGGGTTTATATGGATTTTTAGGGTTTTTATGGTTTTTAGTGGATTATGGTTTTTAGAGGGTTTTAGGGGATTTGGTTCTTTTATGGGTTTTTATCATTTTTAGGTTTTTAGGGGTTTCAAGTTTTTTTGGTTTTTAAGGTTTTATTATGGGTTTTCAGGTTTTTTAAATTTTTACGCCTTATGGTATTTTTAGGGATTGTTTCGGATTTTAATTATTTTTAGTGTTTTCGTCGGGTTTTTTGGGTTTTTAGGTTTTTTTTGTTTTTTATTGCGTTATTTTTTAAGGATTTCTTAGGCTTTTTTGGGTTTTTGGGGTTTTTTACTTTTTTAGTTTTTTTCGATATTTTGAAGTATTTTTATTGATTTTAAGTGTTTTTAGGGTTTTTAGGGATTTTTGGGGATTTTAGGATTCTTAGTATTTTTTTGGGTTTTTTAAGTTTTTAGGAGATTATTGAGTTTTTAGGGGTTTTAAGGTTTTTTATATCTTTTAAAGCTTTAAGGGGTTTAAAGTGCTTTTAGATTTTTATTGAATTTTAATGTTCTTATACACTTTTGGGGTCTTTGAACATTTTTAGGGGTTTTATGGTTTTAGGTGTTTTTTGGGTTTTAGGGTATTTTTGTGATTTTTAGGATTTTTAGGAATTTTTTTGGGGGTTTTAGAGTTATAATTTTTTTAGTTATTCTTAGGGGTTTCCAGTGTTTTTGGGTTTTTATGTTTTTAGGAATTTTAGGGATTTTATAGGAATTTTATTGTTTTGTTGGAGGTTTTAGGGATATTTAGTCTTTTTAGAGTTTTATGGTTTTCTGGGATTTATGTTTTTTTTGAGTTTTTAGGGTTTTTTTGCTTTTTAGTGTTTTTAAAATTTTTTAGCTTTAATGGGTTTTTATAGTTTTAGTGGTTTTTACTGTTTTTATGGGTTTTATGGTTTTTAAGGTTTTTAGGGTTTTTCTGCTTTTCTAATGGGTTTTCAAGGTTAATAGGGTTTTTTACATTTTTAGTAATTTTTAGGGATTTATTTGGATTTTTATCATTATTTAGGGTTCAAAAAGTTTTTTAGGGATTAGGGGTCTTTATGATTTTGAGGGGTTTTAATATTTTTTTGGGTTTTTTTATGTTTAAATGGGTTTAAAGGGACTTTAGTTTTTTTGTGGATTTTTAGGGTTTTATGGTGGTTTTATATTTTTTAAGATCTGTATGGGTTTTCGGGGTTTTTGGGGATTTTTAGATTTTTTTATGTTTTTTAGGGTTTTTATCATTTTTTGGTTTTTGGTGGTTTTAGGTGTTTTAACTTTTTTAAAGTTCTATTAGGAATTTTTTGGTTTTTATGTTTTTAGGGATTTTTAGGGATTTGTAGGATTTTTATTATTTTTTAGTGTTTTCAGGGATTTTAAACATTTTTAAATTTTTTGGGGTTTTTAGTGTTTTATTGTTTTTTGGTATTTCAGTTTTATATTGCATTTTTAGTGGTTTAATTGTTTTTAATGGGTTTTTAATTATTTAAGGAGTATAAATGGTTTTTTATTTTTTAGTGGTTTTAGTGGTTTAGAGTTCTTATGGGGTTTATGGGTTTTTAAGGTTTTTGGGGTTTTATGGTTTTTTTGGGGGTTTTAGGGTTTGTAGGTTTTTTAGGATTTTTAGGTTTTTTAAGGGTTTAAATTGTTTTTAGGTTTTTAAGGATTTCTTAGGTGTTTATACTGTTTTTTAATTTTTTGAGGTTTTAAGAAAAATTATGGTTTTTATGGATTTTGATGGTTTTAGGGTTTTTATCGTTTTTAGGGTTATTATGTTTTTTTTTGTGATTTTAGGGATATTTTTATTTTTTTTTCAGAGTATTTTTTTTTCAATTTTTAGATTTTTCTTAAATTTTTAGGTATTTGAAGGGTTTTTATAGTTTTTATTAGTTTTATGCTTTTTATGGGGTTTTGGGGGTTTCAATTTTTTCAGGGTTTTTTATTATTTTAGGGTTTTAAAGTGTTTTTAGGGATTTTTATGATTATTAGTGTTTTTAGGTTTTTTATTGGTTTTAAGGGATATTTTTTTTATGGTTTTCATAAGGATTTTTAGGGTTTTTAGGGGTTTTTATATTTTTATAAATTTTTAGGTATTTTATTTTATTTTTATGTTTTTGGGGAATTTGAGGGGGTTTAGGGGTTTTTGGGGTTTTTGGGGTTTTGGGGTTTTTTTGAGTTTTGGCATTCTTTATGAATTTTTAGGGTTTTGAGCATTCTTTTATTTTTTTAACTTTTTTAGTGTTTTATAGGGTTTTTAGTGGGTTTTAGGGGTTTTATGAGTTTTTAATTCTTTTAAGGGTTTTAACTATTTTTTTGGTTTTTTACATTTTTTATTTTTTAGGGTTTTACGTGTTTTAGGTTTTTAAGGTTTTCATAGCATTTTTTTAGGTTTTTAGTTATATTTATTTTTTACGATCTTTATAAATGTTTTATGATTTTTGTGGTTTCTAGGGTTTTACTAATTTTTTTAGGGTTTTAATAGGGCTTTAGAGTTGTTAGTAGGTTTTTAGGGTTTTATTGGTTTTTAGGGTATTTATGTTTTTAGGGTATTTATGTTTTTAGGGGGTTTTGTGGTTTTAATGTGTTTTTAGGGATTTTATGGTCTTTTATCCCTTTTAGCGTCTATAGGGTTTTTTTGGTGTTTTAAGATTTTTTAGGTTTTTTTGGTCTTATTATGGGGTTTTCAGTGTTTTTAGTTTCTTTTTCCTTTTTAGGATTTTTTAGAATTTTTTTGGACATTTAGGGTTTTTAGGGTTTTTTAGTGATTTGGATGGGGGTTTGGGGGTTTTTGGGGTTTCAGGTGTTTTATGGGTATTTGGGATTTTAGGGTTTTTTCTATATTTTTTGGGTTTTTATTGTTTTTAGAGGTTCTTGAAAATTTTAGGGGTTTGTATGGGTTTTAGTGTTTTTAGTAGTTTTTAGGGTTTTATAGGTACTTATGGTTTTAATGATTTTTTAAGTTTTTATGGTTTTTAGGGGTTTTTGGTTTACATAGACTTTATGTATTTTTAGGGGTATCAGGGATTTAATTTTTTTTTGGGTTTTTAGCTATTTTAAGTGTTTTTAGGTTTTTTATTATTTCTAATTGTATGTAGTGTCTTAGAGTTTTTCATTTTTTTTGGATTTTTAGGTATTTTTTTGGATTTTTATGGATTTTATGGTTTTTATGGAATTTGAGGGTGTTTTTAGGTTTTTAGGGTTTTTTTTATTTTAGTGGTTTTTGAGATTTTAGGGTTTTTTGGAACATTTTAGGGTTTTATAGTTTTTTAGAGTTTTTAATATTTTTAGGGGTTTAAATGGTTTTTTAGAGTTTTCGCTAGTATTTTTGGGGTTTATTTTTTTGTAGGGTATTTATGCATTTTTGGGTTTTTAGGGTTTTTTGATTTTTTTCAATTTCCAGGTTTTCTATGGGTTTTAAGTGTTTTTTATATTTTTAATGATTTTATAGGATTTTTAGGGGTTTAGGGGTTATTTACATTTTTTTGGATTTCTAAGGAATTTTTAGGAATTTTATGGTCTTTAATGTTTTTAAGGATTTTGAGGGTTGTTAGGGATTTTAGTGTTTTAGGGTTTATATGGTTTTTTTTTTGTTTTTAGGTTTTTTTGGTTTTTTATGGTTTTAAATTGTTTTACGGGGTTTAATGATGTTTTTGGGTTTTTTTTGAGTTTTTTAGTTTTTAGGGTTTTTAGAGTATTATAACATTTTTAGGGGTTTAAGGGGTTTTTAGAGTTTTTAGTGGTTTTGAATTTTTATGGTTTTTAGTGTTTTTAAATGTATTTTGGGTTTTTATAGTTTTTTTGGGTTTTAGGGTTTTGAGGGTTTTTAAGGTGTTTCGTGTATTAGGTATTTTAGGGGTTTTATTTTTTTTTAAATTTTTATCGTTTTTATAGATGTTTTTAGGGATTCGAGGTTTTTTATGTTTTTAGGGATTGTTTAGGTTTTTTTATTTTTAGGATTTTTGGGATTTTGAGGGGTTTTATGGTTTTTTATGGTTTTTTGGGATCTTATGGTTTTTTGGATTTTTAGGGGTTTTTGAGTTTCTTTATTTTTTAATGTTTTCTAGAAATTTAAAACAATTTTGGATGTTAAAAGGGTTTTAAATTTTTAAGTGATTTTTGTAAGGTTTTTATTTGTTTTTAGGGTTTTCAAGGTTTTCAAGGGTTTTTATGGTTTTTGGGTTTTTAGGTTTTTTGTGGTTTCTTAGGTATTTTTATTGGTTTTTTGTTTTTTATGTTTTTAGGGATATCTAGGGTTTTTTGGAATTTTTTGGTTTTTAGGGTTATTTGGTTTTTTAGTGTTTTTTTTTATTTTTTGTGTTTTTGGGTTTTATTGTTTTTTGAGGTTTTATGGGTTTTTTGAGTTATTTATGGTTTACATGGTTCTTTAATGTTTTTAGGGGTTTATAGTGATTTATATTTTTTAGTGGTTTTAGGGTTTTTATGGAGATTTAGGGTTTTTATGGTTATTAGGAGTTTTATGGTTTTTAGCATTTCTTAGGTTTTTATGTGTTTTAACTTTTTTTTGGTTTTAAATGTTTTCTTAATGTTTTTATGTGTTTTTATCATTTTTACATTTTTAGTAATTTTTAAGATTTTATGGTTTTTAAGGTTTTTCGAGACTTTGATGGTTTTTTGGGATTTTTGGGTTTTTATGGTTTTTATGGGGTTTAAGTTTTTTAGGTCTTTTAAGGTGTTTTCGAGTTTTTTTATCAATTTTAGGGGTTTAAAGGGATTTTAGAGTTTTTAGTGGTTTTTTAGGGTGTTAATGTATTTTTAGGGTTTTAAGGTTTTTTGCTATTTTTAGGGTTTTTAGGGGTTTTAGTGTTTTTTAGGTTTTTAGTGTTTTATAGGTTTTTTGGGGTTTTTAAGTGTTTTTAATTTTTTTAAGATTTAGTTACAGTATTTCATCGTTTTTAAGGATTGTTATGTTTTTTTGGGATTTTTACATATTTTTGGTATTTTTATTATTTTATAGAGTTTTTAGGGATTTTTTTCGATTTTTAGGGTTTTTAGGTTTTTTTATGGTTTTTACAGTTTTTGTGGTTTTTTTAGTGTTTATAGTTTTAAAGGTTTTTATTGTTTTTAATCATTTTAGAGTTGTAAATGTTTTTTATAGTTTTAGTGGTTTTTCTAAGGGTTTTTTGGGTTTCTAATATTTTTAAGGTTTTAGAGGGTTGGTTTTTATGGTTTTAGGGGTTTTTAGTGTTTTTTTGGGTTTTATTGTTTTTTTGGGGATTTAGCAATTTTTATAATTTTATGGGTTTTAAGTGTTTTAGGTTTTTCTGTTTTTCTTCATTTTTTTAGGGTTTTAGAGTTTTTTTTACATTTTTAGGTATTTTTTAGGCATTTTTGGGGTTGTATAAATTTTAAGGTTTTTAGGTATTTTGAGGGTTTTTAGTGTTTTTATGTTTTTTTTTGGTTTTTTGGGTTTCTAATTTTTTTTAAGAATTTGTTTTTTAGATTTTTTTAATAATTTTTGGGGTTTAAATGGTTTTTAGAGTTTCCAATGGTTTTTAGGATTTTATATGGCTTTTTTGGGTTTTTATTATTTTTAGGGGTTTTATGATTTTTTAGGGTTTTATTGTTTTTATGTTTTTATGGGTTTAAATTGTTTATTTGTTTTTAAGGATTTCTTATATTTTTTTAGATTCTGTATAGTTTTTGATGCTTTTAGAAAATTTTACAGCTTTTTTATGATTTTTACGGGTTTTGGGGATGTTAGGGATATTTAGGGGTTTTAGGGTTTTTTTATTTTTATTGTCTTTTTTTGGGATTTATAGTTTTTTTTTGAGATTTTAAGTTTTTATGGGTTTTTAGAGTTTTTTTAATGTTTTTAGGGGTTGAAAGGGTCTTTAGATATTTTAGTTGTTTTTAGGGTTTTTATGGTTTTTTTGGGATTTTGAAGGTTATTAGAGTTTTTATGGGCTGTATATTTTTTAGGTTTTTTAGGTTTTTATGGTTTTTAACATTTTAATTTTTTAATAGTTTTATGTTTGTTAGGATTTCAATGCTTTCTTTGGGATGTTTTTAGGGTATTCAGGGTTTTTACATTTTTATAGGTATTTAGGGGGTTCATTAGGATTTTGTGGCTTTTTAGATTTTTAGGGATTTTGTGGAATTTATGGTTTTAAGGGTTTTTTGGTTTTTTGGGGGTTTTAAGGGTTTTAAAATTTTTTTCAGGGTTTTTGGTGTTTTTTATAGATTTTTAACATCTTTAGGGGTATAATTGGTTTCTAGAGTTTTTAGTGTGTTTTAGGGTATTTTCAATTTTTAGGGGTTTTATGGTTAATAAGGTTTTAGGGTTTTTAACATTATTTAGGTTTCCTAAGGGTTTAAAGTGTTTTTAGGGTTTTAAAATTTTCATACGTGATTTCAAGGTTTTTAGGTCTTTTTATTTTTTTGTGATTATTTGGTCTTTTTATGAATTTTATGGGTTTTAGGGTTTTTACAGATTTTTAGGGTTTTAAGCGTTTGTAGGGTTTTTTATTTTTTAGGGTTTTTAAGGATATTTTTATTTTTTAAATGTTTTTAGGAGTTTAACAATTTTTTGGACTTTTTATTGGGTTTATGGCTTTATGGGTTTTTATATTTTTGGGGGTTTAAGGTTTTATGATTTTTAGGGGTATTATCATTCTTTATGTTTTATGTGTTTTAATTATTTTTTGGTTTTTAAGGATTTATTATGGTTCTCTTAGTTTTTATGTTTTTTTTACGTTTTTATTGATTTTTAGGATTTTTTGTGATTTTTATGTGCTTTAGGGGGTTTTAGGATTTTTTTTAAGTTTTTTAGTTTTTATGGTTTTAAGGGTTTTTTGAATTTTTAATTTTTTTAGGGGTTTAAATGGTTTTCATTGGTTTTTAGGATTTTTTATTATTTTTTAATATTTTTTATTGGTTTTTTGGTTTTTATTAATTTTATATTTTTATGGGGTTTTTTAATATTTTATAATTTTTAGCGGTTTTAGGGGATTTAGTTATCTCTAGGTTTTTAAATGTTTTCTAAGGGTATTTTATGGATTTACAAGTTTTTTTTTCATTTTTAGGGATTTACGGTTTTTTGGATATTTATGATTTTTTAGGTTTTTTAGGGATTTTTGTGGTTTTTAGGGTTTTAGTGTTTTTTAGGTTTTTATGGATTTTAGGGGTTTAGTGGTTTTTTTGATATTTTTATTATTTTTAATGTTTTTCAGATTTTTTTCATTTTAGGGGTTTAAAGGGTTCTTAGAGTTTTTAGTGGTTTTTAGGGGTTTTATGGGGTTTTAGGGTTATTAAGATTTTAGCGGGGTTTATGGTTTTTATGGTTTTTACAGTATTTAGGGTTTTAGGGTCTTTTTTTTGTTTTTAGTGGTTTTATGTTTTTTTAGGTTTTTAGGTTTCCTTAGGTTTTTTCATGGTAATTTGGATTTTTTTTATTTTTTTGGGAATTTTATGGAATTTTTATGATTTTATTGTTTTTTTGGGTTTCTATAATTTTTTTTAGTTTTTTTAGAGTTTTTTACAATATTTAGATTTTTCATCATTTTTAGGGTTTTAAATGATTTTTAGATATATAGTATGTTTCCATATTTTTATCGGGCCTTATAGTTGTTTTATGTTTTTCTAGAGTTTTTATAGTTTTTAGGAGTTTTAGAGTTTTTAGGATCTTTTTAGAGGTGTTTAACATTTTTAATATTTCTTATATCTTTAGAGGTTTTAATTATTTTTAGGTTTTTATGGTTTTCTTAGGGGTTTTTAGGGGTTTTATTGTTTTTATACTCTTAAGGATTTGTACATAATTTTTAGAATCATTGTGTTTTTTGGGTTTTATGCTGTTTTAGGGTTTTTTTTGGTTTTTAGGAGCTTTTTGAGTTATTTAGTGTTTTTAAGGTTTTTCAGAGTTCTTTAAAGATTTTACAGGTTTCATGTTTTTTTACAGGTATTAGTGAATTTTAGGGATTTTAGGGGTTCATAGAGTTTTTATGGTTTTTTGGGATTTTTATGGTTTATAGGGTTTTAATGGTTTTTAGGGTATTTTAGATTTTTAGCAATTTGAGGTCTTTTATGGTTATAAGTGTTTTTAGGTTTTCATCGTTTTATGAGGGGGTTTCACAGTTTTTAGGGTTTTATTAGGGGGTTTCAAGGTTTTTAGAGTTTCTTATGTTTTTAGTAATTTTTTGGGTTTTTTAGGATTGTATTGGTTTCATGGTGTTTAGGGATTTAAGGGTTTTTATGGTTTTCTGTTTTTTAGCTCTATGGGTTTTTTTATTTTTTGAGTTTTGAGTTTTTTATGTTTTTTTGGATTTTCTTAACTTTTTATGAGTTGAAAGAGTTTTTAGAGTTTTTAGAGTTTTTAATGGGTTTTCAGGCTTTTTTGGGTTTTCTATGGTTTTAGGGTTTTTAAGGTTTTAGGGGATTTAGGAGTATTTATGGGTTTTAGGGTTTTTAGGGATTTTTTTTTATTTTCTAGGCATATTATGGTTTTTTCAGTATTTATGGTTTTTAGCGGTTTTAGGAATTTTGGTGTTTATTACATTTTTTGGGATGTTTAATAATTTTTTATGTCTTCTATAGTATTTTTGGGTTCTAGGAATTTTGAGGGTTTTTAGGGTTTTTATGTTTTTTGGGTTTTTAGGGGTTTTTGAGTTTTTCTTATTTTAAGGGTTTATAGAGGTTTTTAACATTTTTATGGTTTTAATGGGATTTTATAGTTATTAGTGATTTTCTAAGGGTTTTTTTGTTTCTTAAGGTTTGTTAGGTTTTCAGAGTTTTTAACATTTTTAGGGGTTGGACGGGTTTTAAGAGTTTTCTATTGGTTTTTTGGTTTTTATGGGTTTTAGGGGTATTATGGTTTTTAGGGTTTTTACGATTTTTATGGATTTTAGGTGTTTTACAGTTTTTAGTGTTTTTCCATTTTTAGGGGTTAAAAGTGCTTTTTGGTTTGTAAGTATTTCTAAGGAGTTTTCTAGGTTTTGAGGTTTTTTACATTTTATTAATTTTTAATGATTTTTAGGATATGTATTGGTCTTCATGGTTTTTTATGTTTATGAGGGATTTTTTGGGTTTTTGGGGTTTTGGGTAATTTTTGTGTTTTTTCGAGTTTTTAAGGTTTTTAGTTTTTTTACCATTTTTAGGGGATTAAAGGGTTTTAATATTTTTATTGGTTATTTGGGTTTTTATATTTTTATATTTTTTAATGTTTTTAGGGTTTTTAGTGTTTTTTACTTTTTTACGTTTTTTCTTGTTTTTTTTTGTTTTTAAATGTTTTAGGTTTTTTAGGTATTTATTGGTTTCTTAGTGTTTTTCATAGTTTTATGGTTTTTTACCTTTTAGGGATTTTTAAGGATCTGTTATATTTTTATTGATTTTAGGGTTTTTAGTTATTTTTATGGTTTTATGTTTAATTTGGGGTTTAGGGGTTTTATGTTTTTTTGGGGTTTTCCCCGTAGATTTTAGGTTTTTTTGTTTTTTAGAGTTTCTTTCAAAAATTAGGGGTTTAAAGGGATTTTATATTTTTAAACGGGTTTTATGGTTTTTATGTGTTTTTGGGGTTTTTATGGTTTTTAGAGGTTCTTATGATTTTTAGGTTTTTAGGGAATTTTAGGGTTTTTTATTTTCTTGGGTTTATTTTCAGTTTTTAGGGGTTTTAAGGGTTTTTATTGTTTTTAGAATTTTTATGGTTATAAAGAGATTTTAGATTTCTTAGTGGTTTTGGGGGTTATTTATTGGTTTTTAGGGACTTTAATGTTTTTTTTGGATTTTTATGGTTTTTATCTATTTTAGGGGGTTTAGTGTTTTTAGTGTTTTTAGTAGTTTTTGTATTTTTAGGGGTTTTTAGTTTTTATGGCTTGATTTGGGTTTTAAGGGTTTTTATGGTTTTTTTTGATTTAAGGGATATTTAGGGATTTAGAATTATATGGGTTTTTTATAGATTTTAAGTGGTTTTGGGGTTCTTTAGGGGTTTTTTGGGTTTGCAAGTTTTGTTGGGTTTTTTAGGGTTTTAACAGTTTTTTATGTTTTTTTTAGGGGAATTTGGGTTTTTATATTTTTTAGAGATTTATGGTTTTTCTGGGTTTTATTGTTTTCATTATTTTAAGGGGATATATGATTTATAAGGGATTGAGGGCCTTTTGTAGTTAGTTTTAGTTTTTAGCATTTTTAGGTTTTTTAGGGGTTTTAAGTGTTTTATCTTATTAATGTTTTCTTATATATTTAAAGGTTTTTAGGGATTTTTTCATTTTAGGAATTTAAGTTATTTTTTTAGTATTTGTATAGTTTTTAAGGTTTTTTTGGGTTTTTAGGGGTTTTGAGGTTTTTTTATTGTTTTTAGGGGTTTCCATTTTTTAGAAATTTTAGGTTTTCTTAGGGGATTTTTGGGTTTTAGGATTTTTTACATTCTTGGGGATTTTTAGGGTAAGGAAGATGTGAGGGCTGGGCTATCCCCCCCCCCCCCCCCCCCGCCCAAATTTTTTAGAAGAAAAAGACGTTGTAAACAAGGGAGGGGAGGGGTCAATCGACCCATGCCCAAAAACCCTTAACAACCCCAAACCAAAAACCCAAAAAACAAAAAAACACACAAAAAGAAACAAAGAAAAAAAAACAAGAAAAGATCCCAACAACATCGTGCGCGATCATCACAACCAGTCATCACAGCCACAATGTTTTTTCAGCACCTCTATCCAATCATCTAGCCACATCAAGAATCAGAGTCGAGCCAAAACGTTCACAAGACGACCATCCAGCCTCCAGCACACCATAAGAATAGAAGAAGCATCAACAAACATCAATCCAAACATCACCCTCACTCAACCTCATTCCAATGTCAGCATCATGCTCCATTTCAAACACCAGGAAGAATAACAAGACTAAGAAAATGGAAACCATTACCTCCCCCTCTAGGACACTCCATAGCCAACACCAATCCAATCCAAGAATTCAAAGCAGCCATTCCAAGACCCATCGAGACAACGCAGGATCAGAAAACGGACCCTCCCATCACCGGAAGCACATCAGGACCGACGCCAATCTAAGGTCGACGACAGAACTGCCAAAAAAACCTCTGAAATCGTGCAGGAGAATCCACAAGTAGGATGTATGCAACCAAGGAAAGTCCATGCAACGCTAACTCCCACCAATGGAAACAAATCCAAACATACATGATCACACTTGAACGAGATCATCACCTTATCTATAACAAAGCGGAGGTCAATTATAGATTCAAAACATCGTCACCAAAAAGAAAGAAGGCCGAGAGGCCAAGCTGCATCGACGTCGACCCAGGGACCTGAAAAAGACCACACTAAGAACACACCAAGCCTGGTAGCAGAAAGATGTCAGATCCATCTCAGAAACAGGGAAGACGCCAGATCCCAAGTAGAGACTGAGCCGGACCAACCCCGAACCGAGGTCCTCAAGCCAAGACCACGCAGAAAGAACACCAGATCGGTCATCGATCGAAAATCGAAGCTAGATCTTCTGATGAGCGAGGAATGCATGAAAAGATGTCATGCAATATGATCTGGGAGAATCAATAAGAACCAACGCCGCACTGATGATGAACCCACATATGCCAAGCTGCCTGAAGTGACTAGAGGAGGAAGGGGAAGTTGCGGAGAGGAAGACGCTGCTGGGGAACTCATAGGGGAAGGTGCAACCACTTATAGTCCTCTTCTCTGGGGTATTTTTATTTATTTTTTAGTAATTTTACAGTTTTTGGTGGTTTTTAGGGGTTTTAGGGAATTTAGGGGTCTATGGATTTTTTGGGCATTTAGGGTTTCTTTGAGTTGCTTATGGATTTTATTTTTTTAATAATTTTTTTTCATTTTTTAGGGTTCAAATGGAAAGTAATATGTGAGGGTCAGGCTATTCCCGACCCCGGGCCTTTTGTAGTTAGTTTTAGTTTTTTGCATATTTAGGTTTTTTAGGGGTTTTAAGTGTTTTATCTTATTAATGTTTTCTTATATTTTTAAAGGTTTTTAGGGATTTTTTCATTTTAGGAATTTATGTTATTTTTTTTAGTATTTGTATAGTTTTTAAGGTTTTTTTTGGGTTTTTAGGGGTTTTGAGATTTTTTTATTGTTTTTAGGGGTTCCCATTTTTTAGAAATTTTAGGTTTTCTTAGGGGATTTCTGGGTTTTAGGATTTTTTACATTCTTGGGGATTTTTAGGGTAAGAAAGATGTGAGGGCTGGGCTATCCCTCCCCCCCCCCCCCCCCCCGCCCAAATTTTTTAGAAGAAAAAGACGCGGTAAACAAGGGAGGGGAGGGGTCAATCGCCCTGTGCCCAAAAACCCTTAACAACCCCAAACCAAAAACCCAAAAAACAAAAAAACACACAAAAAGAAACAAAGAAAAAAAACAAGAAAAGATCCCAACAACATCGTGCGCGATCATCACAACCAGTCATCACAGCCACAATGTTTTTTCAGCACCTCTATCCAATAATCTAGCCACATCAAGAATCAGTGCCGAGCCAAAACGTTCACAAGACGACCATCCAGTCTCCAGCAGACCATAAGAATAGAAGAAGCATCAACAAACATCAATCCAAACATCACCCTCACTCAACCTCATTCCAATGTCAGCATCATGCTCTATTTCAAACACCAGGAAGAATAACAAGACTAAGAAAATGGAAACCATTACCTCCCCCTCTAGGACACTCCACAGCCAACACCAATCCAATACAAGAATTCAAAGCAGCCATTCCAAAACCCATAGAGACAACGCAGGATCAGAAAACGAACCCTCCCATCACCGGAAGCACATCAGGACCGACGCCAATCTAAGGTCGACGACAGAACTGCCAACAAAACCTCTGAAATCATGCAGGAGAATCCACAAGTATGATGTATGCAACCAAGGAAAGTCCAAGCAACGCTAAATCCCACCAATGGAAACAAATCCAAACATACATGATCACACTTGAACGAGATCAGCACCTTATCTATAACAAAGCGGAGGTCAATTCTAGATTCAAAACATCGTCACCAAAAAGAAAGAAGGTCGAGAGGCCAAGCTGCATCGACGTCGACCCAGGGACCTGAAAAAGACCACACTAAGATCACACCAAGCCTGGTAGTAGAAAGATGTCAGATCCATCTCAGAAACAGGGAAGACGCCAGATCCCAAGTAGAGACTGAGCCGGACCAACCCTGAGCCGAGGTCCTCAAGCCAAGACCACGCAGAAAGAACACCAGATCGGTCATCGATCTAAAATCGAAGCTAGATCTTCTAATGAGGGAGGAATGCATGAAAAGATGTCATGCAATATGATTTGGGAGAATCAATAAGAACCAACACCGCACTAATGATGAACCCACATATGCCAAGCTGCCTGAAGTGACTAGAGGAGGAAGGGGAAGTTGCGGAGAGGAAGACGCTGCTGGGGCACTCATAGGGGAAGGTGCAACCGCTTAGAGGCCTCTTCTCTGGGGTATTTTTATTGATTTTTTAGTAATTTTACAGTTTTTGGTGGTTTTTAGGGGTTTTAGGGAATTTAGGGGTTTATGGATTTTTGGGGCATTTAGGGTTTCTTTGAGTTGTTTATGGATTTTATTTTTTTAATAATTTTTTTACATTTTTTAGGGTTCAAATGGAAAGAAATATGTGAGGGTCAGGCTATTCCCGACCCCCCCCCCAATTTATTAGAAAGAAGATGCATCAGACAAGGTAGGGGAGGGGGCAAATGACCCACAACCAAAAAACCATTACAAAACCAACTCCAAAAAATCCTCAAAAGAAAGAACCAAAAACACACAAAGTAGAAGAACAGAAAAGAGTCCAATATCACCGCAAATCTCATCATCAACCAGCACCCATCAACACTAAACCATGTGTAACAACTTCACCAACCCAACTTCAGCAGCACAAATTCACAAGACATCAGCCTCCAGCAGCACCAAGAGAGCAACATCACCTCATTCACCACCAAGAAGCATCATATTCCGACAATTAGCGACTAGAAACTAGAAGCGGAATCCACAAAAGACACACATCACAACACAAAACAAAAACATTAGAACAAAGAACACAGGCAGCCAGAGGGAATGGAAAGTAGGGCCTCCCCCTCTTGGCCATTGGAACCAGTCCCGATCAGACCAGAGCACACCAAAACTGACATCTATCCAGGAAGTAGTCCTTCTGGGAATTTGTGGCCAGAAGCGCATCTAATGCCAAGAAAACCACGACTAAGACCAGATCTCGATATCTAGGATGATCCAGCCTCATCCTGAAAAAATGAATCTGGAGACAGCGGCGAACACATCGAGGTCGAAACGAGATCCCGAGGAAACGACAAGTTGAAAACTAGTCACGCCAAGCCCAAGAGCAAGCCCCCGCAGCCACAAGAAGATCCTAGATTTGGAGAGGAAGACACTGATCTAGAAGCCTATATCCAGACCACACAGAGCCGATGCAATCCGAAACAAGATAGGGTTCTCAAAGCCATGAGAGCCAAAGTCACCTCTGCGCAAACCGGAGCTAGCAACTAGCAAACCGAAGCCGAAGCTGGATCCCGAAGCGGCAAGGTGCGACGAGGCCGCGACCAGAATAGAAATGAAGCTAGAGAAAATGGGAACAACCTCCATCGACACTAATCCAGGGTGGATCCGTAGTCACTGAGGACAGACCACACCGGAGGGGGAGGGAAGAAGATCTAGAGGGGAACCCTAGATGTGCGAGGATGGTAGAAGAGCCACCGCTACAAATCCTTCTCTTCTCTTAGTTTTAAAGGGGTTTTAGAATATTTCATGGTATTTTAGGGTATTAGGGATTTAAGGGTTTTTAAGGTTTTTAGGGGATTTATGTTTTTTATAGCTTTAGGGACTTTATTATGTTTTGGGGTTTTTTATAATTTTTATGGTTTTTAGGGGTTTTCACTATTTCTAGGGATTTTATGGCTTTCTTAGGGGTTTGTAGGGGTTTTAGTGTATTTTAATTTTTTCAAGATTTTTAATATATTTATGGATATTTTTAGTTTTTAGTGATTTTGAGTGTTTTTGGGGTTTTTATGTTGTTTTTGATTTTTTAGGGATTTTATTGAGTTTTTAGGGGTTTTAAGTTTTTTAACAAATTTAAGGATTTAAGGGGTTTTTAGAGGTTTTAGTGGTTTAGGGTTTTTATGGGATTATAGAGTTTTTTATTTTATTGGGATATTTTTTTAGGGTTTTAGCGATTTTTAGTGTTTTTAGAATTATTAATGTGTTCAGGGGGTTAAGTGTTTTTTTATGGTATTCTTAATTGTTTTCAAGGGTTTTAGAGGTTTTTTACTTTTTAGGGATTTATACGTATTTTTAGGACTTTTATGGTTTTCAGAGATTTTATAGATTTTGAGGGTTTTGGGAATTTTTAGGGTTTTAAGGGTAATTTGGTTTTTTGGGTTTCTAGAGTTTTTTGAGCTTTGGGGATTTTTAAGGTGTTTAGTGTTTTTTAACCATTTTAAGGGTTTAAATGGTTTTTAGTGTTTTTAGTTTGTTTTTTGGGTCTTTATGGGTCTTTATGGTTTTTATGGGTTTTATATGTTTTTATTATTTTATATGTTTAATGGTTTTTAGGGATTATTTCATTTTTTAGGGTTTTAGAGGTTTCATGTTTTTAAGTTTTTATGGTTTTTCAAGAATTTTATGATTTTTTAAATTTTTATGTTTTTTCAGGACATTTTAGGTTTTTTATGGTTTTTAGGGATTTAAGGATTTTGAGGGGTTTTTTGGGTTTTTATACCTTTTAGGGGTTTTAGGTTTTCTTGAGTTTTTAGGGTTTTAAAGGATTTTAGTTTATTTTAATGTTTTTAGGTGTTTAAATGGGTTTTAGATTTTTTGTGGTTTTTAGGGGTTTTGTTAATTTTTAGGGTTTTCTATGGTTTTATGGGGTTTTATAACTTTTAGTATTTTTATGGTTTTTAAGGTTTCTTATGGTTTTTTTCATTTTTTGATGTTTTAGGCATTTTAAGTGTTTTAGATTTTTATGGTTTTCGTACAGATTTTAAAGGTATTTACATTTTTTTATTTTTAGATATTTTTATAGATTATTAAGTATTTTTATGCGTTTTTAGGGGTTTTATGGATTTTAATGTTTTTTAGAGATTTTTAGGATTTTTACTATTTTTTGGGATTTTTATGGTTTTTAGGTTTTTTTTTGGTTTTGTGGCATCGCCGGAAGTTCAAAATGAGTAAGTTATGATTTCTAATTAAAATGTATCTCAAATGACCATGGTTTAATGGAAACTCAAACCGATAAGGTTTTTTCATGATTAATGATAAAGTCACCATCATTGGATATGTACCACCAATTTTGGGAAAAGGAAAGAGGCAAAAGAGAGAAAGATGCACAATAAGCTTAAAAAATTCATCATATTCAATTACCCCAGTTAAAAATGATTGAAAACCCATTTTAAATACAAAATAAATAGAGTAAAATGTCCCAAATTGAATTACAAGGCATGCGGTACTCAAAAGGCACATAAAAAGCATAAAGACACTTCCCCATGCCATTTATTGACCCCACTAACTAATGTAGCAGAATTCATTCTTAATAATTCTTTTTTATAGGTACTCTCTCTTCTTTAATTTGATTTTATTAATTCCATTACTTTTCCATATGGTTAGGTCATTTTTACCCAAATATTTTTTTTGTGGATTACCATGGTGTTAGATGTCAAAATGTTTGGCTTGGTCTAATTCAAATAACAATTAGGATTTAATTTTTTGTCATGCCAAAAATTATTCTCCTTGGGTTTAGTCTGATCAATATCTATAGCCCTGGTTGGAAAGTATTTTCACTCAAATATATGTTATCACCTTCTTAAATGTTTTTAGACAAGTCCCCAATGTAGAACATTCTAGAAACACCACCAAAATCATCGAGCAAATAGATTTTTTAGGCATTGTTTCCCACTCATTCGACCACTTTGAATAGAACTCCATATCATGGCACCATATTTATTATGTTTTTGGATTCAAATCAATCCTTATGAAGTTGAATCCTCACTTTCTCTCTAGGTTGGAAAATGTACTACTTTTGATGCTTGGAAACTCACCTCTTGTATACTTCATTAAAATTTTGTATTTAAGAATCAATATATTCCTGAATATTTTTCATTTTATTTTCATTATATTCCATATCATTATTTACCTAAAAATTAATAGGTCAAGAGATAAATTATATATCAGTGATTGGATTGGTTCCATAGAACATTATTAATGGAGAATGTTGGGTGGTAACACTGGGAGATCAATTATATAAAAATATAGCTTTTGCAAGATATAAATATAAATCTTTCAAATACTTGTTCACCAATGTTCTCAGAATAGTGTAAAATATATAATTGGTAACATCAATTTTACCAATAGTTTAAGGGTGATGGGGCGTTCTGAAAGGAATCTTCGCACTGAATTTCCCCCATAATTTCCTCTAAAAATGGATGATAAATTTAGTGTCTCTATCTCAATCAATGTTGTGAGGAATTCCATGAAGGTGAACAATCTCTTTGAAAAGAAATTAAAAAACATTAACTGCCTATTTAGTCTTATTTCATGGTATGAAATGAGCCATATTATAAAATTGATCAATAACAACCATTATTGAATATGTACCTCTCTGAGTCTTTGAAAAATCTATAATGAAATCCTTATTGAGATCTTCCCATAGATGCTCCAGAATAGATTACGATGTGTATAAATCAAGATTGAAATAACACTTTTCTCTTTAACATGCCCCACATTTCAAAATAATTTCATAGTTATCTAATTTCATAATAAACCATTAGAAATTCTCATTTAGTATCTCCATGGTTTTGTGGATTCCAAACTGACCAGAAATACCCCATTTATGTTTCCGTTGAATGAGAAATTACCTATAATTTCCCTTGGGAACTCACAATTTATTTACCTTAAAGAGAAACCCATAATGTATAGAATTATTTTCAAATAATACATTTTAAAATTGGATTAAAATAGAATTTTACACCATATTATGCTAATAATATTCTTTCATAATCTGAAATCTAAGAATTTGAGCATCTAGAATAGTAAGTAATGCATAGCATCAACATAAATCATATTCCACCAGGTTATCATTCACATTCTTGTATTTTTACATAAATGAGAATGATTTCAAGAATTTCATGCACTCTACATGCCTTGAACTAATCTTATGTAGACCGTTGATAAATCTCAGTACCTGATGGTGAGAATGAAGAAAAAAATGTTTTGGTCACAAATAACAAGAGTAATGCTATATGGATCTCAGAATCACATAAAAAACCTTATCATAGGTGACATAATTTCTCCTTTAATAATTAAATTTCTTACTGAAATATGCAATATGATACTTTCTTTGGATGAAAATAGTGCATATCCCAACTCAAGTTTCATCACACTCCAATTCAAAGACATGATAAATCTAGGTTATTTCAAAATAGTTGATTTACACACCATTTTATTAAGGATTCAAATGAATCATTTTCTTCCTTTGACCACTTATATTTCCCATTTTTCAAGAATTCAATGATAGGTTCCATGGCAGTACTAAAGTTGGAAGCAAAACGATGATAAAAATATGTGAGACCATAAAAACTGATTACTTATATGATGGATTCTAGTTGTGACCAAGACATTTTTTGTAACACCCCAAGAATCCACGATATGTTTCTCTTTCAATAATGCAGTAGCTTGCATTGTACACAAGTTTGAGATTTTAACACACCACGACCAATCAAAGTAGCTGTTATGAATAGTAATACCCACTTTTTGAAATTATATATTTTTTATATTTCAAAATGGAATTATTTTCTGGATTCGTAATATCGAAATTATCCTATGTTCAATTTTTGGTATTTTTCTGAGAAGTTCCTATTTTTGATGAATAGTAAAAAAATACTAAAAAACAACTTTTTAATCAAAATAATTTATACTGATAAATAATAATATTTAGTGGTTTTAAAGTATAATTATAATATATTTTTACCATTTATTCAAATTTTGGTCATTATAATTAATTTCACTTTGAAATTGGGCATAAACAATTGTCAATATTTTGATAGATATTGTTTCTTAAAAACACGCTATTTGTTTTGACAGTAGGAATAATTTTTAAATTAATTACTGAAATTTATGGGTTTAGAAATTGGGAAAATGGATTCCATATTTGGAATCAGAAGGTCCAAATTATGTAATTAATACGCTTTTGTTTTTGGACATTATGAATAGTAATGACGACAATTATCTTTAATTATCATGATTAATTAGTAATCAGGTAGTTAAGGGTAATGAAATAATATCATAATAATGACCCCAACATGTGCCCTAATGGTATTGGTTGTGTTATGGACGACCATGGTATGCCTTGTGCCAACTTAGGGACCCCATGGAATCACTTTTGTGTGATAGTGACATTTTATCATTTTATTGTTTAAAGAAAGGAAAATATAACAAAAGTATGTAACACCTAAGTAAAACAATTTTAATTTTTTCTACATAAACGATATCTTAGACTATAAATATTAATTGGAAAGATAGAAATATTTCCAACATCATGCTATTTTTTTATAATTTTTAGACATTAAATAAATAAATTTATTTATGACACCATGATGATGCAATGATTACCTCATTAATGAACGATTTAAATAAAATGAAAATATATGGTATAATCTAAGACTTAAACTTGTATAAAGCATATTGGATGGGTGGATTTAGAACCCTTATCACCTTATCCTCAAAAGATATCATTGTGTAACCTTTAAAATCTGAAAATCATTTCACAATAAATTAACATTTAATGACTTTCCAAGAGTGCCCCTCTTCTCCTCTTATAAAAGGCCCCACATCTACCCCCCTACTCACACTTCTCAAGCCCCTGGCTCATCCAAAATCTACCGAAATACTCTTTAAACTTCCCTATATTACTCCTAGAAGCCTCACTTTGGGCAGATGTCTTCCCAAGGAAGCCTTTAGCTCAAATCAAAAAGAGTTACCCGATTTTTAGGTAATGTCCTCTCTTATGTTTATTGTTTTATTTTTCTTCTACAACCACTTAAACCATTTTTATTCCAAACTTTTGTAAAAAAAATTGTATTAAATATACTAGGATGTTTTTATGAGAATTATTTGATTTAATCTTACACAAACCTCCATCTAATGGTTAAAGAACATACTATTTCTGTGGATGGTGAATTACTGCCTCACGAAACGATGATTGTCAATCTTCATTTAACACCTTTCATGGAGGCAATTAAGATGTCACTATATCTATATATGATATATATTATGTTTATTTTTTCCTTATGCTTATTTATTTTTCATTTATGTCATACCTTTATGGCTTCCATTATGGGTAAACACGATAATTTCATTTTTGGAAGTGCGGACTACCGCCCCCTCAAAGTGATTTGAATCATTAAATCCATATATGGTACATATAAATGAAGGAGTTAAATGATATTATATATCATATTGGAATTATAATATAACTTTATATCATTATGATTTTATTTCATTAAATATGAAATAGAAATGACAGTAGCGTTCATGCGTACGTATGGCTTACCGTCTCCATGAACAGTGCATTTCATTTCTTACCTCTAAATGTTATGTAATATTATAAATGCATGTATATAATTGATATATATGATATACATGACATCTATATCATGAATATAATTCTGTAGATAATGGATATTTTACCACATGAATAACTTGTAATAATAAGAAGTTTATTGTTGACTCAAGTACCAAATATCGACAAAACAACCGTTATGAAATAAAATGACTACATAATGTTCATAACATGATAATAAGTGATATAAAAGGAATAATGAACTTGAAAAAGGTTCTTAAGAAAGTATAGATTAACTCTAGTTTATTATTCAGGAGATTAAATAATGATCGAGTCAAGTCGGACATGAGGTAAGGGTTAATTTTACAACCTCTTCATTATTCAAGGTTGTTCATATGTAATTATCTACTGAGACCTCTTTATCATCCACATCCATGTTTCTTAATAATGTATTTCAAAAAAAAATTAATATTTATTATACGATGGTTTTAATTCATTTATACCCTTATTTGACCTTATATGTTTTTTAAAGGAATCATTCCATCATTTTCCATGCAAGGTACTTTCTGACCTTTTTGACAAAATTAAGATAAGAATGTCTTTTTTAACTTATACGGAGGGTGTGTCTATTTTCAGCCATTATAAAATCATTGAAGCTTCCCTTACAATATTATAAGAATATTTTCAATGTAAATGTTTTCTTTTACAATTATGTGACTTTTAAATGATTTAAAAAAAGATATTTCTCTCAAATAGTTTTGATTTCATACATGTCAACATCCTTTGAGGGATTTCAAGCTTATTTGAAGTTGACTTATTATGATTCAAGACTTCCATATTGTATTTAATATTTTGTGATATGTTTGACTGTGGATGTGTTATTTTTATACCATTCATGGTTTATAGAGAAAGTATTGACATTTCATATGCTAGTTTTAATACGAATGATTATGTGATGTTTAAACCTATTCATATGAGGCATGCATTGGACTTAATAAGTGATGGGTGGAGCCTGATATAACACTTGGATGCATCAGTATGTCTCATGAGACAGACTAGTTTCTTGGCATAAGGCCTTGACAAAATCTTATTTGTAGTCTTGGAACGAGGCCTTGACTATGTGGTTATGATAGTCTGGAATTATGCATTCCATCATTATGAAAGTAGTTATTGATATTGCATGTGAATATTCGACTAGTAGAATATCCATGTGAATATGTAAATGGAATTATTTCATTTTATTTTTTCCATGTTATTCTGAAGTTCAAGATTAAAAGGCTTTTGTTTTAGTTATATATTGCCTTAAATGTTTATGTTTATTTATGAAAGTTTCCGCTATATTTTTATCCTTACTGAGAATCTGAGCTCACCCCTTTCAATGTTTTAATTTTTCCTCGGATGTGAAGAAGTATTTTTTGAATGACCTGTAGGGATAGTAAGATGGGATATGAAGAAAAGATGTCTTTGTAGTTTTTTTTACATTATGATTTAATGTAATACTTATTAATATATCCAGTGTTTCCAAGGCTACTAAACTAATCGGTATTTCGAGACTTGATCTTTTGTGATCATGAAAATATTATGTAATAATGCACCAACTCTGGGTAACTGGGGTCGGGGAGTTACAATTGGTATCTTAGAAAGTTTAGTACTAACCTTGGAAGCTAGATTTAGATAAACTCTAATCAGAGCACATAGCCCTAAGATTGACTTTGAGGATTAGTATAGAAGAACATCCTAGAATTTTGGTAAAGTATAGATTTTGTGTATTTTCCAAGAAATACATCCATTTCTAGATACGAGTAGGTAGAGGTGGCTCTGGCACAGATGTACCTAGGGGTAAAGCCTAAAAACACCATTTTGAGCTAGACTTGAACGAGAACTAGTGCACGACAATGGGCCATGCTGCACTTTTGGTTACGACACTCCCGGGGGATATGCTTTGGATAATTCTCATTTTATTTAAAAACCATTATGAAAAGTTTATGAGTATATACTTCCTCAGATAAATCATTTTTTTATGATTATGGATTATATCCATAAATAGTTCAATTTATATTAAGTGTTTTACAAGTATAGAATTGTGTATTTTGATTCATGAACTGATCTAGTTTATGACATTGTTTAGTAATGGATCCAAGTGGAAGGAATGGAAACTGTATCACGACACACACTCCATGTAGGGATTTCCCTCTTTCTCAAGATAATTATAGTTGAGCTGGTGACACAACCGGTACTGATCGGCTTATCACCATACTGGGACAACTCACTCAAGTTATGAATGATAACCTTACTCGTATGGAGCACCCTGATCCGCAACGTGGAGGATCAATGTTAGATTTCTTCATGAGGAAACAACCATCAACATTTAATGGGGGTAAAAATCCATTAGTAGTTGAGGAATGGATAAATTCCCTAGAGAAAATATTTCAGGCTTTAGGGAGTAGTGAAAGGGGAAACTTTGTCATGGAAGTTTACCGCCTCACTGGAGATACTGATCAATGGTGGTCATTGATTCAAAATTCAATGGAAGATGAAGAAGTATGAAGTACGGAATAGAGAGAGTTTTAAGATATTTTATTAGAAAAATACTTTCCTCATGACCATCGAGTGGATATGGAAAGAGAATTTCTGAGTCTGAGGTAAAAGGAAGATGAGAATGTTGCAAAGTATGAGTCTAACTTTACAAGGATAGTGAGGCATGCTGCATATTATATAAGTAACCCAAGAAGTAATATTGATTGTTTCTTTGATGGGTTAAAACCATTTCTCCTTCGAGCTTTAGTATCAAAATATTTCTCATCGTACGAAGATATTGTCTCAAGTGCTATCAAGACAGAAAAGGAATTCTCTAAGTCTTATGACAACAATGTAAAGAAAGAGAAGAAGAGAACGGTGGAGAAAGAGATAGATAAAGGGAAAAAGGTAAAGAAGTATTTTCCATTATTTGATAATTGTGGTAAGAAACACCCTCATACTTGCCTAAGAAGAATGGGAGTTTGTTACAAATATGGATTAAAAGGTCACCAGACTCATGATTGCAAGGGAAAGAAAGAGGCTATCAATGTTGAATGATAGAATTGTAGAGAAATGGGGAATTATGAAAATGAATTCCCTAAGCTCCAAGGAAACTTACCTCAGAAAAGACCAAGGGAGAATGTCCATGATTATGATGTGACTACAGTTGAAGTTGAATAATTATTGTATTTGTGTTTTTGGACTCAAGAACTATATTATGGTTATAAGAATAATGTGATATATATAAATATTTTACTACGGTACTTGTTTTTTTCATTAAGGTTTTAATATGATGAAGGTACTCATATTTTTAGTATGTGACAATAAGAGAAACTTTATTTTGTTTGGGGAATCTGATGTAACAATTGATTTTGGAATTCAGAGTCCTTTTTGAGATAGTCTGGATAGAGGTATTTTGGATAACAATAAAGGTTGGAATGGAATAAGTTGATCTTTGGATTGTATTGTTTAAGGTTAAATCATTTCTAAAGACTATTTTTGGAATATTATAATACTATAGTTTTAGTAAAAGGACAACCTGCAGGTCGGGGGATAACCTGTCGCATTGTACAAAGCTGCAGGAATTAAACCCATAACCATAGTGCGACAGGCCTTTATTACCTACCACTGTCCTAAAGGAAGTCCCTGGTTATTAAAAAAATAGTTTTCTTAATCTAAATGGTATGTGTTAATATTTGTAACCTTGTATGATTAGGATAAATAGAATATTTTTGAGTTTTATTACCTTTTGGAGTGAAAGATGGGTTTGTGGTAAAACGTTATTAAAGAATGAAATTCTACATGACAGGTAAGTATATTTCCTTACATTATTAGTAAATCTCTTAAATAAATTCCTCAACTTTATGAAAGGTAACTTAAACCAAAAACCCTGTCGGTTAACTTTTCCTATTGGGGAATCAATGACCGTTTAACCAATCACATGTTTGTGATTTTCATCTAGTTAACTTTCTCCTAATCCAGTTTTCTACAACCCTCCATCAGAACTTGATGGTTTGTTTCTCCTCCATATCCATTATTTCATAGAATCCTAGTATGGGCTATCTTGGGTGACCTTTTTTACTTCTCTTTTTTTCTTTTAAAGTTATATTTTTATTAACCCTATATCCGATATGGGTTTTCCACAAAGTTATTTTCTATTTTCAAAATTTTATTTTCAAAGAACATTTTCATATTGTGAGGACACAATTTATTGTAGAAGAAGAGAATGTAACTCCCCAAGCTTCCACGATACGCTTCTCTTTCTATAATGCAGTAGCTTGCATTGTACACACGTTCGAGATTCTAACACACTGCGACCAATCAAAGTAGCCGTTATGAATAGTAATACCCAATTTTTGAAATTATATAAATTTTATATTTCAAAACGGACTTCATTTTTGGATTCATAATATCTAAATTAGCCTATGTTGAATTTTTGGTATTTTTCTGAGAACTTCCAATTTTCAATGAATAGTAAAAAAATACTTGAAAACAACTTTTTATTCAAAATAATTTATAGTGATAAATTATAATATTTAGTGGTTTTAAAGTATAATTAGAATATATTTTTACCATTTATTCCAATGGAGGTCAATATAATTAATTTCACTTTGAAATTGGACATAAACAATTGTCAATCTTTTGATAAATATTGTTTCTTAAAAACACGCTATTTGTTTTGACAGCAGGAATAATTTTTAAATTAATTACTGAAATTATTGTGTTTAAAATTTGGTAAAATGGATTTCATATTTTTAATAATAAGGTCCAAATAATGTAATTAAGACTCTTTTATTTTTTGACATTATGAATAGTAATGACGATAATTATCTTTAATTATCATGATTAATTAGTAATCGGGTAGTTAAGGTTAATGAAATAATATCATAATAATGACCCCAAAATGTGTCCTAATGCTATTGGTTGTGTCATGGAGGACCATGGGATTCCTTTTTCCAACTTAGGGACCCCAATAAATCACTTTTGTGTTATAGTGACATTTTATCATTTTATTTTTTAGTGAAAGGAAAATAAAACAAAAGTATGTAACACCTAATTGAAAAAAAATTAATTTTGTCTAAATAAACGATATCTTAGACTATAAATAGTCATTTTAAAGATAAAAATATTTCCTACATCATGGTATTTTCTTATAATTTTTATAAATTATATAAATAATTGTATTTATGACACCATGATGATGCAATGATTACCTCATTAATGAACGATTTAAATAAAATGAAAATATAAGGTAATATATAATACTTAAAATTTTATAACGCCTATTTTATGGGTGGATTTCTAACCCTTATCACCTTAACCTCTAAATATATCATTGTGGGACCTTTAAAATCCGAAAATCATTTCATAATAAAGTAACATTTCATGACATTCCAAGAGTGCCCCTCCTCTCCTCTTATAAAAGACCACCACCTATACCCCCTTACTCACACTTCTCAAGCCCTTGGATCATCAAAAATCTACCCAAATACTCTCTCAACTTCCATATATTACTCCTAGAATCCTCACATTGGGCAGAAGTCTTCCCAAGGAAGCCTTTGTCTCAAATCAAAAAAAGTTACCCGATTTTATGGTAATTTCTTCTCTTATGTTCTTTTGTTTTATTTTTCTTCTCCAAACCCATAAACCCTTTTTATTCCATTATTTTTTAACAACAAAAGTATATTCAATATACTATGATTTTTCTATGAGAATTATTTTATTTACACTAACACACACCTCCGTCTAATGGTTAAAGAACCTACTGTTTCTGTGGGTGGCGAATTACTGCCTCACGAAACGATGATTGTTCAATCTTCTTTTAACACCTTTCATGGTGGCCATTATGATGTCACTATATTTATATATGATATATATTGTGTTTATTTTTTCCTTATCCTTCTGTATTTTTCATTTATGGAATACCTTTATTGTTTCCGTTATGAGTAAACATGATAATTTCATTAATGAAGTGCGGACTACCTCCCCCTCAAAGTGATTTGAATCGTTAATTCCATATGTGGGACGTATAAAGGAATGAGTTAAGTGATATTATATATCATATTTGAATTATAAGATACCTTTATATCATTATTATTTCATTCCGTTAAATATGGAATAGAAATTAAAGTAGCATTCATACGTACGTACGGCTTACCGTCTCCATGAACGATGCATTTCATTTATTACCTATAAATGTTATGTAATATTATAAATGCATGTATATACTAGATATATATGATATATATGATATCTAAATCATTAATATAATTTTGGAGATAATGGATATTTTACCACATGATGAACTTGTAATTATAAGATGTTTATGTTGACTCAAGTATCAAAGATCGACAAAACGAACGATATTAACTTAAATGACTACATAATGTTCATAACATGGTAATAAGTGATATAAAAGGAATAATGTACATGAAAAAGGTTATTAAGAAAGTAGAGATTAACTCTATTTTATTATTCATGAGATTAAAGTACGATCGAGTCAAGTCAGACAAGAGATAAGGGTTAATTCTACAACCTCTTTATTATTCAAGGTTGTTCATATGTAATTATCTACTAGGACCTCTTTATCATCCACATCCATGTTTCTTAAAAATGTATTTCAAAACGTTTTTACTATTTATTATAAAATGGGTTAAATTAATTTATACACTTATTTGACCTTATACATTTTTGAAAGGAATCTTTTCGTCATTTTCCAAACAAGGTACTTTTTGACCTTTTCGACAAAATTAAGGTAAGAATGTGTTTTTTGACTTATACGGTGGGTGCATCTATTTTCCACCATTATAAAATCTTTGAAGCTTCCCATACAAGCTTATAAGAATATTTTCAAATTAAATTATTTCTTTTACAATTATGTAACTTTTAAATGATTTCAAAAAAAGATATTTCTCTCAAATAGTTCTGATTTCATCAATGTCAACATCTTTTAATGGATTTTAAGATTATTTGAAGTTGATTTGTTATGATTCAAAACTTCCATATTGGGTTGAAGGTTTTGTGATATGTTTGACCATGGATGTGTTATTTTTATACCATTCATGGTTTATAGATAAAGTATTGACATTTCATATGCTAGTTTTAATACGAATGTTTATGTGATGTTTAAAGATGTTCATATGAGGAATGCATTAGACTTAATAAGTGACGGGTGGATCCCGCTATAGCTCCTCGATGCATCGATAGGTCTCATGATACAAACTAGTGTCTTGGCCCAAGGCCTTGAAAAAATCTTATTTGTAGTCTTGGCACAAGGCCTTGACTATGTGGTTATGATATTCTGGCATTATGAATTCCATAATTATGAAAGTGGTTACTGATATTGCATGTGAATATTCGATTAGTAGAATATCCATGTGAATAAGTAAATGGAATTATTTCATTTTATTTTTTCCATGTTATTCTGAAGTTCAAGTTTAAAAGGCTTTTGTTTTAGTTATACATTACCTTAAATTTTTATGTTTATTTATGAAAGTTTTCGCTATATTGTTATCCTTACTGAGAATCTATGCTCACCCCTTTCAATGTTTTAATTTTTCCCTGGATGTGAAGAAGTATTTTATGAATGAACTGCAGGGATAGTATGAGGGGATATAAATAAAAGATGGTGTTGTAGTTTTTTTTTCACTTTATGATGTAATGTAATACTTATGAATATATTTAGTGTTTCTAGGGATACTAAACTAATCGATCATTCAAGAATTGATATTTTGTGATCATTCCAATGTTATGTAATAATGCACCGACTCTGGGTAACTGGGGTCGGGGCGTTACATGTTTGCTTACAGTTTTGATTGATCAACCATGATGACTTTTTTGGCTAACACGTATCCTAATATCACCACTTCAATTGAAAATAAATAACACTTTTCCATATTTCCATACATCTTTTGTTCCCATAGAATGCCAAATACCTACCAAAAATGATCCACTTATATCTCTACATATTTTATTTAAATAAAAATATAACCTAGATAAACAACAAGAAAATTACATATGAATGGTTTGAAAACATCATTCATGAGTCACATGAAAGTACTTGGATCATTTCAGTTGATTAATGGCATGAATATCCACTCAAACAATCCACCTTTGGTTATTAATGTTGTATTCCCCTCATATCCTTCCTTTATTAGAATTAGGTAGTATCCACTCCAAATATCAACCTTCCAAATGATTTATGACCCATATAATTCGTTGATCATATAATCAATCCATAGAACGGGATACCTGTGTTTAATGGTAATAACATTGATAGAGCTCCTATCAATACACATGTGATACATACCATCTTTGTTTAGCACCAACATTTCTTGAGTTTAACATAGGCTCATGCTTGGCCTTATGATCTTCAATCCATCAATTCCTCCACTAGGTTCTATTGTTCCTTTGATTTTCAAGGATTACACTAATATGATGGTTTATTGTGAAATTTTTTACCTTGTACAAGATCAATCTAGTGTTCAATTCCTCTAAATGGTGGTAATCCTACTAGAATATCATTTGGGAAAAAGATCATCATATTCCTCAATCAAGGAATAATCTAACAAATAGTGATGGATCTTCTCCTCATGTCATTATTTTTTCATTATTAATAAAGTAAAAAATATATTTTTCTTATTGATTTTTCTATAATTATGGTTTATTAAGAAAGATTATTTCTTCAGAAACATATGGAATATATAGTTTTTGATGATTTTGAGATAGATTAAAAGGAAAAAGTGTGATATTATTTTCCTCCGATCAGAAAGAATATGTATTCTTCCTCCCATCATATTTTACTACCCTATTAAACTAACAAATAATTCCCAACAATTAGTTATAAGAATACATAGGAATAAAATCTTACAAAACCTCATAAACATAGTTATTACTGATGGAAAATGAAAAATAACATGTTTTTTTACTTAGAGTGTGCTCCAATTGTTCAAACATTTCAATTTGTATGATTGTGGATGATTTTGAGTCAAAAGCTTCATTTTCATATTTTTTACTGAAATTTCTACACTATTCAATCTATGTTTCAATATCCTCAATATAATTTATTGTAAAAATTTTATTATTAGTGAATTTGGCCAAAAATGTTCATACCTATGAAATTTTAAGCACTTTTGATTATCATATTCAACAGAGTTGGATTTTCCCTTTGGTTGTTCTATATCCTTCTCACTCTCTTTATATAGAATCTTTTTAATTCCAAATTAATACTCAAAAAAACCATAATTATTAGAATAAATACAGTTATAAGAAGGTGTTACTTGACTATAGTTCATGATTATCGGTGCCTTTGAGTTCCAGTTTTTCTTTTCCACCTTGATAGAAAGCTTTCAAACATCATCAAGTGAGAAGAATGGTTGTAAATTCACTGAATGTGAAATTTGATCATTTAATCCTCCAAAAAACCATGAAATAATTTCCTATTTATACTCTAAAAAATTACTTTGCATCAATAAATGTTAAAAATATTGAATTTAATGTTGAACAGATTGATCTCATTATTGTAAGATATAGATTCATAAATAAATAAAAATTTAATAATTCTTGGGTAGAAATTATCTTCTCAAAAGCTTTTTCATCTTCTCCTATGAGTTTATTTTATCTTTCACATCATGTTATTGATTTTTATTCAGATTATCCCACCTAATATATGTGTAATATTTAAATTTTAGAATGGATACCTTGAACTTCTTATCATTGGAACAATTCTTAAATTTGAATAATCATTTGATTTCCCACATCCAATCTATAAAATCATCTGGATTCATACTCTTATCAAAATTCAAAATATCAATCATCAATTCTCTTTAAATATCTTCAATGTATCTTGTTATTTTAATATCAACCTCTAAATCACTATAATCATCACCATTTGTATGATCTTCATAACGATGTTTGATTTTTCCTATTATGTGGATATGGTTGTTGGGGATTCAACTGCGGTGGAGAGGAATCACATAATCGTGCACTCAATAATTGAGAATTTTTTTTACATATTTGGGTAATTTTAAATTATATAATTGAACTGAAAGTTTCCCATGGGGAATGACAATTATAAAATCTACTCTTGCAAGACATGTTGTATTTTCATAAGATGAATGTGGTAAAACATAGTCTTTGAAACCCATTGCAGAGATATCAAACTGATGCATCATCAAAACCACAATGTACGTTAATATGAAGAGGGAAATTTTAGCCTAAATGAAAAATACTTAAAGGCAATGACTCCCACCATGTTTTCTCCATGAATAGATACAAATTCACCAATATTGGAGATATGCCACCAATTCCGGGAAAGGGAAGGGGCTAAGTCAAGAATGGTCAATGATAAAATTCCAAAAAAAATTGATATTGAAGATACCAATTAAAAATTAGTGAAAAAAAATTTCAAATAAAAAATAATGATAGGAAAATAACCCAAATATAATTAAAAGTTACGGGGAACTCAAAACAAACATAAAAATTATAAAAAAACTTCCTCATTAAATTTAATGGTCCTACTAACTAATTTAGAGAAATTCCTTTTTAATGATGATTTTCTAGGTTTTCTATCAACTTTAATTTAATGCTATAAATTTTCTCCCTTATTCATGTGAATAATTATTTTTGGCACTAAATAAGTCCATTGTGTCCCTCTATGGTTTTTGATGTCAAAAAGTGTAGGCTGGTCTAATTCGAATAATTATTAGGATTATTTTTTTTTCAACCCTAAAATTATTCTCCTTGGGTTGAGTCTGATCTATATCTAGTTTTTTCTATTTTTTATGGGTTTTGGTGTTTTTTAGTGTTTTAATGTTTTTATAGTTCTTTTATAATTTTTAGGAATTTAAAGGGTTTTGAGTATTTAGTGGGTTTTAGGGTTATTATGGGTTTTTAGGTCTTTTATGGTTTTTATTGTTTTTTATGGTTTTATAGGTTTAGGGTTTTAGGATTTTTAGTGTTTCTTTCATTTTTTGGTTTTAGGTTATTTTAGTGTTTTTAGATTTTTAATGTTTTTCTATGATTTTAATGGTTTTTAGTTTTTTTAGATTTTACGTATTTATAGGTTTTTTGTGTCTGTTATTTTTTAGGTTTTTAGGGATTTTGAGGGGTTTTGGGGGGGTTTGAGTTTTTAGTGTTTTTTAGGTTTTTATATTTTTTAAATGAATTTTTGAATATAAAGGGGTTTTAGAGATTTCTGTGTTTTTTGAGAGTTTTTATGGGTTTTTAGTGTTTTTAAGGTTTTTCGGGGTTTTTATGGTTTTTAGGATTTATAGGGATTTTAGGGGTTTAATGTTTTTTAATTTTTAGGTATTTTAAGTGTTTTCAGTTTGTAAGGTTTTCTTATGGTTTTTCATATTTTTATGGGTTTTTATGTTTTTAGGGATTTTTGGGTTTTTAGGATTGTTATGATTTTTAGAGTGTTTTGGGGTTTTGAATGTTTTTAGGGTTTTTTGGGTTTTTGGGTTTTTTGGGTTTTTTTAGTTTTTTAGGGTTTTAAATGATTTTTTGTTTTTTAATGTTTTTAGGGGTTTAAGGGTTTTTTATATTTTTAAAGGGTTTTATGGTTTTTATGAATTTTTAGGGTTTCTTAATGTTATTTTGAGTTTTTATGTTTTTTTTGAATTTTTATGGGTTTTTAGGGTATTTTAGGTTTTTTAGCCTTTGTAGGTCTTTGGGGGTTTAATTGTTTTTAGTTTTTTATAAGTATTTATTATATTTATTTTAGGTTTTTATGGTTTTTCACTCTTTTAGATATTTTTAAGATTTTTATGTTTTTCTGGTTTTTAGGGCAAGGAAGGCTCGGGGCCAAGCTATTCCTGACACCCCCAAAAATTTATTATAAAAAGACACGAAGACACTGCAGACAATGGAGGGGAGGGGTAAAATGACCCACACCCAAAAACCCTTAACAACTCAAGACAAAGACACCAAAAAAAGAAAAAAAAGAGAAAAACACATAAATCTAAACAAAGTCCCCAGCATCACCTCCCATCCAAGGAAAGAACCAATTCCAATCAACAGATCCATAGAAGTCTTCCAGCACCAACCACCTCCAAACCTCAAGGAAAGTAGCAGCCAATAACCAGCAGCTCAACAGAAAGAAACCATTACTTCCAAACCAAAAAGCATACAACAACCAGAAAATGGCACCAAACAGCACCCATTCAAAGAAAAACAAACCGTGAACAGCAGTGCCCACATCCAGCATACGACATATAGAACAACCAGAAACACCGGACCACCATCGCCCATGCCCCAAACCAACATCTTCATTGCATCCCAACCTATCAACAAGTAGTAACTAGCACTGAAGTTTCTGATACCCAGGCCATTCTTTCACACCTCGAAATAAGGTAGAAAAACACCACTAATCTCTCTCAATGGCAGAAACCACTTGCCACAACAGCAACACAAGAAACAAGAAAAACAGAGCCATCACAACCAGAAAAGCAAAACAAAAACCTCCAGCCAAATGCACAACCCACCAAACAGCCCAAAACATCAACGAACCAAACCAAAATTGCAGGAAAGACATGCACCCACAAAGCATAATTTGATTGAAGCCACGATCCACCAACACACCAAAAAAGAACAACAATCGCAGGAACAGAAACAAAAACATGACCAAGGGACGAACCTGGATCTTCTTCGCAGACTTATACCAAGTAGATATGGGCACCCACAGAACTAGAACAAGCGCCGAATCACCAAGTCGACACAAAACCTTCTGCATCCACGAAAGACCAACACATCTCCATAGAAGCCACAAAAAACCTTCTAAGATTAGATCTATGAGCGTAAAGGTAGATCGCAACCCTGATGACCAAGAAAGAAACCATCTGTGCGAAAGAGTCCCTCAACCCCACTGACCAGCCTGTGGAAACCCCAGATATGAAAATTCAACGCCGCTCTATGGCTGAAAACTAGAAGGGATCCCCACACCCAATGCGTCATCGTCTTTAAAGAGCTCCAGAACGAAATGAACTGAAGGACGCAAGACCACCAAAGCCATCTGATCACGAACGTGCCAACGAGCCCCATCCAAATCCAAAAGCCAAAATGTGCAGGGGAGTCTAAGTCGCTGAAGACCGAAAGAAACCGCCTTTTTTCGACAGTAGAGCATCGGAAAAGCAGACCGATGCCGAGAACTGAGAAGAAACGAGAATCTAAGATCAACGATCTGAGCGGAAACCAGAAGAAAACCTGGAGGAAGCAAAGAGCGGGAGAGAGATCCAGGAGTGTACACTGCCATCTTTCTTCCTTAGGATCTTTAGGGGTTTTCTTATGGTTTTTAGAGATTTTGAGGGATTTTAAGTGTTTAAATGGTTTATAGATTTTTTAATGATTTTATGGTTTTAATGTATTTTTAGAGTTTTTAGTGATTTTTTACAAATTTTATGGTTTTTGGGGTTTTAATTTTTTAGGTGATTTTATGGGTTTAATGGTGTTTTAGGGATTTTATCATTTTTTTTGTTTTTTCAGGGTTTTATTTGTTTTGAGGTTTTGAAGGTTTTCTTAGGGTTTTTAAGGGTTTATGATTTTTTTATGTTTTTATGGATTTTTAAGATTTTGTAGGATTTTTATGGGTTTTTAGGGTGTTTAGGGGTCTTGAGTGTTTTTAGGGTTTTTAGGGTTTTTTTGGTTTTTTGGGTTTTTGGAGTTTTTGGGGTTTTATGGTTTTTTATTTAGTGTTTAGGTGGTTTTGTATTTTTTAACATTTTTAGGATATTAAAGGGGTTATAGAGTTTTTAGTGGGTTTTATGATTTTTATGGGTTTTCTATGTTTTTATATTTTTTGGGGTGTTATGGTTTTTAGGGTTTTTTTCATTTTTTGGGTTTTTTGGGAATTTTATTACTTTTTTTGGAAGTTTATGTTTTTTGGGTTTTATTATTTTGAGTTTTTAGGGATTTTTTTGGATTTTTTGAGGTTTTAGTTTTTTAGGTTTTTTAGGAATTTTAATTATTTTTTGGTATTCAATGTTTTTTTATTGATTTTAAGGTTTTAAGGTTTTTTGTATTTTTACGGATTTTTAAGTATTTTTTTTGAATTTTATGAGTTGTAATAAATTTTTAGGATTTTGAGGTTTTTATGTTGTTTAGGGTTTTTTTTGTTTTTATAGTTTCTCAGTTTTAGGGTTTTTTTGTGTTTTTTAAGGTTTTGAGTTTTTTTAGAGTTTTAATCATTTTTTTGGTTTAAAGGGTTTTGATATTTTTTTGGTATTTTAGTCTATTATGGATTTGATTTTTCTTAAGGTTTTATTGATTTTATGGGTTATAGGGGTTTTTACGGTTCTTAGGATCTTTTATGGATCTTTTAGGGTTTTTAACATTTTTTACATTTTTATGGGTTTTAAGTGATTTAAATTTTTTAATGTTTTTTGTTGGGTTTTCAGGATTTTTAGAGATTTTAATGTTTTTAGGGATTTTATGGATTTTTTTTATATTTATAGCATCTTTATGATTTTTAAGGATTTTGAGGGTTTTTAAGTTTTTTAGGGTTTTTATGGTTTTTAGTGTTTTTAGTGTTTTTTTTGTTTTTAGGGGTTTTAAGCATTTTTTTTAACTATTTCTTAGGGATTTTCATGGTTTTTGGGTTTTTTATGTTTTTAGAGTTTTTTAGTTATTTTTATGATTTCATGGTTTTTAAGTGTTTTTAGGGGTTTTTAGGGTTTTTATGGTTTTTATTGGTTTTTTTATTTTGTAGGGTTTTGAAGATTTTTTAGATTTTCATTACATTTTTAGGTGTTTAAAGGGTATTTCGTGTTTTTATAGGTTTTTGGGGATTTTATAGGTTTTTATAGTTTTTTAATTTTTTATGATCTTTATGGTTTGATGGTGTTTTTATAGTTTTAAGGGTTTTTAGTGTTTTTAGGGTTTTATGTCTATTTATGTATTTTTATGTTTTTAATGTTTTTCTTAGGTGTTCTCTAGGTTTTTAGTGTTTTTTACATTTTTAGGGATTTTTAGGGATTTATTAAGATTTTATGATTTTTTGGGTATTTAGAGACTTTTAGGGTTTTTTCTTTTTTAGGTTTTTTATGGTTTTTTTAAAAAATTTAGAGTTTTATTTACGTTTTTCAAGGTTTTAAAATTTTTTAGTGTTTTTTAAATTTTTAGTGTTTTTTGGGTATTTATTGTTTTTTAAGTATTTTAGGGGTTTAAAATGATTTTAGGTTTTTAATTCATTCTCAGGGGTTTTAATATTTTTAGTGTTTTATAGTTTTTAGGGATTTTTAGCACTTTTTTAATATTTTTATGGATTTTAGGGTTTTTAGGGTTTTTAGGGATTTTGACGGGTTTTAGGGGGTGTTTGGGTTTTAGGCATTTTATGAATTTTCTAGTTTTGAGGTGTTTTTGAGGTTTATGGGTTTAAAGGTCTTTTAGAGTTTTTAAAATTATAGTGGTCTAAATGATTTTTAGTGTTTTAGTGGTTCTTAGTGTTTTTATAGGTTTTTATTATTTTTAAAAGTTCTTAACGAGTTTTATGATTTTTAGGTTTTTCAACATTTTTTAGGGTTTTAAGGATCTTATGTGTTTTATGTTTTTTAATGTTTTATTTGGGGTTTCTAGGGTTTCTAGGGTTTTTATTTTTTTAGGTACTTTAGGGATTTTATAGTATATTTATAGGTTTTTCGGGTTTTATATATTTTGAGGTTTTTAGGGGTTTTATTATTTTGGGGGTTTTAATGGTTTTTATTTGTTTTTATGGTTTTTAGGGTGTTTTAGTATTTTTTAACATTTTTAGGGGTTTAAAATACTATAATAGTTTTTAGTTTTTTTAGTGTTTTATGTGATTTTATTGATTTTACTGGTTTTTTCATTTTTATGTTTTTTAGCGGTTTTAATTACTTTTAGGTTTTTAAGATTTTCTTAGGCCTTTTCCAGATTTTTTAATATTTTATTGATTTTTTTTTATAATTTTTATGGTTTTCATAGGTTTTTAGAGATTTTGAGGTTTTTTATGGTTTTTAGAATTTTTAGAAATTTTTTTGGTATTTCGGTTTTTTGGAGATTTTTTATTTTTTAGGGTTTTTAATGTTTTTATACCTTTTTAACATTTTTAGGGTTTTAAATTGTTTTTTAAGTATTAGTGGGTTTTTAGGATTTTTAGGGATTTTAGGGTTTTTGATGGTTTTTGGGGATTTTTATAGTTTTCAGGGTTTTTATAGTTTTTAGGGTTTTTTGCAATTTTTTGGTTTTTAGGGGTTTTACATGTTTTTAGGTTTTTTATTTTTTTAATAGGGATATTCATAATATATAAAAGTTTTATGGTTTTAAGTAATTTTAGGAATTTTTAAGGATTTTAATTAGTTTTAGAGTTTTATAGATTTCAGGGATTTTGGGGGTTTTATGGTTTTTTAGTGTTTTTAGGGTTTTATGGTTGTTTTGGGTTTTCATCGGTTTTTTTGAAATTTTTAGGGTATTAAAGTTTTTTAGAGTTTCCTATCATTTAATGGGTGTAAAGGGGTTTTAAAATTTTTAGAGGTTTTTAGGGTTTTTATGGGTTCTTATGGTTTTTAATGTTCTTAAGGATTTTAAGGTTTTTTAGGTTTTCTTGAATTTTTATGTTTTTAGAGGTTTTATGTTTTTTTTTGTATTTTTAAGGTTTTCTTAGGAGTTTTCAGTGTTGTTTAGGATTTTTACCTTTTTAGAGATGTTTGGGGATTTTTTAGGATTTCTATGGTTTTGGGGTTTTAAGTAGTTGATATTTTTAGGGGGGTTTTGGTTGTTTGGGATTTTATAGTTTTTTGTGCTTTTAATTTTTTGCGTTAGTGTTTTTAATTTTTTTTAGTGTTTTTAACATTTTTTTAGATTTAGAGGGATTTTATAGTTTTAATTAGTTTTTATGGTCATTAAGGTTATTTGGGTTTTTAATGTTTTTAGTAATTTTTAGTAATTTTTATGGTTTTCAATGTTTTTTTGGGTTTTTAGGGGTTTTATGCATTTTAATGTTTTTATGGGTTTCTTATGTATTTTCATTGTTTTTTGGGGTTTTTTACATTTTTCTTATTTTTTTGGATTTTTAAGGATTTTTATGGATTTATAGGTTTTTAGGGATTTTTAGGGTCTTTGAGGTTTTTTTAGGGTTTCTAGGGGTTTTATGGGGTTATAATGCTTTTTTGAGTTTTTTTGGGTTTAATGATTTTTTGGGAGTTTTAAACATTTTAAGGGGTTTAATAAGTTTTTAGAGTTTTTACTGTTTTTTATGGTTTTCATGGTGTTTTATGAGTATTTTAGGGGTTTTTAGGGTTTTTAGTTATTTATGGTTTTATAGGGTTTTTAGTGCTTTTTAGGTTTTTGGAGGTTTTAAGAGTTTTTTTGGTTTTTAAGGATTTCATAGTGTTTTCAGTTTTTTGGGGGTATTTTAAATTTTTATGGACTTTTATTTACCTTTAGGTATTTTATGTTTTTTAGGGTTTTAAGGATTTGGAGGGTATTTATGCTTTTTAAGGGTTATAGGGTTGTTATGGTTTTTATGTGTTTTTAGGGTTTCTTTGAGTTTTTTAGGGTTTTTATGGTTTTTAGGGTTTTTAATATTTTTAGGGCTTTAAATGGTTTTTAGAGTTTTTAGTGGTGTTTAGGGTTTTAAGGATTTGAGGGGTTTTTATTGTTTTTATGGGTTTTTATTATTTATATTGTTTTTATTGTTTTTTAGGGTTTTAATAATTTTTTAGGTTTTTCGGGGTTTAAAGTCTTTCTAGGTTTTTAGGAATTTCTTAGTGGTTTTCAAGTTTTTAAAGAGATTTTTATATTTTTTGAGATTTTAGTAATTTTTTAGTATTTTTATGGGTTTTTGGGGTTTTAGGATTTTTTAGGGTTTTAGGGTTTTTAGTGTTTTTATGGTTTTTTTGGGTTTTAGGGTTTTTTGAGTTTTTAGGTTTTATAATGTTTTTTAACGTTTTTATAGTGTTTTTATGTTTTAATAGGTTTAAATGGTTTTTATAAATTTTTAGTGTTTTTATAGTTTTGAAGGGGTTTGGGGGGTTTTATGGGTTTTAGGGTTTTTTAGGGTTTTTAGGGTATTTTAGAGTTTTTTTAGTTTTTAGGGGTTTTAATTTCCTTTTTATTTATATGGTTTTTATAGGGGTTTTTAGGTTTTTAGGGGTTTTTACGTATTTTGTGATTTTTTGTGACTTTAAAGATTTTATTGGATTTTAGGTTTTTAGGGGAAAGGAAGATGTGAGGGTAGGGCTATTCCCCCCCCCCCAAATTTATTAGCAAGAAAAAAAGGAGACACAACAGACAAGGGAGGGGAGGGGTCGAACGACCCGCACCCAAAAACCCCTTACAACCCACACCAAAAAAAAGAAAAACAAAGAAAGAAAATGACTCAAAAACAGACACGCATCATCACGTCACATCCATCCAATACCAGCATCCAGCAGCACCACATCCAATCTTCATAGCAACACAACAGCAGCAATACATCCAAACCAACCAGCCCCAGCAACCAACATCACCAAATCCAGCATCACAGCCAAACAAAACCAGTAGCATCAAACCACATCACAAGCGCAACCGAACGCAGCAATCATCACTTTCCATCAAACAGAAACCATCAACTAGAAGCACAATAACATACTCATCCACAGCAGTATCGAAAACCAAAAAACCACACACCATCCAGCATTCACCACCAACCAGCAACTCATAACCAACCAAAGACCCGCATCCAATCTTACAAGGTCCAGCACCCATCACCTTCTCACCAAGAAGGCCCCTCTCCAGCAACATAGAACCATCAGCATCAACAGAAAAAAAACAGCACCACCCAACAGAACCGATAGCCAACATCCATATCGAAACCAAAACAGTAGCCAAAACGCATTCAGTAGAAACAACAACTCAAATCCAAGCCATCCACCGGTAAAAAACACACAGACCAGGAAATCAAGACGAACACAGCAAAGTGTGACCATACCTTCATCAGCAGCAAGATCCAAGAACAAGAAGGTAGACCCAGGAAAGCAAACTTGCGTCCACGCCCTATGCATCCACCAAGTCCCGTCGAGAATCTAGAGAATCCAGAAAGACCTTCCTTGGGTCTGTACAAGCAGCGTAGAACCAGGCGCAGATCCGTAAACTCCAGCACGATGAAGACTCAAAGCCCGTCAAACCTGCATATCACCACGGCGAAACCAGAACTCCCCCCAACAAAACCACCAGAGCGTCCAGCTGCACCAAAGATCCATCGGGCCGAGCACACCTCTTTCCATTCATCGAAACATCCATCGCGCCTATGTTGACTTCACCCTCAACCTATTCGACTTCATCCAGATCACTAGAAAGGCATCACCGCTGTCGCCAAGGAACACAGAATCCAGATCTGGAAGAGATAATCCAAATCTAAGCAAAAATAAGACCAAGCTGTCACCACCACAACCTAAAACAATCGACCATAACTCAGCGTTGTCGGCCATCCGCCTCGAAAGTCACCATCGCACCAGGGGAGAACGCATATAGAACACCAAACCATATACATCACAACGCCTAAAGAGGGAGAGATCATCGGAGCCACTGAAGAGGATTCAAAGATGGGACCCTAGAAATCATCGCGTCAGGAGAGACCCGGGAAAGTACACTGGGTTTTCAGGCCCAAGGGGTTACACGGTATAGGTGGGCCTTTACCCACCACCGAGCGCCTCTATGTACTCCCCCAGCCGCAGGCCTAGGTGTAACGGTGCCCAGGCTTTCAGGCCAGTTCCACACAGGGTAGAAGGGCCCACGAGTAATTCGCTGGCGTATAGTGCATGTTGCCTTTGCGAGGACTCGAACCCGGAACCTCGACAACAGGACGTCACCGCCTTGAACCAACTCACCCATGCCCCGTGGGCTTAGGTTTTTAGGGAATTTTTGGGTTTTTATGATTTTTTGATTTTAAGGTTTTTTTTTGTTTTTTTGGGGATTTGGGGTTTTTTTGAGTTCCTAGGGTTTTATTTTTTTTACAGATTTTAACTTCTTTAGGAGTGTAATAGATTTTTAGAGTTTTAGTGGGGGGGGGGGGTTTAGGGTATTTTATGCTTTTAGGTGTTTTATGGTTATTAAGTTTTATGGTATTTTAGTGTTTTTAGAATATTTTATGGGTTTAAAGTATTTTTTATTTCTTAAGGATTTTATAAAAAATTTCAATTTTTTAATGTTTTTTACTTATTTATGAATTTTTGGGGACTTATTAGGATTTATTATGGTTTTTATATATTTTGAGGGGTTTGGGGGGGGGGTGGATTTTGGGGTTTTAGGGTTTTATTTTGAGTTTTTAGGTTTTAAGGTTATATAGTGTTTTTTTACAGTTTTAGGGGTTGAAAGGGTTTTATAAACATTTTAGTGGGTTTTTAGAGTTTTTACGAGGTTTAGGGGTTTTCTACGTATTTTGTGGTTTTTATGGTTTTTAGTGGTTTTAGGGGGTTATAGGGTTTTTAAGGTTTGTAGTGTTTTTTAGGTTATTAAGTATTTTTTTATGTTTTTATGGGTTTCATAGGGATTCTTGGGATTTAGGGATTTTTATATAATTTAGGTTTTTAGGGATTTTTATGATCTTTATGGTTTTGGGGGTTTTTCAGGATTTTTAGGGTTATTAGGATTTTTAGTCTTTAATCAATTTTTTGGTTTTTAGGGTTTTTTAAATTTTTTTTCAGGTTTTAAGAGGTTTTTAACATTTATAGGGTTTTGAGGGGTTTTATATTTTTAGTGGTTTTAGGGTTTTATGGATTATTTTTATTTTTATGGTTTTGAGGGGTTTTATGGTTTTTAGTTTTTTTAGGCTTTTTGGAAAAAATAGGGTTTTTAGAATTTTATGCTTTTTCGGTGTTTTAAGTGTTTTTATTAATGTTTTCTTAGGGGTTTTCATGTTTTTAGGGTATTTTTAGTATTTTTATGATTTTTAGGGTTTAAATAATTTTATAGGGTTTAAGGGGCTTATAGGGGTTTAAGGGTTTTTATGGTTTTCTGTGTTTTTTTTGGTTTTTTAGGGTTTTATGGTTTTTTATGTTTTTTAATGATTTTCATGTTTTTAGATTTTTTAGAGATTAAAATAATTTAAGGGGTTTTTTGAGTTTTTAGTGGGGTTTTAGGGTTTTTATGGGTTTTTAATGTTTTTTATGGTTTTTAGTGGTTTTATAGTTTTTAGGGTTTTTTTGGATTTTCAATGTTTTTAGGTTTTTAGGCATTTTTAGTGCTTTTAGGTTTTTACGGTTTTCTTGGTGGATTTTATTCTTTTTTGGATTTTTTAAATTTTTATGTATTATTTGTTTTTTTCAGAATTTTTATGGTTTTTAGAGTTTTGTTGGGGTTTTATAGATCATTAGGGTTTCTAGGGTTTTTAGGGTTTTATGGATTCTGTGGGTTTTAGGGTTTATTTTTTATGTTTTTAGGGTTTTGAGGGTTTTCAGTGTTTTTAATGGTTTTGGAAATTAAATATTTTTTAAATTATTTAATGTATTTTTTTTAATTTTTATGGGTTTTATGGTTTTTAGTGTTTTTAGTTGTTTAGATTTTTTGGACCTTTTAGGGGTGTTTTGGGGTTTTATCAATTTTTAGGTTTTTGAGGTTTTTATGTGTTTTATGTTTTTAATGTATTTATTTGGGGTTTTCTATGTTTTTTGGGTTTTTTATGTTTTTAGGTATATTTAGAAATATTGTGTTTTTTTCGTGTTTTTAGAGGGTTTGGGGGTTTTTAGGGGTTTTTTAGTTTTAATGGTTCTTTTATTTATAAGGGTTTTTTTGAATTTTTATGATTTTTAATTGTTTTAGTGTTTTTAATGTTTTTACGGGATTAAATGGTTTTTATAATTCATAATGGGTTTTTTAGGGGATTAATGGGTTTTTTATATTTTTAAAATGTTTTTACTGTTTTTTGGTTTTTAGGGATTTTATGGATTTTGAGCTATTTTTGGTTTTTTAATGATTTTAGGGTTTTTAAGGCTATTAATTGTTTTTTGGTTTTATGGTTTTTATATTTTTTAAGGGTTTTAGTGTTTTTTAAATCTTTATTGTTTTTTAGGATTTTTTTTAGGATTCTTATAGATTTTTATGTTTTTAATAATTTCAAAGGTTTAGGGTTTTAGTGTTTTTAGAGTTTTTATGGTTTTTTGAGTTTTCAGTGTTTGTTTTGAGTTTTTATGGTTTTTATCTTTTTTTAGAGATTTTATAACTTTTTTAGGGTTGAAATGGTTCTTAGATGTTTCATTTGGGGTTTATGGGTTTTTAATATTGTATAGGTTTTAATGATTTTTTTGGGTTTTAGGATTTTTTAGGGTTTATATTATTTTTAAGGTTTTTAGGTTTTTTAGGGGTATTATGTGTATTTATGTTTTTATGTTTTTCATAAGGGTTTTCAGGTATTTTAATGGGTTTTATGTTTTTAGGTATTTTTTGATATTTTTTAGGATTTCAATCAAGTTTTATGAATTTTATGGATTTGGAGGATTTTTAGGGTTTTTTGAGGTTTTATGTTTTTTTGGGTTTTTAGGGGTTTTTTTTTGATTTTTTAGGTTTTTATGGTTTTATATAGATTTTTAACATTTTTTGGGTTGAAAGGTTTTTTGCAGTTTTTAGTTGATTTTCAAGGTTTTTATATGTTTTTGGGTATTTTATTGTTTTAGCTGTGTTTTTAGGATGTTTTTAGGTTTTTAGGGTCTTTTAACTGGGTTTTAGTGTTTTAAGGTTTTTTAGTGGTTTTATTATTTTTGTGGTTGTTATGTTTTTCTCTGGGATTTTAGGGGTTTTTATTTTTTTAGCGATTTTTAGGGATTTTTTTTGGATTTTTGGTTTATTTTTGTTTTTAGGGATTTTGAGGGGGTTTAAGGTTTTTTACGGTTTTTAGGATTTTTTGTGTTTCTTTCATTTTTTAGATTTTAAGAGTTTTAAGTGTTTTCAGGTTTTGAATGTTTTCTTAGGAGTTTTTAGGGCAGAAAAGGTGTGGGATCAGACAAAGCTAACCCCATGATTTATTAAAGAGAATAAAAGTAAAGTACAATGCATTACAAAGGAGGATTTCATATCCTAGTGTGGGTCTTCCCCTTCATGTCTGAGTCATCTGAGGAAAAACAGAAGTCTGGAGTCCTGAAAGACCATACCGAAGTCCCTTCGTCAATCGATCTCTTGGAAAGAGCATCCCCAGCCCAGTTTTCCTCCCTATATGCATGTGAGATGCCCAGGGTCAGAGTCTTGGTAGCATCGAGGCACTCGATCCAGTGTTGGAGAAGTCACCATGGTACAAGTCGTGACTGCTTCCGGAATGCCTCCACAGGCAATGATGAATCAGATTCAATCTAGAGCTTATTCCATCTAAAAAGGGTTTCATATTGAATCGCCTTTATGATGGCCCAATGTTCTGCCTCATATGCGGTACCGCTCCCAAGGAAGTGGTAAAAGCATCCTTTGACAAAGCCCCCAGATATGAAAAACCCTGCCACATCCTGAGGGACCTGGCGCACCCATGGCAGCGCCATCATCATTGACCTTGATAAAACCCGCTATCAGAGGGATCAACCTAATAAATTCCAGCATCCTCATTTTTATGCATCTTCCCAGAATTCCAATTCTGCACAGGACCAGGAAGTCATTCCTATCATTATTCATCTCCCCATTCTGGATACCTGCCACCACATGGATAACCCTATGAATGCTCACCACCCCTTCATGGAAAGAACCTATTTTATTCTGATAATCCACTGCATTTATGGAAAACCAAACATAGGAGAGAAGTGCTGCCACTGCTGCTAGGAGAAGATTGTGAAGCTGTGAGCTTAGGCCTACCTCAGCTATAGCACCGAGAAGATTCACCAGCTCCCGTTTCCTACTCAAATTAAAATCAATTCCAATGACATCCTAAATATAATGCCATAACCTAGAAGCCATACTGTAGTGTATGAAAAGATGGTTGCTAGTTTCCTCTGCCTGCAAGAAAATGTTACATCCTGAAACAATCTTCCATCCGGCTAGTTTTAGCGCCCCATGTATAGGCATTCTTCCTTTCCATATTTTCCATAAGAAAATCTGCCTTGAAGTAGGGATAAATGGCTTCCGAAATTTGGAAAGCCACACTGGAACACAGGAGCTATGTTCACATTTGTGCCGATATAACCCTTTGGTATCAAGAAAACTGCACCGATCAGGTTTCCACACTAAAGAATCAACATTGAAAAATTTATATCTGTTTATCTCCATTGCGATCATTCTCTGAAGCTTGCAAACCATGATGTCAAAATTTTACAAAAACACTGAAATTGTTATTTTCTACTTGTTGTTCGGCGGCTGAAGTATTGTATTTAGCGGAGTGTCCAACCAAGTACTAGTCCAGCAGTTCAGGCTGGATTTCTTCGAGACAATCCACCTTGAATTTGAGATAATATCATGGTATAGTGTGTTGATGGAGGGCCAAACTTAAGAGAGAGAATAACCAGCAGATTCATTCATCAGCCTGCAAACAAACCGATCATTGAGGAAATCCAGACCCTCATTTCTAGAATTGATCAGATTCCAGACAATGTTACCCAGGAGTGACTCATTTAGCTTCCTCAAGTCCTTAATACCAAGGTTTCCCATGTCAATTGGTTCAGTGCACTTTTTCCTAGCCACTGTGACAAGATTCCTTTCGTTTATGCATCCCATCCACATGAAGTTTTTGATTTTTTCTTGCATTTTCCTAAGCAAACTGACTGGCCACCTGTAAATTGAGAAGGCATGCACCAGCATAGGAATTAATACCGAATTGATCAGAAAAATCCTTCCTGCTTGTGAAATATATTTCCCTTTCCACCTGGAAAGTTGGTTGATGGATCTTTCCACAATCAATTCAAAGATAGAACATCTAGGCTTACCCCAAAAGAGAGGAACCCCAAGGTAAGTAAATGGAAATGTACTCCTCTTCACACCCATAAGATGGGCATATCATATCTGCCTAGCATTGGAGATTCCTTTGCCAAAGATGATGAATGATTTTCTGTAGCTAATAGATTTCCCTGATACCTCCTCATAATGCTGGATGAGCTTCTTTATTGATATAAGTGTTGTATGATTCGCCTCCCCAAAAAGAATGATATCATCAGCATAGAGAAGGTGAGATGGTACATGAAGATCCCTACTTTCTTTAAGAGGTGTGAAGAAGTCGTAGTTAACCAAGACAATAAGACACCAGCTTAAATAATCCTAAGCAATGGAAAAAAGAAGTTCTGAGAGGGGATCCCCCTGCCGGACTCCACGAGAGCAGCGAAAGAAACCTTTTGGAGATCCATTTATCATGATAGACATTATGGAACTCTCTAGGATAGATTTTATAATCATGAAGAAATTGTTAGAAAAACCATATTTTCCAAGGATATCAAAAATGAAACTCCATCTAATTGTGTCAAAAGCGTTGGAGATGTCAAGCTCTAGAGAAAAGCTGAAATATCTGGTTTTTCTATGCATATCATTAACTCCCTCCGAGGAAATGTGTAAATAACTTTTAATATTTCTTCCTGCAACAAATCTGAACTGATTTGGAGTGACAATATTGTTGAGGATATTTGAAAACCTGATAGAAATGATTTTACTGATGACCTTCGGGATTGTATTCCCAAGGGAAACTGGTCAAAAATACTTGATTTCAATCACATTCTCCAACTTCAGAAGCAAGGCAATAAAATTAGAATTATCCCCATGTGGTATAGATGTAGTCCTGAAGAAGTCCTTTATCACATAGGATACCTCAACATGCACAATATCCCAGAAAAATATAAAGAAATTATTGCTGAAGCCATCAGGACCCACTACGCTGTCCATGTTGAGTGAAAATAGAGCATTCCTGATCTCATCATCAGAGGGAATAGAATCCGGGTTCAAGTTTTGATGCTCATTGATACACGGTTCAATGGAATCCAGAAGCTGGCATGGTAGCAATGTTTGAGATTCTGTATATAGATCCTGGAAATAATCCACCACTAGACTAGCTATATCAAGCTCTTTCGTAAAGAGGGCCCCATTTACCCGGACAACACTAAAAACTTTCTTTGTCGTTTTCCCCTTCTGAAGACGGTGGAAGAATATTGTGTTATTATCTCCTTCTTTGATCCATGTCACATTGAACTGATTTCTTATCAGCCTCTCTTTTAACAAAAAAAGGTCATCCAGTTTTGAGGTAAGCCGCAATTCCTTCCTGGAAGGCTCATGTTGTTGTTGGTTCAGAAGTTGGCAATGAGCAAGCTGAGATTCAGCCTCATTAATTTCATTGTCCAAGTTGGAGAATGAATTCTTTCTCCACTCTCTCAGCTTGGATTTGATACTTTTTTATTTAGAAATCACTTTAAAAAAAATTCCTTGGGTATCATGACTCCAGCCACTAATGACAGCTTCTCTACACCCAAGAATTGTGAACCATGCATTATTAAACTTGAAGGGTAGAGGGGTTGACCTTGCTGGACCATCTTGAAATTTAATCACCAGCGGGTAACATCTTTCAAGCTTACTAGCTTGTCGTCCATTGCTAGTGAACCTTCCCCATGTAAATTTATCCCCAGCAATTGGGATCTCTGTCAATTTGCAGGAATCAATGAAAATAGAGAATTCATCTGAGAAGCACGAATGAAATGAGGACCATGTTTCTCCTCAGGCCTTAAGACTATGTTAAAGTCCCCCACCACAGTCCAGTGACAATACACTTGATTTTTGACTCTTTCCAAATCTCCCAATAGCTCCTGTCTTCTAATGTAAGAACAAGATGCATAGATGAAGGATAAACAAGCTTCAAGTCCATAAAAACTCGCTGATATGGTTATGTGTTGAGGGCATACTTCTATAGAAAGAATTTGAACCTCATGATGGTTGAGGATCCATAATGATTCACATCTATTGGCATCCCCATTCTGTGCCCCCAGGGAGTAATGAAGGGAACTCCAACTGAAGCCTTTCCATTTACTAAACTCAACCTTGGGATCTGCAATTGCAATAAACTCTGGTTTATAATGAGAAATAAAATATCTAAGAGAGGAGGCCATTGGGGAATTCCCAAGTCCTCTACAATTCCAATATAGTATCTTCATTGATCCCGATGGTGTACCTTTCCACTCTTCCTCTTGGGTGGCTATCCAGCCGGTCTCTTGCTAGGCTTGGATTCAATAACCAAGTTCTCCCTGTCATCTTCATGTTGTCCTTATTCCTGATCCGAGTCATCCGCCCATAATTTACTTGATAATAGAGAGAATGTGTTCAGAGAGGACATTCCTTCCTGCATGGTTTTTTCCTTCGGGGTTCTTCTTCGCACATTTCTTTGAGGTAACTATCGTGAATCCTTCAGTTGCTACGACTCCCTGATCGAGACCAGGTAATTGGCTGCTCCATTGCCCGACTCATGAGGTCAGTAACCAAGGTCAGTGCATCCTGAGGAGTTTCATCAGATGACAGTGAATTATTGGAAACCACGATGGCATTCCCTGAGTGTGTCTCCAGCTGACTTTCCTTATCCAAAGGTGTGGCAGGGGCATTAATTAAGTTTGGAACAATTCCTCCAGAAATAGTAGGGGAATGAGATCCGAAAACCATTTCCAAGAGTCGCCTGGCCTCCTTATCCCCCATGTCATCAGTTAATACGATAACAGAGACCTCAGAAGGTACCTTTCCCTCAAATCCAGATCTAGGCTCAACATTCCCTTCCACCAGTAGGGGAGCATATAGTAAGTTACTGCATTTTATGCCATGAGATCCCACATCCACACCCTCCACATGGGCTAAGTTAACTCATAAGAAGTACCATTGGAAATAGGGGAAGAAACCTGGACATTAAAAAACTCCTTTAGATTACTACAGTTAGTGCCATGAGATCCAGAGCCCCCGGACCCTATGGGGCCTAAATTTCTCCCAGGAAGGGAGCATATTGTAGGTGCAGATGCCTCATAAATCTTTGATTTACCCTTCTCTTCTGACATTTATCCTCAACATGACCTGTTGTTTTACAAAAGCTACAGATTTCGTTCCTTCTACAGTCAGTTGTTGAGTGACCTATAGAATTGTATACATTGCACAACCTGGTCCTCCTTTAATATTGTATCTCCATGGTGAGGGTTTCATCAATGGTGGCTAAAACCACCTCTTCAACAAGGGTGCTATCCAAGTCGATCTCCATCAGCACTCTCGCATAGTGACAAAACCTCGGATTATCAGTTTCTCTGTCAATTCGAATAGGAAATCCTACTACCGACGCAATATCCCATAAATTCCTAGGATGCTAGTACAACCAGTTCAGCTTGCTATTTCGAATCCATACCTATGCACAAGTATTCTTCACATTAGATGGATCAAAATTCCAGTCCCATTCTTGTATGAAAAGAAATCCTAGCTTGAGGGTGAGAGAACCATAGCTCCATGCTCCCCTCTTCAATTCGTCTGAGGGAAAAACTAGGTGGTAAAAATTGTGCCCCATGGCTGTCATTATCCAATCCGAGAAGCCCCACATATCCAAAATGCGCTTCACAAGATCATAGAACTTCCAGAGGCGTTCACCCTTAGGGACCAAAACCCTTGCGATAATTGAAAAACGACATAGGTTGACACGCTCCTCAACAACCTCCCTTTCTGTCGTGACATGAGCAGTTCGCCCATTTCTTATGATCCTCCCAGGAGAAGGATCTTCAAAACCAGCGAAGGAGTTTAGGGATTTTCTAGGGTTTTTTTTGGAGTGTAGGGATTTTGGGGGTTTTTATGATTTTTTATGTTTTTTGGTTTTTTATGGTTATTTTGGGTTTTATGATTTTTTTTATTTTTTAAGGGCTTTAAGGTTATTTTTGGAGTATATTAATTTTTTTGGGTGTTTAATGGTTTTTTTAGGGTTTTTAGTAGTTTTAGAGTTTTTATGTATTTTTTGAGTTTGATGGTTTTAGGGGTTTAAGGGATTTAAGGGTTTTTAGTTTTCTTATTGCATTTAGGTTTTTTAGTGTTTTTATGTGTTTTTTGCCTTTTAAGGTCTTCTTAGGGATTTTCATGGTTTTAAGGTGATTTATGTTTTTAGGTATTTTTATGCATTTTTTGGGATGTTTATAGTTTTTATGGGTTTTAAGGATTTTTTGGGGGTTTTAGGGTTTTTAGGGTTAAATGTTTTTATCGTTTTTTAGTTTTTTAATGTTTTTAGGTTTTTTATGGTTTTTTGAGTTTTTTTAAAAAAGTAGGGGTGTAAAGTTTTTTAGAGTTTTACGGTTTTAGTCGTTTTAGGGGATTTATGGTTTTTATTGGTTTTTTGGGATTTTTATGATTTTTTAGTGTTCTTAGAATTTTTAGGTTTTTTAGAGATTAATATGTTTTTAAGATTTTCTTTGGGATTTTCAGGGTTTAGGTTTTTTTGTTTTTAGGGATTTTAGGGAATTTTTATGATTCTTATAGTCTTTTGGGTATTTTGGGGATTTTAAGGGTTTAGAGGTTTTTACAATTTTTAAGGTTTTTTTCTTTTTATTGGATTTTAGTATTTACAGTTTTTATGTGTTTTTATAGGCTTTTATCTTTTTATGGGGTTTTAAATTATTTAGTGTGATTTTATATTTTTTATGGATTTTTTTCAGTTTTTAGTGGTTTTTTAAGTTATTATTTTTTAGGGTGTATTGGGTTTATAGTTTCTTTTAGTGTTTTTAGATTTTTTATGGTTTTTAGGGATTTTATGTGTTTTTATGTTTTTTAGTTTTTCTTATTGTTTTTATGGTTTTAGGATTTTTTTGTTTTTAGGTATTTTTAGGGATTTTTTTAGGATTTTTATGGTTTTAAGGTTTTTAGGGATTTAGAGTGTTTCAAAAGCTTTTAGAGTTTTTTAGGATTTTTGGTTTTTTTAGTTCTTTTTGGGTTTTGAGATTTTTTGGGGTTTTAAAATTTTTAGGGGTTTAAAACTTTTTTAGAAATTTTAGGGGTATTTTAGGATATTTATAGGTTTCTTATGGGTTTTTATCATTTTTATGGGTTTTATGGGTTTTAGTGTTTTTTAGGATATTTTTGGGTTTTTAGCAATTTTTATGTTTTTAGTTTTCTTTTTTGTTTTATGGTTTTTAAGAAATTATTAGGATATTTCAAGGTTTTTTTTGGGTTTTTATGTTTTTAGGGATTTTAGGTAATTTTTAGGATTTTATTTTATTTTTTTCATGTTTTTAGGTATTTTGGGGTTTTTATGGTTTTTTGGGTTTTTATCAGTTTTATGGATTTTTAATGTTTTAAGGGTTTTTATTGGTTTTTAAGGGTTTTATAATTTTTAATTTTTTTAGGGTTTTGTGATTATTAGGGAGTTTTAGTGTTTATAGGATTTATGGTTTTCTTAGGGTTTTTTAGGATTTTTTGGTTTTTTTATGTTTTAGGGATTTTTTTTAATTTTTTAGAAATTTTGGGGTTTTTTATATTTTTTATGATTTGATGGTTTTTAGGGTTTTTGGGTTTTTATGGTTTTTTGGGGTTGGAAGGGGTTTTTGGGTTTTTTATGGGTTTAAGATTTTTAGTGTTTTCAACCATTTAGGGATTTAAATGGGTTTTAGAGTTTTTAGAGGTTTTTTAGTTTTTTTATGGGTTATAGGATTTTGTAAACTTTATTTCTATTTTTATGATTTTTAGGTATTTTTTGGGTTTTATGTTTTTTAGCGTTTTTAGGTTTTTAAGGGTTTAAAGTGTTTTTTTTTGGTTTTTAAGGTTTTTTTTTTCAGGGTCTTTGTATTTTTAATGTTTTAAGTTATTCTTATTTATTCTTTTGGATTTTATGTGGTTTTAGTGTTTTATGGGATTTTGAGGGCTTTTGGGTTTTTATGGATTTTTGGGTATTTGGGGTTTTTATAATTTTTTATGTTTTTTGGGGGATTTAGTCATTTTAGTTTTTGATGTTTTCTTTAGTTCTGTCAAGGTTTTTTTGGGTTTTTATATTTTTAAGTATTTTTGGGGCCTTTTAGGTTTTTAGGGTTTTTAGATTTTTAGGGATTTTTAGTGTTTTTAGGGATTTTTAGTTTTTTCAGGGGTTTTATTGTTTTTGGATTTTTCAGTGTTTTTTTAGATTATTTGGGTTTTATGGTTTTTAAAATTTTGTACAATTTAAGTTGTTTAAAGGGTTTTTAGTATTTTAGTCTTTTAGGGTTTATATGGGTTTTTGAGGTTTTTAGCATTTTTAGGTTTTATTGGTTTTAAGTGACTTTATGATTTTAATGTTTTCTTAGGGTTTTACCGGATTTTTAGGTTTTTTTATATTTTATGTATATTTGGTTATTCATTATAATTTTGGGGGTTTTAGGGGTTTAGGGTATTTAGGGTTTTATGGGTTTTATGGTTTTTAGGGTTCTTATCATTTTTTGTGTTTTTTTTGGTTTTTTAGAGTTTTTAAGGGTTTGATGGTTTTTTAGAGTTTATATTTGTTCAAGGTTTTTATGGGGTTTTAGGATTTTTTTTAAAAAAATTAGGTGTTTTATGGGATTTTTGGGATATAGGGTTTTTGGGTGTTTTGGGTTTTAAGTGTTTTTAGGTTTTTAGGGGTTTAAAGTGTTTTTAAGTTTTTATTGTTTTTAGGGGATTTTTTTATGGGATTTTATGTTTTTAGGGGTTTTATGCAAGGAAGGCTCGGGTCCAGGCTATTCCTGGGACCCCCCAAAATTTTATTAAAAGAAAAGACACAGACATTGCAGACAAGGGAGGGGAGGGATCCACCGATCCACACCCAGAATCCCTTATAACCGCAGCCCAAAGGCCTCAAAAAGAGAGGAAGAAAAGAAAAAGCAAAACAAACAAGTCAAAAGGGTCAAACGGAAAAGCACACAAGGGGAGGATCAGTCAACGTCCCCACCAAAATCCTCCTGCTCCGCACCTCGAAACCCCATGCCCACACCGAAGCTGTCACCTATATAAGCAAAACTGAAATCTGACTCAGCACCCATGTCCATTGAGATTTGGGGAGTATTTAAAGGTTTCTTAGGGTTTTTTATGTGTTTTGGGGTTTTTTTTTAGTTTTTATGGTTTTATGTATTTTTATAGTTTTTAACCTTTTAGTGTTTTAAAGGGTTATTATAGTTTTTAGTGGTTTTTATTTTTTATGGGTTTTTATGGTATTTGGGGGGTCTATGGTTTTTAGGATTTTAGGGGTTTTAAGGGTTTTCTAGGGTTTTATGTGTTTTAGGATTTTAAGGGTTTAAAGTGTTTTAGGGTTCTAATGTTTTCTTATGATTTGTTAGGGTTTTTAAGGTTTTATTGACTTTTATACAAATTTAGTTATTTTTTATGATATTTAGGGTTTTTAGGGTTTTTAGGGTTTATAGGGATTTTGCTGATCTTTAGGGGTTTTAGGGATGTAAAGGTATCTATGGGTTTTTTTGGGTTTTTAGGGGTTTTAGTGAGTTTTTAGGGGTTTAATGTTTTTATATTTTTTTTACATTTTTAGGGGTTAAATGTGTTGTTAGAGTTTTTAGTGTGTTTTTAGGTTTTTTAGGGCCTTTAGGGTTTTTAACGTTTTTTAGGTTTTTTACTGGTTTTAAGTGTTTTTTGGATTTTAAGGTTTTCTTAGGGGTTTTCAGGGTTTTCAAGTTTCGTATGTTTTAGATATTTTTAGGATTTTTTAGATTTTTTATAGTTTTTATATTTTTTAGGAATTTTAATTTTTTAGGGTTTTATGTTTTTTTATGTTTTTTTGTGCTGTTGGGATTTTCTGGATTTTTTAGAGGTTTCCAAAATTTTTAGAGTTTTTAAATGGTTTTAGGGGTTTAATGGGATTTTAGATTTTTTAGTGTGTTTTTATATTATTTATGGTTTGGGGTGTTTTAATTTTTCTAGGGGATTTTATTGCTTTAGGGTTTTAGAGTTTTAAGGGCTTTTTGTTTTTACATGATTTTTAGGGGTTTAGGGGATTTTAGTGTTTTTTGGGTTTTAATTTTTTGCTTACAGTTTTCATGGTATTTAGGGGGTTCTATATTTTAAGGGTTTTTTTATTTTATTGGGATTTTATATTTTTTATGGATTTTGAGGGTTCAAGAATTATTTAGGTTTTTTGAGTTTTTGGGGATTTTTTTAGTTTTTTATAGTTTTTAAGGTATTTTAGAGTTTTTTAACATTTATTGGGATTTAATGGGTGTTTATAAAAAAAGTGGGGTTTTAGGGTTTTCATTGGGTTTAATGTTTTTATGTTTTATAGGGGTTTTATGTTTTTGATGGTTTTTAGGGGTTTTTTTAGCGTTTTGGGTTTTTTGGGGTTTTAAGTGTTTTTTTGTTTTTAGGGTTTTCTTATGGATTTTATAGGGTTTTAAGTTTTTTTAGTTTTTTTGGTATTTTTAAAAAGATTTATTGTTTTTATGGTTTTATGGATTTTGAGGGGTTTTGTGGTTTTTAAAGTTTTTTAGTTTTTTTATTTTTAGGTTTTTAGTGGTTTTAAATGTTTTTAGGTTTTTTATGATTTTCGTAAGGTTTTTCATGGTTGTTAGGGTTTTTAATTTTTAGGTATTTTTAGGGATTTCTAAGAATTTTATGGTTTTTAGGGGTTTTAAGGATTCTGAGGGTTTTGGGTTTTTTTTGGGTTTTTAGTGTTTTTATTATCTTTTTTGGTTTAGGAAATTGTTATGCTTTTAGGGTTATTTGTGGTTTCTAGAGTTTTTTAATTTTTTATGAATTTAATTTCTTTTTAGTCTTTCTGTTAGTTTCTATGGGTTTTTAGGGTTTTGGGGGTTTTTAATGTTTTAGCAGTTTTTAAGGTTTTTATGGATTTTAGGGTTTTGAGGTAATTTAAAATTTTTATGGGAGTTTGTGTTGTTTAGTTTTTTAAATGATTTTAGAGTTTTTTGGTTTTTAGGGTTTTCTTATGGTTTTTAAGGGATTTATGTTTTTATGTTTTTAGGGATTTTTAGGGATTTATTAGTATTTTTATGGTTTTAGGGGTTTTAGGGATTTTGAGGGTTTTTAGGGGTTCTAATAGGATTTTATCATTTTTTATTTTTTAGGGGTTTTAAGTATTTTTTTTAATGTGTTCTTAGGGAAAGGAAGGCTCAGGTCTAGGCTATTCCTGGGACCCCCTAAAATTTTATTAAAAGAAAAGACACAGACACTGCAGGCAAGGGAGGGGAGGGATCCACCGATCCACACCCAAAATCTCTTACGACCTCAGCCCAAAGGCCATAGAAAGAGAGGAAGAAAAGAAAAAGCAAAACAGACAAGTCAAAAGGTTTAAACGGAAAAGCACGCAAGGGGAGGATCAGTCAACATCCCCACCAAAATCCTCCAGCTCCACACCTCGAAACCCCATGCCCACACCAAAGTCGTCACCTACATCAGCAAAACTGAAATCTGACTCAGCACCCATGTTCATTGAGTCCCATCCAGACTCAAAATCCTCTTGAGAGTTTTAGTGTCTTTTAGGATTTTTAGGGGATTTATAGATTTTTTGGGGTTTTTGGTTTTTCATTGTTTTTTTGGGTTTTAAAATATTTTTATTGTTTTTAATGTTTTCATAGGTTTTTATGGTTTTACAGTTCTTAGTGTTTTAGGGGAATTATGGATTTATTGGGTTTTTGTGATTTTTGGGGGTATATTGGATATTCTTAGATTTTAGGATTTTTAGGGGGGTTGGGTTTTTAAAAGCGTTTAGGTTCTTGAATGGTTTTAAGTATTGTTAGTTTTTTATGGGTTTTTTAGGAATTTTTAGGGTTTTAGTATTTTTTTACATTCATAGTAATTTTTACGGATTTTTAAGTTTTTTATTTTTTAGGGGTTTTATGGATTTTTAGGGTTTTTTTGAGTTTTTAAAGGTTTATAAGGTTTTTAAAAGATATAAATATTTTAGGGGTTTAAATAGATTAACTATTTTTGTTGTTTGTTGGGTTTTATTAGGTTTTTTGGGTTTTTAGTGTTTTTATAATTCTTTAGGTTTTAAAGCAGTTTAAGGGGTTTTTAGGTTATTATTGTTTTCTTTTGCATTTTAATGAATTTTGGGGGTTTTTAAATTTTTACGGATTTCACGTATTTTTGGTATTTTTATGTTTTTTAGGGTTTTTAGGGATTTGATGGTTTTAGGGTATTTTAGGTATATTAGGTATTTCAATGTTTTTAGGGTTGTTAGATTTTTTTGTATTTATTCTAGTTTCTAGGGTTTTTTGGATTTTTAGGGTTTTTTAAGGTGTTTGGGTTTTTTTTATCATTTTTAGGGTTTTTATTGTTTTTAGGGTTTTTAGGGTTTTTTATGTTTTGTAGAGGTTTTAAGTGTTCTTAGGTTTTTATGGTTTTCTTAGGGTTTTTTAGGTTTTAAGGCTATCTTTTGTTTTTTTATGTTTTTAGGGATTTTTAAGGTTATTTTGATTTTTTTTGGGGGGGGGGGTTTAGGTTTTTTATGGTATTAGGGTTTTTAGGGTTTTAGGGTTTTTTTCTTTTTTGGGTTTTTAGGGGTGTTCCTATGTTTTTTAGGGTTTTTTGGTTTTTTAGAGTTTCTAAAGATTTTTAGGGTTTAAAATAGTTGTTAGAGTTTTTAGTTGTTTTTTTTTGGGTTTTTAAGTTTTTAAGTGTTTTTATGGTTTTTAAATGTTTTGGGGGTTCTTTTGGTTTTAAAGGTTTTAGGATTTTTAAGGTATTTAGAATTTTTTTAGTTTTTTAGGGGTTTTAATCACATTTTTTTGGTTTTTAAGGCTTTCTAAGGTTTTTAGGGTTTTCATGATTTTTCATATTTTTAGAGTTATTAGGTATTTTTTTTGTATTTTTATGGGGTTTTATTGGGTTTTTTATGTTTTTATTAATTTTGAGGGTTTTAAATGTTTTTCGGGTTTTCTAGGTTTTCTGGTTTTTTGTGTTTTTAGAGGATTTTTGATTTTTTAGGTTTTTAGTTGGTTTGTACAGTTTTTTTGATGTTGTTAGGGGGTTTAATGGGTTTTATAGTTTTTAGTGGGTTTTAGGGTTTTTATGGGTCTTTAGGTGGTCTAAGGTTTTAGTGTTTTAGGGTTTTTATGGTTTTTAGAGTGTTTATGGTTCTTAAGGATTTTTATGTTTTTTACGGGTTTTATGTGTTTTCAGGTTTTTAATGTTATGTTATGTGTTTTTAGTGGTTTAGGGTTTTTTATGTTTTTAGATATTTATAATTATTTTATGTATTTTTATGATTTCTTTGGATTTTTGGGTTTTTGAGGGTTTTTAGTGTTTTATGGTGATTTGGGTTGTATATATATTTTAGGTTTTTATGGGGAGGGTTTTTATGTTTTTTAGAGTTTTATGTTTTTTTAGTGTTTAAACATATTTAGGGTTGTATCCGGTGTTAGAGTTTTTAGTTTTTTAATGGTCTTTATGGGGTTTTAGTGGTTTTTAAGGTTTTTAGCTAGTTTTATGGTTTTAAGGGTTTTTAGGGGGTTTTTTTGGTTTTTTTTGGATTTTGGCTCTTATTAGGTTTTTTTGGGGTTTAATGATTTTTAGGTTATTAATGTTTTGTTAGGGTTTTTTAGTGTTTTTATGGTTTTTATGTTCTTAGGGATATTTAGTGAATTTTTTTCGATTTTTATGGGGTTTTAGGGTTTTTATAAATTTTTAGCGTTTTAGTGTTTTTTGGGATTTTAGGGCTTTTGTGGTTTTGTTGGGTTTCTAGGGTTTTTTTGATTTGTTTTGGGTTTTAATGTTTTTTAGATTTTTTAATGGTTTTAGGGATTTAAAGGGTTTTTAGATTTATTAGTTGTTTTTATGGGGTTTTAGGGTTTTTTTAATGTTTTTAGAGGCTTTATGATTTTTAGAGTTCACTGCTAGAAATTTATGATATAGCCACAATTTATAACTATAGAAATAGGTCAAAGAAACTATCGATATAGGTAATAGACATGGTTTGGTGGATCGTGAAACCTATTAGTGTCGAAATAGGTAAGTGGATATAGCCACAGTTTCCACCATGGCAGTACACCTATATGCATAGTTTCCAGCTCCGGATATTGCTTCTTCCACGTTAGATTATATCCATGGTTCAAAACAGTGGCTATAGGTCTACTACCACTATTTAAAACCATGTATATATATCTAATTCCAGGGTTCAAAACCATGGTTGTAGTTCTACTACCATGGTTCATAGTCTGGGACATATCATACAGATACTATAAAACAACAGTTATTTCAGAATTCTAATGCAAGATTAATACTAAAAATAGTTAACCCACGCCTCTACTACATGACCCAAAATTCTAATACAGGGTTAATAATAATTTTTTTTACCACTTCATGATTTTTAATTATCAATACTAGATTAAAAAAGCATCATAAAAATGAATTTATACAACCCCAAAACACAGTACACCCGCAAAGCATTGAGAAAATTGTAGAACTAAAGGCAGAATAAAACTACAAATGATAGGGATTAAATGAAAGTTGATTGTATTATATTCTTGATATTAAACTCGTATCCTTTATTTGGAATGATCTAATTCTAAAGAATTCATTAAATCTTCTTAATTTCATTCTTCATGTAGTCTACACCTTTATCCAGGATATTCTTTTTTAGACTTTAGATAGATCTTTCCATTTCTACATAAAGATCCCTCCAACTTCATTGCTTCCTCTTCCATCTGACTGAACATGGACCTCTTCTATTCATCACTATAACTTGAAAACTCTTTGTACATCTTCTCTATACTCTCCACAATTCCATCCAATATCAAGTGAAAAGATCATACACTAAGCCTTGTTTGGAACAAATAATCTAGGAATAGAGAATAAAATTCCCACGATCTTTTAATGTTATGTTTTCAAATTTTAAGGAATTTAAATTACATTTTACCTTATTGTATTCCATTAAATTCTATTAATGTATTTGTACCAAATAGGGCTTGACTTGTAAAAATGCACCATATGGTGATCACATTCAGAAAACCTAACACTGAAATTTAAAGTGACATGTCCCTTTCCATCACCGATCAAGTAGTAGTTATGATTGAAAAAGGTCACAAAGTCATCTACTTCATGACCACCAGTATATTCTACACCACAATTTTTTCTGTTTTTGAGAAATTCAAAAGTATGAAGAGCACTTATACAATTTTGACACATCCGACATCCTTGAATTAAAAAAGGGAAAAACAATTTCAGTGGATTATTTTACCATTTTTAAATGAACTAAAAAACTAAATCTGAGTTTGGATATAAATAATTTTCCAAACAAATATCATATTATGTTAAAAATTATTATTTTTATAAAATGTAAATGAAAATGATATTTTTAGGGTAAAATGACTCACTTCTAAGCCAGATTCGTGTATTTATCATTATATATGTTCACAATCTACACACTATATTCCAATTTAAAATATGTGGAAACCTTTTCATATGTAAGATCAAGGTTTTTTCAATGGCCAGACCATGGTTCCTAAAACTCAACTAGAACAACATTTTTATTTTCCATTATAACCACTTCAAATTTATCTGACGTCAACATTACTACGTTGGAAGGAATAAAAGCTATATTAACATTAGTCCCTCCTTTAGTGTTCAAAAACTATTAAAGTGACATATCCATGCATGGACCATCATACTTTTGTGGTTACAAAGTCTCATTAGGAAACCAATAAATGGAAGGGTTTCCATAAACCACATATTTTCTATAGACCTCTTTATGCCTATCATAAGTTGAAGCTTTGCTCTCATTATTTGGATTTATATATAGAAACTATTCGGGACATTCATATGAATATGAATCCAGTAGTTAAATCTATTTATGTAAATTTTTAATGTTGATGTTGGTAATAAGGTTTATAATATTAGTCTTGTATCCACTACCTCAGTTACTTCCATCACATGGAAGGCCAAAAATGAGCTAGGGTTCAAAAACCATTCCCCTCTCATCACAAGCCCATGAATTCACATTGAAGTTCTTATATGACATGAAAATACTTTCAAAAGAAATCATTGGTCTAATTATTTTTTATAGAGTGATTAAAATAGATTTTTAAAATATATTAAAAATATTCCAAACTGGCTATCCGAGGACAATTTAAAAGCTATCATATACACATATCATGTACCAAACACTATGTAATTCATATACTAAAAAGATGGAGAAAAATGTCAATAATTTAGTAAAAATAATTATTTGATCGACACTAACCACTAGAAAGAAAAAATGTATGTTAAATAATTATTAATGGTATGATATATAATACTAATTGTAGCATGAAAAAAAATATGTCAAAAAAATAATAAGAACATTCTATAAGGATCAAAATATGCCATAAAAAAAGAAATGAGAATCATGTATGAAATATAAAATATTTTCAATAAAATAGTTTAATATCATAGAAATATTGTTTAATGGGGTGGTAATAAACATCTAGTTGATTACCCTAATTGATTACATCACCCCAAATAAGGTATAGATGAAAACATTCATTACATAATTAGTTACTTAGAATTAATTAATGTTTCAACTAAATTCAATTATATATCATAAATATGTATTTTATTAAAGTATCCTGAACAAATAATTCATAAATTGAAAAAAGAAACGAATCCATGTCAATACCTATGTCACATAAATATTCATACATTCATAAGGATGAGTTATTAAAATTAATACCCCTTCTATAGTAGTGGTGTCTGCCAAGAAACCCAAAAAAACTTTGTAACATGAGATTCCATCATAAAGGGGATTTTGTGCCTTTTTAGGGGTTACATATGAATTATTAAATATCCTACATCATGTATATTCTTAATTTAAACTATCCTAATAGATTTAAGTGATAAATAGTATCATTTTCCTAATCAGATACCATTTTTAAATTTCCATGATCTGAATCACATAAATGATGCCCCAATTAGGCCACCACATGACCTGATGAGTACTTATTGATCCCCAAGGTCTTTATTTAGGGCCATAGGTCTAGGAGTATGGTTGGGTAGTAATTTTACGACATGGTTTAATCGAATAATAATAAAAAACCAATACTACTTTAATAAAATACATGTCATACATTAGAAAATATTGCTTGGGGAAAAATGTATTATCTACATTAGGTTTATGGAAAAAATGGATAAGTTCCAAGCATGATATTTAGTCTCAAATTCTTACATAAGGAAGCACATAAATCATATGAAATATTAAAATTTACAACCAGAATAGATCATCTTAATATCTATTAGTACATATAAGAACCTGCATGATAGACCTTAGAACTAAACATCCACTGAAGTACATCTACAGAGTTTGATCATATAATACTCATTAGAAAACGACCATGTTTTTAAAAAATATGAAATACATGAAGATGTATTATTTTGATTAATTTTCACATTTACATGAATATATATGAAAACAACTTTACATTTAGTTATCAATCAAATCATATTAGAACTATATAATGAAGTATCTTGAAGATCCATATCAACTATAAATAAAAACATCTTGTATTGAAAGGACCCATACCTAACATACCATCTTAAATCATAACACATTTAAAATAATATGAATAGGGTAAGGAAATGGGGATTCCCTCCCCAATGAGATAACCTCGTTATATTTCAGTTAGTGGTTGAGTTATGGGTAAAACCTCAACTCGTATAAATGGGAAGGTTTATACTGGAGTCAGGTCTATAACTCATCAATAGAAAGTGGAAAGATTTATACACAAATATGGTTCAACAAACCATCACATATGACATTCCTATGTATAATTTATATGATATCAAAATACCCCTACCAAGATGCTTATTCTCTACCAATGTTGTAGCCATGATCAGAGAAACCATACAGTGTATGAAAATAATTATGATCAGTATAATAGAGAATTACATGTTGTAAATCTCAAATATATAGTCTTGTTTGGTAAATAATTCAATAATAAAAATTTATACAATTAAATAAAAATAAAAATTAGGCCTACTATATCATTCTATATCATCCATCATACATCAAAAATAATTTACATTTTACACAATTATAACATAATCATATTTAATACATGTACATCACATTATTTCTTTTAAAAATGTAAAGACGCATTAAGATAAACATAACATAGTTTATAAAACATCATTCTTTTCTAGGTACATTTGATATAGGTGAAACCACTTATATGTTATATCAGATGAGTATTTTCTTGGTTTTATAATACTTATCTAAACAAGTTTTTAACTATTTTTTTCTAGTAACTTGGAATTATTAATAAAAATATATTTAATATACCATTTTTAGTATTTTTCATAACCAATACATAGCCAAAAAATATTGGGTAAAGAGTTAATGGAGGTGTAATTGATAAATTTTGGATGCCCAATTTAAAGTTGTATTCATTTAAATATAGTTTTTCATACATATATTTTAATTTATGGAGAACATACTTTTAGTTTTCGAGGTTATCAATAGTTTAAATTTTAATATTATAATTTTAAAGAATTTAGTGTAAAATATATTTTATAAAATGGCTTTATAAAATCATGTTATGTAAAAAAGGTTTACATAAGATCATGAATGACCCTAAAATATAATGAAAAAGAAAAAAGTAACAGCTTACAAAAAAATATATCTTCTTTGAGTTGGAACCAAATTAGTAGAAGCAATTAATTTTAGTAATCACATAATTCCATTTCCCATGATGAAGTGATAAGGGGATAACATTTTTGAGAGGAACTTATTAATTATGATTTAACTCTAGTATAGTCCTCTTACATTAGTCCTCTAACCTTAGATAAATTTTTAGAAGTTCTTTCGAAAGAATAGATGATTGATACAAAATTATCTAAAACAAATGTGTCCATTTAGGATATTTATTAGAGTTATAAAATTAGTGGTTGTAAGGATAATATTTCTCATTTTATGATAAATTTTAATTTACAATGTTCACAGAGAGACCAAAAATAATATCTGTCTCAAAAACATTACTGTAACATTTCTATTGAAGTATGAAGACTCTGGTAGACATGAATTAAAAATAATTTATATTTTCATACACTAATTTATTTTTAATATATATAGGGGCACTAATGACCAATATATTAGAAATTATGTGATATCACGTAATGACTAGATACTTAAGGGTGGGAACATTATCCTCCTTAAGAACCACTATGACAACTTTTCTTATGCTTGAGTCTTTTTTCAATTGGTAGATAAATTTTTACCTTTTATATGAGAAGAAATATCCTACATTGAGTTCATAAAGGATTATCCCTATTCAATTTTTAATAAGTTTTCCAACTAATTTTGTCTTCTATTCAAGAGAAACCATCACTCACATGAATAATTATCACTGCCTGGGAAAATCTTTCAAGTTATTTTATAATAATATCTTTGTAGTCTAAAAATTTAGCAGAACCTATACAAATATATTATATTGGTTCATTAATATGATATAGAACCATATAATAATAAATAAATTCATGAGTGGTTTATATATATTTTTCAACAATGTTTCTATTTTATAAATTAAAGGAATATAAAAAATTTAGTGATGATATATTTTTAACCATTGTTAAAAGAATATCAAATGATAATTCATGAATTGTGTATTAAATATAAATTTTACTAATGTAATATAAAAGATAGATGTTCACCATTCAATAAACTGACAACAATGATTTATTGATGAAGTCACTTAACCTTGAATTTGTATCTAAACAAATTTCTTATATGGAAAAATGGGGAAATAGTGATAAATATGATTTTCTGATTTATTTCATTTATAATTTCTACACCATATTTAAAATTAATTCAATGTATGAACATCAATAATGTTAATGGAAAATAAAAAAAAGAATAAAACATTAGTATTAGTGCACCTAAAGAAAAAGTGAAGTGGAAATAAAGTTTTAAGACATGAAAGTTTGATAGTCATCCATTGTAAGAACTAAAATTTCATTACACACTCATTTCCAATTTTTTTCATGGACCACTCTGACCTTAAAAATTATAATTTCAGAAAAAGAAAATGAATTTCAAATATCCTAAAAAACTTAATGGGGGTGATATTAAAGAAAACATACTAAAACTATAGAGTGGTATCAAAATACAAAACTCCATTAGCCACTAGGATAAATATTTAGATATTATAGGGGGTAGTATGAAGATAGAAAAATTAATTAGAATCTTCCAGCTAAAGTTAATATGAACTATCACCAATAGAATTGTAATTAAAAATCCTTTATCACATCATATGTGCCTCTATTGCATTGAAAGTTCCTAAAAACCAATAAATGATTACATTAAAAAATAAAATATATTAAAATATAAAAAACACAAGTCTATGAAGTCACATAACCTAGAATTATCATCCAATAGTTGAACAATTAAAGTCTAGTTTAATAATAGTAAATTTCAAATGGATATTTAGAAGTTGTATTTGGATCAACATTTGTGATTGATATTTAAAATGAGAGAAAAAAATCATCCTTTTGATACTAAATAAGAGTGTATATGCACATATTTCTGGTGTTGTTCTACCACTATAATGAATGGTAATAAAACCTATTGTGATAAAACAAAATGTCTATACCATGGGGAACCAAATATTCAATAAAAACCCCAAAAAACTAATATGTAGGGATTTTATTTCTAAAATAAATCCAAATAACCATAAAAGTATCGTCCATGTAATTGAATCACATTATCTGATTGTTTAAATCTATAACAGTTACTAAAACAATACCTAGGATGCACCAAAATTCGGTTGAATCATATTCCTTCCGTATTCATCCTTGCTAGAATATTTTTTTTCAGAATATTTAATCATCTAAAGAGAAGGTTCGAAACATTATTTGAAGGGTAACTATATATAAAAAACAACATCTCAATTTTTATTTTTATTTTTATTCAAGGTGAAACACATTAAATGAGTTATGAAATTGATTTGGGTACAAATAATTAGAATATGGGTTCCAAGGCTGTACAAAATGTCAATATAAATTTAACCATTCAAAAACTAAAGTCCAACATCCATGCTAAGAATCTAAAGAATGAATTTAATACTGGTTTTTTAATCTAGTTGGAATTTAAGGCCATGGTCAAGATTACAGAAAAAAGAGGTTAACATGTTCCAAAAAACAATTACTAAAATATCTATGCAATTAAATGATGATAAAATAATTTTTCAAAAAAATATAAATTACTGGGTGATTTGAAGAACCTGATAAAAACTGACGAAAATCGATTTTTTTTTTCTAGGGAAGAGAAGCATTGCATGGCTTATAATGCACCAACTACTGAAAATGTGATCTATGAAAAACAAAAACATATCATCCACTCTAAAACATGGAGAAACGGATGTGCCAAGGACCAGATTAGAAACTATGAATGATATTAATAAAGTAAAACATTAGAAGAAATTGATTTTGTTATTTATAAGTATTTAAAGAAAAATAAACCCATATCCACAACATTAAAGATATTAAGAAAAGATACCATATTAATAATTATCTAGAAAAATAGGTTCTAATGACCACAACATAAAATTTGAATAAGATCAAGGAAAAAATAAGAAAATTAGGGAAAATGGAATACCAATAAAGAACCATATCCATAAAAATGTTATGAAGAAATAATCCCCAAAAAATGTCAGTCTCATCCCAATGATCATAAATTAATTTCTTTAAATAAGAAACATAAGACACTAAATGAAAAAGTCCACTTAAATATAAATAATTTACTCCCTCGGAAGGATACCGAGCACCATCCTTACCATTCAAAGCACTGTCCCAGATCCTATGAACAATATGAAAAACTGAATATATCACACTATCCACTTCTCAAACCCCTTATAGAATCAATCAAGGCATAAAAAGGATACAAAATCTAGTGATATAAATTATTTATGACTATGATTATAAAAATTAAAACAAACCTCAAAAAATTATTCATTGGAATCAGCAGAAAGGGGCATTTCACTATTAGATATATGGATACTAGCTCTAGTTATCTTCCTAATTTAATTTATAATCAAACCTCTTTATCCAATAATACATTGAAAAAATTTAGATAGAATTATGAGCTAAATAGTAACAACTCCATCATATTCATCATTGATCATTCTTTGTTGCAAAAAAATAGCTTCAAAAACCGTTGATTTTAGATCATCTATTTAATACAAACCACCCAATCAAAAACATGATAAAAATGATCAACATCGAGTAGTATATTAGGATATATTTAGGAGAAAAATGAAAAAATGTATAAAAAAATAGATAAAAAAGACAAAAAATTTAGTAAATTTATAAATTTAAAGGATTGAATAAATTGAACATCAATATTTCTAATTATAAATAACATGATTAAAAAAACGTAAACCACATTCGGTAGTGAACATATCCCATAATTGTATACATCATCAAACATAAAATATGAATGAAAGGCATGAATTCCTAGAAAATAAAAAAAATCATTTTAAAATTAAAAAACCAAACATGAAAAAATAAGATTCATAGAAATTGGAAAGGATGCTCAGAGAATTCATAAATTAAAGTATATTAGCTAATACCTCTCAAAAAAACATAAGGATATGTGAATTAGAAACAAAATAGAAAATATATCCAAAAAATATAAAAGATGATAAATTGTACATAAGGATCCTCCATCTTAAAAGTGTAACAGAATACTGCTATATATAGGTTAAATAGAGATCATTTTCATGAACTAATTATTTTAATATTTAGATGAGAGTCTCCCCCACTTCAAAAATTAGCATAATTCTTAAAAAAAATATCTCTTTATTTGACACAAAACACAAACCGTCACCATCACCACAAAATAATATATAAATGAAAATTTCATGAGATGAAAATGAATAAAAACATACCCCAGTTGAATTTATAAAGATTACACAATAAAATTGGTCATTCTTTGTATCATAAATTTTAATTTGAGCACTAATAAACTGTCTCAAATATTTGATATAACCCCCCACCATTTCTAATAACATGTATACTCATAAAATAAGGGGAAAATAATCTAAATATTATTTCTACATATCAATAAGGACCATTGTATCTAGAAATTAGAGGGGTAAAATAAATAGGACTCACGCCCCAAAATTCTTTATTACCTAGTAGTTCTGCAACAATAAAAATATCCATTAATTAAGGGGCTAATATTGGAGGGATAATGGTATTTATGTTAGGGTTCTATCGAGAAGCAGTGAGCCACATTGGAGGAGGGTTACAGTGAGGTGGGGATGACGGGACATGTTGGAGCCATGTCAGTATGGAGGTGGGGAGGACACATCAGATCTATGTCTATGAGGAGGTGGGATGGCTTTGTCCTAATAACATCGATAGGGAGGTGGGCTGGCTATGTTGGAGTGGTGTGATAGGAGGAGGAGTATTGGTGGCTGCGTCAAAGGAGGGTCAGAGGGAGGAGGAATCACGAGGGTAGAGGAGGTGGGGGAGGGGAAGGAGGAATCGTGAGAGGCTAAGGAGGGGAGGAGGAATCATGAGGGGAAGGGAGAAGTAAGCATAAGGGAAAGAAATACAGGGAGGTACTTCCCCAAGAATCTTTTAGCCCATTTATATATATTGGATATATCCATGTTTATTAATAACCATGACTATAAATGTGTGGCTATAGGGAAAATTTATAGTAGTTTCTTTTTGGGGTTTTGGGGGCAGGGGTTAGGGTTTTAATTTTTTAGGTTTTTAGGTTTTTAGGTTTTTAAGTGTTTTATGGTTTTTCAGTTTTTCTTACAGTTTTTAGTATTTTTAGGGGTTTTTACATTTTAAGGGGTATTTATAGAATTTTTATGAATTTATGGTTTTAGGGGTTTTTTAGAGATTTTGAGAGTTTTTAGGGTTTGTTTGATTTTTCAGGGTTTTATGGGGTTTTTGGGATTTTTGGGTTTTTGAGTTTCTCTGGGTTTTTATATTTTTTTTATATTTTTTTTATATTTTTATCATTTTTTTGGTTTATAGGGGTTCTAGATTTTTTAGGGGTTTTTATAATATTTATGGGTTTTTTAGGATTTTAGGTGTGTTATGGATTTTACGGTTATTAGTGTTATTTAGTGTTTTAGCTGTTTTGGGGGTTTTATGGGATTTTTAAGGATTTTTAATGAATTTTTTGGTGTTTATATAATTTGAGATTTTTTAATATTTTTTTGGGGGTTTTATGGATTTTATAGGGTTTTTTTTTGTATTTTAGAGTTTCTTTGAGTTTTCCATGGTTTTAAGGGTTTTATATTTTTTAACAATTATAGGGGTTTAAAGGGTTTGTATATTTTTACTAGTTTTTAAAATATTTTGGGTTTTGGGGGTTTTTAAGGTTTTTAGGGGTTTTTATGGATTTTATGATGTTTTAGGATTTTTAGCATTTTTAGGTTTTTTGGGTGTTTTTAGCATTTTTAGGTTTGTATGGTTTTCTTAGGGTTTTTCAAAAAAAATTATGGTTTTTTAATTTTTAACAGATTTTTTGGGATTTTTTAATATTTTTATAGAATTTTAGGGGTTTTAGGTATTTTGAGTGTTCTAGGGTTTTTATGGTGTTTTAGGGTTTTTATATTTTTAGGGATTTTAGGGTTTTTTATAGTTTTTAGGGGTTTACAGGTTTTTATAGTTTTTTAATATTTTAGGGTTTTAAAGGGGTTTTAGTGTTTTAAGTAGTTTTAGGGGTTTAAAGATTTTTAGGGGGTTTTGTGGTTTTTAGGGATTTAGGGTTTTTAGTGTTTTTAGGGGTTTTATGTGTTTTTAGGTTTCTAAAATTTTCTTACGGTTTTCCAAGGTTTTTAGGTTTTATTACGTTTTTAAGGGTTTAAATGGATTTTTAAATTTTTTTGGGGGTTTTAGGGTTTTTAGGGATCTTGAGATTTTTTTTTTGTTTTTTAGCATTTTAATTATTTTACAGTTTTTTGGGTTTTTACGATTTCTGATTGATTTTTTAGATATTTAAGGGTTTTTAGAGTTTTTTAACTTTTTCAAGGGTTTAATTAATTTGTAGCACTTTTAGTGTTTTTAGGGTTTTTATTGGTTTTTAGGGTTTTAATGGTTTTTAGGGCAAGTAAGTTGTGAGGGTCATGCAATTCCCCCCCCCCCAATTTATTAGAAAGAAAAGACCCAGCAAACAAGGATGGGGAGGGGTCAAATGACTCACACCCAAAAACCCTTCACAACCCCAAACCCAAAAGACCCTAAAAAAGAAAAACAAAAAAAATCACACAAAACCAAACAAACTAGAAAAACTAAATTTTCCCCAACAACACCTCCCAGCCAATCAGCAACCAGCATCCAGCAGCATCAAAACCATCAAAAACAAATTGAACAACCCAGCTTTTGCACCTCCCAACTAATCAGTAACCAGCATCCAGCAACACAATTTTCAGTATCCATTTACTTCAGCATCAGAATCTCCTTCAACACTTTTCAGGGCTAGGGTTTTCCTCCTAGCCAAGCAGTAAATAGCAACCAGTAGCTCAAATTCCAGCATCCAAAACTAGCTAGAAAGAAATCCCCTATAATACTACTTCTCATTTTATAGCAACCACCATAACCATCATGACTTAACCAAGAATCCATTGCCTCCTGACCAATCATATCGAGCAGACCAATCACAACCAATAACCAGCACCACCACCATTTCACAACCGATTCATCCACACACCCCAACCAGCACTCGGACCGTACAGCAGAACCATGTCTTACAACGCCTCTATAAGCAGCAAACAACACCCAGTAGCCCAATATCTAACAACCATCCCCTTCATGAAAATAAATACCCAAGATCCTGAAATTTGCATCTACCATTTCACATCTAGCTGCACTACTAGCATTTCATGACCAATATCCCTCTCATCGAGGACCAATCTGCAACACCCAAAATTATTTGGGAAGACCCATTACTAATATACACCTCCATCCACCCATAGATCGCACACCATGAACAAAAAACATCCATCACCTCACTCCATGACCATCAACCAGCACCAAACCAATCCCACAACACTTTGTGGAAAAGACACCATAACCCAAAAAGGAACCCAGAATGCAACGCTGATCCAGACCAGCATCAACATTATGCAGTGAAAAAGAGTCCCAAAAATGAACCTACATCTGCTCTAAAGTCCAAAAATTGGCCCCACAGATTGAAGACCCAAGAAAAACCAGGTCAATGGCTCCCCACACAATTTATAGGAACTCCAATGCTGAGACTTCCCACCACAGACCATGCATTGTTGAAAGGACCTTGGATCTGAAGAATGTCGCCATCTCCCACTGCACGGCTTATAGAAACAACGAGGCCTATCCTCTTCACGCCGCTTCCTGGAGAAGGAAAAGCCATATAAGAATCTAGAAGTCACCTACCACAATGAAACTATAGGTCAACGCCGAGGTCCATCGAAGTCGAAGGGACAGAGATCTGCAATGCAGCAACCAAAAGCACCCAAATCTGACTCTCTCTTTCACGGATCACCTCCTAATGAAAAAACTAGATATGAATGGATCCACCATGGAATTGTAGAGCCTCACCAAGGAAAGACCAAATCCGGACCACTCCTCAATAAACCTGAAGCATCGCACACCAGGGAGACCAGATCTGACACGGTCGTCAAAATTTATAGCCATCAACCGAAGCCCACACTCGAGATGTCTTGATTGAAAGCACACCGCTGATCTGGAAGAGCCGCACTGCCAAGGGAAGTTACACCATTGTGAAAGCCAACACTACATAACCCAAAGCATCCAAGAAGGAACCTCTACACTGGAGGAAGCACACCGTGAAGGGAATCACATGTAATCCTGAGCGAGAGAGGATCTGGGAGAGACAGCCTCCATCAAAATGATATTTTTCTTATGGTTTTTAGGGGTTTTTAGAGAGTTTTTGGGTTTTTTGGGATTTTAGAATTTTCAAGGTTTTCTTATGGTTTTTAGGGTTTTTATGGTTTTTTATTTTTTTGTTGATTTTAGGCCCTTTTAAGTATTTCAATGTTTTCAGGGTTTTTAGGGTTTCTGAGGGTTTTTATAATTTTATAGGGTTTTTTGGAATTTAATTTATTTTTGGATTTTTTATCCTTTCATGTAGTTGGGGGGTTTTAGGGTTTTTAGAGTTTCTAGTGTTTCTTTGGTTTTTTATGGTTTTTTAAGGTTTTTAGGGATTTATGGTTTTTATGAATTTTAACGGTTTTTGGGTTTTGTGGTTTTTTATGGTTGTTTTTATTTTTATGTTATTAGGGAAGTTAATTTTTTATAGGTTTTATGGTTTTCTTATGGGTTTTCAGGGTTTTTAGGGTTGTCCAAATTTTAAAGTATTTTTTGGTATTTTTTGTATTTTTATGGTTTTTTATTATTTTTAGTGATTTTGGGGAGTTGTACTATTTTTATGGTTTTTATGGATTTATAGTTTTTTTGGGGTTTTAGTGTTTTTTGAGTTTTTAGGGGTTCTATGGTTTTTGTTTGACTTTTTTTAACTTTTTCTGAGATTTAAATGGTTTTTAGAGTTTTTAGTGGGTTTTTAGGTTTTTATGGGGCATTAGAGTTATTACTTATTTTTGGGATTTTAGGGTTTTTAGCGATTTTTATCATTTCATGGGGTTTTTATGGGTTTTAAGCGATTTTTGTTTATTAATTTTTTCATTAGGGTTTTTTAGGTTTTTAGGGTTTTTTTACATTTTTAGTGTTTTTATATATTTTTAGTATTTTTATGGTTTTTAAGGATTTTTAGGGATTTAAGTTTTTTTAGGGTTTTTGTGATTTTTTTGGGTTTTTTGGGTTTTTTATTTTTTAGGGTTTTATGGTTTTTAAAGGTTTTTATGTTTTTAAGGGTTTATAGGGGTTTCAAATATTTTTAGTGGGTTTTTAGGGTTTTTATGGGTTTTAGGGGTTGTTATGATTTTTAGATGTTTTTATGGGTTTTAGGGATTTTGGTGTTTTTTGTGTTTTTAGTGTTTTTAGGTTTTAGGCGTTTTAATTGTTTTTAGTTTTTTAATGTTTTCTTATAGTTTTTAGTGTTTTTTAGGGGTTTTTACATTTTAGGATTTTTGGGGTATTTTTAAGATTTTTTGTTGATTTTTAGGGTTTTTAAGGATTTTTAAGTGTTTTCAGGTGTTTTGCGGGTTTAGTGGTTTATGATATTTTTAGGTTTTTAGGTTTTTTACTTATTTTTTTTATGGTTTTTAAGTTTTTTATAGTTTTTTTTAAAAAAATTGGGGTTTAATGGGGTTTTAGGGGTTTTATTGGTCTTTAGGGTTTATATTTTTAAGGGTTATTAATGTTTTTATGGGCAATATGGTATTTAGGATTTTTAGTGTTTTTTTAGGGTTTTTAAAAATAATTAGGTTTTTAGGGGTTCAAATTGTTTTTAGTTTTCTTAAGGTTTTATTTGGTGTTTTCTAGGAAAAGGGAAGAGGCTAAAGAAAGAAGGATGCATAACAGGCTTCAAAAATTCGTCAAATTCATGTTCCCCCATTAAAAATTAGTGAAAACACATTATAAAGAAAATATTAATATAGTACGAAGACCCAAATAGAATTACATGGTTTGGGGAACTCAAAAGACACACAAAAATCATAAAAACACTTCCACATTTTATTTAATTATCCCACTAAATAAATTAGTGAAATTCTTACATAGTAGTTCTTTTTTTAGGTTCTCTCTCGTCTTTAATGTGCTACTATGAATTTACTTCCTTTTCCATGTGGAAAAGTTATTTTAGGAACTAAATAAGAGTTTTTTCTGGCCCCCATGGTGTTGGATGCCAAAAAGTGTGTGCTGGTCCAATTCAAATAACAATTGTGCTGAATTTTTTTTCAAGAACAAAATTATTCTCCTTGGGTTGAATCTAATTGATATCATTCCCCCTGGTGGGGGAGTATTTACCCTTAAATACATGGCATCTACTTCTTCAATGTTTGGAAATAAGTCCCCAATGTTGAACATTTCAGAAACACCACTAAAATCTCTGAGTAGATCAATTATTTTGGAATTATTTCCAACTCATTCAAGAAATTTGAATTGACCTTCTACTCAGGGTTCCAAAATTATTTTCCTTTTGGATAGAAATATATACATAAAAAGATGAATCCACACTTTGTCTCTAGGTTTTAAAATGGAATTCTTCTGATGCTTGTTAGCTCTTTTCTTGTATAATTCATCAGACTTCTCTATTTGAGCATAAATATATTTATGGAGCTTCTTCATCTTCATTTCCTTATGAAAGATCGATATTTACATGAAAATCAAGAGGAAAAAGGCACAATTCTGTTTGATTTATTATATTTATTCCTTAAACCACTTTGAATGGAAAATTTCTATTAGTGTCACTGAGGGATATATTGTATAAAAATTCATCTTGTGAATGTTCTAAATACCAATCTATCAAATTCTTTTTCAATAATGTTCTTTGAGTAGTTAACAATGTATAATTTGCAACCTCTATTCCCCCATTAGATTATGGGTGAATGGAAGTTCTAAAAATAAGCTTTATAATGAATGTATCAAATAATTTCCTCAAAAAATGAAAGATAAATTTAGTGTCTCTATTTGAATCAATATTGTGAGCAATGCCATGAAGGTGAAAAATCTAATTGAAAAACAATTATGCCAATTTCCTTACATCTTTAGTCTTATGAAAAATTATGAAATAATATATCTTAGAATATCAATAAAAAACTATTATCTAATCTTTACCTCATAGAGTCTTTTGAAAATCCATAATTTAATCTGTGTTGATATCTTCCCATGGTTTCCTCAGAATAGTAAATAGATTATATAAACCAGTCTTGAAATGACTCTATTCTCTTTTACAAGTCCTACATCTGAAAATAATTTCTTGGAAATATGATTTCATATTCTTCCAGTATAAATTATCCTTTAGTATCTCCAAGGGTTTTTATGCCAAAATGACTAGCAAACCCCCCTTTACATGCCACACGAATGAGAAAGTCCTTATAATTACACTATGTAACAAAAAAAATCTCTTAATGATAAACCCATAATGTAAATAATAATCATCCACAAATCCATTTTGAAATTGAATTAAAATAGTATTTAACTCCATATCATGCAGATAATATTCTTTCATAAATTCAAATTTAAGAATTTGAGTATCTAGAATGGAAAGTAATGCATAACATGGAGATAAATCATCTTACACCAAGTTAAATTTCCACTTCTTATATTATGAAACAAATGAAAATTATTGAAATAATTACACCCACTTTTCATGCCTCTAAATCATCTTGTGTTGATCATTGGAAAATATCAATGTGTGATGGTTATAATGAAGAACAAATTGTTTTGGTCTTAGATAATGAGACCAATAATCAAGGGCCCTCACAATCGCATAAAAGTATTTATCATATGTTCAATAATTTCTCCTTGAATCATTCAATTTCTCACTAAAATATGCAATAAGATGCTTTCTTTTGATAAGAACGGTGCTTGTACCAACTTCAATTGCATCACACTCTACATCAAATACTTGATCAAAATATTGTAATTCCAAAATGACTACATCCCACAAATTTTTCTTAACGATATCAAGTTATTCATTTCTAACCTTTCACTACGAAAATTTTACATTTTTTATGAATTTAGTGATCGGGGCCATGATATTTTTGAAATTGAAAACAAATTGATGATAAATTGATGCCAAACCATAAAAAATATTTACTTTTATGAGGGATTCTAGTTTTGTCTAGGTCATTATTTTTCCACCTTTGACTAATCCACCATTATTCCTTATTTGGATACAACATATCCCAAGAACACCATTTTCATTGAAATTAACTCACACATTTATAGCTTTCCATATAGCCTTTGTTCTCGCAAAATGTCAAATACATTCCAAAGAAGATCTACATGGATCTCCCCATACTTACTATAAATAAAAACATAATCTAGATAAATTTTTTTTTCCAATAAATGGTTTTATAACATCATTCATGAGTCAAATGAAAGTACTAGAATAATTTGAGAGGCCGAATAACATGACCATCAACTCAAAAAATTTGCCTTCGGTTTTGAATTTTGTTTTCCACTAATCCCCTTCCTTTATTCGAATATGGTGGTATACAATCCAAATATTAACCATAAAATTATTCATGAACAATTTAATTAATCAAGAATATAATATATTTGTCGAATAGGAGACCTGTATTTGAGGGTAATATTACTGATAGCTCTATAATCAATACACATCTGATATGTACCATCTTTATTTAGAACCAACAATGCTAGAACTAAAAATAGGCTCATGCTTGTCCTTATAATCCTTGATCTATCAATTCATACACTTTTTTTCTAAAATTACTTTCATTCTCCAGGATTACACTATGAGGGTTTATTAGGAAATTATGCACCCAGTACAAGATCAATTTGGTGTTCAATGTCATGAAAGCGTGGTAATCCCACTTGAAGATCATTAAAAAAACATCATGATAATTTATAATGGAGGAATAAGCTAACTGATAGTGATGGATCTTATCCTCTATGTATAATTTTTATATAATAAATAAAGAAAAAAATAAATTTTTATTATTTATTAATTTCTCCAACTGAGATTTATTGATTAAGAGGCTATCTTTGGGTTCTTTTAGAACAGATTTGGTGATGGATCTTCTCCTCTTAGCATCATTTTACCATCATCAGTAATAAAAAAACAATATTTTTATTATTAATTTCTTTCTCCAGTTGTGATTTATTTTTAAATAAGTAATCTTTGGTCACTTATGGAATATATTTTTCTTGATGATATTGATATGGCTTCAAAGGAATAAGTGTGATATTATTTTCCCCAGATTAGAAAGAATATGTATTTTTTCTCCCATAATTATTTTCTTTCATGTCAAACCACTAATGTCTTCCCAGAATAAGTGAAAATAATACATAGTAATAACATTTCTCAATACCTCATAAACATAGTTATTACCAATGTAAAATGAAATAATAACCTATTTGTTGTCTTTTAGTGTTCTCCTGTTGTTCAACAATTTAAATTTGTATGATTGAGGATGATTCTGAGTTGGAAGCTTCAATTTCACCAATAGAGTTTTTGAAGAAACATTTATATATCTCCCACTATCAATAATAACCATGAATTCATGCTGATTAATTGTTCATTGAGTTTGAAACATGTTTTCTCATTGATCTTATTTCCAATATATTTGAGCTTTCAAAACTCTTCATAGCACAAGAATGTTACCTACATCAGCTTCTTACACAACATGGTCTCCATTTTCATATTCATTTCTACCATGTTTATCCTATTTTATTTCCCTTTATATAACTTCAATATCTTCATTTTCCTTTATAGAAATAATTTTATTTTTTGGAAAATTGGCTTGAAAGTAACTCTACCCATGACATTTTAAGCACTTTTAATTCCCACATTCAAATGAGTTGAATTTTCCCATTGTCTATTCCGTAGACTTCAATTTCTTTTTATCTAGTATCTTTTTCAATCCAAATTCATTCTCATTAAAACCATAATTATTAGAATAAATAAATTTATAAAAATATGTACCTCAATATTTGTTCTTGAATGTCAGTTCCCTTAGGGTCCTCTTTTTATTTCCTACCTTGATAACAAGATTCCGAACATCATTACATGATAATAACAGTTGTAACTCCACTGAATGTGAAATTACATTATTTAAACCACCCAAAAACCAAGTATTTGTTTCTTATTTATAATCTAAAACATCACTTAACATAAATAAATTCTAAAACTCTATAATTTAACCCTCAATAGATTTATCTCCTTATTGCAAGTTATGTATTTGAAAATAAATCTCATGTTTATAATTCTCAGGGAGGAATCATCTTCTCAAAATCTTTTTCATCTTCTCCCCTAAGTGTATATTGTCGTTCCCATCATGTTCCCACTTTTTATTCATATCTTTCCACCAATGAGATGTGTAATATTTAAATTTAAGAATAGATACCATACACTTCTTCTCAACAAAACAATTATTAAAGTCAAATAATCATTTGTTTTCCCATTGCCAATATAGAAAATCATATGAATTCATACTCCCATCAAAATAAATAATGTCAATATTTAATCCTTTTTCAATATCTTCGTCATTTATTTTCTTCACATATCCACCTAAAAATTGATAAAATCACCCCCATTTGTATGATATTCATAAAATGTTGTTTGATTGTGCCTATTATGTGGATATGGACATAGGGGATGCCTCTACAGTGGATGAGAATAACATCATTGTGCTCTCAATAGTTGAGAAGGATTATCACTAATTTAAAAAAATTATGATTATATCAGTGTGTTAGAATTTTACCATGGAGTAAGAAGAGTAGAATATCCACTCTTTCAAGACATGATAGAGAGTAATAAGAATAATTCAATGGAACTTACTCATTGGAACCCACTGATCTGATACCAAAATGATGCATCGTCGGAACCGAGAAATAATTTAGTGAAGCTGAAGAAGAAAAATGTAGTATAATGGACCAAGGTTTAAAGGAAACACCCCCTTCCAAGGTTTCTCTGAGATAAAATATAAATTCACCAAAAAGGGAGATGCACAACCAATTTTGGGAAAATGGAAGAGGATAAAGTCAGAAGGATGAACAACAAGCTTAAAAAATTTATCAGATTAAAGTCCCCGATTAAAAAGGAGTGAAAACACATTACAAAGACAAAATAAAGAGGGGAAAATGATCCAAATCAATATAAATGTAATGGTGCACCCAAAAGGAATATAAAAAGTATAAAAGAACATCCATGTGTTATTTAATGGACCCACTAACTAAAGTATAAAAATTCCATCTTAATGATGCATTTTTCCTTGGTCTCTCTTGTTTAATGTGATTTTATTAATTTCCTTCTATCCCAATGTGGATAAGACACTTTGGGACAAAAATAAGTGTCTTGAGGCCCAACATGGTATTGGATGTCAAAAGATTGGGCTGATCCAATTCGAATAGTAATTGTTCTTAAACTTTTTATCAAACCTAAAATTATTCTTCATGGGAAAAATCTGATCTATATCAGGTTTATTTTGGGGTTTTAGGGGTTTTCATGTTTTTTATGATTTTTATGGTTTTTAGAGTCTTTTTTTAATGTTTTATGGGTTTAAATGGATTTTGGATTTTTATTGGGGGTTTACGGTTTTTGTTGGTTTTTATGATATTATTATGGGTTTTTAGGGTTTCATGATTTTTTATGTTTTTAGTTAATTTTAAGGCATTCTTAGGATTTTTATTGTTTGTAGGGTTTCTAGGGATTTTGGGGGTTTTATGGGTTTTTGTGTTTTTATGGTGTTTTTAGGTTTTTAGAGTTTTGTAACAATTTTAGGGGTCTAAATGATCTTTAATGGTTTTCTTTTAGGGTTTCATTGATTTTTTCTATTTTTTAATGTTTTTTAGGATTTTTGGGTTTTTTGGGATTTTAGGGGATTTATAAATTTTTAGTTTAATTTTGAATTTTAAACATTTTTAGGTTTTTAAGGTTTTGTTATGGGTTTTTAGGGATTTTTAGGATTTTCATGGTTTTCATGGTTCATAGGGATTTTGAGGGTTATTCATGATTTTAGGGTTTTCATAGTTTTTGGGTTTTAAGGGTTTTTTAGTTTTTTAGGGGATTAAAGTTTTTTTAGATTTTTTTTATTTTTTATGGGTTTAAAGGGGGTTTTAGTGTTTTTAGTGGGTTTTTAGGGTTTTACATATTTTTTGTATTTTTATGGTATTTTTGAAATTTATGGTCTTTATGATTTCTTTTTAAATTTTAGGGTTTTTATCATTTTTATAAATTTTAGGGCGTTTATGTGTTTTATTTTTTATGTTTTTATTATGATTTTTAGGGTTTTTTTACATTTTTATTATTTTTAGGTATTTTTATTATTTTTAATTTTATATTATTCTTAGGGATTATGAGGGGTATGAATCATTTTTAGAGGTTTTAGGGTATTATGGATTTTTGGGGGTTTTAAGGTTATTTTGAGTTTTTTAGGGTTTTTAAATTTTTAATGTTTTTACAAGTCTAAATGGATTTTAGGGTTTTTAGTGGGTTTTTATAGTTTTTATGTTTTTTGGGGGTTTTATTGGGTTTTAGTTGTTTTTATGGTTTTTAGGTTTGTTAGGGTTTTTAGCATTTTTATTTTTTTAGGGGTCTAAGTGTTTTTAGGTTTTTAATGTTTTCATAGGGTTTCTAGGGTTTTTATGGTTTTTAAATTTTTTGGAATTTTTAAGAATTTTAGGATTTTTATGGGTATTTATTTTTTTAGAAATTTTGAGGGATTTTTGGGTTTTTGGGATTTTTTTGAGTGTTTTGGGTTTTTAGATTTTTTTTAGGGTTTTAATTATTATTAGAGTTTTAAAAGTTTTTATATGTTTAAAGGGGTTTTATATTTTTTAATTTGTTTTATGGTTTTTATTGGTTTTAGAGTTTTTAAGGTTTTAATGTGTTTTTATGGGTTTTAGGTTTTTTTTGGGTTTTTATGGTTTTTAGCATTTTTTGGGATTTTAGGGGTTTTAAGTGTCTTTATGTTTTTTTAGGATTCTATAATAAATTTTTAGGGTTTTAAGGTTTTTTATATTTTTTGGGAATTTTAGGATTTTTTTTATTTTTTTCGATTTTTAGGCAAGGAAGGTGTAGAACCAGACTAACCCTAGCCCCCCAAATTTATTAAGAAAACGATAGGGGAGGAGGCAAGTGACCCACACCCAAAAGACATAAAAAACCAAAACCGAGCCCAAGAAACCACAGAAATGAAAAACCCTAAAGAAAAGTAGGTCATTTGACATCACCACCAATGTTGTAAACAGAAGTTACACCATAACCAGAGGTCGTTTCATCTCTATATGGATCTCCATCAGCACCATACCTATAGGAAGAATCCGAATATCCTGACTCCCATTCAAATGATTTGTATTGCTTTAGGAAATTATTATAATACTCTCTGAGCTGTTGTTGTTCCACCTTCCACTGCGCTTGAATAACTTACCCCCCCCCCTTATAGAGGCATTTTCCTTATCTTTTCTGGAGGCTCTTGTGGAAACTGTCTTTGGGATGGTAGAGTAATCCTTCCTTGGATTCCACCTTCGACGATCAACAGAGATCCATGTAGGTTTTTTCCTTCCCAGATGGAATGACCTCCTCAACCAAGTCCATCTACTTGGTGGTAAAAGTTGTATTGCAATTCATCCTTCAACCGTCCTCCTGGAATAGGCCCTATTCGGGGATGAAGGAGGATTCTTGGTTTAGAGAACAGCTAGCGAGAACTGGTTCCTTGAGAGCATCCAACTACTCGGCCTGGTCCACATCTAGGGGGCTTCCCTTTAGAGGGGCACCAGGGATGTCCTCCATCTCTAATTCATGTAGACCCATACAGCCTGGGAAATCAGCTGAGGCCCCCTTGTGTGCCTCCACAACCGGCTCCATCACCTCCCTATGTTTAGCAACCCCCTACTCATGGTCACCCTATGCCAAAACCCCTGAAGGGACCCACAAAAGACTCACCTGAAGAAGCCCCATCATGCACCATCAAAGCCGACTTCTCCTTCCTAGGAAGTAAGGATTCCTTCACCACCTCAACACATTCCACAAAACACTGCTCCACCAGCTCCCCTTTCCCATACACCTCCCCCTGTAGACACTCACAAGAAGACTCAATAGCATCAACCCCTCATGTAACAGCAAATCCAAAGGCCCCTTCCCACACCACGGGGAGCCTTCCATCATCACAGAACCAAGATCCACCAACTCCCCTTTCCTAGGTACCTCCCCCAGCTTAGCCTCCTCCCCCATCTGGGCAACCCTTTCTCCACCACGCACTGCCCATACCCCATCCGGCATATCACCTCCAGGGACCATTGAAGCCTCACTGATTCATCCTTCATCAGCCCCCATACCATCACCATTATCCATCAGCAAGGGAAAAACCAGCACATCCTGATGGAAGGCATCCCCAGGCAGAGGTTCCACTAAGAGGCCAGTTTCTTCCACAATGATATTAGGCCTAGAAGCAGACATGGCCCTAGAATCAACAAAATCCCCCATTTCCTCCGCCACCCCCTGCTCCTCCACATCCCCCTCTATATCATCCTTATCCTATGGCTCCACAAAACTAAGACAAACAAATCTGTTACATAAGGGGGAAACATTCAAGGCCAGCAGCTCCCTATATCCAGCATGCTCACTATACAAGATCATGGTCTCTTAACCCTCATCCACCCCTCCCAAGACAGCAACACCCCCCCCCCCCCGATTCCCCAGAAGTTGTACATTCTCTTTTCAGCCTTTTCATGCCCGCTACCATTCCGAGGTGACTTCACATCCAGACCAGTGAGGAGTGACGCGATCACCATCCCCTGTGTAGCAGCCTCCCCCTCTGAGGCCTTCACCTTTGTTCCATGCCCACATGAAACATGTTCCCCAACTCTTCCATCCTTCCCATGCTCCTACAAAATGTCACAGCACAACCTAGGGGACTTCACTCCTTCCTCAGTCTCCATTCCTCCCTTCTCATACTCAATCACCAAATCCATCTTCAATCTCACATACACCTGAGATACCTTCGGCCCAGCGGATTTCCACGACATTTCCTTTATCAAAGGAGTCTCTGTCACAACATTACTTTGACCCTCTTCCATCACTGGTTGTTCACCCTCCATAACTCTTGAACTACTACTCCTTCATCTAAAATCAATGCTATAAAGACCTTGTCGCCTACATATAGATCAGAACGCAAAAGAAGACTCTACATCATCCGACTATTTGTAACGAAACAACCTGCCAACAGTAATCCACACAAAGTCAATCAGAGGTTTTGAGACATCCAATTCAACACATACTCTTAGGGAAACTCGGTGGAAGATCGCTTGATTCCGGCTATCCGAACACAAAACCCAACCCAAAAGATTCCCAAGAATACAAATAATGGATGGATTTTGAAATGGAAGAGGAATTTCTAAGAACCTTAACCATGAACCAATCAGCGGAGAGTCCCTCTTCATGTGTAGGTCAAATCTCCATCGAAAGAGGAAGAATCTGACGCCATTAAGGCTTTGGGGGGCCGCGGACCAAGCACATATTAGATCGTCCTCCATTGATAACTGGATCATAAAATGGAATCCATCCAATAACCCCACCATCTCCCAATGTTTAAGATTCCAACATCCAAAAATGAATCTACGAAAAGACTGCACTGAGGGTCATTGCTTCACAAACCGGGAAACTAAGTTCAATCCATGAAGTGTAGAGGCCACATAGAACTATGAGTCTGATAATGGTAAGTGAGGGTAGGCTTGGTATAAGTCTGGAACCTTAGGGAAAAGGTCAATTTGAGGGAAGGGGGGGAGATAAAGAGGTGCAGAAAGAGAAATAAAGGCAAGATCCCCATCGCGATCGAGTGAAGAACCATCCCCCATAGGGGGGAGGAAGGATCACCGTCGACACCGTCAAGGATCTGTCGAGAGAGAAGGAGACATCCACCCTCAAATCTCAATTTTTAGGGTATTTAGAGATTTTGAGGTGTTTTAGGGATTTTATTATTTTCAGTGTTTTTAGGGAAAGAAAGATGCAGAGGTCAGGCTATTCCTGTCCCCCCCAAATTTATTTGAAAAAAAGACACAGAAGACAAGGGAGGGGAGGGGTCAAAAAACCCACACCTGAAAACCCTTAACAATCCCAAACCAAAAAAAACCCAAAAAAAAGCACCCAAGCCCAATAAAAGCACAAAATTAGAAATGTTCACATCATCATCTCCCATCCAAACAACAACAATCATTCAGCAACAACATAACCATAATCAGAAACTTCATCAGCATTCATCAGCATGATATCAGTATCACCATCGTAAACCCAGCCTTAGTACCACCATATTCCATCACCTTATTAAGATCAACAACCATCATCATGTACTCCAGTCTTATCTTGTCAAACCATTACCACTTAATAGCACCGGCCCACCGAGATGCGCCCTTGACACCTAAATGAACCACCAACACCATCCCAACACTGCCACATGCACCATCATACCAAACTAAAGTGGGGTTTAGTGTGATGGGGAGGGCAGCAAGAGCAGAGGTGGGTGCATGGGCCAAGGGGAACGACAACGGTGAGCAGTCACAGAAAACAGCATCCAGCAGCTCAAATTTCAGCATCCAATACCACCTAGATAAACATATCCTAGCATAACACTTCTCATATTATAGCAACCAGCATCCAGTCATTCCATTTCTAGCATCCAACACCTCCTCACCAAGGAGACTCACCAAAAGTAGTGCAGAGACACTAGCACGAAGCCCCCAAGCATCAACTTCATCAAATCCTATCTCAGAAGAAAGTATCCACTAGAAACACAGATTCTGAAAACCAACATCTCCTTCTGTACCATGTAAACAAACATCCACAACCAGCTCTGCATATCCCTTAGAGCTCCAAACAGCCACTTCAGTATCCTGACAATCACACTTAAAATGAACATAACTCTCGCCATTAAATTCAACAAGAAACACAGTACCAATGAAACAGTTTGGAACCACAATAATTCCAGAAAACATCAATATAACTAGATCACATCTCCCCTTAAACATTCTCGAATCCTTATAATGAAATGAAGGGGAAGCCGAGGAACCAGATTGGGCACGAACCTACATCTGACACCTCTTCACTTCAAAGAGAACAGTGAGACGGTTCAGGGAATCTTCCCCATCACCCAACACACCAATCCAAGACAAAACAGCAGCTCTCTACACGTCTTTCAGAACATCCAAAGCCAATCCTAGGCATCACAACATCCTACCTGTGAAACAAACCGAGACTAAAGACCCGAGAAAATGTTTTACTCAGAGGAGTTGAGGCCTCCAAAGAAGTTGTCCTGATAAGACCTTCTCTTCCATGGATCTTGAACTCCTTAAGCCAAAAGATCAAGATCTGAGCATCTCCTATAAGGATCTGCAACGTCGTACGATGGAGAGAGCAGATCTTGCCCACTCCTCAATGGAGCTGCAACATCACGTGCCAGAGAAAATAGATCTGACCCGTTCCTCTGAGATTGAAAATTTTATCTGATGCAAATCTTGTGACTCTACAGTAGTAAGGGAATCACCAAGCTATAATAAAATTACTGTGAGAGGAGGGAGAAGCAACGCTGACAGAGCCCACGCCTGAGATGCCAGACTCGTAAAGAAGATGCCACCGCACCAGATAAGAAAGACCACAAGAGGAGGAAGACCCAAGCGTAAGAGGATCCTAGAGACTCGACCTCCATTTATTGTTTTTAGGTTTTTAGGTGTTTTCATTGTTTTTAAATTTTTGAGGTTTTATTATGGTTTTTTTTGTTTTTTAGGCAACGAAGATGCAGGAGTCAGTCTATTCCCGACCCCCCCCCATATTTATTAAAGAAAAGATGCAACAGGCCGGGGAGGGGAGGGATCAAACGACCTGCACCCAAAACTTTTTATAACACCAAACCCAAAAAAACCCCAAAAATGAAAACCCAAAAAACACACAAATCCAAAAAAAGAAGGAAAACAGAAAAGTCTTCAACATCACCTCCCAACCAATCTGTAACTAACATCCAGCAGAAGCAAAACCGCCAATTAGAAACTATCATCCAGCAACACCAAAACCATCTACATCAATTTCATCAACCCATCTTCAGCACCACAAAGTCACAACCACCAACCTCCAGCATCCCCAAGACAAACACCATCACAACATTAACCATCAAGAAACAGAATCCTCCAGCAATCAATATCCAGCTTCTCGCAGCACATAATCCCTCAACAATCACCTTTAACATCAGCATCTCCTTCAACACTTTAGGGCCAGGGTATTCCTCCAAGCCAAGCAACACAAGAATCCAACATCACAAGTTCTAGAAACCAGAACCACACCAACAACTCCTATCCAAGCATCCAGCACCTCCCAACCAATCATCTTACAGCATGATCAGACAATGCCCATAGTAACCCACGGGCATACTATTCACAAAAAGTAAACAACACCACCATTGATTCATAACCAATCCATCCACACCCCCAAAACAGTGCACAAGAAAATCCGCAACACCTTCTCCACCGCCTTTATAAGCAGCAAACGACAACCCGCATCCCATTACCCATAATTCATCACCTTCAAACCAATCCAGACCCAACATCCAACAAATATCATCCAGAAAATCCAAACCAAAAGCATATAAAAACATAGAAAACAACATTTAATAGTGGATCCCCCTTCTGCCAAACTCAAGATCCATATTCAACAATCTGAGAACAAGAGCTGCCACAATTGATTGACTCCAGCACCGGGTCATTACATAAGATCAAATCCAGCAAGAAAATAAAGACATCAAGATTTACCTCACAACACGTCCTATGAGAAGTATTCTAGCTGCACCATCCACCGTAAGGCAGGACCTGAAACCACAGGAATGAACATGTATGATGTCCGAGAGGTGACACCCGAAGATCCCAAGCAGCAACACAAGTAGTCGCAGCAGATGCCCTGGGAAAGCAACTGAACATCTACTCTGCTGTCGATGCAACCTTATTTGATGAAGAGGTCCTCGACCCCATTGACCGATATCTAGACATTTCAGATCTACAATTCCAACCATGATACGTGGCTGATTTCCAGCGACGAAACTTACCAGAACGAAAAGATCTGAGATCGCAACAGATTATGTAACCTCTAAACCCATTGAAGCCCAAGCACACTAGAGAAGGAGAGAATTCCTGCAAGGATCAGAATCAGAGGACCATTGCTGAGAATCTATTAGGACCGAAAATCCAAGAATGAAGCCGTGAGCAGAATCTTGGGGAAACCCTAGAAGTGGCATCGAGCATGAGAGAGATTCGGGGCAGTGCAATGCCATCTCCTATATCTTTATGTTTTTTGATGTTTTTACATTTCTATGGAGTTTTAGGTATTTTTAGAAATTTTATTGTTTTTAATGTTTTGAAGGATTTTGAGGGTTTTTAGGGGTTTTAGGGTTTTTATGTTTTTTTTGGGATTTTTGGGTTCTTTGTAGTTTTTAGGGTTTTAAATGTTTTTATGTGTTTTTAAAATTTTTAAGGGTTTAGAGGTCTTTTAATGTTTTTAGTAGTTTTTTAGGGATTTATGGGTTTATGGAGTTTTTATGGATTTTAGGGGTTTTATGGATTTTAGAGTTTTTAGGGACTTTTTAGGGTCATTTAGGGGTTTTGGGATTTTTTAGGTTTTTAGGGGTTTTTGTGTGTTATTAGGTATTTAAGGTTTTCTAAGTTATTATCCAGGTTTTTTTGGGTTTTAATTTTTTAGACATTTCTAGGTTTTTTAGGATTTTTATGGTTTTAGGGTGATTTTTATTTTTATGATTTTTAGGGTTTTTTATCATTTTAACATATTTTTTGTTTTTAGGGGTTTTAAGTGTTTTTTTATTTTAAAAGTTTTACTTGTGTTTTCATTGTTTTGATGGGGTTTTTATGTTTTTATATATTTTAGGCATTTTTTGGATTTTTATGGTTTTTAAGGATTCTATGGATTTTGAGGTGTTTTAGTGTTTTTAGGGTTTTAGGGATTTTTTTGTGCTTTTAGGTTTTTTTAGTTTTTTAGGGATTTCTAGTTTTTCAGTGTTTTTATATTTTTTATTAGTTGGAAGTGTTTTAGAGTTTTAAGTGATAATTTGTGGTTATATGGGGTTTTATGGTTTTTGAATTTATTAGGGGGTTTATGATCAATAGGGTTATTAGGGTTTTTAGGTTTTTAATGGTTGTTAGGTTTTTTTGGGGTTTTAGGTGATTTTAGGTATTTAAGGTTTTATACGGGGTTTTCATGTTTTTTAGTGTTTTTTAGGTTTTGATGAAATTTGTGGGCTTTTTATGATTTTTATGTCCTTTTAGGGGTTTTAGGGGATTTGAGGGTTTTAAGTGTTTTATTTCTTTTTGTGGTCTTTATACTTTTTTTTAGTTTTTTTTCGATTTGTAAGAATATTATAATTTATTCATGTTTTTAGGGATTTAAAGGGTTATTATAGTTTTTAGTGGTTTTTAGTGGTTTTTATGTTTTTTATAGGGTTTTAATGTTTTTAGTGTTTTTATGGTTTTTATAGGTTTTAGTGTTTTTAGGGTTTTTAGGTCTTTTTTGGTTTTAAGTTATTTTATGTTTTCATGTTTTTCATAGGGGTTTTCAGGGTTTTTAGTTTTTTTAACAATTTTAGTGATTTTAAAGAAGTTTTTATGATTTTTATTGATTTTAAGTGTTTTTGAAGATTTTGAGGGTTTTAGGGGTTTTAAGGGTTTTCTAGATTTTAAGGGGTTTTATGTTTTTAGGGATTTTTGAGTTTTTTATGGTTTTTATGGATTTTTAGAATTTTTTAAACATTTTAAAGGGAAGAAGCAGTGCGAGGCTAGGATATTCCTAGCCCCCCAAAAATTATTAGAAAAAAGACACTACAGACAAGGTAGGGTAGGGGTCTGTTGATGTTCCTTTCTGTCACAGAGTATAAACGAATGAAAAGGGAAATACCTTGAACCCAAAGTGATTCATTCTTTGAAGAAACATAAAAAATTGACAAAGGCATGAACAAAGGTTCAAATGAACTTGGGTCGTGAATGTTCCACCAATGTCGCACTGGTATGTGTGCGTGCCGCCCATTGGCCACGCAGGTGACTTGCGCGCCCTCTTTGAATTTTGCCCAGGGTATTCTCCAGCCTATAAATACCCCTTGTGGGCCCCCCATTTAAGAAAAAAATTCCAGAAACTCAGATTTGAGATCCCGACACCCTAGTATCTTCTGAAAACTTATGAACACATCTAAGGTAATTACTTACCTAGAACGGAAGATCTAAAGAGGGGGAGTAAGGCCTAAGTGTTGAAACTCATCAACACTTGCGCGCTTAAGTGGCTAGCCCTTAAGAGAAATGTCCACACTTGCGCACCGCCATAGCCCTTCAACAGAACTTGCACGCCTCTCTTCTGGAAGCCCCTAGGGACAATACTTAGGGCTTGATCCAAGTCTCACCCAAGTATTTCCTTAAGGATTGACTATCAAGAAACAACCCCGGTGTCGTGCAAGTATACTTGCACGACCAAGACTTGCGCGCCCACGCAGGACTTGTGCGCCCACGTAGGACTTGTGCTCCACCCTCTTTTTGGGTGCCCCATTTGCCTATTTCACCTCTCCTATGTCTATCCACCTATCCGCTTCAAGATTAAACCCTCATAACTCTCTCAAAACCCATATATGGAATGATTTCCATGTTTTATTCCTTATTTGAATGGAATTCTGTGAAACATATCTTAAAATGTAGTGATTTACATATCATTATGTCCCTATGGTCAAAGATTTCATTCATTCAACCTCATCCTTTAAAATGAGAGAATCCCTAACCTGGGCCTCCTTTTCAGGAGTAAGCCCCAGTCCAAGTTCCCTAGCCTGGGCCTCCTTTTCAGGAGTAAGCCCCAGTCCAAGTTCCATAACCTGGGCCTCCTTTCCAGGAGTAAGCTCTCGTCAAAGTTCCCTAACCTAGGTATCCTTTTTAGGAGTAAGCCCCAGTCCACGTTCCCTAACCTGGGCCTCCTGTTCAGGAGTAAGCCTTAGTCCAAGTTCCCTAACCTGAGCATCCTCCTCAAGAATAAGCCCCAAGTTCCCAAATATGGGCATCCTCCTCAGGAGTAAGCCCCAACCATGGTTCTCTTAACCTAGGCTTACTTTTCAGGAGTAATCCTCCATCTCAAAGTCTACAAATATGGGTATCCTTTTTAGGAGTAATCCCCAAGTCCCTTAACCTGGGCCTCCTCCTTAAGAGTAAGCCCCAGTTCTCAAAACCTTTTAAATTGGGCCTCTTCTCAAGAATAATCCCCAACCATAATTTCTCTTAACCAGTATTAATTTAATTTTGATTTGAGATTCCTTCTTAGGAGTAAAACCCAATCACAAGTCCCCTCCTAATTTAGGCATCTTCCTCAGGAGTAAGCCCCATGTTATAGTATCCAAATCTCCATAAAGCACATATACCTTTATGGACCTTGTTCCTGGGTTTCTTCCCTGAAGTAAAACCCAATATCTATCTATTTTGGGTATTCATACATACATAATCCCCACATCATTGCATCTTTCATGGCACAATTTTCTATTTTCACCAATACCTCTTATTTCTCACACCGAGTATGACTAACGTGAACTTAGAGTGTAAAAGTAATCACGACATCTTTATTTGAGACATCAATCATGCATAAACATCATACTCCCTTACTCAAACTACATGGGTTCTGATTCCTTTTCTAAACAAAGTATACATAGGTAGCCCATCTGTGGGTACGATCCCAACTCTGAAATAATCCATGTCCTTCTGAATGATAATAAACTTCAAGTGCCCCACTGAGTGGCTTTAAAACGAGTATGGTCATCATAATGACCAAGATACTTTTATGTATTGAAGGATACCATTGACTAAGAATCTCTAACAAATATAGATTATTCTCTATCGATGAAGAACCTCGAATACATATAAAAGATTCTATAAATTTCCTACATATCTAATCATTGATTTTTGGGTCTAAAGGAAAGCTCATTTTATACTTGGTAATGTAATAAGGATTCACGAACCTAACTTAAATCTATAAAGAGAGTCCCAGAGTAGACAATAATTCCCCCCCAAAAGGGTGTGATGAGTCCAACCTCCTATCCTCTCAACCAATGAAAATTCTTATGCCTCATCAGTTCACAACTAATGAGAACCTACCTTTGGAAAGTAGGTCCAAATGGATATGGAATCATTGGATGTTTGCTGTTCTACGAATAAACCCATTAGAAACTGCTTGGAATGTTTGAACATTAAATCAAAGAGGTCATCCCCAATTCCAGTGGAAACAAAAAATGGTGAACCCGACAGGAATCCTTAACCAAGTTAAAATGACATTTTACTTATTTGTTAGGCCCCTATTTAAACTCAATGAGAGGGCCAACAAAACAATCAATAACATATATGCTTATCCAAAATATGTAATGGATGAAATTATCTTGATTACATCTGTTATGTCAAACAGGAACTATTTTCCAAGATCTTCTACATTACAGAAATGGCTTCTCTTAAGTTCACAGCCATGAATATTTCTGCTGTGAATACTTCTGTTGTGAAGGCCTCTGCTACTACTCCTGCTGGATTGCCATCCGCTCTGAGGATGAAATCATCTACTCAGCATCTTCAACGATGGGTATCAAATGAACTTGTTAAGGAGTACCGTAAAAACTGTACTATTTCGACTCCAGAGGCTCCTCGATAAGCCCTCCAAGTCAATAACTCGCCCTGGTCATCCGGACAACGATGACCAGCAATTAAGAAGTAGGTGGTGCCAACCACCATCTCCAATCGTTTCAGGTCATTATCCCCGGAATGCAATCACAATTCACTCCCATATCCTGGGGAGGTAAATGAGCAGGTCCGTCAGGGCCTTAAGTCAAGGAGATAGGAGTCCGTCCTAAGGGCTCCAATAAACAAACACTGCCAGACTCATGTGGCAGTGTGCCCTCAACATGATGAGGGTGTCATCTCCAGGCATTCAGCTCAGGTTCCTCAAACCCGAGTAGGCAAGAAAAACCTCCAGAGGCGAAATCCGGTCAATAGTGAGTAGGTTCTCATCTCTGCCATCTCCAAGGAAGTCCACCAACCTAACTTGGTGGAAAGAAACGAGCGGGCACACACACCCGTCCATTTTAATTCTGCTGTCCAGCAGACTCGTCTGGCCGCAACACACCAATCCCGTCAGGAAATTCGGGCGGAGTACTATAGACAGGAACATACACCTGTTTATAAATAATCCGCTAGTCAGCAGACTCATCTGACTACATATGATGGAGCCCGCTAACCCAGTGTGTTGACAACTGGTAAACAGGCACATACCCCTGCTTACACTCATCAGTACTGCGAGCAGCCTCGTCTATCAGTATTGAAGGAATCTTATCAACCACGTTTGGCGGAGTGCAATCAGCAGGCACATACACCTACTAGTATTGATCAAGTCTACCAACAGTCTCGTTTGGTAACATTTGGAGAAGTCAGTCAGAAGGTTTCGGTGACAAACAGGAGGCAGACTCAACATTCTGCCCCCACAAATGAGTACTATTAGAATTCACTGACAGGAAATGGAGTAAAGGAGTGGGCACATACACCTACTCCAAGCACATAATGGATGTATATCCTCGTTATGGTCACTGAAGTCACCAAGCACATTCTGTTAATGGTGAAAGAGCTGAAGCAAATCCCTGCTCATATTATGGATGCCTTCCATGATATTATAACAGCAACATCTCAGGAAAAGACACATAAATCTATCCCTACCAGTGGAGTGACACATCAACAGTTCACTCCAGAACAGACACACACATTTGTTCCCATCCAAGAGGGTTGTGGGGTGTACTCCCCCATATCATACGGATATCCAAGTCAGGCACATACACCTAATCTGAGTGGATTCAATCAACCTAACCTGATCATTTCTCCATAGCAGGCACATACACCTTCCCATAATGACCCCTTTTGTCAACAAGTGGGTCCTAAAGTGATTAAGAAGGCATCTAAAAAGAATACCCACCCATCACAGTCAAGAAATCAAGAGCCAATCTGTAACAAGGCCTTGTTTGATGCTAGAGTTATTGATTCACTTAGACAATTATTTGTTGCAACTCAATATTCTACTTGCTCATTTCCCAATATTGGGAACTTTAATTCCAATGGTCTTCATCAGACACTTCCTCATGAAGGTTTTCTTCATGACATTTCAGTCGATCTCGAAGTTTCATCTTTAGATGGGAGCCATAAGAACCCTCTGTGTGGCCAGAAGACCAAGGATCAAATTGTTTCATCTTTTGCTATAACCCACCATGGTGGTCCTCCCCATGATGACTAATCTAGCTGCGAAAGTTATCTCCGCTGTTATAATGCACATTTCCTGGAAAATGATCCAATGGACAATGTAGTGACGAGAAATCCCTCTTATCTTGAGGCACTTGAAAATATGAAGTCAGTCATCTATGATGCTTTATCACTAGCTGGTGAAATACTTTCTCAATCATAAGATATCCCAGGATGTAGATCATTCTCCAAACCACCCCTGGGTCATTCATCTTCTAATTTGATTAGTGAATTCTCTACCGATCTTGTTGAATCCAATGAAGAAACAACGAAGGACCATCTCTGGTCTAATCAGGTAGAAAAATATTCATTGATTGATAAAGAGGAAGTACTGAATATGAGAAATCAACTGGTGAATGGTGAAGTGCCAGTCATGTTTTGGCCTTTGGCTGGCTCTTAGTATGACATTCCAGAGATATTGACGGAAGATGGAATTCATGATATTCATCTCAACATATGGAAAGATATTTGTTAGTTGAAAAAGAAAATATTATCTTATGATGAATATGAAAATCGTGTCAAGATAATATAAGGGTTACAATGCCAAATTGACTTGGTATATCTCTCAGTTTTTCAATATCCGAAGGCTGAAAAGCAGTAGAGATCCCTTCAGCGTTCATGCCTTGGCGCACTAAGAAGATTGAGCCAGTTAATTTCCAATTCCCCATCTAGTATTCATATCAGGGGATGGGGTGTTCATGGAGCACTACATTTCACTGTGCTCTCTAGTAAGCAAAGCTCACCAAAAATGGTCTCATGCAATGCTATTGCCCATGGCCGACCACAGTCAATTGGCTTTGTTTGCAATCAAAGGCTTGCCCAAGAACATGCCTCAACTATTTATTCTCAAAATCAAGAATATAGAGAACAAGTTATTGAATTACTCCTACATCAAGCAAATGAGAATATTGAACATGCTTCTTGTTTGGAGCATGCAGATCATCAAGTGACAGAAGTATCAGAAATCATCCAACAGTCTATTGAGCCGGGTGATAAGAGTAGATGTATGTTGATGCATCTAGCCAATTTCCGGACTAATGTCCGCAAGATCTGGAGAGATTTCAAGAAAGTTTCAGATGTAGCAGCTCAAGAACCACCCCAGCTTTCCAAACTGGGGACTCTTTTAACCAAACCCTTAGATTCAACAAATAGGATTTGAGGAATTGAGCAAGAACAACCCCAGTCCACCAGACTGGGGACTTTTTCAAATCATCAATATCATCCTTAGATAAAGTCAGTCTTCTCTTGATTAGGGAAGAATCCTCAAGAGGAACGAAGATAAAAATTATTAGGAGATTCCCTTGAAATTACAGTTCGTCAAGAAGTTCATGAGGGATCAAATCAACAAAAGGCAATGTCTCATTAGGTACATGGAAGAAGAAAATATCACAGAAATGCTGATATAAGGGATGAAATGCATTATGAATCAATTAATGTCATCAATGCCATTGTTGCTGATCCACCAGATGAGGCTCACTCAGAGGGATCAGATGAAGAGGTTCCTGCTCAAGAGGTTGTACGCACAGACACAAATGAAGAAGGTGTGCGTACACGAAATCAAAGGATTACCCAGAATCTAGGTAATCCTTCAAGTAATCCACTTACCCCTCTCCTAAAGGTGTCCAAAAAGGGGAAAGGAAAGAATTAGGGTACATACCCTTCCTTTGGAGAAGGCTAATCACTCTCACTAGAGCAAAGATTTTCACAACAAGAGGAAGAAATTAAGGAATTAAGGAGATTGAATGCAGAACTACTTCAATGTAGTCTTCCTCCTAAGCGTTTTGGAGTCAGTCAGCCAAGGGAATTTTTTGTGGCTACTAAGATGGATCAAGAATATCCTTCACTACCAAGACACCCTCATAGGTTTAATCCAACGGGTCAAGTGCAACAACAATTGGAGGTGCTACCATTAGTTGCAGTACCAGCCACCACATCTGTCCAAGCTCTAGTTATTGCACCGGCTTAGGTCCAAGCTCAACCAAATGTTTCTCAAAAGTTTATAACTATTAAGGAGTCATTAACAGATTAGTTAGAAGCTATAGAGGGAAACGAGCTCAAATTCAACCAGAAAATAGATCTTATCCTGAATGGGTTGATGCAATTCCTCCCCCATCATGTTTTGAAAGTACTACATTCCCAATCTTTAATGGTTCGGGAGACCCAAAGCAACACTTAACACATTTTGTTTCATATTATGATCCTATGATGGGAACCCCTCAGTAAAAAGATGTAGTTAAGCTCAGTTGTTTTGTACCGTCATTACAAGGGCCTTCCTTTGTCAGGTACACAAGCTTGCAATCCCGGTCAATTTCCAGATGGGAGGATCTCCGCCAAATATTCCTTCTGCAATTCAGTTCAACATTGCCAAAGACAACATTTTTTGATCTTACAAATTGTAAGAAAAGGTAAAATAAAAGGGTTTCGGATTTCATTGCTCGCTGGAAGGGATTAACATATTCCCTGAGCTTAGCACTCCCTCAAGAAGAATTGTTTCCAATCTGTGTGGAAAATATACATGATTAATTATGCACGACATTTATCCTTGTGAAATACACAGGAGGGTTTCGAGACCTTACTTCAATCACTCAACAGATTGAAGATTATCTTATGAAGACTAAGGATAAAACTCATGTAATTCCATCAGCTCCAGGAAGGAGAATGGGTAAAGCAGAGACTACTAGATTTATGCTTAAACAAGCACCTGTACCTGCTTCTAATTCAAAACCATCATCTTCTCGAAGGGCTCTGCCTCTTGAGTGCCAACAACAAAGGACATTTTGTCAAGATGATCAAAAAGATCAAATATGAAAACAATTTGAGGATTTGAAAAGAAAAGTTTACTCTTTCCAAAATGAACAAGTTCCTGGTTACTTCATTTCAGCTCGGGAAAATAATTTGGTCCAATTGCTAAGGCCCAAAAGGCCAAACAAGGAAGGAGATGATGACCGAACCAATTATTACCCCTTTCATCATATGTTGGGCCATCCCATTCAGGAGTGTTTGGTCTTCAGATACCTCCTGCAATAAATGGTCGACTCGGGACTAGTCAAATTGAAAGGTTCTTCAGCTCAGGTAGCATGTGTAACTGCTACAAATCTAGAGGAAGAGGGTGAGTGTCAAGAAGTTAAGAACAAAAATTCACAAAAATATGATGCTTGGATGGTCAGAAAAACAATCAACCGAACTCATGCTATTCTGCGAACACAATTGAAGAAACCAATTGTGTCTTCTTCCATGAGTTCCATAGAAAAACCCTATTCATCATATGGAAAATACTCAAAGAAATGGCATAATTCAAAGAAAGAGGAACAATCCGAAGAAGATAAAATTGTGTAAAATCCTAATTTGTCTTTGACTCTGGTAGATTTTATGCCATCTACTTTGAAATTACGGGCACCACCCCACCAAACAGCACAACCTAAATTGGCTAGTCAGGCAGAGTCTTCATCAGAAGAAGGGTTAATCTTCGGTTCTGTTAATATGATTCACTTAACAGGTCCTTATGCCAGTCACAGTTTCGAACTCGATGAACCTGGGTTCCCTGTATCAAATAGAGGAATTAGAGGGAGTTCTAGAGGTATGGGATATAGAGGAATACATGGATCTTTCAGAGGCCACTATTCCAATTCTACCCCTACTAGAACTGTGTATGTGGCAGAAAATCAGGGTAGAGCCATTCAGCGAGCTCAACAAGAACAAGAAAGTTCTTCCACACAGGGCAGATTCAGTCCTAGCACAGTTATTCTGGAAGATTGGTTGGAGGTTCCACCTTATTTGTCTCAGCAAGTAAATAGACCTAATTAGTCTAATCTTCCAAATCCAGTAGTATTGCCAACTCCTATCCTGGTACACGATACATCAACTTCCAAAACATCAACTTCGAAGGCACCTGCAAAACCACATGTTCCTGTTGGAAAAAGTAAACCTTTGGATAAAAAATATGATTTATTGAAACACTTGATCCAAGTACCGTCCAAGTTATCAATTTTGGATTCCTTGAATCTATCAAAGGATCTTCGGGAGGCACTCATTGAGGCTTTGTCAAGTCCTCAGGAGTTTGAAACTGAAATTGCTACGGCTGAAGCCTACCATGTTGAGAATAATCCTACAGAATTCCAAGGAGTGATATCTTTCATAGATGAAGATGAAGATGATGACATGCATGGACATATTAGACATTTTTATTTATCTATAAAGTTCAATGGTATAGATATCCGAAGAGCTTTCATTGATAATGGTTCAGGAGTCAACCTCATTCCCATTCATACACTTCGTCGATTGGGCCTCACGGAATCTGATTTATCTTTTTCTACTATGATGTTACAAGGATATGATAAAAATGAACAAGAACCACTGGGCGTGATTACACTCAGAACTCGGTTTGGAGATCTTGTATCCAATTCATATTTCATGGTTGTTGATCAAGATTCAGCCTTCAACATCTTTCTTGGACGACCCTGGAAACAGAAACAAGCAGATATCCCTTCATCATATCATCAATGTCTCAAATATTGATTCAATGGTCAAATTGGAACATTTTATGGTGATAATTTTCCATTCAAGACATGTTAATCTCAATACATTGAGGCGGAATTCTATCACATGAAGGGAAAGGAGAAATCTACAACAAGGGAGGTTACCAAAGTTAGTGCTCCATATGGTTTGGAGAAGATTCCAGAAAACCCATTTAGACATGTGAGTAGAGATTATGTGTTTCCTATTAGTCAAATTTACAGGATAGACTCAAATCAAAATACTCCTATGAAAACATCCATAATGTCAATTACGGTGGTCAAGCCAGATAGCATGGGAGAAATTGGTTATTCACCAAGCAATGATGAAAGATCAAATGGGGATGTATTCATTTCATCTACTAAAATTCAGCAAGTCTATACTTCGCCAACCAGGCCAGAGGAAGTTATAGAAATTCCAGAGGTGAATGATGATGTTGATTCTCAATCCATCATCTCCTCTTTATTACCCAGGGAAGACCCTTCATCATCAATCGGGTCAGAAATGGAAGCTTCTTCTTCAAGATGTTCAAATTTTAACATCTCTTCTGATCATGAAAATTATACTTCATCATCTACGATGAAAGTAGAAATAGAAGAAATAACACATGTTGAAGAATAAGAGGATGATATCAGGGTTTCTCCTCCATCATTTGAAGAGGGTATCTCTACCACCATGGATGAACTCTGAGAAATAAATCTAGGTACAAAAGAAGATCCACTCCCTACTTTAATTAGTGCGGCCATGACTCTTGAAGAGAAAGAGATGTATATTTATTTTTTAAAGAAAAATTGAGATATATTTTCTTGGAACAATACAAAGATTCCAGGGCTTGATCCTGATGTTTCCACTCATCATTTGGGTTTGCCAGAAGAACATCGAGGATTCAAGCAAGCTGCCCGAAGAACACACCCAACCTATGCTTCCAAAAATGAAGTTTAAGTGGATAAGATTATCAAAGCTAACTTCGTGAGAGAAGTTCAATATCCCAAATGGTTGGCTAATATTTTCGCTTTTAAGAATAAGAACAAACAAATTAGAGTTTGCATTGATTTCAGAGATCTTAATCGGCATTTTCCTAAGGATTATTTTCTAGTTCCGATTACTGAACTATTAATTGATGAAACAACTGGATATGAAGCGGTTTCCTTCATGGATGGATATTCAGAATATAATCAAATACAAATGGCTCCAGAAGATGAGGAATCTATAGCCTTCAGAGCCCCTCAGGGTGTGTTTTTCTATAGGGTAATTCCATTTGTCCTGAAGAATGCAGGCGCAACATATCAGCATTTCATGCATCGTATCTTCAAACCCTTTTTAGGGAAGTTTGTTGAATGTTATGTAGATTATTTGGTGGTTAAATCTAGGAAATGTTCTAATCACTTGGATGATTTGGAAGTCATATTCCACTAACTTTGACAACATAATTTGAAGATGAACCCCTTAAAATGTGCTTTTGGGGTAACCTCAGGAAACTTTCACGGATTTGTTGTATTCCATTATGGTATCGAAGTTGATCCTGAGAAGACAAAGTCAATCCATGGTATGTCACCTCCTCGAAATTTGAAATAATTGAGAGTACTTCAAGGAAACTTAACCTATATTTGGCGTTTTAATCGCCAATTTGGCAGGAAAAAGTTTACCCTTCACCAAATTGATGAAAAAGAGGGTCACTTACCAGTGGACTGAAGAATGTCAAGAAGTATTCGATGTTCTCAAGAAGTATCTCTTGAGTCCACTAGTATTAATTCCACTTGTTGAAGAAAGGACACTTATCCTTTATGTGACAGCTTTAGAGCGATCATTTGGTTCCTTTCTTGCTCAGAAGAATGATGATGGCAATGAAAATAGCCTCTATTATCTCAGTCGGACTATGCTTGAAGTAGAAACCCAATATTCAAGTTTTGAGAAGTGCTTCCTAGAATTAATATTTGTAGTTCAGTAGTTGAGACACTACCTACTACATCATGAGGTCCAATTGGTATCTCGCAATAACCCGCTCAAATTCATCCTTAGTCGTCCAATGCTTACAGGATGTTCTGTAAGGTGGGCAGTTATTTTGCAGCAATTTGATATTCAATATGTTTCTCAAAAGGAAATAAAGGGCCAAGATCTAGCTGATTTCCTTGTTGAACACCCTTCAGTGGAAGATACATCTATAGATATTGAACTTCCTGATGAGGAAGACTTCTTTATTCAAGATAGTCTTCAAACATTAGAAATGTACTTTGATGGTGCTTCCAGAAGTCCAACAGGGAGGAAAATGGAAAATCCTAAATTCAACAAAGTTGTCTTAGGACTTTTGCTCATTTATCTAGAAAAGGTAGTGTTAACCTATTCCTTTTAATTATTGGGAGGTGGTACAAATAATGAAGCAGAATACCAAGATCTCATCGCAGGATTGGAGTTGGCGCTTCAAGCACAAGAGAATCACTTAAAGGTGAAAGGTGATTCAGACCTGGTAATAAAACAAGTCAATGGGGATTATCCCATCAGAAAAGAAGAACTAATCCATTTGTATGATTATGTCATATAATTAATGGCAGAATTTCCTACGGAACTGACATTTTCTTATGTCCCAAGATCACAAAATGCCCAAGCTGATGCACTGGCTAATATAGCCACAGCTCTGGAAGATCCAAATCGGGACGAGACAACCATCATTATTGCCCACCGTCCTACAATTTCACATTATGTTCAAACTAGAACAGAGGAAATCAATGAAATTAGTAACATTCCGGAACCATATGGTCATACTACATGATGAATGACACCTATCAGTGAATACCCTCAAAATGGAACACTTCCACATGATAGAGATGGGAAATAACAAATCCGGAGATGTGTGGTCAATTTTACTCTTTATGATAGCCCTGATCACCCAGAGAAAATTCTCAACAAGCGTGGTTTTTATGGAGTTCTCTTCAGATGCATTGATGGTGAAGAAACAATGGTTGTCATGAGAGAAGTGCATGCAGGAGCCTGTGGTGCCCATCAGTCTAGATATAGACTATCTGATCAAGTTCAAAGGCTTGTATACTTTTGGACTTCAATTATACAAGATTTTGTTGATTTCACGAAGAAGTGTCATTCATGCCAAGTACATGCCAACTTCATTCATCAGCCCCCAGAGTTTCTTCATACAGCTAAATACTCGTGGCCATTTCCCACATGGGGAATGGATGTAGAGGGACCTTATCCTTTGGCTATAGCCAATCAGTTGAAGTATATTCTTACTACTACTGACTTCTTTTCCAAATGGGTAGAGGAAATACCTCTCAAAGAAGTCAGTTCTAAATGCATTTTTAGCATCATCATGTCTAACATCATTACCAGATTTGGTGTCCCTCATACCATATTGATGGACAATGGCACCAACTTATGTTCATCCGAGGTGAGGAAGTTGTATCAAGAATACAACATCAAATCCAATCATTCATCTCAGTATCATGCAGCAGACAATGGCTAGATAGAATCTTTCAACAAGACTCTGTCAAATATACTACAAAAGATGGAGGATAAAGATAAGAAGTCATGGCCTGATAAACTCTTTAATGCTTTATGGGCTTATCGAACCACCACCCGCACTGCAACGCGATCAACTCCATATTCATTGGTATATGGAAAGAAATAAGTCTTTCCAATTGAGGTTCAACTACCCTCGCTCAGAGTATCCATTTGTGAACAGTCATCTACAGAAGAAAAATCTCAAAATAGATTGGATGAATTGGAACTGTTAGATGGGAAAATATTGTGCACCCTGCACCACTTGGAAGTCTATCAGAATCTAATAGCACACGATTTCAACAAAAAAGTTCATCTTCGTTCATTTATTCAGGGAATATTGGTATTAGTTCTTAGAACTCCAATTATACTAGGAAAGAAACCTCCCAAGCTTGAGCTAAAATTGGAAGGACCTTATTCAATACATAAGGTCTACTCCAATGGAGCTTATTCTTTAATCTCAATGGATGGAAAACTCATCACTACTCCAACCAAATCCAGATTTCTAAAGAAGTATTTTGTATAAACAGAAAATAAACTAGGGGTACATGCATACGACCTTAAACTATTGGTATTTCTCTTGTACAGCAAGACGTTAAACTACATCATCAGTTACAGTCCATGCATATGACCTTAACTATTTGTATTACTTACGTCTAACATGACGTTAAACTGTGACATCCTAACTACATGATGCTAAAATGTACAGAAGTCCATTATGTCCAGCAAGACGTTAAACTGCATAACCAAGGTTCCATGCATACGTCCTTAAACAGTTGGCATTTCTCTTGTCCATCAAGACGTTAAACTACATCACCATCCACGATCAATGCATATGACCTTAATATATTTTCATCCCTTTCATCCAAAATGACATTAAACTGTGTTTTCTTTATCCTTACTACATGAAATTAAACCGCACAATCCCCCTTTTCATCCAACATGACATTAAACTGTATTGTTATCATCGTTTTAGCTACAAGACTCTAAACTGTACAACACCCTTATTGTCCAACATGATGCAAAACTATGTTCACGTCCAACATGATGTTACAATGTGTCACTATATTTGTCCTACATGACCTTAAACTGTATTTTGTCCCCGCTACATGACAATAAACTGTGCAGCACCAATAGTCATCACTGGAAGAATTTAAACCGCATAGTCCCTTCATATGTCCTATATGACATTAAACTGTGCATCGTTAGGGTTGTTTCTATCTCTTGTCTCTCACACCGAGTATGAATCACGTGATCTTAGAGAATACATTAACCATAACACCCTTTCTGGGCCGCTAACCATGTGTAAGTACGAACATCATTTTTTTAGGTCGTTTTCCCCAAGAACAACTTGATCACTAACTCATTCTTTAATTGAACTACACAGACTTTGATCCTTGCCTTCTAGGCTGGGTACGTTGGTAACCTCCCAAGGTTCAAGACCAAAACCAATCTCTTCACATCGGTTCACCTCCATCTCATACGATATTGATTCATGAAGCCATCCAAGAATCTATATCTTTACATTGGTTCACCTTTGTCCTCGCTATATGACGTTAAACTTTACAGCACTTTTGTCCTGTATGACAATAAACTACAACATTCTTAAATACCCTTACCTTAGACGGAATTATTCTTTACATTGATTTCCAATCATGTTATATTCCAAAGACTACGTACATACATGGTAATGCCAGAACCTTTTATCTTGGGTCAAATCATCATTGAACTAAATTCCCCTTTTCAACCTTCACTTGTACAAACCAGATCTGTCTAAAAGGTATTTCTAGAGCTACGTGGGCTTGATTCCCATCCTTATGGGATACGTAGGAACATTTGAGTGTCCCTTGAATCCATCCCCAAGTCTTTTGGGCCTAACCCCAAATTCCACTTTCAGTCCCTTGGCTAAAAATTCCCTGTGAAAACACACACTTTGTATTAATTATAATGGTCCGAGTTCTATGCCCCTAAACTAAGATCTCTTACACTTTCATCCCACATGACGTTAAACTGTATTTCAATAACTACATATGGCTTGATTTCCATCCTTATGGGATACGTAGTGAAGTCCAACATTTCAATTCAGGACCCAGCCACAACATGATTATGGTTAGCATTGATCTAGGTATCTCTACATACATTGGAAAATACCCATTTTTATGTGTCATAATCCTAACCTTAAATATTTCCAGATCTTCATAACCCTTTTCTCTACTTCTAGTCACAAAATGTACAATTTTTTAGAGTTCTTTTGCCTGACTATAAATTGCGTGCCCTTAGGTGGCCTTGTATAAGTAGTCTACATAACGGACCTGTCAGCCAAAAGATACTATTATTTGACTATGCAGCCAATGCCCTTAGGCGGCCCTACATAATTCAACACCCTAACAGGTTTGTTAAATAATGGAAACTTCATTCATGGGATGAAACCCTCTTTTATCCTTATTTTTCTTAACAACAATATGTAGGGATCCAAAAAAAATTAGTCATCCTTAATATATTTTTCTTATACTCTTTTTCATGATATGAAAGTATTCAAGTCTATGGTTTATATTTCACTTCCCTACGTTTGGGTCAGATATTTGTAGGAGTGACATTCATCCAGTTCATAGACAATCTTGTTTGGAAATATCTTTTCAAAATTCAAGTACCTCTCTCCATACAGCAAACTCTATGCTTTGGAAAATTTGAATCCGCATAAACTTTCACTGGATTTTTAGCAGTAGAAAAGTAAATTTCTGAGAGTTCTTTTTCCTGACTATGCATCACGTTCCCTTAGGCGACCTTGCATAAATAGTCTACATAACGGACCTGTTAGCCAAAAGATGCTATTATTTGACTATGCAGTCAATTCCCTTAGGCGTACCTACATAATTCAACCCCTTAACGAGTTTGTTAAATAATGGTAACTTCATTCTTGGGAACAACTTATTCTAAGGCCTTTTAGCCATTTTTCATATTATTCCTCAGATTTAGAATTTCTTAAGTCATAGTTTACATATTTTCCCCTCATACTTGGGTGTGGTAATATGTTTCCAGATAAATTATCAAGGAATTTATTCAATTCTAATCCATTTTGTCAAAGCTATTTTGACCATAAACATTAGCCTTTATAGTCCGACATGCATGACTTTAAAAGGCCAGATTTCTTATTTCTTATCACCTCAGAGTCAAAACCACTTTTCTCTCTGGATCCAACTCTGAGGGGGGACTTTTGTTGATGCTTATTTCCCTCATAGATTCTAAACGAATGAAAAGGGAAATACCTTGAACCCAAAGTGATTCATTCTTTGAAGAAACATCAAAAATTGACAAAGGCATGAACAAAGGTTCAAATTCACTTGGGTCGCACAATTTCCACCAAGGTCGTGCAAGTATACTTGTGCGCCACCCATTGGTCGCACAGGTGACTTGCGCACCCTCTTTGAATTTCACACATGGTCTTCTCCAACCTATAAATACCCCTTGTGGGCCCCCCATTTAAGAAAAAAAATTCCATAAACTCAGATTTGAGCTCCCAGCGCCCTTGTCTCTTCTCAATGCTTCCGAACACTTCTAAGGTAATTTCTTACCTAGAACGGAAGATCTAAAGAGGGGGAGTAAGGCCTAAGGGTTGAAACTCATCAACACTTGCGCGCCTAAGTGGCCAGCACTTAAGGGAAATGGACACACTTGCGTACCGCTTTACCCCTTAAACAGAACCTGTGTGCCTCTCTTCTGGAATCCCCCGGGGATAATACTAAGGGCTTTAGCCAAGTCTCTCCCAAGTATTTCCTTAAGGATTGACCGTCACGCAAGAACCCTGGAGTCGCGCAAGTATACTTGCACGACCAGGACTTGCGCGCCCACACAGGACATGCACACCACCTTCTTTTTGGGTGCCCCTCCTTCCTATTTCACCTCTCCTATGTCTATCCACCTATCCTCTTCAAGATTAAGACTTCAAAACTCTATAAAAAGCCATCTATGGCATGATTTACTTGTTAGATTCCTTATCTGAAAGGAATTATGTGGAACATATTTTAAAATATAGTGATTTAAATATCATTATGTCACTAAGGTTAGAGATTTCATTCATTCAACCTCATTCTGTAAAATGAGAGAATCCCTAACCTGGGCCTCCTTTTCAGTAGTAAGCCCCAGTCCAAGTTCCCTAACTTGGGCCTCCTTTTGAGGAGTAATCCACTTTCCAAGTTCCCTAACATGGGCCTCCTTTTCAAGAGTAAGCCCCAATCTAAGTTCCCTAACCTCGACCTCCTTTTCAGCAGTAAGCCCCAGTCCAAATTCCCTAACCTAGGCCTCCTTTTCAAGAGTAACCCCCAGTCCAAGTTCCCTAACTGGGGCATCCTCCTCAGGAATAAGCCCCAAGTTCCCAAATATGGGAATCCTCCTCAAGAGTAAGCCCCAACCATTGTTTTCTTAACCTGGGCTTCCTTTTGAGGAGTAATCCCCAGTCTCAATGTCTAGAAATATGGGAATCCTCCTTAGGAGTAAGCCCCAAGTCCCTTAACCTGGGCCTCCTCCTTAAGAGTAATCCCCAGTTCTCAAAACCTTTTAAACTGGGCCTCCTTCTCAGAAATAAGCCCCAGTCATAATTTCTCTTAACCAGTCATAATTTTCTTATGATTTGGGCTTCCTTCTCAGGAGTAAAACCCAATCACAAGTCCCCTCCTAATTTGGGCATCTTCCTCAGGAGTAAGCCCCAAGTTAGAGTATCCAAATCTCCATAAAGCACATATACCTTTATAGACCTTATTCATGGGATTCTTCTCTAAATTAAAACCCAATATCCATCTATTTTGGGAAGTCACACATATATAAGCCCCACATCATTGCATATTTCATGGCACAATTGTCTGGTTTCACCAATACCTCTTGTTTCTCACACTGAGTATGACTCACATGAGCTTAGAGTGTAAAAGTAATCTTCACATCTTTCTTTGAGCCATAAATCATGCATAAACATCATACTCCCTTACTCGAACTACAAGGGTTCTGATTCCTTTTCTAAAGAAAGGATACGTAGGTATCCTATCTGCAGGTACGATCCCAACTCTGAAATAATCTATGTCCTTCGGAATGACAATAAACTTCAAATGCCCCACTGAGTGGCTTTAAAACCAGTATGGTCATCATACTGACCAAGAGACTTTTATGTATTGAAGGATACCATTGACTAAGAATCTCTAACAAATATAGATGATTTTATATCGATGAAGAACCTCAAATACATATAAAATATTCCCTAAATTTCCTACATATCTAATCATTGATTGTCAGGTCTAAAGGAAATCTCATTTTATACTTGGTAATGTAATAAGGATTCTTGAACATAACTTAAATCTATAAAGAGAGTCCTTGGGTAGACAATAATTCCCCCCAAAAGGGTGCAATGAGTCCAACCTCCCATTCTCTCAACCAATGCAAATTCTTAAGCCTCATCAATTCACAACTAATAAGCACCTACCTTTGGAAAGTAGGTCCAAATGGATGTGGAATCATTGGAGGTTTTTGGTTCTACGAACAAACCCATTAGAAATTTCTTGGAATGTTTGAACCTTAAATCAACGACGTCATCCCCAATTCCATAGGAAACAGGGTCAAACAACCCACACCCAAAAGCCCTTAACAACCCCAAACCCATAATCACCCAAAACAGAAAAAACACAAAAAAAGAACAAAAATCCAAAAAAGTAGACATTCATAGTCATCTTCATCAGCACCTCCAAACCAATCAACAACAAGCATCTCGCAGTACATGTTCCTTCATCCATCACCTTTCGCATTATCATCTCAATCTGCACTTTCCAGGGCGAGGGTATTCCTCCCTGCCAAGCAGCAATAAGCATCCAGCAACTCAAGTTCCAACATCCAGTACAACCTAAACAGACATCTCCTAACATACCACATCTCATACTTCTAGGGGTTTATATGTATTATAGTGTTTTTAGGGTTTTTAATGTTTTTAGGGTTTTTAGTGTTTTTATGTGTTTTATGGGTTTTAAGTGTTTTTAGTTTTTAAGGTTTTCTTAGGGATATTTAAGGTTTTTATGTTTCTTGGAATTTTATAGATTTTTAAGAAATTTTTTGGGTTTTTATGGTTTTTTGGGATTTTGTGGGTTTTTATAGTTTTTTGGAATTTTAGGGGTTTTATGGTTTTTTAGGGTTTTATGGTTTTCACTGAGTTTTTTTAGTGTTTTTAATATTTTTATGGTTTTTAACGTTTTTAGGATAAGTGGTTTTTTAGTGTTTAATAGGGTTTTTATTATTTTTGGATGTTTTATGGTTTTTGAGATTTTAGTGTTTTTAGGATTTTTAGGTTTTTTAGCATTTTTTTGGATTTTACGGGTATTATGTGTTTTTAGGTTTTTAATATTTTCTTAGGTTTTTTAGGGTTTTTAGTGTATTTTAAATTTTTAGAGTTTTTTTGGTATTTTTTAGATTTTTATCATTTTTAGGGGTTTTAGGTATTTAAATAGGGTTTAGGGGTTTTTAGGATGTTTAATATTTTTATTTGTTTCTTGGGTTTTTAATATTTTTTTGTGTCTTTTAGGGTCTTTAATGTTTTTAGATTTTGTAGTGTTTTTAGTTATTTAAAGTGTATTTTTTATTTGTTATTGGTTTTTAGTGTTTTTATGGGGTTTAGGGTGTTTATGGTTTTTTAGGGATTTATATTTTTTAGGGGATTTATGGATTTATGATTTTTAGTGTTTTTAGCTTTATTAGGGATTATTATTTTTAGGTTTTTATGTTTTTTATAGTGTTTTTGGGTTTTTTATTTTTTTATTGATTTTTTGGGCTTTTAAGGATTTAAAAGGTTTTTATGGGTTTTAGGGGTTTTGATAGTTTTTAGGGATTTTTGGGGTTTTATGGGTTCTAGAGTTTTTATGGATTTTTGGGTTTTGATTTTTTAATTATTTTACGGTTTTTTATTGTTTTCTAGCATTTTTTTGTTTTAAAGGGTTTTTAGAGTTGTTTGTGGTTTTAGGGTTTATATTGGGTTTTTTGGGTTTTTTCTTATTTTTAAAGGGTTTAGGGTTTTAGTGTCTTTAGGGTTTTAGGGTTTTTAGGTTTTGTAAGGGTTTTAAGTTATTTATAATTATTAATGATTTATTAGAGATTTATATGGGTTATAGGGGTTTTTTACATTTTAATCCATTTTTAAGGCTTTTAGGATTATTATGGTTTTTAGGGATTTTGATGGTTTTTAGAGGTTTTGGAGGGGTTTTAAGGATTTTTATTTGTTTTTTAACTGATTTATAGTTTTTCTGGAGTTTTTTTTTGGTTTTATGATTTTTAGAGTTTTTAATGTTTTTAGGGGTTTAAAAGGATTTTGTAGTTTTTAGTGGTTTTTAGGGGTTTTAGGGTTTTTAATGTTTTAGGGATTTATGGTTTTTAGGTTTTTTAAGTTCTTTAGAATTTTTTTGCTTATTAATGGGTTTTAAATGTTTTATATTTTTAAGGTCTTCTTAGTGTTTTTATTATTTTTAGGGTTTTTACATTTTTAGGGATTTTGGGGGTTTTTTTATGGGTTTAGTGTTTTCGGGGAATTTTAGAGTTTTTAGTGTTTTTAGGACTTTTAGGGATTTTAGGGTTTTTATGTTATTATGTTTTTAGGGTTTTTTTTGTGTTTTAGGGATTTAAATTTTTCTATAGTATTTTATGTTTTTTGGGGTTTAAGCAGTTTTTAGAGTTCTTAGCAGTTTTATGGGTTTTTAGAGTTTTTTAAGGATTTTAGGGACCTTATGGTTTTTAGGGGTTTTAGGGTTGTTTAAGATTTTTAGGGTTTTTTGAAATTTTGGTATTTTATGGATTTTGAGTGATTTTATTCTTCTTATGTTTTCATTGGGGTTTTCACGATTTTTAGGGGTTTTTATGTTTTAGTGATTTTTAGGATTTCTATGGCTTTTTAAGGTTTTGGGGAAATATTTAGTGGTTTTTAGGATTTTTTGGGTTTTTATGGTTTTTTGGATTTTTTGATTTTGTTTATTTTTTATGGGTTTCAAAATTTATTAAAACTTTCTAACATTTTTAGGGGATTAAATGGTTTTTAGATTTTTTATATTCTTTTATTGGGTTTCAGTGTTTTCTAATGTTTTTAGAGGTCTTATGGTTTTTATGGATTTTTAGGGCTTGTAGACCTTTTTATACTTTTAGGGGTTTAAAGTGTTATTTTGATAGTTAGGTTTTCCTAGAGTTTTTAGGGGTTTTATGGGTTTTTGAATTCCAGGTATTTCTAGGTATTTTTTAGGAATTTTATTATTTTTAGTGGGTTTTGGTGAATTTATAGGTTTTTTTGGGTTTGTTTTGGTGTTTTTTGGTTTTTTTGGGTATTTAGGTTTTTTTAGTTCTATATGGTTTCTAAGGTTTTCAAAAAAAATACTGGTTTAATTGGGTTTTAGTGTTTTTAGTGTTTTTAGGATTTTTATAATGTTTTAGTGTGTTTTAAGTTTTTTAAGGGTTTTATTTTTTTTAGGGGTTTTAGTGTTTTTTTGTTTTTATAATTTTTTAGGTTTTTATTGGTTTTAATTGTTTTTTATTTCTTAAGGGTTTCTTAGGTTTTTTCATTGTTTTAGGGTTTTTAACATTTTTATGGATTTTTAGGAATTTTTAGGTTTTTTAGGGTTTGTGGGATTTTTAGGTACATTGAAGATTTTTTGGATTTTTTAGGATTTTATAGTTTTTTTGGTTTTTAGATTTTATAAGTTTTTAGGATTTTAAAAGGTTGTTTGAGATTTTTTACCATTTTTAAGGTCATAAAGGGTATATTGAGTTTTTAGGTCCTTTTTTGAGTTTTATGTTTTTAGGGATTTTTATAGTTTTATGGTTTTTAGTGTTCTTTGAGTTTTTTATTCGTTATGGCGTTTTTTTGTTTTTATGGGTTTTAAGTGTTTTTTGGGTTTTTGAGGTTATCTTAGGCGGTTTCAAGGTTTTTAGGACCTTTTTTATTTTTAAGGATTTTCATGGCTATTTTTGCAATTTATAAGGTTTTTTTTTTGGGTTTTGGGTTTTTTGGGTTTTTTAGGGGTTTGGGGTTTTATTTTGGGTTTTTTGGGGTTTCTTTATTTTTTAGGGGGTTTAATTTTTTTACATATTTTATGTTTTTAACGGTTTAATGGGTTTTAAGATTTTTTAGTGGTTTCTTAGGGTTTGGGGGTTTAAGGATTTTTTTTGGGTTTTTTGGTTTCTAGAGTTTTTAGGGTTTCTTCGGGTTTATTGGTTTTTTTGGGTTTATTGAATTTTTAGGATTTTATGGGGTTGAAGTGTTTTTAGGTTTTTATGGTTTTATTAGGGTTATTCGGGGTTTTAGGGTTTTTTTACCTTTTTAGGGTTTTTAGGTTTTTTAAGGATTTTTAAGGGTTTTTTTTGGTTTTTTGGGATTTTTAGAATTTTTATGGTTTTAGGGGTTTTGAGGTTTCTAGGGTGTTTTTGAAATTTTTTTAGGTTTTAAATGGTTTTTAGAGGTTTTTAATGTTTTTAGTCTTTCAAAGGGGTTTTAGGGTTTATAGTGGGTTTTATGGGATTTTTTAGTTTTTAGGGTTTTTTAGGTTTGTATGGGGGTTTTGGGTTTTTAGGGGTTTTATGGATTTTTATGGATTTTTATGTTTTTTAGTGTTTTTAAGTACTTTAGGAGTTTTAAGATTATTAAGTTTTTATGTTTTTATTTGGGTTTTTAAGGGTTTTGGTGTTTTTATGTATTAAGGAATTTTAGTTTCTTTTTTAGGATTTTTATAGTTTTTAGGTGTTCTGAGTGGTTTTTTAATTTTTTAGGGTTTTTAGTGGGTTTATGGTTTTTTTTAGGTTTTGGGGTTTTTCATGATTTTTTAGGGTTTTTATGTTTTCTAGATCTTTTTTACATTTTATTTTTAAGGGGTTTTATTTTTTATGTTATTTTAATGGTTTTAGTGTTTTCTAGGTTTTAGGGGTTTTTTGGTTTTTAGGGTTTTTTGGTTTTAGGTGTTTTTAGTGTTTTATGAATTTTTTATGTTTTCAGAGGTTTAAGTATTTTTCTATTTTTAATGTTTTCTTAGTTATTTTAAGTGGTTTTAGGGTTTTTATGTTTTTAGGGGTTTTAGGGATTTTAGGATTATTATTGTTTTTTAGTATTTTTAGGGAATTTGAGGGTTTTTAGAGATTTTATGGGTTTTTTGGGGTTTTAGGTGTTTTATCGTTTTTTTGGGTATTTAAGGGTTTTTATAGTTTTTTTTATGGTTTTTAGGGGTTTACTTGTTTTGTCGAGTATTAATGGGGTTTTTCTGATTTTTATAGTATTTAAGAATTTTAAGGTATTTATGGGTTTTAATAGGTTTTATGGATTTATGTGGTTTTTTTGGGTTTTTTATGGTTTTTAGTGTTTTGTGGTTTTTTTTGGGGGGGGGGGGTTCTAAGTATTTTGGGGTTTTAATATTTATATTTCTGTTTTAAAGGGTTTTTATGGGTTTTTACATTTTTAAGGATTTTTTTGGATTTTTATAGTTTTTTATGGTTTTTAGGGATTTCATGGTGTTTAGGATTTTTATGGCCTTTATGTTTTTATAGGATTTTTAGAATTTTTTTTGAGTTTTTCTAGATTTAAGTTTTTTTATACTTTTTTATCATTTTTAGCTGTTTAATGGTTTTCTAGAGTTTTTAGTGGGTTTTGAGGGATTTTATTGATTGATAGGGTCTTTAAGGTTTTGAAGGTTTTTATAGTTTTATGATTTTTAGGTTTATTTAGGTTTTCTAGCATTTTTTAAATTTTTAGGGGTTTTAGATATTTTTTAGTTTTTATGGTTTTTCCTGTTTTTAGGGTTTTTACGTTTTTATGGATTTTTTGGACCATTTTAGGATTTGAATGGGGTTTTATCATTTTTAGGGATTTTGAGGATTTTAGGGTGTTTTGGGTTTTAGGTTTTTGTGGGTTTTGGGGGTTCATATAGGTTTTTAGTGTTTTTAAGTTTTTTAGAGTTTTTTTTAACTTTTTAGGGGTTTGTAGGGTTTTTAGAGCTTTTAGTTGGGTTTTAGAGGTTTTAAGGGTTTTTGGATGTTTTAGGGTTTTATGGTTTTTTTGGTTTTTTTATGGGTTTTCAATATTTTTTGTGTATTTTACCTTTATTGGGATATTTATGGGTTTTTAGGATTTTTATCGATTTTTAGGGTTTTTGAGATTTTGAGTGTTTTTAGGGGAGTTTAGTGTTTTTAGGGTTTTTATGGTTTTGATTTCTTTCCAGAAACATGAAATGTGTAAGTGGGGATAAAGAGGAAAAATATTGCTAAATTGACCAAGGATTAAAGATGATTCCACCCACCAAGGTTTCTCTATGATTTAATACAATGTCACCAGAAATGGAGATACACCATGAATTCCTAGAAAAGGGAGTAGTAAAATGATAGAAGGATGCACAAAAAACTACAAACATTCATCAGATACATGTTCCTCTATTACAATGGAGTGAAAAAACATTATAAAGACAAAATAAAAGAGAAACAAATGACCCAAATAAAATTAAAATTCATAGTGTACTCAGAAAGAATAAAAAAATAATAAAAAACACTTCCCCATGCTATTTAATGACCCCACGACCTAAAGTAGTGAAATTCATTATTTATGATGTTTTTTATAATTTACCTCTCTTATTTAATTTTCTTCTATTAATTTCATTCCTTTTCCATGTGGATAATTCATTTTGGCCCCAAAATAAGTGCGTTTTCTTCCACCATGGTGTTGGATTTCAAAAGAGTACAGGCTTGACCATTTCGAATAACAATTGGGATTAAAACAATTTCAAGCCCAAAATTATCCTCCTTGGGTTGAATATAATCTATATCATTCCGCATTATGGATAGGATTTTCCCAAAAATCCATGGCATCGTGTTCTTCAATGTGTAGAGAAAAGTCCCCAATGTTGAACCTTGAAAAAAGACCCACCAAAATCATCCAGTAATTTGATTTTTAGGTATTTTTTCTCACTCATTCAAGCACATTGAATGGAAATTCAGCATAGGGTGCTAGATTAATTTTCCTTTAAGATGGGAATATATCTTAATGAAGGTGAATCCACACATTGTCTCTAGGATGGAAAATTTCCTAGTTTTGATTCCTGTTATCCTGCCTCTTGGATAATTCATTAGACTTCTCTATTTGATCATGAATATATTCATCAATCTTCTTCGTCTAATTTTCCTTCTACTCTTCACAAATATTCATCTAAAAAACAAGAGAGAAAGATAAAAATTATTTAGTAATGATTAGATTGATTCCATAAATCACTTATAATAGGGAATGTCGAGTGGTAGCATTGGGAGATTTATTATATAAAAATTCATCTTGTGAAAGATGTAAATTCCAATGATTCATTTTCTTGTTGACAAATATTATTAGAATAGTGATAATGTATGATGAGTAACATCCATTTTCCCATCCACTTGAGGGGGATGGGGGTTCTATAAAAAATCTTCCAAATAAATTTACCCCATAAAATCGTCCAAAAATGGATATGAAATTTATTCTATGAGGAATGACATGATGGAAAACAATATATTTTATAAATGATTTTCCACTTTCACTGCATCTACAATCTTATGAAAAAGTTTGAAATAATCCATCTTATAAAATCAATCATTAACAACCATTATTTAATCATTACCTCATTGTTTGTTTGTAAAATCCATAATGAAATCCACAATAATATCTTCATATGGATACTCCAAATTAGGTTACATAGTGTATAGATCATGATTGAAATGAATATTTTCTCTTTGACATGTCCTATATATTGGAATAACTTATTTTGACATCTGATTGCATCTTCGGTTAGTAGAAAGGATCCTTCAGAATCTCTAATATTTTTTGGATTCCAAAATGACCAGCAATTCGCCCTTCATGTGGCTCCCAAATGATCAAGTTCCTGTAATTACCCTTTGGAACACAAAACTTTTTTCTCTTAAATATAAACCCATAATGTAAAGAATAATCCTTGACAAATAAATTTCGACATGGGATTAAAATATTATTTATCTCCATATCATGTTTATAATCTTCTTTCATAAGCTGAAATCCAAGAATTCAAAAACCTAGAATGGTAAGTAATGCATACCTTCGAGATGAATAATCTTTCACTAGGATATTATTCCTATAATTTTATTTTGAAACAAATGAGAATTATTGAAAAAATTTCCCCCACTTTTTATGCCTAGAACTAAGGTCGTGTTAACCATTGATAAATCTTAACGTATGATGTTAGGAGTGAATAAAAAAAAGTTGGTCTCAAATAATGAGACCAATAATCAAGGCATATCAAAACCACATAAAATTCATTACCATAGTTATTATAATTTATCCTTGAATAATTCAATTTATCACTAAAATATGCAATAGGATGCTTTATTTGGATGAGAATAGTGCTTGTCCCAACTCCACTTGCATCACACTCTACTTCAAAGACATGATCAAAATCATGTGATGCCAAAACTGTTGCTTCACCTAACATTTTCATAATGATTTTAAATTCCTCATTTTCTTAATTTACCCAATCAAATTTCCCATTTTTCAAGAATTCATTAAAGGTTTCCATTATAGTTCTGAAATTGGAAATAAAGTGAGGGTAAAAATATTCCAAACAATGAAAACTCCTTACTTCTATGTATATTCTGATTGTGTCTAGAACTTGATTACTTCCATTTTTTATTGACCCACCATGATACCTTTTTTGGGTACCATATATCCTAATAACACCACTATTGTTGAAAATAACTCACACTTCTCCAACTTTCCATATATCCCTTGTTCATTCTATATTTCAGATACCTCTGAAGATGATCCACATGGCTTTCCACATACATATTGTAAATCGAAATATCATCCAGATAAACATTAAACTTTTTCGAATAAATAGATTCATAACTTACTTCATGAGTCACATGAAAGTACAATGATAATTTGGGAGGCCAAATGCAAAGTGCTTCGAATCATAAAATCTACCTTCGGTTTTGAATGTTGTTTTCCACTCATCCACTTACTTTATTTGAATCTGGTGGTACCCACTCTGAATATACACCTTTAAAACGATTGATGAACCATGTAATTCATCAATCATATAATTTATTTATGTAATGGTATACCTTTTTTATAGTAATATTATTTATAGCTCTATTATCAATACACATGTGACATGTACCATCTTTATTCAACATTGAAAATGATGGAACTGAACACAGTCTCATTCTTGGCCCTATATGCATCAATCTATAAATTCATCAACTTACTTCTCAAATTCATTTGATTCTCTAGGATTAGACTGATAAACTGATTTATTAGGATTTTTGTTTCATCTGGTACAAGATCTATCGAGAATTTGATGCCTCTAATGGGTGGTAATTCTACTAGAAAAACATAAATAAAAACCTCATAATATTCCTTAATCAGTGAATAAGATATCATATGGTGATGAATCTTCTCATCAGGGCATGATTTTTCCATTATCAATAATGGAAAAACTGGATTCTTCTTATTTTTTTTCTATCTCATATTAATATTTATTAATAAAGAAGCTCTCTTTGGGATTTTGTGAGATGTATTTTTCATGATGAGTTTAAGATGGATTTAAAGAATAAAGTGTGATATTATTTTCCCTAGAATAGAAAGAATATGTATTCCTCATCCCATCATATTTCACTTCCCTAAAAACCATCATGCCCTTCCAAAAAATGTGACAAGAATCCATAGTAATAACATCATATAATACCTCATCAAAAAAATTCTTATCGATGGAAAATTAAATAAGAACCAATTTGTTGACTCAGTGTGTGCTCCTGTTGTTCAAAATGTTCAATTAGTAAGATCAAGGATGATTATGAGTAGGAAATTTCAATTTCTCCCATAGTATTGTTTAAGAAACATTTTTACAGCTCTCACTATCTATAATCACAATACATAATCACTAATTAATGGTCCAATGAGTTTGGAAAAAAATTTCTCATTATTATTCTTCTAAGTATAATTGAGCTTGAAAAACTCCTCATAGCACAAGCATGTTATCCATATCAGCTTATTCTACAACAATATATTCATTTTCTGATTTTTCACTGCCATGTTCAGCCTCTTCAATTTATATTTCAATATATTTGATCTTATTTATATTAATAAATATATTTTTAGGTAAATTGGCCTAAAATTAATATACCATTGAAATTTTAAGCACTTTTGATTCTAATGTTTCAATGTGTTTGATTTTCCAAATGGTTTTTCCATACCCTTCTATATCCCTTTATCCAGCATTGCATTCTTTCTAAATTCCTTCTCACTAACACTAAAATTATCATAATAAATTAATTTATAAAAATATTTACCTCGATTTTAGTTCTTGAGGGTCGATGCCTTTCAGATCATCTTTTTCTATTCCACTTGTATATCCAACTTTAAAACATCATTAAGTGAGAAGAATGTTTGTAACTCCACTTAATGTGAAATATCATCATTTAATCCACTAAAAAACATTACAATTTATTACCCTTTTACTTTGTAACATCACTTCATATCAATATATAATCAAATTCTTGAATGTACTCTTTAACATATTTATCTCTTTGTCACAAGCAATGCCTTTAGAAATAAAGTTCATGATTATAATTTTTGGGTTGAAGTCATCCTCTTATTATCCTTTTCATCTTCTCCCATTACTATATTTTGTATATCCCATCAATTTCACACTATTTATTCATATTTCCCACCAAATGGATGTGTAATAATTGAATTTTATAATGTCTACCTTGTACTTATTCTCATTGAAAAAATCCATAAATTTGGAGAATCATTTTATTTCCTACATCCAATTTAGAAAATAAATCAGATTCATACTCCAATAAATATTTGAAATGTTAATCTTAAACCACTTTAAATATATTCATCATATCTTACTCTTCACATATCCACCTCTGAATCACTAGAATCATCATTATTTGTATTATCTTCATATAATGGTATCAGATTGAACCTATTATATAGAGATGGATGTCAGGGATTCTATTGCAGTGGAGGGGAATCGTATCATGGTGATCTTAATAATTGATCATGTTGCTCACTTATTTGATTAATTTGTGATTTTAGTTGTGTGTTGGCAATTTAATATGGAGTAGGAGGAGTAGAAGATCCTCTATTTCAAAACACAATGAAGAGTTATGAGAAGAATACGATATAACATACGCATTGCAACCTACTACTCTGATACCAAATTGATGTGTCACCAGAAGCATGAAATTACTAAGTAAAGATGAAGCGGCGAAATGTAGATGAAATGACCTAGACATAACAGAAACACCACCTTCTAAGGTTTTTCCATGTTTAAAAGCAAAGTCACCAGCATTGTAGATGCACCACCAATTCCTAAAAAAGGGAAGAGTTTGAAGCAAGAAGGATGCACAACAAGATTAAAAAATACAATTTATTCAAGTTCCCCCTTACAAAAGAGTGAAAATAATTTATAAAACAAAATAAATATACGAAAATGATTCAAATCGAATTAAAATATATGGGGTACTCAAAAGGCACATAAAAATCATAAAAAAAATTCTTATGCTATTTAATAACCCCACTAACTAAAGTAGAAAAATTCCTTCTCATTCCTTCTTTTTTCCAAGATCAATCACTTATTAATTGTGATGTTATGAATTTCCTTACTTTTCTTTGTGGATAATTCATTTTGGGTCCCAAATAAGTGTGTCGTGGCCCATCATGGTGTTGGATGTCAAAAATTGTGAGCTGGTCTAATTCTAATAAAAAATGTGCATAAAATTTTTGTCAATCCAAAAATTATTCTCCAGGGGTTGAATATGATTTATATTATTTTTTATAGTTTTTAGGGGTTTTTTTATTTTTTTAGGGTTTTATTCTTTTTAGATATTACAACATTTATAGGGTTTTAAATTTATTTTAGGGTTTTTTAGTAGTTTTCAGTGTTTTTATGAATTTTTATTAGATTTTATTTTTTATAGGTTTTTATTGTCTTTACATTTTTATGGTTTTTAGGGTTTGTAGCGGTTTTATGTTTTTAGTAGTTTTATATGTTTTTAGGTTTTTGAGGTTTTCTTTGGCCTTTTGAAGTTTTTTAGGTTCTTTTATGTTTTGAATTTTTTGGTGATTCTTTAACAGTTTTTATTTTTTAGGGTTTTTAGGGATTTTCTTGGTTTATATGGGTTTTTAAGGGTTTTAGGGTGTTTATGATTTTTTTTTGCGTTTTTTGGTTTTTGTAGGTTTATAGGGAATTAAGGGTTTTATAGTTTGTATTGTTATTATAGTTTTAAAGGGGTTTTAGATATTTTAGTGGGTATTTAATATTTTTATGGGTTTTTAGGGGTTTTTAAGGTTTTAGTGGTCTTAAATGTTTTAGTGTTTTCATGTTTATTATGGTTTTTAGCTTTTTTTTGTTTTTTTTGTTTTATGTGTTGTTAGTTTTATTATATTTTTTATTGGTTTTTAGGGGTTTTAGGGTTTTTTACGTTTTTAAGGATTTTTTGTGATTTTTATGGTTTTTTTGAGTTTGTAGTGGTTTTTAGGGTTTTTAGGGTTTTTATACATTTTTGTGTTTTATGGTTTTTTAGTATATAAGGTTTTCCTGAGTTCTCTGGGGGGGGGTTATGGTTTTTTATATTTTTTAAATATTTTAGGGGTTATATGGTATTTAGAGTTCTTATTGATTTTTTAGGGTTTTATGGGTTTTAGGGTTTTATTATTTTTACGAGTTTGTGGTTTTTATGTTTTTTAGGATTTTTAAATTTTTTATGTCTTTAGGGTTTTTAATTTTTTTATGTTTTTATGGTTTTTAGTAATTTTTAGGTTTTTAAGGATATAGTTTTTTAGTGTTTTGGGGTTTTAGGGGGTTTTATGTTCTTAGGAATTTTTAAGGATGTTTAGTATTTTAAAGGTTTTAATGTATTTTTATGGTTTTTGAGGATTTTTCATATTTTTAGGGTTTTATGGGTTTTTATATATGTTTTGGATTTTTAAGGTTTTTTATTTTTAGGGTTTTATGTTTTTTAGAGTCTTTTAACGTTTTTAGGTGTTTAAAGGGGGGTTTTGGAGTTTATTATTTTTCGGTGTTTTTTTGGGATTTAGTGGTTTTAGGGGGTTTATGGGTTTTAGGGGTTTTAGGGTTTTTTAGGGTTTTAATGTTTTTATGGTTTTTTAGGGGTTCTAATTGTTTTTAGATTTTTAATAATTTATTAGGTTTGTTCAGGGTTTTTAATGTTTTTATGTTTTTTGGTATTTTTTTGGGATTTTTTAGGATTTTGTGGTTTTCGGGGTTTTAGCAATTTTGAGGGTATTTAAAGTTTTTAGGATTTTATGGTTTTATGGATTTTTAATGATTTCTTTAGTTTTTTATTGTTTTTATAGTTTTTAGTATTTTATTCAAGGTTTATTAGTTTGTATGGTTTTTTATGGTTTTTAGGGGTTATATGTTTATTATAAATTTTTAGAGATTTAACAGATTTTATTGATTTTAGGTTTTTAGTGGTTTTAAGTGTTTTTGGTTTTTAAGGTTTTTTAGGGGATTTTAGGGGTTTTAGAAATTTTATTTTTTTGGTTTTTGGGTATTTGTTTTGGATTTTATGGTTTTCTGGGTTATTCATGCTTTTGAGGGTTTTAGTATTTTTAGGGATCTTATGTTTTTTTGGTTTTTAGGGTTTTTTTGATTTTTTTAATGTTTTAATGTTTTTTTTATATTTTAATGTTTTTACAGGTTTAATTTTTTTAGAGTTTTACTGATTTTTTAGGTTTTATGGGGCTTTAGAGTTATTTTGAATGTTTTATGGGTTTTTATTAATTTTTGGGTTTTTAGGATTTTTAATGTTTTTATGTTTTCTAGAATTGCTATGTATTTTAGGGGTTTTATTTTTTTTAGGTTTTTATTATTTTTATGGTTTTTATGGATTTTACTGTTTTCAATGATTTTAGGGATTTTTAGGACATTTCTAGGATTTACATGGTTATTAATTGTTTTGAATTATTTTGAGTGTTTTAAGTGCTTCTAGGGTTTTTTTATTTTTATGTTTTTTGGGGTGTTAGGCAAAGAAGGAACGGGTCCGGGCTATTCCCGGAACCCCCCAAAATTTATAAACAAAGGATATAGACACTGTAGACAAGGGAGGGGTGGGATCAATCAATCCACCCCCAAAACCCCTTACGACCTCAGACCGAGGGCCACAAAAGGAAAGAAAAAAAAAGAAACAAAGCGCAAGACCAAAAAAGACACAATGTCCAAAAGAAAATCACACATAGAGTGGGTCAGTCAACATCGCCGCCAAAATCTTCCAGCTCCGCATCACGAAACCCCATGCCAACACGAAATCCACCACCATCGTCAGCAAAGCTAAAATCTGATTCATCACCCTGGTCCATTGAGTCCCATCCAGGGTCAAAATCTTCTTGCATGCCAAGTCTGGACCGCAGCTTCTCCATAGATTTTACCTGCTCAGCAGAAAAATAAGGCTTCTCTCGCTTATTCAAGTTTAGATTCAGTTTGACAGCTCGTGAGGAGGCCCTAGTTGCCATTGGGCGTGGGAGGGCAGAGTAATCCCTCCTCCTTCTTCATCTTGGTGGGGCAGAGGAGGTTCCCGCAGCAGACATCTTTGTTCCATTGCCACCATCACTAGTGGCTAGTGGTGCCTTGCCTTTCTTGCTTTCTGCCTCAAGAGTTTCATCACCTCCGCTGATTTTTTGGGGTTTATGGTTTTTTTGGTATTTTGGGGATTTTTGGGTGTTTTGGGTCTTTTAACAGTTTTAGGTTTTTTAGTACTACTAAGTGTTTTTAGTGTTTTGGGGTTTTCTTATGGTTTTAAATATTTTCTATGTATTTTATTTTGTTAACGATATTTATGAATTTTTTAGGACTTTGATGTTATTTCGGGTATTTAGGGATTTTATTAGTTTTTATGTTTTTTATGGTTTTTACGTTTTTATGGGCATTTAGGGGTTTTTTATGTTTTTGGTTTTTATGGTTTGTATAGTTTTTTAACATTTTTATGGATTTAAAGGGTTTTTATATATTTTTAATCTTTTTAGGGTTTTTAGGTTTTTTAAGTATTTTAGTTATTTTTATGGATTTTAGGGTTTTGGGGGTTTTTAGGGTTTTATTTGTGTTTTTAGGATATCTTCATATAAGTTTTAGGTTTTTTTAGGTTTTTATGGTTTTCTTAGGTGTTTTGGGGTTTTATCTTTTTAGAGATTTTAGGGGTTTTTTTTGGTTTTTTTGGATTTTTATGATGTTTTAGGGTTTTAGGGGTTTTGAGGTTTTTTATAGGTTTTATGCTTTTTATATTGTTTTGTTGGGTTTTTATGCTTTTTTAATTTTTATGGTTTTTAAATTTTTTAATTTTTTTAGTGTTTTTAATGTTTTTAGTGGGGTGTTAGGGGTTTTAAGGATTTTTTGGTTTTTATGGGTTTTAGGGGTTTTATCGTTTTTAGGTTATTTAATAATTTTTAATTTCTTAGGGGTTTTAAGTGTTTATATGTTTTAAAGGATTTATTAGAGTTTTTAGGTTTATTTAAGTTTTTTGGGAGTTTTGTGATCTTTTAATATTTTTATGATTTTAGGGTATTTTTGGGATTTTGAGGGTTTTTGTTTTTTATGGTTTTTATGGGTTTTTAGTGTTTTAGGGTTTTTAGGGTTTATTATGGTTTCTTATTGTTTTTTAACGTTTTAGGGGTTTAAAATATTTCTGGAGTTTTTAGTGGTTTTATGGTTTTTGGGGGTTTATTGGGTTTTTAATCATTTTTAGGTGTTTAATTCGTTTCTATAATTTTTTAGGATTTTTGTTGTTTGAAGTGTTTTTATTTTTATAAGGTTTTCATTAGGTTTTTCAAGGTTTTTGGGGTTTTTATTTTTTTATGAATTCTTAGGCTATTTTAGGATTTTTGTTTTTTTTAGAGTTTTTAGGGATTTTTAAGTGTTTTATGGTTTTTTATGGGTTTTAGGGTTTTATGGTTTTTTTCAACTATTTTTTTTATAAATTTTTATGGGTATTAAAAAAATTTAGAGTTATTTAAAGTTTTTAGGTGTTTAAAGGGTTTTTAGAGTTCTTAGTGGTGTTTATGTTTTTTGGGGGGTTTTGTGTTTTTATGGTTTTTAGGGTTTTATGGATTTATGGATTTCATGGTTTTTATGGTTTTTTAGGGTTTTTAGTGTTTTTATGTTTTTTAAGGGTTTAATTGTTTCAGGTTTTATGGTTTCGTTGGGACATTCAATGTTTTTTGGGTGTTTTTTACATTGTTAGGAATATTTTTAGGGATTTTTATTGTTTTTTGGGTTTTAGGGGATTTTAGGGATTTATGGTTTTTTGGGGTTTTTTTGGGTATTTTATATTTTAGTGGTTTATAAATTTTTTTAGGGATTTTTAATTTTTTTAGGGGCTTAAAGGGTTTTTCGATTTTTTAGTAGTTCTTCTAGGGTTTTATGGGTGTTTAGGGTTTTTAGTTTTTTAAGGGTTTTTAGTTTTTAGGGTTTTTAATGGTTTTATCATTTCTTATATTTTTAGGGTTTTTTTGTGTTTTTCGGTTTTCATGGTTATCTTAAGGGTTTTTAAAATTTTTAGGAATCTTAGGGACTTTTTAGGATTCTTATTGTTTTAGGGTATTAAGGGATTTTGAGGGGTTTTTTAGGCCTTTTAGGGTTTTTTTGGGTTTTATAGTTTTGTGGTTTTATATGTTTTTTTGAGTTTTTTAGGTTTTTAAATGTTATTTATAGTTTTAAACATTTTTAGGGATATAAAGGGTTTTGTTGATTAATTTTTAGTTTTTAGGGTTTTAATGGTTTTTTAGGTATTTTTAAGGTTTTTACGAGTTTTTATGATTTTTATGGTTTTTAGGGGTTTTATGTAGTTTTATAGTTTTTATGATTTTTATGTTATTTAGTTGTTTTAATGGTTTTTAGGTGTTTAACATTTTATTATGGTTATTCAGGGTTTTTTTGGGTCTCAGCAATTTTTGGGATTTTTAGGGATTTTTATGATTTTCATGGGTGTTTAGGATTTTATGAATTTTGAGAAATTTTATGGTTTTAAAGGGTTCTTTGGTCTGTACTTTGGGTTTTATGGGAATTTTTTTGTTTTTAGGGGTTTTAGTTTTTTTAATGTTTTCATGGGTTTTGAGGGTTTTTATATATTTTAGTGGATTTTTTTGTGTTTTAAGGGGTTTTAGGGTTTTATATGGTTTTATGGTTTTTATGGTTTTGAATGTTTTTAATGTTTTTTTGGGTTTTTTAGAGTTTTTAGAACTTTTTATTGTTTTTATGGTTTTTATGTCTTTTAGATTTTCGAGGATTTCTTTTCATTTTTAGGATTTTAAGGGTATTTTTATTTTAATAAATTTTTAGGGCTGTTTTATGGTTTTTATAGTTTTTTTTATTTTTAGGGATTTTTAATGTTTATAGAGTTTTTTTTGGGGTTTTTAGAGTTTTTATGGTTTTGAGGGTTTTAGGGTTTTTTTGGTTTTATAGGTTTTAAGGTTTTTTATAATTTTTAATGTCTTTATGGGCATAAAGTGTTTTTAGAGTTTTTGTGGTTTTTAGGGTTTTAATGGATTTTTATTATTTTTGTTGTTTTTATTGGGTTTTATAGTATTTTAGGTTTTTTGGGACTTTATTGGGTTTTTAGGTTTTTTAGTATTTTTAGGAAATTTATGGTTTTAAATATTTTTATGTTTTTATGGTTTTTTTAGGGTTTTTGGGTTTTCTTTTTTAGGTATTTTTATTAATTTTTTTTATTTTATGCGTTTTTTTATTTTGAGCGTTTTGGGGTTTTTAAGGGTTTTATGGATTTATTAAGTTTTTTGGTTTTTTAGTTTCTTTTTTTATGAGTTTTTAGAGTTTTTAAAAAAATGGGATTTAAGGGAATTTAGACTTTTTAGTTGTTTGAGGGGTTTTTTTTGAGTTTCGAGGGGTTTTATTATTTTATGGGTTTTTAGGGTGTTTAGGGGGATTTCTAATTTTTAGGGTCTTTTAGGGGTTTAGATTTTTTTATGGTTTTGAGCATTTTTAAATTTTTAAAGTGTTCTTATGGGGTTTCAAGGTTTTTAGGGTTTTTAGGGTTTTATTGGATTTAGCGTATTTATGTTTGTTGGGGTGTTAATTGTTTTTTGGATTTTAATGCTTTGTTAGGGTTTTTAGGGTTATCTACATTTTAGGTATTTTTAGTGATTCGTTTTTTTTATTTTTATGGGTTTATAGTGTTTTTATAGATTTCATGGTTTTTAGTTTTTTAGGGTTTTAATGGTTTTGTGATATTTTTTTTAGGGTTTTATTGAGTTATTAAGAGTTCTATGTCTTTTTAGATGTTTTAAATATTTTTTGATTTTAAAGGGTTTGTAGATTTTTTGTTGAGTTTTTTGCGCTTTTATGTGTTTTAGGGGATTGAAGGCTTTTAGGGGAATTATGGTTTTATTGATAGGTGAATTTATGTTTTTTTAAGATTTTTTAAGATTTTTATCTTTTAGGGGTTTTGTTTTTTAGAATTTTAAGGTTTTTAGGGTTTTACATGGTTTTTAGGGACATTTTATGTTTTTATCGATTTTTTTTAATTTTTTTTGGATTTTTTCGGAATTAGATAACTTTTATTGTTTTTAGAGGTTTTTAGGGGGTTTTAGGGATTTTAGGGTTTTTAGGGATTTTCTGTTTTTTTGGGTTTGAGGGTTTTTTTTATTAATTTAGGGTTTGAAGGTTTTTTTTTGAGTTTTTAACATTAAAGGGGTTTAAAGGGTTTTCATATTTTTTAGAGGCTTTTTCTAAAAAACTTTTAGATGTTTTTAGGGGGTTTATAGTTTTTAGGGTTTTTATGGGTTTTATGTGTCTTAGTGGTTCTATGGTTATTTTTGGGTCTTTTATGGTTTTTATCATTTTTATGGTTTTTAGGGGGTTTTAGTGTTTTTAGGTTGTTAAGGTTTTGTTCGGTTTTTTCTGGGTCTCTTGGTTTTTTATGTTTTATGGATTTTTGTTTATTTTTTATGTTTTTTATGTTTTTCGAGGATTTATGGATTTAGAGGGGTTTAGGTTTTTTATGGATTTAGTGGTTTTAGGGTTTTTAGTGTTTCTTAGGTGTTTTAGAGGTTTTATGTGTTTTTAGGTTTTTAATGTTTTCTTTTGGGATTTCATTGTTTTTAATGTTTTTATGTTTAAAGGGATTATTATTAGTTTTTAATATTTTTATGGGTTTTAGTGGTTTTCGGGTTTTTAGGGTTTTAGGGTTTCTTATGGAATTTATTTTATTAGATTTTTAGAGTTTGTTTAGTTTTTTATGGATTTAAATATTTTATTATAGTTTTTAAATTTATTTTGGGGTCTAAATGGTATTCAGAGTCTTTAGTAGTTTTTAGGCTTTTAGGGGTTATAGGGTTTTTTATGGTTTTTAGAGGATTTATGGTTTTTATAGTTATTTGGGATTTTAGTAGTTTTACCGTTTTAGGGGTTGTATGAGTTTTTTTTAGTTTTTTAATGTTATTTGATGTTTTTTCAGGTGTTCAGGGGTTTTTCACATTTTTAGGGATTTATAATAATTTTTAATGTTTTTATGTTTTTTAATGTTTTTTGGAATTTTGGGGATTTTTTAATGTTTTTTGGAATTTTGGGGATTTTTTAATGTTTTTTTGGATATTTTGAGGGTTTTTAGGGTTTTTACAGTTTTTTCAATTTTTTTTGAGTTTTTGTGGTTTTATTTTTTTGTAGATTTTAAAATTTTGGGGGTTTAAAGTGTTTTTAGAGAATTTAATGGTTTTATGGGTTTTATTGGTTTTTAGGATTTATAATGTTTTTAATGGGTTTTTATTTTTTTCATTTTTTTTTATTTTTTATGGTTTTTAGGGTTTTTAATATTTTTTGGATATTTTATAAATTTTTTGGATTTTTTGGATTTTTATGTTTTAGGGGGGTTAAGTGTTTTTAGGTTTTTAATGTGTTATTAGGGTTTTCAGGGTATTTAGGGTGTTTTACGTTTTTAGGGGTTTTATGGATTTTTTTTATTTTTTTGAATTATTAGAGTTTCTAAGATCATTTATGGTTTTAAGGGTTTTTATTATTTTAAATTTTTAGTGGTTTTAAGTGCTTTTATATTTTTAATGTGTTATTATAGAATTTAATGTTTTTTAAGGTTTTTACATTTTTAGGTATTTAAGATATTTTTTAGGATTTTTATGGTGTTTAGGGTTTTTAGGGATTTTTTGGGGTTTTAAGGATTTTTATGGTCATAGGGTTTTAATGGATTTTTGGATTTTATTGTTTTTTTGGGTTTTAGAGGATTTTTTATTTTTTAGGGGTTTAATGTATTTTTTAGAGTTTTTTAATAGTTTTAAAAATTTTCAAGGTATTTAAGAGTTTTTAGTGTTTTTTACAATTTTATTGATTTTTTGGTTTTTTATGTATTAGGGTTTTTTATGGGTTTTAGCAGTTTTAGGTGTTTTAGGATCTTTTATGGTTTTAGTGAATTTTATATTTTTATGGATTTTATATTTTTTAGTTTTAAAGGTTTTATTAGGGGATTTCAAGGGTTTTCTGGTTTTTAGATATATTTATGTTTATTTTTAGGATTTCTATGAATTTTTAGGGGTTTTTAGGGATTATGAGATTTTTTGGTGGTTTTAGGGTTTTTAGGGTTTTTTATTTTATTTTTTTTATGGTATTTATGTTTTTTTAGGTTTTTAATGTTTTCTTTTTATTTTCTAGGGATTTTATGGTTCTTAGGTTATTAGGTATTTTTATGGATTTGTTAAAAATTTATGATTTTTCAGGTTTATTGGATTTTTAGGGGTTTTAGGGTTTTTAGGGTTTTTAAGGTATTTTGGGAGTTTTAGTTGGTTTTTTGAGTTTTTAGGGTTTTTAATTTTATTAGTTTTTTTTTGAAAATTATAGGGGTGTAAATGGATTTTAGAGTTTTTAGTTGGTTTTTATGGGTTTTAAGAGTTTTTAAATGTTTTTGGGGGTTTTACAGTTTTTAGGGGTTTTCGGGGGGGGGGGGTTAGGGTTTTTGGAATTTTTAGGTTATTTTGTGGTTTTAAGGGTTTTAGGTTTTTAATGTTTTCTTACAGTATTTTAGGATTTTTATGGGTTTTTAAGATTTTATGTATTTTTAGGTATTTTTAGGATATTTATGGTTTTTAGAGTTTTTACGGGTTTTGAAGTTTTTTATGGTTCTAAGGGTTTTTAGGGATTTTTAGGATTTTTAGGTTTTTAACCCTTTTTAGTGTTTTAGGGTTTTTTATATATTTTTCACCTTTTTAGGGTTTTAAGGTGTTATATAGTTTTTAGTGGGTTTTAGGGTTTTTATGGGTTTTTTGGGTTTTCTAATATTTTAGGGGTATTGTCGGTTTTTATAGGTTATTAAAGTTTTTTTTTGGATAATTTAGGGTTTGTAGTGTTATTCAGTTTTTATTGGTTTTAAGTGTTTTTTGGTTTTTATGGTTTTTCTTAGGGTTTTATGGTTTTTTTACGTTTTTAGGGATTTTTATATATTTTTTTCGATTTTCATATTTTCATTGGTTTTTAGGGATTTTAATGATTTTTAGAGTTTTTATGGGTTTAGGGTTTTTATGGGTTTTAGAATTTTTTATTTTTTTAGGGTTTTTAGTGTTTTTAGTTTATTAAGGTTTTATTAAGGTTTCTTAGGGATATTTTGTTTGTTATTTTGTTAGTCATCTTTAGGGATTCTGTGGGTTCTCTATATTTTTAGGGTTTTTAGGTATTTTGAGGGATTTTAAGGTATTTAGGGGTTTTATGGGGGGGTTTTGTGGGGGGGGGGGGTTAGGGTTTATTAGTTTTAGGGTTTTTTGGTTTTTACAGAATTTTAACTTTTTTAGGGGTTTACATAATTTTTAGAGTTTTTAGTGTTTATAAGCCAAGGAAGATGCGAGGGTTGGGCAATTCTCAGCCCCCCCAAATTTATTTGAAAAAAAAGAGACACAGTAGACAAGGGAGATGAGGGGTGAAACGACCCACACCCAGAAACCATTTTCATGGGTTTTATAGCCTTTTAGGGGTTTTAGAATTTTGTTTTAGGTTTTTTAGAGGTTCTATGTACTTTAATGTTTATAAGTATTTCTTAGGGGTTTTCCATATTTTTAGGGTTTTTTATGTTTTAAGGTATTTTTAGCACTTTTTTTAATTTTTATGGTTTTTTTGGTTTTTAAGGATTTTTATGGTTTCTATGGTTTTTAGGGGTTTTAGTGTTTTTAGGTTTTTAGAGGTTTAAATTTTTTTTAGGTTTTTATGGATTTCTTAGTGGTTTTTAGGGGTTTCCGGTTTTTTTATGTATTTAGAGATTTTGAGTTCCTTTTTTAGTTTTTATGGTTATTTAGGGTTTTATGGATTTTGAGGGGTTTCAAGGTTTTTTAAGGGGTTTATGGTTTTTATTTTAGGGTTTTTTTTGGTTTTTTAGTGTTTTTAAGGGGTTTTAGTGATTTTATGGTTATTATGGGTTTAATGAATTTTTAGAGTTTTTAGTGTTTTTTTGTTTTTTATGGATTTTTTTGTTTATTTATGGTTTTAGGGGTTTTTATTATTTTTAAGGTTTCGAGGGTTATTAGGGAGTTTTAGGTTTTTAAGGGATTTAGAATTTTGTTTAGGGGTTTATTTGTTTTTACATTTTTAATATTTTATTAGAGGTTTTCATGGTTTTTTGGGGTTTTTAGGTTTTTAGAGTTTTTAGGGGGTTTTAGGGTCTTTTTAGATTTTAGGGGTTTTAATATATTTTATAATTTTTAATAGTTTTTATGTGCTTAAAGGGTTTTTATATTTTTTAGTTTTTTTGAGTTTGTATGGGTTTTTAGGGTTTTTAAGGTTTTTAGGTGTTTTATGGTTTTTAGGGGTTTTATGGTTTTTGGGGTTTTTAGCAATTTTTTGGGGTTTTAGGTCTTTTATTTTTCTAAGCTTTTATAGTGGGTTTCAAGGTTGTTTTGGGTTTTTTACATTTTAGGAAATTTTAAAGGAATTTTTAGGATTTTTATGGTTTTAGGGTTTTTATGGATTTTGTGGGGTTTAAAGAGTTTTTAGGGGTTTTTGGGTTTTTATGGTTTTTGGAATTTTAGGGTTTTTTTAGTTTTTATGGTTTTTTGTGTGTTTTTAAACTTTTTTAGGGGTAAAAGGGTTTTAGCATTTTAGTGGGGTTTTTAGGGTTTTTTTGGGATTTTTAGTTTTTCAAAGTTTTTAGGTTATTATTGTTTTTAGGGTTTTATAGGGTTTTAATCACCTTTTGGGTTTTTTGTATTTAGTATTTTTTTTGTTTTTATGGGTTTTAAGTGTTTTTATGTTATTAAGGTTTTCATAGGTTTTTTTTTGGTTTTAGTGTCTTTCATGTTATTAGGATTTTAGGTTTTCGGGGTCTTTAGTGATTTTGATGGTTTTTAGTGGTTTAGGATTTATGGTTTTTATGTTTTTTATCGTTTTTCTATTTTTAGGGGTTTTATGATTTTATGATTTATGGTTTTCATAGGGTTTTAGGTGTTTTTATGTTTTAGGGATTGTTATGGATTTTTTTGTATTTTTATGGGTTTTAGGGATTCTATGGATTTTGAGGTGTTTTGGGGGTTTTCGGTTTTTTATTTATTTTTAGGGGTTTTTTCTGGTTCAAGTGTTTTTGATGTTTTCTTTCATTTTTTGGGCGTAAATAATTTTTAGATTTTTTCGTGGTCTTTATGGTTTTTATGGGTTTTTAGGGTTTTTATGTTTTTAGTGGTTATTATGGTTTTAATGGTTTCTAGGTTTCCTAGGGACTTGAGGGGTTTTTTAGAGTTTTTAGTGTTTTTAAGTTTCTGGGTGAAAAAGGATCCGGGCTAGGAATTCCTAGCCCCGCAAACATTATTGAATGAAAAAAAATGGATAGAAGGATGGTTTATAAGTACAGAAGTGTATCTCACCCTTCATATCAGATTCCACATAAGGAATAAAAAAATTCTAAGAAACAAAGAACCACAGTGACCTTCATTCCTCATTTTCCTTTTTGGATAGTGCATCCGCCACCGAGTTGACCTCCCTATAGGCATGTGTGACACATAGACTGAGATCCTGAGAGATATTGAGTCATTTTATCCATTATGGTAGAAGTCTCCATGGGACTGTCATGGATTTGTTCTTGAGGGAGTCCACCACCTGCATTGAGTCACACTGAATCCAAAGAGAGTTCCTCCTAAATTAGGCAGCAAATTCAACCACCTTCATAATGGCCCATAACTCTGCCTCATAAGCCCATCAATTTATAATAAAGTGGTAAAATATCCTTTAATGAAACCTCTGCAGGTACGGAATACCCCACCACACCCCAAGGGGGCAGGTCCACCCAACACAACACCATCCACATTTACCTTTATCCCCGATAGAATTGGGGGAATCCATAAGATATATTTCAAATCATGTGGCTTCTTACCCCTACTAGAAACCCCAAGTGAAATAAATAGAGTCAAATCATGAACATCATTTTCCATTAAACCTATTTGAATATGGGAAGCTGTCTGGATCTCCTTTTGGATGATCAACACTCCACCACAAACCAGGAGAGGTTCGCGATTAAAGGCCATGACATTTTGAGCAACCCAAATATAGTAAATGGTCTCCCCAACACATGAAAGCAATAGGTTCTGAACCTAGTCACTGCATTTTAGCTTCACCGGGCTGCAGATGAACTCACATATCACCCCTTGCATTCCACTCTTCAAGTCAAAACATTGCAGAAGGTATGTCCATAGCTCAACAGCAAACTTATAGTGGAGGAAAACATGTGGGTTGTTCTCCATGGACTTCCTGCAGAAAAGACAAGAAGAGGCAAGGTTCCACCCAGCCGTCTTCAGCTACTCTTGTTGAGAAAGACAATTTCTCTAGATTATCCAAATCAACAAATAATGAGCTGCTGGGATGAATCATGTTCTAAACGTTAGCATCCACGATGGCCAGACAATGCCTTGAGGGAATTTTAACCCATAGAAGTCACATGTATTAAAATTAAAAACCATACTTGGCCTCTAAATAAGGGTTTCATTTTCCATGAACACATTTTTCTACATTTTCAAAACAACATGATCATTAATAATGACAGCTAAATTATGAATTTACTAGAAAATGGAACAAATAGACATGTCCCACAACTCATAGGGAGGTGTCATGACATCATAAAGTGGTTGCTCAAGCCATGTGGTTGTCTAGAAATTATGATTTTAGTTCTTTGACATAATCTATTTTGAATGAGATATAATATCCTTGTTTGAGGATCTTAGAGCAGACCAAACCGAGGAAGATAAATATTCAGTGAAGCCATCACAAAGCCTACGCATGAACCTCTCAGTGAGAAAATCCAAACCATCATCATGTGGGTTGGGAAAGCTACAGGTGAACTTCCCAATTAGTGAATCATTAAATCTTCTAATATCCTTAATACCAAGACCACACACATCAATAGGTTTTTTACAATGATTCTAGGAAACATAGATTAACTTCCTTTTACTGATTCATCACGACCAGGAAAAATTCACGATCCTTTCATTCCATCTTTTAACAAGGCTGATCAGCTATCTATAGATAGAAAAATCATAGAAAAACATAGAGGTGAGGACTCAATTAATTAGACATACTATTCCATATTGGAGGAGGCACTTGAACTTCCATTTGGTCAGCTGATATGTAATTTTAGATGAGATTCCCTCAAATTAGCAGCCTATTTTATTCCTCCATAAAAGAGGGACACCCAAGTAGGTGAAGGGGAGTGGGCCATTCTTTAATCTAAGCGAGCCAGTAATATAGAGCTGCTTTGAGGGGAAAATTCCATTGCTAAAGACAATTGAGGATTTATTTCAGCTAATGGTTTTTCCTGAGACACTCTCATTATGGAGAAATATCATCTTAGTGGAGGATAATGTTTTCTTATTATGTTTCCCAAACAAAACAATGTCATTTGCATAAAGGATTGGGGGGGATATAAAGGTCATGCCCTACTTTAATTGGTGATTTGAGTTCAGCCTTCACCATTTTAATAATTCATCGGCTGATGTAGTCCTCAAAAATTGAAAAAATAATTCCAGAGAGTGGATCCCCTTACCGAACACCATGAGAGCATTGGAAAAAACTCTTTGGGGAGCCATTAATAAGAATAGAAATTATGGCACTGTTATAAATAATATTAATTAGTTTGATAAAATTTCTATAAAAACATACTTTACAAGAACATTGAATATGAATATCCATATTATTGTGTCAAAAGCCTTCTAGATATTGAGTTTCAGAGAAAAAATCACCTGCTTCATTTCCTTCTTCATAGTGTTGAAGCCTTTCGAGGTAGTGAAAATGAATGTTTGAATGCTTCTCCTGGGAATGGACCCAAACTTGTTTGGAGTAAAAATGTTCCTCAAAATCTTCCCCAACCAGATGACAATAATTTTTATTATAATATTAGGAATGGTGTTCCTGTTGGAAACTGGATAGAAATCCCCAATCTCAATGGAATTTTCCTTCTTCGGGATTAGAGATATATAATTGGAATTTTCGCCATGTTTAATTGAGACAAAGATAAATAATTCTCTAAAAACATTGGTAAAATTAACATGAAAAATGTCCAAATAAATCAAAAAGAAAATATTGAAAAGACCATCCGGTCCCGCTAAACTATCCATGTTCATTGATAAAATCACAAACAGAACTTCCTCATAAAAGGGGGAAACTATTAATTCTTTATTCTGATGTTTAGAAATGCTCAGTGGTATGGAGTCCGAAAGAAAGAAGGAATCGACACCACCATCCATGTACAATCCATTAAAGTAGTCCAACACATCCTTAGAAATATATTTCTTTAAGTGAAGGTGTAATGCACAACCCATATAGCATTAAGATTATTCTTAACTCTTTTATCTCTATGAAGGCAATGGAAAAACATAGTGTTGTTATCCCGGTTACATGGACATTTTACATTGAACTAAGACTTTTACAGCCTCTCCTTAATGGATTGTAAATCATCCAGCTTAGAATGTGGATGAAGATCCTCCTGGTAAGGGGTATGTTTCTATTGATTCATAATTTGCAAAGTGTCTAGCTGAGACTCAGAAGCCTTGATTTCATCTTCCAACCCTGAAAAATGCTTCTTGCTCCATTCTTTTTGGAGGAATTTGACTTTATTGAGTATATAGACCACAAAAAAATGGGGGATACCAACAAAGGTATTGTTACAATCCTTGATAAACTCTTCCTTGAACCCAGTAATTATGATCCAAGCATTATTAAATTTGAGGGACATGGGAAAATACCTGGTATACCCTCCCATAACTTGAAAACTATGGGATTTTGGTATGAGTTAAACTTTATAAGAGTGAATCCGAAGATAGACATGGGGGAAATCGTATCACTAATTTGGGAGAAACACCTTTCCAGCATACTGTATTTTCTTCCATTAATAGTGTACCTTCCTAATGAGAAGGTTTCTCTATTAATGGATATTTTAGAAAGGTCACATTGGTCCAAGCATGAAGAAAATTACTCTACAATAGTATGGGAGAAGTTAGGGCCAACATTTTCTTTAGGACTTAGGATAGTATTAAAGTCACCAATAAAAATGCAATTATGGGTAATTTAATCATTAATCTATACCATCTTCCAACAATGATCCCTTCTTCTAATGTAAAAAAATGATATATACAAAAAATAAAGAGTTTAAGTGGAAGCACAGAAGCTGGCAGTAAGGGATATCAATTGAGGGCTCGCTTGAACCAAATTAACCTGCACATCATTGTGTTTCAGAACCCATAAGGTTTCTATACCAATATACTCACCATTAGAAGAAACAAGGTAGTAACCAGTGGTGTCCCGGTTAAATCCCTTCTTGTTTTCAAACATTATCATGGGTTCAACTAACCCTATTAACATTGTCCTGTTAGAAAGAAAGTGCCGAAGAGATACAACCATGGGTATATTCCCAAAGACCCTGGAAATTCCAAAACATGGTCTTCATTGAGGAAGGGTTTTGATCATGGGGGAGTGTTTCCCTTCCACTTACCTTTATTTCCCTTCTTTTTCAGGTTTCCAGTGGACTAATTTTCAGGTTCTGGAGCAAGATATTTCTCTTCCAGCTTCTTCTTGTCATTAGGATTCTTTTTGGGATTAGGACCAATGGAAAGACCATCATAATAATAAGCCTGATAATACTCATCTATATCTCTCTCGAAAACCCCACTCAGTGGGTTAAATTTATTCAGCGTGAAAATGGATTTATTTGGAGGTACTCTAGTTGGTTTCCTCACAGCCTTTTCTGAGGAAACCACTGTGAACGAGTCAGTACCTAGGTCTATCCTAGCTGAGATACCAGGCATGTCAACCTTTTTTATAGGGACTAGAACCGGTGTGACTGCCGGGACAATAGTGGGGGTCATCAAGTGTAACCTGCTATCAATCAGGTGAATCAACATCCAGAGTGGCCTACAGGCTGGCTGTTGGGTCCAAAACACCACACCCAACGTGGATCAGGGAGGCTAAGACATCTACAATAGGTGAGACCATGGGAACCTGAGCCGGGGGTACCTGGATGTGCTCCAAAAATCCATTCACCATAGCTGAGATGAATTTGGGGAGCAGATCCTAGAACTATTTAGGGAAATACATGGAACCATCAAGAGGATTTGTAGGGTCTATGAAATCATAGGAACTAAGAGAAGGGAGAGCAACAACCAGATCATCATTTCATCTAGTTTCCTCAGCCACATTGGTGTGAACAGGGGAAGGGCCCGGAGGAGGAGAGTTCACTGTATCCTCAATGATGCTTTCCTCAGATCCATTCACCACACCCTTAAATGTTTCGGGGTCATGATTAAGTTGGGGATTAGAAGGACTAGGGTTTTATTTACCTTCCCCATGGTTCATCCTGCAAATATTTGATTCATTCCCCTACAGGTTGCAGATAGAACAAGTCTTTGATATCATACATTCAGAGAGTGTGTGGATAAAAAAATTGCAGGTATGAAAACATTTGGGCCTACTCTCATACTGAATTTCCATGGTGAGTATATCCTCATCGGTATTGAAAACGACCTCCTCAACCAGGGTGCTCACCATATCAACTTCAAAAATCATCCTTTTATAGTGCACATACCTTGAGTTGTCCAACTACTTATTAGTTTTAATGGGGAAGCCAACTGAAGAAGAAATGCCCCACTAGATTCAAGTATTCAAATGAAACAACATTAATTTAAAAATCAAAATCTATACCAATGCAAAGGTGTTTTAATACATAAATGGTCAAAATTCCGATCCCAGTCCTGGATCTAAAGAAGACCTGGCTTATGATTGGGGGAACCAAAGCTCCTAGCCCTCCTTTTCCAGTCATCAGATGGAAAGATGTTATGATTAAATCCCCTTCCCATGGCTTTCATTTTCTATTCAATGAACTCCCAAAGGTCAGCAATGTTCTTGGTCAAATCACCACTTTCCCAAAGCCGATACCCTTTTGGGAAAATCACCCTTGCAATAAATGAGAAACAACATAAACTATACCACTACTATATTGCCTCTCAATTTTTTGAAACATGTGCCACATGACCTTTCCTAGTCCCACGACAAGGGGAGGGAGCGCAAAAATCCATGATGATAAAAGATGTTGATTATTTCACCACACTGTCAAAGTTCTTCTTGGTTCCTGGTTCATTTGGAACCTACCAAGGAATATTTGGCCTCACCTAGCTAGATCTGCAATGCTGAAAAAAGAACTTTATACCCAACCAGATCCAATTGAATCGAGGATGGATCTCCATTTTTTATATTAGAAGATGTCACGATCTGGGGTCGTACGGGATCCCCATGGTCTCCCGGTTCAATTCCTAACTCTACCATATCTTCTTAGGTTTTAGGGGTTTTCATTGTTTTCAGGTTTGTTAGATTTTTATAGGTTTTTTTGGGGTTTTTAGGGTTTCTTATTTTTTATGGATTTTTAGGGATGTTTAGTATTTTTATTGTTCTTTGGTGTTTTTAGGAATTTTGAGGGATTTTAGGGTTTTTTTGCAGTTTTTATGTTTTTAGGGGTTTTATGTGTTTTTTAGGTTTATTTTTATCTTAGAGATTTTCATGGTTTTTAGTGGTTTTATGATTATAATAATTTTTAGGAATTTTTAAGTATTATTATCATTTTTAATATTTTTAGGTATTTTGAGGCTTTTTAGTGTTTTTAGGGGTTTTAAGGGATATATGGTTTCTTGGGTTTTTAGGGTTTTTTTCATTTTTTAAGAATTTTATAATTTTTTAGATTTTTTTTAACATTTTCAGGGGATTAAAGTGTTTTTAGAGTTTTTAGTGGTTTTAGGTGTTTTATAAGTTTTTAGGGTTTTAAAATTTTTAGGGGATTCATGGGTTTTTTAGGTTTTATTGTCTTCTTAGTATTTTTAGGGTTTTGGTGTTTATATGTTTTTTAGTGTTTCTAGGTTATTAAGGATTAAAAGTGTTTTTATGGTTTTATGTTTTTCTTAGGGTTTTCAAGGTTTTAGGGTTTATAACATTTTTTGGGATTTTTATTTATTTTTAGGATTTTTATTGTTTTTATGGATTTTAGTGATTTTGTGGGTTGTGAGGTTTTTTTAGAGATTCTAGGGTTTTGTGATTTTTAAGGTTTTAAGATTTATTTGTTTTTGGGGTTTTTATGCATTTTTAGAGTTTTTAAACATTTTTAGGGGTTTAAAGTCTTTTTCTATTTTTATAGTGTGTTTTACAGATTTTATGGGTTTTTAGGAGTTTTTATGGTTTTTCGAGATTTTTATGGCGTGTAGGGTGTTTTAGGGTTGTAGTGATTTTAGGGTTTTTAGAATTTTTTGGTTTATAGGGGTTTTAGGTGTTTTATTTTTTTAAGGTTCTCTTAGGGGTTTTTAGGGGTATTTTGGTTTTTTATGTTTTTTGTTATTTCTATGTCATTTTTAGTATTTATATGGTTTTTAGGGATTTTGCGAGGTTTTGGGGGTTTTAGGAATTTTTGAGTTTTATCAGTTTTTAGGGGTTTTATGTGTTTTTAGGTTTTCTAAGTTTTCTTATAGTTTTTAAGGCTTCTAGGGTTTTTTATTCTATTATATATTTTTAGTTATTTTTATGATTTTTATAGTTTTTTAGGGGTTCTAGGGATTTTGAAGGCATTTAGGGGTCTTTTGGGGTTTAGTGTTTTTTAGTTTTTATGGGTTTTTTGTTTTTAGGTTTTCATAGGTTTTTTAAGATTTTTTACATCTTTAAATATATTTATGGATACTTTTGGATTTTTATGGTTTTTAGGGTTTAATGGATTTTGAGGGTTTTTATGGGTTTTTATGGGTTTTTATGATTTTGGGGGTTTTTTTTATTTTTTTGAGTTTTTATGTTATTTAATGAATTTTAGAGTTTTTTTAACATTATAGGGGTTTAAATGTTTTTTTTAGATTTTTTAAGATGTTTATAGTTTTACGGTTTTTATGGTTTTTAGGTTTTTAGGTTTTTTTTGTTTTTAAGGGTTTTTTTAGTTTTTAGCGTCTTTTAGGATTTTTTGGGTTTCTAGTGTTTTTAATGTTTTTAGTGGTTTAAAGTGTATTTATTTTGGAAATAATTTATTATGGTTTTTATTGTTTTTATAATTTTTTTACTTTTTATGGTTTTTATGTATTATTTATGATTTTTATGTTTTTAGGGTTTTTATATATTTTTAGGGGTTTTAGGGTTTTAGGGGTTTAGTGTTTTTATCATTTTTTATGTTTTTATGGGATTTATGTGTTTTAGGTTTTTAATGTTTTCTTCGGGGTTTTATGGGTTTTTAAAAATTTTAGGGTTTTATAGGGCTTCTTTATGATTTTGTTTTATTTTTTATGGTATTTAGGGATTTTGAGTGATTTAATGATTTTTTAGGGTATTTAGGGATTTTATGTTTTTTTGGTTTTTGGGGTTTTTATCAATTTTTATGGATTTTATTGTTTTTAGAGTTTTTAACGTTTTAGGGATTTATAACTTTTTTATTGTTTTTATGGGTTTTAGGGGTTTTTATGTTTTTTATGTTTTTGGGGGTTTTATGGCCTTTTTGGGTATTTAATGGTTTTTGGATTTTTTTTGGGGGGGGGGTTTAAGAGTTTTAATTATATTTATGATTTTATGTTTTTATTTGGGATTATTTCTGGGATTTTATGGATCTTTATTTTTTTAAGTATTTTTAGTTTTTTTGTATTTTTAGAGTTTTTAGGGATTTTGGGGGGTTTTATTGTTTTAGGGTTTTTAGGGGTTTTTAGGTTTTTTAGAATATTTTTGGTTGTTATGTGTTCTCCATTTTTTAGGGTTTTATATTTTTCTTGTAGTTTTTTAGGGTTTTAAGGTTTTTTTCAATTTAAGTGAATTTTAATGTTTTTATGATTTTTATTGTTTTTAGGGTTTTTTTGGGATTTTGATGGTTTTAGGATATTTTTGTGTTTTAAGGGATTTTATGGTTTTGAGGGTTTTATGGTTTTTTTGAGTATTTAGGGGGTTTAGGGTTTTTAATGGTTTTTGATATATTAGGTGTTTAAAAGTTTTTTAGGGTTTTTAGAGTATTTTAGGGTTTTTTTAAGGTTTTAGTGTTTTTAATTTTATTAGCGGTTTTATGGTTTGTATGTTTTTTATGGTTTTAGGGTATTTTAGGGTTTTTAGGTTTCTTATCATTTTTAGGACTTTAAGGGTTTTAAGTGTTTTTTAGTTTTTATGGTTTTCTTAGGGTTTTTAGGGTTTTTATATTTTTAGTGATTTTTGGGATTTTTTAAGATTTATATTTATTTTATAGTTTTTAGGGATTTTGAGTGTTTTATGTTTTTTATGGTTTTTAGAGTTTTATTATTTTTTAATTTTTTAGGGGTTTTAATTGTTTTTATTTTTTATGGTTTTCTTAGCTTTTTTCATGGTTTTTATGGTATTATACATTTTTAGGAATTTTTATGGATTTTTAGGGAATTTTATGATTTTATGGGGTGTTTGGGAGTTTTGGGATTTTGAGAAATTTTCATTGTTTTTATGTTTTTAGTGGTTTTTTGAGTTTTTTTGGGTTTTTATTATTTTTAAGGTTTTTTAAAGATTTAGGGGTTTAAAGTGTTTTTGTAGTTTTTACTATTATTTAAGGTTTTTATAAGAATTTATGGTTTAATATTGTTTTTATTGGTTTTATGGTTTTTAGGCGGTTTTATGGATTTTAGTGTGTTTTGGGCAAGGAAGATACGAGGGTCGGGATATTCCCGACCACCCCAAATTTATTAGAAAGAAAATAAGAGACACATCATACAAGGGAGTGGAGGGGTCAAACGACCCACACCCAAAAACCCTTTACAACCCAAGACGCAAAAGACCCCAAGAAAAAAGAAAATCAAAAAAGAAAAAAGAAAAGACACACAAAGCCAAGCAGACACCACCATCATCCACCATCATCCACCATCCAACAGCTCATAGCTAACCAATGACCAGCATCCAAGCTCGCAAAATCCAGCATATGGAACCTTTTCAATAAGAAGATCCACCACCAACAGCATAGAATCATCAGCACCACTAAGTCACAGCCATCAACCTCCATCAGCACCGAGTCGACCACCATCACAGCATCACACATCCGCAGCAACATCTTTTCCACCAAAAGACTCACCACAAGCAACATAGAACCGCCAGCGCCAAAATCACCAACCCAGCAGCACAACCACAGTCAGAGAACCAGAAAGTAACACCTCATATAAATCCCAGAAAACAGTACCAATATAGAAAAAAATCATAGATAGAATCCAAAATGCAGCACATATGCATCTCTTGCACAAAAAGCCATGACAAACTCATCTGCCCAAGAATCCAGCAGCAGACTCTGATAAACGACAACATCGCAACACCAGTATCAACAAAAAATATCATCACCTCTTCCAAGCCAACCAGATCATGTCAACTTGCATCTCATAAAACAGCAACCAGCACATCCGAACCCATCTTCTCCCAAGGAATCGCAGCTCAACATCCAACAATCAAGGCCTTTGGACCAAACAACATTCAGCATTCTATGCCTCGTAGCATAGATAACCGCGTACCACTAGCAATTGCACAACAATCATCGCCTAACCCATCTCAGCAAAACCAGAATGACCTCAAAAAAGGAGAACATGGAATGCCAAAAGGTTCGACCAAATCTAGCATCAACGGTGTGGAGTGGAGACTAAGCCTAGGAAAAGGATGGGAATTCACCTACATCTACTTCATGAACCGAGAAAAGGATTGAAAAAGAACATAGGACAAACATTCTACAATGCAGGATCGAGAAGGACCCAACCAGCGCCACTAGACCAGATCGTCGCACCAACCGCAGAAACGAAGTGCCTTCTGAGGAGAACCTGGATGCCAAAGCAACCAAATCTATCGTTTATCCCCTTGACCGTGTTGACCTGTATGCAGAAACCCCAGATATGAAAAAACAACACTGATCCGCAGCTGTTGGCAGATGACGACGTCAACTTCTAGATCTAACCGATCTGTGGCTGATGGTTTAGTGTTTTTAGGGTTCTTAGGGATTTTATTATTATTTTGGGTGTTTTATGGGGTTTTTAGTTTTTGGGGTTTTTAATTTTTTTAACTGTTTTAGTGGTTTTCAGTGTTTTTAGTTGGTTTTTAGGTTTTTAGTGGGTTTTAATGTTTTTATGGTTTTTAGGTTTTTTATGGTTTTTATGTTTTTGGGTATTTTTTCGTTCTTTAGAGTTCTCAAAGTTTATTGGTTTTTAGGGTTTTTTTATATTATTAAGGTTTTCTTAGGTTTTTTTTTGGTTTTAGGGGTTTTTATGTTTTTAGGGATTTTTATGGTTTTTATGGTTTTGAGGGTTCTTAGGGAATTTGAGGTCATTTAGGGTTTTTCGTGTTTTTTAGGTTTTTAGGGAATTTATGTGTCTTTTTTATTTTTAAGGTTTATATAGGGTTTTCAAGGTGATTAGGTTTTTTTAGGTTTTTTTGGGATTTTTAGAGATTTTTTAGAATTTATATGGTATTTAGGGTTTTTAGGGATTTTTAGAGTTTTTAAGCTTTTTCTGGGTTTTGGAGTTTTTGTGGTTTTTTGGGAATTTTAGGGGGGGTTTATTCAGTTTTTTAGGTTTCTAAAGGTTATTTATATTTTTTAACATTTTTAGTGGTTTAAAGGGTTTGTATATTTTATTAGTGGGGTTTTAAGGGTTTTGTGGGTTTTAGGGTTTTTAGGGTTTTTTATGGATGGGGGGGGGGGTGATTGATTTTAGGGTATTTTATTGTCATTTGGGAAATTTAGGGTTTTTATAATTTTTTAGGATTTTAGGGGATTTAATTATTTTTTATGTATTTATCGTTTTTGGGGTTTTTATGTTTTTAGAAATTTTTACAAAAAAATAAGGATTTTTATTGTTTTTTTTAATTTTAAGTGATTTTGAATGGTTTTAGGGTTATTTAGGGTTTTATTTATGTTTTTATGGGTTTTAAGTGTTTTTAGGTTTTTAAAATTTTCCCAGGGTCTTTCTGGGTTTTTGTGGCATTTTACTTTTTTAGGAATTTTCCATGCATTTTTAGTATTTTTATGGTTTTTACGGTTTTAACCATTTGAGGGATTTTTAGGGATTTTTTTGGCTATTTTATGTTTTTTGGGGGTTTTAGGTGATTTGATTTTGGATTTTTAGGGGTTTTGAGGTATTTAATTCATTTTAAAAATAATTGTTGTTTAAAGGGTTTTTATAGTTTTTAATGGGATTTTAGGGTTTTTATGGTCTTTGAGTATTTTTTTCAATGTTTGGGGGGTTATGTTTTGGGGGGGTATTATGGGTTTTAATGGTTTTTATGGGTTTTAGTTTTTTTTAGGTTTTTAGGGGTTTTTTGTGTTTTATGTTTTTATGGTTTTATTAGGGTTGTTAAGATTTTTAGTTTTTTTTATGTTTTTAGGTATTTTTAGGGATATTTTATTTTTTAATGTTTTTAGGGTATTTATGGATTTTGAGGGTTTTTAGTTCTTTTTTGGGTTTATAGGGGTTTTAGGGTTTTATGGATTTTTTTGGAGTTTTTATTGTTTTTTGTTATTTTTTTAGGGTTTAATGTTTTTAGAGTTTTTAACTTTTTTGGGAGTTAAAGGGTTTTTAGAAATTTTATTGTATTTTTAGTGTATATATGGGTTTTTAGTCTTTTTAATGATTGGAGGGGTTTTATGTTTTTTAGGAGTTTTTATGGTCTTTTTAGAGTTTTTATCATTTTTTTGGTTTTAAGGGTTTTGAGGTGTTTCTAGGTTTTTAATTTCTTCTTATGGTTTTTAGGATTTTTAGAAGATTTTTACATTTTTATGAATATTTTGGAATTTTTTAGTATTTTTTTGGTTTTATAGAGTTTTTGGGATTTTTTTTTTTAATTTTTTAGTTTTTAAGGTTTTTAGAAATTTTTAGGTTAATGCATTTATGTTTTTTAGGATTTTATGGTTTTCGTAGGGGTTTTCAGAATTTTTTGGGATTTTTATTTTGTAGGGATTTTGAGGAATTTTTAATATTTTTATGGTATTTATGGTTTTATAATATTTTGTCGACTTTTAGGGTTTCATAGTATTCTTCGAGGTTTTATGAGTTTTTTGGGTTTTTTATGGTTTTTTTACTTTAATCGGTTTTTAGAATTTTAAATTTCTTAGGTGTTTAAAGGGATTTTAGAGTTTTCAGTTGTTTTTAGGGTTTCTATGGGATTTATGGGTTTCTAATGGTTTTAGGGGTTCTGTGGTTTTTAAGGGATTTAGGGTTTTTAAGGGATTTTATGGCCTTTTAGTGTTTTTAAAGTTTTTATGTTTTTAGGGGTATTTTGTGTTTCTAGGGTTTTAAGGTTTTTCCTGGGTTTTTAGGACTTTTAGACTTTTTTACATTTTCATGCATTTTAGGGATTTTTTTGGGGGGTCTAATGTTTTTTAAAGGATTTTCAGGAATTTTCAAGGTTTTTTTTATTTTTAGTGGTTTTATTGTTTTGAAGGGTTTTAGTGTTTTAAGGTAGTTCATGGGTTTTTAGGGGTTTTATAGTTTTTAAGGTGTTAGGCATTTTAATATTTTTTAGGTATTTAAGGTTTTATTAGTTTTTATGGGTTTTAGAGTTTTTACCTTTTTAGGTATTTTAGGGATTTTATAAGGTTTTTGGGTATTTTGGGATTTTAAGGGTTTTTGGGATTATTATGGTCTTTTGGGTTTTTTGGGGTTTTAATGTTTTTATGGATTTTATGTGTTTTTCTGTTTTTAAGTATTTCTTATGATTTTCTGGGTTATTAGGGGATTTATGTTTCTATTTATTTTTAGGGCTTCTTTAGGATTTTTATGGTTTTTTGGGTTTTGCATATTTTGAAGGGTTTTAGGGTAATTCGGGTTTTTATGATTTTTTTGGGTTTTTTCTGAGTTTTTTTTGGGTTTGTGGTTTTTAATTTTTTTTTAACACTTTTATGTGTTTAAAAGGTTTTTATATTCTTTTAGTGATATTTATGGTTATTAAGGGTTTTTTTTGGTTTTTTAATATTTTAAGGGTTTTATTGGTTTTACCGGTTTTTTCTGTTTATAGTTTTTTAAGGTTTTTAGAAATTTTAATGTTTTTAGCGATATTAAGGGTTTTTAGTTTTTTATGGTTTTTCTAGGGCCTTTAAGGTTTTTAGGGTTTTTTATGTTTTTAGGTATCTTTAGGGGTTTATTAAGATTTGGGGTGGTGGGGTTAAGGTTTTTAAGAATTCTGAGGGTTTTTAGGGTTTTTCAATGTTTTTATCGTTTTTTCGGTTTTTAGGGGTCTTTGTGTTTTTTAAGGTTTTATAGGGTTTTTATAATATTGTAATGTTTTTAGGGTTTTAATTTTTTTAGAGTTTTTAGTGGTTTTTAGGGTTTTTATTGGGTTTTTTGGGTCTTTAAGGTTTTTAGGGGTTTGGGGTGGTTTTACGGGGTTTATGGGATTTTTAGGTTTTTAGTTTTTATAGTGTTTTTAGGGTTTGTAGTTTTTTTGAGGTGTTTAAAGTTTTTTTAGTTTTTTAAGGTCTTATAAGGGGTTTTAGAGGTTTATGTATTTTATGTTTTTAGGTATTTTTAAATATTTTTATAGGCATTGGGGGTTTTATGGTTTTTTTGAGTTTTTTGGTGGTTTTAATGGTTTTTAGATATTATTTTATCATTTTAGGGGTTTAAGTGTTTTTATATGTATATGTATTTTTAAGGATTTTATGGGTTTTTGGGATTTTCAATTTTTGGGAGTTTTATGGTTTTCAGGGGTTTTTTAGGTCTTTTAGGGTTTTTTAGATTTTTTAGTGTTTTTTCTGTTTTTTGGGGGTTTTATGTCATTTTAGACTTTTAAGGATTTCTTAGGATTTTTCATGGTTTTTAGGGTTTTTTCCATTTTTAGTTTTTTTAGGGATATTTTAATATTTTTAGGATTTTTAGGGATTTTAGGGATTTTCATGGTTTTTAGGGGTTTTTAGAGTTTTTATGGTTTGAGGGGGGGTTGAGTTTTTAGCATTTTTAGGTTTTTTAGGGTTTTAAGTGTTTTAGGTTTTTAAGGTTTTCTTAGTGGTTTTTATATTTTTTAGGGGTTTTTAGGTTTTTTTATGGATTTTAGGGAATTTTTTTATTTTTATTGTTATTAGGGGTTTTAGGGGTTTTCGGGATTTTTAGTGTTTTAGGTGTTTTAGTCTTTTTTAGGTTTTTAGTGCATTTAAGTATATTTAGGGTTTTGATTTTTTCTTATGGTTTTTTTGGTTTTTATAGTTGTCTCCATTTTAAGGGATTTTTAGGGATTCGTTGGGATTTTCATGGTATTAGGGTTTTTAGGAATTTTAAGGGTTTTAGTGTTTTTTGGATTTGTAATGTTTTTTTGGGGATTTTGGGTTTTTTTTATTTTTAAGTGTTTTATGGATTTATAGATTTTTTTTACATTTTAGGGTTTTAAATATTTTTTAGAGTTTCTAGTGTTTTAGGGGTTTTATTGTGTTTGAAGGAATTTTTAATGTTTTAGGGGATTTTTTAGTTTTTAGGGGTTTTATGGGTTTTATGGGTTTTAATACTATCTATTATTTTAGGTTTTTCTTATGGGTTTTCAATAGTTTTAGGGATTTTAATTTTTAGGGATATTTTTTTCTTTTTTAGGAATTTTATGATTTTTAAGGATTTTTATGGGTTTTTATGGGTTTTTTAGTTTTTTAGTCATCTAAGTGTTTTAATGTTTTTATGGGTTTTTATAGTTTTTAGGGATTTTATGGGTTTTAGGGATTTTATGTTTTTATGTTTATTATTGTTCTTTTCCATTTTTAGTGCATTTTTAGTTTTTTGGTGTTTTTCAACATTTTTAGGGGTTTAAAGGTTTTATACAGTTATTAGTGATTTTCTAAGGTTTTTATTGGTTTTGAGGGTTTTTTGTTTTTTTGGGGATTTAAGGGGGTTTTTTGAGTTTTTTAGGTTTAAATAAAACAGATTTTTTTTGAAATTTTTAGGGGTTTATAGTGTTTTTAGATTTTTAATGGGGTTTTATGGATTTTATGTGTTGTTTGTGTTTTCTCATATTTTTAGGGGTTTTTAAGGATTTAGGGGGGTTTAGGGTTTTAAGGGTTTTTCAGGGTTTTAGGGTTTTTAGGGTCTTTAAGGGTTTTTAGGATGTGAAACATTTTTTAGGTTTTAAGGATTTTAATTTTTTTTAGGATTTTAATGTTTTCTTAAGGAATTCTATGTATTTAGGGTTTTTTACAGTTTTAGTGATTTTTTTCATTTTTAGGTTTTTTAGTGGTTTTAATTGTTTATAGGTTTTCAATTATTTCTTTCCATTTTTCATGGTTTTTAGCTTTTTTAATATTTCTAGGTATTTTGAGGTTTTTTTACGTTTTTTAATATTTTTTAATGTTTCTAGGTATTTTTGAGGGTATTTAGAGTATTTAAGGATTTTATGGGTTTTTTGGGATTTTTTTGAGTGTTTTAGGGGTTTTAAGAGTTTTAGAGTTTTTAGTGGATTTTAGGGTGATTATGGGTTTTCGAATTTTTCATAGGTTTATGGGTTTTTATGGGTTTTAATGGCTTTAGTTTTTGTAGGTTCTTTTGGGATTTTTTAGGTTTTTATAATTATTTATATTTTTGAGGGTTTTAAGAGTTTTTAGGTTTTTAATGTTTTCTTATGGTTTTTTGGGGTTTCTAGGGTTTTTATAAGTTTAATTATTTTTAAGTATTTTTTGGAATTTTTATTTTTTAGGGTTTTTAGTGATTTTGAGGGGTTTTAGGGGTTCTTTGATCTTTTAGGGTTTTTTACGGTTTTTACCATTTATTGGTTTTTCAGGGGTTTTAATTGTTTTTAGGTTTTATATTTTTCTTTTGGGTATTCAATTTTTTTAAGGATTTTTACATTTTTATGTATTTTTTAGAATTTTTATTTTTTATTATGGTTTTTTGGGATTTTTAGGGGATTTAGGGGTTTTTATGGTTTTAAGGTTTTTATTGCTTTTTTGGGGTTTTATAGTATGCTAGATATTTTTAGGGATTTTAAATAATATAGAGAATTTAATTTTTTTTATATTTAAAGGGGGATTATAGTTTTTTGTTTTGGGGGGGGGGATTTTATGGGTTTTAGGGTTTTTAATGGTTTTTAAGGTCTTATGGTTTTGGGGGGTTTAGGTTTTTTATGGGATTTTATGTGTTTTTTGGTTTTTAGTATTTTTTAGATTTTTAGGGGTTTATGTGTTTTTAGGATATAAGTATTTCTTTGGAGTTTTAGGGTTTTAAGGGGTTTTACTTTTTTTGGTATTTTTTGTGATATTTTAAGATTTTATGGGATTTTAGTTTTTTTATAGATATTGAGGGTTTTGTGGTTTCAATGACTTTTTACGGGTTTTAGTGTTTTTTTGGTTGTTTAGGGGTTTAATTGTTTTAGGTTTTTATTGTTTTACAATGGTTTTTCTGGGGTTTTATGTTTGTTTATTTTTTAGGGATTTTTTTTGGATTTTTTATGGTTTTTAGGGTTTTTTGGATTTTGATGGATTTTAGGGTTTTTAGTGTCTCGTAGGTTTTTTAGTTATTTTGATATTTTTTGAGTTTTTATGTTTTAAAGGTTTTTATAACTTTTTTTACGTTTTTAGGGGTTCAAATGGTTTTTATAGATTTCAGTGGTTTTTTGGTTTTTATGGGTCTTTAGGGTTTTAAGGCTTTAGTGGGTTTTATTGTTTTTTTTTCGGTTTTTAGGTTCTTTTTGGGTCTTTGAGGTTTTTTAGAGTTTTAGTGTTTTTTCTATTTTTAGCGGTTCTTTGTTTTTTTAGGTTTTAAGGTTTTCTTAAATTTTTTAAAGTACTTTAGGGATTTTTTGTTTATATGGGTTTCTAGGGATTTTTTGGATTTTTTGGTTTATATGTTTTTTATGGATTGTGATGGTTTTTAGATTTTTTAGGGTCTTTATGGGTTTTTTTTTATTTTTTGGGGTTTTTTGAGTTTTTAGGCGTTTAAAAGTTTTTTAATGTTTCAGGGGTTTAAAGTGTTTTTATATTTCATAGTTTTTTTGGGGGTTTTATGGTATTTTATTATATTTAATGTTTTTAGGGGTTTTTATGATTTTTAGGGGTTTTATTGCTTTTAGGGCATTTCAGGGGTTTTATGGTTTTTATCAATTTTTAGGGTCTTTATTAGTTTTATGTGTTTTTAGGTTTTAGGGACTTCTTACCGTTGTTCAAGGTTTCTAGAGTTTTTAACCATTAAATGTATTTTTAGGTATTTTATAGATTTGAGGGGTTTTTGTGATTTTTAGGGTTTTAGGGTTTTTAGACTTTTTTTTTGTTTTAGAGTATTTTAGTTTTTTAGGGGTTTTAAGTGTTTTTAGTGTTTTATGGTTTTTTTTACGGTATATCATGGTTTTTATGATTTTTTACTTTTCAATTTGTTTTTAGAGATTTATTAGGTTTTTATTATTTTTTAGGAATTTTAGTGATTTTGAAGATTTTTAGGGTTCCTTAGGGTTTTGATGATTTTTATTCTTTTTTAGGTTTTAGGGGTATAAAGGATTTTTAGAGTTGTTTCTAGTATATTAGGGGTTTTGGGGGTTTTAATTTTTTTGTGTGTTTTAATGAGTTTTAGGGTTTTAGGGTTATTAGGGTCTTTTTATTGATTTTAGGGGTTTTATCATTTTTAGTTTTTAGGGGTTTTAAGTGTTTTTAGGTTTTCATGGTTTTTATATATTTGTAAGGTTTTTATGATTTTTTACATTTTTAGATATTTTTAGGTATTTCTTAGGATTTTTATTTTATTTTGGGGGTTTAAGGATTTTGAGGGTTTTAGGGATTTCTAGGGTTTTATGGTTTTTCTGGATTTTTGGTGTTTTTTGTTTTTTAGTATTTTATGGTTTTTATGAGTTTTTTAATGTTTTTACAGGGTTTTTTATAATTTTTTAGTGGTTTTTATGGTTTTTATGGGTTTTTGTAATTTAAAAGGTTTTAGTATATTTAAGGTATTTAGGTGTTTTTTATGGTTTTTTATGGTTTCTAGATTTGTTTATGTTTTATAGGGGTTTTAAATGTTTGTATGTTTTTAAGGTTTTAATAGGGGTTTTCAGTTTTTTAGGGTTTTTCTCATTTCAAGGGATTTTTAAGACCATTTAATGACTTTTATGGGTTTTCAGGGTGTTATAGATTTTGATGGGGTTTAGGGTTTTAGGGTTTTTAGGGGTTTTCAAGGTTTTTAGCATATTTTAGATTTTTTAGGAGTTTTAAGTGTTTTTATTTTTTTTATGGTTTTTAGGTTTTTTCAAGGTTTATACAGTTTTTTATGTTTTTAGAGAGTTTTGGTGCATTTTGAGGATTTTTATGGTTTTTTGGGGTTTACATGTATTTAGGGATATTGAGTTTTTTTTTGTGTTTTATAGTTTTTTCTGGGGGTTTAGGGTTTTTCTAATTTTTTATGGGTTTTAATGTTTTTGGAGTTTTTTTTGTTCTTTGGGGTTTGAAATGTTTATAGATTTTTTTGTTTCTTTCAGGGGTTTTTGGATTTTTAGGGGTTTTTAATGATTTTAGGGGTTTTTTAGGGTTTCTGGGGATATTTAGTATTTTTTTCTATTTTTTATAATTCTTTGTGTTTCTTAGTTTTTTAGGGGTTTTATGTATTTTTCAGTGTTTGAGGTATTCTTAGGTATTTCTAGGTTTTTAGTGTTTTTTACATTATTGGGATTTTTAGGGATTTTTTGGACTATAGTTTTTATGCTTTTTTAGGGATTTTGATGGTGTTAAGGTATTTAGGGTTTTATGATTTGTTAAAAAAAATTAGGTTTTGTAGTGTTTTACTTGTTTTTTGTTTTTAATGTTTTCTTAGTGGTTTTCAGGGTTTTTAGGGATTATTATGTTTTTAAAAACTTTAAAGGATTTTTTATGATTTTTAAGGGATATTCAAAATTTTTAGGGATTTTGATGGGTTTGGGGGATTTATTAAGGTAGTTTAGGTTTTTATGGTTTTTTTTGAATTTTAGGGTATTTTTATTTACTTAGGGTTTTTAAGGTTTTTTGGATTTTTTTATTTTTTAAGGGTATAAAGAGTTTTTAGTGATTTTAGTGGTTTGTAGGATTTTGTGGTCTTTTATAATTTTTTATGGTTTTTGCGTGTTTTATGTTTTTTCGGGTTTTAGGGTTTTTACATTTTTTTGTGATTTTAGTGTTTTTAGGTTTTTAAAACTTTTAAGTATTTTTAGGTTTATAATGTTTTTATTGGGGTTTTTAGGGATTTAGTGTTTTTTATGTTTTTATTTATTTTTTAGGATTTTTTTGTTTTAAGGGTTTTGTGGATTTTGAGGGTTTTTAGGGTTTTTATCATTTTGTAGGTTTTTATGTGTTTTAAGTGTTTTTTGGTTTTTAAGGGTTTTTCATGGGTTTTTGGGTTTTTTTATATTTGTATGATTTTTTACTTATTTTTTAGGTATTAATGGGTTTTAGGGTTTTTATTGAATTTAAGGGGGTTTTAGGGGTTTTTGAGTTTTTATGGTTTTTTCATTTTTAGGTTTTTATTAGTTTTAATTATTTTAAGGTTTTTAAGTTTTTCTTAGTGTTTTCAAAGATTTTTATAATTTTTAATGTTTTTATGGATTTTTATGAATTTTTTAGGATTATTTTGGTTTTTTGGGATTTTTGTGTTTTTTTGGATTTTGAGGGGTTTGAGGGTTTTTAAGGATTTTAGGGGTTTTTTGGTTTTTGGGGTCTTTTAAGAGTTTTTATGAATATTAATGTTTTTAAGGTTTTTTTAGAGTTTTAAAATTTTTATGGGATTAAATGGTTTTTATATTTTTTTTGTGATTTTTAGATTTTTTATTTGTTTCTAGGGTTTTTTATTGTTTTATTGGTGTTTTATGTTTTTTATTGTTTTTAGGAATTTTTAGGGTTTTAAAGATTTTTTGAATTTTTTTGGATTTTTAGTGGTTTTATGTGTTTTTAGGTTTTTAAGGGTTTCTCAGTGTTTCTCATGGTTTTAGTGTTTTTTTTACTTTCACAATTTTTGGTGATTTCTTTGGATTTTTATTTATTTTAAAGTTATTAAGGATTTTTAGGGGTTTTAGGGTGTTTTAGGATTTTTAGGGTGTTTGTTTTTTTATTTTTTAGGGTTTTTGGTGTTTTTTGGTTTTTATGGGTTTTCGGAGTTTTTTAACATTTTTATGGGTTTGAAGGTTATATAGAGTTTTTGTGGCTTTCTATGGATTTTATTGGGTTTTAGTGTTTAAAGGCTCTTTTTAGGTTTTTTATAGTTTTTAGTTTTTTAGGTTTTTTAGTGTTTTTAGTTTTTTATGGTTTTCTTGGGATTTTTAAATGTTTTTAACTTTTTTTACGTTTATAGGGATTTTGCGGATTTTTTAGGATTTGTATGGCTTTTAGGGTTTTTCGGGATTTATGATTTTTATGGTTTTTATGGGGTTTAGTACTTTTAGGGGTTCTAACATTTTTATTTTTTTAGGTGTTTAAGCGTTTTTAGGATTTATACGTTTTCCTAGTGTTTTTTTGGATTTTTAGGGGTTTTACATTTTTAGGGATTTGGGGGATTTTTTGCATTTTTATTCTTTTTAGATTTTTATGGATTTTTAGTGATTTTAGTGTTTTATGGTTTTCAGCGTTTTTTTTTCATATTTTGCGTTTTTTTGTTTTCTAGGGGTTTTAGGGATTTTTACAATTTTAGTGATATTTAGAGTTTTTTAGAATTTGTTTGGGTTTTAGGATTTTTAGGGGTTTTGAGGGTTTTAGGGTTTTATGGTTTTTTCATGTTTAAGTATTTTAGGATTTTCATAGTATTTAAGTGTTTTTAGGTTTTTATACTTTTCTTAGTATTTTACATGGTTTTAAGGGGTTTTTATGTTTTTTTTATTCTTGGACCCTTTTTATGATTTTATATGTTTTTAGATTTTTTAGTGATTTTGAGGGTTTTTTGGGTTTTAGGGGTTTTATGTTTTTTTTTTTTAGTGTTTTTTGTGTTTTAAGGGTTTTTAGAGTCTTTCATTGTTTTTAGGGATTTAAAAGGGTTTCATATTTTTTTAGTGTTTTTTAGGTTTTTGTGGTCTTTTTAGGGTTTGGGGGGGTTAGTGTTTTTAGGATTTTTAGGGGTTTTAAGTTCTTTTAGGTTTTTAAGAATTTCTTATGGTTTTCAAGGTTTTTATGGGTTTTTATGTTTTATGGATTTCTATAGATTTTTTAGGATTTTTATGGTTGTTTAGGGTTTTTAGGAATTTGGAGTTATTTAAGGATATTTAGGGGGTTTTGTGTTTTTTGATTTTTTATCAATTTTATGATATTTAGTGGTTCTTCGTGTTTTTCTATTTTTAATATTCTCTTAGATTTTTAGGGTTTTTATGGTTTTTAACATTTTAAGGGTTTTTTTGTTTTTTTGGATTTTTGTTGGTTTTTATGTGTTTGATGGATTTTTAGGGGTTTTGGGGTTTTTTAGGGTTTTTCGAGTTTTTAGTGGTTTTATGGTTTTTATGGTTTTTAAGGTTTTTTTTTATGTTTTTTATGGTTATTATAGTTTTTATAATTTTCTAACATTTTAGTGTTCTAAAAGGTTTTTAGAGTTTTCAGTGGTTTTTAAAGATTTATGGGTTGTTTTAATTTTTTTAATAATTTAAGGGGTTTTAGGGTTTTAGGATTTTTAGGGTCTCTTCAGGGTTTTTTATCGTTTTAGTGTTTTTTATATTTTTAGTCATTTTAAGTGTATTTAGGATTTTATGGTAATCTAAAGGTTCTTTAGGGTTTTGAGATGTTTTTATGTTTTTTGTAATTTTTAAGGGGATTTAGGATTTTTATGGGTTTTTAGGGTTTTTATCATTTTTAGGGTTTTTAGGGATTTTATGTTTTTCTCGGTTTTTAAGGTTTTCTTTGGGTTTTTAATAGTTTTTGGGGTTTTTACTTTTTTAGGATTTTTTTGTGATTTTTTTGATTTTTATGGTTTTGAGGGTTTTTATAGATTTTGAGGGTTTTTTGGGATTTTTTGGGTTTTAATATTTTGTTAGGTTTTAGGGGTTTAAAGGGTTTTTTATTGTTTTTAGTGGTTTTTAGGTTTTTCATGTTTTTAGGGGTTTTATGGGGTTTAGGATTTTTTAGGGTTTTTGGGGTCTTTAATGTTTTTTGAGTTTTTAATGCTTTTAGGTTCTTTTAGTTGTGTTAATTGTTTTTATCTTTTATTGTTTTCTTATAATTTTTTAGGGTTTTTAGTTTTTTGAACCATTATGTTATTTTAGGTATTTTTTTATAATTTTTTTTAGTTTTTAGGGCAGAAGAGGTGGAGGACTAGGCTATTCCTAGTCCTCCAAAAATTTATTAGAAAAAAAAGACACAGCAAACCAGGGAGGGGTGGGGTCACACAACCCACACCCGAAAACCCTTTACAACCACAAATGCAAAAGACCCCAAAAAAAGAAAAATCAAACAAGAAACACACAAAACAAACAATGTTTAAAACTGAAATTTCCCCTGCATCATCTCCCAGCCAATCAGCAACCAGTATCCAGCAACATCAAAACCATCAACAACAACTTCAACTGCCCAACTTCATCACCTCCCAGCTAACCAGCAGCCATCATCCAACAGCACAATCCAACATCACAATTTCTAGCATCGATTTTATTCTCTCCAAGAAAGCACACCACCAGCACATAGAACCAAACCTCTTTCATCAATTCCCAATCTAGAAAAAATCGCTACCAGCATCCCCAGCTCCAGCGTCCAGTGCCTCCTGGCCTTTTAGCACACAACATTCCACACCCAGCTTCTACATCAGCCTGCATCACCACACCAGGAAGATCCATCTCTTGCAGAATAAAATCACCAACACCAAAGACGGAGACATCATTGTCTCACGGTGCCCGAAGGGATCGTGGGAGAGAAACGTGTGCTACCTGATGGTTGATTAGAGTGGATTGCGTTCTGATTAATCACTCATATCGGGTGCACCGTTTTCACCACAAAAATCCCTACGGTTCCATATCCAGAAATATGTGGACCTGCTTTCCAAAGGCTGGCGTTCGCTGGGTGGTTTGACCAACAATACTTAAGAACTCACATTGGTCGAGAGGATGGGAAGTCGGTCTCATCGCACCCTTTTGGGGTGAATTATTGCATGTTCTGGGACTCTCTTATAGATTTAAGATGTATTCATATGTTCATGAGTCTTTGGTTTATACCCAATCATAGTATCCACAGATTACTCCTGATTGGCAATGGTCAGCTGGACGCAGGGGTTTGAAATCATTTATGCCTGAGGTTTACCATCCCTCGTTGGATTAATGACTCCGAAGAGTTTGGAATCACCGAGAAGACACTGATTTAAATCCTTGAAACCAGGCACTCTAGAGTTTATTTTCATCTAGGGGGAAAAGATAACGACTTGAGCGTTTAGATCAAAATCGTGATATGGGCTTCCTACGTATCCTCATGAGAGGAATCAGAACCCACATAGTTCGGTTTGGTATGGGTCTTACACTCCAGGCTGCCCAGGGTTGGTGCAGTGAACCAATGTGAAGATAGTCGGATCGACCATTTTTTGGGATTGAACCTCTGGAAGGATTCCTACGTACCCTGCCTAGGAGACAGAGATCAAAGTCCACATAGTTCACATGGAGTGTCAGAGAACCGACGTGAATGTGGACCCGGGGTCCGATGGGTGGTGGGCTTGAACCTCATGCAGGTTTCCAACGTACCATGGCTTGACACGGATCAAAGTCCTCGTAGTTCGTATTAGGGTGAGGCTTACACTCTGAGGCATCCCAGGAGAGGATGTCATGGATGATGCTTACTCTAAGCCCATGTGAGTCATGCTCGGTGTGAGAAACAAGAGGCGGCAGGGACTAGACGATCACGTCGTGAAAGGTGTGTCCGTGGGAAGTGGAGTGGGGCTTACGCATGGGGGCCGCCCAAAAAGTCAGGTCTTACTCCAAGATGGATGCCCATGGTGACAAAGCGCAGCAGAGGTGCATGGGTGCTTCCTTCTGATGGGGAGTCCGCCATTCCCTAGGGAGGGGAGAAGTGCCCCAACCCTAACAAGTAGAGGGGCAGAAAGGGGACTCCCAGGCTCGGACTCCGCATTACCGTGGGAATGTGAAACCAAGAATGCTTCGAAAATCCACTCAAGGGCCGGAGCAACGCCTTCCACTCACTTCCCGTGGGTATGTGAACTGAAAACGGCGTGCTGATGCGCCTGAAGGTTACATCACACGGGTTCGGTGGCTCTGGTGGAGGCCTCGGCTCGGGGCCGATGAATGGGCCAATGAGGGGGTTGCAGAGGATCAGACTAGATTGGAAGGATTTTATCTAGCTCGGTGAATGGGATCTTTGAAGGATATGGAGGGCCACATAGGTGTATGAGTGGTGGCGCCCTTTACGTAGGGAGGTGCTACGTGGCTGGAGAGGCCGTCCACGGACTGGTGGGAATCCCGTGAACAAGGGTGGTTCGTGGCTTTGGGTTCGGCCTGCGTACCAGGTTGGTACGCATAAGGGTCCATGCAAGCAGTGGCGGCCGAGGGCGATGTTGGTCGGGGGTTCGTCGTTCAGGGATTCACCCACGTAGGAGGGTGCTACGATGTGCAATGGATCAAAAAAGGGGCATAAACTCACTAGTCCACAGGGAGTTCATTTTCGGAGGGGCCATGGTTTGTGGTCTTCTTTTCTTTGTTATTTTAATTTCGTGGTTCGCCAAGTTGTTATGAGTTTTCGGTTCTTTATTAATTCACTTCCAGCTTTATACCTATTCTTTTTCATGGACTTGAACTTCGCTGCTTGCGAAATCCTAAGCTCATTCCTTTGTAATCCTTCCACCCGAATCTGATCGATCTCTAATTGCCTCTTCCTTCCATTATTCCCCCTCGATCTCCTTTTATAGAGTGGGGAAAGAGATGTATATGTGGTCATGCGGCACATTTTTCAAAGGCCCATGATCAGAAACCCGGTTTACGGGTGACTTGGTCAATCCGCAACTCGTGGGGGGCATTGAACGTACCACCTCCACGAACCAAACTAGCCCGAGGAGTGCTTTGCGGCCACGCAGGGTTCCGCCTCCATTCCGAGAATGATAGCGGATGCGTCCTGGGCCAGTCAACACGGTCCGCGGCTGGGGTGGTTTGTGATGGTGGACCGTCTCGGTGCCCGTCCTGCTTCACGCCTACGGAGGATCCCTGCCTCTATTCCGCGAATGACAGCGGTCCGCGGAGGGGGTGATTCGCAGAACCAGCCGCGTACCGTTATCATTGGACCGGCCTGCAGACCGGTTCGGCTTGTTCCATATTTTGAGTATTCTCCACACTTTTCCCCAATTCTTTGTGGGGGAAATTGGGTAGAATCTCCCTTGGATTAAAGGGGATTCTGATTCTCACGTGCAAATTTTTCAGGACCCTACGAATTCCCCCCATCGGAATGGGGTCCGATCAGAATGAAGAGAAGGACATTCCAATGTAGAGTGGTCCTAAAACATGGAAGGTTTACGGTAGGAGAGTGGACCCGGTAGGGGACCACGCCTATAAATACGGGGGCCCTACTTTTGTCTTTTACCAGATTATTCACAAAACCAGAGCTCTCTTTCCCATTTTTTGTCTCTGCATGCTCGTTTTTTCACGAAACACCTTGTTCGCAAACCATCTTCCACTTCCGCGAACCATTCCTCATTTGAGGTCACCATCACCGAAGGACCAATCTCCCTGCCGCGAACCAATAATTTTAACTAATTAAAAAGTAAGTCACGAGGGGACGCGTAGGAACTCGCTCAGCGGTTTTGATGGTCTGTGGACTGAAATATTCCTGACATTGAAAATTTCTTAAGTCTTCCGAACATAACTATTTAAATCTGGGATTAATATTCTACGAAGTAGATTCCACGGAGCAACCTGGTTTGCGATTTTTTGGCCAACTCTCCGCGGGCCAGAGTACCACGGACTTCTTCCGCATAGGGTTGGCTCGCGGAATGCAGTCATTGCGAACCACATTTTCAGGCCTATTTTCGGACCTCGTCATGATGGATTCTTGACTCCTTTTCCATATTCTTGGTATTTTTGTCTAGATTTTATTATTCCGGACTAACCATTTTCCTGGTTTTTTATAATTCAGGGAGACAATATGGTTCCCCCTCACCCTGCACCCATGACTACTACTGAGCCTCTCCTGATTGGTGATCAATGCCGAAAGGATGTGGCCATCTCTATTAAGTATGGAATCTTCCACTCCCCACTATTCTCCTTTCTTGCCGATTTTCTCTTCGAGTCACAGTGGGAGTACCCCTCTTCAAATAGCCTTCCTGCCTACGGGTTCAGTTTACTATCTGATATGATGATTCCGGTACCATCTCATGACAACAATCCTGCAACATGGATATTTACTAGCACTATCCATAGATCTATGATATCCTCTAGAGGGTGGCCTTCCATAAGGGATACAACTGTCAGATCGTTGTTGAATCACCTTCTTATGTCCCCAACAGGGGAACAACATCAGCTGGATGGGACAATTAATTGTTACCGGAGCATTTCGCGCAATTCTATGGTAAACAACCATCATGGTTGATCAGCGAACTAGGACCCTAGGCCCAGAGGGGCATTTAAGTCATTGGATTGGGGGTGGCCCTTCTGGGTTCACTAGAGACGTGCAGATTTTGAAGTAGAATTGTGAGTTGTAGGCTTATATGAAGCTGTATGGGTGTCCCAAACATATACCCATCGGCCTCAAGACCACGCCAGGAATCTTATGAGCCGTTGTAGTCTGAACACCAACACATTCCATCTGGTCCATGGTGAGGTGGGTATTAGTCTTTGGTACGTCTTCCAGATTTTAGGGGTCCCCATCGTTGGGGGTATGTATGACGAATTCCTGCCTCCCTCTTCTGTGTGGAACAATGAAGAGAGGACTCCCCCTTGGTGAAGCAGCTTATTGACCAAGCCCATAAGCATTCAAAGGATATGTCTCTAAGACAGCTTGTCCCATATCGTGAATGGTTCAAGGATTTTTCTAGAGAGAGAAAGTCCATGGCCCTCCCACACAGGCCCACGACCTTCCCTACAGTGGAGTTCTGAAGGAAGAGGGGTAGCTACTGGATGATCCTGGAGGAAGGCCAGTTCAACGACTAGGGTTGGGAGCTTGTCCCATATGCCGATCGGCAGCTCCGTCTGGCGGAATTTCTGTCCATGTTCTTGAGTGGCTAGATATTTCTCGTATGCGAGACTGGTGGCGTGAAGGTCTCTACTTTTGTCATGCTAGCATAGCTAGATACCACAAACATCATCAACTTGGCCGTCCTAGTATTGGCCAGGATTTATCGGTTGCTTAACAATATTATCGATGGGAGTCTGCCAAACCGGGTAGCCGGCCCTTTTAAAATCATCGGGGGATGGTTGGGAGTGCATATCAAGAACTGATACACATTCATCAACCCTCTTCAGATTCTGGGTACCGCATTCCGGCCATACTTGAAAATGACTAGTGGGGTTATGCCCAAAGAGTGGGTGACCCAAGAGAAGGATGGACAACAAACAGTTTATAATATACATCTGTTGTCGAGTCGAATCTCGAGTTATGATCATTTAAATTTCCGACCATATCCCTCCCCAACTGGTGCAATTAGGAATACCATATTAGAGGAGTTTATCAAGAGGGGATACCTCTTTTCCCACCGAGAGGGAATTCTGGTGGCTCGTATTGGTGGGGAACTGATCTGTGAGGGGTATGTGCCTTGCCGATTCAGACGTCAATTTGGTTGCGTCCAGGAACTGTGTCCTCCCGCACTCAATGGTGCCTGCAAGAACCGCCATTTAATGGTGCCCAGGAAACTATGGTTAATGTTTACCCTGGAAGATACTGGTTGCGAGGTTATGACTCCTGCGCTTGCAGACTCCGTGCTTTTCTTGTCCAAGAGCTATACCGACTCTTGGGTGCAGTCGTACCCGAATGGCCCGCTAGGGTTGTGGGTGCCTAATGTTTCAAGTCCTAAGCCATCTAAGGGAAAGAGTAATCTAAAGGGGGATAGTGATTCAACTAGGTTGGGCAAGGTTCTTCGCAACCCTACCAGTCTCGTGCTTTTGGGGAAGATTTTATCGGACATAGGTGTATCCTCTCATGCCCTTGAAGTTGCCCGAAGAGAGTTGGTTATTCCCGCGGATGCTGCCTTTCCGATGGCCTGGGGTCAATGCGATGAATTCAAAGGCCATTCATCCTTTCACAGCCAGTATCCCCATTCTCTATAGCAGTATCTCCAGGAATCAGAAGTGGAATTTGACCGGTTGGGATACATATCTGCTCATGGTGTCATTCTTTATGGTGCGGACCCAAAGAGGGCCAAGCGGTATCTCTGGGACCTCGAGGCTTACGTTCATGCTCACTAGGTTTATGCAGTGTCGACTCATCGAGTCTAGGCCTTGCTGCGATTGGTGATTTATGAGGAGGAGGAAGAGAGTGATCACTCTTCAGGGGTGTTGATCTCGGTGGTTCCCCCACTACGGCTAAGGTAAGAAAATCCACCCCAGTTGCCTATGAGGTCCCACCCACAGGTAGCTCCAGAGAGTTCCAGGTCGGCGGCGAGATCTAGAAAACAAACACGGCCATTGGCGTCCCCACCATCCCTTGTCGCTTCCCGAACCTCTCAGGTCGATCCTCCCCGGCTATTCATTCCTGTTACGTCCACATTGTCGGATGCTTGGTGGATTTGGGTTGACCTGAGGGTCAGTGGCTCGGATGAAGAGGTTTGGGTGTTACTCCAAATGGGCCCTCTCGGCTTCCGGGTATTGGGATGATCTTCGCTCCACCCCACTTCCTACTGGAAGAGGATCTAGATGAAATAGTTTCCCCATTAAAGGATATGGATGCATACGTTCATTCACTCCAGAACTGGATTTATGGGTCTACCCGGGTGTCCAATGATGATAAGACTTCCTGAATCGTCTGATCCTGATGAAGAAGTTTTCCTGTTCGTCCATTCCGGCTTTCCTCCTCCTTTACTGCACAGGTTCTAAAATTTCTTCCTTTTATGCAGGGTGCCGTGGAATCCTAGGTGTCAATTCCTTCCCCAGAGTATACTCCCCATGGTACTGCAGTAGGAAAACACGAGCTTTCAGCTACGAGGATCATCAAGGGGGGTCTCATGGAACAGCTAAGCTCATGGAAGCGACCATTGCGGACCCAGCTAGGTTCTTTCCTCCTCTAGCACCTCTCAGTGTTCTAAGTGAAGAAATGTCCCCTGGGTAGATATAGAGACGTCAGCAGGCATCCCGTTTATCGGAACGGCTCATACAGGGGGCGTCAGGTAATCATGAATTCTCGTTTCCTTGATTTCCAACTCGTATATTCTGATTCTGATAGTTATTAACTTGTTTTGGTGCATGGTGTAGGGCCACTCAGAGACCTGGTCGTGGCTACACAAGTGGTCATACCTTCTGCCCCCTTATCACCTGAGGGATCACCTACAGCCACACCTAAGCGTGAATAAATTATGGGGCCTGCTAAAGGGGCTAGTGATGTGGACGCTTTACTCCTTCATTCATCAGTCAGAGATATGTTAGTGGAGGAAAAGCTGGATGTCGAGACTCCTGATGATCATACGGCCTTTATAATTATGGGGGAGGATGGGGCGCCCATGTCTATTGAAGAGGCACCAAATCCGATGGGGCCACCTGCCTCAGACCCAATGGATCCCATGGCGATGGAGGAAGAGCCTGCCATCAGGCCCATTGTCGGAAACCCAGAGCGGGCCATTATTTTGTTTACCGGGGGAGTGATTTCCTCGGGCTAGATCTTTGTAGCCGACTGCTTGGGGACAACTTTTGGAGTTTGTGGACTTGGGTAAGGACTTAGGCCCTGGACACCTCTAGGGGTTCCCCGGACTCCCTTGCCTCTCGAAGATGTAGCGTCTTCCTTGAGTGGTCGCGGCGGCGTAGAGTTTGAGGATAGTGACGCCTTGATGATCAAGGTTAAGTTTCTTAATCTCTTGCCACTAAATCTTTACTCTTCCCTTTTCTGATTAGGGATAATCCTCTGCCTTATCGACTCTCAGTCTTTAGGACCACAACCTTTGGAATTGGAGATTGTGTTGTTATATCCGATTGTGCCTGTGACCACAACCGTCGGGGGTGAAGTTGTCGCAGTGCCAGAGCTTGCGGGTGAAGCTGCATCGGGTCCCTCCTTGGTGACATTGATCCCTGAATATGTATATTCATCAGGGAGTGACTCCGAGCCTAATCAACAAGTCCTTTCCAGTCTTCGACCATCTCTCCAAAGGGCTTGGGAGAAAATTTGGAAGCAGATTTCTCAGACGCCCTTAGCCGAGATGCCGCCCAAATTACTGAAGCTGCACTAAATGTTTATGTTGATGGGACTTAACAGATTTGACTAACATGGTATTTATGATATAGTCAAGAAGGTGGTCACTGACTGGGAAAGACTGGGTGGTTTTTAATCTCACATTTCTGCTGCTCAATCTGAAGCCTACCTTTCCGCGACCTGATAGATTTGCTTAACAGGGGCTCATGATCATGTCGGGGTAGTTGCGAGACTCTAGGGAGAAGTCATTGAGCAGCGTTCTCAACTGGATGTGCTGAGGAATGACATACAGTGGCTGCAGTAGGAAGAGACTAATGTCACCACCATAATTATAGAAGGGGAGCGGCGAATAGAGGAGGAGATGAGGGTGAGCTCAAAGGCGGCCCATTAGGTAGAAGCATTGCGGGCTAGTGCAGAAGCTGAGACAACCTTATTATAGAATCTCTATCAATCAATCGAGGATTCTCATTAGCGCCTGATACAACTTTGTGAATCTACTAAAAACCTTCTATAATAACCTTTCATGCCAGAGGGGGCTCCGGATTGTGGATGCCCTTCTTACCAACTTTGTTATGGAACAAAGAAATGTTTTTCCTCAACTCTCTTATTGTCTTCTCCTGTGACAAAATTATGTGGCGTGATAGCTATAAATGTTAATTCATAGAACATAGAATAATCATATTTTTTGACAATTGATAAAAATAAAAAAATAAAAATGAGCTCTAACTTTTGCCTAGATCATGGGATCCAGCGAGCATAGTTTTACTATTGCTATGGTTTTATAGAAAAACCCCACAAAATTTTATCTTTTCTATTAATACCCTAATTTTTCCTGGCCCCATTTGGTGTGGATCCAATGGGTATGACTCAACATTTGCATAGGTCACCCTTTTTGGGTTTTTGGCCTAACAGGCCTTGCGCCTCTTTTTGTGAGTGGGTTAAAGTCCCACCGACAAGACTATCATTACTGATGTTTTAGGTCGAACAGATTTGACTAGGTATGGTGAGGCGAGGGCCCCAATGAGGTTTCGTTGATTAAATGGTGTCTCAATATCCTCCAGATGCATGTGGGGGAGCATGTGTAGATTTTAACGACACGCAGGGCATGTCTCAAGGCATGGGATCTGTATCGGCGTGCAGAGATAGGAAGAGCATCGCCTAAGGAAATATTGCCTTTGGTAGACGGGCTAGGGGATATCAATATGCAGAGCTGCTGAGGGCATGGTATGAATAGTCATGAAAAGGTGTCCTTAAGTCAATGAATCTCCATTTTTTATGGCCAAAGGACTTCATGGAAGTCCGGCTTATGGAAACCACCATGGGTGGCTTGGAGAATTATGAAAACCACCGGGGGTGGCTCGGAAAGTGTATGTGACATCTGAAAGGGGTTGAGGACATATGTATTAACTAGGAGTGTGGTCTAAAGGTCCCTGTCCTACACATTTATCTAGCGTAAAGGATGGTTGGATCTCGGCGCAGTTTAAAGACATGCAGCTGGGACATTATCTAGAATGGAATAGCTTCTCCTGGTTCTCAATAATCTCGTCAGAGATGTTCCACCATACTCAGGAAGGGTCGTGAAAGAGGCTAGTAAACTGTATCTCAGAGGGTTTCCGAATCCCGAGATGGACATGGGTGCTCAGGGGCTAAGAGGCGTACAGAGAGAATCGTTGCCTAAGGAGATATTGTCTTTCGTAGATGGGCCATGGGCGATCAATATGCAGAGCCGCTGAGGGAATGGTATGCATAGTCATGAAAAGGTGTCCTTGGGTGAATGATTGCATTCTCACTATAGCCAAGAAACATAGAGGAAGTTTGTGGTTCGGGACCACCAGGGGCGGTTTATGAGAGTTCGGATTTTTCTGAGTACAAAGTATGGTTTATGATGAGAGGGTGCATGGATATGGGAGAACCATCTTGGCTAAATTTTCCGAGACTGGGTGAGGTCATTACCTTCTCACGCTGGTGTGAGGTGGTGGTTTTTGTAGGTCTGACCCGTGCACTGAGGGACAGAGAGAAGCCTCTGTTCCTTACTAAACCCATGACAAGTTTCACCATGCAGTTTAACGTCATGCGGTAAGGATGGATTCCGTGTAGTTTAACGTCATGAGGTAAAGACGAGGAACATTATTAAATGATGATATGCAGTTTAACATCATGCATCAAGGATAGGGGAATTTTTAAACCAGTGAAAATGCTTGTAGTTGGAGTCATTTACCTGGATGTTTAATGCTTGGTATTTGCAGCTTTATGCCAAGCGACCAAGATGTTTCGTGAAATTTAATGTCATACGGTAAGGAAGTAGTTGCAAAGGCTTCTCTGGATCAGAATGTAACTGGGATTGAACATCTTGGCATGCCCAATATGTGGAGAGGGGTGGATTGGTTTAAATTGTGCTTCTAGGGCTTCTTGGATCAGGAGAAATGATATGGGGGCTCTGAGGCCGGTAAGCGTATGGATCTAGGAAGGGCATCGCTTAAGGAAATCATGCCTTTGGTAGACAGGAAAGGGGATATCAATATGCAGAGCTGCTGAGGGCATGGTATGCATAGTCATGAAAAGGTGTCCATGGGTCGGTAACTTTCCACTTCCGATGGCCAGGAATGGTTATGAGGATCCGCGATTGTCCGGGCCACACTGTCATTTGGTAAGAAAATATCTGGACATGTTGGGCATATTTGGCCCTGGTTGCTGTTAAAGATTAGAGATCTCCTTGTGCTGACTTATCTTGCGCGTGGGGGTGTAACTTCACTCCATTTAGTTTAACGTCGTTTAGTAAGGACGAAATACTTCTAGTTTAGTGGTCATAGAGCTCTGACCATTGGGTGACTATTGCTGCTGTAACTTGAAGTATAATTGAGTGACCGTGCTCTGATATACTCTGAATAAGGTGGGGGATGAAGGATGTAAATTGTAAATCTAAGGTTTCCTTGATCAGGAGATGTGGTATGGGGGCTCTGAGGCTGGTAAGTGTACAGAGCTAGGAAGAGTACCGCCCGAGTAAATCTTGCCTTTGGTAGACGGGCCAGGGGAGGTCAATATGAAGATCCGCTGAGGGAATGGAATGCATAGTCATGAAAATGTGTCCCCGGGTTGATGACTTTCCACTTCCAGTGGCCATGAATGATTATGAAAATTTTAGATTCCACTTAGTACAGAGTTCAGCATGTGGGGATAATGGTGTCTGAGCATACACGAAACATCTTCACTGTAATTGTCTGTTGAGTCAAAGTAGCCAAGCCCTGGCTTGATGTTCGTAGATGCAGGTCGTCATGTGAACCACGAGTGGATACAGAGGCTAACCAGGTAGGGATACCCTGGCAACTGTTGGATGTGAAAATGGGGATGAACTTTTAAACCACAATGCCATAAATTTCTGGATCTGGAGATATGATATGGGGGCTTTGAGGCCGGTAAGCATACGGAGCTAGGAAGAGTACCGCCTGAAGAAATATTGCGTTTAGTAGACAGGCCAGGGGGAGATCAATATGCAGATCCACTGAGGGAATGGTATGCATAGTCATGAAAAGTTGTCCGTGGGTTGATAACTTTCCACTTCCGATGGTCGTGAATGGTTATGAGGATCCATAATTATCCGGGTCGTGGAGTCTGATGTACGGAGGGGATGCATCCAAATGAGTAAGGAGTATTTTCGTATCGTTTCTCCATATATCTTGGGTGGGTTGCGACAAAGTCTGTGCAGTTTTAACATCGTGCGGTGAGGACGAAGTCCGTGTAGTTTTAACGTCTTGCGGTGAGGACGAAGTCCGTGTAGTTTTAACGTCGTGCAATGAGGACGAGGAATACACCCCATGGAAGTCTGGTCTGTACATGAGGGAAGAGGGATTTTTTTTAAATATCCATTTAGGAATGGTTGGGCCAGGATGGGAAACCTTGACATCACTACACATCCTGCGAGGGTAGGAATCAAGCCATGCGTAGTTCCCTGAAGGAGGTACACCCCGCGCAGGGTTAGTCCATACACAGGGGAAAAGGGCATTTTTTTCTTTCATTTGGGGATGGATGAGCCAGGGTGAGGGACCTTGGCATCACTACATATCTTGCGAGAGCAGGAATCAAGCCTCACGTAGTTCTCTAAAATCCGGGCAGTTTAGCGTCATGCAGTGAGGACGAAGAACACACCATATATATGTCTGTTCTGTACACGAGGGGAGAGAGAATTTTTTGTTTTTTGAATGGATGGGCCAATATGGGGAACCCTGGAATCACTATGTATTCTGTGAGGGTAGTAATCAAGCCTCACATAGTTCTTTTAGGCGAATACACCACGTGAGGGTCTAGTCCGTAAGAGGGAAGAGGGTATTTTTGGCTTCATTTGAGGTGGCTGGGTCAGGGTGTGGAATTCTAGCGTCACTACGTATCATGCGAGGGCAGGAATCAAGACTTATGTAGTTCTATAAAAGACAATACACCACTTGCAGGTTTACTCCGTTCATAGGTGGAGAAGGGGCATTTTTTATCCTTATCTGTGCATTTTAACGTCATGCGGTAAGGATGAGGAATGCACCCCGTACAGGGCTAGTTCATACATGGGGGGAGAGGGAATTTTTTAACTTTCATTTGTTGATGGCTGGGCCAGGGTGAGGGACCCTGGCATCACTACGTATCCTGCGAGGGCAGGAATCAAGCCGTACATAGTTCTCTAAAATAATTACACCCCATGCAGGGATGGTCCATACATGGGGGAAGGGGACATTTTTTAATTTTATTTGGGGATGGCTGGTCCAGGATGGGGAACCCTGGCATCGCTACATATCCTACGAAGGTAGGAATCAAGCCATATGTAGTTCTCTTTGGAGTACTCTCTGTGTAGGTTTGGTCCATACACAGGGGAAAGGGGAATTTTTAAATCTTCTTGTTCGTGCAGTTTAACGTCATGCGGTAAGGACGAGGGATACAACTCATGCAGGACTGGTCCATATATAGGGGAAAGGGAATCATTAACTTTTAATTGGGGGTGGATGGGCCAGGATGGAGAACCCTGGCATCGCTACGTATCCTGCGAGGGCAGGAATCAAGCCATACGTAGTTATCTGAAATCCGTGCAGTTTAACGTCGTGCGATGAGGATGAAATACTCATAGTTTAGGGTCATAGAGTTTGGACCATTGGTTTTTTGGCAGTTTAACGTCCTGCATCTTGGACGATAACTGCTTCTAGTTATGCTGGTGAGGGTGGAATACTCTTAGTTTAGGGTCATAGAGTTTGGACAGTTGGGTTCTTGGCAGTTTAACGTCATGAAGCTCGGACGATAACTGCTTCTAGTTATGCCGGTGAGGATGAAATACTTTTAGTTTAGGGTCATAGAGTTTGGACTGTTGGGTGCTTGGAAGTTTAACGTCCTGCATCTTGAACGATAACTGCTTCTAGTTACTATGCAAAATACTTCATCAGGAATCTCGCATTTGTAGGAGCGGTGGTGAACTGCCCGTCCATGGAGATCTGGGCATATGCTCTGTTGTAATAGACCTTGTGTATACCATATAGTCCCTCCCACTTGGGCTCCAACTTTGGAGGTTTCTTTCCTGGTATCATTGGGGTCCGGAGGATCAACACCAATTCTCCTTCCAAGAAAGACCGAAGGCGGACCTATTTATTGAAGGCACGTGAAATCTGGTTCTGGTATACTTCCAGATGGTTCAAAGTGTGCAACCTCTTCTCATATAGCTCTTCCAATTCACCTAACTTCTTTTCTAATTGCTCATAGTTGGATAAGTGATCACAAATGGAAACAAGGAGTGAGGGAAATTAGGGCTCAATGGGCAGAACCACTTCTGTTCTGTATACCAATGAGTACGGAGTATCCCGACTAGCGGTGTGGATTGTGGTTTGGTAAGCCCACAATGCATGGAGGAGTTTAACCAGCCATTACTTCTTTTCTTTGTCCACCATTTTCTGGATAATGTTGGACAAGGTCTTGTTGAAAGCCCCTATATGTCCGTTGGCTACTGCGTGGTAGCGGGATGAGTGGTTAGCCTTGATACCATATCATTGGTATAGTTTCTCTAATTCAATAGGGTAGAAGTTGGTTTCATGATCTGTCAGTATGGTATGAGGGATACCAAACCTAGTGATGATATTGGTTTTCACAAAGCTGACAATGCTTCTTACCCCGACTTCCTTAAGGGGCACAACTTCTCCCTATTTGGAAAGGAATTCGGTTTTCATGAGGATATACTTCAGCTGTTTGGCTATGGCGGGAAGATATGGTCCCACGATGTCCATTCCCCCAATGGTAAATGTCCAGGAGTACTTATCCTGATGACATAAATCTATGGGTTGGTGTATGAAGTTGTCATGAACTTGGAATGAGTGGCATTTTGCAGTAAAGTGCTTGCAATCTTGTGCCATGGTGGGCCAATAGTACCCAAGCCTTCGAACCTAATGGGAAAGCTTAGAACCCGACCGATGTGATCCACATATTTCGGAATGCACTTCAGTTATTACAATAGCAGTTTATTCTCCATCAATGCATCTAAGGAGGATTTCATTGAGCCCTCCCTTGTAGAGGACCTCTTGCTGACTCACGCCTCCATATAGGACAAAGTTGTTTTCCCTTCTCTGTATTTTCACTCGTTCATCCCTGTCTGATAGAATTTCTCCCTGTTGAAGGTAGTTTGGAATGGGGGTCATCTAGCTGGTGGCGGATACATATGGTTTTGAGACAGGACTGACTTCATGGACTTCTTCCATCTTGTCCTGAACAAACGGCAGGACCATTCGACGATGAGAAATACTGATAGTTGTTCCATCCCGGTCTAGGTCGGCTAGGCCTGTGGCTTCATTAGCTAACACGTCGGCCTAGGCATTCAGAGACCGGGGAATATAGGTCAATGTTGGTTCTGTGGAGAATTCTATCATTAACCCTCAGACATGGTCAAACAGGGGAATCATCTCTTCCTTTTTAATAGCATAGTCACTATTGACATTCTTGATGACCAGTTCCGAGTCACCTTATACCTTAAGGGGTTGTACTTGTGCCTGGAGTGCGAGCTCCAGGCCTGCAATGAGGGCTTGATACTCCGCTTCATTGTTCGTACATCCTTCTGACCGGAGGAAGGAATATGGAAAGACTACCTTTTTGGGGACATGAGTATTATCCCCAAACCCACCTTGTTAAATTTGGGATCTTCCATCCTCTTTCCGGTTGGGCTTCGGGATGTGCCGTCGATGTACAATTCCCACACTAGGAACTCCTCTTGAACTGAGAAGATGTCTTCATCAGGTAGATCGGCGTCCAGTGCGGTGGTCCCTGCTGAAGGGTGCTCCACCAGAAAATCTGCTAATGCCTGGCCATTGATGGCTTTCTGAGGCAAAAATCGGATGTCAAACTATTTCAGGATAATTTCCCATTGGGACAGGCATCTGGTTAGCATTGGGCGGCTAAGGATGTACTTGAGCGAGTTACTCCGTGAGACCAAATAAACTTCATGATGCTGCATATAATGTCGCAGCTTTTGAGCATTGAAGACCAAGTCCAAACAAATCTTCTCGATGTTTTAGTATCAAGTTTCCACATCGATCATGGTTCGAGTGAGGTGATAGAGACTATTTTCACTTCCGGCATCATTTTTCTATGCGAGGAAGGGTCCCAGTGACCGTTCTAAGGCCTTCACATATAGGATGAGAGGTCTTCCTTCATCCGAGGTCATGAGCTCTGGCAGGATTAATAGGTACCTCTTTAGTCTATCGAATGCCTCCAAGAAATCATCTATCCATTGGTAGGTAACCCCCTTTTTCATTAACCTAGTAAAGGGAAAAAAATTCCCTGCCAGGTTGGCTATGAACAGGCTGATGTAGGCCAGGTATCCTTGGAATACCCTCAACTCATTGAGATTGTGGGGATGTGGCGGGATAAGGATAGCCTTTGTATTTTCAAGGTCAACTTCGATGCCACGATGGCGTACGACGAAGCCATGAAATTTCCCTGAGGTAACCCCGAAGGCACATTTCAAGGGATTCATCTTCAGGCTATGTTTCCGAAGTTTGTTAAAGATGGTCTCAAGGTCTGACAGGTGATCTGAGTGCTTTGTGGATTTAACCACCAAGCAATCCACGTAGCATTCAACGAATCTCCCCAAGAATGGTTTAATGATACGATGCATGACATGTTGATATGTGGCTCCAGCGTTCTTGAGACCAATGTTCATAACCCTATAAAAAAATATTCTTTGAGTGCCCTTGAAGGCAGTGGATTCTTCGTCTTCTCGGGCCATCCTGATTTGATTATACCCAGAATAGTCGTCCATGAAGGACAGAGCCTCATACCTGGCCATTGCATCGATTAATAACTCGGTGACCGGGACTGGGAAATCATCTTTCAGGAAATACTGATTGAGATCTCTGAATTCAATGAAGATACAGATTTGTCCATTCTTTTTCTTGATGGGGATAATGTTGGCCAACTATATGGGGTATTGGACCTCCCGAATAAATCCCACTTTAATTTTATTATCGGCTTCAACCTCTATTTTGGCATCATGAGAGGGGTGTGTCCTTTTGGAGGCCTGTTTATAACCCCGGTGGTCTTCTGGAAGACCTAGGTGGTGGGTTTCCACTTCGAGATCGAGTCCAGGAATTTTTGTGTAATTCTAGGAAAAGACATCCCGGTGTTGCCTTAGGAAGGAAGTATGTATCTCGTGCTCCTCAGGGAACATGGATGCATTAGAAAGAGTGGGCCTCGGGTCCTCCTCAGTACCCAGGTTTATTTCCATGAGCTCGTCCACAGTGGTGGAGATACCCTCCTCAAATGCGGGAGGTGCATCCCTGAGATCCTCCTCCCCCTCCTCCTCATTCTCATATTATTGACCTGATGGGGGGATAGTTTCTGGGCCGAGATCTTGGGTGTTTGGAGGTGAGGAATCCTGGGCATCCCTGGTCAAGTATTTTCCCCCATATTGAGGGTCAGCGGTCGTTTCCGCGCTACTATTCCAGGCCATTACGGCTGAAGTCATGAGGACAACTGAGTGTGTGTCCGAGCTTGAACCCCTTCTATCAACGTGGTTTATGGGCAGTACGTAGTCTCTTCCAAGCTGTCTGAGGGGGTCGCTAGAAACCATTTCCAGACCATTTGGAGTGGGTATCCAGTCGACACCATCGACCGAAGGCTTCTTCTTCTTTTGATCATAGAACCTGGCGTCAATGTAGCGTGACTTGGAGAGCTCAAATGGGGCCTTGTTGACGTGCAATGTCCCGCTTTTTCCATTGACGCAATACTTGATACACTGGTGGTAGGATGAAGGAATAGCCATGTGCTTATGGATCCATGACCTTCCAAGTTGGGAATTGATTGTCGTGTTCTGCCAGACCACCAGGAATTCCGAGTAGGCCATAAGGTCGCCAAAATGGGTTTTTAGCTTGATTTGTCCCATTGGCTTCTTTTCACTCTTTTCATAACTCAACAAGGTTGTGGCTGAGGGGATTAGGTCATCCTCAATGTATCCCAACTTGGAGAGCTTCCATAGGGGAATGAGGTTAACTCTAGAGCCATTTTCAATAAATAATTTACAGATCTCAACATAATTTAGTGTGTAAGACACATATAGTGGTTTGATATGTCCCTGCATGATGGAATCTTCATCCTGATCAGTGAAGGAAATCACCGAATTGCATTGGGTTAGTCCAGTCTCCTTCCGGTAAATCTCGGCGGCAGCTACCTCAGATTGAAACTCCTGGGGGATGATAAAGGCTTCAAAAAGTGCCTCCCTGAGATCGGCTGACAAACTCAGGCAATCCAGGATTGAAATTTTGGCTGGTACCGACGCCAGCTGCTTAAGGATGTCGTCCTTTTTTACAATGGTCGTCGCTTCTCCATTGGTGGGAGAGTTTTAACAGGCACTCTAGGATTTGGAGCACACGACGAGGAAGGACTGGCCGTGGGGTTGGAGGTTGGCGGTGATCCCACGTTCTGGGGACTCGGCCCGACCAGTCTGTTTGTGCACACTGGGTGGCTAGACATCTATTCCTCCTCTTATGGGTACCGTAGAATGACAGAGCCGGAGTGGTCACCTGTGTAGGTGGAGGGATATTCCTTCTCATGTTGAGTCCATTGAAGGGCTCTCCCACAAGTTTCCGTTATATTAACAGTTTGGGCTGGGGTAAAACCATAGGGTTGGTTTTGGCCGCGACTGTTCCTTCCCTAGTATCCCCTGCCTCTGTGATTCCTCGTCCCAGCCCCTTGCGTTGGGAACTCAGGTTCATAACAATACCCTTCGTCAGGGAAAGATTCTATAAGATGGATGACATCGATGAAACCAAAGATTATCTCCTCATCCTATGACAGGTCAACCTGGCCGGTTGTCCTTGATGGCGCCATTTGGTGGGTCGGTGCCCGTGGTTCCATGTTTGGGGGTATAGATTCTGACAGTGTCGGGGATAACTTTGGCCTCGTTGCAAAATGCTCATCTTGCTCTTGTCTCCTCCTTTTTCAATTATGCCTAGATGACTGGCTCGTGGAGGGTTGCAAGGCCGATATTGTCACTGTGTGGCATCTGGGGTGGTTGGCTGCAACACTGGCTGCTGTATTTGAGCTCGGAGTATTCCCTGGGCTCAATCGATAGTCATCTGAGTCATCCAATTATCGAATTTCTACCCATTTTTGCTGGTGACTTCCTGCCACCCTTCCCCCTTGTCAGAGTTGGTGGTAGAAATATATGTCACATGTGCTGGGGGTGGTCCCAGTTCGACCTACTCGGAGTCTACCATCCTTTTCAGGAGTTCTTTGAAGACAAATCATTCTCGAATATTTTTTCCCATCATTCGATGGTAGGGACAGTAATCTGGCCTGTCATCACGGCCTACTTCTTCGGGTTTCATTGGCGGCGGTAGGTGGAGAAAGTTTCTATTCATGGCGACGATGAAGTAGCCGCGGACTTGGTCCTCTCAAAATGGGTATACTTTGTGTCTTCGTTCCTCAAACTGGTTCCGCTTTGATACTCTCTAATCGTCCCGCTTAGGCAGAGGAAACTACTGATATACAGGGGTACCATGACGATTTGGTGGAGGCCTAGGCAGTGGATTAGATGTAGGGGATGGATTGAGTGTGACCGAGGATGCTTCAGCTCTAAATTTTCTCTTTGCAAGAGCCTGTGAGGATTTTGGGGACTTTATATTGGTCCGCTGTAGGGAGTCTTCAATTCTCTAGGCGATGGCCGAGAGATGGTGGAAGCCAGTGGTGCACTCCACTGGTATGAGAAGTGTTCACAGCTCATCTCGAAGATTATCGATGCATATGGAAAGAAAATCATCTTGAGGCATTGGCATATTAAGAGAGTAAGTTATACCTTTCCATATAGCAATGAAATATGAGACCCTCTCATTCTCCCTATTTTTTCAATTCATGAGGTTGCTGGCCATTGTTTTAGGAAGCGTTGAGCTGAAGTGGAACAAGATCTACTGCTGAAGGTCTTCCCAACTTTTTATTGACTGGTCTAGCAGGCTTGTATACTAGAAGAAGGTAGATCCTTGCAAGGTCCGTACGAAACATCTGAGTTTCACTGCTTCTTGTTGTCCCGAAGTTCCCATCATTGGGTCACAATAAGATGTGTAGTGAATCAAGTGTTGTTCTGGATCGCCTGATCCATTTAAAATAGGGAATACCGGGCTCCCAAAATTGGGTGGAGGATGCGTGTTGCTCACCCAATCCGGGTAGGGCTTCTGCTCTGGCTGTATCAGAGCGCGTCGACCTTCCATTACATTCAATTGAGTTTTCAGTGCCTCGATGGTGTTGGTGAGACGAGAGTTTACATCCTGTTGGGCTCGGTCCTAGGTAGGTGTATCCCGAGGCATTTCCGGAGGATCCATCTTGGCCAGCACCAAGGGTGCATATGTCATTTGTGACACCTTCGGCGGGTTCAGACGTACTCACTCAGGTTGCTTCCTGAGTGGAGGGATGTCTTGGTATTCATTCAGATCCACATTTAGGTAGTTGGATGGGTCGGTCACCTCATTAGGCGAGGGTCCTAATCGTACTTTGTTTGTCGGGGAAAACCATGGCCTTTTAAGTGCACTTACTAGGAGTGCATGATGTGTCTCCTCTTGGGACACGATTTCAATAAGACGGTTCCTCTGGAGTAGCTCTACATTAAGCTGCCTCAATTCTTTCATTTCCTCTTTCTGTCGAGCGAACCTCTCTTCAAGCGTAAGTGGTTCATTTTTGTCGAGAGCAGGAGGCGGGTTGAGGGTAACCGGTCCTTTATTCTTATCCTTGTTGGAAGCTCTTAGGGTAGGTGGAGGAGGGTTAGCTGAGGGGGCAGCCCTATTTAGAGCGGCCCTCTGGTTCCTGGTGTGCACACCTAGTGGTTTTTTGTGAGTCACAGTCTGACTGGAACCATCGTCCCCCGATCCATCTGGATTTTCATCATCTTCGGTGTTACTCGTGGGGTTAAACTCTATGGTGTTTATGGATGCATATCGTAGGGTGGAGGAGATGTAATCTTCTAAATTTGAATAGGATCTCCCGTGCTTTTTTCTGGTCCTCCCTTTCATGTCTCGGGATCACTTTTGGACTCCTTGACAAAGGGTGATGTGGAGAGTTCTTTTATGTGACCTTATGGTACGCCTCTCTCTTGAAGAGGATGATGATTCAATGGTCAGTATAGGGTAGGAAACTCCTCTTCTGACTATCCTCCATAGATGAGAGAATACTAATTCTCTTGGGGGATGTTGTTGTTGAGGTGGTAAAAATGCCCCCATCCCTGAGGGCTGGGGTTGGCTCCATTCCCTGAACGTTGAGTCTCTTCTTGTTTTTATTGGTCTTACGGGGGAATTTGTTGTTAAAAATGCCCCCAGCCTTGCAGACTGGGGTTGGCCCTAGATTGCGGTAGTGGCAGCTTCTGTCGTGACCTGCTTGATCTTGCGTACACCCATTCGGTGGTGAACTAGGTTTGGTTCCGATTTCACTTGTGACTCAATCCTCTTCGGGGAGGCTGGAAATGACTGCTGATTGGCCTCTCTTAGGTGAGAGGCCAGTTGTATTCTCTCGGTGGTCTGATTTATGAGTTTATGAGTGGATTGTTCCCACTGGGCCTAACTCTTCTGGGACTTACTCAAGGCCTTTCTTTTCTGGGTGTGTCACCTTTCTCAGACATGGAGGCCACTCGATTGCTGCCTTGTTGTGATGGCATTGCAAGACACTATGACAAATGGGTTCTTCTGGGTGGGGAGGGTAGTGAAATTCATAGATCCATATTCTCCCCATCCTCTAATATGGAATCCCATCGGTGCGTCACCGATGAGGCAGCGCAGCTGGTGCAGTGCACAGAGGTAGGCTATCTCCATGTTTCCTTTATGCCTCTCAGGTCACTGTTGTCGCGCCAAAGGAAGAGCATCTAGGTTTATGTGACGCAGGAGGTCTCCTATTGTCTTGAAATGGTCTACATACCCGTCGTAGGGCTGGAATCTTGATTTCAGTCGGTGGAGGGTTGTCCATATATTGTAGCGGATGTCACGCACGCATTCTTCCGACAACTTTCTGGGTATGTCGAATTGAGAGGTGGTCGTGGGCCAAAACATAACTGGGATATCATCTCTAGATAGTATTTTCCTCAGTTGTAACATGTAGGCATACTACTCCTCTAGTGATTCCTCTACCTGGTTATCCCAACTGAGATGCTCGCTGATAGTGTGGTCAGAGGAAGTAGGAACAGTTGGTTTTGAATTATCATGTGGGTGATTCTGAGGTGGTTCAGAAGATGAACATGGCCTTGGAACATCTCCCAATTGAATAAGGGTGTCATTGGTTACTAGCTGAGAATCTGACATGCTTGATCTAGTCCTTCTGAGTGCCTCAGCATACGAGGGATTTTCTATGCATGATTCTGTAGGGGGAGGACCTTCCTATCAATATGATACGTCATTGCAGGGAGGACCTTCACAATGGCTGCCGCAATGGCGAGGACTACCATTACTGCTTCATTCCTCACTGCATAGAGGACTTTTGTAGTGCATACCCTGTGGAGGACCTCCATGGTGTGTCGCAGCAAGGGGGGACCTTCTGGCTGCATAGCGTTATTATCGGTAGGGCCTTCGCAACAACTTCCATCATGGTGAGGATGACCATCATGGTTTGACGTTCGATGTGTATCCTGGGGAGGACCTTAAAGACACACTGCGACAAGGGGAGGACCTTCCTGTTGCTTGGGGCCACTGTAGGGAGGACCTTTGCAATGGAATCCATGGTGGAGAGGACTACCATCACAGCTGCTGCAATGGCGAGGACTACCATTACAGCTTCCGTAGGGAGAATATCTGCGGGGTACACCTTGGGGAGGGCCCTCAGAATGTACCGCAATGAAGGGAGATCCTTCTCATTGCTCAACGTCTCGACTGGGAGGGCCTCCATTATCAGGGAGACGAGGACTACCACTATGATCTGATGCCTGGCTTCGCAGAGTGTTGTTGCAATGTAACCCCTGGGGAGGACCTTCAGGGTAGACCATGACAAGTGGAGGGCCTTCTTGTCGTGTTGAGACGTCACTGCGGGGAGGGCCTCCGCAGTTGTGACTATGATAGCGAGGACTACTATCATAATCTATGGTCCCACTGCATGTAGAGTTTTTGTAGCATATACCCCAGGGAGGACCTTCTGGGTGGAATGCAATAAGTGGAGGATGTTATTGCTGCTCGATCTTCTGGTCACGCAGAGGGCTACCGTGACTCGCACCAAAATAGAAGCTCTTGTGATCAATCATTATATGCCTATGGGGGAGGCCTCCGCAAGTGCTCTGGGGAGAACCTTCAAAGCTGCTGGTAGCGGCATTGCAGGTAGGACCTTTGAAACTGCTACTACCACTCCCATAATATGGTAATGGGTGGTCATGTTTCTGAGCCTTTGATATGTGCTTAGCGGCATCAAGAACCCCAGCTTCCAGCAGAGCAGAGTCATGAACCCTCTCTTTATTTTCCGGATGCCTTCGGCGCGTTCGGGGTGCTTTCTTGCAGGTATCAGAGACCATTTGTTGTTAACAACGACCATCACCTTTGGGTCCCTTTCTAATTGGGTCCCAGGATATTTCTGGGATACACCGACGAACATAGTGACTTTTAGCAGGGATATATGCCTGTTCTGGAGTATCCACCATGATGGACGGGTGTCCCCCAGTTGGAACGAGTGAAGCTGCTCGATCTGGTTGCCCTTGTGTCGCAGAATATGGTCGGAGACCCTCCTGGGCGAAGAAGGGATGCATATCTGCTCCAAGGAGGCTATTTCATCTCTTATATGAGTTGCCTCAATTGGGGAGACGGCCTCACGGGCCTGAGTCCTTTCTTTTTCCACTGATGCAATTACAATCATTCAAGTCTGCAAGATATGATCTGGGATCGATACCTGCTCCTCCATCATTGCCTGGATATGCAGAGAGACATATTTGGATGGAACGAGTATGAAGGCCCATTCTGGTATCGGAGTAGGAATATCTTGCTCCGATCCTCTAGTGGTAAGTGGGTACTGACAATTCTAATGTGTCGGGGAGGTGAAAGAATCTGCCCCTAGTCCAGGATATGACGGTTTATCTCTCTGTTTGCCACCACATCAGGGTGGAAGACTTTACTTGCATCCGCTGGGAGCTGGCCGAGCATATTTTGGTTTCCCACCGTATCGAGTTGGTGGACTTTGTTGGCAGGGATACGTGCCCGCCTATTGATTTCCACCACATCTGGATGGAGGGCTTTACAAATCACCACCATGCTGGGATGGTAAGTGTCAAGAGAATCTGCTAGAAGATGGTCCTACAGGCGCTGGGTTTCCACTATGTCAGGTTGGTGGGCTTCATGACCTTGGGTAGGGAGAGGTGCCTGCCGGGTAGGTGCCATTCTGTGTGAGCGATGGGCTTGAAAGAGCATGGCAGGGATGCACGCCTGCTCGTATGATGGCACTATATCTGGATGGCGGGCTTCGGAGGAGCAGACAGGTGTATGTGCCTGCTCGTGATACGTCTCTGTGACTGGGCAGCGGGGCTCCTCCTCAGGGACAAGGGTGATTACCGGTCCCTGGTTGTATGTTTTCCTCCCTCGTCGGGCGGTCCGAGGGGCCGGAGCTCGGGGAGCATGGGCCTGGATCCTCGGGGCGAAATCCTCCTTATCGTGAGGATGCTGAGTTGCAGCGTGACCACGATTACGTCTTCCAGCAAAGACCTTAGAGTGGAACCCCCGTTCAGTAGGGATGAAGTCCTCTGTGTCGACCTCACCCGCCTCCCTAAGATAAGGGAGGTACACGTTGTCTCGTTCCAGGGATAGACTCCCGAAACGGTTTGAGATGGAAACAGGGGCCATCTGGATATGCTTTTGTGGCCACTGCTGGGCAGGAAACCAGTAAGTCCTGGTGGATTGGAGGGCGTGCATGGTCACCTCCACCATTGGGAGAGTACCGTTCAAGTGGTACTCTCGGATCAACGCGTCTGAGACCCAACGTTGAATACGATGGGTAGGTGATGGGGTCCTCCGTTGGCGAGGATGTCCGGTCATTGCATTGTTGGAAGCATGCGCTTGTGAGTTCCTTGATGACGCCATTGGATCTAAGGGAGTTCTGAGTGGTACCTATAAAATATGTTAACAAATACAAACGACAAACACATAAAAGTAGCATCTCATGACCCCATGCGTAATTAATGACCTTGCATGGCCATCCTTGTGAGTATAAAGGGGGAACAGGGTGGGATTAGGTTAAATCCGTAATTCTTGGTTAAAGATTCATGTCAGGTTCACCATTTTTTCTCTCTCGGCGCATGATGAGATCATGGGGGAGAAATGTGCGTTACATGATGGTTGATTAGAGATGATTGGGTTCTGCTTAATCACTCATATCGGGTGCATCGTTATCACCTCAAAACGCTCAACAGTTCCTTATCCAGCAATACGCAGACCTGCTTTCCAAAGGTAGGTGTTCGCTTGGTGGTTTGACCAGCGATGCTTAAGAACTCACATTGGTCGAGAGGATGGGTATTCGAGATCATCACACCATTTTGGGGGGAATTATTTCCTGTTTCGGGACTCTCTTATAGATTTAAGATATATTAATATGTTCGCGAATCTTTGGTTTATACCCAAGCATAGTGTCCATAGATTACTCCTGGTTGGAAATGGTCTGTTGGACGCAGGGGTTCGGAATCATTTATGCCCGAGGTTTACCATCCCTCGTTGGATTAATGACCCCAAGGAGTCTAGACTCACTTAGATGACACTGATTTAAAGCCTCGTAACTAGAAACTCTGAAGTTTATTATCATCTAGGGGGGATAGATAACGACTTGAGAATTTGGATCGAACCCATGATATGGGCTTCCTACGTATCCTCATGAGAGGAATTATAATCCACGTAGTTTGGTTTGGTATGGTGCTTACACTCCAGGCTACCCAGGGTTGGTGCGGTGAACCGATGTGAAGATAGTCGGATCGACCGATTGTTGGGCTTGAACCTCGTGGAGGCTTCCAACATACCCTGCCCAGGAGATAGGGATCAAAGTCCACGTAGTTCGCATGGAGTGTCGGAGAACTGACGTGAATGTGGACCCGGGGGTCCGATGGGTTGTGGGCTTGAACCTCGTGGATGCTTCCTACATACCATGCCTTGACACAGATCGAAGTCCTCGTCGTTCGTATTAGGGTGGGGCTTACACTCTAAGGTATCCTAGGAGAGGATGTCATGTACGATGCCTACTCTAAGACCATGTCAGTCATGCTCAGTGTGAGAAACAAGAGGTAGCTAGGACCAGATGATCACATCACGAAAGCTGCGTTCGTGGGAAGTGGATTGGGGCTTACGCATGGGGGCAGCCCAAAAAGTCTGGGCTTACTCCGAGATGGACGCCCATGGAGACAAAGTGCAGTGGGAGAGGGACTTGGCCCCAAATAAGAATGGAGCATCACCCTTCCCCACTACGCCCTTCCTTGGCCATGGCCATGAGGAAGTACGGAGGTCAATGGGTGCTTCCTTCTGATGGGTAGTCCGCCACTCCCTGGGGAGGGGAGAAGTGCCCCAACCCTAACAAGTGGAGGGGTAGAAATGGGAATCCCAGGCTCGAACTCCACATTACCGTGGGAATGTGAACCTAGTAATTCTTCATAAATCCACTCAATGGCCGGAGAAAACCCTTCGCCCAAGTTTACCGTGGGTATGTGAACTCAAAACGGCGCACTGATGCACCTGAAGGTTACATCACATGGGTCTGGTGGCTCTGGTTGAGGCCTCGACTCGGGGTCGATGAATGGGCCAATGAGGGGGTTATGGAGGATCAATCCAGATTGGAAGGATTTTATATAGCTTAGGGAATGGGCACTCCGAAGGAATTGGCGGGCCAAACAGGTGTATGAGTGGTGGCGCCCTTCGCGTAGGGAGGTGTTACGCGGCTAGAGAGGTCATCAGCAAACCAGGGTGGTCCACGAACTGGTGGGCATCCCGCGAACCAGGGTGGTTCACGACTTCAGGTTCAGCCTGCATACTAGGTTGGTACGCAGCGGGGTCCATGCGAGCAGTGGCAGTCGAGGGTGATGTCGGTCGGGGGTTTGTCAGTTGGGGATTCGCCCGCGTAGGAGGGTGCTCCGCGGTGTGACAGATCAGAAATGGGGCATAAAATCCCTGGTCCGCAGGGAGTGCATCCGTGAAGGGGCCATGGTTCATGTTCTTCTTTTCTTTTTTATTTTAAGTTTGCGGTTCACCAAGTTGTTATGGATTTTCAATTCCTTATTAATTCTATCCATCTTCATACCTGTTCTGGTTCTCAGACTGGAACTTCACTTCTTGCGAAATCCTATGCTCCTTCCTCTGAAATCCTTCCACCTGAATATGATCGATCTCCAATTGCCTCTTCCTTCCGCTCTTCCCCCTCGATCTCCTTTTATATATTAGGGAAAGATATGTATCTGTGGTCATGAGACACCTTTTGGGGAGGCCCATGATCGGAAACCCGGTTTAGAGATGACTTGGTCAATCTGCAACTCGAGGGTGGTATTGAACGTACCTTCTCCGCGAAGCAAACTAGCTCGGGGAGTGCTTCGTGGCCGTGCAGGGTTCCGCCTCCATTCCAAAAACGATAGCGGATGCGGCCGAGGTCAGTTGACATGGTCCGTGGCTGGGGCGGTTCGTGATGTTGGACTTGCTCAGCGCCCGTCCTGCTTCACGCACGCGGAGGATCCCCGCCTCTGTTCCGCAAACGACAGTGGTCCGCGGAGGGGGTTCTTTCTGGAACCGGCCGCATACCGTTATCATTAGACCGGCCTGCGTACCGGTTCATCTTGTGCCATCCTTTGAGTATTCTCCACACTTTTACCCATTTCTTTGTGGGGGAAATTAGGTAGAATCTACCTTGGATTAAAGGGGATTATCATTCTCCTTTTGGGATTTTTCAGGACCCTACAATCATCTTCCACATAACGTAGCCATGTAACAAACAACATCCCAACATATCACACCCAACAGCACAAACAAGGGCAGAGATCCACCAACGCCATTTTCCAAAAAACTCTTCCAGCATGCCAAAAACTAGAACGCACGACCAGCACGCATCACCTCATATCAGAACCAGCAGACAACACCATCATCACTGGGCCAAAAAGACTACTTTGGTACCGTGTGAGAACATTAACCAAAACCCGATCACTACCAAACACAAAACAACTAGGATCATCAGCAAGAGTCAAGATCCAATCAAGGACTTCAGTAAGATACTGGAGACCAAAGAAACCAATTTGGCACCCTGACGAACCACAGACAAGTATATCAACTAGATCCCATCACAACTTAAGACACCCCACAATAACAGCATGAAATGTAGAAAAATCCAAGGAACCAGAAAACCAAACCTGTAACTTCAGCTCAAGTCGTTGACCATTGGATCTAAAATCCCACACCACTTGTCCAGGTAAGACACCAAAAAAATGATACGACACCCTCTGTATCTTCTATCTTCCATTGCGAAGCCCAGAGAACCCAAAAATCACCCTGGATTTCATATCAAATAGAAGAGAAAGCCGTGGAGGACTGGAGATCTAGATCTTCACGCCACATCTCTAAAGAATCCTGTCAAGACAACAATCAATCTGCCGAGAGGAAACCCTCATGCAGAACTCTGCGCAGAAAATATTCCATACAAAACCCCAACCCTCTCCACTGCAGATGAATACCCCCGCCTTGACCGATTCATGATTCTCCCACCAAGGAAGGGAAATAAAGAAGGAAACAGTCGAAGAGGAGTATAAGATCGCTAGGATGGAGTTTCCATGGAGGATTCGGAGAGGAATCTGCAGCGATCATAGTGCCGACAGAGAGAGGGCCCAAGAGAGACTGGCGTCATCTATGGGTTTGTAGGGTTTTTATGGTTTTTAGCACTTTTAGGTTTCTAGGGGTTTTAATATTTTTTATATTTTTAATTTTTTTATGTTTGTTCATGGTTTTGAGTGTTTTTTACGTTTTTAGGTATTTTTATAGATTTTAAATGATTTTTATGATTTTTTATTTTTTAGCTATTTTGGTAGTTTTTAGAATTTCTTAGGTGTTTTTAAGTAATTTTATGATTTTTATGGTTTTTTGGGGTTTTAGGGCGTTTTCGAGATTTTTATTATTTTTAAGGTTTTTCTAGATTTTTTAAATATTTTTAGTGGTTTGAATAGTTTTTAGATTTTTAATGATATTTTAGGGTTTTTAGAGGAATTTTGAGTTTTTTAGGTTTTTAGGGTTTTTATTATTTTTAGGGTTATTAGAGTCTTTTAGGAGTTTTTAGTGTTTTTAGGGTTTTTATTGTTTTTTAGGTTTTAGCAGTTTAAGTGTTTTTAGGATTTTAAGGTTTTCTTTGGTTTTTTCAGGATTTTTAGGGATTTTAAAATTTTTAGAAATTTTTAGAGATTTTTTAGGATTTTTATGGTTTTTCAGGATTTTGACGTTTGTTTGTATTTTGAAGAGTTTTTTTGGGTTTTTAGGTTTTTTTAAAAAAAAAATTTAGGGGGGTTTTTGTGTTTTTAGGTTTTTATGGTTTTCTTATGAATTTTTACATTTTTTATAGTTTTTCTGTTTTTTATGATTTCATGGTTTTTTTTATAATTTTTATTTTTTAGGGTTTTTAAGGATTTGAGGGGTTTAATTATTTTTAATGTTTTTGGTGTTTTTAGTATTTTTTTGTGCTTTAGGGTATCTTGAGTTTTTTAGGGTTTCTATGTTTTTAGATTTTTTTAATGTTTTTATAGGTTTAAATGGATTTTAGAGTTTTTCATGATTTTTATAGGTGTTAGGGATTTATAGGGGTTTTTAGTGTTTTTAGGGGTTTTATGGTTTTTTTTTGGTTTTTAGGGTTTTAGGTTCTTTTTATGGGCTTTATGATTCTTTTTCATTTTTTACATTTTTTATGTGTTTTAAAAAAAATTTTGGTTTTAAAGGTTTTGATAGGGAATTTCAGTGTTTTTAGGGTTTTTAACATATTTAAATATTTTTACAGATTTTTAGATTCTTATGTATTTTTAGGCTTTCTAAAAGATTTGGGGTCTTTTTATGGATTTAGGATTTTCTATTGTTTCCATATTTTATATTTTTAGTGGTTTTATGTTTTTTTGTTTTTAATTTTTTCTTAGGTTTTATCGAGGGTATTAATGTTTTTTATGTTTTTATAGATTTTTGAGGATTTTTTAGTCTTTTATGGGTTTTTACGGTTTTTAGGGTTTTTAGGGTTTTGGAGTTTCTAGAGTTTTTTTCTATTTTTTCTGTTTTTTTCATTTTTTTGAAATTTTTATGGGTTTAAAGGTTAATTAGAGTTTTTAGTGGTTTTAGTGTTTTTATTGGTTTTTAGAGTTTTTAAGGTTTTAGGGTTTTTTTTGAGGTTCTACGGTTTTTATCATCATTGAGGGTTTTAGGGTTTTTAGCACTTTTCTGGTTTTATGGGTTTTAACTGTTTTTTGGTTTTTTTGGTTTTCTTAAGGGTTTTTAGGGTTTTTTACTTGTTTATGTTTTTGTGGATTTTATATATTTTCTAGTATATTTTTAGGTTATTTACAATTTTTAGGGGTTTTCATTCTTTGAGGGTTTTAGGGATTTGTGTGTTTTAGTATTTTTTAGATTTTTAGGAGTTTTAAGTATTCTTTTATTTTTAAGGTTTTTTTATAATTATTACTATTTTTGGGAGTTTTTTATGTTTTTATGTATTTTAGGGATCTTTTTAGGTTTTTTTTTGGGGGGGGGGAGGGTTGGGGTTTTTTAGGATTTTTAGGTTTTATAGTGTTTTCTTGGGGTTTTTGGGTTTTTAGTGTTTTTTTATGTTTTTATGGATTTAAGTCTTTTTAGAGTTTTTTAATGTTTTCATGGGTTTAAAGGGGTTTTAAAAATTTTAGTGATTTTTTGGGGATTTAAAGGGGTTTAGGTGTTTTTTTGGGTTTTGAGGGACTTTTCGGGTTTTTTTTGGGGGGGGGGGGTTATAGAATTTTTTGGGTTTCTTGTAAGGAAAAAATGAATATATATCCAAATTATTATTATTTTTAAGTTTTTTGGGTTTTAAGTGTTATTTGGTTTTTAAGGCTTTCATAGGGTTTTTCTGGATTTGTATGCTTTCTTATATTTTTGGGTATTTTTATGGATTTCATATGTTTTTATGGGTTTTAAGGGGTTTTAGGGATTTTGTTGGGTTTTGGGTATATTTATGGGTTTTTTGGTTTTTTTTGAGTTTTTATCATTTTTTATGTTTTTTAGGGTTTTATGTGTTTTTTATTATTAAGGTTTTCTAATGGTTTTTCTATGTTTTTAGTATTTATATGTTTTTAGGAATTTTTAGGGTGTCTAAATATTTTTATTTTTTTTAGTGTTTTTAGGTATTTTAAGGTTTTTATAGTTGTTTTGTTTTTATGGGGTTTTTGAGCCTTTTAGGGTCTTTATGGTTTAAAGAGTTTTTTTTAAAAAAAAATAGGGGTTTTAGGAGTTTTAGGGTCTTTTAGGGATTTTTAGGGGTATATTGTTTATTAGGTTTTTTGTGGTCTAATGTGTTTTTATTTTTTCAGGTTTCACTTAGGTGTTTTCAGTGTTTTTTAGTGTTTCTTAATTTTTTTGGGATTTTTTGGGATTTTTTAGGTTTTTTATGTTTTTAGGTGTTTTAGTTATTTTTATGGTTTTTTGGATTTTAAATGTTTTTTAATTATTTATGGTGTTTAAGTGCTTTTAGGGCTATAAGTTTTTTTAGGGATTTACTGTTTTCTTAGGGGGTTTTATAGTTTTAATTGGTTTTTACATTTTTAGGTATTTTAGTGCATTTTTAGTATTTTTAATGTTTTTCGAGGTTTTTGATTATTAGGTTTGTTCAGGTTTTTAGGGTTTAATAGTTTTTTTGGGTTTCTATGGATTTTTATTTTTTCAGGGTTTTTAAGGTTTTTAGTGTTTTTTGACATTTTTTGGTGGTTAATGTGTATGTATAGTTTTTAGTGGGGTTTTTAGGGGTTTTATGAGTTTAAGGATATTTTTTGGTTTGTGGGGGTGGGGGGGTAATATATTTTTTTGGGTTTTATGAGTTTTCAGGGATTTTTTTTCTATTTTTTAGATTTTTTATGTTTTTCAAGGGTTTAAAGTGTTTTTATATCTGTAAGGCATTCTTATGGATTTTTGGGGTTTTTTTACCTTTTTAATTATTTTTATGGATTTTTAGGATTTTTATTGTTTTTTAGGTTTTTAGGGATTTTTAGGTTTTTTATGGTTTTTAAGATTTTAAGAGTTTTTTTTGTTTTTTTTGGGATTTTATTGGTTTATTAAGTATTTTAGAATTTTACTGTTTTTTGTGTTTTTATGCATTTTAGGGGGTTGAAAATATTTTACTGTTTTAATGGGTTTTCATGGGTTTTATAGATTTTTAAGGTTTTTAGTTGTTTTATTGTTTTAAGGGGTCTGTGTTGTAGGGACTTTTAGTGTTTTTAGTGGTTTATTTTTTTAGGTTTTTTAGGGCTTTAGTGCTTTTACGTTTTTATGTTTTTCATAGGATTTTCTGGTTTTTTGGGATTTTTTTCATTTTGAGGTATTTTATGGATTTTTTAGGATTTTTATAGTTTTCTTGGACATTTTATAGATTTTGAAGGGTTTAGGGTTTTTAGGGGTGTTTATGGTTTTAAGAATGTTTTTAATTTTTTAGGGTTTTTAAGTGCCGTTAGTTTTTAATGGTTTTCTTAGGGGTTTTAGGGTTTTTAGGTTTTTTTTACATTTTTAGGGATTTTTAGGTTTTTATAAATATTTTTATGGATTTTGGGTTTTTTTGATATTGAGGGTTTTAGGGTTCTTAGGGATTTTACAATTATTTCAGTTTCTTGAGTTTTTTGGATATTGAAGGTTTTTAAGGTTTTTTTGAGTTTTTTGATATATTTAGGGGTTTAAAGGGTTTTTATAATTCTTAGTGGTTTTAAAGGTTTTTATGGGTTTTTAGGAATTTTTAAGATTTTTGGGGGTTTTATGGTTTTTAGGGGTTTTAAATGTTTTATAGTTTTTTTTCATATTTTATGGTTTTAAGGGTTTTGAAGTGTTTTTAATATTTTTAAGATTTTATTTATGATTTTCAGGGGTTTTAGGTTTTTGAGTTTTTTTTAGATTTTTTAGGATTTTTATGGGGTTTTAAAGTATTTAAGGACTCTTAGGTTCTTGTGGTTTTTTAGGGGTTTAGGGTTTTTAGGTTTTTTTAAATGGAACTTTTTAGGGATTTTATAGGTTTTAGTATTTTATAATTTTTATAGGTTTTTGGTTTTTTTGGTGTTTTTTGAGGTTTAGGGTCTTTTAGGGTTTTTAGCATTTTTTAATTTTTTGGGGCAGAAGATGTGTGAGGCTAGGCTATTCTCAACCCCCCCCCCCCAAATTTATTATGAAAAGAAGACGCAACAGACAAGGGAAGTGATGGGTCAATCAACCCACACCCAAAAACCCTGGACACCCCTACAAAACCCACAAGACCCCAAAAACCCCAAAAAGACACACAAAACCAGAAAGAGCAGGAAAAAAGTCATATCCATCAGCATCTCCCAACCAGCTAGCAACCAGCATCCAACAACATGTTTTTCATCATCCATCACCTCCTTTCCAAGAATATCCCCCAACAAGAACACAAACCACCAACACTCTTTCTATCACCAAACAACTCCAAGCACCTCGCTTCAAATCCAGCAACCACATAGTCTGACAACCAATATATCCTTCCGTGCCTCGTAGACAAACAACTGCAATAGAATTCACCACGGACAATGTCAAAGGACCAGAAACAAGAACATCAACATCGTCACATCCCTGTTGACGCTCCTTTTGTCACAGAATCTAAAGATCGAAAAAGGGAATATCTGAGCTCAAAGTGATTCAACCTTTGAAGAAAACATAAAAAATCGACAAAGGCATGAACAAAGGATTAATAGCAAATGCACCGCGCAAGTTATATCACTGTCACGCAAGTACACCAGCGCGACGCTCTGGGTCGCGCAAGTGACTTGCGCGACCTAAGTGGTAACCGCCCGGTAACCGCCCGGGGTCTTCTCCTGCCTATAAATAGACCCTGTGGGCCCCCCATTCAGGAATCAGTTTTTTTCAGAAACTCGAATTGAAGCTCCCGACGCCCAAGTCTCTTCTCAAAGCTTCCGGAACACTTCTAAGGTAATTTCTTACCTAGAACGGAAGATCTAAAGAGAAGAAGGAAGGCCTAAGTGTTGAAACTTATCAGACACTTGCGCGCCGACTTATTTCCTTCAATATAACTTGCGTGTCCCTTTTCTGGAAGAACCTCAAGAGAATTCTAAAGGGTTTATAAAATAGTCTCTCAAGTATTTCAATGCTGGTTGAAAATCACGCAAGTACACCATGTGTCGCGCAGGTATACCTACGCGACCAATACTTGCGCGCCCACGGAAGACTTGCACGCCTTTCAAGACTTGCGCGCCCCTATCTTTTTGGGTGCCCATCTTGCCCATTTTACCCCTCTTAAGCCATTTCACCTTTCCTTTTCAAGATTCAGTCTTCAAGATACTCTTCAAAGACATTTATGGCATGATTTCTTTATTTGACTTCCTTATCTGAAAGGAATTTTGTGGAATATCTCTCAAAACCTAATGATTTAAATATCCTTATGTCACTAATTATGGAGAGTTCATTCATTTAACCTCATCCTTTAAGATGAGAGAATCCTTTAACTTGGGCATCCTTCTTTAGGAGTAAGCCCCAAATTCTTAAAGATCCAAAACTTGGGCATTCTCCTCAGGAGTAAGCCCCAAACCTTAATCCCTAACCTAGGTCTTCTTTTCAGGAATAAGACTCAGTCATAATATTGGGCTTCCTTTTCCGGAGTAAGCCCCAAGTCCCCTAACCTGGGCCTCCTTTTTAGGAGTAAGTCCCAGTCATAATCTTGGGCTTCCTTTTCAGGAGTAAGCCCCAAGTCCCCTAAAATTTCTCTTAACCAGTCCTAATTTACCCTTGATTTGGGTTTCATTTTCAGGAGTAAAACCCAATCATAAGTCCCCTCCTAATTTGGGCATCCTCCTTAGGAGTAAGCCCCAAGATTAGAGTATTCAAATCTCCATGAAGCACATATAAATTTATGGACCCTGTTCATGGATTTTCTCCCTAAAAGTAAATCCTAAACCTTCATCTATCTGAGCAGTCATACATACATAAGCCCCAAAAAAATTCTTATGATTGCATCTTTCATGGCACAATTGTCTAATTTTTACCAATACCTCTTGTTTCTCACACCGAGCATGACTCACGTGAGCTTAGAGTGTAAAAGTAATTATGACATTCTTCTTTGAGCCATCAATCATAAACATCATACTCCATTACTCGAACTACGTGGGTTCTGATTCCTTTTCCAAAACAAAGGATACGTAGGTAGCCCATTTTTTGGGTTCAATCCCAACTTTGAAATAATCCATGTCCTCTTGAATGACGATAAACTTCAAGTGCCCCACTGAGTGGCTTTAAAACCAGCCTGGTCATCATAATGACCAAGAGACTTTTATATAAATGTTTTGAAGGATACCATTGACCAAGAATCTCTAAACAGATATAGATGATTCTCTATTTATGAAGAACCTCGAATACATATAAAAGATTCTCTAAATTTCTTGCATATTTAATCATTGATTGTTAAAACTAAAGGAAAGAGCATTTTATACTTGGTAATGTAATAAGGATTCACGAACATAACTTAAATCTATAAAGAGAGTCCCAGAGTAGACAATAATTCCCCTCAAAAAGGTGTGATGAGTCCGACCACCCATCGTCTCGACCAATGAAAATTCCTAAGCCTCATCAGTCCATAAGCTAATGAGCGCCTGCCTTTGGAAAGTATGTCCAAATGGATGTGGAATCATTGGATGTTTCCGGTTCTACGAACAAACCCGCTAGAAATCGATCGGAATGTTTGAATCTCCCGTCCAGGAGGTCATCCCCGAAAATCCGTGAGGAAACAAAAATGGTGAACCCGACGTGAATCCTTAACCAAGTTAAAGTGATGTTCTTCTTATTTGTTAGGCCCCTTGGGCCAACAAAGCAATCATTGACATATGCTCATCCAAAAGATGCAGTGGCCGGATTCATCTTGATTATGTCTGTTATATGGAACAGGCACTCTTTTCTCAAGATCTTCTGTAAAATGGATTTCCTTAAATTCACCTCTGTGAATGGTGTTGCTGTGAACACCTCTACTGTGAGGTCTGCTACTATGAAAACCAATGCTGCTACTCCTGCTGGAACGTCATCCGCTCTGAGGATGACATCACCAACTCAGCGTCTTCAACACTGGGTTTCTAATGCACTGGTTAAGGAGTACCGTCGCAACGGTACTATCCCAACTCTGGAGACCGCTCGTCAAGCCCTCCAAGTTAACAACTCTACCTGGTCATCCAGACAACGGCGGCCAGCGATCAATAAGCAGGCGGTGCTGACTACTGTCTCCAATAGTTTCGGGTCGTTATCCCCGGAACGCAATTTCCATTCACTCCCTTACTCTGAGGAAGTAAATGAGCAGGTCCCGCAGGACCTTAATTCAAAAAGACAGGAGTCCTTCCCAAGGGCTCCCATCAACAATCGCCGCCAGACTCGTGTGGTAGTGCGCCCTCAACATGATGAGGGTACCGACTCCAGGCATTCAGCTCAGGTTCCTCGAACCCGAGCAGGCAAGATGAACCGCCAGAGACGGAATCCGGTTAACAATAGGCAGGTTGTCATCCCTGGCATCTCCGGAGAAGCCCACCAACCTAAATTGGTGGCAAACAACGAGTAGGCACACACACCTGTCCGTTTTAATTCCGCTGTCCAGCAGACTCGTCTGGCAGCATCACGCCAATCCCGCCAGGCAATTCCGGCGGAGTACCATAGGCAGGAACATACACCTGCTTATACATCACCAGTTAGTCAGCAGGCTCGTCTGACTACATATTATGGATCTCGTCGACCGCGTTTGGCGAAGTGTAATCAGCAGGCACATACACCTGCTAATACTAATCAAGCCTACCAACAGTCTCTCTTGGTAGCGCACAGAGAAGTCAGTCAGAAAGCCCCGACGACAAACAGGAGGCAGACTCAACTCTCTGCCTCCACACTTGAGTACTGTCCGGATTCACTGACAGGAAAAGGAGGACAGGAGCAGGCACATACACCTACTCCAAGGCCAGAATGGACGTATATCCCCGTTCCGGCAGCTGAAGTCACCAAACATATTTTTTCAATGGTGAAAGAGCAGAAGAAAATTCTTGCTCATATTCTGGATGCTTGCCAGGATATCATAACATCTTCAGCATCATCTCAGGGACAGACACATAAATCTATCCCTAGCAGTGGAGTGACACATCAACGATTCACTCCGGAACAGACACACACATCTGTTCCAGTCCAAGAGGGTTATGGGGCATACTCCCCCATATCAAACGGACAACCAAGTCAGGCACATACACCTGATTTGAGTGGAGATCATCAGCCTAACCTGACCATCTTTCCTGATCAGGCACATACACCTGCTCAGAGTAACCACTTTCGTCAACAAGTGGTTTCTAAAGTGAGTAAGAAGGCATCTAAGAAAAAGATCCGCCCAACACGGTCAGGAGATCAAAGGCCAATCTGCAACAAGACCTTTCTCGATGCTAGAGTTCTTGAAGCCCTCAGACATTTATCTATCGGAATTCAAGATTCTACTCCCTCATTTCTCTATAACGGGAACATTAATTTTGAAGGTCTTCAACAGACACTTCCTCATGAAGGATTGATTCATGAAAGTTCGGTCAATCTTGAAGTTTCTTCTTTAGATGAGAGCCACAGGAACCCTCTGTGTGGTCAGAAGACCAAGGAGAAAGAGATTTCATCTTTTGCTGTAACCCATCATGACGGTCCTCCTCATGGTGATGAACTTCGCTGCAAAAGTCCTCTCCGCAGTAGCGATTCACGTTGTCTCGAAATTTTTCAGAAGGCAATGTAGTGACGAGAAAGCCCTCCTATCTCGAGGCACTTGAAAACGTAAAACCAGTCATGTCTGATGCTTTACTATCGGCAGGTGAAACTCTTTCTCCATCAGAAGATAACCTAGGGTTCAGGTTATTCTCCGAACCATCCCTGGGTCATTCATCTTCCAGCATGAATAGTAATTTCTCTACCAATCTTGTTGAATCCGATGAAGCAACAAGGAAACACCAACTCTAGTCCAGACAGGTAGAAGAATCTTCATTTAATAATAAAGAGGAAATTCTGAACATGAGGAAAAAACTGGCAAAAGGTGAAGTACCAGTCATGTTTTGGCCTTTGGCTGACTCCCAGTACGACATTCCAAAGATGTTGATGGATGATGGAATCCATGATATTCGTCTCAACATATGGAAGACTCTTTGTCAATTGAAGAAGAAAGTATTATCTTACGGTGATTCTGAAAATCATATTAAGATAATAGAAGGGTTACAACGCCAGTTTGATTTGGCATCTCTATCAGTCTCTCGGTGTCCGAAGGCTGAAAAGCAACAAAGAACCCTTCAACATTCATGCCTTGGCACACTAAGAAAATTGCGTCAGTTAATTTCCAATGCTCCATTTGATGTTCATATCATAGGATGGGGTGTTCACGGAGCACTACATTTCACAGTGCTTTCCAGTCAGCAAAGCCCGCCGAAAATGGTCTCATGCAATGTTATTGCCCATGGCCGGCCACAGTCAATGGGCTTTGTTCATAATCAAAAGCTTGCTCAAGAACAGGCTTCAACTAGTTCCTCTCAAAATCAAGTATATAGAGAAAAAGTTGTTGAATTGCTCCTACATCAAGTAGGAGAGAATATTGCACAAGCCTCTCGTCTGGAGCAAACACGTCATAAAATGACAGAAGTTTCGGAAATCATCCAACGGTCTGTTGAACCAGGTGATAAAAGTGGATATAGGTTAATGCATCCAGCTAATTTCCGAACTAAGATTCGCAAGATCAAGAGAGATTTTAAGAAGATCTCAGACATAGCATGTCAAGAGACACCCCATCTTGTCAGACTGGGGACTTCTCTAACCCAACCCTCAGAGTCAACAAATGGGATTCGAGGAGTTGAGAGGAAGCAGCAGGAACATCCCCAGTCCACCGGACTGGGGACTTTTTCAAATCCTCAATCCCTCCCTCAAAGAAAGTCAGTATTCTCTCGATTAGGGAATAAGCCTCAAGAGGAACGAAGAGCCAAGCTATCAGGAGATTCTCTCCAACTGATGGTTCTCCAAGAAGTTCCTGAGGGATCAAGTCAACGGAATGCCATGTCTCATCATGGACATGGAAGAAGACAATATCAAAGAAATGCTGATAGAAAGGATTACATGCAATATGCATCCATTAATGTCATCAATGCTGTTGCTGCTGATTCACCAGATGAAGATCAACCAGAGGAATCAGACGAAGAGGTTCCCGCTCAAGAAGTTGCGCACACGGACCTAAATGAAGAAGGTGTGCGCACACGTAATCAAAGGCTTACCCAAAATCTGGGTATTCTTCCAAGTAACCCACTTCCCCCTCTCCGAAAAGGATCCAATAAGGGGAAAGGAAAGAATCAGGTTACTTCTCACCCTTCCTCTGAAGGAGGTCAATCGCTCTCATTAGAGAAAAGATTTGCACAACAGGAGGAAGAAATGAAATAATTAAGAAGGTTGAATGCAGAACTACTTCAGAGTAGTCTTTTTCTTAAGAATGATGAAGTCCGACAGCTGAAGGAATTTGTTGTAACTACTGAGATGGATCAGGAATATCCTCCTTTATCAGTACACCCTCAGAGGTCTAATCCTACGGGTCAAACGCAACAACGGTTGGCAACACTACCATCAGTTGCAGCACCAACCACCACGTCTGTCCAAGCTCCATTCATCGCACCTACCCAAAACCAAGTTCAACCTGATGTTTCTCAAATGTTAATAACTACTATTGAGTCATTAACAGCTCAGTTAGAAACTATGGAAGGGAAATGGGTGCAAGTTCAACCTGAAAAAGAGTTTACCCTGAATGGGTAGATTCAATTTCTCCTCTATCCAGTTTTGGAAACCCTGTTTTCCCTACTTTCAATGGATCAGGCGACCCCGAACAACATTTGACGCATTACGTGTCTTGTTGTGATCCTATGATGGGAACTTCAGAGCAGCAAGAAGCAGTGAAACTCAGATGCTTCGTGCGAACCTTGCAAGGACCAGCTTTTGTCTGGTATACAAGCTTGCAATCCCGGTCAGTCATCAGATGGGAGGATCTTCGTCAAAAATTCCTTCTTCAGTTTAGCTCAAATTTTCCAAAAACGACAGTTTTCGATCTTACAAACTGCAAGGAAAGGGAGAATGAAAGAGTCTCTGATATCATTTCTCGTTGGAAGGGATTAACGTATTCCCTGAGTTTAGCACTCCCTCAGGAGGAATTGTTGCCAATCTGTGTGGCAAATTTGCGTGACGAATTACGCACGCCATTGATCCCTGTGAAATACACAGGAGGGTTTCGAGACCTTACTTCAATCGCTCAACAGATTGAAGATTCCCTTATACAGGCTAAGGTTAAATCTCGTATAATTCCATCAGCTCCAGGAAAGAGAATGGGTAAAGCGGAAACTGCTACAGTTATGCTTAAACAAGCACCTGTACCTATTTCTACTTCAAAACCTTCATCTTCTCGAAGAGCTCCACCTCCTGAACGCCAACAACAAAGGCTGTTTCGTCCAAATGATCAAAAAGATCAACGACGAAAACAATTTGAGGATATGAAGAGTAAAACATACTCTTTCCGAAGTGAGCATGTTCCTGGTTACTTCATTTCAGCTCTAGAAAATAATTTGGTTCAATTACCAGTGCCCAAGAGGCCAAACAAGGAAGGAGATGAGGACCGTCCCAATTATTGTCCCTTTCATCAAATGTTGGGGCATCCCATCCAGGAGTGTTTTGTCTTTAAAGACCTCCTGTAAAAGATGGTCGACTTGGGACAAGTCAAATTGAAGGGTTCTTCAGCTCATGTAGCGTGTATTACCGCTACAGATCCAGAGGAAGGAGGCGAGTGGCAGGAAGTCAAAAGAAAAACTGCGAAAAAATATGATGATTGGGTGGTCAGAAAGACAATCAATCGGACCCATTCCATTTTGCGAACACAATTGAATAATCCAATTGTGTCTCCTACAAAAGCTACAGTAAAGCCTCCATCAAAAGATAAATCCTCAAAAGGGCAGCACAATTCAAAGAAGAAAGAGGAATCCGGAGAATATGAGTATGTATCAAAGCCTAAATTGTCTTTGACTCTGGCAGATTTCATGACATCTACTTCAAAGCCACGGGCACCGTCCCACCAAACGGCACAGCCTAAACAGGCTAACCAGGAAGAGTCTTTATCAGACGAAGAGTTAATCTTTGGTTCTGTTAATATGATTCAATTAACAGATCCATATTCCAGTCTTGATGATCCTGATTTCCCTGTATCAAATAAGGGAATCCGAGGAGGTTCTAGAGGTTCAGGATACAGGGGAAGACATGGATCTTTCCGAAGCCACTACTCTAATTTTACCCCTGCTAGCACTGTATATGCAGCAGAAACCCGTGGTAGAGCCCTTTAGCAAGCTCAAAAAAGAACAAGCAAGTTCTTCTGCCAATGGCCAACTCAGTTTTGGCACAGTTATTTTGGAAGACCGATTAAAGGTTCAATATTCTTTATATCAGCAAGTAAATGGATCTAATCAGTCTAATGTTCCAATCCCAAGGATGTTGCCAACTTCAATACAAGATGTATCAGCTTCCAAAGCATCTGCTTCCAAGGTACCTGCTAAACCACATATTCCTATTGGGAAACGCATACCTCTAGATCAAAAGTATGATATATTGAAACACTTGGCCCAAGTACCAGCCAAGTTATCAATTTTGGATGCTTTGAATCTGTCAAAAGATCTTCGGGAAGCACTCATCGAAGCTTTGTCAAGTCCTCAGGAGTTTGAAGCTGAAATTGCTGCAGCTGAAATCTATCACATAGAGAATAATCCTACAGAATGCCATGCAGTAATATCTTCTACTGATAAAGATGAAGATAATGTTGTGCATGGGCACATAAAACCTTTGTACTTATCTGGCAAAGTCAATGGTGTAGATGTTCGAAGAGCTTTCATTGACAATGGTTCATGAGTCAACCTCATGCCCATTCGTACACTTCGTCGATTGGGCCTCACGGAATCTGATTTATCTCCTTCTACCATGATGTTACAAGGATATGATAAAAATGAACAAGAACCACTGGGAGAAGTTACACTCAGAACACAGTTTGGAGATCTTGTATCCAATTCGGATTTCATGATTGTTGATCAAGACTCAGCTTTCAATATCTTGCTTGGAAGACCCTGGCTACATCAGCATGCAGCTATTCCTTCATCATACCATGAATGTCTCAAATACTGTTTTGATGGTCGAGTTGGAACATTGTATGGTGATAAAGCCCCGTTCAAGACATGTGAGTCTCAATACATTGAGGCGGAATTTTATCACATGAAGGGAAGAGAAAAATCTACAATGAAGGAAATTACCAAAGTTAATTCTCCATATGGTTTGGAGAAAATTCCAATAAATCCATTTTCACATATGAGTACAGATTATGTATTACCTATCAGTCAAATTGACAAAATAGACCCAAATCAAAATACTCTTATGGAAAGATCCACAATGTCAATTACAGCGATCGAGCCAGACAACATGGGAGAAATTGGTAACCTACCAAGCAGTGATGAAAGCATAAGTGGTGATGAAGTCCAACAAGTCTATACTTCGCTAATCAGGCCAGAAGAAGTTATAGCAACACCAGAGGTGAATAATGATGTCGATTCTCGATCCATCATGTCCTCTTTGATTCCCAAAGAAGACCCTTTATCATCAATAGGGTCGGAAAAAGAAGCTTCTTCTTCAAAATGTGAAAATTTTGACATCTCTTATGATCATAAGAATTTAGTTTTTTCATCTACTTTGCAAGTAGAAATGGAAGAAATAACACATGATGAAGTGGAAGAGGAAGATCTTAGAGATGCTCCTCCAGCATTTGAAGAGGGTATCTCTACCACTGTGGATGAACTCAGAGAAGTAAATCTGGGTACAGAGAAAGATCCACACCCCACTTTAATTAGTGCGGCCATGACCCTTGAAGAGCAAGAGATGTATATTTCTTTTCTAAAGAAAAATAAAGATATTTTTTCTTGGAATTATACAGAAATGCCTGGGCTTGATCCTGATGTTGCTACTCATCATTTGGGTTTACCAAAAGAACATCGAGGTTTTAAACAAGCCGCGAGAAGAACACACCCAACCTATTCTTCCAAAATTGAATCTGAAGTGGATAAGCTGATCAAAGCCAACTTCGTCAGAGAAGATCAATATCCCAAGTGGTTGGCTAATATTGTCCCTGTAAAGAAGAAGAATGGACAAATTAGGGTTTGCATCTATTTCAGAGATCTTAATCGGTATTGTCCTAAAGATGATTTCCCAGTTCCGATTACAGAACTCTTAATTGATGTGACGGCTGGCTATGAAGTACTTTCTTTCATGGATGGATATTCTGGATATAATCACATCCTAATGGCCCCAAAAGAGGAGGAATATACAGACTTCAGAGCTCCTTAAGGTGTGTTTTGTTACCGGGTGATGCCCTTTGGTTTAAAGAATGCAGGTGCAACATATCAACGCGCCATGCATCGTATCTTCAAACCTATTTTAGGGAAGTTTGTTGAATGATATGTAGATTATTTGGTGGTTAAATCCAAACAACGTTCTAATCACTTGGCTGATTTGGAAGTCATATTCCACAAGCTTCGACAACATAATTTGAAGATGAACCCCTTAAAATGTGCTTTTGGGGTAACCTTAGGAAAATTCCTTGGCTTTGTTGTACGCCATCGTGGTATTGAAGTCGATCCTGAGAAGACCAAATAAATCCTTGGTATGTCACCTCCTCAGAATTTGAAAGAATTAAGAGGACTTCAAGGACACTTAGCCTATATTCAGCTTTTCATCGCTAATTTGGTAGGCAAAAGTTTACCCTTTACCAAATTATTGAAGAAAGGAGTCACTTACCAGTGGACTGAAGAATGTCAAGAAGCATTTGATGTTCTCAAGAAATACCTCTTGAGTCCACCAGTACTCATGCCACCTGTTGAGGGTAGACCTCTTATCCTCTATGTGACAGCTTTAGAGCGATCATTGGGTGCCTTTCTCGCTCAAAAGAAGGATTCTGGGAATGAAAATAGTCTCTACTATCTCAGTAGAACTATTCATGAAGCAGAAACCCGGTATTCAAGTATTGAAAAGTGCTGCCTAGCATTAATCTTTGCAGTTCAGAAACTGAGACACTACCTGCAACATCACGAGGTCCAATTGGTATCTCGTAATAATCTGCTCAAATTCATCCTTAGTCGTCCAATGCTTACAGGACATCTGGCAAGGTGGGCGGTTATTCTACAGCATTTCGACATTCAGTATGGGTCTAAAAAGGCAATTAAGGGCCAAGCTCTGGCTGATTTCCTGGATGAACATCCTTCAGTGGAAGACACGTATTCAGATATTGAAATCCCTGATGAGGAAGTTTTCTCTATTCAAGAGAGTCCTCAAACATGGGAAATGTATTTTGATGGTGCTTCTAGAAGTCCAACAGGGAAGAAAATGGAAAATCATAAATTTAACAAAGTTGGTTTAGGAATTGTACTCATTTCTCCAGATAAGGCAGTGTTACCTTATTCCTTTTTGTTGTGGGAAGGTGGTACCAATAATGAAGCTGAATACCAAGCTCTCATTACAGGCTTGGAATTAGCACTTCAAGCACAAGTGAATCACTTAAAGGTAAAAGGTGATTCAGACCTGGTAATGAAACAAATCAATGGGGATTATGCCATCAGAAAAGAAGAATTAATCCCTTTGTATGATTATGTCATAGAATTAATGTCGGAATTCCCTTCAGAACCGACATTTTCTTATGTCCCAAGATCACAAAATGCTCAAGCTGATGCACTGGCTAATATAGCCACAGCTTTAGCAGATCCAAATCGGGACGAGACAACCATCTGTATTGCCCACCGTCGTGCAATTTCACCTTATGTTCAAGTCAGAACAGAGGAAATTAATGAAATTAGTCCCATTCCTGAACCGTATGGTCATACTACAGGATGGATGTCACCTATCAGGGAATACCTTCAAAATGGAACACTTCCACCTGATAGAGCCGAGAAAGAACAAATTCGGCGACGTGTGGTCAATTTTACTCTTTATGATAGCCCAAACCACCTCGAGAAAATTCTCTACAAACGTGGTTTTTATGGAGTTCTCTTCAGATGTATTGATGGTGAAGAGACAATGGCTGTCATAAAAGAAGTGCATGCAGGATTTTGTGGTGCCCACCAGTCTGGACATAGACTGTCTGATCAAATTCAAAGGCTTGGATACTTTTGGCCTTCAATGATACAAGATTGTGTTAATTTTACAAAGAAGTGTCATTCATGCCAAGTATATTCCAACTTCATTCATAAACCTCCAGAGTTGCTTCATACAGTTAAATACTCATGGCCATTTTCCACATGGGGAATAGATGTGGTGGGACCTTACCCTTCAGCTACGGCCAATCAGTTTAAGTACATTCTTACTGCTACTGATTTCTTTTCCAAATGGGCAGAGGCAGTACCTCTCAAAGAAGTCAGTTCTAAATGCATTGTTAGCTTCATCAAGTCTAACATCATTACTAGATTTGGTGTCCCTCATACCATATTGATGGACAACGGCACCAACTTCTGTTCTTCTGAGGTAAAGAAATTGTATCAAGAATACAACATTAAGTCCAACCATTCATCTCGATATCATGCGGCGGCTAATGGCCAGATATAAGCCTTCAACAAGACACTTTCAAATATACTGCAAAAGATGGTGGATAAAGATAAGAGGTCCTGGCCTGATAAACTCTTTCATGCTTTATGGGCTTATCGGACTACCACTCGCAATGCAACGCGGTCAACTCCATATTCATTGGTATATGGAATAGAAGCAGTCTTGCCAATTGAAGTTCAATTTCCCTCACTCAGAATAGCCATTTGAGATCAGTTATCTACATATGAGCAATCCCAAAAGCGGTTGAATGAATTGGAACAGTTAGATGATAAAAGATTATGCACTTTGCACCACTTGGAAATCTATCAGAATCGAATAGCACAAGCTTTTAACAAAAAAGTTCGTCTTCGTTCATTCATTCAGGGAGAATTGGTATTGGTTCTCAGAGCACCAATGATACCAGGAAAGAAGCCTCCCAAGCTTGAACCAAAATGGGAAGGACCTTATTCAATACATAAAGTCTACTCCAATGGAGCGTATTCTCTAATCTCAATGGATGGAGAACACATCACGACTCCAACTAATGCCCGATTTCTGAAGAAGTATTTTGTATAAACACAAAATATTGTTCCCAGATCCAAAACAATCACATTGGATCATATATGTCCTACAAGACACTAAACTGTATTATGTCCTATCTACATGACATTAAACTGTAGAGAAGGTTCATATATGTCCTACAAGACACTAAACTGTATTATGTCCTATCTAAATGACATTAAACTACAGAGAAGTTCCTATATTTTTTCCTACAAGACACTAAACTATATTATGTCATATCTACATGACATTAAACTGTAGAGAAGTTCCTTATTTGTCCGAGATGACATTAAACTATATTGTGTCCTAGCAACATGACATTAAACTGTGTGGCACTTTCATTGTCCAGCATGACGTTAAACTGTAAAAAGTCCCCAGAAATGATATCCTCATATTGGTTCACCTTAGTCCTAGCTACATGACTTTAAACTGTACATCACCAGTTCGTCCTTGCTATATGATGTTAAACTATAAAGCAATTGTCCAGTATGACTTTAAACTGCAACTTCGTCCCACACGACATTAAACTGTGAAAAAGTTCCCTAAACTGTCCAGCATGACCTTAAACTACATCATCCCTGGTCCATGTATATGACCATAAACTATTTGCAAATCCCTTATGTCCAGCAAGACGTTAAACTGTGACGTACTAACTACATGACGCTAAACTGTATAAAAGTCCCTCACGTCCGGAAAGACGTTAATCTATATAATCATCCAAGGTCCAACATGACATTAAACTGCACCATCCACGGTCCATGCATATGACCTTAAACTATTCGCACTTTCGTCCGACATGATGTTAAAATGGTACACTCTTTTGTCCTTACTTCATGACAATAAACTGCACAATCCCCCTTTCGTCCAAAATGACGTTAAACTGTATTGTCCCCACCGTCCTAACTACATGACGCTAAACTGTACAGAAAGTCTTTGATATGTCCTACATGACATTAAACTATTATTTTGTCCCTGCTACATGACACTAAACTGTGCAGCACCAATAGTCCTAACTGCAAGACTTTAAACTGCATAGTCCCTTTTTTATGTCCTACATGACATTCGAATGTGCATCGTTAAGGATGTTATTACCTCTTGTTTCTCACACCGAGTATGAATCACGTGAGCTTAGAGCGAACATCAACCATAACACTCCCTTTGGGACACTAACCATGTGTAAGTCCCAACAACATTTTTTATTCGATCATTGTCCACAAGAACAACTTGATCATTAATTCATTCTTTAATTGAACTACACGGACTTTGATCCTTGCCCTCCATGCTGGGTATGTAGGCAACCTCCCAAGGTTCAATTCCAAAAACAATCTCTTCACATCAGTTCACCACCACCTCATATGATGTTGATTCGTGAAACCACCCCTGGAATAAATATCTTTACATTGATTCACTTTCGTCCTTGTTATATGACGTTAAACTATACAACACTTTTGTCTGGTACGACAATAAACTACAATATTCTTTGATTTCCTCATTTGAGAGAGAACTATTATTGACATTGATTTTTCAATCATGGTTTTCATTTTCAAAAGACTACATGCATACATGGTAATGCCTAAACTTTTTATCTTAGGTTAAACCATCATTGCACTAAAGTCCCCTTTCACCCTTCACATGTACGAACCAAATTTGTACAAAGGGCATTTCTAGAACTACGTGGGCTTGATTCCCATCCTTATGGGATACGTAGGAACGTTCGAGTATCCCTCGAATCTAGCCCCAAGTGTTTTGGGCCTAACCCCAAATTTCACTTTCAGTCCCTTAGCTGAAAAATCCTCATGAAAACACACACTGTGTATTCATTATTATGGTCTGAATTCTATGACCCTAAACTAAGATTTCTCATACTTTCATCCTGCACGACGTTAAACTGCATTTCAAGAACTACGTATGGCTTGATTCTCATTCTTATGAGATACATAGTGAAGTCCAAGTTTCAATTCAGGACCCAGCCACAACATGATTATGGTTTTCATTGACCTATGTATCTCTATATACATTGGACAATACCCATCTTTATGTGTTATAATCCTAACCTTAAATATTTTCAGTTCTTCATAACCCTTTTCATGACTTCTAATCACAAAAATGTCAAACTTCTGAGAATTATTTTTCCGGACTATGCAGCACGTGCCCATAGGTGGCCTTGCATAAACAGTCCACATAACAGACTTGTCAGCCGAAAGATGCTATTTATTTGACCATTCAGCCAATGCCCTTAGGTGGCCCTGCATATTTCAACCCCCTAACGGGTTTTGTTAAATAATAGTAACTTCATTCTTGGGAAGAATGCCTCTTTTGTCCTTATTTGTCTTAAACGACAATATGTAGGGATCCGCAAAAAATAGCCATCCTTAACATATTTGTCCCATATCCTTTTTCATGATCTGAAAGTATTCAAGTCTATGGTTTATTCTTCTTCCCTATGTTTGGGTCAGACCTTCGTAGGAGTGATATTCATCTAGTTCTTCGATATTCTTGTTCGGAAATATCTTCTCCATATTCAAGTACCTCTTTCCATACAACAAACTCTATACTTTAGAAAACTTGAATCTCCATAAACATTCACTGGCTTTTAGCACTAGGAAAGTAAATTTTTGAGAGTTATTTTTCCTGACTATGCAGCACGTGCCCATAGGTGGCCTTGCATAAACAGTCCACATAACAGACTTGTTAGCCGAAAGATGCTATTTATTTAACCATGCAGCCAATGCCAATAGGTGGCCCTGCATATTTCAACCCCCTAACAGGTTTTGTTAAATAATAGTAACTTCATTCTTGGAAACTACTTCTTCTAATGCCTTTTAGCTCTTTTTCATATCATTCCCCAGATTCAAATATTCTTAAGCCATAGTTTACATATTTTCTCTCATACATGAGTATGATAATATGTTTTCAGATAAATTGTCAAGGAATTGAATCCATTTTAATCCATTTTTGGTCAAAGAAATTTCGACCTTAAACATTAGCCCCTTTTATGTCCGGCGTGCATGACTTTAAACTGCCCACACAAAAGAAAAAGGAACTCTGAATAAAAGTCAAGTTCCAGCTCACTAAATATACATTTTTTGTATTATTTATGTAATATTGAGCAATTAAAGGGTTCAAAGTTTGTAGGATTATTTGTAATAATCCTAGTAAAAATCAAACTATACTTACTGGACCCATTGGCTTAAGTAAATTTGAAGCAGGTAGTGAAAAGAATGCAGGTACAAATGATTGAAGACAAAAGTGTTTTTCATTGATACACAAGAGTTAGAAGGACATCCACAGACTGGAGTCTCTTCTCTTTTTCAAGAATTACAAGAGGCTTTCAACATAACACTTCATTTGATTTACGGCATCCCGAGATTCATTAGCAACCACCTGGAATTCATTCATTCAACTGGATACAATAAGAGATGCAGTGATACCAACTCTTCTTGGAACGATTGTAAAAGGATGTTCCTGAGTGCGGTTTGAGAAAATTTTCTGCTGAACAAACATTGACTCTGTTTCTGTCCAAGAAACTTGGAAGATGGATACATGGATTTGAGAATGGAGCATTAGAAGTAAAGAGCCATTTGGAGAGAGTACTCTTTTCAGATATTGCTCTAATACCATGTTTTTCTTCTCTCCACCAACCATTAGTGGAAAACATTTCAGCCCATGGGTTTGCCATTTTCATATCTGCAAGGAAATGAAATGGAGGAAGAATTTGAAAGTTCACACCATTGTTGTCACTCTTAATGCACAACATAACCAAAATAGAGAAGTAGCAGTGCAGCTGCATCTCAGGTGTATAATTGTTTGCATTTGGAACATTGACTCCTTGCAGATGACCATGACCACACAGAGACAGGTAGATGCTCTGTGGGAAATTAAGATGATATTTCTTCAAGTACTTATCCAAATCTGGGAAAGTGCTGTCATAGATATCATAGTAATCATGGCCAATAATGTTCATCATGTCATCAATCCGCTTGCTAGCCAGTTCATCGGCCGTTCCAATTCCCTTAGGAGCCATTGAATCTGCACAAAAATTTGAACAAATTTAACTCTTAAATGGGTTTATTTTTCATAAAATCTGTGAAATAATTCGGAAAAAATGGCCAAGGCATTAAGTCGCGCAAATCTAGACAATGGAGCGCAAGTATTTAGTGTGCCGCGCTAGTTTTTGACGCGCAAGTATAAACCGTGCAAGTACGAATACCTTTACAGGAGCGCGAAAGCGAGGGAACAGTGGAAAAGAGACTTGCGCGGCTTAGGTGACCTGCGCGGCGAGAGCTCGAGAAGTTATGAAGTCCGGAAATCCGGATACTTGTACGGAGGTGAAGCCGTGTATTTATAGGCCAGGAAGCCTATCTGTGCGCCGTACCCAGAGCACTTAAGGTTTGCGCGACGCAAACTTGCGCGCCGCCCTCTGCGCACTAAACACTTGTGCGCCGCCCCTTTTCCTTTGAATGGATTCGATTTCCTCAGAGTCAAATCCTCATTTATCTCCGGATCCAACTCTGAGGGGCGACTTTTGTTGACGCTCATTTCTTCACAGAATCTAAAGATCGGAAAAGGGAATATCTGAGCTCAAAGTGATTCAACCTTTGAAGAAAACATAAAAAATCGACAAAGGCATGAACAGAGGATCAACAACAAATGCACCGCGCAAGTTATATCACTGTCGCGCAAGTACACTTGCGCGACGCTCTGGGTCGCGCAAGTGACTTGCGCGACCTAAGTGGTAACCACCCGGTAACCGCCCGGGGTCTTCTCCTGCCTATAAATAGACCCTGTGGGCCCCCCATTCGGGGATCGTTTTTTTTTTCAGAAACTCGGATTGAAGCTCCCGACGCCCAAGTCTCTTCTCAAAGCTTCCGGAACACTTCTAAGGTAATTTCTTACCTAGAACGGAAGATCTAAAGAGAAGAAGGAAGGCCTAAGTGTTGAAACTTATCAGACACTTGCGCGCCGACTTATTTCCTTCAATATAACTTGCACGTCCCTTTTCTGGAAGAACCTAAAGAGAATTCTAAAGGGTTTAAAAAAGAGTCGCTTAAGTATTTCAATGCTGGTTGAAAATCGCGCAAGTACACCATGTGTCGCGCAGGAATACCTGCGCGACCAATACTTGCGCGCCCACGGAAGACTTGCGCGCCTTTCAAGACTTGCGTTCCCCTATCTTTTTGGGTGCCCATCTTGCCCATTTTACCCCTCTTAAGCCACTTCACCTTTCCTTTTCAAGATTCAGTCTTCAAGATACTCTTCAAAGCCATTTATGGCATGATTTCTTGATTTGAATTCCTTATCTGAAAGGAATTCTGTGGAATATCTCTCAAAACCTAATGATTTAAATATCCTTATGTCACTAATTATGGAGAGTTCATTCATTTAACCTCATCCTTTAAGATGAGAGAATCCTTTAACTTGGGCATCCTTCTTTAGGAGTAAGCCCCAAATTCTTAAAGTTCCCAAACTTGGGCATCCTCCTCAGGAGTAAGCCCCAAACCTTAATCCCTAACCTGGGTCTCCTTTTCAGGAATAAGACTCAGTCATAATCTTGGGCTTCCTTTTCAGGAGTAAGCCCCAAGTCCCCTAACCTAGGCCTCCTTTTTAGGAGTAAGCCCCAGTCATAATCTTGGGCTTCCTTTTCAGGAGTAAGCCCCAAGTCCCCTAAAAAGTCTCTTAACCAGTCCTAATTTACCCTTGATTTGGGTTTCCTTTTCATGATTAAAACCCAATCATAAGTCCCCTCCTAATTTGTCCATCCTCCTTAAGAGTAAGCCCCAAGATTAGAGTATTCAAATCTCCATGAAGCACATATAACTTTATGGACCCTGTTCATGGATTTTCTCCCTAAAAGTAAATCCTAAACCTTCATCTATCTGGGCAGTCATACATACATAAGCCCCAAACAAATTCATATGATTGCATCTTTCATGGAACAATTGTATAATTTTTACCAATACCTCTTGTTTCTCACACCGAGCATGACTCACGTGAGCTTAGAGTGTAAAAGTAATTATGACATTCTTCTTTGAGCCATCAATAATAAACATCATACTCCATTACTCGAACTACGTGGGTTCTGATTCCTTTTCCAAAACAAAGGATACGTAGGTAGCCCATTTTTTGGGTTCGATCCCAACTTTGAAATAATCCATTTCCTTCTGAATGACGATAAACTTCAAGTGCCCCACTAAGTGGCTTTAAAACCATCCTGGTCATCATAATGACCAAGACACTTTTATATAAATGTTTTGAAGGATACCATTGACCAAGAATCTCTAAACAGATATAGATGATTCTCTATTGATGAAGAACCTCGAATACATATATAAGATTCTCTAAATTTCTTCCATATTTAATCATTGATTTTTAAAACTAAAGGAAAGCGCATTTTATACTTGGTAATGTAATAAGGATTCACGAACATAACTTAAATCTATAAAGAGAGTCCCGGAGTAGACAATAATTCCCCTCAAAAAGGTGTGATGAGTCCGACCTCCCATCCTCTCGACCAATGAAAATTCTTAAGCCTCATCATTCCACAAGCTAATGAGCTCCTTCCTTTGGAAAGTAGGTCCAAACGGATGTGGAATCATTGGATGTTTCCGGTTCTACGAACAAACCCGCTAGAAACCGATCGGAATATTTGAATCTCCCATCCAGGAGGTCATCCCCGAAAATCCGTGAGGAAACAATCCCAGACAAGAAAAAATTTCACACCTTATAGCAACACAAATCCAGCCGGACCAGCACCCAAATCCAAAAAGTAGATCCCATAGCTCTCTGTTCCAAACCAGAACCAAGTAGCCCCTCACATAAAGGCCAATAAGCAGCACCAAAAGCAAAACACAACCAAACCATCCACAACCATTGAAGAAACTAGAGAGAGTACAAAAATTCCAATGATGAGAACAACAAACCTTAAATTGTGCATCCTGCATCCTTGGGGAAGAACTGGAAGTACCCAAATTAGCATCCAGCACCAATTGCCTTATTCCGTCACAAATCTAGAAGATCTATCAAGAGTCACCCAGCCCCAGGTCAAAGATTCAAAAATCTTCCTCATCGTGATTCCTCACAAGTCACCTACATCCAAATAATGTGAACATCCAGAGACCATCACCGACAGACATCTTCCTCATCTCCCACAAGCACAATGCCAGGGAAGAAGACCCCTCATACAAGAAACCATCAGCATCACAAGACCCGAATTGCATCTTCTGCAAAAACTGCTTCCAATATGAACTCGACTGCACCTCCTCACCATGACAGAACCTGTGATGTCGGAGCAACCTGCTTCGTCGTTGAGGCCCCCGACTCTGCTGATTTTCCTAAGGAAACCCAATATCATCAAATTCAACCCCAAACCGCAGCTGATTTTAAGAAAGGTTTCTGACTGCCATGGAGACAACTACTTATCCACAAACTAGATGGACCAATTTAAGTCCATAGAATCCCACAAAACCTCCAAGTCTGATGAATCCCAAGTGCACCAGCAAAGAAGACCTTCCAAAGATGAGATCCAGAGCACGAGATAGGGAAAATGAAGCTATTGAAGACAAAAAACAACCACCGTCTTAGGTCCAAAGAGCGCGACCAGAGAACACCATCGTCAAGGAAGCAAGCAACCAGCACCAAGGTCCCGATAAGAAACTAGGGGAAAACCTAGAAGAAGCGTCAAGGGATAGAGAGAACTGAGCCAGTGTGCCTCCATCCTCTCTACTTCTATCTATCAATTCTGTTGTTGGGTAATGTGGTATTGGGGTGGCCTCCCCACCTACACGCTGCACGTCCCCAGTGAGGCCTAAGGTGGCCAACCCTTGGGCTTAGGTTAGTTCCTATTGGGGTAGAGGGGCATTTTTTAGCTCTTTTAGGGGTTTTAAGTATTTTTACGGTTTTTAGGTTTTTCTATGTTGTTTGTGTTTTTAGGGATTTTTTAGGAATTTTATGGTTTTTAGAGGTTTTTAGATATTGAGGGGTTTTTAGGTTTTTTACGGGTTTTTAGGTTTTTTGTGGATTTGATATATTTTTAGTTTTTAAGATTTCTTAGATTATTTTTATCATTTTTAGGGGTTTAAATGAGTTTAAGAGTTATTAAGGGTTTGTAGGGTTTTATGTGGTTTTGAAGTATTTTAGGGATTTGTATGGTTTTAGGGGTATATAGTTTTTAGGGCTATTTTAGGGTTTTTAGTGTTTTTAGTTTTTTTTGAAGGGGAATAGAAATATATTTCAAAGGAAATTACTTTTTAAGTTTTTTGGTGGGGTTAAGTAATTTTAGGTTTTTTATGTTTTCTTAGGGTTGTTCAGGGTTTCATAGTTCTTTTGGTTTTTAGGGTTTTTTTGGGATTTTTTATGATTTTTATTGGTTTTTAGGGTTTTTAGGTGTATTGAGGGGATTTAGGGATATTTATGGGTGTTAGTGGGTTTTAGGGTTTTAATTGTTTTTGTATTTTAGTGTTTTCTAATGGTTTGTCAAGGTTTTTAGGGATTTTAGGTATTTTTAAGATTTTAATGTTATTTTGGGGAAAGGTACGTGCAGAGAAAGGATATTCCCGACCCCCCCCCCAATTTATTATAAAAAAGACACAACAAAAATGTTTTTGGGGGATTATGTGTTTAGTGTTTTTTAGAAGGTTTTAAGGGTTTTTTAGTTTTTTAGGTTTCTTAATGTTTGTTAGTGTTTTTTTAAAAAATTATGGGTTTAAAGGGTTTTTATAGTTTTTAGTGGTTTTATGGTTTTTATGGGTTTTTACAGTCTTTAAACTATTTAGGGGTTTTATGGTTTTATGGTCATTTAGGGTTTTTATGGGTTTTAGAATTTTTAAGGTTTTATAGGGGTTTTTAATGTGTTCATGTTTTAATATTATTCTTAGTGTTTATTAGGGATTTTTTTTGTGTTTTTGCTTTTTTAGGGATTTTTAGGGCTTTTCAAGAATTTAATGGGGTTTTTATGGTTTTTTGGGATTTTGAGGGCTTTTAGGATTTATAAGGTTTTTAGGGTTTTATTATTTTTAGGTTTTTATGGGTTTAAATTGTTTTTAGGTTTTATGGTTTTCTTAGAGTGTTTTAGGATTTTAGGATTTTTTACGTTTTTATGGATTTTTAGGGTTTTTTTTAAATTTATGGTTTTTAAGGGCTTCGTGGGTTTTGGGGTTTTTTTAGAATTTTTAGGTTTTATGTTTATTTTCATTATTTGTTTTTGAGATTTTTAGGGTTTTAAAGTTTTTTAGAGTTTTATAATGTTTTTATGGTTTTAAAATGTTTTTAGAGTTTATTTAGGATTTTAGGGATATTTTCGGCTTATATTATTTTTTTTAATGTTTTTAGGGGTTTTATGTTTTTAGGTTATTTAGAGGTTTTGAGGGGTGTTTTGGGTTTTTTTTCATTTTTAGGGTTTTTTGGGAAAATAAAGAGTAGAAACAAGCTATTACTGGTCCCCAAAAATGTATATAAAAAAGTAAAAGATAAAAAAGGGGTAGGTTCAAACAACCTATACCCGAAAGGAACTACATATCAAAAGGGTAAACCTCCCCAGCATCTCCATTGGGTTCTCCATCAGCACCATATCCTAATTAAACATCTAAATCTACCCTTTACCACTCTGCCGCACCTTTCCTGGTGGTTTCCATGTCAATAGAAAGCTTGGAATATATGCCCTTAAGCCTCTACTAGTCCACATACTTGGAGGCCTTGGAAGATCCATTGGAAGAAATTTGTCCAGGAAGAGTAGAGTAGTCCCTCCTTGGCTTAATCCTCATTAGGGTAGGTGAAAGAGCTCTAGAGCCCACCTTTTTACCATGCAGCACACCATCAGTCCTCATAACCCTAGTCCTGGAGTTACCATCCTTCCCATGCTTAACAGCAGCAAGATCTACCCTACCTCTATGGCTTCCAGATCCGGGTGTAAGTTCATTTTTCAGACCTCGGTTTCCTCTTCTGGGGGCATGAATCTCGGCCAACAGAACCAGGGTCACCCATCAAAGACTTGTCCCTCCATATCGAAGCCATATTAGCATTAATGATGTCATCACGATCCGAAAATATCTCTGTTAACATTGCTTCTACATCAATGTCATCCCAAACAAAGTGCACATCGTTCTTCAGACCCGGATCTTGCAGGATTTCTTTTTGATTGTACTCAAATGTGATTTCAATATAGTTCAGCATTATCATTTTGGACTACTCAACACACGGGGGGTAAGTTCTCGTACAGAACTAGAGCCTAACTCAAATCATATTTCTCTTCATTCTACATGATCAGTATTGAAGTTTCTGACAGGTCCTCCTAATCCTCATGCAACTCAGACTAATGGACTTCAACCAGTCTATCCCCACTCCCAACAGCATCAGCCTGCACCTCTCCCTGTTCCATCACTTTCTAAATAGTCATTAAAGGATTTTTCTCTACCTCCGTTCACCCCATACCTTCAAAGAAGGGGAGTGAAACCTCCTTTTGATGTTCTACATGGTGTCTGTTTTCATCCCTAACCAGTTCAGCCTACATCTCTCCAGGTTCTTGCATATTATAAATCAATCCCTCCTTGTCCACAATCTCCATAACTTCCAACCCTGAAAAACAATTGTAAATCTAAAAAAAATCATTTTCTTGTTTATACCTTTGGACAGAAACAACTTATTTATTTTTCATCCTCTCCTCCCTCCCCATACCTTCACAAGTGAGGCCAGGTACCACCTCCCGGGGTTCCTTAAACTACTCACTGTCATCTCTAGAAGCTTCAACCAGAACCTCTACCTATACATTCATTTCCCAACTCACCCTCCCATCATTAACAATCTCTATAGGTACCAACTCCCCCAAGAGGATGGAAGTTGGAACAACAGCCTGCCTTTGCTGTGACAAATTATTAACCACACACCACCCTCATCAGGAGACTCACCCCCAACCTGCTAGAGGAAGGGACGTCTCTTACAAGTCCCAAGTCACCCCTCATGAACATGAAAATATCATTTACTTTTTCCTCTGAATGGTACCCTGTTGAACCCTTCCTTGAGGAGAATCCCCCTTCTTCCCCCCTAGAATCCCTCCTTGCACCTGAAAGAGCATACTGCAGAGTTCCCAACCTTTCCTCAAAATCAGATGCCAACCACAACCTCAGAGAGCTAACTCTCTGGTCAGTTCCGACCACAACACACTCACCACCCCTACACCTACAGTCACCTTTTACAAGACAAAGTGTTAAGAATGAATAGAGTATCCCACCCATGATTTGAACACCACAGGTTGCTTCCATAAGAGTTCCTCACCAATGTAAATCCAAAAAACATCAATCGGATCCTTCGAGACATCACCTTCAAAAGAGACCCACAGGGAAACTGAGTGAGACAGGGCCCTAGTTCTACTATCCATGCACAAGAAACATCCAACTAAATTCCCCAAAATTGAAATAATAGACAGATTTTGAAAGGGGAGGGGGAGTTTTGGAAACCTCACCCAACTCGCCACCATCAAAGAATCACAGCGCACAAGTAAATCAAATCCCCACCAAAAGAGGAATAAGTAGGCACCGTCACATCTTCGAGGAGCTACGGACTAGGACTGAATGAGATCCTCCTTAGATGAAAAAACGAATCAAAATGTTGAAGGTACCAATAAGGCCCAAAGTAGCATGATCTCAAAAATCCCAATGTTCAAACATGAACCTATCAAAAACATCAACCAGAGGGAGCCAATTCAAAAACCAAGAAACTAGGGTCAACTTATGTAGGCCAGAGGCCCAGTTAAACTCTTCAAGTGACAGTTCCAGTAGCAGATGACCTTCATTCAAGATCGACACCTTAAAGAAAAGCTCAATCTGTAGTAAAGGTGGAATCGAATCAGGATTAAAGAATGGAATAAATGGTCTATCTTCATCAAGAACCAACAGAGGCCCCTCCCACACAGTGGGTGAGGCTGAGGCATAGAAATCATTTACGTCTTCAAGATGGAAGAGGGGAGGCAGAATCACCATTGCGGGAGAGTGGAGAATCCATATCCTGATTTATGATTTTGTTATAGGTTTTTTGGGGTTTTGAGTGTTTTCAGGTTTTTAAGGTTGTATTAGGGATATTCAAGTCTTTTTACATTTTTATCAATTTATATCAATTTTAGGATTTTTTTTTATTTTTTAGGGTGTTTATGGATTCTAAGGGTTTTTATGATTCTTACAGGTTTTTATTGGTTTTATGGTTTCTTTGGTTTTTTAGGGTTTTTTGAGTTTTTTTGGGTTTCATGGTTTTTTGATGTATTTGAATTTTTATAGGGGATTGAAGGGGTTTTATTATTTTAGTGGTATTTTTGGGTTTTATGAGTTTTATGGTTTTTATGGTTTTTAGGGGTTTTATTTTTTTAGGGGTTTAGAGTTTTTAGGTATTTTTAGGGTTTCTTCGTATTTTAGTGGTATTTATCTTTTTTAGTTATTTTAACGGTTTCTAGGTTTCTCAGGTTTTCATAGAGGTTTTCATGATTTTTGGGTTTTTAACATTTTTAGGGATTTTAGGGGGTTTAGGGATCTTTATGGTTTTTATGGATTTTTTTGGGTTTTTAGAAAATTTAGGGGTTTTAAACGTTTTAAGGATTATTATGGATTTTTAATGATTTTAGGGTTTTTAGGGATTTTGAGGAGTTTTATGTTTTTTAAAACTTTTAGGGTTTTATGGTTAATTAGTGTTTTAGGGTTTTTTTGAGTATTTTAGTGGTTTTGTGGTCTTTTAAAATTTTTAACATTTTTATAGGTATAAAGGGATTTTAGTGTTTTATATGGTTTTTACATTTTTTGTGGATTTTTAAAATTTTTTATGGACTATATTATTTTTTTGGGGTTTTTGGACTTTAAGGGTATTTTAGGGTTTTTAGTATTTTCATGTTTTTAGGGGTTTTGGTATTTTGGGATTTTAGGTTTTATAGGGTTTTATTAGTGTTTTTTAGTTTTTTGGGGTCTTTTATCTTTTTAGTTATTCTTATGGATTTTTATAATTTTTCACGTTTTTAGGGTGTTTAGAGTTTTTAGGGATTTTAGGGTTTTTTGGGTTTTTTTTGGGTTTTTAGCATTTTTTAGGTTTTTAGGGGTTTAATGTGTTTTTAGGTTTTTTAGGTTTTTAGGTTTATTAGGGTTTTCAAGGGTATCAGGGTTTTTTATTTTTATGTATTTTAAGGATTTTTATATATTTTTAGGATTTTTAGGTATTTTGATGGTTTTTTGGGTTTTTCTGTTTTTTTGTTTTTAGGGTTTTTTATTTTTGGGTATTTCATGTATTTAAGAATTTTTTAATGTTTTCTGGGGTTTAATAGGTGTTTAGAGTTTTATAATGGTTTTAGGGGTATTATGGGGTTTAGGTTTAATTATACTATTAGGGGGGTTTAAGGTTTTTAGGGTTTTTTAGCATTTTTTAGATTTTTTGTTTTTTTAATGTTTTCTGGTTTTAAGGTTTTTTGAGGGATTTTCTAGGTTTTTAGTGTTTCTTTGGGATATTTTGGAATATTTATTAATTTTATGGTTTTCTTGAGATTTATGGAATTTTGAGGGTTTTTAGTCTTTTTTAAGCTTTTTTGGTTTTTTGGTTTTCATCATTTTTTAGGTTTTTTAGGGTTTTTAGGTGATTTTAGTTTTTGAAGGTTTTCTTATTGTTTTTCAGGGTTGTAAGGTTTTTTTACATTTTTAAGGATTTTTAATATTTTTTAGGATTTTACGGTTTTTAGGGTTTTATGAAATTTTTGGGTTTTTAGGGTTTTTGGGGTTTTTAGATTTTTATTTAGTTTTCTTGGGTTTTTAGGATTTTTTATAGTTTTTAACATTTTTACGATTAAATGGGTTTTTATTGTTTTTATCAGTTTTTATAGTTTTTATGGGGGTTTTTTATGTTTTTATGGTTTTATAGGTTTTATGGTTTGTAGGTTGTTTAGATTTTTAGGGGTTTTTACTTTTTTTAATTTTTATGGGTTTTAAGTGTTTTATGGTTTTCAAGTTTTTTTTAGGGATTTTCATGGTATTTTATAATTTTAGTTTTTTTAGGTATTTTTTGATTTTTTTGGTTTTATGGTTTTTTAAGGATTTTGAGGTGTTTTATTATTTTTAGGGTTTTTAAAGGATTATGGTTTTCATGGGATTCTAGGGGTTTTTTGAGTATTTTAGTGTTTTTAGTGTTTTTTTTAGTTTTTTAAATTGTTTTAGAGGTTTAATGTTTTTACAGTTTTTATGGTTTTAGGGGTTTTTTGGTTTTTTATTTTTTTAATGTTTTAAGGGGTTTATGATTTTTATAAGTTTTTAGGCTTTTTATTGTCATTTTAGGGTTTTTATGGTTTTAGTGTTTTTTAGGTTTTTAGTGGTTTTAGGTGTTTGTATATTTTTATGGGTTTCATAGGTTTTTTCATGGATTTAAGTGTGTTTTAAGTTTTTTGAGATTTTTAGGGATTTTTTGATATTTTTTGGATTTTATTGTCTTTAGGGAATTTAGGGATATTGAGGGTATTTAGGTTTTTATGGTCATTTATAGTCATTTATTTTTTTTATTTTTTAGTTTATTTTAATTTTTTTAGGGTTTTCGGGGTTTAATGTCTTTCTTTGTGTTTTTAAGGTTTTTATAGTTCTTAAATTGTAAATATTTTTTTAGGTTTTTATGGGGTTTTCGGTTTTTTAGTGATTTAAATGTTTATTAGGGTTTTATGGATTTAATGGTTTTCTAGGTTTTTAGGTTTTTTAAGGGTTTTTAAGGTTTTTATTTTTTTTAATGTTTTATGGGTTTTAAGGGTTTTTTTTATTTTTTAAATTTTTAGGGGTTTTGTGCGTTTTTAGGACTATTAAGGGTTTTTGGGAGGTTTTAGGGTTTTTAGGGTTTCAGGGGGTTTTTAGTGTTTTTATGTTTTATAGGGGATTCATGTATTTTTATGTTTATAAGGTTTAATTAGGTTTTTTCATGGTTTTTTTTAGGATTTATATGGTTTATATGGGTTTTAGGGGTTTTATGGTTTTTATGTTTTTTTGTATTTTGAATATTTTAGGTTTTTAGTGGCTTTAAGGGTTTTTATATTTTTACGGTTTTCTTATGGGTTTTCTGTTTTTTAGGGTTTTTTATATTTTTAGCGATTTAATGGTTTTTTTATTTTTAAAATATTTTAGGGTTTTATGTTTTATGGTTTTGGGGGGTTTTATTGTTTTTTAGGGTTTATAGGGTTTTTTGAGTTTTAGTATTTTTTTTGGTTTTTTAGAGTTTTTTAGAGTTTTTTAAAAAATTTAGGGGTTTAATGGGTTTTAGATTTTTTTGTGATTTTATAAGGATTATATTCATTTTTTGAGTTTTTAAGGGTTTTAGTGTTTTTTATGGTTTTGGTGTTTTTATGGTTTTTAGGGCCTTTTAGGGATATTTAGAGTTTTTAGCATTTTTTAGGTTTTTAGGGGTTTTAAGTGTTTTTATATTTTTAGGGTTATATTAGGGATTTTTAGAGTTTTCAGGGTTTTTTATTTTTAAGGTATTTTTAGGAAATTATTAGTATTTTTTATGGGTCTAAGTGTTTCTATGGATTTTTTTCGGTTTATAGGTGTTTTCAGGGTTTTTAGGGGTTTTTCAATTTTTAATTCTTTTAGGTTTTTAGGGGTTTTATGTTTTTTAGGTTGTTAAGGTGTTCTTATGTGTTTTTGAGGTTTTTTTGGGGTTTTTTATGTTTTTAGGGTTTTATGGATTTTTTAGTGTTTTTGGGGTTTCAGATATATTTAATTTTTTTGGAATTTTTTGGAATTGTTTTGGATTTTTATTGGTTTTTTCTTTTTTTTTTGGATTTTGAGGGTTTTTATTGTTTTTAGGGTCTTTTAGGGGTTTTAAAATTTTTATATTTTTCATCGGGGTTTGGGTTTTTATTTTTTTATGGTTTTTAGTTTTTTCATGGTTTTTAGGGGTTTTTTACGTTTTTATGGATTTTATGTGTTTTTATAATTTTTATGGTTTTAAATGGTTTTTGGGATTTTGAGTGATTTATTGTTTTTATGGTTTTAGGATATTTATGTTTTTTTGGGTTTTAGGAGTTTTTTGAGTTTTTAGGGTTCATAGTTTTTTATAGTTTTTTTAACAATTTTAGGGCTCTAAAGGGTTTTTAGAGTTTCAGAGGGATTTTAGTGTTTTATGGTTTGTATGGTTTCTTATGTTTTTCAGTGTGTTTTTTTTGGTTTTTTGGGTTTTTATGGTTTTTGGGGGTTTTTATCATTTTTTTATGTTTTTAGAAATTGAAATTATTTTTAGGTTTTTAACGATTTCTTTAGGTTTTTTTCATAGTATTTAAGTGTTTTTACCTTTTTTGTGTTGTTTTAGGATTTTTTTGATTTTTTTTGATTTTGTAGGGTTTTTATGGATTTTGATGGGTTTATTTGGGTTTATTTAGGTTTTTAGGGGTTTTATGGTTTTTGTGGGGATAATATTTTTTTAGTTTTATTAGGTTTTGTGTTTTTTAAGAATATTTTAACATTTTTTTGGGGGTTTAAAGGGTTTCTAAAGTCTCCAGTGGGGTTTTAGGTTTTTCGGTTTTAGGGGTTTTTAATGTTTTTATGTTATTATTATTATTATACGGTTTTAGGGTTTTAGGGATTTAAGGGTCTTTTAGGGTTTTTGGGTTTTTAGTGTTTTTAGGTTTTTAGGGGTTTTAAGTGTTTATATTTTTTTATGAATTTCTTAGTGGTTTTTATGGTTTTTAAGGTATTTTTATATTTTTAGATGTTTTACAGATTTTTTCAAATTTCTATATTTGTTAGGGTTCTTAGGGATTTTGAAGGTTTTTGGGTTTTTTATTTTTTTCAGGATTTTGAGGGATTTTTGTATTTTTGTGATTTTTGAGGTTTTTTCAGATTTTGAGGGTTTTTACGGTTTTTACGATTTTTTATGTTTATAGGGGTTATTTAGTTTTGTAGGTTTTTATTTTTATTATATTTTTTAATGTTTTCAATGGTTTAAATGTTTTCTATAATTTTTCATGGTTTTTTAGAATTTTTATGGGTTTTTTGGGTTTTTAATATTTTTATGGGTTTTGTGGTTTGGGGGGGGGGGGTAAGGTTTTTATGATCTTTTTTGTGTTTTTAGGGATTTTATTGTTTTTTAGGTTATTTGGGGTTTTTAGTGTTTTTATATTTTGAGGGTTTTGTTAGGATTTTCATGGTTTTTAGTATTTTTTAAATTTTTAGGTATTTTTAGTGATTTTAAGGATTTTTATGGTTACTAGGATGTTTAGGGATTTTTAGGATTAATAAGATATTTTATATTTTTCATAAATTTCTATGATTTTATGGATTTTAATTGTTTTTAGTTTTTCAAGGATTTCTTAGGGGTTATCAGGGTTGTTTACATTTTTAGGAATTTTTAGTGAATGTTAAGGTTTTTACGGTTTTTATGGTTTTTTGAAATTTGTATTGCTTTTGGAGTTTTTAGGGGTTTTATAGTTTTTCTGGGGTTTTGGTTTTCTTTTTTAAATTTTCTAGTTTATTAAGAGTTTTTAGAGTTTTAGCATTTTCTGCTGTTTAAAGGGTTTTTAGAGTTTTTTAGGGTTTTTTTGGGTTCTTTTGGTTTCTTAAAATTTCTATGTATTTTATGGTTTTTCAGGGTTTTAGGGTTTTAGGGTATTTTAGGTTTTTTAAGGTTTTTAGCATTTTTTAGGTTTTCAGGGGATTTTAGTAGTTTTTAGTTTTTAAGGTTTTCTTAGGGGTTTTCAAGTTTTTTATGGTTTTATACGTTTAAAAATATTTTTGGGGATTTTTATGAATTTTATGGCTTTTTAAGGGTTATTGGAATTTTGAGGGGGTTTAGGGTTTTTATATTTTTTTTACTTTTAGGTGTTTTACGTATATTTATCAATTTAAGGGTTTTCTAGGGTTTTCTAGGGTTTTTATTGTTTTTTTACATTATTATTGATTTTTGGGATTTTTAGGATTTTTATGGTATTTTAGGGTTTTTATATTTTTTTGGGGGGTTTTTTGGGTTTTTTGTTTTTTTAGGATTTTAAAATTTTTTGTAGTTTTTAATGATTTTATGGGTTTAAAGCTTTTTAGAAATTTTTAACAATTTTGGGGGTTTTAAGGGGGTTTTGAGTTTTAGTGGTTTTAAGTTTTTAAGGTGTTTCTAGGAGTTTTAAGGTTTGTATGGGTTTTTATGTTTTTTGGTAATTTTTATTGGGTTTTTAGTGACTTTTGGTTTTTTAGGGTTTTTATCATTTTTATGATTTTAAGGGTTGTTAGTGCTTTTAGGATTTGAATGTTCTCTTAGGGTTTTTAGGGGTTTTTATGTTTTTAGGGATTTTTTTAGATTTTTATGATTTTTATGGATATTTATGGTTTTTAGAGATTTTGATGATTTTTTGTGTTTTATTGGGTTTTTAGGGTTTTAATGGTTTTTTGGGGTTTTAAGGGGGTTTTTTGAGTTTTTTGATTTTTAAATGTTTTTTATAGTTTTTTAACTTTTTGAGGGATTTAAAGTGTTTTTAGTTATTTTTGATGTTTTTAGTGTCTTTTGGGGTATTTATGTAATTTTAAAGGTGTTTAAATGTTTTTTATGGTTTTTAGGGGGTTTTGGGGTTTTTAGGGTCTTTTGGATTTTTTAGTGTCTTTTAGGTTTTTTGGGGTTTTATGAATTTTTAGGATTTTATGGTTTTCTTAGGGTTTTTAGGGTTTTAGGGGTTTTTTATGTTTTTATTGATTTCTAGGGATTTTTTATAATTTTTTTTTGGGATTTAGAGATTTTGATGAATTTTAAGGTTTATAGGGGGTTTTTGGGTTTTTTGGGTTTTAAAAAATTTTAAGATTTTAAGGGGTTTAATTATTTTTGGGTTTTTTAGATTTTCATAATGTTTTTCAGGGTTATTAAGATTTTTTATATTTTTAGGTAATTTTATGGTTTTTAGGATTTAATGGTGTTTTAAGGATTTTTGTAATTTTAAAGTGTTTTAGGGTTGTAAGGATTTTTTGGGATTTTTTTTGGGGTTTTCGGGGTTTTTTAGTATTTAGGGGCTTAAAATGGTTTTTAAAATTTTTAATGTCTTTAGGGGTTTAATGTTTTTTTTATTATTTTAGTTGGTTTTAGTGTTTTTATGTGTTTTTTTGGTTTTTATGTTTTTAGGGGTTTTATGGTTTTTAGGGTTTTAGGGTTTTTAGGCTTTTTAGCATGTTTTAGAATTTGTAGGGGTTTTAGGTGTTTTTAGATTTTTTTATTTTCTTATGGATTTTCATTTTTTTAGGGTTGTTTTTGTTCTTATGGATTTTTATGTATTTTTTCAGATTTTTAAGGTTTTTTACAGTTTTTAAGGATTTTGAGTTTTTAAGGGTTTTAAGGGTTTTTAGTTTTTTAAGGTTTTTAGTTTTTTTGGATTATAAGGTTTTATTATGGTTTTTCGGTGTTTTGTGGTTTTTTACATTTTTAGTGACTTTTATGGATTTTTAGGATTTTTATGGGTTTTTAGGGTTTTTAGGGATTTTAGGAATTTTTATGGTTTTTAGGGTTTTTATGGATTTTTGGGGTTTTAGGGTTTTTTTTGAGTTTTTAAGGTTTTATGGTTTTCTAGTTTTTTCATGTTTTTAGGGGTCTAATGGGTTTTAGTGTTTTTAGTGAAATTTTAGTGTTTTTGGGGGGTTATAAGTTCTTTATGGTAATATATGTTTTATGGATTTAAGGGGGTTTAAAGGATTAAAGGATGTTTTTAAAAAATATTTGGGTTTTTGAGGTTTTTTAAGTTTTTTAATTATTTAGGTGTTTTAAGTGTTTTTTGGGTTTTTAGGTTTTTCTAGGATTTTAGGGTTTTCATGCTTTAAGGGATTTTTAAGTCTTTTCAAGAATTTTTATTTTTTAGGGTTTTTTGGGAATTTGAGGGATTTTGTAGATATTTAGGTTTTTTATGATTTTTAATAATTTTTGGAATTTTTAGGTGTATCTTTGATATTTTCATGGTTATGAAGTCATTTTATAATTTAAAAAAAAATATAAGAGTTTATTGGGTTTTTATGATTTTTATGGTTTTTTAGGAATTTAGTGGGTTTTTTGGGTAACAGTTTTTTGTGGTTTTTTAGAAAAATTTTATGGTTTTAAGGGTTTAAGTGTTTTTATATTTTTCAAGTTCTATAAGGTGACTTTAGGGTTTTTTTATGTTTTCAGTATTTTTAGTGGTTTTTATTGATATTTAATTTTTTTTGAGTTTTTTGGGATTTTAATAATTTTTAGTGTTTTAATAGTTTTATGGATTTTAGATTTTTTTAAATTTTTGGGAGTTTAAATAGTTTTTAGATAATTTACTAGGTTTTAGGGTTTTTATGGGTTTTTATGAAATTTCTAGGTTTTTAGGGGTTTTATAGTTTTGGGGGGTTTTACAGTTTTTAGGGTTGTTTAGGGTTTCCATTATTTTAGGTTTTTATGGGGTTTTTTAGTTTTTTAGGATGTTAAAGTATTATTAGGGGTTTTCTTGGTTATTTTGGGTTTTTATTTTTTGAAGGATTTTTTGGGACTTTCATGATTTTTATGGGGTTTTAAGGATTTTGAAGGGCATTATGGTTTTATAGTCTTTTTGGGTTTTTTATTATTTTTTAGGTATTTTAGGGGTTTCACGTGCTATTATGTTTTTATATTTTTCGTAGGGTTTTTCGTTTTCTTTTAATTTTTAGGGATTTTAATACTTTTTAGGATTTTTATAGTGTGTAGTTTTTTTCACGATTTTCCGGATTTTTAGGGGTTTTTAGAGTTTTTAGATTTTTAATGGTTTATCGGAATTTTTAGGTTTTTTTTGAGTTTTTATGGGTTTTAAGGTTTTCATAGATTCTTAATTTTTTTAAGGGTTCAAAGGGTTTATAGATTTTTTGTGGGTTTTTATGGTATTTAAGGTTTTTAGAGGTTTTATAATTTTTAGGGTTTTAGGGTTTTTAAATTTTTTAGTGTTTTTATATTTTTAGAGGTTTTAATGTTTTTTTTAAGGTATTCATACTGATTTTTAGGGTTTATAGGTTTTTTTACATTTTTAGGGATTTTTACATATTTCTTATGATTTTTATGGGTTCCATGTGTTTTTAAGTATTTGAGGGCTTTTAGGGTTTTTAGGGTTTTATGGGATTTTAGGGTTTTTTGGGTTTTGATGTTTTTTATGGTTTTAATGATTTTTATAGTTTTTAAATGTTTTAGGGGTTTAAAGAATTTTTTGGTTTTTTAGTTGTTTTTGAGGTTTTTAAGGGTTTTAAAAAAGTTATGGGTTTTTATAGTTTTTAAGGGTTTTAGGTATTTTAGTGTATTTTTATGATTTTTAGGGTTTTTAGAATTTTTTACTATTTTTAGGGGTTTTATGTGTTTTTAGGTTTTTATAGTTTTCTTGTAGTTTTTCTGGTTTTTAGGGGTTTTCACATATTTAGGGAGTTTTTGGTCTTTTTAGGAAGTTTATGAGTTTTTAGGGATTTCAGGAATTGGGTGGGTTGGGGGTGTTTAGGGTTATTTATGGTATTTAGATGTTTTAATTGTTTTAAGGTTTTTGAGGTTTTTTATGGTTGTTGGGGTTTATATGATTTTTTACATTTTTAAGGATTCTTATATTTTAAGGATTTTTCTAGTTTTTAGGGATTTTGAGGGTTTATGGGGTTTTATGGTTTTTATGGGTTTTTGGGTATTTAGGTTTTTTTTTAGTTTTTAGTGTTTATGGTTTTTAGATTTTTTGTAAAAATTTTAGTGGTTTAAAGGTTTTTTAGTATTTTTTTGTGGTTACTTAGGGATTTTATCGATTATTAGATTTTTATGCTTTTTAAGGGGTTTTTTAGTTTTTTGGGTTTCTTGGGGTTTTTATGGTCTTTAGCCTTTTTAGGTTTTTTTAGTTTTATGTGATTTTATGTTCTTAAGGTTTTATTATGTTCTTATAGGGTTTTTAGCGGTTTTTAGGTTTTATATATTTCTATGTAATATATAGGATTTTAATGATTATTTATGGGTATTTTTAGATTTTGAGGGTTTTTAGGTATTTTTAGGGTTTTATATGGGTTTTCATTCTTTTGGGATTGTTTTGAGATTTTTAGGGGTTCATAGTTTTTTATAATATGTTAATTTTTTAGGTCTTTAATGGGTTTGAGAGTATCTAGTCTGTTTTAAGGTTTTTATGGGTTTTAGGGTTTTCAATGTTTTTAGGGGTTTACAGTTTTTAAGGGTTTAGTGTCTTTTAGGGTTTTTATGATCATTATCATTTTTAGGTTTTTTAAGAGTATTAAGTGTTTTTAGGATTTTAAGGTTTTCCTTTGGTTTTTCATGGTTTTTGGGGTTCTTTTTTGTTTTTACGGCTTTTAGGATTTTTATAATTTTTACTGATTTATACGGTTTTTACGGTTTTTTATGATTTTTAGGTATTTTTGAGTTTTTTATGATTTTTAAGGTTTTTTATATATTTTTAACATTTTAAGGGGTTTAAATGGTTTTTAGTGATTTTAATGGTTTTTTATTTTTTATGGGGTTTTGGGTTTTTAATGATTTTAGGGGTTTTATGGTTTCTGGGGTTTTGGGGGTTTTAAAGGTTTTCGGGGTTTTGGGGGGTTTTAAGGTCAATTAGTGGTTTTTCTAATTATAATTTTCAGGTTTTAGTAGTTTTATGATTTTTTAGGTTTTTAAGATTTTCCATTGGTTTTCTAGATTTTTAGTATTTTTTACATTTTATTTATTTATTGATATTTTTTAGGATTTTAATTGTTTTTAGGGTTTTTAGTGATTTTAAGGGTTGTTAGGGTTTTTATAATTTTTTTGGGTGTAAATGTTTGTTTTTATTTTTTAGGGTTTATTTTTTTTTTGAGTTTTTAACTTTTCCAGTGGTTTAAAGTGTTTTTAGAGTCATAAGTGATTTCTTAGGGTTTTTGTGGGTTTCATGATATTTTTATGTTTTTTTTGGTGGGGGGTATGGTCTTTAGGTGTTTTTATGGATTTTAGGGTCTCTTAGGGTTTTTTATATTTAGGATTTTTATGTGTTTTTTATATTTTTTGTTATTTTAGGTATTTTATGATTTTTATGGGTTTTTAATGATTTTTTGGCATTTTAGGTTTTTATGGGTTTTGGGGTTTTTAGGGTTTTTATCATTTTTATGTGTTTTAAGTGTTTATAGATTTTTTTGGTTTTCTTATGGTTTTTTGGGGGTTTAATGTTTATACAGAGTATTAGGGATTTTATAGGAATTTTATTGATTTTATGGTTTTTTGAGTTTTTTATTATTTTTAATGTTTCTATGGTTTTTTGGGGTTTAGTGGTTTTTTTAGTTTCATAGGTTTTTAAATTTTTTTGAGTTATTTAATGTTTTAAGGGTTTTAAAGGGTTTTCATATTTTTAGTGATTTTAAGATTTTCGTGGGGTTTTTATCTTCCTAGGTGTTTTTATGGGTATTAGGGGTTTTAGGATTTTTATGGTTTATTAGGTTTTTTAGAATTTCTTGGGTTTTTAGGTGTTTTAATTGTTTTTGGTTATTTAAGATTTTTATAGGTATTTTCAATGGTTTTTGTGTTTTTTATGTTTTTATGGTTTTTAGGGATTTTTTATAATTTTTATGTTTTTTATGGTTTTTATGGATTTCTAGGTTTTATGTACTTTTATGGATTTTAGAATGTTAAGGATTTTAAGGGGTTTATTTGGTTTTATTTTTTTATGTTTTTCACCTTCTTTGGGGTTTGTTATATATTTTAATTTTTTTTGGGATTTTTTGGGTTTTTTAGGATTTTTTTGGTTTTTTAATGTTTTTTTGGATTTGAGGGGTTAGGGTTTTTAGGATTTTTTTCTTGGTTTTTTTAGTTTTTATGGGTTTTAAGGTTTTTAGTCTTTTTAAACTTTTTTATAGGTATAATGTTTTTTGTTGTTTTTAGTTGGTTTGTAGGATTTTTTGGTATTTTAAGATTTTTTAAGGGTTTAATGGATTTTTAGGGTTTTAGTGGTTTTAATACCCTTATAAGGGATTTATGGATTTTAAAGATATTTAGTTTTTTAGGATTCTAAGAATTTGTAGTTTTTTAGGTTTTCTTAGTGTTTTTAGGGTTTTAGGATTTTTTACATTTTTTAGATTTTTTTGGATTTTTATGGTTTCATGGATTTTTAGTGATTTTGCGGTCTTTTATGGTTTTTTAGGATATTTAGGTATTTTTTTGAGATTTGTAGGCTTTTTAAGTTTTCTTAGATATTTTTAACATTTTAAATATTTTAAAGGGTTTTTAGAGTTTTTAGTTGGGTTTTAGATTATTATGTGTTTTTGGGTTTTTAATGTTTGTAGGGGTTTTATGGATTTTAGGGTTTTTAGTATTTTAGTGTATTTTTAGGGTTTTTTGTTTTTAGAATTTATGAGGGTTTTTAAGAGTTCTATGTTTTTTATGTTTTTATGGTTTTCGTTTGGTTTTCTGGGTTTTAGTGTTGTTTTTCTTTAGCAAGATTTTTTTGGGATTTTTAGGATGTTTTAGGATTTTAATAGATTTTAACGATTTTTAGGGATTTTGCGGGTTTTTAGGGTTTTATTTTTTTGATGGTTCTTTTGAGTTTTTTAGGGTTTTAAGGTTTTTTTATAATTTTTTAACATTTTATGGGGTTTAAATGGTTTTGGAGTTTCTATGGGATTTTTAGGGATTTCATGGGATTTTAGGGTATTTTTAAGGTTTAGGGTTTCTATGATCTTTAGGGTTTTTAAATAGTTTTTAGGGCCATTTTGGGTTTTGTAGGATTTTAATCATTTTTTTATGTTTTCTAGGGGTTATAAGTGTTTTTAGGTTTTTATGGTTTTTTTAAGTATTTGCAGGGTTTTTCAAAAAATTTGGTGTTTTTAGGTTTTTTAGGGTTTTTAGAGTGTTTTGGGATTTTTTGGATTTTTGGATTTTGTTTTGTTATTTTGAGGGGTTTTTTGTGTTTTTATGTTTTTTTTGGGTTTTAAGTGTTTTTATATTTTTAAGTCTATGTTACGTTTTTCTCTGTTTTTAGTGTTTTTTACGTTTTTAGATATTTTTTGGATTTTTTTAGTTTTTAGGGGTTTTAGAGATTTTGGGGGTTTTTACTATTTTATAGGGTGTTTATGGGTTCTATAGTTTATTTGGGATTTTAGTATTTTTTAGTTTTTGGTGGTTTTTATGGTATTTTATATTTTTTAATTTTTTTTAGTTTAAAGGTTTCTGGAGTTTTTATGTGGTTTTTAAATTTTTTATGGGTTTTTTGTTATTTTAAGGTTTTTAAGGGTTTTATGGTTTTATGGGGTTTCCAGGCTTTTAGGTTATTTATAGTGTTTTTTGGGGTTTAATTTTTTTTGTTTTAATAGGATTTTTGTGTTTTTAGGTTTTTTGAGGTTTTAGGTATTTAAGTTTTTATTAGGGTTTTTAGGGTTTTAGGGGTTTTTTAAGTTTTTAGTGACTTTTAGGGTCTTTTTAGGTTTTTATGGTTTATCGAGTGTTTAGGGATTTTGAAGGGTTTTATGGCTTTTTATGTAGAGACCCGAAGCTTGACGTGCATGAAAATTACATTAATTTTGCAGAATACTTAATACATAACAAAAATAGACCCCAATGGACCGTAATAGTTTAGTGCCTTTGGAAACATGGAACATAATCTTCTAATCTTGGTGAAATATCCTCAACATCTCACATTAATATATTCCTTTTTTTTCCTACCTAAAACCTTTCCTTATATCTTGGGAAAAGAAAACATAAAAAGGGTGAGCTCAAATGCTCAGTAAGGGCAAACATAGTGAACATAAAACAATTCATAAACATTTGAAAGCCAAAACTAGAACATGAAATTTAAACATAAAAATCTTGAGCAAAGACATAAATCGTGGAAGTATGTAAGGCATATATCATAATGGAACATCAATCATGATAAAATATAATGGGAATAAAACATGTAATTGTGTCAACCATTCATCACATGTCATGATTTCCATAGTAGCCAAGGCATTGCTGCCAAGACCATCTTAGTGGACAAAGTCCCTTTTTGAATTGAGTTCACTCCTCATTTCAGTCCTGTAACACTGAACCAGATTAAATTACTGTTCTAGCCATGTCTATCTCATGAGATATAAATCTTTACCCAATGAATTGTAGGGATATATAGGTCCCACCCATCTCATAATGAAATCATTCTTACTTGTGCCACAACATAAACATAAATCATTCATAATAACCCAAAGAATAAAATGGGTTCCATAAACATCATTCCATCATAACATAATCCATATAAAACATATGGATATCATTTGATCATAATAAAAGTGAAACCATGTAAATCATAGAGACATTAAACTTGAAACATACACATATGAAATAATGTCATCTTAGATGGAAAATGGTTTTGATAAAACATTTGAAATGAATTCTTGAGGAAAATATCCATTCCTCTTCAAAATCATTTTCCTTTCACAAAATTCCATGCACTTTTAAAATAAAAGTATTTTGTTGAAAATTTTCATAAAATCTTGTAGAGTAAGCTTCAAAAAAATGAGGCGTTATGAAACCATAAAAATCTGTTCATGCCGTATAAGTTAAAAATAACATTCTTCCAGTACTTTTTTTGGAATAGTCAAAAGGTACCTCGTATGGTAATAAAAAAAATATTCCTTACATACCTTGTAGTAAAAGTCAAAATGGGAAAAAGGACTTTAAACATAGATGAAAACTTTTTTTATAAAACTTGGACATGGATGATAAATATTACCCCAGTAAATACTTACGAATAAACAATCTCGGATAAGAATGAGATTGGAATAATTATCCCTTACCTTAGGTTTGATATGATTCGTACGTATCCAAACCCCATATATAATGATTTAAATGATGTCATTGACTTATTACAGAATCATATTCATTGTTATTATATCATATATGGTTCACTTATGACTCTATATTAACCGTTATTTTGTAAATTCATGTTAAAGTAGAATTTTGGGTAATATCGTTTGATTTGTCTTTCGTGTTTTAACTTGTAATTATTAATATGATTACATAGATCATTATTACTTACATCTATAATGTAAAACATGATTTATATATAATAGATCGATAAATGGAAAGAAATACACCGTTCATGGAGACGGTAGGTCGTACGTAAGCATGAACGCTGTTTTCATTTCTTTATTGAATTCAATGGAATAAATAGATGACATACATACATATATATATATATTCATAAATCCAGTATCATTATAATTTCATATATTTCATGATTACTTATTATATATACTTTATAATCATTCATGAATGATTAACATGGAGAGTGAATCTCATCGCGTCGTGGAGACGGTAGTCCGTACGTACGCATAAGAGATGATATCGTTCCAATAATTATTGAATATAATTGGAGTGAATGGTATAATATATCATAACCAGCATGATGTTATAATAACCATAAATAGTTATTCATTACACCATTAAACCCATCCATGTAAGGTGTTGATGGAAAAACAGATTACACCACGGCGTGAAGACGGTATTCCTTACGTACACACACGTGGTGATTTCATTTTCCGTAGGATGAATATATGGTGAAATAGGGTTGTTTCATACTTATAATAACATATCATTATATCTGTGATACTTATTTTATTACTTCATAATGAAACAACTAAATAAGAAGAAGTGGAAGAAGAAATAATGTTGAAAGAATCAGTAACGGACATTACCTCTTCTTTAAAGCGCCTCTTTGAGACATCCTCTTAGGGCACTAAAATTGGTCTTTGAAGAATACCAAGACCTCTAGGATGTTTATAGGGAAGTGGACAAGAGAATTTGGCATGGGTTGTCCGAGCATGAAGTCTCAAAGTGGTGTGAGGAAGAGAGGGAGGAGGTGCCCTTTTATAAGGGAGGAGAGGGGCACCTTTGGAAAAACTAAAAATATTATTTTATTATAAAGACATATTCGGTTTTTAATAGCTCCAAATTGATTTATTTAGAAGATAATGTGGTTATGGGTCTAAATCCTCTCATCCAATATAATTTAGACAAGTTTATGTATCTATTTTAACCTTATTATTTAGATTTAACTTTAATTAAGATAATTTAACTTTTACTGTGTCTTCTTGTTTTCTTACACTATAAGGTTAATAAACATACTATAACAAGCCAAACGAACCCCATGTTGTTTATTATTAATATATATAACCTTATCTAAGTCATTTGGACGAACATTAGATTTTTAGGAATAAAATAACAATTAATAATATAAAATTTTAAAAAAACTATTTTATGTCAATTTTGACACTATTTGGTATTTGATTTTTTGTGAAAATCATAACAGAATTAATAGTTCTAAAAAAGTCACTTAAATCAATAATAACATGTTATATTAACCTATAAAATTATTTTAATTCATAAAAAGTCTCAAATTACATTTATTTGGGTATTTATAACATTAATTAAGTCAATATTTCATTAATAAGATAATTACTACAGCATCATTGTGTCATAATTAAATTAACTTATTTAACGTATAAAAATCATAAATAAAAAACCATTATGTAGGAAATATTTCTATCTTTCTAATGAATATTTAAAGTCTAATTTATCTTATGTATAAACATATATTAAAAATGTTTTATTTATTAAACTTTGATTTTAGCTATTTTAAACCTTCTTTAAATAAATTAATAATAAATGTTCTAATCTAATCCAAGTGGACCTAAATGGTCATATTTTATTCCTAAGGTTGTTTTTGGTCTAATTACACTTATCAAATATAATTAGGACATGTTTTAGGGTAATAATAATATCATCTTTACCCTTAATTACCCTATTTACTTAAAAACCGTGGTAAAAAAAGTAAAAAGTTACTATTCACCAAAAATAATTTTCATCTCATTGAACCACATTTTAGTTCATGATATTAACAGTTTCTCTCAGATTTTCGAAATTCAATTCACATAAGTGCTAAAATTTAGTTTTATGTGAATTTGCAAATTCTCCAATGAGGTGGGTAAAAGACGGTGAAAAGTTCAATAAAATTTTTATATATCTAAAATTATTATAAAATGACTCCAATGACTTAAATTGAACTTATATAGGTATTATGTATGAATATTTACCTAAAATAAATCTAAATAAAATAAATAATTATTTAAATAAAAAGTCGGTTTTTGAATAGTAACCTTGTGTTTTCACTATTCATCAAAAATTGAATGTTTTCGGAAAAATACCAAAAATTCACCCTAGGATAATTTCGATATTCTGAATCCAAAAATTAAGTCCATTTTGAAAGATAAAATTTATAAAATTTCAAAAATTGGGTATTACTATTCATAACGGCTAGTTTATATAACATATCGTTGTTTAGAGAAACTCGGTATTGCGTACAACACACGCTATCGTGGAAGGTCGCGATTGCGTGTAATGCATGCCAAGTTAGGGATGCGTGTTGTGCAAGCTCCTTTTGGTGTAGCGTACAACACAAGATATCAATGAAATTAAAAAGAATATTTTTCATAAAATCTCAGGGTGTTACATTTTAGGTGTTTAATGTTTTTAGGGTTTCTAGTGTATTTAAGGTTTTTAGTGGTTTTATGTTTTTTTTTGTTTTCATGGTTTTCTATGGGTTTTTCACGGTTTTAGGGTTTTTGACATTTTTTAGGTAATTTTATGGATTTTTTAGGATTTTTATGGTTCTATGTGTTTTATGGATTTTGAGGGTATTGGTGGTTTTTTATAGTTTTTTAGAGTTTTTTTGACTTTTATGGGATCTTAGGGTTTTTGAGTTTTCAAAGTTTTTGAATGTATTTTAGAGTTTTTACATTTTTATAGGTTTAAAGAGTTTTTAGAGGATTTAGTGGGTTTTATATTATTTATGGGGTTTGTTGGTTTTAAGGTTTTTAGTTGGTTTTTGGGGTTTTTGTGTCTTTTTTGTTGTTTTATGGGTTTTTATGTTTTTATGTTTTTAGGGGTTCTATGTGTTTTTAGGTTTTTAAGGTTTTCTTTGGATTTCTTAGGGACTTGTGGTTTTTCACATTTTTATGGATTTTTAGGGGCTTTTTTGGATTTTTATGATTTTTTGGGTTTTGTGTATTTTTTATGTTTTTAGGGGTTTAAAGGTTTTTATCATTTTTAGGTTAACAAGGGGTTTTAATGATTCTTAGGATTTTAAGGTATTGTTAGGGTTTTTCATGGTTTTTATGATTTTTAATATTTTTAGGGAAATTTTGGAGATTAGTTATGATTTTATGGGTTTTAGGGTTTTTAGGGATTTTGAAAGGTATTAGTGTGTTTTAGTGGTTTTAGTGTTTTAATGGTTTTTGGATTTTTTGGTTTTTTTTTTGAGTTTTTAGGTTTTTTATGTTTTCTAGAGTATTTCAAATTTTCTAGGGGTTTATATGGTTCTTTCAGATTTTAGTGGTTTTTAGGGTTTTTGCGGTTTTTATGGTTCTTTAAGGTTTTATATGTTTTTATGTTTGTTAGGGTTTTTTGGTGTTTTAGTGTTTTTAGTGTTTTTTGGGATATTATTTATTTTAATGTTTTAAGGATTTCTTATGATTTTTTACATTTATTAGGGTTTCTTACATTTTTATGAATTTTTATCATTTTTATGCTTTTTTAGGGGTTTTAGAGATTCCTAGGGTTTTTAGGAGTCTTAATGTTTTTTTGTTTTTTATGGTTTTTAATGTTTTTTTGATTTTTAGGGTTTTCAAATTCTTTTAATAATTAGAATTTTTTTTGGGTTTTCAAGGTTTTAAAATTTTCTTTGGGTTTTTGAGTTATTCAAGGTTTCATAAAATATTTAGGATTTTTAGAGTTTTTTTAGGATCTTTATTTTTTTATGTTTTTTAGGGAATTTGAGGGGTATTTGGTTTGTTTAGTATTTTATTGTTTTTATGGGTTCTTTGGATTTTTATTGTTTTATCTATTTTTTATGGTTTTTGTGGGTTTTTAGAGTTTTTTAATGTTTTTACGTATTTAAAGAGTTTTTAAATTTTTTTAATGGGGTTTTAGTGTTTTTATGGTTTTTTAATGTTTTTAGGGGTTTTTGGTTTTTTTGGATCTTTTTAGGTTTTTAATTGTTTTTATCATTTTTGGGTTTTTTATGGGTTTTAAGTATTTTTATATATTAATGGTTTTCATAGGGGGTTTCCTAGTTTTTAGGGTTTTTTACGTTTTTATAGACTTTTAGGAATTTTTATTTATTTTTATGGGTTTTTAGTGTTTTTATGGATTTTGAGGTTTTTAGGGTATTTAGGGGTTTTTAGGGGTTTTAGGGTTTTTAGGGGGTTTTATTAATTTTTTAGGGTTTTTAGGGGTTTTTAGGATATTTAGTGTTTTTTATAATTTTTAGGGGTTTAATGTGTTATTTAGTTTTTTAAGGTTATCTTAGAGGTTTCCAGGGGTTTTCATGTTTTTTAATCTTTTTAGGATTTAAGGATTTTTTTTGTATTTTTATGGATTTTTGGGGTTTTTAGATATTTTGAGGGTTTTAGGGGTTTTTACTGTTTTAAGGGTTTTTGGGGTGAGCATCATTACTATGATTTTTAAATGTTTTATGTTTTTTACGTTTTTATGGTTTTCTTTGGGGTTTTCAAGTTTTTAGGTTTTTTTATTTTTTAGGTATTTTTAGTGAGTTTTAGGATTTTTAGGTATTTTAAGGTTTTTATTTTTTTTAATGTTTTATGGGTTTTAAGGGTTTTTTTTATTTTTTAAATTTTTAGGGGTTTTGTGCGTTTTTAGGACTATTAAGGGTTTTTGGGAGGTTTTAGGGTTTTTAGGGTTTCAGGGGGTTTTTAGTGTTTTTATGTTTTATAGGGGATTCATGTATTTTTATGTTTATAAGGTTTAATTAGGTTTTTTCATGGTTTTTTTTAGGATTTATATGGTTTATATGGGTTTTAGGGGTTTTATGGTTTTTATGTTTTTTTGTATTTTGAATATTTTAGGTTTTTAGTGGCTTTAAGGGTTTTTATATTTTTACGGTTTTCTTATGGGTTTTCTGTTTTTTAGGGTTTTTTATATTTTTAGCGATTTAATGGTTTTTTTATTTTTAAAATATTTTAGGGTTTTATGTTTTATGGTTTTGGGGGGTTTTATTGTTTTTTAGGGTTTATAGGGTTTTTTGAGTTTTAGTATTTTTTTTGGTTTTTTAGAGTTTTTTAGAGTTTTTTAAAAAATTTAGGGGTTTAATGGGTTTTAGATTTTTTTGTGATTTTATAAGGATTATATTCATTTTTTGAGTTTTTAAGGGTTTTAGTGTTTTTTATGGTTTTGGTGTTTTTATGGTTTTTAGGGCCTTTTAGGGATATTTAGAGTTTTTAGCATTTTTTAGGTTTTTAGGGGTTTTAAGTGTTTTTATATTTTTAGGGTTATATTAGGGATTTTTAGAGTTTTCAGGGTTTTTTATTTTTAAGGTATTTTTAGGAAATTATTAGTATTTTTTATGGGTCTAAGTGTTTCTATGGATTTTTTTCGGTTTATAGGTGTTTTCAGGGTTTTTAGGGGTTTTTCAATTTTTAATTCTTTTAGGTTTTTAGGGGTTTTATGTTTTTTAGGTTGTTAAGGTGTTCTTATGTGTTTTTGAGGTTTTTTTGGGGTTTTTTATGTTTTTAGGGTTTTATGGATTTTTTAGTGTTTTTGGGGTTTCAGATATATTTAATTTTTTTGGAATTTTTTGGAATTGTTTTGGATTTTTATTGGTTTTTTCTTTTTTTTTTGGATTTTGAGGGTTTTTATTGTTTTTAGGGTCTTTTAGGGGTTTTAAAATTTTTATATTTTTCATCGGGGTTTGGGTTTTTATTTTTTTATGGTTTTTAGTTTTTTCATGGTTTTTAGGGGTTTTTTACGTTTTTATGGATTTTATGTGTTTTTATAATTTTTATGGTTTTAAATGGTTTTTGGGATTTTGAGTGATTTATTGTTTTTATGGTTTTAGGATATTTATGTTTTTTTGGGTTTTAGGAGTTTTTTGAGTTTTTAGGGTTCATAGTTTTTTATAGTTTTTTTAACAATTTTAGGGCTCTAAAGGGTTTTTAGAGTTTCAGAGGGATTTTAGTGTTTTATGGTTTGTATGGTTTCTTATGTTTTTCAGTGTGTTTTTTTTGGTTTTTTGGGTTTTTATGGTTTTTGGGGGTTTTTATCATTTTTTTATGTTTTTAGAAATTGAAATTATTTTTAGGTTTTTAACGATTTCTTTAGGTTTTTTTCATAGTATTTAAGTGTTTTTACCTTTTTTGTGTTGTTTTAGGATTTTTTTGATTTTTTTTGATTTTGTAGGGTTTTTATGGATTTTGATGGGTTTATTTGGGTTTATTTAGGTTTTTAGGGGTTTTATGGTTTTTGTGGGGATAATATTTTTTTAGTTTTATTAGGTTTTGTGTTTTTTAAGAATATTTTAACATTTTTTTGGGGGTTTAAAGGGTTTCTAAAGTCTCCAGTGGGGTTTTAGGTTTTTCGGTTTTAGGGGTTTTTAATGTTTTTATGTTATTATTATTATTATACGGTTTTAGGGTTTTAGGGATTTAAGGGTCTTTTAGGGTTTTTGGGTTTTTAGTGTTTTTAGGTTTTTAGGGGTTTTAAGTGTTTATATTTTTTTATGAATTTCTTAGTGGTTTTTATGGTTTTTAAGGTATTTTTATATTTTTAGATGTTTTACAGATTTTTTCAAATTTCTATATTTGTTAGGGTTCTTAGGGATTTTGAAGGTTTTTGGGTTTTTTATTTTTTTCAGGATTTTGAGGGATTTTTGTATTTTTGTGATTTTTGAGGTTTTTTCAGATTTTGAGGGTTTTTACGGTTTTTACGATTTTTTATGTTTATAGGGGTTATTTAGTTTTGTAGGTTTTTATTTTTATTATATTTTTTAATGTTTTCAATGGTTTAAATGTTTTCTATAATTTTTCATGGTTTTTTAGAATTTTTATGGGTTTTTTGGGTTTTTAATATTTTTATGGGTTTTGTGGTTTGGGGGGGGGGGTAAGGTTTTTATGATCTTTTTTGTGTTTTTAGGGATTTTATTGTTTTTTAGGTTATTTGGGGTTTTTAGTGTTTTTATATTTTGAGGGTTTTGTTAGGATTTTCATGGTTTTTAGTATTTTTTAAATTTTTAGGTATTTTTAGTGATTTTAAGGATTTTTATGGTTACTAGGATGTTTAGGGATTTTTAGGATTAATAAGATATTTTATATTTTTCATAAATTTCTATGATTTTATGGATTTTAATTGTTTTTAGTTTTTCAAGGATTTCTTAGGGGTTATCAGGGTTGTTTACATTTTTAGGAATTTTTAGTGAATGTTAAGGTTTTTACGGTTTTTATGGTTTTTTGAAATTTGTATTGCTTTTGGAGTTTTTAGGGGTTTTATAGTTTTTCTGGGGTTTTGGTTTTCTTTTTTAAATTTTCTAGTTTATTAAGAGTTTTTAGAGTTTTAGCATTTTCTGCTGTTTAAAGGGTTTTTAGAGTTTTTTAGGGTTTTTTTGGGTTCTTTTGGTTTCTTAAAATTTCTATGTATTTTATGGTTTTTCAGGGTTTTAGGGTTTTAGGGTATTTTAGGTTTTTTAAGGTTTTTAGCATTTTTTAGGTTTTCAGGGGATTTTAGTAGTTTTTAGTTTTTAAGGTTTTCTTAGGGGTTTTCAAGTTTTTTATGGTTTTATACGTTTAAAAATATTTTTGGGGATTTTTATGAATTTTATGGCTTTTTAAGGGTTATTGGAATTTTGAGGGGGTTTAGGGTTTTTATATTTTTTTTACTTTTAGGTGTTTTACGTATATTTATCAATTTAAGGGTTTGCTAGGGTTTTCTAGGGTTTTTATTGTTTTTTTACATTATTATTGATTTTTGGGATTTTTAGGATTTTTATGGTATTTTAGGGTTTTTATATTTTTTTGGGGGGTTTTTTGGGTTTTTTGTTTTTTTAGGATTTTAAAATTTTTTGTAGTTTTTAATGATTTTATGGGTTTAAAGCTTTTTAGAAATTTTTAACAATTTTGGGGGTTTTAAGGGGGTTTTGAGTTTTAGTGGTTTTAAGTTTTTAAGGTGTTTCTAGGAGTTTTAAGGTTTGTATGGGTTTTTATGTTTTTTGGTAATTTTTATTGGGTTTTTAGTGACTTTTGGTTTTTTAGGGTTTTTATCATTTTTATGATTTTAAGGGTTGTTAGTGCTTTTAGGATTTGAATGTTCTCTTAGGGTTTTTAGGGGTTTTTATGTTTTTAGGGATTTTTTTAGATTTTTATGATTTTTATGGATATTTATGGTTTTTAGAGATTTTGATGATTTTTTGTGTTTTATTGGGTTTTTAGGGTTTTAATGGTTTTTTGGGGTTTTAAGGGGGTTTTTTGAGTTTTTTGATTTTTAAATGTTTTTTATAGTTTTTTAACTTTTTGAGGGATTTAAAGTGTTTTTAGTTATTTTTGATGTTTTTAGTGTCTTTTGGGGTATTTATGTAATTTTAAAGGTGTTTAAATGTTTTTTATGGTTTTTAGGGGGTTTTGGGGTTTTTAGGGTCTTTTGGATTTTTTAGTGTCTTTTAGGTTTTTTGGGGTTTTATGAATTTTTAGGATTTTATGGTTTTCTTAGGGTTTTTAGGGTTTTAGGGGTTTTTTATGTTTTTATTGATTTCTAGGGATTTTTTATAATTTTTTTTTGGGATTTAGAGATTTTGATGAATTTTAAGGTTTATAGGGGGTTTTTGGGTTTTTTGGGTTTTAAAAAATTTTAAGATTTTAAGGGGTTTAATTATTTTTGGGTTTTTTAGATTTTCATAATGTTTTTCAGGGTTATTAAGATTTTTTATATTTTTAGGTAATTTTATGGTTTTTAGGATTTAATGGTGTTTTAAGGATTTTTGTAATTTTAAAGTGTTTTAGGGTTGTAAGGATTTTTTGGGATTTTTTTTGGGGTTTTCGGGGTTTTTTAGTATTTAGGGGCTTAAAATGGTTTTTAAAATTTTTAATGTCTTTAGGGGTTTAATGTTTTTTTTATTATTTTAGTTGGTTTTAGTGTTTTTATGTGTTTTTTTGGTTTTTATGTTTTTAGGGGTTTTATGGTTTTTAGGGTTTTAGGGTTTTTAGGCTTTTTAGCATGTTTTAGAATTTGTAGGGGTTTTAGGTGTTTTTAGATTTTTTTATTTTCTTATGGATTTTCATTTTTTTAGGGTTGTTTTTGTTCTTATGGATTTTTATGTATTTTTTCAGATTTTTAAGGTTTTTTACAGTTTTTAAGGATTTTGAGTTTTTAAGGGTTTTAAGGGTTTTTAGTTTTTTAAGGTTTTTAGTTTTTTTGGATTATAAGGTTTTATTATGGTTTTTCGGTGTTTTGTGGTTTTTTACATTTTTAGTGACTTTTATGGATTTTTAGGATTTTTATGGGTTTTTAGGGTTTTTAGGGATTTTAGGAATTTTTATGGTTTTTAGGGTTTTTATGGATTTTTGGGGTTTTAGGGTTTTTTTTGAGTTTTTAAGGTTTTATGGTTTTCTAGTTTTTTCATGTTTTTAGGGGTCTAATGGGTTTTAGTGTTTTTAGTGAAATTTTAGTGTTTTTGGGGGGTTATAAGTTCTTTATGGTAATATATGTTTTATGGATTTAAGGGGGTTTAAAGGATTAAAGGATGTTTTTAAAAAATATTTGGGTTTTTGAGGTTTTTTAAGTTTTTTAATTATTTAGGTGTTTTAAGTGTTTTTTGGGTTTTTAGGTTTTTCTAGGATTTTAGGGTTTTCATGCTTTAAGGGATTTTTAAGTCTTTTCAAGAATTTTTATTTTTTAGGGTTTTTTGGGAATTTGAGGGATTTTGTAGATATTTAGGTTTTTTATGATTTTTAATAATTTTTGGAATTTTTAGGTGTATCTTTGATATTTTCATGGTTATGAAGTCATTTTATAATTTAAAAAAAAATATAAGAGTTTATTGGGTTTTTATGATTTTTATGGTTTTTTAGGAATTTAGTGGGTTTTTTGGGTAACAGTTTTTTGTGGTTTTTTAGAAAAATTTTATGGTTTTAAGGGTTTAAGTGTTTTTATATTTTTCAAGTTCTATAAGGTGACTTTAGGGTTTTTTTATGTTTTCAGTATTTTTAGTGGTTTTTATTGATATTTAATTTTTTTTGAGTTTTTTGGGATTTTAATAATTTTTAGTGTTTTAATAGTTTTATGGATTTTAGATTTTTTTAAATTTTTGGGAGTTTAAATAGTTTTTAGATAATTTACTAGGTTTTAGGGTTTTTATGGGTTTTTATGAAATTTCTAGGTTTTTAGGGGTTTTATAGTTTTGGGGGGTTTTACAGTTTTTAGGGTTGTTTAGGGTTTCCATTATTTTAGGTTTTTATGGGGTTTTTTAGTTTTTTAGGATGTTAAAGTATTATTAGGGGTTTTCTTGGTTATTTTGGGTTTTTATTTTTTGAAGGATTTTTTGGGACTTTCATGATTTTTATGGGGTTTTAAGGATTTTGAAGGGCATTATGGTTTTATAGTCTTTTTGGGTTTTTTATTATTTTTTAGGTATTTTAGGGGTTTCACGTGCTATTATGTTTTTATATTTTTCGTAGGGTTTTTCGTTTTCTTTTAATTTTTAGGGATTTTAATACTTTTTAGGATTTTTATAGTGTGTAGTTTTTTTCACGATTTTCCGGATTTTTAGGGGTTTTTAGAGTTTTTAGATTTTTAATGGTTTATCGGAATTTTTAGGTTTTTTTTGAGTTTTTATGGGTTTTAAGGTTTTCATAGATTCTTAATTTTTTTAAGGGTTCAAAGGGTTTATAGATTTTTTGTGGGTTTTTATGGTATTTAAGGTTTTTAGAGGTTTTATAATTTTTAGGGTTTTAGGGTTTTTAAATTTTTTAGTGTTTTTATATTTTTAGAGGTTTTAATGTTTTTTTTAAGGTATTCATACTGATTTTTAGGGTTTATAGGTTTTTTTACATTTTTAGGGATTTTTACATATTTCTTATGATTTTTATGGGTTCCATGTGTTTTTAAGTATTTGAGGGCTTTTAGGGTTTTTAGGGTTTTATGGGATTTTAGGGTTTTTTGGGTTTTGATGTTTTTTATGGTTTTAATGATTTTTATAGTTTTTAAATGTTTTAGGGGTTTAAAGAATTTTTTGGTTTTTTAGTTGTTTTTGAGGTTTTTAAGGGTTTTAAAAAAGTTATGGGTTTTTATAGTTTTTAAGGGTTTTAGGTATTTTAGTGTATTTTTATGATTTTTAGGGTTTTTAGAATTTTTTACTATTTTTAGGGGTTTTATGTGTTTTTAGGTTTTTATAGTTTTCTTGTAGTTTTTCTGGTTTTTAGGGGTTTTCACATATTTAGGGAGTTTTTGGTCTTTTTAGGAAGTTTATGAGTTTTTAGGGATTTCAGGAATTGGGTGGGTTGGGGGTGTTTAGGGTTATTTATGGTATTTAGATGTTTTAATTGTTTTAAGGTTTTTGAGGTTTTTTATGGTTGTTGGGGTTTATATGATTTTTTACATTTTTAAGGATTCTTATATTTTAAGGATTTTTCTAGTTTTTAGGGATTTTGAGGGTTTATGGGGTTTTATGGTTTTTATGGGTTTTTGGGTATTTAGGTTTTTTTTTAGTTTTTAGTGTTTATGGTTTTTAGATTTTTTGTAAAAATTTTAGTGGTTTAAAGGTTTTTTAGTATTTTTTTGTGGTTACTTAGGGATTTTATCGATTATTAGATTTTTATGCTTTTTAAGGGGTTTTTTAGTTTTTTGGGTTTCTTGGGGTTTTTATGGTCTTTAGCCTTTTTAGGTTTTTTTAGTTTTATGTGATTTTATGTTCTTAAGGTTTTATTATGTTCTTATAGGGTTTTTAGCGGTTTTTAGGTTTTATATATTTCTATGTAATATATAGGATTTTAATGATTATTTATGGGTATTTTTAGATTTTGAGGGTTTTTAGGTATTTTTAGGGTTTTATATGGGTTTTCATTCTTTTGGGATTGTTTTGAGATTTTTAGGGGTTCATAGTTTTTTATAATATGTTAATTTTTTAGGTCTTTAATGGGTTTGAGAGTATCTAGTCTGTTTTAAGGTTTTTATGGGTTTTAGGGTTTTCAATGTTTTTAGGGGTTTACAGTTTTTAAGGGTTTAGTGTCTTTTAGGGTTTTTATGATCATTATCATTTTTAGGTTTTTTAAGAGTATTAAGTGTTTTTAGGATTTTAAGGTTTTCCTTTGGTTTTTCATGGTTTTTGGGGTTCTTTTTTGTTTTTACGGCTTTTAGGATTTTTATAATTTTTACTGATTTATACGGTTTTTACGGTTTTTTATGATTTTTAGGTATTTTTGAGTTTTTTATGATTTTTAAGGTTTTTTATATATTTTTAACATTTTAAGGGGTTTAAATGGTTTTTAGTGATTTTAATGGTTTTTTATTTTTTATGGGGTTTTGGGTTTTTAATGATTTTAGGGGTTTTATGGTTTCTGGGGTTTTGGGGGTTTTAAAGGTTTTCGGGGTTTTGGGGGGTTTTAAGGTAAATTAGTGGTTTTTCTAATTATAATTTTCAGGTTTTAGTAGTTTTATGATTTTTTAGGTTTTTAAGATTTTCCATTGGTTTTCTAGATTTTTAGTATTTTTTACATTTTATTTATTTATTGATATTTTTTAGGATTTTAATTGTTTTTAGGGTTTTTAGTGATTTTAAGGGTTGTTAGGGTTTTTATAATTTTTTTGGGTGTAAATGTTTGTTTTTATTTTTTAGGGTTTATTTTTTTTTTGAGTTTTTAACTTTTCCAGTGGTTTAAAGTGTTTTTAGAGTCATAAGTGATTTCTTAGGGTTTTTGTGGGTTTCATGATATTTTTATGTTTTTTTTGGTGGGGGGTATGGTCTTTAGGTGTTTTTATGGATTTTAGGGTCTCTTAGGGTTTTTTATATTTAGGATTTTTATGTGTTTTTTATATTTTTTGTTATTTTAGGTATTTTATGATTTTTATGGGTTTTTAATGATTTTTTGGCATTTTAGGTTTTTATGGGTTTTGGGGTTTTTAGGGTTTTTATCATTTTTATGTGTTTTAAGTGTTTATAGATTTTTTTGGTTTTCTTATGGTTTTTTGGGGGTTTAATGTTTATACAGAGTATTAGGGATTTTATAGGAATTTTATTGATTTTATGGTTTTTTGAGTTTTTTATTATTTTTAATGTTTCTATGGTTTTTTGGGGTTTAGTGGTTTTTTTAGTTTCATAGGTTTTTAAATTTTTTTGAGTTATTTAATGTTTTAAGGGTTTTAAAGGGTTTTCATATTTTTAGTGATTTTAAGATTTTCGTGGGGTTTTTATCTTCCTAGGTGTTTTTATGGGTATTAGGGGTTTTAGGATTTTTATGGTTTATTAGGTTTTTTAGAATTTCTTGGGTTTTTAGGTGTTTTAATTGTTTTTGGTTATTTAAGATTTTTATAGGTATTTTCAATGGTTTTTGTGTTTTTTATGTTTTTATGGTTTTTAGGGATTTTTTATAATTTTTATGTTTTTTATGGTTTTTATGGATTTCTAGGTTTTATGTACTTTTATGGATTTTAGAATGTTAAGGATTTTAAGGGGTTTATTTGGTTTTATTTTTTTATGTTTTTCACCTTCTTTGGGGTTTGTTATATATTTTAATTTTTTTTGGGATTTTTTGGGTTTTTTAGGATTTTTTTGGTTTTTTAATGTTTTTTTGGATTTGAGGGGTTAGGGTTTTTAGGATTTTTTTCTTGGTTTTTTTAGTTTTTATGGGTTTTAAGGTTTTTAGTCTTTTTAAACTTTTTTATAGGTATAATGTTTTTTGTTGTTTTTAGTTGGTTTGTAGGATTTTTTGGTATTTTAAGATTTTTTAAGGGTTTAATGGATTTTTAGGGTTTTAGTGGTTTTAATACCCTTATAAGGGATTTAGGGATTTTAAAGATATTTAGTTTTTTAGGATTCTAAGAATTTGTAGTTTTTTAGGTTTTCTTAGTGTTTTTAGGGTTTTAGGATTTTTTACATTTTTTAGATTTTTTTGGATTTTTATGGTTTCATGGATTTTTAGTGATTTTGCGGTCTTTTATGGTTTTTTAGGATATTTAGGTATTTTTTTGAGATTTGTAGGCTTTTTAAGTTTTCTTAGATATTTTTAACATTTTAAATATTTTAAAGGGTTTTTAGAGTTTTTAGTTGGGTTTTAGATTATTATGTGTTTTTGGGTTTTTAATGTTTGTAGGGGTTTTATGGATTTTAGGGTTTTTAGTATTTTAGTGTATTTTTAGGGTTTTTTGTTTTTAGAATTTATGAGGGTTTTTAAGAGTTCTATGTTTTTTATGTTTTTATGGTTTTCGTTTGGTTTTCTGGGTTTTAGTGTTGTTTTTCTTTAGCAAGATTTTTTTGGGATTTTTAGGATGTTTTAGGATTTTAATAGATTTTAACGATTTTTAGGGATTTTGCGGGTTTTTAGGGTTTTATTTTTTTGATGGTTCTTTTGAGTTTTTTAGGGTTTTAAGGTTTTTTTATAATTTTTTAACATTTTATGGGGTTTAAATGGTTTTGGAGTTTCTATGGGATTTTTAGGGATTTCATGGGATTTTAGGGTATTTTTAAGGTTTAGGGTTTCTATGATCTTTAGGGTTTTTAAATAGTTTTTAGGGCCATTTTGGGTTTTGTAGGATTTTAATCATTTTTTTATGTTTTCTAGGGGTTATAAGTGTTTTTAGGTTTTTATGGTTTTTTTAAGTATTTGCAGGGTTTTTCAAAAAATTTGGTGTTTTTAGGTTTTTTAGGGTTTTTAGAGTGTTTTGGGATTTTTTGGATTTTTGGATTTTGTTTTGTTATTTTGAGGGGTTTTTTGTGTTTTTATGTTTTTTTTGGGTTTTAAGTGTTTTTATATTTTTAAGTCTATGTTACGTTTTTCTCTGTTTTTAGTGTTTTTTACGTTTTTAGATATTTTTTGGATTTTTTTAGTTTTTAGGGGTTTTAGAGATTTTGGGGGTTTTTACTATTTTATAGGGTGTTTATGGGTTCTATAGTTTATTTGGGATTTTAGTATTTTTTAGTTTTTGGTGGTTTTTATGGTATTTTATATTTTTTAATTTTTTTTAGTTTAAAGGTTTCTGGAGTTTTTATGTGGTTTTTAAATTTTTTATGGGTTTTTTGTTATTTTAAGGTTTTTAAGGGTTTTATGGTTTTATGGGGTTTCCAGGCTTTTAGGTTATTTATAGTGTTTTTTGGGGTTTAATTTTTTTTGTTTTAATAGGATTTTTGTGTTTTTAGGTTTTTTGAGGTTTTAGGTATTTAAGTTTTTATTAGGGTTTTTAGGGTTTTAGGGGTTTTTTAAGTTTTTAGTGACTTTTAGGGTCTTTTTAGGTTTTTATGGTTTATCGAGTGTTTAGGGATTTTGAAGGGTTTTATGGCTTTTTATGTAGAGACCCGAAGCTTGACGTGCATGAAAATTACATTAATTTTGCAGAATACTTAATACATAACAAAAATAGACCCCAATGGACCGTAATAGTTTAGTGCCTTTGGAAACATGGAACATAATCTTCTAATCTTGGTGAAATATCCTCAACATCTCACATTAATATATTCCTTTTTTTTCCTACCTAAAACCTTTCCTTATATCTTGGGAAAAGAAAACATAAAAAGGGTGAGCTCAAATGCTCAGTAAGGGCAAACATAGTGAACATAAAACAATTCATAAACATTTGAAAGCCAAAACTAGAACATGAAATTTAAACATAAAAATCTTGAGCAAAGACATAAATCGTGGAAGTATGTAAGGCATATATCATAATGGAACATCAATCATGATAAAATATAATGGGAATAAAACATGTAATTGTGTCAACCATTCATCACATGTCATGATTTCCATAGTAGCCAAGGCATTGCTGCCAAGACCATCTTAGTGGACAAAGTCCCTTTTTGAATTGAGTTCACTCCTCATTTCAGTCCTGTAACACTGAACCAGATTAAATTACTGTTCTAGCCATGTCTATCTCATGAGATATAAATCTTTACCCCATGAATTGTAGGGATATATAGGTCCCACCCATCTCATAATGAAATCATTCTTACTTGTGCCACAACATAAACATAAATCATTCATAATAACCCAAAGAATAAAATGGGTTCCATAAACATCATTCCATCATAACATAATCCATATAAAACATATGGATATCATTTGATCATAATAAAAGTGAAACCATGTAAATCATAGAGACATTAAACTTGAAACATACACATATGAAATAATGTCATCTTAGATGGAAAATGGTTTTGATAAAACATTTGAAATGAATTCTTGAGGAAAATATCCATTCCTCTTCAAAATCATTTTCCTTTCACAAAATTCCATGCACTTTTAAAATAAAAGTATTTTGTTGAAAATTTTCATAAAATCTTGTAGAGTAAGCTTCAAAAAAATGAGGCGTTATGAAACCATAAAAATCTGTTCATGCCGTATAAGTTAAAAATAACATTCTTCCAGTACTTTTTTTGGAATAGTCAAAAGGTACCTCGTATGGTAATAAAAAAAATATTCCTTACATACCTTGTAGTAAAAGTCAAAATGGGAAAAAGGACTTTAAACATAGATGAAAACTTTTTTTATAAAACTTGGACATGGATGATAAATATTACCCCAGTAAATACTTACGAATAAACAATCTCGGATAAGAATGAGATTGGAATAATTATCCCTTACCTTAGGTTTGATATGATTCGTACGTATCCAAACCCCATATATAATGATTTAAATGATGTCATTGACTTATTACAGAATCATATTCATTGTTATTATATCATATATGGTTCACTTATGACTCTATATTAACCGTTATTTTGTAAATTCATGTTAAAGTAGAATTTTGGGTAATATCGTTTGATTTGTCTTTCGTGTTTTAACTTGTAATTATTAATATGATTACATAGATCATTATTACTTACATCTATAATGTAAAACATGATTTATATATAATAGATCGATAAATGGAAAGAAATACACCGTTCATGGAGACGGTAGGTCGTACGTAAGCATGAACGCTGTTTTCATTTCTTTATTGAATTCAATGGAATAAATAGATGACATACATACATATATATATATATTCATAAATCCAGTATCATTATAATTTCATATATTTCATGATTACTTATTATATATACTTTATAATCATTCATGAATGATTAACATGGAGAGTGAATCTCATCGCGTCGTGGAGACGGTAGTCCGTACGTACGCATAAGAGATGATATCGTTCCAATAATTATTGAATATAATTGGAGTGAATGGTATAATATATCATAACCAGCATGATGTTATAATAACCATAAATAGTTATTCATTACACCATTAAACCCATCCATGTAAGGTGTTGATGGAAAAACAGATTACACCACGGCGTGAAGACGGTATTCCTTACGTACACACACGTGGTGATTTCATTTTCCGTAGGATGAATATATGGTGAAATAGGGTTGTTTCATACTTATAATAACATATCATTATATCTGTGATACTTATTTTATTACTTCATAATGAAACAACTAAATAAGAAGAAGTGGAAGAAGAAATAATGTTGAAAGAATCAGTAACGGACATTACCTCTTCTTTAAAGCGCCTCTTTGAGACATCCTCTTAGGGCACTAAAATTGGTCTTTGAAGAATACCAAGACCTCTAGGATGTTTATAGGGAAGTGGACAAGAGAATTTGGCATGGGTTGTCCGAGCATGAAGTCTCAAAGTGGTGTGAGGAAGAGAGGGAGGAGGTGCCCTTTTATAAGGGAGGAGAGGGGCACCTTTGGAAAAACTAAAAATATTATTTTATTATAAAGACATATTCGGTTTTTAATAGCTCCAAATTGATTTATTTAGAAGATAATGTGGTTATGGGTCTAAATCCTCTCATCCAATATAATTTAGACAAGTTTATGTATCTATTTTAACCTTATTATTTAGATTTAACTTTAATTAAGATAATTTAACTTTTACTGTGTCTTCTTGTTTTCTTACACTATAAGGTTAATAAACATACTATAACAAGCCAAACGAACCCCATGTTGTTTATTATTAATATATATAACCTTATCTAAGTCATTTGGACGAACATTAGATTTTTAGGAATAAAATAACAATTAATAATATAAAATTTTAAAAAAACTATTTTATGTCAATTTTGACACTATTTGGTATTTGATTTTTTGTGAAAATCATAACAGAATTAATAGTTCTAAAAAAGTCACTTAAATCAATAATAACATGTTATATTAACCTATAAAATTATTTTAATTCATAAAAAGTCTCAAATTACATTTATTTGGGTATTTATAACATTAATTAAGTCAATATTTCATTAATAAGATAATTACTACAGCATCATTGTGTCATAATTAAATTAACTTATTTAACGTATAAAAATCATAAATAAAAAACCATTATGTAGGAAATATTTCTATCTTTCTAATGAATATTTAAAGTCTAATTTATCTTATGTATAAACATATATTAAAAATGTTTTATTTATTAAACTTTGATTTTAGCTATTTTAAACCTTCTTTAAATAAATTAATAATAAATGTTCTAATCTAATCCAAGTGGACCTAAATGGTCATATTTTATTCCTAAGGTTGTTTTTGGTCTAATTACACTTATCAAATATAATTAGGACATGTTTTAGGGTAATAATAATATCATCTTTACCCTTAATTACCCTATTTACTTAAAAACCGTGGTAAAAAAAGTAAAAAGTTACTATTCACCAAAAATAATTTTCATCTCATTGAACCACATTTTAGTTCATGATATTAACAGTTTCTCTCAGATTTTCGAAATTCAATTCACATAAGTGCTAAAATTTAGTTTTATGTGAATTTGCAAATTCTCCAATGAGGTGGGTAAAAGACGGTGAAAAGTTCAATAAAATTTTTATATATCTAAAATTATTATAAAATGACTCCAATGACTTAAATTGAACTTATATAGGTATTATGTATGAATATTTACCTAAAATAAATCTAAATAAAATAAATAATTATTTAAATAAAAAGTCGGTTTTTGAATAGTAACCTTGTGTTTTCACTATTCATCAAAAATTGAATGTTTTCGGAAAAATACCAAAAATTCACCCTAGGATAATTTCGATATTCTGAATCCAAAAATTAAGTCCATTTTGAAAGATAAAATTTATAAAATTTCAAAAATTGGGTATTACTATTCATAACGGCTAGTTTATATAACATATCGTTGTTTAGAGAAACTCGGTATTGCGTACAACACACGCTATCGTGGAAGGTCGCGATTGCGTGTAATGCATGCCAAGTTAGGGATGCGTGTTGTGCAAGCTCCTTTTGGTGTAGCGTACAACACAAGATATCAATGAAATTAAAAAGAATATTTTTCATAAAATCTCAGGGTGTTACATTTTAGGTGTTTAATGTTTTTAGGGTTTCTAGTGTATTTAAGGTTTTTAGTGGTTTTATGTTTTTTTTTGTTTTCATGGTTTTCTATGGGTTTTTCACGGTTTTAGGGTTTTTGACATTTTTTAGGTAATTTTATGGATTTTTTAGGATTTTTATGGTTCTATGTGTTTTATGGATTTTGAGGGTATTGGTGGTTTTTTATAGTTTTTTAGAGTTTTTTTGACTTTTATGGGATCTTAGGGTTTTTGAGTTTTCAAAGTTTTTGAATGTATTTTAGAGTTTTTACATTTTTATAGGTTTAAAGAGTTTTTAGAGGATTTAGTGGGTTTTATATTATTTATGGGGTTTGTTGGTTTTAAGGTTTTTAGTTGGTTTTTGGGGTTTTTGTGTCTTTTTTGTTGTTTTATGGGTTTTTATGTTTTTATGTTTTTAGGGGTTCTATGTGTTTTTAGGTTTTTAAGGTTTTCTTTGGATTTCTTAGGGACTTGTGGTTTTTCACATTTTTATGGATTTTTAGGGGCTTTTTTGGATTTTTATGATTTTTTGGGTTTTGTGTATTTTTTATGTTTTTAGGGGTTTAAAGGTTTTTATCATTTTTAGGTTAACAAGGGGTTTTAATGATTCTTAGGATTTTAAGGTATTGTTAGGGTTTTTCATGGTTTTTATGATTTTTAATATTTTTAGGGAAATTTTGGAGATTAGTTATGATTTTATGGGTTTTAGGGTTTTTAGGGATTTTGAAAGGTATTAGTGTGTTTTAGTGGTTTTAGTGTTTTAATGGTTTTTGGATTTTTTGGTTTTTTTTTTGAGTTTTTAGGTTTTTTATGTTTTCTAGAGTATTTCAAATTTTCTAGGGGTTTATATGGTTCTTTCAGATTTTAGTGGTTTTTAGGGTTTTTGCGGTTTTTATGGTTCTTTAAGGTTTTATATGTTTTTATGTTTGTTAGGGTTTTTTGGTGTTTTAGTGTTTTTAGTGTTTTTTGGGATATTATTTATTTTAATGTTTTAAGGATTTCTTATGATTTTTTACATTTATTAGGGTTTCTTACATTTTTATGAATTTTTATCATTTTTATGCTTTTTTAGGGGTTTTAGAGATTCCTAGGGTTTTTAGGAGTCTTAATGTTTTTTTGTTTTTTATGGTTTTTAATGTTTTTTTGATTTTTAGGGTTTTCAAATTCTTTTAATAATTAGAATTTTTTTTGGGTTTTCAAGGTTTTAAAATTTTCTTTGGGTTTTTGAGTTATTCAAGGTTTCATAAAATATTTAGGATTTTTAGAGTTTTTTTAGGATCTTTATTTTTTTATGTTTTTTAGGGAATTTGAGGGGTATTTGGTTTGTTTAGTATTTTATTGTTTTTATGGGTTCTTTGGATTTTTATTGTTTTATCTATTTTTTATGGTTTTTGTGGGTTTTTAGAGTTTTTTAATGTTTTTACGTATTTAAAGAGTTTTTAAATTTTTTTAATGGGGTTTTAGTGTTTTTATGGTTTTTTAATGTTTTTAGGGGTTTTTGGTTTTTTTGGATCTTTTTAGGTTTTTAATTGTTTTTATCATTTTTGGGTTTTTTATGGGTTTTAAGTATTTTTATATATTAATGGTTTTCATAGGGGGTTTCCTAGTTTTTAGGGTTTTTTACGTTTTTATAGACTTTTAGGAATTTTTATTTATTTTTATGGGTTTTTAGTGTTTTTATGGATTTTGAGGTTTTTAGGGTATTTAGGGGTTTTTAGGGGTTTTAGGGTTTTTAGGGGGTTTTATTAATTTTTTAGGGTTTTTAGGGGTTTTTAGGATATTTAGTGTTTTTTATAATTTTTAGGGGTTTAATGTGTTATTTAGTTTTTTAAGGTTATCTTAGAGGTTTCCAGGGGTTTTCATGTTTTTTAATCTTTTTAGGATTTAAGGATTTTTTTTGTATTTTTATGGATTTTTGGGGTTTTTAGATATTTTGAGGGTTTTAGGGGTTTTTACTGTTTTAAGGGTTTTTGGGGTGAGCATCATTACTATGATTTTTAAATGTTTTATGTTTTTTACGTTTTTATGGTTTTCTTTGGGGTTTTCAAGTTTTTAGGTTTTTTTATTTTTTAGGTATTTTTAGTGAGTTTTAGGATTTTTAGGGTTTTAAAAGTTTTCAGGACTTTCAGTGGTTTTAGGGTTTTTTTGTGTTTTTTGGTTTTTCATAGTTTTTTTGGGTTTTAGGGTTTTATTGAGTTTTATGGTTTTTAGATTTTATTGATTTTTTAAAAGTTTTTAGTGGTGTAAAGGACTTTTAGAGTCTTTAGTGATTTTACGGGTTTTGGGATTTTTATGGTTGAGGGGGGGGGGGGGGTTAGTGTCTTTATGGATTTTTAGGTGTTTTAACATATTTTAGGTTTTTGATGGGTTTTAAGAGTTTTATGGTTTTGAATGTTTTCTTAAGGATTTACTGTATTTTTGGAATCTTTAGGCCTTTTTGATATTTTAATGGTTTTCATGGTATTTAGGGTTTTATCCCTATTGATGGTTTTTAGGTTTTTAGGGGTTTTATGGTTTTTAATGTTTTTTAAGGTTTGTTAATGTTTTTAGTGGTTTAAAGGTTTTTTAGTGTTTTCTATGGGGTTTTATGGTTTTTTTTGTTTTTAGTGGGTTTTGAGGTTTCTACGGTGTTTTAGGGTTTTTAGGGTTTTTATGGATTTTGTGGTTTTTTAGGGTTTTTAGTATTTTTTGGTGTTTTTTGGGGTTTTAAGTGTTTTTCAGTTTTTAATATTTTCTTAATATTTTTCATGTTTTTTTAGTTTTTTTGGGATTTATTAGGATTTTTATGGTTTTTAGTGGTTTTAACTGTTTTTATTCTTTTAAGGTTTTCTTTGAGTTTTATAGGGTTTTTAGGGTTTTTTGCATTTCTAAGGATTTTGTGGGTTTTTTGAGGGTTTTATTTTTTATGGGTTTTAGGGATTTTGATGGGTTTTAGGGGGTGTAGGGTTTTTTAGTGTTTTTAGACTTTTTAGGTTCTTTATGGGATTTATGTGTTTTTATTTTTTACGGTTGTCTTCGGGGATTTTAGTGTTTATAGGGGTTTTTCATTTATATGGATTTTTAGGGTCTTTTTAGGATTTTTATGGTATTTAGGGATTTCGAGGGTTTTAGGGGTTTTAGGGGAATCAAGGTTTTTATATATATTTTTGGGATTTTAAGGTGTTTTAGTTTCTTAATTTTTTAATATTTTTATATTTTTTAAATTTTTTAGGGGTTTAATGGTTTTTAGTGTTTTTAATGATTTTTTAGGTTTTTATATGTTTTAGGGTATTTATGGTTTTTTTGTAGATTTGTGGTTTTGTGGGTTTTTAGGATTTTTAGGGTATTTTATGGTTTTTAAGGTTTTTTAGACCTTTTTTGGTATTTTATGGGTTTTTTGGGTTTTTAAGGTTTTTTCAGGTTTTTAGCATTTTCTTACTTTTTAGGGATTTTAGGGGTTATTTATTATTTTTTTCATTTTTTGGTTTTTAGCGTTTTTATGATCACTAACAAAAAGAACAGATAAAGGGTTCCTTTATTAGCACTGAAAAAGTCTTGTTAAAAATTTGAAAAATAAAGTGTTTTCACACCAAACACCCCCTTTATAATACCTTATAGCCCCTCTTTCTTAGCACTTTCCACTCCCATAACACCATCATGAACTATCTTGTCCCTTTATTTGTTCTATTTTTTTTCCCCAAATACCTTCTCATCCCTGGATTTAACACAATCATAAAATAGGTCAATAGGGGAGGTTTTAGAAACCACTGCTAAATTTTTTTCAAATATTTAATGGTGTTTTTTTAAAACTATTACTAAATACTTTAATTTTTTTAATAAACACACTTCCTCCCCCTCCTAAATCCCCCCTCTCTTCCACTACCTCTCTCTCCCAAGCCCCCGCTCTCCCTGAGCCCAGGACATAGCCGCCTCACCATCACTTTTTGGACCTCACCATCACCCATTTCACCTCATCGCCACCACCCGTTGCACCTATCTACCACCCATTTTACCACACCACCACCTCCCGTTTCACCTTTCCACTTCCCCCCACTAACCATTACCTATATATTCTCCTCCCTATCTCCCTAATCCCCCTATACCTCAAGCCCAATCCCTATCCCCAAACAACATTTCTTCTTATTTTTCTCCCTGTTTCACATTTTCACCACCCACTATTTGGTGATTCTTAATCCATAATTTATTTAATTTTTTAGTGTCTCAACATTGAGGGTTCAATGATTTTTGGGATTCAAGAGTTCTACTTATTTAATTTTGTTTTAATGTTTTTTATCATGATTTTTCTTTTGTTGGGTGTATGGTTTAATTTATCTAATGAAAGATAATATTCCATTTAAATAAATTTATGGGAAAAGGGGTGGTTAGTATGTGATTTACATGATTATAGGTTAATTTTTGTATATGTATGCTTCTTGGTTGATTTTGTTTCTTTAAAAAACTTTTACTGTTTTCATTATGATGTTATGATCACCTATCCTAATTATTTAATCACTGAAATAAAATGAAAAATTGGTTTTCAAGAAATTTGGGACTTTGTTGACATTAATTATTATCTCAATGAAATTTTACTATGTAAATAATTATTCAAATAGGTTGTTTAATTTTTTTGAAAACAGATTAATAAGTTTTATCACCTTTAATAATTGGATAACTACTTAAATTTGGAAATTAATTATGTTGTATAAAAATACAGAAAATTGATAATAATCGATGGTCACTATCAAATAGTTCTACAAGATCCAAAACTATAAAGTTAGTGTTTTCATTTCATTACATAGTTAATAGTGTTCAATAGAGTAACCTATTACACAATGGGGTTCCAAATCAAAATGTTATTGTTCATTAGTTTGTTTTAAATGATTTAAATTATATTGATTGTTTACATTTAATATCATTATTATAATGAATTTATTTCTATTCCAGAATTATAAATATGATATTAATTGATTAAAAGTATTATATTCTATAATAAAAATAATTTTAAATAAAATAAATAAAAAATTTATGTGAAAATTAAACATCATCACTCACTTAGGTATTGTAAAACCACAATGGTGAATGATTCTTTTAAGTGTTTTAAGAAGTGGAAACTAATATGTATTTGATTTAATGAAAATATTATATTATAATAGAACTGTTTTCTTATATTTTCTTTTAATGATAACTTATGTCATATAATGGGATAGAGGATAATCAAAATGAAAATACATTGGTTTTGAATAATTTTATTTGAAAAAGTAATGGATTATGAAAGGGAAAGATGGGAGGTAATTCATAATATCTCAATAATAATAGAACCAATGGATGAGAATACCATGTAATTATAACAATTAAAATATATAAATGTGGTTTTGACATGAGATTGTAACTAAATAGTTATGAAATAAAGGTGTTATATAAGGAACCCTTATCATGCTCTTCCAGAAACCTCCGTTAATAATCACATTGAAATTTGGTTTTATAATTTTTTTTTGTAATTTAGAGATAAAATTTCAGAAATGATTTCACAATGACATAGTTAATGTTATATTATTAGGGTAGGGTTTTTAAAGTTTTTTAAATATTATTTAAATGTGTTTAACTGGTTATATATTTTTTTTAAAAAATTTATTCTTCTAAAAAGAGAAATGTTTATTTTTTAAAACTTAAAATTATAGTAGTTTGGAAATTATATTGATTAATATATAATTTTGATATATTCTATAAGAATTATGATATGAGATTAATCATTAATTTGAACATGTTTGGATGGATTAAATGACGTCACATTATAAGTGTGATAAATTAAAATATTGATGTGAAAAAGAGAGAAATAATATAATATTATCTTACGTTAAATGTTTAACATTCATGGTATAATGTTTCATTATTATTTTCAGCATAGTGATAATAAGGATATTAATTTCCATGTAATGAAATATATGGTAGTAAAATTATACATGTTATTTTTTGGATGATATGCGAGTATCCAAAATTTTGAATTATTAGATCAATATTTTTATTTTTTGGGAATTTTTCATTATTACTGTTTTGATTATCATTTAATGAATTTTTGTTAAAGAGAATGTTAATGTGAGCTGTTTAGGGGGAATTTATCATGTTATTGAATTCAATAACTTCAATGATGAGAATGTTTGATTAAATATAATGTTGGTTTTGATAAATATGTTAAGTTTTTTTATAGGGGAAATTAAAAGTGTTGTATTGTTTGAAAACATTGATAGGTGTTTATTGAATTGTTTAAATAAGATGACCTGCATGTAGTGAAAGAGATAAAAATTATTTTATTATAAATATTGATGAAATGTGTAGTTTTTTTATTTTGGATAAAACATTATATTTAATTTATGAAACATAAAATTAACATGGGTTGTAATTGTTTAATGTTTTTAGGGTTTCTAGTGTATTTAAGGTTTTTAGTGGTTTTATGTTTTTTTGGTTTTCATGGGTTTCTATGGGTTTTTCATGGTGTTAGGGGTTTTTACATTTTGTAGGGAATTTTATGGCTTTTTTATGATTTTTATTGTTCTATGTGTTTTATGGATTTTGAGGGTATTGGTGGTTTTTTATAGTTTTTTAGAGTTGTTTTTGACTTTTTTGAGATCTTAGGGTTTCTTAGTTTTCAAATGTTTTGAATTTATTTTAGAGTTTTTACATTTTTATAGGTTTAAAGTGTTTTTAGAGGATTTAGTGGGTTTTATATTATTTATGGGTTTTGTGGGTTTTAAGGTTTTTAGTTGGTTTTAGGGGTTTTTGTGTCTTTTTTATGGTTTTTAAGGGTTTTTATGTTTTTATGTTTTTAGGGGTTCTAAGTGTTTTTAGGTTTTTAAGGTTTTCCTAGGATTTCTTAGGGACTTGCGGTTTTTCACATTTTTAGGGATTTTTAGGGGCTTTTTTGGATTTTTATGATTTTTAGGGTTTGGGTATTTTTTTATGTTTTTAGGGGTTTTAGGGTTTTTAGCATTTTTAGGTTAACTAGGGGTTTTAAGTGTTTTTAGGTTTGTAAGGTCTTGTTAGGGTTTTTTATGGTTTTTATGATTTTTAATATTTTTAGGGAAATTTTGGAGACTAGTTAGGATTTTATGGGTTTTTAGGGTTTTTAGGGATTTTGAGGGGTATTAGTGTGTTTTAGTGGTTTTAGTGTTTTAATGGTTTTTGGATTTTTAGGTTTTTTTTTGAGTTTTTAGGTTTTTTATGTTTTTTTAGAGTATTTCAACTTTTCTAGGGGTTTAAATGGTTCTTTTATATTTTAGTGGTTTTTAGGGTTTTTGCGGTTTTTAGGGTTTTTTAAGGTTTTATATGTTTTTATGTTTGTTAGGGTTTTTTGGTGATTTAGGGTTTTTAGTGTTTTTTGGGATATTATGTATTTTAATGTTTTAAGGATTTCTTATGATTTTTTACATTTATTAGGGTTTTTTACATTTTTATGAATTTTCTTGATTATTATGCATTTTAGGGTTTTAGAGATTCCTAGGGTTTTTAGGAGTCTTAATGTTTTTTTGTTTTTTAGGGTTTTTAATGTTTTTATGATTTTTAGGGTTTTCAAATGCTTTTAATTATTAGAATTTTCTTTGGGTTTTCAAGGTTTTAAAAATTTCTTTGGGTTTTTGAGTTATTCAAGGTTTCATAAATTTTTTAGGATTTTTAGAGTTTTTTAGGATCCTTATTTTTTTTATGGTTTTTAGGGAATTTGAGGGGTTTTTGGTTTTTTAGTATTTTATTGTTTTTATGGGTTCTTTGGATTTTTATTGTTTTATCTATATTTTTATGGTTTTTGTGGGTTTTTAGAGTTTTTTAATGTTTTTACATGTTTAAAGTGTTTTTAATTTTTTTTAATGGGGTTTTATGGTTTTTTAATTTTTTTAGGGGTTTTTGGTTTTTTGGATCTTTTTAGGTTTTTAATGGTTTTTATCATTTTTGGGTTTTTTATGGGTTTTAAGTATTTTTATATATTTATGGTTTTCATAGGGGGTTTCCTAGTTTTTAGGGTTTTTTACGTTTTTATAGACTTTTAGGAATTTTTATTTATTTTTATGGGTTTTTAGTGTTTTTATGGATTTTGAGGTTTTTAGGGTATTTAGGGGTTTTTAGGGGTTTTAGGGTTTTTAGGGGGTTTTTATTAAATTTTTAGGGGTTTTTAGGATATTTAGTGTTTTTTAGAATTTTTAGGTGTTTAATGTGTTTTTTAGTTTTTTAAGGCTATCTTAGAGGTTTCCAGGGGTTTTCTTGTTTTTAATATTTTTAGGATTTTAGGATTTTTTTTGTATTTTAATGGATTTTTGGGGTTTTTAGATATTTCGAGTGTTTTAGGGGGTCTTACTATTTTAAGGGTTTTTGGGGTGCACATCATTACTTTTATTTTTAAATGTTTTATTTTTTTTACGTTTTTATGGTTTTCTTTGGGGTTTTCAGGTTGTCAGGTTTTTTTATTTTTTAGCGTTTTTTAGGGATTTTTAGGATTTTTAGGGTTTTAAAAGGTTTCTGGACTTTCAGTGGTTTTAGGGTTTTTTGTGTTTTTTGGTTTTTCATAGTTTTTTTGGGTTTTACGGTTTTATTGAGTTTTATGGTTTTTAGGTTTTATTGATTTTTTAAAAGTTTTTTGTGGTTTAAAGGGTTTTTAGAGTCTTTAGTGATTTTATGGGTTTTGGGATTTTTATGGTTGAGGGGGGGGGGGGGTATGGTTTTTAGTTTCATTAGGGATTTTTAGGTGTTTTAACATATTTTAGGTTTCTGATGGGGTTTAAGTGTTTTATGGTTTTGAATTTTTTTCTTAGGGATTTACTGTATTTTTGGAATCTTTAGGCCTTTTTGATATTTTAATGTTTTTCATGGTATTTAGGGTTTTATCCATATTGATGGTTTTTAGGTTTTTAGGGGTTTTATGGTTTTTAATGTTTTTTAGAGTTTGTTAATGTTTTTAGGGGTTTAAAGGGTTTTTTAGTGTTTTCTATGGGGTTTTATGGTTTTTGTTTGTTTTTAGGGGGTTTTGAGGTTTCTAGGTGTTTTAGGGTTTTTAGGGTTTTTATGGATTTTGTGGGTTTTTAGGGTTTTTATCATTTTTTGGTGTTTTTATGGGTTTAAGTGTTTTTCAGTTTTTAATGTTTTCTTATGATTTTTCATGTTTTTTTGGTTTTTTTGGGATTTATTTGGATTTTTATTGTTTTTAGTGGTTTTAACAGTTTTTATTCTTTTAAGGTTTTCTTTGAGTTCTATAGGGTTTCTAAGGTTTTTTGAATTTCTAAGGATTTTGTGGGTTTTTTGAGGGTTTTATTTTTTATGGGTTTTAGGGATTTTGATGGGTTTTAGGGGGTTTTTGTGTTTTTTAGTGTTTTTAGACTTTTTTAGGTTCTTTATGGGATTTATGTGTTTTAATTTTTTACGGTTCTCTTAGGGGATTTTAGTGTTTATAGGGGTTTTTGCATTTTGAGGGATTTTTTAGGATTTTTATGGTTTTTAGGGATTTCGAGGTTTTTAGCGGTTTTAGGGGTATCAAGGTCTTTATATATATTTTGGGATTTTAAGGTGTTTTAGTTTCTTAATTTTTTTAATATTTTTATATTTTTTAAATTTTTTAGGGGTTTAAAGGTTTTAGTGTTTTTAATGGATTTTTAGGTTTTTATATGTTTTAGGGTATTTATGGTTTTTTTGGAGATTTGTGGTTCTGGGGGTTTTTAGGATTTTTAGGGTATTTTATGGTTTTTAAGGGTTTTTAGACTTTTTTTGGTATTTTATGGGTTTTTTAGTTTTTAAGGATTTTTCAGGTTTTTTAGCATTTTCTTACTTTTAGGGATTTTAGGGGTTTTTTATTATTTTTTTTCATTTTTTGGTTTTTATAAATTTTATGATCACTAACAAAAAGCACTAATAAAGGGTTCCTTTATTAGCACTGAAAAAAGTCCTGTTAAAAAATTTGAAAAATAAATTGTTTTCACACCCAACACCCCCTTTATAATCCCTTATAGCCCCTCTGTCTTAGCACTTTCCACTCCCCTAACTCCATCATGAACTATCCTGTCCCTTTCTTTGTTCTATAATTTTTCCCAAATTCCTTCTCATCCCTGGATTTAACACAATTATAAAATAGGTCAATAGGGGTGGTTTTAGAAACCGCTGCTAAATTTTTTTCAAATATTTAGTGGCGTTTTTTTAAAACTATTACTAAATCCTTTAATTCTTTTAATAAACGCACTTCCTCCCCCTCCTATACCCCCCTCTCTTCTCCTACCTCTCTCTCCCAAGCCCCCACTCTCCCTGAGCCCAGGACATATCCCCCTCACCATCACTTGTTGGACCTCACCATCACCCATTTCACCTCGTCGCCACCACTCGTTGCACCTCTCTACCACCCATTTTACTACACCACCACCTCTTGTTTCACCTTTCCACTTCCCCCCACTAACCATTACCTATATATTCTCCTCCCTCTCTCCCTAATCCCCCTATACCTGATGCCCAATCCCTATCCCCAAACAACATTTCTTCCCATTTTTCTCCCTATTGCTCGTTTTCGCCACCCACTATTTGGTGATTCTTAATCCATAATTTCTTTAATTTTTCAGTGTCTCAACTTTGAGGGTTAAATGATTTTTGGGATTCAAGAGTTCTAATTATTTAATTATGTTTTAATGTTTTTTATCATTATTTTTCTTTTTTTGGGTGTATGGTTGAATTTATCTAATGAAAGATAATATTCCATTTAAATAAATTGATGGGAAAAGGGGTGGTTCGCATGTGATTTACATGATTATAGGTTATTTATTTTATATTTATGCTTCTTGGTTGATTTGTTTTCTTTGATGAACTTTTACTGTTTTCATTATGATGTTATGATCACCTATCCTAATTAATTAATCACTTAAATAAAATAAAAAATTGGTTTTCTAGAAATTTGGGACTGTGTTGACATTAATTATTATCTCGATGAAATTTTACTATGTAAATAATTATTCAAATAGGTTGTTTAAATTTTTTGTAAACAGATTAATAAGTTTTATCACCTTTAATAATTGGATAACTACTTAAATTTGGAAATTAATTAGGTTGTATAAAAATACAGAAAATTGATAATAATTGATGGTCACTATCAAATAGTTCTACAAGATCCAAAACTATAAAGTTAGTGTTTTCATTTCATTCCATAGTTAATAGTGTTCAATAGAGTAACCTATTACACAATGGGGTTCCAAATCAAAATGTTATTGTTCATTATATTGTTTTAAATGATTTAAATTATGTTGATTGTTTAAATTTAATATCATTATTATAATGAAATTATTTCTATTCCAGAATTATAAATATGATATTAATTGATTAAAAGTATTATATTCTATAATAAAAATAATTTTAAATAAAATAAAAAAAATTTATGTGAAAATTAAAAATCATCACTCACTTAGGTATTCTAAAACCACAATGGTGAATGATGCTTTTAAGTGTTTTAAGAAGGGGAAACTAATATGTATTTGATTTAATGAAAATATTATATTATAATTGAACTGTTTTCTTATATTTTCTTTTAATGATGACTTATGTTATATAATGGGATAGAGGATAATCAAAATCAAAATACATTGGTTTTGAATAATTTTATTTGAAAAAGTAATGGATTATGAAAGAGCGTGATGAGAGGTAATTCATAATATCTCAATAATAATAGAACTAATGGATGATAATACCATGTAATTATAAAAATTAAAATATATAAATGTGGTTTTGATATGATATTATAACTAAATAGTTATGAAATAAAGGTGTTATATAAGGAACCCGTATCATGCTCTTCCAGAAACCTCCGTTAATAATCACATTGAAATTTGGTTTTTTAATTTTTTTTTTGTAATTTAGAGATAAAATTTCAGAAATGATTTCACAATGACATAGTTTATGTTATATTATTAGGGTAGTTTTTTAAGGTTTTTTAAATATTATTTAAATTTTTTTAACTGGTTATATATATTTTTTTAAATTATTCTTCTAAAAAGAGAAATGTTTATCTTTTTAAACATAAAATTTTAGTTGTTTGGAAATTATATTGATTAATATATAATTTTGATATATTCTATAAGAATTATGATATGAGATTAATCATTAATTTCAACATGTTTGGATGGATTAAATGATTTCACATTATAAGTGTGATAAAGTAAAATATTGACATGAAAAAGAGAGAAATAATATAATATTATCTTATGTTAAACTTTTAACATTCATGGTATAATGTTTCATTATTATTTTCAGCATAGTGATAATTAAGGATATTTATTTCCTTGTAATGAAATATATGGTAGTAAAATTATACATGTTATTTTTAGGATGATATGCGAGTATCCAAAATTTAGAATTATTAGATCAATATTTTTATTTTTTGGGAATTTTTCATTATTACTATTTTGATTATCATTTAATGATTTTTTGTAAAAGAGAATGTTAATGTGAACTGTTTAGTGGGAATTTATCATGTTTTTTAATGCAATTACTTCAATGATGAGAATTTTTGAATAAATATAATGTTGGTTTTGATAAATATGTTAAGTTGTTTTATAGGGGAAATTAAAAGTGTTGTATTGTTTGAAAACATTGATAGGTGTTTATTGAATTGATTAAATAAGATGAACTGCATGTAGTGCAAGAGATAAAAATTATTTTATTATAAATATCTATGAAATGTGTAGTTTTTTTATTTTGGATAAAAAATTATATTTAATTTATGAAACATAAAATTAACATGGGTTGTAATTGTTTAAAAATAGAAAATGCATTGTTTTGGTAAGTTAGTTGTTTTGATTCCATATAAACAATTCTCTATTTTTTGTGAACTTTTATGATCCGTCTTAATTTATTTATAATCATGACATAATATTTTGAATGGGTTTTAATTTTTTTAATAATGTGTAGGCACATTCTGATATATATGGATAAAACCCGGATCACATTACCGAGGAACACACCTCAGTATGCTAAGGGTTTGTAAGTGATTTTAGATTTTTCGATTTCTAATTGATCCGTTGATAGGATAATTAGTTTTCCACATTCTAAATGTGAATTTAGAATATATTTTAAGATATATGAAATTTATGAACACTTGATATTGAAGAAATTCCCTGCTCAATATTTGTGTTGGATTCGGCATAGAGAATCAAACATTACAAAATGTTTGAGAACTAATGTCAATCAACAAAATGATCTCCCAAATTCATTGCTAAATTAAAATGAAAGGAAAAAACCTTATAAATGATGAATTTGGTGTTTTTATACAACAAAGTCAATATCAAAACATATCAGAACAACTAGTTGAGGGTGCTAAAAATAGAAACTTAACGAGTGATGTTTTTGGGATTATAAGAAAACTATGTCAAGATCGTAACATATCATTGGATACTACTTTTTATTATGTGGATAATAATGTAATAGAGGAATTCACAGAGCATAACAAATCATTTTATGGTTTAGTTGATGATGGAAATCAAGATCTGCATGGTGGATTTTTGAAATATTCCAAACATTCTTTTCTGTTGAAGTTGTACCATATCAAATTCCTATTAATAATTACAAATAAGGACATGTCCATGATATTGGATTTTTTTTGTGATTAATTTATTGAATCCATGATTCATTTTTTATATTAAAAATTTTTTTTAACAATCTTTTTATGAATTGTAGAAAAATTCATGCTTGTCCTGATAATTTTATTTTTTATTGGGGAGAGGATTCAAGCAAATAGGATTGAAAAAAATTATATTCTTATATATGGTAGTCAATGGGTGATTTTTGAATTTTGAATCAACAAAATACTATAAATAAGAATAAATGGAGCACACTTGTAAAGGTTTTTCGTTACTTTTCTTTAAATTCTCAATTGTAAAGATTATCCATGTCATTGAAAAACACTGATCATAGAAGTGAAATTATCTAGATAATAACAATGATGGGTTAATGCAAAATACAATAGATTCAAAAACATGGAGTTCATTTGATTCATTACAACCATATTTATCATATGACCCTTGTATTGTGTGATTGGGATTGTCTGCTGATGGATTCAACCCATTTTGGGACTTTGAGCACCAGTTATATCATTTGGCCAGTTGTTTTGATCCCTTACAATATGCCTCTATAGATGTATATGAATCAAACATATTTTATCATTTTGATGATTTTTCTTATAAAAAATGCCTAAAAATGATATTGATGTATACTTTTAGCCTCTAATTGAAGAATTATAGGAGTTATAGAGCAACAATGTTGAGACATATGATGAATCTTCTATGATAATGTTAAAAATGAAAGTTTCTCTAATGTAGACCATCAGTGACATACCCAGACTAGGTAATTTATACTGTTAGAATACTTACATGGGCTTAGCTTTTCTTGTTTGTAATTTTTATTTTAATCCCAAATGACTACCTCATAGTAAAAAATGGTTCTTCTTGTGTCATCAAAGATTTCTCAATGCATCTCATATATTTTAGTTGAACAAGTCAAAATTTAATGGTTCTATTGATCGTATACCACCTACAAAGTTATTGATAGGTTTTAATGTATTGGTACAACTTATAAACTTTGAATCAAAATTTGGGAAGGTTCACAAATTTAATGATAGTGGTAAATGATTTCTAAGTGCATCTTCAAGTGAAATCGGAATGAAACAATGGAAGAAAAAAATATATTCTTCAAACTTATGTATTAGTAATTTAATTTATTGTAGAATAATCTAGATGTTATGAATATTGAGAATATTTTTTGTGAAAATTTTATCTTCACATGTCTTAATGATCATAGAAAATTGAAAGACCATCTAAATTCTTAGAAGGAATTATAAAAAATAAAAATAAAGCAGGATATTTGGCCAGATGAGAATAGAAAGTATTATCTGGAAATTTTTTCAATGAAAACTAGGGATAAAGATACATTCATTTTAATTTTAAAACATGTGAAGGTATCTAATGGGTATTAAAGTAGCATCTCAAGGTGTGTTTAATTAAAGAATTATAGGTTGTATTTATTAAAAATTCAACATTCACATTTCTGTTTACATCTGTTACCACCATTGGAATTGTGTACATTATTACCTCATAAGGTTACAACTATTATACTTCAATTTTTCGGATTCTTCAGAAAACTATGCGAGAAAAATCTAAAACCATTTGAGCTTGATATCCTTTCTGATAGATTTCTATTGACACTATGTAGAATGGATATGATCTATCCTTCTTCATTTTTTACTATCACAATGAATTTAACTATTTTATTGATCGAGAAAGATAAACGAGGAGGCCCTAAGAATTATCGATGGATGTATCCAATTGAGAGGTACTTTATTTATATTTTTTTCATCTTAAGTAATCAATTCTTGGAACATCATTAATTATAATTTACTTATTTAATTTTTTTCAAATATTTCTTAGACATTTGAAATCGTACGTGAAAAATGAAGCTCAACCTGAAGGCTCTATTTCTAAAGGCTATTTGGAATAGGAGTGTCTTAACTTTTTTTATAGACACTTTGATGACATTGAAACAAGATTAAATTGAGTTGGACGTGTTGATGTAACATTGACTCAATCTCAACTACACGGGAAATCAAAAATCTTTCCTGTTATTGGACAATATATTGGTGGAGCTCTAATGTTACACTAATACAAATGAAATTATTAAAGTCACATAGATATGTGTTGTTGAATAGTGAAATTTAAAATTCATTTATTTAAGATATTATGATACAGCCAAATAGAATAATGAAAAGACGAACATGAAATGAGAAATATATAACAAAAGTTGTTAATAAAGAGCTTATAGAATGGTTTATATGACGTGTAAGTTCATAAATATTGAAATCAATATGGATATTAGGTTTCCACATATATTTTTTAAATCTAATAATGTATTTTACTTTTTATAGATCATGAATATTATTACTCGAGCTGATTTTTCAGAATATTTGAAGTTTTTGGCTTGAGTTCCTCTAAAATAGGCTTGATTGTTTGACACTTACAATTTGAATGGATTTAAATTTCATATCATCGTTCAGGAAGAGGGGTTGAAAAAATAGAATAGTGGTATATTTATGATTTTTAAAGTGGTATACTATAAGATGTTGACTGATATTGTCAAATTAAACTACGATGAGCAGTTTTAAATTATTTTATTCAAATTCAATTGGGTAGATATTATCAGGGGTGTTAAAAGAGATTATTTTAAATTTAATAATGTGAACTTCTCTCTCTTAATGGATGTTGGTGACCCTAAATTACATGATATGTATATATTATCATGATGATAGAAAATGTTTTATTATGTGTAATATGTCACGGATGAAGGTTGTAGTGTAGTTGTTCACATAAAACAAAGAGTCTTGTATGATCTTGGTGATGAAGTTAATGATTTGACCTCTAACATTTAATCTCATCAACAATAATAAGTGAACAAAATTTTTTATCATGATTTTGAAAATATTAGTATTTCAAGGGTGGATTAAGTTTATAAAGTAATGAGGGAGTGGGAAAATATCATGATTGAAGGATAAAATGATTATATGTGCAGTCATCCATTCATTTATCAACCACTTATGTTATATGTGAATTCATCCCTTATCATAACTATGTATATTTTTCCTGTTGGTACTTTGCATCTATTTTCATTTATATTATTTATGAAATAATTTTTTTGACTTCAATGGGATTCCAATGGATGATTTCATAGGATTATTTTTCTAGAGGGAGTTTATTTCCCTAAAAACGCAATTTAGGAACTGGGTGATCATATAAAGCTGAAAAATGAAAAGTTCGTATATATGTAGAAACTGTTCGTTGAATTATATCAGAATATGACTGGATCTATCCCCAGTGATATTGCATCGATGGATGGTAGTGATCAGGTAAATCACACAACATCAAAATAATTTAGTATACAAAGTTTTATTGGTTTTATGTTTAAATTTAAATATAAAACATGGTTTAATTCTCAATATAATTTCTATAAAGGTACTAATAGTATAAAGTCGAGAAAAATAGGGAGGTGGTGTTGATCAATGTTCTAGAGGTGGTGATTAGGGTTCAATTTGGTTTCCAAGGTGATACCAAACTAAAATTATGGAAGTTTATGTATAATTATTTCAAAGGTTATGGTTACAAACTTATTGATACCCTTAATTAAATTTTTTTCTGGATCATGTGTTTTTTTATTTCTAGATAACAGATTGATTCTTATTTTCTTGAAATGTGATCTTTGTTAATGGATGTTGGAGGTGGTATGGATAAAATATGTATGATATATTGGTTTCTGTTTTCCTTTGGTTTTTCTTGTGTAGTATATATTGTATCTATATTAAAAAAAATCGATATTTAGAAGAGGTTTAAACCACTACTATATAATGTAAAATTTTTTAGTGTGGTTTTATTATTTTAGAAATAGTTTTCCTCCCAAAACAAACTCGAGGATATAGCAGCGGTTTAAACCACCACTATTTCTGCGAAGTTTTTTGGGAGGAAAAACCATAGCTAAACAAAAATTTAACAATGATTTCTAGAAACCTAAGTTAAATTGATGGAAATGATATTAGTTGGATGCTGCCCCCAACATTAGCAGCAGTTTTTGGAAAATGTTACAAAAACATTTGGTGATTGTTTAAGCAGCCACAAAACCAAAAAAACCGACACTAGTATGAGATTTTGTTGTACTGTGATCTCTTGTTCACCTTTATGAAACCATATTCCCTTTACCACTCTTCCATGTATGTTTTGTTTTATATTTTATGGAATTTCTATTTATTCATGTATATATTTTGAAGCGTGTGATATATATATCCACAATTACATTTATTTAAATATATTATATCTTAATATTCATTTATATATAATATCATATATATATATATATATATTTCCTAAGACACGCACTTATGTATATATAAACATTATATATCCATATTAATGCATTTTTATAATGTAAATAAAATGGATAATTATTTTCTTTAAATAAAATGAATAATAGTTATTTTTTTCCATTTGGTTTATATATTTAAAATATATTTTTATTTAAATATGTTTAAATATGAATGTATAAAATTAATTTTTTATGGGTAATTAATAGAAAATATGAGTACATTTAATCATAAATAAAACTATATAATGAAAATTATAAAATTTCATAACCATGATATCAATATAAATGTATGTAATAGGAATAATTTTAGTCCCCAGTGAAAATGTACAAGATTACTCTCTTAAACGAATCTGACATACAATATAATATTAAACAAATATGGTATCCCAAATAAAAACCAAGTTTTAGAGGATTTATATGCCTTTTTAGCCTAAAAAGTGTTCAAGGTTCTCCCAGATCAACGAGTCATAGATCTCTTCAGAGGATTTGATTTGATATGTGGTAGAGTCTAAACAGACACCCGTATCAAAAGTTATATCCATTTAAATTTCATGTCATGTTTCAACTTATCTTAGGTCATTCATTAATTACTTCAATTTTTATGTCATCCAATTTTCATTAAATAATTGTTACATGATAATAATTTTTAAATTATTAATTAATATTACTTTTAAATTATTTTATAGGCCATTTTTCACTAAATATATTACACATTAAATGTAAATGGATATTTCATTTTATCAAAATAATACTTTAAAAAATATATTATATTTATATCAATATAAATATAATTGTATATTAATATAGTATTTTTAATGAAATATATTTTATTATTACATAAACTATTTATTAGCACTAGAAAAAAGTGCTAATAATGGGGATCATTTATTAGTTCTAGTAAAAAACCACTGATAAAGCCCCCTCCCTCCCTCCCCATCGTCTTTATCAATTCTTTTTTAGTAGTGTTGATAAAGGCCTCCTCTTTATGAGTTCTTTTTTATAGTGCTAATAAAGTCCCCCTTTATCAATTTTTATTATAATTGATAAAGAAACCCCCTTATCAGTGCTTTTTAATAGAAAAAATAAATCCCCCCCCCCTTTATCAGTGCTTTTTTCCATCACTGATAAAGACCTCACTTTATCCATGATTTTGTAGCACTGATTAAGGCCCCATTTATTAGTGATTTTTCTAGTTCTGATAAAGGGGGGATTTATCAGTGATTTTAGCTAGTTTAGATAAAGACTTGAATTGTTAAGTTTGAATTTGGAGTAGTGTCACCAAATTCAAATATGTAATGAAGAGTTGGACTGCAATCCCACTCGGTTTATTGTTGGAGTTCTTGAATCCCTCATAAGTTTATCTTTGGTGACTCATGATCTTATTTTTTTATCACCAAATTACAAAAATTGTAGTAATAGTTCTAGATTTCCTCTTTGGACCTCATACCATAAAGGATTACTTCATGAAATAACTGATCTCCAGATCCCATCTCCTAGTGAGCACCACAGTATCCCTCTATTTGTCCAAAAGATCAAACAACAAGAAGTTTATGCCCTTCCTGTCATCTGGCCTGAAGGTCCTCCCGCTGTTATATGCAGCAAGAAATATACTTGCATTTAGATATCAAAACATAATGGTAGACCTCCCAATGATGACATTCACTGTGAAGGTCCTCCCCACAATAGTGTTTCACTTAGAAAAAAAGGTCACCCCCTTGCCTATTTAATTATGTGATAGCCCTCCTACCATAAGGAAATTAGGAAAATAATTCTATTCATTCCGTATTCCTCATCATTGACAGGTGACATCCTTTCTCAGCTAGAAAATATCCCAAGGAAAAGGTATTTCTTCGAACAACCCTTGGATCGATTGCGTTCCAATGTGATGGTGGAAATAGTCCTTGTCGATCATGCTGATTTTAATAAAGCAGTAGGGAAACATCCAATTTTTTTAGACTAGGTTGATGGTCCTATGTAAAAGAAGAAGAAGACAGGTTGAACATGAGGAGATGGTTGTCCAAGGACAATATAATTTCCATGTTCTATCTTTTAGCCGCTCTCCAATAAAGCATTCCAAAGGCGTTACTGGAAAATTGTGTACATAAAATCAGCTTCAATGTATGGAATACTCTGTGTCACCTAAAATAAAATTTATTTCCTTAAAAATACTATCAATGACAAAAAAATGGTAATAGAAGGGTTACATATTCAAATCGACTTGGATTCTCTCTTAGCTCTATGACACCCAAAATTGAGAAGACAAAAATGAACCCTTCAATGCATATGTCTCAACAAATTAAAATATTTGTGTCAGCTACATGAAAATTCCCCATCTGGTGTCCTCATCAGATGATTGGGTGATCATGTGGAGTTTCACTTCACTTTTCACCCCAGTCAATAAAGCCTGCCAAAGGTGACATCATAAAATTTTATATCCTCAAGACAACTTTAAAAAATGGTGTCGTTCCATGACAGCCGGTGTGATCAACAAAAATCATCCCTGACATAATATTTCAAATCATGGGCTATGAAAGATAAAGACATCAAAATAATTTGGCATCATACATATAAAAACATCGATGGAGCCTCTCTCTTAAGAGAATTCAACTGTTAGAAAGCAAAAATTTTGTAAATGTCACTACTATCATTGGAAATAGGAAGCTTCGGTTTATGTCGCACCGTAAATCAAGCCCATGTTTAGACATGTCTCTATAAAGTTAAGAAAGAATTAATGGTAGTAGAATCCATGATAGTCTAGGAGAAACACCTACCGACATGGTTGGGTTTTTTTACCGAAACCATTATGGTCAGAAAAACAGGCATGAAAGGAAGCGAAGATGTAATAGGAACATCCCCAACTAGTAGATATGGGGAATTTTAACTCAAGAACCTCCTCTACAATTGAAGTCAGTCTTGTCTCGATTAGGGAGAATAACAAAAAATAGATCTTCCCAGCTCATCCTATCCCATGACCCGATGTCCTCACATTTTGGAAAATTCATGATTTTTTTTCCTGAAGATTCTATTTAGATCACAATTCATTAAATAATCCCAAGAGGACTAGCAGAGGAAAGGATTATGCCTCATGTTAGACAAAAATAAAAGAAATATATCAAATAAGCTATTTAAATGCCCACAATGTTTTATTCATTAGTGAATTTTGTTAACACCATGCCTACAGATGCTATAGAACATGAGGCCAATATAGAGGATTATTTGGAAGATGTTTTTTTTCATAATACAATCTACAGAAAAATGATTGGAGTAATTGTGTGTACCTGAAACTAGAGGCTTTATATGAAATTGCTAAATCCTTTGAATATTCCAATAACTACACATCAAAGAGAATATTCAATGGAAAAGGATAAATTAATGTAAGTACCTAATCCACCTCCTAAATAGTTTGAAATCCTTACACTAATGGAAAGGTTCACTCAAGAGGATTAAGAAATTAAGGATATCAGATAACTTAATATAGAACTACTATGAGAAAACATCCCGGCCAGATATGTACTATAAGAAGAACCTCAGCTCTCACTCCCAACCTATGTACCTCAAAAAATAGGCTTCATCCACACAATTGAAATGACACACAACATCCACTCGACAAGGGGTTCAATTAACCAATACATTCAAATCCCATAATAGAAAATAGGGAGTTCCCTCTATTGGGTACACAACTAGAATAGGGTCAGGCACATCCTCATAGACATTTCCCTACAGGTTACCCATGCCAAATACCAATAGAGCCCCCGTTGTTATCCTAACCTATTTGGTTTCCCTATTCAATATCCTAATGAACTAGACATTCTTCAATGGATCATCAATACCATTGAGTACCTAATAAATTTATTAGAATATATGGAGGAGCGGTGTGTACCGATACAGATGGAATAGAAGCCTTACATCGAATGGGTTGATCTTACCTATCCCCCACCAAATTTTGGGAATCCTAAATTTCGAATTTTTAATGGATCGGTAGACCCATAGAAACATTTGGTGAATTTAATTTCGGGATTTGATCCCATGATAGGGATCCCTACACAATAATAATTAGCAAAAATCAGGTTCTTCATGAAAACACTATAGTGATTAGCCTTTGTGTGGTACAGTAGTTAGCTAGATTCGTCGATTGTAGGATGGGAAGATCTTCATGGGAAGTTTTTATTTCAATTCAGATCAATGTTGAATAATAAAATAGTCCTTAACCTCTCAAAATACAAAAATTGGGATAATAATAGGGTCTAATATTTAATTTCTTGATAGAATGGTGTAATATACTCCCTAACACTATAGATTCCTCAAGATGATTTGTTGTTCATATGCCTAGAGAATCTTTGAAACAAGTTGTGAACACCACTCATACCTATTAAATATACATGAGGTATTCAAGAACATGATTTAATTTCTTAATTATTTTAAGATTCCATCTCATGACCTAAGGCTAAGTCTCGTGTAGTTCCTTCAACTCAGGGGAATAGATCAGGGAAAGTAGAGTTTGTCATTATCACACTTAAGCCATCCCCTATACCCATTCAAACTCCAAAGCCTCCTCCATAACATGTGGTTACCTATTTTAGGCATCTTTAGCAATGTCCATATTCATAGGATGAGAAAAATGAAGTAAAGGTGAAAAACGTTTGAGGATATTAATAAAAACATTTAATATTTCCGATATAAACAATTCCCTAGCTACTTTTTCTCAAATCTAGAAAACAACTTGGTTAAGTTGTCGAAGCCCAAGAGGCCTGACCAGTATGATATTGAGGATCTCCTAAAACATTTCCCCTTCCACAAGAAATTGGGGTACACCATCTAGGAATTATTTGTTTTTAAATACATCATGTATAAAATGATGGACTCTGGGCAAGTAAAGTTGGGAAAACTACCCACATAAGTAGTGTTTGTTTCTGTCACCAATCAATAAGGGGAGTGTCAATGGTAGGAAGTTAATAAAAAGGTGTGAAGAAGTTCATTGATTTTATGGTATGGAATATAATAAACCAGACACACAATATTCTTAGATAACAGTTGGAGAAACCAACTATGCCCCTATCTTCTTCTACTATGACACAACCTACTCCATTGTCACCAAATCCCTCAAAAGTCTAGTCTTCTAAAAAATGACATGGTTGGAAGTGTAGAAACAGACACAAGAAGATGAATCTATTATGAAGAATTTTTTTATTTTATTCTATCATACTTCATGCCTATATTTTCAAGAGAATGGGTTCTTCCCCGCTAAATGGTACCCTCAGAGTCGGTCCTCCACACTAAATCCTCATCATATGAGGAGTTAATCTCCAATACCATTAACGACATTCACTTGATGGATCCTTTGTCTGATGATGAATATGTCCATGAACCTAAATTCTATACATTTTATTGGGTAATTAGAGGAATATTTTTTTAGATATGAGGATATGGGGGAATATAAGGTTGTAGGAAAAAATAAACACTTTTGCCACATCCCTTCTCGGACAGTCTATGCCACCGAAACTCTTGGGAGAGCCGTCCAATATCCATAGTGGGAGTGGAAATTTTCCCCCTCCGATTTCAAGAGTCTCCTTAACCCGATTGACCTAGAAGATTTACTAGGGGGAGAATCTTCCCAATCAACCTCGATGTGTAGGTACACATACTCAGCCTAACCACCAAAATATAGGAATGCCTTCAACTCTTATTTCAAGGGAAGATCTTTCACATTAAGTACTTTCCCCCATAAAGTGCCTGTAAAAGAGATTCCCTATGCCAAAAGTCATATACATCTAGCTCATAAGTATGATATTATAATGAAATTTTCCCTGGTTCCAGCCATGATACCAATTATGGACACTGTCAATTTGTTGAAAGACCTTCTTGAAGCGATCATATAGGCTTTGTTGATCCCTAAAAAGTTTGGAGATGAGTTTCTCACTATTAAAGTATATCATAAATAGATTAACCCCATAGAATCTTACATTATCATCTCTTTCATGGAGAGAAACTAAGAGGTCATTATATAGGGACACATTAGACCCTTGTATGTTTCTTTCAAGATAAACAATTTTGATATCTGAGGGGATTTCATTGGAAAAGGATTAGGATTCAAAATAATTCCATTTTGAGCACTGCGTCGAATGTGTTACAATGAGGGACAATTTTTCCCCTTCCATTATAATACTAAAGGGTTACAACAAGAGTGAGAAAAATCCTCTCAGAAGAATCAATATCAAGACCCAGTTTGAGGACCTCATGTCCGACTCTAAATTTCTTGTTGTTTGGTAAGATACAACCTTAAACATTCTACTGGGAAGGCCTTGGTTACATCAGCACAAGAAAAACCCTTCATCATACCACCAATTTTTCATATATTTCATTAATTGTAAAATTATTATGTTTCATAGGGATAAATCCCAATTGTAATTTGGTGAATCATAATAAATTGACCCTGGATTCTACTAGAAGGAAGAGAAGTGGCCCATGGCAGATGATGTTTCTTGAATAAATGTATGTAATTGTCTATAAAACACCCCATTAAATCCCAAAAAGACGATATGTAAAGATTATATGCTTCCCATAAATCAATTTTATGTCATGGGCCCAAATTCAAGCACATTTTTAGTTAATTTCATGATATCATTTGTCACCACTAAGCCCACTAGTGCTAAAGAAGTCATCAACTCTCGAGATAGTTGTAGTAGTTCGGATGAAAAGGATATAATTCCATTTCCTGAGATTCAATGAATCCCTACATCATCAGTTAAATTTGAAAGAGCTATAATTTCACCAAGATGGAGTGAATATACTCATTATCTACCTCTTTTCTCCTCTCCATAGCTTCAAAGAGAACCCACATCGTCAGTTGAGTCCAAAGAAGCTGCTTCTTCTCCCAAATGTCAAAATATTGACTCCTATACTGACTCCAAGAAATTTTATTTATCATTTAATTACCCTTAGTATAAAGAATATGTGTAATAATAAGAGGATAAAGAATTATATGGGGAGTAATACCTTAGGGATTCCCCTCTAACATTTTACAAAGGTGTCTCTACCACCATTGACGAGCTCAAACAAATATATCTGGGTATAGAGGATGACCCAAGACCCACATTGAACAGTGCATCCATGTATTATGAGAAAAGATGAGGTATATACCAACTTGTTAAGAAACATGGGGATGTGTTTTCCTATAATTACAAAACAAATTCAGGTATGCATCCTGATGTGGCCACTCACCACCTGGGCTTACAAGAAAATCATTGGTGCTATAAACAGGCATCCAGAAGGACACACATGACTCATGATTCTAAAATTATTTTCAAATATTAAAGGATTTTCATATTCAGTTTCATTCAATAAGTTCATTATCTGAAATGGATATCCAAAATAATCCCTATAAAGAAGAAGAATGTAAAAAATCAGGGTCTGCATCAATTTCATAGATCCCAAGTGGAACTGTCTGAAGGATGACATCCCAGTTCAAATAATGGAACTAATTATTGATGTTATATCTAGATATTAGACCCTTACCTTTTTTGATGATTATTCATTGTATAAACTAATATGAATGGCCCAAAATATGAATAATCCATCACCTTCAGACCCACCCCAGGGAGTGTTCTAATATCAGGTAATTCCATTCAACTTAAAGAATGTCGTTTCCACATACCAATGTTTCATGAATCGAATCCTAAAACTCTTCCTAGGGAAACTCATTGAATACTAAATTAATTATTTGGTGGTCAAGTATCAATAATATTATGATCAGTTGGATGATCATGAGACCATCTTCAAAAAATTGTGGTATTATAGAATGAAGATGAATCCCTAGAAAAGTGTTTATGGGGTTAAATCAGGAATTCTCCTTAGCTTTATCTTATTCCATCGAGGAATCAAATTCAACCATGATAATACCAAGCCTATAATTAATATGTTACCTCTTTAAAACCATAAAGAGTTTAGAGGATTTTAGGGACACCTTTCCTGCATTTGGTTCTTTATAGAAAATCTCACAATTTATAGAAAATTGAATAGGTAAATGTTTTTCTTCCACTAGGTTGATTAAAAGGGGCATTACATATCAGTGGACCAATGAATATCAGGAATAATTCAATAGTATCAAGATATACATCTTGATTATACCAGTACTAATGCCTCTTATTGAAGGTAACCTACTTATTTTGAATGTGACAGCCTTGGAACGATCATTATGTACTTTATTCACTCAAAATAATTATGATAGAAATGAAAACTACCTCTATTAACTCTATAAAACTATGATTGACAAAGAGACATGTTATTTAAATATCAAGAAGTGTTTTACGATGTTAATCTTTATATTTCAGAAGCCAAGGCACTACCCACAGCACCATGAGGTCTGTTTAGTCACTCGCAAGAACCCACTTAAATACATCCTTAGTCTTCCTATGTTGACTAGACATTTGGAACAATGGGTAGTGATCTTTCAGTAGTTTGACATTTAGTTTTTTTCCTCAAAAAGCAGTGAGAGGCTAGGATTTTGCAGACTTCCATTCAAAAAATCCACATATAGAAAAAAAAATTCAAAAACTTTATTACCTGATGAATGGGTCTTATCTATTCAATATGACCCCCAGACATGAGAAATGTATTTTTATGGAGCATAAAAAATACCAAAAAGGAATAAAATGGAAGACCCTAATCTTAAAAAAGATGGGTTATGAGTCATGCTTATCTCTCCAGTAAAGACAATCCTACTTTAGTAATTCATGTTATCATAAGGATTCCAAACAATGAGGTGGAGTATCAGGACCACATCATAGGTCTATAAATTTCACTTCAAACACAAGTGGACTAATTGAAAGTGAAAGGTGATTCAAAGTTGGTAATAAAGTAGATAAATGGAAATTATTCCATTAGAAAAAGTATTTTACCCCCCTTCTTGACTATATATGGGCATTAATAGCATAATTCTCATAAGATCCAACATTGACTCACATTCAAAGATATAAAAACACCCATGAAGATTCATTGGAAAATATATCCATGTCTTTGGTAGATCCATATTAGGATGAAACAGTCATTAGCATTCCATACATCCAAATGATGTCGCCTTTTTCTCATGTCCCCATGGGGAAAATCAATGAGATTAAATACATACCTAAACATTAAGTCCCTACAACTAGTTGTATGACTCCCATTTTTTAATACCATAAAAATGGAGTTCTCTTCTTAAATAGATCCATAAAAGGGAAAAATTGACAAAGAGAGACCAACTTTACTCTATATAATGGCCCAAATCAATAAAAGGTCCTCTATAAAAGTGGATTCAATGGAGTCCTTATTTGATGAATTTATAGAGAAGATACTTTCAATATCATGAAATAAGTACACATGTTAGCCTACGGTTCCCACCAATTTGGGTTCAATCTTGCACATAAAATCTCAAGCCTTTGATACTTTTGGACTCTAATGATGCAACACTACACAAAATTCAACATGAAATTTCATTCCTTCAATGTGCATTCAAACTTCATTTGTAAACCCCTGATGTTATTTCACACTACCAAATACTTCGTTCCATTCATTGTATGGGGAATGGAATCCATAGGGATGTATCCCCAGGATTTCACCCTGTTGTTCAAGTATAAACTTAATACTACTGACTTCTTCTCCAATTGGGATGAGGCAATACCCCCTCAATGAATTTGGGGCAAAAAAATTATTAGTTTCATGAAAGATGGCATCATTATTAGATTTTGTGTCCCTCATATAATACTACTAGAAAATGGAATTAATTTCTATTCCACTAGATTAGAGAATCTATGTCAAGAGTACAATATCATATCACATCATTCCTCCAACTATCATAAAGTGGATAATGGATAGATAGATGCCTTCAACAAGACCCTATCAAACATAATCTAGAATATCATGGATAAGAATAAAAATTATTATCCTAATAAATGAATTCATTCCTTTTGGTATTACAATACTACAACCCATACCACCACTTGCGGAACCCATTATTCCCAAGTGTATGAAATAGAAGTAGTCTCACCCATAAAAGTCTTATTTCCCATACTTCACATTACCATCTATGATCATATATATATAGACGAGCAATCCCAAAAATGGTTGTATGAATTGGAGTGACTCAATGAGAAAATATTGCGTACCTCTAATCACTTATAAGTCCACAAAAATTGGGTAGCAATGTCTTTTAATGCCCCCTACCAATGCAAGGTTTCTCAAGAAATACTCTCTCTAATAAAGAATCCAGACGTCTATGCTGCCCAATTTGAAATTGTGTAGCATCTTCATCCTAGCGGCATGATGATAAACATCAAGACATAAACATCCTCTCTCTATGACATAATACTACATGGTCTCTTATCCTTATCATATGACATAAAAATGCACGACACCAATAACTTTTCCACATAATTATAAAATTTATGACATTCACATCCTCTCCACATGACATAAATTGCACAATCCCTCATCCTTTTCATGTGACATAAAACATTATGATACTGACGTCCTTACCAAATGATACTAAATTGTACAGTTCCCTTCATCCTAGATGTATGACATAAAATTTCATAGCATCATGGTCTTGTATGAATGGTATTAAAAGACACATTAGATTATTATAGTCATACGACCAAAAAATACAAGATGCCAGAGTCCAAGTTGTAAGAATCTAATCTAAATAACCAAATATCCAAGTCAAAAGACATTAAAATTCATGAAAACATCCTTACTACATAACATAAAACATCATGGTTTACATACTTATTTCATGATGTAAAACTAAAAATAATTTCAATCCGAGCTTAAATGGATCAAAACTCTTGAAGTTGGTATCCTACCACACCTCAGTTCCAAACTATGTGTGGTTTGATTATTTTTTTATGAGATACATAATGATTCACATATCATAGGTCTTATGCCTATAAATCATTAGAAAAATTCCCATTTCCCCTCATCTAAACCCGATTAATATGGGAAACTAATTTAATAACTGCTTGTGGCTTGATTTCTATCATTATAAGATACATAATGACATCCATATCTCTAGTCCTAGGTCAAGCCACAATATCCCTTTTTCACATCGAATAACCTAAATCCTTACTGTTTGACATTAAACTGCATGATTATTATTCCAATAATTTGATGTAAATGATTCCTAGAACTACGTATAGATTTATTCTAATTTCTATGAGATACATAGTGACGCTCGGATCCTATATCTTGGTCTAGACACTATAGGATCAAAATGGCCATGTCCTTTTCTCTGATCACTTCTGTGTTGGGAAAGAAACCTTTAACACTCCTTGTTTTTTTTTTCAAACCAAGCATAGACCAGGTGGACTTATGTGTTTTGGAAAAGGATTCCCCAAATGATAAAGGAATATTAGTTCATGATAGGGTTAACATGGTCCTATTTTCAAAACCTTAAAAGGAATAGAACAATATACTCATTGTGTGTTGTAAAACTACATGGTTTACATCAATGTTTTAGTATGTAAAACTATATAACATGTTGGTCCATACTTGAGAAGATAATAATCCTCAACATTGGTCGCCTACCACACCGCCTTTTAAGAACTAAATGTGGATTTATTCTAATTTAAATGGGATATATATTGATGCATATACCTCATGTCCTAGGCACAACCATGGGGTAAAGAAAAATTTCCCCTCTCCTGTATAAAAATAATAATCTATACAAGTGATCTTAATTTGGCTTCCCTCATTCAGAAGTCCATCTAGAAAATAGAAATTTCTCCTCCCACGTATGTGTTAGATCTATGTAGGTAAATTCACACTTTATGGAAAATTTCATTCTAAATTCATCCTTTATGCTCAGACATATTCCTCCCAAATGTCATACTCCTAATCCTAGGAAATTTGGGATCATAAAAAACATCCTTTATGTATCAATATTGGAATTTTTAACACTACAGGAAGCCTTGTTTTGAATGTGTATTATTGGGACCTAGTTTGATTTACATATATTTTCCCACCAAAAGTTCCTTTCAGTCATACAATGTCATTGTTTGACTATATATTAAATCTACCCAGTTGTAATTTCATAAATTCCCCTACAAAAATGATTTTTCAACCAAAAGAATGTTTAACTCTGAAATAATCCCCTTCTATCTCTGTAATCTCCAACAACATCATGTTGGAACCCTCAATTTGAACATTTTCTGTAGTCATTCCATGCATTCCTTCCCCATGTCACTTATCTTGATCTGAGAAACCCCATGATATTGGTTTACAATTTACTACCTCACATATGAAGTATGATGGAACTTCATTGGTCCCATAGGACTCATATTACCAATGATTTAAATAATATCATGGTCCTAGTTATACAATCTAAAACTACAAGGCACCATGTCATCCTAGATGCATGACATTAAATTTCATGATTCCTCTTCACTACATGATGCTAAAAATCATGGATGATGTCCCATTTATTCGATATTAAAACTCTCTATCATCATCATTATATGATGTTAAACTGAATGATAAGTCCTAGCAGCAAGACAATAAATCTCATGGTTTAAAATAACTATGTATGGATTGATTCTCATTTTGATGAGACACATAGTTATGCTTGAATCCTATATCTTGGGCCCATCCATAATAAGGAAAAATCCCCTTCTCTACACATTAATTTGATTAGTGTGGGGGTTTAATTCTAAAACTATGTGTGGACTGATTCTAACTTTGAAAAAATGTGTAGTGATTCTAGGATACTATATCATGGTCCCATATACAATAAAAGAAACCCTATTCATTTCATATGGGTCATACCATCATAGGAAACATTCCTCTCCATTATTAAGTGATTTTTATATAAAATTCAACTTCTATAACTCAAGAACATTCTTTAGAAAAACCAAACTCCATGTCTGAGGAAATATTAATATCTATAAACTTTCTTCAACCATTTGAAATATATTATCAGATTCATGAGGATGACATTTTCAAACTATGCAGTAACACACCCCAGTCGTATTTTTATAAAGTCTCCCACCAAAAGTTCATGTTAGTCATAGGATGTTGTTATTTGACTGTGCAGTAATATTCCGCAATTGTATTTGCATAAATTCGTCCAAAAAAGGGGGTTCTCAACCAGTAAAACAATCAACCCAAGGATTAACCTACTCTATCTCTATAAGCCTCAGGAAACATTTTATGTAACCCACTATTCAAATGTGGTTCATGGTGATTCATTTCATATTTTTTCCATATCACCTTTCAAATCTGGAAACCCCCAGATTACAGATTACAAACTCCCCCCTTCATACCTGAAGATGGCGGAACATTGTAATTAAGGTCACTATAGAATAGAAAAATACTAATACCTCAATAAATTCTAAATGAACATAAATTTTACCCCTCAACGTCATTTCAATAAGATGTTAAACTACACAGTCCATGTCCTGAACAAATGACATTAAACTACATGATTCTTCTACCCTCACTTGGGAGGACCCGTTCTCTTGATGTTGGTCATCTACCGCATCACCCTAAAGAACTGTATATGAATTGATTAATATTATATCAAGACATGTAGTGATGCCTAGATCCCCTATTCTAGGTCCTACTACCACAACAACCAAAACATGTGTGTACCTTCATTAAAGTACACAACCCCGATCCAGGTGGTAGGTTCTGGATCTCTTCCAGGACCCCTCACTTTTAATATTCTGATTGAAATTTAATATCCCCTCTTATACTCATACCATGTTTGGGTAGGATTGGCTTCCCCATTCATGGACAGTGATAACACAAATTATCACTTCATTCTCAAACACCTTCCTTTCATGGTATTGAGAAATATGAATATATATAATTTTTCTTTGGCCATCGATAATAGAATGTCAAAATCCTGAGGAAAAATTTCTTTGAATATGTAGTAATATTCCCTAGTTTTCATTGCATAAGTCACCCACTACAAGGGCCTTCCATTTTGAGGGTGCTGTTTTATTATACAGTAATATTCCCCAGTTTTCTATTCATAAAGTCCCTCGCAAAAAGTGTTTGTGAACCAATAGCACAATATTCCTTTGTAGTTACCTCCTCTATACCTATAATCCTTAGAAATATTATGTTGTAAACCAATTTTTGAACATGGTTTGTGGCCATTCATCACATACTTTTGTCTTATCATGTTTGAGTTATGGGAATCATAAAACCGTGACTCAAAATCCCCAATCACGTATCTAGATAATATTTGAACACTCTCATCCCACAAGACTTGTATAGTAAATCATTCAAAATCTCATGTTCAATGCTGTTCGACTTAAAAGACCATTCACATTAGTCTAGATTACAAGACTCTAAACCACCTAATAAAGAGACACAATACTCACTAGGTTGAAATCCCACAAAGGACTCCCTAGATAAAAGTCGAGTCACATCTCGCTAGACCTACACTCTAGAGGGTTTAGGAAAAAACTGAGAAATGAAATTTAAAATACACAAAAATAATTATTTTGAAACCACACAAAGGGTGGCATAAGAAGAGTCCACGTCTTTCCCAATAATTCATGTTCATATTGGACTTAGTCAAAAATTGTGGTGATGACATAAAAAACACTAAGTTTTTAGGGTCTTCCATATTACCCTCATAATACTCAAACTACACTCGCTAGGTCCAAATACCGGGGAAAAAATGAGAGAAATTCCTCACCCCTATAGTTACAATTACAACACAACCAGATTCAATCAATTGAGTCATTTTCAATATTATATTATGATTACAATGAAGATGGGAATATTAGAAAAAATGGTTGAAAGCAAATTCATTTTAATTAATTTTCTAAAAATGGAAATAATATCCACATGTTAGAGCCTTTTCGATATGTTTTACAAGTGATACTCAACATAGGCGTTGAGATTTTAGACTACTGGATTAGCATTGTCTATATTTTTCCAAATCCTAGACAATTTTGTTGCAATAAATGTCTCAGCATTATGAAGCTTCTCCTACTCTACAATAATAGAATCGCTTCCTTGATCCAAGGTCCCCATCAAGGATTAGTGAAGTTGGACTATCTCTTCCTACATGACATTTAATTCTTCTTAAAGGTGCACCATTTGGAGAGATTCCACATCAATGTGATGTTGATACTCCTCTATATTATTGGAATGGTTGAGCTTAGTTTTGGATGCGACATTTTTGAGACCTTGAAACTGGCCTACAAGATGTACTATCATCTAGATGTACTTTTAGAAAATACAAAGTGTGGTGTGAAGGGTGTCATGGGTATCTAAGTCTAACTAAAAACGACTTTTTAGGGAGAAATGTTTTCTAGGATTAGTGTACTTAATGAGGAATCATGTTATTCTCCCTTTGAAATAGTGTCATCACCTCTTTCCAATATTGGTCGAATGGGCATAGAAGGCCCCCTCTTTGGATCATCCACTGAAGTCACTATCACTATAAAATAGAAGACACCCCTCATTAGCATTATGGAATTAATAGACAACAAAGGAAGTGAAACAACTGGAGTAGTTGGCAACACTCACACATTGTAAGATTGATGGCTAGAATTGATGCCACTCTAATATCCCCAGTCTCGATGTTCTATGTTGGGGTCTCCTGGAAAATAATTTCCCCCTATGATTGATTAAATCTCAAGATAGAGGGATCTTGGGAATCTCCCACTTCGAGTCCCTTAGCTATTACACCCTCAGTAATGGGTGTAGGATGGAATTAGACTCCTTGGTCATGAATTTCCTTGAAAATGTTTTCTGTAGATAAATCTATACAATTCGAGCTCTGATATAAGACATCAAATGTATGGAGGCTTACTACCTTTGAAAACACAAGAAAGAGAAAACTTGAATATGTCCAAAACCTATCAATGTCTTAGAACTCCTATAAAGAGGAAGGGATATTGAATTTTTTCAAAACATCTTCAAGATATGTTAGGTCATATATTAGATCATTATATAAACCCTTTCATCTCGCAACATCCTTGTCAGTAGAGGTATCCATGGTGAGTGGCTAAAAACCCAAAATAGATCCACTATCTATTTCTCCAATTGGTCTCTTGATAAGAATGACCACATTGAACACTGAAAAGTCAGGATCAACACCTACACCTTCATCAGACTATCCGTTGTCCCTATCATTCCCATACAGAATGGAAATTGGGTTGACTTTGACTACTACAAGGACCTCTAGTGTAGGATAGGATCTGAAATTTCATGAGTAAATGAATTCATAGATCGACTCAAGATATCTTATGATATGAATCTAAAATTAACCGGTATCTCCTCCCTCTATACAGTAATAGGAAAAATTGTGGCTTCATCTATAACCAATTCTTCATTAAAAGTTTAGGATTCAGCAACAAGAATATTTTCCTCATCTGGGATGTCTCCCTCTATCCTTAAAGGATCAATGTTAGGACCCTTAGCGGAGTAAAGTGAAGAAGATCCTACATAAGTAAAGAAAAATCAAATAGGTATGTCATTCGAGCAATGAGATTAAGTGATAGAGAAAAGTTTGGTCATGGAACATACACCTAACTAATTTATTTTCTCTATATCATTTCATTTCTTGATACGGTGAGGGGGCCATGTTGGTTCTCCCAGTTATGGTTACCGGAGGATTCAATTGAGAATAAAATCCTACCACATACTTCACTATCATCTTTTGACATGAATACTATTAGAGGGACTCAAGGGACTCTACCCCAACTATGATGGGGGTGCCCGTGGGCCCATATTTTGGTTCCTCGAACTCCACACTTGGTATTTCTACTTCTCCTCCATCCATCTACTAGATAAATCCACTAAAAGTTAATTTTCACTGATCAGGGATAAATGGAAAAGGTAAAAGAGAGATATGCCTCTCTAACATTGATATAATCATCCCATTCCTCTTTAGATTGAATAGATATCTCATCAATAGTAGCTTGATCCAGTATATCAGATACTCTCTTAGTGTCCAGGATCTGATCATCAGTAGTATATATAAGTATCTCAATCTCTCGAGTATATTACACCACCTCATCAAAATTGATGTTGAGGTGAATATCGAAAGGAGATAAAATATCTCCAAGTTATGGGATATGAATTACATTATAGAGAAATATCCATTCATCTTCGAGGTCCAAAGTAATTATCTATTAGGCTTGAATAGATAGAGGTCTTACATACTATGATGCTAATAGAGATAGATATGAGGAAGACCTAACATTTGTTGACTTTCAATCCCACTCAGGTCTCTATGTTCTCACAGAATACCGGGTGACTGGAGCTCAAGTCTCCTCCTGGTGGTGAAGACAAGACCGCATTGGCTTAGAAGATGTGGTCTCAACTCTGAACTACTTTGTGGCCCATTTCTAAGATTTCTTTAAATACTATGAAGCTTCACCATTTTCTCCTATGAGCTAAAACATCCTACAATGACTTCCAAAACCATCAATAATTATATCTATCGCTTAAGGAATAATTTTCTTTAACACCACTTGAGGGTATGGAAAAATCTAAGAAAAGGAATACCTAGATTCTAGCCCAATCGTTGCACTCAAATGAGGTTTCTTGGTTGAAATTTGGAATACATCCTAGGCCATTACGATCAAAAACATTTCAATCCATCATTGATTGTTACTAAATTAAAACATGAATTGGGAGACACTTGGCTATTGTAGACACTTTAATTAGAAGGTAAATCGATATAGGTTATAGGCCTTATATATGATCTCAATGTCCATACGAGATGCGGGTACCTTGTCTTTAAATGAAATCATATAAGAACTCATATTATCATCAAATTTTATATTTTTATTGAACATCCCAGTTGGTGGATCAACTTATATAAAGAATTTAAACTCTCCTAATATGTTCAGAATCCTTGGAGCTTCATCATGCTTTAAGGATAAAGGGTAGATGCTGGAAACAATCTTAATGAATGGGAAAAAATGGCCTTTAGGAATATAAAGTCTACTCTGAATTGTGTAAGAAATGAAGTTTGGTTCTATCCATATATATATCACCTAAAATGGAACATAAATTACGAATGATGCCTTCCGGGTGTACACATGCAATAAACACCGGTAAATCATTTTCAGAACAGGGCCATCCAACCCTATGTGGCTCCCTTCTACTAGTGTGGATGCTATAAAAATGACTATGGTCACACACCATTGTTGAATTCATAGACAACAAGTAGGTAGGTAATTTTCCACATTTAAAAAAATCCATCCAAGTGGGTCCTCATAGAAACCTCATGCATCACTTTATAGACACACTAGTTCTATTGGCCTTACTCCAAGGTAGGTCATAATCTACTAGAAATTATCCAGTTATCTAATGAAATTAATTCCCTTGAGTGTTGTAAAGTAAGACCTTCTCTTTCTAGATCAAGGAAGGCCTCCATCCATTCGTCATAATGAATGTTTCCCCTTATATGGGGGTCTAACTTCATCATTTTCCAAGACATCTTCAATAGATCGTGGGACAAGACCAACATCATTTTGGAATTATCCTATATCACATTCAGTGGGATAAAATCATCATAAATTTCTCCAATTATAGAGGCTCTATAGATTTTTTAAACATCCCAAATGATAATTATGAATTCACTGTGTGTTAGATAGAAACGATTCATCTGACGGTTCCAAGGCCTTAGAAGTTTAGGGATGATGTCTAGGTTCTTGTAAATATATGTTTTCACAACCCAAATATCTTTGTAAATACTGACATTTTGAAGATCAGTTTTAAACATTGAAAATATTTGGAAAACCTAGTACACCCACATCCAATGAGGCCTAAATCCCTCTCCAGAGTGTAAGTCCCAATCCTCTTTCTATCCTTATGATTGTTCTATATTGGATGTTTTGAAGGTTGACTCATAACAGTGAATCTTTGATTCTAGGGCGTGAGTCATTAGATCTAGGGAACACAGGTTGTGGTGCATGACACAAGTGGTAGGAACTTGTTCTTTACTTGATGAATACACCCTTGGATGATATGTTGGAAATAGAAAAATTGGTATATTCCACAAACTAGGAATTGTTTTGGTAATTACAGATCTTTGGAATGAATGTCTCTCTTAAAATCCCATGTTCGTAGATTGGTATATAATCACTTAATAGGTAATTTCATTAGTACTGCTTCATATTCTCCAGTATTTCTGGGAGGGTGGAGTCACAAATATCATAGTAGTCTGGTCTAATAGTTTTGATCTTGTCTTAAACAAGTGAAACATCATGTTTGTGGGAATCCAATGGAGCATAAATTAGTGGTTTGTAAGGAAACATCAAGATTTTCATTGAATTCAAAATATTCATGTAAAAAATATAGAAATTTTGGAAAAGGGGAGGACCTCATATATGTGAAACATGTAGGTCACTTTCTCATGTTGCTCGAATAAGTCTCTCACCCAAGTGACTCTTATAGGTCACTCTCCCAACTGAATCATATATTTCAATCTCCCAAGGGACATTGCGTAGTTCACTCTCTCTAGGTTCTATGATGGGTTGCAAAAAATCATACCAAACACTTGCATGAGGGTGATCCTTTGAAAGAATTTATTGAATGAAAATTGTATAAATACAACACAGAATACCTGTGTGATGAGAGAAGAAGAATGAAAAATTAGAAGGAAAAAACATTCAATGCGGTTGCCTTTATTTATAAATGAGGATGACCTATGTGTCATAATTGTGTAGCTGACCTCTGTGGATGACCTATGTGAAATACCTACGTGACCCAAGAATCATTTCCTCCCTCTAACTTAGGACTAGATCCTCTTTTTTCAGTCAGATCCAATCATAATGTAAGGAATTTTTTAACACACCTTTTATTCATATGTGGATGAAAATACTTAATGAGAAATACCTCAAGAAATTAAGAGGTGAATATTCCCAAAAAGAGTTATGGAAACTCACCCAAATTGGCCTATACGCACCAGTCTTTCACACCAAGAGGCTCATGCATGCCCTACCTGTGTATCCTAGACGAGACAACCACCCATGTTCAATGAATTTACATGGGACACCTACATGGGGTACCTACATGAACAACTTCTTCACCCAAGGACCAATTTTTTCCTATAAATAGGACATTAGGGGTCCTCAATTGAAAACTGGAAAACTAGAAGAAATCTCAAAGCTCTGACTATGTATCCCCTTCACCCAAAACTTAAAAACATCTTAGGTAGCTCTCCAAAAACCATGAGAAGAGATAACTAAGGGGGATAATGGGATCAATTTTTCTCGAGGGTCTAAAACATAAGACACCTTCCTAAGGACCCCTCCCCAAGTTTAGAATCACTAGCATGAAGGTCACTTCCAAAATATAGGAACTATGTGAGAACCATCCTGGGAAACCTAAAGAAACCCTTGGTTCCTATATCAAACCCTCCCCCAAGTTTTTATTACAACGTTTTACATCACCCAAAGAATCTATAGCTCAATTAGGCCAACCATATAAAAAGAACTTTCAGTTTCTTCCATGTGCACCCAGCACAACGCACCATCTGCTCACCCAACCATGACTATGCGAGAAACATTCTAAGCTATATTATAAGAAACTAATGGAAAGGATCATATTCCTCTAGATACCTCATCCAAGGTGTGATAAATTGAATCCTCCACTGAATCCTCTGTAGTTTCACAACAATAGTGAGAGATACACCTTTGTTTCTCTCATTCAGTTATGCATTACTTCAGTCAAAGGTGTCCCATATTATAGGTAAGGTATTTGGGGTGTGTTCGGTTATGCATCCCTTCAGTCATGAGGATCCCAACCCTAGGTAAAATTATAGGGACCTCCAAGTCTTAGATATGAGGGAATTGATGTTGTCCCCTTCTCATCTCTAAGACCAGGGACTGCCCATTTCGAATAGTGAGGGGGTGGCGATCATCATTGATTTTCCTTTTGATGGGGATTAGTGAATACTATTCCTCTATTAATCTTAAACTGGGGGGAATGGAATTCCTCATGAATTAATCCTTTGACCTTTCATATGGGTTGTACACAAATGAGTAGTTTTATGTGACTATCCCTGTTATGAAAATGGGAAATGAGATGTAAAAATTAAATCCCTTCCTTCTTCTCCTGTAGCCTTTTCCTGTTCCACTAGTGGAAGAATGATCATATTGTTTTAAAAATATTATGCTTCTGATTTTTTGTCACATAATGTGGGATTTGAGGTAAGATACAATCATGAAATCCATACAATCAATCCTTTTCGGAATCTTCCACGCACCTTCCTTCAGAGGGCCTCCAAATGCATGGGTCTTCAATGCCCTATATCCATCTTTTGGCCCTCCTATTTGATATAATCCCCAAAAATACTCATAAAATCCAAGGTAATCCACAGAGGTTTAAGCCCCAACCAAACTTATAAATCACCATGTGTCAAATATTTCCTCGTGGTTCTAGAAAAATGGGCCTCCTCCAAAGTGTAATACCCAAATCTATGCCATATCCTCTAAAAGGGCCACATTATCCTATGAGAAAAACCTTCAAAGAGAAATCATAGGTGTGGGTCCTTGATATCATCAAACTATGGGGGATTTTATTTCCATCCAAGTGGGATACATAGGAAGCCTCTATGTGGTCCAAACCCAAAACCCCAAATTCACCCTAATATTCTTTGAGACACATTATCAATAGGGTATTCACTAACCCAGGAGGCCATAATCCCCAAGGGTTACTTGGGATACATTGACATAAGGCATACACCAACACTTATCTAGGAAACTTTAACCTATACATCCTTACCGTATGATGTTAAACTATATGGTTTGGTCCTAGTCACATGACATTAAATGTTTTGGTGTGTCCCATTATTTGGCACTAAACTACTTGGGTTTTGATTCATTTAATAACGATAAAAAGGGAATACCACCTCATGGGTTTGATCCCGATATCAAAATAAATTTTTTCTCATTGGATGATGATAAATAACAGAACACCCCACTACATAGCTTAAAAATAGTATCATAATAATAAACAACTAAAGAATCTCTAGTCCGCATAAAAATGGAAAGCAATGATGCAAATCCTCGAATACATACAAATATACCCATCCATGGAGAACCTAAGATACATAAAGATGATTATAGAATCAATACATTATTATAATTGATTTTTAATATAGTTCAACCTCAGTTATACTTGGTATTTAGTAAAGGATTCACAAATATGTCTTAAATCTATAAAAGAGTCATGATGTAGGAAATAGTTATCCCCTAAAAGGGTGTGATGAGTCTAACCTCCCATAATATAGACCAATATGAGTCTCTAAGAATTTTTGAACAATTCCTCAACAATTTAATTCCTTTGTAAATTAGGTTTGTGAATTATCTTGAATAGGGGAACCATTGGGAGTTTTCAGTTCTAAGAACAAAAAATCATTGGAAACCATCCAATGGAAAAGAACCTAACACGAATGAATGTAAACAACTAAAACCCTCCTAATAAATCACATGTTATCCCAAATTTCCATAGGGAAACAAATATATTTAGTGGTTTTTATGTTTTTTTTTATTTTTAGGTCTTTTTAGGATTACTATGGGTTTTTGGGGTTTTTGGGGTTTTTAGTATTTTTAGGGATTCTTTGTTTTTTTTTTGATTTTTTAGGTGTTTTAATTTTTTATGGTATTTAAAATTTGTAGGGGTTTAATGGGTTTTAATATATTTTATTGGTTTTTAGGAATTTTATGGGTTTTTAGAATCTTTTAGATTTTTTAGGGTTTTAAGAATTTTTAAAATATTAAGGTTTTCTTAGGGGGGGGGGTTGCAATTGTTTTAGGGGTTTTATGTTCCTATGTATTTTTATGGATTTTAAGGTTTTATGGGATTTTAGGGTTTTTATGGATTCTGAGGGATTTTATGTTTTTTGGGGTTTTAGGGGTTTTTTGAGTTTTATTAGGTATTTATGTTTTTTAAAGTTTTAAATATTTTTAAGTGTTTATAGGGTTCTGAGAGATTTTAGTGTTTTTAAGGTTTTTATTGGGTTTATGGGTTTTTAAGGTTTTAGGGGGTTTTGGTTTTTTAGGGTTTATAGTGGTTTTTAGGGTTTTTATCATTTTTAGGTTTTTATGGGTTTTATGTGTTTTTAGGTTTTTAAGGTTTTTAAGGTTTTCTTAAGGATTATCAAGGTTTTTTATATTTTCGAGGATTTTTAGAGACTTTTTAGGATTTTTATGGTGTTTAGGGTTTTTAGTGATTTGGATGGTTTTCAAGGTTTTTATAGTTTTTAGGATTTTTATTGTTTTTGGGGTTTTTAGGGTCATTTAAGTATCATAGGGTTTTTATGGTTTTTAGAGTTTTTTTAAAAAAATATCGATTAAAAGAGTTTTTAGAGTTTTTAGTGGCTTTTAGAGATTTTAAATATTTTTAGGGTTTTTTTTATGGTTTTTAGTGTCTTTAGAGTTTTAGAATTTTTTTGTTTTTAGTGGATTTAATTGTTTTTAGGTTTTTATTTTTTTCATATTTTTTCAAGGTTTTTATGGTTTTTTACTTTTCTTGGGATTTTTATGGAATTTTTAGGATATAAATTTTTTTAGGGTTTATTGGGATTTTTATGGTTTATTGGGTTTTTATGATTTTTTTTGGGTTTTTTGGTTTTTTTGAATTTTTTATGGTTTTAAGGTTTTTAGATATTTTTAATGTTTTAAGTGGTTTAAAGGGGTTTTATAATTTTTAGTGTGGTTTAATGGTTTTTATGGATTTTTAGGGTTTTTGGTTTTTAGGGGTTTTATGGTTTTTTTGGGGTTTTAGGGTCTTTTTAATGTTTTAATGTTTTTTTAGAGTTGGTAGTGGGTTTTTAAGGTTTTAATGGGGTTTAAGGGTATTTAATATTTTTATGGGTTTTATGGATTTTAGTGGTTTTTAGGGTCTTTTGTGTCTTTTGGGGGGGTTTAGGGGTTTTTTGGTTTTTAGGGGTTTTAAGTGATTTTAGGTTCTCAAGGTTATATTTTGGGTTCTAATGTTTTTTTGGATTTGTTTTATGTTTTTATGGATTTTTTAGAATTTTTATGGTTCTTATGGATTTCTAGGGGTTTGAATGTTTTTTTAGCATTTTAGCATTTTTTTGTTTTTATCATTTTTTGGGTTTTTATATATTTTTTCTGGTTATTAAGTCTTTTTAATGGGGTTTCAACGTTTTTAGGGTTTTTTATATTTTTAGGGATTTTAGAGAATTTTTAAAATATTTATGGTTTTTTATATTTTTTGGGATATTGAGAGGCTTTAGTGTTTTTAGGGTTTTTAGGGTTTTAATGGTTTTTTGGGTTTTTAGGGATTTTTTAGTTTTTTAGGTTTTTTGGTTTTTTATATTTTTTTTAACATTTTTAGGGGTTTAAAGGGTTTTAGACTACAGCAGCAAACAACATCCAGCAGCAGCAACCAGCCAACCAGCATCCACAACAAACCAGCAACCAGCATCCCCATTTTCAAACAGCCAGCACCTCTTTCGACCACCAAACATCTCCCAGCATCCCACTTCCACTCCAGCAGCACAACAACAAACTCATCCACAGCAACAGCAAAAACCAAACAGCCACATGTCCTCACCAAGAACCAGCAAGCAGAGTGCACTTCCATACAGCAGCCATCATCAAATTTCGTAAAATCCAGCATCCAACACCTTGCAGCCTCCACCATGTCTCACGAAGAGGTACAACCAACAGCACAACAGAAAATGGAACAGCGCCACCAGCACCTCGAATTAGAACCCACAGCTTCATCATAACCAAGCATGCCAGCAAGTAGAGAATTCTCGGAACAGTCGAAGCCTAATAACCAGCAGTCATGAGCTTCAAACCAGACAACTTTCAGCATTCCACACCTCTTAGTACAGCAAATCGAAATCCACAAAATTTGCCAAACACATCTCATCAGACCCATAAACCAGCGTCCTTTCAGAACCGAAATCAAGTAAGAGAACATGGAATGCCAAAAGGTCTGACCGAAACAAGAAGCAACAAACTGGAGCAAAGGCGAAGCTGATAGACAAGGTTGAGCACGCACCTGCAGCTGCTTCGCGAACCGACAGAAGAAACAAGCTTCTGCAATGTAAGATCAAGAAGACCCCGACCAGCGTCGCCAGACCAGATCGTCGCACCATCCGCCTAAACGAAACACCTTCTGAAAAGAACCTGAACGCCGAAGCAACCAGCTTTACCATTGCGCCCTTTGACTGCGTTGACCCGCCTGCAGAAACCCTAGATCTAAAAAAACATCCCCAATCTGTGGCTGCTGGAGGATGTCGACCCAATCATGAACATCTGAAGGAATCACGACCACCATAGCAGTCAGAAGCCAGACGTGCCAGCAACGGAACAAAGCCGTGTCGAAGTCCGAAGTCCAGAGCACTCGGGGAAGACGATGTTGTCGAAGTGTAGAATCCACCACCGTCTTGAGGCTGAAGAGCACATCCAGGTCATACCATCTCCGAGAACGAAGGAGCAAGGATCCACTGCTGAATCTTCGATCTGGATCCAGGGAAAAGCCTAGATGAATCGCCGAGCGAGAGAGAATTCCAGGAGAGTGCGCCGCCATCTTTTCTAGTGTTTTTATTGGTTTTCTTTTAGATTTTTTTAGCGTTTTATGGGTTTTAAGTGTTTTTAGGGTTTTAAGGGTTTCTTAGTATTTTTCATGGTTTTTTAAAGTCTTAGGGATTTTTAATTTCATTAGGCTTTTTATGGTTTTAGGGTTTTTAGGGATTTAGATAGTGTTAGGGTTTTTAGGGTTTTTAGGGTTTTAGGGTTTTTATTATTTTTTATGTTTTTTATGGGTTTTATTGTTTTTAGGTTTTTAAGGTTTTCTTACGGGTTTTCAAGGGTTTACAGTTTTTTACATTTTTAGGGATTTTTATGTCTTTAAAAAAATTAGGGTTTTATGGGGTTTTGGGTCTTTAGGTTTTCTTTTACCATTTATGGTGTTAAGGTTTTTAAGAATTTTTAATTTATTTTAGGGGTTAGATTGTTTTTTGATTTTTTAGTGTTTTTTTGGATTTTTATGGGTTTTCATGGTTTTAATTTTTTTTGGGGTTTTATGTTTTTTTTGGGTTTTTTGGAATTTTATTGGTTTGAGTATTTTTTAGGTTTTTATGATTTTTAGGTGTTTTTAGTTAATTTTTTTCTTTTGGTTTTTCTGGGTTTTTAGAGTTTTTAATGTTTTTGTATTTTTAGTGATATTTTTGGTTTTTATGTTTTTTTAGGGATTTTGAGGGTTATAGGTTTTTTTGGGTTTGGGGGGGGGGGGTTAGGGCAAGGAAGATGTGAGGGTCGGGAAATTCTCCCCCCCCCCCCAATTTATTAAGAAGAAAAAAGACACAACAGACAAGGGAGGGGAGGGGTCAAACAACCCACACCCAAAAACCCTTCACAGTAAAAGACCCAAAAAAAGAAAAATCAAAAAAGAAAACAAAGACATAGAAAAGGACACAAAATAAAACACAACAGCGGCTTCCACACATCTTGTCCAGCCAACACCAGCATCCATCACCAATACAAAACATCACAGCAGCGTCCACACAACCAGACCAGCCAACAACAGCATCAAGCAGCATCCACACAACCAGACTAGCCAACACAAGCATCCAGCACCAGTACCAAAAAACACACAAAACCTGACCAAGACAGACATCCAAAAACGTCCAGTAATACCAAAGCAGACATCTTACAGCATGTCATAGCTCCTAATCCAGCAACCAACATCACCTAACCAAGCATAAAAAATAAGTATCCTCATAATCCATCCAATCAGTCATCCAACATCTCAGATTCCAAAGGCCAGCACACATCCGACCAGTCAGACAGCAAGCAGCACTTGACCAGCACCAAGCAGAAGAAAAACAGGACCATGAGATTCTGTACCTCAAACCATACCGCATCACCCAAACCACTATGTTCAGACCCAAAACTACATAGCCCCTCACCTCCAAACTAGCATCCAGCACCATCAGCAACTCACATCCACAACCACCACGACCAAAGCACCAGCAATTGAACAAACTGAAGAAAAACAGGAACCATAGAAAAGGATAAATACCAGCAAAGTAGTCCGATGAAAACCAGATTTTCAATCCTTCAAATAATGGTAGAGCACAGAACCACCAATACAGCGTGGAAAAATCCAGGAAACCCATCACAGAACATGAGAACAAACCTATATCGGCATCACAAGATGAAAACATCCTCACCATGTCTGACTTCCAGACCAATCCACCCATGTCGGATTTGCTGAGAAAATGCCACCATGTTGCATCGTGAACCTCCACCTTTTCTGTAAACCATCGCAGATCGGGCCAAAAGAGAGGCTGTATCTGGCGTAAACCACCTCGGATCATCGCCACACTGTGAAAAGAAAGCCGAAAGGGCCTGAGAAACCAAGATCTGACCACCTCACAACATCCCGTCGACGAGGCCCACCATCCTTACCTAATCCACAAGAAATCCAAAGCCGAAAAACCCTGGATCTTCTTATGAAGGGAAGATTTCAGATCCGACGAAACCAAGGCAAGTTGACTCCAAATCCAAGCCAAGTCAACGCCTCCCTTGCCAGATCCCCTCGACCACGAAGATCTGAGACGAGGAAGCTCGAGGTAGACTTTGACCACAAGAACAATATCCTTTTTCCACACATATAGAGCCACTAGACTTGAAGAAAAATCAGAAGCAGAAACTTTGATTCCTTGAAAACCACCAAAGCCCGACGCCGCCGCGAGCCTCCAAAATCCTCCACCGTCAAGGATCAACATCGTACGCCAAAGAAAGCCGCAACTGACAAGCCAATACTCATCACGAACAGACCAGGAGACGAATCCGCCGTGAGGAGATGCTGGAAATCACGACGTTGTGAGGAACCCAGGTGAGAGCGGCGACATCCTCCCTTCTTCTTCTTTCCAGGGGGGGGGGGGGGGTTAGGGATTTTAGCAATTTTTACGTTTTTAGGGGTTTTAATTATTTTTTATATTTTTATAATTTTCTTAGGGTTTCAGGGTTTCTAGGAATTTTTCCATTTTTAGTTATTTTTATGCTTTTTATAATTTTTTGTTTTTTAGGGTTTTTAAGAATTTTGAGTGTTTTAGGGAAGCATGATGTGAGGTTCAGGCTATTCCTGACACCCCCCCCCCCTCAAAGTTAATTGAAAAACGATGCAGCAGATAAAGGATGGTAGGGGTCAAACGACCCACACCCAAAGAAACCCTTAACAACCCCAAACCCAAAAAACAAAAAAAACCAAAAGTACACAAAAAGACAAACAAAGAAAAAATTCAGCATTGTCCCCATCATCACCTCCTGGCCAATCAGGAACCATCATCCAACATCACCATAACCACAAGTAGTAAATTCATAAGCAATTGTCAGCACAATATCAATAGCCCCACAATTAACCTTCCTTTCCAAGCATATCCACTACCAACAACACATAACCTCCAGCGCCAACAATAGTAGGTTTTTTACATTTTTAGGGTTTTTAGATTTTTCTAATGTTTTTAGAGGTTTAAAGGGTTTTTTGTGATTTAAATAATTTGAGGGTTTTTATGGGTTTTTATGGGTTTTTAGTAATTTAGGTGTTTTTATGGTTTTTAGAGAATTTTAATGTTTTTAGGGGTTTTTAGGATTTTTCGGGCCTTTATGGTTTTTAGCATTTTTTAGGTGTTTAGGGTTTTATGTGTTTTTACTTTTTGAATGTTTTTTGAGGGTTTCTCAGGGTTTTTAATATTTTCTATGTTATTATAAATTTTTAAGGAATTATTAGTTTTTCTATGCTTTTTATCATTTTTGGGTTTTTTTGGTTTTTAGAGTTTTTAGGGGTTATAGATTTTTTTAGGTTTTTAGGGATTTTATGTGTTTCATGTTTTTAAGATTTTAATAATGTTTTTCAACAATTTTAGGGTTTTTTATGTTTTTAGATACTTTTAGGTATTTTTTAGGATATTTATGGGTTTTATGGTTTTTAGGGATTTTGAGGGTTTTTTGTTTTTATATGGTTTTTCTAGGTTTTTAGGGTTTTTTTGATTTCTAGGGTTTCTAGGTTTTTAGAGTTTTTAACATTTCATTGGTCTTAAAGGGTTTTTATAGTTTTTAATGGGGTTTGGGGGGTTTTATTGGGTTATTACGGTGTTGGAGAATTTTTTTTTATTTTTAGATTATTTTTGGTTTTTTTAGTTTTTGGGTTTTTTACGGTTTTTAGGGTTTTCTAACATTTTTATGATTTTTAGGGGTTTTATGTTTTTTTATGTTTTTAAGGTTTTCATAAAAAAATTAGGGGTTTTGGGGTGTATATTTTTTATGGATTTATAAATATGTTTTATGATTTTTATTGTTTTTAGGTTTTATAGGGATTTTGAGGATTTAATGAGGTTTTAGGGTTTTTAGGTTTTTTGAAGGGTTTTAGCATTTTTCTAGGTTTCTAGAGGTTTTAAGTGTTTTTAGGTTTTTATGGTTTTTTATGGGTTTTACGTTATTTTACCTTTTAGGGCTTTATGGGTTTTATGGTTTTTTTGGGTTTTTAGGGATTTGAGGGTTTTTGATGTTTTTAGGGTTCTAGGGCTTTTAGGTGGTTTTAAGTCATTTTTGAGTTTCTTAGGGATTTTAAGGGTTTTTGAATTTTTTTAATGTTTTTTGTGGATTGAATTGTTCTTACAACTTTTAGTGTCGTTTTAGGGTTTTAAGTGTTTTTATGGTTTTTAAGGGTTTCATTGGTTTTTATGGTTTTTATGGTTTTAGGGCATTTTTAGGGTTTTTAGGGTTTTTAGTATTTTGAGGTTTGTTAGGGGTTCTAAGTGTTTATAGTTTATTATGGTTTTCTTAGTATTTTTCTCAGATTTGGTGGGTTTTACATTTTTAGGTATTTTTGGGGTTTTTTAAAAAATTTATGGGGTTTAATGATTTTTTGGGATTTTGAGGTTTTTAAGGTTGTTTATATTTTTTGTGGGTTTTTAGAATTTTTAGTTTTTTTGATTTTATGTTCTTTAAGGTTTTTGAGTTTTTCTTAGGTTTTTCAGTGTTTTAGTGTTTTTTTCAATTTATGGATTTTTATGATTTTTTATGATTTTTATGGTTTTTAGGTTTTTATGGAATTTGAGGATTTTATGGTTTATTATTTTTTTTGAGGGTTTTAAAGTTTTTTGGGGGGTTTTATGGTTTTTTTTTGTTTCTTTAGGCTATTTATGGTTTTTTGATAATTTTAACATTTTTAGGGCTTTTATGTGTTTTCAATGTTTTTAGTTAATTTTTAGGGTTTTTATGCGGTTCTAGGGGTTTGTAAGGTTCTTAGGGGGTTTTAGGGACTTTATGTTCTTTTACGGATATTTGGGTTTTTAGTATTTTTTTTAGTTTTTATGGGTTTTTTGTGTTTTTATATTTTCAATATTTTCATAGGGGTTTTCAAGTTTTTTATGATTTTTTACTTGTTTTGGGATTTTAGGTCTTTTTAGGAATTTTATCTGTTTTTAGGTTTTCAGGTATTTTGAAGGTTTTTATGTGTTTTTAGGGTTTTTAAGGATTTTAGTGTTTTTAAGATTTTAGTGGTTTTAAGTGTTTTAGGTTTTTAATGTTTTTATAGGGGGTTCCTGGGTTTTTATAGTTTTTTTACGTTTTTAGGAATTTCAAGGGATTTTAGGAATTTTTATGGTTTTAAGGGGTTTTAGGGATTTTGAGGGTTTTTGGAATTCTAAGAGTTTTATATTTTATAGGGGTTTTAGAATTTATTAGGGTATTCAAGCATTTTATGTGTTTCTAGGTTCTTAATGTTTTTAGGGGTTTTCAGGGTTTTAGGGGTTTTTAATTTTTAAGGATTTTTGGTATTTTTGGAATTGTTTTGGATTTATATTGTTTTTATGATTTTTAATGTTTTTGAGGGTTTTTAGGGATATTACAGTTTTTATGTTTTTTTTTTGTTTTTAGGGGTTGTTTTTTAGGTTTTTTGGGTTTTAATTTTTTTATAGTTTTTTTATTTTTTTAAGGTTTTAAAGGGTTTTTTTTATTTTAGTGGTTTTTGGGAATTTATGGGTTTTTAAATATTTATAATGTTTTAAGGGGTTTTTATAGTCTTCACGGGTTTTAAATGTTTTTAGGATCTTTTAACTGTTTTTAGAGTTTTTAGGGTGCTTAGGGGTTTAAAGTGTTTTGGGGGTTTTATTGTTTTCTTAGACATATTTAGGTTTTTTAGGGTTTTGAGGGTTTAAGGGTTTTTATCATCTCTTAGGTTTTTAGGAGTCTTGAGTGATTAAATATCTTTATGGTTTTTAGGGGTATTCTGGGTTTTTTTGGTTTTTTTACATTTTTAGGGATTTTTAGTGATGTTTAGGATTTTATTGATTTTTTAGAGATTTTATGGTTTTTTAGAGATTGTTTACATTTTTATGGGTTCAAATGGTGTTTAGTTTTTTACTGGTTTTAGGGATTATTGGTTTTTTTATGTTTTTAGGGGTTTTATGGTTTTTAGGGATTATAGGGTCTTTTAGGGTTTTGGGTTTAAAAAATTATGTTTTAGGGGTTTTATTTTTTTATAGGTTTTTAAGTTTTTCTTAAGGTGTTTCAGGGATTTTTATGTTTTAGGAACTTTTTTGGATTTTCAAGGATTTTTATTTTTTTTGCATTTTTTAGGTATTTTCAGGGTTTTTGAGTTATTTTGTGTTTTTAAGGTGTTTTGGGATTGTAGAAATTTATTGGTTTTTAATGGTTTCAAGCATTTATAGGTTTTTATGGTTTCTGTATGGGTTTTTAGGGGTTTTAGAGTTTTTTACATTTTTAGGTATATTTAGGGATTTTTTTAGTATTTTTATCACTTTACTTGTTTTTAGGGATTTTGAGGGTTTTCATGGATTTTTATATTTTTTAAATATTTTATGGTTTTTTAGGGGTATTGGAATTTTTTGAGTTTTTTTGGGTTTTTAATGTTTTTTTATGGTTTTGAGGGTTTTAGGATTTTCAGTTTTTTAGAGGTTTTTAAGGGGTTTTGTGGTTTTAGGGTTTTTAGGGTTTTTAGGGTTTTTAGGGTTTTTAGGGTTTTTAGGGGTTTTTAGTGACTTTAGTTTTTTTGGGTCTTAATAGGTTTTTAGGGATTTTAGCATTTTTTAGGTTTTTTAAGGGTTTTAGTTGTTCTTAGATTTTTACGTTTTTCCTAGGGATTTTCAAGGTGTTTATGTTTTTTAATGTTTTTAGGGATTTTTATGGCTTTTGTAAGAATTTTATGTGGTTTTGGGTTTTTAGGTTTTTGAGGGGTTTTAGGATTTTAGGATTTTAAGTGTTTTATGTTTTTAATGATTTCATAGGGGTTTTCATTGTTTTTGGGGTTTTAAAATTTTTATGGATTTTATAGATTTTTAGGTTGTTTTATAGTTTTATTGTTTTCATGGATTTTCAATGTTTTTATGGTTTTTAGGGGTTTTTAGGGTGTTAGGTTTTTTTTGAGTTTTGACGGTTTTTATGTTTTTTTAGATTTTTAAACATTTTATGAATTTAATGGGTTTTAGAGTTTTTAGTAGGATTTTAGGAATTTTATGGGTTTTTATGGTTTTTAGCGGTTTTTAGTTTTTTGGGTGTTTTAGGGATTTTACGGTTTTTATCATTTTTTAGTTTTTCTAGGGTTTCTAAGGGTTTTTTAGTTTTTAATGTTTTCATATGTTTTTTTGGCTTTTTTGGGTTTTTTTATGTTTTTATAGAATTTTGGGCTTTTAGTATTTTATGGTTTTTCGGGAATTTGAGGGTTTTATAGATTTTTAGGGTTTTTCATTATTTTTAGTTATTTTTTTACAGTTTTTACATTTTTTTAGAATTTTATGGTTTTCAAGTGTTTTTAGTTTCTAATGTTTTCTTAGGGTTTTTTATGTTTTTTGTTTTTAGGAATGTATTAGGATTTTTTAGGATTTTGAGGGATTTTAGGGTTTTTAGAATATTTATGCTTTAGGGTTATTTTTGGTTTTTAGGGTTTTTATGAGTTCTTATGGGTTTTGAGGGTTTTTAGTGTTTTTTTAACATTTTTAGGGTTTCAATGAGTTTTTAGAGATTTTAGTGGGTTTTTTTGGTTTTCAGGTGTAATTAAGGGTTTTTAACATTTTAAGGGTTTTTGTTGTTTTAGGGTATTTAAAATTTTTATGGACTTTAAATGGTTTTATAGGGTTTTTAGTGTCTTGATGTTTTTCTAGGATTTTAAATGTTTTTTGTTTTTTAAGGTCTTCTTACGTTTTTTCAGGGTTTTCTATATTTTGATTGGTTTTATGGTCTTTTTAAGAGTTGCAAGGGTTTTATGGTTTTTTTATTTTCATGGTTTTAGGTTTGATAGGGTTGCTACGATTTTTAGCATCTTTGGGTTGTAGGGGTTTTAATTATTTTTAGGATCTTAATGTTTTATTTTGGATTTTTAGGTTTTTTAGTCTTTTATACATTTTTAGGGATTTTTATTGAATTTTTATGTTTTTTTTGTTGTCAGGGTTTTTAGGTACTTTTCATGTTTTGATGGGGTTTTACAGTTTTTAGGGGTTTTTATGATTTTTTAGGGGTTCTTTAGTCTTTTAGGTTTAAATGATTTTTAGAGTTTTCCAATTTTTTAGGGGTTTTGAGTGTTTTTATAATTTTTAGTTTTTTAGGGTTCTTATGGGTTTTAGTGGTTTTTATGTTTTTTAATGTCATTCGGGATTTTTAGGGTTTTTAGGGTTTTATAAATTTCTTGTATTTAAGGGGATTTTTTAGGATTTTATTGGTTTTTTTAGTTTTTTAATATTTGTATTTGTTTAAAGGGGTTCTTAGGAATTTTTGTTCTTTTTAGGGTTTTTATGGTTTTGAGGTTTTTAATATTTTTAATGGAAATATAGTTTTTAGGGTTTTTTAGGGCTTTTAACTTTTTTAAGTTTTCTAAATATTTTAAGTGTTATTAGGTTTTTATGGTTTTCTCAGGGATTCATATTTTTCAGTGGATTTTTCATTTTTAGTGATTTTTAAGGCTTTTATTGAAATTTTATTGGTTTTTAAGGTTTTTAGGGATTGTGGGAGTTTTAGGGTACTAGTGTTTTTTGGTATTTTTTGATTCTTTGAGTTTTCTAGGGATTTTAAGGGGTTTTAGAGTTTTTTGATGTTTTTACAGGTTTAAAGGGTTTTTAGAGTTTTTAGTAGCTTTTTTATTTAAATGGGATTTTAGGGTATTTAAGGTGCTTAGGGGTTTTTTGGGTTTTAGAGGTTTTTAAGGTTTTGTAGTTTTTTAATTTTTTATGTTTTTTGGGGTTTTGTGCATTTTTAGGTTTTTAAAATATTATTTGGAATTTTCAAGGTATTGTGGAGGATTTTTATGTTTCTAGAGATTTGTAGGTATTTTTCAGTATTTTTATAGTTTTTTTGGGATTTTTTGTGTTTTTAGGGTTTCTGGGGTTTTCATGGGTTTTTGGGTTTTTATGTTTTTAGAGATTTAAAATGTTTTTTGGGTTTTTATGATTTTTATTGTTTTTAGGGTTTTTAGGGATTTTGATTTTTTAGGGGTTTTATGGTTTCTTTGGTGGTTTTAAGGGGTTTTTGAGTTTTTTTACAGTGTTTATGGTTTTTAGTGATTTTAAAATTTTTGCGAGTTTGAATGGATTTTAGTGTTTTACTGATTTTTAGGTGATTTATGGGTGTTTAGGGTTTTTATGGTTTTAGGGGTTTTAAGGTTTTTAGGGGGTTTTAGGGTTTTAAGAATTTTAGGCTTTTAGGGTCTTTTTTTATTTTTAGGGTTTTTATAATTTTTATGTTTTTTATGGGTTTTAAGTGTTTTTAGGTTTTCTTAGGGTTTTCAGAATTTTTACAGTTTTAATGTTTTTATAAATTTTTAGGGAATTTTTTTGGATTTTTATGGGTTTTCAGGATTTTAAGAAATTTGATGATTTTTCTTGGTTTTTGATATTTTAGGGGTTTTTTGTGTTTAGGGATTTCAAGTGTTTTAAAGTTGTTATGGTATTATTAAGGGGTTTAAGGATGTTTATGGGTGTTTTTTATGTTTTTAGAAACTTTTATGACTTTTTAATGATTTTAATGTTTTTTATAGTTTTTAGGCACTTTGAGGGGTTTTAGGGTTTTTTAAGGTTTTAGGGGTTTTTTGAAATTATTACAATTTTAATGTTTGTTATGAGTTTTTTATGGTTTAAAAGGTTTTTAGTGTTTTTAGTGGGTTTCATAGTTTTTATGGGGTTTAATGTTTTTTAAGGTTTATAGAGCAAGGAATATGTGAGAGTCATGCTATTCCCAACCCCCCCCCCCCCCCAATTTATTAGAAAGAAAGATACAACATACAAGGTAGGGGAGGGGTCAAACGACCCACACCCAAAAAACCCTTCACAAACCCAACCCCAAAAAAGACCCCCAAAAACCCAAAGAAGAAAATAAACACACAAAGCAGAAAAACATAAAAGTCACCAACATCACCTCCCAACACATCAGTAACCAGCATCCAGCAACCAAACCATATGCAGTAACTTCATCAACCCAGCTTCAGCACCACAAAGACACAGGCACCAACCTCCAGTAGCCTCAAGAAAACAACCATCAATGCAATCACCACTAAGGAATATCATCTTCAAGCAGTCAGGGACCAGTAACCAGCATCAGTAACCACAACAAACACTCACCACAATGAAATATCAACAACATTTAATTAGGATCTCAAGAAACTAGAGGATACGACGAGAAGTTCCTCCCCCCTCCAAGCCACTGGAACCAAACCTGAGTAAACCAAAGCACACCAAAACTGTCGTCAGGCCGGGATAAAGTCGGGCTCAGATTCCATGGCTGGAAGCGCCAGGTCTGACACCAAGAACCCACAGCTGAGACCAAATACCGAAATCCATGAGGAGCCCGCCATATCTTGCAACTCAATCCGGAGGCAGTAGCAAACGCGTGGAGGCCACAACAAGAACTCGAGGACATGGGAATGCCAAATCGGACACCAAGAACGCCAAGCGCAACACCAAACTCTCACAGCCACAAAAAAATCCAAGATATAGAAAGGATGGCCTCAATCTAGAAACCTAGATCTGGACCACACATATTTTTAAGGTTTATATGGGTTTTAAGGTTTTTGGGGTGTTTTTGGGGCATTTTTTGGGTTTTAGGGTCTTTTTAGGGTTTTCCCAAATTCATAATTTTTTTATATATTATAAGCGTTTTTTGGTTTTTAAGGATTTATTTGGGGTTTTTAGGGATTTTTAAATTTTTATAGATTTTGTTTTGTTTTTTATGGTTTTTAGGGATTTTAGGGATTTTGAGGGTTTTTAAGGATTTTAAGGTTTTTAATTTTTTTTAGGTTTTTAGTAGTTCTAAGTGTTGTTAGTCTTTTATGGTTTTCATAGTGGTTTTGGGAGTTTGTAGGTGTTTTTATGTTTTTAGGAATTTTTAGAGAATTTTATGATTTTTATATATTTTATGGTTTTTAGGGATTTTGAGGGTTTTTAATGTTTTTTAATATTTTTTGTTTTTTAAAGGTTTGTTTTGGGTGTTTAGGGTTTTCGATGTTTTTTAGGATTTTTAAGGATTGTTATAAATTTTTAACATTTAGGGGTTTAATTTTTTTTGAGTGTTTTTGGGTTTTGGGGTTTTATGTGTTTTTAGGGTTTTTTAATATTTTTAAGGCTTTATGGTTTTTATTGGTTTTAATGTATTTTTTAGGGTTTTATGCATTTTTTAGATTTTTAGGAGTTTTAAGTGTTTTTAGGATTTTATAATTTTCTTAGGGTTTTTTGGATTTTTTACATTTTTTGGGATTTTTTGGAATTTTTAGGATATTTATGGATTTTTAGGGTTTTTATAAATTTTAAGGGTTTTTGTAGTTTTTAGGTTTTTATCATTTGGTAGCTTTTATAGGAGTTTTATGTGTTTTTTTTATTTTAAAGTTTTCTTAGAGTTATTAGGGTTTTTTTAGGGGGGTTCCATTTTTAAGGATTTTCGGTATTTTTTAAGGTTTTTTATTGTTTCTTATGATTTTTAGTGTTTTTAGGGTTCTATGGGTTTTATGTTTTTTAGGATTTTCTTCAGGTTTTAGGGGGTTTTTTGAGTTTTTTTTATTGTTTTTAAGGTTTTCTAGACTTTTTTTAATGTTTTACGAGATCAAATAGTATTTAGATTTTTTTTGGTTTTATAGGGTTTTATAGGGTTTTTATGGTTTTTATGTTTTTAGGTGTTTTTATGGTTTTTAGGGGTTTTAGGGACTTTTAGTATTTTTAGGGTTTTTAACATTTTTAGGTTTTTAGGGGCTTTCTATTTTTTTTCTATTTTCAATGTTTTATTAGGGTTCTTCATTATGTTGGGGTTTTTTTTACATTTTTAGGTATTTTAGGTATTTTATAGAATTTTTATAGTTTTTAGGGGTTTTTGGGATTTTGAGGGATTTTGGAGTTTTAGTGTTTTTTTAGGTTTTTTAGTTTTTTTCCATTTGTAGGGGTTTTATGTGTTTTTATGTTTTCAATGTTTTCATATTGGTTTTTATTATTTTTAGGGTTTTTACATTTTTATGGATTTTTTATTGTTTTATGGGTTTTTATGGTTTTTAGGGATTTGGGGGGGGGGTTTGGAAAAGAAGGCATGGGTCCAGGCTATTCCCGAAACCCCCAAAAATTTATAAACAAAGGATACAGACACTGCAGACAAGGGAGGGGAGGGATCAATCAATCCACACCCAAAACCCCTTACGACCTCAGCCCGAGGGCCACAAAAGGAAAGAAAAAAAATAGAAACAAAGCGCAAGACCAAAAAGGACACAGTGACCAAAAAAATCACACCCAGAGAAGGTCAGTCAACATCGCCGCCAGAATCCTCCAGCTCCGCATCACGAAACCCCATGCCAACACCAAAGACGCCGCCATCATCAGCAACGCTAAAATCTGATTCATCACCCTGGTCCATTGAGTCCCATCTAGAGTCAAAATCTTCTTGCATGCCAAGTATGGACCACATCTTCTCCATAGCTTTTACCTGCTCAGCAGAAAAATAAGGCCTCTCTCGCTTATTCACCTTTAGATTCGGTTTGACAGCTCGTGAGGAGGCCCTAGTTTCTATTGGGCGTGGGAGGGCAGAGTAATCCCTCCTCCTTCTTCGTCTTGGTGGGGCAGAGGAGGTTCCCGCAGCAGACATCTTTGTTCCATTGCCACAATCACTAGCGGCTAATGGTGCCTTGCCCTTCTTGCTTTCTGCCTCAGGAGTTTCAGCACTTCCGCTGATTTTTTTCTCCCTTGATGTGACCATAGCAGCATTTATCCGTCGATCAGCCTCAGCAAGCCTCTCCCCAATCCTCATTGCCTCACCTTCAAGAGGGAACCTTTCCCTTTCAACCCATACCATCTCATGGATCTGCACACAAAATTCTTCAGCAGAGGGAACATCATGAAGGGTCATCGCCCTCTGCAGGTCCATGGAAGGACCACCAGCATCACCAGCATATCGGAGCTGGTCACTAGGAAGGTCCTCAGCACTGTCGTCAGAGGGGGATGATAAGCCAGGCCCCATGCCGAGTCCCCCCACGCCAGGATACCCATGCAGGACCAGCGAGTCATCACGCCAATATATATCCCCATCCAGTATGGGCTTTTCCTCAGGTGAGCATGAAATCCAGTCATCTCCTGACCTGGTTTCCTGAGCAACAACATCCTCCTTTGCAGCATCTTCCACCCGTACCCCACCCATAGCAGGCTCAGCCGAACCTGCAGCCTTAGAAACATTCACAGGAGCCTCATCCATTAGAGCAGATCCACCAGCATTCTCATCAACCATTAAGCCAGTTGTGTCATCCCATCCCGGATCCTTGCAGGAATTTTTCACATTTCCTGGCCAGACATCCATCGCAATTGTCCTATCTATCTCAGTTTGCTTCCTAATATCTTCACCAGACCCATGAACACCTTCAGCAGAGCCATGAATTCCTCCCTCAGTGAGCATGACTTCATCCTCTAGAGCATTCCCTGAGACACCGGCGTTTGCTTCCAGACTCACCAAGAAGCCACCCGAATCCATCAGAGAGATTTCTAACCCATTACCAGCCAACAGAGGAGATGATCAGGGCACATCTGTAGCCACAGAGTGGGAAACCTCCCCAATCGTCCCATTCACCTCCACCCGAGGGAGGTCGCTCCCACCAGCAGGCAGAGATTCACCACCCCTAGAAGAGCTAGAACAAACTCCAGAACAGTCACTGTGCCCAAAGCTCCAGCACGAAGAGAAGAAGACTGGCCATTTCTCGAATACAATAGATTGTCTCCATCTGATCTCCTCTCCCACAGCAATCCAGACAGAGTCCACAAGGGGTTTCGACGCATCAATTTCAACAAAATCCCTTGGGGAAACCGGATGACAAAGGGCCATCTTCCTACTATCCACACAGAGGAATCGCCCCACCATGTTTCCAAGCATCGAAATAATTGAAAAATTATGAAAGGGGAGTGGAAATTCAGGAAAACGCACCCAGGTAGCAGCAATCGGGGAGCTTCGCTTCATATGAAAATCAAAGATCCATCGAAAGAGGGAGAATCGAGTGCCATTGCATGACCGAGGAGCCGCTGACCAGGCAAGGATGAGATCATCCTCCGTTACAAACCGAACCATGATATGAGATCTGTCAAGCAGGCCCACAGTTGCGCGAGCCCTAAGATTCCAGGAAGCCATAACGAACCTATCGATGGTGACCACCGGGGGTTGCCGCCTCGGAAAGCTTGTAACCAGAGTCAATCGGTGGAGATCTGCTGCCTCAGTGAACTCCCGAATTGAGAGAGGAAGATGAGGGAAGCCCTCAAAGAACTCCGGAACCTTCGGGCCAAGCACCGTTTGCGGGAAGGCGGGTAACAGATCAAAAGAAGAGAGCGACGAGAAATCATCAGGGAGAGGATCCTCCCCCGTAGAGATAGGGGGATGAGCTTCGATTTCTATCGCCTTCAACCCGAGGGGAAACCGCCATCACAGGGGAGAAGAATCGCCAGGAGCGCACGAGCCACCATCGGGGGGGGGGGGGGGTTTATGTTTTTTTATGTTTTTAAAGGATTTTTAACATTTTTTAGAGTTTTAAATTTTTTAGGGTTTTAAAGGGTTTTTAGATTTTTAGTGGTTTTAGGGTTTTTATGTGTTTTAGGGATTTTTTAAGTTTCATAGCTTTTTTGGTTTTATGGATTTTTTGGGTTTTAGGTTATTTTTAGAGAATTTTAGTGTTTTTAGTGTTTTTAGGTTTTTTATGGGTTCTAAGAATTTTTAGGGTTTTAAGGTTTATTATGGTTTTTCTGGGATTTTATGATTTCATATATTTTTATAGATGCATAGTGATTTTTTAGTATTTTTATGGTTTTTATGGTTTCTTGGGATTTTGAGGGATTTTAGGGTTTTTATTGATTATGAGGGTTTTTTAGGTTATTTAAAATTTTTATATTTTTATGGGTTTTATGTTTTTTTATGTTTTTAATGTTTTTAGGGGTTTTCAGGGTTTTTTGGGGTTTATGTTTTTAGGGAATTTTAGGGATTTTTTAGGTTTTTATGGTTTTTTGGTTTTGTATGGATTTTATGTTTTTTGAGGGTTGTAGGTTTTTTTGTGTTTTTAGTGTTTTTTTTGTTTTTTGGGTTTTTTTGGGTTTCATAGGGTTTTAAAGGTTTTTAGTGTTTTTTAACATTTTTAGGATTTTAAAGGGGTTTTATAGTTTTAACAGGTTTTATGGGTTTTATGGGTATTTACGGTGTTTTTTTATCAATTTAGTGGTTTTTTGGTTTTTTGGTTTTTTTTGGTTTTTAGGGTGTTTATGGTATATTAGTGTTTCTAGTATTTTTAGGGTTTTTAGGGGTTTTAAATTTTTTGGGGGGTTATGGTTTTATTAGGGTTTTAGGGTTTTTTAATATCTTTAAATATTTTCAGGAAATTTTTAAAGATTTTTATAGATTTTAGTGTTTTTAGGGGTTTGGGGTTTTTTTTATTTTTTAGGGTTTTTGGGTTTTTATGGTTTATTTGGGTGTCTAGGGGGTTTTATTTTTTAGTTTTTTTTTACAATTTTTTAACATTTTATGGGGTTTAAAGGGGTTTTATAGTTTTTTTTGGGTTTGTTTAGGGGTGTTTATGGTTTTTAGGAGTTTGTATAGTTTTTAGGGTTTTTTGGGTTTTTTATTGTTTTTAGGTTTTTTTATTTTTTAGGGGATTGATGTGATTATTGGGTTTTAAGGTTTTCTTAGGGGTTTTTAGGTTTTTAGGTTTTTTTAGTATTTATGGATTTATAGATAATTTTTATATTTTTTATTGTTTTTAGGGATTTTAGGTATTTTGAAAGCTTTTAGGATTATTTCAGTTTTTGGGGTTTTTTGAAATTTGTAGTGTTTTTCTGTGATTTTAGGTTTTTAAAGATTTCTTATGGGTTTTCAGAGATTTTAGGTTTTTTATGTTTTTTGGTAATTTTTTGATATTTTATGATTTTTAGGGATTTTATGGATTTTTAGGTGTATTGGGGGCTTCTATGGTTTTATGGTTTTTTGTGTTTTTAGGGTTTTTTTTGAGTTTTTAGAGTTTTATGGGTTTTTAGAGTTTTTTTAATGTTTTTAGGTGTTTGAAAGGTTTTGAGATTGTTTAGTTGTTTATGGTTTTTTAAGTATTTTATGGGTTTTATGGTTTTAAGGGGTGTTTAGGGTTTTTTAATATTTTTTAGAGTTTTTAGCATTTTTTACGTTTTTAGGGGTTTTAATGTTTTTAATGTTTTTTTGTTTTTCATAGTGTTTTTCATGGTTTTTTAGTTTTTTATTTTAAGGTAATTTGAGGGTTTTAGGATTATTATTATTATTATTGGGTTTTTAGGGATTTTAAGTCTTTTTAGTGTTTTTAGGGGTTTTATGGTTTTTCAATACTTTTAGCATTTTTTGGTTTTTTTGGGGTTTTAAGTGTTTTTTGGTTTTTAAGGGGTTCTTTTGGATTTTCAGGGTTTTTAGGGATTTTAAATTTTTTTATTTTTTTATGTAATTCTTAATATTGTTATGTATTTTAGGGTTTTTAGGGATTTTGAGGGGTTTTAGTGTTTTTATGGTTTTTTCAGTTTTCATGGTTTTTTAGTTTTTCATGGTTTAAATGGTTTTTAGAGTTCTTATCATTTTTAGGGTTTTAAATGGGTTTTAGAATATATAGTGGGGTTTTAGGGGTTCTATGGATTTTTATGGTTTCATAAGGTTTTTAGTGATATTTATGGTTTTTAGGGAGTTTATGGGTTTTAGGGATTTTTTAGTGTTTTTAGCATTTTTTATGGGTTTTAATTTTTTTTAGGATTTAATGGTTTTCTTAGGGGTTTTCAAAGTTTTCTAGGTTTTTTATGTTTTTAGGAATTTTTTGGTATTTTTAAGGATTTCATGGTTATTAGGGATTTTGATGGGTTTTTTTTTATTTTTTAGGGGTTTTAAGGGTTTTTAAAGTTTTTCAGGGTTTTTATGGATTTTAATTTTTTTATGTTTTCATGGTTTTTTTAGGGTTTTTTTGAGTTTTTATGGGTTTTAAGTTTTTATTTATTTCTAAGGATTTTTAGGTTTTTTTTTGGTTTTTTAGGTTTTCAGGGATTTTTATTGTTTTTAGGGTTTTAAGGGGTTTTTGATTTTTATAGGGGAATTAAGGGTTTTTAATTTTTTTAGAGGTTTTTGTTTTTTAGGGGATTTAAGGGTTTTTAATGTTATTAACATTTTTAGGGGTTTAAAGTGTTTTTATATTTTATAGTTGGGTTTTATGTTTTTATGGTGTTTTATGGGGGTTTAGGTTTATATAATTTTTTAGGGTTTTTATGTGTTTTATGGTTTTTAGGGGTTTTTAAAGTTTTTAGGTTTTTTAGTGATTTTAATTATTTTTTGGTTTTTAAAGTTTTCTTAAGGTTTTTCATTATTTATAGGGATTTTTTGTTTTAGGAATATTTAGTAAATTTTTATGACTTATGTTTTTTAGGGTTTTTAGGGATTTTAAGGGGTTTTAGAAATTTTCGGGTTTTATAGTTTTTATGGTTATTTTTGTTTTAGGGTTTTTTTTAGTTTTTTAGGATTGTTAATGTTTTTGAGAGATTTTTTACATTTTATTTAGTGTTTAAAGAGTTTTTTTTTAGTTTTTAGTGGATTTTAGGGGTATCATAGGTTTTTAGGGTTTTTAAATATTTTTAGGGGTTTTATGGTTTTAGAGGTTTATATGGTCTTTCTAGGGTTTTTAGGATTTTTAGCATTTTTTAGGTTTTTAGGGGTTTTAATTGTTTTATGTTTTCATGTTTTCATTGTGTATTTTTAGTGTTTTTAGGGTTTTTTATGTCTCTAGGGATTTTTATGGATTTTTTACGATTTTTATGGGATTTTAGAGTTTTTTGGGATTTTTAGAGATTTTAGGGGGTTTTAGGGTTTTTAGGGTATTTTGGTTTTTTAGGGTTTTAGGTATTTTTGAGTTTTTCGGGGTTTTAAAGTTGTGTTTAGAGTTTTTTATCCTATTAAGGTGTTTAAAGGGTTTTTAGATTTATTAGTTTTTTTAGGGATTTTATGGGTTTTTATGCATTTTATTGGTTTTAAGGTTTTTAGGGGTTTTACGGTTTCCCGGGTTTTTAATGGGTTTTAGGGGTTTTTAGGGTCTTTTGGGGTTTTTAGGGTTTTAGCATTTTTTATGTTTTTAGGGATTTAAGGTTTTTTTAGGTTTTAATTTTTTTTTTTCTTAGGGATTTTCTGGGTTCTTTTTGGTATTTTTACATTTTAAGGTATTTTTATGGATTTTAGTATTTTTATGGTTTTTAGGAAATTTGATGGTTTTTATTGTCTTTTATGGTTTTATTGGTTTTTAGGGTTTTTAGAAATTTTTAGGTTTTTAGTGGTTTTAATTGTTTTTAGGATTTTAAGGTTTTCTTTGAGTTTATCAGTGTTTTTAGGAATTTTGATGTTTTTAGGGATTTTTGGACTTTTTAGGATTTTAATGGGTTTTTAGGGATTTTAGGTTTTTTTGGGTTTTTTGGTTTTTTTGGGAATTTAGGGTTTTTTTGGGGGGAGTGGTTTTTTGAAGTTTTTTAGAGTTTTTAGTGTTTTTAGGTGTTTAAAGGCTTTTTATATCTTTAGTGGGTGTTAGGCTTTTTTTGGGGTTTTTATGTTTTTAAGGTTTTTAGGGGTTTTGTGGTTTTTACAGGGTTTTAGGGTTTTTTTAATCTTCTTATAGTTGTTTGGGTTTTTATTATTTTTATGTTTTTTGGTGTTTTATATATTCTTAGGTTTTTAAGGTTTTATTAGGGGTTTTTAGGGGGGCTTTAGTGGGTTTTATAATTTTATGGATTTTAAGTGATTTTTTAGGTTGTTATGGTTTTTAGGGATTTTGAGGGGTTCTATGGTTTTTAGAGTTTTCAGAGTTTTTAGTGGTTTTAGAATTTTTTATGTTTTTTTGGGGTCTTAAGTGTTTTTAGTGTTTTAATGTTTTTTAAGGTTTCTCAGGGTTTTATGTATTTTACATTTTAAGGATTCTTTGTATTTTTTAGGGTTTTTAATGGGTTTTAGGTTTTTTTATAGATTTTGAGGGTATTTTAGTGCTTTTAGGGTTTTTAAGGGTTTATGGTTTTTTGGGGATCTAATAGTTTTTTTAGTTTTTAGCGTATTTAATGGTTTTAAAACATATTATCATTTTTAGGTGTTTGGAGGATTGTTAGTGTTTTTAGTGTTTTTAAGGTTTTTATGGGGTTTTATGGTTTTTTTAGGTTTTTAGGGGTTTTATGGTTTTAGATGTTTTCAAGGGTTTTATGGTTTTTATACTTTTTATCATTTTTTAGATTTTTTATTGGTTTCAAGTGTTTTATGGTTTTATGGTTTTGTTAGGGTTTTTAGGGGGGGTTTTTGGTTATTTTATTTTTTTATGGATTTTATAGGTTTTTATTGTTTTTTAGGGATTTGAGGGTTTTAATGTTTTTCTATGGTTATTAGGGTTTTCTGCATTTTTAAGGTTTTTTATGGGATTTAAGTTTTTTTATGATGTTATGCATTATTAGGGGTTTCAGAGTTCTTTACACTACTTTTTGTTATAGGGGAATGAAAAAAATTAATTATAAATACCTCATGAAATAAAGAGGTGAAGTGACCAAAGAAGGATCAAGGGAACATGCCCAAATCGGCCTGCATGCACCTAGACTATTCTCCAAGAGGCTCACGCAAGCCCTACCTATGTGGCATAGAAGGTGAATCCACCCCTATGTGAGGCACTCGTGTGGGAAACCGTTATAGTGAACCTTCACAAGAAACTTCCTTCACCCAGGGTCCTGTGTTTGCCTATAAATTTGAACCTGGGGATCCTCATTTGAAGAACTGGAAAACCGGAACAAATCACAGAGCTCTGATCATGCAACCCCTTATCACATGTCCTCAAAACCATTCAGGTAGCTCTCTAAAACCCGAGATAAGAGGGAACTAAAAGGGTTAGTGGGATGAAATTCCCTCCAAGGTCTAATACACAAGACAAATGAATGAGGACCCCCTTCCCCCTAGTTAAAAAGAACTTGTGGGAAGTTCCCTTCCCAAACCAGGGACCCATGTGAGACCCTTCTATGGATTCCTGAGGTAACCCTTGGTTCCTAGAGCAAGGCCTCTCCCAATTTTTGTGGACTAGGTTGTCTATTTCATAGGGAATATTCAGCCCATGTAGGCCTACCCTACACAATTCACTTCCAATTCCTTGTTGGTCTGCCCAACGTGAAGCACCATATTCTCATATATCCTTGAATTTTAAGATCCACTTTCTAATCCATCTTTCAAGACACTAATGGTAGGTATCATCTTCCTATGAATCCCTCATCTGAGTGGTGAAATTGAAGCCTCCATCAAAGCCTCCAGACTTGTAGAATAATGTTGTGAGACACACTAGTGTGTCTCTCATTCTGTTATTCACTCCTTCAGTCAGTGGTGTCCTGCACTTGTCCCACCTAATGGATAGGGTTCTAGGGGTGTTTAAATTTTTTCATCCCTTTTTTTATGAGGACCACAACCATAGGGAAAGTTCTAGGGACCTACTGGCCTCATATTTGGGGGTGAGGATGTTCTCCCCTTCTCATCTCTAAGAACATTGACCTCCCATTTCAAACAGTGTGTGGGGGTGGGATTACAAATTCTTTTCCCTTTGATGGGTATTAGTGATTGATCCTCATCTCTTACTATAGAACAAGGAGCAATTAATCCCTCTTGGTGGAATCCCCTGTCCTTTCCTATGGGCCGTATCCAAATTATTATCTAGATGTGACTATCTTGGTTATGAAAATAGGAATGGAGATGGGCACATGAAATCCCTTTCCTTTTATCTCATATCCCCAGTATCTTCATCAAAAAGAATAATTATCGTGATGTTTTACAAATCATACACATTAGATTGTTCCTCACATCCAATAATTACTCACATATGATTATATGTTAGTGATGATCATGCATCAACACATTCAGATTCATGTCTAAGAAGAGAATCCTTTTTCAGATCATCCCCTTTCCTTCCTTCAGAGGGAATCTATAAGCATGGGTCCTCAAATCCATGTATCCATATTACAGGACTCCTATTAGGTATAGTCACCAAAAATCCTCATCAAATCCAAGGTAATCATCCAATTTGAAATACTTGATGAATTATCTAAATCAACGTGAGACAAAACTTTCCTCATGGTTCCAGACACTTGGGACCCCTCCTGGGTGTAATCCCCAAACACATGTCATATCCTTTCAAAGGGACACATTCCCCTGTAAGAAAAACCTTCTTCGAGCCTCTATATGTATGGGTCCTTGATATCATAAAACTATATGGGATTTGATTCCTATCCAAGTGGGATACTTAAGAAGCCTCTCTGAGTTCCAAACCCAAAACCCCAAATCACCATAATCTTCATTGGGCTACATTCTCAGTAGGGTCTTCACCATCTCATGATAACACACTCCCTATGAGTTTATTGTTCTTCTTAGGGATAATTCCCATGTAAACCCTAGGCTAGGCATCTTTCAACTAGAAATCCTTTTCACATAATGTTAAACTATACAATTTTTCCCTCATCACATGAACACAAGAGGTATGATGTGTCCGATTAAGTGGCATTGAAATATGTGATTTCTGATTCCTTTCACAAGGATAGGTAGGAATCTCATCTCATGGGTATGATCCTAATATCAAAACAACTCCCATCTCCTTTGATGGTGGAAAATTTTAGGGAATCCCACTACCTGGATTAAGACCAGTATCATAATAATAAATGATTAAATAATCTATTGTACACATACAAAAGGGTAATATAGATGGAGATCCTTATATACATACAGATATCCTCATCTATAGAGAACCTCATATACATACAGATGATTCTATAATCAATACGTTATAATAATTTATTGTTAATATAGGTATAACTAAGTTATAATTTGTATTAATAAAATAATCATGAATATGTATTAAAATTATAAGAGGGTCTTGGAGTAGGAAACAGTTCCCCTGAGAAGGATGTGATTATCCTGACCTCCCATGCACACGACCAATGTGAGTCACTATGCATTGTTGGACCATTTCCCAAAAATTTCCTGCCTTTCGAAAGTAGGTTCGTGAAACATATTGAATAAGGGAACTAGTGGGTGTTTATAACTCTATAAAAAATCATAATGAAAACCATCCCGAGATAGTGAAACCCGCATGAATGATTTTACAAATCTCAAACCCCCACAATCAATCATAGAGGATCCAAAATTTCTCATGGAAAAAATGGTAAACCCAATGTGAATCCTTAACAAATAAGACTGTATAACCCGCATGCCAGGCCCCTTTTTGCTCTAACAAATTAGGGCAGACCAAACATGGATCCAAAACAATAAATTGTTCATGTATTCATTTATTGATATGCTTCATTGATTTTTTTTCCTTATTTGTGTCTATCACCTATATTTTAGGCATTTTATCTCAGAAATCCATTCAATCCAATGGAGTCTCACTAGTTTATGCTGAAATTTTCCTCAACTACCATTCATGTTGTATCCTAAAATAAATATTGGACATCATCTCTAACCCAACATCTTCAATGTTGGGTCTCAAATGAACTAGTTTGAGAGTATCGCCAAAATTGTACCATCCTAACCCTAGAGGTATCTTCATAGACCATCCATCTCCTTAAACCCCACCATTCAACCACCCAACAATGACTAGTAGTCTAGAAGCAGATTGAACTAATTTTCATCTCCAACCATTTTGAGAGCTTATCCTCAGAACGTAGAAATCATCTTCTCCATTATCATAGGGTGTTAGGTCAATATGCCACAAAAGGCCTCACTGAGATGTCCCATGGGTCCCTCTAAATGGATCCCGGTAGTAGACACTGCTTCTAGTGCTACATGGAAGTGAACCCTCAACACGATGAGGGTGTTTTCCTAAATAACCATGCCCATTTCTCCCATACATGGGCATGCAAGATGGCCCACCCAATGGAAAAAACAAATAAATAGTGAAAAGTGATACAACTCTGTCACATCTGGAAAATCCAATCAAAAAAAATTGGTATAAAAAATCGATAAAACACAAACAATATCCTTCACCAAACAAGCATACCAAAATTCCCATATGTCAATATCTAGGGAATTCCAAAAACAAAATGTAGAGGAGATTTTTGGTTAGGAATATACACCTTTTAAAACCTATAAACCATGTCCATTAAATTTTATGACACATCGTGAGCCGGTGCACACACCTCTCTACATCCATCAAACCTGCCAACAGTCTCATCTAGCAACAATTGGAGAAACCAACTTATAAAACTAGGTAACAAATAGGGGAAACAACCACATATATGTTCCCTAAATTGAGTATTAGAAGTATATATGGATATTAAATGGATGATAGAAGTAGATATACACCCTTGATCTGGTCAAAGAATGGGAATATATCTCTAGTCCATTTGCTGATGTTATTAAGAACATCCTGACAATGCTGAAGGGACAGATAAAAATTTCATCCCACATACTACAAACCTATCGGGACATAATAAAGGAACTTGTAGTTCTAGAGGGGAAGACACACAACTCCATCCCCATATTTGGGGAGACTCATCATCATAACACATTTAAGAAGAGACACACATATTCCCCTGTCCAAGAGGGTTGTGGAAAAAAATTACCCAAGATATATGGACAAACGGATCGATACCATAATTCTATTCCCATTGTAGGTCATCAGTTTACCCTAGTGGACACTCTACGAAAAGGACACACCCTTGAAAAAATTACAAAGACCTAATAGAAAATTCTGAAAATTGTAAATGAGTTAATCAAACAAGATTCCTCATTTGAAACTACATTCCCCAAAAAGTAGACCCAGTCACCCATAAGAAGGCATCAAAAAAAAGACTCACCTAAGGTGATTAGAAAATGAAGAGTTGGATTGTAATCTTACTCTGTTTAATGCTGGAGTTATTAAATCCCTTAGAATTTTATATATGGTGGGTTAGGATCCTACTTTTTCATTAAAATATTACAAAATAGTAGAAATAGTTATAGAGGACCTTTTTATACTTCACACCATGAAGTTTTTCTACATGAACTGATCAATCTCAAGAGCCTATCTCCTTATGAGTATCATGGAATCCCCCCACATGGACAAAAGATAAAATAGAAAAAAGGTTCTCCTCTTACATTCATAGGCCCTGAAGGTCCTCCCTAGGGTATATGCTTTTGGAACTCTCCTTATAGCTGTAATCCAAGCCATAATGGTATTTCTCCTTGTGATAGAATTCACTATGAAATTACTACCCATGGTAGTGTTTCACTTCAACAAGAAGGTCCTCCACTTTATGATTTAATGATTGTTTCCTTTGGAAATGGGGATGAACTTATTTTTTTAAGGTTCAAACATTCCAATCGATTTTTAATGGGGTTTTTCATAGAACCAGAAACATCCAATGATTCTATATCCATTTGGACATAATTTCCAAAGGTAGGTGATCATTAGTTGTGGACCGATGAGTCTTAAGAATTTTCATTGGTCGAGAGGATGGGTGGTCGGACTTATCACACATTTTTTGGGGGGAATTATTGTCTACTATGGGACTCTCTTATAGATTTAAGTTATGTTCATGAATCCTTATTAATTTACCAAGTATGAAAATGAGTTTTCCTTTAGATCTTGCAATCAATGCTTGATATATATGAAATTTAGAGAATATTATATATATATTTGAGGTTCTTCATCGATAGAGAATCATCTGTATGTATTGGAGATTCTCAGTCAATGGTATCCTTCAATAACTTATATAGAAATATCTTGGTCATTATGATTACCATAATGGTTTTAAAGCCACTCAGTGGGGCACTTGATGTTTATTGTCATTCAAAAGGACATGGATTATTTTAGAGTTTGGATCATACTCGCAGATGGGCTACCTACGTATCCTTGTTAAAGGGGAATTAGAACCCACATAGTTTGAGAATTAAGAAATAGTTTAACTTCATATGGGACGCATGAGAATTAATGGGTGATGGGTCTTACGTATGATTAATGGACCAATGAGATGTGTCATGGTTACTTTTACACTCTAAGCTCACATGAGTCATGCTCAGTGTGAGAAACAAGAGGTATTATTAAAACCTGATGATTAGTTCCATGAAAGATGTGGTCATAAGGAATGATATGGGGCTTACGTATGTGTGAATGTCCAAGTAAATGAAGATAATGTCCTAGTTTAGGAATGAAGTCCAGGATCAAGGTCCATAAAGATATTCATGCTTTATGAAGAATTGGATACTCTAACTTGGGGCTTACTCTTGAGGAGGATTCCCAAATTATGGGGGACATAAGATTGGGTTTTATTATTGATAAGGAAGCCTAAGTCAAAATAAATTAATCCTGGGGCTTACATCTGAAAACGAGGCCCAGGATGAGGGGACTTGAGATCTGAGGCTTACTCCTGAAAAGGAGGCCCAGGTTGAGAGAAGTTATTATTGGGGATTACTCCTAAGAAGGATGCCCATATTTGGGAACTTGGGGCTTACTCTTGAAGAGGATATCCAATTTAAGGGGGATTTGACTTATGATTGGGGCTTATTCTTGAGAAAGATTCCCAGATCAAAGATTCTCTCATCTTAAGGGATGAGGTTGAATGAAGGGAACCTCAAACCATAGTGATATAAAGTTATATAAATCACAAGGTTTTGAGATATCTTCCACATAATTCCTTTCAGATCAGGAATCCAACAAAGTAACCATGCCATAAATGGATTTGAAGGGGGTTTTGAAGGCTATATCCTGAAGAGGACAGGTGGATTTGAAGAAAAGATCTTAATAGGCAGGAGGGGCACCCCAAAAGAGGCAGGCGCACAAGTCCTGTTTGGGAGCATAAGTCTTGGTCACGCAAGTATACTTGCAGGACACATGTGTACTTTGGAGACAGTTAACCCATAAGGTAATACTTGGGTGAGGTTTGGATCAAGCCCTTAGTATTATCCCTGGAGGCTTCCAAAAGGGCGGAACACAAGTTTTGTTGAAGGGATAAGGTGACGCGCAAGTGTCTTCATTTCCCTTAAGGGTTAGACACTTAGGCGTGAAAGTGTTGATGAATTTCAACACTTAGGTATTATTCCCCCTCTTTAGATCTTCCATTCTAGGTAAGAAATTACCTTCGAAGTGTTCGAAAGACTTGAAGTAGAGATTATGGCACTGGGAGCTTAAATCTGACTTTTGGATTTTTCAGTCTTTTAAATGGGGGGCCCACAGGGGGTATTTATAGGCCATTGAGGACCTTTGGTGAAAAAAAAGTAGGGTGCCCAAGTCACATGTGTGACCCATATGTGGTGCGCAAGTAGACTTGGGTGACCATGATGAAACTTGCGCGACCATGATCAAAAAAAATCCTTGTTCATGCCTTTATAAATTTTTGATGTTTCTTCAAAGGATGAAACTCTTTATGCTAAGGTATTCCCCTTTTTAAGTCGTTAGACTCTGTGATAGAAAGGAGTGTCAACAAAAGTCCCCCCCTCAGAGTTGGATCTGAAAGGAAGGAGGATTTGACTCTGAGGTAAAGGAGAAAACTAGGGAACTTCGGCGCACAGGTTTTGAGCGTGCAGGTAGCGGAACATAGATGAGAACCGCGCAGGGTATGGCGCGCTAGGTACAGCCTTGACCTATAAATATGCGGACATTCTCACACAAAGTAACCAGTTTTCAAAGCTTCCTACTCTCATCGCACAGGTTTCTCATCTTTCTGATCATCCGTGAAGGTGTTGTTGTCCGCGGTTCATTATTTATGTTTGTGTCACGCTTTTTCAGAGGTAGTTTGACTTGCATGGTGATACCTGTGTGCCCAAAATTGCGTAACCATACTAGACTTGCACACCAATCATGAGACATGCGCGACTTAATGCCTTATCCATTTTTTCAATTTTGTTCTCAAATTTTATGAAAAATAAACTTACATAAAAGTTAATTATTCATCCTTTGTGACGATTCAATTGCTACAAGAAGAATTGGAACGACTAATGAGCTGCCTAGAAAGTGGATTGATGACATGATGAGCATTGTTGTCCATGATTACTATGATATTTGTGATAGAACTCTCCCAGATTCGTCCAAGTACTTGAACAAATATCATCTTAATTTCCCACAATTAATCTACTTGCCTATATATGGGCATAGTCATCTTCAAGAAGACAACATTCTAGAGCCAAAGAACTATCTCCCGCATTCTTGGTTTCAGACTTTCACCAATTTTTCATCAGCAAATGTTTCAGTTGGAGGAACATTTGTAAATACTGGAATAGTGGAGAAGGCGTTTATAATGCATCATAGCCCTTATGCCCTAGATCTGAAACCTCACAAGCCTGAGATGCACCCACATCGTTATCCCTCAATCTTCTGAAACTCTCAGATGGATCAATATAAAGGCTGGAAGAAGAGTTGGGACTTTCGTCCAGGGGAAGGTGTGAAGCCAACATGGATGTGGAAATATTGGGTATGACAAACATGTGTAGAGTTTGTCAAGAATCTGAAAGAATTTGCAATATATGAAGCTCTTTGGGATGGATAGACATATGTCTACATGAATTATGACATTGTGCCGGAGCTAATCAGCCATTGGACCCCAGAAACCAATTCTATCCATTTGACTCCTGGAGAAGTAGGAATAAATTTATGGGATGTCTATAAGATCTCGGGGGCTCCAATTTTGGGTGATATGTATGATGAATTCATCCCTCCCAAGTAGACTTGGAATGATTCGGAAAAGACTCCAACTTTGGCTTGAGAATTATTGAATATTTTCTACAAGCTCAAGAATTCAAAGACCTACAAAACTCATTCTATAATGGATATTCATCCAGAGGAGTGGATGGATATGTTTCTAAACAAGATGAAGGATAAGGGGCCCACCTGTACTCGTCCTACTACCTACCCCAGAATAGAGAAGATGGGTTATGTTGGCATATTCTGGCCGACCCTGGAAGCATGAGAATTTGAGAAGTGGGGGTACGAAGTGGATCAAAGAATCCCAGAAAAGACCCATCTGGAGGTCTTCTTAGCCTTGTGGCTTAGTGTTTATCTTCTACCAGTCAGGGATTCGAAGGGTGGCGTTAGGCCAGGGACCTTCGTTGTTGCAGCCAAGTTGGCTGAGAGGAAAATGGTTGGGTTGGCCACCCCCATTTTGGTGAAGATTCACAGGAGATTACTCCATGTCTTTATGGGTAAGTCTCCTTTGAGAATAGTGGGACCATTCCATGTTTTATGGGGATAAATCACCACTCATTTCAGGACATATGTTGTACAGAACGGAGTACAGGTTCCTAGATGGTCATTCAGGCCTTCAGTGGAGGCATTTTCTAGAATTTATCCGTCAGCCCTCAACCCCTATGATATGAAGGCAAGGCTAAGAATGTTCAAGGAATTCCATTTCTTTCATTATGGAATCCCACCAACAGGGTGGTTTTTTTATTATGGAACATCCGGTCGGGAATTGAGGTCATACATGGTGGCTTGCAGAGATGGTGTATTGGCCACCATGATTGATGGAGAAATTATATTCGAGGCCTATGCGTCATAAAGATTTTCACGCCAATTCAATTGTCTGCAGCAGACTGTTGTATCCCCTCATGTGCATGTCAGGTCATAGTAACATCCAATGGTTTCCCGACAACTATGGTTGTTGAAATATTTGGAGAAGACCAGGGCAGTGTTTAATCTACCATTTGCTGGTGCGGTGAGTAACATGACTACATGGTATGCTGAGAACTGGGTAGCATCATACCCTGAAGGGGTACCGAATCATCCAGTTCATCGGGTGGGGAAAAAGAATATAACTATAGAGAAATAAACCCTTCATTTGGAAGGTGACTATTCTACACCCAGAGCTTATTCACCGGGTTCCCATGACGGGGATGATTCGCTGGATTCCCAGGATGGGGATGATGAGGCACAACATGCGTCAAAGAGGCCTCGTGCCAGATATAATCTTCCTGTCAGAATAAAAATACCTACTCCATCGACTCCTTGAGAGTTATATCATTGAAGCAATTTATTCACCATTAATTTATGGAGCAACAAATTTTATTTTCTTATTCTCTATCTGTGATTGCAGGAGCTGGGGAGAAGTTGATGTCCAAGATTGTAGGACCCTCTTCATAGCCTTCTGGTACACATACTGAATATCTACGACCCGAGGTTGTCTAGACATGGAAGATATTATATTGAGATGATGAAACCACCTGGATGGACTTATGTAAAGGGCTACACATCCCTGGAGTAGGGAATCTTTGGGATTCTACCGATATCCATTTCAAGGATAACCCCGATGAAGTGCGGGCTTACATCAGAGAGTTATAGATGCTCATATATTCCAATGATGTTTCCATTCCTGTCACTAAGCGGGTAAAGGAAATGATAGACCGTGGCACCACTGAGGAGACTAGTGCTTCCAAAGATGAGGAGTGGCACGATTACGTGGCTCATGAAGATGTAATTCTCTTTTCTTATTTTCTTTGAAGCTTGATTTTCATTAAAGCTTTGTTACTCAAGGAAATTACTTTCTTCATCCTGCAGCTTGCAACGAAAGGAACTAATGAGGTTCGTTCACCACAATATAGCCCTGGTGGTACTGGCATCAGAGCCAATGAATCTCCTCATGAGCCGGGTGAGGTATCTCCAGGCCGTCAATCCATGGATGTAGAGTTAGAAATGGATTTTCACTCTCAAATACTTGTATTTGGAGATGATGATGCTAACACACCCAAAAAACAAAGAAGCAAAGACATCTAAGGAAGAAATCCACAGCTAAACACTTCATCAGTAGTGGTAAGACTTTCAGATATTCATGAATCTTATCTCATGAAAAGATTTCTCATACTTTTTGGAATTGTAGGGGCTTATTAAATTTCCCCTTTAAGGGAGAGGATTGACCCTCCTCTGAGGAGGATGGAGGGTGCTTGTGAACAGTCGCAAATTTGTGCTGACTTGGTTGCTCTTGGAGAAGATCCAGTGTCTGTTCCCAGTACTGCTCCTGCTATTGCTGCAAGGAGAGAAGAGCCTGGTCTATTAATTTATCAATAATTCATAAAACGTTGGACGTAAATATCAACCGACTTCCATTCTGTGATACTTTAGGTTCAACACCTTCACCAGAACATTTGACGGCCACTGCAACTGCCTCTGTGATTTTATCTGAAGACGCTGTTCGGGGTCAGAGGTTGCAGGAGGAGGGTCGTCATGAAGACATATCAAATACTCTCACTAGTGAGACTAACCCAGAATCTAAGATATCACTGGATGATATGATGAAACATGGCACATCTTTTGAAGACATTTTAGATCATGTTAAATTACCATGTAATTTAGATGATTTTTGACGTGAGTGTTATCCTTCATCCTGTTAAAATGTTCTTATTACATCTCTAACCATGGTTGGTTGAAATGTGAAGTTCCATCTGAGCAAGATGCTGAATTTCCAATGCCTGAAGGGGGTATAAACAACCCTACTATTGTAGAGACACTAGCTCAAGTGGAGATGAACCCATTAGAGCTACCTGAAACACGTCTTGAAAATCCTGTTGAAGCTAGAAAAGACAGGGAGGAGCCTTCTCATGTTACTGATCTACCATTGGGTAAGATATAATAACATTTGTGGCTGAACTAAATTTGCAAGACAACTTAATCAACATTAGTTATCCTTTGAAACTAACCAAAATTTCCAATTGACTATGTTGGGCCTTCAATATCAGTGGCTAGATCTGGAGGTGAAGCCTCAACCAGTACCCCAACGGGAATAGAAAGTGAAGTAACAAGGGTCAGGGGGGAAGGAGCAGAACATGGAACTTCTTTAAGTGAATTAATTCCATATTATATTCCCCCATGTGATAGTGATGCTGAATTAGACCTGGAGGTACAAAAGGTGCTCCAGTTTTCACGACGCAAGGCATGGAAGAACATATGGAAGATCATATCTGAAGTGCCTCTTGAAGAGCTGTCTTCGAATATCCCACGACTATCATCCCTGTTCGTCATGTGGGGACTTGGCGGTTTTGGATATCAAGAGATCCATTCCACGGTAAAACAAGTCATCTTAAAGAGGGAGTAGGAGAAGAAGTACTGTCAAGACCTAACCAGAGTGAGGTTGTTGACCAATATCAGAAAATTTGAGGCTGCGGTCTCTCGAGATGAGGCTGATCATGCTATGAAATTGAAGGAACTGAAACATAAGATCAAGGAGAAAGTTGTCCAGCAAATTCACCTTTAGAAACAGTTAGATGTTGTTATTGGGGAACTTGACCAGCTTAACAATTCACTTGAAGGAGTTCAAACAAAAGGTATGAAAGCCATCGTGGAAGCCAATAAAGCACTCCATCAAGTTGAAAAGGGTGAAGCTGGTCGAGTTCATGAACTTCAAGTGGCTGCTGATGAAGCTCGGGATGCTATAAATTAAATTAAGAGTTATGTTGAAAGACTCTCGTAATTCCTGAAAAGGAGAGGAGAATCTAGTCTGTGGATGTCCTTCTAACTCTTGTGCATCAATGAAAAACCACATTCATCTTCAATCATTTGTTCCTATATTCTTTTCCCACCTGCTTAAAATTTACCTAATCCAATGGGCCTAGTAAGCATAGTTTGATTATTTCTAGGATTATAAAAATAACCCTACAAACTTTACATATTTTAATTGCTCAATATTACCTAAATCATAAAAAATGTAGGTTTAGTGAGCTGGGACTTGACTTTTGTTCAGAGTTCCCTTATCTTTTGTAGGAAGTTTAAAGTCATGCATGTCGGACATAAAAATTCTAATGTTTAAGGTCGAATAGATTTGACCGAATTGATTAAAATTGACTCAATTCCTTGATAATTTATCTGAAAACATATTACCACATTCAAGTATGGAGGAAAACATGTAAACTATGAATTAGGAAATTTCGAATCTGAGGAATGATATGAAAAAAGGGCTAAAAGACATTAGAAGAAGTATTTCATAATAATGAAGTTACCATTATTTAAAAAACCCGTTAGGGGGTTGAATTATGCAGGGTCACTTAAGGACATTGGGTGAATAGTCAAATAATAGCATCTTTTGGCTGACAGGTCCCTTATGTAGACTACTTATGCAAGGACACCTAGGGGCACGTGCTGCACAGTCAGGCAAAATAACTCTCTGAAATTTTACTTTTCTACTGCTTAAAAGCTGGTGGAAGTTTATGGAGATTCAAATTTTCCAAAGCATAGAGTTTGATATATGGAAAGAGGTACTTGAATATGGAGAGGATATTTCCAATCAACAATTTCCTAGAATTGGATTAATGTCACTCCTGCGAAGGTCTGACCCAAACGTAGGGACGAAAAATATAAACCATACACTTAAATACTTTTAAACCATGAAAAAGAGTATGGGACAAATATGTTAAGGGTGGCTATTTTTTCGGATCCCCACATACTTTCATTAAGAAAAATAAGAACAAAAGTAGTCTTCCTACCAAGAATGAAGTTACCACTATTTGAAAAACCTGTTAGTGGGTTGAATTATGCAGGGCCACCTAAGGGAATTGGCTACATAGTCAAATAATAGCATCGTTTGGATGATAGGTCCATTATGTAGACTATTCATGCAAGGCCGCCTAAGGGAACATGGTCCACAGTCAGGAAAAATAATTCTTGAGTATCATACATTTTGTGACCAGAATTCAAGAAAAGGGTTATAGAGATCTGGAAGTTTTTAAGGTTAGGAGTATGACACATCCAAATGGGCATTTTCCAATGCATGAAAGAGATACATAGACCAATGCTGACCATAATCATGTTGTGGATGGGTCCTAAATTGAGGTTCTACACTTCACTATGTATCCCATAAGGATGATAATCAAGCCATACGTAGTTATTGAATTAAATTTTAACATCATGTGGGACGAGAATGTAGAAGATATTAGTTTAAGTTCATAGATTTTGGACCATAATAAGGAATACACAGTGTGTGTTTGATAGACCTCATGCAAATGAAGACCAGAGTTTTCATACCACATTCATGTTTTCATAGGGGGGAATTTTCAGCCAAGGGACTAAAAGTAGAATTTGGGGTTAGGCCCAAAGACATGGGGCTAGATTAGAGGGATGCTTGAACGTTCCTACATATCCCATAAGGATGGGAATCAAGCCATATGTAGTTCTTAAAATACCCTTTGTTCATATTTGGTTCGTACAAGTGAAGGGTGAAAGGGTACTTTAGTGCAATGATGGTTTGACCCAAGATTAAGGTTCAGGAATTTCCATGTATGCACGTAGTCTTTGGAATACAACATGATTTGAGATCAATATAAATGATGATTCTATCTCAGGCGAGGGACAATGGGAGACTGTATAGTTTAACATCATATAGAAAGGACGATGGAGTTGCACAATTTAGTTTCATGTAGCAGGGACCAAATGGATGTACACATTTTAACATCATGTGGGACAAAGTTGAACCAATGTGAAGAGATTGGTTTTGGTCATGAACCTCGAGAGGTTGCCTACATACCCAGCCTAGAAGGAAATGATCAAAGTCCGTGTAGTTCGATTAAGAATGGATTAATGATCAAGTTTTACTTAAGGACAACCTGAAGATGGTGTTGGGACATATACGTGGTTAGTATCCCAGTGAAGGTGTTATGGTTGAAGCTTACTCTAATCTCACGTGATTCATACTCAGTGTGAGAAACAAGAGGTAGAAACAACCCTAACGATGCAAAGTTTAACGTCATGTGAGATGTATTTAGGGACTTTTTCACAGTTTAACATCATGTTGGATGAATGAGGGGGACACAGTTTAACGCCATGTTGGACGAATGAGGGGACTATGCAGTTTAAAGTCTTACAGTGAGGACTATTGGTGCTGCATAGTTTAGTGTCATGTATCAGGGACAAAATACAGTTTAACGTCATGTAGGAAGAACATGTGAACAATTTAATTTCATGTAGGACAATACAGTTTTACGTCATGTAGGATGTTGGGTTGTACAGTTTAACGTCGTTTATCCAAGATGATGGTTATTCGGTTTAATGTCTTGCTGGATGTATGTATTTTTGTTACACGAAATACTTTTTCATAAATCTGGAATTGGTTGGAGTTGTGATGAGTTATCCATCCATTGAGATTAAAGAATAATCTCCATTGGAGTAGACCTTATGTATTGAGTAAGGTCCCTCCCATTTTGGATCAAGCTTTGGAGGCTTCTTTCCTGGTATTATTGGAGTTTTGAGGACCAATACCAATTCTCCTTGAATGAATGAACGAAGATGAACTTTTTTTTGAAATCTTGTGCTATTAGATTCGGATAGACTTCCAAGTGGTGTAGGGTGCACAATATTTTTTCATCTAATCATTCCAATTCATCCAATTTCATTTGAGATTGTTCATCTATAGATGAATGATCACAAATGGCTACTCTAAGTGAAGGTAATTGGATGTCAATGGGCAAGACTGATTCTGTTCCATATACCAATGAATTTGGAGTTGATCGCGTAGCAGTGCGGGTGGTGGTCCGATAAGCCCATAAATCATGAAAAAGATTATCAGTCCATGATTTCTTATCTTTATCCACTATATTTTGAAGTTTTTTTGAAAGAGTCTTGTTGAAGTCCTCTATTTGTCCATTTTTTGCTGCATGATACCAAGATGAATGGTTGGATTTGATGTTGTATTCTTGATACAACTTCTTTACCTCGGATGAACAAAGTTTGGTGCCATTATCTGTCAATATGGTATGAGGGACACAAAATCTGGTAATGATTTTAGACTTTATGTAGCTAAAAATGCTTTTATAACTAACTTCTTTGAGAGGTATTGCCTCTACCCATTTGGAAAAGAAGCCAGTGGCAGTAAGAATATACTTAAACTGCTTAGATGTAGCTAAAGGGTAAGGTCCCACTACATCCATTCCCTATGTGAAAAATGGCCATGAGTATTTAGCTGTATGAAGAAACTTTGGGGTTTGATGAATAAAGTTGGAACATACATGGAAAGAATGAAACTTCTTAGTGAAATCAACACAATATTGTATCATTGAAGGGAAAAAGTATCCAAGCCTTCAAATTTGATCAGACAGTCTATGTCTAGACTGGTGGGCACCACAGACTCTCCATGTACTTCTTTCATGACAGCCATTTTCTCTTCACCATCAATACATCTAAAGATAATTCCATCAAAACCTTTCTTGTAGAGAATTTTTTGGTGATATGGGCTATCATAAAGAGTAAAATTGACCAGACATCACCAGACTTGTTCTTTCCCGGCTCTATCAGGTGGGAGTGTTCCATTTTGAAGGAATTCCCTAATAGGTGTCATCCATCCTATAGTATGACCATATGGTTCAGAGATGGGACTACTTTCATTGATTTTTTCTGTTCTGATTTGATCATAAGGTGAAACTGTACGACAGTGGGAAATACCGATGATTGTTTCCTCCCGATTTGGATCTACCAGAGTTGTGACTATATTAGCCAGTGCATCTGCTTGGGCATTTTGAGATCGCAGGACATAATAAAATTTTAGTTTCGAGGGAAATTCCTCCATTAACTCTCTAACGTAATCATACAAAGGGATTAACTCTTCTTTTCTAATGCTATAATCCCCATTTACTTGTTTTATTACCAGGTCTGAATCGCCTTTCACCTTTAAGTGATTCAATTGTACCTGAAGCGCCAACTACAATCCTGCGATGAGATCTTGGTATTCTGCTTCATTATTTGTACCACCTTCCCACAATAAGAAGGAATAGGGTAGCACCGCCTTTTTTGGGGAAATAAGTACAAATCCTAACCCAAAGTTCTTGAATTTAGGATCTTCCATTTTCTTCCCTGTTGGAATTCTGGAAGCACCATCAAAGTACATTTCCCATGTTTGAAGATTATCTTGAATAGATAAGACTTCCTCATCCGGAAGTTCATTATCTAAAGATGTATCTTCTACTGAAGGGTGTTCAGCAAGGAAATCAGCCAGAACTTGGTCCTTTACTGCCTTTTGAGACACGTACTGGATATCAAATTGCTGAAAAATAACTTCCCACCTTGCTAGAAGTCATGAAAGAATAGGTAGACTAAGGATAAATTTGAGTAGGTTATTGAGAGATACCAGTTGGACCTCATGATGTTTCAGGTAGTGTCTCAATTTTTGAACAGCAAGGATTGACACTAGGAAACACTTTTCAATACTTGAATATCGGGTTTCTAATTCAAGCATAGTCCGACTGAGATAGTAAAGGTTGTTTTCATTCCCCGCATCATTCTTTTGGGAAAGTAAGGTACCCGATGATTACTCTAAAAATGTCACATAGAGGATAAGTGGTCTTCCTTAAATAGGTGGAATTAATACCGGTGGACTCAAGAGATATTTCTTGAGAATAATGAATGCCTCTTCACATTCATCAGTCCACTGGTAAGTGACTCCCTTCTTCATCAATTTGGTGAATGGTAAAATTTTTCCTGTCAGATTGGCGATGAAACACCGAATATAGGACAAGTGTCCTTGATTTCCTCTCAATTATTTCAAATTTCGAAGAGGTGACATACCATGGATTGACTTAGTCTTCTCTGGATCGACTTCGATACAATGATGGCGTACCACAATGCCAAGAAATTTTCTTGAGGTTACCCCAAAAGCACATTTTAAGGGGTTCATCTTCAAATTATGTTGTCGAAGTTTGTGGAAAATGATTTCCAAATCAGACAATTGATCTGAACATTGTCTGGATTTAACCACCAAATTGTCTACATAACATTCAAAAAATTTCCCTAAAAAGGGTTTCAAGATACGGTGTATGAAACGTTGATACGTTGCACCTGCATTCTTCAGGCCAAAGGGAATTAACCAATAGAAAAACACACCCTGAGGGGCTCTGAAGGCTGTACATTCTTCATCTTTTGAATCCAATTAGATTTTATTATACCCAAAATATCCATCCATGACGGAAAGTGCTTCATAGCCAGCTATTTCATCAATTAAGAGTTCAGTGATCGGAACTGGAAAATAATCCTTAGTAAAATTCCGATTAAGATCGTTGAAATCAATGAAAACTCTAATTTGTCCATTCTTCTTTTTCACAGGGAAAATATTATCCAACTATTTGGGATATTGAACTTCTCTGATGAAGTTATCTTTGATAATCTTATCCACTTCAGCTTCAATTTTGGAAGCATAAGTTGGGTGTGTTCTTCTTACGGCTTGCTTAAATCATCAATGTTCTTCTAGAAAACCCAAATGATGAGTGGAAACATCGGGATCAAGACCTGGAATTTCTATATAGTTCCATGAAAATACATCTCAATTTTTCATTATAAAGGAAGTATACATTTCTTTCTCCTCAAGAGTCATGGCCACACTAATTAAATTGGGGTGTGGATCTTCTTCTGTACCCAGATTTATTTCTATGAGTTTATCCATAGTGATAGAGATAACCTCTTCAAATACTGGAGGAGAATCTCTAAGATCATCCTCTTCTTCTTCAACATGTGTAATTTCTTCTGTTTCTACTTGCATATTAGATGATGATGCATAATTTCCATGATCAAGAGAGATGTTAAGTGTAGATTAAAACCAAACAACCTACAAGGAACAATCTCTACAAGGAGGACGATCAAGCAACTTTCACCACAGAAGAAGATAAACGGATTGCATGAATGAGAGGGTATGGCACCTACCATCGGGACAAGCCTGTGCATGCACGATAATGCCTAGCCGAATAGCCATGCGAAGGTGGAGAGCTTATTTCACGATCAAGATGCTGGGGAGGAGCAGTTCCAAGTAGTTAGTCTGTTTTGTATGTAATGTTTGAAGCCTATGAGCCATGAATTCCTCTAAGGCCTATGGGCCATGTAATAATTACACCTACGGGCCTTGTAAGGGTTCCACCTCACCCCTAGAAAGGTGGATTATCAAAATCAATAAAAAAATAAAGGCCTTAGGGCCATTGGAAGAGGAGAGAGATGTTAAAATTTGAACATCTTGAAGAAGAGTCTACCATTTCTGACTCTATTGATGATGAGGGATCTTCCTTGGGTAATAAAGAGGAGATGATGGATCGAGAATCGACATCTTCATTCATCTCTGATATTGCTATAACTTCTTCTGGTTTGGTTGATGAAGTATAGAATTGTTGTATTACAGTAGATGAAATGAAGACATCTCCATTTGAACTTTCATCATTGCCTGGTAAATCACCAATTTCTTCCATGTTGTATGGATTGATTGCCGTAATTGAAATTATTGAAGTTTCCATAAGAGTATTTGGATTTGGGTCCACCCTATCAATTTGACTGATAGGCAACACATAATCTATACTCACATGTATGAATGTGTTTACTGGAAACTTTTCCAAACCATATGGAGCATTAATTATGGTAACCTCCTTTGTCATAGATTTCTCATTTCCTTCCATGTGATAGAATCATACCTCAGTTTATTGATATTCACATGTTTTGAATGGGGATTTATCACCATACAATGTACCAATTTGACCATTGAAACAATATTTGAGACACTGATGGTATGACGAAGGTACGACCGCATGTTGATGTAGCCAAGGTGTTCCAAGAAAATTATTGAATGCTGTGTCATGAAAAAAAACCATGAAATATGAATTGGATACAAGGTCTTTGAACTTAGTTCTGAGTGTAATCTCCCCCAGAGGTTCTTGTTCATTTTTATCATATCCCTGCAACATCAAAGTAGAAGGAGATAAATCAGATTCGGTGAGGCCCAATCGAAGAAGTGTACTAATAGGGATGAGATTGACTCCTGATCCATTATAAATGAATGCTCGTTGGATGTCTACATCATTAAACTTCCCAGATAAATACAAAGGTCTTATTTGTCCATGAACAAAATCATCTTCATCCTCATCTATAAAAGATATCACTGCATGGAATTCTGCAGGATTATTCTCTACATGGTAGAGTTCAGCCGTAGCAATTTCGGTTTCGAGCTCTTGAGGACTTGACAAAGCCTCAATGAGTGGCTCCCGAAGATCCTTTGATAGGTTCAAGGCATCCAGAATTGATAACCTAGCCGATACTTGGGCTAAATGTTTCAAGACATCATACTTTTGGTCCAAAGGTCTACGTTTCCCAACAGGAACATGTGATTTCGTAGGTTCCTTAGAAGTTGATGCATTGGAAGTAGATGCATATTGTATTGGGGTAGGAGTTGGAAATACTTCCGGATTTGGAAAATTATACCGACTAGGTATATTTATTTGCTAAGATGAAGAAGGGGTAACCTCTAACCGATCTTCCAAAATAACTATACCAGGACTGAATCTTCCATACGTGGAAGAACTTTCTTGATCTCGTTGAGCCCTCTGAAGGGCTTTTCCATGATTTTCTACTGCATATATAGTTCTAGCAAGGGTAGGATTGAAATAGTGGATTCTGGAATATCCATGTCTTCCTCTATATCATAGACCTCTGGAACTTCCTCTAATTCCTCTGTTTGATACAGGGAACTCAGGCTCATCAAGATCAAAACTGCCATTAGCATAAGAATCTGTTAAATGAATCATATTAACATAACCAAAGAAAAACTCTTCATCTGATGAAGACTCTGCTTGATTAGCCAGTTTAGGCTGTGCCGTTTGGTGGGGTGGTGCCCGTACTTCTGAAGTAGACAACATAAACTCTTCCAGAGTCAAAGACAATTTAGGTTTTGACACAAACTCGTCTTCTTCTGACTATTCTTCTTTCTTCGAATTATGCCACCTCTTTGAAGATTTTACCTCTGATGAAAGGGGTTTTGGTATGACATTCATTGTAGAAGACAAAATTGGTTTCATCAATTGAATTCATAAAATGGCATGAGTTTGGTTGGTCATTTTCCTAACCATCCAATCATCATATTTCTACGCATTTTTGTTTTTGACTTCATTCCACTCGCCCTCTTCCTCTGGATCTATAGCAGTAACACATGCTACCTGGGATGAAGAGCCTTTCAGTTTTACCTGTCCAGAGTCCACCATCTTTTGTAGGAGGTATTTGAAGACAAAACACTCCTAAATGGGATGACCCAACATCTGATGAAATGGGAAATAGTTGGGAAGGTCTTCATCTCATTCATTATTATGCCTTTTAGACCTTGTCAATTGAACCAAATTATTTTCCAGAGCCGAAATGAAGTAACCAGGAACATTTTCATTTCAGAAAGAATATACATTGTTCATTAACTCCTCAAATTGTTTCCATCTTTGATATCTTTGACCGTATTTATGAAATGGCCTCTATTGTCGATGCTCAAAAGGTGGATCCCTTCGAGAAGATGAAGGTCTTGAAGTGGAAGTAGGTACAGGTGCATATTTAAACGTTACTGTAGCAGTCTCTGCTTTACCCATTCTCCTTCCTGGAGCTGATGAAATTACACAAGTTTATCCATAGTCTTTATAAGAGATTATTAAATATGTTTAGTTATTTATGTAAGGTCTCGAAACCATCTTGTGTATTTCACAGGGATCAACCGTGTGTGTAATTCATCACGCAAATTTGCCACATAGATTGGAAACAATTCTTCTTGAGGGAGTGCTAAGCTTAAATAATATGTTAGTCCCTTCCAGCGAGCAATGAAATCTTAAACTCATTCATTATACCTTTGAATACAATTTGTATGATAAAAAACTACTATCTTTGGCAACGTTGATCTAAATTGAAGAAGGAATTTTTTACGGAGAACCTCCCACCGGGTAATTGACCGGGATTGCAAGTTTGTATATTGGACAAAAGCAGGCCCTTGTAATGACTGTACAAAACACCTGAGCTTAAATACTTCTTGTTGTTGAGGAGTTCCTATCATAGGATCACAACAAGAAACAAAATGTGTTAAGTGTTGTTCTGGGTTTCACGAACCATAAAAAATTGGGAATGTGGTAAATGACAAATTTGATGGGGGAGGAATTGCATAAACCCATTCAGGGTAAACTCTCTTCTCTAATTGAATCGGTGCATGCTTTCCTTCCATGGCTTCTAACCAAGCTATTAATGACTCAATGGTAGTAATTAATTTTTGAGAAACATCTAGTTTTGCTTGGACCAGTGCAGTTGCATGAACTGGAGTTTTGATAGGTGTGGTGACCGGGACTCCCACTGATGGTAGTATTTATGGTTATTGTTGTGTATAACCCATAGGATTAGACCTGTGAGAGTGTACTAGTAAAGGAGGATATTCTTGATCCATCTTAGTAGCCGCAAAAAATTCCCTTGACTGACTGACTCTAGAATTCTTAGGAGGAAGACTACTTTGAAGTAGTTCTCCATTCAACCTCCTTAACTCCTTCATTTCTGTGTCTTATTGTGCGAACCTTTCCTCTAATGAGAGTGATTTTACTTCTCAAGGGGTATGGTGGAAGCTAACCTGATTCATTCCCTTTCCCTTCTTGGATACCTTTCAAAGAGGGGGAATTTGGTTATTTTACGGAATACCTAGATTCTGGGTAAGCCTTTGATTTTGTGTACGCACACCTTCTTCATTTTCTTATGTGTGCACAACTTCTTGAGCAGGAACTTCTTCATCTGATCCCTCTGAGTGGGCCTCATGTTCTGGAGGATCAGTAACAATGGCATTGATAGAATTTATTGATGCATAACGCATTGCATCCCTTATATCGGCATTTCTGCGATACTGTCTTCTTCCATGTCCTTGATGAGACATTTCCTTTTTTGTGTTCATCCCTCAGGAACCTCTTGATGAACAGTAATTTGGAGGGAGTCCCCTAATAATTAGGCTCTTCGTTCCTCTTGTGGTTTCTTCCCTAATCGAGAAAAGACTGACTTTCACTGAGGAAGAGATTGAGGATTTGAAAAAGTCCCCATTCTGGTGGACTGGGGCTGTTCATACTGTTCCTGCATAACTCCTTGAATCCTATTTGTTGATTCTAAAGGTTGAGCTAAAAGAGTACCCAATCTAGAAAGCTAGGGTGGTTCTTGAGCTGCTATATCTGAGACTTTCTTAAAATCTCTCCTGATCTTGTGGACTTTATTCCGGAAATTGGCTAGATGCATCCACCGACATCCACTCAAATCACCTGGCTCAAATGATTGTTGGATGATTTCTGACACTTCCGTCACTTGATGATGTGCATGCTCTAAACAAGAAGCCTGTTTGATATTCTCATTTTCCTGATGCAAGAGTAATTCGACAACTTTTTCTCTGTATTCCTAACTTTGGGAAGAACTAGTTGAGGCCTATTCCTGAGAAAGCCTTTGATTACAAACAAAACCAATTGACTGTGGTCAGCCATGGGCAATAACATTGCATGAGACCACTTTTGGCGGGATTTGATGGCTGGAGTGTACAGTGAAATGCAGTGCTCCATGAACACCCCATCCCCAGATATGAATATCAGATGGGGCATTGGTAATTATTTGGCGCAATATTTTTAGTGCACCAAGGCATGAACACTAAAGGGCTCTTTGCTGCTTTTAATCTTCTGGCTATCGGGAAACTGAGAGAGATGCCAAATAAATTTGGAGTTGTAACCCTTCTATTATCGTGACATGATTTTCATATTCATCATAAGATAATATTTTCTTTTTCAATTGACAAATATTTTTCCATATGTTAAGATGAATATCGGGAATACAGTCTTCCATCAACATTTCTGGAATATCATACTGAGATTCAGCCAAAGGCCAAAACATGACTGGTACTTCACCTTTTCCCAGTTGTTTTCTCATATTCAGCACTTCCTCTTTATCATTCGATGAATATTATTCTACCCGATTAGACCAGAGCTGGGGATTCATTATTGTTTCATCAGATTCAACCAGATTGGTAGAGAATTCATTTATCAAACTAGAAGATGAATGACCTAGGGGTGGTTTGAAGAATGAACTACATCCCGGACTATCTTCTGATTGAGAAATTATTTCACCTGCTAGCAGTAAAGCATCAGACATGACTGGCTTCACAATTTCAAGTGCCCCGAGATAAGATATATTTCTCGTTACTGCATTATCCTTTGAAGAATTTTCCAGGCAATGTGAATTACTACAATGGAGAGGAATTTCACAGATAAATTCATCATCATGGGGAGGACCACCATGGTGGGTTACAGAAAAGATGAAACCTTTTTCTCCTTGATCTTTTGGCCACACAGAGGGTTCTCGTGGCTCTCATCTGAAGATGATACTTCAAGATCGACCGAACTATCATGAATAAATCTTTCCTGAGGAAGTTTCTGATGAAGACCTTTGGAATTAATGTTACCACTATTGGGAAATGAGAGAGTATAATCTTGAGTTGCAACAGATAATTGTCTGATTGCATTAAGAACTCCAGCATCAAGCAAGTCCTTATTATAGATAGGCTCTTGATTTCTTGACTGTTCTGAATGGGTCCTCTTCTTAGACGCCTTCTTACTCACTTTAGGAACCACTTGTTGATGAAAGTGGTTATTATGGGAAGGTGTATATTCCTGATCAGGAGAAATAGTCTAGTTAGGCTGATTATCTTTATTCAAATCTAGTGTATGTTCCTGACTTGATTGTCCATATGATACGAGGGAGTATGACCCACATCCCTCTTGGACTATAATAGAGGTATGTATTTGTTCCAGAGTGATATGTTGATGAGCCACTCCACTGGTAGGGATAGATTTGTATTTCATTCCCTGTGATTATGTTGAATCTGTTATAATTTTCTGACAGGCATCCAGAATATGAGTAGGGATTTGCTTCTGCTCTTTCACCATTGTCAGAATGTACTTGGGGACTTTAGCTGCCAGAACAGGAATATACATCAATTCTGTGCTTGGAGTAGGTGTGTATTCCTTTTCTTGTCCTCCTTTTCCTGTCATTTAATTTTGACAGTACTTATGCATAGGGGCAGAGAGTTGAGTCTGCTCCAAATTTATCGTTGGAGCTTTCTGACTGACTTTTCTAGGTGCTACCAAATGAGACTATTGGAAGGGTTGATGAAAAATGGAAGGTATATGTGCCTGATGTGTATTCTTAGTCATGTATGGTTGATGATTTTACTTCAATACTGGCAGATGATACTGATGAAAGAATTGTTGATTGTAAACATGTGTATGTAACTGCTTATCAGTTGCCACCATATTAGATTGGCGAGATTCTTTGGGTGCAGTCAGACGAGCCTTCTGACTGGTTGATGAATTATAAATATGTGTATATGTATTCCTATAATACTCCATAGGAATTTCCTGGTGGGATTGGTGGGTTGCTGCTAGACGAGTCTTCTGGACAACGGGATTAGAACTGACGGGTGTATCTGCCCGCTCATTGCTTGCCATCAAGTTGGCTTGATGGACTTCTCCGATGGGGATAGAAGTAAGAACCTACTCCCTATTGACCAAATTTCCCCACTGGTAGTTCATATTTCATGGTAGGGTCTGAGGAACCTGACCCAAACCCCTAAAGGCAATACCCTCATCATGTTGAGGGTGCACTGCCGCACGAGTCTGGTGGAGATTGTTGATGGGAACCCTCGGGAAGGACTCTTGATTTCTTGAACCGAGGCCTGGAGTGACCTCTTCATTCACCTCCCTGTAATATGGGAGGGACTTTTTGTTGCGCTCTGGGGATAATGACCCGAAATGGTTGGAGTCAGTGGTTAGCACCACCTGCTTCTTGATCGCTGGCCATCGTTGTCCGGAAAACCAGTGTGAATTATTTACTTGGAGGGCTTGTTGAGCGGCCACTAGGGTCGGAATGGTACCATGTTGACGATATTCCTTAACCAGTGCATTTGAGACCCAGTGTTGAAGACACTGAGTTGGTGATTTCATCCTCAGAGCAGATGAGGATCCAGCAAGAGTAGCAGCATAGGCATTCACAAGTGTGAACTTTAGAGAAGCCATTTCAGTAACGCAGAGAGATCTTGGAAACGAGTGCCTATTTGATAAAACATACATAATCAAGATAAGCTCAGCCACTACATCTTTTGGATGAGCACATATGTTATTGATTTCTTTTTTGGCCCTCATATTGAGTTAAATAGGGGCATAAAAATAAGTAAAACATCATTTAACTTGGTTAAGGATTCGCGTCGGGTTCACCATTTTTTGTTTCCTATGGAAATGGGGATGGCCTTATTTGTTTAAGGTTAAAACATTCCAATCGGTTTCTAAAGGGTTTATTCATAGAACCTGAAACATCCAATGACTGTATACCCATTTTGACCTAATTTCCAAAGGTAGGTTCTCATTAGTTGTGGACCGATGAGGCTTAAAATTTGCATTGGTCGAGAGGATGGGAGGTTGGACCCATCACACCATTTTGGGGGGAATTATTTTCTACACCAAGACACTCTTATAGATTTAAGTTATGTTTGTGAATCATTATTAATCTACCAAGTATGAAAATGAGTTTTCATTTAGATCATTCAATCAATGATTGATATATATGAAATTTAGAGAATATTTTATATGTATTTGAGGTTCTTCATCAACAGAGAATCATCCGTATGTATTGGATATTTTTAGTCAATGGTATCCTTCAATACATTATATAGAAATATCTTAGTCAGTATGATGACCATACTGGTTTTGAAGCTACATAGTGGGTCACTTGAAGTTTATTGTCATTCAGAAGTACATGGATTATTTTAGAGTTGGGATCGTACCCGCAGATGGTCTACCTACGTATTCTTGTTAAAGAAGAATCATAACCCACATAGTTTGGGAATTAAGATATAGTTTAACGTCATATGGGACAGATGAGAATTAATGGGTGATGGGGATTATGTATGATTAATGGCCCAAAGAGATGTGTCGTGGTTACTTTTACACTCTAAGCTCACGTGAGTCATGCTCTGTGTGAGAAACAAGAGGTATTAGTAAAACCTTACGATTAGTGCCACGGATGATGTGGTCATAAGTAATGATATGGGGCTTATGTATGTGTGACTGACCAAGTAAATGAAGATCAGGGCTTAGTTTCGGAAATAAGTCCAGGAGCAAGGTCCATAAAGATATTCGTGCTTTATGAAGATTTGGATATTCTAACTTGGGGCTTACTCCTTAGGTGGATTCCCAAATTAGGGGGAATTATGATTGGGTTTTATTCCTAAGAAGTAAGTCCAATTCAAAATAAATTATGCCTGGGGCTTACTCCTGAAAAGGAGGCCCAGGTTGAGGGGACATCAGATATGAGGCTTACTCCGGAAAATGAGGCACTGGTTAAGAGAAATTATGTTTGGGGATTACTCATAAGGAGGATTCCCAGATTTGGGAACTTGGGGCTTACTCCTAAGGAGGATGCCCAATTTAAGGGGGATTTGACTTATGATTGGGGATTATTCCTGAGAAAGGTGCCCAGATCAAAGATTCTCTCATCTTAAGTGATGAAGTTGAATGAAGGGAAACTCTAACCATAGTGATATAAAATTATATAAATCAAAATATTTTGAGTGATTTTCCACAAAATTCCATTCAGATAAAGAATCCAACAAAGGAACCATGCCATAACTGGATTTGAAGAGTGTTTTGAAGGCTAAATCTTTAAGAGAAGGGGTGAATATGAAGAAAAGAGCTTAATAGGCAGGAGGGGCACCCAAAAAGAGGCAGGCGCGCAAGTCCTGTTTGGGCGCGCAAGTCCTGGTCGCGCAAGTATACTTGCGCGACACATGTGTACTTGGGAGATGGTTAACCCATAGGGTTATACTTGGGTGAGGCTTGGCTCAAGCCCTTAGTATTATCCCTAGAGGCGACCAAAATTGCGGCGTACATGTTTTGTTGAAGGGATAAGGTGGTGTGCAAGTGTCTTCATTTCCCTTAAGGGTTAGACACTTAGGCGCACAAGTGTTGATGAATTTCAACACTTAGGCCTTATTACCCCTCTTTAGATCATCCATTCTAGGTAAGAAATTACTTTATAAGTGTTTGTAAGACTTCAAGTAGAGACTAGGGTGCTGGGAGCTTAAATCTGACTTTTGGATTTTTCCGTCTTCCAAATGGGGGGCCCATAGGGGGTATTTATAGGGCATTGAGGACCTTTGGTGAAAAAAAGTAGGGCGCCCAAGTCAGTTGCGCGACCCATAGGTTGCATGCAAGTAGACTTGCATGACCATGATGAAACTTTCACGACCATGATAAAGACAAATCCTTGTTCATTCCTTTATAACATTTTGATGTTTCTTCAAAGGATGAATCTCTTTATGCTATGGTATTCCCCTTTTTCAGTCATTAGACTCTGTGATGGAAAGGAGCGTCAATAATGATGATAAAGGCCTTATACAGTGAGTAACATGGAAAAAATAGGTTAGTAATGCATTATGTATCAACATTAACAAGTGAAATCCTTTATCATCCAAAGGATATCCCATGGAAAATTAATTCTCTAAACCAACTTTGGACCGCTTTCCTTTCAGTTTGATAGAGGAAACTATCCCTATCAATTCTACTATTTACAATAAAGTGGCAGGGAAATGTGTACTTTGGTCAGACCATGTTGAAGAGACACTTCAAAAAGAGAAAAATTAAATTTTGAACATGAGGATATATTTGACCAAGGAAAATTTACTAATCATGTACTAGCCTTTATCCAATCCCCAATACAGCATTCTAGAGGCATTTTTAGGAAATCCTATACATGAAATCCACCTCAATGTACAAAATACACTTCATCACATAAAAGAAGAATAGTATCCTCATGATGAGTATCCAATCCAAAACAAGGTAATATAATGGGTACACCATTAAATAAATTTGGCTTCCCTCCTAGTTGCACAACACCCAAAATTGGGAAAACAAAAAGGGTCCGTTCAATATGCATTTCGTGGTGTGTTCAAATAAATTCATTAGATGATCCAAAATTCCACATCTAGTGTTTACATCATAGGATATGGGATAATGGGGAATTTCACTTCGCTTTTCTCCCCAATTAGAAAAGGCCTCCAAACATGAAATTGTGAAATTTAATAACTTTATTCCATCTTCAACAAATGTAATAAATCCACTATAGCTGCTATGATCAATAGAAACCATCCCTGAATGAGTCTTGAAAATGTAGAGTCAATAGAGATCCAGTCGTCAAAATACTTTTTAATCATAAATATAAAAATATCATGCAAGACTCCCACATGAGGGAAGTCAACCATCAGATAGAAAAAATGTCACAAATGTATTCAACAGTAGGTAGCTCAAGTGTAGGTTGAATAATGTGTCCAACCCACGTTATGAAATGGATCTATAAAATTATGAAATTAGTCATGGTAGTAGTAGCGATGGATGTCCAGGAGTAACCCAAGCCCATAGGGCATGCTGATTTTTTTGATTAACAACATCCTATTCAGTGAAAGTTAGTCTTCTCTTGATTATGTTAAACACCACAACATAGATCTTCCTAGCTCATCTTTTCCCATGACCACGTGTCCTCAATTGGAAAGTGAATGAAAAAATTTTCTGTAGATTCTATTCGAATCACCTTTCATCAAAAAATACTAAGAGGTCCAAAAATGGAAGGATAAGGCCTTATGGGTGACACAAATAAAAGAAACCTCTAAGATAAGATTTTAAAATTCTTGTAATGTGTCATGCATCGGTGAATGTTGTAAACAACAACCCTAAAGATGCTATAGTACATAAGGACAATACAGAGGAGCAGGAGGAGGATGTTTTGGTTCATAATACAGTCCACACAAAAATACATAGACCTCTAGCTCAGAAGTATAATATTCTAAAGAAATTTTCCCTAGTGTCGGTCATGATTTTGATTCTAGATACTCTCAATTTGTTGAAAGACCTCCACAAAATTCTCATAGAGTATTTCATGAGCCCTCAAGAGTTTGAATATGTGGTTTTAACTACTGAGGTATATCGTAAAGATATTTATCCCATATAATTCCACATGATCATCTATTTTATAGAGAAAGAACAAGAAACCATTATACAGGGAAACATCATACCCTTGTATGTTTGTGGAAGGATAAACGATGTTGATATCTAAGGTTATTTCATTGGAAATAGAGTAGGACTCAACCTTATTAAAGTCCAAACACTTTTTTGGTTGGGTTACAATGAGGCCAACATTTACCCCTCTGATCTAATGCTATAGGTTTACAAAAAGGAATGAGAAAAAATCTCTCAGAATAATCAATATCATGACCCAGTTTGGGGACCTCTAATCCAACATTGAATTTATGGTTTTTCGGAAAGATACAACCATTAACATTATGCAAGGAATTTCTTGGTTACACAACACATGAAGATCATATCATCATACCAAAAATGCATCAATTAATAAATTTATGGTCAAATTGGGAGGTTTTATGGTGATACAGCCCTATAATAATCATTTGAATCATAATAAATCAATATGGGATTCTACCAGAGAGAAGGTAAGCATCGAATGATAGACACTGTTTCTAGAATCAATTCCCCAGAGGATCTAGAAATGACCCCGATAAATCCCTTCATGTATCTTAGTAAAGATTACGTGCTTTCCATTAATATTATTGATGTAATTAGATCAAATTTAGGCACACGTTTAGTGGCATTCAAGACATCAATTATGACCATTAATCCAAATAGTGCGGAAGAAGCTGTCAACTCTCTAGACAGTGGTAGTAGTTCGGATGAAAAATCTATCATTCCATCACATGTTCCTTAATGACTCCCTACTTCATTTGTTGAATATGAATAAGATTTCATGTCACCAAGAGAGAGTTAATAAAATCATTTTATACCTATTGTATTATAGCATCCCGTCTTTTTATAACATAACTTTTCATTCCATTACACGGAACTGAGGATCTTTAAGGTTTAGTGTCTTGGAAACAAGGAACATAAATCATGAAACAAAAAAAAACATTCTTCTTAAAAACTTGAAAGGATTCTCCTCATGTTCACCCTAGGCTCATTACTTCATCCCATAACCTGGGGACATACATCAGAAGGAAGGGTGAGCAGAAGGCCCATCAAGGGAAACAAGTGAAACATTTTACATATGAACTTGAGATACATCAATAAAGTCATGAAAAGAACTTTAAGGCATGAAAATGAAATCATGAGGCATATCATAATAAAAATAAAACTTTTTCATAACTTGAAGATGTGGCTACATCATTTAACATAGACAATCATGAACATATCACCAAGGTCCATCCCCAAGGTGTCATTTTAAAATTACAAAGGTTATTCACCAAGGTATCGTGAAAATTGTAATCTCTAGTGGTTACATCATTACCCAATGCATTGGAGATCTATCAGGGCGCACCCTTAAATTTGCCTTTATTATCATGTGATCCACATATATCATCATCAAACATTTCATAAATAACCCATATAGCATAAAGGAAATGGGTTTCATTTCATAATCATAACTTTTGAAAAACTGCTTTAAAGACATGATCTTTATATCACTTTAAAACCCACAGAAAAGGAAGGTGGGTCTCATGTATGTAAATCCCAGAATTTAAAATAGAACATTTTGGTATATATGTGAATACCCCTTTAGAAGAAAGAGCTTTGAGTATTCACTTAATAAAATAAAAGAACTTTAGAAGAAAAGAGATAGACATTTTGAGACAGAAATTCTGCAGCATAACGGCAATGTTCCGAGGTTTTAGAAGACATTAAAAGAGAGGTAAAATGGGTCAAACATTCATAAATGACCCATAAAATAGTACATGGACAGAATAAGAAGTATACATGATCATGGTAATGAAATTTAAAGGACATGCCATTTGAAATGAAAAACATGGAAGGAAGAAAAAAAAATTAGATTTCTCTTATGAAAGTTCGGTATCCTAACGGCGTTACTTAAACATCAACAAAAATGATTTGAAAAGATCAAATAGGGTCTCTCATAATGTGAACATAAGAGTTCAGTATGATAGATATAGAGATAATTCCCCAACATAACAAAAAGGAACTTGAAAGAATTGACATGAAAGTAGAACTTCAAAACGAGAAGGGTGAAGAACCAATTAAAAATTCGGCAGCCTAACGACGCCACTTAAAACGTCAAAATACTGAATTGAAGAGATCAAATGGGGTCTCTCATCATATGAACATAAGAGTCCAGTATGATATATATAGAGATCATACCCCAATATAACAAAAAGGAACTTGAAATAATTGACATGAAAGTATAACTTCAAAACGAGAAGGGTGAAGAACCACTTAAAACTTCGGCAGCCTAACGGCCCCACTTAAAACATCAAAATAATGAATTGAAGAGATCAAATGGGGTCTCTCATAATATGAACATAAGAGTCCAGTATGATATATATAGAGATCATACCCCAATATAACAAAAAGGAACTTGAAATAATTGACATGAAAGTAGAACTTCAAAACGAGAAGGGTGAAGAACCACTTAAAAATTCGGCAGCCTAACGGCGCCACTTAAAACTTCAAAATACTGAACTGTAGTGATGAAATGGGGTCTCTCATAATATGATCATAAAAGATCAGTATGATAATTTAGAGATCATACCCCAGCATAATAAAAAGGAACATGAAAGACTTGAATGAAAATAGAACTTGAAAATGAGGAAGGTGAAAGAATCCCTTAAAAATTCGGCAGCCTAACGGCGCCACTTAAACATTCTTAAAACGAATTGATGAGATAAAGGGGGGGTCTCTCATCATATGAACATGAAATAGGCAGTAGGATGAATATAAAAGAACATCCTCCAACATAAGAACATGGAGTATAAAAGAAATGACATAAAAGAGATTACTTGAAAAGAAAGAGAGAGGTTGGATCCCTTACCTTAAAATGTAACTCTTAAACCTCAAAGGTTGGGACCTTGAGGGCTTGGGGGAACCTTGGGAGGACTCCTTGGGAGGTAATGAGTCCATAAATGCGTTGGGAATGAGTGGGGAGTCTAATGGATGAGAGTAGGGCTTGGTATTTATAGGGAAAGTGAGGGGACAAGGCATTAATGGCCAAGGGACACCTCACATGTGCTTTTCTCAAACCCATGTGCTCTCCCTTGTCATTTATCATGGAGTTAGGCCACATGGGGCCCCCAAAACAATAATTCATCACCCTTGGCCGGCCAACCCTGAAAAGATCTCATGAAATCATCATGACACCGTTATGATGTCATTAAACATACTGAAACCCTAAAACTGTATTTTTACTATTCACTGAAAATTCAACTTTCTCAGAAAAATCCCAAAATTTCACATTAACCAAATATCAATGCTCTGATTTCAAAAATGAAATCCATTTTATAAAAATAATTTTCTAAATATTTTTAATTTAATTTTTAAATAAAAACACTATTCATCGAAAATTCATTTTTAAGAAAAAAACCCCAAACATTACCATAACATAATATCGATGCTCTGAGTTCAAAAATAATGTCATTTTTATAAAAATAATTTTCTAATTATTTTTAATTAAATTTTTAATTAAAGAACACTATTCACCTGAAAAAACTAATACTTGAATAATAGTTAATGAAACCATTATTTAACTATTTTATTGAATCACATTACTTAATCAAGGTGCCTAGATTATTTTAAAACTTTCTTTAAGTGAGATTACTAATCCATTTGGTCATATTACTAATCCTAATCATAAAATCACTATTCATAATTTACTATTCATCAAAAATCAAGTTGATCTTATTAGACTCTAAATTTAGTACTGAACATAATTACAGAAGACCATTTTTTGAAAATCATTACACATTTTTAATTATTTAGGGTTTACATAAACATATTTAAAATATCCTTTTTCTAAAATTCATCAAAAATATGCATACTATATTTATCCGGTCATTTCAAAATTCATAAACTTCATCATAAGAAGAAATCCCAATTTTTATTTAAAACAAGGATTACACAAGGTAGTTACGATCTCATTACATAACCCCTTATAATACCAGCATAGGACCTAAGAGTAAGGTGTGCTAGGGTGATAGAAGCTTGGGGCGGCTCAGTCAACATTGCCCGAGTAGTAATTTCTATCAGTTTGAACTTCTCACGAAGGCGATTCCGTTCCAGCTTCACATGATGAAGTTCGGCTTGGATTTGATCCAGAGAAAAGCCCAGTGGTGCTACCTCCTTCCCAATCTCAATTAGATGGGATTCGATCGGTCCAAGACTATTAGGTGAGGCCATCGAATCTTCTTTCTATAATAATTAACCAAGATTACTTATATTTAGAGACAAAAATCAAAACATTTTGTTCACAGCGGTCATATTGACCGATGGTTATATAATAGTCAAAACCCACTGATCTCATTTTAATTATAATCATGTTTATCAAATAAAACATTTTTGTTGAGTATAACAATAACACATAAAATTGGGAAACAAATTTTATTTAAAAAATTTCGGGTCGTTACAATCTTCCCCCCTTAAGAAATTGCATCCTCGCAATTTTAAAATTGGGTTTTGAAATTTCATTGAAAGTCCCACATCGGAAAAGGAGTCAGTAAAACTATTACTTTAAAATAAAGAAAGGGAAGTACAAAGGTCACCCGAGTTAACCCACACTACGGTTCCATGTAGGAAAACATGGACATGGAGGAGAAAACAAAGGGTCAAGTTCTGAGGGAGAGTGATATAGAACATGATTAGGAGAAAGTTAACCATGAGAAAATCCCAAACTTATGATGTGTGTAAACGGTCTTTGATTACCTAGTAGGAAACGTAAACCAACAACATTTTTGTTTTACATTTCTTTTCATAATTTTGAGGATTTCATTTACTACATAGAACAAAAACATAAGAAAATATACTTACCTTCAAGTAGAGTTTCATCCTTTAACAAGTCCCTACCAACACTAATCTTTTCTCCAAAAGATGAGAATTAAAAAACACTTGGTCTCATAAAAGCACAAGAATCATCTTCTATAGAATCACATAATCTACAAAATATTAACTATATATTTCTTCTATCTTTAAACATTATCCCAAAAATAGAAAGGTTAAGGTAAAACAACTCTTCAAAAAGAAAGAATCCCATAGGAATGGAAACTACTTTTAAATCATCAATGTTCCATGGTACTACCCAAATTTCATCATAGACCATTCCATAAATAACGGTCCTTAAAATTCCTCAAAACAAACCAAACTAAGATTGAAACCCAAATACAATAAGGATTTGATAACATAGTCTTCCAAAACAACTTCATTGTTCATCTCTAGACAACATCAACCACTCCTAACATCTTATAAAAAAAGTAGCTAACCTAAACATATTTTACCCAAGATAAGTTATTCATTCCCATAAGTAACCTAAATTACTATATGTTCACCTTAAATTCATCGATTCTTCAAAATATAAGTCAACCTTACTCCTCAATGAATATACCGTAGTAATCTATTTACCTCGATCAAATATGGTTCCCAAAATAATGAACGTCTTCCAAAATAATAATCATATTTTAATCCCCTAATCATCCCTGTCATATTAATACGAAAATCGTCGCATTTCCTATCACATTGGTTGTCGGAACATGTTCTTCCATTTCCCACCATTAACTAAGAAGAGAAAGCATAGTTAGGGGCTTAAGTACTTAGCAAATAATCATGAAAAGGAACTGAAAGCATATAAGGATAACTTGTATATGAAAGGTATACCCTAACTTGTGATCTCCTAGGTTCCCATCTAGGTTATGAATGATCATATATTCTTATGTGAACCTTTATTTTATTTTATCTTTGTTCATTTAACAATGGTTCATACCAAGCTTATGAATTTACCAAAGCATATCCCCCGGGAGTGTCGTAACCAAGAGTGCAGCAAGGCCCGTTGTCGTGTACCAGTTCCCGTTCGAGTCTAGCTCAAAGCGGTGTTTTCGGGTTTTACCCCTATGTATATCTGTGCCAGAGCCACCTCTACCTGCTCGTATCCAGACAGGGATGTATTTGCTTGGCAACCCCTTACTCAATACTCACCAAAATTCTAGGAAGATTTCCTATATTAAACTTTTCTATAGGGTTCCTCCTAGAGTTTTCATATCCTAATTTCCACAAATAACTAAACCATCCTTTGATACCAACTATAGAATCCCGTCTTTTTATAACATAACTTTTCATTCCATTACACAGAACTGAGGATCTTTAAGGTTTAGTGTCTTGGAAACAAGGAACATAAAACATGAAACAAAAAAAACATTCTTCTTAAACACTTGAAAGGCTTCTCCTCATGTTCACCCTAGGCTCATTACTGCATCCCATAACCTAGGGACATACATCAGAAGGAAGGGTGAGCAGAAGGCCCAGCAAGGTAAACAAGTGAAACATTTTACATATGAACTTGAGATACATCAATAAAGTCATGAAAAGAACTTTAAGGCATGAAAATGAAATCATGAGGCATATCATAATAAAAATAAAACATTTTCATAACTTGAAGATGTGGCTACATCATTTAACATAGACAATCATGAACATATCACCAAGGTCCATCCCCAAGGTGTCATTTTAAAATTACCAAGGTTATTCACCAAGGTATCGTGAAAATTGTAATCTCTAGTGGTTACATCATTACCCAATGAATTGGAGCTCTATCAGGGCACACCCTTAAATTTGCCTTTATTATCATGTGATCCACATATATCATCATCAAACATTTCATAAATAACCCATATAGCATAAAGGAAATGGGTTTCATTTCATAATCATAACTTTTTAAAAACTTCTTTAAAGACATGATCTTTATATCACTTTAAAACCCACAGAAAAGGAAGGTGGGTCTCATGTATGTAAATCCCAAAATTTAAAATAGAACATTTTGGTTTATATGTGAATACCCCTTTAGAAGAAAGAGCTTTGAGTATTCACTTAATAAAATAAAAGAACTTTAGAAGAAAAGAGATAGACATTTTGAGACAGAAATTCTGCAGCATAACAGCAATGTTCCGAGGTTTTAGAAGACATTAAAAGAGAGGTAAAATGGGTCAAACATTCATAAATGACCCATAAAATAGTACATGGACAGAATAAGAAGGATACATGATCATGGTAATGAAATTTAAAGGACATAACATTTGAAATTAAAAACATGGAAGGAAGAAAAAAAAATTAGATTTCTCTTATGAAAGTTCGGCAGCCTAACGGCGTTACTTAAACAACAACAAAAATGAATCGAAAAGATCAAATAGGGTCTCTCATAATGTAAACATAAGAGTTCAGTATTATAGATATAGAGATAATTCCCCAACATAACAAAAAGGAACTTGAAATAATTGACATGAAAGTAGAACTTCAAAATGAGAAGGGTGAAGAACCACTTAAAAATTCGGCAGCCTAACGGCGCCACTTAAAACGTCAAAATACTGAATTGAAGAGATCAAATGGGGTCTCTCATCATATGAACATAAGATTCCAGTATAATATATATAGAGATCATACCCCAATATAACAAAAAGTAACTTGAAATAATTGACATGAAAGTAGAACTTCAAAACGAGAAGGGTGAAGAACCACTTAAAAATTCGGCAGCCTAACGACGCCACTTAAAACATCAAAATACTGAATTGAAGAGATCAAATGGGGTCTATCATAATATGAACATAAGAGTCCAGTATGATATATATAGAGATCATACCCCAATATAACAAAATGGAACTTGAAATAATTGACATGAAAGTAGAACTTCAAAATGAGAAGGGTGAAGAACCACTTAAAAATTCGGCAGCCTAACGGCGCCACTTAAAACTTCAAAATACTGAATTGAAGCGATCAAATGGGTTCTCTCATCATATGATAATAAAAGATCAGTATGATAATTTAGAGATCATACCCCAACATAATAAAAAGGAACATGAAAGACTTGAATGAAAATAGAACTTGAAAACGAGGAAGGTGAAAGAATCCCTTAAAAATTCGGCAGCCTAACAGTGCCACTTAAAAATTCTTAAAACGAATTGATGAGAGCAAGGGGGGGTCTCTCATCATATGAACATTAAATAGGAAGTAGGATGAATATAAAAGAACATCATCCAACATAAGAAAATGGAGTATAAAAGAAATGACATAAAAGAGATTACTTGAAAAGAAAGAGAGAGGTCGGATCCCTTACCTTAAAATGTAACTCTTAAACCTAAAAGGTTGGGACCTTGAGGGCTTGAGGGAACCTTGGGAGTACTCCTTGGGAGGTAATGAGACCAGAAATTCGTTGGGAATGAGTGGGGAGTCGAATGGATGAGAGGAGGGCTTGGTATTTATAGGGAAAGTGAGGGGACAAGGCATTAATGGCCAAGGGACACCTCACATGTGCTTTTCTCAAACCCATGTGCTCTCCCTTGTCATTTATCATGGAGTTAGGCCACACGGGGCCCCCAAAACAATAATTCATCACCCTTGGCCGGCCAACCCTCAAAAGATCTCATGAAATCATCATGACACCGTTATGATGTCATTAAACATACCGAAACCCTAAAACTGTATTTTCACTATTCACTGAAAATTCAACTTTCTCAGAAAAATCCCAAAATTTCACATTAACCAAATATCAATGCTCTGATATCAAAAATGAAATCCATTTTATAAAAATAATTTTCTAAATATTTTTAATTTAATTTTTAAATAAAAACACTATTCCTCGAAAATTCATTTTTTCAGAAAAAACCCCAAAAATTACCATAACATAATATCGATGCTCTGAGTTCAAAAATAAAGTCATTTTTATAAAAATAATTTTCTAATTATTTTTAATTAAATTTTTAATTAAAAAACACTATTCACCCGAAAAAAATAATACTTGAATAATACTTAATGAAACCATTATTTAACTATTTTATTGAATCACATTACTTAATCAAGGTGCCTAGATTATTTTAAAACTTTCTTTAAGTGAGATTACTAATCCATTTGGTCATATTACTAATCCTAATCATAAAATCACTATTCATAATTTACTATTCATCAAAAATCAAGTTGATCTTATTAGACTCTAAATTTAGTACTGAACATAATTGCAGAAGACCATTTTTGAAAATCATTACACACTTTTAATTATTTAGGGTTTACATAAACATATTTAAAATATCCTTTTTCTAAAATTCATCAAAAATATGCATACTATATTTATCCGGTCATTTCAAAATTCATAAAATTCATCATAAGAAGAAATCCCAATTTTTATTTAAAACAAGGATTACACAATGTAGTTACGGTCTCGTTACATAACCTCTTATAATACCAGCATAGGACCTAAGAGTAAGGCGTGCTAGGGTGATAGAAGCTTGGGGCGGCTCAGTCAACATTGTCCGAGTAGTAATTTCTATCAGTTTGAACTTCTCACGAAGGCGATTCCGTTCCAGCTTCACATGATGAAGTTCGGATTGGATTTGATCCAGAGCAAAGCCCAGTGGTGCTACCTCCTTCCCAAGCTCTATTAGATGGGCTTCGATCAATCCAAGACTACTAGGTGAGGCCATCGAATCTTCTTTCTATAATAATTAACCAAGATTACTTATATTTAGAGACAAAAATCAAAACATTTTGTTCACAGCGGTCATATTGACCGATGGTTATATAATAGTCAAAACCCACTGATCTCATTTTAATTATAATCATGTTTATCAAATAAAACATTTTTGTTGAGTATAACAATAACACATAAAATTGGGAAACAAATTTTATTTAAAAAATTTCGGGTCGTTACATGTATGCCCTCTAAAGTTTTAAAGAGACCACATATCATCAATTAGGTCAGAAGAAGATGCTTCATCTCTTGGGTATCAAAATATTGACTGCTCTCCTATATCGGTGAAATTTTATTTGTCATAGACTTCCCCTAAGGACAATTCCTAGGTGGAAGAGGAATATAAGGATGAATAAGAATACATTAAAGACCTCTGGGATTCCCCTCTATCATTTTAGGAAGTCATGTCTACCACCATTGATGGTCTCAAGAAAATTGATCTAGGTATAGAGGAGGACCCACATCCCACATTGATCAGTAAGGCCATGTATTCTAAGAAACAAGAGGTATATACCTCTTTTATGAAGTGCCGTTAGGTTATTTTTCCTATAATTACAAAAAATTTCTAGGTCTCAATCTTGAGGTGGCCACTCACAATTTGGGATTACCTAAAAACTTATTTGGCTACAAACATGCAGTCAGAAGGACACACTAGACTCACACAGCTAAAATTGAGGCTGAAGATAGAAATATTTTCATATAAAAATTGATTTGGGAAGTTCAGTATTAGAAATGTATAGCCAACATATTCCCAATAAAGAAATAAGAATGGTAAAATCAAGAACTATATCGATTTCAGATATTTGAACTGGAACTGTATAAAGGATAACTTCTTAGTACCAATTATTGAACTATGGATTGATGATATCAATGGATATCAGGCTCTTTCCTTCATGGAAGGATATTTTGGGTATAACCAAAACTGAATGGACCTAGAAGTTGAATAACCCACCACCTTAAGGGTCCCCTATATAGTTTTCTTCTAATGGGTAATTCTAGTTGGCTTGAAAAAAACCCAATGCCACATACCAATGCTCCATGCATCACAACATTAAACCCTTCACGGTGAAATTTTTAGAATTATACATTGAAAATTTTGTGGTTATGTCTTCACAATGTTCTGATCACTTGGATTATCTTCAGATCATCTTAAAAAATTGTGGCAACATAGCCTGAAGTCGAATACCTTGAAATTTTCTTTTGGGGTGACATCAGAAACATCCCTAAAACTTTTCATATGCCATCATGGCATAAACTTTTACCTTGAGAAGACCAAAGATATCCTTAATATGTCACATCCTCAAAAACATAATGAGATAATAAGGGACTTTATGTAATCCTTTCTAACATTCTATTCTTTATAGAAAACCTCATAGGTAAATGTTTTCCATTCACTCGGTTGATGAAAAAATGGGTCACATATTAGGTGGATGAAAACTAGTAGGAATCATTTGAAAGTCTCAATAAATATATCTTGATTCCACTAGTGTTTATTCTTCTTATTGAAGGGAAACCACATATTTTTTATGTGACATTCCTGTAAGGATCTCTAGGTGATTTCCTCAGACAATAGAATAACAATAGGAATGAAAAAAATCAATATTAACTCAGTAAAATTATAATTCACACTGAGGAATCTTATTAAAATATCAAGAAGATATAAATGTTGTTAATCTTCATAGTTTTTAATATGAGGAACTAACTATAGAACCATAAGGTTTTTTTGGTCTAATGAAACAACCCTCTTAAATACATCCTAATATGTCCTATGTTTGCCTAAAATTTGGCATGGTGGGTGGTGATATTTGAGTAGTTGACATTCAATTTGTCCCTCAGAAAGCGGTGAAAGTATAGGCTTTGATATACTTCCTTTCAGAATATCCACCTGATGGAAACCATCATCAAATACTGAATGACTCAATGAATAGGTTATTTATATTAAATATGACCCCCAAACATGGGAAATATATTTTTATGGCTCATCGAGAATCCCAACAGGGAAGAGAATTGAAGACCCCAAGCTCAGAAATGTTATGTTGAGAGTCATGCATATCTCCTAAAAAAGTTAGTCATGCCTTACTCCTTTATTTTATGAGAAATTTTCACAAGAAATGAGCTGATGTATCAGGCCCTCATCATAGGGATATAAATAGCACTTCAGATAATTGTGGACCTTTTGAAAGTGAATGGTGATTCAGAGTAGGTAATCAAAAATATCAATAGGGTGTATAAAATCAGAAAATAGAATCTAATCTACCTTCATGACAATGTTTTTGGGTTAATGGAAGCATTTAAATTGGATACAATACGGAATAATGTTACACAATCATAAAACACCCAAGAAGATGCATTTAAAGATGCCTCACTGGATTTGAAAAATCCATATTGGGATGAAACAATCATTAGAATTTCCCACCACCGAATGGTGTGACCTTTTTCTTATGTCGAAGTTGAGAAATCTATAGGATTAACTCCTTCCTTGAAATCAAAATCCCTATAACATGTTGGATTATGACCATTCTAAACTACATTCAAAATGGAGTTTTCTCATAAAATAGATCTAGAAAAGCGAAAATTTGATGATGAGAAACCAAATTTACATTCTATAAAAGCCCAAATCACCAAAGGTTACTCTACAAAAGAGGCTTTCATGGAGTCCTTTTCATAGGAGTTGATGGATAAGAAACTTTCACTTTCATGAAAAAAGTACACATGAGATCTTAATGTTCCAACCAATTAGAGTTCGAGCTTTCCAATAAAATATGAAGGTTGTGATACTTTTTGAAATTAAATATATAAGATTTCACAAAATTCACCAATAAATTTCATTATTTATAAGTTAATCCCAACTTAATTCATAAAACATAAGTGTTACTGCACACATCCAAATAATTCTAGACTTTATTTGTATGGAAAATGGTTTTCATGGTTTTGTATCCCCTAGCTACGACCTAGATGTTTAACTGCATCCTTACTACTACCAAATTCTTCTCCAAGTTGGATGTGGAAATACCCATCAATGAATTCAAGGCCAAAAGAATTATCAACTTCATGAGATCTAACATAATTACTATATTTGGTTTCCCTTATACAGTACTGATAAAACATGGTACCGATTTCTATTTTGTTGATTTGGAGAAGATACCTCAGGAGTACAATATCAAATCCAACCATTCCTCCCACTAACACACATAGACTAATGGATTGATATAATACATCAATAAGAACCTATAAAACATACTCTAGAAGATGGTAGATAAGGATAAAAGGTATTATCCTGAAAAATATTTCATACCTTGAGGGATTTATTGACTATAACCCGAACCACCACTCAAGAAATCACATATTCACTGGTATATAGGAAAGAAGTAGTCATACCCATAAAAGTCTAATTTCCCTCACTATGAATTTCCATATTTGATAAGCTATATTCATATGAGAAATCCAAAAAAAATGGATAGATTAATTGTATTGGGTCAATGAGAAAATATCGCATACCGTAGATCACTTAGAATTCCACCAAAATCAGATAACATGGGTTTTAACAATAAATTTCACATCCGCTCGTTCCTCCAAGGAGAATCGGTTCTAGTCCTTAGGACTCTGATGATACCAGGGTAGAAACATCCAAGGATTAATCCAAAGTGCGAGGGACCTTATTCTATACCCAAGGTCCACTCTAATGGATGGTATTATTTGATTATGATGGATAGAGAGCTTGTCATAACCCATACCAATTCAAGGTTTCCCAAAAAATACTTCATTTGATAAAGAAGCCACACGTCTATGATTCATGACATCAAATTTCATAGCATCTTTGTCCTAGTCACACGATAATAAACATCACAAAATAAACATCCTCACTGCATGATGTAAAACTACACAATCTCTCATCCTTGTTGTGTGACGTAAAAATACATGACACCAACATCCTTGCCACATAATGCTAAACTGTATGACATACATGTCCTCTATGTATGGTGTAAAACAAAATGGCTCCTCATCCTTATTATATGACATAAAACTCCACGACGCCAATGTCATTGCTACGTGATGCTAAACTATATGGTTACCTTCATGTTGGATAGATGGTGTAAAACTGCATAGCATCATCGTCCTAGATGCATGAATTCAAAAGGCACACCATATGGTCCAAGTCACACAACCTAAAACTACAAGATTCCAAATTCAGAGATGAATAGATCTAAACTACATAGTCCAACATCCAAGTTACAAGATGTTAAAAAATATGACATTTTCCTTACCTCATGATGTAAAACTACATGGTTTATATCCTTATTTCATGATATAAAACTGTATATCATTTCAATCTGTGCCGAAATAGATCATAACTCTTGGTGATGGTCATCCACCACACCTCAGTTTAGAACTATGTGTGTCATTATTCTCATTTCGATGGGATACATAGATATGTCTAAACCTTATGTATTGGGACCATCCATCATTCAAAAAAGATAAAAAATCCCTTATTCCCTACTTCTAAACCTGATTAATGTGGTGAACTAATTCAACAACTACATGTGGAGTGATTCTTATCATTATAGGATACATAGTGATTCCCATATGTCTAATCCTAGTTCCAACAACAATTTCCCTTACTCACATTGAATAACATACATCCTTACCACATTATGTTATAATTATTGGTTTATGTACTTATTTCATGATGTAAAATTGTGTAACATTTTAGTTTATACTTGAGTGGATCATAATCCTCGGTGTTGGTATCCCTCCATACCTCCTTTCAAGAACTATGTGTGGCATGAATCTCATTTCATTGGGACACATAGTGATTCCAAGACCTCATTTCCAAGGCCCAAACATAGGGTAAATAAAAATACCCCTCTTTTATATACAAACAAAGAACTATATAGTAGACTTAATTTGGGTTCCCTCATCCAGGAGTCAATCCAGGAAACAGAAATGTTCCCTACCACATATAAGTGAGATATATAGATGGGACTCCACACTCTAGGTCCAATGTATGTCCAAATGATTCCTTTTTACTTGGATATATTCCTTCCACACATCATACTTCTAATGTTGAAAAATTTCAGAGCTTCATAATATTCCTTTAGCAATCAACAGTGGAATGTCTGGTACCTGAGTATGCTTTGGTCTAACTATGTAGTAATACACCCTAGTTGAATTTTCATAAAGTAACCCAAAAAAAGGTAATTTTATTCATAGGATGTCCTTTATTGACTATACAATAATATTCCCCACCTATATTTTCATAAAGTCACCCGCAAAAAGAGTTTGTTAACCAGAAACTTATTCATCCTTGGAAAAATCCCCTTATATCTCTATAATCTCCAACAACATCATGATGGAACTTGATATTTGAACATGGTCCGTAGTCATTCCATGAATTCTTTCTCCACATCACTTATCCATATTTGATAACCCCCATTATATTGGTTTAAAATTTCCTCCCTCGCATCCAAAGTATGATTGAACATCCTTAGTTCGGCAGGCCTCATATCACCGATCATTTCCATAATAATGTGGTCCTAGTTTTATGACATAAAACAACAAGGAAACATATCATCCTAGTCCCATTATGTTAAAAGAAATGATTTATATTTACCACACGGCATTAAATTTTATGGTTGACATCCCACTTTTTTAATGTTAAAACTCTCTCCTATCCTCATTGCACAATGCCAAAAAACACATTAAGTCTTGGTAATAATACTTTGAATTACATGGTTTCAAAGAACTACATATGGCTTGATTAATTCTTTGTAAAGACACATAGTTATGCCCAGATCATATGTTTCAATCCCAGACATAATAATGATAAAATCCCATTATTTATACATGAATTCGATTATTGTGGGGATTTTAATTGTAAAATGACGTGTGGATTAATTTTCAATTTGATGAGACATGTAGCAATGACCAAAACCTATATCTTAGGCCCATCCATATTGAAAAAATTCATCTTCCTTTTTCACGGGTCATAAAATCATAAGAAACATTCCTTTTAATTCTAAAGTGACTTTATATGAAATTCTCATTCCATAAGTTAGGTACTTTCTGTAAACAATCTTAACTCTTGGTCTGGGAAAATCCAAATATCTATAAACTTTATTCGTCCATCGGTAATAGAATTTCTTCTACCTAATGATGTTATTTTATGACTATATATTAATACACCCTAGTTGTATTTTCATAAATTTTCCCACTAAAAAGTTTCTTCAATCGGAGGATTCCTCTTTTTGACTATGCAGTAATACACACTAGTTGTCTTTACATAAAGTCACCCAAAAAAGGGGTTTTCAACCAGTGACACATTATTTCCTAGGAGAGACCTCCACTATCGTCATAAGACTCAATGATATTATTCTAGGACCCACTATTCAAATGTGGTATAAGGTGTTTCCTTTCATATTTTTCCCATATCATCTTTCAGATCTTGAAACCCCCAGATTACAGCGTATAGCCTCCCCCTTAATACCTGAAGATGGTGTAATGTTCTCAATAAGATCAACATGGAATATCTAAATAATTATCCTATGGACAAAGTTAAATGACCTTAAATTATAACCCTCAACATCCTTGTCGTGCAATGTTAAACTGAATATTCCATGTCCTGGTTTCATGACAATAAAATACAAGATGCTTCATCCCTTTACAAGGAGGATCCATTCTCTTGATGTTGGTCATTAACCAAATCACACTAAAGAATTATATAAAACATAATGATAATTCCATCAATATATTTATTGAAACCTATATCCTCAATTATATATCCCACTACCACCACATACAAAACATTTTTGTCTCTCCATTCATGGAAACAACATAGATCTGGGCAGGAGGTTCTAGACATTTTCTGGGATCTATCCCTTTTAATATTATGATTGAAATAGAATGTACCCTCCTCTACACATTAAAATTTTTTTTGGAGCGACTTCCCCATTCATAGATAGTGCTAACATAGATGTTCCCTTCATTCTCAAACACCTTGCATTCATGGTCTGAAGAAATATGTATCTCTATAATCATTCATTATGTATAGAAAATAGTTTTTCGGCATCTTGAGGAAACATTTTTTTTAATATATAGTAATACTCTCTGGTTTTCTTTTCATAAGTCACCCAGAAAAAGATATTTTCATTCATATGATTCTATTTTTTAACTCTGTAGTAATACGCCATAGTTTTTCTTTGCATTAATTAAACCACAAAAAGGTTTTTTTCCAACTAGTGTAACACTCATCTCTAGGAGATACCTCCACTATTACCATAAGCCTAGAAAATATCATGATGGAAACTTCTTTTTTAACATTTTCCATGGATATTCCACACATACTTATCTTATATCATGGTTGTGATTTGGGAATCAAAAAATCATGAATCTAAATCCCTATTCACTTATTTAGATAATGTTGGAACACTCTTATCCCAAAATCCTTGTTTGGGTCATCATTAAAAAACTCATGGTCAAAGATGTTTGACCTAAAACACAAGTGACATTAGTCTAACTTGAAATACTCTAAAATACCTAAAAAAAGAGACATAATACTTTTCAAGTTGAAAACCAACAAAGGGAACCATAGATAAAAGTTGATTCTATGCTTTCTAGACCAGAAATCTTCATGGTTTAGGAAAAAATAGAGAAATTAAGAGTAAATGGTACAAAACATGTTAGTTTGAAAACTTATAAAGGGATATCTAATAAAAAGATAAATATCTCCCACTAAGTATTATTGATATAAATCTTAAGAAAAAAAAGGGTGATGAAAAAAATACACAATGTTTGTAGGGTCTTCCATGTGAACCTAGAAATAGGAAAACTATAGTCCCTGGGTCTGAAAACATTGTAAAAAATTAGATCACTACCTCATCCCTATTTTTTCAATTATAACATAATTAAATTAAATAAATTGAGTCATTTTCAATACTAAATTATGATTACAATAATGATTGGAATGTAAGAAAAATTGATTAGAAACAAAATAATTTTCATTCATGTTCTAAAAAGGGATGGAACATCCACATATTGAAGCCTTTATTCCATGCTTTACAAGTGGTCCTCAACATAGTATTTGAGTTACTGGACTACAGCCTGAGCATTATATGTAATTTTTTAAAATCCCAACCAATTGTGTAGAAACAACCAACTTATAATTATGGAGCTTCTACTACTTCATAACAAAAAAATATATTCCTTATGAAAAGGAACTCATCAAGGATCAATGGAGTTGGACTATCTCTCCCTTCAAAAAATGTAATTCTTCTTATTGAGGCACCATTTGGAGATATTTCTCTTCAATGTGATAATGATACCCATCTACCTCCTTGGCCTGGTTAAACTCATCTTGGGATATGACATCTCTATGATCTTCAAATTGGAATACTAGTTGTGGATTTATTTGTGGTGATATTTTATCATCCTTACAATTTCAAATGACTGAAATCACCACATGATGGATTGTGAAGTAATCAAAACCTCAATATCCCAACATTCAAAATGTGTGTGGAAGTTAATGAAGTTGTGATGGTAGGTATTCAAGAAGTTTCTCATAGATTATCTTCTAGATGACTTTCTAGACAATACGATGTGTGGTTCAAAGGGATTCATGCATCTCTAAGTCTAACTTGAAATAGATTTTTTAGGGGGAAATATATTTTTGAATTAGAGTACTTAATGAGGAATCCTTCTCTACTCCCTTCAAAATAGTGTGAGATCCACTTTCCAAAGTTGGATGAATAGGCATGGAAGCTCCACTCTTAGCATAATCTGTTGAATTCACTAGCATTAGAAAACATAATACACCAATCATTAACATAGGGAGTTAACAGATTGTAAAGGAAGTGAAATAACTAGAGAAGTTGGAAACACATTCCCATTATTAGATCAATGGATGGAATTGATTCCTTTTTGACAACCCCAGTCTTGATGTTCTGAGTGGGGGTCACCTAGATAGGAATGTCCCTTTGATTTTGTTCAGAAACCAAGATGGAGGGATCTCAGGAATCTCCCACTTCAAGGCCCTCAATTTTCCCCCCAGCAATGGGAGTAGAATGGACATGGATGCCATGTTCATGAATTTAATTGGAATTTTTTTCTATAGACATAGCTTCACAAGTCATGTTTTGATGTAAGAAATCAAACTTAATGAGGTCTATTTCGATTGAAAATGAACGCAAGGGAGAACTCATGGCTGTTTAATAACCGATCAAAGTCCTGAAACACCTCCAAAGAGAAAGGGATACTAATTTTTTTAAAATTTCCTCCAGATAAATTAGTTCATGTGTTAGTTCTTTGTATAATCCCTTATATTTCACAAAATCCTCACCAGTAAAGGTATCCAAGGACGGTCGATCAGGACCCATATTGGATCTTCTTTCGGATTTTCCTACTGATCTATCAATATGCAGGACCTATTTGAATCCTATGGAGTCAGGATCAGAACCGACACCATCATTAGACCATATGAGGTCCCTATAATCCCCATCCGGAATGGAAATGTGTCATTTGATTACTACTGTAAGGCGTTAAAGTATAGGTTATGGATGTAGATTTATATAAATAATTATATTCAGAGACTAATGCATGGAACCTTATCATATGCATCTAACATTACCATGGCCCTCCTCTTTCTCTATAGTAACATGATCAGATGTGGCTTCAAATCTCATCACTTATTATATTAAATAAACATATTCATCAAAATGAATATGTTCCTCAACTGTTATATCCCCCTTAGACCTTTAAGGATCAATGTTCAACCCCTTAAGGGGGTAAAATGAACAAGATCATGTAAAAGGAAAGCATAATCAAATGGATATTTTAGGAGAGTCATGTTATTAAGTGATAAAAAAAGGTTTATCAAGGAGTATATGCCTGACTAACTTCTTTTCTCACTTTTTTATATTTTCTTAAGATAGTTAGGGACCCATTTTAGTCCTCTCAATTATTAGTACTAGAGGTGGAAGTTGATAATAACCTCCCTCTATCTCGTTCACCATCATCCTCTGACCTGAAGATAGTTCCATGGACTCAGGATACTCAACCCCCACTCAATGGGGTTCCAATGGGCCCATATTTGAATGAATTGAGTTCCACTCATAGTGATTCTTATTATCCTCCTTACAACTACAAGATAAATCCCCCCTCAAAGTTAATTATGATGGAAAAGGGAGGAAAGGAAAATGGAAAAGAAAGAGATGCCTTGATAATGTTACATAGTCATCCCATTCCTCTTCAGATCAACTAGATATATCCTGAATAACTGCTTGATATAGAATATCATATAACTTATTAGTGGTTGGGATCTAATCATCTATCATAAATATCAGCATATCTAGCTCGAAAATATATTTCTCAACCTCAAAAAAACTATGTCTAGGTGAAGATCATAGGGGACTTGAATATCTCCAATCTCTACGATATGCATTCTAGCCTAAAGAAATACCCACATGTCTTCGAGGTTATGAGTCATGCCCAGCCAGGCTTGAATAGACAATGTTCATACATACATCGATGATAATGTATCCATCTATGATAAATATCTGAAATCTTTTGAATTTTAAGCCCTTCCAAGCCTCTCTACTCTCATAAGATCCTGGGTGAATGGATCTTGAGTCCCCACCTGATGGGGATGACTAGACTGGATTTTCCTAGATGATGTGGCCTCAACTCTAACTCACTCCTTGGCACATTCATGAATTCTATTTGAATATATTGAATCCTCATCATCACCACCCATGTTCTAAACCTTTTTTACACTCTTTCTACAACTAGAATTCATCATAATCGCAACTCGAGGAATGATTTTTGTTAATTACTTGTGAGGGTATGATGAAATACAAGAATTAGCATACCAATATTCCAGCCTGATTGATGAACCTAATGGAGGTAGCTTGACTGAAATTTAGGATACCTCCAAGATAGTTGGGATCCCAAATTACTGAGCTACCATTGAGTGTTTCTCAAGTCGAATGTGCATGGGGGAGCTTCACTTTTCTATTACGGATACCTGAATTGGTTAGTAAATAGATATGGATCATAATCCTCAAAAATTATATCACTATCAATATTAGATTCCATAATGATATCTTTGAATTAAATCATATACAACCTCATATCATCGTCATCTTTTCCATTGTCAGTGAACATCCTAGTAGGTGGATCACCATATGGGAATAATTTTTAATCTCTTTATATGTTCAAAATCCCTATATATTCTCTATTATTTATTGATAAAGGTTGGATAATAGAAATAACCTGAATTAACAGAAAAAACCAACCTTCAATAATCTGAAATATGCTCAGTATATCATAAGTGTTGAAGGGTGCTACTATCCATCCCCACAACACTTGAAATGGCCCTAAAATTCAGAATGAGGCCTTCCTGATGAACACATGAAATAAACACTGGTAGATCTTAGCTATAATAGTGGAAACCAACCCTATGTGTCTCACTTCTACTATTTTTTTCTATAACAAATATTCTTGGTCTTAGGCCACCATTGGATTCAGAAAAATGGTTGAAGGTAGGTGTTTAACCATATTGTAATAATATCAACTAGATGGGTCCTTGAATAAACCTCAAACTTCACTTTATAGCCCCATCGGTGATATTTTCCTTTCTCCATGGTTGGCCATAATCTACCAGGAATTATCCAGTTCTCTAATGTAGGTAATCCTATTGGGTGCTGGAAAGTATGAACTTCTCCTTCTGGCATGAGGATTTCCTTCATCCATTCTTTAGAATGATTTTTTCCCTTGTATGGGGATCTCCATTTTTAATTTTCTGATCCATATTTAGTAGTTTGTGGGATAAGTCTAGTGTCCTTTTGGAATCATTCCACGTCACATTTTATGTGATAAACTCATCATACATTTCTCCAAGTATATGGGATCCATATATTTTGTAAACATCCCAGAGGCTAATGATGACTTCACCATGTTTCATACAGAAATAATTCGTTTTAGGGCTCTATTGTCACAATAGTATAGGAATAATGTCTAGGTTATTATAAACATATATATGCACCAACAAAATAACCACATAAATTCTAACTTCCTAAAGGTTATTCTCAAACTCTACACAAGTTTTTCTCACCTAGTATACAAATATCCATTCAATCCTAACTCCCCCTCTAGTGTAGAAGTCCCAATACTCCTCCCAACCATGATATTGGTCTATCATTAAATCAAGGAAATATGACTCATAATAGTGAGGCTCTAATTCTTGGGTTTGAGGCTTTAGATCTATGTCACACTAGCTATGGTTCATGACACAAGCAATATGAACCACACCTTCCTTGATGAATACACCCTTGTAAGAGACATTGGAAATGGTGAGATTAGTATGCTCCATAAACTATAAATTTTTTAGGTAACTATGAATATTTGGTATGACCATAGAGTGGTCAAAAATCACATTGTGGTCACTCGCATTAGTACAGATAATGATGATTTACTAAGTCTAGGATGGTGCAGTCACACATATCATAGTATTTTGGCTCAATGGTTTTTATCATGTATGAAACACATAAAGAAGATTGTTTGGGGAAAGCTATTGAATTCATCCATTGGAAGTCTTCAAGGACACATCAAAATTTTCATTAAATTCATAATATTGGTGTCATAAAATAAAGAAATTTTGGAAAAGGGGAGATCCTCATGTAATTGAATTGTGCAGGTCACTCTTTCAAGTGACTCCCATAGGCCACTCACCCAAATGACTCGTGAAAATTACTCACCTAAGTGACCTTGTGCATGTTAGTATCCCATATTTCTATGATGGGTTGAAAACAAACATACCAAGTTCTTGTAAAAATGATAAACTATGTAAGTCTTTCACAAATGACAAGGGAAGAAAAACAGAATAAAATACTTGGGTGATGAGAGCAGAGGAAATCAAAAGCGGGTGAAATAATTATCCTGGTGGTCACCTCTATTTAAATATGCGGGTGACCTATGCATCATACATTGATGGATGAACTCCATAGATTATCTATGATGAATACCTACGTGACCCTAGGAATATTTTCATCCCTATACCTCTAAACTAGACCCTATTATTTTGATAAGATCCAATCCCATGTTTGGGATTTTATTGACACTCGTTCTTTCACATGAGGATGAAAAGATTTAATGAGAAATACCTCAATAAATAAAGAGGTGATGTTACCAAAGAAGGATCATGGGAACTCACCCAAATAAACTTGTGTGCCCCAGGCATGTGCGCCACGAGGCTTGCGCAGGCCTAACCTTCATGTCCCAGAAGGGGCATCCACACCTGAGTGAGGCACCTATACGAGGTATCATCATGATAAAATTCCTTCACCCATGGTCCTGTGTTTCCCTATAAATAGTACCATGGGGATTATCATTTGAAGAAGTAGAAAACTAGAAAAAAAACATTTGAGATCTGATCGTGTAGCCCCTTTACCCAAGCCCTAAAAATCATCCAGGTAGCTCTCCAAAACTTGATAGAAGAGAGAACTAATAGGGATGGTGTGATACAAGTACCTCTAGGGTCTAAAACATTATACACTTTTATGAGGAACCTGTCCTCCATAGTTTTCATGCACTAGCTTGAATGTTCATTCCCAAACTCAGGTCATGTGCAAGACATTTCCGAGGACACTTGAGGAAACCCATGATATCTAGAGTAAGGCCTCAAAAAATTGTTGTTTTATGATTTTCCAACACCCATGGAATCTCCAACTCATTTAGGCCTACCCTACATGAATAACATCATGTTCTACCTGGGTTTACCTTGTGCGAAGCACCATCTTCTCACCCATCCCTAACCTGTACAATCCACCATCTAATCCCTCTTTCAAGACTCTAATGGAAAGGATCCTATTCATTTAGATTCCTCATATGAGGGGTGTGTAAAATTGAGCCTCCACAAAAGCCTCCATACCTGAACAACCATGGTGAGAGACACACTATTGTGTCTCCCATTTGGTTATGCATTCGTTTGGTCAGAGGTGTCCCACACTTGTCCCACCAAACAGGTAGGGTCCTTAGGGTCTGTACAGTTATGAATTCCTTCGTTCATGTTGTCCCCAACCACTGGGGTAGTTCTAGGGACCTCCTACTCTCAGGTGTAAGGGTGAGGATATTCCCCCTTCTAGTCTTTAAGTCTAAGGACCTCCCGTTTCAGATGGTGAGGGGGGTGGATTACACTTTATTATCATTTTGATAGGGATTAGTGACTAATTTTATTCTCTTCCTCTGCAACGAAGAGTAGGCTATCCCCCATAGAGTATGCCCCTATCCTTTATTATGTTCCATATCTAGATGAGTAGTCAGATGTGACTATACTAGTAATGAAAATGGAAAAGGATATGAGCACATCAAAGCACTTTCTTCTTCTCTTGTAGCCCTAGACTCTTCCACTAGTGGAAGAAGAATTGTGATACTTTCTAGAACATCCACTTCCTATTATTTCTAACATCAGAGCATTAATCTTGTGGTCATAGATTTTATATATTATCTAGAAATTAGTATAGTCTGATTCATGTCTCATCAGATAATCCTTTTTGGGATCTTCCTCTCACATTCCTTCAAAGGGCGTCCATAGGTGTGAGTCCTCAAATCCATGTATCCATCTTATATTCCTTTTATTTTTTATAATCCCCAACTATACTTATCACAACAAAGTTAATCCTATAAGGTGTATGCCCTGACCAAAACTCTAAATCACCATTATTCAAAACATTCCTCATAGTTCCAAACAATTGGACCTCCTCCTAAGTGTTAGCCACAAAACCATGTCGTATCCTCTCAAAGGGCCATATTACCCTATGAGACCAAACTTTAGAGAGCCTTCAAAGGTTTGAGTCATTTAAGTCATCAAACTACATTGTATTTGATTCCCATCTAGGTGGGATATGTAGGAATCCACTCTGAGGTCCAAACCCAAAACCCAAAATTCACCATAATCTTCTGAGGGCCACATTCCCAGTAGGTATGTCACCAACCTAGGTTTATACTCTCCCTACGGGTTACTTTGTTTGAATCAGTATAAGTCCCACACCAACCCATGGCTAGGAATCATTTTCCTAGACATCCTTGTTGCATGATGTGTCCCTTTAAATGGCACTAAACTACATGGATTCTGATTCCTTCCAAAAGGATACATAGTAATCCCATATAATGGGTCTGATCCTGATATTAAAACAACTCCCACATCCTTGGATGATGATAAATTCTAAAGTGATCCCCTATGTGGCTTAAAACCAACATCATAATAATAAATGACTAAAGAATCTATAGTCCGCATACAAAAGGGTAACATTGATGATGTACCCTGAATACATACAGATTTCCCCATTGATGGTGAACCTCAGATACATACATATGATTTTAGAATCAATACACACTAATAATTGATTGTTAATAAAGGGTGACCTGGGTTACAATTGGGATTTAATTAAGTATTAACCAATATGTATTAAATTTATATTAGAGTCCCAGAGTATGAAACAGTTCCCCCCAAAATGTTGTGATGAGCCTTACCTCCCATCCACTCGACAAATCTGACTCCCTAATCATTATTGGACCATTTCCCAATAATCATCTGCCTTTAGAATGCAGGTTTAGGAAACATCTCAAATAATAAAACCATTGGGTGTTTCAGTTTCAATGAATAAAGCATATTGGAAACTATCTACAGATAGTAAACCTGGCATGAATGAATGGTTAAATCTCAAACCCCCATAATCAATCATAAGGGATCCAAAATTTCCATGGGGAAATAACGGTTTTTAGGGTGTTTTATGTTTTTAAGTATTTTTAGGTATTTTTTTAGGATTTTTATAGTTTTAAGGTTTTTAAAATTTTTTAGGGGTTTTAGGGATTCTATGATTTGTTTATGTTTTTATAGTTTTTGGGTTTTTTAGTGTTTTAAGGGTTTTTAGAGTTTTTAACAGTTTTAGGGATTTAAATGTTTCTTTATAGTTTTTAGTGTATTTTAATGGGTTTTAGGGGTTTTATGGGGTTTAATGGTTGTTATGGGTTGTTATGGTTTTTAGGTTTTTTAGGGGTTTTAGAGTTTATAATGTTTTTTAGAATTTCAGTGGTTTTAAGTGTTTTTTGTTTTTTATGATTTTCTTAGGGTTTTCATGGTTTTTAGGGTTTTTTTACATTTTTATGGATTTTTTGTGACTTTTAGGATTTTCACAGGGTTTTAGGGATTTTGAGGGTTTTAGGGTTTTTAGGGGGTTTAGGGTTTTATTGGGTTTTTTGGGCTTTTAGGGTTTTTTGACAGTTTCTTTTCAGGTTTTATGTCTTTTTAGGGTTTTACACGTTTTACTGATATAAAGGGTATTGAATTTTCTTTGTGGGTTTTAGGGTTTTTATAGGTGTTTTAGGAGTTTTTAAAGGTTTTAGGGGAATTATGGTTTTGAGGGGTTTTTGGGTCTTTTTAAAGGTTTTTAGGGTTTTTAGCATTTTTGGGTTTTAGGGTTTTTGATGTTTTAATAAATTTTTATGTATTTTTTTGAACATTTATAGATTTTTGGGGTTTTTAGTAATTTTGAGGGTTTTTAATATTTTTTAGGGATTTAATGGGTTATGATGATTTTTTATGGTTTTTAGGTTTTTAGAGGTTCTTTTTAAAATTTTAAGGTTTTAAATGGGTTTTAATGTTTTTATTGGTTTTTAGGGTTTATAGGGGGCTTTAGGGTTTTTTGGTTTTTTGGTATTTTTAGGGTTTTTATCATTTTATAATTTTTGGGGTTTTAAGTGTTTTTAGGGTTTTAATGATTTCTTTTGGGTTTTAAGGGTTTTTTATATTTTTATGTATTTTTAGGATTTTTATAGTTTTTTTGGATTTTGAAGGTTTATAGGGGTTTTTTTTATTTTTAGGGGAGTTTGGGGAGTTTTTATGGTTTTTAAGGGTTTTTATATTTTTTCAATTTTTAGAGGTTTAAAAGGATTTTAGAGTTTTTAGTGGTTTTTTAGGGTTTTAGTGGTTTTATAATTTTTGTGGTTTTATGGGTTTTTTTGTTTTTAGGGGATTTTAGGGTTGTAGTTCCATTTTATGGTTTTTATAGGTTTTAAAATTTTCAGGTTATTTGGGATATTAATGGGTTTTATGGTTTAAAAGTTTTCTTAGGGGTTTTCAGGGTTTTAGGATTTTTTAATTTTTTACGATTTTTAGGGTTTTTTAGTATTTTAATATTTTTTATGGTTTTTAGGGATTTTGAGGGTATTTGAGGGTTTTTTGGGTTTTTTTGTGCTTAGGTTATTTTTTGAGTTTTTTAGGGGTCTCAAAATTTTTTAGAGTTTTTAAAAAAAAATTGGGGTATAAAATTTTTTACAGTTTGTTTGTGGGTTTTTTGGATTTTACTAATTTTTAATGTTTTTATGTGTTTTTAGGGGTTTTAGGGTTTTCATGGTCTTTTTAGGGGATTTTAGGGTTTTTATATTTTTATGGGTTTTAAGTGTATTCAGGTTTTCTTAGGATTTTTTCAATTTTTTAGGGGTTTTTTATGTTTTTAAGGATTTTTAGGGATGTTTTAAGATTTTTATGGTTTTTATGGTTTTTAGGGATTTTGAGGGTTTTCATGTTTTTAAGGATTTTAGGGGGGTGTTTTGTTTTTGGCATTTTTATGGGTTTTATGTGTTTTTATTTTTTTCTTATGGAGTTTCTGGGTTTCTGGGTTTTAGGGTTTTGAATTTTTTAGGGATTTCTAGAGTATTTTTTACATTTTTATGGTTTTTAGAGTTATAGAGATTTATAGTGGTTTTAGGATTATTTTGGTTTTTATGGTTTTTATGGATTTTTTTGGGAGTTTAAATTGTTTTAGTTTTTTAAAGTTTTTTGGTTTTTGGAGTTCTTTAATGTTTTGGGGGGTTTAAAGGATATTTATATTTTTTTAGTGGGTTTGTAGGTTTTTATGGTGTTTTATGTATTTTTAGATTTTTAAAGGGTTTTAGGGTTTTTTAAGGGTTTTTATGGTTTTCATTGTGTTTTCAGGTGTTTTAGGGTCTTTAGGGTTTTTAGTGTTTTTTAGGTTTTTAGGGGTTTAATGACGTTTCCTCTAGAAATGGGGATGACCTCATTTGTTTAAGGTTCAAACATTCCAATCAGTTTCTAATGGGTTTGTTCGTAGAACCGGAAACATCCAATGATTCTATATCCATTTGGACCTACTTCCCAAAGGTAGGTTCTCATTAGTTGGGGACTGACGAGGCTTAGGAATTTGCATTGGTCAAGAGGATGGGAGGTCGGACTCATCACACCTTTTTGAGGGGAAATATTTTCTACTCTGGGAATCTCTTTGTAGATTTAAGTTATGTTCGTGAATCCTTATTAAATTACCAAGTATGAAAATGAGAATTCCTTTAGATTTGACAATCAATGGTTGATATGTATGAGATTTAGAGAATCTATTTAAGTATTTGAGGTTCTTCATCGACGATAATCATCTGTATTTGTTAGAGATTCTTAGTCAATGGGACCATTCAACACATTATATAGAAATCTCATGGTCATTATAATAACCATAATGGTTTTAAAGCCACTCAGTGGAGCACTTGAAGTTTATTGTCATTCTGAAGGACATGGATTATTTCAAATTTGGGATCGTACTCGCAGATGGGCTACCTACATATCCTTATTAGAAAAAGGAATAAGAACCCACGTAGTTTGAGAATTAAGATATAGTTTAACGTCATATGGGACAGATGAGAATTAATGGGTGATGGGGCCTACGTATGATTAATGGGCCAAAGATATGTGTTGTGGTTACTTTTACACTCTAAGCTTGCGTGAGTCATGCTCGGTGTGAGAAACAAGAGGTATTAGTAAAACCTGATGATTTGTGCCATGAAATATGTGGTTACAAGGAATGATATGGGGCTTATGTATGTGTGACTTCCTAGATAGATGAAGATCGGGACATACTTCAGGGAAGAAGCCTGGGAACAAGGTCCATAAAGGTATATGTGCTTTATGGAGATTTGGATACTTAACTTAGGACTTAATCCCGAGAATGATGCCCAAAATTAGAGGGGACTTGTGATTGGTTTTTATTCCTGAGAAGGAATTCCAAATCAAATTAAATTAAGACTGGTAAAGATAAATTATGACTGGGGCTTACTCCTAAGGACGATGCCCATATTTGGGAACTTGTGGCTTACTCTTAATGAAGATGCCCAAGTTAAGGAAAATTATTATTGGGGATTACTCTTGAGGAGGATTCCCATTTAAAGGGAACTTGTATTGGGGCTTACTCCTGAAAAGGAGGCCTAGGTTAGGGGAATTATGACTGGGGCTTACTCCGGAAAAGGAGGCCCAGGTTAGGGGACTTATGATCTCAGGCTTAATCCTGAAAAGGAGTCCCATATCAAAATAATTTAATACTTGGGGCTTACTCTTAAGGAGGATGCCCTGATTAAGGTATCTTCTCATCTTAAAGGTCTATTTTTAATGAATGAAATCTCTAACCTTAGTGAAATAAAGATATGTAAATAAATAGGTTTTGAGAGATGTTCCACATAATTCCTTTTAGATAAGGAAGACAACAAAGTAAACATGTCATAAATGATTTTTAATAGGGTTTTGAAGGCTAAATCTTGAAGAGGAGAGGTGGATTTGAAGAAAACAGATGAATAGACAGGAGGGGCACCCAAAAAGAGGCAGGCACGCAAGTCCTGTTTGGACGTGCAAGTCCTGGTCGCACAAGTATACTTGCGCGACACATGTATACTTGCGTGACAGCCAACCCATAGGGTAATACTTGGGCGAGGCTTGGCTCAAGCCCTTAGTATTATCCCTAAAGGCTTCCAAATGTTTGGCGCACAAGTTTCGGTGAAGGGATAAGGTGGCGCACAAGTGTCTTCATTTCCCATAAGTGTTGAACACTTAGGCGCAAAAGTGTTGATGAATCCTAACTCTTAGGCCTTGTTACCCCTCTTTAGATCTTCCATTCTAGGTAAGAAATTACCTTAGAAGTGTTCGGAAGACTTCAAGTAGAGACAAGGGCACCGAGAGATCAAATCTGACTTTTTGAATTTTCTGTCCTCCAAATGGGGGGGCATAGGGGGTATTTGTAGGGAATTGAAGTCCTTGGGAGAAAATTAAATAGGGCGCGCAAGCCACCTGCACACCCAATATGTGGTGCGCAAGTATACTTGCGCGACCATGATGAAACTTGCGTGACCTATCTTTCAACAAAAACTTGTTCGTTACTTTGAACATTTTTGATGTTTCTTAAAAGGATGAATCTCTTTTTTCTAAGGTATTCTCCTTTTTTAGTCGTTAGACTCTGTGACGGAAATGAGCATAAACAGAAGTCCCCCCTCAGAGTTGGATTCGAAATGAATGAGGATTCGACTCAAAGGTAAAGGAGAAAACCAAGGAAAAGCGGCGTGCATGTTTTGAGCCCGCAGGTTGCAGCGTGCAGGTGAGAGTCATGCAGGCATTGGCGCACAGGGGTGCGGTCTTTCCTATAAATACACGCCCTATTATCATACAAAGAAACCGACTTTCAAACCTTCCCACTCTCACAGCGCAGGTTGCTCTTGTCGCACAATTTTACTCAGCATTTTGCTCGTCTTCGCAGGTGCTGCTGGCCATGGGTTGTTGTTTATTTGTGTCGCGCTTCTGCAGAGGTATTTGGACTGGCGTGGTGATACCTGCATGCCTAAACTTAAGCGACAAAAATAAACTTGTGCACCAACATTGGACTTGCACGCCTTAATGCCTTAGCCATTGTTTCACTTTTCATCCCAAATTTTATGAAAAATCAACTTAATTAAGAGTTTATTATTCAACTTTTGGGCAGCTTCAATGGCTCCTTGAAGAATTCGAACATCTAATTAACCAGCTAGAAAGTGGATTGATAACATTATGAACATTGTTGTCCATGATTACTATGATATCTATGAAAACACTCTCCCAGATTTGGCCAAGTACTTGAAGAAGTATCATATTAACTTTCCACATAGCATTTACTTCCCTCTGTATAGGCATGGTTATCTGCAAGAAGTCAACATTCCAGAGCCAAAGAAATTTACGCCTGAGATGCATTCGCACTACTATTATTCTATTTCGGTTATGTTGTGCATTAAGAGTAGTAACAATGGTGTGAACATTCAAATTTTTCCTTCATGCCATTTCCTTGCAGATATGAAAATGGAAAACTATGGGCTGATATGTTTTCCGCTGCTGGTCGGTGGAGAGAAGACTATCCTAACATTAGAAACAATATCTGAAAAGAGTACTCTATCCAAATGGCTCTTTACTTCCAATGCTACATTCTCAAATCCATGTATCCATCTTCTGAGTCTCTTAGACAGAAACAGAGTCACTGTTTGATCATCAGAAAATTTTCTCAAACTGCACTCAAGAACATTCTTTTACAATTGTTCTAAGAAGATCTAATATCACTGTGACTTTTATTGTATCCAGTTGAATGGATAAATTCCAGATGGTTGCTGATGAAGTTCAGAATTCTGTAAATCAAAAGAAGATTTATGTTGAAAGCCTCTTGTAATTCCTGAAAAAGAGAAGAGACTCTAGTCTATGGATGTCCTTCTAACTCTTGTGCATCAACGAAAAACACTTTTATCTTCAATCATTTGTGTCTGCATTATTTTTCTACCTGCTTTAAATCTTTACTTAAGCCAATGGGCCTAGTACGCATAGTTTGATTTTTTTCTACGATTATAAAAATAAACCTACAAAATTTGAAACTGTTTATTACTCAATATTACATAAATCATACAAAATGTATGTTTACTGACCTGGGAATTGACTTTTTCTCAGATTTCCCTTGTCTTTTGTGGGTAGTTTAAAGTCATGCACGTTGGACATAAAAAAGGCTAATGTTTAAGGTCGAAATAAATTTTACCGCATGGATTAAAATTAACTCAATTCTTGGATAATTTATTTGAAAACATATTACCATATTCATGTATGGGGAAAAAAATGTAAACTATGACTTAAGAAATTCTGAATCTGAGGAATGACATGAAAAAAGGGATAAAAGGCATTAGAAGAAGTATTTCCCAAGAATGAAGTTACCACTATTTAACAAACCCATTAGGGTGTTGAATTTTGCAGGGCCACTTAAGGGCATTGGCTGCATAGTCAAATAATAGCATCTTTTGGATGGCAGGTCCGTTATGTAGACTACTTATGCAAGGCCTCCTAAGAGCACGTGCTGCATAGTCAGGAATTTCCATGTATGCACATAGTCTTTGGAATATAAAATGATTGGAGATCAATGTAAATAATGATTTCTTCTTAGGTAAGGGTGTCAAAGAATGTTGTAGTTTATTTTCATACATGACAAAAAGTGTGAATTGTTTAACATCATATAGCAAGGAAGATGGTGAACCAATGTTAAAAAATATTGGTTCTGGGGGTGGCTTCATGAATCAACATAGTATGAGATGGAGGTGAACCGAGGTGAAGGATTGGTTTTGGTCTTGAACCTCAAGAGGTTTCCTACGTACCCAACCTAGTAGGAAAGGATCAAAGTCCGAATAGTTCGATTAAAGAATGAATTGGTGATCAAGTTGTTCTTGAGGACAACGACCTAAAAAATGGTGTTGGGACTTACATATGGTTAGAGGTCCAGATAGGGTTTTATGGTTGATGTTTACTCTAAGCTCACATGAGTCATACTCAGTTTGAGAAATAGTAGGTAGAAATAACCTTAACGATGCATAGTTTAACATCATGTTGGATGAAGAGGGACTATGCAGTTTAATGTCTTGCAGTGAGGACAATGGGGACACAGTTTAACATCATGTTTGAAAATTTAGGGAATTTTTTCATAGTTTAACATCATTTGGGACGAAGAGGTGCACAATTTAACATCGTATATCTAGGAAGATGGTTATATAGTTTAAAATCTTGCTGGTAGTAAGAGGAACAATAAAATTTAATTTCATGTTGGAGGTATGAGTGTTGTACAGTTTAACATCATAAAGCTAGGAAATCATATTTTAACATCATGTTGGATGTGTGAGTGTTGTACATTTTAGCTTCATGAAGCTTGGACATCACAGTTTAACGTCATGTTGGACGTATGAGTGTTGTACAGTTTAGCGTCATGAATCTAGGACATCACAGTTTAACGTCATGTTAGACATACGAGTGTTGTATAGTTTAGTGTCATGAAGCTAGGACATCACACTTTAACGTCATTTTGGACATATGAGTATTTGTATTAAACAAAATAATTCTTCATAAATCTAGAATTGGTTGGATTCGTGATGAGTTCTCCATCCATTGAGATTAAAGAATAAGCTTTATCGGAGTAGACCATGTGTATTGAGTAAGGTCCTTATCACTTTGGTTCAAGCTTGGGAGGTTTCTTTCCTGGTATCATTGGAGTTATAAGAACCAATACCAAATCCCCCTGAATGAATGAATTGAGACGAACTTTTTTGTTGAAAGCTCGTGCTATTTGATTCTAATAGACTTCCAAGTGGTGCAGGGTGCACAATATTTTTTCATCTAATCGTTCCAATTCATCAAATAACTTTTGAGATTTTTTATCTATAGATGACAGATCAAAAATGGCTTCTCTAAGTGAGGTTAATTGAAGCTCAATGGGAAATACTACTTCTATTCCATATACCAATGAATATGGAGTTGACTGCATTGCAGCGTGGGTGGTGGTCTGATAAGCCCATAAAGCATGAAAAGGTTTATCAGGCCCTGATTTATTATCTTTATCCACCATATTTTGTAGTATGTTTGAAATATTGTTATTGAAGGATTCTATTTGTCCATTGGACGCTGCATGATACCGAGATGAATGGTTAGATTTGATGTTGTATTCTTGATACAACATCCTTACCTCAGATGAACAGAAGTTGGTGCCGTTGTCCATCAATATGGTATGAGGGACACCAAATCTAGTAATGATTTTATACTTGATGAACCTAACATTTCTTTTAGAACTAACTTCCTTGAGAGGTATTGCCTCTACCCATTTGGAAAGTAATTCAATAGCAGTAAGAATATACACAAACTGCTTGGCTATAGCTGAAGGGTAAGGTCCCACTACATCCATTCCCCATGTGGAAAATGGCCACGAGTATTTAGCTGTATGAAGCAAATCTAGGGGTTCATGAATGAAGTTAGTACATACTTGGAATGAATGACACTTCTTAGTGAAATAAACACAATTTTGTATCATTGAAGTACGAATGTATCCAAGCCTTCAAATTTGATCAGACAGTCTATGTCCAGACTGATGGGCACCATAGACTCCTGCATGCACTTCTTTCACGACAACCATTGTCTCTTCACCATCAATGAATATGAAGATAACTCCATCAAAAACTCTTTTGTAGTGAATTTTTTCTAGGTGATATGGGCTATCATAAAGAGTAAAATTGACCTCACATCACCAGACTTGTTCTTTCATGGATCTATCATGTGGGAGTGTTCCATTTTGAAGATATTCCCTGATAGGTGTCATCCATCCTATAATATGACAATGTGGTTCAGAAATGGAAATAATTTCATTGATTTCCTCTATTATGGTTTGAACATAAGGTGAAATTATATGACTGTGGGAAATACAGATGATTGTGTCGTCCCGATTTGGATCTTCCAGAGCTGTGGCTATATTAGCCAGTGCATCATCTTGGGCATTTTGTGATCTCGGGACATAAGAAAATTTTATTTCTGATGGAAATTCAGCCATTAACTCTCTAACGTAATCATACAAAGGGATTAAATCTTCTTTTCTAATGGCATAATACCCATTGACTTGTTTGATTACCAGGTCTGAATCACCTCTCACCTTTAAGTGATTCACTTGTGCTTGAAGCGCCAACTCCAATCCTGTGATGAGAGCTTGATATTCTGCTTCATTATTTGTACCGCCTTCCCTCAGTAAGAAGGAATAGGGTAGCACTGCCTTTTCTGGATAAATGAGCACAATTCCTAACCCAACTTTGTTGAATTTAGGATCTTCCATTTTCTTCCGTGTTGGACTTCTGGAAGCACCATCAAAGTAAATTTCCCATGTCTGAAGATTATCTTGAATAAAAAAGAATTCCTCATCAAAAATTTCAATATCTAAAGATGTATCTTCTACTGAAAGGTGTTCAACAAGTAAATCATCCAGAGCTTGGCTCTTTATTTCCTTTTGAGACACATACTGGATATCAAATTGTTGCAAAATAACTGCCCACCTTGCCAGACGTCCGGTAAGCATTGGATGACTAAGGATGCATTTGAGTGGGTTATTATGAGATATCAATTGGACCTAATGAGGTTGCAGGTAGTGTCTCAAATTCTGAACTGCAGAGATTAATGCCAGAAATCACTTTTCAATACTTTAATATCGGGTTTCTGCTTCAAGAAAGTCTGACTGAGATTGTAAAGGATGTTTTCATTCCCAGCATCATTCTTATGTGCAAGGAAGGCACCCAGTGATCGCTCTAAATCTTTCACATAAAGAATAAGTGTTCTTCCTTTAGTAGGTGTAATTAATACTGGTGTATGCAAGAGATATTTCTTGAGAATATTGAATGCTTCTTGACATTTTTCAGTCCACTGGTAAGTGACTCCCTTCTTCATCAATTTGGTGAAGGGTAAACTTTTGCCTACCAGATTAGCGATGAAACACCGAATATAGTCCAAGTGTCCTTAAAGTCCTCTAAATTCTTTCAAATTTTTAGGAGGTGACATACCAAGTATTGAATTTTTCTTCTCATGATTTACTTCGATACCGCGATGGCGTACAACAAAGCCGAAAATTTTCCCGAGGTTACCTTAAAAGCACATTTCAATGGGTTCATCTTCAAATTGTGTTGTCGAAGTTTGTGGAATATGACATCCAAATCAGCCAAGTGATTACAACATTGTTTGGATTTAACCACCAAATCATCCACATAAAATTCATCAAATTTCCCTAAAAATGGTTTCAAGATACGTTGCATGGCACACTAATATGTTATGCCATCATTCTTCAGGCCAAAGGGCATTACCCGATAGCAAAACACACCCTAAGTGGCTCTGAAAGCTATAGATTCTTCATCTTCTAGAGCCATTTGGATTGGATTATACCCATAATATCCATCCATGAATAAAAGTTCTTCATAGATATCTGTTTAATCAATTAAGAGTTCTGTGATCAGAACCGGAAAATCATCATTGGGACAATGTCGGTTAAGATATCTGAAATCAATGAAAACTCTAATTTTTCAATTTTTCTTTTTCACAGTGACAATATTAGCCAACCATTTTGGATATTTAACTTCTATGATGAAGTTAGATTTGATAATCTTATCCACTTCAGCTTCAATTTTGGAAGCATAAGTTGGGATTGTTCTTCTTATGGCTTGTTTAAATCCTCAATGTTCTTCTGGAAAACCCAAATTATGAGTAGAAACATCGGGATCAATCCCTAGAATTTCTGTATAATTTCAAGCTAATGTATCTCTATTTTTATTTAAAAATGAAATATACATTTCTTGCTCTTCAAGAGTCATGGCTGCACTAATTAAAGTGGGGCGTGGATCTTCTTTTGTACCCAGATTTATTTCTCTGAGTTCATCCACAGTGCTAGAGATACCCTCTTCAAAAGCTTAAGGAGCATCCCTGAGATCTTCCTCTTCTTCTTCAACACATTTTATCTCTTCTGCTTCTACTTTCATAGTAGATGATGAAGAATAATTTTCATGATCATGAGAGATGTTAAAATTTGATTATCTTGAGTAAGAAGCTTCCATTTCTGACCCTATTGATGATGAAGGGTCTTCCTTGGGAAATAAAGATGAGATTATGGATTGAGAGTCAACATCATCATTCTCCTCTGAAATTTCTATAAATTCTTCTAGCCTGGTTGGAGAATTATAGAGTTGTTGGATTTCAGTAGATGAAATGAAGACATCTCCATTTGAGCTTTCATCATTGCTTGGTGAATCACCAATTTCTCTCATGTTGTCTAGCTTTATTGCCATAATTGACATTATGGAAGTTTCCATAAGAGTATTTGGATTTGGGTCTATCCTGTCAATTTGTCTGATAGGAAACACATAATCTGTACTCACATGTATGAATGGATTTACTGGAATCTTTTCCAAACCATATAGAGCATTAACTTTGGTAACCTACATTATTTCGGATTTCTCCTTTACCTCCATGTGATAGAATTCTGCCTCAATGTTTTGAGATTCACATGTTTTGAAATGGGATTTATCACCATAAAATGTCCCAATTTTACCATTGAAAAAATATTTGAGACATTGATGGTATGATGAAGGGATAGTCGCATGTTGATGCAGTGAGGGCCTTCCAAGAAAAATATTGAAGGCTGTGTCATATCGAACAACCAAGAAATCTGAATTAGATACAAGATCTTCAAACTGAGTTCTGAGTGTGATCTCACCCAGAGGTTCTTGTTCATTCTTATCATATCCTTGCAACATCAATAAAGAAGGAGATAAATCAGATTTGGTGAGGCCCAATCGATGAAGTGTATGAATGGGGATGAGGTTGACTCCTGAACCATTATCAATGAAAGCAATTCATATGTCTACATCATTGACCTTTCCAAATAAATACAAAGGTTTAATATATCCATGAACAACATCATATTCATCTTGATCTATAAAAGATATCACTACATGGAATTATGCAAGATCATTCTCTACATGGTAGACTTCAGCTTCAACAATTTTAGTTTCAAATTCCTGAGGACTTGACAAAGCCTCAATGAGTTCCTCCTGAAGATCCTTTGATAAATTCAAGGCATCCAGAATTGATAACATGGCCAGTACTTGGGCCAAATATTTCAGGACATCATATTTTTGATCCAAAGGTCTACTTTTTCCAATAGGAACATGTGGTTTTTTAGGTTCCTTAGAAGTTGATGCTTCTTTTATCGTGGTACGAGTTGGAAACACTCCGGGATTTTTAAGATTAGACTGAATAGGTCTATTTATTTACTGAGAAGAAGAAGGTGTAACCTCAAACTAATCCTCTAGAATAATTGTTCCAGGACTGAATCTTCCATGAATGGAAGAACTTCCTTGTTCTTGTTGATCTTGATGAAGGGCTCTGCCATGAGTTTCTACTGCATACACAGTTCTAGCAGGGGTAGAATTGGAATAGTGGCTTCTGGGATATCCACGTCTTCCTCTGTATCCCAATCCTCTGGAACTCCCTCTAATTATTCTGTTTGATATAGGGAACTCAGAATCATCAAGATTGAAACTGTGAATGGCTTAAGGATCTATTAAGTGAATCATATTAACAGAACCAAAGATCAACTCTTCATCTGATAAATACTCTTCCTGATTTTCCAATTTAGGATGTGCTGTTTGGTGGGGCAGTGCCGGTATCTTTGAAGTAGATGGCATAAAATCTTCCAGAGTCAAAGACAACTTGGGCTTTGACACGATCTTATTTTCTTCTGACTGCTCTTCTTTCTTTGAATTATGTCATTTCATAGAGGATTTTCCCTCTGATGAAGAGGGTTTAGCTGTGGCATTCATAGAAGAAGACACAATTGGTTTCTTCAATTGAGTTCGTAAAATGGCATGAGTTCGGTTGATTGTATTTTTGACCATCCAATCATCATATTTTTGTGCATTTTTTTCTTTTGACTTATTTCCACTCGCCTTCTTCCTCTAGATCTGTAGTAGAAACACATGCTACCTAGGCTGAAGAACCTTTCAGTTTGACCTGTCCTGAGTCCACCATCTTTTGTAAGAGTTCTTTGAAGAAAAAAACTCTTTAATGGGATGCCCCAATATCTGATGAAATGGGGAATAGTTGGTAAGGTCTTCATCTACTTACTAGTTAGGAATTTTAGACCTTGGAAATTGAACTAAATTATTTTCCAGAGCCAAAATGAAGTAACCAGGAACTTGTTCATTTTGGAAAGAATATACTTTGTTCTTTAACTCCTCATATTGTTTCCGTCTTTGATCTCTTTTATCATCTTGATGAAATGGCCTCTGCTTTTGACACTCAAGAGGTGGAGCCCTTCGAGAAGATAAAGGTATTGAAGTGGAAGTAGGTATATGTGCTTGTTTAAGTGTGAATGTAGTAGTCTCTGCTTTACCCATTCTCGTTCTTAGAGCTGATGGAATTATACTATCTTTATCCTTAGTATTTATAAGAGAGTCTTCAATCTGTTGAGATATTGAAGTAAGGTATCGAAACCATCATGTGTATTTCATAGGGATCAACGGTGTGTGTAATTCATCAAACAAATTTTTCACACATATTGCCAACAATTCTTCTTGAGGGAGTTCTAAGCTTAAGGAATATGTTAATCCCATCCAGCGAGCAATGAAATCTGAAACTCTTTCATTATCCCTTTTCTTACAATTTGTAGGATAAAAAACTATTGTCTTTGGCAATGTTGAGATAAATTGAAGAAGGAATTTTTGACGGAGATCCTCCCACCCGGTAATTGACCAGGATTGCATGCTTGTATACCAGACAAAGGCAGGACCTTGTAATGACTGTACAAAACACCTGAGTTTAACTGCTTCTTGTTGTTTAGGAGTTTCCATCATAGGATCAAAACGAGAATCAAAATGTGTTAAGTGTTGTTCTGGGTCTCCCAAACCATTAAAAATTGGGAATGTGGTACTTTCAAAATTTTATGGGGGAGGAATTGCATCAACCCATTCAGGGTAAGCTCTATTCTCCGGTTGAGCTGGTGCACGGTTTCCTTCCATAGCTTCTAACCGAGTTGTTAATGACTCAATGGTAGTAATTAATTTTTAAGAAACGTATGGTTGAGCTTGGACCTATGCAGGTGCAATAACTGGAGTTTGGACAGGTGTGGCGACCAGGACTGCCATTGATGGTAGTATTACCGGTTGTTGTTGCGTATAAACCATCGGATTGGACCTGTGAGGGTGTACTGGTAAAAGAGGATATTCTTGATCCATCCAAATATCTGCAATGAATTCCCTTGACTGACTGAATCCAGCACGCTTAGGAGGAAGACTACTTTGAAGTAGTTCTGCATTCAACCTCATTAACAACTTCATTTCCGCCTCTTGTTGTGCGAACCTTTCCTCTAATGAGAGTGATTGGACTTCTCCAGAGGTAGGGTTGAATGTAACCTGATTCTTACCTTTCCCATTGTTAGATGCATTTAGAAGAGTTGGGAGTCGGTTATTGGAAGGAATACCTAAATTCTGGGTAAGCCTTTGATTCCGGGTATGCAGACCTTCTTTATTTGCCTATGTGTGCACAACCTCTTGACCAGGAAATTCCGCATCTGATACCTCTGAATGAGCCTCATGTTATGGAGGATCTATCACGACCCGTCCTCGGGGCCCGTGCTGTGACTACCCCAAGCCCGCCTTCCATAGGCCAGGGGCTGGCGACTAGCACCAAAGGCGTAAAATCCCGATAACTGGGAAGGCATTGCCTTTATAAAAGAAAATAAGCACCACAGAGTACAAGCGGAAGTAAAACACTAAGTACAAAAAGAAGTGCTGAAAAGTAAATGGGCCAGAATACAAACCCAAAAGAAAGTACAACTACAACTGAACAAAGTACAACAGAAAAAGACAACAGCTGGAGGGACGGAAGCGGCTCCTGGGTCGTCCTCCTCGGATCCTACCTGAAGGGTAGGTACAGATGGCGCAGCTCCTGGATCATCCACCACAAATCCTACCTGAAGGGTAGGTACAGATAGCCTCCACAGTGCTCTCGTCCTTCAACCTCCTCCGAGTGTCGTCTCGCCGTGAAGTCCACCTCCGGACACTAACTTGTCGTGTAGTCCACCTCCGGGTACCGTCCAGTCCTCGAACACTCGGCCTCCGTCAGCACTGCCTGTCGTCTGCAAGCAACACAACGAGGTGCGGGCATAGCCCGTGCAGGGGTGAGTATAACGATACTCAGTAGGGACCCCGAGACCCTCAAGGTCTCACTAAATCCAACAAGGATAACCACAAAGAAGATCTCAACAGATAACCTCTACTTAAGTATATGCCCATACATATACCTAAGTTATCAAGTAACTCATATCAATCATGAGGAAACACAAAGGTCAAAAGTCTCAGCTCAAACCAGGATTTTCATTATCGAAACCGTAACTGCTGAAGAGCTCTGTCTCTAGAGTGTACAGTGGTCCTGTCATGACTCCGAGGTACTGCTCACTAACCTAAGACTGCTGAGGTACTCCTCCTGTCGAGTACCACGGGTCTGCGGCCAACTACCGGGCGCTCCGTCCGCGGTGGGTCTGTCGCCAAATACTGGGCGCTCCCCCCAATAGCCTATAGAGGTACTCCTCCTGTCGAGTACCGCGGGTTTGCGGCCAACTACCGGGCGCTCCGTCCTCCGTGGGTCTGTCGCCAAATACCGGGCGCTCCGTCCACTGGGCTAGTCGACTCACTCCAAGTCGAGTCGGTCAAGCAGTCGTCAGGTCTCAGCAGGCTACACGGTCTCCGTACTTCGCACGCTAATCTCCGGGAGGGTCCTCTCCACGAGCTACTGGTCGATATTCCAAGTATCTCAAGGTCCCACGAAGAAGTATCTCAATGGACCGCCTCGTCATAGGGGTCTCAACGCAACAGACGACGCGTCAATCGGACGCCCGGTCTGTGAGTTATTAGCCTTTTCGTCCCAGAGGCCCGGTTGGTTTCGTGAGCGAACCAAACCCAGCTGCATCCCAAATGTACCCCGAGCTCTCACAGGGTATACTCATAGGGACCGTTTCTCAACGTGATCGTCAACGCAGCTGACGGTTCGTCAAACAGACGTCCTGTCTGAAAGATATCAGCTTTTCCGTTCCAGGGGCCCGGTTGGATTTTGGGTGCGATCCAACCCGGCCACTACCAACTGCATCCAATTCTCAGGTGGAGGATGCCAAAAGTTCCGTATCAACAATAGGAACTCATCGTCGCAGACGGCGCGTCAATCGGACGCCCGGTCTGAGAGTTATTGGCTTTTTCGTCCCAGGGGCCCGGTTGGTTTTTAAGACAAAACCAGCCCCACCGTACTCCACCTGCGTCCAAACCTCGGACGGAGTATGCCAAAAGATCCGTCTCACTTAGAGGAATTCAACGAAACAGACGGTGCGTTAATCGGACGCCCGGTCTGTTAGTAATTGGCCTTTCCGTCTCACACCCACCCTGGGAAACATCCCAGGAGGTCACCCATCCTGATCACTGCTCTAGGACAAGCAAGCTTAACTACGGAGTCGAAAAGGAAGCTGCACCTTGAGTATAGTATACTGAAACGACCGTCTCGATCCAAGGATTGCGTTGCCATTGACAGCGCGTCGTTCGGAAGCCCGTAGGTCAAGTTACGGGCGTTTGAACAAAAATCGTCTGAAGACGGGGGTCCGGGCCCGGACAGACCCGACCCGACCCCCCCCCCGGGAGTCGGCCGAACCGGGTCGACCCGACCCGGTCCGGTCCGGCCAGGGCGCGGCCCGGCCGGTCGGACCGGTCTGGTCCGGTTCGGCCGAACGGCCGAAGGCCGTGGCACGCGGGGTGCCGCCCCCGCGGCCAGGTGATGCCGCGGGCTCCCCCCCCCACCCCCTCGTGGGACCGCGTTGAGTCGGGACGCGGCTTCAGCCGCGTCCGAGGGCACCGGACCGGCGCGGCCGCGGGTCCGCGGGTGCCGCCGCCGCCGCGCTGAGTCGCAGCGGTGCGCCGGGGCGCCGCCGCTCCCGGCTGCCGGCGCAGCCGCGCCGGTGACCCGCGCCGCCGGCGAGTTCCGCGGGCCACCGGGATCACTCCGGTGGTCCTATTTTGTTCCCGCCTGCGCCGCTGCTCCTCCCGAGACTCGTCCTTCACTGCGGAATCATCAAACACCCGTTGTGGCACGTTCCGTCGTCGCCCGCCAAATCCGCAAAACACGAAGAACGACGGAGGGTTGCCGGGCCGTGTTCGTTTGACCCGCACCCTCCGCGTTAGATAAAAACAACGGGAGAAATTAAAGTTCAACACATGAACGCATATCCGAAACAATTTTTAATGAAATAAAATTGTTTCATAAAAACGGGTTCCTTATTTGAACGGAAACAACAATTTTAATAATTTTAAAATTGTTCACAAATCCAGTTCTTTAACTTTTTAAAGAAACAAATACGGGAATATAAAAAGAGAAGGGGGGTAATTCCCAAAATAAATCCCTACCTCGCCGTCGCTGTCGGATGCGAGGTCGTCGCGGAATTGACCGTCGTGGAAGGAGGTGATCATCACACCGCGGAAGGGAGTCGCGTCGACGATCTCCGAGGACCAAGAACATACGGATTTAATTAATAATAATTAAATCCATGTTGTTGTTGAAATACAAAAAGAAAAATAAAAGAAGTGCAACCCCCTACCTTGGTTGTTGTCGATCGAAGGCTGTCGCGGGATTGGATCGTCGCGGAAGAAGCGTCGTGAAGGGAGATCCGTTGGCGTCGCGGTACAAGGCTTCGCGTCGTCGATCTCCGCAGGTTTGGCGTTCTTCGCGTTCTTCTCGTTCTTCGCATTCTTCGCATTCTTCGCCGAAGAAGAACGCTTTCCTCCAAATCCTCTCCACGCCACAAGTTTCAACCCAAAATAAAATAAGCTTAAGCCTTATTTTATTTACACAACTAAACATTTGAATTTCAAAAGATAAGAAACGAACCATTAATTCGTAGAATTAATTCAACGAAATAAAAAACTCATTTAATTTACGAAAGAAACAGCCCAATTAAATGGTCTGTTAAGATTTTAAGAAACACGTCAGTTGACTTTCATTAAGATGGGTTTTCACGGGTGCGTTTCTTAGCGGAAAGAAACGGCGGGGCTCGTGCGGCCCCCACCTCACAAATATCCTACCAAGGGGTAGGATATTTCTGGATAACATCCTATCCAGTTCAACTCAGTTCAAGCCGCCTTTAAGTGGCTTCAAGTGGCTTCCAAGTGGCTTAAGCGAAATAAAATAAAGTTGTAGCAAAATTATTTTATTTCTTAACTCTAAGCCCGAAAATTAAAAACCACACCCGAGCAAACGCAACTCCGGAAGAGGCGTTTCTAAGCGAATACCGGCACTGCGATTTCATCGGAGCCCTCAGAATTCGATTCCGGGCACCGGTTCAAAAGTTAGAAAAAATCCGCTCGTCCGTTCACTGAACGTACCCGAGCCAAACTTCGGAAATTGATTCCGGGCACACCGGGCCTCGGAATCAGGCGCCGTCAGAAACTACGTTTTTGTAAAATTTCAAAGAAAATTAAGAAAAAAATTTCCTTTAAATTTACGGGTCTTTACAGGATCAACAAAAACGGCATTGAGGAAATTTATTGACGCATAATGCATTGCATCTCTTCTATTGGCATTTCTGTGATATTGTGTTCTTCCATGTCTTTGATAAGACACTGCCTTTTTTTATTTGATCCCTTAAGAATTTCTTAATGAACTGTAATTTAGAAAGAGTCTCCTGATAATTCGGCTCTTCGTTCCTCTTGTGCCTTCTTCCCTAATCGAGAGAAAACTGAATTTCACTAAGGAAGAGATTGAGGATTTGAAAACGTCCCCAGTCTGGTGGACTGGGGCTGTTCCTGCTGTTCCTACTTAACTCCTCGAATCCTATTTGTTGATTCTGAGGGTTGAGCTAAAAGAGACCCCAGTCTGGAAAGATGGGGTGGTTCTTTAGCTTCTATATCTGAGAATTTATTAAAATCTCTCTTGATCTTGCAGACTTTAGTTTGGAAATTGGCTGGATGCCTTAACCAACATCCACTCAAATCACCTGGCCCAAATGACCGCTGGATGATTTCTGACACTTCTGTCACTTGATAATGTGCCTGCTCTAAACAAGAAGCATGTTCGATATTCTCATTTGCTTAATGCAAGAGTAATTCAACAACTTGTTCTCTGTATTCCTGACTTTGGGAAGAAATAGTTAATGCATGTTCCTGAGCAAGCCTTTGATTACAAACAAAACTGATTGACTGTGGCCGGCCATGGGCAATAACATTGAATGAGACCACTTTTGGGGGGCTTTGTTGGCTGGAGAGTACAGTGAAATGTAGTACTCCATGAACACCCCATCCCCTGATATGAATACCATATGGGGAATTGTCAACTAACTAGCACAACCTCTTTAGTGCGCCAAGTCTTGAATGTTGAAGGGCTCTCTTCAACTTTTCAGCCTTCGGATATCGAGAAACTGAGAGAGATTCCAAATCAATTTGGCATTGTAAACCATCTATTATCCTGACATGATTTTCATTTTCATCATAAGATAATATTTTCTTTTTCAATTGACAAATAGTTTTCCACATGTTGAGACGAATATCGTGAATACAATCTTCCGTCAATATTTTTGGAATGTCATAATGTGAGTCAGCCAAAGGACCAAACATAACTGGTACTTCACCTTTTGTCCGTTGATTCCTCATTTTCAGCATTTCCTCTTTATCATTCGATGATGATTCTTCTAACTGATTAGATCAGAGCTGGTGCTTCCTTGTTGTTTCATCAGATTCAACAAGACTGGTAGAGAATTCATTTATAAAACTAGAAGATGAATGACCTAGGGGTGGTTCAGAGAATGACCTACACCCCAGGCTATCTTCTGAATGAGAAATTATTTCACCTGTTAGTGGTAAATCATTAGACATGACTGGCTTCACGTTTTCAAGTGCCTCAAGATAAGAGGGCTTTCATGTTACTGCACTATACTTTGAGAAATTTTCCAGGCAATGCGAATTACTATTGTGGAGAGGAATTTCTCTGCTAAATTTATCATCATGGGGAGGACCACCATGGTGGGTTATAGTAAAAGATGAAACAATTTTATCCTTGATCTTCTAGCCACGCAGAGGGTTATCGTGACTCTCATATGAAGATGATACTTCAAGATTGACTGAACTGTCATGAAGAAATCGTTCATGAGGAAGTGTCTGATGAAGACCTTCGGAATTAATGTTCCCACTATTGGGAAATGAGAGAGTAGAATCTTGAGTTGCAATAGATAATTGTATGAGTGCATCAAGAACTCCATCATTGAGAAAGGCCTTATTACAGATTGGATCTTGATTTCTTGACTATACTAAGTGGGTCTTCTTCTTAGAAACATTCTCACTCACTTTAGGAACCACTTTTTGACGAAATTGGTTATTATGGGTAGGTTTATATGCCTGCTCAGGAGAAATAGTCAGGTTAGGATTATTATCTCCATTCAAATCAGGTGTATGCATCTTACTTGATTGCCAGTATGATATGGGGGAGTATTCCCACACAACCCCCTTAGACTGGAATAGAGGTATGTATCTATTCCGGAGTGATATGTTGACGTGTCACTCCACTGGTAGGGATATATTTTCATTTATTTCCCTGTGATGCTGCATAAGCTATTATAATATTATGACAGTCATCCAGAATATGTGTTGAGATTTTCTTATACTCTTTCACCATCATCAGAAAATTCTTGGTGACTTCAGCTAGCAGAACAAGAATATATGTCCATTCAATTATTGTATTAGGTGTGTATTCCTACTCTTGTCCTCCTTTTCCTATCAGTGAATTCTGACAGTACTTATGCATAGGGGAAGAGAGTTGAGTCTGCTCCAAATTTTTCATTAGAGCTTTCTGATAGACTTCTCTGGGTGCTACCAAACGAGACTGTTGGAAGTCTTGAGGAACATTGGCAGGTGTATGTACCTACTGTGTATTCTTCTTCAAGTATGGTTGACGATATTCCTTAAATACTGGTAGAAGAGACTGCTGACAGAATTGTTGATTGTAAGCATGTGTATGTTCCTGCTTATCAGTTGCCACCATATTAGATTTGTGAGCTTCTTTGGGTACAGTCAGACGAGCCTGCTAACTGGTTGATGAATTATAAATAGGTGTATATGCCTGCCTATAATACTCCACCGGAATTTCCTGACGGCATTGGTGAGTTGCTACCAGACGAGTCAGCTGGACAATGGGATTAAAATGGACGGGTGTATGTGCCCGCTCGTTGCTTGCCATCATGTTAGGTTGATGGACTTCTCCAGAGGGGGAAGAGGTAAGAACCTACTCCCTGTTGGTTGGATTTCCCCTCTAGCGGTTCATCTTGCGTGCTCGGGTCTAAGGAACCTAAGCCAAACCCCTAAAGCTGATACCCTCATCATGTTGAGGGCGCACTGATGCACGAGTCTAGCGGTGATTGTTGATGGGATCCCTCGGGAAGGACTCCTGCTTTCTTGAACCGATTCCTTGAGTGACCTCATCATTCACCTCCCAATAATATGGGAGGGAATGGTTGTTGCGTTCTGGGGATAACGACCTGAAATAGTTGGAGATGGTGGTTAGCACTGCCTGCTTCTTGATCATTGTTCGTCGATGTACGGACAACCAAGGTGAGTTATTAACCTGGAGGGCTTGTCGAGTAGCCTTCAGAGCTGGAATGGTACCGTGTTGATGGTATTCCATAACCAATGCATTTGAAACCCATAGTTGCAGATGCTGAGTAGGTTATGTCGTCCTTAGAGCGGATGATGATCTAGTAGGAGTAGCAGCAGATGCATTCATAGGTGTGAACTTTAGATAAGCCAATCTATAATGAAGAGAGATCTTGAAAAATGATTGCTTGTTTTATATAAAAGAAATAATCAAGATAATTTTGTCTAGTATATCTTTTGGATAATCACATATGTTATTGATTGCTTTTTGGCCCTAATATTGAGTTTAATAGGGGCCTAACAAATAAGTAAAACATCATTTAACTTGGTTAAGGATTCATGCCAGTTTCACCATTTTTTGTTTCCTATGGAAATGGGGATGACCTCATTTGTTTACTGTTCAAACATTCCAATCGATTTTTAATAAGTTTGTTCATAGAACTAGAGGCATCCAATGATTCTATATCCATTTGGACCTACTTTCCAAAGTTAGGTGCTCATTAGTTGTGGACCGATGAGTCTTAAGAACATTCATTCATCGAGAGGATGGGATGTCGGACTCATCACACCTTTTTGAGGGGAAATATTGTCTATTCTGGGACTCTATTTATATATTTAAGTTATGTTCATGAATCCTTATTAAATTACCAAGTATGAAAACGAGCTTTCCTTTAGATCTGATAATCAATGATTGATATGTATGAGATTTAGAGAATCTTTTATATATATTTGAGGTTCTGCAGTGATAGAGAATCATCTGTATTTATTAGATATTCTTATTCAATGGGATCCTTCAACACATTATATAGAAATATCTTGGTCATTATGATAACCATAATACTTTTGAAGCCACTCAGTGGGGCACTTGAAATTTATTGTCATTCAGAAGGACATGGATTATTTCAAAGTTTGGATCATACCTACGGATGGGATACCTAGGTATCCTTATTATAAAAAGGAATTATAACCCACATAGTTTGAGAATTAAGATATAGTTTAACGTCATATGGGACAGATGAGAATTAATGGGTTATGGGTATTACCTATGATTAATGTCCCAAATAGATGTGTCGTGGTTACTTTTACACTCTAAGCTCACATGAGTCATGCTTGGTGTGAGAAACAATAGGTATTAGTAAAACCTGACGATTTTTTCCATGAAAGATGTGGTCATAAGGAATGATATGGGGAATATGTATTTGTGAATTCGTAGATAGATGACGATCGGGACTTACTTCAGAGAAAAAGCCCGTGAACAAGGTCCATAAAGGTATATGTGCTTTATAGACATTTCGATACTTAACTTAGGACTTAATCCTGAGAAGGATTCCCAAAATTAAAGGAGACTTATGATTGCGTTTTATTCCTGAGAAGGAAGTCCAAATCAAAATAAATTATGACTGGTTATGAGAAATTATGACTGGAGCTGACTCGTAAGGAGGATTCCCATATTTGGGAACTTGGGTCTTACTCCAAAGGAGGATACCCAAGTTAAGGAAAATTATGATTGGGGATTACTCATGAGGAGAATTCCCATTTAAATGGAACTTGGATAGGGGCTTACTCCTGAAAAGGAGGCCCATGTTAGGGTAATTATGACCGGGGCTTACTCCTAAAAAGGAGGCCCAGGTTAGGGGACTTGTGATCTAGGGCTTACTCCTGAAAAGGAGGCCCATATCAAAAGAATTTAAGACTTGGGGCTTACTCCTAAGGATGATTCCCTGATTAAGGGATCTTCTCATCTTAAAGGATGAGGTTGAATGAATGAAATCTCTAACCTTAGTGACATAAAGATATGTAAATAACTAGGTTTTGAGAGATGTTCCACAAAATTCCTTTCAGATAAGGAATCCAACAAAGGAACCATGTCATAAATGAAATTGAAATGGTTTTTGAAGGATACATCTTGAAGAGGATAGGTGGATTTGAAGAAAATAGATGAATATAGAGGAGGGGCATCCAAAAAGAGGCAGGTGCGCAAATCCTGTTTGGGTGCGCAAGTCCTGGTCACGCAAGTATACTTGCGTGACACATGTATACCTGTGCGACAACCAACCCATAGGGTAATACTTGGGTGAGGCATGGCTTAAGTCCTTAGTATTATCCCTAAAGGTTTTCAAAACTGTGGCGCACAAGTTTTGGTGAAGGGATATGGTGGCGCACAAGTTTCTTCATTTCCCTTAAGGGTTGAACACTTAGGTGTTCAAGTGTTGATTATTTCCAACACTTAGGCCTTGTTCCCATTCCTTAAATCATCCATTCTAGGTAAGAATTTACCTTATAAGTGTTTGGAAGATTTCAAGTAGCGACTGGGGCGCCGAGAGCTCAAATATGACTTTTGGAATTTTCCATCCTCCAAATGGGGGGCCCACAGGGGGTATTTAAAGGGCATTGAAGACCATGGGAGAAAATCAAATAGGGTTCACAATTCACCTGCGTGCCCAATATGTGGTATGAAAGTATACTTGCGCGACCATGATGAATCTTGCATGGACTATCTTTCAACAAATAATTTTTCACGCCTTTGTTAATTATTGATTTTTCTTCAAAGGATGAATCCCTTTGTGCTAAGGTATTCTCCTTTTTCAGTCGTTAGACTCTGTGACGGAAAGGAGCATCAACAAAAGTTTTTTAGGTTTTAAGTTTTTCTTAGGGTTTTTATTCATTTTTTTATTTTTTTACATGTTAGGTATTTTTTAGTATTTTTTATAGTTTTTTGGGTTTTTAGGAATTTTCAGGGGTTTTAGTGTTTTTAGTGTTTTAGGGTTTTTAGGGTTTTTAGTGTTTTAGGTTTTTAGGGGTTTTATATGTTTTAGGTTTTTAAGGATTGTAAACGGGTTTTTAGGGTTATGTGGTATTTTAGAGTTTTTAATTTTTTATGGGTTTAAATTGTTTTTTTTTATTTTTGTGGGGTTTTTAGGGTTTTATAGGTTTTGAGGGGTTTTAAAGATTTTTAGGTTTTTAAGGGTCTTTTAGAGTTCTTAGTGGTTTTATAATTTTATGTTTTTTTTGGGTTTTAAGTGTTTTAGGTTTCTATGGTTTTTAGGGGGTTTTCAAGGTTTTTTACATTTTAAAATATTTTTAGGGATGTTTAGGATTTTTATGGGTTGGGGGGGGGTTAGGGATTTTGAGGGTTTTAAGGGTTTTAGGGTTTTTTGTTTTAAGTTTTTTTAGTGGTGTTAGTTTTTTTTGGGGTTTTATGTTTTTATAAGGGGTATTTTAAGGATTTTAAAAAACTTTAGGATTTTTTATGTTTTATTGTTTTAGGGATTTTGAGTGGGTTTTATGGTTTTTAGGGTTTTCGGGGGTTTTTGGGTTATTATGGGTTTTTTAGTGTTTGGTGTTTTATGGTTTTAGAGTTTTTTAAAAAAAATTAGGGTTTTTAAGTAGTTTTAGTGTTTTTTGTGTTTTTTGGGTTTTTATGTCATTTTAGGGTTTTATGGTCTTTTTAGGTTTTTTGGTTTTTTGGGTATTTAAGGTTTTTAGAGTATTTTAGAGTTTTTAGGATGTTTTTTATTGTTTTTAGAGGATTTATAATTTTTTTAGTTTTAGGGTTTTAAATTGTTTTTAGCATTTTAATGTTTTATTAGAGTCTTTTAGGGTTTTTAAATTTTTAGGGATTTATAGGTCATTTTTTAGGTTTTTTATGGTTTTTAGGGGTTTTAGGGATTTTGATGGTTTTTAGGGTTTTTAAGGTATTTTTGGATTTTAGTCGTTTTACCCATTTTTAGGTTTTTAAGGTTTCTTTAGGGTTTTTAGGATCTTTTGGGTTTTTATGTTTTTAGGGATTTTTAGGGATTTTTTATGAATTTTATGGGTTTTATTATTTTTAGGGATTTTGATGGTTTTTAGGGTTTTTGGGTTTTTTCTGGTTTTTTTTGGGGGGGGGGGGGTTAGGTTTTTTTGAGTTTTTTAGGGGTTTAAATTTTTTTAGAGTTTTTAATGTTTTTGGGGGTTCAAAGACATTTTAGAATTTTTAGTGGTTTTATAGGGTTTTTATGGGGTTTTAATATTTTTAGGGTATGTCTAAGTTTTTAGTGGTTTTAGGTTTTTTATAGTCTTTTAGGGTTTTTATAATTTTTTAGGTTTTAGTGGTTTTATGTGTTTTTTGTTTTCTATGTTTTTATTAGGGGTTTTATGGGTTTTTTACATTTTTTGGAATTTTTAGATCTTTTTTATGATTTCTTTGGGTTTTAGGGGTTATATAATTTTTTTGGGTTTTTAGGGGTTGTATTTGGTTTTATGTTTTTAATGTTTTCTTAGGGGTTTTCAAGAATTTTATTGTTTTTTATGTTTTTAGGGTTTTTTGAGATTTTTTAGTATTTTTATGTTTTTTGGGTTTTTATGGACACGGTTCCCCACTCGCCGGGTCACCATTCCTTCTCAACATGCTAAGGTTCCTTCTTATCACCACCCCTTCCTCTGTCTCATCATACCATGTGATGTTAGGTTTTAGTGAGAATTCTTTTAATTCTTTCATTCGCATCCCCTTGTTCTGCTCATTGTTCATGTTTATATACTTCCTTGACTTCTTTGTTCTCCCATCCCAACTAGTTTGAAGATGTGGAGATTCATTTCTGATTCAAGGGCCTTGTCCATTGTGACTATTAATCTTATTGTTGGAGTCATCATGAATAAACCCCATATTGGTTTAACTCAATGAAACTCCAATGATTTAGGATTCTGTGGGTGGTGGAATCTAGTGAGTTTTTTTCTATTTTCTTGGCCCTATTTTGGGTTCTGTTTTCATTAATCCTTTTGTTGTTGTAGGTCTTATTTCAACTATTTTATTCCCTCACTTCCCAATTTCACGATTTTTTAATGTTGTGGCTCACTCTTGAGGCCCTTTTCTATTTCAATATCTTCTCTTTCTTCTGGATATATTTTATTTGGCTCTATTTTGTCTTTATGTGATGGCTCTCATGAGGGTTTTGGGATGTGTTGGTTGGTCATTTATCAGTGTTCAAGAGTCTGACACCAAATTCTTATCATTTCATTGGTTTTTCCTTACTGGTTGTGTTTTGAGATTTTTCTAGTTTTTGGTGTACTTTGTTCGGGTTGTGTGGTTCCTACTTTTCCCTAGTAAAAAGGATTTGTTTTGGTTGTTTTTTATTTTCATCCTTGATGAAGAATATTTCAATTGGTGATAATATTTTAGCTTATTGAAAATTGTATTTTAGTTTTTTGAGGTTCTATTTGTGGTGGGTAGTTTCATTTTTAGATGGTGCAGTCTTCGACGACAGTGTTGATAGTGGATGGCTATCCATTTATGCATGGTACTCAACAATGGTGTTTTCTAGTAGAGATGATGAATTCCAGTCCACTCTTTTTGTCAACAAGATACTACTACTGAAGGTCTTGGTTTCTCAAGAGTTTGGTTTGCACCAACAATGACTTTGTTGTTGTGATATTATGATGGTATTGATGGGTTACAAAAAGAGTTGCGATGGGAGGCCAAGTTAATATAGTGATCCATCAATGCCAATGGTAGCAATGTGTTCGATGCACCCAATCTTATGTGTGCCACGATGATATATTTTTGAATCTGGGATGATGGGGTCTGTTGATTTAATCAGTTTTTTTATTTTTTTATTCAATGTCAAAGGAAATTGGGTTCCCATGTAACCTATTAATATTGGTTCATTCTGAACATACCAATAATAATAATTTTTAGGGAGATTTTTCAGGATTTTGGGGGTGTTTTGGGTTTTTTGGAATTTATGGAATTTATGGATTTTTTTTAGTTTTTTAGGGTTTAAATGGTTTTTAGAGTTTTTAACGTTTTCTGGGATTTAAATCCTTTTTAGTGTTTTTAGTGTGTTTTAGGGGTTTTAGGGTTTTTAAGGGTTTTAGGTATTTTCATGGTTTTTAGGGGTTTTTAGATTTTAAGGCCTTTTTAGGGTTTTTAGCATTTTTAGGTTTTAGGGGATTTGAGTTTTTTAGGTTTTAAAGGTTTTGTTTTAGTTTGTCAGTTTTGTTAACATTTTAAGGTATTGTTAGGGGTTTTACGATTTTAATGGGTTTTTAGGGTTTTTAGGTATTTTGAGGTTTTTTATTTTTTTATGTTTTTTTAGGGTGTTTAGATTTTTTTTGGATTTTAGGGGTTTTATGTGTTTTATGTGTTTTATGGTTTTTAATTTTTATCATAGAGTATTTTAGAGGTTTTTATGATTTTAGTTATTATAGAATTTTTTAAGAATTTCATTGGTTTTTAGGGTTTTTAGGGATCTTGTGGGTTTTTAGGATTTTATGGTTTTTTAGGTTTTAAAGTTTTTTGGAGTTTTAGGGGTTTTAATGTTTTCTAGTTTTTTTATCATTTTTAGGAGTTTAAAGGAGGTTTTATAATTTTTAGTGGGTTTTTAGGGGTTTTAGGGTTTTTAAGGTATTTTTAGGGTTTTAGGGTTTTTATAATTTTTTATATTTTTAGGGGTTTCAAGTGTTTTCAGGTTTTTAATGTTTTTAGGGGTTTTTAGGGGTTTTTATGTTAGAATGGATTTTTAGTTCTTTTATACTATTTTTACGGTTTTTAGGGGTTTTAGGAATGTTTAGTGTTTTTAGGATTTTGTAGGGTTTTGTAGGGTTTCTTAGAGTTTTTATGTTATTAGGGGTATTTAGTGTTTTTAGGTTTTTAATTTTTCTTAGTGTTTTTAGGGTTTTTATGTTTTTAGGTATATTTGGAAATTTTTAGGATTTGTATGGTTTTTAGGGATTTTGAGGATTTTTAGCGTTTCAAGCATTTTTTAGGTTTTTAGGGGTTTTAATTGTTTTTATGACTTTAAGGATTTCTTTGGGGTTTTTTGGATTTTTTAAATTTTTAGGGATTTTAGTGTTTTTTAGGATTTTTATTGGTTTTGATGGACTTTTAGGGTTTTTAGGGCTTTAAGGTTTTAGTGTTTTTTATGTTTTTTGGGGGTTTATGTGTTTTTATGTTTTTATGTTTTTCATAGGGGTTTTCAGGGATTTTACGGTATTTTACATTTTAGGTATTGTAATGTCTTTTTTAATATTTTTATGGTTTTTTGGGTGTTTTGGTATTTTGAGAGTTTTTATGGGTTTTAGGTTTTTAGGGTTTTTTTGAGTTTTCTTATGGGTTTAATGTTTTTTTGTGTTTTTTATGTCTTTTGGGGTGGAAAAGGTTTTTAGATTTTTTAGTGGGATTTTAGGGTTTTTAGGTTTTTAAATTTTTTTGGGGTTTTTATGGTTTCTTGGGGGTTCAAGGGTTCTAGTGTCTTTTTAGGGTTTTCTAGGGTTATTAGCATTTTAGGGGTTTTATGATTTTTCTTATGTTTTAATGGTTTTCTAAGTGTTTTGTAGTGTTTTTAGGGTTTTTTTACATATTTAAGGATTTTTTGTGATTTCTTAGAATTTTTATGGGTTTTATGGTATTTAGGGTTTTTTGTGGTTTTAGTGTTTTTTGGGTTTTTATCATTTTTTATGTATTTAGGGAGTTTTAGTGTTTCTAGTTTTTATGGGTTTGTTAGGGGTTTTCAAGGTTTTAGGGTTTTTTATGTTCTATGGGTTTTAGTGTTTTTAGGGTTTTTATAGGTTTTCAAGATTTTTTGGTATTTTGATGTGTTTTTGGGTTTTTTAGGGTTTAATGGATTTTTATGGATTTTTGGGTTTTTTTATTTATTTTTTATTTTTTTAGGGTTTCAAATATTTTTTAGGTTTTTTATCTTTTTTGTGGTTTAAAGGGTTTTTATATTTTTTTGTAGATTTTTTTTTGATTTTAAGGGTTTTTAGGGTTTTTTAGTTTTTATTTTTTATGGTTTTTAGAGGTTATATATATTATTAGGTTTTTATGATTTTTTAGTGTTTTTAGCCGTTTTAATTTTTTTGTAATTTTTTTTGGATTAATAGGTATTTTTTTAGATTTTTATGTTTTTTTATCGTTTATAGGTGTTTTTAGTGTTTTTAGGGTTTTAAGGGGTTTTAATATTTTTTTGTGTTTTTAGTATTTTTATTTTATATGGGTTTTATGTGTTTTTTGGTTTTTTGGTTTTCTTAGGGGGTTTCAGGGGTTTGTAGCATTTTTTATGTTTTTGGGTATTTATGTATTTTTTTAATATTTTTATTGGTTTTTATAGATATTAGGAATTTGGAGGGGTTTTAGGGGTTTTATAGTTTTTAGGACTTTAGTGTTTTTATAGTTCTTATAGTTTTTTTGGGGTTTTAGTGTTTTTTGAGTTTTTAGGGGTTTTAAGGCTAGTTAGAGTTTTAAACATTTTTAGGGAAAATAAGGCTCAAGACCAATATTTCCTAGTCCCCTAACTTTTATTAATGAAATGTAAAGACTAAGAATTATAAGGAGGGTTGAAAAGGGGGATGGAGAATCGGTGCGTGCAAGGGAAAAAACCGACTCGGACAGCAAACCCTAATGCAGATCTTTGATCCTTCGCAGATGTGGTGGCGGGGAGAGCTGTTGAAGTTGTCTCTTTGAAGCCAAACGCGGCGCCTGAAACCCACATCAAACCTAATTTATTTCGTCACCACTGGCAATCAGCCGTATCCTTCTCAACAAAATAGGTAAATTTTCTTGCATCGGGTCTACGATTTGTGCTTGTTCGGAAGTTCTTGAATCGTCACCCTTCAATGAAGTTCATTAGATCTTCGCTTAAAGCTATAGGATTTTTGTTTTTCCACATTGTTCTCCTAAACCCCTCCCATATCTTGTTTAGATTCGGCACTGAGGGTGATTATTACAGGCTATGGGTTAAGCACTCATTGTATTTTTGGGGTTGCCTTATGAAAGTTCTTAAATGGAATCTAACGTTCGATCCTCATTCAGAATCACCCATTGTACCTGTATGGGTAGGTTTTCATGAGCTACCCATTCACCCATTCAATCAAGCTGCTTTTTTTCCTATTCCCAGCCTCATTGGCTCCCCTTTGAAGCTTGATTCAGCTACAAGACTTCTTTCCAGACCCTCTATAGCTATAATTTGCATCGAAATTGATGTCTCACAATAGTTGCCTTCAAACCTATGGATTCAAAGTGACGAGTTTGGATTTTATCAAGAGGTCTTATAAGAAAAACTATCTGACTATTGTCACAAGTGATTTAGACTTGGTCATCCCACAAACAGTTTTGGTAAAAGTAAGGATTATGCTAAATGCTGGAAACCCACTTGGATTGAAAAGGGAAATGTTAGACACAAATACATGGCTGGCCCCTCTAGCTCCTCTAAAAAGTATTGCTCAGAAAATATTTTAGGATTGGATAATACCAAAGAACCTGAGAATCAAATCTCAGATTATGTAAATGTTGTCCTTGACATCACTGCCAATATTCTTTCTCTCAAGGAAGAAAATTCTAACTAGCTTGTTTCCTCTAACTCAAATGAAATGGAGGAAAATTTCCCTGATCCACCCATTGTTGAGGAACAAGGAAATCAAATTCAGACTCTAGAGGATGGAATCATGAAACAGGTTGTGGTTTCAAACTCCAGTGACTCCTCAATTGAGGAAGATGATCATTCGAGACAAATTGAGGAGTCCTATTTGAAAACTATGGCCAAGAGAGGAAAAAAAGTCCAAGGTGGATGCTAATGGATTCATCACTCTAAATCTGAAAAAAACTAGAAAACGTATGGATTATTATCACAATGAAAGAAATATTGTTACTCGTTCACTTGATGCTTCCAGGATGGTTCCTACTGAACCCGCCCAGAAAAATAGTGTTTAACCACCTCAGGAAAATCCTCTGACGGATGACCCGAATTTTGTTTTATTCTACCTTTCAAAGCACTTCACAGAGTATGAGATTAAGGACTGGAACACACATATGGAAATGCAACCAGAATTGGCCCACCAAAAACATCAACAAGGTGTTATCTCTTCTGATCAATACCACAGAGTAAAAGATATCATCTTTAACCAGAGGATTCAGATTTCTATTCAGGCTCCTTAATATGATTGATCCTTTTTTGACTCATAACCTGCTTTGATGCAAGATGGTGATGATTTTCAACATCAATTTTTCTGGGTTTTGGTGCTTCTTTATTTTCTCTTGCTGATATAACACTGTTTTTGCCTCCTTGATGGAGCTATGCTGCCTGTTTGATTTCAAATCCTGGGTTTTTGTTGTGCTGTGCATTTCGGTTTGATGATGCAATTTGGATGTTTTGGACTAATCCTCTTCTATGCTGCAATGTGCTTCTTTCATTCTTCCCCTTTGAGCTATTATTTTTCCGGTTTTCTGATACTTTAACTCTCAGCTGCCCTAATAATCAATCTTATTTGAGATTCTTATGTTGACAACAGATTTATGATCCAGATCTACTATGTTTGCACGCACCTCTTTGTCTGTTCACACCTGGATGCTGCTGGGTGAATGTGGAGTCTTAATTCCTAGTGACTTTTGATGTTGTTTGCTAGGTTCTTTAAAGATGTATTTCTTTTTGGCTACCTTCTTGTTTTCAGATGGTGTAATCTCATTACACCTCATGAACTCATTATAAACATTTCATTTAATAAATTCATTCCAACATGGATTGGGAAACCAATCCATGTCACCTTCTTAAAAAAAGTTATATGGAGGGTTTACAAACATGGGTGTGAAGATCACCTTTCATATCTGAATTATCTAAGGGAACTTAGAAAATAGTGGTGAAAAGGACCAAATAAATCTCTATTCCGCAATTCTTTTTTGGATAATGCATCTTCCATCATGTTTTCCTCTCAATAGGCATGTGTGAAATTAAGAGTGAGAGTTTGGAAGAGTTTGAGATATTCAATAAATTATGGGAGGATTCCCCTATGTACTTTCTTGTATTTTTTCTTGAGAGTCTCTATTGCATGAATCATGTCAGATCTAATCCAGAGTACGTTCCACCCAAATTGAGCAGTAAATTTGACATCCTTCATCAATTCCCAAAGATACACCAGGGAAGCACATCTAATTCAAATTTAGTGGTATAAGAAACCTTTCACAAATCCTCTGTGTGTCTAAAAGACCCCACCATATTCTGATGGGTCGGGTGCTCTTGCAGTCGCGCCACTAATATTGACTTCCACCCATAATGTAATCTGAGGGATCCATCATTTAGACTTTAGAACCTAATACTTTTTACTCTTTCCAAAAAAACTCCAGGCACGCACAAGATAATGAGGTCATTAATATCATATTTAGTGTTCTCTTAGGATTTTTAGGATTTTCATTGTAATCATGATTGTCTAACATGAAGGTTTGATGTTTTAAAAAATTCATCATCATCATTACCTTTAATATTTCAATCATGGAAAATAGGAATGAAGATGCATATGATTGGAGACATGAAATCCCTTTCATTTATATAGAATCATAGGGACATCCACAGAACTAAGCCTCTCTATCATGCATCAAAATAAACACTCAACGTGGATCTTTATTTGTTGAACATCTTCATAAGCCCTATCAGTTGCCTATTCAAGTTGAGATAACTGAGCAACTCCAGACTCCTCATCCTGATAGAGTACTTCCTAAGCGATTGAAATGGAAGTTATCTCCTCTAATTAGGTTTCTCCCAATGTCTGGTTCAATTTCTCAAGTTTTTTATGAACAACATCCAATTATTGTAGAATATATAATGACTCCTTTGTGGATTATTTTATTTGTTTGATGATTTTGGTTGATTTATTGTTATGATCTGCCACTGCCTCAGCTACAACATCTTGAAACCCCAAAATATTGATAAACCGTTTAGCCTTTTTAAAATATCAATGTAGATTATGCTCCTATTCCCATCGATGAATGATCTCTTTCATTGCATCACAGACTGGTCGATAATTGAATCTACCAAATCCCAATATGTACAATAATGCTGGGAGTTTGGAAAAATGAGACAGTAGTTCTTCTAAAGGCTTTTCGGAAATTATGCTCTAGATATACCGCCATGTCATATTACGTGCCATGCCAAGAGAATATTGCATCTCTAAGTATGAATCTGAGTCACTATCATGAGTTAAAATGTACTATGGAAATTTATTACTTAATCATATACCTTGTTTTTCTTCTCTCGGAACAGTAGAAGCTTCGCCTTCTATTGATTTCTGAGACAATATGGAAATTTCACCTTCTAATCTAACTATAGAAGATGATAACCCTAAACAACAAATCAAGGTCATTGTCAGTTTTAGAAAATGGTAGGAATAGAGTATGATCCAAGACAACTGATGATATTTAACTTATAATAAGTCGACTATTTTATTATATTCATCCCCGGTATTCTCAGCTACAACATGTTGAGTAGATGTTTCTTGAGAAGGTACACTCTACTGAGTTTCCCCAGTTGTCATAATTGAAGGATCTAGAGATTTTCTTGATGGAGGGTCCTATATAGGTATTTCCCCAGCTCTAACAGATGAAGGATAGAGTGAAATGATCCATTATTGAAGATCCTTTGCACCATTTTCTGCAGATAAATCTATATAAGGAGAACTTGGATGTAAATAATCAAGTAAAGAGGAACAATTTTGTATGGAAAATTCTAGAATAAGGACTTACGCCCCTGTAATTCCTCATGAAAATCCCCAAAATCCTTAGTGGAACCAAGAATATCAATATTTTTATTAAGGGATTCCATCATTTTAGTGTATGCAGCCTGTAATGTAATATCCTCCTCACTATTTGAGGTATCCAAAAAATCTCAGTTGATTCCAAAATTGGCTCCATTGACATTCTATTCCATTGGATCTTCAATCGGTATAGCATCATCGATCTTTCCAAGTTTGGACCAACATGATTATTTATGTCAGGTTGTCCGGGGTCTTCATTCATTTCTTCTGGAGCAATACGAATATCAGCATTGGTTATTTCCCGACTCATTGGCAAAGACAACTGATCTGAAATATGTTGAAAAGAAGAATATAAGCATAGATTTTAATAATCAAGAGAAAAGTTTTTGATCTTACCATGACATTTCTCTCTCTCAGTAGATATGGGAATTGGTACAAATGAATCTTTTGGAGATTTCTCTACTAAGAGAGAAGATTCATCAACATGAACTTGGGTATCTTATGGGGGTTCCTTCTATGGTCTAGAAGAATCCACTCTTAGTCCCTTGAGAGAAGATAGAGACACAGATCATGCAAGAGGAAAAATGTGATTACCGGAGTATATTGTGGAAATTACATGCCCTGAGGATAGTATAAATACTTACTCTTTTGGAAAACACTTCAGATCAATCTCACTGCTCTCTTGTGTTTCTTTTCAAAATATTGGGAAGAACTTGAAACACTCCTCCGGGGAGGAGAAACTTGATGTAATGGTTGGGATTATCCATCACCATTACCCCAGTCATTATTCTCGCTCCTGGAGAATGTTTTGGAGACCTGGGAGGATCATTCATAACATCAATGGGAGAGCCTACAGGACCATACATTGGTGATTGAAAAACTGGTCTGGAGTTTCCTTCCCTACATTAAAGCTGCACAAATACATTTTCATCAAGCTTAATGATGATTAATGGTAAATCAAAGTTAAGAAAAAAGAAAAAGAAAATACAGCCTCAATATTAATATAAATATCCCATTCATCCTCAGAGTCAATAATTACCCCTTCATCTACCCCTAAGTCCATCTTATGAGATATTCATTTAAAGGTTGTAATTTTTTAATCTGTTTCATATATAAAAGCCTCAAAATCTGTAATATATTCTTGTACTTTAGCCATGTTATTATCCAGATTTCAATCAGAAGTTGCCTTAATGTCACCAAAATCTGGTATTTGAATGTCATGCTGGAGGACTTCCCATGCATTTCTAAGATCATAGGTCACACTCTCCCAACGATGAATGGATGAAGGTCGCACATAATTCAATCTTAGTATGGTTGATTGTGGAGGAGATTCAATAACTTCTGACTGGTGAGCCTCTTCATGCCTATGTTATCCTTTATATAGCTCAACATATGGAATAGGAACTTTTGTTTGATGGTGGTGACTGGATCACCTTAGTGTTGGATGTACTATTTCTCTAGCTCTGGTATTCCTAGTATATATCCTACGAAGATGTTTTGAGGGCTATGAAATATCTGAAACTTCTGCATCATCTCTGGACTTGTACTTCTTACCACAATTTCCACGTGCAATAGTCTTTGTACCTGCCACTCGATAGATTCCTTTTGTCAAAGCCCCTTGTAGATATAAAAAAGCCCAAGTTTTGGCATATCTAGGTTCCAATTCGATTGATGCATCTGGTGGAGGTAACATAATTGACAATTTGGATGCCTCTAAAGCCGTTATAATCCATAATTGTCTCACTACCATTGGGTGTTTATCGTGTATAACATATGTGGGTGGAAAAGTGTTTGATTATTGAAGACATCTGAACTGACGAGCAAACCTATAAGAGACGTAAGCCTCACAGATAATTTCACCATAAATCTTGGTCGATAATACACCATCCCTGCATTCCATTATATAATACCTCACGTCATAATTCTTTTCTTTACCATCATCAATAAATGTTCCAGTTGGTGGGTTACCAAAAACAAAATAAGCTAAATTCTCCCGTGATATTCAATGCCTTTATCACTACATCATGTCTCAAATTTTGAGGCTGAATACCATAAAATTTCTGTAAAAATGGTGTGAATCTACCATTGGAGACTCTAATAGAATTCAACACTGTGTATAATAAAAAGTGTGCTGTAATCGAGGCCTACAACACTTGAAAGGACCCTTAAATTTTAAATGGAGTCTTTCCATTGTATAGATGCATCATAGAACGGTAAATGTTTTTCAATACAAATGTTTTTAATCCAATATAATTCCCCTCTGCTAATTTAGATATGATAACAAATGTACCACCCTTACACCGCCTCTAATCTAACAAACTAAAACCAAGTAAATGCTATGCCACATGGAAAGGAAGGCAGTTAAGCTTATCTTTTCATCAATATCAGATTTGACTTTTTATCCCCAGTACTTATAGTCACCTATCTCCAATGTAGGCGAATATGTGCCGAAACTACCTTGGTTATCTATAGAAGGAAAAACAGATGGACAAACAGAAGGACAAACATTAGGAAGTCCATAGGTGGGACCTTTCTCTATTGTTGGTTCTAAAAAGGCTTCCAGTCACACCCTAGAATGAATATCATTATTTTCATTAGGTAATTTATTTTCTATTTTAAATAGTTCATGAGAAGCCGTCGGTGTTCTGGTAACATTACCCCATGTTTTAGCCGGCAGAATAAACTCATCATACATTTCCTAGAGAATGGGAATTCTAGTTATTTGGTAGATTTCCTAGAGACTAATACCAACTTCACCACGAATCAAATGGAAGGAATTCATTTGTGGAATCCATCGGCACAGTAATTCAGTAATAACATCATTTTTATAAACATAAGTTTTCCCCATCTAGATAGCTTCATAGATATGAACATCTAATAAATCTTTCTTGAATTCTGCACAAGTACAGTGCACCCAAAATTCCCACATCCATTTAGGTTTCTCACCTCCTCCAGAATGAAGATCCAAGTCTTCCATCCAACCATTAGATTGATCTATCTAAGAAGCCCAAAAATTTGAATCATAAAAATATGGCCCTATCTCTACAACATGATCCATCATATCTGGAGTACAACCACTCTGATGTTGGATGAAACTAATAGGGACTATTCCTTCATGTACTGGAACCCCCTTGCACTAATATTCATGAAGTTATAGTAGGAGTATTGAAAAAACCAATTCATTGGAAAATACATCTTGAAAGGTAAAACATGGGCATCATGTAAAATTCCATGCCCATATAGGGGTAGGTAAGAAATTTTTGGATATTCACGTTGATATGGAATTAAACCCTTCCATAACCCAGGAAGAGTACTTTCAATAATGTCATAATAGTCTAGTCTGATGATATTCATCATTTAATTTTGATGATATTTAGATTCTTTAGTAGGGGTTATCAAATGAGTCATTTCTATGAAAAATAATTACCAAACATCCCCTATTAGGTTGATATTTTTACTTAAAATTCAACTTAATGGAAAAGGAAATCAAAAATATTTTTCAAATGAAGTTGTTCGTATAGGTCCCTGGATGAGGTCTGTCAATAGGTACTTCGACAAGGATCCTCATGAAACTCCTTCGACAAAGTCCTTTTGCATATCTCAATCTCAAAAGTAGTTTTCAACTTGAAAAAATTTCAAGGAGACTACGTGAGAGCACAACACATTAAGGCTAGATGAAAAGGGATACGCAACGAGAGATGGAAAATTTGGAGGCACGGGTGAGGAAAATCGCAAAGGATCGAACCTATTTATAGCTATCCATGAACTTGAATGACCTACCTACATGACCTACCTATGAGAAAACACTATGCAATATACCTACATGAAGTAGCTCCGTGACAAACCTGCATTGTCCAGTAATTAACCCAGAGTCCTTTCCCCATTTTTAACCTCAGGACTCAACCCTATTTCTAGTCAGATCCAATCTTGAGGAGGGGCTTTTGTTGAAACCACTTAATAATACAAAAAGACTATGAATATAGCCATGGATATTTCGAAATCTCAACACAAGATTCAAATTATCCAAATGAAATCAAAATCCTCCAATGGGCTACGTGGAACAGTTGCACAATAGAGCTGTGCGACAGAATACTTTCTGCACCCCTACGTGCCAGAGCTGCACGGAGAAGCTACGCAGAGGACCTACACGGACCAACCTTCCTTCGACCAGGACTATCCATGCCTATAAATATAACCTTTGGGCTCCCCATTTCTAGATAGAAAAATCAGAAAGACTCTCTGAAGCTCCCATTGTGTAGTTCTTTCACCAAAATCCCTCAAATTGTCTCAGGTAGCTCTCTAAAACATGAGAAAAGAGATAATTAAATGGTAAAATAATATTTTTAAATTCATTTACATTTTTTACATTGGATTGGTTCTCCTATGTAAAATACATTCTTCAGTCATCATACGCACCTATGCAGCATAACTATGCACCACACCTGCGCGGCATACCTGCGCAGCATACCTCCACGGTAGACCTGCGCGGTATAGCTGTGTAGTACATCAACGCAGGGTACCTACATGGAACACTTTTAAGAGGCACCTTCATGTTAGATCTTGGTATAAATCTTACATAACATTTCATGTTACCTTTTAAAGTCATTCATGGAAGGGTATCTCTTTCCTTGGCTCCCTTATATGAAAGGGACCAATTTGAAGCCTCCACCAAAACCTCCTGACTTATCAGACCTTTGGGAAAGACAAATTAGCATGCCATTTATTGGAGTTTGTATATCCACAGTCATAGGTTTACCAGATTTGTTTTATATGGGATTTAGTATTCATAGAGTGTCTGTGGGTTTGTATACCCACAGTCACATGGACCATTCTCCAAAAAAAAGTGTTGGGAAGTTTCTGGTTTAGAGGAGGGTTGGGTCCTAGCCTCTCCTTTCTCAAAGAGATGACTCAGAACCTCAGGTCTTTGGTATGGAAGGTATGGTTCACACTTTCTTTTCCACGCAAGCATAGAAGAAGTCTCCATCACCTACCATGATCAGTTTTAGGGCAACCATCCTCGCATAAGCCCCTAGCTTTTCTTGCGGGAGGCAGCATCATTGCTCCTCCTCTATTATTCAGTGCTAAAGAACAGAGGAGAGATGGGAACATGGACTCTTGTTACCATTTCCCTATCTCGTTGATCTTTGTCACCATGGGAAGCCATCTTGGTGTAATACCCTAATCTTTATCCCTTCCTCCTTTTATTGGACCCTTGTCTAATGTAAAGTGAATTGAGGGAAGGCTCATCACCTCGACCTCTTCTCGGATCAACTAAGCCCTCATCCACTCTCGCCGCTATAGGTGTTCCCTATTTCCCCAGAGGAGGAGGAAAAGTTCATGTGTCATTGTTCAATCTTTCTCTTCCCCTTGTTTCTCACACTGTTCATGACTCATGTGGCCTTGGAAATTCTTAATGATTACAACTTGTGCACACACACTCTTTTTAGAATGAATTATGAGAACTTTGATTCCCAGCATAATTGGGATATGTAGGAAGCCTTCTTAGGGCTCGAGCTCACTGGACATCCTCTTTAGGAATCCAACCCTAATTCCCTTAATATGGGCATCCTCCTTAGAAATAAGCCCCAAAGTAAACCCCCAAATCATCAAGGCGTCCTTTTTTAGGAAGTAAGCCCAAAATCACTCATTTCTCTAAAAGGACTATACTCTCTGATGAGATTTATTGAACTATGAGGGATTTGATTCCCATCCTCATGGGATACATAGGAAGCCTCCTTGAGGTTCAAACCCAACAATTAAAAATCAACCCTGTTCTCCTTGGGCCATATTCCCCACAGGTCTAATCTATCATGGAAACCTATATCATTTCTAAGTTCATTGGATTTTTTTCTACATAAGTTCCACACCAAACTTTGACTAAGAACCTTTACCTTAGATGTCCTTACCACATGACATTAAACTGTATGGTTAGGTCCTTATCACATGAACTTAAAAGGTATGATGTGTCCCATTAAGTGGAAATGAACTAAGAGGGATATGAATAATTTCACAAGGATACATAGGTAACCCATTCCATGGGTATGATCCCAATATCAAAACAACCCTTCATCTCCCTGGATGATAATAAATTCTAGAGTGCCCCACTAAGTGGCTGAAAAAAGTATCATCATAATAATGATTAAAATAATCTTCAAATAGTATATTAGAGGATACAATTGATGGAGAACCTCTAATACATACGAATATCTCCATTAATGAAAAAACATGAATGTATACTGATGATTCTAAATTTTAAACATGTTAATAAGTGATTGTAAATTAAATGGAAAACTTATGTTATTCTTGGTTAATTAATAAGGATTCATGAAAATATCTTAAATTTACCAAGAGAGTGATGAAGTAGACAATATTTCCCTCAAAAAGGGTGTGATGTGTTCGACTTCCCATCCTCTTGACCAATGTATGTTCCTATGTATCATAAATTTCAAACTTAACGAACACCTTCATTTGGAAAGCAGGTCCCCTTCAGATAAAGAATTGTTGGATGTTTCCAGTTCCATGAATAAATCCAATGGAAACAGCTTGGAAGAAGTGATTCTTAAAACTAGAACACACATATCAAGGAACTAAAAAACAATGTGTGATGTGGGAAATTTGAAATTTTTAAGACTTAAGTTGTTAGAGAGTGATAAAAAATGGAGTTCTCTTTCGTTTATAGAAAATAGAACCTAGTAGGTTTCATAGAACCAATCAGAATATGTTTCTCAAAATGTGGTTGCACCTGAGCCATAGGTGAACCAATAGTTGGTTCAGAGTATTGACCAGAAATATCAGGCCCTAGAAAAAGTGATCAAAAAAATAAAACAAGTAAATTGGATCATTCAGTTTAGTTTGAAAATTAGAATCCACTCATATTTTGGGATGATTCAAAACCGTAAAAAGTAGAAGTGTGGATTAATAAGATGAATAGAATCTTCAATTTATTTGGCACAATAGATTAGATGAAGATAAATTTGTCAATATACATGTTGGAAGGACTTGCACACCTATTGTGGGATTTATATGTTCATGATAAATTGGACCATGTAATGACTTGTGAATATTTTTGAAGAATTATTTAATAAAAAAAATCTATCAACATACTTTATGGATTTAAAGAAAAATAGTTTTCATTAGTTTAGAGAAATAGAACCTCATAGTGATAGAGTATGCAGATAAATTTATGAATTTAGTCCACTTTTCACCCAAAGTTACTGCAAGTGTGTCTTTAAAGGAACATAATTTTTAAATAGGTTTGAGGTTATAGATTCACTCAAAAAATGTGTTCTTTGTATATTGGATTATTCAGAGTTGGTCAATAGAAAAATAGTGGAAGGATTGGATATCTTAGGAAATACGGTTGGGGGAAGTATTTTAATACCTATGGGAACTAGTAGGAACTATACTGTTGGGAATAAGTAGATGATTGACACATATTTACAAGGTGGTGGTATGACTCAGAATCAGATTGCGGGATAAGTGAATCTTCTTCTAAATCCAAAGTGTGCACCATATTGTTTGTAATATGGTTCTCTTGATCACAAAAAGTGAGATTATATAGAACCTCCTAAAGCATGTCACAATTTCAATACGATGGGACATATATAGTTTCATTGTTGCAGTTCTCTGAGGTTGGGATCTTGGGAAACATCTCATCCTTCTCAGGCATCGTAGGCTTTGACCGAATGAGTGCAGCAAAATAGATCTCATCAGCAAACCTGAGCAAGCAATGGTAGCATGACTCCTCAACCAAGGAAATCTCAATAGGGTAACAAAGAGTAAATAACAGTGAGAAATCTATTGTATGGTGATGATAATGTGATCATGGATAATCAATTGGGACCTTCAATAGTGCGAGGTGAGATTATTTTGAATGCTAACCTTATGCATTATTTGTTTGATATGGGTGTTTCACATTAATTTATAGCTTCTCATGTTATTGATCTTCTAGTTTTTCATGTTTAGTTGATTCTCTCTTTTTTGAAACATCAAACTCCTCTAGAAAAAAAAAAGAATATCGATCCTTTTTGTGAAAATTATTTTTTATAACTATTGATGGGGATAAATTTATTTTTTAATTCTATGTTATTGAGATGGATTTATATAACTTAATCCAGGGTGTGGATTAGTTGAAATTATTTAAAGTTCACATCGAATGTTATACCAAAAGGGTTAGTTTTATAACTTATGATGGTGATAAATATCTTTTTAGAAGAAATATGAATTAAAAGACAAGTGGATCACGATTGTTTTCACCAGAAGTGGGAACTATCTCAAAACATTTGGTAGCCTTGACCTTGGAATATATGGATGAGATCGAGAATAGTGGTTTTACAACAATTATTGATCAAATTACTTATATTTTTCCCAATAATTTATTAGTGTTTCTACCTATAGGAGAAGTAGATTTTAGGATTACTCTCATTCTAGGGACCAGTACTAACTCACTTTCTTCTTATCAGATGAAAACAATATAATAAAAGGAATTGAATTTTTAGTTGGAAGAGTTTGAAAGAAAATGGTTTATTCGGCCTAATACATATTCATAGGTAGAACAAGATCTATTCTCTCAAAATCTGAATAGAAATATTAGTCTTTGTGTGTATTATAATAACTTTAATCATGTTTTGATAAGGAATGAGTATCCTAATTCATTAAATGATTAACTATTTGATCAATTGAGCTCATCCCATTGGTTCTCTAAAATTGACTTCTGTTTGGGATATCAACAACTGTGGGTTTTGAATAGATTATATTCTAAAGATATATTTTATTAGTAGATATGGCCATTATGAGTATGTGTTTATGCCTTTCAGTTTTATGAATGACACAAAAGTATTTATGGAATTGATGAATCATATACTTCAATGGTATCTAGATTATTATTTGGTGGTATTTGTGGATGACATATTGGTGTATTATATAAAAAAGGTTGATCATGAGCAACACATAGAGACAATGTTCAGTATCTTGTGGGATCATCTTCTATATACCAAACATTCAATGTGTGATTTTTGGATACAAGAGGAATGTTTTCATGGCTATGTTATTTATAAAAAAATGTGTTTTTATGTATCCAAAAAAGACAGAGGTTGTGATCTCATGGAAAATTCTAAAGAATTTCATTGACATACATAGTTTACCTGGTTTGGATAGTTATTACCGACGTTTTTTCCAAGAATTTTCATGATTAGTTTTACTAATGGAAACATTTAAAAGAAAAAGTGGTATATTCCAATGGAATTTTCAATTCCAAAATTATTTTTCAAGATGTTAAATTTATCCTTACACATCACCAATCTTGATACTTTTTGAGTCCGGACAAGGGTATGTGGTGTATTGTGATTCTTTGGGATCTATGTTGGGGTTTTTTTTCTCATATAGAGAGATAATGATATTTATTATGACTCAAAAATTTATAGTTTCATGAGAATAACTACCAAACACATCATTTTGAATTAGATACTATGGTCCATGATTTGATGACCTAAAATCATTATCTTCTTGGTGAGAAATTAAAAGTGTTTATAGATCATAATAACATGAAAAAAAAATTCTAACAAAGAGATTTAAATCTAAGAAAAAGAATATGAAAAGAGTATCTTAAAATTTTTTATTTTGACTTAATGTGTACACAAGGTAAAGGGAACTCTGTGGTATAATCATTAAGAAAAAATATATATAGTTAGTTGGTGAAAGAGGATTTAGATTAATGGAAACTAATGTTGGTGATTTCCAACATGAACTTGGGTTTTTAAGATTGAGGTGTTGTTGATTTTTACTTTCTAGTTTCTTTTATTCTTGGTTTTTTAAATAAGGTTAAAGATTAAAAAAAAAATTGATTCAGAATATGCTTTTATGAAGTCCAAACTCAATGGCGGGGATACCATTGAGGGATTGAATCTTGATAGATGATCAGTGTTGTGGTTTTGATATTTAATGGTCATAACATTGGATTATCTGGAATAAATCCTTCATGTTTATCACCATTATAGATGGATTGTTCATCTTATAATGAAAAATATGTATAATTCACTAAAATCACAATTTTGGTGGGATGACATGACAAGAAAGGTGGATGCGATTATTTTCAGATGCCTCACCTATCCGTAGGTTAAGGAATACCAAAAACAACCAGTGGGTATACTATTGTATTTTCTGATTCCATTGTGGAAATAAGAGATGATAACTATATATTTTTTAATAGGTCTACCATGGATGGTTAAAAAACATGATTATATATTTGTTATAGTGGATAATCTCACAAATTCGTCCCATTTCATCCCTTTTTGGAATCTAATATGGTGGAGGACTTTTCAAAAAACTATATCCAATAATGTCTAAAGAGGAAAGGTGTTTTAATCGTGAATATATAGGCAGAGATCCTAGGCTTTCATATCATATTTTGGAAATATTTACAAAAATCTCTTAGGAGTCAGTTGGATATGTCCATGGTCTACTATCTTTAAATATATTTACAATACAAAAGGATTATCTAAACATTATAGGACATGTTTATGGATTTGGTAATGGATTTTGTGGATCATAGGAAAAGAAAATACCATTAGTGGAGTTCTCATAGAACAAAATTTTTCAGGTCTAAATACATAGGTATCTATCTAAAGTATTGAATGGGAATCCTTTTCATTTTCCAATTTTTTGGGTGAAAACTAGTGATACTTTACTAGTTTGACCAATCCTTGTGCAAGAGAAAACTTAAAATATTTAGTTAATCAGAATGATGATTGATATGGAATATTGTTTTCAAAAATTATATGTGGATCATCATCAATGGCAGTTTTCATTTTAGGTGAGTGGTCATGTGTTCTTGATAATCTATACAAGGCTTGAGTATCATCATTTTTGGAATAATGGGATGTTATCTCCTTAATATATAAGACCATTTGAGATGCTTTAATGGGTGAGTGAGGTGGGATATTGGTTTCATTTTACACCAAGGATTAGTTTAGTGAATAATGATATTTATGTGTCTCAATTGAATAAGTATCAACCTAAACCTAACCATGCAATTTGAAGAGATCACATTAACCTAGAATTGGATGCTACAGTGGTACATGATCTGGTATGAATTATAGATAGGTAAGAGAAAGTTTAACATGCGAAAAGCATCAGTCTAGTGTAGGTTTTATGACACCATGGTCAAATTTTAGGTAAAAAATGGGAGTGTGAAAAGTAAATGACGGTGTAATGACCAAAATTTTTTAGGAAAACTCTAGTTTTCTACATTCTGATGACATAAAGACCAATGGTATGGATAATATAGCACCCCAGTTGTAGTTAAATGATTCTATATTTATGTATTTTAAGTATATAAAATTAGTAGTTTAATTTTTGGGAGTTTCGGAGGATATTTGTAATTTTTTGAGGCTTTTTCAAAGGTGAATAGATTGATAATGGTTAGTAGAAACCACAAAACACCTCTAGGAAATCATGAAACTAAAACAGTGAACATTGGGTATGTTAACAATTAAGTGCACAATTTTCCCAAACCAAATGGATTCCTAGTAGAAACCATGCGATGATGGGTAGTGTAATATAACACAGTTGGCACTTGGTTTGTCTAATTGTGTGATCCAATCATGTGATGTATGTTTGGAGGTAGTGGATCATGCACGGTTAGCATACAGTTTTACTAATCATGCACCCTTACTATCCATCATGTAAAATTAGATCAAAAAATTGTGGATCTAATCCAATTTGACTCCTAATTCAATTATTTTTTCTACATAGTCTATAACATGAATTTCTAATTCTCAAAAAGTGATAGAGACAATTCCTTTTGATATGAGAGCGATTTCTAGGTGAATCCAAGTGCGTTGGAGACCCAGATTCCCCGATAAGTGTTCATTCTTCATCGTTTTCCTTAGATCTATTCTCCTTACCTCTTTTGGAACCATTGATCTAGTTTTTTGGGGATAAATACATGTTTTGTGGTGTTAATATTTATGGGGTATTATTTTTTTATTTAAGGGAATCTGATCTATGTTGAGATATTGAATATTTTAGATGGTTTATTAATGTTGTTGTGTCGTTCTTTCTATTCGCCTAAGATTCAGAGGAAGACGAATTCTCTCTAAAATCTTTTTGATTAGATCATGAAGGATTGATTTCAAATTTATTTTATTTATTTTATTATTTTGTGAAAATCATAGTTTTGTTTGATGGAATTCTTGTTTGAATTTTGGTTTTGGAAATCATAGGAATTGGATGGATTTTTGGTAAATTATTGTTTATAATATTAAAATGGTGATTTTAAAATTATGGTTGGATTATGGATGTAAAGTATTTTTTGAAATGATTTTATTGAAATGGGTTTATATTATTTGGGCATAACATTTGGGCATGATTTGAATAGGATCTAAATGGTCATGAAGTACCACCATCAAAGGGATGGATTATGATTGTGATGTTCCACCATCAATGGTAACACCAATATTGTGTGTGTGTGTGTGTTAAAGATGTGTGTGGATATGGAAATGTTTATTCCAAATCATAAATTTAGAGATCGTTAAAATATTTTTCGAATTTCCTAGAAAATTATTGTTGTATTATTGTTTTATTCCTTGGAAAAGAGGGTTTGAAGGCCTGTTTGATTGTTTTCATGGGAAAACTATTTTGGTTGGATATAAAAATCGTTAAATTGGTTTTAGACTATTTTATATAAATATGATAACATGTTCAATACTAGTGGAGTGAGTTGGGATGTCATTGTAGAAATCCTATTGGATTTCATACTCAATCCCGTTTTGAGAACAATGGTGAGTTTCTAGATGTTATATATCAAGACACGTGTATAGTCAAGGTATCCCAATTCTTTATTATTGCTTATTTATGCCTTTGTTTTGACATGTGGATTTAGATATTGGAGAATATTAGGAGTTTTTGGTGGTGTATTTAGTGTCTTTTTGTTTTGTAATCATTTGGATCCATTGGATATGTCACATTGATTATGATTGTACTATGATATTGTCTTTTGGTTTAGTATTTTATTGGCTTGCATTTGGGTATACATTCATCATTAAGAATTTTGATTATATGGTTATCATTGGTTTGTTAATTTTATCTTAAAATGAAAAATCATCCCCTAACTATTAATGAGGCCCTTGGAATTTGTTTTCATCCTTTGATGTCTTGGGGATGTCACTTAAGGCCTAGTATCCCCCCCATCACTTCTTAAGTCAATAAGGAGGGGGAAGGTTCTTAATGCGCAACTCCTACATTGATTCAATTTGATGTTTCAAATTACTACTTATCATACATTTACATATTAAAAATTCATATTTTTTTCTTCTACATTTATCAAAAAAATCTCAAAAAGGCTAAAAAATGACAAATCTTTATTCCTACATCCATTTTTCATTTTTCTTTATCCGCTATCTTCCCCTTCCAAAATTTTCCACTTGAATCCATTATGAATTTTATTTTTTAATTATATTTTAGCATTTCCACACTCCAACGATCCTTTGGATTGTTTGGAATTGGGTAATAACACTATAGGAATAAATTTTAGTGGTAAAAGGTAAGAGAGTTATTTTTTTGTTAAAAAATAAAAAATTGAGTCAAACATGAGTGAACAAAATATTTTCAAGTCTAAACACACGAGGGAGTGTGCGAGTTCCATATTCATTTATCTTTAAATTTTCTTCCTAGATTTATAAATGGAGGAGGATAGTAAAACCAATGAAATGAAAATTATGTTATTACTGAGTGATATAAAATAACAATTCCAAATTATTAATGTGAGGATAGATGAATTTAAATCACCTACCAATTCTAGAGAACCAACAAAAAGGAAGGTTTTTGATTATGTATAGGAGTTATATGATTTTTATGATTCACTAATTCAGAGAAAGAAACCACCACATTAGTAAACCAATGATCTTGGAGGAGTAAAGATGAGGATACCATCATTCCAAGGTATGACTGGTCCCAGAACATAATTTGAATTGGAAAAAAGGTAGAGAATGTTTATGTTATTCATAAATATTATGAGGAAAATAAGGTGAGGTTATAGGTTGTGGAATTATCCATCTATGCCAGTACTTGGTGGTACCAAATACACGTGAGTCGATGGAAAAGTGGAGAAAGACCCATCTGCACTAGGGAGGAGATGAAAGTGGTAATGGGTAAGATGTATATTTACAACCACTATTTTCATGATTTGTTCCTCAAGTTGTATGGTTTTGAAAAAGGATATATGAGTGCCGAGGATCATCATAATGTAATAGAGACCACCATGATTAGGTCCAATATTCATGAGAAGCGAGAGGCCACCAAGGAAAGGTGTGTGAATGTTCTCAACCATGACATTCGGGACATAGTGTACATGCACCGCTATATGGATATAGATGATCTTATTAATGTGGATACTAAAGAAGAGAGGAAAGTAAAGGAAATAAGTATGAACCCTACATATTATTGTAAGGATTATAAATCTTATTTCATGTTCAATGATTCAGAACCAGAAGAGAATGTAAGGGAAAAGAAAGTGGAATTCAAAGGATGTGACCAAACCAAAACCATTCCTTTAGGAATCCAAAGGTAAAACAAAGGGTATAGTTGTTTCAAAATCATGTGATATGTTTTAAATGTCACGGATTTGAACATTTTCTTCACAATTACCAAATAAGAGGAAAATGATTATTTTTTATTATGGAGATGTTATTAGTTCTAACTCAAGCGAAGATGAAATGCCGCTAATTTAGGAGTGTTCATATGTGGAAATAGATATCCCTATACATGGAGAAATGCTTAGGGAAAGGCATTCTTTGAGTGCTCAACATGAAGGATAACATGATCTAGAGAAAAGGGATCACATTTTTTATACTAAATTCCATTTCAATGATAAGGTATATATTATGATCACTGATGGGGGTATTTTCACAAACATAGAAAGTGGTTTTATGGAAGATAAACTGGGTTTATCTATGACCAAGAATCCTAGGCCTTATAGATTTTAATGGTTAAATAATAGTGGGTATGTTAAAGTGACTGCACAAGAATATGTTTTCTTTTCTATCGAGACATATGAAGGCAATGTGATATGTCATGTTAGTCCCATTAATTCTTTTCATATATTATTGGACAGTCCTTATAAATTTTATAGGAGGTTCACACACGATGGGAACACCAACCACTATTAATTTGAGTACAGTGTGAGGATGGTTATACTTACACACTTAAGGTTCTTTCATGATTATCTAGAACAAGTGAGGATTGAGAGAGATTATGGAATGTGAGATAATGAAAAGAGATAAAACAATAAAGAGAATGGAAAAATCAAGAGTGAAAAATGAGTGATCAGTGACATCAAACGAAATGAGGGAAATAAAATATTTGAAAATAAGAGTGAAAGTAAGAGTGAAAACAGAAGGGTTGGGGGAAAAGTGTGTTTATTTTTTTGGAAAAGGAGAGATAAACAATGATTTAGTGTAGGAGGAAACTCTCATGATTCTATGAAAGGGAGAATGTTTTATTATAAGCTCTATTAACCCAAAAATTCATTCTTTTGTTGTATCCTTATTAAAAGAATATAGTGATCGAAAAAGGAAGTGTTTCAAATGATATATATTTGATCCAGGTGGTTTGGTATAGAAAAAACTACTAGAAGGGAGGTTATTGGAGAAATGAAAATCAAAACTTCATCCACAAGGATACGAACCTTTCCAAGTTTTAGATAAGATCAATGATAATGCCTACAAGATTGAGTTTCTGGTCATGTATAGAAATGTTAGAGAGAAGTTTAAGGATGTTGATATTTCTCTAATTGAATTTTCAGATTCAAGCATAAATCATTTTTAGGAGGGAGGGGAGGATGAGTATCATGGAACACATGGTCATCAAGGAGATGAAGGTATACTTGATGATATGGGTACAATGAATATGATTGCAGAAGACCCGTTGTGGGGAGTTGGTGGCCCAATTACAAGGGATCAGACTAAGAGAATAAAGTAGAACTTAAATGGGTTACCCATTTATTTCCAAGGGTATAACCCAAACCCTTTATTGGGAGTAGAATTTAGGCCTATATTTACATAAATTTAGGACAAAATGGGATTTTAAAGACCCATACCTCCGTGTTCTATTCATTAAGATTTTATACTCATGTAAACTAAGTGTTAGACTTTTGTATCACTCTTTAGATACAAATAACCACCCCTTATACTCTTTGAACATTATGAATGAAGATAATGTTATTATGGTGATTTTTTTCATGATTTTTGTTCTTTATTAATTATTGACTCATCAAAGGATTAGTCATCCTTTGGTGCATATTTTGTCTAGTGTACATAGAAATAAGTAATTTTTGGGTTTTACATTGACCAACTATCTCCATTATTCATTATTTCCACCATTTATATCCATTATTAGTTATTTTCTTGAAAAGATCTAGGTTCTCAATACGAAAACACTGAACAAGGTTCTTAGGACAACTCCTAGTGGGTCATGGATCACATATAAGGTTTTTAAGAGGTTTTATGGGTTTTTATGATTTTAGTTATTTTTAGAAGGTTTTTATGATTTTTATGGGTTTTATGGTTTTTAGGGATTTTGAGGGGTTTTTGGGGTTTTAGGTTTCTTATAGTTTTTGGTTTTTTAGGTTTTTAAAGTTGTTATTGGATTTATTTAAGATTTTAAGGGTTATATTGGGTTTTTATATATTCTAGTGAGTTTTAGGGTTTTATGGATATTTAAGGTTTTTAATATTTTTTTATTTTTCAAGGTTTTTAGAGTTATTTAGTGTTTTAATGGTAATATGTGTTTTTAGGTTTTTTTGGGGTTGTAAATTTTCAATGGATTTTAAATTTTTCTTAGGTTTTTAAGGGTTTTATGGGTTTTACATTTGTCGGGATTTTATTAATTTTTTATGATTTTTATGGGTTTTAGAGTTTTTAGGGTTTTTATGGTTTTTAGGGTTTTTTGTGTTTTAGGTTATTTTTTGAGTTTTTTAGGATTTTTATAGTTTTTAATGTTTTTAGAGATTTAAATGGTTTTTAGATTTTTTAGTGGATTTTTAGGGTTTTTATGGGTTTTTAATGTTTTTAGTGTTTTTTATGGTTTCAGGATTTCTATGGTTTTTAGTGTTTTTAGAATTTTTTAGGTTTTTAGAGATTTAACGTAATCTTAGGTTTTTACGTTTTTCTTGGGGTTTTAAGGAGTTTAATGGTTTTTATGCATTTAGGGATTTTTAGGGAAATTTATTTTTTATTGGTTTTTATGGTTTTTAGGGATTTTGAGGTGTTTTAGGGTTTTTAGGGGTTTTTGGGTATTTATGGATTTTAGAGTTTTTAATGTTTTTAGGGGTTTAAAGGGCTTTTAGTTGTTTTATGGGTTTTTAGAGTTTTTAATGAATTTATGGGTTTTATGGTTTTAGGAGTTTTTATGTTTTTTGTGTGGTTTAGTGTTTTTAGTGTTTTTTAGGTTCTTAGGGATTTTATGTGTTTTTAGGTTTTTAAGGTTTTATTTTGGGTTTTCATGTATTTTATTATTTTTACATTTTTGGTATATTTATGAGGTATTTTAGGATTTTTATGGGTTTTTATGGTTTTATAGATATTTAGGGTTTTTAGGTTTGTATGGGTTTTTAGCATTTTTCGGTTTTTAGGGGTTTTAAGTGTTTTTTGGTTTTAAGGATTTATTATGGATTTTTTATGGTTTCTCGGACTTTTGTAAGATTTTATGGGTTTTTCTGTTTTTTAGGGATTTTGATGGGTTTTTGGGGTTTTTTAAGATTTTTTGGGTTTTTTCTTGTTTTCTTGGGTTTTTCATTTTTTAAGGTTTTATGGTGTTTTAGAGTTTCTCAAAAAATTTATAATTTTAAAGGTTTTTTAGAGTTTTCAGTAGTTTTTAGGGTGGGGGTTTGAGTTTTTATGGTTTTTAAAATTTTTTTAGGGGTTTTATGGTTTTTTGAGTTTTTAAGGTTTTTTAAGGTTTTGTAATGTTTTTAGAAATTTTTAGGTCTTCAGGGGTTTTAATATTTTATAGGGTTTTGAGATTTTCATAGGCTTTTCCTAGTTTTAATTATTTTATATGTTTTTAGTGTTTTTCCAAATCATGTTAGGATTTTTATGGGTTTTTATGGATTTTGAGGGGTTTTATTGTTTTTAGGGTTTTTTGGGTTTTTTGGGTTTTAGGGGGGTTGAGTTTTTAGAGGTTTAATGGTTTTTAGATTATATTAATGTTTTTATGGTTTAAATGGGGTTTAATTTTTTAGTGGTTTGTTGGATTTTATGTGTTTTTAGGGGGTTTTATGTTTTTAGGGGTTTTATGGTTTTTAGGAATTTTTAGGGTCTTTTCTGTTTTATTTTTGTAGGTTTGTTAGGGGTTTATTTATTTTTAGTCTTTTAAGGTTTAATTAGGGGTTTTAACGGTTTTTATGGTTTTCATGTTTTTATGGTTTTTTTAGCATTTTTATTGGTTTGAGGTGTTTTAGGGAATTTGAGGGGTTTAGGGGTATTTAGGGTTTTTAGAGTTTTTTGTGGTTTCTATCATTTTATTTTTATTTTTAGGGGACTTAAGTATTTATAAGGTTTTAAGGTTTTATTAGGATATTTTGGGGTTTTATGGGTTTTTTTGTTTTCAGGGTTTTTAGTTAATTTTATAGATTTTATGGGTTTTTAGGTTTATTAGGGATTTGAGGGTTTTTAGGGGTTTTGGTTTTTTAGGGATTTTAGTGTTTTGTTGTGTTTTAGGGTTTTCAAGGTCTTTTAGAGTTTTAAAAAATTTTATAGCTTTAATGGGTTTTTAGAGTTTTTAGAGTGTTATGATATTTTAATGGGGTTTTAGGGCTATTTATTATTTCTAGGTGTTTTTATGGATTTTCATGGTTTTTAGGTGTTTTAACGGTTTTTAGCATTATGGGTTTTTAAGGGATTTAAGTGTTTTGAGGTTTTTAAATTCTCTTTTTGGGTTTTAGGGGTTTTTAGTGTTTTTATATTTTTATTTATTTTTATTGTTTTTAGGATTTTTATGGTCTTTAAGGTTTTTAGTGATTTTGAGGATTTTTAGGGATTTTATGGGTTTTAATATTTTTAATATTTTTTGAGTTTTAGGGGTGTTATTTTGTGTTTTTTGAGGTTTTAATGGGTTTTTAGAGTATTTAACTTTTTTATGGATTTAAATTGTTTTTATTGTTTTTAGTGGTTTTATTTTTTTATGGTTTTTAGGGGTTTATGCGTTTTAATGGTTTTTAGGGGGTTTTAGGGTCTTTAGGGTTTTTAACATTTTTGGAATTTTTAAAGGTTTTAAGTGCTTTTAAGTTTTTATTATTTTCTTTTGGATTTTCAAGGTTCTTAGGGTTTTTCTATTTTTTGGGGAAATTTGAGAATTTATTAGTATTTTTGTGGGTATTTATAATTTCTAGGGATTTTGAGGGGTTTTATGGTTTTTAGGGTTTTTTGCGGTTTTATAGTTTTTGGGGATTTTTGATGTTGTTTTTTTAAGGTTTTTGTGTGCATTTATAGTTTTTGATGGGTTTTTACAATTTTAAGGATATTTATATAAATTTTAGGAATTTTACAGGTTTTCATGTTTTTTAGGGTTTTGAGGGATTTTATGGGCATTTAGGTCTTTCTGGGATTTTATGGGCATTTAGGGTTTTTTGAGTTTTTAATTTTTTTAATGTGTTTTTAGAGTTCTTTAACGCCTTTTTGGGTTTAAATTGTTTTATAGTTTTTAGTGGTTTGAGTGGTTTTATTGGTTTTTTAGTTTTTTGAGAATTTCAATGTTTTTTGGTTTTCAGTTTTTTTGGTTTTTTTCACCTTTTAGGGTTTTTAGTGTTGTTTAGGTTTTTAATGATTTTAAGTGGTTTTAGGTTTTTTTTGGTTTTTATAAGGGTTTTCATAGATTTTTTCGTTTTTATGTTTTTAGGGATTTTAGGGATATTTTATATTTTTATGGGTTTTTAGGGGTTTTATGTATTTTCTGGGTATTAGGTGTTTTCAGGTTTTTGTGGTTTTTTTGGTTTTTTTGGGGGGTTTAGAGGCTTGTTTTGAGTTTTTAGGGTTTTATAGTTTTTTAATTTTTTTATCATTTTTAGTTTTTTAAACGGTTTTTATAATTCTAAGGGATTTTTAGGGTTTTAAGGGGTTTGGGGTTTTTAATGTCTGAAGGGGTTTTCTGGTTTGTAGGAATTGGGGGGGGGGGGTTAGTTATTTTTAGGTTTTTAGGGGTTTTAGGTGTTTTTATGTTTTTATGGGTTTCTTAGAGTTTTTAGGGGTTTTAGGTTTTTTAATGTTTTAAGGGGCGTTTTGAATTTTAATTCTTTTTATGGGGTTTTGAGGATTTCAAGGGATTGTTTTGGTTTTTTTTATTTTTTTAGTGTTTTTTAGTTATTAGGGGTCATATGGTTATTTAGAATTATTAATGTTTTTAGGGGTTTGAAGGGGTTTGTAGAGTTTATAGTTGTTTTTATGGTAATAATGTGTTTTTGTAATCAAGGTTTTTAGTGGTTTTAGTGGGTTTTAAGGTATTTAGTGTTTTTAGGGGTTTTAGTATTTTTTACGGTTTTTAGGGGTTTAAAGTGTTTTGGTCTTTTAATTTTTTCTTAGGGGTTTTTAGTATTTTTAGGGTTTTTTACATTTATAAGGATATTTAGGGATTTTTTATGATTTTTTTGGTTTTATGGTTTTTAGGGATTTTTTGGGTTTTAAGGTTTTTATCATTTTTATGTTTTTAGGGGTTTCATGTGGTTTTATGTTTTATTATTTTCATAGGGGTTTTTATTTTTTTAGGTTTTTGTACATTTTAATAGATTTTTAGTGCTTTTTTAGTATTTTTACGGTTTTTAGGGGCTTTAAGGGTGTTTAGTGTCTTTATGATTTTTATGGTTTTTGGGGTTTTGGGGTTTTAGGGTTATTTAGTTTATTAGTATTTTTAGGCTATTTTAGATTTTTTAACATTTTTAGGTGTTCAAAGGGTCTATAGAGTTTTTAGTGGGGTTTGAGGGTTTTATTGATTTTAAGGGTTTTAAATGTTTTTAAAGATTGTTTTTGTTTATAGTGTTTTTATGGGTTTTAGAATTTTTTATGTTTTAATGAGTTTTAAGTGTTTTCAAGTTTTTAAGGATTTCATACATTTTTTCATGGTTTTAGGGTTATTTACGTTTTTTGGATTTTTGGGGATTTTTAGGATTTTTATGTTTTAGGGTTTTTTGATTTTGAGGATTTTTAGGGTTTCTAGGGGTTTAAATGTTTTTTTGGGTGTTTGGGATTTTTTGAGTTTTTAGGGGTTTTAAGGTTATTTAGATTTCTTTACGTTTTTAGGTTTTTTAAGGATTTTAGAGTTTTTAGTGGGTTTTAAGGCTTTTATGGGATTCTAGGATTTTTAATGTTTTATGGTTTTTATTTTTTTTGGGTTTTTATGGTTTTAGTGACTGATGGGTGTTTTAGTATTTTTTTATGTTTCTTTGGGGTTTAATGTGTTTTTTGGATTTTAAGGTTTTCTTAGGGTATTTCAATATGTCTAGGGGTTTTTATGTATTTATGCATTTCAGGAAATTTTTAAGATTGTTATTGTTTTTAGTGTTTTAGGGATTTTGAGTGTTTTTAGGGTATTTAGTTTTTTTTACAGATTTTAGCATTTTTAATATATTCGGTTTTTCAAGGGTCTTTATATTTTTGTTGTTTTCTTTGGTGTTTTCAAGATTTTTTTTTATGTTTTTAGATATTTTTGGAATTTTTTAGTATTTTCTTTGGGTTTTATGGTTTTTATGGTGTTTAGGGTTTTTGGGGGTTTTAGAGTTTTTAGGGGTTTGCGATTTTTTGGGATTTAGGGGGGATTTATTTTGAGATTTTGGGGTTTTTAGAGTTGTTAACATTTTTAGGGTTTTAAAGGGTTTGTAGTTTTTTAGTGATTTTTAGTATTTTATGGGGTTTATGGGGTATTTAAGGTTTTTAGGGATTTTATGGTTTTAGGGGTTTTAGGGGTTTTTATGGGTTTTATCATTTTTAGGTTTTACCGGTTTTAATTGTTTTTATGTTTTTAAGGTTTTCTTACAGTTTTTCAGTGTTTTCAGGGGTTTTTTATGTTTTTAGGGATTTTAGAGATTCTTTTGGATTTTTCTAGGTTTTAGGGACTTTAGGGGCTTTACGGGGTTTTAGAGTTTTTAGGGTCTTAATGGTTTTTTCTGATTTCAGTGTTTTTTACTTTTTTTACGGTTTTTAGAGTTTATAAAATTTTAAGGTGTTTAAATGGTTTTTAGAGTTTTAGTGGGTTTTATGGTTTTTATAGGGTTTTAGGGTTTTAATGTTATTTGGGGTTTTATGGTTTTCAGCATTTTTACTATTTTTTGAGGTTTTATGAGTTTTTATGTTTTGGAGGTTTTCTTAGTGGTTTTCAAGGTTTTTACAGTTTTTAGTGATTTTTTAGGATTTTTATGGTTTTAGGGGTTTTATAGATATTGTGGGGTTTTAGTTTTTTTGGGTGTTAGGGTTTTTAGAATTTTTAAGGTTTTTAGGGCGTTTAAGAATTTTATGGTTTTTAAGGATTTCATAAAACGTTTAGTTTTTTGAGGGTTTTTATGTTTTTTTTTATTTTAGGGATTTTTTTATGATTTTTATCGATTTTTTGGGTTTTTATGGGTTTTAGGGTTTTCAGGGTTTCTTGGTTTTTAGGGTTTTAGGGGTTTTTTTAGTTTTTTTTGTGTTTTTTTTATTTTTATGGGTTTAACGGGTTTTTAGAGTTCTTAGTGGGTTTCTAGGGTTTTTTGGGTTTTAGGTTTTTTTAATGTTTTTAGGGGTTTTAGAGGTTTTTAGGGTTTTAGAGTGCTTTATGTTTTTAGGGGTTTTAAGTGTTTCTTTGTTTTTAAGGTTTTCTTCAGGCTTTTATGGGTTTTTATGTTTGAGAGATTTTTAGGGATTTTTTTTATTTTTATGGGTTTTTATGTTTTTAGGGGAATTTGAGAGTTTTTAGGGTTTTTGGGTTTTTGGGTGTTTAGTGGTTTTTTGGTTTTTTGGGATTTTAGGGTTTTTTTCATTTTTAGGGTTTTCAATGTTTTTTAGAGTTTTTTATCATTTTAAAGAGTTTAACGGGTTTTTAGACTTCTAGTAATTTTTGCGTTGTATTTTTTTTGGGTTTCTTAGGTTTTTAGGTGTTTTTATCATTTTTATGGTTTTTAGGGTTTCTAGTATTTTTTGGTTTTTGGGTGTTTTCTGTACTTTTAGGTTTTAAAAATTTATAAGGGTTTTTATGTGTTTTGGGGAATTTTTTAGTATTTTTTATGATTTGTACCATTTTTAGGGTTCTTTGGGAATTTGAGGGGGGGTTAGGGGTTATATAGTTTTTAGTATGTTTGAGTTTTTAGGGTTATTATGAGTTTTTTTTGGTTTTTTAATTTATTTTATAGTTTTTTACTATTTTTAGGGATTTAAGGGTTTTTACAGTTTTTATTGGTTTTAAGGTGTTTTATCAGTTTTTAGGGTTTTTTAATTTTTTAGGTTCTTTAAGGGTTTTTGGGTTTTTTCCCGTTTTAGTTTTTTTAGCTTTTATTGTTTTCTTAATGTTTTAATGGGTTTTTAGGTATTTTTTATGTTTTTATGGATTTTTAGTATTTTATTAATCTATTATAGTTCTTACGAATTTTGAGGGTTTCTAGGGGTTTTTAGGGATTTTAGGGGTTTTAGAGTTTTTTAGGTTTTTAGGGGTTTAGAGTTTTTTTTTGTTTTTAATGTCATATAAGGGTTTTTAGGGTTTTAGGATGTTTTATGTTTTTAGGTATTTTTTGGTTCTTTTTAGATATTTATGTTTTTTTGGTTTTTTGGGGGTTTTAAGGGATTTATGGGATTTATGGTTTTTATTGTATTTAGGGGTTTTTAGAGGATTTTAGGGTTTTTTTAGTTTTTAGGGGTTTTAAGGTTTTTATAGTTTTTTGTATTTATGTGTTTAAAGGGTGTTTGAAGTTTTTAGAGTATTTTATGGTTTTTAGGATTTTTAAGGATTTTATGCATATTTATGGTTTTTTGGGGATTTTAGGGTTTTTAGTATTTTTACGCTTTTTTTAGTTTATAATTTTGTTCAGTTTTTTGAGTTTTTCTTGGGGGTTTTCAATGTTTTTTTACCTTTTTATAGTTTTTTGAATTTTTTTCAATTTATATGGTTATTTTTTTGTTTTAGTGATCTTGAGTGGTTTTAGGGTTTTAGGTTTTTAGGAGTATTAGGTTTATAATATTTTATTAGGGGTTTCCAGGGTTTTTAAGAGGTTTTATGTTTTTAGGGATTTTTTGGGATCTTTTTGGGTTTTTATGTTTTTTCGGGTTTTATGGATTTTCAAGGTTTTTAGGGTTTTTAGAGTTTTTTTTATCATTTTTATGTTTTGGGGTGTTTAAGTTATTTTATGTCTTTATTAGGGGTTTCTACATTTTTTATGGGTTTTTAAATTTTTATTGATATTTATTTTGGATTTTTATGGGTTTTTCGGTTTTTTTGGGATTTTGAGGTTTTTAGGGGTTTTAGGGGTTTTGTGGTTATTTTGTGTTTTTATGGTTTTTTAGTTTTTAGGTTCCTTAAGGTTTTTTAGAGTTTTTGAAAAAAAAATTGTGGATTAATGGGTTTTTAGATTTTTAGTGGTATTTAGGGTTTTTATGGGTTTTAGGGTTTTTAGCATTGTTTGGGGTTTTTAGGGGTTTTAAGTTATTTTCGGTTCTCAAGTTTTTATTCAGGTTTTTCATTATATAAAGGTGTTTTTACATTTATATATATTTTTTATTTTTTTTCATATTTTTGGGATTTTGAGGGGTTTAGGGTTAATATGGTTTTTAGGGATTTTAGGGATTTTTTTTGGTTTTTTGGATTTTTAAGGATTTTTTATTTTTTAGGTTTTTTTAAGGATTTTAGTGTTTTTAACATCTATACAGGTTTAAAGGGTTTCAGAGTTTTTAATGTTTTTGTGGTTTTATGGATTTTTTGTTTTAGGTGTTTTTTTGGTTTCCCTAGATATTTATTGTTTTTATGGTCTTTTAGGGTTTTTAGTGTTTTTAGTTTTTTAGGGGTTTTAAGTGTTTTTTGGTTTTCAAAGATTTTATAGGGGTTTTTAGGATTTTTATAGTTTATTACGTTTTTAGGGATTTTTAAGTATTTTTTATGATTTTTATGGGTTTTGGGGTTTTTTTTGGGATTTTGAGGATTTTTATTGTTTTTTACATTTTTTAGGTTTTTAGGGGTTTGAAGTGTTTTTAGGTTTTTATGTTTTTCTCATGTTTTTTTATATTTTAAGGGGTTTTTATGTTTTTATGGATTTTTTGGACCTTTTAGGATTTTCATGGGTTTTAGGGTTTTAAGGTATTTTAAGGGGTTTTAGGGTTTTTAGTGGTTTTTTTTGGGTTATAGGGGGGGGGGGGTTGAGTTTTTAGGTTTTTGATGTTTTATATTTTTTTTTATATTTAAGGGGTTTGAAGGGTTTTTAGAGTATTTAGTGGTTTTTTTGTTTTTTTATGTGTTTTCAAAGGTTTTTAAGGTGTTTAACAGGTTTTATGGGGTTTAAAGAGTTTTATGATTTTTAGGGTCCATTAGGATTTTTATTGTTTTTTGGGGTTTAACTATTTTTAGGTTTTTAGCATTTCTTTAGGAGTTTTAAAGGTTTTTAGTTTTTTTTACATTATTTGGATTTTTAGGCCCTTTTTAGGATATTTATGGTTTTTAGGGTATTAGGTATTTTATGGGATTTCTAGGTTTTAAGAGTTTTTATGTTTTTTAGGGTTATAGCATTTTTAGGTATTTTAGCGGGTTTTTTTGGTTTTTAAGGTTTTCATTGGGTTTTTTAATGTGTTTAGAGTTTTTTACATTTTTAGGTATTTTTAAGGATTTTTAGGATTATTAGGGTTTTGAGTGTTTTTAGAGTTTGAGTATTTTATGGGTTTTGGGGTCTTCAGGGTATTTTTTTAGTTTTTTAGGGATTTATGTTTTTATAGAGTTTTTAAGGATTTTAAGGGTTTAAATGGTTTTTAAAGTTATTAGTGGTTTAGGGTTTGTATGAGTTTTAACGGTTTTATGGTTTTTAGGGGTTTTTAGGTTTTTTAGGGTTTTAGGGCAAAGAAGATGCGAGGGTCAGGCTATTCCCAACCCCCCAAGTTTATTAGAAAGAAAAAAAGACACACAACAGTCAAGGGAGGGGATGGGTCAAACGACCCACACACAAAAATCCCTTACAAACAATGCCAAAAAAAGGAAAAACAAAAAAGTAAAACCACACAGAGAGCAGAGGAAAGAGAGAAATGAACATCAATTTAGAGGTCAGAAGTCTCCATCCCCATACGGGTCCCCATCAGCACCATATCCAGTTGAAGCATCTGACTCCACCGACTCCCATTCAGATGATTTATATTGTTTGAGGAAGGTGGTGTAGTAATCTCTGAGGCGTTGTTGCATCACATTAAAATTCACCTGCTTCACATTCAGCTGCTTCTTAGCAGACTGCCCCACCATTCCAGAGGAGTTCTTCACAGCTTTACTGGATGCTCTAGTGGCCACTGTCTTTGGTAGGGAGGAATAATCCTTCCTCGGCTTCATCTTTCGTGGGTTAGATGTGACACTAGCAGAGAATTTATCCTCAACAGGGATAATGATGTCCTATTTATTCATATAGAAAACAGTGTGGATTGACCCCTCAATAGCCCCCTCCCCAAATGAACCACCTGTGAGGTTCTCTTTCCCAAGTTGGAGTTCATTCCCAAGCATAGCCTTCTCCTTCATTATCTGTGCCATGTTGAAGTTCATTCTTGACTCATCATCAGAGCCCTCCCCCCAGGCCCTTCCGCCATGTAAATCCATTTAGTTTTGTAAAATGGATTTATGCACTGCTGTTGGCATCACATTAGAGACCTCCATGGTCATGTCCTTTAGTATCTTGGTCAGAAAAACAGCTCTTGTTTGTCCATCCTCATCAATATGGGCCCTGAGCATCCCTTTGGGAACATGAAGATTTGAAAAATCCACTACGACCGGGACCAGATGCCCATTGTCAGCATAACTTTCTCCATGCAGGTTAGAGCTTTCCATAACAACACATGAAAACTCTTTAGCACAAGTAGTCTGAGTATCGTGCACACTATAAATCCCATCAGATTCATCCACTGCAGCACTGGCACAAGGTAAAACGGCATCATTAACTCCTGTACTAGCCTCGTCAGTCTTAGTCGTGAGAACCCCTTTGAGCACACACACATCTGAAACATCTCCCGAAGCAGGGAATAGCTGCCTATCATCAGGGGATATGGTTTCAAGCAGGAGGGGGCACGTCACAACAACTCCATCAGAAGCAGGCCGTGCGACATGATCCCCTTCAGAAGCACCAGCATTCTGCCTCCCGCAGTCAACATGGCCATCCACCTCGAGACTGTCAAAGGCCTCTGGTGTGTCTTGTAGCTGCCCATGAAAGTGGCCCAGGTTGCCACCAATACCCATAGGCGTAGAACCATGCTGAGTATCATGGTTCCCATCATTTCAAGCATCATCTCCATGGATTTACAAATACCCTAGGCCCTCAAACCGATTGTTCAGGGATATCCCACAGGTGACATTCATTTTTCTTCCATAAAACTTGTGGAAGTCATCATCAATGTTCCCATTTTTGCCTAGGTTCCCATTTTCACCTAGGGTCCCAAAGGACACCCCTGCAGCAGGCATTAAGATCCTACCACCTTGCCCAACGACTTCAAGATCAGTATCCAGACTCACCACCTCCACCACCTCCTTATCTCTCCTAATAAAAGATTTCATCGCCTCCTTGTTGCAGCTGCCACCCAGGGTGCCATCCGACCCCTCCTCACCAAAAACTTCCCTACTAAGTAAATCCATCATCAGCCTATCAAAACCAGCCTTAGTGGAAGGGTTTGGATCTTTGTCAGGTGCCTTCTCCATCAAATGTTCCTCGAAGGAGTGGACAATGGGAGTAGCGTGAACCGAACCATCACCTCTAACATCTCCTAGATCAAAGCCATGAGTAAATGGTTGCTGCAAGACAGGTCTAACAGGGCCAGCACCACCAAGACACTGAGCAGTTGAGTGACCTATTCACCGAAAGTTCGAACAGAACATTAACCAGGATTCGAAACAAACCTGTTGATGCCACAAGAGCTCCCCTTAAACCTTAATGAAAACCGAATCAACCGGGTCCTTGGAGATATCAACCTCCACACAGATCCTTGGGGAGATGGGGTGAAAAGCCACATGAGTGCGGGAGTCCAAGCAAAGGAACCTACCAATCAGATTTCCAATGATGCAGAGAAAACAAGGATTCTGGAAAGTGAGGGCCAGCCCAGGAAGGGTGACCCAAATTGCCGTGACTGAAGGATCACACTGCAGATGGAAATCAAAGGTCCAACGAAACAAGGAAAAGTGAAACCCATCCACATTCCATGGAGGGAACGCCCAAGCCATGATGAAGTCTTCCTCATTCATAAAACGAATCTGAAAATGTCGAGGATCAAGAAGACTGACGACTACCTTTTCACGGAGCTTCCACACAGAAGAAAAAAACATGTCAAAGATGTCAACCGAAGGTCGAGACTTACAAAATCGATCCACCAGTGTATAATCTAGGAGATCAGAAGACAGTAAGAACTCGCGATTCGAAATCGGAACCGACGTCACTCCCTTGACTCGGCGTGGAACTTTAGGGAAAAATCCACCTCTAGAAAGCTTGGAAGGAGTGTAGGGTTAGTAAACGGAGAGAAAGAGCGCTGCGAAGAAGCACCATCTACCACCCCCTGGCTGCGACCCAGGGAGGGGCGGTAATGACAGCGCCATCCTACATCGGTGACCTCCTGAGGCAAGACAAGGAGCTCCATCGTTAGAGGAGAGCAGCTGAGGAGAGCGCCATCTTCATTCTTAGGGTTTTAGGGGTTGTAAGGGTTTTTACCATTTTTTAGGTTTTTGAGGGGTTTTAAGTATTTTTATGTTTTTAAGGTTTACATATGGTTTTTCAGGGTTATAATGGTTTTTTATGTTTTTTTGGATTGTTATATCTTTTTAGGATATTTTATTATTTTTAGGGTCTATATGGATTTTGAGGGTTTATAGGGTTTTAAATGCTTTAAGTGATTTAAGGAATTCTTAGGTTTCTAAGAGTTTTCTATGTTGTTAGGGTTTTATGGGTTTTTAGAGTTTATAAAAATTTTAGGGGTTTAAAGTATTTATAGATTGTTTAGTGGGATTTAGTTTTTTATTGCATTTTAAGGGTTTTAAAGGGTTTATGGGGTTTTTATGGGTTTTAGGAGATTTTATGGAATTTTAGGGTTTTTAGAGTTTTATGGGTTTTGAGTGTTTTTAGGTTTTATGTTTTTCTTAGGGTTCTTAGGGTTTTAATGTTTTGGTGTATTATATGTGATTTTTAGAATTTTTATGGTTTTTGGGGTCTTTAATTATTTTGATAGATTTTAGGGTGTTTAAGGGTTTTATAGTTTTTATCATTTTTTGATTTTTAAGGGGTTTAAACTGTTTTTTGGGTTTTCTGAATTTCTTATGGTTTTTTATGTTATTATAGGATATTAGGGATTTTTATAGTTTTTAGAGTTTTTAGGGTTTTTATCTCTGTGTTTTCGTTTTAGGTTTTTTTATTATTTAATGGGTTTTAAGGTTTTACAGAGATTTTAATGTTTCTTTGGGTTTAAATGGTCTTCATTTTTTTAGTTTGTAGGGTTTTTATGGGTTTTTAGGGATTTTAATGTTTTTAGGGGTTTATGGTTTTTGTTATTTGGTTTTTTATCATTTTTTTGAGTTTTTAGGGTTTATGTGTGTTTAGGGGTTTTATGGGTTTCTTTAGGTTTTTAGCTTTTTTTTTGTTTTTAGGAATTTTTATGGACTTTTAAGGTTTTTTATGGATTTTAGGATTTTTAGGGATTTTTCGGTTTTTAATGGTTTATAGGGGTTTCCGATTTTTTATGGTTTTTTTGAGTTTTTAGGTTTTTTTGAGTTTTTAGGTGTTTAAGTTTTATAGGGTTTTTTAACACTTTTAGGGGTTTGAAGGGTTTTAGAGATTTTAGTGGGGTTTGAGGGTTTTTAAAGGTTTTTAGTGGTTTTTTTTATCTTTTTTGGGTTTTCACATTTCTTAGGATTTATAATGGTTTTATGTAATTTTAGGTTTACAAGGATTTCTTTGGGGTTTTTGGATTCTTATATTTTTAGGTATTTTAGGTCTTTTTAGGATTTTTATGGTTTTTAGGATCTTTAGGGATTTTGATGGGCTTTATGGGTTTTTTGAACATTTATTGTTTATATAGTTTTATCATTTTTTAGGTTTTTATGGATTTTAAGTGCTTTTATGTTTTTAAGGATTTCTTAGGGGTTTTCAAGGTTTTTAGGGTTTTTATGTTTTTAAGTATTTTTAGAAATTTTTCATGTTTTTTATGGTTTTACGAGATTTTTAGGGTTTTTAAAGGTTTAATGTTTATTTTGGGTTTTTAGGGTTTTTTTTGTTTTTTAGGGTTTTGTATGTTTAGAGAGTTTTTAACATTCTTAGTGGTTTAAAGTGTTTTGAGTATTTTAGTAGTTTTTTATATATTTTAGGGTTTTTTGATGTTTTAGGGGTTTTGGTGTTTTAGTATTTTTTAGTTTTTTAGGGATTTTAGCGTTTCTAGGGTTTTTAGGGGTTTTAAATATTTTTCGGTTTTTAATCTTTTCAGAGAGGTTTTCATTGTTTTTAGGGTTTTTTTGTTCATTTTAGGTAATTTTAAGGATTTTTATTGTTTATTTTGGGTTTTTATGTTTTCTTAAGTTTTATGGGGTTTTATGAATTTTTACCGACTTTAACGTTTTTAGTGGTTTAAAGGGTTTTTAGATTTTTTGTGGGTTTTAGGATTTTTATGGGTTTTAAGGTTTTGGGGATTTTAAAGGTTTTTAGGTTCTTATGGGTTTTAGGATATTTTAATATTTTTATCATTTTTAGGTTTTTAAGGGTTTAATGTGTTTTTAGGTTTTTAAGTATTTCTTTGGTCTTTTTTCTGGTTTTTTACATCTTTATGGATTTTTAGTGATTTGTTTTGGATTTTTATGGATTTTTATGATTTTGAGGATTTTCAGGGTTTTGGGGTTTTTAGGGGTTTTATAACATTTGGGTTTTTAAGGGTTTTAATTTTTTTGGTTGTTAATGTCTATTTGGGGTTTTCAAGGTTTTCATGGTTTTAGGGTTCTTTAAAATTATTACTGGTTTTAGGGTTTTTAAGGTTTTGAAGTTTTTGAAGGTTTTACAATTTTTATGGTTTTTTTTGGATTTTTTTAGTTGTTTTTGAGTTTCTAGGGGTTTTATGAGTTTTTATATGTTTTTTATTGTTTTTAGGGTTTTAAAGGGTTTTTAGAGTTTTTAGTGGGTTTTAGGGTTTTTATTGGTTTTTAGAGGATTTAAGGTTATTAGAGGTTTTAGGGTTGTTTAGGGTATTTATAAATTTTTAGGATTTTAGTGGTATTAAGAATTTTTATGTTATTATGGTTTTTAGATGTTTTCATGGTTTTAAGGTTTTCTACATTTTTATAGATTTTTGGGGAATTTTTAAGAATTTTATGGTTTTTAAGGGGTTTTAGGGATTTTGAGGGTTTTTAAATTTTATTTGGTTATTTTACAATTTTATGGGTTTTTTGTGTTTATGGGTCTTTTTATTTTTTATTTGGTTTTAATGTATTTTTGATTTTTTTGGGGTTTAAAATTTTATAAGAGTTTTTAGATGGGTTTTACGATTTTTATGGGTTTTAGGGGTTTTAAGGATTTTTGTGGTTTTAGGATTTTTAAGGGTTTTACGGGTCTTTTGGGGTTTTTATCATTTTTAGGTTTTTAGTAGTTTTAAGTTTTTTATGATTTTTATGGTTTTCTTGGGATTTTTGAGTGGTTTTAGGGTTTTTTATATTTTTAGGGATTGTTAATGATTTTTAGGTAATTTGAAGGGTTGTAAGGTTGTTTAAGGCTTTTTAGAGATTTTAACATATTTTAGGATTTAAGGGGTTTTAATTGTTTTTATGTTTTTATGGTTTTCTTAGAGGTTTTCATGTTTTTTAATATTTTTTATTTTTTTAGTGATTTTAGGGGGTTTTTCGAATTTTTATGGTTTTTTGGGTTTTTAGGGACTTTGATGATTTTTTGGATTCTTTAGGATTTTTTGAGGTTTTATGGGGTTTTGGAATTTTAAGGGACTTTTCAAGTTGTATGGACATTAATCTTCTTACCATTTTTAACATTTTTTGGTGTTTAAAGGGGATTTAGTTTTTTTAGTGGTTTTTAGGGTTTTAGCATTTTATATGTTTTTATAGGTTTTAATTGATTTTCGGTCCTTATGTATATCTTATATTTTTTAGGGGTGTGAGGTTTTTTACATTTTTAGGTATTTTTTGGGATTTTTGTTTATATTTTTATCGGTTTTTTTGGATTTTAGGGGTTTTATGTGTTCTTAGGGGTTTTAGGTTTTTTATATTTTTCTGGAGTTTAAATGTTTTTTTGGGTTTGTAGAGTTTTCATGGGTTTTAGTGTTTTTTTTAAAAAATAGGTGTTAGAAGGGGTTTTAGAGTTTTTATTGTGTTTTTATGGCGTTTATATATATTTAGGGGTTTTAGGGTTCTAAGGGGTTTTTGGTTTTTAGGATTGTAGGGGTTTTATCATTTTTTACTATTTTTAGCATTTCGTATTTTATAGTTGTTTTAATTATTTTTAGGTTTTGAATGTTTTATTAAGAAATTACAAGTTTTCTAGGGTTTTTCATTTTTATGTATTTTTAAGGAATTTTAGTATTTTATTGGTTTTTAGGATTTTTAGGTTTTTTACTTTTTTATAGATTTTGTGTTTTTTAGGATATTTTAAGTTTTTAGGGTTTTTATAGTTTTTTAATGTTTTGGGGGTTTAAAGGGTTTTGGAGTCTCTAGTCGTTTTTAGGGTATTGTTTTCATTTTTATGATTTTTATGGATTTTAGGGGTTTTTATGCATTTTTGGGTTTTTATAGGTTTTAAGGTTTTTTGGGTTTTTTATGTTTTTACTTTTTTTTGGTTTTAGGGGTTTAGGTTTTTATAGTTTTCTTATGGGTTTTTAAGGTTGTTAATTTTTGTTATGTTTTTAGGGTTTTAGGTATTTTTTAGGATTTTATGGTTTTTGGGGATTTTGAGGTTTTTTTGGGGTTTTAGGGGATTTATGGCTTTTTTGAGTTTTTTTATATTTTTTATATTTTAATAGTTTTTAGTGTTTTTTATTTTTATTAATGTTTTTAGGGGTTTAAAGTGTTTTCATAATTTATAGTGGGTTGTAGGGATTTATGGGATCTTAGGTTTATATGGTTTTAGGGTTTTTAGGGTTTTATTATTTTTTATGTTTTTTGGATTTTTTTAGTTTTTTAGGTTTTTATGGTTTTCGTATTTGTTTCCAGGGTTTTTAAGGTTTTTATGTTTTTTCTATTTTTAGGGATTTTTACAATTTTTATGTTTTCTAGGGTTTTTAGGGATTTTTTAGGATTTGAGGGGTTTATGGATTATTTAGGGTTTGTAGAATTTTTTAGGTTTTTAGGGATTTTAAGTTTGTTTTGGATTTTAAGGTTTCTTAGGGTCTGATGAGGATCATGGAACACATTGGAATCGAGGGTTTGAAGTCAGACTTGATGAGGAGGGTGAAATATGCATGATTTCACAAGACCTATTGTAGGAGTTGGTGGCCTAATGATAGGGGAGCACACTAAGAGAATGAAGGAGGCTATAAGTTGGTTAATCATGGAATTCCAAGGGGAGGGCCAATACCCTATATTGGGGGAAGAATCCAAGCCTATTTTTATATTAATTAAGGCTCAAACCTTCTTTTAAAGACCCATCCCATGTTGTGCTACACATTCCAAGCCCACCCAACCATAGAATATTCAAAGTCAATGGTGGTGGGACAGTTTTCTATTCTTTCCAAAATGGTGTGCTACTCATCACTTAATGTCATGATCTTAGTCAAAAATTGTCATAAGCACCATTCTATATTTTTGAATTACAGAAACTAGGAGTTAGAATTTTTTATCACTCTTTGGCTATATATATCCACCCCCTTGTACACTTTTAACATCATGAATGAAGGTAATGATATTTTGGTGAGTTTTTTCTGAAACCTTTGTGTTCTAACTTAATTATTGAATTATCAAATGATTGGTAATTCTTTATGGAATATTGTGGTTAGAGTTCCGAGATAGAAGTTCTCATTGGGTTTCTACCTTGATCAACTCTCTCATTTAATTATTATTTCCACTATTTACAGCCCTTCCAACTTGTTTTCTTATGAAGATCCTAGTTATCAACCTGAGAACATTGAAAAATGATCCTACTTAACTTCCTAGTTTGTATTGGATAATGTATCATTTGGTATCAAATCCCAATTGCAATAAATTAGGTTCATCATTAATTATCTATTCTTCCATATTATTTTCTATTTGAATTAGGATTACATCAATTCTGATCCATTTTTTTCTTCACCTACAAACATAATTTCTTAATCATTTTGATTATATCAATCCTATAGTTGAGAAGCTCATCTTTATTCTCTATATAGAATCATTGAAATAAAAGCTATAAATATTTAGATATAACATGTTCAATGTTTTGAAAATACTTGTTTTGATTTGTGTTATGTTGTAAATTTGAAATTTAAAAGACTTCAGTTTCTATATATTGGGAATAAATAGAGCTTTCTTTTGTTTATAGTGAGTGGAACTGTGTTGGCACCATAGAAACCAACCAGAAGAGGCGACTGAGAATGTGGTTTCACCTTAGCCACGAGTAAAGAAATAGTTCGTTCAAAGTATTTCATATGCATTTTAAGCTATGGATAGAGGGAAAAAAATAATAAACCAAGGAGATTGGATCATTCATTCTAGTTCCAAGAGTAGAATCCAACTATTTTTTTGGTTGATTCAGAACCAGAAGAAGAATATGTGTGGCTAAAAGCATGAATCAAATATTTAATTTCCTTGGAACACCAGGTGAGATGAATATAATGTTAGAAATATATATGATGTAATATATTTCATGCTAGTAGTGGGATTTTGTAGTTTAAGATAAATTTGACCAAGTCACAAGACGGAAATATTTTGTATAATTTTTTAACAAACAATTATTTCCTCATAATATCTATATTGCAAGAACAACATACTTATTTTGGTTGAAGCAAGTGAACCTCATAGTGACAGAGTATGAGGATAAATTTATGAATTTAGTCTACATTTAAACCAAATATTCTATAGGTGCATCCTTGAAGGCATTCAATTTTTAATCGGGGTTGAGTCCAATGATTCACTCAAGGATTTTCATGATTTTTATACTAGATAATACATATATGTTCAAAAGAGAAAGAATTAAAGAAAAGGATATCTTATAAAATATGGTTGGAGGAAGCATGTTAATACCTATGGGAACTAGTGGGAACTCTAATTATTGGTATAATTGGAATAGGGACACTTATTTCTAAGGTGGTGGTATGAATCAGAATTACATGGTTGGATTAGTGAATCATCATCATAAACCAAAGGGTATACCCGATTTTATTCAATGTGGTTCTCTTGATAACATAAATCGTGATTATACAGCACCACATAGATACTTTCACAATTATAGAAATATGAGACATATATAGTGTTATTGTCACATTTCTCTACGATTGGGTTCTAGGGAAATATATCATGCTCCTCAGAAATCATATGATTTAATGGGATGTGGGCAGAAGAATAGCCCTCTTCAAAAAACCTGAGAAAACAATGAATATTATAGGAATACCATGAGTCCTCAACTAGGAAAATCTCAGTAATGTAATAAAGTGAAAAGAATAGTGAGTATGAAATTGTATGGATATGAGCAAGTGATGATGGATGATCAATTAGGATCTTTTATGGTGAGATTTATGATTATTTTTAATTCTACCCTTATAAATTCATTATTTGATATTAGTTCTCCACATTTTTTTATTTCTTCTCTAGCTATTGATCTTTTGGTTTTTCATGTTGAGGTGATTCCCTATGTTTTGAAACTTCAAACTCCTCTTAAAAAAATGTTGAGGCTTTGTGTTCAAATCATGTTCTATAAATATCGATTGGGATTAATTGATTTAGGACTTATTTTTGCAAGATATGTATGTTTATGACTTAATCATGGGTATGGATTAGTTGAAAATTTTTAAAGATCACGTCAAATATTATACCCGAAGGGTTACTTTTACAACTGATGATGGTGTCTAATATCTATTTAGAGAAATTTATAAAGTAGAGGAATGTAGAGAATGATTATTGGTAACAAAATTTGAAACTATATCATTCCAATTGGTAGCCTTGACATTGAAATATGTGTATGAGATCTATAATAGATGTTTTCAAACAATTTTTTATTAGTTTTCTGATATTTTTATAAATAATTTCTTAGGGTTTCTACCCATAAGAAAAGTAGATTTTATGATTGATCTATAAATAGGGACCATTCTTATCTCACATTTGTATAACTAGATGTAACCAACAGAATTAGAGGAATTCAAAGTCCAGTTGTAGAGTTAGAAAGAAAAGGGTTCATCCATCCAAGTTTGTCTTAATAGAAAGCACTAGTTTTTTTTGTGAAAAAAGGAAGATGGTAATCTTAGAATTTGTATGGATTATCATAAGATTAATCATGTTATGATATTGAATTGGTATCTTCTTCCACACACCGATGAAATGTTTGAACAATTTAGGGAATCCTTGTGGTTCAATAAACTTAATTTTGGTTGGGAAATTAGCAATTTATGTTGTGGAAAGAAGAAATTACAAAGACAACTTTTGAAACTAGATATACACACCATGAGTATGTGGTTATTCCTTTTAGTGTTATAAATGTACCAGATGTATTTATTTCGTTGGTGAATCAGTTATTTTAAATGAATTTAGATTATTTTTTGGTGGGTTTTGTGGATGAAATACGGGTGTATTCGAGGAGAAATGTTGAGAATAAAAAACACTTAGAGAAAATGTTGGGTATCTTGTGGGATTATTATATGTATGAAAAAATTTCAACATGTGATTTTTTGATACAATAGTTACATTTCCATGGGAATGTTTTCAATAAAAAACGTGTTTATATGGATTCAAAAATGATTGAGGCTGTGATCTCTTAGCAACCACCAAAGACTATATTTGAGATAGAAAGATTCCTTGGCCTGGCTAGCTATTACCGATGTTTTGATTGTGAATTTTCATGAATATCTTCACCAATGAAACATTGAAAAGGAAAAGTGTTCCATTCCAATGGAATGATCAATGTAAAAAGTATTTTCAAAAGCTTAAATTTCACTTTACTTCAGCAATAATGTTGATATTTTCAAGAACATTACATGTCTATGTGGTGTATTGTGATGTTTTGGGACATGGTTTGGGGTTTGTTCTCTTATATGGAGATCATGTTGTTTCTTATGGATCTTGAAAGTTATGGTTCCAATAAAAAAACCACCCAACACATGATTTAAAATTAGATTCTATGGTCAATGTTTTAAAGAGTTGATGTAATTGTCTTTCTTGTTATAAATTCATAGTGTTTATAGATCCTAAGAGCTTGAACACATTTTCTCATAATGTGAATTGAATATGAGACAAAGATTATGGGTGGAGTATCTTCAATTTTTTTGACATTGACTTAATGTATATAATGGGTAAAGGTAACATTATGGTGCATGTAATAAGTATAAATTAATATAGTCAGTTGGTGAAAGAGGCTTCAGATAAAGGGAATCTAATATTGATGATTTCCAATATACAATTGGATTGTGAAGACTGAGGTAGTGTTAAAATTTTATTTATAGTTTATATTTCTATTGATTTGTTAGAGAAGTCCAAAGAGTCACAGACATCCAATTCTGAATGTATTTCTATGAGATCAAAACTCAATGGTAGAGAGACCCTTGAGTTATGGAAGCTTGACAGAATATTAGTGTTGTGGTTTCAAGATCATACGGTCAAAACTTTTTCTTATTAGGAACAAATCATTTATGATTATCACTATTCAATATGGTTTGTTTATCCTGAAATATAAAATATGTATATGGAATTAAAAGAATAATTTTTTTTTGGATGCCATGAAAATATAGGTGGCCGAGTTTGTTTTGAGATGCCTCACCTATCAACAGGTTAAGGCAGAGCACTAACAGTTGGTGGGTATACAATAGTCATTACCTATTATCATGTGAAAATGAGAGTATATAGACTTATATTTTTTAACTGTTCTACCAAGAATGATATATAAGCCAGATTCCATATGGGTGATAGTGGATTGAATCACAATGTTGGATCATTTTATACAAATTGGTGAATCCATACAGTGGAGGACATGTCAAAAATCTATATCTAAGAAGTTATAAATAAGCATGGTGTTCTAGTATTGATTTAATCATATAGAGACGTGAGTTTTACATCTCATTTTTGAAATTATTTACAACAATCCATTAATAATCAGTTGAATAGGAGGATGAAATATCATCATCAATCAAATGAAAAAACTTGAATGGATGATCAAAACATAACAAGGCACAATTTTAATGAATTAAAATTGAACTTTGATCCGGGTTCTTTGTTTTAGAAGAGACAGTCATGGGAATAAAAATTTTTCTCAAATAAAACCCCTACCTTGTCGTAGCTGTCGTCGAACGAGAGTTCTTCGTGGAATTGACCGTCATGGAAGAAGAGGGTCATCGCGTCGCGGAAGGGTGTCGCGTCGTCGCGGAAGGGCGTCACATCGACGATCTCAAGCAGTTGTTGATCGGAGATTGTTGCGGGGATGAACGTCGCGGAAGAAGCGTCGTGGAAGGGGAATCGTCAGTGTCGCGGAACACGGCGTCACGTCGTCGATCTCCGAGGGTGACGGCGTTCTTCACGTTCTTCACATTCTTCACGTTCTTCGCGAAGGAGGATGAAGGCACAAAATCTCCAAATCCTCTCAACAAATCGCACCTAAGAAGAATGGTATGTTGGTCTTATTTTATTAATATGCCAACAGTTGAAAAAAAGGTTAAGAAACGAACAAACTAATTCATAGAATTAATTTCATTGAATTAACCACCCAACTAATAAGAGCGTTTAAGAGTTTAAGAAAACACAATAGTTGACTTTCATTAATGAGGATTTTTCACAGGTGCGTTACTTAGAGGAAAAGAAATGGTGGGGATCATGCGGGCCCCACCTCACTAATATCCTACCAAGTGGGTAGGATATTTTGAATTGCACCCTATCCGCTTCAACATAGCTCAAGTGGCTTTAAGTGGCTTTAAGTGAAATAAAATAAAGTTGTCGCACTACTTTATTTTATTTTCTTCACTTAACTCCCAAAATTTAAAAACCACACACAAGTAAACGCAACTCTGGAAGAAGCGTTTCTAAGAAAATATCGGCGCTGCGATTCCATTGGTGCCCTCAGAATTTGATTCCAAGCACTGGTTCAAAATTTAGAAAAACCCGCTCGTTTGTTCACTGAACGTACCCGAGCCAAACTTCGGAAAATGATTCCGGGCACACCGGGCCTCGGAATCAGGTTCCGTCAGAAACCGCGTTCTTGTAAAATTCCAAAGAAAATTAAGAAAAAAATTTCCTTGAAATTTTCGAGTCTTTACATCACTCCCACCTCAGGGCTTTACGTCCCCGTAAAGATACATCATAAACTAGGGAAACAAATGTGGGTACTGAGCACGCACTTGAGCCTCCCGCTCCCAAGTGCTCTCTTGGAGGTTCCCATGCTTCCATCTGATGCGCACTAGATGAATCGATCGTCCACGTAGGACCCGCTCATATCGATCCTCGATCTCCGCCGGGACCTCCGCAAAAGTCGCCCCATCAACCATGTCTCGCTCCCCATGGTCAATGATATGCGTCGGGTCATGCACGCATCTCCTCAGCTGGGATATGTGGAAGATGTCGTGCACCCGGTGCAACTGAGGTTGTAGAGCCAGGCGATAAGCCTCTCGCCAATCCTGCTGAGGACCTGGAATGGTCCGATGAAGCATGGAGACAACTTGCCGCCTCTGAAAAATATTCGTAATCCACGCCGAGGTGAGGCACGCAAGAAGACGTGGTCTCCATCCTCGAACTCTAGTGGCCTCCGCCTCCTGTCAGCATAAGACGTCTGCCGACTCTGAGTTATCCTCATTCGCTCCGGGATGACCTGGACCTTCTCTGTCGTGGCCCGGACCATCTCTGGTCCCACAAGTGCTGACTCCCCAGGGTCTGTCCAGCACAAAGGAGATCTGCATGGTCTACCGTACAACACCTCGTATGGTGCCATCCCGATGGTGGAGTGGTAGCTGTTGTTGTACGCGAACTCCGCCAAGGGTAGGTGGTCCTCCCAGCTGCGACCAAAGTCGAGGACACATGCGCGAAGCATGTCCTTGAGAGTCTGAATGGTCCTCTACATCTGACCATCCGTCTGAGGGTGAAAGGCGGTACTCAGATGTAGCTGCATCCTGAATGCCTCCTGCAACCCCTTCCAAAGCTGGGAAGTAAAGCGAGCATCTCGATTGGAGACGATAGATGATGGCACACCGTGAAGCCGTACAATCTCATGAATTTAGAGACGTCCCAAGCTCTCCATTGAGGCCTGCTCTCTGATGGGTAAGAAGTGGGATGACTTGGTGAGTCGATCGACAATTACCCAAATGGAGTCGTGACCTCTGGAAGTGCATGGAAGTCCAGTCACGAAGTCCATAGATATCCCATCCCACTTCCACTCCGGGACCTCCAAGGGCTGTACCAAGCCTGCTGGTACCTGATGCTCTTCCTTCACCTGATAGCAGGTGATTAATCATGAAACGAACTCCGCCACAGCCTTCTTCATGCCCGGCCACCAGTGCTGTCGTCTGAGATCCTGGTACATCTTCACCACTCTAGGATGTACCGCCAAAGGAGAAGTGTGAAACTCTCTCAGCTTTGACGAAGAAGGGGAAACCATTTGTGTGGTCAGACAGATGTCAGCGGAGCTTCCAGGAGCTGAGACAGAGATTGACCAGTGCACCTATCTTGAGGTTTCCTGAGGAGGGAGTAGGGTACATAGTCTACTGCGATGCATCAGGGACCGGACTCGGATGTGTCCTGATTGTGGGGTCAAGTCCCCGACCCAGCGGTTTATCTATATTTTTTAATGTGACAACCGGGCCCCGGTGACAGCATAGACACCCCGCCTTAACATGGTCGTCGGGTCCTGGCCTACCAGGTACCACCAGTTACCCCGCAGATACGTGGGGCCCACCCCAGGGTCCACCCACATGCCCGAACGGGTCATCTGACTAATGACATTCCCCACATGCCAACACATGTCCTTTATAGTGTGCATTGTCCTCACTCACACACACCTTGGGAAACTTCCTAGATGGTCACCCATCCTGATCACTACTCCAGACCAAGAACGCATAATGTGGAGTTTTAATCAGACAGGCTCCCAAAAATGAAGGTGCACCTTATTGACATGAGTCATATCATTTAGTCATTTAACCCTTTATCATTTGAGGATGTTACAATCACCCCCCTTTAGAGCACAACGCCCTCTTTGTGGGCCCTACATATCAACTCCGGGATTGCACCACACTTAAGGCTGGGTTCCTCCTCTGATACCAAATGTGACTACCGGGCCCCAGTGAAAAGAACGACGAGCGCGGACCAACCAATTCCAGGTTGATCGGCGGATCGTTCGTTCATGCGGATTGATGTTGAGGATTGTTGTTTTTGTCCGTGAATTATTTCTTGTCGTACGTCAACTTCTATTAGATGACCGCTTACTATCATTATTAACGGGAGGAGGTCGGACCGCACGAACACGGTCGACCCTCCTCCCCCCTTGTTGTTTGAATTTGATGCGGCACGTGAAAGGAGGCACGGTGTCGTTGCACCGTGCGGAAATTATGAGGAAGGGCTAAGAAGCGCGGCGTCGTCGCGCCGCGCCGATGAAGTTGAACAAGCCACGGCGCCATCGCGCCGTGCCAAAAAAAACAAACGAAGCCACGAAGGAGTTTGTAAGGCTTTGCAGTGAAGGTCGGGTCCTGAGATGATCTATGGCGAAGACCGCAGGCAAATCGGACCACCGGACCACGTCCGGTGGTCCGTGGATACCCCCGCCGGCGTGCCACGCCGGTGAGGCGGCGCCGACGGTCGGGGGCGGCGGCGCCCGCAGTGCCGCCGGAAAAATCCGCCGCGGCTAAAGCCGCGCGGGACCGGAGGGGAGCGGCGGGACGCGGCTGACTGCCATGTCCGCTGGCACGGGTGGCCCCACGCGGGGCCGCAGTTCTTCACACGGGGGCAGCGCCCAGCTCTGCTCCGCACGACCGTAACCGGCCGAGCCGACCCACTGGCCGGGCCGGGTCGCGCTACCCGGGGCGGACCCGGGGGGGGGGGGGGGGGGGGGGGGGGGTTGGGCCGGGTCGGTTCGGGCCCAGACCCCCCGTTTTCGGACCCTTCATGGTTTTCACTCATATCTTAAGTTGTAGACCTCCGATCGACGCACCGTCAGCGGCGATGCGATCCTTGGATCGAGATGGTCGTTTCGGTATATCTCACTCAAGGTTTCGGAATACTTGAGATACAGCCGGGGTGGTTCGTACACGAAACCAACCAGGCCCTCGGAGCGGAAACAGTCATATCTTGAGCTCCGGACGTCTGTTTGACATGTCGTCGACTTTGTTGGATTCCTCTTGATGATACAGAACTTTTGGCTTACTCCGCACGAGGTTTGGATGCCGTCGGAGTGCGGCCGGGTTGGTTCGCTCAAGAATTTTGATACCTTGGGTTGTGCGTGCTGATTTGGAACATGGATAAAATTGGGATTTTTTGGTGTATTTGGTGTTTTTTTATTTTCTTATCATTTGGTTATATTGTTTATATCTCATTGATTCATATTTTAATCTAATATTGTATTTTGGTTATTCTTGTATTGGCTTTCATTTTAAATGTCAGGCATCATTAAGAAGTTTTTTTGTTATAATTATCACTGTTTTGGTCATTTTATCTTTAAATGAAAAATTAACAACAATTTATGAGGTCCGTGGAATTTATTAGCATCCTTTGATGTCATGGTGATTTGAACTAGGCCCAAGAAGATCCCAGGAAACTTCTCAAGCCAATGGGGAGGGACAGGATGTTACAACAGAACTCTAACTTTTCTTCCATTTTATTTTTCAAATTATTTTTTCTAATACATTTAAATATTGAAAATTCTTCTTCTTTATACTATATTTATTAAAAAAATACAAAACAATTAAAGGCTAAAAAAAGTCAGTATCTTGAGTCCTAGTCCATTTATCAATTTTCTTCCATTTCTATCTTCCCCTTCCCATATTTTCTTCTTCAGACCATTTTGATTTTTATATTTGAAATCTTGTTCAGGATTTCCACAATCCAATGAACCTTTAGATTTTTTGGAGTTGGGTAAGAACATTATAGAAAAAAAAGTTTCGTGGTAAAAGGAAATAGTGTTACGTTTTGTTGAAAATGAAACAAATTTAGTGAAACATGAGTGAACATAATACCATTGAGTGAAAACAAGTGATGGAGTGTGTGAGGTCCATATTCTTGTGCCTTAAATTTTCCTTTTAGGATTAGAAAATGGAAAAGGTGAGTAACACCAATTAAATGTACATTATGTTATTCATTAGCGATGTACAAGAAAAATTCCAAAGGATGAATGCAAGGATGAATAAATTGAAATCCACTTCCAATTCATGATCACCACTAAGGAGGGTGGTCATAGAATTATTGGAGGAGTTATTTAATTTTCGTGAGTCACAAATTCAGAGAAATCATCCACCAGGTACGGAAACCAACAATCTTGGATGATTAATGTTGAGGATCCCTTCATTATAAGGTAAGAGTGATCTTAAAAAATACATAGAATGAGAATGAATGATAGATCATGTTTTTTTTCAGAACTACTTGGAGGAAAATAAGGTAATTTTGGTGGATTTGGAATTCACCGACTATGATAGTATTTGTTTGGACCAACTACAAGTGAGTCGATGAAAAAATGGGGAAAGATACATCGAAAATTTTGAGGATATGAATGTGGAAATGAATAATAGGTTTATTTCATGACACTATTATCATGATATTTTCCCCATGTTGTAGGGTTTAAAACAATGAGATATGTGTGTTGAGGATTGTAATAAAGAGATGGTGATCATCACGATTAATTCCAATATCAATGAGGAGTGAGGGGATATCATGGAAAGGTTTGTGAATGTCCTCAACCATGACATTTGGGATATAGTGGACATGAACCACAATTTTTATATAGAGCATATTGTTCAAATGGCTATTAAAGTGGAGAGGCGTGTAAAGTGAAGAAGGATGTTCCCTATGTCTTATGGTAAGGATTACAAATCTTATTTAAAGTTTAATGATTAAAAAACACAAGAATGTGTAAGGGAATTCAAAATGGATTCAAATAACATGACCAATCCAAAACATTTCTTTTTCAGAATACAGAGGAAAAATAGAGGGTAAGGTTGTTTCTAAATCATGTGATATAAAATGTTTTAATTGAAAAGGATTTTTACATTTTTTTCTCAAAATTTCCAAATATGAGGAAAATTATTTTATTGGATGATGGAGTTGTTTTCAGTACTATCTCAAGATAAGATGAATTTACACCACTTGAAGAGTTTTTAGATGTGGAAATAGAGATCCATGTACATGGATAAATTCATTTTTTATGGCATTCTTTGAGTCCTCATCCTGAAGGAGAGAATTATAAAGTTAAAATGAATCACTTTTTTCATAATATATGACTCATAAAAGATATGTTATGTATTATGAACACTGATGGGGGTAGTTTCACAAACATAGTAAGTGGTTAGATGGTTAATAAATTGGGTTTAGAAATTACTAAGAATCCTAGGCCTTATAGATTGTAATGTTCAAAAGTGGGGATGTTAAAGTGACTAATCAAGAGGATGTTCCATTTTTTATTGGGATGTATGAATACAAGGTGATATGTGATGTTGTTACCAAGGATGCTAGTTATTTATTATTTTGTAGGACATGGCAGTTTGATATGAGGGTCATACATGATATATACACCAACCACTATTATTTTTAGTAGATTAGGAGGCTGGTTATACTTACACCCATAATGATGTTGCAAGATTAACAAGAACAAGTGAGTTTTGAGAGACATTATTAAAATAGATAAAAAAGAGAGAAAAAATAGAGATAATTGAAAAATCAAGAGTGAAAAAATTAGTGATGGGTATCATCGAAATAAATAAGGTAAATAAAACAGATTAGGAAAATAGTTAAAATAAGAGAGAAAACAAGAGTTTTGAGGAAAAAGTGAATTAATTTTTAGGGAAAATAAAGACAAAGAGTGCATTATAGGGGGTGGGAACTCTCATAATTATATGTATGAGAGACTTTTTTACCACTAAATCTATTAAACAATAAATTAATTGTTATCTTCTGTATTTATTCCATGAATATGAAGATTGAGTAAACAAGTGTTGGAAATGAGTTCCATTTGATCCAGGTGATTTGGTATAGAAATATTATCTAAAAGGAAGGTTCCCAGAGTAATGAAAATAAAAAATTCACCCACAAGGAGATTGAAATTTCCATTTATTAGTGAAGAACAATGGTAACTACTACAAGGTTATGTTACCATACAATTATTGAAATGTTAGCATCACCTTTAACATTTTAGATCTTTCTCCTTTAGAATTTTCATATTTGATGATGAATACTTTTGAGGAGGGAGGGGTGATGTAGATCATAGTACACATGGGAATTGAGAGTCTTAAAGTGTTCTTAATTAGGATGGAATAATATACATGATTGTAAAAGACCTATTTCCTGGAGTTGGTGGCCCAATGACATGGTAGTGGACCAAGACAAAGAATGAGGCCCTAAATGGGTTAATCGTGGAATTCCAAGGGGAGGCCCAATTCCATTTTCCTGGGGGATTCATATGGGACTATATTTACATTAATTAATGCCAAAAAATTATTTTAATGATAAATATGATGGTGTGATATGAATTTCAAGCCCACCCCACAATGAAATATTCAAATAAAAAAGTGGTGGGCTAGTTGTATTTACTATCCAAAAAAGTTTTCTACTTTTACCTTAATGTTAAGGGCATGTGCCAAAATTTTAAAATTCATCATTTATGATTTTTGACTTTTGAAAGCTAGGTGTTAGAATTTTGTATCACTCTTTGGATGTAAATAGCCACCACCTTTTACTCTTAGAACATCATGAATGGAGGTAATGTTATTATGGACATTTTTTCTTACAACCATTGTTTTCTTGATTAATTCTCGACTAATCAATGGATTTTTCATCATTTGTTGTGTCTTGTGGCTAGAGTTCTTAGAGGAAATTTCTCTTTGGGTTATATATTGACCAACTATCTTCTTCCTTCCTTATTTCCACCATTTGTAGCCATGCTCACTTGTTTTGTTACGTAGATCTAGGTTCTCAACATGTGAATGTTGAATAAGGTTATTAGGACACATCCTAGTGGGTTCTGGATTACATATCAGGGTAATAAAAGATTTTATGGTCTTTTAAATTTTAGAAACTTTTAGGAAATTTAAGTATTTTAATGGTTTTTAGGTTTTTTAGGGATTTGGATGGGTTTTAGGGTTTTTTATTTTTATGGTTTTAAGGTTTTTTACAGTTTATAAAATTTTCAGGTGGTTAAAGGGTATTGAGAGTTTTAGTTGGGTTTTATGTGTTTTTATGTTTTTTGGAGGTTTTATGGGTTTTATGGGTTTTAGGGATTTTAAGGATTTTTTAGGGACTTTTAGGATTTTTAAGTGTTTTATGTTTTTAGATATTTTTATGGGTTCTTTATATTTTTATGTTATTTAGGGTTTTTAGGGATTTGGAGAGGTTTTAAGTATTTCTATGGGTTTTATGTATTTGATGGTTTTTTTGGTTTTCATGTTCTTTTTGATGTTTTTAGGGGTTTTACAGTTTTTTATAGTTTTTATAATATTTATGAGTTTAAAGGGTTTTTAGAGTTTTAAGTGGTTTTTTTGTGTTTTAGGGTATTAAATTTTTTTTGTGGATTAATGGTTTTTAGGGTTTTATGGATAATTATGGTTTTTTGAACTTCTAGGTTTTTGGAGTTTTAAGTGTTTTAGGTTTTTTAGGTATTCTTAGGGGTTTTAAGGGTTTTTATGTTTTTTTGTCTTTAGGTATTTTTAGGGAATTTTAATAATTTTCATATGTTTTTTTGGTTTTTATGGATTTTGTGGGTTTGTGGTGTTTTTAGTGTTTTTATGGTTTTTATAGTTTTTAGGTTTTTTTGGTTTTTTAGAATTTTTATGGTTTTTAGGGTTTTATGGGTTTTGAGTGTTTTTAGGGGTTTTATGGATTTTTTTTGTGTTTTAGGGGTTTTTTTTTAATATTTTATGGGTTTTTAGGTTTTTAGGTATTTAAATTTTTTTTATTTTAAAGGTGTTTTATAGTTTTTACTGGGGTTTTCGGGTTTTAAGGAGGTTTTATGTTTTTAGGGGTTTTTATTGGTTTTAGGGTTTCTAGGTTTTTATATTTTTTAGGTTTTTAGGGGTTTTCTGTGTTTTTATGTTATTATGTTTTTCTTAGGGTTTTCAGGGTTTTTATTTTTTTTTATCTTTTTAGGGATTTTTAGGGAATTTTTTGTGTTTTTATGGTTTTCATGTTTTATATGGATTTAGAGGATTTTAAGTTGTTTTTTTGGGGTTTTAGGGGTTCTTTTGAGTTTTTATGGGTTTTATGAGTATTTGGAGTTTTTATCATTTTTATGGATTTAGATGTTATTTATTGATTTTAGTGGGTTTAGGGTTTTTATGGTATTTGTAGGTCTTTTAATGGTTTTAGGGTCTTTTAATGGTTTCAGTGTTTTTATAGTTTTTATGTGTTTTAGGGGTTTTAGGGTCCTTTTAGTGTTTTTAGGGTTTCTAGGGGTTTATGCATTTTTTAGGATTTTACAGATTTCTTTGGGGTTTTTATGGTTTTTCGGATTATTTATGTTTTTAGGGATTTTAGGTATTTTTTACTATTTTTATGATTTTGAGGGTTTTCAAGGATTTTGGGAGTTTTTTATTTTTCAGGTATTTTAATGGTTTTAGTGTTTTTAGGTTTTTAAGGATTTTATGTTTTTTTTGGGTTTTAAGGTTTTATTAGGTTTTTAGTGGGTTTTACATTGTTGGGTATATATGAGTATTTTTTATGATTTTTATGGGTTTTGGGGGTTTTATGGATTCCGAGGGTTTTGAGGGGTATTAGGGTTTTCTTTGTTTTCTTGGGTTTTCAGGGTCTTTTTTAGTTTTTAATGTTTTTATGGGTTTTTATAGTTTTAATGTTTTTAGGGGTTTAAATGGTTTGTATTGTTTTTAATAATGTTTTAGGATTTTATGTGTTTTTAGAGTTATGAAGGTTTTTTGGCTATTTTATGGATTTTAGGGTTTATATAATATTTTTTGGTTTCTTGGGTCTTTAGCATTTTTAGGGGTTTTAGATGTTTTTTACATTTTTTAGGTTTTTATGAATTTTAATTATTATTAGGTTTTTATGTTTTTCATAGGGGTTTTCATGGTATTTACTTTATTAGGGATTTTTAAAAAAATTTAGTATTCTTATGGGTTTTAATTATTTTTCTAATTTTGAGGGTTTTCATTGGGTTTTAATGTTTTTTTTGAGTTTTTATTGTTTTTTAGGTATTTAAATTTTTTAATATTTTAAAGGGATAAATGGTTTTTATATTTTTTAGTGGGGTTTTGGGGGTTTAATGGTTTTTTTGGGGACATATGGTTTATATCAGTTTTGTATGGTTTTTATGGTTTCTAGGGTTTTATTTTTTTTATTTTTTTAGGGTATTAGGGGTTTTAAGTGGTTTTCGGGGTTTTAAAGAATTCTCATTTTTTAGAGGTTTTCCATTTTTTTACATATTTAATTATTTTAGGGATTCTTTAGTATTTTTATAGTTTTTTGGGTTTTTATGGATTTTGAGGGGGGTTTAGGGTTTTTTTTGGTTTTTAGGGGTTTTTAATTTTTTGGGTTTTTTGGGTTTTTTAGTTTTTAAGGTTGTTACAATTTTAAGAGTTTTTAATGTTTTTAGGGGTGTAAAGGGTTTTTTAGTTTTTTAGTAGGGTGTTATGGTTTTAGGGTTTTATGGGGTTTTAACGGTTTTTAGGGGTTTTAGGGGGTTTTAGGGTCTTTTAGAGTGTTTCACATTTCTGGGTGTTTATGGGGTTTAAGTGTTCTTATGTTTTTAATATTTTCTTAATGGTTTCAAGGTTTTTAGGGGTTTTTATAATTTTAGTGATTTTTTTAATTTTTTTAGTATTTTATGGTTTTTATAGGTTTTAGGGATTTTTAGGGTTTTAAGGATATTTTTGGGTTATTTTGTGTCTTTAGGTTTTTTAGGGGTTTTAAGTTTTTTTAGGTTTTATGGTTTTCTTAATTGTTTTTACGGTTATTTATGTTTTTAGGGACTTTTAGGTCATATTTAGGATTTTATGGGTTTTATGGTTTTTAGGGATTTTGACGGTTTTTATTGTTTTTTGGGTTTTTATGGTTTTTTGTGGTTTTAGGGTTTTTTTAGTTTTTAGTGTTTTAAGTGTTTTTTAACGTATTTAGGGGTTTAAAGGGTATTTATAGTTTTTAGTGGTTTCTACTATTTTTTATTGGCTTTTAATGTTTTTAAGGTTATTGGGGGTATTTTAGTATTTTTATGGTTTTAAGGTTTTTAGTTTTTATGATTTTTAGACTTTTTAAATTTATTTAGGGTTTTTAAGTATTTTAAGGTTTTAAGGGGTGTTAAGGATTTTATGATTTTTATGTTTTTAAAAATTTTAAGGTCATTTTAGGATATTTATGGTTTTAAGAGTTTCTATGTTTTTTAGGATTTTTAGCAGTTTTATGGTTTTTATGGGATTTAAGACTTTTTTGGTTTTTGTGGTTTTCTTATGGGTTATTATGGTTTTATGGGTTTTTTGTTTTTAGGTATTTTTAGAACATTTATGGGTTTTAGGGTTTTTATGTTTTATGACGGGGTGTTGGTTTTTAGGGTTTTTTGGCCTTTTAGGTTTTTTTGAGATCTTTAGTGTTTTTAGGGTTTTTTATGTTTCTTATTATTTATAGGGGTTTAAATGAATTTTTAAATATTTTAGTGGGTTTTTATATCTTTGTTTGTTTTTTTGGTTCTTTCAATGTTCTTAGGGGTTTTATGGTTTTTAGAGTTTTTAGGGGTTTTTTAGTATTTAGGTATTTTGGGTTTTTAGGGATTTTAGGTGTTTTTAGATTTTTTTTGTGTATTCAGTGGTATTAGGGTTTCATAGATCTTTATGGATTTTAGGGGTTTTTCGGTATTTTAGGGGTTTAGGGTTTTTATTGTTTTGGGGGTTTTTAGGGTTTTTTGTGTTGCTTAATGTCTTAAGTATTTTAAAGTGTCCTAATGTTTATAGGGGTTTAAAGGGATTTTAGAGTTCTTAGTGGTTTTAGGGTTTCTATGGGTTTCAGAGTTTTAAATGTTTCATTGGTTTTTATGTATTTAGGGATATTAGGGTTTTATTAGGGTTTTTTAGAGTTTATAAATTTTTTTAATATTTTTTTACATTTTAGGATTTTTTAGGTTTTTTGTGGGGTTTTTAGTTTTTAGGAATTTTTAGGATTTTTAGTGGTTTTAGGATTTTTTATGTTATTTGGATTGTTGGGGGGTTTTTTGGAGCTATTTATGTTTTTTATGGTTCTTTAGAGTTTTTAAAAAAAAATGGGGTTTAAAGGGTTTTTAGTGTTTGGGGTGGGGGTATGGTTTTAAGGGTTTTAAGGTCTTTAAGGGGTTTTAATCCTTTTTATGTTTTTAGGGGTTTTAAGTGTTTTAATATTTCTAATGTTTTCTTTTGGGTTTTCAAGGGTTTTGGGTATTTTTAGGTTTTTAGATATTTTGAGGATTTTTATGGAGTTTTAAGGCTTTTTTGAATTTTTAGATATTTATGTTTTCAGCTAATTTTAGGGTTTTTATAGTTTAAGTGTTTTTTTGGTTTTTAATGTTTTCTTAAGGGTTTTAGTATTTTTTAAATTTTTATATAAGTTAGGGTATTTTTTAAAATTTAGGGATTTTAGGGATTTTAGGGATTTTGAGGGTATTAGTGTTTTTATGTTTAGTTTTAGGTTTTTTCATGTTTTTAGGTATATTAAGGAATTTAGAGTTTTTTAATATATTTAGACGTTTAAAGTTTTTATAGTTTTTATTAGTTTTTAGGTTTTTATGAGCAGTTTGATATTTTTATGTCTTTTGTGGTTTTTATGTATTTTATGGTATTTAAGGTTTTTATCATTTTAAGGTTTTTACTGGTTTTAAGTTTTTTTATGGTTTTAAGGTTTTCTTTGGGTTTTTTGGGTTTTTTGGATTTTTTATAATTTTAGGGAATTTTATACCTATTTAGGTTTTTTATGGTGTTGGGTTTTTTTTATTTTAGAGGTTTAATGAAATTTAAGGTGTTTCTGGTTTTTTATTTTCTAGGATTTTGTTTGAGTTCTTATAGTTTTAAGAATTTTTAGTGTTTTTAAATGTTTTTAGGTGTTTAAATATTTTTTTATATTTTTTAGTAATTTTTATCATTTTTATGGGGTTTTTTGGGTTTTTTGGTTATTAGGGTTAATAGGGTTTCTTTTGGGTTTTATTGGGTTGTTATATTTTTTAAGGTTTTTATGTGTTTTATGTATTTTTAGGCTTTTAAGTATTTCTTATGATTTGTATGGTTTATAGGGTTTTTGAGGTTTTAGGTAGTTTAAGGGTTTCTAGGATTTTTATGGTTTTTAGGGTTTTTAGGGATTTTGGCGAATTTACGGTTTTTTATGGTTTCCATGGTTTTTATGGTTTTTATGGTTTTTTGTTATAGTTTTTTTTTTGATTTTTTAGGTTTTTATTGTTTTTAATGTTTATAGGGGTTTAATGGTTTTTATAGTTTTTGGTGGGTTTTATGGTTTTTACTGGTTTTTATTGTTTTTTAATGTTTGAGGGGTTTTTATGGTTTTTAGTGGTTTTCAGAGTTTTTAGAAACTTTTAGGGTTTTTAGGGGTTTTAAGAGTTTTTAAATTTTTATGGTTTTCTTAGGCTTTTCATTATTTTTAGTGTTTTTTATGTTTTTAAGGATTTTTATTTATTTTTATTATTTTTATTTTTTATATGTTTATTAGAGATTTTGATGGGTATTGGGGTTTTTTATAGTCTTTAGTGTTTTTATGGGTTTTAATTTTTTTAGGTTTTTATGGGTTTTAAGTGTTTTTATGGATTTTTAAGATTTTTATGGTGTTTAGGTTTTTTAGGGATTTTAAGGTTTTTAAGGGTCTATGGGGAATTTAGGTTGTTTGGGTTATTAGGTTATTTCTGTGTTTTTTTGGTGTTTTATGGGTTTTTAGGGATTTTATGGGGTTTCAGGGGTTGTAGGGTCTTTAGGGTTTTTATCCTTTTAAATGTTTTTAGGGGTTAGAGTGTTTTTTAATGTATTGTTAGTTATTTCAGTGTTATTAAGGTTTTTTTTCATATTTTAGGGTCTTTTAGGAATTTTTAATATTTTTATGTGGTTTTATGTTTTTTTGGGATTTTGGGGGGTTTTACGGGTTTTTAGTGGATTTTTGGTTTTTTGGGGTTTTTAGGGTTATTTTGAGTTTTTAGTGTTTTTAAGGTTTTTTGAGATTTTTTCGATCATTTTTTGGTTTTAAAATAATTTTTTAGTTTTATAAAGTTTTATAGTTTTTATGCGGTTTCTGGTTTTTAAGGGTTTTAGGCGTTTTATTGTTTTTAGGGGTCTTAGGGGTTTTAGAGTATTTATAGGGTTTTCAACATCTTTCATATTTTTAGGGGTTTTAAGTGTTTTTTGGTTTTTATTACTTTCTTATTGGTTTTTAGTGTTTTTACAGGTATTTATTGTTTTAGTCATTTTTTTTATTTTGTTGGATTTTTATGTTTCTTAGGGTGTTTTGGAATTTTGATGGCTTTTAGGGTTTTAAGGGTTTTTAGATTTTTTGGGGTTTTATGTTTTTTTAGGTTTTTTAGGTTTTTTGGCATTTTGGGGAGTTTTTATGTTTTTAGGGTATTTAGTGATTTTTCAGGATTTTTATGGGTTTTAGTGATTTTTTTTTGGATTTTGTGGGTTTTTATTGGTTATAGGGTTTTAAGGGTTTTAAGGGTTTTAGGGGTTTTAGGGTTTTTTTTTGAGTTTTTAGGTGTTTTAATATTTCTCAAAGTTTTTTTAATGTTTTTAGGGGTTTAAAGAGTTTTTACAGTTTTTGGGTGGTATTAGCTATTTTATAGGGTTTTAGGGTTTTAAATTTTTTAGCCAAAGCAGGTTCGAGGCCAGGCGTATCTCGGCCCCACAAAATTTATTAACAAAAAAAGTAAGTACAAGGCTTTACAGGGAGGGTCTGAAAAACCGAGTGTGAAAATCACCCTTCATGACCGATTCCATAAGGGGAGTACAAATATCTGGTGCTACAAATGACCACATGGAACATCCATCCTCAATTGCTTTCATTCAGAGCATGTCCTCCACCTTGTTCGCTTCCCTGTATGCATGTGTGATCATAATGTTCATCCCCTGAGAAATCCTCAGACACTCAACCCATTGTGGGAGGAGTCTCCATGGGATTTTCTTTTTTTTTTCTTTTGAGGGTCTTTGGGGTTTTTAGGATTTTTAGTGTTTTAGGGGTTTTAAGTGTTTTTAAGGTTTTATTAGGTGTTTTCAAGGTTTTTAAGTGTTTTCTGATTTTACTAATTTTTATGGATTTTATGATTTTTTTGGGTTTTACTAATATTGAGGGTTTTTAGAGTTTTTAATGTTTATTTGGTATTTATGGGTTTTTTTGGGGTTTTAGTGGTTTTTCATGTTTTTAGGATTTTTACAGTTTTTATATTTTTTAACATTTTTAGGGGTTTAAAGGGTTTTTATAGTTTTTAGTGGGTTTTATGGTTTTATGGGTTTTTAGGGGTTCATGTTGGTTAGGGTTTTTGGGTTTTTTGGGTTTTTAGTGCCTTTAGGTTTTTAGGGGTTTAAGTGTTTTTAGGTTTTTATGATTTTCTTAGTGGTTTTCAGGGTTTTTTTTGGCATATAAGGGGTTTTATGGATTTTTATGGTTTTTAGGGTTTGTAGGGATTTAAAATATTTTTAGGGTTTTTAGGTATTTTATGCGGTTTTAGTGGTTTCAGGGTTCTTTTGAGTTTTGTAGTGCTTAAATGTTTTTTTGAGTTTTTAAAAATTCTAGGGGTTTAGAGGGTTTTTAAATGTTGTAGTGTGGTTTTAGTATTTTTACGATTTATAGGTTTTTTATGGTTTTTAGGGGTTGTTATGGGTTTTAGGGGTTTTATCATTTTTAGGGGTTTTAGGGGTTCGAAGTGTTTTCATGTGCTTAAAGATTTTTCTGGTATTTTAGGTTTTTATATATTTTAGGGAGTTTTATGGATTTTTACTAATTTTATGGTTTTTAAACATTTTATGGATTTTGAGGGTTTGTATGGATTTATTTGGGTTTTTTGGTTTTTTGGGTTTTGGGTTTTTTTTTGTGTTTTAGTGGTTTTGAGGTTTTTAGTTTTTTTAATGTTTTTATGGGTTTAATGGTTTTTATGGATTTTAAGTCATTTTTAGTATTTTTATAGAATTTATGGGTATTAGGGGATTTGAGGGGTTTAGGCGTTCTATGGTTTTAGGGTTTTAATGGGTTCGAGGGGTTTTTTTTGATTTTTTAATATTTTTAAGATATTAATGTTTTTAAAAAAATGTGATTTAATGGGTTGTTAGGGGTTTTAGTGTTTTTAGGAGTTTTATAGTTTTCAAGTTTTATAAAGTTTTTATGGGGTTTTTATGGATTTTAGGGCTTTTAATTTTTTTTTGGTTTTCAGGGTTCTGAGTGTTTTTTGGTTTTCAAGGTTTTTAGGTTTGTTTTTAAATTTGTATGGTTTTAGGGAATTTTTTAGGGTGTTTATGGTTTTTAAGGATTTTGAGGATATTTAGGGTTCTTTCTTTTGGGATTTTAGGGTTGTTTAGGTTTTTGGGGTTTTAGGGGTTTCATATGTTTTAAATTTTTTTTATGTTTTAAGGGGAATGATGGGTTTTTATATTTTTTAGTGGTTTTAATGCTTTTTTAATGATTTTTATGGTTTTATGGTTTTCAGGGGTTTTATAGTTTCTAGGGTTTTTTGAGTTTTTATGTTTTTTAGAATTTTTATGGTTTTTAGGTTTTTTAAGAGTTTTTAAGATTTTAAGGTTTTATTATGGGTTTTTAGGGTTTTATAGTTTTTTACATTTTAGCGATTTTCATCGATTTTGGGGAATTGTTTGGTTTTTAGTGTTTTTCATGATTATGAGTGATTTTAGGGTTTTTTGAGTTTTTTTTGTTTTTAATGTTTTTATAGTCTTCACCATTTTTAGTGGTTTAAATGGTATTCTGAGTTTTTAGTGGGATTTTAGGGTTTTTATGGGTTTTGAGATTTTAAATGTTTTAGGGGTTTTGAATGTTTTTAGGGTTTTTAGGGTTGTTTTGTGTTTAAAGGTTTTAATTTTTTTCTTTGGTATTAGGGAATTTAAGCTTATAGGTATTTTTAGGGGTTTTCATATTTTTAACGGTTTATTGGGTCATTAGGGATTTTGAGGTTTTTAGGGTTTTTTGGAGTTTTTAGGGTTTTTAAGGATTTTTTGGAATTTTTTTATTTTATTGAGGGTTTTATGGTTTATATACTTTCTAATGTTTTTTTTCATTTTATGTGGTTTAATGGGGTTTTAATGTTTTAGGGGTTTTTTGGTTTTTATGTCTTTTAGGGCATTTAGGGTTTTTTCATGTTTTTATTGTTTTGATTAGTTTTAAGTGTTTTGAGGTTTTTAGGGTTTTCTTAGGGGGTTTTAGTGTTTTTAGGGATTTTTACATTTTTAGGTGTCTTTTTAGGATTTTTATGGTCTTTGGGGGTTTTAGATATTTGGAGTACTCTTATTGTTTTTAAGGGTTTTTGGATTTTTTCGGACTTTAGGGGTTTTTTGAGTTCTTTTTTGGGTTTTTAAGGTTTTTAATGTTTTCATGTTTCTTTCAGGGATTAAATGATTTTTATAGTTTATAGGGTTTTGAGGGTTTTTTTATTTTTAGGGGTTTGAAGGTGTTTTTTATTATTTTTAGGATTTTATGGTCTTTTTTATGGTTTTTCGGTTTTTTGCATTTTTTGGGTTTTAAGGATGTCTAGTGTTTTTAGGTTTATAAGGTTTTCTTATTTTTTTAGGGTATTTTTACATAATTTTGGATTTTAATTTGTTTTTAGCAATTTTATGGTGTTTTAGGGTTTCTAGGTATTTTGTGGGTTTTTAGATTTTTTTGGGGTTTTAGCATTTGAAGGATATTAAAGAATTTTAAGTGATTTTAGGTTTTAATTTTTATTCATTTTATTTTTAGGGTTTTTGGTATTTTTACATTTTTAGGGAGTTTTAGGGGTTTTTAAGAATTTTTTGGGTTTTTAGGTATTTAATGGATTTGAGGATTTTTTGAGTTTTTAGGGGTTTTAGGGTTTTTTGGGCCTTTTGGGTTTATATTTAGTTTTTAGGTTTTCCTATGTTTTTGACGTTTATTAAATTTTTAGTGTTTGAAAATAATTTTTAGGTTTTCTAGTGGTTTTTAGTGTTTTTATGAATTTTTTTTATTGTTTTAGTGGTTTTATGGTTTTTAGGGTTCTTAGGGTTTTTAGAGTATTTGGTATTTTTTTTGTTTTTTAGGGGGTTTAAGTATTTTTAAGTTTATAAGGATTTCTTAGGGATGTTCATACTTTTAGTGGTTTTAATTTTTTTAGGGATTTTTAGGGGTTTTAGGGTTTTTTTGTTTTTACAGTATCTTTCAGTTTTAGGGGTTTATTGAGTTGTTTGGGGTTTTATGTTATTTTAGAGATTTTTAATATTTTTAGGTGTTTATATGATTTGTGTAGTATTTTTAGTTTTTAGGGTTGTTATGGGGTTTTAGGGTTTTTATGGTTTTAGGGGTTTTAAGGTTTTAGTGTTTTTATAGTTTTTAGGGTTTTTAGCATTTTAGGGTTTTATGGGTTCTAACTGTAATTAGGTTTTGAGGTTTTATTAATGTTTTTAGGGGTTTTAAGATTTTTTTTTTCATTTTAGGTAAATTTTAGTATTTTTGATGATTTATATGGGTTTATGGTTTTTTAGAATTTTGGGGTTTTGGGTGTTTTTTTGTTTTTTATGGTTTTTTGGGTTTTTGGTTTTTTTAGTTTTTAGGGGTTTTATAGTTTTTAGAGTTATTTAATGTTTTTAGGGGTTTTAAGGGGTTTATAGTTTTTATTGGGTTCTAGGGTATTTTTTTAGTTTTAATGTTTTCAGGGTTTTTTATTGTTTATAGGGGGTTTAAGGTATTTTAAGGAATTTATGTTTTTTAGTTTTTTCGGGGTTTTAACTGTTATTAGGTTTTTAATGATTTATTAAGGGTCTTTAGGGCTTTTAATATTTTTTGTTTTTAGGTATTTTAGGATTTTTATGCTTTTTAGGTTTTTAGGGATTTTTATAGTTTTAGGGATTTTAACGTTTTTAAATTTTTAAAAGGTTTAATTGTATTTAGCCGTTTAAGGTTATCTTTAGGATTTTCAGGGTTTTTTACCTTTTTAAAGTATTTTTGGTATTTTTTTGTATTTAAGTGGGTTTTTTTTGTTTTTAGTGATTTTGAGAGGGTTTTTTATTTTTTCTGTGTTTTTTAGGTATTAGAGGTTTTTAATGTTTTTTAATGTTTTAGGGTTGTTAAGTTTTTTCTATGTTTTTAGTGGGTTTTTAGTGTTTTTAGGCTTCTTAAGGTGTTTAGGGGTTTTATGGTTTGTAGGGTTTCTTAGGGGCTTTTTGGATTTTTTAGCATTTTTAAGTTTTTAGGGAATTCAACCATATTTTTTGTTTTCACGGTTTTCTAAAGGATTTTTAGGGTTTTTAGGTTTTTTTATGTTTTTAGGAGTTTTTAAGTATTTTGTTGTATTTTTATGGCTTTTTAGGGGTTATTGGGATTTTGAGGGTTTTGGAGGTTTTTAAGGGATTAAAGGGGTTTTATGTTTTTTTTGGGTTTTTATGGTTTTTTGAGATTTAGTTTTTTAAGGTTTTTTAGAGTTTTTTGATGTTTTTCTATAGTTTAAGGGTAATCTATAATTTTTAGTAGTTATTTTGGGATTTTTGGGGTTTTAGGGTGTTTATTTTTTTTAGGGTTTTTAGAGCTTTTTAGATTTTTTATGTGTTTGGGTATTTTATGTTTTTACAGTTTTCATAGGGGTTTTCCGGATTTTTTGGGGTTTTACCTTTTTTTGTTTTTTTGGATATTAAGTATTTATATGGCCTTAAGGGTTTTTTTTGGATTTTGAGGGTTTTTATAGATTATTAGGGTTTTTTGTAGTTTTTTAGAATTTTATCATTTTTTGTGTTTTTATAGGTTTTAGGATTTTTTCATTTTTCAAGGATTTCTTATGGTTTTCCAGGTTATTACGGTTTTTATTTTTTTAGGGATTACTTGAATTTTTTTAAATCTTTATTGTTTTATTGTGTTTTTAAGGATTTTGAGGTTTTTAGGGGTTTTATGGGTTTAGGGGGTTTATAGTTTTTTTTTGCGGTTTTTGGGGTTTTTTTGAATTGGGGGTGGGGTATGTGTTTTTATAGTTTTTAATGGTTTGGGAGTTTAAAGGGGTTTTATCTTTTTTGTGGGTTTTAGGGGTTTTATGGGTTTCTAGTTCTAATGTTTTTAGGGTTTTTATGATTTTAGGTTTTTTAGGGGTTTTAAGGGTTTTAAGGGTTTTTTGTTTTTAGGGTTTTTAGGGATTTTTTAGTATTTTTAGGTTTTAGGGTGTCTAGGGGTTTTTAAGGGATTTTAGGGTTTTTTGTGTTTTTATATTATTTTTGTTTTATTAGGGTTTTGTGGGTTTTTAGATTTATTTTATTGTTTTTAGTTGTTTAATGGGTTTTTAGATTTTTAGTGTTCTTTAGGTTTTTATCAATTTGTAGGGTTTTTTTGGGTTTTTTTGGGTTTTAGTGTCTTTAGGGTTTTTAAGAGTTATTTAGGGTTTTTAGTATCTTTATAGGTTTAAAGAGGTTTTATGGTTTTATGGTTTTCTTAATGATTTTTAGGGTTTTTAGGTTATTTTTCATTTTTGGTATTTTGATGGAACTTTTAGGTTTTTTATTATTTTTATGGTTTTTTTGGATAGTGAGTGTTTTTAGGGTTTTTAATGTTTTTTTGGACTTTCTAATTTTATGGTTTTTTGGGTTTTTTGGGTTTTTGAGGTTTTTTAGATTTTTTAACGTTTTTAAGGGTTTGAATGGTTCCTAGAGTTTAGTGGTTTTTATGATTTTTAGGGATTTTTTGGGTTTTTATGTCTTTAATCATTTTTTACATTTGTTAAGGGTTTTATGTTTTTTCTAGGTTTTTAAGATATTGATGGGGGTTTTCAAGGTTTTTACTATTTTGTACCATTTTAGGGATTTTAGGGATTTAATTGAAGTTTATGGAATTTTTGGGATTTTAGGTATTTTGATGGTTTTTAGGGATTTTCTATGTTTTTAGGGTTATAATTTTTTTAGATTTTTTTTAGAAAAAGGGTTTTAATGGGTTTTTTGAAATTATATTGGGTTATGGGGTTTTATAAATTTTTAGGGTTTTTATGGTTTTAGGGGTTTTTATGGTTTTTAAAGTTTTTACGGTTCTTAGGTTTTAATTTTTTCTTAGAATTTTCAGGGGTTTTATGGTTTTTTATTTTTTAAGGGATTTTTAATACTTTTTTTGATATTTATGGGTTTTTAATGTTTTTAGGTATTTTGGGGGGTTTTAGTGTTATTTGGGATTTTATGGGGTTTTAGGGGTGTTTGAGTATCTTAGGGTTTAAATTTTTTTAAGAGTTTTTAGTGGGGTTTTTTATTTTTATAGGGTTCTTGGGTTTTTATGAAGTTTACATGTTTTTTTATAGTTTTTAGGGTTCTTTATGGTTTTTAGGGTTTTTAGCGTTTTCAGGGATTTTATGGGGTTTCATTTTTTTTGTTTTTATGGTTTTTTTGTCATGGTTTTTTGGGAGTTTAGGGATTTTTTTTAAAGTTTTTATGGGTTTTTCGGTTTTGGAGATTTTGAGAGATTTTAGGAGTTTATATGTTTTTTTGGGTTTTGGGGTTTTTTGTGTTTTTATTGTTTTTATGGTTGATTATATTTCTTAATCATTTTTAGATTTTAAAGGGTTTTTAGATATTTTAGATGTGTTTAGTGTTTTTATGGGGTTTTAGGGGTTTTATATCTTTAGGGGAATTTATGGGTTTTTAGTGTTTTTTAGGTTTATTGGGGTTTGATGTGTTTTTATGTTTTCATGGTTTTCATAGGGGTTTTTAGGTTTTTTGGGGTTTCTCTGTTTTTAGGTATATTTAGGGATTCTTTTTGAAATTTTGGTTTTCTAGTGTTTTTAGGGATTTTGTGAGTTTTTAGGGGGTTTTACGGTTTTTATGGTTTTTTGGATTTTAGGGTTTTTATATTGTTTTTAGGGATTGAATAATTCTTAGAGTTTCTTTAACATTTTTAGGGGTTTAAAGTGTTTTTAGAGTTTTTAGTTGTTTTTAGGGGTTTTTAGGGGTTTTAGGGTTTTATGGGTTTTAGGGTTTTTCAGGGTTTTTAGGGGTTTAGGATTATACATTTTTAAAGGAATTTAGGGGTTTTAAGTGTTCTAGTTTTTTATGACTTTCTTAGGGGTTTTCATGGTTTTTAAGGTTTTTTTCAATTTCCGAGATCTGTACAAATTTGTTTTGGAATTTTATGGTTTGTCAAGGTTTTTAGGGATTTTTGGGGTTTAAGGTATTTTTTTGGTTTTTAGGTTTTTTAGGGCTCATAGAATATTGGAGGCTTTTAGGGGTTTTAACTATATTTACATTTTAATGTTTTATTATGGTTTTTTCAATGTGTTTAGGGTTCTTATGTGTAAAACCCAGAAATTCTGTGGAATTTTGTTTCTTAAATACATGGGAATTTTGTTAGTCCACGAAAATTGACGGCCCATGATTCCGAGGCCCGGTGCGCCCGGAATCAATTTTTGATGTTTTATTTGGGTACATTCAGAAAACATACGAGCGAGTTTTTATAACTTTTGAACCGGTGCTTAGAATCGATATCTGAGGGTACCGTTGAACTCGCAACACCGGTATTCGCTTAACGAGACATTGACTTCGACGACAGTGAGTCAATAATAATAGTTATTTTTTGGGATTTCATGGAAAACAATATAATAAAGGGAGCGTCACTTTATTTTTATTTGAGCCACCATGTGGGTGTTTGGAGGTGGGTCCCACTTGATCTATAACCTCCTTGTGGAGGTTGGAAGTGGGGACCACCATGCCATAACTTCTCAAAAGGGGTTTTGGTGGTGGGGACCACCACGCCTCAACCTCCCATGTGGGGTTAATGTGGTGGGGACCACCCGAGACCACATAACCTCCCATTTTGAATAATAGGGGTGGGGACCACCCGAACCCTATTAATGGGAGGAGAGGAAAATCTCTCAACACCTCTCATTAATGAGGGGGAGCCCCTTGACCTCCTCTACCATTAATGGTGCCACCACCTCCCCTTTAATTTTTTTAGCCAACGCATAATTTATTATGCCAAAATCCTAACCATTAATTAATTGAGAAATCTCTCTTAATTAAACGCTAAAATTTGAATTTTAAACCCAACAATCTAAAATAATACACAATCTACTATTTAGAGGGGTTATCTATTCACTTTTGGCATTTGGGTGAAATATTGCCGAGAGGAGAGCTTGGGAGAATTAGAGTTCTTCAACGAAGAAACCCATCTCCCAACGAAGAACAAAGAGTGCATTCTTCAAAAAAAGAACACAGACCTTATTCGACTTCCTTCCTTGGATCCTACCGACGTGGGACATCTTCAATTGGCCAACCCTCTGCATCATCGTCAACAAGTCAACGTAGCTCGGGAATGGAAGTGTGCGGTAGACGCGTAGAACGAAGATCTCCTTCATCTTCTCTCCAAGGCTTCATATTCAATCAATGAACAAAGGCAGGGGTTGTTTATATTTTTGTGCCGTGTTCCTCTATTCTTTCAAAATGAAGAAAGAGGATATGTTTCCTTTGACGGGTTAGTTGTTGTTCATCGTTCTCCTTCCATGATGAACTAATGGTTATCACCCTAATCACGGAGGGTGTGGGCCAAACTAACAAGCCCGACTCCCTCTGTCGATATCTTTTGTGATATTCTTCGGCATGGAGACGTAACAACGAAGTGGAGTTCAAGGCGTAGAAGGAAACATGCAAAGGTAGTGCTTCCCGCGGCCTTCACGAACCACTCCGCGCCCCTGCTGTGCTACGTTTCGGGCCAAACTATATCCCCCCGGTCGAGCCACCCTGACCCGCACTGCCGCCGGCCTCCCGTGCGCCCTGAATGATCCTTGTCCGACCCGCGCCGACCCGAGCCACGCTGAACCGCGCCGGCTCGGCCTCCCGGACTTCCGACTCCTGACCGCCTACCGGCTTGGTAGGGCCCTGCCCGTCCGCCTACCGGCCCACCTGGCACACTACCCAGCCGCCTACCGACCCCCCCTGGTGCCTGCCCAGCTGCCTCCCGTGCGCTTGACTGAATCGTGCCAGCCCACGCGCCCCGCACACCCTCCAGGCCGAGCCACGCTCCCCGCGATTCGCGCACCCGTTCCGCCCGAGCCGCACCCTCACGGCGCTCTGGGCCGAACCGCCCACACGACCTGCTTGGTCGGGCCCAATCGGCTGAGACGAACTTAATAGGCTGGCCCGACCAATGGGTCGTGCTAGACCCCTCAGGTTTGACATGGTCGACTCAGACCGGGTCAGCCCAGTCTGGGTCGGACCAGGTAGGACCGGACATGGCACAAAACCGACCCTTTAATTTCTTTGACCATATCTTTGGAACCGAACGACACATTTATGAACCATCAGTGTCACTCGTTTTCTTCTACGGTGATAGTATCTTTGAGTATACCCCACTGGAGTTCAGGATAAAGTTGAGATACGGTCAGGTTGGGTCATGCACGAATTCAACTGGGCCCCTGGGAATAAAAGGCTAATAACTCACAGACCAGGCGTCCGATTGACGTATCGTCTGTTGCATTGAGGCCCTTATGAAATGGAGGACCTCTGAGATACTTCTACAATGTACTTCATGACTGTTGAAATAACGACCAGTAGCTCGTGGAGCGGATCCTCCCAAAGATGAGCGAGCATAGCTCAGACACCTTGCAGCTGGCTGAGACCTGACGACTGATGACCGATTCGACTCAGAGTGACTCGACTAGCCCAGTGGGGAGCACCTTGGTGTCGCGGAATACCGAAGGTATTCGATAGGAGGAGTACCTCAGCCGGCTACGAGGGGGATCACCTTGGTGGCGTGGCAGACCCACGGTGGGGAGCGCCTTAGTGACGCAGTAGACCCACGATACTCGACAGGAGAAGTACCTCAGCAGTCCAAGGTTAGTGGGAAGCGCCTTGGTGTCACGGTGGGCCCAATATACTCGATAGAGGAGGAGTTTTACAGTAGCCGAGGTTTCTATAGTGGGACTGGGGATGTTACTTGATACTACCCCAGGAATAAAATCACTGTTTGAGCTGAGTTAGTGACTTTTGTGTTTACCTCATGATTGAGATGGATTACATGATTACTTAGGTATATGTATGGGCATATACCTAAGTGAAGTTATCTGTTGAATTCATTCTTTCTGGTTTATCTTTTTTGAATTTTGTGAGACCTTGAGGGTCTCGGGGTCCCTACTAAGTATCGTTATATGCACCCATGCACGGTCTATGCCCGCACCATGTTGTGTTTGATGCAGACGATAGATATCATTGATCGTTATTGAGAGCACCAGGACTGGACGGTACCTGGAGGTGGACCACATGGCGTGATGGTGCACGGAGGAGACGGACGGACGTGGAGTGCTTTGGAGGCTATCTATACCTACCGTTCAGGTAGGAACCATGGTGGATGATCCAGGAGCTGCCTTCCACCTTTCAATTGTTTTTTCTTTTTTAGTTGTACTAGTACTTTACATTTGGGCTTGAATTTTCAACCCCCATTAATTTTTATCACACTCTTGTTATACAGTTTTACTTTTGGGTTCTTTTCCTGCACGTACTCTATTGTGTGCGTTTTCAAGTTTCAAAGGCAATACCTTCCCAGTTTAGGGATTTACGCCTTTGATGCTAGTCGCCAGAACCTGATCTATGGAAGGCGGGTTTGGGGAAGTCATGACATGGGCCCCGGGCGATGGGTTGTGAAAAATTGGTATCAGAGGAGTCGGTTCTACCATAGAACATAGAACTCTAATCTTTTTTATGAAGCAATAGTGTTAAGGGCACTGAGTGTGGTTTTCAGTTCAGGGTGTCCAGTGTTGGTGTAGCGGCTGATGTATCCATTCAACAATACCCTGACTACTGATTTCTGACTCAGTGCATGAAAACACTGATTGCGTGTGTGTTTTCACAAGTTTTCTTTAAGTCATCTCAACCAGGTTAGCTCACCAGGTATAAATCTTTGATCGTGTCACATCTGTTTCTTTCAGGATGTCTCCCCGCAGACGACCAGCGAGAGTCCCGAGATTTTTACGTGTAGATAGGCCACTGAACGACGAGGCCTCGATGCATGGCCCTTTTCCAGTGGAGGAACCAGCGGTACCACTTCCCATTGGGCAACCGATGCCACCAGCCCCAGCAGCAGATGATGCATGTTGCTTGAGCACGTTGCACGAGTTACAGTGCCAGAGGCCACTTAGGTTCTGGGGAGAGACAGACCTTCAGACAGCTGAGGATTGGATGGAGGTTGTGGTGAGTGTTTTTAAACTGGTAGGTACATCAATCAACCTTATGGTGATCCATTCCATGAGTCTCCTTCAAGCATCAACAAGCAGATGGTGGATCCTGATGCTCCAGGTGCACGACGAGATGATGCTTCTCTCGGCAGACTTCGAGAGCCTCTTTTGAGCGGAGTTTGTTCCAATGACTCTCTTCGTAGTGCGTATTCAAGAGTAACTTCATCTGTAGTAGGGAAGCATTACTGTAGCTCATTACTTAGCAAGGTTCACCGAAATCTCACACTACTCCATGATATGGTATAAGACCCATTCTTCATAGACCGGACCTTTGAGTCGGGGCTCAGTCAAGAGATTAGGGCTTCGATGATCTCCCTTAGCATCCTGACACAGACAGGGGTGTTGGAGCGAGACCTCTTAGTGGACATTTTCTTTACTGGGCAGTCTCCACCAGCAAGACCCAAAACTAGTCGACATGCAACAGAGTCTTCTGTAGCTGCAAGTAGATTGATGTCGCAGAGGTCCAAGAGGACCAGACCCACGGGTGGACGACCAAATGACTCAGAATCAGTTGTGTGGGGAACCCAGGGCAGAGACATACATTCCAGGATTGGGAAGTTTTTCTTATGCGGTGGTTAGGGTCACATGGATCATGATTGTCCGAAACGCCGTTCGGATGATCAACAAATAGTTGAGGGACCTCCCAGGTAGAGGCAAAGGTTTGATTGAGGCGGTCTATAGGTAGAAGTTTAATGTGGAAGAGGATATGGTCGTTCAGTTGGTGGTGGATGACGTTTTGAGATGTTACCACCACCACCACCACCACTAGGAGGTCCACCCTGACCATAGGGAGCATGTGGACATGCGGGATTTCAGCTCTAGGTAGTTGAGACTTACGATCATGGCACTCCGGAGATGATTTGTGGTATGATCTATGTCTACTCCACCATAGCTGCATTACTTATAAAAATAGATGTAAGTCACTATTTCATTTCCACTTCCCTCGTTCGGAGCTCGGAGATTATGACAGAGCCGTTTGCTCGATCCTTACAACTAGATACTCCTACAGAAGAAGACTTGACGATTACGCACTGGTGCCAGTACTGTGAGATTACTCTAGGAGGTGAGATCTTGAGTTGGGATCTCTTAGTAGTGGCGTCGAGGCCTTATGATGTCATCTTGGGTATGGACTGGTTATCTATATTCCATGCCCAAATCGACTATATTAGGTTCACATTGTGGTGTGTCCACATGGATGGGACCAGTTTCACCTTCACCGGCAATAAGGGAGCCTTTTTAGCGCAGGATGGAATTTCTCGGAGGAGGGTGTAGCTGACCAGTGATCAATTGGCCTACCTTACCCTTGGAGAAGTTGATGTGGAGAGTCCGGCTTATCCTATAGTGGTGGGCTAGTACAAGGATGTTTTCTCTGATGAAGTCTCAGGACGACCTCCTCGTAGAGAGGTGGAATTCTACATTGACCTATACCCTGGGATGACACCAATATCTACACCAGCATATCAGATGACTCCCGCTGATCTTCGTGAGCTGGGGGTATAGCTAGATGACTTATAGGGGAAGGGATTCATCCAACCCAATGTTTCTCCTTGGGCAGCCCTAATTCTGTTCTCCAAGAAGGCATATAGGATCTTGAGGCTTTGTGTTGACTACCATCGCCTGAACCAGGTGACCATGAGGAACAAGTACCCACTCCTAATGATTGACGACCTCCTTGATCAGCTAAAGGGAGCTCGGTGGGTCTCGAAGATAGACCTTAGATCAAACTATCACCAGTAAAGATTTCAAGACGAGGATGTGTAGAAGATGACCTTCAGATGTCGGTACGACCACTAAGAGTTCTTGGATATGCCATTCAGTGTAACCAACACTCCATCAGTGCTCATGGGACACATGAATAGGATCTTCTAACCATACCTCGATCGCTTTGTCATAGTCTTCATCGACGAAATTCTGATCTACTCGACTACTAAGGAGGAGCATGCCTACCATTTGCGGGTAGCACTGGACACACTCTGAGAGCACCAGCTTTATGTTAAGCTATAGAAGTACAAGTTTTGGATCTGAGAGGTGAAAATTTTGGGGCATCTCATCTCAGAGGCTGGAGTTGTAGTGGATCAAACAAAGATTGAGGAAGTGCTTTCTTGGGAGCCACCCAGGAGTGTGACAGAGGTACAATGTTTCCTGGGCTTGGCTGGTTACTACTGAAGGTTTGTTCCAGAGTTCTCTAGAGTTGAAGCACCACTATCAGCCTTGACGAAGAAGGGTGTTTCTTCTGGAAATGGGGATGACCTCATTTGTTTAAGGTTAAAACTTTTCCAATCGGTTTCTAATGGGTTTATTCATAGAACCAAAAACATCTAATGATTCTATATTCATTTGGACATACTTTATAAAGGTATGTGCTCATTAGTTGTGGACAGATGAGGCTTACAATTTTTCATTGGTCGAGAGGATGGGAGGTCAGGCTCATCACACCTTTTTGGGGGGAATTATTGCCTACTTCAGGACTCTCTCATAGATTTAAGTTATTTTCACTAATCCTTATTAATTCACCAAGTATAAAAATTTGTTTTCCTTTATATTTGGAAATCAATGATTGATATGTATAATATTTAGAGAATCTTTTATACGTATTTGAGGTTCTTCATCGATGGAGAATCATCCATATGTATTGGATATTCTTAATCAATGGTATCCTTCAAGACATTATATTGAAATCTAGTGGTCATTATGATGACCATACTGGGTTTTAATCCACTCAGTGGTGTACCTGAAGTTTATTGTCATTCAGAAGGACATGGATTATTTCAGATTTGGGATCGTACCGCAGATGGGATACCTACGTATTCTTGTTAAAGAGGAATTAGAACCCACATAGTTTGAGAATTAAGATATAGTTTAATTTCATATAGGAAGGATGAGAATTAATGGATGATGGGCTTGAACGTTAGAAAGGATTCCTATGTACTCTAATTTTAAGGCAGAGATCAAAGTCCATGTAGTTCGAGTAAGAAGTGTGGGGCTTGTTTATGATTAACATCCCAAAAAGAGATGCGTCGTGGTTACTTTTACACTCTAAGTTCACGTGTGTCATGATCGGTCTGAGAAATAAGAGGTATCAATAAACCTGACGATTTGCGCCACGAAAGATGCGGTCACAAGGAATGATTTAGGGCTTATGTATGTGTCACTGCCCAAGTAAATGAAAATCAGGACTTTGTTCAGGAAAGAATCCTAGGAGCAGGATCCATAAAGGTATTTGTGCTTTATGGATATTTAGAATTTTAACTTGGGACTTACTCCTGAGAAGGAGCCCCAAATTAAGAGGGACTTATGATTGGGTCATACACCTGAGAAGGAGGCCCACTTAAAGGGAATTATGATTGGGGCTTACTCTTGAGAAGGAGGCCCAATTTAAGGAGACTTGTAACTTGGGACTTATTCCTGAGAAGGAGACCCAAATTTAAAGGGGACTTAGGGCTAACTCCTAAGGAGGATTCCCATTAACAGGGTCCATAAAAATATTTTTGCTTTATGGAGATTTAGATTCTTAATTTGGGGATTAATCTTAAGGAGGATACCCATTAACAGGGTCCATAAAGGTATTTGTTCTTTATGAAGATTTAGATTCTTAATTTGGGGCTTACTCTTAAGGAGGATGCCCAGATTAAGGGGGATTTGACTTATTATTGGGGCTTATTCCTGAGAAAGATGCCCATATCAAAGATTCTCTCATCTTAAGGGATGAGGTTGAATGAAGGGAACCTCTAACCGTAGTGATATAAATTTTATATAAATCACAAGGTTTTGAGAGATGTTCCACATAATTCCTTTCAGATAAGGAATCTAAAAAAGTAAATATGCCATAATTGGATTTGAAGAGGGTTTTGAAGGCTATATCTTTGAATAGGAAAGGTGGATTTGAAGAAAGGAAGTGAATTGGAAGGAGGGGAACTCAAAAAGAATGTAGGCACACAAGTCCAGTTTGGGTGCGCAAGTATACTTGCGCGACATGATTTCACTTGGGAGACGGAGAACCAATAGGGTAATACTTGGGATAGAGTTGGATCAAGCCCTTAGTATTATCCCTAGATGTTTCCAGAAGGGCGGAACACAAGTTTCCATGAGAGGACACGGCAGCGTGCAAGTGTATCCATTTCCCTTAAGGGCTGGACACTTAGGCACGCAAGTGTTGATGAGTTCTAACACATAGGCCTTATTATTCCTCTTTAGATCTTCCATTATAGATATGAAATTACATTATAAGTGTTCGATAGACTTCAACCAGAGACTAGGGTGACCAGAGCTTAATTCCGAGTTTTAGAAAATCTTTCCTCAAAATGTGGGGCCCACATGGGGTATTTATAGGCCACTGAGCACCTTGGGAAAAAAAGTAATTGGGCGCGCAAGTTACATGCGCGACCCATATGTGGCGCGCAAGTGACTTGCACGACCATAAAAAAACTTGCGCGACCCATGCTTAAAAGGTTCCTTGTTCATGCCTTTGTCAATTTTTGATGTTCTTCAAAGGATGACTCTCTTTGTGGTTAAGGAATTTCCCTTTTCCATTCATTAGACTTTGTGACAGAATGGAGCGTCAACAAAAGTCCCCCCTTAGAGTTGTTTCCGAAAATGGAAATAAGATTTGACTTTGAGGAAAAGTATAAACAAAGTGCCATGGCGCGCAAGTAGTAGGCGTGCATGTATTTTTCTGGCACACAGGTTTCGGCACGCAGGGGTATGACCTCGCCTGTATATACGGGCTTCATTCTCGCGCAAAGCACCCGAATTCCAAATTTTCTTGCTCTCGTCACACAAGTGTCTGGATTTTCACGCGTCTGCGCTTCTGTTCTTTGCATCGCACTTCCTCTTTCTGTTTTTGTCTTGCGCGCCAGTACTAGAGTGGTAAAACATGCACAACCAGCTTGGACTTGCGCGCCAAAATTAGACTTGCGTGGCTTAATGCCTTAGCCATTTTTTCCCGATTGCATCACAAATTTTATGAAAAAACCATCTTTCTTAAAAGTTAATTATTTGACCTTTTTACAGATTCAATGGCTCCCAAAATAATTGTATCGGCTGATGAGTTGGCTAGAAAGCAGATTGATGACATGATGAACATCATTGGACATGATTACTATGATATATGTGACATCACTCTCCCAAATTTGGAAAATTACTTAAAGAAATATCATGTCAATTTCCCATATAGATTTTACTTGAATTTATATGGCCACGGTCATCTACAATGAGTCAACGTTCCAGATACAAAGAACTATACGCCCGAGATGCAGCCGCACTATTACCCCTCTATTTCAGTTATGCTATGCATTAAGAGTAGCAACAATGGTGTGAACTTTAAAATTTTTCCTCCATGCAATTTCCTTGAAGATATGAAAATGGAAAACCCTTGGTCTGATATGTTTTTCGCTGCCGGATGGTGGATAAAAGACTATCATGACATTAGAGTAATATCTGAAAAGAGTACTCTCTCCAAATGGATCTTTACTTCCAATGCTCCATTCTCAAATTCATGTATCCATCTTCCAAGTCTCTTGCATAGAAACAGAGTCACTGTTTGATCAACATAAAATTTTCTCAAACAGCACTCAAGAATATTCTTTTACAATTGTTCCAAGAAGAGCTAGTATCACTACGTATCTTATTGTATCCAGTTGAATGAATGAATTCCAGGTGGTTTCTCATGAAGCTCGAGATGTCATAAATCAAATGAAGAGTTATGTTGAAATACATTTGTAATTATTGAAAAAGAGTAGAGCTTCCAGTCTGTGGATGTCCTTCTAACTATTGTGCATCAATGAAAAACACTTTCATCTTCAATCATTTGTACCTGCATTCTCTTGCTAATTACATTATTTAATTTTACCTAAGCCAATGGGCTTAGTAAGCATAGTTTGATTTTTTTCTATGGGGATATAAACAACCCCACAAAATTTGAATATTTTTATTGCTCAATATTTCCTAAATCATACAAAATGTATATTTAGCGAGCTGGGACTCGACTTCTGTTCAGAGTTCCTTTTATAGGTTCCCAATTTAATGAGTACCCTGTCTCTTGTTGAAAGTTTAAAGTCATGCATGTTGGACATAAAAAGGATTATGTTTAAGGTCGAAGAGCTTTGACCAAATAGATTAAAAATTGACTCAATTCATTAATAATTTTATTGAAATAAATATTACCACATTCAAGTATGGGGGAAAACATGTAAACTATGACTTAAGAAATTTTGAATCTAAGGGATGATATGAAAAAAAAGGCTAAGGGGCATTAGAGGAAGTATTTTCTAAGATTGAAGTTACCACTATTTGACAAACTCGTTAGGGGGTTGAATTATGGATGGCCACTTAAGGGCATTGGATGAATAGTCAAATAATATCATCTTTTGGCTGACAGGTCCATTATGTAGACTACTTATGCAAGGCCACCTAAGGGAACACACTACATCGTCAGACAAAAGAACTCTAAAAAATTTTACTTTTCTATTGCTAAAAGCTAGTGGAAGTTTACGGAGATTCAAATATTCTAAAGCACAGAGTCTTCTATATGAAGAGAGGTACTTGAATATTAAGAGTATATTTCCAATCCAGATTGTCAAAGAATTGGCTGAATGTCACTCCTGTGAAGGTCTGACCCAAACATAGGGAAGGGAAATATAAACCATAGACATGAATACTTTCAGATTATAAAAAAGAGTACGGGAAAAATATGTTAAGGATGGATATTTTTTTCAGATCCCTACATATTGTTGTTAAGAACAATAAGGAAAAAAGAGGGTTTCCTCCCAAGAATGAAATTACCACTATTTAATAAACCCGTTAGGGGGTTGAATTATGCAGGTACATTTAAGGGCATTGGCTGCATAGTCAAATAATAGCATCCTTTGGTTGATAGGTCCATTATTTAGACTACTTATGCAAGCCCGCCTAAGGGCACGTGCTGCATAGTCAGGCAATATAATTTATGGGTATCAGACATTTTGTGACTATAAGTCAAGAAAAGGGTTATGGAGATCTGGAAGTATTTAAGGTTATGAGTATGACACATCAAAATGTTCATTGTCCAATGCATGAAGGAGATACAAAGAATAATGCTAACCATAATCATGTTGTTGCTGGGTCCTAAATTGAGATGTTGGACTTCACTACATATCTAATTAGGATGAGAATAAAGCCAAATTTTGTTCTTGAAATAAATTTTAACATCATGTGGGATGAGAATGTAGGAGATCTTATTTTAAGGTCATGGATTTCAGACCATAATGAGGGAGACACATTGTGTGTTTGTTATAAACCTGATGTGAATAAAGACCAGGGTATTCATACCACATTCTTGTGCTCACAGGGATACTTTTCAGTCAAGGGACTGAATGTGAAATTTATGGTTATTCCCAAAGACTTGGGCTAGGTTTGAGGGATTCTCGAACATTCCTATGTATCCCATAAGGATGGGAATCAAGCCATATGTAGTTCTTGAAATAACCTCTATACAGATTTGGTTTGTACATGTGAAGGGTGAAAGGGGACTTTAGTGCAATGATGGTTGGATCCAAGATTAAAGGTTAGGGCATTTCCATGTATTCACGTAGTCTTTGGAATATAACATTATTAGAGATAAATGTCAATAATTATTCCCTCTAAGGTGAGGGTATCAAAGAATGTTGTAGTTTATTGTCGTACAATACAAAAGTGTGAATAGTTTAAGGTCATATTCATGGACCGATGCTTCACAGTTTAACGTCATGTTGCTAAGACGTATGGCTATGCAGTTTAATGTCTTACATTGAGGACAACGGGGGACTGTATATTTTAACATCATATAGAAAGGATGATGATGAACCAATGTGAAGATGTTGGTATTGGCCATGAACCTTAGGAGGTTGCCTACGTACCTAGCCTAGAAGGCAAGGATCAAAGTCTGCGTAGTTCAATTGAAGGATGAATTTTTGATCGAGTTGTACATGAGGAAAAATAGAAGATGGTGTTGGGACTTACGTGTGGTTAACAGACCAGAGTGGGTGTTATGGTTGAAACTTACTCTAAGATCACGTGAGTCATGCTCGGTGTGAGAAACAAGAGGTAGTAACAAACCTAACGATGCACAGTTTAACATCATGTTGGACATGTGCATAGTTTAACGTCATGTTGGACGTATTTAGGGAATTTTTCACAGTTTAAACGTCATGTAGGATGAATATATACATTTTAACATCATGTAGGACAACAAAGGGAACACAATTTAACATCATGTCGGACAATTGAGGGGCTAAGTAGTTTAATGTCCTCCAGTAAGGACAAAAGGGACCATATAGTTTAAAGTCTTACTGTAAGGACTAGGGGACTATGAAGTTTAAAGTCTTGTAGTAAGGAATAAAATAGTTTAAGGTCATATTTATGGACCAGTGCTATAGAGTTTATCATCATGTAGCTAGGACAACACAGTTTAATGTCATGTTGGACGAAACACAGTTTAAATTCAGGTTGGACGAATCATAGTTTAACGTCATGTTGGACGGAATAGAGTTTAACGTCATGTTTGAGGAAACATAGTTTAATGTCATGTTGGATGAAACACAGTTTAAAGTCATGTTGGACAAAACACAGTTTAACGTAATGTTGGACGAAACACATTTTAACGTCATGTTGGACGAAACACAGTTTAACGTCATGTTGGACGAAACACAGTTTAACATCATGTTGGAAGAAACACAGTTTAACTTCATTTTGGATGAAACACAGTTTAACGTCATGTTGGATGAAACACAGTTTAACGTCATGGTGGATGAAACACAGTTGAACGTCATGTTGGACGAAACACAGTTCAACGTCATGTTAGACGAAACATAGTTTAACGTCATGTTTAACGAAACAAATTTTAATGTCATGTTGGATGAATATGTATTTGTGTTACACAAAATACTTCTTCAATAATCTTTCATTGGTTAGAGTTGTGATGAGTTCTCCATCCATTGAGATTAAAGAATAAGCTCCATTGGAGTAGACCTTATGTATTGAATAAGGTCCTTCCCATTTTGGATCATGCTTTGGAGGCCTCTTCCCTGGTATCATTGGAGTTCTAAGGACCAATACCAATTCTCATTGAATGAATGAATGAAGATGAACTTTTTTGTTGAAATCCCATGCTATTCGATTCTGATAGACTTCTAAGTGGTGCATAGTGCACAATATTTTTTCATCTAATCATTCAAATTCATCCAATCACTTTTGATATTGTTCATCTATAGATGACTGATCACAAATGGATACTACAAGCGAAGGTAATTAAACCTCAATGGGTAGGGCTGCTTCTATTCCATATACCAATGAATATGGAGTTGACCGCGTAGCAGTGTGGGTGGTGGTCTCATAAGCCCATAAATCATGAAAATGTTTATCAGGCCACGATTTATTATCTTTATCCACCATATTCTGGAGTATTTTTGAAAGAGACTTATTGAAGTCTTATATTTGGCCATTGGCCGCTGCATGATACCAATATGAATGGTTGGATTTGATGTTGTATTCCTGATACAACTTTCTTACCTCTGATGAACAGAAGTTGGTGCCATTGTCCATCAATATGCTATGAGGGACACCAAATCTGGTAATTATGTTATACTTGATGAAGCTAACAATGATTTTAGAACTAACTTCTTAGAGAGGTATTGCCTCTTCCCATTTGGAAAAGAAGTCAGTAGTAGTAAGAATATACTTAAACTGGTTGGATGTAGTCGAAGGGTAGGTTCCCACTACATCCATTCCCCATGTGACAAATAGGCATGAGTATATAGATGTATGAAGAAAATCTGGGGGTTGATGAATGAAATTGGAATATACTTGGAAATAATGGCACTTATTAGGGAAATCAACACAATATTGTATCATTTAATGCCAGAAGTATCCAAGCCTTCGAACTTGATCAGACAGTCTATGTCTAGACTGGTGGGCACCATAGACTCCTGTATGTACTTCTTTCATGAAAGCCATTTTCTCTTCACCATAAATACATCTGAATATAATTCCATCAAAAACTCTGTTGTAGAGAATTTTTTGGTGATTTGGGCTATCAAAAAGAGTAAAATTGACCACACGTCGCCGGACATGTTCTTTCCTGGCTCTATCAGGTGAGAGTGTTCCATTTTGATGGTATTCTCTGATAGGTGTCATCCATCCAGTAGTATGACCATATGGTTCAGAAATGGGACTAATTTAATTGATTTTATCTATTCTGATTTGAACTTAAGGTGAAACTGTACGATGGTGGGAAATACTGAGGATTTTTTCATCCCAATTTGGATCTTCCAGAGGTGTGGCTATATTAGCCAGTGCATCATATTAATCATTTTGTGATCACGGGACATAAAAAAATGTCAGTTCAGAAGGAAATTCCTCTATTAACTCTCTGAAGTAATCATACAAAGGAATTAACTCTTATTTTATGATTGCATAGTCCCCATTTACTTGTTTGATTTCCAATTCTGAATCACCTTTAACCTTTAAGTGATTCACCTCTGCCCGAAGTGCCAACTCCAATCCGGCAATGAGAGCCTGATATTCTACTTCATTGTTTGTACCACCTTCCAATAATAAAGAGGAATATGGTAGAACTGCCTTTTCTGAGGAAATAAGCATGATTCCTAACCCAACTTTGTTGAATTTGGGATCTTCCATTTTCATCCCTGTTGGACTTCTGGAAGCACCATCAAAGTACATTTCCCCTGTTTGAGGATTATCTTGAATATAGAAGATTTCATCATCTGGAAGTTCAATATCTGAAGATATATCTTCTACTAAAGGATGTTCCATAAGGAAATCATCCAGATCATGGCCCTTTATTTCCTTTTGAGACACATACTGGATATCAAACTGCTGCAAAATAACTGCCCACCTTGCCAAACGTCCTGTAAGCATAGGACAACTAAGGATAAATTTGAGTGGGTTATTGCGAGATACCAATTGGACCTCATGATGTTGCAGGTAGTGTCTTAGCTTCTGAACTACAAATATTAACACTAGTAAAAACTTTTCAATACTTGAATATCGAGTTTCTACCTCATGCATATTTTGACTGAGATAGTAAAGACTATTTTCATTCCCGGCATCATTCTTTTGGGCAAGGAAGGCACACATTGATCGCTCTAAAGATATCGCATGAAGGATAAGTGGTCTTCCTTCAACAGGTGGCATTAATTACGATGGAAAGAATATATATTTATTGAGGATATAGAATGCCTCAAGGAAATCTTCATCCCATTGGTAGGTGACTCCCTTCTTCATTAATTTGGTGAAGGGTAAACATTTTCCTGCCAGATTGGTGATGAAATGCCGAATATAGGCCATGGGTCTGGGAAGACCTCTGAATTCTTTCAAATTTTGAGGAGTTGACATACCAAGGATTGATTTTTTCTTCTTAGGATCAACTTCGATACCACGATGGCATACAACAAAGCAGAGAAATTTTCCTGAGGTTACCCCAAAATCACATTTCAAGGGATTCGTCTTCAAATTGTGTTGTCAAAGTTTGTGGATTATGATTTCCAAATCAACCAAGTGATTAGAACGTTGTCTGGATTTGACCACAAAATAGTCCACATAACATTCATCAAATTTCCCTAAAAGGGTTTGAAGATACGGTGCATGGCACGTTGATACATTTCACCTGCATTCTTCAGGACAAAGGGCTTTAACCGATAGCAAAACACTCCTTGAGTGGCTCTGAAGGTTGTATATTCATCATCTTATGGAGAGATTCATATTTGATTATGCCCATAATATCCATCTGTGAAGGGAAGTACTTCATACCTATATGTTTTATCAATTAAGATTTCTATGATCGGAACATAAAAATCATCCTTGGGAAAATACCGATTAATATCTCTGAAGTCAATAGAAACTCTAATTTTTCCATTACTCTTTTTCATAGGGATAATATTAGCCAACCATTTGGGATATTGAACTTCTCTGATGAAGTTAGCTTTGATAAGATTATCCACTTCAGCTTCAATTTTGGAGGCATAAGTTGGGTGTGTTCTTTTTTGCATCTTGCTTGAATCCTTGATGTTCTTCTGGGAAACCCAAATGATGAGTGGAAACATCCGGATCAAGACCTGGAATTTATGTATAATTCCAAGAAAACACATCTCAATTTTTCTTTAAAAATGATGTATACGTTTCGTTCTCTTCAAGAGTCATGGACACACTAATTAAAGTGGGGCATGGATCTTCTTTTGTACCCAGATTTATTTCTATGAGTTCATCCACAGTAGTAGAGATACCCTCTTCTAATGCTGGACGAGAATCCCTGAGATCTTTCTCTTCTTCTTCAATATGTGTCACTTCTTTTGTTTCTACTTGCATAGTAGATGATGTTGCATAATTTCCATGATCACGAGAGAAGTTAAAATTTGAACATCTTGAAAAAGATACTACCATTTATGACCCTAATGATGATGAAGGGTCTTTCTAAGGTGATAGAGATGAGATGATGGATTGAGAATCGACATCATTATTTTCCTCTGGTATTGCTATAACTTCTTCTATCATGGTTGATGAAGTATATATTTGCTGGATTTCAGTGGATGAAATGAAGACATCTCCATTTTTAGGGGTTTAATGGGTTTCTATAGTTTTAGTGAGTTTTAGTGTTTTTATGGTTTTTTAAAGTTGTTTGTGGTATTATTGTTTTTAGGGTTTTAGGGGTTTTAAGATTTTTTTATGATTTTTTTGGTTTTAAATGTTTTTTTTTATTTTTATGATTTTATTATTGTTTTTCTTGGTTTTTAGTGTTGCCAATAATTTTATGGATTTTAGGGATTTTTTAGGATTTTTAGGGTATTTAGGGTTTTAGTGATTTTGAGGGTTTTAGGGTTTTTAGTTATTTTATGGGTTTTTTGGGTTTTTATGTTTTTATATAAGTTTTTAGGGGGTTTATGGTTTTTTTAGTTTTTTAACATTTTGGTGTTTAAATGTTTTTTATAGATTTTATCAATCTTTATATGTTTTCTTGATTTTAAAGTTTTTAAGGGTTTTTATGGTTTTTAGGGGGTTTTTGTGGGGTTTTTGGGTCTTTTAGGGTTTATTAATATTTTTATCGTTTTTTAGGTTTTTAGTGGATTTAAGTGTTTTTGGTAATTTAAGGTTTTATTATGGGTTTTTCGGTTTTTTGTGTTATTTAAATTTGTAGGTATTTTTAGTGTTTTTTTATTTTTATTTTTTAGGGGTTTTAGTGATTTTGAGTGGTTTTTATGATTTTTTTTTTCTATTTTTAGGATTTCTTATGATTTTGGGGCTTTTGAGTGATTTTTGGTTTTTAAGGATTTCTTAGGTGTTTCCATGGTTTTTATGGGGTTTTGCGTTTTTAGGGATTTTTAGAGATATTTTTTTTTATTTTTAGGGGTTTTAGGGATATTCAGGGGTTTTAGGGTTTTTGAGGGTTTTTTTTTCATTTTTTGGGTTTTTTAGGTTATCAAGTTTTGTAGTTTTTAGGGTCTTTCAGGTTTTTTAGATTTTTTAACATTTTTAGGTCTTTAATAGGATTTTATAGTTTTTGTTGTTTTTAGGGTTTTAAGGTTTATAGGGTTTTTAATTTTTTTATGAGTTTTAGGTTTTTAGTGTCCTGAGTGGTTTTTTGTAATTTTGGGGTTTGATTTTTTTAGGTTTTTATGGTTATCATAGTGATTTTAAGGGGTTTAAGTTAATTTAATGTGTTTATGAGTTTTTATGCCTTTTTATGATTTTTATGTCTTTTTTATGATTTTTATGGTTTTTATTGATTTTGAGGGTTTTTAGAGTTTTTGTGATTTTGAATGTTTTAAGGGTTTTATTGGGGTTTTATGGGATTTTTGGGGTTTTAGGGTTTTTTTATTTTTTAGTAGGTTTAAATGATTATTAGAATATTTTAATATTTTTTGGGGTTGAGATGGTTTTTAGCATTTTTAGTGTTTTTTATGATTTCATTGGTTTTAAGGGTTTTGTGTTTTTAGGTTGTTTTAGGGGTTTTATGGTATTTTTAGGGGTTTTAGGTTTTTTATCATTTTTTGGTTTTAGGGGTTTTAAGTGTTCTTTGGTTTTTATGGTTTTATTTTATTTTCCACAGTTTTTTATGTTTTTAGTGATGGTTTGGGGTTTTAGTATTTTTGTAGCCTATTATGGTTTTTATGGATTCTTTGGGTTTTTGGGTTTTTATTGTTTTTAGGGTTTTCAGGGTTTTCATTTTGTAGGGGTTTTAAGTGTTTTTAGGTATTTAAGGATTTCTTGGGGTTTTTTTAGGGTTTATAGATTTTATAAAATTTGTAGGGTTATTTGGGATTTTTTAGGGTTTTTAGGGTTTTTAAGGTTAATGGGAAAGGAAGATGTGAGAGTCAGGCTATTCCTGGCCCCCCCAAATTTATTAAATAGAATAATAGGAGACACAGTAGATAGGGGAGGGGAGGGGTCAAACAACGCACACCCAAAACCCCTTACAACCCACGCCAAAAAAGAAAAACAAAGAAAGGAAAAGACTCAAAAATAGACACAACATCGACATCATCATGTCACATCCAACCAGTACCAGCATCCAGCATCACCACATCCAATCATCACATCTACACAGTAGCAGCAGCACATCCAAACCATCCAGCCCCAGCAACCAACAACACCAAATCTGACGTCACAACCAATCACAACCAGCAGCATCAAACCACAGCACAAGCACCACAACCAAATACAGCCATCATCACCTCCCAACCAACAACTAGCAGCATAACATAAAACTCATCCGCATCAACAGAAAATAACCAAAAAGCCACAAGCATCAGCCCCCAAATAGAATTCAACAACCAGAAACAAATACAACCTTTCCCCAACCAGCCTCCATTCACACCCTTTCCAGCAACCAGTAAATCCTCCCCAGGAGGGTCCCGTCTTGCAAAAAGCTCATGATCCAGCAGCAACAAAAGCTCACAACCAAAACAAGCATCATCACCACAGCAGCCAACAAGAACACAAACATCACCTCCAAAGACCAGCATAGCTTCCAGCAAGCAACAGAAATCCAGAAGCTCGACAGCATCATGAAAAGAAGCGAGTTGAGAACGAACCTGTATCTTTGAATCAGCAGTGAAAATCCAGAAGCTAAGCCACCATGTCCCTCCTATCATCCGCCAGAGACCGACACAAATCCAGAAAAACCAGAGCAGCTGCCACAGACCTATGTTTTATTATTTTTTAGGGATTTTTTTTGGGATTTTCATGGGTTTATATAGGTTTTTTTATTATTTTGGGTTTTAGGTGTTTTAGGGTTATTATGGTTTTTAGGGGTTTTAGCATTTTTAGTTTTTTCGGGATTTTAAATGTTTTGAGGTTTTTATATCTTTCATAGGATTTTTCATGGGTTTTAGGGTTTTTTAATGTTTTTTTGATTTTTTGGTATTTTGTAGTATTTTTATAATTTTTAGGGTTTTTAAGAATTTCGAAGGTTTTAGAATTTTTAGTGATTTATGGTTTTTTTTTTGGTTTTTTGTGTTTTTATTTTTAGGGGTTTTAGTGTTCTTTAATTTTTATGATTTTAAAGGGTTTTTAGAAATTTTAGTGGGTTTTTTGGGGTTTTTAGGGGGGGGTTAGAGTTTTTAGGGTTTCTATCCTTTTTAGGGTTTTACGAGTTTGAAGTTTTTTTAGGTTTTTATGTTTTCATTAAGAGTTTTCTAGGTTTTAGTGGTTTTTACATTTTTAGGGATTTTTTTAGAATTTTTATATTTTTTATGGTTTTAAGGATTTTAAGGGTTTTAGGGTTTTTATTGTTTTTTGGATTTTATTGTTTTTTGAGTTTTATGGTTTTAATTTTGTTCATTGTTTTTTAAAATTTAATGGGTTTTAAATAAAATTTAGTGGTTTTATGATTTTATGGTTTTTTTGGTTTTTTCAGGTAGTATGGTTATTTAAGGTTTTTATCAATTTTGTTTTTTAGTGTTTTTAAGTGTTTTTTGGATTTTAATTTTTTCTTTGGGGTTTTCTTGGTTTTTAGTGTTTTTTACATATTTAGGGTTTTTAGGAATTTTTAGTATTTTTATCATTTTTAGGGTTTTTATAGATTTTGAGTATTTTTAAGGATATTTAGGGTTTTGGGGGTTAAAAAGGTTTTTAGAATTTTTTACGTTTTTAGGGGTTTTATGTGTTTTTAGATTTTTATGGTTTTCTTCAATTTTCAGGGTTTTATGGTTTTTTATGTTTTTAGGGAATTTTAAAAATTTATAGGTATTTTTAGAGATTTGTATTATTTTTTGGGTTTTTATGGATTGCGGGGGTCAGGGCCTTTAGGTTTTTAGGGATTTTTTTTGGGTTTTAGTGGGTTTTTTTAGTTTTTCAGGCGTCTTAAAGTTTTTCAGATTTTTTGACGTTTTAAGGGGTTAAAAGGGTTTCTATTATTTTTTTGTGGTTTTTTAGGTTTTTATGGGGTTTCATATTTTTATTTTTTTCAAGTTTTTATGGTTTATAGGGTTTTTAGTTTTTTAGGGTTTTTAGGGTTCTATGATTTTATAGGATTTTCAGGGGTTTTATGTTATTTTAGAGTTTTAATGATTTCTTAGGGTTTTAAGGGTTTTTTATGTTTTGAAGGAATTTTAATTCCTTTCTAGGATTTTTATTATTTTTAGGGTTTTATGGATTTTGAGGTTTTTTAGGTTTTTTACAGTTTTGGGTTTTTTTTTGGTTTTTTTGGTTTTTAGGGTTTTTTCAATTTTTAGGGGTTTTAAGGTTTGTTTAATTTTTAATATTTTATGGGGCAAGGAAGATGCAAGGGTCGGGTTAATCCCCCCCCCCCCATTTATTAGCAAAAAAAAAGGAGACACAACAGACAAGGGGGGGGGGGTCAAACAACCCACACCCAAAAACCCCTTACAACCGACGCCAAAAAAGAAAAAAAGAAACAAAAAGACTCAAAAACAGAAACAAAGCGGCATGATCACGTCATCCAGCCAGAACCAGCATCCAGCAGCACCACATCCAATCATCCCAACAACACAGCAGCATCAACACATCCAAACCAACCATCCCCAACAACTAACATCACCAAATCTGACATCATAGCCAAACACAACCAGCAGCATCAAACCGCAGCACAAGCACTGCAACCAAGCACAACCATCATCACTTTCCAACAAACAGCAACCATCAACTAGCAGCACAACAACAAACTCATCCACAGCTGCAGTAAATACCAAACAACCACACATCATCCAGCATTCACCAGCAGCCAGCAACTCAGAGCCATCCAATGGCCCGCATCCAATCTCACAAGGTCCAGCACCCACCACCTTCTCACCAAGTAGGTCCCTCTCCAGAAGCCTAGAACCAACAGCATCAACAGAACAATATTCAGCTCCACCCAACAGAGTTGATACCCATCATCCACATCGAAACCAAAACAGAAGCCAAAACACAACACCTAACCTGCCCTCCAACAACAACTTGGGGGGAAAACAGTAACTCGAAAACCAACCGAAGTTCAGAAAAAAAGGCAACTCAATACCAAGCCAGCCACCAGTCAAGAACACACAGATCAGAAAATTAAGGCAAACACAGCACAGTGTGACCATACCTTCGTCAACAGCATGTTATAAGAACAAGAAAGCAGAACCAGAAGAGCAAACCTGCATCCTCACCCTATTCATCCATGATGACCCTTTGAGAAGCCAGAGAAACCAGCAATACCCTCCTCGGGTCTAAAAAAGCAGTGCATAACCGATCACAGAGCCATTAACACCACTGCGTAGAAGACCCAAATCCCGTTGAACCCGCTTATCACCAAGGAGAAGCCATAACACTGCCTGAAAAAACCACCAGAGCGTCTTGCCACACCAGAGTTCCATTGGGCCGAACACACCTCTGTCCATTTGATGAATCATCCAATGCACCTGCGTTGACTTCACCATCAACCACTTCGACTTCGTCCAGATCACAAAAAGTCATCCCCATTGCCTCCAAGGAGCGCAAAATCCAGATCTAGCAAAGCCGATCCAAATCGAAACAAAAACCAGACCAAGCCGTCGCCACTGCAACCTGAAACAACCCAACAGATCTCATCACCGTAAACCATCTGCCTCGAGAACCACCATCGCGCCAGGGGAGAACGCCTCTCGAACAGCAAGCCATCCGCATCGCATAGCCTAAAGAGGATAAGATCAACAGAGCCGCTGAAGAGGATTCCAAGATGGAACCCTAGAGATCGCCACGTCGGGAGAATTCTGGGAGAGAGCAGCGACATCTTTCAACAATGTCTTTTAGTGTTTTCTTTAATAAAAACGTGTTGTTGGGTAATTAGGTATAGGGCATAGCCTTGCCCACCAGGGCGCCGCATGTCCCCAGCTAGGCCCGAGGTGGCCAACCCTTGGGCTTGGGCTAGTTCCCACGGGGTCTACAGGATGAGAGGTTCACTGACCAATGGTGCGCTTTGCCTTTGTAAGGACTCGAACCCAGCACCTCTGTGACGGGTTGCCACCGCCTTGAACCAACTCACCCATCCCCTGCGGGTTTTTAATATTTTATGGGCTTAAAGGGTTTTTAGTGGTTTTTAGGGATTTTATGGTTTTTATGATTTTTAGGGCTTTTAGTTATTTTAGGGTTTTCATTGTTTACTAGGTATTTAGGAGTTTAATGTGGATTTTGGTTTTTATGTTTTTTATAAGATTCTTCAACGTGTTTTGGATTTTTTTCATTTTAAGGATTTTTATGGATTTTTAATGTTTATATGGTTTTTTGGGTTTTTAAAGAGTTTTAGTGGTTTTAAGGTTTTTAGGGGTTTTAGGGTTTTAGGTTTTTTTAGTTTTTAATGTTTTTGGATTTAATTAATCTTTTTATGGGTTTAAAAGGGTTTTATAGTTTTTGGAGGTGTTTGGGTTTTTTGGATAGTTTTGGATTTTTAGGTTTTTGGTGGATTTTGGTTTTCTGATTTTAGGGGTTTTTGGGTTTTTCTTGTTTTTTAGGTTTTAGGGGTTTTAAGTGTTTTAGGTTTTTATGTTATTCATAAGTTCCTTTTAAGTTTTTAGTTTTTTTTTACATTTTTATGGTTTTTAGAGAATTTTTATGATTTTTATGGGTTTTTAGGGTTTTTACGTTTTTTATTGTTTTTTTGGGTTTTAGGGTTTTTTTGTGTTTTTAGGGTTTTCAAGGTTTTTAGAGTTTTTTAATTTTTTCTTGGGGTTCAAAGGATTTTTATACATTTTAGTCAGTTTTAGAAGATTTAATGGACTTTTAGGTTTTTTAATGTTTTTGGGGTTTTTAGGGGTTTTATGATTTTTATGACTTTTTAGAGGTTTTTTCATTTTTTAGGGTTTTAGGGGGGTTTTCAATAATTTTAGGTTTTTATGAGTTTCTTTGTGTTTTTCATGGATTTTAGGGGTTTTTATGTTTCTATGTTTTTTCAGTTATTTTTATCATTTTTTGAGTTTTAAGGTTTTTATGGACTTTGAAAGTTTTAGTGTTTTTTGTTTTTTTGGCATTTAGGGGTTTTTGGATTTTGTATGTATTTTATGGTATTTTTTTAACTTTATGAGGTTTTATGTGTTTTTAGTGGATTTTATGGTGTTTGTTAATTTTTATGTTTTTAGGGGTCTTTTAAGGGTTTTTGGGTTTTTTAGGTTTTTTAGCGGTTTTGATTTTTTCGATTTTAAAGGTATTATAAGGATTTTAGTTTTTTTTTTGATTTTATATAATTTTAATTGATTTTTAGGGTTTTTAGGTTTTCTATTATTTTTTAGGGTTCTAGGGTTTTTTTGAGTTTTTTCAGACTTTTTTTGTTTATAGATCTTTTAATGTTTTTAGGTGTTTAATAGAATTTTATAGTTTTTTGTGTTTTAGGGTTTTTAGGGATTTTTGGGATTTTTAAAATTTTTAAGGGATTATATGGTTTTAGGGGTTCATGGATTTTATGGAATTTTAGGGTTTTTAGTGTTTTTCGTTTTTAGACGTTTTAAGTGTTTTATGGTTTTCAGGTTTTCTTATGTATTTTTAGGGTATTTTGTTTTTTTACGCATTTATTGATTTTTAGGGCCTTTTAGTACTTTTTTTTATTTTAAGGGTTTTTATAGATTTAGAAGAGTTTTTTGGATTTTAGGGTTTTATTGTTTCTTTCAGTTATTTATTGATTTCTGATTTTTTAGGGGTTTTAAGGGTTTTTAGAGTTTTTTTTATCATTTTTATGGATTTATATGATTTTTAGAGTATTTAGTGGGTTTTTATGTATTTATGGGGTTTTGAGATTTTTAAGGTTCTTGGGGGGGGGGGTTCGTTTTTTAGGGTTTTAGTGTTTTTAGGATTTTTGGGGTTTTTTAGGGTTTATATTATTTTTAGGGGTTTTATGTTTCTTTAGGTTTTTAAGGATTTCTTATGGGTTTTCAGATTTTTATTTTTAGGGATTTTTAGGCTTTTTGGGTTTCATAATATTCTTATAGTTCTTATTTATTTATAGAGTTTGAAGGGGTTTTTTTGGGATTTTTATGATTTTGGGGGTTTTTAGATTTTTTATTTTTATAGGGATTTCATAGGGATTTGCAGGTTTTTAAGATTTCTATATTTTTATGGATTTTTTGGGATTTTAGGATTTTTAGTATTTTTATGGTTTTTATTGTTTTTAGAGATTTTGAGGGATTTAATGAGTTTTCATGGTTTTTAGGGGTTTAATTGTTTGTTGGTGAAATATGGTTTTTTTCAACTTTTTTGGGTTATTTGATTTTTAAAACGTTTTAGGGGTTTAAATGGTTTTTAGATTTTTTTAGTGGTTTTAGGGTTTTTATTAGTTTTTAGGGTTTTAATGTTTTTATTGGTTTTTTAGGTTTTTATGGGTTTTATGTGTTTCGAGGGTTCTTGGGATTTTTAGGTGTTTCAAGGATTTTTTTACATTTTTAGGGATTTTTAGGGGGTGTTTTGTGGTTTTTTTTTATTTTTTAGCTTTTTAATGATTTTGAGGAGTTTTAGGATTATTAAGGTATTTATAGTATTTTTGGATGTTTATGGGTTTTTATGTTTTTAGGGGTTTTATGGGTTTTTATATTTTTTTTAATGTTTTTAATGTTTTTTATAGATATTAGTGTTTTTTCGGGTTTTATGGGGTATTTAAGGTTTTTAGAGGTATTATAGTTTTTAAAGTTTTTATAGTTTTAACGTTTTCTTATGGGTTTTTTGGGTTTATACATTTTATGTATTTTTAGAGTTTTTTTATTGTTTTTTAGGGTTTTTAGAGATTTTGTGGTTTTTCAGATTCTTTAGGATTTTTATCTTATTTTTTGGTCTTTCGGTGTTTTCCTAATGTTTTTGGTATTCAAATGTTTATAGAATCTTTTAAAATTTTTAGGGGTTTAAAGGGGTTTTGGGTTATTTGTGGGTTTTTAGGTTATTTTGGTTTTTAGGGGTTTTAAGGTATTAAAGGGTTTTGTGGAATTTGGAGAATTTATGGTGTTTATAATTTATTGCATTTTTAGGTTTTTAGGGGTTTTAGGTGTTTTTATGATTCTATAGTTTTCTTAGGATATTCATATTTTTTATGGTTTTTATATATTTTTATGGTTTTTAGGGGTTTTTTGGATTTTTAAGGGTTTTTACGTACTTTGAGGGCTTTTATGGGTTTTAGAGTTTATAGGATGTTTATGATTTTTCGGTTTTATGTTTTTTTAGTTTTTATTGTTTTTTTAGTTTTACTTTTTTTTAGGGTTTTGGGTTTTTAGATTTTTTATTGGTTTTTAGGTGTTTTATGGGGTTTTAAAGGGTTTTAAGGGTTTTTATGGTCTTCAGGGTTTTTAGGTATTTTAGGATTTTTAGGGTTTTTATCATTTTTAGGTTTTTAAGGAGTTTAAAGTGATTTAGGTTTTAAATAATTTCTTATGTAGTTCAATATTTTTAGGATTTTTTACATTTATATGTATTTTAGTGATTTTTAGGAATTGTAAGGTTTTTTCGATTTGCATGGATTTTGATGGGTTTTGATAATTTTTCGAGTTTTTATGGTTTTTTTGGGTTTTAATGTTTATTTATATCTTATTTTTTTAATGTTTTTATATAATTTTAACTTATTTAGGGGTTTAAATGGTTTTTATATTTTTAGTTATTTTTAGGGTTTTATATATTTTTAGACGATTATATGTTTTTTAGGGATTTTATCAATTTTTATGATTTTAGGGGTCTTAAGTGTTTTTAGGTTTATACGTTTTTCTAATGGGTTTTCAGGGCTTTTGGGTTGTTTACATTTTTATGGATTTATAGGGCCTTTAATGATATTTTTGGGTTTTTAGGTTTTTTCATGGGATTTTTAGGGTTTAAGAGTTTTTCAGGGGTTTATGGTTTTTCTATTTTCTCGAGTGTTTTTTGGGTTTATTTTTTGGTTTTTTATTATTTTTAAGGTTTTTAAGTGTTTTTTAATGTTTTTAGGGGTTTAAAGGGTTTTTGGGTTTTTATATGGTTTTTGTGTGTTTGTGTGTTTTTAGGGTTTTCAAGGTTTTTATGGTTTTTAGGGTTTTTATGGTATTTTAGGGTTTGAGATGGTTTTAGGGTTTTTAGTGTTTTTTGGGTTTAAGATATTTTAGGTGATTTTAGGTTATTAAGGTTTTCTTAGAGTTTTTCAGTTTTTTTGGATTTTTATTATTTTAGGGATTTTTAGGATTTTATGTTTCTTAGGGTTTTTAGGGATTTTGATGGTAATTAGGGGTTTTACGGTTTTTATGGATTGGATGTGGTTTTAGTTTTTTTTTTGAGTTTTTAAGGGGTTTAATTTGTTTTAGAGGATTTTAAAATTTTTAGGGGTGTCAATGGTTTTTAGAGTTTGTAGTGGGTTTTATGGGTTTTGGGGGGATTTGAGTTTTTTGGCCACTACGAGATTTTTGGTTTTCATGATTTTTTGGGTTTTGGGGGTTTTAGTGGTTTTAGTGTTTTTATGTTTTTAGCAGTTTTAAGCGATTTTAGTTGTTGTGGTTGTATTAAGGGTTTTTAGGTTTTTGATGGGTTTTTATATTTTTCAGGTTTCATAGGGATTTTTTTAGGATTTTTATTAATTTATTTAGTTTTTAGGGATTTGGAGGAGTTTTAGGGTTCTAATGGATTTTTTTGGGGTTTTTTTTGATTTTGTTAGGGGTGTTTGGTTTTTTAATGTTTTTAACTGTTTTATGGGTTTAATGAGCATTTATAGTTTTATGTTTTTATGGGGTTTAAGGGTTTTTAATGGTTTTGGAGTATTTACGATTCTATGCTTTATAGGTATTTTTTTGGTTTTTAGAGAGTCTAGTGTTTTTAAGTTTTTTAGGGTTTTTATGTTTTTAAATTTTTTTAATTTTTTCAAATTCTATTTGATTATTTTGATGTTTTTATATTTTGAGGGATTTTGTGGCTTTTTTGAATTTTTTGGGTTTTTTTTGGGTTTTTAGGGTTTTGTTATGGTTTTCAAAAATTTTAGGGTGTTTAGGGTTTTTTAGGGATTTAGGGTTTAATTTTTTTTAGGATTTTTTTAGTTTTATAGGGGTTTGTGGTTTTTTACATTTTAGAATGTTTTCCTTAGTTTAAATAGTTTTAAGAGTTTTAGGGGGTGTTCTGGGTTTTTATGAGTTTTAGGGTTTTTAAAATTTTTAGGTGTTTGTGGTTTTTTGGGATTTTTGTGTCTTTTTAGGCTTTTTATCATTTTTATAGGTTCTATATTTTTTATTTTTTATAGTTTTCTTTGATTTTTGTAAGGTTTTAGTGTTTTTTACATTTTTAGGGAATTTTTGGATTTGTATATTTTTTATGTTTTTAGGTATTTTGAGTGGTTTTTTGACGTTTTCATGTTTTAATGGGTTTTTATCATTTTTAGATTTTTTAGGTGTTATAAGTGCTTTTAGGTTTTTAAGGAATTTCTTGGGGTTTTAGGATTTTAGGGTTTTAGGGTATTTTACATTATTAGGGATTTTTTACGATTTTTTCATTTTTTATGGTTTTGAGTAATTATGTTGTTTTCTAGTGTTTTAGGGTTTTATAAGGTTTTTTTTGTTTTTACGGTATTTCTTGATTTTTTAGGAGTTTCATGTTTTTAGAGTTTTTGAAGCTGTTTATGGGTTTAAGGGTTTTCTGAGTTTTTAGTGGTTTTTTAGGGGTTTTATGGGTTTTTAGGATTTTTTATGGTTTTAATGGGTTTATAGTTTTTAGGTTTATAGAGTTTTCATGGTTTTTGCGTTTTTGTCATTTTTAGGTTTATTAGGTTTTATTTTGTTTTTTTTGTTTTTATAAGATTTTTGAACTTTTTAGGGTTTTTATGTTTTTAGGGATTTTTAATTATTCGTAGGGTTTTAGGGATTTAGGGATTTGGAGGGGTTCATGGTTTTCTTTTTGTCTTTTTAGGGGTATTTAGAGTTTTTTTTTGAGTTTTTTGATGGATTGATAGTTTTTTTAGTTTTGTGATATTTTTGGACATTTAAATATTTATAGAGTTTTTAATGGATTTTTAGGGTTTTAATGAGTTCTTCGTGTTTTTTGAGGTTTTTAGGGGTTTTTGGATTTTTAGGTGTTTTTAGAGATTTTAGAGTTCAATTTTGCATTTTTATGGGTTTTAGAGTTTTTATGATTTTTACTATTTTTAGGTGTTTAGTGGTTTTAGTTTTGTTATGTTTTTAATTTTTTTCTTAGGGTTTTTCATGGTTTTTTGGATTTTTACTTTTTTATGTGTTTTAGGGATTTCTACGTTTTTGTGATTTTTAGGGATTTTAGGGATTTTGAGGGTTTTTAGTTTTTTTAGTTTTTTAGAATTATTATCTAATTTAGCGGTTAAAATGTTTTTATTTTGTTTTAACATTTTTTATAGTTTTCAGATTTTTACGTTTTTAGGGATTTTTTGGGATTTTTGGGAATTTTTATGATTTTATAATTTTTAGGGATTTTAAGGGTTTTTAGGTTTTTTTTCATGTTTTTTGGTTTTTATGGAATTTTCAAGTTTTAATGTTTTTTTTTGTATTTTATGGGTTTTAATGTTTTTCAGAGTTTTTTAATGTTATAGGGGGTTAAAGGGTTTTATAATTTTAAGTGATTTTTAGAGATTTTATGGGTTTTTAGGATTTTTGTAAAAGTATTAGGGGTTTTATGGTGTTTAGGGTTTTTAGAGTTTTATAGGGTTTGTAGTATTTTTAGGTTTTTATTGGTTTTAAGTGTTTTTAGGATTTTATAGTTTTTTAAGTGTTTTCAGGGTTTTTAGGGTTTTTTATATTTTAGTTATTTTTAGGAATTTCTTAAGAACTTGATGTAGTTAAGCTGTTTTTTGGAATCTTGATGTTTTTTTGGGTTTTCTAGGTTTTATTGCTTTCTAGGGTTTTAACATTTTTTATTTTTTTATTATTTTAAGGGTTTTTATACTTTTTAAAATTTTTGGGGTTCAAGGGTATTTAGAGTATTTCGTGGGATTTTATGTTATTTATGGGGTTTTATGTTTTTTAGGTTTTTAGGGGGTTTAAATATTTTTTGTTTTTTAATGTTTTATTTGGGGTTTTCAGGGGTTTTAGGGTTTTTTATATTTTTAGTGACACTTAATTATTTTTTAGGTTTTTTATGTTTTTTGTGGGTTTTTGGGATTTTGAGGGAGTGTTAGGGTATGTAAGGAATTTATCATTTTTAATGATTTTAGGAGTTTTTTTTGATTTTTTGGTTTTTTAGGTTTTCTTGAGATTTTTAAACGTTTTAATGGCTTTAAAGTGATTTTTTATTTTTTGTGGGTTTTTAGGTTATTTATGGGTTTTAATGATTTTTATGGTTTTTATGGTTTTTATGGTTTTTAGAGTTTTTTTGGGTATTTTAGGGGTTTCAGAATTTTTAGGTTTTTAGGGGTTTTAAGTTCTATTTGGCTTTTATGGTTTTTTAGTGTTTTTAGGGTTTTTAGTGTTTTTGTTACACTTCAGCAATATTTTTGGTTTTTAGAATTTTTATTGTTTTTAGGGATCTTTGTGATTTGGAGGGTTTTAAGGGAGTTTTAGTGTTTTTATGGTTTCTTAGGGTTTTTAGCATTTTTTATATTTTTAGGGATTTTTAAGTGTTTTTAGGTTTTCATGGTTTTCATAGTGGTTTCAGTATTTTTATTTTTTTTAAAAAAAATTAGGCATTTTTAGGGCCTTTTAGGGTTTTGGGGGTTTTGTGGGTTTTACAGTTTTTAGGATTTTTTAGGTTTTAGGGGTTTTTGTGTTTTTAGGGGTTTTTTTTGAGTTTTTGGGTTTTAAAGGTTTTTTAATGTTTTTAACATTTTTGGGGATTAAAGGGGTTTTATTGTTTTTAGTGGTTTTAGGTTTTTATGGTTTTTAGGGTTTTTATAGTTTTTAGGGGTTTATATGGTTTGTAGGGTTTCATGGTTTTTTTTAGGGTTTTATCATTTTTAGGTGTTTTTAGTGTTTTTAATTTTTTAATTTTTTGGTAGGGAATTTTTAATGTTGTTAGGGTGTTTAATGATTTTATGGTTTTCTTTGGATGTTTTAGGATTTCTATGATATTTAATGTTTTTAGGGATTTTGAGGGTTTTTAGGGGGTTTATGGATTTTTTTTATTTTATGGTTTTTTTTAGAATTTATGGCATCTTGTTTTTTAGATTCTTTAGCATTTTTATTAGTTTAATGAGTTTTCAGAGGTTTTAATGGTTTTTAGAGTTTTTGTGGGTTTCTAGGGTATTTTAAAATTTTTAGCGGTTTGATGATTTTTAGGGGTTTTTAGAGACTTTTTAGGGTTTTTCTGGGTTTTTTATTTTATGTTATTTAAGGTTTTATGTGATATTAGGTTTTTAAGTTATTATTAGAGGTTTTATATTTTTTCGTGTTTTTAATGTTTTTAGTGAATTTTAGTCTTTTTTGCATTTTTATGGGTTTTTAGGGGTTTTATAGATTTTTAGGGGTTTAGGGTATTTTTTCTATTTTTTAGCTTTTTTTAGGTTTTTTAGGGTTTTTTTGGTTTTTAAAGTATTCTTAGGGCTTTTCTAGGTTTTATGGTGTTTTTTGTTTTTTGGTATTTTTAGGACATTTTAAATATTTTTATAGGTTTTTAGGGTTTTAGGAAAGGAAGATACAAGGGACGGGCTATTCCCGACCCCCCCCCCCCCCAAATTTATTAGAAAGAAAAAAGAGACACAACAGACAAGGGAGGGGAGGGGTCAAATGACCCACACCCAAAAACCCTTAACGACCCAAGACAAAAGACCCCAAAAAAAAGAAAAATCAAGAACAAAAAAAGAAAACACACAAAGAAAAGAAGCCACCAGCATTATCCAGCATCAACCAGCATCCAGTAGCTCACAGCTAACCAACAACCAGCATCCAAACTCGAATAGCGAACAACATCCAGTAGCAGCACGACCATAAACCACAACTTCAGCACCTCCCATCTGAGAAACAACCAGCATCTAGTATTTTTAGGATTTTTTGGGGGTTTTAGTGTTTTAGGGTTTTTTTGTATTTTTAGGGGTTTTTGATATTTTTTTGGTTTTATTTTTTTTGGATTTTTTAAGGTTTTATGGGTTTTTAGGATTTTTAATGGTTTGAAGGGGTTTTAGGGTTTTTTGGGAATTTTGGGGTTTTAATGGGTTTTTAGGTATTTAGGTTTTCAAAGTGATTTAATTTAATATTTTCTCAGGGGTTTTCAAGGATTTTAAGGTCTTTTATGTTATTAGGGATTTTTAGTGGTTTTAGGATTTTAATGGGTTTTTAGGGATTATAGGTGTTGGGGGGGGGGGGGGGGTTATGGTTTTTATGAATTTTATGGGTTTTTATAGTTTTTAGTTTTTTAGGGGTTCAAAGGTTTTTTAGAGTTTTTAATCATTTTAAAGAGATTGATGGGTTTTTAGAGATTTTGTGGCTTTAGGGGTTTTATGGTTTTTATGTTTTTAGTGTTTTTTATGGTCATTAGGGTGTTCAATGGTTTTTACATTTTGTAGGGGCTTTAAATGATTTTGGTTTTTAAGGTTTTATTATGATTTTTGGGGTTTTGGGGTTTTTAGGTTTTTTATGTTTTTAGGGATATTTACGAATTTTTATTATTTTGATGTGTTTTTAGGGTATTTTTAGATTTTGAGGATTTTGGGTTTTTTTAGGTTTTTTAGGTTTTTAGGATTTTTTTGGTTTTTTCATCAGTTTTTGAGGGGTTTTTAATTTTTTTTTAACTTTTTAGAGGAGTAACTGATTTATAGAGTTTTTAGTGGTTCTAAGGGATTTTATGGGTTTTTAGATTTTTTGATATTTTTATGGGATTTAATATTTTTTATGTTTTATGGGTTTTTTAGCTAATTTACCATTTTTTAGGTTTTTAGGGTTTGAAAGAGTTTTTATTTTCTTAAGGTTTTCTTACGGTTTGTCATGGTTTTTAGGGTTTTTACATTTTTATGAACTTCTAGATAATTTTTCATATTTTTATGGTTTTAGGTTTTTTAGGGATTTTGATGGGTTTTAGCATTTTTAGATTTTTTTTAAAAGTTTTGTGTTTTTTTTGGGTTTAAGGTTTTTTGAGTTTTTAGGGTTTTTATGGTTTTTAGAGTATTTTAACATTATTAGGAGTTTAAAGGGTTTTTAGAGTTTTTATATTTTATAGGGTTTTATGGATTTTCAATGTTTTTATGATTTTTAGGGGTTTTATGGTTTCTTGTTTTTTATGGGTTTTTAAAATTTTAGCATTTTTTATATTTTTAGGGGTATTATGTGTTTTTATATATTTACAGTTTTCTTAGTGTTTTTAGGTTTTTTAGTTTCTCGATTTTTTATTGATTTTTTGGACTTTTTAGGATTTTTATGTGTTCCCTTGTTTTTATGGATTTTGAGACGTTTTGTGTTTTTAAGGATTTTAGGTTTTTTATGTTTTTTTTGTGTTTTTAGGGTTCTTTTGATTCTTTTAGGGTTTTAATAATTTTTATAAATTATTAATGTTTTCAAGAATTTAATGGGTTTTTCGATTTTTTTAGTGTGTTTTTAGGTTTTTATGGGTTTTTAGTGTTTTTATGATTTTAGGGGTTTTTTGGTTTTTATTTTTTTAATTGTTTTAATTTTTTTTTTGGTCTCTTTGGGGATTTTTTTTGTAATTTTATGTTTTTTGGGGATTTATGGATTTTTAATGGTTTAGGGTTTTTAGGGTTTTTAGGGGGTTTAATGTTTTTTGGGTTTTAGGGTTTATTGAGTTTTTTTTGGGTTTATAAAGGTTTTTAGTGTTTTTTTATGTTTTAGCAGTTGAAAGGGTTTTTAGAGTTTTTAGTGATTTTTTAGGGTTTTTATGAGTTATTAGTGTTTTTATTGATTTTAGGGGTTTTATGGTTTTTAGTCGTGTTAGTGTTTTTAGGTTTTTTTTACGTATTTTTGGATTTTCATCACTTTATTGGTTTTTTGGGGTTTTATGTGTTCTTATATTTTTTATGTTTTCTTAGGATTGTTTTTGTTTTTTCACATAATTTTTGGGATTTTTGTGGAATTTTATAGTTTTAGGGATTATCGGGATTTTGAGGGTTTTTATGGCTTTTGTAGGTTTTATGTTATTTTTCAGGATTTTATGGTTTTAATCATTTTTATGTTTTTAGTTATTTTCAATGTTTTTATGTTTTTGTGGTTATCTGAAGGATTTTAAGGGTTTTTATAGTTTTTTATGTTTTCTGGGATTTTTAGGTCTTTTTAGGAATTTTGTGGGGTTTTAGTGTTTTTAGGGTTTTTAGCGAATGTAGGTTTTTAGCGTTTTTTAACATTTTTAGGGGTGTAATGGTTTGTTTGATTTTTAGTGGGTTGTTAGGGTTTTTTTGGTTTTTTTGGGGTTTCATGGTTTTTGGGGGTTTTGGGGGTTTTTTTAGTTTTTAGGGTTTTTAGGTTTTTAGTGTTTTTTAACATTTTTAGGGGTTTAAAGTATTTTTTAATTTTTAGTGGGATATTAGGGGATTTATTGGTTTATGGAGTTTTTAATGTTTTTAAGTGTTTTTATGAAGTTTTTGGGGTTTAAAGGTTTTTAGAGCTTTTAGTTTTTTTAGGTTTTTAGGGATTTTAAGAGTTTTTTGAGGTTTTATGGTTTTATTAAGGTTTTTAGGGTATTTATTGGTTCTATGTTTTTATAGATTTTTTGTGATTTTATAGTATTTTTATGGGGTTTTAAGGATTTTGAGGTTTTCCTTGGTTTTTAGGGGTTTTATAGTTTCTATAGTTTTTTGTTTTTGGGGTGTTCTTTTGCGTATTTTAGGGGTTTATAGTTTTTTAAACATTTTATGGGTTTATAATATTTTTAGATTTTTTAGTAGGTTTTAGGGTTTGTATTGGTTTTTAGGGATTTTTGAAGGTTTTTCGGTTATTATGGTTTTTATGGATTTATCTATTTTTTAGGACTTTTAAGGATTTCATCATTTTTGAGTTTTTTATAGGATTTATGTTTTTTAGGTTATTAATTATTTCTTATGAATTTTTAGGGTTTTTAGTGTTTTTATGTTTTTAGGGATTTATGGGGATTTTTAAGATATTTATGTTTTTTTGTGTTTTTAGGGATTTTAAGGGTTTTTATGGTTTTTATAGTTTTATATTTTTTTTATAGATTTTTAAACTTTTTAGGGTTTTACAGGGTATTTAGAGTTTTCATATTTTTTGTAGGTTTTAATGGGGTTTTTCTGTTTTTTACTTTTTCTTTGGGTTTTTAGGGTTTTTAGGGGGGTTTAGGGACTTAGGGTGTTTTAGGATTTTTAGAATTTTTAATTTTTTATGGGTTTTACGATTTATAATGTCTTGGAGGTTTTTTTTTGTTTTTTCATGGTTTTTATGTGTTTTTAGATTTTTAAGGATTTTTAGGGTTTTTTAGAATTCTCATAGTTTTAAGGGATTTTGTGGAATATTTAGGGTTTTTAGCTTTCTTTAGTGTTTTAAAGGATTAATGTGTTCTTTGGTATTTACAGTTTTCGTAAAGGTTTTCAGTGTTTTTAGTGTTTTTTTAGATTTTAACAATTTTTATAGATTTTTTAGGGTTTTATCGCTTTTAATATTTCTAGAGATTTGGGGATTTTTAGGTTTTTAATGATATTTTGTGGTTTTTATGGTTTTTTGGTTGTTTATAGATATTTGATTTTTAGGGTTATTAAAGGATTTTATAGGTTTTTAACATTTTAGTGGCTTAAAGGGTTTTTATAGTTTTAAGTTGTTTTAGGGGATTTATGGGTTTTATGTTTTTTAAGGTTTTAATGATATTTTATGGTTTTTAGCGATTTTTAGCTATTTTTTGGATTTATCATTTTTTATGTTTTCAGGTTTCTTATCGATTTTTATGTTTTAAATGTTTTCATAGTGTTTTTAGAGTTTTATGTACTTTGGGGTTTTTATGTTTTTATGTATTTTTAGGGATTTTTATGCAATTTTATGGGTTTTAGGGATTTTAGGGGTTTCTAGGGGTTTTAGGGTTTTTATGCTTTTATTTGGGTTCTTAGGGAATTTTAAGCTGTTTAGGTTTTTTTTGTTTTTGTAGATTTTTTAACGTAAAGGGTTAAAAGTGTTTTTATTCATGGTAGTTTAGGTATTTTATGTGCTGTTTTTGGTTTTTTGGGATTCTAAAGGTTTTTAGGGGCTTTATGGTTGGAACGGTTTGTAGTATTTTAAGTGTTTTTAGGATTTTAAGGTTTTCTTAAGGTTTTCATATTTTTTAGGGTTTTTATCTTTTTATGGATTTTATGGACTTTTGAAGGGTTTTTTTTGTTTTTAAGGTTTTTAGGGATTTTGATGGGTTTTAGGGGTTTTTTGTTTTTTGGGTTTTTATGGTGGTTTTTTAGTATTATAAGGTTTTTAGAGATTTTTTTTAAAAAATAGGTGTTTTAGGTTTTTTAGATTTTTATTGGATTGTTTGGGGTATTTATGGTTTTTTATTGGTTTAGGGGTTTTTTAATTTTTAAAATTTTACGGTTTTTAGGGTTTTTAGGGTTTTTATCATTTTTTTGGGTGTTTAGGGTTTTTTGTTTTTTAGGTTTTTAAATTTTTTTAGAGTTTTTAGGGTTTTAAGGTTTTCTAGAGTTGTTAATATTGTACAGGGTTGAAATGGTTTTTTATGTTTTTAGTGGTTTTATGGGTTTTATGTGTTTTTAGGGGTTTCTGAATTTTTACGGGGTTTTGTGGTTTTTAGGGGTTTTAAGGACATTTAGGATTTTCTACATTTTTTTGGTTTATAAGGGGTTTTATGATTTTTCGGGTTTTATGGTTTTTTCATGGTTTTTAGGATTTTTTTTACATATTTAGGGATTTTAAAGGATTTTTTCGTTTTATATGGTTTTTATGGGTTTTATTTATTTTTAATGTTTATATGTCATTTTAGAGTTTTTATGGTCTTTATGGTTTTTAGTGTTTTTAGGTTTTTTTGGTGTTTAATGGTTTTTAGATTTTTAAGGTTTTCTTTGTGTTTTTAGGGGTTTTTAGGGATCTTAAACTTTTAATATTTTTTAGATATTTATATTGTTTTTTTTTCGTTTTTAGGAATTTTTAGGGTTGTAGGGTTTTTTTGTGTTTTTAGTGTTTTCAAGGTTTTTTTGATTTTTTTATGGTTTTTAATTTTTTTAATTTTTTTAATAATTTTAGGGGTTTATATTTTTTATTGGGTTTTAGGGTTTTTATTGGGTTTTAGCATTTCTTAAAATTTTTAGGGGAATATATTGTTTAGTTTCTTTATGTGTTTTTAGCATTTTTGGCATTTTTTATGTTTTTTAGGGATTTATGTTTTCTTAACATTTTTATTTTTTTATTATGGTTTTTCAAGGTGTTTTTGGATTTTTATGTTTTTATATTTTTTTGGGATTTTATATAATTTTTATGATTTTTAGGGTTTTTAAGGGGTTTTATGGATTTTTTTGTTTTTTTGTTTTTTTATTAGGTTTTTAAGGTTTTTTAGAGTATTTAAATTTTTATGGGTTTAAATGGATTATATATTTCTTAACGGGTTTAATGATTTTTATGGGTTTTTAGGGTTTTTATGGTTTTTATGGTTTTTATGATTTCTATAGGTTTTTAGGTTTTTTAGAGTCTTTTTAGGGTTTTTAGCATTTTATATGTTTTTGAGCGGCTTTAAGTGTTTTTAGGTTTTATTTTTTTCGTATGTTTTTATGTTTTTTTGTGATTTTTAGGAATTTGTTAGCATTTGTTGGGTTTTGATGGTTTTTTGGGTTTTTAGGATTTTTAACATGTTTTATATTTCTTTGGGGTTTTATGTGATTTCTGGTTTTTAAGGTTTTATTTGTGGGTTTTAGGGATTCTAATGGTTTTTTGTTTTTATGGATTTTTTTGGGTTTTAAGGATTTTTTTTGGGTTTTTTTGGGTTATTATGAATTTTTAGGGGTTTAGGGGTTTAGGGGTTTTAGGGTTTTCATAGTTTTGGGGGGGTTTACTGTTTTTTTGAGTTATTAAGGTTTTATGTTCTTTTAGTGGTTTTTTAGGATTTTTATGATTTTTTTCATATTTTTAAGGTTCTATTGGGTTTTATGGTTTTTAGGGGTTTTAGGATTTTTAGGTTATTCAATGGAATTTAGTGTTTTATAATTTTTTAGCGGTCTTAAGTGTTTTTGGGTTTTTATGTATTCTTAGGGGTGTTCCGGGTTTTGGGGTTTTTTCACTTTTAGATATTTATTGGGAATTTTTAGTATTTTTCTTGATATTTTATGGTTTTATGGTTTGTTAGGGTTTTGATGGATTTTAATGGTTTTTAGGGGTTTTTAGGATTTTTAGTGTTTTTTTGGATTTTTGAGGGAGTATAATGATTTTATTTTTTAAGGTTTTATTTAGTTATTTTGGGTTTTTTGACATTTTTATGTTTTTAAGGAATTTCATCATTTTTTTAGATTTTTAGGGATTTTACCAATTTTAGGGATTTTGAGGGTTTTTAGGATTGTTTAGAGTTTTTTAGAGTTTTAATGTGTTTTAGAGTTTTTAATGGTTTTAGGTGTTTAAAGGGTATAGAGAGTTTTAAGGGGTTTTATGCGTTTTTAAAGGGTTTTAGGGGTTTTAGGGTTTTTATTTGTACTTATGTGTTTTAGAATCTTTTTTGGGTTTTTAGGGGTTTTATCACTTTTTAATATTTTATGGGTTTAAGTGTTTTTAGGTTTTAAGGTTTTATGAGGGGTTTTAAGGTATTAAGGGTTTTTTCTTTTTAGGGATTTTTTTGTGTTTTTTAGGGTCTTTATAGATTTTATGGTTTTTGGATTTTTTTTTGGGTTTTTGGCCTTTTTATGGTTTTTAGGGTTTTTATGTTTGGGGTGGTTAGGGTTCATTTTGTTTTTTAGGGGTTTTAAAGTTTTTTTATTGTTTTAATGTTTCTAGTAGTTTTTATATATTTATGGGTTTTCAAATGTTTTTATGGATTTTATGGTTTTAGGCTCAGTTTAGAGTCTTTTTGGGTTTTTGGGGTTTTTAGAATTTTTAGGATATTTAAGGGTTTTATGCTTTCTTAATTTTTGAATTTTTTTCTTCCAGTTTTAAGGTTTTTTTATTTCATTAACATTTGTGTGTATTTTTTGGGCATTATTAGGATTCTTATGGTTTTTAGGTATTTGATTGATTTTGAAGGTTTTTAGGGTTTTTAGGCTTTTTATAATTCTTTTAGGTTTCAAGGTTTTTTTGAGTTTAACAGGGAGGGGAGAATTTTTTTGTTTATTAGGGTTTTTATGTTTTTATAGTTTTTAATGTTATAGGGGTTTAAATGGGTTTTATAGTCTTTAGTGGGTTTCTAGGGGTTTTATGGGTTTTTAAGGGTTTTTAAGATTTTTAAAAGTATTTATGGTTTTAGGCGTTTTTAGGGTTTTTAGAATTATTTAGATTTTTTGAATTTTTTGGTTTTTAGAGGTTTTAAGTGTTTTTATATTTTTAAAATTTTCTTACGGGTTTTCATGGTTTTTAGGGGTTTTACATTTTTAGGGTTTCTATGGTTTTTTAATAATTTTATTATTTTTTGGGGTTTTAGGGATTTTATGGGTATTTTGGGTTTTTATGGTCTTTAGGGGTCTTTATGGTTTTCAGCGTTTTTATCATTTTTAGCTTTTTTATGTTTTTATGTTTATTTATTTTTTAATATTTTATTACGGTTTTTCATGGTTTTTAGGGTTTTTTAATTTATTATGATTTTTTAGGATTTTTATATATTTTTATGGTTTTTATGGATTTTGAGAGTTTTCCCGATTTTTAGTGTTTTTAGGGTTTTTAATGTTTTTGTGGGTTATAGGGCATTTTTATTATTTATGGGTTTTAAGGTTTTTTTTGAGTTTTTTTTAAAAAATGGGGTTTAAAGTGTTTTAATATTTTTTGTTGGTTTTTTGGGTTTTATGGATTTGTAGGGGTTTTATGGTTTTTAGGGGTATTTATTGGTTTCTTGGGTTTAAGGTTTTTAGGGACTTTTAGGGTTTTTTGGGTTTTATCATTTTTAGTTTTTAATGAATTTAACCATTCTTAGGGTTCTATGGTTTTATGAGCTCATTTCTGGTTTTTAGGGTCTTTTATATTTTTATTGAATTTTTGGGATTTTTTAGAATTTTAATATTGTTTAGGGGTTTTGTAGATTTTTAGGGTTTTAGGGTCTTTTCAGGTTTTAATGTTCTCTAGGGATTTTAGTGTTTTTAGGTTTTTAGTGCTTTTAAGTTTTTCAGGTTTTTAAGGTTTTTTATGGTTTGTTAGTGTTTTTACAGTTCTTTTACTTTTTTATGGTTTTTTATGTTTATTTATAATTTTTACGGTTCTTTATAGTTTTAGGGATTTTGATGGTTTTAGGGTTTTTTTGGTTTTTTTTATGGTTTTATGAGTATTTAGGGGTTTGAGGTTGTTTAGAGTTTTTTAAAAAAATATAGGGATTTAAAGACATTTTAGTGTTTTAAATGAATTTTAGAGTTTAATGGGGTTTTAGGGTTTTTTATGATTTTTACTATTTTATGGTTTCTGGGGTTTTAGGGTTTTGAACATTTTTAGAGTTTTTAGGATTTTTGGGGTTTTATGCGTTTTTATATTTTTATGGTATTCTTAGAAGTTATCAGGTTTTTTAGGTATTTTTACATTTTAAAGGATTTTTTCGTTTTTTATGGTTTTTTTTATTTTTGGGATTTTGAGGCGTTTTAGAGTTTTTATGGATTTATTGTGTTTTCAGGTATTTTTTGAGATTTTTTATGGTTTTATGGTTTTTATAGTATTTAATGTTATAGGGGTTTAAAAGTGTTTTACTGTTTTTAGGTGTTTTTATGGTTTTTAGGGTTTTTAAGGGTTTTAGGTTTTTTATGGTTTTTAGGGGTTTTATTGTCTTTTGGGGGTTTTAATGTTTTTAGGTTCTTAGAGATTTTAACTATTTTATGTTTTTATAGTTTTCTTAGTGTTTTTCTGGGTTTTTTGGGATTTTTATGTTTTAGGTATTTTTAGATATTTTATATTATTTATAATGTTTTTTGGGTTTTTATGGATTTTGAGGGGTTTTATGGTTATTATGTTTTTTTGGGTTTTTTGGGGTTGTAGAATTTTTTTAGGTTTTTAGGGGTTTTAAGTGTTTTTAGGTTTTTATGGTTTTCTAAAGAGTTTTCAGCGTTCTTAGGGGTTTTACAATTTTATGTATTTTTATTGATTTAGAGGGTTTTTATGATTTTGAGGATATTTAGTGATTTTGAGGGGTTTTTTAGGTTTTTGAGGTTTTTTGGGTTTTTTTGTTTTTTTGTTTGTATGATTTTTTTTCATTTTTTTGTGGTTTAAAGTTTTTTAGAGTTTTAATGTTTTAAGGAGTTCGTTGTATTTTTATAGTTTTTAGTGGTTTTCTAGGTTTTTATTTCTTTTTGGGGGTTTAATTTTTTTCAGGGTTGTTATGATTTTTAGGGTTTTTAGGGTCCTTTATGGGTTTTGTGTTTTAATGCGTTTTAAGGGGTTCATGTTTTTTATCTTTTTAAAGTTTTATTAAGGCATTTTAGGGGGATTTGGGTTTTTATGTTTTAGCTATTTTCAGTTTTTTCTTATTTTTAGGGTTTTTAGGGGTTTTATGGATTTTGAAAGGTTTTAGGCTTCTTAGTGTTTTAGGTTTTTAGCCAATTTTATATTTTGAACTATTCAAAATGTTTTTACTTTTTAAGGTTTTCTTAGGGTTTTTTAGGTTTTTATGGTTTTTTATGTTTTTAGAGATTTTTTTGGATTTTTATGGGTTTTAGGGATTTTGAGGGTTATTAGGGTTTTTTGGGTTTTAGGGATTTTTATGGTTTTTTTAGTTTTTATGGTATATTTCAGTTCTTAGGGCAAGGAAGATGCGAGGGATGGGCTATTCCTGACCCCCCCCCCCAATTTATTAGAAAGAAAAAAAGGAGACACATCAGACAGGGGAGGGCAGGGGTCAAACGACCCACACCCAAAAACCCTTTACAACCCAAGACGCAAAAGACCCCAAAAAATCAAAAAAAGAAAAAGAAAAAACACACAAAGCCAAGAAGCCACCACCATCATCAAGCATTAACCAGCTTCCATCAGCATAGAACCATCACCAACCAGCATCCTTCATCACCTCTCAGCAAAACAACAAACTTCACCAATCACCAACATCTTTCACCACCTCTATGCCAATCAAGAATCATTACCCACAACAAATCACAACCACGCCAACCACAACACAGTTGACCATGGTCCAGCACATCACCCATAGTGCAACACAACATAACAAGCCCTTCATCAACAGAATGAAGCAGATCATGCCTTTACAATCCCATCTTCCCAAGAAACCAGCAGAAGCCTCCTATCCCATCTCTTAAGAGGTCACAGCTTAACAACCAGTAACCAAATCCTTCAACCCGAACAGCTTGCAGTATTCCACACCTCGCAGTGCAACTAACAGCGCACCACCCACAACCATACCCAGTACCAAACCACAGTGTCCAAAATTCTTTGGATAGAGAAAATTTGCGGAGCATCACCAAACCTTTCCAAACACCTATCGGTAGATACAATAACCAGAACTCAAATTGATTCACACCCGCAACCACAACCAATAAATAGAAGAACATGAAGAGCCAGGAAATCCAGCCCAAGATCGCATCAACAGCGTGAAGCAGAGATAGAACCAAGGGAACGGTTCGAGCATGAACCTGCATCTTCATCGCTAATTGAGGACTAGGACAAGCCAGAGCACAATAAAAACTTTCATCAGCATCACAAGAATGTCAAACATAGATCTGGTCTGAGGAAACAACACCATAGCCCGATGACCAAGACCTGACCGAAGCAACAACAATCCATGCTTCTAGAGACGACGGAGTCTCGAGAAACATCATCACTCGGAATGAAGGAAACTGAAAAAAAGTGCTTGCTGCTAGTGATCTAGATAATAATGATGAGGCCCGAAGATGCCGAGATCTTCCCCCGCAATCGTGAAAGAGCTAGGCTGAGAAAGAGTCGGGTGTTGAAAACTCGACCAACGCCACCGATTGTGAAACAAAAGCCACAAAAAAAAGATCTACACCAAACTGCCTCCGCTATGAGGACCTCCCATGAGCATGATAGGGAAGTATCAGAGATCTACCATCACAATCTCTAGGGGATGCCGGCAGAAACCCTAGAATCCGCATCGAGAGGGAGAGAGCACCAGGGGAGTGTGCCACCATTTTTTCTTTGAGTTTTTAGGGATTTTAATGGTTTTTTTACTTTTTAAAATTTTTAGGGGTTTAAATGGTTTTAATAGATTTAGTGGGTTTTTTGGGTTTCTTAATATTTTTTAAGGGCTTTAATAGTTTTTTGGGTTTTTAGAGTTTTTTTTCATTTTTTATATTTTTTATGGGTTTTAAGTGTTTTTAGTTTTTCATGGTTTTCCTAGGGTTTTTAAGGGATTTTATGTTTCTTACATTTTTTGGAATTTTTAGCGTATTTTGGTATTTTTTGGGGTTTTATGGTTTTTGATTTTTGGGTTTTTAGGGTTATTTAGTGTTTTTGGGTTTTTATGGGTTTCTTTGTTTTTATATATATTTTTTAGGTTTTGAAAGGTTTTTAGTGGTTTTTTTATCATTTTTAAGGTTTTATAACGTTGTTAGAGTATTTTTTTTAGGGATATATGGGTTTCTAATGATTTTTAATGATTTTTGTGGTTTTATGGTTTTACGGTTTTTATGGTTTTTAGGGTTTTTATGTTTTTGGGGATTTTGGGGGATTTTTTAGGATTTTGATGGGGTTTTTGGGATTTTAATGGATTTAAGGGGTTTTAGGGTCTTTTTAGTTTAAAAAAAGAAGTGTGAATTGGAAACCCAAATCACAATTCCAATAAATTATTAAAATAAAAGGATATAATTTTTAAACATGAGGTGGAATGAGCATACACCAATATAAACTTTACTATATATGAAAAATATGAAATGAAAAAATACCAAATGAAGAGATCAAAAGTTCCTTCAAGAAGAGGATCAATAGTCCATATGTGACACTCTTAGAATCACTTTATTGAAGATCTCATTATCAGTAATAATCTTTCCTATAATCATCTTCTACCATTGATAGGTTCATAGAAAAGAACCAAGCCTCTCAAGCATCACAGAAAAACATTTGAAGTCGTAAATCATCATCTTAAAAAAATTGAATGGTTAGAAATATATTTCTATTGGGATTGTCCTAGACCAAAATTAGTGAACATATAGAATATATTCTTCATATTTATGAAATGTTCAATCTAAATATTCCATAGTATACATAAAAACAATAAAATCACCCAACAGTAGTGCATAAATGGTTTCCAAGTAAGTTTTTTTATGATTTTTCATGTTGATTTTGAAGCGACATTATTATTGGTGATGTATTAAATAAATTTTTCATGTAGGTTAACTAAAATAGACATTATAAATAATATATCTATTTATTTTTTCACATCAGTTATTGGATAATCGACATGAAAAAAAATTACGCACCCTTTATCACTTCATTTATTTTAAATATCTGAAAAAAATTCGTTTTTCACATCTGTTATCCAATAACCAATGTGAAAAAACATGCGTATTTTTTCACATCGATTATCCAATAAATGACGTGAAAAAACAATTAATTGATATTTTTTCACATAGATTGTCGGATAGATGATGTGAAAACAAATTACCTACCATTTACCATGTGGGTTATTTAAAATAACAGATGTGATAAATGGATTTTAATGTCTGTTATCCAATAACAAACATGAAAAATAGTGGTAATTTTTTTTCATGTCGGTTATCCAACAACCAATGTGAAAAAAATATTTTTTTAAAAAATATACATTGATTCATCCTCTACAACATTAGAAGCCATAAAATAGAGGAAAAGGAAATAAGAAAGGTAGAAAAAGACACATATAATCGAACTTTCAAATAAACTAAAAACTAATGAAACCTGTAAAATGATTTTACCATTTAATTTGTAACTGTATCAACTCCTCTACAATATTTAAAAGTTCATAATCAAAATGATACATAAGTAATACATAAATCCTTTGACTCGAGTTTTTAATAAATCATATTACATATTATGAATAGATTTATAAAGAAATATAACCTTATAAAACATTGTAAGTGTTTCAGTTGAAATTATTTAAGACATAAATCTCAAAACATAATATCCATATTTAGTTACACCTTGTGGTTTATAAAAATATTTCAAAGAGATATTAATTCAAAATAAAAATTTTAATTAATATATCTAAAACTTATTAATTGTAAATGAAAATTCACCTTATCCTTTAGAAATTTGATCTTGGTACTCTTCTTTTTTTCCACTCTCTAAATAAATTGCATGCCCTATTTTAAAATAATATTATGATAATAAATTTTATTTACTATAATATAATAATTTTTTGAAATGATAAAACTTACACATTCAATACATTCTTAAAATTTTCTCTCACTTCACTCTGTATAGAACATAGACAATTCCATGTCTTCTCTCTTGGACAAAAAACCACCAAAAATCCAAGGACCACTGATATAAAATAAAAATTAATATGAGTTTGTAATAGGTTAAGTGACATAAATCACATTGTGAGAAAAAATATGTCATTCCTTTAAAGATATGGAAACATCCTACAATGAATGATGACATTATTATGAAATCTTTCAACAATATAAATTGTTCTTTCAGCATCATTCATTGTAAAAAATATAGAAGAAAGAAATTGTGGGTCCATAAATCTATATAAATATATCTTGTCATGCTCTGTACACATTTTATATAGATAGATAATACAAAGAGGATATAATTATAAATTTTTATTAAATTTATGGAAAAATGAAATCTTGTTAATCAACTTACATGGAAATTTTTTTCATCGTTTTGATTCCTAATTGATATCTAGCTACAAGCTCCATAATAACATTTTTTAAAATTCCCATATTTATTCTATGACCACAAACACTAGCATGAAATGTAATTTCATATACTCATAATAAGTAATTTTATTATGTTTCCAATCAATCAAGAATGGTATAATCTGTATTCAAAGTCATGGAACTTTTAATATTTTTTTTCTATACATTATTTCTTTAAATTTAATTTATACTATAAAAAATTAGAGAAATATATAAACTGTTAAACATGAAAAAAAATTTCTAACAAAATTAAAGAAAATATAACACATATATATACCTCTATGGAAATATTTTTAAGTATTCTATATTTCCAAACTAAAAAACTATTGATACATTGTACGACTATACTCACTTCATTTGAAGGATATGTTAATTTTTCTGATCTATCTATAATATCCCATACAGTGACCTAATGTTGCTCTATCTCAATATAGTGATGATGAATGGTATCACTAATATAATATAGCATCCCATATGCAACAATTTGATTAGTATCATTAACGTATAACTCAAATTAACTTGGTAGATTTTGAGGAGGGGGTGTTGTGGTAGGATATGAAAGAATGGGGTCTGGAAGCATAGATGTGTGATTGGATAAAGAGGAGGAGTTGGATATGGTGGAAGAGGTGGAGGAGTTGGATCGGTAGGCCGAAACTGTCCTTTCATTAAAGAAAACAATACATGTACTGAAGCTCTAATTCTTTCATCCATCATTGGTTAAATATCTTGATCTTTTTCTTCCAAAGATTATATTTTTTTATAAACATGTCCCTTTTAAGAAGCTTCCAAATGTGAAAAAACTTTTCTTACTAATGCATCTATAGGGTATCCTCATACCAGACCCGAGTGTTCAATCTTTCCCATTGTTGTTGCTAAAATATCCTACCTAACCTCAGTAATAAAGACCCCATGTGATCTCTTCTTCTCAATATAATCTAGTGTGTAATATTTGAAAAAAAAAAATATGTAATGAGTCACAATATATAAAGAGTTTATTTAACTTTAGTAAATAAATAAACATCTTACAATATTATCATCTACTACTCTTGACTCTTCTATAAGATATTTTCCATTTTTTTCTCATTTGAGCTCTATTCAATTTTTCATGTCTAGTGGGGGGGATGGTGAAACCTCTCCATATCCTGATGACTCAGTTCTCAAATTTTTAATTCTTTCTTTTATCATGTTTTCTTCCAATAACGCATTACCTCCCCTAGATAATGTATGAGGGTATAAATTTTGAGATTGAATATCTTAATTAGATCTACTTGATTGCTTTAAATTAATAATTAAGAATAAATTAATCATTAACATGTTCATTAATATAAAAACATCTTAAATGGTAACATTTCACTTATTATAAACTCTTTTCATTGTCTACTTTCAACAAATTTCTTCCATGTATTTTCATTTATAAATAGATATAAATGAAGAGGATTTGCATTCTATTTATTCCTAAAAATGAAATGTGATGTGAGTGATGATTTAAAATCCCTCTATCTCCTATAATCCAATGATAAACAATTCCTCCAGACTCCTCTGGTATCAGGTATATCATATGTCATCTAATAAGAAGGGAAAAACATATTATTATAAACTTTTCAAGATATGTAAAATAATAACAAACAATCATACCAAAACGGTCTCCCAAAATAGTGATAATATAGATTTTTCAACACATCTCTAATCTTCAAACAAAATACTAATTTTCCCTTTAGCTTGTACGAATATAAAAGTCTTGAATTGTTTTGAATTTGGACCTATTAGAATATCATTATCATCAATTACATTAGTAAACTCTGTTCTTGGATACATGCAAATGATAATTTTGGTAAACGTGTGGTGCCATGTTTACCAACCCTTGAATTCTTTTCTGCCCATGGAAGTAGATGTCTCATGTAAATAAGGACATGGAGGTGCAACAACATGAATATTTGGAAGTTCCCCCCCAAAGGTATGATTATGATCATCTCTAGAAATAAGTATTGAATTAGAGGATTGATATATCATTATCCTACAAATCAAATCATAATCAATTAGTACAAAAAATATAAAATTCCAACAATTACATATAAATGAAATTAAAAAATTAACAATTATCAACATGAAAGGAAACAAAATGTAATAATTTTTTATTCTTATTTGTTATAGTTAACTAAAATTATAATAATTTTAATGAGAGATGAAATGAAATAAATGAATGAAAACTACACAATATTAATGAGAGATGAAATGACATATATGAATGAAATATACACAATATTAATGAGAGATGAAATTATATTATAAAGATTCACCAACATGATAAATCATTTTTACAAAAAAACAATTATTTATAATATAATCTTATACAATTTATTTTGTTTTTATTTAAAATTTTAAATTTAAAATAATTGGTTTTCAAAAAAGTAATTAATTGATTTATTAATTATGGGTAAACATGAAAAACTAGACAAAACTAAACTAATATAAACCAAAAAATTAACTTATTTGTTATAATATGTGTTTAAAAAAAGAAAATCAAATTAAAATATCTAACTTATAAAATTTTCAAAATTCAACCATAAATAAAAATATGTTACCTATAATATTATGAATATACTAAATACTGTTTTCCAAAATTCCTTATTCATGATCATTCTTTATTGAACAAACCATGTATTTGATGTGTTTATCAATATTACTTATTATTCATTCCATGGATTTAGGCATCTCACATAAATTAACATCTTCGTCAATTTTATCATCACCAACATACAATTTTTTTCTTGTAAAATAATAGCCCACTGCATATCGAATTGATCAAGAACATAGATTTTTTTTAATATATTTCCATGATAAAATGATCCTTTGTGTATTCCAATTTATTCAGATTAACTAGTTCAATTCCAAATTCATCTTGTTGGACATCATTGTTACTGAAAAACCATTTACACTTAAACACTGGAACATTAAATTTAATGTAATCAACCTCCCATATTTCACCAATGACTCCATAATATGCGGTTGATGAAGAGATTGGGTTTTTGTCTTTAGAACACAAAAAATACATTGCTTATGTGAACACCGACACCCTACTATTCTGAACCACACTTCTATTGTCCAGATATTCCATATGAAAAGTATAGCCATTAATGCCATACCTAGACCATGTTATCAAATTTTAACTTGGACTTCCCACTAACCATCTCAATGTTTCTGATGCATCTAGTTTCACGGTCTCTATAAACCATGGAAATGAAGTTTTGTAATGATCATTAAAAATCCATATACCTCTCTTCTTTAGATAACTTTGTTTCAAAAAATTAATATGCAATGTAATATATGGTTTATCATCATTTATGTTTTTCAAGATGTATAATTATACCTTACATATCTATTAACCAGCCAATGATTTAACTTTCAATCCACAAATCCCCTTTCCCCCAAAATCAACTCTTTCATGGCGAGATGTAGGAAAACTAATGTGCTCATTTTCAGAAAAATATCTTGTACAAAACACTGTAAACTCCTCATAAATATACTTCTCAATAATGGATTCTTCATGTAGATATGTATTCTTAACATTCCCCTACAATATCATCATATACCTTTCAAAAGGATACTTCCAAAATAGATATAAATGTCCTAAAATATTTATTTAATGCACCAAATGAATCATTAAATTCACTATGATATCAAAAAAAGATGGAGGAAAATACATTTCCTAATGAAAAAGTATAGAAACCACTTCGTTTTCCAAAATGTTTGAAGCAGTCAAATCAATCACCTTATTAAAAATTGATTTAAAAAATAACATGACTTAATGATATTCATTCTGAAACGGGTGGGAAATATTCCATATAATGTAACTGGTATGAGTTGTTGCATTATGATGTGAGAGTCATGATATTTCATACCTGTTAACTTTGAATCCTTTAAAGACACAAAAAATCTTACATATGAAGAATAACCAAGTGGCACTTTGATAACATAAATTAATTTAAAAAATCTAGTTTTATCCATAATTTATAAGTTATAGAAATATGGGGGTAGTAATTTTCTCCTTCAATCAGGAGTGGGAGTCAACTCCCAATGTATTCCCATTGGGAGTAAATCCATTGTTACATTCAACCCATATTTTGTCTTCCCTTTATTATCTAAAAAAGTTCTAATAAAAATTTCACATATATTATTCTCCACATGCATGATATAACTATTATGTTTCACCTCATGATATCTTCTATATGGTAGCTCAAAATATATTGAGCGTTTCATCCATATATTTATATCACAACCAGATTTATGTGTCTTTCGAAATGTCGCATCAATGTTTTTCACCCTCTCAAAATAATGATTAGTGGATAATGATTTCTGGGAAATTTCAAATGCATGTGAGCCATTGAAATCATTTTTTAATATTCTATAAGAGTGGTCCATAATAAAAAACTTTTGATGAACCATGCATAGTTCTTTTCTCCCATGATGAAGTTGACAATATGAAGTCTATTATTCAAAAATTAGACAAGATTTATTCCCCTTAACACTATATGAAGGAAAATTCCCATATACTTGGAATTAATTTATAGTAAACATAATGATTTAATTTAGTTGAAAATATTCCATTTTATAAGAATCATAAAAACATATACCTTCCTCCCATAAAAGTTTCAAATCATTAATTAATACTGATAAGAAAATCTCAATATCATTTTTAGGCAATTTTGGTCCACCGATCAATAAACTCAACATGACATATTTTGGCCTCATACAAAATCCAATAGATAAGTTATAAATTACATATAAAATAGGCCTTGAACTATGTATGCTACTAAGGCATCTATATGGATTCATTTAATTTGGGTATAGTCTATGTTTGAGTTTTTTAACTTCATTTCTGAATATAGGAAACTGGTGATAAATTTTCTTCCACTATGGACAATCAGTTTGATGCTATATTTTTTCCTCACAGATTTTCTCATCAATATGCCATTATAATCTTTTTGGATCATTTTAATTAGAAAATAAACATTTCAAATGAGTAATCATAGGAAGATACCAAAATGATTCGGTAGCGGTATCTAAAACTTTTAAATCAACCCGTTATTGTTATTTCAACTTATACCACGATGTATCACAATTAAGACACTCTAACAGAAATTTGTATTTCTTCTTATATATCACACAGTCATTCGGGCATACATTTATTTTATTTTATCCCAATCCCATCTAGGATAATATTTTCTTCACCATATAATGTGAATCTGGAAGATCATTATCTTTTGGAATAATTTCTTTCAATAATTGTAGCATTTTTGTAAAACTCTTATCACTCCATCAATGTTTTGCCTTTAGGTTTATCAATATTAATACCATCGATAAAACATTATATTCTGTACAACTGATATATAATGTTTCTTCGACATCACCATATAAACACTCAATTATCAATAGTTTCTCAATTTAATCTACTTTAATATCACGAATAATTTCTGAAAGTTTATCAGAATTATCATCCTGTAAAGTAGCGTCTTCAACAGATCTGAAATTCTGCCCAGTTTCACCATGCCAAATCTAGGTAATGTAACTTGAATTAAAACCAAGACAAATAAAATGATCTTTGATCTCTCTATAGTTAAACTTATTAAAATTTAGACATTTAAGGCATGGGAAAAAACATTTCATTGTTTCGAACATTTTTTTCTCGAAAATTCCAAAAAAAAAAACATCAACACCTTCCTCATATTATGCACCTATTTGAGGTGGATTAATCCAACATCGATTAATTATCTATAAAAAATAAAAAATAAATATAAAAAACAAAGTTAGTAATTTATAAAATATTGTTTTTATAAATAACATAAAAAAAACCAAGAATGGAAACCATAGAATTAAAATAGAACATTTTAATGAGAATGTTAATTCATATAGACGGAATTAAAAAATATATTCCTTTAAAACAATGTCTCAATTAATAATAAATTAATATAAACTTATAAAATTATTAAAAAAATATGTACAATGATATCCATAAATCAATATCTATAAAAATATATAGATTGAGAACAACTAATTCGTAGTTTATTATTTATAAAAAAATTATTCTATATTGTAATTAATAATATAATATAATCATAAATTGAGTCTTAGATTAAAAAAATGCCACATTAAAACCTGATTCATTGGACTTCATATAGTATATATTATTCCATATTAGGGTACACGGTTGGTCTACTACTTTAAAAAGTATACCCATCACTCGTTCAACCCCTTTTCAATGCCCTAGAGTACCGTTGAGATACATGACCATGCATAAAAACACCACCTAAAGATTATAATAGTCTCAAAATTTTCATGATTCGCATTTATAAAATCACTATAACATCCAAAAAAAGTAATTAAATCTCACAAAATATAAGAGAATAAATAATTCATACTAGAAATAAAATCTAGTGCAACTAATTAACACTTTACAAAATTAGGAAAAATTAAATCATACTAGAAATAATATCAGGAACAACTAAATAACACATTATTAAATATAGAACAACTAATTAATATTAGAGATAAAATTAGGAGAAACTAGTTTACACATTTAAAATATATTCAAACTTTTAGGTGAGCTAGTTAGAGATTAGAAGATCTATAACCAAAAATGCAATGATGAAGCGGAAAAACCTAGAATGTTTGAAGATGGTAATGAAATAATGAAGAAACAATTAATAAATTTCAATCCTAAAAATTTATTAAAAAGATAGAAACAAACATGTTTGATACCTACTTTATATCTATCTTCGATTCTTAACCCAAGGCTAAAAAAACCTAAGGCTGAAAAAACCCTACAACTTTATTTAGACCAACAGATCAAAGAAATGAGAGATTTACTACTTTGACAAGAGAGAAATGAGAGGTTTTTCATGATAATGGAAGACCGTGTAATGAAACCCTCAGTCGATTCATAAATTTTTCAAAGATTTATCATGTCAGTTATATTCCAACCAATGTGAAAGTGGATATTCTCAGCTCATTCATGTCAGTTATACTATAACCAACATAAAAAATTGATCTTTCATGTTAGTTAAATTATAAAACCAATGTGATAGAGCAGAATATATCCATTATTTATGTCGGTTTTATGAAAACTGATGTGAAAAAGACTTTTTCATGTCATTTTTATTAAATACAACGTGAGAAAAATATTATACTCATATTTTAACATTGGTTATAAATAACCAACATAAAAACTGCGCCATAAAAAACAGTTTTTCTACTAGTGTAAGAACATTACATTATAAGAAGAGAACATCTTCAGATGTAAAAAACAAAAAAGATTGAACACTTGCTAACATATCCTCAGATGTAAAGCATCACATTCCAATAATAAAGGAACAATATTGTTTAAATTTGATAGTATAATAGTTGAACAAAGGTCTTTTCAATCCTCTCATACCATCATGACAAGAACAAAGAAGAGAATTCCATCCTTCAAAATCCATGCACATTTAAAATGGAACATCATTTAGTAAATGAGGATTCAAACATTGATTGTCCATCCAAATTTTAAATGAAATACATTGATTCCAAGTAAATGATTTAATAGCTTTAAAAATAAGTCCAAAAATCTAGAATTGTCTATATTGAAGGAAAAAACTAAAAAAATATCACATCCTTAAAATAAGTAATAAAATTAATCTTAAGAAGATCCTATCTTACAATAAAATCATACAAAATCCAAAATTGAAAAATTAAAGTTTGTAAAAATCATATAGGGAGAATAAATATAAAGTAAAAAAACTTCCCTAAAGAATCCATCCATCAAAGAATATATATCTATAAACTGTATATTCGAAATCAAAGACATAATAAGAACTAATCGAGATAATATTCACCTCCACAATTAGTAGTCCAAAAGAGAATTGAAAAATAAAAGGAGACTCAAAATAGTAAGAAAAACAAGGTAGGAATTATAAGATTAATTGACATGGAATGTCCCTTTATTTAGTGTATGGATATGTTTTCAGTTATTAAACCATTTTAGAAATCATTTACTCACTGATTTGAAGGTAGGATTCTATCATAATTTACCATTTTTTGTATTTTTTTTAAAAAAATTGCACCTTGCTCTTCCAACCATGTTTCCAGTTCATCTTCTAGGCCCTCCTCAATCCTATAGGTATCATTAAAATTAAAGAAAATATATTTATTAGGGATGGTACTTTTTTAATCATCCTCTCTAATGGGGAAGGAATAAGGTTCAACATTAGTAGGATCTAGGTGAGGTCTTCTTTTTTGTGTCCTAGAGGACTCAAAGGATCTAGTGAAAATTATTGTTTCTATATTAAAATAATATCTATGTTTATAAGTATTCCTAGGATTTGTGGTGATGAATACATCTGAGTAAATCATTGGTTTTTTACCCTTCCTACCTCTTGATTTCATATAATCCTCCTCGAACTGACAAGCTTGCTAAAAATTATTGGGAAAATAATCATTTTTTGTAAATTGTAAACTCTAGTCTTTTCAATTTGGTTAACCTATTCATAATCATCTTAGTTAGATTCATAATAAATTTATTGAGTCTCTTGTGACACTTCCGAATTGATTGGAATAAATTTTTGGGTTCCCATAATGGGTTGGGAATTATTGACCGCATCCACAAACCCATAGAAAACATCAAATTGAGTACCATGAAGATGAGATGGATTGGGGGATAGGGTAGAGAGATATCATTATTTATTTAACACTAGAGGGTTAAAATTTCTCATTAGGAGATGATTTATCTTTATCAAGAGAGACTGATTTACCTTTATGTGGAGTGGGATGTAATTATCCAAAGTTATAGTTTCTTGTGAGGTCTCTTCTAGAGGCAAATTCTTTAAGAGAGTTTCCCTTGTGAAAGCAATTAGAGTAGTAGCTTGGTAAATTTTTATAGAACACTTCTCGAAAAAAACCATCATCTCATTTTTGGATCTATTTAATTGAAGGCATGAATATATGAGATAAAATTCAATATAGACATGCATAACAAATGGCCTCATCAAATTGAGTGTAACATAATAAAAATTAATTAGATGCCCTATTATATTATCAATATTGGATATGGTGATTTATTTGAATAAATAGAATGTAAATTCTAGAAATCCCATAAATAAATTACAATAAGGGATTTAGATTTGAAATAAAATATAGGATACTGTTTTAAAACCTTCATTAAACACACTCCAAAGATCTAAGAACCCCTAGACTAAAGTTGGTAATAATTATTCTCAGAAAAAAAAATATATAGAAAATTTTAACATGTATTAAAGTCTGATTTTAAAATAAAAAAAATACAATGGATTTCAAGGATTTATTTAGGAAATTTAGTGAATTATGATGTGTATGGAATTTACCAAAAATAAAAAATCTGACATCAGAAGAAAGAAATTGATCCTCTTCTTTTCAAAATGATATGGTAGTGTGACCTTTGTGATGGATCTTCTTAGGTTGAAAGGATTCATCCAGCATCAAAGGAATAATAGGACTAACAGATTTTTTGTTTTTTGGGTTTTTAGGAGTTTTATATATTTATTGGTTTTTATGGGTTTCTTAGGTTTTTTCACGTTTTTTGGGATTTTTTATGTTTTTAGGGATTTTTTAGGATTCTGTTGGTTTTTAGGGTTTTTATGTATTTTTAAGGTTTTAGGTTTTTTAGAATTTATATTTTTTTATGGTTTTTTTGGGTTTTGGGTTTTTTGATTATTTAAGGTTTCTAGTGTTTTTTTAACATTTATATGGGTTTAAAAGAATTCAGGTGGGTTTTTAAGGTTTTAAGGATTTTAGGCGGTTGTATGGTTTTTAGTGTTATTTAGGGATTTGAGGGCCTTTTAAGGTTTTTAGATTTTTTTTATTTTTAGGGTTTTTTAGGGGTTTTTGGTTTTTTTACATTCCTATATATTTTTAGGTAATTTTTAGGATTTTAATGTGTTGTTATGGTTTTAGGTAATTTGATGTTTTTTATATTTTTGAAGGTTTTTTAGAGTTTTCATCATTTTTTAGGGTTTATGGATTTTATGTTTTTTTAGGTTTTTAAGGTTTTCTTAGAAGTTTTCAGGGTTTTTAGGGTTTTTTACATTTTTAGAGATTTTAGGGATTTTTTAGGATTTTACTAATTTTTAGTGTTTTTAGAGATCTAATTTTTTAGGGGTTCTGAGAGCTTTTAGGGGTATTAGGGGATTTTTGGTTTTTTTGGATTCTTAAGGTTTTTTGTGTTTTTTAGTGTTTTTTTAAATTTTTAAGGGTTTTTACTATTTTTAGGGGTTTAAAGGGTATTTAGAGTTTGTATTTGGTTTTAGGTTTTTTATGGGTTTGTGGGGTCATTTAAGCTTTTTAGGGTTTTATGGTTATTAGGGGTTTATGATTTTTTACTATCTTTTTAATCGGTTTTTAAGGATTTTATCAATTTTGGGTTTTTAGGGGTTTTATGTTTTTTATTTTTTAATGATTTTCTTAGTGTTTTGAGGGTTTTTACATTTTTGGGAATTTTAGGGCCTTTTAGGATTTTTTTAGGTTTTTAGGTATTTTTATGGGTTTATAGGGTTTTTAGTGTTTTTATGATTTTTTTTGTTTTTAGTGTTTTTTATGTTTTAAGTGTTTTTTGAGTTTTTTAGGGTTTTAATGTTATTTATAATTTTTAATTTTTTTGGGTTATAAATGGGTTTTAATGATTTCAGTCTGTTTTAAGGGTTTTTATGGGTTTTAGCGTTCTTTAATGTTTTTAGGGATTTTTTGGGTTTTAGTGGTTTTTAGGGGTTTGAGGATATTTTAGTGTTTTTTTGGATTTTTTATATTTTTATGGGTTTTATTGGTTTCAAGGTTTTTTAGGTTTTTTTAGGTTTTTTTTATATTTTTAGATATTTTTAGGGACTTTTTTTGCTTTTTGGTTTTTGGGGATTTTATGGATTTTCAGGGCTTTTAGTATTTTTAGGGGTTTTAGGGTTTTTAGGATTTTATGGTGTTTTTGGGTTTTTGAGTTTTTTAGGGATTTTAAGGGTTTTTAATGTTTTTTAATTTTTCAAGGGATTAATGGTTTTTTATATTTTTCTGTGGTTTTTAGAGGTTTTGTGAGATTTTATGGTTTGTTAGGGTTTTACGTTATTTTAGGATTTTCATCATTTTTATGTTTGTTAGGTGTTTTTAGTGTTTTTATCTTTTTATGGTATTCATAGGATTTTTCTGGGTTTTTTAAATTTTTAATGATTTCTAGGAAATTTTACAGATTTTTACCTTTTTATAGTTTTCAGGGATTTTTTTGGGTTTTACGATTTTTTGGATTTTAGGGTTTTTAGTGTTTTTTGCATTTTTGTGGTTTTTAGGGGTTTTAACTATTTTTTGGTTTTTATGTTTTTTCTTAGGGTGTTTATAGATTTTTGGGTTTTTAGGTTTTTAGGGAATTTTAGGTATTCTATAAGATGTTTATTGTTTTTCATGGATTTTAGGGATTTTTAGGGGCCTTTGGGTTTTTAGTATTTTTATGGTTTTAGTGATTTTTTTTGATTTTAGGGATTTTTTTGAGCTTTTAGAGTGTTAAGGTATTTTTAGAGTTTTTTAATGATTTTAGGTGTTTAAAGGGGTTTTTGGGTTTTTATTGGTACTTATAGTTTTATGGGGTTTTACGGTTTTTAGGGGAATTTATTGTTTTTTTGGGGATTTAATATTTTAAAGGGTTTTTTTTGGTTTTTAGCGTTTTTAGGTTTTTGGGGATTTTAATTGATTTTAGGTTTTTAAGGTTTTGTAAGGGTTTTTCATGGTTATTATGGGATTTTTATGTTTGTATGGATTCTTTGATAATTTTTAGGTTTTTATTGTTTTAAGGGTTTTAGGGATTTTGAGTGTTTTTTGGATTTTTTTGGATATTTAGGGTTTTTAGTGTATTTTGGTTCTTTATGGGTTTTAAGTGTTTTGGGTTTTTATCATTTCTCAAGGGTTTTAGGGTTTAAATGTTTTTATAAAAATTTATGTATTTTTTTAATATTTTTATGGGTTTTTAGTGTTTTTAGGGATTTTAAGGGGTTTCATATTTTTTAGGGACTTTGAGGTGTTTTAAGGTTTTTTAAGGGTTTAGGTTGTTTTGTTTTGTTTTATTTTCAAGAGGGTTTAATGAGATTTTTAGGGTTTTATGGTTTTTTAGATTTTTTAAACATTTTTAGGAGTTTAATTGTAATTTATAGTTTTTAGTGGTTTTTTAGGTTTTTTATGTGTTTTAATGTTGTAGAGGTTTTTAGTGGTTTTTAGGGTTTTAAGGGGTTTAAGTACTTTTATGGTTTTTACCGCTTTTTTGGATTTTCTAAGGGATTATGTGTTTTTTGTTTTTTAATGTTTTCATAAGGATTTACAAGGGTTTTAGGGGATTTTACTTTTTTTATTGATTTTCTTGCATTTTTATTATTTTTTAGGTTTTTAGTGAATTTGAAGGTTTTTATATTTTTATGGTATTTAGGGGTTTAAAAGGTCTTATTATTTTTAGGTTTTTAGGGATTTTAAGTTTTTTATGTTTTTATGGTTTTCTTTGGGGTTTTTAGGTTTTTATTCTATGTCACGATTTTAGGGTGTTTTATGGCTTTTTTATAATTTCATGGGTTTTTAAGGTATTTTTATATTGAGTTTTTTTTTTGAGTTTTTTGGGTTTTTTTCCATTTTTATGGTTTTTATGGGGTTTTAGGGTGTTTTTATAGTTTTATGGGTTTTATGTTTTTTAATTTTTTTATGTATTTAATGATTTTAAGGGTTTTATAAATTTTAGTGGTTTAGTGTTTGTATGGATTTTTCGGGTTTTTAAATGTTTTTATAGGTTTTTTGTATTTTTCTGGTCATTAGGGTTTTTAATTTTTTTTTATTTTTTTATATGTTCGAACTATTTTAGGATTTTAAGTTTTTCATAGGGGTTTTCATGTTTTTTAATTTTTATTGAAATTTGTAAGTATTTAAGGGATTTTTTAGGTTTCTTTGGTATTTTGGGTATTAAGATATTTTATGGGGTCTTAGTAAATTTTAAGGTTTCTATTATCATTTTGGGTTTTTTATGTTTTAGGGGATTTTATGGTTTTTGTTTTTTTAATGTTTTCATAGTGGTTTTATGAGTTTTTATGGGTTTTTACATTATAATGGGGTTTTAAGATTATTGTGAGTTTTTAAGTGTTTTGTGGACATTTTTAGGTTTTAATGATGTTTTTTAGTTTTTAGGATATTTAGCGTCTTTAATGTTATATCTTTGTTAGGTTATTAGAGGGTTTTTATAGTTTTTAGTGGTTTTAGGGTTTTTATCCATTTTTAAGGTTTTCAAAGGTTCTAAGGGTTTTTATTATTTTAGGGTTTTTGCAGTTTTTAAGAGGTTATTTAGAATATTTTAATTTTTTAGCATTTTGAAGTGTTTTTAGGTTTTTAAGTTTTTCTTATTGTCTTTTATTGCTTTTTAGGGTTTTTATGATTTTATATATTTTATTTATTTTCTGGGATTTATATGGTTTTTAGGGTTTTTAGGGATTTTGAAGCGTTTTAGGGTCTCTTAATGTTTTGGGGTTTTATCATTTTTAGGTTTTTAGTGGTTTTAATTATTTTTAGGTTGGTAATGTTTTATTTTGGTTTTGATGGTTTTTAGAGTATTTATCATTTTATGGATTTTTAGAGGTTTTTGGTTTTTTATTATTTAGGGTTTTTATGGATTTTGAGGTTTTATGGGTGTTTAATGTTTTTATGGTTTTATGGTTTTTTTGGGTATTTATTGGTTTTATAAATTTTTTTAGGGTTTTAATGTTTTTATATTTTTTTAATGTTATTTGGATTTTAAAGGATTATTATATTTGTCATATTTTTAGGGTTTCTAAAATATTTAGGGGTTTTTATAGCTTTTGGAGGGTTTTAGTGTTTTTTGGGATTTTTTGCATTTTTTTGTTTTTATGTGTTTTTAGTGTTTTTAGTTTTCTAAGGTTTTCATTGGGTTTTTATTGGGGTTTTAGAGTTTTCTTACATTTTTAGTTATTTTTTATGATTTTTATTGGTTTTAGGGTTTTTATCAATTTTAATGGTTTTTAGGTTTTTTAACATTTTTAGGGTTTTTAGGGTTTTAATCATTTTTTAATATTTTAGGGGTTTTCTAATTTTATAGAGTTTTAATGTTTTATTAGGGTTTTTATAGTTTTTAGGTTTTTTTACATTTCTAGGTATTTTTAGGGATTTTAAGGATTTTTATGTGTTTTAGGATTTTTAATGATTTGGAGGTGTTTTAGGGATTTTAGGGCTTTTATAATTTTATGGTTTGTTGGGTTTTTATGGGTTTTTAGTTTATTATGGTTTTAATGTTTTTTTAGTTTTTTAATGTTTTTAAGGGTTTAAGTGGTTTTGAGGATTTCTAGTGGATTTTATGGGTTTTTATTGTTTTTTGAGGTTTTAGGGGTATTTTCATTTTTATGTGTTTTTAAGAACTCTTAGGGTTTTTACTATTTTTTAGGTTTTTAGGGGTTTTAAGTGTTTTAAGGTATAATTATTTTCTTTGGGGTCTTAGGGTTTTTATTATTTTTTATGTTTTTTTGGAATTTTAGGTATTTTTAGGTTTTTTAATTTTTTAGGGTTATTAAGTATTTTGAGTTCTTTTAGGGGTTTTAGGGTCTTTTAGGGTTTTAGGGTTTTATCATTTTTTATGTTATTAGGGGTTTAAATTGTTTTTAGGTTTTGAAAGATTTTTTAGGATTTTTCCAGGTATTTAGTGTTTTTATGTGGTTAAGAATTTTTAGGTCTTTTTTAGTTTTTTTATTTTTTTCTTAGGATATTTAATGATTTTAAGGGATTTTGGGTTTTTAATGTTTTAGGGGTTTTGTGGGTTTTTTTAGGGTTTTAGGGATTTTTTTGTGTTTTAAGGGTTCTAAAGGCTTTTAATGTTTTTAAACATCTTAAGGGGTTTAATGGATTTTTAGAGTTTTTAGTGGATTATTATGGTTATTAGGGTATTTTAGTGTTTTTATGGGTTGTATGGTTCTTAAGGGTTTTGGTTTTTAATGTATTTCAAAGATTTTATCATTTTTAAGTGTTTAAATTGTTTTGATTTTTATGGTTTTTGTATGATTTTTAGGGTTTTTTATGGGTTTTAATGTTTTTATTATTCACATTGATTTTTAAGATTTCTATGGTCTTTATTGTTTTTAGGTATTTTTAGGGTTTTTGGTATTTATGGCAAGGAAGGAACGGGGCCAGGCGAATCCTGACCCCCCCCCAAATTTATTTGATAAAAGATGCAACATAAAAGGGTGAGGAGGGGCCAATTGATCAACTCCCAAAACCCTTAAGGACTCCATAACCATAAAAAAGGATAAAAGAAAAGACCTAAATGAAAAACAAGTCAGTAAACGTCACCACAAAAATAAAAACCATAAGTAGTTCCATGATGGTCACTCTTTTTTCCCTATCCATGGGCCACATCATCTCTATATGGATCTCCATCAGCACCATACCCAGAGGAAGCATCCGAGTCCACTGACTCTCATTCAGATTATTCATATTGCTTGAGAAAGTTTGAGAAATACTACCTGAGATGTTGATGATCCACATTCCATTTCACCTTAACAGCCCTTCCTCCCCTTCCATAGGCATTTTACAAAATTTTTTAGGAGGCTCTTGTAGACACAGCCTTTAGGTAATTTTATGGGTTTTTACATTTTTTAGTATATTTAGGTTTTTAATGATTTATTAGGGTTTTTAGTGTTTTGGAGTTTTTATGTTTTTAGGATATTTAGGTTTTTTAATGATATTTTTGGTTTTTAGTTTTTTATGGTTTTGATGGTTTTTAGGATTTATTAGGGTATTTATGGTTTTTAGAGTTTTTTGGGTAGTTAGGGTTTTCATTAGTTGTTTAATGTTTTTAGGGGCTCAAAGGGGTATTAGTGGTTTTTAGGCGTTTTTTTGGTTTTTAAGGTTTTTATGGGTTTTAAGTGTTTTTTGGTTTTTAATTGATTCTTAGGGGTTTTTTAGGTTTGTTGGGGTTTTTACGTTTTTTGGGTTTTTTATAATATTTTTTGGGGCTTTTAGGGTATTTTAAGGATTTTTAGGGATTTTTAGTTTTTATGTTTTTAAAATATCAATGTGTTATTATGTTTTATGGTTTTCTTATTGGTTTTTAGGTTTTTAGGGGTTTTATGGTGTTTTTATGTTTTTAAGGGGGGTTTTTAGGATTTTTTAGGATTTTTATAGTTTTTATGGGTTTTGGGATTATAGGATTTATTTTTATTTTTTAGGTTTTTGTGGGTTTTTAGAGTTTTTTGAAAAAAAAATTGGTTTAAAGGGTTTTTAGAGATTTTATTGGGTTTTTATGGTTTTTATGGGTTTTTAGGGTTTTAAGGTTTTTGGGGGTCTTTATGGAAGGGTGGTTTTTTGGGATTTTTGTGCCTTTTAGGTTTTTAGGGTATTTTATGAATTTTAGGGGTTTTAGATATTTTTTACTTTTTAGGGTTTTGTTAGGGGATTTTCATTGATTGTAGGGTTTTTATGTTTAGGTTTTTTAGGACATTTTAAGAATTCTCATTATTAATTTGGGTTTTTAGGTATTTTGAGTTTTATTTGTGTTTCTGAGGCCTTTAAATTGGTTTTTATGGGTTTTAGCATTTTTAATGTTTTTAAGGGGTTTTAAGTGTTTTTAGATTTTAAAGTTTTCATATGGGTTTTACGATGTTTTGTTTTTTTATGTTTTTATGGATTTTTGGTTCCTTTTTTTGGATTTTTTATGGTTTTTTTGGTTTTTATGGTTTTTTTAGGATTTCACAATTTTTTTCAGCTTTAGGGATTTTATGTTTTTTAAACTTTTTAAAACATATTTTGGGATTTAATTGGTTTTAATATTTTTTTTGTGGTTTGTAGGGTTTTTATGGGTTTTTTGGGTTTTATTTTGTTTTAAGATATTTAAGGGTTTTTAGATTTTTAGGGTCTTTTAGGATTTTTTAGTGGTTTTTATGTTTTTAGAGGTTTATTGGTTTTTAGGGTTTTAGGTTTTTGAAAATTTTTTAGGGTTTTAAGCATTTTGTAGGTTTCTAGGGTTTTAAGTGTTTTTATATTTTTAATGTCTTGTTAGGGGTTTTCTGGATTTTTTTAGGGATTTTCAAATTTTTAGCTCTTTGTTAATATTTTTATGGTTTTTAGGGTTTTTAGGTATTTTCAGGGTTTAAGGTATTTTTAGGGTATTTTTGGTTTATTAATGATTTTTGAGTGTTTTACGTTATTTAAGGTTTTATATTGTTTTCCTGGGTTTGAAGGGTTTTTAGATATTTTTTTTTGTTTTTAGAGTTTTTATTGGGTTTAATGATTTTTTAAGGTTTTTAGGCATCTTTAAGGTTTTTATGGATTTTTGGGGATTTATGGTTTTTTTTATGGTTTTTAGGGAATTTACTGTTTTTTAGGGATTTTAATTATTTTTAGTTTTTTGAATTTTTCTTAGGGTTTTTAGGTTTTTTTAGTTTTTATCAATTTATGGATTTTTAAGGTTTTTTGGATGTCTGCGGATTTTTTGGGTTTTCTTAGACTTTCAGAGTTTTTAGGGTTTTTAGGGTCCTTTAGGGTTTTATTGTATTTATATTTTTTGTGGTTTTTATGTATTTTTTTTCTCTTTGAGGGCTTTTACAGTTTTAGGGTTTTTTATGTTTTTAGGGATTGTTCATGATTTTTGGGATTTTTATGTCTTTTAGTATATTTAAGGATTTTGAGGGGTTTTATTATTTTTATGATTTTTAGTAGTTTTAATGATTTTTGGATTTTAGGGTTTTAAATGTGTCTTTTGGGCTTTAAATGTTTTAGTGTCTTTTAACATTTGTATGGGTATAAAAGTTTCATATAATTTTTAGAGGGTTTTAGGGTTTTGTGGCTTTTTAGGCTTATTATGGTTTTCAAGTTCTTTTTTTTACTTTTAGGGGTTTCAAGGGTTTTTAGGGTTTTTAGGGTTTTTAGGGTCTTTTAGCTTTTTTAGCATTATTATATTTTAAGGGTTTTAAGAGTTCTAGATTTTTTATATTTTCTTAGGCTTTTTAGGCTATTTTATGTTTTTTAGTGATTTTTTAGGATTTTTATGATTTTTTGTGTCTTTATATATTTTTTGGGTTCTTCGGGGTTTTAGGGTCTTTATGGTTTTTAGGGTTTTAGAGTTTTTTAGGTTTTTAGTGGATTAAGTGTTTTTAGGTTTCATATTTTTTTCCTAGGGTTTTTTAGGTTTTTAACAGTTTTTTTACCTTTGAAGTGATTTTAGGGATTTTTTACTAGTTTTATGGGTTTTTTAGATATTTAGGTGTTTTTAGTGTCTATAAGGTTTTTACAGGTTTTATGTTTTTTTGGGTTTTTAGATTTTTTTATTTTTTTAGTGTTTTAAATGTTCTTTTGGAGTTCTTTAAAACTTTTAGGGGTTTAAAGGGTGGTTATAGTTTTTTGGTTTTTTTAGGTTTTTTTGTTGTTATGATTTTTGAGGTTTTTAAGGGTTTTTATCGTATTATATTTTTATAGGTTTTTGGTCATTTTTTTGTTTTTTAGGGTTTTTAATGATTCTAGGTTTTCAAGGTTTTCTTAGGTTTTTTCTGCATTTTTATGTTTTTTACATTTTTAGGGGTTTGTTGGGTTTTTTAGGAATTTTATGTATTTTAATAATTTTGAGTGTTTTTAGGTGTTTTAAGTTGTTTTAGGGTTTTATGCATTTTAGATTTTTTTTGTTTTATTGTTTTGAATTGTTTTTATGTTTTTCTTAGAGGTTTTATACGGTTTTTATAACTTTATAAGATTTTAGGGATTTTTAGGTATTTTTATAGTTTTCATGATTTTTAGGGATTTTGATGTGTTTTTTTGGGTTTTTAGAGATTCTATTATTTTTTTTCATGTTTTAGGGTATTTTTGAGTTGTTGGGGTTTTAATGATTTTTTAAAAAAATTAATTTTTAGACGTTTCAATTTATTTTTGAATGTTTAGTGTATTTTTTATGTTTTATCCTTTTTTATTTTTTTAGGGAGTGTTAAGTGTTTTCAGATTTTAAGGTTTTCTTTGGGTTTTCAGTGTTTTTATGGTTTTTTTGTGTTTTTTGGGATATTTATTTATTTATTAGTATTTAAATGGTTTTTAGGTTTTTTAGTAATTTTGAGGGTTTTCATGTTTTTAAAATGGTGGGGGGGGGGGGTTAGTTTTTATGGATTTAATGTTTTTTTAGAGGTTTTTATTTTTTTTGGGGGGTATAAAGGGTTTTTAGAGTATTTGGTGTGTTTTTAGGGTTTTATGGGGTTTTAGGGTTTTTTATGTTGGTTAATGTTTTTATGGTTTTAAGGGTTTATAGGGGTTTTTATGGTTTTTAGCACTTTTTCAGTTTTCATGGGTTTTAAGTGTTTTTAGGTTTTATGGTTTTGATAGGGGTTTCCAAGGTTTGAAGGGGTTTTATGTTGTTATCAATTTTTTAGTATTTATAAAGAATTTTATAGGTTTTTATGCTTTTTAGGGATTTTGAGGGGTTTTAGGTTTTTGTTGGTTTTATGGTTTTTTGGGTTTTAGAGTTTTTTTTGTATTTAGAATTTTTATTTTTTTAGAGTTTTTAACTCTTTTAGGGGTTTAAAGTAATTTTAGTGTTTTTAATGGTTTTTTGGTTTTTTGGGTTTTAATGATTTTTATGATTATTAAATGTTTTTATGGTTTCTAGGGATTTAGTGTTTTTTTTTTGTTTTTTTATATGTTTTCAGTTTCTATAGAAATTTTAGTGTGTTTATATTTTTATGTTTTTATTAGGGTTTTTCATGTTTTTTATGGATTTTTTATTTTTTAGGGATTTTTAGGATTTTTATGGATTTTTTTGGGTTTTGGGGTTTTTAGCATTTTTGGGTTTCTTAAGGTTTTATGGTTTTTATGGTTTTTTGAGTTTCTAGGGTTTTATGGAGATTTTAGGGCTTTCAATGTTTTTAGTTTTTTTAATATATTTAGGGGATTGAAGGGTTTTTATAATTTTTGTTTGGGTTTTAGGCCTTTTATGGTATTTTAGGTTTTTAGGGGTTTTATGATTTTTTTGGTGTTTTTTGTGTTTTTACCATTTTATTAGATTTTTATGGGTTTTAATTGTTTGTGGTTTCTTAGGTTTTTATAGGGTTTAAATGGTTTTAGGGTTTTTATACTTTTCTGGATTTTTATGATTTTTTATGATTTTTATGGTTTTAGGATTTTTGGTATTTTCAAGGGTTTAGGGGTTTTAGGGTCTTTTGTGTGTTTATTGAGGATTTTAGGGTGTATATATTTTTTAGGGTTTTAAGTGTTTATAGGTTGTTAATGTTTTCTTAGGGTTTATCACAATTTTTAAGGTTATTATGTTTTTGGATATTTTTTATATTTTTTAGAATTTTTGGGTTTTTTAAGATTTTTGGGATTTGAGGGATATTCATGTTTTTTTGAGATTTTATAGTTTTTTTAGTTTTTTAAGGGTTTTAAGGTTTTTATATTTTTTAATGTTTTCGTGGTTTAAAGTGTTTTTTTATTTTAGTCGATTTTAACATTTTTATTGGTTTTTAGGTGTTTTAAGGTTTTTTTGGGTTTTTGGGTTTTTAGATTTTTTAGTGTTTTTGGTGTCTTTTAGTGTTTTTATGGTTTTTTAGGTTTTTAAATATTTTTAGCATTTTCATATTTTTATGTTTTTTATAGGTTTTTTTATTTTTTAAATTTTTTATTACATTATAGGGATGTTTTAGGTATATTTGAATATTGTTATGGTTTTTTAAGATTTTTAGGGATTTTGAGGGTTTTAGGGGTTTTAGGTTCTTTTATGGTTTTTGGGTTTTTTGTGTTTTTTAGGTTTTTAGCGGTTTTAAGTGTTTATAGGTTATTAATTTTATTAAATTAGGGATTTTAGGATTAAGGATTTTTTATGATTTTATGGATTTATAGTGATTTTTAGTATTTTTATGGATTTTTATGGTTTTTAGGGATTTTGAGAGTTTTGAGCGTTTTTAGGATTTTTTATGTATTTTTTGGATTTTAGGGTTTTTTAGTGTTTTTTCTGTTTTTTAGGGTTTTAATTTTTTGTTTATTTTTTAACGTTTTTAGGGGTTTAAAGGCGTTTCAGTGTTTTTAGTGGGTTTTTAATGTTTTTATGGGATTTTAGGTATTTTTAAGGTTTTTAGAGTGAAAAATGATTGGGGCTGATAGCCCCATTAAACATAACAGAAAACTAGATCAAATAGTTATAAACAGGGTTTACACGCTTGTGAGTGTATCTCACCTTTCATATCAGAATCCACATACATCATACCAAAATAAGGGGAAACAAAAGACCACATCAAGATTCGTTCCTCAATTTTCTTTTTAGAGAGTGTATCTGCAACCATGTTGGCCTCCCTATAGATATGATTGACCCATAGAATGAGCATTTGAGAGATATTGAGGCACTCAATCCATTGTAGTACAAGTATCCCTGGGACTTCCCAGGATTTTTTCTTGATGGCATCCACTACGAGCATCGAGTCAGACTGAATCCAAAGAGAGTTCCACTTAAATTGGGAAGTAAACTTGATTTCCTTCATCATCTCCCAAAAATCCACTTCATATGCACACATGCCTCCAAAAAAATGGTAAAATCTGCCTTTGAAAAATCCTCTATAGGTGTGGAAGACCCCACCAAACCCCGAGGGGCCGAGTGCACCCAACGTCTCACCACCCACAACGAACTTTATCAATACTGGGATTGGGGGCATCCATCGGATATATTTCAACACATATGGCTTCTTAACCCTACCAGAAACTCCAAGTGAATGCGATAAGGTCAGATCATTAACAATATTTTCCATAAAACCTGTTTGAAGATGGGATGCAGCCTAGATCTCCTTGTGAACTATCTCCACCCCACCATGAAACGAGAGAGGCTGGTTGTTAAAGTCCACTGCATTACGAGCAACCCAAATATATTGGATGGTCACCGAAACAGATGAAAGTAGCAAGTTGTGAACCTAGTCACTACATTTCAGCTTCACCATTCCACAAATGAAGTCACATATCGCCCCTTTCATTCCACACTTCAATACAAAAGATTTCAGTAGCTAACATCATAGCTCGGTAGAAAATTTACAGTGGAGAAGAACACAGTTTCTATTCTCCTCAGCTTGCTTGTAGAAAAGGAAAGATGATGCAAGGTGCCATCCAACTGTCTTCAGTTTCTCTGGGAGAGGAATCCCATTTCTCTATATTTTCCAGATCATAACGTAATGGTCTGGAGGTATGAAATATATTCTGAACTTTAGTAGCCAAGGTGACGAGGTGAGGCCTTGAGGACATTTCAACCGGTAGCAGTCAAGTGTGTTGAATTTATTAACCATAATGGGCCTCCAAATGAGGGTGTCATTTTCCATGAGAACATATAACTAGATTTGTGAAATAATATGTTCAGGGATACCCATAAGAAAGTCAGCACTTCGCTGAAAAAAAGCAACAATCGACATGTCCCTCAACTCACGGGGAGGTGTCACAATGTCATAAAGCGGTCGCACAAGTCATAGATTTGTACAACAATTAAGAGTCAAGGACTTTGAAACTATCCACTTTGACTGAGAGATTATATCCTTGTATAAGGATCATAGATCAGGCCAAACCAAGGATGATAGGTATCCAGTGAAGCCATCACAAATCCTACCTGTGAACCTCTCGGTGAGAAAATCCAGGACATCATCATGTGGGTTGAGAAAGATACAAGTGAACTTCCCTAATAGGGCATCATTAAATCTTATAATGTCCTTAATAACGAGCCCAACTGTCTCTATTAGTTTTTACAGTGCTTCCAGGAAACCAAGATCATATTTCTTTCACTGATGCATCCCATCTAGGATAAATTCCATATCCTTGCATTCAAACATTTAACAATAGTGGCTAGCCATCTATAGATAGAAAAATCATGGATGAACATGGAGGTGATGACCGAATTGATCATACATACTCTTCCATCTTGGGAGAGGCACTTACCCTTCCACTTGGAAATATTTTGGGTAATTTTAGAGGATATTCCCTCAATGTAACAATTTTTTCCTTTCCCCAGAATAGAGGGACACCAGGTAGGTGAATGGGAGTGTGCCTCTCTTCACTCCAAGTGAGCCACCAATACGGATCTTCCTTGATGGGGATACTCTATTTTTATGATAATTGAGGATTTTTTATTGCGGATATTTTTCTCAGCAATGCTCTCATAGTGGAAAAAGATCATCTTCACTGAGGATAGTGTTTTCTTTTTATCCTGACCAAATAGAAGAATGTCATCTGCATAGAGGAGGTGGGAGGGAACATGAGGGTCCCTCCCTACCTTAATGGGTGAGAAGAGTCCAGCCTGCACCATGTCGATATTGAAATGGCTCATATAATCCTTTATAATTGAAAAAATAATGACAGGGAGTAGGTCCCATTGCCGGACACCCCAGAAGAATTTGAAGAAATCCATTAGGGAACCATTGATGAGAACTGAAATATTTGGAACTGTTAAGGAGAGTATAAATTAGATAAATAAAATTTCTATAGAAACCATACTATCTAAGATTTTTAAATATAAATCTCCAATTTATGGTCTCAAAATACATTTAAATATCATGTTTTAGAGAAAATATCCCATGATATGTTTCCTTCTTTATATTGTTGATACCCTCTGAGGCAGTGAAAGGGCATGTTTGAATGATCCTCCTATGAATGAACCAAAACAAGTTAGGAGTGATAACGTCCGTCAAAATATTCCCTAACCTGATGACAAAAATTTTACGTACAATCTTAGGGATGGTGTTACCCATGGAAACCAGATAGAAGTCACCAATCTCAATGGAATTTTCTTTATTCGGAATTAGAGATATAAAATTGGAGTTCGATCTATATGGAATGAATCTAGAGAGGAATAACTCCCTAATAGCCTTGGTAACATCTTCATTCAAAACTTCCTAATAAAATATAATGAATTTATTGTAAATACCATATAGTCCCACTACTCTATCCATTTTCAAATAAAAAATCATAGAATTCACCTTTTCTCCAACAGGAACCACCGTGAGGGCCACATTCTAGAATTCAGCAATGCAGGGAGCTATGGAATCTGAGAGGATGAATGGATTCACAAAATCATCCTTGTACATCCCTTGAAATTTCTCCACCATAGCCTTGTAAATTTCTCCCATAGTGGTGAAGGTAGAGCCTCCAACCTAGATTTCATTCTGTTTGTTCATAACTCATTTCTCTCTCTCTAGGTGATTAAAAACATAGAGTTTCTATCCCCATCCTACAACCATTTAAAGTTGAATTGATCATTTTCAAGCCTCTTATTCAGGTCCAGTAACTCATCCAGCTTGGAATGGAACTAAAACTCCTCTTGGGATGGGGTATTATACTTCTGATTTACAATTTGGCAGTTGTAAAGCTCAGATTCAGCAGTCTTGATGTCATATTCCAGCCCTAAAAAGGGATTCATACTCTATTCCTTTAAGAGGTTCTTGACTTATCTGATCTTAGAGATACCAAAAAAATAGAGGCTGCCAACAAAGTTATTGTTCCATCCATTAATAACCTCTTACTTGCACCTAGGAATTTTTATCCAAACATTGTTAAATTTAAAGGTCATAGGGAGATACCTAGAGTTACTTTTCTATAACTCAACAATGGGGGGATTGTAGTCCGAGTTAAACATCAGAAGAGTGAACCAAGAGATGGATACAGGGGATCTCCTATAATTGATTTAGTAAAATCATCTATCCATCTTATTATCTTATATACTATTGATAGTTTACCTTCCCCATGTGAAGGTTTCTCTAGCTATGGATATCTGAGAAATATCACACTGATTTAGGCATGAGGAAAATACAACTGCTGTAGTGGAGGAAAAGTTTTGGCCAACCTTTTCCTCAGGACTCAGGGTAGTATTAAAGTCACCAATGAAAATCCAATTTTGGGTAATAGAATCATTCATCTGAACCAACTCCCTCTAGAGATCCCTTATTCAGATGTACAAATAGGATTCATACACATAGGATAGGGTTAGGGTGGTAGCATAGAAACAGATGGTAATTGAGATCACTAGAGGCCTCGATTCAACTGTAATAACCTAAAAATCATTGTGCTTCAGGACCCATAAGGTTTTCATGTCAGTTTTCTATCTATTAGCATAAATGAGGGATTACCCAAGGTTGATCCACATAAATCTCTTCCAATTTCCAAACCTGATCATGGGATTAGAAAACCTAATTAACAGTAGTCTGTGAGAAATAAGGCGCCTAAGGGTTGTGGCTGTTGGAACATTCTCAATCCCCTGGAAGTTCTAGAACATGATCTTCATTGAGGGAGGATTTTTTGAATGGTGGGGGAGGGAGTGTGGACCTCCCCCTTTACTTTTCCTCTTATTCTTAGTGTCTCTGGTAGAATTATTTTCTGGTTCGGGAGAAATTTTTTTCTATGCCAGTATCTTCATTCACCAGTCCGTTCTTTGAGACTAGAACCAATGATACAACCATTATAATCTTGGGTCTGAGGGTCCTTATCCATGCTAATCCAAAAAACTACACTCAATGGGTTAAATTTATTCAGTGTTCATATGGAGTCCTCGGAAGGAACACCAATTGAATTCCTTATAGCCTTTCCTGAGGAAAACTCCATGAAATAGGCAGTATCCCAGTCATTCCCAGATGGTACCCCAGGAAAAGAAGCCTTCCTGGGGGGAACCAGATCCGATGAGGTTGGGACCACAGTGGAGGGGCCATTCGGTGTGCCCCACCAGAAAGCAGGTGAAGCAACATCCTAGGTGACCTGTATGTTGGATGTGAGTTCGGGGAATCACACCCAGCCTGGCTCTTAGAGGAATGCACTGTGGGTGAGATCACATGCACTAGGATCGGGGAGACCATTGTTGGATATAGCAGTCCCTTTACCTCATCCAGGATGTCAGAATCATGATCTTGATTAAGAATAGGGTCCACCAAATTAGACGTACTAGGAGGAGGATTAGAAGCAGCCGGATTATCATTTCATCCAGTTCCCTCAGCCACATTGGGGGAAGCAGGGGTAGCGACTATAGGACGAGAGCCTACAATAGCCTCTAGGATGCTTCCCACCAATTTACTCTCCACATCCTTGGATGATGAGGGGTCCTTATTGGCCTTGGGATTATCTTTACCCCCCCCCCAACCCTTTCTGTGAATACCTGAATCATGCCCCTGCATGATGAAAATAGAACAAGTCTTCGACCTCCTGCATTCCGCCAGAGTGTGAACAAAAAATTGAAGGTATGAAAAAATTTGGGCCTTCTCTCATACTGAATTTCCAAGGTAAATCTACCCTTGAGGGTGTTGAAAATAACCTCCTCAACTATGGTGATCTCCATATCGACTTCTACAATCACCATTTCATAGTTCCCATGACTTGGGTTGTCTAATTTCTTAAAAATTATGATGGATAATCCAACTAATGAGGAAATTTACCACAAGATTTTAGGGTTCTAGTATCACTAATTTAATATATAAATCTGAATCCATACATATGTAGAGGTGTTTTTCATGCTGAAAGGGTCATAATTATGGTCTCAATCTTAGATCTGGAGAATACCAAGCCTGAGATTAAGGGATCCAATGCTCCAAGTCCTCCTTTTCAGTTCATCGGGTAGGGAGATGATATGATAAAATCACCTTCCCATGGCTGTCATTTTCTACTCAGTGAACCCTCAGATATCAGCAATGCGCTTTCTCAAATCGCCACTTTTCCAAAGCCTCTCCCATTTTGGGACAAGCACTCTTTAAATAATGGAGAAATGACATAAACTATCATACTCCTCTATCGCCTCCCGATTTGCTGAGACATGTGCTACACGACCCTTCTTGATTACATGACTTGGGGAGGGAGCCATTATGTCCGTGAAGGTGAGAGATGCTGCCAATTTTACAACTTCTGTGAAGTTCTTCTTGGGTCCCTTCATGCTTGGTGCCTCATAATGAACCTCCAACTTCGCATTTTTAGGTCTATAAAGATGAAAAAGTACTTTGTGCCTGACCATGTCCTATTGAACTATGGCCAGACTTCCTCTTTTTTTCATTAGCAGCAGTCATGATCTGGGGTCTCTCAGGATCCCCATGATGGCCTGGTTCCCCTCCTTGCTTCATCTCATTAGTAGTCATAAGATTTTTAGAGGGTTTTATGTTTTTTGGGTTTTCAGGTATTTTTTTGGGTTTTTTTGGCATTTTATAGGTTTTTAGGGGTTTTCTGTGTTTTTAGGTTTTTATGGTTTTCTCTAGGGTTTTCACAATTTTTTAGGTTTTTTTCCTTTTATGTATTTTTAGGTCTTTTTTGGGATTTTAATGGTTTCTGAGTTTTTAAGTAATTTTTTGGTTTTAGATGTTTTATGGCTTTTAGATTCTTTAAATTTTTGGTGGTTTTAAGGGTATTTAGTTTTTAAGTTTTTCTTAGGGTTTTTAGGTATATTTGGGTTTTTTATGTTTTTAAGTGTTTTTAGGTGTTTTTTTACAATTTTTAAGGATTTATTTGTCTTCAGGGATTTTTAAATTTTTTAGGTTTTTAGGGGTTTTAGGGTTTTTATTGTTTTTTGGAAAAGAAGTGGAAAATACAGGATATCCCCCCCCCCAATTTATTAGAAAAAATAAAAGTGAACAGGAAAGGGGTAGAGTCAAATAACCCACACCCAATATGAGCTACATTTCATAGGGATAATCCTCTCCACCATAATCAAATGAATCATCATAAACACCATATCCAAAAGTCGCGTCATCATTCATCAACACCCATTCGGATTAATGATTCTTGAAAAGCACCAAATATGTGTTCCTGAGTCTTTGTTGCTCTAGAGAACGCTAACCTCACATGGTATCATCAAAAATATCTTTGGAATCCTTATAGGAGGCCCTGGTGAACATGGGATTTGGAAGAGAAGAGTAGTACTTCCTGTACTTCCTCTTTGGGGGATCAATGTAACCCCCGACACATTTTATTTCCCATGTAATAATCCATCACTAGCCATGCTTCTGCCACCACCCTTGTTTCCATCCCCAGCAACATCCATCCATATCTGTGGCTACAAATTGACGTACACCAGGTCCATATCTCCTATAACTAGACAAAAAGGGGTTTCTCGAGAAGCTTCTTCATTAAATCCTTTATGCTCTAATCTCCTGTGATCAGTAAGGCTGCCCTCATACCGAGAATTATCATCATGCCCATCATTGGTTTCATCTAGCCCTGCATAAGGGATCATTTGAAAGGCCTAAACCTCCCTCACCTCATGTCCCTCACTTGGATAATTCTCAACACAACCATTTAGATGAATTACCTGAACTTAATTATCCTCATGGTCAACATAAACACTCTTCACCAACCCAATCTTAGAATGAGGTTTCTGAACCACATTCCTTCTCTCATGTTCAGTATAATCATGTGGGAAAGATTTATTCAGAGGTAGATCATGCACCACATTATCATTTAGCACTTCCCTAGAATTACCAGTAGAAACATCACTCAATGTAATTGGAAAATAACCACGCACAATCACATGTTTATTCAAATCTAGTTCAACCTTATAAGGGGTATCAATAACAAAGTCAAATTTGAGTTTTTAGCATTTTTTTGGTTTTTAATGGTTTTAAACGTTTTTAGGGTTTAAATGAGTTTTAGAGTTTTCTTTGGTTTTAGTATTTTTATTGTTTTTTATTGTTTTCAATTTTTTAGGTGTTTATGGGTTTTAGGGGTTTTTTGGGTTTTGGGGTTTTTAGGTTTTTTAAATTTATTAGTTTTTAGGGGTTTAAAGTGTTTAATTTTTTTTGGTTTTCCTATGGTTTCTCAGAGGTTTTAGGGGATTTTATGTTTCTAGGGATTTAAGGTATTTTTTTAATATTTTTATGGTTTTTAGAGTTTTTAGTGATTTGGAGGATTTTTAGGGTCTTTTAAGATTTTTTTGGATTTTTACTGTTTTTTAGGTTTTTTAGGGCAAGGAAGATGCGAGGGTCAGGCTATTCCCGATCCCCTCGAAATTTATTATAGAAAAAAAGACACAGCAGACAAGGGAGGGGCGGGGTCAATCAACCCACACCCAAAATCCCTTGACAAACACACACCCATAGACCATAAAAAAATCAAAAAAATAAAATACACAACACCAAACTCACAGCAGCTTCAGCACCTTCTCAGCCAATTCCAGCAGTTGGTAGCTCCATCACCCCTTTATCACTTCCCATCCAAGCAGAGACCAGCATCCAAGACCCATAACCAAGCAGCGGACAACATCCAATCTCACATGTTCCAGCATCCAACACCTTCTGACCAAGAAGATCTTCCATAAGAAGCTCCATCATCCAGCATTCACCAGCAACCAGAAGCTCACAACTAACCACAGACCAGCATCCAAACTCACAAAAATCAGTATCCAGCACCTTCTCACCAAGAAGATCCACTTCCATCAACACAGAACCATCAGCACCAAAGTCATAAATCTCCCCTTCATCACTTTGGGATGAAGCTGCAGCTCCACATCACCCAAAGCCAGTACAAGGTGCAGCACCACTCAACAGAACCAATAGCCAGCATCCACATCGAACCACATCCAGACCAGCATCGCCACCACGTAGTAGAACAACAACCATCCCCAAGCACTAGCATCCATAACCAAAGACCGGCGCCCAAAAAAAATCAAAACCAAACCAACCATAGCATAGAAAACTACATGTAGCATCCAAACCACATCACTGAAGGAAATCCCGCTCAAAAAACCAAGCCAAACTCATCTTCCAAGGAAACCAGTAGCAACCTCTGACAAACGACGACACCAAAACAACGACATTTACAACAAAAACATCACCACCTCCAAGAAAACCGCTCCAAATAGCTTGAAGCACAAGAAACAGCAAGCACATCTGAACTCATCATCTCTCAAGGAATCACAGCTCAACATCCATCAATCAAGGCCGTCGGACCAAACCATATCCAGCATTCCACACCTCATAGAAAAAATAACCATAAACAACCAGAAAACTCATATATCCCATTTCAGAAAAACCAGATGATTCATAACCAACATCAAAAACAAGAAATAAGAGGATATAGAATGCCAAGAGGTCCGACCGGATCTAGCATCAAAATCATAGAGCAGAGACGAAGACGAGAGATTAGGAAGAGCACACACCTGCATCTTCTTCGCGAACCGAGGATAGGATCCAACTTGAAAATGAAACAAACCTTTTGCAACATGGGATCAGGAATCAGAGTGTTGAAAGAAAAAAAATACATTGTTTCCTTTTTCCGTTGAGTTGTAGCAACCCATTGAAAACTGCTGATTCCAAGATCTCCCCCTAAGAGCAGGGGCTGAGGTCGGTGCCGACAGACCAGTCAACGTCGTCGCATGTCAAATCCAAGGGGTACCTGAAACATTTGATACAGAGAATGCATCCGAGTCCCTCTGTTGTCGAAACCCAAAACCACGTCAAGATCTCCCTCCAAGAGCACGAGAGGGAAGGGTTGGGAAAATTACAGAAACCCCGATCAGTGTCGCCCCATGGGAATGCTGAAGAACAACTATCGCACCGATATCCTCTGCATCAGCCCACTACCGCCACAAGCACCCCCCGCAAGGCCGAGAGGGAAGGGGCAGAGAAATAGAACCACCATCTAAATGGGAACCCGACAAAAACCCTAGAATCCGCCTCGGGGGGGGAGAGAGCACCATGAGAGTGTGCCACCATCTCTTATATCTTAGGTTTTTAGGGTATTTAATTATTCTTAGGTTTTTAGGTTTTCCTTAGGGTATTTCATGGTTTTTTACATCTGGATGAATTATTTTGGATTTTTTAGGATATTTATGGTTTCATAGTGGGTTTATGAAATTTTAGGGGTTTGAGTATTATTTTGGTTTTCTATGGATACTTGGGATTTTTTTATTTTTTTAATAGTTTTAAGGTTTTTATAGATCTTAACATTTTAGGGGTTTAAAATATCTATTAGTTGTTTTAGGATTTTATGGGTCTTTATGGGTTTTTAGGGTTTTAGGGGTTTCTATGGTTTTTAGGGGTTTAAGGTCTTTTCGGGTTATTATATTTTTTAGGATTTTGTGGGGTTTTAAGTGTTTTTAGGTTTTTATGGTTTTTAGGGTTTTTTAGGGTTTTAGGGTTTTTTATGTTTTTAGGGTTTTTTAGGTATTTTCTAGGTTTTATATTGTTTTTAGATGTTTTAGGTATTTTGAGTGTTTTTAGGGTTTTAGAGTCTTTTAGGGTTTTTACGTGTTTTTTATATTTTTTAAGGTTTTTAAGCATTTTTAGGTTTTTATGATTTTCATATGTTTTTTTGGGTTTTTATGGGTTTTTTACATTTGATGGATTTTTTGGAATTTTTTATAATTCTTATGGTTTTATGGTTTTTGAGTATTTATATGGGTTTTAGGGATTTTAGGGGGGTTTTAGGGTTTTTATTAGTTTTTTATGGTTTTAAAGGTTTTTTAGAGTTTTTTAATGTTTTTAGGTGTTTAAACACTTCATATGGTTTTTAGTGGTTTTAGGGTTTTTATGTATTTCATGTTTATTTAATGTTTCGTAGGTTTTATAGTCATTAGGTTTTTAGGATTTTACGGTTTTTATTATTTTTATCATTTTTATGGTTTTTAGGGGTTTTATGTGTTTCAGGTTTGTAAGGCTTTCCTAGGGTTCATAGTGTTTTTATGTTTTGAAGTAATTTTTAGAGAGATTTTCAGATATTTTAAGTGATTTAAATGTTTTTTGGGATTCTGAAGGTTTTGGGACTTTAGGGATTTATATAATTTTAGTGTTTTTAGGTTTAATATGGTTTTTATGTTTTTGGAGTTTTATTTGTTTTTATGTTTTTTATCTTTTCTTGGGGTTTTTCAGAGTTTTTAGGGGTTTTAACATTTTTATGAATTTTTAGGGGTTTTTTAGGTTTTTATGGTATTTATGGTTTTTAGGGTTTTTAGGGATTTTAAGGTTTTTTATGGGGTTTTTGTGTTTTTAGGGGGTTTTTTAATTTTTAGGGGTTTTATGGGTTTTTTATAGTTTTTTAAGGTTTTTAAGGGTTTAAGGTTTTTTATAGTTTTTAGTGGGTTTTATGGTTTTTATGGGTTCCTATGGGTTTTAATGTTTTTAGGGGTTTTATGGTTTTTGGGGGGATTATGGTTTTTATGGTCTTTTAGGGTTTATTTTTTTTAGAGGTTTCAAGGGTTTTTAGGGTTTTATTGATTTTTGAGGTATTTTTTGAAATTGTATTTTTTTATGTTTTTCGTAATTTAAAGGTATTTTTTAATATTTGTATGATTGTTGGGGTTTTTAGGTATTTTGTGTTTTTTGGGTTTTAGGTTCTTTTAGGGTTTTATTGTGCTTTTATCATTTTCATATTTGTAGTGTTTTTAAGTATCCTTAGGGTTTTATGGATTTTTATAAGTTTTTCAAGGTTTTAGGATTTTTTATGTTTTTTTTTGTTTTTTGGGATTTTTGGGGTTTTTACTGTGTTTTAGTGGTTTGAGGGATTATAAGGGTGTTTATTGGTCTATGGTTCTTTTTTGGGTTATTAGGGTTTTTGGAGTTTTTTAGGTTTTTAAGTTTCTAATAGTTTTTTTTAACATTTATAGGTTTTTAAAGGGTTTTTATAGTTTTTAGTGGTTTTATCATTTTTTATGGGGTTTGTGGGGTTTTTACGATTTTAGGGTTTTATGGTTTTTATGGATTTTTAGGGTTTATGGTCTTCTAGGGGTTTTAGTATTTTTTTAGAGGATTTATGTGGTTTAAGGTTTTTAATGTTGTCTTAGGGATTTTCAGTGTTTTTTAAATTTTTATGGATTTTGAGGGGATTTTAGGATTTTAATAGTTTGTTTGGGTGTTTATGGATTTTTAGGGTCATTTGGGTCTTTATAGTTTTTATTGTTTTTATGTTTTTAGGGGTTTAAGTGTTTTAGGTTCTTTTGGGTTTCTTATAATTTTTCAGGTTTTATAGGATTTTTTATATTTTTAGTGATTTTTGAGTCATTTTTTGGTTTTTTATTATTTTCTAGTATTTTTTGAATTTCGAGGGATTTAAGGGGTTTTATGGGGTTTTGGGGTTTTATGGATTTTTTTTCAGGTTTTTATTTTTTTATGTTTTAGGGGTTTTATGAATTTTATGGGTTTTGGTGGTTTTAGTATCTTTTATTGTTTTTATCATTTTGGGGGTTTTTAGGGGGTTTAAGAGTTTTTAGTATTTTAAGGTTTTCTTATTGTTTTTCATGGTTTTTAGTATTTTCTATGTTTTTATGGAATTTAGGTATTCTTTATTATCTTTAGTGTTTTATATTTTTTAGGGATTTTGAGGGGTTTTAAGATTTGTAGGGTCTTTTAAGGGGTTCTACTATTTTTTTATTTTTAGGGATTTTATGTGTTTTTATGGTTTTTTATATTTTTTGGAATTTTTAGGGATTATTTTGGGATTTATAATTTTAAATGATCTTTTGAGATTTTGTGGGGGGGGGGGTTTGGGGTTTTGTTGTTTTTATGGGTTTGGGAGGATTTTAGGATTTTTTGAGTATTTTAATGTTTTAGGTGTTTAAATAGTTTTTTTTAGTTTTTAGTGGGTTTTTCATGTTTTTATGGGTTTTTAGGGTTTTAATGTTTTAATGGGTTTTTATGATTTTTTGGGATTAAGGTTTTTTGGGCCTTTTAGGGTTTTTGAAATTTTTTAATGTTTTTAGTGTTTTTAGTTTTTTATGAATTTATTAGTCGTTTTTAGGGTTTTTAGAGTTCCTTATGATTTTACGATTTTTTGGGATTTTTTAGTATCTTCATTGTATTTTAGTGTATTTGGGAATTTTGAGGGATTTTGGGTTTTTAGGGCCCTTTATGGTTTTTAGGGTGTTTAGCATTTCTTTGGCTTTTAAAAGTTTTTAATTGTTTTTAGTTTTTTAAGGTCTTCTTCAAGGTTTTCCGGGGTTTTGGGGTTTTTTTTGTTTAAAGATGTTTTAAGGGTTTTTTAGGGTTTTTAATGTTTTTATGGATTTTTATTTTTTTTATGGGTTTTAAAGATTCTTTGTATTTTTTAGGTTTTTACATTTTTTTTGAGTTTCCAGAGTTTTTATAGACTTTTAGATTTTTTAAACATTTTTAAGGGTTTAATGATTTTTTAAATTTTTTAATAAATTCATACAATTTTTAAGGGTTTTTAACATTTAATAAGGTTGTATGGTTTTTTATGATCTTTATCATTTTTTAGAGTTTTTAGGGTCTTTTAGTGTTTTTAGCATTTTATGGTTTTTTAAGGGTTTTTGTTTTTTTAGGTTTTTATGGTTTTCTTAGGTCATTCCATGGTTTTCATTTTTTTGTGTTTTTATTGATTTTTATGCTTTTTAAGAATTTTATGGTTTTTGGGCTTTTTTAGGGATTTTGAGGGGTTTTATGGGTTTTGAGGTCTTTTAGGGTTTTAAGGGTTTTTAGATATTTTAGGATTTTTCTATTTTTCTATGGTTTTTAGTGTCTTCTACCATTTTACGGATTTTACGGATTTTTATGGTTTTTATGGTTTTTATGGTTCTTATGGATTTTGAGAGTTTTGAAGGTATCTTAAGGTTTTTATAGTATTTATGGTTTTTGGGATTTAATGGTATTTTTTTGTGTTTTTGTGGGTTTTTTAGGTTTTTATCAATTTTTGGGGTTTTTAATGTTTTTATCAATTTTTGGGTGTTTTAAGGTTTTAGGGGTTCTATTGTTTTCAGCGTCATATAGGGTATTTTAGTGTTTATATCATTTTTAGGTTATTATAGGTTTGAAGTGTTTTTATATTTTTAAATGTTTCTTAGGGGTATTTAAGGTTTCTAGGGGTTCTTACATTTTTATGGATTTTTAGATTTTTTTTTGGATTTTTATGGTATTAGGGTTTTAGGGATTTTAAGGGTATATAGGTTTTTAGGGTATTTTAGTGTTTTTAGGGTTTCTAGTTTTTTTATGGGTTTATGGATTTAAATGTTTTTTACATTTAAGTTTTTACTATGGGTTTTCTTGGTTTTTAATAATTTTTTCATTTTTGGGGATATTAGGTATTTTAGGGTTTTTATGTTTTTTCGTGTTTTTATGGATTTTGAGGGTTTTTAGTGCTTTTATTGATTTTATGGGTCTTTTTGTTTTTTCAGGTTATAAGGGTATTTTAGTTTTTTAGGATTTTTAAGGTGTTTTGGAGGTTTTAAAACCTTTTAGGATTTTTAAGGTTTCTTAATGTTTCTAGTGGGTTTTAGGGTTTTTATGGGGTTTTAGGGTTTTTTATGATTTTAAGGGTTTTATCGTTTTTAGTGGTTTTGTGAGTATATTATATGTTTTTGCATTTTTATGTTTTGTTGGGGTGTCATATTAATTTTTTGGGTTTTAAGGTTTTCTAAAGTTTTTTCATGGTTTTTATGCTTTCTTTATATTTTGGGGATCTTTACTGATTTTCAGAATTTTTAGGGGGTTTTAGGGTTTTTTCGTGTTGTCTATGTTTTAAAGGGTTTAAAATTTTTTTAGATTTTAATGGTTTCATTAGGTGGTTTTACGGTTTTTTAAGTTATAGTGGTTTTTAGGTTTTTTATTTGGAATTTTATGGGGTTTTATAGTATTCATGGTTTTTAGTGTTTTTTTCTTTTTAGGGGTTTTCTGATTTTTTATAGTTTTTTTTACATTTTAGTTGTTTAATGTTATTTTAGATATTTTAGTTGATTTTAAATTTTTTTTCATTTTTTTATGATTTTGGGGTTTTTATTCGTTTTAAAGGGTTTTAGGGTTCTTTCGGATTTTTGAGCCTTTTAGGGGTTTTAGCATTGTTAGGATTATTATTTGATTTTAGAGTTTTTAGTTTTTTAAGGTTTTCTTATGGGTGTTTAGTGTTTTTAAGGTTTTTTAAATTTTTAGATATTTTATGGAATTTCCTTGTATTATTTTGGTTTTTATGTTTTTTAATGATTTTGAGGGGTTTTAGATTTTTTTAATGTTTTTACGATTTTTATAGTTTTTAGGAGCTTTTAGGTTTTTTGAGGGTTTTATGTTTTTTTAGGTTTTTAATGTTTTCATAGTTTTTTCATTTTTTTAAAATTTTTATGGTTTTTTACGATTTTATGATTTTTAGGGTTTTATAGTTTTTTTAGGGTTTTAGGGTTTTATGGTTTTAATGTGTTTTTGGACCTTTTTAATTTTTAGGGTTTTTAATGGGTATTATAGTTTTTAATGTTTTTAAGCGTTTAATGTTTTTTAGAGTTTTTAAAGGTTATAAGAGTTTTTATATTTTTTTGGTGTTTTATGGATTTTTAGGACTTTTATGGGGTTTTAGGGGTTTTTAAGGATTATTAGGGTTTATATTGTTTTAGCATTTTTTTATATTTTTAGGGGTTTTATGTGATTTTAGGTTTTTATGGTTTTCTTATTTTTTAGGGTTTTTTTCTTTTTAAGGTAGAAGAAGTGCAGGACAAGGCTATCCTAGCCACCCTAAATAAATTAAATAAAAAAACAGACACTTACAAGGTGGGCCTACAAGGATGATAGTGTATCTCACCCTTCAGATCCGACTCAACAAAAGGAGTTGAAAAGTGTTGAGTTACGAAGGACCACATCGAACATCTTTCCTCAATAACTCTTTTGGAGAGAGCGTCCGCAACTGAATTGGCCTCCCTATATGTGTGTGAAATACTAAATCTCAGGGTTTTAGAAATATTAAGACACTCAATCCAGTGTGGTCAATGTCTCCACGGGACGTACCTAGAAGATCCTTTGAGTACGGAAACCGCAAGCATCGAATCCGTCTCAATCCAAATCTTTGTCCACTAAAACAGACTCACAAAATTCACAACCCTTATGAAATCCTAGAGCTCCACTTTATAAGCATAATCATCCCCAATAAAATGAAAGAAACAACCCTTTATGAATCCTCTGGAGGTGTAGAAAACTTGACCACACCCTGAGGGTCCAGGTGCTCCCAAGCATGTGCCATCAACATTCTCCTTTATCCATGATGGGAGTGGGGGGATCTATCTAATTTACTTTAGGACCAGCAGTTTTCAGCTTTTTCTTTTTAGGTATTTTAAGGATTTTAAGGATTTTTATGATTTATAGGGGTTTTTAGGGTTATGAGGGTTTTATGAATTTTCATATTTTTAGAGGTTATTTTTTGTTTTTTGGGGTTATGAGGTTTTTGAGAGTCATCATTATTTTTAGGGGTTTATAGGTTTTTTATATTTTTTAGATTTTATGGTTTTATGGATTTTTAGGGTTTTTTAAGGTTTTTAGATATTTTATGATTTTGGGGTTTTTGGGTTTTAGGGTTTTTAGGGTTTTTTTTCATTTTTAGGGTTTTTTTTGTGTTTTAAGCTTTTATTTTTATTTTTATAGTTTTATTAGGGGTTTTAGGGTCTTTTACATTTTTAGGTATTTTTGTGTTTTTTTTGGATTTTCATGGTTTTTAGGTTTTGTAATGATTTTTTGGCTTTTAGGGTTTTTTGTTTTTTTTTGTTTTATGAGTTTTTAGGGGTTTTAGGGTTTTTATAGTTTATAGGGGTTTTTAGGTTTTTTTGGGTATTTAGGGTTTTTGCGTTTTTTAGGTTTTTAGGGGTTTTAAGTGTTTTTTGGTTTTCATGGTTTTTTTTTGTGTTTTTAGGTTTTATAGGGTGTTTTTTATGTGGTTTTTTGGACTTTTTAGAATTTTATAATGTTTTAATGTTTTTAGGGATCCAAATGGTTTTAATGGTTTTTATATTTTTTAGGTTTTCATTCAATTTTTTTAGAGTTTTTTTTTTCATATTTAGGGATTTTTGGGTTTTTAAGATTTTTATGATTTTTATGTTTTCTAATGATTATGAGGGGTTTTTAGGTTTTTAGGATTCTTTTTGGGTTTTAGTGTTCTTTTTTATTTTTATTCTTGTTTTACGGTTTTTTAGAATTTTTTAACATTTCTTGGGATTTAAGGGGTTTTTTGAGTTTTATATGAAATTTTTGGATGAAAATGACTTGATGGATGTGCGGAGTTGGAGTTGCAAGGCCTAATGATGCAAGGAAATTTTAAGAAACTAGAAGTGGCAATGAGATCTCGTGTCATTGCATTAAAAGGCCCAAACCCAAGGTTCATGCATCGAAGTGGGAAATGGCCTTATGATCACTTTTATTTAAGCCCAAATGATATGCATGAAGCCTAAGACACATGGTTTAATAAATTTGGAATGTCTTTCCCACACAGAGATTCTAGAATGGAATCTTTGGATATGAATGTCATATCTAGTGGGCTAGGTAGTCAAATTCAAATCTAGAGGGCTATGGGTGGAAAGACATGTGATAATTTTCCATAAAAAATTTTTGTTAGATTTTTACTTTTTGACTTTAAGGGTACAAGGTAGGAATTTACTTTAAATATTTATGGTATTATAACCTTGACCTTTTGTATCACCCCTTAGATATAAATAGTCACCCCACAACATTGTATTCTCCTTCGAGACTGAATTACTGAAACTCTATGAGTTTATTATTTCCATTCTCTGGATCATTACTTTCTTCCCTTGATCTTGTGTATTCTTACCATTTCAATATTCAAGATTGATTGGTGATCCAATATCTTAAAGCCCTGAATTCCATGCATCAACCAAAGTACATTGTTTTGTGGATTGTCCATCACACCCCTCCTTGAGTGTGTTGTCTATGTATTAGTTCATGCTTCATATAACATTGGCTAACTAATTTCTTCCACTTTACAAACCCATCATTCCTCACATATCCCTAAACTACATCCTCCATCACCCACCATAAACTGTGAAGATCAAGCCGCCCCAAGTATCCTACATTAGTTGGTATCAGAGCTTTGATAGACATAGTGGGAATCTATCACCCTGTTTATATCCCATATATCAATTTCCAATCTTATATTTATTTATCATTCACCACATAAAAAATAGAAATAATTCTTTTAAAACCTTCAAAATTTCCCTATGTCATGAAATATTGAAATATTTTACTTTAATTTAATTATTTATCCATCTTCTATTCACATTTAACTTACTATATGTAATTTTTTCGACAAAAAATAAAATTGTCCACCGAGTCATTTTGTTCTTTTCAAAATTAAGAACATATTATATTTGGGATATTTAAAAAAATATTACTATTTTTTCATCATATTATGCTTTAAAACACCAAGCACAAAGCATTCGGGGAGATTTGATAAAAAATGGAAAAAGAAGAAATAACTTGAATCAATTTCTTCCTCATTATTTACATTATTAACACTTTCCATTTCTATTCATCAATTTATCCCTATTTTTTCTTTATCACTACATTATATTTGTTTCATATTTTTATTAAATTTTCTAATATTTCACAATCGAGAAAAACCCACATACTACACCTTTATACCCCTCTTCAATCTTTTACCCATTTACTACTATCTTTTCCATATCTTATCATTGTTAACCCTTTACCACAAAGGGTTGTTTTAATCCATTCCCCTACACCATCATGGTTTGTTGAGTATTGGAGGCTCATGATCTCCACTAACGAGGTATTATATTTTATAAGATATTGGGATTTTAATTGAGGATTAAAAAGTGGAGAGGAATAAGAACATGTAAAAACATTATTGAGTGTATATCCTTGTGTGTGTGAGTGTGTACATATTGTGTGTTTGAGTGTGTATCCTTGTGTGAGTGTGTTTTTTCATCATGTATGTGTATCTTGTTCATGTGAGTGTGTATCCTTTTGTGTGAGAGTGTATACATCCAGTTTTTATATGTGTGAATTATTGTGTGTGTGAGAGAGAGTTTCTGTGTGTGTTTGTGTGTACCATTTGGGTGTATGAGTGTTCTTGTATCATTGTGTGTGTTTCTACAAATGTGTGTTTTTTTTCATGAAACTTATCATGAAAGAATATAATCAGAATAGAATCATTCATGATAGTGATCAAGGGATCCAGAGTAGATCTCCTACACCTAACTATATTGAACTCCAAATGCAAGCGTTGGTGATACATTTTTAGAATATTCTTGATAGGAAATTATATGTGATACATGAGATGATTGATAACATAGAGAATAAACCAATATCGAGTATGATCCATGATAACCCAAGAGATACTCCAGTGACACGTCATCCCCACATTATGGAGGAGGTGATGGAGAACGTTGATGATGATTTCTAGGATGTCCCACAAGGGAGGATGAGGTTCCAACAAACTATAGGAGGCCAAAGTATACCACATGATGATGAAGTAATTGGAGGTATTAAAGTGAAGGTTCCGTCTTTTCATGAAAAAAGAGATCCATCAGCATACATGGAGTGGGATATGTAGATTGAGCAATTTATTTCATTCAATAAATATTCTTAGGAAAAAAGTTCAAATTTAATTCCCTTGAATTTTATGATTATGATTTAATTTTGTGGGATCAAATGAGATACTAGAGGGCTAGATATGGTGGATATCTCATCAACACTTGGGATGTGATAAATGTTTCCTTGTGGAAGCGGGTTTTCCCCTCACATTACCATAGATATCTCCACGAAAAAACTATATTAATTTACCCAAGGGAGTAAGAGTGATTAATATTACTATAAAGATATGAAAATTTACATCATTCAATATAACATTTTAGTGGATATAGAGGAAATCATGGCACTAATTTTACTCAGACTCAGTCAGAAATATTTTTATCAAGTAGGGATATACCATCATGTAGAGATATAAGATATGATCCATCAATCCACTAAAGTCAACCAAAATATCAAAAGGAGGAGAAAATGAGGAAATACACTACACCTTTCACCCAATTTATAAATTATAAGAAGAACATTGGATAATCTTCAATTCCAGAAGAGGTGGTTGGTTGAAAAAGAGATGAGTTAATTCATGTCCATATGAAACCTACTTTTGAGGCTAACTAAACAAGGAATCATGATATTTTTTGTTTCAAATGTCAATGAAGGGGTCACATAATTTATATTAAATGCCTAAATTGTAGCACTGTGACCATCAAAAAGTATATAAAATATGATATATGTGGATATATATTAGATTAAGAGGTGGAGGGTTCCCAGAAGTTGATTATAGATAATTTTTAAAATAAGGTGATATTCTCATCACAAGACATTTTTTAGTTCTCAATTTATTTCCAATGATAATTAGTTAAGGGATAACCTTTTCCACTACTAGTATAAAATCAATGGGATGGTATGTAGTGCCATCATTGATGGGGGAAGTTGTAACAATGCGTTCAACACTCTATTGGTGGAGAAGTTTGGAATTTCATCATTGAATCACTAACATCCATATCTGCTTCATTGGTTGAATGATTGCAGAGATATTAATGTTTCCAAACAGGTGAAGTTCTTATTCACCGTTGAAAATTATAATGATGAGGTACTACGTGATGTGGTACCATTTATTTTATTCCACATACTTTTAGGTTATCCATGGAAATATGATTAGCATGTTAAATATGATGGTTTTCTAACCTGTCATTCTTTTTGTAATTTGAAGGGAACCTATATCCCTTATCCTGATTTTCCACAATTTCTTTTGGATAATCACATTTTGGGAGAGAAAATAAAATGATGGAGAAGAAAAAATATTATAATGAGAAATGATGTGAGAATGTGAGAAGAAAATATATAATTTTTAATGGAAAATAAAGAGATAAAAGTGAAGTCATTGAGTGGAAAACCGTTATGATGATAGAGAATAGAGAGGTTAAGGATGATTTTATTTAATGGATAACCTCTACGTACTAATATGAAAAGATGCAATGATGTAAAGTAACTACTTAACATATTCTTTTTCAAATATTGTGGAATCACACTACTGGAAATCCGGGCTATAGCCGTGGTTTAGAACCATGGCTATAGGTCCTCAGACCATGGCTATAGGTAATAGCCACGGTTCCTCGAACCGTGTCTAAGTTTAGCGTGGCTATAGGCCTAGACCTATATCCACGGTTCCAAACTGTTGATTTAAAACCGTGGTTGAATGCCTAAAGCCACGGTTTGAACCGTGGCTATACTAAAGGCTGGACAGAATATATTGCCATAGTTTAAAACCTTGGAATTATGTCTATAGCCACGGTTAAAAACCGTGGCAATAAACCAATAGCCACGGTTTAGAACTGTGGCTATAGTGTGTCCAAATCCATAAAAAAGTACCCCCTGGACACCCCCCTGGACACCCCCTGGACACGCCCCTGGACACCCCCCTGGACACCCCCCTGGACACCCCCTGGACACCCCCTGGACACACCCGGGACACCCACTGGACACACCTTGGACAGACCCTGGACACCCCCTGGACACCTCCTGGACACACCCTGGACACCCCCCAGACACCCCCCTAGACACCTCCTGCAGACCCCCCCTGCCCTCCTCCCAACTGCCTTGCAGACCCCCCCCCCCCCCCCCCGCAGCAGCCCCCCCCCCCCCCCCACCTGCACACCCCCTCCCTGCCCCCACAAAATTTAATTCAGTTAGCATGATTTCAATACAAATTAAACCTACTAAATTAACTGTAAAAGTAGTTTAATTCATAAATTTTTCTTATGCTCAATTCATTATTACAATTAATCTTTATTTTTATAGTAATCCAACTAAAATATACAGATTGTTTTTAACTTCTAAACATTCAGTTCATGAGGAAATATGAACTCATAATTATACTAAATGATATAGAACTAAAATTTAAGAATGATATGTAAGTAAGTTAGTCTAAACCTCGGGACACCCCCCACCTGCACACACCCCTTGGACACCCCCTAAACCCCGGGACACCCCCTGGAAACCCCCCTGGAACCCACCCCAAAATAGACCCCCCCCCAGACCCTGGACACCCCTTCCAGTCTGCCCACCCCAGAACCTCCCCCCCCACCCCCCCCCAGAACCTTCCCCCCCCCCCCCACAGAACCTGGTCACCTCCCCAGACCATGGACTCCCCCCAGAACCTGCCCCCCCCCCACCTGCACACCCCCTCACTGGACAGACCCCTTATAGCTCCTCCCTTCCCAATTGGACAGACCCCCTAGCACATCCCCCACCCCTTGACACACCACCACTCTCCCCTCTGGATAGAACCCCTTAGAACCCCCCCTTGACACCCCTGGACACCCCCCTGCACCCCCAGTACCACCTGCACCAAGCCCCCCCCCCCCACCCCCCTGCACCCAGCCCTATATCCAGCCCCCACCCCCTACACGCAGCCCCCTCACTACCCCTTGCACCCAGGCCCCCCTCCCCCCACAGCACCCCCACCCACACCCCCACTGCCCCCTGCACCCAGGCCCCCAGCCCCCCCCCCCAGCCCCCCCATCGCCCCCATCCCCCCTACACCTAGCCCTATATCCATCCCCCACCCCCCTACACCCATCCCCCTCACTACCCCTTGCACCTAGGTCCCCCTCCCCCCCAATTCACCCCCACTGCCCCCCTTCACCCAGACCCCCAGCCCCCCCCCCCCCCCCATCCCCCCTGAACCCAGCCCTATATCCAGCCCCCACCCCCCTACACCCAGCCCCCTCACTACCCATTGCACCCAGGTCCCCCTCCCCCCACTGCATAATCTGTTGAAGTACAAAAAAGAATACCAACAATAGACAACACTGCTGGACACCCCTCCCCCTAGACCACCACCCCTGGACACCCCTGGACCACCCCCCTGGACACCCCTCCCCCATGCTGGACACCCCTCCCCCCTACCTAGACAACCCCTCCCCCTAATGGACACCCCTCCCCCTACTGGACACCCCTGCCCCTGCCCCCTGCCCCCTGACCCTGCACACCCCAGGACAGACCCCACCCCCAAGACAGACCCCCCCCCCCAGACCCTGGACACCCCTGCCAGTCCTGCCCCCCCCAGACCCTGGAAACCCCAGGACAGACCCCCCCAGAACCTGGACAGCCTCCCAGACCATGGACACCACCAAGAACCTACCCCCCCAAACCCAGACCCCCCAGGACAGACCCCCCCAGACACTGGACACCCTAGGAAAGACCCCCCCCCCCACTGGACCCCCTAGACACCCCATGGACAGACCCCCAGGACAACCCCCCCCCCCCCAAGGCCATGGACACCCCAAGACAGACCCCCCCCCCCCCCACTGGACCCCCCCACTGGACCCCCTAGATAATGGATGGATGTCATGGGCTATTGCTAAAAGACCGAATCCGGCTGCTGAATTCAGCAGTAAGTAAGAAGAGGTAAATGAAGAAAAATGAATAAAATTTTCCCAATATACTTGGGGAATTTTATTCATCAGCAGGAAGAAGAACATAAGAACGGTAGCTGAGAGTTTCTTCCCTGGAGGGGGATAATGATTTTTTTACATATGATCTGTCTAATATTTAATGGAAGATAGAGGGAGAGGAAATTAAGTACCTCATTAAAAGTGGTAGCATCCAACAAATTCTCTTCCAATGGAATAAAATATTACAAAAAAATCTATAAACATTCTCTCTCCTCTTGTGGCTTCCAGGTGTCCAGGTGGTTAATAATTTGGTTGAGGTGAGGCTATGGACTCATGGGGGCAAGCATGAAGGAAACTAAGTTGGGATGGATTTTAAGTAGACTTCTCTTGTTTTTCTGAAGTGGCAGGGATGGTTGGGTCTAAAATAAGTGAGTTGGAACAGGAATTTAGATGAGGGATTCAAATGTTAAGGGGTCTAGTTTAATTGGTTAGAATTGGGTGAGGTTTGAAATGGTTTTAAAGTGGGATGCATGGTGGAAAATGTGGGGTTGGTGGCTTAGAAGTTGAGAGGTGGGTAGGCCTGATTGGTGGTCATGTTGTGGATGGGTTGCCTAGGTGGATTGAAAAATGGTGGGGGACTGGGAAGGAGTTAATAGTGGCTAAATTGAAGTGGGATCTTGGAATTGTAGTAGGGATTGAGTTTGGATTTTTTAGTGAGAGTGGAAATGGCCCTGGAATAGCTGGTTTGATTTTGGTGGGTTGGCCATGGGATTTTTATAGTGCATTAAAAAATAGTCACTAGCAGGGCTTGGTTTGGTGTGAGATTCAGTCAAACGGTTGTGGGAACCATCATGGAAGCAACTACCACATACAGACCAGAGCTAGTCTCCCCTATAATGAAGACCCTTCATGGAAACTCTTCAAGAAAACCAGGTCTCCAGTTGCATCATTGTCCATAACAAACAAGCCATGTTTGCATAGGCCCAAACAGACCTCCCTTTGCCAGCTTGTGGGGGAAATGTGGGAACTCCAGCATGAAATAGGCCCTCAGAATAGAACAACCGCTTTGGATTTGCATCAAACAGATTTTGTGTAGCCTTTAAAACTCAACTTGGAAGCGATCATCCTCCTCCAATAAGTGCTACATGAGATGAGGGAATTATGGAAGGAATTTCATCTAAAACAGCCAAAAGAAGACATTGAATTTCCATCACAACAGGCTAATCCGGTTCAGACGACATGTGCAGAGGATGAGGATGATCTGGTTCGGACAACATGTGAAGAGGATGAGGAAAAAGAATAATTACCGAACAAATATTATGTGATACATGTACAATAAAATATGCCAGACAATTCCAAACCAATGTTTTTAGTTGAATTGAGCCTTTGTACCACCTGTTATGCACGTTTTGTGGAAATATGGATGAGAGGAAGCACTGAGAGGAGATATAGTTTAGGAATAAGGAAATACGAAAAATTATAGAGCTAACCATTCAATTTTTTTCTAAGGAGGAGTAACCGCCGCAGGGTGTCATCCTAGAGCAGGGCCAAATCACAGCGTGACCGCGGCGTGACAGCGGCGTGACTGCCGTAGGGTGTCGTCCTGGAGGAGTAACGATCGCAGGGTGTTGTCCTGGAGCAGGGCCAAATCACGGCGTGACCGCAGCGTGACCGCCGCAGGGTGTCGTCCTGGAGGAGTAACCGCCGCAGGGTGTCATCCTGGAGCAGGGCCAAATCACGGCGTGACCGCGGCGTGACCGCGGTGTGACCGCGGCGTGACTGCGGTGTGACCGTGGCGTGACCGCCGTAGGGTGTCGTCCTGGAGCAGGGCCAAATCACGGCGTGACCGCGGCGTGACCGCGGCGTGACCACGGCTTGACCGTAGCATGACCACAACGTGTTGGCCCGGTCCAGGGACATCCGCGGCGCAACATCTTCCACTTAGTTTCAAATATGATGATATGGATGGCATGAGAGGATGTTTTCTTAGAAGATTTAAAGAAATTAATGTTAATCTGTGATGACTAGAGGATTGTATGGCCCCTGATATACCTAATTCGGTGAGATTTGGAGATCTAGAAATGTGTAGGAATACCTAGAGGAATACCCCATGGGATAAGAAAATTCCAAACCAATGTTTTCAGTTGAATTGAGCCTTTGTACCACCTGCTATGAACGTTTTGTGGAATGATTGATGAGAGGCAGCGCTGAGAGGAGATATAGTTTAGGAATGAGGAAATACGAAAAATTATAGAGCTAACCATTCAATGATTCTCTAAGGAGGAGTAACCGCCACAGGGTGTCGTCCTGGAGCAGGGCCAAATCACGGCGTGACTGCGGCGTGACTGCGGCGTGACCACGGCGTGACCGCCGCAGGGTGTCGTCCTGAAGGAGTAACCGCCGCAGGGTGTCATCCTGGAGCAGGGCCAAAATCACGGCCTGACTGCGGCGTGACTGCGGCGTGACCGCGGCGTGACCGCGGCGTGACCGCGGCGTGACCGCGGCGTGACCGCGGAGTGACCGCGGCGTGACCGCCGCAAGGTGTCATCCTAGAGGAGTAACTACCGCATGGTGTCGTCCTGGAGCAGGGCCAAATCACGGTGTGACCGCGACGTGACTGCGGCGTGACCGCGACCTGACCGTGGCGTGACCGTGGTGTGACCGCCGCGGAGTGTCGTCCTGGAGGAGTAACCGCCGCAGGGTGTCATCCTGGAGCAGGGCCAAATCACGGCATGACCGCGGAGTGACAGCGGCGTGACCGCGGCGTGACCGCGGTGTGACCGCGGTGTGACCGCCGCATGGTGTCGTCCTAGAGGAGTAACTGCCGCAGGGTGTCGTCCCGGAGCGGGGCGAAATCACGGCGTGACCGCGGCGTGACCGTGGCGTGACCGCGGCGTGACCGTGGCGTGACCGCGGCGTGACCACGACGTGACCGCCACAGGGTGTCGTCCTGGAGGAGTAACCGCTACAGGGTGTCGTCTTGGAACAGGGCCAAATCACAGCGTGACCGCGGCGTGACCGCAGCGGGACCGCGGCGTGACCGCGGTGTCACCGCTATGTGACCACGGTGTGACCGCAGCGTGACCACAACGTGTTGGCCCGGTCCAGTGACATCCGCGAGGGAACATCTTCCACTTAGTTTCAAATAGGATGATATGGATGGCATGAGAGGATTTTTTGTCATAATATTTAAAGAAATTAATGCTAATCTGTGATGACTAGAGCATTGGATGACCCCTGATATACCTAATTTGGTGAGGTTTGGATAGCTAGAAATGTGTAGGAATACCTAGAGGAATACCCTATGGGATCAGGAAAATCACAGGTTACATAACATGTAATCTGACATTACTGGTACTGTGGGACCCCTGGGCTATGGAACTGGGCTTTTGGTTGGATTTAAATATCACATTCCATGTGACATGGTCACACAACATGGGACCCATCTTAAAAGTCTAACGACACTTAAAGATTGTCTCGGTTCAAACAATTATTTTAATAAAAAGAGGGAAACCCCCTATAGGGATATAAAAAGGGTCAAGTACGATGTGTTCTTTATGACTAACAATGTCTAGGACCATCATTACAGGCCTCACCCTATAGGTTACACATGACATATACTAATAGGGCTGCCACATTTTACACTACTTGCTGTCACACCTATTCATGCTCCTTCTCATCTAGACATTCCTCAAGGACAACCCCTCCACCCTACTGGACAGCCCCTCCCCCTGCCTGGACACCCCTCCCCCCTGTTGGACACCTCTCCCCCCTGCTGGACAGCCCTCTCCCCTGCTGGACACCCCACCCCCCCTGCGGGACAACCCCTCCCCCTGCTGGACAGCCCCGCCCCCTACCTGGACAGCCCCTCCCCCTGCCTGGACAACCCCTCCCCCTGTTGGACAGCCCTTCCCCCTCTGCTGGACACCCCTCCCCCTGCTGGACACCCCTCCCCCTGCTGGACAGCCCTCCCCTGCTGGACAGCCCTCCCCCCTTGCTGGACAACCCTCCCCCAACTGGACAGCCCTCCCCCTGCCGGACAGCCCCTCCCCCTACTGGACACCCCCTCCCCCTTCTAGACACCCCTCCCCCCAGCCAGACACCCCTCCCCCTACCGGATAGCCCGCCCCCCTACATGACTGCCTGCCCCCTGCCGGACAGCCCGCCCCCTGCCGGACAGCCCGCCCCCTGCTGGACAGCCCCGCCCCCTGCCTGGACACCCCTCCCCCCTGCTGGACACCCCTCCACCTGCTGGACAGCCCTCCCCCCTACGGGACATCCCTCCCCCCTGCTGGACAGCCCTCCCCCTGCTGGACAGCCCTCCCCACCCTGCTGGACAGCCCCGCCCCCTGCTGGACAGCCCCCCCTACCGGACACCCCGCCCCTCTACTGGACAGCCCGCCCCCCTAACAGACACCCATCCCCCATGCCGGACACCCCTCCCCCTGCTGGACACCCCTCACCCCTGCTGGACAGCCCCCCCTGCTGGACAACCCCTCCCCCTTCCTGGACACCCCTCCCCCTGTTGGACAACCCCTCCCCCTGCTGGACACCCCTCCCCCCAACTGGACACCCCTCCCCCTGCTGGACACCCCTCCCCCTGCTGGACACCCCTCCCCTTGCCTGGATAGCCAATCCCCCCTGTCGGACACCCCTCCCCCCTGCCGGACACCCCTCCCCCCGGCTGGACAGCCCTCCCCCATGTTGGACAGCCCTCCCCCTGCTAGACAGCCCCTCTTCCTACCTGGACACCCCTCCCCCCTGCTGGACACCCCTCCCCCTACTGGACACCCCTCCCCTTGCCTGGACAGCCCATCCCCCCTTCCGGACACCCCTCCCCCTGCCGGACACCCCTCCCCCTACCGGACACCCCTCCCCCTGCCTGGATAGCTCTATTGGTACTGACACAATTTTTGGGAAATTTTCTCAGTCGTGGGGAACTCAATTTGGTTGGATATACATACCGATAACCCAAGGTTTGGACACTATGTGATAACCCATGTGAATGTTGACATGTATATAATGATTCTAGAAGAAGTAGTCTTAACTAACTAGATGAATGTATAGACATTCTGATCCAATAGGAAAGGAAACCACAGTTCTACATGAATTATTTGTTTTTCCATCATTCTCCAGAATGTAATAGGGACAAGGAGTGTTTTTTTACAATATGAAGGGGAATTATGTCTCTAACTATGAAAGTTGGAACGGTAAGATGAATATTCCAATCTATTACATGGAGAGAAAATACACTACTGTCCCTTATAATGTGGATAAGATAGGGGTTATATCAGTGTAGAAGGATACTGGGAAAACTACAGACTTAATCACTTCAACATCACCTTAGGATGGTCCTTCTAATGAAAAAAACATGGATTATTCTCAGTGTGTTGTATTTACTCTAGAGGGCCCACCCCCGGGAAAATCTTTGAATGAGGATAATGTACCTTTTCCTGATAGATAGATAAACATTGGATAGAACATCCAGTTCGAGGGGCATGTATTTTGGGGGCACCTTTCCCTGATGTTTTGTACAGATCCAAGGGACTGTAGGTATTTGCAACTTTGTAGGAAAGCCTAATGTAAATACTCACGAATGGGAAAAATAGGCAGAAATTCAATGTGGACCTCTATACAAATGTAGCTGGTCTTGAAGCGAGTACTTCAAATGAGGCAACATTTGATGGCATGCCTACATAGAGGTGTTTCTTTTAGGATTATTTACCTAACCTGATTGCATCTCATGGTTCTCAAGTGGATAAAAATGGGAAAAAATTCTTGCAGGTTCCTACCTATCATTAATTGATGATGACACATTCTGATGGACCCCTCATGCATGTTTCATACATAGCTATCTAGGAACAATCCAGGAAGGAAACCTCACCAGGTTCGCTGAATATGAGTACACCCAAGGATCATCAAAATAAGTTGCAGCAGAATCCCTTAGCTACTAAAAATAATGATCAGTATGGGGTTTCACGAAAGTACCTGCTGCAATGATTACTAAGAATAAGGCCTCCATAGAGTCACAATCTTTTCTTAGATAGTATATGGATAAATTTACACACTTATGTCGTGTATTATGGTATGATGATGATGAGTAAATTTCAATCAGTTAGAAGGTTATCATCACCTCCAATATGGAAAATGAAGATGAATATCCAAAAGCTAAATAAATGTATGATAAAGGCATGGGTAGTGACCCAAAATTAAAGAACAAGAAAAATAATTGGAGTAATGGTATGGAGAAAATGCCCCCTGCCCCCTGCCCCCCTCCCCCTACCCCCCTTCCCCCCTCCATCCTGCACCCTACCCCCTGCCCCTGCCCCCCTCCACCCAGCCCCTTAGCCTGCACAACACCCCCTGCACCCCCCTGCACCCTCCCTTCCCTCTACCCCCCTCCACCCTCTGCCCTGCCCCTACCCCCTTCCCCCTGCCCCCTGCCCCTACCCCCCCTCCACCCTTCCCCCCCTGCACCCCTCCACCCTGCCCCTTCCCCCCTCCACCCAACCCCCTATCATACTTCAATACATCCCGAAGATATTATCAAAACAAACTTCAAGACATAGAATGACTATTTTCAACAAATATAACAAAAGACCAAAATATATGATGCAAGAACCACAAATCAAAGACCCCTCTCAACATACATGATGTAGTATGGTAAAAATAAATAAATGAACTTACCAAAATGTTACCATCATAAAAAATGGTCCCTTAAGAGTACTTTGGGTGCATATTTCTTTTTCACCCTAAGCCTATATTTTACCTACAAGAAATAAAGAAAAAAAAGATCAAAATAAATAAGAAGTAATTATGTAGAGAATAAATAATTGATAAGAAATATATTTGTGTTTATGTTCGTGAATACAAACATGTATCCTGCAAAAATAGTAGATGCAAGAACCACAAATCGAAGCTTACTTGAGAGGAAAATGTTTTGTTTTGAAAAGATCAACTATTAGAAATTAGAGCTTCAAAAATTTCATCACCAATTGCACCCTATCTTCATCAAATTGTAAAAGGTTTATGGATGAAAGAAGGTGATACAATCATATCGAGCACAACAATTGAGTACCGTAGAATTCAGCTCATAAAAATGATTTTAGAATTGGAACCATAAAACTATGATTAAATTTTTACTTTATGTTTGTAAAACTACATGGGAACAAAATAATATGTTAATATCACTCTAATAAAAACCAATAACTGAGAAGTGAAGTTCACATAGATTCCCATTACCAAGAATGGATGTTCCCCCTTACATGTTGGTTGCATGCCAATGTGCCCACATTTGAACCAACACCAACCACCTAGTCCTATGGTAGAAATGATTAATTAGATATATGCATCATTTTGTAACAATAAAGAATTTTTTTATCTAATTACAAACAAAGGATATAACTAATATATTAAAAAAAATGAAATGAAGAACATAGAGTTCAAACAATCACACAAAATGCATGAATGATACCCACTAGTTACTATATTAACAACTTCAACACATATTCATGGATTTTAATGTAGATGCATGTTAACATTTGAAGTTCAAAATTGATTTTTATTAAAAAATTAAAATAAGAATACACACCAGAATTTCAATACAAAAAGGTAGTAAAAAAGGAAGCAACAACCAACAGATTTAACAAGATGATTTCAGCATACAAAATTTATTAAAAGTCAACTTCCAACCATTTATTTCAACTAAAAAAAGAAGTTAATTTTTAAGTTTAAGTAGAAAAATCACAGAATTTAATGTATTACTCCCATGGTGTAGATGCTCTATTAATTTTAGATCATTGGAAAAAAATTACCTTCTTTTCTCTTTGAATAAATACCTTTGGTTTCCAAAATTTCATCTCCTATAAGTGTAAACATATACATTAATTTATAAAATTTAAAATTCAAAACAGAACAAAACTAGAGTAAAAACTAAGGTCGATTGGTTCAAAGTTACTATGAAATATAACTTCTCTAGATCTATAAAAATCGTTGAATATATGATTCAATAGGATGTGAAATTATGCTCACCAAAGTTCTAAAAAAATAGAAATTATAACGAACATTCACTTATTCTATGTGAATAACATATTTTTTTTTAATAAAAATCAATAAAAATTAATGTTTAAACAATGATTTAGAATTATAAAATTTATGATTAGAAAAAAATGGTATACCCATACCTCACACTTAACTTGAAGTATATAATAAGAATTTAAACTCTTAAAAATTTAAGGGAGGAAGGAAACAACCTGAAAATTTTCTTATAGTGAAAGAAGTTACTCAAAATGGGCTGCCATGTGAAGTGACCCAACTAACTTCCTACAAAAAAAGACCTCAATCAAAAAAACATTATTAAAGAAGGTCAAATAAAAAAACTAAAAAAAGTAACAAGATAATCTTTGGTTTATCCCCCAGGGGGTTCTATATTTAGATTGCTCACAGTTGAAAAATCATTGATTCAACCCTAATTAGATGGAGGATGTGTCTTCTTACTTACGAACTAGCATAAAATCCTCTTTCTAGGTATAGTAATCAACTCAAATAGTTTTTTAACACCCCATTTTAATATACTTTTAATTTCCCCACTTTGAAATTATAACTTCCTAGGAGTAGTGGAAAGGGGGGAAAAGGGGGTATATTCCCTCTTCTTCAACTTGAGGAGTGATGTGCATAAATAGTAAAAATTCAATTCTTGGATGTGATTTTTCATCCGATTCAATATCCTATATAAATTCATTATTAAAAACCACATATGTATCAATATACACTTTTTCATTAGTGTGAAACTTCAAAATATCCTCTTGCTCTTCGACCACTCCCAAACTTTGAATTACAATTAGATTTTTTGAGTTTTAAAAGTTTCTCATCATGTGTATTAATAAACTTCTCATGTACCACTAGTAAATCATGAAGTTCACTTGAATCTACAAAACATACATAGGGAGAAGAGAAATCAAAATCATACACAAAAAAAATACAATAATATAAAAGAAAATCTTGTTCAATTAAATAAAAAACTTCATTAATTTGGTTATCTTGCTATTTTTAAAGAAAAAACGGTGATCCTAGGAGTGTTTCTAAGCTAGAAGTGATTTATTCAACCTCCTCCAACCTCTTATCAAAACAAAAATACTCAATTTTATAATTTTTTAAAGTAAAGGAAAGGGTATATTTAATTGGTTCATCATCTTATGATTTCACAAGAATTTTGAAAGGATTATCAGGAATATCCCACTATTAAAGGACCACCTTGGAGAGGTGGGTTACATTCCTTCTATTTTTCCTTTGACATATTCATAGACCTAGTCCCCATTGGTAGAGAAAAATATGAGTAATCCCTTTTATATTTCTAGTTGACCCTCCCTATCTTACTCTTCTCATACATGGATACATTTAATCCTGAACCTCGTCCTCTAAATCACCTAAAAAGTGGAAATAACATTCATCACATGACCAATTTTTAGGGACCTGCTCCTCTCCAACGGTTCTGACCAGGTATTGTTCAAAATTCTGGACTAGTTCATCATATGAAAAAAGATCAAAATGGTTATCCATCACAATACCTCCCACTTTTGTTGAACTCTTCATGAATGTGGCCTCACTACCTTAAACCTATTCTGATACGTTCCCTCTTGTTGAAAATGAGAAAAAAGAGCTATTCTTGGGACCACCCTCATCCATATTCTTCAGTTCCATAACCGAGTAATGCTCACTGACACCATGGAGAGGAGGGCGTGGCATGGAGGGCGTGGCGAGGAGGGTGCGGTGCAGAGGAGGCATCGGCGAGGAGGCGTTGGGGAGGAGGGCGCGGCGAGGAGGCATCAGGGAGGAGGGCGCGGCGAGGAGGAGGGCGCGGTGAGGAGGGCGCGGTGAGGAGGGTGCAGCGAGGAGGGTGCGACGCGGAGGAGGTGTCGGCATGGAGGCATCGGGGAGGGGGGAGGGCACGGTGAGGAGGAGGAATCACGAGGGGGAGTAGAAGGAGCCCGATGGGTTTGAAAAAAAACGGGGCTGCTGGATATAGCCACGAATGAAATAATTAACCGTGGTAGTATAAAAGATATAGCCACAGACCTATAAAACAGTGGCTATAGGTCCGTGGCTATAGCTCAAATTTGTATTAGTGATGGGATATGTTGTAATTCCTATATCTCTCATTTATAGGTCTAGAGAAATATATTTCAACCCTACATCCCCTTAGTCCCATTTACACACACAACATTATGACTTTAACTTGTGTGTAGTCCAGATCAATGTGTGAACATGGTATATAAGACTATTTGGGTCCATTTATAGTAGGTTTTACCACTTCTGTGACACATATATTACTGTGAAACCAAATTACACATATTCCAAGCATCATGAATTTAAAATATCATCTACATTCATCTCGGCCTGATAATTATAATATTATACGATATGGAATTTTTATCTGAGGTATTTGTGTGGTGTGTGGGATGTCCTACCCTCAATTCAAATCAAATTCAACCTCATTCATGAATTGAATTTTTTTTCAAAATATACCTGTTTCAGTAGCCCATGAATCATGAATGTAAATTGTTTTCTGTCATCCAAGAGGTATGAAATTAAACATTGATCAACCGTCTTCAGGATCACTTCATTTGTTATAGGACATCCTGGTATCCGTTCACATGGGTTTTAAGCATTTTTCACTGCATTATCGTCCTTAAAGATCCTCTGTATACTCAAATAATCAGGAATATAAACTATTTTCATTTTCACTAAGCTCCATTAACTCAAACAAGAAGACGAGATCAAGGAATTGTGAACCTAAACTATATGCATGCACCCATTATTCACATGGTTTTCACTATCTCTGGTGTTTTATAAATCTAACAGCTCTACCATACAAAACTATATAAGGCTTTATTCCTATCCTTATCGGATGTGTAATGATGGATAGACCCTATATCTTTAGGAACAACCAAAGATTAATTGTAAAATCATATTTTACATATGGTTATATCACCGTGATATTCTCATATTTTCCTCCTTTTTGGGAATAAGCCCCATTAATTTCGCTTGAACAAATAGAAATATAGTATTCACTCAAAAATAGATATATATGGTTGAAAATAATTGGAAGATGAAGGCATATCCTACACTAATGTTCCTAGTTCTTGATGTTAATCTACAGTATTACCCTATAAAAAACCACGATGCCTCATACGATATTTAAGGGATGGAAATCAAACCAAAATCCATGGAACACAATTCTAAAATTTTGACATACCCTATATAATTTATGGATACCTCAGATTCGAGAATGGTATGATTTAGTATACTTATTCATGAGGATTGACCCGAGCAGCAGAAATATCTTACATAAAAGAGTGGAAATATTCTTGAGAAGGATCTAATTACTACTGATATAGATTTTGAAAAAAATATTGTTAAAGATAAAGATATTGGAAATGATAAAAAATGGAATGATAAAGATACCGGCAATGAGGTCGTCCGGAGGAGGCCGTCGGGAAGAGGAGAGTTCGTCGGAGGAGGAGATTCCATCGGGAGCAGGGGAGTTGCGGTCGTCCGGAGGAGGGGAGTCCGTCGGGAGGAGGGGAGTCCGTCGGGGGAGGAGGGGAGTTCGTCGGGGTCGTCTGGAAGAGGGGAGTCCGTCGGGGGATGCGCGGTCGTCCGGGGAGGAGAGGTCGTCGGGAGGAGGGGAGTGCGTCGGGGGAGGAGGGGAGTCCGTTGGCGTTAGGGGAGGCGCTGTCGTCTGGGGAGGGGGGAGGAGCGGTCGTCTGGCGAGGGGAGTGTGTCGGGGGGGGGGGGGGTGAGTGAGTCAGGGAGGGTTCTGTAGGAGGAGCCCGAGAGAATATTGGCCAAATCGCACATATATCCACAGATGAATTTTCATCTGTTGTTATAAGCATGCTATAGCCACAGACTTATAAAATTGTGGCTATAGGTCTGTGGCTATAGCTTCATTTTGTAGTAGTGTCATCGTCATAGGTGTGTGACAGTGTCATTCTTGAGGAGGCGCCACCATGTTTTCTACCTATTAGAAAGAGAAAATAAAGTCAATGATCCATTAACAACATCTCGAGACTAATGTTGTAGTCTAGGTGGTGGATGATTGGTCCACCACCTTCCGTAAAATATATAATGTGGGGGTTAGATCCCCTTTAGGATTTAAATTGGGTAGTGGATTTGGATTTTTTTTACAAGGATTCAGGTGTGGTCCCTAGGTAATGATTTATAGGGTAAGGAAGTGGAGAAACTAGGATGATGATTATCCCCAGTGACATATAGGTGATGGGTGACTGTGGTCAGACTGCTTTTTGAAACCTGTGACATAGAAGGCTAGAGATGGAAGGGGTTGTGGCTCATAGTGATGTGGTAAAAAAAATGATGGTGTTGATGGCTATGTGGGATCTAATGTAAGATTCCATTTGGCGGGATAGTTATTCTCCTAGTGTCGCGATGACACATAGAAATACTAACAATGGTCTCCATTTTCATAGGAAATTTGGATCATGGTTTAGCACCTTCTAGTAAGATATTTGGGAATTTTTTTTCTCCATGGATATGTAGGTATTGTAATGGTTTCCCCCTATATCAATAAAATGAGTGTTTCTTTCCTTTAATTAAAATATTGGTCTTTCCTAACTTGGAAAAAATTCACGAGTCTAATGTATTTTAAGGAGTTTCTACCACATGTGGAGTTTTCATACAAAAGGGAAGATTACTCTACAACTCAATTTTATCCATCTAGAACTCCTTTTTGATTTATCCTAATTACCCATATTGATCAAGTTTCATGTCCTTTTTAATAAATTAGAAATATTGAAGGAAAATTTAATGATAAGAAACACCATGAGAAAGGGAAAAAGTTGTAGGAGTTTCAAAATAAACTAAAGTTTACGCTCAAGATACGTTGATATTGATCATGCATAGTGCTTGACATGATTTATTACAATATCACATTACAAGGTGAGTATGATGTTATTTTAAAGTCAATGTTTCTAATATTTACACATATTTGGATTCATATGATGAAGGGTTGACAAAGAATCATTTTCAAGAGGGGGAGTATGATATGAAATTGTTGCATGACAATGACATGATGTCATGTGCGGAGTTAGAGTTTCAAGGCCCAATGATGCATGGAAAATTAAAAATACCCGAGGTGGAAATGAGATCTCATGTCATTGCATTAAAAGGACCAATCCCAATGTATATTCATGGAAGTGTAAAATGGCCTTTTCATCGCTTTTATTTATTCTCAAATGAGCTGCAAGAAGGCCAAGACACATGGTTACATGAATTTGTGAAGTCTTGACCACATGGAGATTCTAGAATAAAATCATTTAACACCAAAGTCAAATCTGGTGGTCTAGGTACTCAATGTAAAATATTAGGGTCTTTGGGTGGAAATACATGTGCTACTATTCCAAAAATTTGTTGTTATATTTTATTATATTGAATTTAAAGGGAAAAGGTAGGAATATGATTTATAACTTTATGGTATTAGACCCTTGAACTTTTTTTCACCCCTTGGATATAAATAGCCACTATATATAATTATATTATCATTCAAAATTTCATCAGTGAAACTCTACGATTTCATTCTTTCCATTGTGATTATTGTTACCTTATTCTATTACTCTTGTGTATTATTTCCCTATCAATCTACACGTTAGATTAGTGATATAAGATCACAAATCCTCTAATTCCATGATTTAACCCATGCGTGTTGTTATTTGGATTGACCATACCATCCCTCCCTTGAGTGTGTTGTCTATTTTGTAGGTCATGCTTCATATAATATTTGTTTACTAATTTCTTACACTATCCAAACCCATCACTCTCTAGTTATCCTTGAACTGTATTCGTTATCTACCTCCATACAATGTGAAGATCATGCCACTAGGAGCATCTCACAACCATTTTTTTAGTGGTTTTAAGGTTTTATGGAGTTTATGGGTTTTAATGTATTTATGGGTTTATATGGTTTTTATGGTTTTTAGAGTATTTTAGTTTTTTAGGGCTTTAAAGTGTTTTTAGGTTTTTAATGTTTTCTTAGGGGGTTTCATGTTTTTTAGGGTTTTTATGTTTTTAGGTATTTTTAGGGATTTTTAATAGTTTTTTGGTTAATTAGAATTTTTAGGGACTTTTAGGGTTTTTAGGGTTTTAAGGTACTTTTGGGTTTTTAGGGTTTTTTTTGTATGGTTTCTATGTTTTTTAGAGTTTTTAACATTTTTAGGGGTTTAAAGGGTATTTATATATTTTAGTGGGTTTTTAGGGTTTCTATTAGGTTTAATTATTTTTAAATGTTTTTAGAGGTTTGGTCAATTTTACGATTTTAGGGGGTATAAGGATATTTAGAGTTTTTTTAGGTTTTTAGGGGTTTAAAGTGTTTTTAGATTTTTGAGGTTTTCATAGAGGCTTTTTAAGGTTTTAGTGTTTTTTTTATATTTTTAGGAATTTTTATGGATTTTTAGGATTTCAATAGTTTATTAGGGGATTTTTTGGGATTTTGAGTGATTTTAGGGTTTTTAGGGTTTTAATGATTTTTTTGGTTTTTAGGGGTTTTTTAGTTTCTATGGTTTTAAAGGGGTTTTAGAGTTTTTTAATGTCATTAAGAGTATAACAGTTTTTAGTGTTTTTATACGTTTTTAGGTTTTTATATGTTTTTTTGGTTTTATGGTTTTAGGTTCTTTTATGATTTTTAGGGTGTTTAAGTTTTTAGGGAGTTTAGTGTTTTTTAATTTTTTGGGGCTTTTAAGTGTTTTTATTTTTTTTGGGGTTTTATTACGGATTTTTAGTGTTTTGTTTTTAAGGTATTTTTAAGAATTTTTTAGTATTTGTAATGTTTTTTGGGTTTTAAATTATTTTGTGAATTTTCATGATTTTTTTGGGTTTTTTTGAGTTTTTATTCTGTTTAAGGTTTTAATGTGGTTTTTAAGGTTTTTAGGGGTTTTATGGGATTTAGTGGTTTTTTTGTTTTAGGTTCTTTTTAGGGTTTTTATAGTGTTTTGTATTTTAAGTTCTTTTAGTGGATTTAAGTGTTTTTAGGTTTTTAATGTTTTCCTAGGTTGCTTTAGGTTTTATTGGATTTTAATATTTTATATATTTTTAGAGATTTGTTAGTATCTTTATAGTTCTTATTTTTTTTGGATCTTGAGGGTTTTTATATTTTTTAGGGTTTTAAGTGTTTTAAGGTTTCAAGGTTTTCTTTGGGTTTTTAGGGTTTTAGGGTTTCTAGGGGTGTTTATGATTCTTGGTATTTTGAGGTATTTTTTAGGTATTTTATGGTTTTTTTGTTTTTAGGGATTTTGAGGGGTTTTAGTGGGTTTTAGGGGTTATAGAGGTTTTCTGGTTTTTGGGAAAATAAGGCACAGACCAAGTAGAGAGATTGGTGCCTCAATTTATATAAAAAATAGAAATGTACAAAACATTATAGGGGGGCTTGTACATTCAGGTGCGGGTAGTGCCCTTCATGTCAGAGTCTACATGAGATGCACAAAAATAAGGAGGAATGAATGACCACCGTGAGCGACATTCTTCAATAGCCATCTTGTAAAGAATATCAGCCACAATATTGACCTCCCTATATGCATGAGTGATCTTGAGGCTCAGGTTCTTGGATAAGATAAGGCATGCAATCCATTGGGGTAGGAGTCGCCATGGAACCTTCCTTGAGTTTTATCGGAGAGCCTCCACCACAAGCATCAAGTCGGATTCGATTCATAGATGCAACCACCCAAATTGATTTGAAAAACAAATAGCCTTGATAATATCCCAAATCTCTGCCTCATAAGTACAACCATTACCAATGAAATGATAGAAAATTCCCTTGATAAAACCTCGATAGGTACGGAAAACACCACCACAACGTGAAGGGCCCGGTGAACCTGCTGCCGCACAATCAACATTAACATTGATCCATGAAAGGATTGGTGGAATTCATCTAATGTACTTCATCAACATTAGTTTTTTGTACCTGCCAGGAACATCAAGAGTGCGGAGTGTAACAAGGTCACTGAGGCAGTTGTTCATCATATCTGATTGAATACACCCAGCCATTCAAACAACATTGTGCATGGAAATAATACCCTCATGTATGGAGCAAGATTTATTCCGAAACATAGCAGAATTCCTCACAGCCCATAGAAAAACAACAATTGCTGCAGATGCAGCAAGAAGGAGATTGTGAAGCTGCTCACTACAGCTGAAATCTTTAATAAAAATCATCATTTGGGAAAAGGTTCCAGAGGTAAACGGAGACCAAAGACATCTTGAATGTGATTCCATAGTCTATGTGCAATATTGCATTCAACAAAGAGGTGTTGTACACTTTCAGTACCTCGTAAACAGATGCTACATGATGAGACAATCTGCCATCCATCATTTTGCAATTGACCATGCATAGGCAGCCTATTTCTCCAGATCTTCCAAAGGAGAAGGAAGTGTCTATGGGGAATGAATTGAAACTTATATTTTAGAATACATGAGGGGGTGGTCCAGTACATGACGTCATTTGTGCTTGTAGAACTCCCTTGTAGTGAGCTGACCAATTAGATTCAGATTCCATATGAGAGTATTAGAATAAATATAATTGTAACGGTGAATCTAGGAAATGATGTGTGGTGGTAGAATTCCATCCAGATCCATCAGCATGGCGTTGAGATCAGTGATAGACATGTGTTGTAGACCCTGAGGTACCTGCATGATTTCATGTAGAGGACAGTCGATCCATGAAGTGAGCCAATAGTTCTGATTGCAGTGACTTGAAACAGCCCAAGTAGATTGGGAGATAATGCCCTGATAGGAGGATTTAATTTTGGTCCAGATAGAGGAGAGCATGTAACCAGTGTAGCCATTGCACAAGTGAGTAGTAAATCTTTATTTAAGAAAATCCATCTCACCTTCCTTATGTGTGAAGAGGTTCTAGGTGAATTTGGAAAGCAAGGCCTCATTAAAAAGCTTGAGATCCTTAATTCCAATACCACCCATTTCAATGGGTTTAATGCATTCTTTCCTTGTAATCATTACCAATTTATTTTCATTAATGCATCCTTTATATGCGAAGTTCTGAATCTTGGCCTGAAGAGACTTGATCAGACTTACTGGCCATCTATAAATAGATAATACATGAACAAACATTGAGGTGATGACATAATTGATAAGGCATACTCTGCCTGCTTGAGACAAGGACATTCCCTTCCATTTAGGAAGCAGCTGTGTGATGTTAATAGAGATGCTTTTTCAAGTGGAAACACTTTACCTTTCCCTAGAATAGGGGGACCCCAAGGTAATTGAATGGAAGGGATCCTTTTTTGACTCCTAGACATCTAATGATTCTGTTTTTCCGCACAGAGGAGGTCCCTTTTGCAAAGACTATAGATGATTTACTCCAACTGATAGATTGTCCAGCAACATCTTCATAATGATTAAATATTTTCTGGATAAAAGATATAGTTTTCATATTATTCTACCCAAAGTGAAGGATATCATTAGCGTAAAAACGATGTGAGGGTATAGAAGTGTCCTTCCCAGCTTTGATCGGACAATAAAAGCCAGCCATCATTGCATTGATAACAAAATGACTCAGATAATTTTCTACAAGTACAAAGAGAATCACAGAGAGTGGATCTCCCTATATGACCCCCCGTGAACATTGAAAGAAACCTTTTGGTGCCCCATTAACCAATTCATAGATTCTGGCACTCTCTAAAATAGAATAAATCAAACTGATAAACTTCGCTGAAAACCCATACATGCTCAAAATCTTGAAAAGAAATTTCCACTTAATGGTATCAAAGGCTTTGGATATGTCCAATTTTTAATCAATGGTTCCATGTTTGGATTCCTTCCTCATGATATTCACTCCTTCAGAGGCCATATATAAATATTTTTGGATGTTTCACCCAGGAACAAAGCCAAATTGATTGGGTGTGATAGTGGTACCAACAAACTTTCCCAGCCTAGTGACGATGATTTTACTAATAATATTTGGGATGGTGTTTCCAATGGAAATAGGTCGAAAGTTACCAATATCAATAGAATCTTCTTTTTTGGGAAGCAGAGAAATGAAATTGGAGTTGGATCCAAAAGGAATTGATCCTGAGATAAAGAACTCCCTCACATCATTGGTAATTTCTACATGAAAGATATCCCAATAGAAAATGAAGAATTTGTTGGTAAATCCATCCAGTCCTGGGGAACTTTCAGAATTAAGTGAGAAAAGACAAGATTTAACATCGTACTCAAGAAGTGGAGAGGTCAGATCATTATTCAGTGAGTCACTCACACACTTATCAATACATTCAGAAATCAAGGTAGAAGGGGGGGGGGGGTATCATCATTATAGAGAGCTTTAAAATGATCAAAAACAAAATCAGAGAGCTCTTTCTCCTCAACCAAGGGTTTTCCATTGATTCAGATATGATTAGGTCATTTATGAACCCTTTTCTCTCATTGAAAGCGATGAATGAACTTTGAGTTTCTGTCACCATCCTCGAGCCATCGTACATTGAATTAATTTTTTTCCATATTTTCTTTAAGAGCAAGAAGATCATCACGTTTATTGTGAAACACAAGTTCATCATGAGTAGGAACTTCCCCATGTTGGTTGTTTTCTTGGAAAGACTCCAGCTGAAATTCTAAATCCTTAACCTCATCATCAATTCTAGAGAAAGAGATCTTACTCAAAACATTTAGAAGGCTTTTGATTCTCCTAAGCTTTGAGGCGACCACAAAATAAGGGCTACCATGAATGGTGGAGTTCCATCCATCAAGAAAAACTTCCCTAAAACCTGGAATTGATAGTCAGGAATTGCTGAACTTAAAGGGTAAGGGAGTGAGTCTCCTGCTATCCTCCCAAATGGAGACAACAATGGGATTATGATTAGAGTTAAATTTGGGAAGAGTAAATCATGAGATGTCCAATGGAGCTCCAGTATCATTGAAATTCATAAAGAACCTATCAATTTTTCTGGCTTTCCTCCCCTTGACAATGAACCTTCCCCAATTGAATTTTGAGCCTGCCATAGGAACTTCATTGAGGTTTCATTGATCCACACAGCACTGAAAGTGATGAGCAGCAGTACGGGGAAAATGAGGTCCAATTTTTTCATCTGGACATAGAACAAAATTGAAGTCACTAGTGATGACCCAGTTGTGATTCATATTCTCACTGAGAGCAGATAATCCATCCCAAATTTCTCTTCTTCTGATGTAAGAGCAAGAGGCATAAACAAAAGAAAATGAGAAAAGGAATATCCTGCAGCCGGGTGTGAACTGAAATAACTTGATGAAAAATCTCAAAAGACTCAAGTTGCAAGTCATTGTGTCGAAAAACCCATAATGTTTCATGGTTACCAGTACCTCTATTGTGAGAAATAAAATATTATCTGATCTTGTCCCAATTGAAACCCTTCCAGTTATCAAAACTAATAAGAGGCTCAACAATGGCCATAAGTGAAGGCTTGTTCGAAGTAAGAAAATGTCGAAGGGCTGCTGTAGTGGGAGAATTCCTAATCCCCAAACAATTCCAAAAAAGAAGCTTCATTGATTGATATTTTTGTTGCCGCTCTGGCGAGGCAGGCCTTGTGTATTCTTGGAAGAGGCTCCTTTTATCTTTCCTCCCTACTTGGGAGGTCTGACAGGAGGTTTCTTGATGACTTGATCAATTCATGGAACCTCATGAGTAGAGGCCATAGGAGTCATTTCAGGACTTACATCTATATCTTGACTGTCATCTTCTTGATCAGCCCAGAGTTTCCCAGACAGGGGGGAGAAGGAATTAGTAACACAAATCCGCTAAGTGTGAGGAACTCCAGTGAATTTGGCCTTGGTAGAAATTCTTGCAGGAACATGGGCGAAAGCTTCAAGATTGGGCATGGGCCTTCCAGAAACTTTCATTTGGACAGTATCTTCAAGAATAGGTGCATCAGTCTGAGTTTCTGGTTTTTGGGGTTTTATGGGTTTTTTTGAGTTTTTTAGGGTTTTAAGACTTTTTAGATTTTTTTATCATTTTGAGGGGTTAAAAGGTATTCAATATTTTTTATTGGGTTTTAGGGTTTTATAGGTTTTTAGTGTTTTTATAGTTTTTAAGAGATTTATGATGTTTATGGGTTTTAGGTTTTCATGGGGTTTTTAGGGATTTTAGTGTTTTTAGGTTTTCTATGGGTTTTAAGTGTTTTTGGATTTGGAAGGTTTTCTTACGGGTTTCCCTGATTTTTAGAATTTTTTAAATTTTATTTTGATTTTTAGATATTTATATGAATTTTAATGGGTTTGGGTATTTTGATGAATTTGAGGGTTTTTTCGGTTTTTAGGATGTTTTCGGTTTTTAGTGTTTTTAGGATTTTAGGGGTTTTAAGTGTTTTAGGTTTTTAAGGGTTTTATTATGGGTTTTTAGTGTTTTTTTGTTTTTATGTATTTTTAGGGAATTTTTAGGATTTTTATAATTCTTTATGTTATTTAGGGATTTTCAGGGTTTTTGGTTTTTTGGGGGTTTTAGTGTTTTTCTGTGTTTTTAGGTTTTTATAGTTTTTTAAAATATTAGTGGTTTAATGTGATTTTAATGTTTTAGGGTTTTTTATAGTATTTATGTGGTTTTAGGTGTTTTTAGGGGGTTTTAGGGGATTTAAGTATCTTAGGGTTTTTTATAGTTTTTATAGTTTTTAGTGTTTTTAAAAATTTTAGGGGTTTTAAGTGTTTTTTTATTTCTCGGGTTTTCTGAGGGTTTTTTTCTAGGTTTTAGTTTCATTTATGTTTTAAGGGATTTTTATGATTTTTTTTATTTTCATTGGTTTTTATCTTTTTTTTGGGATTTTTAGGGATTTTAGGGTTTTTATGGATTTTAGGGTTTTTTTGGTTTTTGGGGGTTTTCAGTTTTTTTGAGTTTTTAGGGGTTTCAAGGTTTTTATAGTTGTTTAACATTTTATAGAGATTAATTTTTTTTTATATTTTTTAATTTTTATAATGGGTTTTTTGGTTTTTAGGGTTTTTATGGTTTTAGTGGTTTTTATAGTTTTTAGGGTTATTAGGGTTTTTATTATTTTTTAGGTTTTTAGGTGTTTTAAGTGTTTTTTGGGTTTTTAAGGTTTTCATATTGGTTTTTAGGGTTTTTATCTTTTTAGTTATTTTTAGGGAATTTTATGATTTTATGTGTTTTTAGGGTTTTTAGGGATTTTGAGGGTTTTTAGGATTTTTAGTGACTTTAGGGTTTTTATTGGTTTTTTGAGTTTTTATCTTTTTTAGCTTCATATGATTTTTTAGATTTTCTATAATTATGATACATTTTTAGGGGTTTAAAGGGTTTTTAGTTTTTTTTGGTTTTAGGTTTTTCTGTATTTTGTAGGTTTTTTAAGAGTTTCAAATGTCTTCAATTTTTTATGTTTTTATTAGGAGTTCTCAAGGTTTTCATGATTTTTATATTATTAGGGATGTTTTTGGGATTTTTTTTATTTTTATTGTTTTTAGGTTTTTAGGGGTGTTTACGATTTTTAGGGTTTTTAGGGTTTTATAAGATTTTTAATGTTTTTTAACATTTTTAACGGTTAAAATGGGTTTTATATTTTTTAGTAGTTTTTGGGTTTTTTAATTTTTTAGGGGTTTTATGGTTTTTAGGGGTTTTTAGGGTTTTAGTTACTTCTAGAGATTTTATGGTTTTTAGTGTTTCTATTGATTTTAAGTGTTTTAAGTGTTTTTAGGTTTTTATGGTCTTGTTTGGGATTTTCTATGTTTTTAGGTGGTTTTACATTTTTAGTTATTTTTATGTATTTTTTGTATTTTTATAGTTATTTATGTTTTTAGGTATTTTGTGTATTTTTAGGGGTTTTAGTGTTTTTAGGATTTTATAATTTTTAGGATTTTAAGGGGTTTATGTATTTTTCAGGTTTCAATGTTTTCCTTGGGGTTTTCAGGGTTTTTTGGGTTTTTATTTTTTAAAATATTTTAACGGATTTTTTTAGGATTTTTTTGGTTTTTAGGGGTTTTAGGAAATTTGAGCGGTTTGAGGGTTTTTATTGTTCTTTAGGGAATTTAGGGATTTTTAATTTTTTAGGGTTTTAAATATTTTTTAGAGTTTTTAATGTTTTAAGTGTTTAAGGGGTTTTTAGAGTATTTTGTGGGTTTTTGCATTTTTATGGGTTTTAAATATTTTTAGAGGTTTTTTTGTTTTTTGGGTTTTTTTGTATTTAGGGTATTTTTATATCTTTTAGGGGGTTTATCATTTTCTAGGTTTTTAGTGATTTTAAGAATTTTTATATTTTTAAGGTTTTCTTGGGGGTTTTCAGGGTTTTAAGGGATTTTACATTTTTAAGAATTTTTAGGGATTATGGTTTTTATGTTTTTTAGGGTTTTTAAGGATTTTGGTAGAATTTACGATTCTTGGGGTTTTTATTTTTTTAGGGTTTTTAGCATTTTTTAGGTTTTTAGGGGTTTAAATTGTTTTTAGGTTATCTAGGTTTTCTTAGGGGGTTTCAGGGTTTTTTTATATTTTTTGGTATTTTTAGGGCTTTATGGTTTTTAGGGTTTTTAGGGTTTTTATATATTTTAGTGTTTTATGGGTTTTTAGATTTTTTAACGTTTTTAGTAGTTTAGAGTGTTTTCAAATTTTTTTGTTGGTTTAATGGTTTTTATGGGTTTTAATGGTTTTCTAAGGATTTAAAAGTATTTATGGTTTTTAGGGGTTTTAGCATTTTTTGTGTTTTTAGTGGTTGTTAGATTGTTAGGGGTTTTAAGTGATTTTAGGTTTTTAAGGTTTTCTTACGGGTTCTTAGGGGTCTTATGGTTTTTTTATGTTTTTAGGGTTTTAAGGTATTTTTTAAGGTTTTTATTGTTTTTCATGGTTTTTAGGTATTTTTAGGGTTTTAAGGCTTTTAGTGGTTTTATGGGGTTTTATGCTGGTTTTAGGTTTTAGGGGTTTTTTGGGTTTTTAAGGGATTAAGGGTTTTATGGTTTTTTAGGTTTTAGGGGTTTTATTGAGTTTTCAGGGGTTTTAAGGGTTATTAGAGTTCTTTAACGTTTTAGGGGTTCAAAGGTTTTTGATGTTTTTATTGGATTTTCTGTGATTTTATTGGTTTTGTGGCATTTTAATGTTTTTTAGGGTTTAATGATTTTTAGGTTTTTTAGAGTTTTTAGGTTTTGGGATTTTTAAGTGATTTTAGGTTTTTGAGCTTTTTCTAATGTATTTTTAGGATTTTTAGTGTTTTTTACATTTTTAGGAATTTTAGTGATTTTTAGGATTTTTATGGGTTTTAAGTGTTTTTAGTGATTTTAATGGTTTAATGGGTTTGTATGGTTTTTATCTTTTTTTGGGGTTTTAGTGTTTTTTATGTTTTTACGGTTTTCCTAGGTTTTTTCATTGTTCATAGGGTATTTTATATTTTTAGGTATTTTTAGAGCATTTATATGATTTTAGGTTTTTTATGGTTTAGAGGGTGTTTTTGGGTTTTTGGGTTTTTAGGGTTTTTTTTTTGAGTTTTTTAGGGTTTTAAGGGTTTTTAGTGTTTTAATGTGTTTATGGGTTTAATGTGTTTTTAGATTTTTTCATGGGTTTTTAGGGTTTTATGGAGTTTTATGGGTTTTTAAGGATTTTAATGGTTTTTAGGGTTTTTAGGGTTTTTAGGGGTTTCCATGATTTTTTAGGGGATTTCGCCTTTTTTGGGTTTTTTGGGCTTTAAGTGTTTTTAGGTTTTTAACATTTTCTTAGGGATTTTCCAGGGCATAGTGTTTTTTATGTTATTAAATACTTTTTTGGGATTTTTTTTGGATTTTTATAGTTTTTAGGGGTTTTAGGGATTTTGATGGGTTTTAGGGTGTTTTACGGTTTTATAGTTTTTTCTGTGTTTTTTTTTGAGATTTTAGTAATTTAAGGATTTTTAGAGTAATTTTTTTCAAGGAAAATAAAATGTAGTGTATAAAATAAAATGAATTAAAGTACAACACAATCATAGAAGGGTGAAGCAAAGCCAAATCCCAAGAAACCTTAGGAAAAAAACATGTAGAAAGACCTGAGAAACCTCACAAAGCCTATCAAAATCAATACATAAAAAACGGGCCTGAAAATCCTTCTGAATCCCAACCAAACCATAACTATTAAAATGACCCAAGAAATATCATGATTCCCATAAAAACAATTTCATGGAAAACATGTTTTAGAATCCTCATAAATCCATGCTAAACCAAATTCAAGAGATAGCCTAAGAAAAAAACATGATGACCATCCAAACCATTACATGGAAAAGGCCAGAGAACCTCCCCAAACCCAATGGATTAACCCGAAATCCCAACATCCAGCACTCAAGCTCTATCTCCCAGCACCCATATCTCAACACCCAAACTCCCCTTCCTCGAACCATCTTCTAGTAGCCAACTCCCAAATACCACTACACCCCACAAGCTAGCTAGATCCTCAGCACCAAAAGCAGTACTAGCTCTCAGATTCTAAAAAATATCCAGCCCTTAGTAACCAAACATGCTCACCAGAAACTCGAGTACATGAAATATCTTACTCCACTCCAACATCACTCCCCACCATACAACAACCTGCTCCACTCAAACAAGATTATACAACAACACATTCACCAGTTAACATCCCCAATAGAATCCATCGCTCCAGTAGTAACCCACTCTAAAGAAATAGCTTCAACACCTCCTGGCCCAACAGCTATTGCACTACTAAAAAAATTGGCTCCTTCTCTAACCACCAGCAATGGACCCAAAAAAGAAACTCCAACTACCAGCACCAAACTTCTCCACTCCCCCAAAACATCACACTAAATTAGAAACCCACACATCAGCATAAACAATATATCACTCCTACACCAGCTCTCAACCAACAATAGCAAACATGCTCTAGAAGCAACATAATCCATAGAAACATGACCATCATCACCTCCTATCCAACACCAGTAACACCTAATGCCACTACACCCCACCATCACCAAACATCACTCATCTAGATCCACAACTCTAGCCAACCAACTAGTAGTATCCAAACTAAAAATCCAAACAGAACCCACTGAAACCACCAACCCTCATACCCTGCACTAGCTCAGAACCCACAACCAGACTCTCAGTATCTAGCACCCACTCCCCGCACCAACACCCAGTAGCAGAAACACCATCCAATAGAAAACACTCTCCCATATATAGCCTTCAACTCCTAAGTTCCCATATTTAGCAATAAAATACTCCATCACCCAAATTCATAACTATCCTCAATGATCCTATTCACATGTAAGATTCAAAAAATATCAAAGGATGGTATCACTCCCCACTACCATACATACATTACCACCAACCAAGAATTCCAAAGAATCCACTATACGGTAATAACTCCTCATGCTAGCCAAGATAACAACTTGAAGCCACTGTGAAAACCGGATGACCCCTTCAACCCCATCACCACTAAACCCTGAGCTTTCACCACTAAACCCCAATCTACTAGTTTTCAATCAGAAACTATCCCTCAGAAAATTGTCTCACTAGAAACAGGATAAACCCGCTTCACCCCAGCATCACATCCCACAACGTTGCACCCTCTTCCACTCCAACAACACTATACAACATCATATTTAATATTGAAACACCTTAAAACAAACCAAGAATCAGTATAAACCTTATCAGAAACAAAAACTGCAACACCTCCTTGCCAACAATGTTGTCCATCCACCAGCAATGGACCCAAACCAATAACACCATCCACCAGCACCAACCCATGACACTACCTTAAAATACTGCATCAAAACAGTAGCTCTCACCACACCAACAGAACCATCCAACACCCCCTTCATCATCTCTTAGCCCCCAATAGAAACCAGGCTCTAGAAGCAACCCAAACCATGAAAAAACGCCCCCTAGAACCTTCAATATACCTCTAGTCACTCTTACAACCCTTGTGCATGGGAAACAAAATCAAGCCCTTTCCCACTTCCCTCATAGTAGCTCCCAACTCCCATCCATAACATATCTTAGTAGATACAACACACCAAATCATCACCCAATATCCTAGGAAACACCAAATAGGTATAACACCTTCAATAACCCATGACATCAACCAAAACCTCACTACACTAGCTTTAGGAGGCACATAATTCCTACACCATCATCAAGACCCTACACCACCAACAAAAATAGTAGCCACCCACTCCACAATAGAATGACTCACAATAACTAGGAGTCATACCGCCAATACCTATATTTCATATCCCAGTAGCCAGCATCCTCACCCCCATAAGTAGGAATCCTCAAGTCACCCCAATACTAGAATCAAACCATGCCCTCAAATCCACCATCATAGACACCCTGTAAAATCAAAATCTCAATACCAACTCCAAAAAAAATCTTCACCCCACCATCTAATATAGATCCAATACAGAAAAGTTACAAGCATTATCCTTCACCCCACCATAAAGGATCACCGTCACAAGAACATGTCCACTAGACATCACCCAGCAAAATGCAGCCTGTAACTCTACAACAAACCATAACAATAAAGGACCCCAGCATGTAGAATCCACAATGAAAACCATCTAGGAAACCCTCCAAGATTGAAGCATCAATCCATTACACTATTTTGAATGAAATAGAAGGATCAAAATAGCTATATCGTCAACCACCCTATTGGAATAGACAACAAACCAATCGAGTAGAAAGATGAGCACCACTGACCTCTAAACCAAAAACAGATATTTAAAACCCATTAAACACTAACTGACAGGACATCAACCTATAAACAAAAAATTGGACAGAAAGTGACCCATGAACACTCACCCATTAAACCTAAGAACCAATAATGTAGAGCTACGATAAATAAGATGATGAAGTAAATCCAATCATGAACCCAATGCTGAATATAATATGATGAACTCAAATGGAACCACCATAGAACAAAAAGCTGGAAACCACCATCCTAGGTGATGAGGACTGCTGAAGTGGAGGATCGATGAACTAGAATCATTTATAAAACTATATTAATATTTTCGATGAAGACACACTGATGAAAGTTGTAAACTTTACATCATTAAATAATACACAACATATTGGAATTCCCACCCCCCATGATAGAAAATCAGGATTCCTTAGTCCCCAAGACCACAAACTACGGACTCTAAATAGGATAAAAACCCATCACATGAGTTAGAGTGGGAAATAATCCATCTCCAACACCTACCTCACATGCCAAATGTGAACCCACACAAAGTTTAGGAACATCAACAGAAAGTACCCACACTAAGATGAAAAAATATATCGAACTAGGAAAGTCATCGGCTGATGAATTTACTACCAATAACTGATAAACATCAAAATAACCGATAGGAGAACATGGAGTGCCATTGAACAACACCTCTATCCTGAAAGAGAAAAAAAACCACTACACTCACATGATCTTTATGAACCACTGGAAAGGAGACGCGGTTAAAAAATTGTAGCCCATTTAAAATCATCCAAAAACCTAAAAACCTGACCACGTCCCCCTAAATTGAAAGGAAAAATTGCATCCAATAGACCAATAGCCAATCGAACCTATGATGACTCAAGATGATGATCTAAAACTAGTATGTAACCAATATAATCAATGGATCCACCCTAGATAATGATGGAAAACTAGGAGTCCCACCATTGACCGCAAACCAGCCATAAATTAAAACCATCATGATCAAAAACCTCTATCATAGAAACCATTGAAGAAACCTTCATTGTTGTAAAGTAAGCTTAAACCACCATGAAACCTAGTTCCAAAAAAAGGTTTCACATCCAATACAGGCATGGGGCTCCCAAGTGCTATTAGAGTAAAATTGAGATCCATTTGGGTTTTTAGGTTTTCTTCTTAAGTTTTTAGGGTTTTGAAGGGGTATTGGTGTTTTGTTTACATTTTTAGGGGTTTAAAGAGTTTTAGAGTCTCTTCATGAATTTATGTTTTTATGGGGTTTAAGGGGTTTTTATGGTTTATGGGTTTTATAGATTTTAGTGGTATTAGGGATTTTAGGTCTCTTATGGGTTTTAGGGTTTTTATCATTTTTTTTTGGTTTTGTATGGATTTTATGTTTTTTAGGTTGTAAGGTTATCTTATATTTTTTCTGTGTTTTTAGTTTTTTTACAGTTTTAGGGATTTTCAAGCTTTTTTTAAGATTTTAATGGTATTTATGGGTTTTAAGTGTTTTTAGATTTTTTAAGCGTTTTAACAATTTTTTGGGTTTTAGGGGATTTAAGAATTTTTATGTTTTTATGTTTTTCTTAGGGGTTTTGATGTTTTTTACGGTTATTTATGTTTTTATATATTTTTAGAATTTTCTTAGGATTTTTATGGTTTTTGAGTTTTATGGATTTGGATTCTTTTTAGGGGTTTTATTGTTTTTAGGGTTTTTAGGGTTTTTAGGGTATTTAGTGTTTTTAGGTTTTTAGAGGTTTTAGGTGCATTTAGGTTTTTAAGGGTTTCTTAGGGGTTTTCAATGTTTTTATGGTTTTTATGTTTTTAGGTATTATTTTATGATTTTTATGGTTTTTGATGGGGTTTAGGGTTTTAAGGACGTTTTACGGTTTTTACAATTTCTAGGGTTTTGAGTGTTTTTACGATTTTTAGGGGTTTTATGTTTTGTTAGGTTTTAATTTTTTCATAGGATTTATCATGTTTTTTAGAAATTTGTACGTTTTTTTGGTTTTTTTTGGTTTTTTGGGTTTTTTTAATTTTTATGGGTTTTCAGGTTTTTAGTATTTTTATGATTTTTTGGGGGTTTATGGTTTTTTATGTTTTTTTTGGGTTTTTAATATTTTTTAGAGTTTTTAACATTTTTGGGGTTTAAGGTGTTTTAGATTTTATTGTTTTTTAGGGTTTTTATGAGTTCTTAGGAATTTTTATTGTTATTTAGGGTTTTAGGGGGTTTTAAGGGTTTTAAGGTTTTTAACATTTTTTCAATTATCAGATGTTTACATATTTCTAGGTTTTTAATGTTTTCTTAGTTTTTTTCTATGTATTTAGTGTTTTTTAATTTTTTTTGGAATTTTCAGAATTTTTATTTTTTTTTATTTTTATAGGGGATTTAAGTATTTTGAGGGGTTTAGGGCTTTATAGGGTTTCTAGGTTTCTTGTGTTTTTTAGTATTTTGAGGGTTTTTAACATTTTTGGGTGTTTAAAGGGATTTTATAGTTTTTAGTGTTTTTATGTGTTTTATGGGTTTTTATAGTTTTAATGGTTTTACGTATTTACGTATTTTATGTTTTTTATGTATTTTATCGTTTTTAGTGTTTTTAGAGTTTTTAGGTGTTTTAACTATTTTATGGGTTTTAATGTTTTCATTAATATTTTTATGATTTTTAGTTTTTTTACATTTTTAGGTATTTTTAGTTATTTTTAGTATTTTTATTTGTTTTTAGGGTTTTTAGGAATTTTTTTTATTTTGAAATGTTTTTTCATTTTTTTAGTTTTCAGGGTTTTTTTTGAGATTTTAGAGTTTCTAATTTTTATATAGATTTTAACATTTCTAGGGGTTTAATGGGTTTTTAGATATTTTAAAGGGGTTATAAGGTTTTTATGGGTTTTTAGGGTCTTTAAGTTTATTAGGGGATTGTAAATTTTTATGGTGTTATAGTGTTTTTAGGGTCTTCAGTGTTTTAGGGTTTTTTTGATTTTTATACTTTTAGGATTTTTAAGTGTTTTTTGGTTTTTTATTTTTTTCTTATGGGTTTCATGATTTTAGGGTTTTTTACGTTTTAGTGATTTTTAGATTTTTTAGGATATTTATTGTTTTTGGGGTTTTTACTAATTTTGTGGGTTTCTAAAGTTTTTAAACAATTTTAGGGGTTTAAAGGGCTTTATAATTTATAGTGGTTTTTTAGGATTTTTAGGGTTTTTGTGATTTTTATTTCTTTTAGGTGTTCTTATGGTTTTTAGGTGGTTTTGGGCTTCAAGGTTATTTTTAGGGTTTTGGGGTGGTTTTAACTTTTTTATGTTTTAAGGGTTTTATGTGTTTTTAGGTTTTTATGTTTTTCTTATGGTTTTTAAGATTTTTAGTGTCTTATTTAATTTAATGATTTTTAGCGATTTTGTTGGATTTTTATGGTTTTTAGGTTTTTTTTGGATTTGGATGGTTTTTAGATTTAGTTAGGATCTTTTAGGGATTTAAAATTTTTTAGTTTTTTATGGTTTTTAAGAGTTTTTTTAGATTTTTATGGGTTTTAAGTGTTTTTGTCGTTTTACGATTTTCTTAGGATTTTTCAATAGTTTTAGGTTTTTTACACTTTATTAATTCTTTGGTACTTTTTTGGAATTTTATTATTTTAGGGTTTTTAGGGGTTATTAGGGTTTTTAGGGGTTTTAGGGTTTTTAGGGGTTTATTGTTTTTCTTGGGTTTATAGGGTTTTTTGAGTCTTTTAGGGTTTTAAGGATTATTAGAGTTTTTTTGTGTTTTTTATTATTTGAAATAATTTTTTGTGGTTTTTATGTATTTTAGGGGTTTTCAAAGTTTTAGGGGTTTTATGGTTTTTAGGGTTTTATTGTTTTTAAGGGTCTTTTAGGGTTTTTAGAATTTTCTGGTTTTAGGGGTTTTAAGTATTTTTATATTTGTATTTTTTTCTAAATGTATTTAGGTTTTTTATAGGGTTTAGGGGGATTTATGTTTTTTAGGGGTTTTCATTGTTTTTAGGTTATTTTTAGGAATTTTCAGGATTTTTAGAATTTTATAGGTTTTCAGTGGTTTTATGTGTTTTTAGGTTTTAAGGTTTTCTTAGGGTTTTTTCTTGGTTTTTTGGGATTTATTTTTTTTATGGAATTTTTAGTGTTTTTTAGGATTTCTATGGGTTTTTAGGGTTTTTACAGATTTTTTGGTTTTTAGTGTTTTTGTAATTTTTTGCTATTTAACTATTTTTAGGTTTTTTATGTTTCTATAATGTTCTTAGTGTTTTTAGGGGTATTATGGTTTTTAACATTTTTAGGGATTTTTGTGTTTTTTTTATTTTTATGGGTTTTAGGGTTTTTAGCAAGTTTAATGGGTTTTTTGAGTTTTTTGGGTATTTATGGTTTTTTTGGGGGTTTTGGGTTTTTTCAGTTTTATTTGGATTTTTAGTGAGACAAAAAGGGATCCAGAGTCACTCTCCCCAAATAGGGAAAAAAATGAGATGTTCCAATCAAATAATGAAAACCCCCAATGGTCTCAAAAATAATAGAACCTAGATCAAAAATAATAAAACCATTAGTATTTTGAAGAAGACCCAATTTAGATTAATTAAATATCGATTTCACTGAGTTGAAAAGGTTGTATGAATTAAATTCCCCCGACTTAAGAAAAATAACCCTACACTTCTTTTTCCCTGATAAGTTTTCCTTCAAGGTTAAGGCTTTTTAAATTTTACTTGCAATTGACTTACTTTTGAATCAAGGCATCAAAAGGGACATAATGAACAAAATTTGATTGGTAGTCTAGTAATTACCTCATAAGAAATGAAATTTTAGTAGAATGTTGATCAGACACCTTTGAATGAAAATATCATAGAGCCTATATTACCTTCTTCATTTTTTGGTAAACATGAAAAATATTACACCCTGAGACCCCAACATTCAATGAATTTGTGACAGAAGAGAAAAAGTAGTCATAATATTCCCGATGATTAAAATTTTTTAATAGAAACTTCTTAGAGTGAAGAACCTATATATATCTGATAAAAATTGGTGTATGATCATAAATCATTAAAGGAACAAAGTCATATATCGAGGAGGGGAACCTAAACATCCGAGAGGAATTGACCAAAACTCTATTAAACTTTCTCAAATCACTTAAATATCCCTTACTCCAAGAGAATCTCATCCTAATGTAATGAAGATCATCTATACTTGCATCAACAATGTCTGAATTACAGTCCTCTATAGAAGAGGTCAAATCCACGAAGCATCCAAATCTATCAACTAGGAACCTAACAATATTAAAATCACTAAGAATGATACGAGGAGACTCACAGTCAGACGCATCCTAAAATTAAATTTCCTCCCCTAGAACCATTTGATCATCAACCTAATTGGAACCATAACTAAATGAAATAAAGTAGGAAATATCCACTTTAACAGCCCTGACTAGGCACTCAATAAGCTAAAAATATTCAAATTAAGGATCAACATACAGTAAGTTAGGATTCCATTAATCTAAAATACACCTGATAGAGGAAGAAGAAAAGTTCAAAAAATGATTCCAATTCAGAGAAATATTCCACATAATTAAATCAAGGTTTTCCCTTTTAAAATTAAATTCAATAATACCCAAACAAGCCTATTTATGATAGAAAATGAGGCCCCAAACTGCATTTTCTTACTTGGAGTGTTGTTCCCTCTAATGTTTCAAAATACGGAGTGAAACATTTGGATCTATGGGATTATCAAAACCATTATTCTAAGGTCCAGTTTTGACAGGGACCCTCATCAGATCACATTCATCCAACATAAATAGATTATTCCTAAAGGTGTTATCACTTAAAGTGGAATAGATTAGACTAATAAGGTATATATAGATAGGGCAAGTATAGGAATACCCAACTTCCTTAATTTCATGGGTGATTAGAAGACTTGGACTAGATAAATTAGACCCATAGCCTGCACCATATCCATACACATCCTTCAAAAAAGACAAAAGACCAAATCCAATAGATTCCTTCAATACATCAAGAAAATGGAAAGCTCTAGGAACTATAACAACACCATTTTGACTCATATATTTAGGAAATGAAGAAAGTGATCCCACTTCCCTGCTACCTGGGTACCAAAGAATACCCAATTTATAACTTTTAGTACCCCAAACAAAACCTGAACCATCCAAATTTTCTCACACATTAGAAGAAAGACCTGGATAATAAAAAGTCTTCAGCTCAGTAGAAGAAGGGCCTACTACCTAGGAAGAACCAAACCCATTTTTCACCTTGGAATTTTCCTCTGAAAAGAATTCAAAGGAAGTATGAATAGCAGCAGAAAACTCCTTTCTGGTTGTCTTAACGAAGGGATGAGGAACCACTAAAACAAGATCCAATGAGAAGGTAACTTCCAAAATGAAGACCTATCCCCCATAAATAAATTATAATTTTTTTAATATGAGGTATAAATGGAAACATACACTATATTATCAGAAACACATGAAGGTATTTTACATTTCTGATCCAAAGAAAAACTCTGAATGGATTATTCTTCTTATAATAATGATTTATTGGATTAACTTTAATCCAACCCAAATGGGATACATCCTTATGGTTTTTAGGGTTATTATATTATTTAGGGTTTTTTCCATTTTTTAATTTTTTTGGGTTTTTAAGGCTTTTTTAGTTTTTATGGTTTTTAGGGGTTTTCCATATTTTTTTATGTTTTAAGGAAACATAGGGAATTTTTAATAATTTATTTTTTTTGGGTTTTTAGTTATTTCAATAGGTTTTAAAATTTTAGTGTATTTGTGGTATTTTGGGGGTTTTTCGTTTTTTTTTAGTTTTTTATCGATTTTAAATTTTTCTGGAGTTTTTAACATTTTTATGGTTTTAATGGATTTCTAGAGTTTTTAGTGATTTTTAGGGGTTTTATCTATTTTTAGGGATTTTATGGTTTTAATGGGTGTTATAGTTTCTTGTGTTTTAAGGGTATTTTAGGGTTTTTATCATTTTTAGGGTTTTCGGGGTTTTAAGGTTTTTATATGGTTTTATTCGGGTTTCTCAAGGTTTTATATTTTTAGGGATTTTTAGGGATTTTTTATTATTGTTATGGTTTTATGGTTTTTATAGAATTTTCTGGTTTCTGGTGTTTTCATTTTTTTAGTATTTTTTTAGTTTTTAAGGGTTTTAAATGTATTTAGATTATTTAAACATTTTTAGGGTTTGAAATTATTTTTATTATTTTAGTGGGTTTTAGTGATTTTATGGTTTTTAGGGGGTTTTATGGTTTTCAGGGGTTTTTTATTTTTTAGAGGTTTTAAGTTTTTTATAATATTTTAGGTTTTTAGTATATTTTACGTTTCTAGGGGTTTTAAGTGTTTTAGATTTTTAATGTTTTCCTAGAGTTTTTAGGTATATTTAGGGTTTTTAGGTTTCTTATAAATTTTGTGGGTATTTAGGCTTTTTAAGGATTTTATGGTTTTTAGGGGTTTTAGGATTTTTTGAGTTTTTTTAAGTTTTTAAGGTTTCTTAGAGTATCTAACTTTTTAGGGGTATAAAGAGTTTTTAGTGTATTTATAGGTTTTCAGTGTTTTTACGGTTTTAAATTGGTTTTAAGGATTTTAATTATTTTTATGGGTTTTATGGGTTTTTTCGATTAATATGGTTTTTTAAAAAAAAATTAGATTTTTAATGTGTTTTAAGTATTTTTTGGTTTTTTATATTTTTTAGGGGTTTTATATGTTTTTAATATTTTTTAAAATATTTGGTGATTATTATTTCTTTTTAGGTTTTTTATGTTTTTGTTGGGGTTTTAGGGATTTTGAGGGGTGTTCGAGTTTTTTAGGGTTGTATAGTTTTATGGTTTTTTTTTGTTTTTTAGGGTTTTCATATTTTCACGGTTTTTTTTATTTTAGTGGTTTTTTGTTTTTTTAGGTTTTAAAAGTTTTTTGGAGTTTTTAATGTGTTTATGGGTTTAAATGGTTTTTAGTGTTTTTAGTGGGTTTTTATGTTTTTATGGATTTTAGGGATTTTATTGTTTTTAGAGGGTTTTAGGGGGTTTAGGGTTTTAGGGTTTTTAGGGTTTTTAGGGTTTCAATATTTTTTTTTGGTTTTTATGGGTTTTTACGTTTTTTAGAGATTTTTAGTGGGTTTAGTGGGTTTTATGTTATGAGATGTTTTTATTCATTTCTTAGTATTTTTAAGGGTTTTAGTGTTTTTAGGGATTTTGATGGATTTAGGGATTTTTAGGGTTCAATGTTTTTATGATTTTTTTTTTGTTTTTAGGTTTTTTTTGTTTTTAGTTTTTTTGGTTTTTGGGTTTTTCAATGTTTGTCAAAAAAAATTTTCATTTTAGGGGTTTAAAGAGTTTTTAGTTTTTATAGTGGTTTTTATATTTTTGTTATTTTTGGATAGATTTTACGGGTTTTATGGTTTTTAGGGTTTTAGGACATTTATTACCTTTTTAGTGTTTTAAGGGTTTTTAGGGGTTTTATGTGACTGTAGGTTTTTTGTTTTCTCATGGTTTTCAAGGGGTTTAATTTTTTTTACTTTTTAAATAATTCTAATGAGTTTTTATGATTTTTATAGATTTAAGGTATTTTAGGGGTCTTTTGCGTTTTTAGGGTTTTAAGGATTTTGTTTTCGATTTTTTGGGTTTTTAGGGTTTTTAGGTTTTTAGGGGTTTAAATTTTTATATATTTATTTAATGTTTTATTTCTTTAAAGGAGTTTCTTATTTTTTTTAGTGGTTTTTTTGGATTTTAATATTATTAGTAGGTTTTATGGTTTTTAGGGGTTTAGGGTCTTTTGGGATTTTTAGGGTTTTTAAATTTCTTACATGTTAAGGGTTTAATGTCTTTCTAGGGTTTTATGGTTTTCTTAGGGACCTTCATGTTTTCTTTGGATTTTTTTGGTTTTTAATTATTTTTATGGATTTTTAGGATTTTTATGGATTTTTATGGCTTTTAGGGATCTTGATTGTTTTTTGGATTTTTAGGTGTTTTTAGCTTTTGTTAGGATTTTAGGGGTTTTATGTGTTTTCAGCTTTTTATGTTTTTCTTTTTATTTTTGTAGGTTCGTAAGTTTTTCGGCATTTTTAGGGTTTTTAATGTATATTTAAGGATTTTAGTGATTTTTCAGTATTTATATGGTTTTTAGGGTTTTTAGGGATTTTGACGGTTTTAGTTTTATTTTGTGGTTTTTAGGGTTTTATGTTTTAGTTCAGGTTTTAGAATATTTTTATTTTTCATGGGATTTATATATTTTAGTGTTTTTGGATTTGTTTAGGGGTTTAAAGGGGTTTTTGAGTTTTCATTGGGTTTTTGGGTTTTCATGGGTTTTATGGTTTTTAAGGGGGTTTTCGGTTTTTTGGTTTTTTATGGTTTTTAGGGATTTTAGGGGTTTTAAATTGGTTTTTAGTTTTTCTTATATATTTTCATGAATTTTCTAGTTTCTAAAATTTTTAGGGATTTTTTAGGGATTTTTAGGATTTTTATGGGTTTTTAGTGATTTTGAGAGATTTTAATTCAGGTTTCTATGAGTTATTGGACGATTTAGGGTTTTTTGTAGTTTTTAGGGGTTTTAAATTTTTTTAGGGTTGATAGGTTTTTTAGATTTTTAGTGGGTTTTAGAGTTTTAATGTATTTTAGGATTTTTAAATATTTTTAAGGGTTTTATGGTGTTTTTGTTTTTTAAGGTTTTTAAGGATTCTATCATTTTGAGGGATTTATGATTTTTTATGTTCTTATGGGTTTTTATGGGTTTTCAAGATTTTTTTTGGTTTTTTACATTTTTTAAAAACAAAATTGGTTATTTTTAGAATTTTTATGGATTTTTGGAAATTTTAGGGGTTTTAGCGAATTTAGGGTTTTTATGTATTTTATGGGTTTTTTGGGTTTTTTAATGTTTTATGATTTTCTAGAGTTTTATTATTTTTTTTGGGTGTTTATTGGGATGATTGAGTTTTTAGTAGTTTTTTTCTATTTATATTGGTTTGTACAGTTTTTAAAATTTTACTTGTTTTTATAGATTTTAGGGTTTTAGGGGTTTCTCGGTCTTTTCGACTTTTAGTGTTTTTTTGATTTTTAGGGGTTTTAACTATTTTTTAGGGTTTTGAGGTTTTCTTATAGTTTTTAGGGGTTTTAGGGTATTTTACATTTTTAGTTATGTTTATGTCTTTTTAGAATTTGTAATGGGTTTCAGGTATTTTTTGGATTTTGAATGGGGTTTTAGTATTATTAGGGTTTTACGTTTTTAGTCATTTTACGGGTTTTATGTTTTTTTATTTTTTAATATTTTTCTAGGGTTTTTCAGATTTTTTAGGATTATATAAGTTTTAAGGGTTATTTTGAATTGTTTTATGATTTTTATGGTTTTTAGAGTTCTTAGGGATTTTGAGGTTTTATGGGTTTTTTTTATTTTTAGGAGTTTTTTGGTTTTTGGGATTTTATGTGTTTTTTGAGTTTTAGGGTCTTAAGGTTTTTTTAGATTTTTTCAATATTATTAGGGGTTTAATATATTTTTTAAATATTTTAGTGATTTTAGGGATTTTATGGGGTTTATGGTTTTTGGGTTTTTTATGGATTTTTAGGGTCGTTAGGGTTTTTAGCATTCTTAGGGGTGTTAATGGTTTAACTTTTTTTAGTTTCTTATGGTTTTATTAGTATTTTTAAGGGATTTTGGGGTATTTTATGTTTCTAGGGATTTTTAGTTCCTTTTTAGGATTTATTTTATTTTTTAGTGTTTTTATCGATTATGAGGGTTTCTGTGGGGGTTTTTTTTTGTGTTTTATAGTAATTTTTTGGGTTTTAGGGGGTATAGAGTATTTTATGGTTTTTACGGTTTTTAGAGTTTTTTAATGTTTCTTGGGGTTAAAATTATTTTTAGAGTTTTTGATTAATTTTTAAGGTTTTATGGGTTTTAGAGTTTTTAATGTTTTTAGTGGGTTTTATGGGTTTTGGGGGTTTTGGGGGTTTTAGGGTCATTTTAGTGTTTTAGGAATTTTAGCATTTATTAGGTTTTACAGGGTTTAATAGATTTTAGTTTTTTAAGGTTTTATTATGATTTTTCATGTTTATATAGTTTTTAATGTTTTTAGGTATTTTTAGGGATTCTATAGTATTTTTATGGTGTTTAGGGGTTTTAGGGATTTTGACGGTTTTTTGGGTTTTTTGGGTTTTAGGGTTTTAGATTGATTATTTTTATAAGTTTTAAATGTTTTTAGGTTTTTATGGTTTTCCTAGGGGTTATCTATATTTTTAGGGGCTTTTTACACTTTTGGGGATCTTAAGGTCTTTTTTAAGATTTTATGGGTTTTCCTATTTTTTAGGTTTTTAAGGGTTTTTAGAGTTTTTTTACATTTATCAGTGTTTTAAGGGGTTTTCATGTTTTTAGTGTGTTTTTTTGGGGTTTTATTAGTTTTTAGGGTTTTTAGGTTTTCAGTTGTTTTATGGTTTTTAGGGGGTTTAGGGTTTTTTATTGTTTTATCATTTTTAGGGTTTTTAGTGGTTTTAATTGTTTTTAGAGTTTTATAGTTTTCTTATTATTTTTAGTGGTTTTAGGTTTTTTTACATTTGTAGGGATTTTTATGGATATTTTAGGATTTTTATGGTTTTTAGGGGTTTTTTTGGATTTTGAGTGTTTTAGGATTTTTTTGGGTTTTCGGTGTTTTATGGGTTTTTTTTGTTTTATGGGGTTTTGAGCTTTTTACTGTTTTAAGGTTTTATAGAGTTTTTATACATTTTAGGGGGTTTAGTGGTTTTATGGTTTTTTTTGGGTTTAAATTTTTATATGGGGTTTTAATGTTTTTGGGGGTATTGGATTTTTGGTCTTTTAGGGATTTTTATGATTTCTGATATTTTTAGGGGGTTTAGGGATTTTAAGTGTTTTTAGGTTTTTAAGGTTTCATGAGGTTTTTTCAATGATTGTTGGTTTTTTTATGTGGTTAATAATTTTAGGGATTTTTTATAATTATTATGGTTTTTAGGTGTTCTATTTAATTTGAGTGATTTTAGGGTTTTTTAAGGTTTTTAGTGTTTATTAGGTGTTTTATGGGTGTTATTGTCTTTTATGGTTTTTTTATGATTTTAAGGGGTTTTTCTATTTTTATTTTTTATGAATTTTTAGTGCCTTTTATAGTTTTATTGTTTTAGTGTTTTTAGGTATTTTTGTGGTTTTACTAATTTTTATGGTTTTTATGATTTTTGGGGGAATTTAAGGGGTTTTTTAATTTTTAGGGTTTTTTAGGTTTTTAGAGTTTTTTTAATTTTAATTGGTTTAAATGGTTTTTAGAGTTTTTAGTGTTTTTATCAGGTTTTAATGTTTTATGGTTTTTAAGGATTTTATGGGTTTTATGATATTTATGGGTGTTTATGGTTTTCATGATATTTAGGGTTTTTTGGATTTTATGGGTTTTAAGTATCTTTAGGTTTTTAATATTTTTAGGGGTTTTCATGGTTTTTTACGTTTTTATGGATTTGTTTTCATTTTTTAGGATTTTTATCATTTTTAGGGTTTTTATTGATTTTGAGGGTTTTTAGGTGTTTTATGGATTTTATGGGTTTTTGTGTTTTAAAATTATTTTGATTGTTTTGGGGGTTTAATGGTTTTTTAGAATTTCTTTATATTTTTATTGGTTTAAAGGTTTTATATATTTTTTAGTGTGTTTTTTGGTTTCTATGATTTTTTAAGGTTTTTTAGTTTTTGGGGGGTTTTATGATTTTCAGAGTGTTTTATGTTTTTTTAGGGATTTTATCCTTTTACGGTATTTTTATTTTTATGGGTTTTTAGGTTATTATGTTATCATAGAATTTTTCTGGGTTTTTATGTTTTTATATATTTTTACAGGTTTTTTTTAATTTTTAGGGGTTTTAAGGATTTAGAGGGGTTTTAGGGTTTTTTAGGGTTTTTAGTGTTTTATATTTTTTTTGGTTTTTAGTTGTTTTGAGTATTTATGGATTTTATGTTTTTTTATGTTTTTAACAATTTTTGGGGTTTAAAAGGTTTTTAGAGTATTTAGTGGTTTCTAGGGTTTTATGAGTTTCTAAGGTTTTTAATGTTTTTAGGAGTATTTAAGTGTTTTTAAGGGTTTTATGTTTTTTAGGGGTTTTAATTGTTTTTTTGTTTACTTAGTGGTTTTCAAGGTTTTAGGTTTTTTACCTTTTTAGGTTTTTAGGGATTTTTATGATTTTTTGTGTTTAAATGTTTTTAGGGATTAGGGGGTTATGGTTTTTTAGAGGTTTTACGGTTTTTAGGGTTTTTGGAATTTTTAGTTTTTTTGGACGTTTTTTATTTTTTAGGATTTTAAAGTTTTATTAGGGGTTTCTGTATTTATATAGTCTTTTAAGTTTTTAGGGACATTTATGGATTTTTTAGAATTTTTGTGGGGTTTTTGGTTTTTAGATATTTTGAGGTGTTTTATGTTTTTTCTGGTTTTTGAGGGTTTTTTTGAGTTTTTTAGGGTTTTAAGGTTTTTTTGTAATTTTTAAACATCTATTGGGGTTTAAAGGTTTTTTAGTTTTTTCTTGTGGTTTAGGGATTTTTTAGTTTTTGAGGGATTTTTCTGGTTTTTCAGGGTTCTATGGTTTTTATGTTTTTAAAGGGTTTTAGTGTTTTTAGCGTTTTAAGGGGTTTTTGTTTTTTAGGGTTTTATCATTTTTAGGTTTCTTGGTGTTTTAATTATTTTGATATTTTTATTAATTAGTTATGCTCCTCATGGTTTTTAGGGTTTTTTTTACATTTTTAGGGATTTTTAGGTATTTTTTAGATTTTTAAGGGTTTTTAGGGTTCTAAGAATTTTAGGTGTTTAAGGGGGTTTTAGTATGTTTCGAGTGTTATTGGATTTTTAGAGTTTTAGGGGTTTTTTGAGTTTTTAGAGGTTTTAAGAGTTTTTAGTGTTTTTTAATGTTTATATGTGTTTAAATGGTGATTATAGTTTTTAGTTCTATTTATTGGTTTTTTGGGTTTTTAAGGATTTTATGGGTTTTTATTATTTTGGGGATTTTTAGGCTTCTAGGATTTTTAGCGTTTATTTTCATATTTTAGGTTTTTTGGGGATTACTGTGTTTTAACTTTTTAACTTTTTCATAGGTTTATTCATGGTTTTTAATTTTTTTTTGTTTTTTTGGGATTTTTATGCTTTTTATGCTTTTTAGGGGTATTTGCATTTTTTAGGTTTTTAGGGGTTTATGCTTTTTTAAGATTTTAATCATTTCTTATTATATTTATGGGTTTGTAGAGTTTTTTACATTTTTAGGTATTTTTAGGTATTTTTTTGGTTCTTATGTTTCTTTAAGGTTTCATGGATTTTGATGGGTTTTAAGGGTTTTAGCGTTTTATTTGGTTTTTTGGGGTTTTTTGATTTTTATGGTATTTGACATTTTTAAAAAAAAATTAACACTTTTTCAAGTTTAAAGGGGTTTTAGTGTTTTAGAGGTATTTGAAATTATTTATGTTTTTATTAGGGTGTTTCAGGGGTTTTAGGGTTTTTTTATGTTTTTAGGGATTTTTTTGGTTTTTTAGGATTTTTATAGTTTTTAGGGATTCTGAGGGTTATCAAGGTTTTTAGTGTTTTTTGGGGTTCTAGGTTTTTTGGATTCTGTAGGGATTTTATGGTTTTATATACTTATTATTTATTTTATGTGTTTAAATGGTTTTTATAGTTTTTAGTGGTTTTTTGGGTTTTATGGGTTTTAGGGTGAGTTTTAATGTTTTTAGGGGTTTTTATGGTTTTTATGTTTTTTAGGGGTTTTGATGTTTTTTAGGATTTTAAGGATTTTATGAATTCTTTGGTTTTTAGGGTTTTCTTATGGTTTTTAGGGGTTTTAGGGTTTCTTATGGGTTTTACAGATTATGGGATTATTGGGGTTTTTTTTTGATATTTTGTTTTGTTTTTTTGGGGGTTTAGGGTTTTTTGAGTTCTTTAGGGTTTTAAGGTTTTTTAAATTTTTTAGTTTTTTATGAATTTAAATGGTTTTTAGAGTTTTCATGGGGATTTAATTATTTTTTTGGTTTTTACGGTTTTTAAGGTTTTAGGGATTTTATGGGTTTTAAAGGGTTTTAGGGTTTTCATAGTCTTCTTAGTGTTTTTAGGGGTTTCCGTATTTTTTAGGTATTCAGGGTTTTAATGTATTTTTAGTTTATTAAATTTTCTAAGGGGTTTTCATAATTTTTTGGGATTTTCATGGATTTTTGACAATATTTATGGTTTTTAGGGTTTTAGGGAAATTTAGGGGTTTTTTTTGGTTTTTTGGGTGTTTTAGCATATTTTGGGGGTTTTTAGCATTTTTAGGTTTATAGGAGTTTTATTTTTTTATGGTTTTATGGTTTTTTCAAGATATTTAAAGGATTTTATGGGTTTTTACATTTTTAGTTATTTTTATGGATTTTTTTGTACTTTTATGGGTTATTAGGGTTTTAGGTATTTTGAGGGTTTTTATGTTTTTTATGGTTCTTTGGGATTATGGGATTTTAGTTTATTAGAGTTTTTTTATGTTTTTTTTGTGTTTTTAAAGTTTTTTCGAGTCTATTGATTTTTTCAAGGGTTTAAATGGTTCTTAGAGCTTTTAGTGGGTTTTTTGGGTTTTTTGGGTTGTTGTGGTTTTTTGGGGGTTTTAAGTTTTTTTTTTATGTTTTTACGGATTTCTTTGGGGTTTTAATTGTTTTTAGGGTCTTTAATGTTATTAGGGATTTTACGGGTTTTTAAAATTTTATGGGTTTTTTATTTTTTTAGGGATTTTGAGGGGGTTTTAGTGGTTTTAGGTGTTTTGTGGGTTTTCAGGTTATTGGGTTTTTTTTTGAATTTTTAGGGTTTTTAATGTTTTTTAGAGTTTTTAATCATTTTAGGGGTCTAAAGGGTTTCTATTTTTTGTGGGGTTTCGAGGTTTTTATGGGTATTAGGTTTTTTTAAGGATTTGAGGCGTTTTAGGGATTTTAGTTTTTTATGGGTTTTTTCGATTTTTTGGGTGATAGCGTTTTTAGATTTTTATGGGTTTAAAGTGTATTTAGTTTTTAAGGTTTTCTCAAGGTATTTCCATGTTTTTAGGGTTTTTATATTTTTTTATTTATAGGTATTGTTTAGGATTTATGTGTTTTTATAGTTTTTATGGTTTTTATGGATTTTGTGATATTTTAGGGGTTTTCATGTTTTTATGGATTTTTTGGAATTTAGGGTTTTTTAAAATTAGTTTGTTAATGTTTTTAGGGGTTTAAACGGTTTTTTTGAGTTTGTAGTGGTTTTTAGGGTTTTTGTGTTTTTATGGTTTTTAGTTTTTTAGGGTTTTAGGGTTTTTTTGTTTTTGGAATTTTTTAGTGGTTTTAAGTGTTTTTTGTTTTAATTTTTTTATGATTATTTATGGTTTTTTGGGGTTTTACGTTTTAGAGATTTTTAGGTATTTCTTAGGGTTTTATGGGTTTTAGTGGTTTTTAGGGTTTTTTGTTTATTTAGTTTTTTAGGTTGTTTTGCAAGGAATATGTATGATTTATATATAAGAGAATATGGATTATAAGATATTAAAAAAAGGGTGAAATGATGGGTTTTCCTAGAATAAAGGTTCCAATATGAAACCAAACTTAAGAGCATCAAGGAAGGTGCCTAACACGATCGAGTGAACTAGTAGATTGAAATAACTCAATAATCTCACGAATCCCCTCCAAACGGTAGTTAGATGGATGGAAAGAACTACCAGAATTTCAGAACAACATCGCACCCACCAAACAGCAACAAAAAAACCATAGTCAAAAGACATTCTCGACCAACAGTGCATGAACCCCATAATTTTCTGAACTCCAGAGATGCCAACATCAACAAATATTGCAACTAGTTCCACCATTAATCTGAAAATAGTAAACCAACTGGTAGGTAATTGTAAAGGATACCAATAACCCTACCCCTTTTTACCTAGAAGAATGAACCCCAATAGCTCCCATGAACAAATCTAGAAAGCAATCTGAAAGGAAGAACCGCCAAGGCAATAAATGGCCAATGTAGAAACAGCAGTACCCAACTAGGAGTAGCCACAAACTTCAGCAACCAACAACTAATGCACAGACACATGTACCAACACCCTCACATATAAACGCATGTACCACCAACCCCACACACATGCACACACAACCAAACACACCCTCCAAAAAACCATACCAAAACACAGGAATAAAAGTCCTAATACAACTACCAGCCACAACATCACCACATGTTAAACAAATGACGCCACCTATCTTCAAGCCAAGATGAAAAAAAACTAATCCCCCAAACTAGTCCAAACATATCACCATTAGAAAAAGGAACCCACGATTCATCCCTATCTAGCCCCAAACCAAATATCTCACACATAAAAACCCAAAAATAAACCAGCAACAACAACCAAAACATGTGAATCCCAACTGAACAGACGGCACGTGGATCCTAGTTAAAGCAGCCCATCATAAACTCAATAGACCTATAACATCCTCAACATCCAACCTAAGGAAGGCCCTAAAATATCCTTATCCAATCTAATCAAGCATCCCATGAGCACAACCTCCAAACCCACACCAGTAGTTATCCCTAGAGAGAATTAGCCAACTATCACTAACATCACAGTATCCCTTACAAAAATCACTCATCGCACCTACAACAAACACTAGTGTGCCATCCCACCTAATTGTACCCTCACCCAACCCCAAACCATACACATATCACCCAGCTGCATTACCACTCCGTTGAACACCACTAATTCCAATCACCCCATGCAACACTAAACACATCCCAACCCTCCCAACCACTCACAACAACATAGTAATTATAACCCAGGAGACATTCAACACCAACCATTCAAAAAATAAAACCTGCCTCTAAGAACCAAAACACCAGCCCTTGTATAGCCCAAACCACCAGCCTCCTGATAAACCCAGCAACCAAGGCATCATTTTGCAATATTAAGGCACTAGAACACTACAATAGGCCACCTAAAGACACAAGAAAATAGTAGGTCAACATCACCACATGAAAAATACCATACAAAAACAAAATTCTCAACCAGTTAACCACAAACCCAACTGCAACCATCAACAACAAATCCCCTTCATGCGGCTAAGAAGCAAGTAGACCACAACCCAAATGGAATCAAATCAACAAAAAATCGGCAATCCCAACCAGAAGAACCCACAACATGAACCCCATAATACGAAACAACACCCATAATAATATTCAATGAATTAATCTACCCCACGCCATAATCCCCTCCATCAACATCCCCACACACCAGAATGAGGTAGCCTCTACACCTGTACCTTACGACCCAAACATCCTGCACCCAACCATGATTAGAACAATAATAACTACCACAATAACATAACATGATAGATCCACACAAGTATAAAACCATCCATACAATCCATGATACATCCCAATACCTTTCCATCATCAAAACCCACCACTAAAAACCACAATGGACCCAAATACAGTGAAACTGCAACCCAATCCTCCCAAATAAATCAGAAAACATCCCTAAAGAAAGAACATGTAAAATTAATTCTTCGACCAAAAGCATGGTTCACCCTATAATTGTAAAATTGATTTCAAGAAGAAATACTATATTGTATGGTCAGTTTAATCTTGATCTAGATATATGTTCCACATATTCTAGAAGATCGATGCATCCAAGAGTACCTTTCCATCGAAATAAATTACACCAAGGTGACCACCCCCAATCATCACTAGACACTCCTCAAGAAATCCTCAGTAAATAGAAAAGTGATCCAACCAAAATTTGAAAATAAGGATCTAGTATTTCAATCTACATTTAATAGTTTCAAAAAATATTCCCATAGATTCCTAGAGAACTCATAATTAAGAAAAAGATGATTAAAACTTTCAAAAACCAACTCATAAAGAAGGAATTAGTTTGGAAAATCCATATCCCTTCAATTAAAAAATTCTTAAGTGACTAGATGATTAAGGATCCCTAACAATAAGATAAAGGAAAATATCGATGGGGTGGGATAGATCTACACCAAATAATTCCAAGAAATAGTAGCATATTTCACTATTAATTCATCTGAGGGCAACAAATGAATAAACTTGTCTATCTATTAAAAAGAATCCTATAATAGACTCCTCCAAGCCCAGTGAAAGAAATAATCTCCTACCATAAATCCCAAATACTAGTAAATAAAAAAATCAGTGGATTTTAAGAACTATCTAAAATTAAGTCAGTATCCAAGGAAAATTTTGTTAACCCAGAATCATAGATGATATGATCATCCATAGAGGATCAAATAGTACCTCTAGTAATCCAGGAACCAAAACATAAGGATATGATCAATCCATTCCCGACTAAAAAGTAAAAATGGTCTCTAAGGATATCACAAAGTTAAAACAATTTCCTCCAGGTCTATGAGAAGTTACATTGAACATGAACCACCCAAAACTACGAGAGGCCAAGAAGGAAAATCCTTTACCAATCAACCCAAATAGAAGAAATGTATGGGTAAAAAAATATCCCTAGAATGTTTAAACACAACCGCTATATTCCAATATTTGACCAGATTAGCCCCTAAAAACCACTCCTATTTATCCCTACCCACAAAATTATTAGCCAGTTCATCCCCATAGGTAGTAGATGAATTCAATTTCGAGAGAGAAATGCTATTTTTTTATTCAATGGACAAAACCAATTTCATAGGAAAAATAATGTGATAGAACCAATAAGTTTGTATACTAATTAAGAATAATTGAACATTCTATTTACTACCCACAAAAGATAGAAAATTATATGTTCAATATTTAATAATTCTAACATGGTTATCCTCCAAATCCATATATTCAACCGATATAATCTAGAAAGTAAAAAGGGGAATCCTGAGATAACAAAGAGAGAATAACCCTACCCTGATACCCCAAAACATCCACAATATTATCTAAAATATCATAAGAAGTGATACCCAAGAGCATTAGATATTTTTAAAGGTTAATATTCAGACAAAAAAGGAAGAGAAAAGATCAAAACCATGTTTCAAGACTAAAATTGAGTCAAAATTTCCAAATGAGAATAATAAAATATAACACTCAAATAAAACATGGGATGTGAAAGACTTAATAAAAAGCCAATGAAACTTGTAAGAGCTTGAATTAGAAACGATAGAATCTAGAATGTGAGAAAAAAATCCATACAAATCATAAAAATGTTTGAGGAAAGAGGATCCCTATTCCTACAACCATCTCTTACATAGAAATTATCCTTATATGATGCCATTAGTATTCATTGTATACATTGGTGAACTGGTAAACCTTTTGATCTTATTGAAGAATCTGGACAGAAATCCAAGAAGGTGCAAGGAATCACAAATAAAATCACATATAACAGAGTATAAATTCATAAATAAATCAATATTAAAGGACCATATTTGAACCTTATAATAATGGAAAATATCGAGGGTTGAAAAAATTAAAATTCATAATTACTAAATTTAATTACATCCTACAATAATTAAAGTCAAAACACCCACCAGATCTATCCTACAGATATATCACTAAATAAAAATACCCCACCCCAAAATACAAGGATCATCATTTCTATAGAAATATAGAATTCCAAATTCTCCCAAAGGGTTCTGTGGTCAGTAATAGAATTATATCCATAAATTAAGGAAATCAAACTAGACAATTCCTCCTTAACAACCATTAATCAACATTCCAATATCATGTAGAATTCAAACTGAGGATCCACAACCAACAGTTGGGGATTCTATAAAACAATAATATGACTTGAAAGAGAAAAATATTTGTTATAATGGTAGTTACGACATGACATAATATTCCCCACAATAGAAACATGAATATCATTTTTAACCATAGTTTTCACCATCTAAAAGAAACCAACTTTTTATATAACAAATTTAAACACATGCCTCCCTTTGTTTACCAAGGGTGTTCAGAACCCTAACATTGCATACTCTAAAATTAATAATTGGAAATAGTGGGGGTTTAAAATCATCCATATTGGATACAATTTTTATTGGATCCCTATTTATATCATATGAATCCCCCTTAAACAATTTATCCCTAAGTATATTATCACTTAAGATAGAATATGTGGGGCTAACCCGATCATGGGGTTCGAGACACGCAGAGGAAGCCCAAACATAAAAATCACTTGTTGAAATTAGTGAATGAAAACTAGATTGATAAAAACTAAGCACTGATAACTCCATTCATTTAGAACCCTTATTTCCATCAGAAGAAGAAGAAACATTAGTAATATAACTAGAGTTTATAGACTTGGGTGCTAAATCCTCAAAACTCCAAAAAACATTAAATAACAGGAGAGGAAGAAAATTTTTGAACATAACCCAATGCAGCACTAAAAATAACAGACCCATAAGAAGGAACATGCTCCTTCAAGGTAGATAGATTATTTGGGGTAGGAAAAGTAGAAGTTGTACCATAACAAATAGATTATTGAAGAGGATCTTCCAGTAGACAATCAATGGAATTACAGACATGAATGTTGGAATTATTCTCCAGAATTTATTTTTCTCATGGATAAAGAACATCATGTATCCAAATTAGAAGATCTTAAAGTACCATGGGGAAGAGAATCTTGTTCAACAAAAGTAGAAGCCAACATGGGATTCAAAATATTCTTCATAGGAAAAGGAAGAGTCAGAACAACCCTTGACTCATAAGAAGAAACATGAGGTGGGTAATTCTTAAAATAAATTCTATTCTTGGGGGTAAATTTAGTTCATACCACATTCAAGACTGCCTAGGGATTCTACCTGCACTATTTAAAATGGTTCCCCGATATTTTTCAAATGATAATATTTTTAAGAACCCTACTATACTCAAATGTTATGAAGGAAAAAGAGTTGGATCCCATGTCTACTACATTATCCTCCAGAAGGTCCTTCTCAGACGATATTTCGACACAAATGCATGAAAAATTAATCTTGCTGATATCAGCCGTTGGTTTTTCAATGAAGATTGAATTTTAAATCACACATCAAATATAGTTTTGTCCCATATATTAAAATTATTTGAGAGTAATGTTCCAAAATATCACTCAAATTAGAAAAATAGAGTAGGATTCCTTACTAAAATAGATTCTAATATTTGAGATTTATTAATCTACCTTCATAGAACCAGGTGCCAATCAAAATAATTTAACCAATGTCACAAGAAGGAAAAAATTAAGAAGTAAAATCCTTTATCATTTCACAACATATTAATCAAATCCTTCCCCCTGAATTTATAGGTGATTCTAGAAACCAATTAAAACAAAATATTCTTCTCCAAAAAATAACCCACCATGGTTTTATTCCACTTAGGTGATCCATTTTTTAAGGAATTAGGGAGGAAGAGGAACCATAAATTTTTTTTCCTCCATCCAAAGGGGGATGTAAAACCAAATACATGATGTTAACATGAGGGATCATTTTTTGGTAGCCGGTTCAGTAGCTGATGGAAAACAACACCTTCCATAGATCCCATAGAAACACCACCCTTTACAGAACCCCTATTTAAAACAGGCTCTGAATGCTCAATATATGGGTTCACCATAGAAGACACCATATCTTTCCCAATTAAGTGAGACAAATCTACAACAACCACCCCTATAAAATCGTGAGAATCCACTACCTCCACTGACCCCCCCTAAGACAGTGCCCTCTGCAACACCCGTAACGATCACAACCGAAGCATCAGAGTGATCCTCAACATTAAAAATATTAACAATACCATCACCCCATGATATGGTAGAATCATTCACTATCTCATCTAAAAAGGCTGAATTCCTCCTGGCCTTAACCAATTTAGAAAAAGAATTAGACATTTTCACCAAATTCCCAACCAGCAATGAATACAGGCACATGGAAGCATCCTCTTCCAGAGAAGATCATTTCAAAATCCTAACCATGGCCATTGAGCCTTTGAAACCTCCATTCAAAAACATTATTGAATCCTTATTTTAGGTATACAATTATATATCCCAAGAGAGTTTTTGAATCAACATTTCATCTGAAAAAGACTTAAAGGAACTATGGAGAACCACACTAGAAGAGGACCCATCCATCAAACTTGATAATAAGAGAGGGAAATCCTGGAGGCTGCTCACCACCTCCACATCCACACCCAAGATCCATCACGAGGGAAAGAGGGTAGCTCAATTGAATAGAGATCTATGGGGGTTTATGGTTTTTGAGTTTTTAGAGGTTTTAAGGGAATTTTTTATTTTTCATGTTTTTAGGGTTTTAAAGTGTTTTTAGATTTTTTTGGTATTAGGTATTTTATGGGTTTTATGGTTTTTAAGGTTTATAGGGGTTTCTATGGTTTTTAGTATTTTTAGTATACTTAGGTTTTTAGGGGCTGTAAGTGTTTTCAGGTTTTTTAGGATTTTCCTAGGCGTTTTTTTGGTTTTTTGGGTTTTTTATGTTTTTAGGGATTTTTTTGGTTTTTTATTATTTTTAGGGTTTTTAGGGGTTTTAGGTTTTTTGGGAGTTTTAGGGGTTTCGAGTTATTTTTGGGTTTTAAGGTTGAAAATTTTAAGGGTTTAAATGTTTTTTAGATTTTAAGTTGGGTTTTTGGGTTTTATGGGTTTTTAGGATTTTTATGGTTTATAGGGGTTTTAATGTTTTTAGGGGTTTTAGGGTTTTTATGGTTTTAGGTTTTTAGGTATATTAAGTGTTTTTATGTTTCTAAGGTTTTCTTAGGGATTTCAAGATTTTTAGGAATTTTTCATTTTTAGGTATTCTTAGGGATTTTTAGGATTTTAATTGTTTTTAGCAGTTTTAGTGATTTTTAAGGATTTTAAAGTTAGTTAGGGTTTATAGATGTTTTGGGGTTTTAGGGCATTTTTTATTTTTTTAGGATTTTTAAGGGATTTATATTTTTTAATGTTTTTGTGGTTTTGAGGGTTTTTAGCGATTTCAGTGATTTTTTGGTTTTTTATGAGGGTTTATGGTTTTTATGTTTTTAGGGGTTTTTATGGGTTTAAGGGTTTTTAGAATTTTAGAATTTTTTATTTTTATAGGGGTTTTAACTTTTTTTATTTTTTTATTTTTTTGTAGGTTTATTTGAGATTTTTTTGGTGATTATATTTTTTTCAATTTTAGGGATTTTTAGAACTTTTATTGGTTTTATTTTTGGTTTTTTTATTTTGAGGTTTTGTAGGATTTTTATGGTTTTTAGTGTCTTTTTATTTTTTAAGGGTTTATAGTTTTATATAGTATTTTAAACATTTTTTGGTTTCAAAAGGGTTTTACCGTTTTTTATGGGTTATATGGCTTTTAGGATTTTTTAAGGTTTTATGGGTTTTTTTTGCTTTTTAGGGTTTTAAAACTATTTTACGTTTTTATGGGTTTTAAGTGTTTTGAATTTTGAATGTTTTATTAGGTTTTTTCTGGGAGTTTTGAGGGTTTTTTTGTTTTAATGGATTTATAAGGGTATTTTAGGATTTTTATGGTTTTAAAAAGTTTTATGGTTTTTATGGTTTTTTGATTTTTCATGTTTTTTTGAGTTTTTTAGGGTTTTGATGTGAGATGATTGGGGTGGCCTGATTTTCATTGTGTAGGACAAAATATTATAGATACATCTTGAGGATAAGTGGAAGATTATGTGTTTGAATAGTGAAATCATGTTTTCAACCAACGTTTTATAGAGAGTGACCTAATACATAGACAACACACTCAAGGGAGGGATGTAATGGAAAATACCAATAAAAATTCATTTGGGTTGAGGCATGAAATTGGGGGATTTGTGATCGTGGAAAACTAATATAACCTATATATTGACAAGACAGGAATACACCATATCATGGGAATAATGTAAAGATAATCACAATGGATTGAATAAACTCCCATAGTTTCACTAATGGAAAAAAATGAGAATACAATATCACGAGGGTGGCTATTTATATCCAATGGTTGACAGAATAGTAAAGGGCTTAATAGCATAAATTCTAAAAATCTAAACCTACTTTGTTTCATTAAATCCAAAAATATAAAGTCTACAAATAATTTTTTAGAAAAGTATCACATAACATTCTCACTATAGACCACCAGACATGACATAGAGTGACTAGCCTGCAATATTTGAATTTAGTGTCCGAAGGTTCCATTCTATAATTATTCATGTGGGAAAGGGTTCCAAAATTCTTGAAACCATGTTGTACAAGATTTTAATTTCATGTTTTTGATTGGATAAGTGAGATAATAGGCCCATTTTTTATATCCAAGTAAGAGAGATCCAATATTCCTTTAATGAATCAAGATGGGCATCCATTATATCATTCAAACTCATTAATATACCTAGATTCATTGGGCCCATAAAATATAACTCCTCATCCTAAGAAATTTACCCGGTTTCTTCAATATGGTTCTCATCGACCTCCCCTTCTTAAAAAGAAGTACTCCTTTACTCTTTATCCTCTAACCCAAAAAATGGAGAAATATCAGAATCATTGAAAGTGGAAATTATAAAATATTCACCTAGAAATTTTATCTTATATAAATTATTGTTAATTTTCTCAAGCACTCATAATGGTATATCTCCCCATGGAATGAGTTTTGATTTCTACTTGTTAGAAAATATCTCTTTTTTCATGTGAAACTAGACTAAGTCATAAGGTTATAACAATAATTTTGTGTGACCCTTGTTTGTATGATCAATACATTTCTTGGCCTTTCACTTGAAATTTTTCCTTTCATTTTCATGGAGTTTCTTGATTAATTATACATGAACATTCACATCCATATTATTTGATTCATTCATAGGTAAAGTGACTATATCAACATGGGAAAAGGGGTTAAATCCATAAACAATTTCAAATAGAGAATAACTAGTAGTGTAATTATTTTCCCCATTATATGTGAATTCCACATATGGAAGACACTCCTTTCAATTGTTGATATTATACTTAATAGTTTTACAAAAATGGTACGATAGTGTTTGAATCACTGCCTTTTTTCCATAGGTTTGTGGATGAAAAGTAATGGAGAATAGTAAGTTTGTACCTAGTTTTCTTTATTTGGTCTTCCAAAAGTTTCTATGGAATTATGTGTCACTATATAACACAATCGTTCTAGGAATTCCATGAGGTTTGACTAATTTCTAAAAGAAAAGCATTGTAATATTAGCGGTATCATCTGTTTTGTGACAAGGAATACAATTTTCCATTTTACAAAATTGATCCAAAAAAAATGTAATTTATCTCCCTCTTGGTTCTTGGTAACCCCAAAATAAAGTCAATTTATTTGTCCTACCAAGGAATGTTGGGGATTGGGAGAGGAATATATAATCTATGTGGATTTAATTTTGATTTGACTCTATGGAAAAAAAATTTAATTTCCCAAAAATTTTCAACATCTCTAGAAATCCTAGACTAATAAAAAGTTTCAATAAGAAAAAATTGATATTTTTCATCATTAAAATGTCACATTAAGTAAAATTAAAAGAATAAAGCTATTGGGAATAAAAAACTTATCAATAAAAAATAAAAAACCATCATGTAAATAGAACATACCCCAACTAACTCTATGTTTACAATGACCATAAGGTTCACCAAATTTTTTATCATTTTAATATAAATCCTTAAGGTATTAAATAATAAGATGTTTAGAATCCATTCAGGATAAAAGATAATATCTCCATGCAAGTGCATAATTGGAAATATTTTATTTTTCTTTTTTATTATTGATGACATATGGAAACGATTAAATGAATTATATCCATCTAGAAAGTCTCTTATTTAGTTTATTTTGGACCCTAAAGTATTTTAGATCCTTGTGATCAGAATATATCTAAAATTATTTAGTCCAAAGATAATTCTTCTATGTGTCTAGTACATCAAACAAGTCATAAAACATGTTATCATATCTACCATAGTTTGCAGTTGGGACATTTTACTTTTCATTAAAGAAATCAATAGTCTTACCTTCCTACATGAGTACTCCTCATATTACAATTAAAATTACAAAAAAAATCAGTTTCAAATTTCTTACCAATTTTTGGGAGAGTAAGAATGGGTGGGTGGGTCAGTCTATATTTTATTTCATAGAAATTATTCTCTTGAGTTGTCCCACATTTTAAAGAACCATTATTATTTGTAAACTAATTCAATAGTGCTACTAGTGTTATAAATTCCTTCAAAAATATCCTATGAAAACAAGTAGGCCCATGGAAAATTATTACCCATACGACGAAGGTGGGAGTTTTCCACTTCTGAATGGCCTTGGTCTTCTCAATATCAACCTGAAATCCATCAGTGCTTATAAAAAATCCAAGGAAAAAAATTTATCATGCGAAAATTCACTATTTTTAATTTTTCCAAACAAATTTTATTTTCTTAACATCACTTCATATTTTCTTGTGTTATATACATAGTCTTTTAAATTCCAACTATACACTAAAATATCATCAAAGTAAACCACTATAATGTTTCCAACATATGCACATAAGATATTATTTATTATCCTCGTAATTGTGTTTGGTGCATTGCTGAGACCATATGTAATGACTAACCATTTATAAAGTCCATGTTTGGTATTTAATGTAGTTTTACATTCATCTACGTATTTCAACCTAATATAATAGTAGCCACTTCTAATTTTTTTTTGAGAAAATAGTAGATTCACTTAACTCATCTAGCATATCATCTAACATAGTGATATGACGATGATACATGGCCATGAAGTTATTGATGGATCTAAACTAAATGCAAATTCTCTATTTTCTTCCATTATTTTTCACCAGAATCAATGGTACAACATAGTAAATAAGGCTATCTATGATATAGACCAAATCCAAAAAATCCTATACTTGCCTCAAAATTTCATTTATCTCCTCTAGGATGGTGAAATATGCAGGGTGGTTCAGTTTTGATGATCTGGTTTTGAGTTCAACATGATGGCCAACACATTTAATGGGAAGAAAACTTGGTGGCACAACATCAAGAAACAAATCATCAAATTACTAAAATAATGACTCAACAACATGTGTAAAATTGGATATTAAGTCTTCAGTGTTCAACATTACCTCGATGTATATATGTACTAAAATGTTTTACTAAGAAATCAATGATTCCTTAACATAACTCTTTTTCCAACATCACACTTCCCTCTCCTCTCAAATATTTTTTTCCTCTTGATTTTTCATTACTCCCTATTTATTTTCTTCTATCATTTTTTCTTTTCCCCTCATTCTCTCCTTTTTCATTTTATATTTTTTTTTCTTCATCAAACATTTTTTTAGTCTATCTCAAAATGATATCTTCAAAATATTTTTTGGAAGATAAGGGGTTGAGGCTTATAGGTTTAGATCAGAGAAAAATGGAGTGACGATTCAGGAACCCATTATGAGTAACACACCAAGCATACTTCCACGGTCGACCCAACAACAAATGTAACACATTCATAGGAACAACATATAAAAATACCTCATCCTTTTCTTTACCAATGGAGAACAATTCTTACACCTTCATTGTAGCCTTAATATACGAACAATCATTAAACCACTAAGGCCAATATGGATATTGATTATTAAGAGTTGGAATTCCCAATATCTCCACCTACTCGGTTCTTATTAAATTTTTACAGCTTCCTCCATCAATAATAACATTACATACCTTCACATGGATCTTTTAACATGTATGGAAATGTTTATCCCATTGATCCTTCTCTCTAATGTTGATTTTTTCACTTACTACTATCCTAGTGACAAGAATCTCACAATCCTATGAAAATTATCCATTATATATTTTAGAGGATTCCCCATCTTCCTCATCTGAGATCTCTCCATTAGTCTCCCATTCACCATAATATTTAATTGTCATGGTGAACTAGTTTGGGAATTCACTAGTGATGTAACCTCTAACTTGAAATTTGAAATATCAAATATTCTGATTCCTTCTTTGGTTAGTTTGAGAAGTATGTTTCATATGTGGAATAATTACCTTTTCAATTTTGTGATCAGTCATCCAATTTTCATTTGATGGTTCTCCAATCCCCTTCCTTGAATTTTAACCACTGAGTGAAAGGGGTGGTGGTTTTCTTAATTTTTCTCCATATATTTATTTATTTCTTAGTCTTGGTGGTTTCGTGGATCATATCCTTTTTATCCACATGGTGGTGCATCTCTTTTAGATCGACAATATCCCAATTTAACCAATGTAAGAACCATTCCATGATTGCCTCAGAATCCTCCTCAATGTTTTCTCAAATCAAGAAATTTTTTATCTCCTTTTATTAATCTTCAACAATATTACTCCCTTATGTGTGGTGTTGAATCATGTTGTGGAGATCTCTATGGTAGTGTGATGGAACAAATCGCTTCCTCAAGGAAAACATCATGTCATCCCATGAATGGATAGGATGTACTCTATATCAGGCTCTCTCCTTTTGAAATTTATCCCACCATATTAATGAATAATTAAAAAATTCAAGGGATGTATTTTTTTCCTTTTCTTTATCGAAATAGGTATGACATGAGAAGACTTTCTTGGTCTACATCTCCCATTCCAAGTATACATTCAGGTTACATTTACCTTGAAACTAAGGGACCTTCACATTGATACCTCCAAGGATTTCATTCTCATGGGGTCTCCTTTGGCCTACTCTAGTTTGTTCTAACTTCCTCCTCCTTTGTGGTAAATCTTCAAAATCATCATTAATGTTCTACATCTCCTCATCCATGGTGTGAGGATGACATGGTATCAGTGTACACCATGGGTTTTAATGGACCATCCTTGGGCTTGGTTTATTCTATAGGTTCTCTGTCCTCTCATGTAGAACCTATGACATCCTATCTATAAGCATCTCAAATTGTCCCACCAATGATTTAATTTAGTTTGTCATAGCTTCCAGTGTGGGTGATATACTTAAAATTTCCTCATTGATATCGTGATAAATTGTATTTACATGATATTTTGTCATGATATGTAACACAAATACAAACACACATGGGGAGAAACACACACAATGATACCCACACACTGACACACATATAGATACACATGAAAACAAGATGTCCACACTCACACACAAAATATATAAATTCTCACACACATAAAGATTTATACTCACAAATGTATGATATACACACTCACAAACATGAGGATAAACACTCATACATGCAAGATATACACACTCACGAAGATAAGGATACACACTAAAAAATATAAGATATACACACTCACACACACAAGGATACACATACATGAGTAATTTTTCTTATTTATCTCCACTTCCAACTATCAATTAGGATCCAAAAATCTTATGATATTTAATATCTTGTTTGGAGTGATCACATGCCACTAATCATTTACAATAATGATTGTGTTGGTGGGACGGTTTAACAGAGCCTGTTTGAGTGGATAAGGATTAGAAAATAGTAGAGGGTGGAAAAGTGGGTAGAAAATATGGGTAAGTAATAGAAAATGGTTTATAGGTATAATAAATAGGTGTTTTCTGATTATGAAAGATAAAAAAATTAACAGCAATATGATCCAAATATGATATGGTGACGAAGTAAAATTATGGAGAATGTGATGTATGCAAATTTATAGTTCTAATAATGTAAATAATGAAGAAGTAGTAATTGTATATTATTTTTTTTTGTCAAATATCCACAAAATATTTTTGGTTATTTTTTTAAAGCACAATATGATGAATGAAGAGTAAGACTATTTTTTAAAAAAAAATCTTTCAATGAATATATTTTATTTGTTTTAAAAAGAATAAAATTCTGTGATGAGATAATTTTATTTTTTTTTTGCATACAAAACACATATATTGAATTACATGTGAAAATAAGATTGATGAATATTTGGATCAATGAAAAATATTTCAATCTTGAATAAAATTCTCCAATTATTGAGGTTTTCAATGAAAAAGAGTTTTTTATAATAAGGAAATAGAAGAAGGGTAATGGATATATGGGATAGAAAAAGGGTGATAGATGCCTAATGTGTAAATCGTAGCTCTAATACCAACTAATGTGAGGTGATTGGTGTGTCTCAATCATCATATAATAGGGTGGTGGATGATGGATACAGTTCAAGGATAACTGTAGGATTATGGGATTGGATGGTGGAATAAAGTAGTCATCCAATGTTATATGGAATCAGAACTACTACTTCGATAACACACTCAATGGAGGTATGTGATGGCTAATCCACACAACAACGAACCTGGGATGAGGAACATAATTATGGCCTTTGTGACCTTGGTTCACTAATATCACATGTATATTTAAAAGGAATGAATACATGAGAATAAGGGAATAAAGTAACGATCCTCATAGAAATCCACCCACATCTCAAAAATAAATATTTTCTTTTAAAAAACTCTTCCCCAAAAATAATCCATACATACTTTATTCGAAACATGGAAACATTGACTTCAACACAAATACATGGAGAAATAGGGCAGAAAAAACATTAGTTCTACCATCAGAATATTGGTAAAGACCAAATAAACATCCGAACATTCAAATAATTGTAGGATTCTAAAAATTAAGAGGGAGTTTTGGAAACCTAAACCAAATCACTATGGTTATTGTGTCTCATTTCTTATGGAAGTCGCATTACCACCTCAATACAAATAATAGAGATTCATTCCACATATGAGGAGAAGTGAATGAATCCAAGAAAATTTGTTATATGAATAATATGGAATCATTTTGTGCCTATTTTCAATAAGGACAATTTTATCCCATTCCTGTAATCACCAAGTTCCAAAAACAAACATATCAAAAGAATCCACCGATTGTTGAATTTTCTTGAACCGTGATACCAGTGTGAGGCTTAGAAGGGAAAAAGCATATGTGAACTCCAAATTTGAGTTTGAGAGTTATGGGGCTCTGTCAAACAAGGATGGAACTTTAGGGAAAAGACAAATAGTCATTTTTAGCTTCTTTTATGGGTTTAATCATATTTTTAGGTTTTTTAGTGGTTTTAAATTTTTTCTGTTTTTAGTGTTTTATTAGGGGTTTTCCATATTATTTAAATTTGAGGGATTGTTAGATATTTTGAGGATTTTTATGGTTTTTAGTTTTTAAGGGATTTTAAGGGATTTTATGGGTTTTAGGGTCTTTTAGGGGTTTTTGCTGTTTTTTGGTTTTTAAGGGTTTAGGTATTTTAATTTTTTTCAATATTTTTAGTGTTCTTTACATTTTAATGGATTTTTAGGGATTAATTAGTATTTTTATGGGTTTTAGAGTTTTTAGGGAAGTGAAGGTGGAGGTCCAGGCTATCCCTGGTCCCTCCAAAATGTATAAAAAGAAAATAGACAACAAAAAAAGGGGAGGGGTAGGATTAAATGACCCACACCCAAATTCCCCAATACAACCCCTACAAACCAAAACCCTAAAAACACAAAAATGGAACAAGTTGGTTAATGTTGCTGCCAATTTCATAAACGTGGATTGAACCACATGGTTCATCATCCACACCAAATCTAGTAGCCATGTCAGTAAAGCATGAGTCTGAATCCACCATTGTCTATAGATTCCCATCCCGACTCAATGTCCCCATAGAGTATGAGTAGCTCCATGTAATTCACTTTTAGACTCTCCTACTCGACGGTGCGTTGAGGCCGCTACCACTTGTTGGATTTTATTTCTATCTTAGCCTCCCTTGAGGTATCACAGGTCTACATGGGCCTGTAGAGAGAATAATAATCCCTCCATTGACACCTTTTTAGGGGGACAGAGATGGAACCATCTGCATGAGCTACCTTCCCATATAGGTCATCACTGCTGGAAACACCTGAGGCACCATTTTTACCATCCCTGATCCCTTTTCAAGAGAACTCTCCATCCCCCTTTGTGTTTTTTGGGGTTTTATAGTTTTTTCAATTTTGTTATTGTTTTTAGAGATGTAAAAATGTTTAGGGGTTAAAAAATGTTTTAGTGCATTTAGTGGGGTTTTAGGGGTTTTATGGTTTTAGGTTTTTTTATGTTTTTTGTGATTTTTATGGTTTTTAGAGGGTTTTAGGTGTTTTGAGTCATTAAATGGTTTTTAATGGGGGTTTCATTTTTAAGTTTTTAGGGGTTTTAATTGTTTTTAGTTTTTTTAGTATTTTCTTTGGGGTTTTCAGGATTTTTAGGGTTTTTATGTTTTAAGGGATTTTTTAGGCTTTAAAGGATTTAATAGTTTTATGAGTTTTAAGGATTTTGAGTCTTTTATGTTTGGTAGTGTTTTTATGGTTTTTTGAGTTTTTAGTATTTTTGAGTTTTTATGGTTTTTATGGTTTTTAGATTTTTTTTAATGTTTTTAGGGTTTTAATGAGTTTTTATAGTTTTTATTGGGTTTTATGGTTTATATGGGGTTTTATGGTTTTTATGATTTTTATGGTTTTGAATGTTTTTATGTATGTTTATGGTTTTTAGAGTTTTGTGGGTTTCTAGGGTTATTAGAAATTTTTTTTATTTTGAGGGGTTTTGGGTTTTCTTAGGTTTTCAATGTTATTAATGGGTTCTCATGTTTTTTAGGGTTTTTTCATTTTTAGTAATTTTTTGTATTTTATGGTTTTATGGTTATTCAGGATTTTGTGGGTTTTACGATTTTTTAGGATTTTTAGGGATTTTTTTTGGGGTTTTTTGAGTTCTTTGAGTTTATAAGGATTTAATGTTTTTTTAAAACAATTAATGATTTTAAGGGTTGAAGGAGTCTTTAGATTTTTTTTGTGGTTTTTAGGGTTTTTATGGGTTTTAAGTTTTTTAGGGTTTTTAGCATTTTTAGGTTTTTAGGGGTTTTAATTGTTTTAAGTTTTTAAGAATTTCATAGGGGAATTCAAGGTTTTTTAAATATTTAGGTATTTTTGGATATTTTTATGATTTTCATGGTTATTTAGGATTTTTAGGCTTTTCAAGTGTTTTTGGGATATTTAGGGGTTTAAGGTGTTTTGAGTTTTTTTGTTTTTAATTCTTTTTAAATTTTTTAATGTTTTTAGGGTGTTAAAGAGTTTATATATTTTTTTAGTGATTGTTTGGGAATTTATGGGTATTTATGGGTATTTATGGTTTTTATTATTTTTTGTGTTTTTAATGGTTTTTATAGATTTTGAGGGTTTTGGGGGATTTTTTTTAGGTTTTTTAGGTTTTTTAGGTTTTTTGGTGTTTTTGAGATTTTGAGTTTTTTTAGGTTTTTATGGTTTTCATAGTTATTAATTTTTTTTATGGAATTAATTTATTTTTTGTGATATTAGTGGGTTTTTAGGGTTTTATGGGTTTTAAAGGTATTTTGGGGTTTTAATGTTTTTAGGGATTTTAAGAGTTATTATGGTTTTATGGGGTTTTTTTGCCTTTTTTTGTTTTAGTTTATATTTTAATGTTTTTCGAGTTTTTTAACATTTTTAAAAGTTTAAAGTGTTTTTAGTTTTTTTAGTCGTTTTTGGGTATTTTAGGTTTTTTGTTTTCAAGGTTTTAGGTTTTTTTTGTGTTTAGTGATTTTAAGATTTTAGGGTTTTTAGAGTTTTTTTATATTTTTTTGTTTTAAGTGTTTCTATGTTTTTAAGGTTTTATTATGTTTTTTTATGTTTTAAGTATTTTTCTATTTTTAGTGTTTTTATGTATTTTCTAGGTTTTAATGGCTTAAGGTTTTTTATGGTCTTTTAGGGTTTTTTGGGTTTTAGAGTCCGTTTATATTTTTAGAGGTTTATGGTTTTTATAGATTTTAAAGTTTTTATTTATTTAAAGGTGTTAAGAGTTTTTAGTTTATTTTTAGGTTTTAATGGGTTTTAAGGGTTTTAAAGATGTCTAAGGGTTTTAATTATTTTAATGGTTTTTAGTGTTTTTAATATTTTTTGGGTTTTTACCATTTTTTAGGTTTTTAGGGGTTTTAAGTGTTTTTTTTGTTTTAAATGTTTTATTAGGGGGTTTAGGGTTTTAGGATTCTTATATTTTTATTTCTTTTTAGGGGTTTTTAAGATTTTTATGGTTTTGAGGGTTTTAGAAAATTTGAGGGTTTTTAGGGGTTATTTTTTTGGGGTTTTAGCGTTTTTAAGGTTCTTATAGTTTTTAATGTTTTTAAAGGTTTTAAAGGTTTTAATTGTTTTAGTGGGTTTTAGGGTTTATGGGATTTTGAAGTTTTTATATTATAGGTGTTTTTATTGATCTTAGGGGGTTTAAAGGTTTTTATCATTTTTATATTTTTAGGGGTTTTATATGTTTTTAGGGTTTTATGGTTTTTATGGGTTTTCAATGTTTTTTGCATTTTTGTATATTTTTAGGGTTTTTATAATATTTTTGATGTTTTAATGGGTGTTAGGAATTTTTTTTATTTAAGGGTTTTTAGCGGTTTTTTGGTTTTTATGGGTTTTAGGGTTTTTTTGTTTTTAGAGTTATTTAGGGTTTTAGGGTTTTATGGTGGTTTAGACCATTTAGTGGGTTTTAGGGTTTTTAAGGAGTTTTATGGTTTTTATGGGTTTTATGGTCTTAGGGTTTTACTGTTTTTTCAGTTTTTACCATTTTGGGATTTTTAGGGGTTTTATGTTTTTTTATAATTTTAAGGATTTTTAGGGGTTTTCAGGGTTCCTAACTATTTTTATATTTATTGGTATTTTTAGGTATTTTTTGGATATTAATGGGTTTTTATGGATTTTGAGGGTTTTAAGGCTTTTTATGTTTTTAGGTTTTTCATGGTTTTTATGGGTTTTTTGGGGTTTTCAGGGATTTTAAGGTCATTTAGTGTTTTTAACATTTTATGAGTTTAAAGGATTTTTAAAGTTTTTAGTTGTTTTTAAGGATTTTTTAGGTTGTTAGGGATATTTATTTTATTTAGGGGTTTTTAGGTTTTTTAGTCTTTTTTAGTTTTTTAGATTTTTAATGTGTTTTTTGGTTTTTATGGTTTCCTTATGGTATTTATTGCTTTTTATGTTTTTATGTATTTTTAGGAATTTTTTAGCATTTTTATGGTTTTTATGGTTTTTAGGGTCTTTATGGTTTTTTTGGGTTCTTCATTGTTTTTTGAGTATTTTAGTGGTTTAAGGGTTTTTAGAGTTTTAAAAATATATAGGGAGTTAAAAGGGATTTTTGAGTTTTTAGTAGTTTTTTATGGTCTTTTAGGTTTTTATTATTTTTAAAGGATTTTAGGGGTTTTATGGTTTTTAATGGTTTTTAGGGCTTTTATTTTTGTAGTGGTATTAAGAGTTTTTATGTTTTTAAGGGTTTATTATAAGTTTACATGGTTTTAAGTGTTTTTTGAAATTTTTAGGGATTTTTGGGCTTTTTATAATTTATATGGGTTTTTATCTTTTCTCGGGATTTTGGGGATTTATTTGGTTTTTAGTTGTTTTATGGGTTTTTATGGGTTTTAGGGGCATTATTTTTTGATTTTTTTAGTATTTTAAGGGGTTTTATTGTTTTTTAATGTTTTTGGTGGTTTAAATGGTCCTATGTTTTTTTCGTTTTAGGTTTTTATGGGGTTTTAGGGATTTTCATGGTTTTGGAGGTTTTTAATGTTTTTAGAGGGTTATATGGTTTTAGGGGTTTTGATGTTTTTAAAGTGTTTTTTTATGTTTTTAAGTGTTTTTAGGTTTTTATGGTTGTGGTAGGGGTTTTTAGGGTTTTGGTATTTTTATGGGGTTTTTTTGGATTTTAGGATTTATATGGTATTTTAGAATTTTTTTGGGATTTTTACTGATTTTGAGGGTTTTTAGGGGTTTATAGTATTTTGTTTGGGTTTTAGTGGTTTTCTGAGTTTTTGGGTTTAAATATATTTAGAGATTTAAAATTTTTTAGGTGTTTATTGTATTTTACGAGTTTTTGGATGTTTCTTAGGGTTTTAAGGTTTTTTGGATGTTTTTGGTTTTATGGGGTTTTTTGGGGTTTAGGAGTTTTAGGGGTTTAAGTGTTTTTAGGTATTTAAGAATTTCTTTTGTTTTTTAGAATTTTTTGGGTTTTGTACATTTTTTGTGATTTTTAGTGATTTTTTTTATTTTTTTGGTTTTAAGGGTATTTTAGTTTTATGAGGGTTTTAGGGGGTTTTTTGGTTTTTTGGGTTTTAAGGTATTTTTAGAATGTTAGTGTTTTTTTGTTTTTTTAGGGGTTTGAAAGGTTTTTAGATTTTCTTAACTTTTTAAAGGGTTTTAAATGGTTTTTAGAGATTTAGTGCCTTATTAGGGTTTTTATGTGATTTTAGAGTTTTTATGGTTTTTCGTGGTTTCTATGGTTTTTCGTGATATTTAGGGTTTTTAGAATATTTAGGCATTTCATGGATTTTAAATGTTTTTATTTTTTTGGTTTTTTTATGATTTTATTAGGGTTATTAGGGGTTTTTATGTTTTAGTTATTATATATATATATATATATTAATATTTTTATGGGTTTTTAAGTATTTTGAGGGTTTTGGGGGCTTTTTTGGTTTTTATAGGAATTTTGGGTTTTCTGGGGTTTTTGATGTTTTTATAGTTTTTTATGTTTTTAGGTGTTTAAAATTTTTTTAGTGCTTTTTATGTTTTTTATAGATTTTTAGGGTTTTTATGTTTATAATGGGTTTTCATGGTTTTTATGATTTTATGGTTTTTATGGTATTTTAGGGTTTTTAATATTTTTAGGTCTTTAGGGGTCTAAAGTATTTTAATTTTTTATGGTTTTCATAGGGGTTTTTAGGTTTTATATGGTATTTTACGTTTTATGGAATTTTAGGGTTTTTATTACTTTTATAGTTTTTAGGGTTGTTATTGATTTTGAGGGTTTGTAGGAAATTTTGGATTATCAAGGTTTTTTGGGTTTTAGGGGGTTTTTTAGTTTATTTGGATTTCTTAATTTTTTTAACATTTTTTGGGGTACAATGGATTTTAGAGTTTATAGTTATTTCTTAGGGTTTTATGGGATATAAGGGATTTTAAGGTTTTTAATAATTTTGTGGTTTTTCGGTTTATAAGGTTTTTTATTATTTATTTGCATTTTTTTAGGATTTTAGGGATTTTTTGTGTTTTTAAGTGTTTATGGGTTTCTTAGGGTTTTTCATGGTTTTTCAATTTCTTTATTTTTTTAGATATTTTTAATGAATTTTATGAATTTTAGGGTTTTTATATTTTTTTTGGATTTTTCTTGTTTTTAGGGTATGTATGTTTTTATGTCTTTTATGGTTTTTTTTGTTATAGGATTTTTTCAATTTTTTATGGTTTTTAGAGTATTTACTCAATTTTAGGGGTTTAAATGATTATTTGAGTTTTTAGTGGTTTATGGTTTTCTGTTTTTCTGGGGTTTTAAGGTTTATTAGGGGTTCTTATGGTTTTCAGGGTTCAAGGGTTTTAGGGCTGTTAGGGTTTTTAGCATTTTTTATGTATTTTAAGGGTTTTTAATATATTTATATTTTAATGGTTTTCTTAGTTTTTTTAAGGGTTTTTATTGTTTTTATGATTTTTGGTGATTTTTAGAGATTTTTATAATGTTTATGGTCTTTAGGGATTTTGAGGGTTTTTTGGGTTTTCAGTGTTTTATGGGTTTTTTGGGTGTTTTATGAGTTATTTAGTTTCTTTATAGTATTTAGAGTTTTCTAAAGTATTTATTACATTTAATGGGATTTAGAGTTTTTAGTGGTTTTATGGTTTGTATTGGTTTTTAATGTTTTATATGTTTTAGGGATTTAGTTTTTTATAGTTTTTAGAGTTTCTCATGTGTTAAAGAGTTTTAAGTGTTTTTATGTTTGTAGGGTTTTCATAAGGGGTTTCTATGGTTTTAGGTTTTTTTATGTTTTTAGGGGTTTTATGGATTTTAAACGATTTTTATGGGCTTTAGGGTTGATAGGGATTTTGTGGGTTTTTGGGTTTTTAGAGTTTTTATGATTTTTTTATGTTTTAGGTTTTTTTATTTTCTTTATGATGTTTAATGATTTTTATAGTTTTTGAAATGTTTAGGGGTTTAAATGGTTTTTATGCTTTTAGTGTTTTTAGTGTTATTAAGTGTTTTTTTGGTTTTTTCTTGTTCGAGCTTCTAATTTTCTACTTGAAAACCCAGATCCCAATCATCCTTTGCTACATTCCATCCAGCTACATTCATCATATCTTCTTCTGAAACCTATCCCAAATATTTAACAACTAGTTCATGAGCTTCCTTCACCATGATCGAGCACCCGGGTCCTTGGATGGGGGAAAGTCAATGACAACTATGGCGGATCTTCACCAAAGTAGAATGCGAGGATAAAAAATGGTAGATTCATTCAAGAACGAGATAAACGAGGTTGTCACTAATCCAGATCCTTCGTTCCAGTGACTGTGATGTCACATAGAAGTGCTATCAAGGATAGAAAGAGGCTTGTATAAGATGAAAAAGGAAATTCACTAGTCAAGTGAAGCATTTCAGGCCATGGAAAAATTTGAACACACAGAAACCCCCACATAAAAGATTTGGTATCATCAGAGGAACTTCGATGAAAAGAAGGACCACCAACTTTCATTCTTCATACAGGGCTAGGAGAGGAGACCCAATGCAAGGATGAGACCTGGGGATGAGAATCAGAGAACAGGGGCGTGACAACCTTGTATAAGTTTTGTATACTACTTCACATTTGTAATCTTTTCGGGTTTTATATTTATTACTTTTATTGTGGTGTTTTGTGTAGATTATGGTGAAGAATTCTATCCTTGGTACCACTCTTCTATAATTACAGAACGTGATGAAAGTGTTCAGGCTACCAATGAAAGTTCTTTTGCTGTCTTTGTGAGTAATAACACGTCACGAGTAGGTGAGTGTTCTTTCTTTTTTTGTGAGTATGTGATATCATATAAAATAATATACCTGCATCTGTGTTAAAATCTGTGAGTTCATTATGAACTACATTATTTTATTATTCCCTTCCTACTTTAATGTATCAAGCCCTTTTTACTTGCATGCATGGTCCCAAGATATTTCAACCAGAGAGATAGTAGATTTAACATTCTTCTATGATGTTGAGGGGATTCTTTGAATGATGATATTTGGTGCAGTGATGCTTCACTACTTCCTTAATATTTTTTGAGATGCTAAGTGAATCCTTATATTTCACTTGTGGCTCAAGATAGTGATCTCAATTCATTAGGCAAGGGAGTTGAGGGATCCTAAACAGCGAGCAACATCAATATGATAATCAGAAAGATGGGTGACTGAGCATGGGAATTATTTCTGTAGAATTACATGTCCATCTATTATCATATGTGGAGTTCCTGAGAAATAAAACACTATGAATCTACAAGATATTATTTAGTGTTTCATGTTTTGTAATTGGATTTTGTATAAAAAGTGATCCTGCATAATTATTTGATATGAAGAAAACTGATTATGCTTTTAAACATGGAATTTTTTAAGGGATTTTTGTTCAAAAAATGAGTAGTTTTACTTTTAAATCGGGATATATGCATGATTAACTAGAATTATGAGTTAACTTCTACTCATGGAATGAGTTTATAACCACATGAGCATGATACATGTGATAAATCTCTACGAAATATTGTAAAATATCACAAGTTCACTAATGTATATTATGATTCAAGGAGGTAAGATTAATATGAATTCCATGAGATGTTTTGGTACAAGAAAATAAGACTATAGGTTTAGGATTGAAAAACCTAGGATGAAGAGTCTTGTAATGAAGGTGGTCTGTATGAATTAAGTGCAGATGCATTGAAGTTGGAAGCAAAAACAGATCAAGAAAAAACAGATCAAACTCTTTCAATCTTGGAAAGTGGTTGGTAATGAAGCTGTAAGTTCGTATTTTACATAATGATTATTAAATGTGTTTTTTATTGGTGTTTATAAATTTTTAATTGAAAAAAATTTATTTCATATGTTTTTAAGTTATTTTTTCAAGGAATTCAAGTGTTTTTTTAAGATGGAGTATCATCATTCACATGTGGAAGGCCTAAAAAAGAGGCTTTTGGTTGATTTATTCTGCAATCCATAGTGTATGAGGAGTCATGTTTAATAGCTCACTTCTCGTGTCTTATCCTTTCATGTTCCACAATAAATTCACATCATCAAATAATCTCTTTCTTGGTTTAAACATTTCTTCTTCATGATTCAATGGTGTAAAGTGCAGTAAAATGGATAAAGAGATTCAATGAGATCTAGTATGTTATGTATAGATCCATTTCACACCCCATTGGATCAAATGAAGAAAATGATATTTAATATCAAAGATGTGGTTTGTTTTCATCAAGGGATAAGATACCTTCTTTATAAAACCCTGAGATTTTATGAGATATATTATTTTTAATTTCTTTGATATCTTTTATTGTACGCTACACCAAGATTAGCTTGTGCTATATGCAACAACGTATTATCTTACAATATACGCAAATATTATACTAGGCTTGTGTTGGACGCCAGAGCAACCTTCCTCGATATCATGTGTTGTACGCAATGCCGAGTTTCACTAAACGAGATATTATTATATTATTATTATGATCTAGCCATTACGAATAATAATACCACTTTTTAAAATTTTATAAATTTTATCTTTCAAAATGGATTTCATTTTTGGATTCAGAATATCGAAATTAGCCTAGGGTGAATTTTTTGTATTTTTCTGAAAACATTCAATTTTTGATGAATAGTGAAAACACTGGGTTACTATTTAAAAACCGACTTTTTATTTAAATAAATATTTATTTCATTTAAATATATTTTATGTAAAAATTGATAAATAATACCTATATAAGTTCTATATAATTCATTGGAGTCATTTTATAATAATTTTAGATATATAAAAATTTTATTGAACTTTTCACCCTCTTTTACCCACCTCCTAGGAGAATTTGAAAATTTACATAAAACATAATTTAACCACTTCTGTGAGTGGAATTTTAAAAATTCAAGAGACACGGTTTATATCAAGGAGTAAAATGTGGTTCAATAAGATAAAAATAATTTTTTGTGAATAGTAACTTTTTACTTTATTTACCACGGTTAAAAGTAAATAGGGAAATTAAGGGTAAAAATGATATTATTATTACCCTAACACATGTACTAATTCTATTGAATAAGTTTAATTCGACCAAAAAAAACCTTAGGAATAAAATATTACCCTTTAGGTCTACTTGGATTAGATTAGGACAGTTATTATTATTTTATTTAAAGAAGAGTTAAAGTAGTTAAAATGATAGTTTAATAAATAAAACATTTTTAATATAGGGTTATACATAAGATAAATTAGACTATAAATATTAATTAGAGAGATAAAATTATTTCCTACATAATGGTATTTTATTTATAATTTTTAGACATTAAATAGTTTAATTTATTTATGACACAATGATGATGGAGTAATTACCTTATTAATTAAATATTAACATAATTGATGTTATAAATAGACACATAAATGTAATTTGAGACTTTTTATAAATTAAACTAATGTTTTAGGTTAATATGACATGTTAGTATTGATTCAATAAACTTTATCGAACTAATCAAGCTGTTATGATTTTCACAAAAAATCAATTACAAAATAGTGTCAAAATTGACATAAAATAGTTTTTAAAACAAATATGATATTATTAATTGTTATTCTATTACTAAAAATCTATGGTTAGGAAATATTACTTAAGATAAGGATATATATATTAATAATGGAACACTTGGGGTTATTTTGGCTTGTTATAGTAAGTTTGTTAACCATATAGTGTAAGAAAATAAGAAGAAACGGTAAAAGTTAAATTGTGTAACTTAGAATTAAATCTAAATGATAAGGTTAAAATATTAACCTAAACTTGTCTAAAATATATTGGTTGAAATTATTTAGACCCATCCCCACTTTATCTTTGGAATAAATCAATTTGGATCCATTATAAACCGAATATGACTTTATTATAAAATAATATTTGAAGTTTTTTCTAAAGTGCCCCTCTCCTCCCTTATAAAAGGGAAACTTTTCCCTCTTCTCTTTACAAAATTTTGAGCCTTCAAGCTCGGCCAAACCCTGACCATTTACATTCTCACATTCCCTATAAACATTATAGAGGTTTGTTTCACCTCGAAATACCAACTCTATTGCCTTAAGAAGAATCTTAAAAGAGAGGTGTGTCGAAGAAGAGGTAATCTCTTCTACCGATTCTTTCAAGTTTTATTTGTTCTTCAACTTCTTCTTATTTAGTTGTTTCATTATAAAGTAATGACATAAGTATCAATAATATAATGATATGTTGTTATAAATATGAAACAACCCCAATTCACCTTCTATCCATCCTACGGAAAATGAAATCACTATGCGTGTGTACATACAGAATACCTTCTCCACGCCGTGGTGTAATCTGTTTTTCCACCACCACATTACTTGGATGGGTATAATGATGTAAAGAATAACGATATATAGTTATTATAACATCATACTGATTCTGAGATATTATATCATCCACTCCAATTCAATTCAATAGTTATGGGAATGATATCATCGCTCGTGCGTACGTACAGATTACCATCTCCATGACGTGATGAGATTCATTCTCCATGTTAAACATTCAAGAATCATATTAATGTATATATAATGAATAATAATGAAATATATTACATGATAAAGCTACTGGATTTATGTATATATATATATTTATCATCTACTTACTTCCATTCAAGTCAATAAGGAAAGGAAAACAACGTTCATGCGTACGTACGTCCTACCGTCTCCATGAACGGTGTATTTCATATCATTTATCTATCTATTATATATATATATACTGAATATATATGATATAAAAATAAGGATTTACATTCTAGAAGTAAGTAAATCATGATATAAGTAATAGTAATTTCAAGAACAACATGTCCAAACACGTACGATAAGTAAAACGATTTTACCCAAAGCACTGCTTTAACATGGAATTTACAAAAGAACGGGTAATATAAAGTCATAATTTGGACATATATGATATCATAACAATGAATATTATTATTTAATAATCCAATGAAATTATTTAAATCATTATAAAGGATGTTCGGATACGTATAAAGCATATCGGACTTAAGGTAAGGGATAATTATTCCAATCTCATTCTTATCACAGATTATTTATCCATAAGTATTTACTGGGGTTATTGTTATCATCCATGTAAATGTTTTATAAAAGTGTTTTCATGTATGTTTGAAGTCCTTTTTACCCATTTTTGACTTTTAACACATGTTATGAAAGTAATATTTCTTTAGTTTACCATATGAGGAGATTTTTGACTTTTCCATTAAAAGTACAGGAGAATGTTTTTTTTCAACTTATACGGCATGAACTGTTTTTTACAGTTTTATAACACCTTATTTTCATGAAGCTTACTCTACAAAATTTCATTATTATTTTCAACAAAATCCTTTTCTTTTAAAATTTCATGGAATTTTTTGAAAAGAAAATTATTTTGAAGAAGAAAGGATATTTTCCTCAAGAATTCATTTCAAGTGTTTTGTCAAAACTATTTTCCATTTAAGATGACATTATTTTGTATGATTATGTTTAAAGTATAATGTCTCTATGATTTAAATGGTTTCACTTTTCTTATGATGAAATTATATCCATTTTTTTATGGATTATGTTATGATGGGATGATATTTATGAAACCCATTTTATTCTTTAGGTTATGATGAATGGTTTAGGTTTATTTTGTGGCACTAGTAAGAATGATTTCATTATGAGATGGGTGGGACCTATATCTCCCTCCAATAAATTGGGTAAATATTTATATCTAATGAGATATCCACAGCTGGAATGGTAAGTTAATCAGGTTCAGTGATACAGGACTGCAGTAAGGAGTAACTCTATTCCGTAAGGAACTTTGTCCACTAAGATGGTCTTGGAAGCAATGCCTTGGATACTATGGAAATAATATCACGTGCTTAATGGTTTTCCACAATTAAATGTTTTACTGCCATTCTATTTTATCATGATTGATGTTCCTTTATGATCTATGCCATACGTACTGCCAAGATTTATTTCACAACTCAAGATTTTGATGTTTAAACATTATTTTCATGTTTTGAAGTTCAAATGTTTATGGTTTGTTTTATTTTCTCCATGCTTAACCTTACTGAGCATTTGATATCACCCTTTATATGTTTTCTTCTCCCCAGGACATAAATAAAGGTTTTAGGTAAGAAAACAAAATGGGAAGATCATTATGGGAGATGTTGAAGATCTTTCACCACGATTATAACATTATGTTCCGAGTTTCCAAAGACACTAAACTATTACGGTACTTAAGTGTTGGTTTTTGTTATGTATTAAGTATTCCACAAAATTAATGTAATTTCCATGCACGTCAAGATTTGGTTCTTTACATTCGGTATCAGAGGAAAGGTTTAGTCAACCTTTAGAAACTAGGATGTGAGAACTTTAGTGAGATCCCTAGAGATATTTATATGGTATGTCTAGTGATGTCTCTAAGGTTAAGTATTAGTATATGTTATAGTCCTAAAATTACGGTAACGATATTAGAATTAAACCTAAGATGTTAGATACTGAAGGTAATCCTCCTTTATTATGTTGTTTTCCCTAGTATTATTTTTTCCTCTCACACTATTCTTTTTGTGTTTTAGAATATGGATGGAACCCGAAGGAATCGTGTTGATCAATATAATGGAAAATGCAATTATTTTCCTCCTGAACGAACCAATGTTATGGGAGATAGAGTACAAAATCTTATTTCTATACTTACACAAGCTATGAATCATTCTGAACTTCCAAATGAGCAGAGAAGGGAACAATATTCTTTTAAGTCCTTCATGAGGCAACGTCCACCATCATTCATTGGGTCTTCTAATCCACTTGTTGTTGAACAATGGATTAGTACCATTGAAAAGATATTTTCCATACTTTTCTATTCAGAACATGAAAATTTCATTCTGGTTGTTTACCGTTTAGAAGGTGAAGCAGACCAGTGGTGGACTCTAATTAAGAATACAAGGCCCCAAGATGAAATTGAATCAATGGAATGGGATGAGTTCAATAACTTGTTTTTCAATAATTACTTCCCTCGTATTCTTCAAACAAAGATGTAAAAGGAGTTCCTTGAGATTAAGAAAAAGGATGATTAGTCTGTTGGTATATACGAAGCGAATTTTATGAGGATTGCAAGGTATGCATCTGGCTTCATCATCCAACCTGAAAGTAAAGTTGATCGATTCAACAGTGGCTTAAAACCATGTCTTCAAAGGGAATTAGCTATAATAGACATCAGTAGCTATGAAGAAATTGTTCGTTGTACTATGAAGGTATAAATGGAAGTTGGTGTTACATATCCATCTCTTGGTTTTGACAAAAAACAAAAGATGTAGTTCAAGGAAAAATCTTAGAACAATGGTGAAATGAAGATGAATGTTACTTTATGCTCAAAGTGTGGAAAGAAGCATGGTGGATATCGTCAAAAAGGTACTAGAAAATTTTTCAAGTGTGGAAAAGAAGTTCATCCAGCATCTCAGTGCTGAAGTAATGGGAAAAAGGTTTCTAATGACATGAATAGAGAAAAGACTACAGAGAACGCTCCACCAACACTTCAATGCTTCAAGTGCAAGGAAATGGGGCATTATGCTAATCAATTCTCTAATCCAAGGGTTAATGATGATCGATGTGAGAAACCTCTTAAGGTAAATGATAAAGGAATGTCACATGAGATCACTATTTGTGATTTTGTGTATGAAAATGATGTTGTAGAATGATTAAGTGTTTATGTAATGGGATTTCAAAATAGTATCATGCAATATCATTTATGGTATAGTGGAATTTTGGAATATCTATGTTTTGGTTTTCAGTAATTATATTGTACTGGTAACCATAAAAAGTGATTGAAATATTTTTGGAATGAAGATGATATGCGCATAATGAAGGGTTAAAGAGAAAATGAAATGAGCTCATGACTGATATCATGGATTGAGTATATAGAAATTTTGGGATTTTGGTATGTGGAAAGAGTTAACTCTTGACAGCATTCATGTATTCAGTAAGGTTCAATGGGCATTCATTTTTTTCAAGAGAATACAATATTAAGGTATTCACATGTTTGGAATGCGATCAACAAGATATATCCTGCGATATATGATGGATAAATTATGGTATTCACATGATTGGTATATGACCCTTCTAGTAATCTTTTTCTTTATACTATGAGATTGGACCAAAGTATTTTCGATAAGTCTAAAGATTGGAATGAATTATGTTAGACATAAGATAGTATTGTTTAAGGCTAGATATTTTTTTTGATATTATTTATGTAATGTTATAATAATGTTGTTTTAGAAAAAGGAAAACCTGCCGGACGGGCGACAACCCGTCGCGTCAGACAAGGTTGTGGGAATCGAACCCACAAACGAAGTGTGACATACCTTTATAGACAACCACTAGCCTATAAGAAGTATATGGTTAGTAGAAACTGGTTTTATTTTATTAAGCACTATGATACATAAAGTATAAGTCCATTTTTGAAACCATATACGATTAATCTCACCATAAGATGGACTTATAACTTTTACAAACCTTATGTTTGAGATAGATGGAATGACCTATCATTCTATCGCATGATCTACTAATACTTCAAGAATGACAAATTTAACTTCATTTCATTAAGATATTAAGTGCAAATTGTTCAAGGCATGGACAACAATGAGATTGTACCGAAAAAAGTACATATTTCTTCTAATTCAAATTCTTCAACTTTAGGGTAATGATCTTGAAAACCAAAAATGTTGTCGTAGTGTCCTCATATCCGATGAATCAGATGGTACCTTAGATCATCAAAAATTTATGGCTTTGTGATTGTTGGATTTTTCATAGCCATATTATCTACCACTCTCCATCAGAAATTGATGGTTAGATTTCTCTTCTATATACACATTTTCACCTATATTTTCCTATGTGGAAACCCAGAGATGAGTTACTTTAGGTATTGATTATGTTTCTAATGCTCTTTTTTAAAATGATGATTTAGTATTCTTTTTTATGATGTGGGTTTCTATGAATGAATCTTTTAAGTAGTAAATGATTTATAACACCGACGTATTTCGAGGGCAAAATTCATTTTAAGGGGGGGTAGAATGTAACACCGCGAGATTTTATGAGATATATTCTTTTTAATTTCTTTGATGTCTTCTATTGTACGCTACACCAAGATTAGCGTGAACTATATGCAACACCGTATTAGCTTACAATATACGCAAACACTATTCTAGGCTTGTGTTGCACACCAGAGCAACCTTCCTCGATAGCGTGTGTTGTACGCAATACCGAGTTTCAATAACGAGATATTATTATATTATTATTATGAACTAGCCGTTATGAATAGTAATACACACTTTTTAAAATATTATAAATTTTATCTTTAAAAATGGACATCATTTTTGGATTCATAATATTGAAATTATCCTAGGGTGAAGTTTTTGTATTTTTTTGGAAACTTTCAATTTTTGTTGAATAGTGAAAACACTGGGTTACTATTTAAAAATCGACTTTTTATTTAAATAATTATTTATTTTATTTAAATTTATTTTAGGTTAAAATTGATACATAATACCTATATAAGTTCAATGTAATTAATTGGAGTCATTTTATAATAATTTTAGATATATAAAAATTTTATTGAACTTTTCACCGTCTTTTACCCACCTCCTAGAAGAATATGAAAATTCACATAAAACATAATTTTACCGCATCTGTGAGTGGAATTTTAAAAATACAAGAGACATGATTAATATCAAGGATTAAAATGCGGTTCAATAAGATAAAAATAATTTTTGGTGAATAGTAACTTTTTACTTTTATTTACCACGGTTAAAAGTAAATAGGACAATTAAGGGTAAAAATAATATTATTATTACCCTTACACATGTCTTAATTCTATTGGATAAGTGTAATTAGACCAAAAACAAACATAGTAATAAAATATTACCCTTTAGTTCCACTTGGATTAGATTAGGACATTTTTTATTATTTTATTTCAAGAAGTGTTAAAATAGTTAAAATCAATGTTTAATAACTAAAACATTTTTAATATAGGGTTATACATAAGATAAATTCGACTATAAATATTAATTATAAAGATAAAAATATTTCAAACATAATGGTATTTTATTTATAATTTTTAGACATTAAATAAATTAATTTATTTATGACACAATGATGATGCGGTAATTACCTTATTAATGAAATATTAACATAATTGATGTTATAAATACCCAAATAAATGTAATTTGAGACTTTTTATAAAATTAATCTATTTTTTTAGGTTAATATGTCATGTTAGTATTGATTCAATTAACTCTATTCGAACTAATCATGCTGTTATGATTTTCAAAAAAATTTATTACCAAATAGTGTCAAAATTGAGATAAAATAGTTTTTAAAATAAATATTATATTATTAATTTTTATTCTATTCCTAAAAATCTAAGGTTCTTCCAAATTACTTAGATGAGGTTATATATATTAATAATTAACCACTTGGGATTATTTTGGCTTGTTATAGTAAGTTTATTAACCATATAGTGTAAGAAAACAAGAACCCACAGTAAAAGTAAAAGTATTTAACTTAGAGTTAATTCTAAATGATAAGGTTAAAATAGTAACCTAAACTTGTCTAAAACCTATTGGTTGAAATTATTTAGACCATTCCCCACTTTAGATTATAAAGAAATCAATTTTTAACCATTATAAACCGAATATTACTTTATTATAAAATAATATTTTAAGTTTTTCCTAATGTGACCCTCTCCTCCCTTATAAAAGGGCACCGCCTCCCTCTTCTCTTTACACAATTTTGATCATTAAAGCTCAGAAAAAACCTACCCATTTCCCTTAAAAACTTCCCTAGAAAAATTATAGAGATTCTGGTCACCTCAAAAGACCAACTCTAGTTCCTTAAGAGGAATCCTAAAAGAGAGGTGCGTCGAAGAAGAGGTAATCTCTTCTACCGATTCATTCAAGTTTTTTTCTTCTTCAACTTCTTCTTCTTTCGTTGTTTCATTATAAAGTAATAATATCAGTATCACTAATATAATTATATGTTATTATAAATATGAAACAGACCCAATTGACCTTCTATCCATCCTATGGAAAATGAAATCACCGCGTGTGCGTACGTACGGAATATTGTCTCCACGCAATGGTGTAATATGTTTTTCCACCGCCACCTTACATGGATGGGTATAATGGTGTAAATAATAACTATATATAGTTATTATAACATCATACTGATTCTGAGATATTATTTAATCCATTCCAATTCAATTCAATAATTATGGGAACGATATCGGCGCTCGTGCGTACGTACGGATTATCGTCTCCACGACGCGATGAGATTAATTCTACATGTTACCCATTAAAGAATGATTATAAATTATATATAATGAATAATAATGAAATATATGACATGATAAAGCTACTGTATTTATGTATATATATATATCATCTACTTACTTCCATTCATGTCAATAAGGAAAGGAAAACAGCGTTCATGCGTACGTACGACCTACCGTCTCCATGAATGGTGTATTTCATTTCATTTATCTATCTATTATATATATATATATACTGAATATATATGATATAAAAATCATTATTTTTATTCTACAAGTAATTAAATCATGATATAAGTAATAATAATATCAAGAACAACATGTCCAAACACGTACGATAAATAAAACGATTTTACCCAAAACGCTGCTTTAACATGGAATTTACAAAAGAAAGGGTAATATAAAGTCATAATTGAACCATATATGATATCATAACAATGAATATGATTTTGTAATAATCCCATGATATTATTTAAATCATTATACAGCTGTTTCATATACATACGAAGTATATCGGACCTAAGGTAAGGGATAATTACTCCAAGCTCATTCTTATCTGAGATTGTTTACTAGTAAGTATTTACTGGGGTTATTGTTGTCATCCATTTACATGTTTTATAAAAGTGTTTTCTTGTATTTTTAAAGTCCTTTTTACCCATTTTATACTTTTACCACATGTTATTAATGGAATATTTCTTTTGTTTATCGTACGAGGAGCTTTTCGACTTTTCCATTAAAAGTACAAGAGAATGTTTTCTTTAACTTATACGGCATGAACAGATTTTTATAGTTTTATAACACCTTATTTTCACGAATATTACTCTACAAGATTTCATGATTATTTTCAACAAAATCCTTTTCTTTTAAAATTTCATGGCATTTTTTGAAACGAAAATGATTTTGAAGAAGAAAGGATATTTTCCTCAAGAATTCATTTCAAGTGTTTTGTCAAAACTATTTTCCATTTAAGATGAAATTATCTAGTATGATTATGTTTCAAGTATAATGTCTCTATGATTTACATGGTTCAGTGATACCGGACTGGAACGAGGAGTGAACTTGATTCAGTAAGGGACTTTGTCCACTAAGATAGTCTTGGCAGCAATGCATTGGCTATTATAGAAATCATATCATGTGCATAATGGTATGCTACAATTAAACATTTTACTCCCATTATATTTTATCATGATTGGTGTTCCATTATTATCTATGTCTTACGTACTTCCATGATTTATTTCACAACTCAAGATTTTGATGTATAAACTTTATGTTTTTTTTGAAGTCCAAACGTATATGGTTTGTTTTATTTTCTCTATGAAAACCCTTACTGAGCATTTGAGCTCACCCTTTATATGTTTTCTTTTCCACAAGTCATAAAGAAAGGTTTTTGGTAAGAAAACAATAGGGGAAGATCTTAATGGGAGATGTTGAAGATATTTCACCATGATTAGAAGATAATGTTCCGAGTTTCCAAAGACACTAAACTGTTATGGTCCTTGAGTGTTGGTTTTTGTTATGTATTAAGTATTCTGCAAAATTAATTTAATGTCCATGTACATTAAGCTTTGGGTCTTTACATTCTTAGGGTTTTTAAAACTGTGATTTCTTATAACAATAATCTAGGTCTTATAACTAACCACTATAAATAATGTATACAATGTGTATAAATACTATGATGACATTGAGAAATTTTTGCAGGATATACGAGTTATAAAATCATGATCATGAAGTAGATAAATTCAACCAGAAACCCTGTTATCCTCCTCACCCAGAGACATGCCACTCAGTTGAATTGCGGCTGCCCAAAATCTATTCAATTAAAGGTACACCCCTTGTCAGTTCCTTCAACATCTAACCATGTTAGTGTCATTGTCATTGGTATGTGGTCACATGTTAAATAATCTTGTTATTTTTATATCATGTGTTTTTGTTTTCATTTGTTGGGGTCACTATATATCTTCTTTTAATGTGGTCATGTGTTAGATAATATTGTTATTTTTATATCATGTGTTTTCATTTTCATTTTTCATTGTCAGTGGATATCTTCTATTAATGTGGTCACATGAATTTTTTTTTTCAGATTCTAGTTATTCTAGTCATTTGTCTATTGTTGTGCTAACTAATTATTTTTGTATCATGCGTTATGAAAATTGTTTTCGTTATTACATATATATTCTTGATTTAGTCTAGAGGGATATTCATATGGTTATTGTGGACTTTAGTTATTTTATATTATGGATGTTGTTTCTATTGGTTATATTATTCAATAGATGATATTTTTATATCATGTGATATTATTTTTATATCATGTGTTTAAATGAAAACTATTTTCTAATTTTTCTATTTGTGTGATCAAAATGATACTCATGGTGGTACATTTTTAAAGTAGAGGGATCAAGTATAGGTTCTGCATCAAGTATAAAAGGGTGGTCCAATACAATAAAAGGGATGATGGTGAAGTTTTTTATGTCCCAATCAACTATAGTAGATAATAGCGTACATGCAGTGATAGGGATTCCACGATAGTGATATATTATGTTTGTAAGAAGTAGATTGTAGATGAGGTTTCATTGAGTTCCATGTAAATTATCTTAGTGGTTGAGCAAGTTTGTAATATGATTCATGGACCTTACTTTCATTTAATAATGTTTTAACATGTATTTAAATAATATTTGAAGGTGTTGTTTTAAATAAAGACTCGGTTGATAGTTCTTTGTATAATCTAATTTGGTAATTATTATATAATAAATAGAATAAATAAAATAAATAGAATAATATATTATATATAATTATAATAATAAATATAATATAAAATTTTAACAACAAATATTTTAATATCAACATTTGATATATAATTTACAAATAAATATTAATTGTTGTTGTTGTTCATAAATATTAATAATATTACCAATCGATATATTAGTCATATTAATCTGTTACTAAATTTTCTTACCAACATATATATTATTATTTTTATTATTATAATTAAAAAAAAGCATTTTATCTATCGTAATAACATTTAAAGATAGCGTTTTCCCCAATAGTCTATTAACAGGGACATATGTGTTGGTAAAACGCTTTCCAAACAGAAAATATGCTTTTACCAACATATATAACCCCATTGTAAAAAGTGAAATATTTTTTACTTTTGTTAAATTTTTTTGGTATTTTTAGTTTTTATTTTTATTTTTATTGGTTTTAGGGGTTTTAGGGATTTTGAGAGTATTTAGGGTTTCTAGGCAAAACAGGTTTGGGTCCAGGTGGATCCCAGCCCCACAATATTCAATAACATAAAATAAAGGTACAAGGCATTACAAGGAGGGTTTTCACAACCGAGTGTGCAATTCTCCCTTCATGTCTGAGTCCACAAGAGGAGTGCAAAAATCTGGTGCAATAAATGACCACATGGAACATCCATCCTCAATTGCTTTCTTGGAGAGTATGTTCGCCACCTTGTTCGCTTCCCTGTATATATGTGTGACCATAATGTTCATACCCTGAGAGATTCTCAGACAGTTAACCCATTGTGGGAGGAGCCTCCATGGGATTGTCCTTGTTTTGCTTTTGAGGGCTTCCACCGCCAACATCGAGTCAGATTCAATCCAAAGCTACTTCCACCTGAAGTGGACCACAAACTGTACAGCCTTAATCATGGCCCATAACTCCTCTTCATAAGAACATCCATTCCCAATGTAATGATAAAAGCATCCTTTAACAAAACCTCTATACGTTAAGAAAACACCACCACACCCGGAAGACCAGGCGCGCCTAGGGCAGCACCATCCACATTAACAATTATCCATTCTGGGATTGGTGGAATCCACCGAATGAATTTAAAGTCCTTCGGTTTCATACATCTTCCAGAAATACCGAGAGTTCTCAACACAATAAAGTCCTTAATATCATTAGCCATCATACCATCCTGGATATGAGCCGCCGCATGGACTGCTTGATGAATTTCCACCACACCATTTCGGAGGCAGCATGTGTCATTAACAAAAAACACTTTGTTCAGAGCTTCCCACACAAATGCAGTAAGAGCCGCAGCGGCAGCAAGAAGCAGATTGGTAATTTGTTGACTGCATTGCACGACAACGACACTGCTGAAAATAGCAGACAGCGTGCTGTCCGTGCAGATTTTCACCTGGAACATGCCCTGCAAATGATCCCAAAGACCTGCAGCCGTCCTGCACTTAAGAAAAATGTGCTGCAGATTTTCCTCATCCTAAAGATAGATCGGACAAGCAGAGGCCAAACACCACCCATATCTTTTCAATTTATCTTGAACTGGAAATCTATTTCTCCAAATTTTCCACAACAGCAGTTGGCTAGAGGGGGGAATGAAGGGCCTCCGAAATTTAGAGAGCCAAGCAGGGGGTTGAATTCCCTGCTCACATTCAAACTGGTAAAACTCCTTCACACTAAACATCCCAACCGTATTTGGATTCTAAATGAGTCAATCCATGTCCATAAAACTGTAGTTTTGTATTTGTGTGATAATATTCTGCGGTAGGATACCTTCAATCTCGTTCATATTGTCCTTGAGATCAGGAATGGACCATTGCTTGAAAACCTAAGGTGGCTGGACAGATTCACTGATGGGCCTATCTAGCCAGGTGGTCTTCCAAAAATTCAAGGTCGAGTTCCTTGAGACCACCCATTTCGAATTGGAGATAATGCGACTATATGAGGACCTGATTGTGGTCCAAACCGATGAGGGGATGAATCCCAGGAAGTCCTCACGTAGCTTAGAGTTGAATATTTCCCTCAAGAAGTCAGGACACATGTCAGTCGGGTTGAAAAGATTACTTGTAAATTTTCCACTTAAGGGATCATTGAATTTCCCGAGGTCCTTGATGCCCAGCCCACCCATCTCGATGGGCTTTGTGCATTCTTTCCATGCCAAAGAAACAAGATTCTTCTTGGTTATGCATCCTGTCTATGAAAAGTTTCTGATTTTTTCCTGTAGGCTCTTGATGAGACTTGTCGACCATCTATAAATGGAGAACTCATGCACAGACATGGATGTAATGACAGAGTTGATCAGGCCAATTCTGCCTACCTGAGATAAGCATTTTCCTTTCCAGTTTGCAAGTTGCTGGGTAATTTTGAGAGAAATTTCCTCCAGGTAACTACTCTTCACCCTCCCCCAGAACAAGGGGACCCCCAGGTACATGAGGGGGAGGGATCCCCTCATGATACAAAGATTTCTGACAATTCTGCGTTTTTTGGGGGCTGAAATCCCATTGCCAGAAATGATAGAGGACTTTTTCCAACTAATTGATTTCCCTGCAACCTCCTCATAATGTTGTAGAAGTGACTTAATTGAAGATATTGTACACCAATCAGCCTTCCCAAAAAGGATAATATCATCCGCATATAGAAGATGAGTTGGCACATAGATCTCTTTCCCAGCTTTAATCTGGGCTTAGTAACCAGCCTGAACTAGATCAATTATACATATGCTCAGGTAATCCTCAACCAGAGCGAAGAGAAGTCCAGAAATTGGGTCACCTTGCCGGACACCACGGGATCATTGAAAGAACCCCCTAGGGGATCCATTAATAAGAACAGAAATCATGGCACTGGGTTTATATGGTATTTTATGTTATTTATGGATTTTAGGTGTTTTAGGGTCTTTTTGGTTCATTTTATATTTTTCTTATTTTTTGTTTTTAAGGGTTTTAAAAGTTTTTTATAAGTTTTAAATATGGGTTTTAGTATTTTTACATTTTTAGGGATTTTAGGTCCTTTTTATGTTATTATGGTTTTTATGGTTTTTATGGATTTTTAGCGGGTTTAGGGTTTTTTGGGGTTATAGCATTTTTTGGGGTTTTTAGAATTTTTTTAAGTTTTTAGGGGTTTTATACATTTTTTTGTTATTATGTTGTCTTGGGGTATTCATGGTTTCGATGGTTTTTTTTGAGTTTTCAATGGGGTTTAATGGTTTTTATAGATTTTTATGTTTTTATGGGTTTGAATTCTTTTAGTGTTTTTAGTGGGTTATAAGTGTTTTTATGGGATTCATGGGTTTTTAAGGTTTTGGGGGTTTTAATAGGTTTTTTGGGTTATTAGGGGTTCTAGAGTTTTTTATGGTTATTTTCATTTTTATATTTTTAGGTATTTTAATAGATTTTAGGAATTTAATAATTTTATATGGGTTTTCAAAAAATATTATTGATGTTATGGGTTTTAATTATATTTAGGGTATTTAGGGTTTGTAGGGATTTTGAGAGGTTTTTTTAAGTTTTTATGGGTTTTAGGGATTTTTATAGATGTTAGTGTGTATTTTGGGTTTTTATGGGGTTGGAAGGGGTTTTATGAATTTCTGGGGAATTTATGATTTTTTTGTGTTTTAGGGATTCTACTGTTTTTATTTTTTTATGGGTTTTTTAGTTTTATAACGCATTCTTAGGGGTTTATGCATGGTTTTAGGATTTTTTATGTTTTAGGTATTTGAGAGATTTTTAGTATTTTTATGATTTTTTGGGTTATTAGGGGTTTTTTGGTTTTTTGTGGTTTTAGGTATTTTTTGAATTTTTAAGGGTTTTAAGTATTTTTATAGTTTTTAATATTTTATGGGGTTAAAGGGTTTTTATATGAATTAGTGTTTCATGGGTTTTTATGGTTTTTTGGGGGTTTTAAGATTTTATGGGTTTTTGTGGATTTTAAGGGTTTTAGGGGTTTGGGGTATTTTGGTGTTTTGGGGATTTTAATATTTCTCTAGTTTTTAGGGGTTTTAATTGTTTTTAGTTATCATGGTTTTCTTAGGGTTTTTGTATTTTAACATTTTTATGTATTTTTAGAATTTTTTGGGATTTTGTTTGGTTATTTAGTGTTATTTGGGATTTTTAGGGTTTATAGGGTTTTTTGGGTTTTTGGGGTTCTTAGGGGTTTTTTGAGTTTTTTTGGGGGTTTTATGGTTTTTAAAAGTTTTTAATGTTTATAGAGATTTATAGGGTTTTTAGAGTTTTTAGTGGTTTTTTGTGTTTTTATGGGTTTATAATGCCTTTTAGGGTTTTTATGGTATTTATGGGTTTTATATTTTTTTTAGTATTTTAGGGATTTTAATTGTTTTTAGGTTTTATGGTTTTCTTAGTGTTTTAGGGGGTTTTCATGGTATTTTGAGGTTTTTATGTTTTTTGGGACGTTTAGGTATTTTTTAGGATATTTAAGGTTTTTGAGGGTTTTTGGGATTATGAAGGTTTTTATGATTTTCAGGGTTTTTGGTGAATTATGGTTCTTAGTGGTTTTAATTTTTTAGGTTTTCAATGTTTTCTTATGGGTTTTCAGTTTTTTATATTATCAAGGATTTTAGGGGATTTTTTATGAGTTTTTGGGTTTATTTGGATTTTTAGAGTTTTTTTATGGATTTTAGGGTTTTAATATTTTTATTCGTTTTAGGGGTTTATTCGTTTTTAGTGTTTGTAAGTATTTTTTGGTTTTTTTAAAAAAATTAGGATTAATGGGTTTTTAAAATTTTTTGTGAGTTTTTAGGGATTTTATATGTTTTTAGTGTTTTAAATGTTTTTTGGTGTTTTATGATTTTTAGGGTTTTTAGTGTCTTTTAGGTTTTTAGGGATTTTAATTGTTTTTAGGTTTTTAAGATAGTCTTGGGGGGGGGGTTAGGTTTTTTAGTATTTTTTACATATTTAGGCATTTTTAGTGGGTTTTAAGTTTTCTATGGGTTATAGGGCTTTTAGGTATTTTCACGAGTTTTGGGATTTTTATGGTTTTTATGGATTTCTTAGGGTTTTAGGGTTTTTTATAGTTTTTTAGGGTTTTAATTTTTTTTAAGAGATGTCTAAAAAATTGGGGTTTAAAGGGTTTTTGAGTTTTTAGTGGACTTTGGGGTTTTATGGGTTTTTAGTATTTTATATGGTTTTTATGAGTTTTATGGTTTTTAGGGTTTTTAGAATTTTTATGGGTTTTATGTTTTTAAAGGTTTTTATGGATTTCTATGTGTTTTTCAGAATTTGTAGGGTTTTGTATGATTTTAGGTATTTTGAAGGTTTATTTGTAATTTTTTATGGTCTTTAGAGTTTTTAGGTATTTTGACGGTTATTAAGGGTTTTATTGTTTTTATTGGGTTTTAGGTTTTTTTTTATTTTTGGGGTTTTCATGGTTTTTGAATTTTTTATTGTTTAAAATGGTTTTTAGAGTTTTTAGTGGGTTTTTATCAGTTTTTGGGGTTTTAATATTTTTGGGGTTTTATGATTTTTAGGTGTTTTTGGGTATTTTAGTGGGTTTAAAGTAATTTAGGGGTTTTAGGGTTTTAGCATTTGTTAGGGGTTTTGGGGATTTTATGTGTTTTTAGGTGCTTGATTTTTTCTTAGGGTTTTTCATGGTTCTTAGGGTTTTTTAATCATTTATGCTTTTTTAATGATTTTTTTGGATTTTTATATTTCTTAGTGTTTTTAGAGATTTTGAGGGTTTTTGTGTTTCTATGGTTTTTTTGGGTTTTATGTGTTAATATGTTTCATAGTTTTTTATGTTTTATAGTGGTTTAAAGGGTTTTTTGGGTTTTTAGTGGTTTTTTTTGGGTTTTTAAGGGGTTTTATAGGTTTTTAAATTTTTGAAGGGTATTTATGTTTTTAATGGTTTTTAGGATTTTTGAGGTATTTAGTGGTTTTAAGTTTGTTTAGGTTTTTAAGATTTTATGAATATTTTTCAAAGTCTTTATGATTTTTTTTATGTTTTTTGGGAGTTTTTGTGGGGGTGTTGGTTATTTTTGGTTTTTTAGTGTTTTTAGTTATTTTGAGGGGTTTTTTGAGTTTTTAAGGGTTTTTGGAGTTTTTTCTTTTGGTGTTTTTTTTACATGAGTGTTAAATTTTTTTGGTTTTTTAATTTTTTTGGTGTTTCAACGGTTATTTTATATTTTTAGTACGTTTTTAGGGTTTTAATTGGTTTTTAATATTTTTAGGGGTTTTAATGGTTTTTAGGTTTTTTCTTATTTTTTTTGTTTTCAATTTTTTTTTGTTTTTAGGGGTTTTATGTGATTTTATGTTTTTTAATGTTTTCTTAGGAATTTTTAGGTTTTTATGGGTTTTTATTTTTTATCTTATTTTTATGGTTTTTTTATGATTTTTATGCTACTTTATGGTTTTTAGTATTTTGGAGGGTTTTAGGGTTTTTATGATTTTTTAGGTTTTCAGGGATTTTTACATTTTTAGGGGTTAAAGGTATTTTAGTGTTTCTAAAAATTTCCAGGTTTTAAATGAATTTTAGATTTTTTAGTGGTTTTTTGGATTTTTAGGGGTTTGAAGGGGTTTTTATGGCCGTTTGGTTTTATTGGTTTTTATGTGCTTTAAGGTTTTAGTTTCTTTATAGGGGGTTTTTAGGGTTTTAGAAATTTCAATTTTTTACTAGATTTATTTTTTTAGATTTTTAAGCTTTTTTAGGGATTTTATTTTTTTTAGGTTTTATACATTTTTAGGAATTATGGTCCTTTTATTCCTTTTAGGGTTTTTAGGGTTTTTTTTGATTTTGATAGGTTTTAGGGCTGTAAATGTTTTTAGGATTTTCTAGGGTTTTAAGTGTTTTTTAGTATTATAGTTTTCCTAAGGTTTTGTATTATTTTTTACATTTTTAGTAATTTTTTGGGTTTGTTATGATTTTTATGATTTTTTCGGTTTGAGGTATTTTGAGTGTTTTTTGGGCGTTTAATTTTTTTAGGGGTTTATACTGTTTTTGCGGTTTTATTGTTTTTTGATATTTTCAATGTTTGAAGGTTTTTTAAAAAAAATTACATTTTTAGGTGTTTAAATGGTTTTTTAGTTTTTGGTAATTTTTTAGAGTTGTTTGAGGGTTTTAATGATTTCTAGGGGTTTTAGGGTTTTTAGGTCATTTAGGGATTTTAAAGGGTTATAGGAATTTTAATCTTTTTTAGGGTTTTTTAAGGTTTTTCGTGTTTTTAATAATTCTTAGGTTTTTAGTATTTTTATGAGTTTTTATAATTTTAATGTTTTCTAATGGGTTTTCATAGTTTTAGGGTCTTTACATTTTTTATTTATTTTTTGGCATTTTTTATGTTTTTTTGGATTTTTTATTTTCTAAGGATTTTGAGGGGTTTTAAGGTTTTTATTTTTTGGGGGGTTTTAGGTTTTTTTTTTGTTTTTTAGGTTTTTTAAGGTTTTATGTAGTTTTTTACTGTCTTTAGGGGTTTCAAGGTATTTTAGTGTTTTTAGTAGGTTTTACAAATTTTATTAGTTTTCAGGGTTTTTATATTTTTTATGATTTTATATAGTTTATAGTGGTTTTAGGGGTTTTTATGGAATTTAAAAGTTTTTAGTTTTTTAGGGAATTTATGTGTTTTTAGGTTTTATGGTTTTCTAACTATTCTTCATGGTTGTAGAGGTTTTTACATTTTAGTGATTTTTAGGATTTTTTTTGTTGTTAGGGTTTTTTTGGATATTGAGGGGTTTAAATTGTATTTTAGAGTTTTTGGGTTTTTATAAGTTTTTTAGGTTTTCAGGTATTTTTTTTAAATTTTTATTGGTTTAAAGGTTTTTTATAGTTTTAAACGTTTTTAATGGTTCAAAGGGTTTTTAGTGTTTTTATTATTTTCTAGGGGTTTAATGGGTTTATGAGTTTTAATGGGTTTTGGTGGTTTTTATGTTCTTTAGGGATTTATTGGGTTTTTAATGTATTTATGTTTTTATGGGTTTTACTTAGCTTTTGGGTTTTATGATTTTTGAAGGGGTTTTCATGGGTTTTTGGATTTTTTACATTTTTATGGATTTTAGGGCTTTTTTGAGATTATTAGGGTATTTAGGGGTTTTTTCATTTTGAGGGTTGTAGGGTTTTTATGTTTTAGTGTTTTTTTGGTATTTTGGGTTTCTAAATTTTTTTCTATTTTTTTGTTTTTAAGGGTTTTTTAGATTTTTTATCATTTTTATGATTTTAAAAGATTTTTTGAGTTATTTGTTGTCTTTATGGGTTTCTAGTGTTTTTAAATGGTTTTAATTATTTTATTGGTTTTATGTTTTTATGGGTTTTTGGGTTTTTGGGGGTTTTAGTGTTTTTTTATTTAGATGTTTTAACTGTATTTAATTGATTATGGTTTTTTAGAGTTTATCAGGGTTTATAGTTTTTTTTATATTTTAAGTGATTTTAGGAATTTTTAATTATTTTTATGGTTTTTATGAGTACAATGGATTTTGAGGGTGTTTAGGGTTTTAATGTTTTTTGGGGTTTATAATTATTTAGTATTTTAGGATTGTTTAGGTTTTCAGAGTTTTTTAATTCTTTTTGGGTTTAAAGTGTTTTTATAGTTTTTAGTGGGGTTTAGGGTCTTTACTAAATTAATGGTTTTTATTCTTTTATGATTATTATGGTTTTTAGTATTTTATGGTTTTTTTGTGTTTTTAGGGTTTCTATCATTTTTAGGGTTTTTACGGGTTTTAGGTGTTTTTAGGTTTTTATGGTTTTCTTAGTGGTTTTTCATGTTTATAACTTTTCTTTACATTTTTACTATTTTCAGATATTTTTATATAGTTTTATGGGTTTTTGTGGGTTTATAGGTATTTTTAGGATTTTTATGGTTTCTGGGGATTTTATGGTTTTTAGGTTATTAGGGTTATTTTTTTTTAAATTTTTTAGTGTTATGAGGTTTTTTTAGAGTTGTTAACGTTTTTTGGGTTTTAAGTATTTTTTATAGTTTTAGTTGGTTTTTAGGTTTCCTATGGGTTTTAGGGGTTTTTACGGTTTTTAGTGGTTTTAGCATTTTTAGCATTTTTAGGGTTTTTAGTGTTTTTATCATTTTTAGAGATTTTAAGTGTTTTATGGTTTTCAAGGGATTCTTAGGGGTTTATTTGTTTTTATGTTTTTATGGGTTTTCAGGGAATTTTTTTGGTTTTTATGGTTTTTTGGTTTTTTGGAATTTTGTGGGTTTTTATGGTATTTTTGGTTTTTTATGGTCTTTCTAAGATTTTAGGGTTTAATCGTTTTTCATTTTTTTAAATGTTTTAAGGGTTTTAAATGGTTTTTATAGTTTTAATTTGGTTTTATAGTTTTTAATGTTTTCAAATGTTTTAGGGGTGTTTATAGTTTTTGGGTTTTTAGGGATTTTAGGGTCTTTTGGGTGTTTTTATAGTTTTTATCAATTTTTGGTTTTTAGGGGGTTTAAGTGTTTTTAGGTTTTTAATTTTTTCATAGGGTTTTTAATGTTTTTTACATTTGTAAAAAAATTTAGTGACTTTTATGTTTTTTTATATATTTTAGTTGTTTAATTTTTTTAGGGTTTTAGGGGTTTTTTGTTTTTTAGTTATTTAATGGTTTATAGTGTTTTTTAATGTTTTAGGGGTTTAAAGTTTATTTATATTTTTTGGGGTTTTAGGTATTTCCTGGATTTTAAGGGTATTTTTTTTGTTTTGGTGGTCTTATGGTTTTTAGGGGCTTAAGAGTTTTTTTCATTTATAGGGGTTTTATGTGTTTTTAGTTTTTAAAGCCTTTCGTAGGGATTTTCATTGTTTTTGTATTTGTTTACATTTTAGGGATTTTACGTATTTTGAGGGGTTTTTATAGTTTTTATGTTTTTAGAGTTTTTAGGGGTTTTTAAGTTTTTAGGGTCATAAATGTTTATTAGAGTACTACAATGTTTTTAGTGGTCTAAAGTGTTTTCAGAGTTTTAAGTATTTTGGTGTTTTTAGGGGTTTTATGGTTTTTATGGTTTTTTTCTTTTTTTCTTTTTGTCTTTTAACTTTTTTTATCATTTTTTTGTTTTTAAGGGTTGTAAGTGTTTTTAGGTTTTTAATGTTTTCTTAGGGATTTTTAGGAGTTTTAGGGTATTTTATGTCTTAAGGTATTTTTTTGGAAATTTTAGAATCTTTATGTATTTTAGGGTTTTATGGATTTTGGGGGGTTCTTGGTTTTTTCAAAGGGATTTAGGGATTTTATAGGTTTTTTAAAATTTTATGTTTTTTTATTTTTAGGGGTTTTAAGGGTTTTTAGATTTTTGAATATTTTTATGTTTTTTAATGGGTTTTAGTGCTTTTATTGGTTTTTAGGGGTTTTTAGGGGTTTTATCGTTTTATGGTTATTATGGTTTTAATGGATATTTAGTGTTTTTATGGCCTTTTATGGATTTTTTGGGTTTTTATGTTTCTACATTTTTATGGGTTTTCGGTGTTTTTAGGGTTTCAATGTCTTCTTAGGGGTTTTCTGGGTTTTGGGGTGGGGGGGGGGTTTACATTTTTAGGGGTTTTAGGGTTTTAGGGTTTTGTTATTAATTTTTTTGGTTTTAGGTGTTTTAGTATTTTTTTACATTTTAGGTGTGTAATGTGTTTTTATTTTTTAACGGTTTCTTAGGGTTTTTTGGATTTTTTATGATTTTTGGAATTTTTGGCATTTTTTGAGATTTTTATGAATTTTCAGGGGTTTTAGGGGTTTTTAGGGTTTTTATGGTTTTTGGAGTTATATTGAGTTTTTAAAGGATTTTATGGTTTTTAAAATGTTTTGATCTTTTCAGTGTTTTAAATATTTTTAATAGTTTTTAGTGATTTATATGGTTTTTATGGGTTTATGTTTTTATGGATTTTAGGGGTTTTAAAAGTTTTTTTGGGTTTTTAGGGTTTTGAGAATTTTTTTATGTATTTATGGGTTTTATTTGTTTAAATGTTTTTCAGTTTTTATTATATTTTTTATTGATTTTGGTTTTTCTATGTTTTAGGGATGTTTAGGGATGTTTTTAATTTTTATGGGTTTTGAGGGTTTTATAGATTTTGAGGGTTTTATGGTTTTTAGGAATTTTGCATTTTTTAATGGTTTTATGTTTTTTTTTGATTTTATGGTTTTCGTATGGTTTTCTATGTTTTATAGGGGGTGTCTATTGTTTTAGGGTTTTTTGGGATTTTGAGGGTTTTTAGTGATTTAGTGTTTTTTTGTTTTTCGAGTTTTAGGGTTCTTTAAGTTTTGTTTTTGGGATTATACTATTTTTAGAGTTTTTTATTTTTTTAGTTTAAAGGGATTTTATAATTTTTAGTGGTTTTTAGGGGGTTTTATGGTTTTTAGGGATTTTTGGTTTTTTAGGGTTTTTTACTATTTTTGGTACGTTTTGGGTTTTTAGGGTTTTTAGTTTTTGATGGTTATCTTACGGGTTTTCATGGATTTCATGGATTTTTATGTTTAAGGGATTATTATGGTTTTTATAGGATTTTTATTATTTTTTTGGGTTTTAAATATTTTTTGGTTTTTAGGGGTTTTACATGTTTATTGATTTTTTAGGTTTTCTTAGGGGTTCTCATGGTTTATTACATTTTTAGTAACTTTTAGGGATTTTTTTGGAATTTTATTCTTTTTAGGATTTTATGGAGTTTTAGGGTTTTTAGTTTTTTTTGGGTTTCTATGTTTTTTAATATCCTTATCTTTTTTAGCTTTTAGGGTTCTTGTGTTTTTAACGGTTTTAATGCTTTAACACGTTTTTAGATTTTGGAGAGGGTTTTAGGATTTTTATTGGTTATTAGGGTTTTTTTGGTTTTAGGAAAGGAAGGCTAGGGACCAGACAAGCTTGACCCCCCCCCCCAAATTAAACAAAAGGAAAGGGAAAAACAGGGTGCTACAAGGGGGGTTACATAACCAGGTGTGCACATCACCCTTGAAGTTGGACATGACAAAAGAGGAGTAGTGGGGCATGGCAACAAAGGACCACAGCGAACCCTGCTCCACAATAGCCTGCTTGAAGAGAGAATCCGCAACCGCATTGGCCTCCTGGTAGGTGTGTGTCACAGTGAGATTTAGCCTTTGGCACATGGCAAGGCAGTCCATCCACGGGGTAAGAAGCCTCTTGGGGATGCACCTAGATCCGTTTTTAAGAGCACTCACAGCAATCATGGAATCAGACTCAAGCCACAGGAAACTCTACCCAAACCTGATAGCATACTCAATCGCCTTTATCATGGCCCATAATTCAGCATCAAGAGCACACCCATCACCAATAAAGTGCTGAAAGCATCCTTGGACAAAGCCCTGGTAGATGTGGAATACCCCACCACATCTACCAGGGCCTGGGGAACCAAGGGTCGCACCGTCCACATTGAACTTAATCCAGGAGGGAGGTGGAGGGATCCGTCAAATAAACCTGGGGACCAATGGTTTTTTTCCCTACCAAAAACACCAAGCAACCGAAGGATGATCAGTTCAGACATGTCATTCTCCATATGTCCTATCTGAATATGGGAGGCCATTTAGACAGCCCTGTGGATCTCCACAACGCCACCATGAAAGGAAAGTAGTTTCTTATCAAAGGTGACCGCTCTCTGAGCAGTCCAAATAAAGGAGATGGTGGCTGCAACCGCAACCAGCAAAAGGTTACCGACCTGCTCGTAGTAATCCTAGTTAGGCAGGTCTACCAGGAGCTCAAGAAGGGGATTGTCCCGGCTAGCTGAGAACCCAAAAGTCCACTACAAATATCCCCAAATACTCGCACTGAATCTGCATTGAAGGAAGGGGTGTTGGACATTTTCTTCTGCACCGAGGCAAAGGAAACACATAGAGGCAAGGTGGAGATCATCTCTCTGCAACAGAAAATGCATGGGAAGTCGATTTTTCCAGATTTTTCAAAGAAGAAGATGGTTAGCAGGAGGAATGAAATTCCTCTTGAACTCAGAGAGCCAGGGCGGTGGAGGGGATACCCTGGTGTAGTTATACCGATAGTAATACTTGGGATTAAGTCTCCCACCCAAATTGGAATTCCAGATCAGGATATCAGAGCCAATGAATTGGTAGCGCTGGATTTGGAGTGATACTACAATCGGAAGAAGATTCTAAAACCGTTCCATCCTCGGGATGAACTCCGCAATGGGCAGGATCCTCAAGCCAGGAGGAGGACTAATGATGTCTTGTTGGGGCCTATCAATCCAATGCATGGACCATGCATTCAGGTCTGATTTCTTTGAAACAAACCATTTAGAAAGGGAGACAATGGCCTAGTATGAGGCCCGAATTGCTGGACAAACAGAAGAGGGGAAGTACCCTTCATATCCATCAAAGAGATTAAGCACGAATCTTTACTGAGCGAAGCCCAAACCTAGGTCCATAGGACTTAGCATCCTCCAAGTATATTTAGCAAGGAGGTCATCGTTGTAACATCTGAGGTCTTTAATACCAAGCCCACCCAACTCAATTGGCTTGGTTCAGTCTTTCCAGGCCACAGTAACCAATTTCCTTTGAGTATACACCCCGTCCAGGCAAAGTTCCTGATCTTTTCCTGCAGATCCATGATGAGATTAACCGGCCACATGTAAATGGAAAAAGCATAAGTAAACATAGAGGTAATCACCGAGTTGATAAGGCAGACCATTCTGGCATGCGAGAGGGATTCCCCTTTCCATTTCACCAACTGTTGAGTGATTTTGGAGGCAATATTCTCAAGGTAACACCATTTGACATTTCCCGAAAAGATGGGAATGCCTAGGTAGTCGAATGGTAATGACCCGCTCTTGACACCAAGGGACATGAAAATGGAGATCTTCCGAGACCGTGGGATCCCCTCCCCAAAGACAATCAATGACTTGCTCCAGCTGATGGATTTTCCTGCCACATATTCATAGTGCTGGAAGATCATCCAGATGGGGTCCAAGGTACGTTTATCAGCCTGCCCAAATAAGAGAATATCATCTACATACAGCAGATGATATGGCACATGAAGATCCATCCCTGCTCGAATAGGATTGAAAAGGCCAGCTTGGCAAAAGTCAATGAGGCACCTGCTTAAGTAGTCCTCCGCAATAGCAAAGAGGATTCCTGAGAGAGGATCACCCTATCTGACCCCACTGGAGTAAGGGAAGAACCCCTTAGGGGAACCATTCAAAAGAATAGAGACCCACCCACTGCTAAGAGTGGACATGATAATATTAATAAAATTGCTTGAGAATCCATACTTAGACAGGATCTATGAGATAAACCTCAACTTCATGGAGTCAAAGGACTTAGAGATGTCAATCCTAAGCACAAAGTTTCCCTTCTTTGACTGCTTTACCATAACATTGAGGCTCTTCGAGGCCGTGAATAGGCAGTCCTGGATGTTCCTCCCCGGGACAAACCCAAACTGATAATGGTAAGGATATCCCCCATGAACTTCCCAATTCGCATGAAAATAATCTTGCTGATAATTTTGGGGATAGTGTTTCCAATGGACACCAGTCGAAAGTCATCAATGTCAATGTCATCATCCCTTTTTGGAATCTGGGCAATGAAGTTAGAGTTTACCCCATGTGGGAAAACAGTAGAGAGAATGAATTCCAGAACAACAGTGATGGTTCCCTCATACCGGATGTCCGAGTAGAACATGAAGAACTTGTTGGTGAAGCCATCCTATCCCGCTGTGCTGTCAATGTTCAGAGAGAACAGAGCATCCCTAACCTCCTCCGCGAGGGGCGGGATCATAAGAGCTCGGTTCTGATGCTCATAAACACATGGAAGAATGAAGTCCATCAAGGGGAGAGTTTACTCCCAACCATCATCCGAATAAATCCCTTGAAAATGATTAACAATAGAAGAAGAAATATCATCCTCTGAAGTGTCGGTAGAACCCAAAATGCGGATAGCCTTGAGACAGTTTTTGGATTTTTTTCTTCTTGTGCAAAATGTGGAATAATTTCGAGTTGAGATCTCCTTCCTTGAGCCATCTTATGCTGAATTGGTTCTTGGACAACTTTTCCTTGAGAGCCAGAAGATCATCAAGTTTCGAAGGGAGAAGTATCTCTTCACGAGAGGGTATGGGAAGGAGAAGGTTGGATTCTTGGTGGACAACAATTTGATGCTCAACATCTTGAATTTCATTATCCATACTAGAAAAGAAATCCTTGCTCCGGTCTTAAAGCAAGGCTTTGAAGTTTTGAGCTTCAGAACCAAGATATAGTAATGAATGCCCCTAAATTCTTCATCCTAGCCACTGAGAACAATTTCCCTACATCCAGGAATCGTAAGCCAGACATTATTGAACTTAATAGGCAAGGGTGAGGATCTTGGGATACCCATGGAGCAATCAACAATCAAAGGATTGTGATATGAGTGGAACTTGGGAAGGGTAAATCCCGAGACATCAATGGATAGGGCCACATCATTGATCCTATATAATCACCTATCCAACTTGCTGGCTTTCCTGCCATTCACAGTAGAACGCCCCCAAGTGAAGGAGGCTCTAGAAATAGGGACCACCGTGAGATCACAGGCATCAAGACAAGAGGAAAAGTCCACAACAGTCGGGCGAGAGAAATTGGAGCCAGTCCTCTCATCTGAACGTAGAATAGTGTTGAAATCCCCAATCATAATTCAGTTTCGCTCAATGAGCCCATGAATCATAGTCAGTTGTTCCCATAAGACCCATATCCTTAAGTAGGAGGAGGCATACACAAAATGTCGGTTTTAGGGATTTTTATGGTTTTAATGAATTTTTAGTGTTTTTATGGTTTTAGTGTTTTTATTGTTTTTCGGTTTTTTAGTGTTTTTAGGATTTTTGGGAGGTTTTATGTGTTTTTAGGTCATAATAAATTTTTAGGTGTTTTCAGGGTTTTAGATTTTTTTTATGTTTTTATCGTTTTTAGCTATATTTTGGATTTTTATGTTTTTATAGTGTTATTTGGGATATAGAAGGTTATGTGGGGTTTTTTACTATTTTATGGGTTTTAAGGTTTTTAGAATTTTCACTTTTATGGGTTTTAAGTGTTTTAATGGTTTAAAATTTTTCCCATGGTTTTATGTGCTTTTAGGGGTTTTTACACATTTTTAGGGATTTTTATGGATTTTTTAGAGTTTTTATGGTTTTTATGGTTCTTATGGATTTTGAGGGATTAAGGGGTTTTAGGGGTTTTTTGATTGTTTTTGGGGTTTAATGTTTTCTTTTTTTAGGGTTTTATGGTTTTTAGATTTTTTAAAATGTTTTGGGTTTAAATGGTTTTTAGAGATTCTAGTTAGTTTTTAGGGGTTTAATGGGTTTAATGGGTTTTCATGGTTCTTAGAGGTTTTTATGGTTTTGGGGTTTTATGATTTTTAGGGTCTTTTATATTTTTTACCATTTAGGGGTTTTCAGTGTTCATATATTTTTAAGGATTTCTTAGGGGTTTTCAGGGTTTTTGGGTTTTTTACATTTTGTATAATTTTTAGGAACTTTTATGTATTTTTCTCTTGTTTAGGATTTTCAGATATTTGGAGGGGTTTTAGGGTTTTTCAGGGTTTTATGGTTTTTAGGGTAATTTTCATTTTTTAGGTTTTTAGGGGTTTGAATAGTTTTTTTAGGTTTTAAGGTTTTTTGGGGGTTTTAGTGTTTTTAGGGATTTTTCCAATTTTAATGATTATAGGCCTTTTTTAGGATTTTTTATGGTTTTTAGGTTTTAATGGATTTTGAGAGTTTTTAGGGTTTTTAGTGGTTTTATGTTTATCTTGGTATTTTTTGTTTTTAGGGGTTTTTTGATTTTTTTAGTTTTTTAGGGGTTTTCGAATTTTTAATGTTCTTAGGGGTTTCAAGGGATTAACGTTTTTAGTGGGTTTTATGGGTATTTAAGGTTTTTTGGTGTTTTCATGATATTTAGGGGATTTTTGGGTTCTATGGTTCTTTTTAGGGATTTTAGTGGTATTTAGGTTTTTTTGGGTTTTAAGCTCTTTGAGGCTTTTATGTTTTTCTTAGGATTCTTTAGGGTTTCTATAGTTTTTAAAAATTTTATAAAATTTTTAGGGTTTTTATTTATTTTATGGTTTTAGGGATTTTGAGGGTTTTAGGGTTGTTAAGGGTTTTTAGGTTTTTAGTTTTTTAGTTTTTTTATGTTTTTTATGTTTTAAAGTGTTTTTTGGTTTTACGATTTTCTGATGGAATTTCATGGTTTTTATCATTATATCTGTTGTTAGGTATTTTAATGATTTTTTAGGATTTTATTGGTTTTATATGGTTTTGAGGTATTGTGAAGGTTTTAGGGGGGTTTTCTTGGGTTTTAATGGTATTTATAGTTTTTATTAGCATTTTAGTGGTTTTTAAAGTTAATATGGGGTTTAGAGTATTTTAAAATTTTTTGGGGTTTAAATGGTATTTATAATTTTTAGTTTTTTAGTGTTTTTATGGTTTTCTATGGTTTTTATAGTTTTTTTGGTTTTTATGGGTTTTAGGAGGTTTTATAGTTTTTACGGACTTTCTAGAGGTTTTAGGGTTGTTGTTTTTTCTATTTTTAGGATATTTATAGGGTTTAGTGTTTTCAGTTATTTAAAATTTTCTTATGTTTTGGGGGGGGTTTCTTAGGTTTTCAGGGATTCTAATGGTTTTTTAGTATTTAATGTTTTTTTGGATTTTAAGGGATTTGTGGGTTTTTTGATTTTAAGTGTTATTACATTTTTTAGGTGTTTTATGTGTTTTTTATTTTTTAATAAATTCTTAGTTTTGTTCAGGATTTTTAGTGTTTTTTATATTATTAGGTATGTTTATAGATTTTTTGGTTTTTTATAGGTTTTTTAGAGTTTTTAGGGATTTTTTGCGTATTACGGATTTTTGGGTTTTTGGGTTTTTATAGTTTTTTAGGGTTTTAATGTTTTTAGAGTTTTTTTAACATTTGAGGGTTTCAATTGCTTTTACAGTTTTTAATGGGTTTTTAGGGTATTATGGGATTTTATAGTTTTTAATTTTTTTAACGGTTTATGGTTTTCTATGTTTCTTAGGGTATTTTAAGGTTTTTAGGGGTTTTATCAATTTTTTAGGGGTTATGATTTTTTTAGGTTTTTAAGGTTTTATTAGGATATTTCAGATTTATTAGGGTTTTTTCATTTTTAGGTATTTATATGGTTTTTTAGGAATTTTTCGTTTTTAGGTTTTCTTGCATTTTTATAGTTTTTAGTATTTTAAGATTTTTATTATGGGTTTAAGTTTTTAAGGTTTTCATGGTTTTCTTCAAATTTTTCAGATATTTTGGTGTATTTATCATTTTTATGGACTTTTATGAACATTCATTTATTTTTTGGTTTTTATGGCCTTTTATGATATTTTGGGTTTTTAGGATATTTAGGATTTTTATGTTTTTTGGGATTTTAGGAATTTTTGAGATTTTTATGGCTTTACAGTTTTTTATTTTATTTTTTGCATTTTTATGTTTTTAATAGTTTTTTATATTTTTATTGGTTTTTATGGATTTTATTGTTTTTAGGGCTTTTTTAGTTTTTATTGGTTTATATGGTTTTTAGGGGGTTTATGGTTTTTAAAAACTTTTTACGAATTTTAGGGTTTTTACTATTTTTAGGGGTTGTAAGTGTTTTTAGGTTTTATGTTTATCTTAGGGGATTTTAGGGTATTAGGGTATTTATGGTTTTTGTTATTTTAAGGCATTTTTAGGATTTTTATGTTTTTTTGGGGTTTGAGAGATTATGGGATTTTAGGGATTTTTATTGTTCTCGGGGTCTTTAGCGTTTTTAATGTTTTTTGGTTTCTTAGGGTCTTTAAGTGTGTTTTTGTTTTTAGTATATTTTTATTGATTTTTAGTTTTTTTATCATTTATTTAGTTTTTATGGATTTTTAGGGATTTTAACGATTTTTATGGTTTTTTGGGGTGTTAGGTGTAACGACCCGAGTCCGGAGCCCCTCCACTGGTGCCCCATACCCGGTTCGCCACATGACCTCAAGCGCGTTTCCCCGAACGCCAGAGGCTGCCGACTAGCAGCGAGGGCCTTGGGAGTCAGTGGGGAATCTATGCCCTCATTTGGTAAGGTATTCAAGGTAAGAAAACAACAATAAACAGCGGAAGCAGTAAACAACAGGCACAAAAACAGAAACCAAACGACGGAAGCAATGTAGAGATATCACTATGATGAAAATGATGTAGCAGGTACAAGTATCTAAGGAAAAAGAAAACACAACAACATGCTGAAATACAACTGAAACCAAGTGCAAAAGAAAAACAAAATATGCTCCTCAGCATCGTGAGCCACGACTCAGTCCCATGCTCCCCCGCTCCTGGTGCAGTCAAGATCCTGAAGTAGAAGGGCGCTTTCCCTTATCTATACCTGCAGCAACATAGTCTGCTCGGGCCCAAAAGCATGGCCCAAACAGGGTGTGAGATACAATCCCAGTAAAGAGTCACCCAAAGATTTGTGCCTAACAGTCAATGAATACATGGCAGTACTAAAACACGATGCAGTAAATAGAAAATCACAACAACTACATTCCACAGTTCTAAAAAGCATAGCACACAAGTAAGCAGCCAGTAACAAAAAGTAAACAGGTAACCCTCTAGGTATCTCTCACAGTCTAACTCCTAAGGATAAACCTCTAAGTACTAGCAACCCTCTGGGATGCACACACAGACTCACCCCTCTGGTTCAGCTACGTAATTAAGAAGACTCTCTGGGGAAGCACTCACCATCAATTCCCCCTATAGTCTCGTATCGTGCTAAAGGCTCTCTGGGGAAGCACTCAACATCAATTCCCCTTGTGGCCCGCTTCGTAGTTAAAGGAACTTTGTAGTAGCCCTTCCATCAATTCTCCCCTTGGTCTTGCGTCGTGATTAAAAAGACACTCTGGAGAAGCCCTTCCGTCAATTCTCCCTTTGGACTACTACTCTAGGTTCTCACAGTCCTGAGTATAACTAACCATGCTCAGCGCATGCATATCGTCCAAGTAAACCTCAAAAACTACTTGGCTATCAACTAAGGCTCAATAGCAATACTAAAACAACAGTCCAAAATCCTACAACTAGTCATGGAAAAGAAAACTGAGCACAAACAAAATACTCTAATCACAAGCAATAACCTCTATTAGAGTAATCAAGAAAATTAGGCAAGCAGCAAGGGAAAAACCGGAAACACGCAATACCCCGTTCAAGGGTATTGGTGGAATTTGTACATAACATTCATCAACATTCAACCGAAAGTCACAAACCACCTACCTCGATCTGAGGAGATCAATATACGTGAACCTCGACGACAGATTCCCCTTAGAACAACGTAGATATGAGAAAACGCACAAAACTTTCATCCCACAATAACATGAAAACCAGGATGAATCAAGAAACAAGGCTAAAGCAGAAGGAAGAACTCACCGTTGCGATTCCAACACAACTAACCATGCTCGAATCGGAGAACAGACGGCGAGGCGGGAATCCGTCGAAGATCTGGTCATACGGTCGCTCCCGGATGTTCGAAACCTAAAGAAGAAGACGGATATGGGGGTTAGAAGTGATCCTGGTCTGTTGAATGAAAAAAAGTACACGACGTGTACTTTTGGAGTACACGACATGTACTTCAAATTTTTCGTACTCCGAAATAACCGGCCTCCACCTCAGCCTTACACACCGTCTGTGTGGCCCGGACACGGCCAACACACGACTTTGAGCTGGGGAAAGAGTACATGGAATGTACTCAGAAAGTACACGGCGTGTACTTCTGAAATTTCCAGAAAATTCATTTTTCTCAAAAACTCCAGAAAAAAGGAAAAACATACCTGAAAAGAGATCTGAGTTCTTACAAAATTCCCCCTTTAAAGAAATCCGTCCCCAAATATCCCAAATGAGGTGGAGAATGAGAAAACCTGAACAGCTCCGGCCACTACGATCGAACATCGGCCTCCCTCTCCCAGGTCTCGTCCTGTACTCGTCTGTGCTGCCATAGCACTCGTACCAGAGGAACAGACCACCCACGGAGAACCTTCGTACTACGATCGACAATCCGGATAGGATGCTCCTCAAATGACGCATATGCTTCAAGCTCGACTTCCTCGGGCTGAAAGACGTGATATGGGTCTGAAAAGTAGTGTCGGAGTTGAGAGACGTGGAAGACGTCGTGCATGGCCCGATAGCTCTGAGGTAGCTGCAACCGATAGGCGACCAACCCCACTCTCTCCAAAACCTCAAACGGCCCGACGTACCGCGGTGAAAGCATACCCTATCTCCGAATCCTTTTATGTCCCAACCTCGATGCAACATGTAGGAAAACCTGATCACCGACCTCAAATTCTAGAGGTTGCCTCCACCGATCAGCATAAGACTTCTATCGAGACTGCGCTGTAGCCATCCTCTTCCGAATCAGCTCTATTTGCTCTAATGTCTCTTGAGCAAGAAGAGGTCCCAACAAAGATGCCTCTCCTGCCTCCATCCAGCATAAGGGTAACCGACATGGCCTACCGTACAAAGCCTCATATGGCTCCATCTGAATGGTCGCCTGGAAACTATTGTTGTAGGAGAACTCCACCAGAGGAATATGTTTCTCCCAAGAACCACCAAAGACAAGGATGCAAGCTCGGAGCATATCCTCAAGCACCTGGATCATGCACTTGGACTGGCCGTCAGTCTGGGGATGGTAAGCTGTACTCAAAAGTACCTATGTACCCATGGCCTTCTGAAGTCCCTTCCAGAACCAAGAGGTAAAGCGCGCATCTCTATCTGAAACAATAGAGCATGGAACACCATGAAGACGCACAATCTCTCTGATGTAAAGTCACCCCAGATCATCGACATTGAAGGTCTCCTTTATCGGAAAGAAGTGAGCATCCTTCGTAAGTCTGTCGACGACAACCCAAACAGCATCATTCCCTCGGTGTGATCTCGGCAACCCGGTCACGAAGTCCATCGCAAAATCGTTCCACTTCCACTCCGAAATGGGTAACTGCTGTAAAAGGCCTGCTGGTCGCTGATGCTCTGCTTTCACCTGCTGACAAGTAGAACATCTCAAGACAAAAACAGCAACATCCTTCTTTATACCAGGCCACCAGTATTGGCGATGAAGGTCCTGATACATCTCGGTGATGCCAGGATGAACTGCCCAAACAGAGGAATGGAAATCCTGCATCAGCTCCTCGCGTAAGTCTGCTGGCACCCTTACACGTCCCTGGAAGCGCAAGATCTCATCCTCACCCACTGTCCATCCAGGAAGAGGGTCCCCTCCTGACACACTCTCCCGCAGGACTAATCCTTCGAAGTCTGATAGCTGTCTCATCCATACCCGATAAGTATCGTGGAGGTAACATCTACAGAAGATAGAAAAGTATGTCCCCGTCTGTCGTGCACCTCCAGATGCATCTCAGAGAATAGATCCATCAGCTGCCACTCACTACTGGCCTCCTGAACTACTTGAATCTGAGTTCTCCTGCTCAACGCATACACCACGGCATTTCCCCTTCCCAGCGTATAGGCGAGCTCGAAGTCAAAAGACTGAAGTTACTCGACCCACCTGCGTTGCCTCAGATTCAAATCACGCTGTGTGAAGATATACTTTAGACTCTTTTTGTCGGTGAAAACCACAAAGTGCTCTCCCAGAAGGTAGTGTCTCCAACAATGCAAGGCATGAACAACAGCTGCCAACTCCAGATCGTGTGTAGGGTAGTTCCTCTAATGTGGCCTCAACTACTGAGACCCGTACGCAACGACTCCATCTCCTTGCATAAGCACAACTCTCATCCCGATACCCGAAGCATCACAGTAAATAGTGTATCTCTTGCCTGGCTCTGGAAAAACTAGTATCGGTGCTGACGTCAACCTTCCTTTCAGCTCCTGAAAGGCTGACTCACAAGAATCTAACCATAAGAACTTCGCACCCTTCTTGGTCAGACCTGTCAACGTTTCTGCTAGACAATAAAAGTCATGAATGAAGCGTCTCTAGTATCCAACCATCCCTAGGAAGCTTTGTACCTCAAAAATGTTCTTCGGCTGCTCCCAGGAAACTAAAACTCTCACTTTCTCTAGGTCCACTGATACTCCTGCCTCTGAGATGACGTGACCCATGAGGTGAATCTGGTCCATCCCGATGTGGCACTTCGAGAGTTTAGCATAAAGACGATGCTCTCTCAGTGTACTCAGAACGATCTCAAGATGTGTGGCATGGTCGTGTCGAGTGTGATAGTACACCAAGATATCATCCACGAAGACCATGATGAAGGAATCCAAGTAAGGATGGAACACTCGGTTCATCAGTGCCATGAAAAATGAAGGTGCATTCGTGAGTCCGAACAGCATGACTGTATACTTGTATAGACCATACCTGCTCCTGAAGGCTGTCAGAGGTATATCTGATGGTCTAACGCACAACTGATGATAACCGGACCTCATGCCGATCTTCAAGAACACCTGGGCTCCTCGAAGCTGATCGAAAAGGTCATCAATCCACGGAAAGGGATATCGGTTCTTAACCACCAACTGGTTCAGCTTCCAATAATCCACACAAAGACGAAGTGTACCGTCTGCCTTCTTTGCAAACAGAACAGGCGAACCCCAAGGAGAGGTACTGGGTCGGATGAAACCCTTAGCTTGTAGCTACTCCAACTGCTTCTTGAGCTCCTGCAACTCAGGTGTGGCCATCCTATATGAAGGAATGGACACTGGTGCTGCTCCTAGCACGAGGTCAATAGAGAAGTATACCTCACGCTCCGGAGGAAAACCCGAAAATTCCTCTAGAAAGACATCCATGAAGTGATCCACCCCTGGAGGAAAGTCCAGTTGTGGAGTTCCCTGATCATCCAGATAAATAATAGCAATCTGGGTTGTCACCCCTCCCAGCCCAAGATGCTCAGGTCCCTCCTGACTCGCCCGAACATCCCATTCACCTCTGTGAAGGAAAGATTAACCTTCTGGTTAAATGAAACTGACTCTACGGCGATAACAGTCAACGACTGCCTGGAAGAAAATCAACCAGTCCATGTCGAGAATGAAATCATAGCCTGTCATCTCCAGGACATAGAGATCCCATAAGAAGTGATACCCTGCAACCTCGAGAGGGCACTCTCTACACTGGCGTACACTAGATTTCCTCATCCCCAAGGGTGTGTCTAGAGTCAATGAGTCAGCAGATGAAAAGATGCAGAGTCCAAGGCTATCCACAACAGCAACAGAGATAAAACTATGCATAGCACCAGTATCGAAAAGAGCTGAAGATAAAACTGAGGCGACTAAAATAATACCTCGAACAGTAGAAGGGTTGGGATCCTGATCATGATAAGTTTTCTCCACGGTGAAGGACTGGCCCGTGCCGTGGCCCTGCGCCCCTGGCTGACCACTCTGAGCTGAACCGCCCTACTGGTGTTGAGGAACTAGTGGCTGAATGCCACGACCTCCACCTCCACCTCAGCCCGAACGGCCGGAAGAACTCTAGTTCCCCAACTGGTGAGAAACTAGCGGTGTTTCTCCTGAACGAGGAGTCATGGACGAACCCTGGTCACCTGCTACTGGTGAGAAAACTTGGCAGAAACGCTGAAGGTGACCCAACTTTCCGCAATATCGGCACTCCACGGGGTCTCTCTGGCACTGCGGCCTCATGTTCCCTGCCCGGCCACACTGGTAGCATGTCACCTGACTGCCTGATGATGCGTCTCGCTTCCTCGAATCACCGCGCATAGGCTCCCTACGGCGCTTCTTGCTGTCATCAGTAGGAAAGCTAGCTCTGGAAGCAGAACCGCCCTAGATCGCAGCTCCAGAGTCTCTCATATTGCGCTCCGCAATCAGTGCCTGGTTGGCAATGAATGTAATGGATGTCAGATGGAAGTTGTTCACCTACAAGCGGATCTACCACCTGAGCCCATCTTCAAACTTCCTCGCCTAGAACACCCCACTCCCATCCCGAAGGGGTATAAGACGCTGCAGCTCAGTGAAATGATAGAAATACTCCATGATAGATAGAGTACCCTACTCTAAGCTCATGAACTCCTGGGCTCGATCGGCCCTCAGGGTCTTCGGGTAGAAGTAGTCATAGAACACACGCTGGAACTCCTCCCAAGTCATAGCCTGCTACTGAACTACCTGTGAGATCATGTCCCACCACCTCTTGGCGGAGCCTCAGATCATGTAGGTGGCAAGCTTGACCCGCCTCTCTGGAGGCATCTCCAGATGCTCGAATATAGTCAGCATGGCTTCCATCCATGACTCTACATCCTGAGGTCCTCCCTCCCCCGAGAACGTGGGAGGATGCTGCTGCTGGAAAACCTGCGTCAAGTCTGCCATAGACGAGGCAGGAGGCGGTGATCCCTGGAAGTCATGCATCATCCCCATGAAACCTTCCCTAAACTACACATCAGCGCCTACAACTGGTACGACAACTGGTTCCAAAGCTGGCTCGGCTGGGGGATCGACGGGAAGTCTTTGACTTACTATATTTGGCGTCTGATCACTGCCTAACGAAAGAAATATGACCAAAGGACGTCTCGGAGGCATATCTCTGAAATATCAAAAGCACACCTTAGATCAGGAAACAAGGATAGAGAACACAAGTGTTCAAAACGGGAACATGGGAAAAAACACAGAAGATTGAAAAACACGACTACACGACATGTATAAAACTACACGGCATGTCTTTTGAAACCACTGACTTGGGCGTGTACCCCTGCCCTATAAGTGGTGTATACTAAAAACTACATGGTGTGTTGACCACCCACACATGACGTGTACTTGAAAACTATTCCCCTGCCCGAGTCTCCTTACACGACTAACCCACACGGTCCGACTCAACCCGAGACTACATGCCGTGTTCGAAACAAACACGGCGTGCACTAGACAAGGCTTCGGCGGTCTGTGTCATTGAGTACACGGCCGTCTACACGGCTGGACCTTACACGACGTGCTCTTAACAAGCACGGCGTGCATAGGTAATGGCGACACCATCTCGTGTTGTTCGTGACACGGCCGGGTACCTGGGAAAGACTACACGACGTGTTCCGAAAAAACACGTCATGTGGAAAGGAAGATAATGTTGGATCGTGTTGTTCGTGACATGGCTGGGAACCTGGACAGGGCTACACGGCATGTTCCCTATGGACACAGTGTGTTCTACCCGAGCTTCCCCGACCCGTGTTGTTAGTGACACGACCGGGTACACGGCTCTAAACTCACACGGCGTGTACCAATGGTACACGGCGTGTTCCCGAAGTTACTCCCACGACACCGTGTTCTGCTCACACGGTCAGTGACACGGCCTGAAAACTACACGGCGTGTATTTAAAAAGTACACGCCGTATATTCTAGGTTTTTCTGGGCAGTAGCTTAGAAACTGCGCAGAATTCCAGAAACACTAAAAATAAGGGAAGAGATTCCAAATTCCGATCTGGGAGGGCCCATAACGCCTCAAGAACCAATATTTGGTGTTCATTTTAAGCAATAAACAAAACAACAGTTTTCTAACACAACAGAAGATAATCTATCAAGCATCTATCACAACAGAATGCATAATCTACATAGAGCCTATCACAACAGCATGCAATCGCTACTTCACCCTAGATGGCATGGCAAGAATGCATGGCATGTGATTTCTACAAGTTCTTATATGATACAAGAGATGGAATAACCTCATCTAATTGGGTTGCGACAGAAATAGAACCGAAATATTAAAACAATAATAGCACAAGCCATGTGAATCACTCTAGGTGAAAACATATCAACCATAAAATCTCATAACCAGAAAACTGCAATTAACGAGGTAGTATGGCCTCTCCCTATACACGGTTTAGATACTCGCAAGCACAGCTTAATGCCAAGTACCAAATCCATCCTATCCCTAGCTAAAGTCTCCAAACAGTAAGGAAAGAGAAAAGAACTCCTCTGATACCACTTTGTAACAACCTGAGTCTGGAGCCCCTCCACTGGTGCCCCATACCCGGTTCGCCACATGACCTCAAGTGCGTTTCCCCGAACGCCAGAGGCTGCCGACTAGTAGTGAGGGCCTTGGTGAGTCGGTGGTGAATCTATGCCCTCATTCGGTAAGGTATACAAGGTAAGAAAACAACAATAAACAACGGAAGCAGTAAACAACAGGCCCAACAACAGAAACCGAACGACGGAAGCAATGTAGAGATAACACTATGATGAAAATGATGCAGCAGGTACAAGTATCTAAGGAAAATAGAAAACACAACAAAATTCTAAAATACAACTGAAACCAAGGGAAAAAGAAAAACAAAATAAGCTCCTCAGTATCGTGAGCCACAGCTCGGTCCCATGCTCCCCCTCTTCTGGTGCAGTCAAGATCCTGAAGTAGAAGGGCGCTTGCCCTTATCTATACCTACAGCAATATAGTTTACTTGGGTCTAAAAGCATGGCCTAAACAGGGTGTGAGATACAATCCCAGTAGGCAATCACCCAAAGATCTGTGCCTAAAAGTCAATGAATACATGGCAGTACTAAAACAAGAAGCAGTAAATAAAAAAGTACAACAACTACATTCCACATTTCTAACAAGCATAGAACACAAGTAAGCATCCAGCAACAAAAAGTAAACATGTAACCCACTGGGTAGCTCTCACAGTCTAACCCCTAAGGTTCAACCTCTAAGTACTCAAAACCCTCTGGGAGGCACACACAGTCTCACCCCTCTGGTTTAGCTATGTAATTAAGCAGAATCTATGGGGAAGCACTCACTGTCAATTCCCCCTATAGTCTCGTATCATGCTAAAGGCTCTCTGGGGAAGCACTCAATGTCAATTCCCCATGTGTCCCACGTCGTAGTTAATGACACTCTGGAGAAGCCCTTCCGTCAATGCTCCCCTTGGTCTCGCGTCGTGAATAAAAAGACACTCTGGAGAATCCCTTCAATCAATTCTCCCTTTGGTCTACTACTCTAGGTTCTCATAGTCTTGAGTATAACTAACCATGCTCAGCACGTGCATATCGTCCAAGTAAACCTCAAGAAATACTTGGCTATCAACTAAGGATCAACAATAATACTAAAACAACAGTCCAAAATCCTACAACTAGGCATGGCAAAGAAAACTGAGCACAAAAAAATTACTCTAATCGCAAGCAACAACCTCTACTAAAGCAATCAAGCAAAGAAGGAATGCATCAAGGGAAAAACAGGAAACACGTAATACCCCGTTCAAGGGTATTGGTGGAATTTGAACATAAAATTCATCAACTTTCACCCGAAAGGCACAAACCACCTACCTCAATCTGAGGGGATCGACATACGTGAACCTCGATGACAGATTCCCCTTAGAACAATGTAGATCTGAGAAAACGCACAAAACGTTCACCCCACGATAACTTGGAAACTAGGAGGAATGGAGAAACAAGGCTAAATCATAAGGAAGAACTCACTGCTGTGATTCCAACGCAACTGACCATGCTCGAATCTGAGAACGGACGACAAGGCGGGAATCCGTCGAAGATCTGGCCGTACGGTCGATCCCAGACAGTCGAAACCTGAAGAAAAATACGGATATGGGGGTTAGACGCGACATCTGTCTATTTAATGAAAAAAAAAAGTACACGGCATGTACTTTTGGAGTACACGACATGTACATCAAATTTTCCGTACTCAGAAATAACCGGCCTCCACTTTATCCTTAGACACCATGTGTGTGGCCCGGACATGGCCAGTACACGGCTTCGAGCCGGGGAAATAGTACACGGTGTGTACTCAGAAAGTACACGACGTGTACTTCTGAAATTTCCAGAAAATTCATTTTTCTCAAAAACTCCAGAAAAAAGGAAAAACATACCTGAAAAGAGATCTGGGTTCTTACATTAGGGACTTTGAGGGTTTTCTGGGTTTTCTGGTTTTATGATTTTTTTGGAGTTATAGGGTTTTTTTTGGAGTTTTTTGGATTTTTATGTATTTTTAGATCTTTTTACCCTTTTTAGATTTTTAATGGGTTTTTAGTTTTTACATGTTTTTAGGGTTTTTAGGGGGTTTAAGGGTTTTAGAGGAATTTATGGTATTGAGGTTTTTTAGGGTTTTTAGGGTCTTTTTTGGATTTTTAGAGTTTTTATATTTTTTTATAGTTTTTAAGGTTTTCTTTGGGTTTTCTATATTTTTTATGATTTTTTATGTTTTTTTGGATTTTTAACTCTTGATTCATATTTTTATGGTTTTTAGGAGTTTTAGGGATTTTTCAGGTTTTTTGAGGTTTTAGGTTTTTTTGGGATATAATTTTTTAAGGTTTTTATCGGTTTAAGTATTTTTAGTTTTTAGTGTTTTCATTGGGTTTTACAGGGTTTTTAGGGTTTTTAATGTTTTTTGGGTTTTTTGGGTTTTTTTATTTTTATGTATTTTTAATAATTTTTGAGATAATTATTGGTTTTAGGGAATTTCTTTGGCGTTTTTGGTTTTTGTATTTTCCTTAACATTTTTATGGTTTTAAAGGATTTTGATAGTTTTAGTGAGTTTTTAGGGTTTTTATGGGGTTTTAGGGTTTTATGGGTTTTATGCGTTTTTATGGTTTTTATGGTCTTTAGGGGTTTTTAATGTTTTTAGGGTGTTTTACATTTTTTCTCATTTTCAAAAATTTTTTAGGTTTATAATGATTTCTTAGGGTTTTCATGTTTGTTAGGATTTTATGTTTTTGGGTATTTTTTGGTATTTTTAGGATTTTTATGTGTTTTTAGGGTTTTCATGGATTTTGAGGGTGTTTAGGGTTGTTAAGGGTTTAATAAATTTTTAGGTTTTCTAGTGGTTTTAAGCATTTTTAGGTTTCTAATGTTTTCATATGGTTTTTTGGTTTTTTTGGTTTTTTCTATTTTTATTAATTTTTTGGGTTTTTAGGATTTTAATTTTATTGGGGTTTTATGGAATTTGAGGGATTTAGAGTTTTTAGGATTTTTAGAGTTCTATAGTTATTTTGGATTTTTAGTTCTTTTATATTTTAGGGTTGAAATGTTTTTATTATTTTTTAGGGATATAAACTATTTAATATGTTTCTGTAGTCTTAAATGTTTTTTGGGTTGTTATATTTTTTAAGGTTTTTCGAGGTTTATGGTTTTTTTGTTTTTAAGGTTTTTAGGGTTTTTAGGGTTTTCATGTTTTTAGTGTTTTAGGGTTCTATGTGTTTTATGTTTTTAAAATTTTACTAGAGTTTTTAAGGTTTTTAGAGGTTTTTTACATTTTCAGGTGGGTTTCTACATTTTTAGGGTTTTAGGGTTTTTTATTTTTATGGGTTTTATGATTTTTAGGGTTTTTAGGGTTTTATGGTTTTATGGATTTTTGGGTTTTATGGTTTTTAGTATTTTTAGTTATTTTAGGGGTTTTAAGTGTTTTTATATTTTTAAGGTTTTCTTATTTTTATGGGTTTTTAATTTTTAGGGGTTTTTATGAATTTTTTATGATTTTTATGGGTTTTAGGATTTTTGGGATTTTGTGGGTTCTTTGGGTTTTAGGGTTTTTATAGTTCTATGGTTTTTGATGTTTTAGGGGTTTTTAATGTTTTCCAGGTTTTACGGTATTTTAGAAATTTTTTATATTTTTATGGGTTTTAAGGGATGTAATAATTTGCAGTGGTATTTAGGTTTTTATGGGTTTTAGGGATTTAAATGTTTTTAGGGTGTTTATTATTTTTATGGTTTTTTAGGTTATTTTAGTGTTTTTAGGGGTTTTATCATTTTATGTTTTTTAGGGTTTTTAAGTTTTTTTTTTTACTTTTTATGGTTTTCTTATAGGTTTTAAATTATTTTATGTTTTTTTACGTTTTAGGGATTTTAATGCTTTTATTGGATTTTTATATTTTTTAGGGTTTTTAGGGATTTTCTAGGGGTTTAGGGTTTTCACGTTTTTTATAATTTTTTATGTATTTAGGGATTTTTATATATTTTTTATGATTTTTATGCTTTTTAATGTTTTAGGGGTTTTGAGAGGTTTTAGGGATTTTTTGAGGTTTTAGGATTTTTTGGGATTTAGGGATTTTTTGAGTTTTATAGTGTTTTAATTTTTTTAAAAAATTTATGGATTTAATGGTTTTTTATAGTTTTTAGTGGATTTTTAGAATTTTTATGGGCTTTAGTGTTTTTACGGAATTTAAAAGTTTTTTTTGGTTTTCAGGTGTTTTAATGTATTTTTTGGGTTCTTAGGATTTTTAGTGTTTTTATATTTTTTAGGGTTCAATTCTTTTAAGGTTTTTATTCTTTACTTTACATTTTCAAAAACTTTTGGTTTTTTTAACGTTTTATTAATTTTTTGGTCTTTTTTAGATTTTTTTAATTTTTTTATGATTTTTAGATATTTTGAGTGTTTTCTCGGGTTTCGTGTTTTTAGGGTTTTTAGGATTTTTTAGGTTTTTAGGGTTTCAACTATTTTTAGGATTTCAATTCATCCTTAAGGTATCTTTAGTTTTCGATGTTTTATTACATTTTTAGGAATTTTTAGGGATTATTTAGAATATTAATGGTTTTTAGGGTTTTTAGATATTTTGAATGCTTTGGGATTTTACGGTTTTTATGGTTTTTAGGGATTTTATGGGTTTTTGGGGTTTTAAGTTTTTTTCTCCATTTTAGGGATTTATGGTTTCTTATAGTTTTTTGATGTCATTTGTGGTCTAAAAGGATTTTTTAGTGTTAGTTGGTTTTTATCCTTTTTGTGTGTTTTTTAGGGGGTTTAGGGTATATTATGGTTTATATGTTTTTTGGTGTTTTAGTGTTTTTTGTGTTTTTTGGGTTATTATGGTTTTTAGGGTCTTTTTAGGTTTTTTTAGTGTTTAAAAAAAGGTTTTTGTTTTTGATTTTAGGAATTTTAATGGATATTTTAGGAATTTAATGGTTTTTTTGTGGTTTTTGGGATTATGATTATTTTTAAGGGTTTTTTGAGTTTTTATAATTTTTAGGGGTTTTAGGGGTCTTATGTTTTTTAGGTTTTCACGGGTTTCTTATGGGTCTTAGGGTTATTAATTTATTATGGAATTTTTTTGATTTTATTTATTTTTTAGGATTTTGGGGGATTTGAGGTGTTTTAGGGTTTTTTATTGTTTTAGGTGTTTTATGGGATTTTCTTAGGTTTTTTCATTTTTAGGGTTTTAATGTTTTTATAGTTTTTAACATTTTTAGGGTCTTAATGGTTTTTTTAGAGTTTTTATTCAGTTTAATGGATTTTTTGGGTTTTCTAGGGGTTTTTTAAAGAATTAGGGGTTGTTTGGGTTTTATAGGATTTTTGGGGTTTTAGGGGGATTTTAGGGATTTTATGGCCTTTTGGGGTTTTTAGAATTTTGTGATTTTTTTAAGTTTTTTAAGTTTTTTATGTTTTTTATGGTTTTCATAGGTATTTTTATGGTTTTTAGTCTTTTTTATGATTTTAAGAATTTTTATAATTTTTTTACAATTTCTTTTATTTTTATTATTTTTAGGGATTTTGAGGGTTTTTAGGATTATTAGAAATTTTTAGGGGTTTTTTGGGATTTTAATGTATTTATTTTTTTTGGTTTTTATGGTTTTTTGGGGGGTTAAAAAGATTTAACATTTTTATAAATTTTTAGGGATTTTTAGGATTCTTATGGTTTTATTATTTTTAGAGATTTTGATGGGTTTTATTTGGTTTTTTGGTGTCTTAGGGTATTTTTTAGTTTTTTATGGTTTTATGGGTTTTTAGAGTTATTTAATGTCTTTAGTGTTTTGAAGGGTTTTTGGAGTTTTTAGTGGGTTTTAGGTTATTATAAAATTCTATGGTTTTATAAGGTTTTTACTGATTTTTTTGTGGTTATCGGTTTTTAGGGATTTTAGGGTTGTTATCATTTTTAGGTTTTTTGGGGTGTTTAAGTATTTTTATTTTCTAAAATATTTTTATAGGATTTTTTATGGTTTTATGTTTTTTACATTTTTAGGGATTTATAGCTATTTTTTTTATAAATTTTATGTTTTTAGGGTTTTTTTATTTTGATGGGTTTTAGCGATTTTTTGGTGGTTTTATGGTTTTCTTAGGTGTTTTCAGGTTTTCTTAGGTTTTTTATTTTTTTGGGATTTTTATTGATTTTTTAGAATTTTTATGGTTTTTAGGGATTTTGATGGGTTTTATGGTTTTTTATTTTGTTTAGGTTGTTAGGTGTTTTAGGGGGTTTTAGGGGTTTTAGGGTAATATGGTTTTTATGGGTATAGAAGGTTTTTAGGGTTTTAAATTTTTTTATGGGGTTTTAAGGGTTTTATAGTTTTTTAGGGCTTTAGAGTCTTTTTAGGGGTTCTGTGGCTTATAAGGGTTTTTAGGATTTTTAGGGTATTTAATAGTTTTTTTTTTGTGTTTTAGGGTTTTCATAAGGTTTTTTTAGGTTTTTGGTGTTTTTTAAATTTTTAGGTATTTTTAGAGTTTTTTAGGATTCTTATTGTTTTCTATGTTTCTAAGAATTTATAAAGTTTTTATGTTATTAGGGGTTTTAAGGGTTTTTATCATTTTTAGTTTTTTAGGGGTTTTGATTCTTTTTAAGTTTGTAAGGATTTCCTAGGGGTTTCAAGGGTGTTAGTATTACATACATTTTTAGGGATTATATGCCTTTTAGGATTTTATGGGTTTTTAGGGATTTGAGGGTTTTGTGGGGGTTTTTTGAGTTGTGAGGGAAATTAATGTTTTTAGAGTTTTTTAATGTTTTTTGGGGTTTAAATTAGTCTTTGAGTTTTTAGTTGTATTTTATGGTTTTTATGTGTTTTAGGGGTTTGATGGTTTTTTGGGGTTTTTTGGGGTTTTTTGGTTTTTTTTTTAATTTTTGGGTTTCTTGGGATTCCTTGGGTTTTTAGGTTATTAAACTTTGTTTAGGTTTTTAGTGTTTTTAAGTAATTTTATGTTTTTTAGGATTTCATTAGGATTTCATTGTTTTTTATGCTTCTTGTATTTTAGGATTTTAGGAATTTTAATGGTTTTAAGAGTTTTTAGGGATTTTGAGGTTTTTATGGTTTTTAGGGTATTTAGCGTTTTATGTGTTTTAGAGTTTTTAGTTTTTTTTTGTTTTTAGGGGTTTAAAGTGTTTTTATATGTTATTATGGGTTTATTAGGGTTTTTAGGGTTTCTAATTTTTTTTAGGATTTATAGAGTTTTTTATGATTTTTATGGGTTTTATAGTTTCTAGAGACTTTGAGAATTTTTAGGGTATTTTAGGGCTTTTAAGGTAATTTTTATGTTTTCAGTTTTTTATCATTTTTAGTAATTTCAAGGTTTCTAGAGTTATAATTGTGTTTAGTGGTTTAATGTGTTTTTATAGTTTTTAGAGGTTTTTAAGGGTTTTCGGTTTTGTTTGGTTTTTATGGTTTTCGTTTTTTAGGTTTTAGGAGGTTTTTCTATTTTAGGTTTTTTTTTGTTTTTTTTTTGGATTTTTTTTGTTTTTTAGATATTTTTTCGGTTTTATAGGGTTTTTAGTGTTTTTGGGTTTTATCAAGGTTTCAAGTTTATTTTGGGTTTTAATGTTTTCTTAGGGTTTTTTAGGAGTTTTAGAGAGTTTTATGATTTTGATTATTTTTTAATTTTTAGTATTTTTATTGATTTTTTGGTTTTTTTGACGTTTTAATGTTTTTATAGTTTTTAGAGTTTTTTTAAACATTTTTAGTTATTTAATAGGGTTTTAAAGATGTAGTGGTTTTTAGGGTTTTGTCAGTTTTTAATATTTCTTATGGTTTTTAGGGTTTTTATGGTTTTTGGGATTATGTATGGTTTTAATGTTTTTTTATATTTTTAAGGGTTTTAAGTGTTTTTAGGTTTCTAAGGTTTTCATTTTGGTTATAGTGTTTTTTTTCGATTTTTAATTTTTTGGGGTTTTTAGGGATTTTTAATGATTTTTATGGGTTTTAGAGTTTTTATTTACCTAGGAATTATTTAGGGTTTTAACGGGATTTAGCGTTTTTAAGATTTTTAGGTTTTTTGGGGTTTTAAGTGTATAGGTTTTAAATTTTTTCGTAGGGATTTTTAGGGTTTTAGTATTTTTTACATTTTATATTATTTTTAGGAATTTATTTAGTTTTTTATGGTTTTTATGGTTTTTATTTATTTTGAGGGGTTTTTGTGTTTTCGGGGGTTTCAGTGTTTTTTTCAATGTTTTTCGTAATTTTTAGGGTTTTTAGTGTTTTAGGTTTTTAAGGTCTTCTTATGGTATTTTAGATTTTTTGGGTTTTTTGCATTTGTACCGATTTTAATAGCATTTCATAATTTCTATGGTTTTTTCAGATTTTAAGGATTTTGAGGGTTTCTAGGATTTTTTTGATTTTTTAGGGTTTTTTTTATAGTTTTAAAGGGTTTTTAGAGTTTTTAATGTTTTTATTGGTTTAAATGGTTTTAGTATTTTAGCGGTTTTTAGTGTTTTTATGTGTTTTTAGTTTTTTATGGGTTTAAGGGTTTTTATGATTTTTATGGGTTTCAGGGCCTTCTTAAGAGTTTTTAGCATTTTTTAGGTTTTGTTGGGGTTTTATGGGTTTTATGGTTTTTTAGGTTTTCTCATGGGTTTTCAAAGTATTAGGATTTTTTTTGGGAATATTAGGGATTTTTTAGAATTTTATGCATTTTTAGGGTTTTAAGGGGGTCTGATTTTTGATGAACTAAAATTTTATGCATATTTTTAATCAAGTGTTGGTGATTTTTTTGATGATTTTAAATGATAAACCCCTTTAACTTCAATTTTTTAGTAAAATGTTTGTAATTATTAAAGTGAAATCAAAATGGATTACAAATTGTAAAAGGGGAATAATTTAAAATTTGAAACTTATTTTTGAATCTTTTGAATTTTTATAGAAATTTTTTTAAAATTATTTTTTAATTTAGAGTAAATGAATACCCAGTTTCTGGAAACCCTTAAACCAGGGCTGCACACCACATAGCTAGCCTACACAAGGTTGGCCGATAGGCCATACTAGCCCAAGAGGGCCTGCTTGAGCCCTGGTGTATGCATGGGTGGGGAAACATCGTGCAGGTGAGTCGCGTGTTGTGAAACCCATAGTGGCAGAGGTGGCCTGATTGGACTACACGAGCCACATGTGTCGTAGGCTGCATGTGTGTGTTCATGTGGAGTCTTGGGAGCCAAACCTCGAGTAGGCATGCCAAATGATTCTATGTTGATGCTTATAGATCCTTGACTCCCATCCCACCTTTTTAGTGTGAGATAGGAGAGTCACCTCTAGCTGCTGTACTCCACCGAAGCCCCATCATGCTCTACCACACCCTGCTCCACTCTATTGTTCTTCCTCACCGAGTCACCTTGGTAGTCCACCAAAACCTCTGGGAGCCACCACCACATCACCGAGCAGATGCCAAGGCCTCTATTATAATCGCATGCTGCAGTGGATTCGCCGCCTGACGTCGCTCACTCCAGCATGGCTACATGCATGAAGCCACCCGCACTGACCTCTAATGCCCACCACGTCTAGGAAAACCACGTTCCAAAATCACCTCCACTGATCCTCTCGATGATGCTATCCCACTACTTCCTCTACCTACTCTCCTCGTCCTTGTCCTCACCATGTTGGCCTCTTCCGGACACTAAGAAGCCTAGGGGGGTTATTGAGCTCGCTGCTACCCACACACCTACCTCATCACCACCATGGACACCACATTTGATCACCAACCTCATAATTAATGCCCTAGTAATGACCTGTGACCCTCCCTACTCACCATAGAAGAAGGTACCCCATGTGGATCCCATTCACACGGTTGCTTAACACACACAGCCATAGGTATTTTCTCCTTGTCGTAGTCTACTTTCATGGCAAATAGAGGCCACAACCCGCCTCACTACCTATATAAGGAGGCACGTTCCTCTGTGCTCTAGGATCAACTCAACACCACTCGGAAGGAGGAACCTAGATCACACTCCAATCTCTTCTCCCCTTAATTTATTATATTTTTATATTTTTATTTTCATTTTTAGTTTTATTTTATTTTAAATTTAAATTATAATATGAGGTTTAGTTTTGAGTAAATGCATTATTTTTTTTTGAATTTTGTTTCCATAATTTAATTTCATTCTCATCAATTAAAATAATAATAATAATAATAGGAAATTATTATTAATAATATTATTTTTATGTGTATTATCAATATTATTTTTAACATCACATTCTTATTTTAAAATTATTTTATTAATTTCATCTTCTCTCCTTTTAAAAAAATTATTTTCTTAATTATAATAAGAATAATAATAATAACTAATATTATTATTAATATTATTATTATTTTAAAATTCCTTATAAATTATATATTATTGTCTCTCACTCTTCTCATTCTTCCATTTTAATTTCAATTTCACTTTTCACTATTATTTTTATTTTATTTCATTCTTTCTCCCTTCCTCTTATATCCATCCATCCACTCGGCCATTGTGATCTCTTATTCTAAAAAATTAGATGCTGACCTTGAGGCTAAGCCTAGGGGGAGATCAACGTGTTCTAGAATTTCCCTTAAATTTTATTTTAGATTTGTGTTAGATTTGAGTACTACACAATGGTAAGGTGAATGTTCATGATTTGGTGATTACCCCCAATGACATACAACCCAAACTATTTATATTCTAGATTAGAATAGTAATTCAAACATGAGATTTCATGTTTTTATTATCAAATTGAAATAAAGGATATAATGTAAAATAATTATTGAACCTAGAACTTAACCTATAACTAATTCCTTTCATCATTAATTCATTATATATGAATTTTTATGTTAGTATCAATTTAGAATACTCATATCGCATGTTATTTTACATAAATAAACTAAACACAAAATAATTCTTCACTATTTTCATTAAATTACAAAACCAAAAAAATTTGTAGTTTAGGTTATTTAGAATAAGTGGGTGAAAAAACTGAGAAGCTCCTCAAGTTTGATGACCCTAGTAATCTGTTTTTCCATACTAGGAAAAATTATAATTTATTTGGACCACACCCCACAATAGGTGTGCGTTAATTTTTTAGGTGTTTTATCATTTTTTTAGTATTTTATGGGTATTATGTTTATTTAGGTTTTTAAGGTTTTCTTAGGATTTTCTGGGTTTTTATGGTTTTTTATGTTTTTAGTTATTTGTTTTGTGATTTTTAAGGATTTATATGGTTTTTAGGTTTTTGGTAATATTTAGGGGGTTTGGGGGTTTGGATTTTAGGGTTTTTAGGGGTTTCGTTGGTTTCTTTGGGGTTTCATAGTTTTTTGAATTTTAGGTGTTTTAAGGTTTTCATGGATTTTTTGGGGACTTAGGTTTTTTTTATTTTTTAGGGTTTTTATGGGTTTTTAGAATTTTTAAAATTTTTTGGGGTTTAAAGGGGTTTTTGTGTTTTTAGTGGTTTTATGGGTTTTAATTATTTTTAGTATATTTGTGGTTTTATGTTTTTAAGGTTTTTAGTGTTTATATGTTTTCAGGGGTTTATGTGTTTTTAGGTTTTTTAGGTTTTCTATGGGTCCTTTCTAGGGTTTTTGGGTTTTTTATATTTTTAGGGATTTTTAAGGATCGTTAGGAATTTTTTATGGTTTTTAGGGATCTTGAGGGATTTTATGGTTTTTAGGGTTTTTATGTGTTTTAATTGTTTTTAGATATTTAAGGTTATTATAGATTTTTTGTATTTTTAGGATTTTTATGTTTTAGGTATTATTATGCCTTTTATGATTTATATGTTCTTTGGAATTTATATGGATTTGAAGAGTTTTTAGGTTTTTTATGGTTGTGATGAGTATTAAGGTTTTTAAGAGTTTCTATAGATTTTTACATTTTTATGGGTTTTACATATTTTTAGTGTTTTTAGTGTTTATTTGGTTTTTTATGGGTTTCAGGTTTTTTAAGTTTTTTAGGGTTTTTGTGGGTTTTAGGAGTTTTTGGTATTTTTAGGGTCTTTTTTAGAGTTTTTATGGGTTTTATAATTTATTTTTGTTTTGTAGGGGTTTCAAGTGTTTTTTGATATTAAAGTTTTTATTAAGGAGTTTTTGATTTTTTCATGATTTTATAATTTTAGGAATTTTTAGTACTTGTTTAGGATTTTTTTTATTTTTAAAGAATTTATGGATTTTCAATGTTTTTTTTAATTTTAGTACTTTTATCATTTATATGTTTTTAGGGGTTCTATGTTTTTTAGGTTTTAATGGTTTCTTAGGGTTTTATGGATTTTTAGGGTTTTTACATCTTTAGGGATTTTGAAGGGGTTTATTGGATTTTTATGGTGTTTAGGGTTTTTAGGAATTCTAAGGGTTTTAGAGTTTTTAGGTTTTTAAGGTTTTTTTGGGTTTTTAGGTTTTTTTTGATATTTTTAGGATTGTAAAAGGTTTTAAATATTTTTATCATTTTTAGGGGATTTAAAGGTTTTTTATATTTTTCGGTGTGTTTTTAATGGTTTTATGGATTTTATGGTTTTTAGGTGATTAGGGTTTTTAGGTGTTTTATGTGTTTTTAGGGTTTTAAGGTTTTCATAAGGGTTTATTGGGTTTTATGGTTTTTTATTTCTTGAGGGATTTTGGGTATTTTTTTGGGAATTTGATGGGTTTTTAGTATTTTTAGAAATTTTAGAGTTTTTAGAGGTTTTATGGTTTGATGGATTTTAGTTTTTTTTGGGGATTTTAAATTTTTTTAGGTTAATTATGGAAAATAAGTGTTTTTTGGTTTTTAACATTTTATTAGGTGTTTTAAATGGTTATAGGTTTTTATGTTTTTAGGTATTTTTATGTCTTTTTTCTATTTTTATGGTTTTTTGGGGTTTTTTGGGATTTCTAAGGCTTTTAGTGGTTTTTATGATTTTTTTGGTTTTTAGTGTTTTTATGTTTTTTTTGGGTTATAAGTATTTTTAGGTTTTTAATTTATCTAAGTATTTTATGGGTTTTTTACATATTCAGGGATTTTTGAGGTGTTTTTTGGTATTTTGATTGTTTAGGGTTTTTTGGTATTTTGAGTGTTTTAGAGGGTTTGGGTTTTTTTATTTTTTGGTTATTAGGGTTTTTTGAATTTTTTATCATTTTTAATGTTTTAAGACAATTTTAATGTTTTCAAGTGTTTAAAGGGTTATTAGAGTTTTTAGGGGGTTATTAGAGTATTTATGGGTTTTTTGGATTTTTATGGTTTATAGGAGTTTGAATGGGTTTTAAGTGTTTTTAGTGTTCTTAGGGGCTTTCTAGCATTTTTTCGGGTTTAATAATTTTTATGTTTCCTGGTATCTTTTTGTTTTTATGTATTTTAGGTTTTCTTAGGGATTTTTAGGGGGTTTTACATTTTATGGTATGTTTAATTATTTTTAGGATTTTATGGTTTTTTAGGGGATTTAGGGATTTCAAGTTGTTTTAGGAATATTTATAGTTTTAGGGGGTTTTTTAATTTTTTTAGGTGTTTTAAGTGTTTATATGGTATTATGGTTTCATATTTTTTTTATTGTTTTTACGGTTTTTTTGGTTTTATGGGGTTTAAGGGGATTATGATTTTTAGGGGTTTTAGGTTTTTTTGGATTTTAGGGTTTTTAGGGATTCAGGGTTTGATGGTTTTTTGGGTTTTAGGTTTTTTTTTTGTATTTAGGGGTTTAATTTTTTTAGAGTTTTTTATAAAGGTTAGGAATTTGAAGTGTTTTCAGATATTTTAGTTGTTTTTATGGTTTCTAGGTGTCCTTTGGGGTTTTTTGGGTTTTAGGCGTTTTTAAGGGTTTTATGGATTTTAAAGTTTCTTAGGGTTTTTATAAATTTTAGGGGTTTTAGAGGATTGAAATGTTTTTATGTGTTTAGAATTATATTAGCACTATTCAGGGGTTTTGGGGATTTTATGTTTTTAGGGTTTTTAGGTCTTTATTATGATTTTTTAGTTTTTTAAGGGTTCTTATGTTTTATGGGTTTTAAGGGTTTTTTTATTTTTTTGAATTTTAGAAAATTTTAGTGTTTTTAGATTTTATGGTTTTCTTATGGATTTCATGGTTTCATAGGTATTTTTAAGTTTTAAGGATTTTTTTGGATTTTTATTATTTCTATGGATTTTATATTTTTTGAGGGTTTTAGGGTTTTTATTGGTTTTAGGGTTTTTATCATTTTTAGGTTTTTAGGGGTATTATGTGTTTTTAATTTTTTAGGGTTTCTATAGTGTTTTATGGTTTTTATGTATTATTACATTTTGAAGAATTTTTTAGGATTTTTTTTTATGTTTTTATTTGTATTTAGATATTTTGAGGGGGTTTAGGGTTTTTCAGTGTTTTAATAATTTTTATGGGTTTGGGGGGTTTTAGTTTTTTTTGTGTTCTTTAGGGTTTTTATGGTTTTTAGTGTTTTTTAACTTGTTTAGGTGTTAAAGGGTTTTGTATTTTTTTTCATGGGTTTATGATTTTTATTGGTTTAATGGTTTTTCATGGTTTTTAGTGGTTTTTATGGTTTTTAGGGGTTATAGTGTCTTTTAGGATGTTTTTAGGGTTTTTAGTATTTTTTAGGATTTTAGGGGATTAATACTTTTTAGGTTTTTATGGGGTTTTGGGTTTTTGGGATTTTTATGTTTTCCAGTATTTTTATGTCTTTTTAAGGATTTTATGATTTTTCATGGTTCTTAGGGATTTTGAATTTTTTAGGGGTTTTGGGTTTTTAGGGTTTTTAGTGTTTTTATTTGGGGGGGTATGGTTTTTTTGGTTTTGAAGGATTTCATAGGGGTTTTTCGGGGTTTTAGGGATTTTTTATTTTATTTTTATTGATTTTTAGTGTTTTTTAGGATTTTGGTTATTTTTAAGCATTTTTAGAGAATTTGAGGTTTTTTGGGTTTTTTGGATTTTTGGATTTTGGGGGGTTTTGAGTTTTTAGGGGTTTTTACTAGTTTTAGAGTTTTTTAATGGTTTTAGGGGTTTAAATTGGTTTTATATTTTTTTAGTGTTTTTTAGGGTTTTTATGGATTTTTAGGGTTTTTTAAGGTTTTTACGTTTTCTCTGGTCTTTAGGGTTTTTTAAGGTTTTAGGGTTTAGCACTTTTTTAGGTTTTTTGGGGTTTTAGTGTTTTTTGGATTTTATTGGTTTTTAGGGTAACTTATGTTTTTAGGGATTTTTTTTGTATTTATAATGTATTTTATTTTTTTTTGGTTTTTAGTGATTTTGAGGTGTTTTATGATTTATTGGGTTTTAATAGTTTTTATGTGCTTTAGAGTTTTTATGTTTTTCTGGGGTTTATGATTTTTTAGGTTTGCAATGTTTTCATATTTATTTTTAGTGATTTATATGTTTTTTATGTTTTAAAGATTTTTAAGGGGTTTTTAGGGTTTTATGCTTTTAGTATTTTTTTGGGATTTTGATGGGATTTAGGGTTTTTAGGGTTCTTTTGGTTTGTAGAATTTTTTTAGTTTTATAGGGTTTTTTATATTTTTTAGGAGTTTTTAATGTCTTTTGGGGTTTAAAGGAATTAAATTTTTGGGTGGTATTTTAGGGTTTTGGGGTTTTTTAGGGATTTATGGTTTTTATGGGATTTATTTTTTTTAGGGTTTGTGGTATTTTTATGGTTTTAGGGGTTTTAGCATTTGTTTGGTTTTTAATGGTTTTAATTTTTTTTAGGTTTTAAGGGTTTTTAAATGTTTTCATAGTTTTAGGGTTTTTAATGAATTCTAGGTATTGTTTATAGATTTTTATGGTTATTTAAGGATTTTCTGGATTTTACTGGTTTTTCTAGTTCTTTAAGTTTTTTGGATTTTTAGGTTTTTAAGGGGTTTAATTTCTTTTAGGTTATTAATGTTTTCTTAGGGGTTTCAGGGTTTTAGGGTTATTTATGTTTTTAGGGATTTTTATGGGTTTTTTTGGTATTTTACGGTATCATAGGGTTTCTTGGGATTTTCATGTGTTTTATGGGGTTTTAGGGTTGTATGGATTTTTTGATTCTTTAGCCCTTTTAGGGGATTTAAGGGCTTTAGAGTTTTATTGGGTTTTAGGGTTTTTAGGGGTTTAAACTATTTTTCAGTGTTTAATGTTTTATTATGTTTTTTGAGAGTTTCAGGGGTTTTTACATTTTTAGGATTTTTATCGATATTTATAGATTTTTATTTTTTCCTAGGGTTTTTAGGGATTTTGAGGGTTTTTATGTTTTTAGGGGTTTTAGGGCCTTTTAGGGATATGATTTTTTTTCTTATCTTTTTATGTGTTTTAATAATTTTTAGGTATTTAAGATTTTCTTAAGGTTTTTCTTTTTTAGGGTTTTTATGTTTTTATGTATTTTTTTTGTTTTTTAGAATTTTACTTTTTTATTTTATTTTTAGGGATTTTATTGATTTGGGGGAGGGGTTTAGTTTTTAGGGTTTTAAATGTTTTTTAAATTTTCTTAACCTTTTAATGGGTTTAATATATTATTTTTTAGTTTTTAGTAGTTTTATTGTTTTTATGGGTTTTTAATTTTATTAGTTATTAGGGTTTTTATTGTTTTTAGCATACTTATAGATTTTAGGGGATTTAACTGTTTTTTTATTTTTATGTTTTTCTTATGGATTTTTATGATTTTTAGGGTTTTTGTGTTTTTAGGATTTTTTTTTTAAATTTTTTAATTTTTTATTTATTTTTTTGGGTTTTTCTGGATTTTGGTTTTTTAGGGTTCTTTAGGGTATTCTTGGTTTTTAGAGTTTTTATAATTTTTAGGTTTTTGGGGGTTTTTAGTGTTTTTATGTTTTAAGGTTTTGTTTGAATTTTTCACGAATTTTAGGTTTTATGGATTTTTGGGGATTTCTTTGGTTATTTATTGGTTTTTAGTATTTAGAGGGTTTTAGGGATTTTTATTGTTTTTAGAGATTTTAAGGGTTTTTTGATTTTTTTTTTGTTTTTTGGGGACTTATGTGTTATTATGTTTTAATGGTTTTCTTAGGTGGTTCAGGGTTTTTAGGGTTTTTTATGTTTTTAGGAATTTTCGAGCCTTTTAGAGTTTTTTATGTTTTTTAGTTTTTAGGGGTTTTGAACAATTTTAGGGATTTTATGTTTTTTTATTTTTTATTTTGGGTATTTTGGGTTTTTAGGATTTTTTAGTTCTTTAGGGGTGTTAATGTTTTTTAGATATTTTAATATTTTTAGGGATTTAATGGTTTTTTAATGTTTATAGTATTTTTATGGTTTTTATGGGTTTTTATAGGTTTTTATGGAATTTAAGGGTTTTAGGGGTTTTGTGGTATTTAGAGGGTTTATGTTATTTTGTCCGGGGGGGTTGAATTTTTAGAGCATTTTATATTTTTTAGGGTTTTAATAGATTTTAGGATTCTAATGTTTTCTTACTATTTTTTATTTTTTTCATTTTTGGCATTTTTGGGGTTTTTAGACCTTTTAAGGTAAACATTTTTAGGTTGTTAGGGTTTTAAGTGTTTTTATGTTTTTAACTATTTCTTAGGGTTTCTGGGTTTTTCTATGTTTTTTGGGTTTTAGGGTGTTTTAAGGTTTTTTAGGTTTTTTAGCATTTTTTGGAATTTTGAGGGTATTTTGGGATTTTAGGGTTTTTAGTGTGTTATTTTTTTCAGGGTTTTTAGGGTTTTTATCATTTTTTTGGTTTTAAAAGTATTTATAGTTTTTTTTTACATTTTTAGGGTTTGTAGAGTTTTTAGTGGGTTTTTAGGTTTTAATGGGTTATTTAGTTTTTATGGTTTTATAGGAATTTGGAGTTTATAGTTTTTTTGGGTATTAGGGTCTTTATAATGTTTTTAGGGTGTTTATCGTTTTTAGGTTTTCTAAGGGTTATACATGTTTTTAGGTTTTTATTATGATCATAGGGGTTTTCATGTTTTTAGTGGGTTTTTTTATATTTTTGGGATATTAGTGCATTTGTATTAGTTTTAGGGGATTTTATGGTTTGAATGATTTTAATTGTTTTAAAGAGTTTTTAGGGTTTTGGGGGTTTGGGGGGCTTCAATGTTTTTTAGATTATAGGGTTTTTGGTGTTTTTTAAGGTTTTTAGATGGTTTTTTTTGGTTTTTAGGGGTTATTTAAATTTTTTTATTTTCTTATGGTTTATTAATATTTTTAGGGTTTTTAGGGTTTTTGCAGATTTTGAGGGGTTTTAAGGTTTTTTATGTTTTTTTGTTTTTTTTGGATTTTTTTGGTTTTAGCGTATTTTTAGTTTTATAGGGATTTTTAGGTGTTTTAGAGTTTTAAACAATTTTTGGGGTTTAATGTGTTTTTATAATTTGTAGTGGTTTGTTGGGATTTTAAGCATTTTTATGTTTTTAGGGGTTTTATGGGTTTTAGGAGTTTTTAAGGGTTTTTAGGTTTTTTAGGTGTTTTAAATTTTTTTAGGATTTTTAGTGTTTTTAAATGTTTTTAGGTTTCAATGTTTTTCTCAGGGTTATTCATGGTTTGTTATGTTATAGATATTTTTTGGATTATTTAGGATTTTCATGATTTTTAGGGTTTTTAGGTATTTTGAGGGTTTTCAGTGGGTTTTGTGGGTTTTAAGAGTTTTATGATTTTTAGAATCTTTAGGTTTTTATGGGTTAATGTGTTTTCAATTTTTTATGGGTTTATTATGGGTTTTTAGGGTTTTTAGGCTTTTAGGAATATTTAGGGATTTTCAGGATTTGTTTTTGTTTTTGTGGGTTTTTAAGGATTTTGGGGGGTTTTAGGGTTTTTAGGGTTTTTAGGGTTTTTAGGGTTTTTAGGCTTTTAGAGGATTTATGTGTTTTTAGGTTTTTATGCTTTTTAAATTTTTTTAGGTATTTTTTTTTTATTTTATTAGGGATTTTCTTGTATATTATTAATTTTTAGGGTATTTAGGATTTTTTTGAGTTTTTACAATTTTTATGGTTTTTTGTGTTTTTATGGTTTTTTAGTTTTTTTAATGTGTTTTAATGTTGTCATAGTATTGAAGGGTTTTTATATTTTCTAAGTTTTTTTATAGTTATTATGTGTTTTTAGGGTTTCTAAATGTTTTAGTGGTTTTGATGGGTTTTTGTGGGTTTTAGGGTTTTAGGTTATATAGGGGTGTTTAGGATTTCTAGCATTTTTTATGTTCTTAGGGGTTTTAGGTGTTTTTAGGTTTTTATATTTTCATAGAGTTTTTCTGGGTTTTTATGAATTTTTTATATTTCTCTGGATTTAAAGGGATTTTTTATTATTTTTAGCAGTTTTAGATATTTTGATGGGTTTTAGGGTGCTTAGGGTTTTTAGGGTTTTTATTGTTTTTTAACGTTTTTAGGTTTTTAGGGCTTTTATGTTTTTTATGTTTTTAAGGAATTCTTAGGATTTTTGGGGTTATTCGAGTTTTTATTATTATTATGGTTTCTTAGGTACTTTTTAAAGGTTTTCATGGTTTTTGGGATCTTTAGAAATTTTGAGGGGTTTTAGGAGTTTTTTGTTTTTTGGTTTTTAAGGTTTTTTTGGGGGGGTTAGTATTGTAGGATTTTTTAGTTATTTAGAGTATTCTTAATTTTTTTAGTTTTTTAGTATTTTTAATGGGTTTTAGGGGCTTTCATTGTTTTTTTGAGTTTATAGGGGATTTAGGGTCTTTTAGGGGTTTTCATGTTTTTTCGCATTTTTTTGGTTTTCATGTTATTTATGTGTTTTTAGGTTTTTAAGATTTTATTTGGGTATTTCAGGGGTTTAGGGGTTTTTATGTTTTTAGTGAATTTTAGAGATTTTTTTTGATTTTAATGGTTTTTTGGGATATAGTGTGTTTTTAGGATTTTTAGAGTTTTTAATGTTTTTTAGGTTTCTAGAGGGTTTAACCGTTTTTAGGTATTATAGGACTTCTTTGGGGTTTTAAAGGTTTTGTAGATTTTTAGGCTTTTTAGGGATTTATTTGTATTTTTTTAGGTTTTTAGGTATTTTGAGGGTTTATACGATTTTAATGAATTTTAATGATTTTTAGAGTTCTTAGGTATTTATGGGATTTAAGTGTTTCGTGATTTTATAGTGTTTCTTAGTATATTAAAGGGGTTTTAAGGTTTTTTAATGTTTTGAGTAATTTTTATATATTTTTTAGGTTTTCTAGGGTTTTTTATTATTTTTAGGAAATTTTAGGGGTGTTTGGGTTTTTGGTTTTTTTGAGTTTTTTTGGATTTTAATGTTTTTTAGATTTTTTAATGTTTTTAGGGGTTTTAATAGTTTTTACTATTTGAATGGATTTTTACAATTTTAGGGCTTCTTTAGTTTTAATGTTTTTAATGGTTTTTTGGGATCTTACGGTTTTTTGGTGTTTTAGGGTTTTTCAGATCTTTTTAGTGATTTGTAGTGTTTTATAATTTTTTAGGTTGTTTAGTAGTTTTATGTTTTTCAAGGTTTTCTTATTGTTTTTAAAAGTATTTAGTGTTTTATTACATTTTTAGGGATTTTTCTGTTTTTTTATTTTTTTATGTTTTTTTGGTATTTTGAGGGGTTTTAGGATTTTTTAGGGTTTTAGGGTTTTAATCATTTTTTCATTTTTATTGTTTTATGGGGTTTAATGTTATTTTTTATTTTTACAGTTATCTTAGAGTATTTTTATTTTTAGGTATTTTGTTAGGATTTTATTTTTTTAGGGATTTTGATTGATTTCAAGGTTTTATGGTTTTTAGCTTATCAGATTTTGTTGAGTTTTTAGGGGTTTTAGGGTTTTTAGATTTTATTAACGTTTTTAGGGGCTTAAAGGATTTTTAGGGATTCTAGTGGGTTTTTACTATTTGAATGGTTTTGGGGTTTATAAAGTTTTTATGAATTTTTTATTTTTAAGGTATTTTAAGGTTTTTAAGTGTTTCTAGGTTTTTAAGGTTTTATTAGTGTTTTTAGGGTTTTTAGAGTTTTTTATGTTTTTGTGATTTTGATTAATTTTAAATATTTTAATAGTTTTAGGGTTTTTATGGATTTTGAGGGGTTTTGGGGGGTTTTACATTTTTTGGGGTTTTTATAATTTTTTATGTATGTTAGGTGTTTTAAGTGTTTTTATGGAATTAAGGTTTTCTAAGGGGTTTTTAGTATTATCAGTATTTTTTATGTTTTTAGTGTTATGAAATATTATTAATGGATTTCATAACTATGAAAATTATAATGACTCATGAATTCCCAATTAATTCCCCACTTAATTTCCAACTTTTCATATTCTCTCCATTGGATCAGATCACATGTAATTTATAAATATGGTGATATGTTAATGAAATGATATGGACTTTTGGATCTACATTTTGTTTTATACTTCTTGAAATTCTTTTTTATTTTTATTTCTATTTGTTATTGTCTTCATCATACGCAAATTAGACATTCAATTTCTCAACGATGCGCTTCGCCTATGATCGATCTTACATTTCTAGTTTTGAAATGCTTCGCGGTTTCAATCGGTGTTCAATAAATTTCACAAAACATTATCAGCACGATCGTCCTCTCTGCATTGCGCATTTTGATGGCGTTTCCTTCATCTCCATCATTGGCATAAGAAATTTTTTTGTGGGAAAAAGGTATTTCATGTTTTTATAAAAATTATTCTTTTGACATACTCTTTCTCATGCTCATCGACTCCACTCATTCGAAGTGTTATATCAAAAAAGGTGAGTTTTATTTTACATGTAAGATATTGTTACATTTATATGTCGCCTATTGATAAATCTGAAAATTATATATAATTTTCAAAATCGTTTGTTGCGGGAAAAATAATGAGCTCCTAAAGAGCTTTAATGACTCATAGTTGACAAATTTCTCTTCATTCCTTGGAGAGAATGTGTTTGATTAATAACCAATATAGTAGATACTGAGACAAACATCATTTGTCAAATGAATAAAAAAACTACACCACCAGAAGTGGATGAATTATGATCATCACTTACCTATCATACGCCAAGCTGTTGAATGATGAACATTACTTTACTATCGTACGTCGAGCCATTGAATGATGAACATCATGTACCCATCATACGTCATGCCATTGAATGATGAACATTGTGTACCCGTCGTACGTCGAGCTCTTGAATGATGAACATCGCATACCTGTCGTTCATGGAGCTCTTGAATGATGAAATTCACGTACCCATCTTACGTCGAGCCGTTGAATGATGAACATCACGTACTCGTTGTACGTCAAGACGAAGTTTGATGAACATCGTGTACCCGTCGTACGTCGAGCCGAAGTTTGACGATCATCTCGTACCTGTCGTACGTCAATTTGAAGTTCACTAATCATTCTATGAACCATGAAATTTCATATCTCTTATTTCTTGTTCACTCTGAAGGTGTCGAGTTTGATTATACTATAGAACTATTAATGATGGAGATGATGTTTACTTTAAATATTTGTATATATTTCTTTTATTTCTTTTCTCTTTCTTTTATTTATTATAAAATGTTTTAGAGAAATTAAATATTCTTGATGGAAAAGCATAAATATATTTTATATATATTCATCCCATGAAGTGGGTGAAATTGATGAAATTGATGAATTGAATATCCATTAAATTTTATTGAAGACACTATAAAACTAGAACAAATAATTGTATTCTATTCCCTAGAGTGAATGAAAATATTTAATGAAAATTATTTACTTCATTCCCATAAGTGAATGAAAATATACCTGATTTTATTATAAATCAAGTTCGAGGTGAATATGATGTTTTGAGAATGATCATTGTGTTTTATTTGTTTATAACAAATAATAAAAATATAACCACCATAATTGGCTTGATGATAGTAAATATTTATAGAGCACAATGAATTTTATTTATATTTATAAAATATTGAATCCCTGAAGGATGATATAAAAATAATTTCCTTTGACATTATATTAAATAATATCTTCATTTATCATTTATTGTTCCCACAACAACAATATCAAGGGAAACATTATTATTTATCATATTATTATGGATTATCAATATCATCCCATGTAATTCATCTATCCCCTAAAGTGGATGTTGTTGTTCATATAATTCATAAATGAAATGATTGAATTACATAGTTTTAAAAATCCTATATATATTATGAAAATGATTTTTCCACCTGAAGTGGTTAAAGAAATTATCATCATAATCAATAAAATTTATATTTTATGAAGGATGATCACAATTGATAAATAATAAATTATCATTCATGGATCATGAAATCTGATGAATGAATGAATTTCTAATGTGAGTAAAGTATTAATTACTATAGATCATTCCTTGAAGCGAATGAAATTATTCATGATTTATGTTGATATGATTTATGATATCATGAATATTTGAGAGTTGATGAGGTTTGACCAAATGATTTATCTTTCATTTGATAAAGTGAATGTTGTTTATGAATTATAATTTTGGATGGTGATAAGGTGTTTCGTGAATCCAGAATATTCTTCCACATTGGTTCTCGCTACCACATTCACCAGCTTCAAAAGATGTGGGGGATTCTATCCAAGGTAGCTGTATTGAAAAATAGTATTTGGGCCCCAAGTTCCAAAATATTTTGGCGAGAAGTTCTAAATTATGAAATAATATTCTTGGTGATGGGCCTAACCCATTATGATTTTATTATGAATTCATCAACCCCCATAAGTGGATATTATAATGAAAAATATGAGTTTGCACAATGAAAGATCTTGGAGATCTTATATGCGTCAATCTTGAAGCAAAATATTACAAATATTATTTTTATTAAATGATTCAAGAAAACTCATATCTACGTTAGTATATGCTCATATAAGTACATTTATCGATATTGAAAATTAATAAACGACTCTAGAAGAGCAAATATATTCATACTTGGTAGTAAAAATTCTTAATTCTTTATTATATCTAAAGTACCAATGAGATATATGAATGGTATTCATGAAAATGAATATCATATGGAGGCAATAGAGTTACCTCGATATGTAACAAGAATTCGTAAAAGTGATTATAAAGAATTTGATATGTACAATCAAATCAATAATAGTAAACCAGAAGTCTACTGATCTTGGAACTTCAAATATATGACATGATGATTTAGGCCATCTTGGATCAAATTATAATGAAAGATAATTATTCAAGTATACTTGAGAATTGATTTATTGGTAACATAGTAGACATCTATCATGGGAGAATGATGAATTTATTTAATGGATGCTTGTCTACAAAATTTCCAATGAGTTTATTATCATTAAGTCTTTATGAATTCCCCCTGTAAGATAATTTACCATGAGGTACCCATTTTTTAGGTATATTATTTATATCATTAGCAGATATTATAGAAATTAATTTCTCATATACTTATGAAGAAGTATATATGGGCGCGCCCAACTACCATGGGATCCATCTATATGAAAGATGCATCCGCTAAATGATCACATGTGTTATTTACTGATAGTGAGTATACATTGCATACTATGCATGTTGATTAAAATAAATATTGAGTATCGTATAATATATGGTCCCGCAGAACCATTAAAATAATGATCACAACACTTACATGAATGTAATGTGTTGGAAATCAATAGTCTGATTATACAGACCTAAAGTGTGATTGAACAGATTATATAAAATGATTGTTCATCATGAATAGAAAGCAATAAATATATTTTCCCTTGAAGAGGAAAATGAATATATCAATAACATTATATCTTTTTAGATATTGTCCCCGAAGTGACACTGGTGCCATAAAAATTATGAGATCTCAATAAAATGTTGTTAATGATATATTTTCTTTGAATGCTTTTAAAACTCATTGGTGACAATGGATTTTGACAGATGTCGACATCATAAAAATTGGCCAAAATTATTTAAGGAACTTATTCAATTTTCAACATATAAAGTTCTATATTGAGTATCCAAACTATAAAGGCTATTGAATATCTATGATCTTTTTATAAGAAATATTCTTCCTTGTATATTTGGATATTTATATGAATCCAAGAAGGGTTCAAAATGCCTGAAGCATATTCAAAATTATAGAAGTTTCACCAAATATTATAAATTATGTGATAAACTGAATATGGTTTATCCATATTATGTTAAGGATGAATATAAATGGAATTTATCATCCCATGGTTTGTATGAATCATTGTAATATTAATGTGTTTTGAAAAACATATAGACTCTTGAAGAGTTTTCTAAAATCAATGGATTACATGTAATGTCATTGTATTTTTAATTTATTATCCGGAATATGAAATGTTAAATATTGGAATGGTTTTAATATTAATGAATAATTAAATCTCTTTCTTCCATGATTGATAGATTTCACACATAAGGGGTTGATGAAGAATATACTTATCCCAAAAGGATTAAATATAAATGCACATTTTATTAATCCTTAAAGGATATAAATGTACATATGCATATGTACATTTCAAATGACAATATATCATATTATGATGCATGTTAATGTCCTTAACCATTCATTGAAATCGAAAGGGTATGAGTTATTATTATTATAAAATTCAGAATTGGATGTTTTGGTTATGAATTTATCATGGAAACTATATGAGTTAAGTGACGATCATTATGAATGGGAGATGTAACTTTTGTACTCTTTTCCCCTTACACAAGTTTTTCCCACTGGGTTTTCGTGATAAGGTTTTAATGAGGCAACACTCTAAGGACTTGCTCTTATTGTACTCTTTTTCCCAAATAAAGTGTTTTCCCATTAAGGGGTTTTCCTTGATGAGATTATTAATGAGGAAATAATACATCATAACAGATATCCAAGGAAATATTATAAATTATTATGGATATCTATAATTAATGGCAATTTTTGGCCTTCCCCACGAGTCATAATTTTCAATTATACCATTCATTATTACCTACGACCATCCTCCCATGTCCTGAAGACATAATTAAATAATAATATTAATTGATGTCCTAAAGACCAAATAATGATATAATCATGTGGGGTTGGGAATGCTACACTCTTTTTTCCTACATCTGGGTTTTTCCCACTGGGTTTTCCTGATAAGGTTTTTAATGAGGTAACATGATATGGAATTCTTTTATTTTGGATTCATGTATTTTTCCCATAGGGTTTTTTAAGTAAAGATTGAATATTGTTCCCTGGATTTATGACAAGAAAGGGGGAGTGTTATGAAATATTATTAATGGATTTCATAATTATAACAATTATGATGACTCATGAATTCCCAATTAATTCCCCTCTTAATGGCCAACCATTCATAATCTCATGGTTGGATCAAATCTCAAGTACTCTATAAATATGGTGATATGTTAATGAAATGAGATGGACTTTTGGATCTAAATTGTGTTTTATACTTCTTGTATTTATTTTTTATTTTTATTTCTATTTGTTATTATCATCTTCATACGCAAATTCGACATTTTCTTTCACAATAATGTGATTCACTTACGATCGATCTTACATTTCCGGTTTCGAAATGCTTCTCAGTTTCAATCGGCGTTCGATCAATTTCAAAAAAATTAGGTATTTTTAGGTATTATTTTTTTATTGTTTTTAGGTTTTTAACGGTTTTATGGATTTTTAGGGGTTTATATATTTTTTCAGTTTTTAGTGATTTTAAGTGTGTTTATGTTTCTAAGAATTTCTTAAGGATTTTCAGGGTGTTTTGGTTTTTATGATTTTGTGGATTTTTAGGGGTTTTAGGATGGTTTTTAGGATGGTTTTTAGGATATTAGGGGTTTTAGTGGTTTTTCGTGTCTTTAATTTTTTTCAGGGTTTTTTTAGTCTTTTGGGTGTTTTATGGGGTTTTATTGTTTTTTGGAGTTATTAAGGGTTTTTTGTTTTTAGATATTTTTAATTTTTTAAGGGGTTGAAATGTTTTTTGTATTTTTAGTGGGTTTTAGGGGTTTTATGGGTGTTTAGGGTTATTTTACTATTTTTAAGGATATATGGTGTTTGGGGGTTTTGAGGTTTTTTAGGGTTTTTCGGTCATTTAGGGTTTTTAGATTTTGTTTAGGTTTTTAGGGGTTTTAAGTGTTTCTGGTTTTTATGATTTTCTTAGTGGTTTTTAGGGTATTTAGGTGTTTAACATTTTTTGGGATTTTTAGGTCATTTGTAGTATTTTATGGTTTTTAGGGCAAGGAATATGCGAGGGTCGGGCTATTCCCGACCCCCCCAAATTTATTAGAAAGAAAAAAGGGACACAGCAGACAAGGGATGGGAGGGGTCAAACGACCCACACCCAAAAACCCCTTACAACCCAAGACAAAAAACCCCAAAAGAAAGAAAACAAAAGCAAAAAAAGTAAAAGCACACCAAGCTAAGCTGCCACCACCATCATCCAGCATCAACCACCATCCAGCATCTCACAGCTAACCAACGACCAGCATTCAAACTCAACCAGCAATCAACATCCAGCAACAACACAATCATAAACCACAGCTTCAGCAACTCCCAGCTCAGCAGCAACCAGCATCCAGCATCACAATTTCCATCATCCAGTGCATTCCAGCATCCAGCAGCACCACATCCCATTATCACATCAATATAGCATCAGCCACACGTCCAAACCAACCATCCCCAGTAACCCACAGTACCAAAGCCGACATCGCAGCCACTCACAACCTGCAGGATGAAACCATAGCACGAGCACCGCAACCAAATGCGGACATCATCTCCTCCCTGCAAACAACAACCAGCAATTCCAATCACACCATTTCCAGCAACTAGCATGTCCTCCCCAAGAGGATCCACTGCCAATGAAAACAAACAGCAAACTCCAATGAACGACAGCACCAAAACACCAGCATCAGCAACAAAAGCATCACCGCCTCCTTGCCGACCAGCTCTTATCAACTTGCAGCTCGTAAACCAACAACCAGCACATCCTAACCCGTCGTCAAACAAGGAATCACAGCTCAACAACTAGCAGTCATGGTCTTCGAACAAAACAACTTTCATCATTCCACATCTCGTAGCATAGCAAACTGCACACCACCAGGAATTGCACCAAAATTGTAAAACCCATCTCAGCAATCCTAGAAACCAGCACTCATTCATAACCTAAATCATAACCAAGTAGTAGAAGAACATGGAATTCCAAAAGGTCCGACCAAAACAAGCATCAAAAAACTGAAGAAAAGACGAAGCTGAGAGACTAAGTTGAGTATTCACCTACATCTGCTTCGCGAACCGATAGAAGAATCGAACCAGGTCATCGAGAAAACCTTCTTCTGCAAGGCAGGATCGAGAAGGATCTGACCAGCGCCGCAATACCATATTGTCGCACCATCTGAAAAAACGAAGGGCCTTCTGAGTAGAACCTAGATGCCATAGCAACCAACTCTTCCAATGATCCCCTTGACCGTGTTGACCTACCTGCAGAAACCCTCAATCTGAAAAAGCAACCCCGACCCGCAGCTGCTGGAAGATGTCAACCCATTAAAGATCAAGCTGATCTGAAGACGTCATGACCACCATAGCCGTTGGAGGCCAGAATCGCCAGCAACAAAGTAAATCCACGTCAAAGACCGAAATCCAGAGCAAAGGAACTCGGGGAAGTCGAAGCCGACGAAGCGCGAAAGCCACCATCGTCTTGACGCCGAAGATCACATCCAAGGAATGTCATTGCCAAAAACTGCGAAGGAGAAAAGGACCGCCACTGAAGCTCTGATTTGGATCCAGAAGAAGGCATGGAAGAAGCGTCAAGTGAGAGAGAATCCTAGGGGAGTGCACCGCCATCTATGGTTTTTAGGGTCTATAGGTATTTTTTGATATTTTACGGTTACTATGGGTTTTAGGGTATTTATGGTTTTCTTTGGTTTTTAGGGTTTTTTTATTTTTTAACATGTAAGGGGTTTAAAGGGTTTTAGTGTTTTTAGTGTTTTCTTATTTTTAATTTGGTTTTATGGATCTTTTAGATTTTAAGGGGTTTTTAAATATTTTTATGGGTATTGGGGTATTTTATGGTTTTATCATTTTATTATTTTTTTGTAGGTTTTAATTGTTTTTATGTTTTTGCGGTTTTCATAGGGGTTTTTAAGGTTTTTGGGTGTTTATAAATTTTTATCTATTTTTAGGACTTTTATTATTTTTATAGTTTTTTGGGCATTTAGGGTTTTTAGGTTTTTTAGATGTTTTATGTTTTTTAGCATTTTAAGTTGTTCTGAAATATTTTCTAGGTTTGTAGGTTTTTTTAAGTTTTTATTATTTTTTTAGGATTCTAATTGCTTTTATAGTTTTAGGGACATTGAGGGTTTTATGGGCTTTGATGTTTTTTATGGTTTTTTTAGATTTTCTTAAATTTATTTAGGGAATTAAAGGGTTTTTTTGTTTTTCATGGGTTTTTAGCTTTTATCAGTTTTAGAGTTTCTAAATATTTTTAGGGATTTTATTGTTTTTAGGGTTAATAGGGTTTATAGGATATTTTTTATTTTTCAAGGGTTTTAAGTATTTTATGTTTTAAAGATTTTTTTTAATTTTTTTATTATATTAATGGGTTTTATGAGTTTTTTGTGGTTTTTATGTTTTTATGGCGTTTTGTTTGGATTTTTAATGTTTTGGAGTTTTTATGGCTTATAGGGTTTTTAGAGTTTTATGGGTTTTAAATATTTTGTGGTTTTGTAGGTTTTTATGTGTTTTATGTGTTTTTATGGTTTTATTAGTGTTTTTGGGGTGTTTTTATAAGTTTTTGTTGGGATTTTAGGGATTTTAGGGATTTTGAGGAGTTTTAGTTTTTTAGGGTTTTTAGAATTTTTAGGTTTTTTTGGGTTTTAATTGTTTTTATCTTTGAAATATTTTTTTTATTCTTTTTCGTGTTTTTCGGTTTTTTCATATTTTAGGGATTTTTAGGGAATTTTATGGATTTTAATAGTTTTTAGGGTATTAACATGTTTTGGTGGTTATTAGGGTTTTTACAGTTTTTACGGTTTTTAGGTTTTTGGGGGGGTTTTGGTGTTTTTAGGGTTTTAATGGGGTTTTAGAGGTTTTAAATATTTTTTAGGATTTCAAAGGTTTTTAGATTTATTATTGGTTTTTTTTGTTTTTATTGGTTTTTATGGGTTTTATGGTTTTTAAGGGTTTGTTTTTATTTACGGTTTTAGGGTCTTAGCTTTTTAGGTTTTTATGGGTTTTTTGTTTTTAGTTTTTTAATGATTTCTTATGGGTTTTCTATGTTTTTTGGGTTTTGTCATGTTTTTACGGATTTTGGGGGCTTTAAAGACTTAAGGTTTTATGGTATTTAGGTATTTTAGGGTGGTTTATGGTTTTTAGGGGTTTTGATTTTTAATGGTTTTTATAATTTTTTAGTTTTTAAGGGGTTTTAAGTGTATTTGGGTTTTTTATGTTTTCCTTAAAATTTTTAGTGGTTTAGGGTTTTTTAAATTATTATATATTTTTAGTATATTTAATGTTTTTTTTGTTTTTAGATTTTTTGGGTTTTTTGAGGTTTTTAGGTTTTTAGGGTTTTAGGGACATTAAAGGTTTTTATTGTTTTATGGGTTTTACAATCATTATTTTTTTTCATGTTTTAGGGGTTTTAAGTGTTTTTAGGTTTTTAAGGTTTTCAAAAGGTTTTTCCGGAATCTTGGGTCTTTACGTTTTTATGGATTTTTAGGTATTCCTTAAGATTTATATGGTATTTAGATTTTTATGATTTTTTTAGATTTTAGGGTTTTTGAAATTTTTATTCTTTTTATTGGTTATTTGGGTTTTTGGGGTTATTTGAGTTCTTTAGGGTTTTAATGGGTTTTTAGAGTTTCAAAACATTTTTAGGGATTTAAACCGTTTTTAGTGTTTTTAGGGGTTTTATTTGTTTTAGGGTTTTTATGGTTTTTCGGGGTTTTTAGGGGCTTTGTGGTCTTTCTATGGGTTTTATGTATTCAGGTTTTTTAGGTTTTTAGGGTTTTTATGTGTTTTTAGATTTTTATATTTTTCTTATGGAGTTTTAGGGTTTTAGGGTTTTTTATATTATAAGGGGTTTTAATTATTTTTTACTATTTTTATGGTTTTCTAGGGTTTTAGGGATTTTTAGAGGTTTTAGAAATTTTAGGGTTTCTAGGGTTTTTTAGGGTTTCTATCATTTTTTAGGTTTCTTAAGTATTATACGTGTTTTTACGTTTTTAAGGATTTCTTATTTGTTTTAGGGTTTTTAGGGGTATTTACATTTTTTGATATTTTTAGGGATTTTTAAGGATTTATATCGGTTTTTAGCATTTTTAGATATTTTGAGGGTTTTTAGGTTTTTTATGGTTTTTTGGGGTTTTTGGTTTTAATGAATTTTTAGGGGTTTTTAATGTTTTAGTTTTTTAAATGGTTTTTAGTGTTTTTATTGGTTTTTATTCTTTTTTAGGTTTTTCGGGTTCCTTAATGTTTTTAGGTATTTTTTGGTTTTTTGGTGTTTTACTGCTTTTAGGGTCCTTTTAGGGGTTTTATGGTTCATAAGGTTTTTAGGTTTTCTTGGGGTTTTAATTTTTTTTTGTTTTTAATGTGTTCTTAGGGTTTTTACTCTTTTTAGGGGTTTTTACATTTTTTGAGAGTTCTAGTGCTTCTTTTGGATTTTTATTTTCAACGGTTTTTAGGGTGTTGGTGTTTTAGTATTTTTATGATTTTAGGTGTTTTTAATGTTTTTTATATTTTTATGGTTTTTTGTGGGTTTTTAATTTTTTAGTGTTTTTTTCTTTTTTATAGGTTTTTTTGGGATTTTTATGTTTTTATTGTTCTTAGATATTTTTAGGGTTTTTAATATTTTTAGGTTTTTTTAGTTTTTTTGGGTGTTAGGGTTTTTTGATTTATAGGGTTTTTATGGATTTTTATGTTTTTGTGGGTTTAAATTTTTTTTTTTAGTTTTTTAATGTTTGTATTTTTTTATTTTTTTATTTGTTTTTAGGGGTTTCATGTTTTAGGGGTTTTAGGTTTTTTAGGGTTTTAGGGTCTTTTGGGGGGGGGGGGTTCAAGGTTTATAGCATTTTTATGTTTTTTAGGGGTTTAAATTGTTTTACTTTTTTAATATTTGCTTAGGCAATTTCATGGTTTAAGGTATTTCTATGTTTCCAGGGATTTTTTTGGGATTTATTTATTATTTTTATGGGGTTTTTGACTATTTTTTGGATTTTGGGGATATTTAGGATTTTTGGATTTGTATTGTTTTTAGGTTTTATCAGTTTTAAGTATTTATATTTTTTATAGTCCTTCTTAGTGTTTTAGTGTTTTTAGGGGTTTTTACATTTTTAGGGATTTTTTTAGGTTTTTTATGGATTTTTGGGGTCTTTAAAGCATTTTATGTATTAAATAATTTTTATGTTTTTAGGGGTTTTAAGTGTTTTTAAATTTTATACCTTCTCTCAGTTTTTGAATTTTTTTTCTTTTGATGTATTTTTATGGATTTCTAGGCATTGTAGGGTTTTTTAGTGTCTTTAGTTATTTTTAGGGTGTTTTGGTTTTTTTTTGGGTTTTAGTTTTTTTAGTTTTTAGAGATTTCAATGTTTTTATAGTCTTTAAGGTTTGTAGGGTTCTAAGGAGTTATCAGTGTTCTTAGTAGTTTTAGGGTTTTTAGATTTTTAATGGTTTTTTGGGATCTTATGGTTTTTATGGGTGTTTAGGTTTTTTACGCTCTTTTTAGGGGTGTTCGGGTTTTTAGCATTTTTTTGTTATTTAGGGGTTTTGGGTGTATTTTGTATCAGGTTTGTATTACAGTTTTTAGTTTTTTATGTTATTAGTAATTTTTATGTTTTTTTTGTTTTTTTTTTATATTTTTTAGGGGTTTTTGGATTTTTCAGGGTTTTATGATTTTTAGGGTTTTTAGATTTTTTGGTTTTTAATGTTTTTAAGTGTTTTTATATTTTTAATTTTTTATTTTGTGTTTTTTATATATTTTTTAGAATTTTTATGGGTTTTATGTTTCTACGAATTTTGAGGTTTTTTAGGGTTTTTTAGGGTTTTAGAGCTTTTATGTTTTTTGGGTTTTAGGGTTTCCTTGATTTTTATTAGTTTTTAAGGTTTTTTATAATTTTTTAATGTTTTTAGGGGTTTAATGGTTTTTAGAGTTTTCAATGGGTTTTTAGTGTTTTTATGGGATTTTAGGGATTTTTTGTTTTAGGGATTTATTGTTTTAAAGGGGGTTTAGGTGTTTTAGGGGTTTTATATGTTTTTATGTTTTTATGTTTTTCTTAGAGTTTTTTTTTTCAGGATTTTTTGTGTTTTTTTTCATTTTTATGGATTTTTAGGATTGTTTGGTTTTTTATAGGTTTTTAGGGTTTTTATGGATTTATTGGGTTTTTTGGGTTTTGTGGGGTTTTTAGCGTTTTTAGCATATTTTAGGTTTTTAGGTGTTCTAAGTGTTTTTAGGTTTTTAAAGTTTTCTTAGGGGTTTTCAGTAATTTTAGTGTTTTTTATCTTCTTATGAATTTTTGGGATTTTTTTAGGTTTTTAGGGGTTTTTAGGATTTTATGGTTTTTAGTGATTTATAGGGTTTTCAGAGTTTTTTATGTTTTTATGTGTTTTATGTTTTTTTAGGTTTTTATGGTTTTATTAGTGTTTTTATAGTGTTTAGGGTTTTACGTTGTTTAAGAAATTTAATTATTTTAGGATTTTTTCGGATTTATAGCGATTTTTTGGGTTTTGGGGGGGGGGGGGTTTAAAGGGCTTTATGGTGTTTAGGACTTTTTGTGTTTTTAGGGGGTTTATGGGTTTTGGGGTTTTTTTATTTCTATTTATTTTATATGGGTTTTATAGTTTTTTAACGTTTTTAGAGGTTCAAAATGTTTTCAGAGTTCTTAGTGGTGTTTTTGGGGTATTTTGGGTCATTAGGGTTTTTAAATATTTTTAGGGGCTTTATGGTTTTTATGGTTTTAGGGGTTTTAGGGCCTTTAGGGTTTTAAACATTTTTTAGATTTTTAAGGTTTTTAAGATTTTTTTATATTTTTATGTGTTTCATATGTTTTTTCAGGGTATTTAAGGGTTTTAATATTAATTCATTTTTTTGTCTTTTTTTATTTTTATGATTTTTCTGGTGTCTATGGATTTTGTGGCATTTTAGGGGTTTTTAATGTTTCTATAGTTTTTATGGATTTATGGTTTTGAGGTTTTTTGAGTATTTAATGTGTAAGGGGTTTAAAGGGTTTTAGAGTTTTTAGTGTTTTTATGTTTTTTATGGGGTTTTATGGGGTTTTGAGGTTTTCAATGGTTTTATGGGTTTTAGGGGTTTTACGGTCTTTTAGAGTTTTTATCCTTTTTTAGGTTTTTCATGGGTTTTAATTGTTTTTAATTTTATATAGTTTTCATAGGTATTTTCAGGGTTTTTAGGGTTTTAAAAATTTTTAAAGACTTTTATGCCTTTTTAAATATTTTTATATTTTTATGGTTTTTGAGGGTTTTAGAGGTATTAGGGTTTTTAGCGTTTTTTAGGATTTTAGGGGTTATTAGATATTTTAGCTTTTTATGTTTTTCATAATTATTTTCTAGGTTTTTAATTTTTTTTATTTTTTAGGGATTTTTTAGGATTTTTATGGGTCTTTTGAAATTTTGAGGGTTTATAGGTGTTTTAATGGGTTTAATGGTTTTTTAATTTTTTTAACCATTTTTAAGTCTTTAATTGGGTTTTAAAATCATTCATGTTTTTAGGGTTATAACGGTTTTTAGAGTTTTAGAGATGTTTAGGGGGTTTATAGTTTTTGGGTTTTTAAGGGTTTTTATCATTTTTTTTCTTTTTTATGGGTTTTAAGTATTTTTATTGCTTTTAGAGATATTAAAATTTTTATGGTTTTAAAGGGTTTTATGAGTTTTTAGTGGTTTTATGTTATTTATAGGGGTTTACAGTTATTAAGTTTTTAGAAAAATTTTATGGTTTTTAGGGGTTTTGGGGTTTTGGCATGTATTGATTTGGGGGGGTAATTGTTTTTAGGTTTTTTAAGGTATTCTTCAGGTTTTTAGGGTGTTTTTTATTTCAGGGTTTTTAGTACATTTTGGTTTTTTTAGGTTTTTAGAGTTTTTGGGGATATTGACGGTTTTTATGTTTTTAGGGTTTTCTACATTTTTATTTTTTTAGGGGCATAGAAGGTACAGGACTAGGCTATTCCTGGCCCAAATGAATTTATTAGAAAAAAGGACACATCAAACAAAGGAGGACCATGGTCAAATGACCCATACCCAAAAATTGCTACATATCATAGTCAATAATAAGACCATATGGGTCACCATCTGCACCATATCCCGAAGACGCATCTGCATCCTCCAACTCCCACTTAGATTCATACTTCTTGGCGAGTGCAGTGTACATATCCTCAAGCCTTATCTGCTCCAAAGATAGTTGTGCCATGATGGTATCAGGCCGCTCATTATTCTCTGAGGTATCCTTTTAAGGGCCCTTAAAGGATGCCCTAGTATACACGGTCAGTGGAAGATTAGGGTAGTCCTTATGTGGATTCCTCTTTCAAGGGGATGAAGTGAAAACTATAGATTTATTGTCTTTCCCATTTGAAATTCATCCACAATCATATCCCTTTCCTTCATGATTTGGGACATATTGGAGTTGATCCAACTATCATTCTTATCAAAAATATCACCTAACAGTTTGGCCTCATCCATATCATAAGTAAACATTAGGTAATGCATACGGATTTCTCCCTGAAAATGATCCTTCTTATATTACAAAAATGGATCAGTCTTACTTAGAACTATTCCATCCTACTCATGATCACCTGTATGTTCCTCTATGACCATGTCGTTCAGAACCACACCACGAGCCTCATCACTAGAGGCCCCATTATACACCACCACAGCCAACTACATGTTTTGAGTCATACCTTCCTTACTAGGGGTTCCGGAATTCTCAGGTAGCATGTGTCAATACATATCCTTATCACAAGCTTCACCAACCTCCTCATTGTGAACCGATGGCAGAAACTGCATATTAGACCTCCTATTGCTACTACAACTTGGGACATGCACATGAGAGTCATCCACACTCCGATCAGGTGGCCTGTCATCAATACATAAGGGCTGCTTCAAGGGTCCCTCAATCAAACTTTGATCATACCCAAACCGAGCCACATCCCCCTACTTATCCACCCCCTACGCATCATCACCACCAACAGACTCAACAGAGACAAGACAGTCAAACATATTACTCAGAGAAATACCATCCAGAACCTATAGGTAATTGTTAGCAACCTACCCACTGTTGTTACTCAAGGTCAATGCTACCATGCTAAAGGGTTTCTTTATGGGGTACTCAATCTGACTCTACCCATGCCAAAACTAGGCCATATCCCCCTACTCAGCCACCTACCCCTTCTCATCCCCCCCCCCCGCAACTCACTACTACTAGCTTACCCACTGTTGTTTCTCAAAGTTATGATTTCAGCATTATGCATCACCTCTTCACTATCAATTTCCCTTAAAATACAAATCCTAGAAATCTCCATGGTCATGACACCTGAAGCCACCACTAATAACTCCTCATCACATCCGAATTTCAAATAAGTTTTCCAAAGGTAAAAAATTTCACAAACCGTTGGTTGGGGAGGAAAATGTTTAGGTTATTTCAGCATATCCGCCTCCTTCACCCCCACCATGGAATGCCTTTCTTCACCAGACTCCATATGAGACAGATTCAGAAGAACACTTTCTCTGAAACTGTTCATACATGCCTAATCATGATGACCAAGTTTCCAATAAGAAGAATATAATTCGACCCACAACTCAAAAATCACAAGTTTCTTCGAATGGAGCTCCCCAGTAACAACAATCCACACAATGTCAATCAGCTCCTTGGAAGCATAAATCTCAACAAAATACCTCGAAGAAACAGGGTGAAAAAGGGCCTAATTACTATTTTATATTCATAAGAACCACCCCACCAGATTCCTTAACATGTAAATAATGGACAGATTTTGATAGGGGAGTGGATGTTCTAGAAATCTAACCCAATTCGAAAACATCAGAGAGTCACAGTTCAGGTGAAGATCAAAAATCCACCAAAATATGGAGAAAAGGACACAATTTCATATTTCAGGGGTCTTGGACCAAGAAAAGATAAGATCCTCTTAGTTTGAAAAGTGAATCATAATATGATAGATATCAACATGACCCAGCGTAGCACAGTCCTGGAGATCCCGTTACTCAAAAACAAACCCGTCAAAAAAATCTACCGGAGGCTGCCATTTCAAAAATAAAAAAACATGTTTTATGAGGTTTTTAATATTTTAAGAGGTATTTTATAGGATTTTAGTGTTTTTAGTGGTTTTATGATTTTCATGTTTTTTAGGGGTTTTAAGTGTTCCTAAAATTTTAATGTTTTATTAGGATCTTTCAAAGTTGTTGAAATTCTTATGGTTTTAGGGATTTTTAGGGTGTTTTTTTAGTATTTTATGGTTTTTTTTGGATTTTTTGAATTTTGAGAGGTTTTAGGGTTTTAGTGTTTTAGGGGTTTTTTGGGTTTTGGTGGTTTATCAAATTTTTAGTGTTTCATGGTTTTTTATAGTTTTTTAACAATTTTAGGGGTTTAATGGGTTTTAGAGTTTTTAGTGATTTTAGGGTTTTTAGGTTTTAAAAGGTATTTAAGTTTTTATGTGTTTTATAGTTTTTATAAGTTTTAGGGAATTTTAGAGTTATTAGTTTTTTTTTATTTTAAGGGTTTTAAGTGTTTTTAGGGTTTCAAGGTTTTCATATCATTTTATAGGTGTTTTATTGGTTTTTTCTTTTTTGGGGTTTTAGAAAATTTTTAGGATTTTTATGCATTTTTAGGATTTTTTTATAATTTTTAGGGGGTTTGGTGTTTTTAGTGTTTTAGGGTTTTTAGGGGTTTATCATTTTTAGGTTTTCATAGTGTTTTTATGTGTTTTTTGGTTTTTATGTTTTTTCGCCTAGTTTTAAGGGATTTCATCAATTTTTATGTTTTTAGGGGTTTTATCGTTTTTTTGGATTTTATGATTTTTTAGATTTTTAAGGTTTTTAAGGTTTTTTTAGGGTTGTTATGGTTTTTTGGGTTTTATGGGTTTTATTAGTTTTCTAGGTTTTTAACATTATTTAGGGTTTTTTAATGTTGTAAAAGGTTTAATGGGAATTTAGAGACTTTGGTGTCCTTTTACGAGTTTATATGATTTTATGGGTTTTTAGGTTTTTAGGGGTGTTGTTGTTTTTAGGGTTTTTAGGGGTTTTATCATTTTTTTGGTTTTTAAGGGATTTATATGTTCTTATAATTTTATGGATTTTTTATGATTTTTCAGGGATTTAGTTTTTTAGGATTTTAGGTATTTAAAGGAATTTTTATGATTTTTATGGGTTTTATGGGGTTTTTTGTATTTTGATGTTATTATTGTTTTTTTTTTGTTTTTAACAATTTTTAGTTTTCAGTTGATTAATATGTTTTTATAAATTTAATGTTTTTTTAGGGGTTTATAAAAATTTTAGTGTTTTTTAATTTTTTTAATTTTTTTTTTGATTTTTTAGGATTTTATGTATTTTGAGAAGTTTTATGGTTTTTATAGAAAATTTGGTCGTTTTAGTGTTTTTAGGTTTTTAATTTTATCTAACGTTTTTATGGGTTTTTAGAATTTTTTATTTTTTAAAGAATTTTTAGGGATTTTTAGGACGTTAATGGGGTTTTTTGAGTTTTTAGTGATTTTGAATGTATTTCAGGTTTTTAGGGTTTTTTTGTTTTCTAGGATCTCATCTCTTTTTGAGTTTTCTTCAGTTTTTTTTTTCTTTTTAGATTTTTTTAACATTTTATGTGTTTGTTCCGCCTCTGAGGTGGTGCATTTCAGGTGGTGTGAAAATGGTCTGATGAGGATCGTCACCTATCCCTCTTTTATAGAGACAGTTTCTTTTGAAATTCACCAATCCTTTTTTTCTACCAGTTCTGAGTCATTATCCTTTAATGAAGGATGGATTAACCCTACAGGGACTGGTCAATTCACTTCTTTTTTATTACGAAGGAGGTACCATAGTCGGATGATCCTAGCGGGCGATTTCATGGGGTCATGTGCTTGTGCCCTTGATCCTCCTTAGATAAAACTTCCTTAGATGACCTCCAACGAGTTTATTAGTGGAGCTAGTAATGCTCAATAGCCCTGGTATCCATGATTCATGGACCTACTTTCCAAAGGTAGGTGCTCGTTGACTGATGATTCTGCCAATGACAATTAAGGACTCCATTGGATGATAGAATGGGAGGACAGGCTCACCACACCCTCTCGGGAGAAGAATGTTTCCTGTTCTGGGACTCTCTTATATATTTATGTCTTGTTCATATGTTCGGTAATCCTAGGTTTATTCTCGAAGAGTGTGTCCATAGGCTACCCTTGGTTTTCAAGATCGTCATAGGCATGCATATATTTGATGCTACGAAGGTGATACTGACTTCATCCTTATAATAATGTGCTCTGGAGTTTATCATCATCCAAGAGGGACAGAAGGCGACTTGATGTTGGGATCAGACCCATAAGATGGGTTTTTAACATATCCTCAATAGAGGAATCAGATCCCATGTAGTTTTTATTGTGTGGGGCTTATGGGTAGAAGCTTCCCATTTGATAGATGGGATTGGGTGGACCCTTTATAGATGGGCACCCTTTTAAGATCGGGCCTTCTGGTAGGTGTCCTATGTATCTTAATTTGGTCATAAAACATAGTTCTCATAGTTTAGGTTCATGTGGATGTTGTAATCATCACAAACCTCTAAGCCCATGTGAGTAATGCTTGGCGTGAGAAACAAGAGAATCAGAATGATTCAACAAAGCACATGCTTCCTCCCGTTTTGGTGGGGTAGGGAGGGCCCACGACAGAAGAGGCTGGGGTGACCATGGGCGAGGGCATAGAGTGATGAACCTTTCCACGTGAAATAAAATTGAAGGTCATGCAGCTCGGCCTTAGACATTTGGGGCATAACTCAGTGGGAGGTCCTCTGAAAATCATATGATATATACTGCAGTTTAAAGTATTATAGGTTGGACGATGGAATCACGTTTAATGTGATGTGGATAGGACTATTTGGGGTCTTTCATTATATGGTCTTGTGACGAGGACCACTTGTTATATGAACCATGATTAACTGGAGGAGAATCGTCTGTGGATGTTCCAACTTTCCTCAAGCATGAAAGGGGAGGAATGTACAAACCATGATTATGGAGGATCTCGGATCAGGAGAAATTATAAATGGCATGAAAGCCATTAATGTTTACTGAGGTAGGAAAGGACTCTCCTGACGACTAATTTGCCTCTAGTTGACATGCCATTTTTGTGGGTAACATATGTAGAGCCACCGGGGGCTGATGTGCATAGTCAAGAAAAGGTGTCTTGAGGACACTGGCCTCCGTCTTTTGAAATCCATGGAGGTTTATTAGGAAGTGAAATCACCAGAGAAACAGAGTTTGATGGATGGAAAGGATGTGTTTGGGAATTTAAGAAACATTTAGGCTATGATTTTCCATGGAGTTATGGCTCATCCTGGCATAAGAGGGAGGTGAAAGGGATTTTTGGGAGGTGCATGAGGAATATATCTTCTCATTGTATTTAAGGGGTGGATGTTTGGGAGGCATAAGTGTGCAATAGAAAATGTCGTCGACCCGACCCAAAGGGCTAAGACTGTAGCCTGACACTGAACCCGAGCGGGGGTGTAGGGGAGAAACCCCTAGGGTATGGACTGGTGGGCACGAATGGTTTTCTGCATAGGGCGTCCACATAAGATCTATCCACATAAAAGTTGACCTCTTAATATGGTATGTGGATGGAGTTGGCCGCGTATGATGGTACATGGAGGAGCATGCCGCGAACAGTGTTCCTCATAGGGTGCCCGCGTACTTTCTTCCCCACATGGAAACCCACAAACCATTTTTATTATATTTTTTATTAGTTTTCTATTTGGCTATAGTGGTTCTTCCCAATATGGTTCACAAATAGGTCTTCTACGAACTTATTTCTGCATATGGTTCACGGGATGGAGTCTCGCGAACTACTTCGAGTGCGGGGGAAATTTCTCCCACACACTCTATGTTATTCATCCCTTTTTCCCCTTCATAGAGCTCTCTCCCCATGTATTTTTCCCCATTCTACAATCCTTTTATAGAGTATTGGAGAAAATCATATCTATGGGAATTCATCACCATTTACATAAACCTAGAAATAGATATCTCTGCCCAGGTATTACTCGGTCAACTGATGTTTTCAGAGATGTGGTACGCCATTGGCTTCCACTCATCTACGAACCACATCGTTCACAGGGATGGTGTGCAGGGCGTACCTCTATTCGATTCTTGCCATTGAAAATAGTTTGTGGTGGCTTCAGTTCATGGGTGTAAATTCTCCATGAATAGCTTTTTTCATTGGAGAATACCTCATGGGCCAATAGGTCTTAGGCTTTTTGTGTACCATTGGTTCATGTCTTATGCCTTTCGAAAACCATTCTCGATAGTTAGTTCGTGATCCGGCAAAATCCCTTTGCAAAATTTTATTTCATCCAATTTATTCTTAAATTTCCAATCCCGCATTTATATCTTTGCTTCTCCCATCTTATGAGAGTATTTTCATTCCCTTTTCTAATTTTTTTGGATCCTACAATGTTTCAATTTTTTAAATTATTTATTAGTTTTTTAGTGTTTTATGGGTTTTCTGATTTTTTTATGGTTTTCATGGATTTTATGGTTTTAGGGATTTGTAGGGTTTTAGGGCCTTTAGGGGTTTTTGGTATTTTTATGTTTTTAGCATTTTATTGTTTTTAGTTTTCAAGGTTTTCTTACAGTTTTTTATTTTTTATGGATTTTTACATTTTCTGATATTTTTTAGTGTTTTATGATTTTTGGGGTTTTTAGGGTTTTTAGGGATTTTGAGGGTTTTTGGGTTTTTAGGGGTTTTATCATTTTTTAGGTTTTAGGGGTTTTAAGTGTTTTCAAATTTTACGTTTTATTTAGGTTTTTTTCAGGATTATTAGAGTTTTTTATGTATTTATTGATATTTATCGATTTTGTATGAATTTTCACGGGTTTTCCAAGTTTTTAGGTATTTTGAGTCTTTTTAATGTTTTTAGGTATTTTTATGGATTTCTAGGTGTTTTGTTTTTGATTTTTTATGTGTTTTAAGGTTTTTAATAGTTTTTTGGCCTTTTAGGGGTTTAAATTATTTTTAGAGTTTTAGTGGGGTTTTAGGGTTTTATGGGTTTTAGGATTTTTAGGGTTTTAGTGGTGTATGTATTTTTGGATTTTTAGGTGTTTTGGGGGTTTTAAGTGTTTTTAAAGTTTTTATAGATTTCATAGATATTTTCAAGGTTTAAGGGGTTTTAAAAAATTTAGGTATTTTTCAAATATTTATGGGGTTTACTAGTTATTTTGGATTTTTAGTGGTTTTTGGGTTTTGGTGGGTTGTTAGGGGATTTTTGGGTTCTTAGGGTTTTAAGAATATTTTATTTTTTTAGGGGATGTAATTTTATTTTTGTTTTTAAATTTTTCTTAGGGTTTTATAGGTTTTTAGTGTTTTTTCTGTTTTTAGGTTTTTTAGGAATTTCTTAAGGTTTTTATGGTTTTTAGGGGTTTTAGGGTTCAAGATCTCTTAAGGGTTTTGGGGTTTTAGCATTAATATTTAGGTAATTCAAGGTTTTTATGTTTTTTTGTTTTATTAGGAATTTTTAGCTTTTTTGGTTTTTACGTTTTTAGGAATTTTTATGGATTTTAAGGATTTTTTATGGTTTTTTGGATTATTAGCTATTTTTAGTGTTTTAGTTTTTTTTTGGTTTTTAGCGTTTTTTAGGTTTCTTAGGGGATTTAATTATTTTTAGGTTTTTATGGTTTTATTATGAATATCCATTTCTTTTAAGGTTTTTATATTTTTAGGTATTTTTATGGATCTTTAAGGATTATTTTGATTTTTTGGGTTTTTAGGGACATTGAGGGTTTTTAGTGGTTTTTACGGAATATAGTGTTTTAGAGTTTTCTGGAATTTTTAGGGTATTTTTAGTTTTTAGGGGTTTAAGGTTTTTGAGTGTTTTTAACCTTTTTAAGGTTTTAATGGGTTTTTAGAGTTTTTAATGGGTTTTAGGGTTTTTATGGGTTTTAGTGTTTTTTAATATTTTTTTGGGGTTTTATTGTTTTTAGGGGTTTTTATGGTTTTTAGGGTGTTTTAGAGTTTTTATCATTTTTAGGTTTTTTATTGGTTTTATTTAATTTGTGGTTTTTAGTGTTTTTTAGGTTTTTTCAGTGTTTAAGAGCTTTTTACATTTTTAGGTATTTTTATTGATTTTAAGGATTTTTATGGTTTTTATGGGTTTTTAGGGAATTTAATGGATTTGGTTGATTTATGGATTTTATTGTTTTGATGGTTTATGGGTTTCATATTTTTTAGTTTTTTAGGTTTTTGCAGTGATTTTTAGTCTTTTTGGGGTATTTAATTATTTTTGTGATTTTTAGGGTTTTTTTGAATTTTTATTAGTTTTAGGGTTTATAGGGATTTTGAGGGTTTTTATAGTATTTAGGATTTTAAGGTTTTTTAGAGTTTTTTTAACATTTTTATGGATTTTATGTCTTTTTATATTTTTTTTTTTGTTTTTTAGGGTTATAGTGTTTTTTAGTATTTTTAGAGTTTTTTTGTTGTTTTAAGGGCTTTAGTTTAGTTTAGGGTTTCTATGGGTTTTTTCTTTTTTTTACTTTTTCTATGGATTATAAAAAAAATTAAGAATTTTAGAGTTTTCAACATTTTTAGGTGTTTAAATGTTTTAAGGGGTTTTAGTGGGTTTCTAGGGTATTTATGAGTTTTCTTTTGATTTTATGGTTTTTATGTTTTGTATGGATTTTTTTTTTCATTTTTTGGGTTTTTTTGTGTTTCATATTTTTTGGAATTTGTATATTTTTAGGGTTTTATGTGTTTTTTGGTTTTATAGGTTTTCTTATGGATGTATGGGTATTTTTAAATTTTTTATGGTTTTTAGTAATTTTTTGGATTTCATTGGTTTTAAGAGTTTCTAGAGTTATTGAGTGTTTTTACAAAGTTTTAAAGTTTTTAGGGTTTTTAGTGTATTTTTTATGTTTTTAGGGGTTCTAATTGTTTTTATGTATTTCTTAGGGATTTCAAGGTATTTATGTTTAATTTCATTATTATGAATGTTTAGGGCTTTTTTTTATTTTACGGTTTTTAGGGGATTTATGGATTTTGAGGGTTTTAAGGGTTTTTATAGTTTTTGTTGTTATGGGGTTTTATTGAATTTTTAGTTCATTAAGGTTTCGTATATTTTTTTAACATTATATTGGGTTTAAATTTTTTTAGTATTTTTAGTGGTTTTAGGGTTTTTATGGGGTTTTAAGGTATTTATGGGTTTCTTTGTTTTTTTATCATTTTTTATATTTTTAGGGGGTTTTAGTGTTTTTAGGTTTTTAATGGTTTTAGGTCTTTTCGATTTTTTGGGATTTTTATGGATTTTCTAGTGGTTTATTGTTTTAGGGTTTTTATGGATTTTGAGGGTTATTAGCATCTTTTAAGGTTTTTTGGGTTTTTAGCATTTTACATTTTTTTGATTTTAACTCTTTTTCTAATTTTAATATTTCCATAGGATTTTTCATAGTGTTTTTTGAATTTTTACGTCGTTAGGAATTTTTATGGATTTTTAGGCTTTTTAGGCTTTTAGGGTTTTTAGTGTTTTTTGGTGGTTTTGGGATTTTAGGGTTTTTTTAGTTTATTAGTGATTTTAAGGTCTTTTATCTTTTTTTAACATTTTAAGGGTTTAAAGGGTTTTTGTGTTTATAGCATTTTTTAGGAGTTTTATGGGGTTTTAGGGGTTTTCATGGTTTTTAGGGGTTTTAAGTGATCTTAGATTTTTATTGTTTTCATAGGGGGTTTTAGGGTATTTAGGGGTTTCTTCGTTTTTAGGTATTTTGATGGAATTTTATGTTTTGATGTTTTTAGTGATTTTGGGTGTTTTTAGGGTTCTTTTGGGTTTTAAGGTTTTTATATTTTTTTAACATTTTTAGGGGTTTAAAGGGTATTTCAATTAGTCTTAGTTTTTAGGGTTTTATGGGTTTTGAGGGATTTTTAGGGGTTTTAGGGGTTTTACGGTTTTTAGGGTTTTTTGTGTTTTTAGGTTTTTAAGTTTCTTAATGGTTTTTTGATTTTAATGGTTTTCTTAGAGGTATTCCGGATTTTTATGATATTTTATGTTTTTAGGGATTTTTTTGGAAATTTATGGTTTTTATGATATTTTAGGGTTTTTATGGATTTTGTGGGTTTTTAAGGGTTTTTAGGGTTTTAGAATTTTATGTTTTTTGGGTTTGGATGTTTTTTTTGAGTTCTAGGGGTTTTTAGGGTATTCGGACTTTATTAACATTTTAGTAGTTCAAAGGGAATTTAGATTTTTCGGTTGATATGAAGGTTTTAAAGGGTTTTATTGTTTTATGGTTTTTGGGGTTTTATGGGATTTAGGGTTTTCATGGTCTTTAGGGTTTTTATAATTTTTAGTGATTTTAGATTTTTAGGGATTTTATTTTTTTTAGGCTATTAAGTTTTTCTTAAGAGTTTTCAATATTTTTAGGGGTTTTATGTTTTTCATATTTTTTATGATTCTTTGTCTTTGTATGGTTTTTAGGATTTTTATTGTTTTTATGGTTTTTAAGGACTTTTATGTTTGTTATAATTTTTTTAGGGTTTTAGGGGTTTTTCGTATTTTTGGTTCTTTAATGGGTTTCTTATATGTTTTAAGGATTTTTAGAAATTTTTATTTCCATTTTATGATTTTTATGGTTTATACAGTTTTCTTTTTTTTTATGGGTTTTAGGGTTTTTAGAGTTTTTAGAGTTATTATTGTTTTTTGGGGTTTTAGGAATTTTTTTTGTTTTTAAGGTATTTAATAATTTTTTAACATTTTAGTGGTTTATAGTGTTTTTGGATTTTATAGTGTGTTTTTTACGTTTTTATGGGGTTTTAGTGTATTTAATAGTTTTTAATGGTTATATTATATTTATCATTTTAATAATTGAAAGGGTTTTTAGAGGATTTAAGTGTTTTATATTTTTTAAGGTTTTATTAGGGCTCTTTATGGGTTATAGAGTTATTTATGTTCTTGTAAATTTTTAGGGATTTTTTTAATATTTTTATTGGTTTTAGGGTTTTTTATGGATTTTGAGGTATTTTAGGTTTTTTATGGTGTTTAGGGTTTTTATGGGTTTAGTTTCTGTTTTTAGGTTTTTTTTAGGTTTTTAGAGGTTTTTAGGTTTTTAGAGTTTTTTTAACATTTTACGGTTTTAGATGGTTTTTTAGAGTTTTTAGTAGTATTGAAGGGGTTTTTAGGGTTTTTAGCGATTTTAGGTTTTTTAGTGGTTTTATGTTTTTTTTCGGTATTAATGTTTTCTTATGGTTTTTGGGGTTTTTAGGGATTTTCTATTTTTCTTTATTTTTAGGGATTCTATGGGATTTTAATGGTTTTTATGGTTTTTAAGGATTTTGAGGTTTTTAGGGAATTTAATGGGTTTTAGAGGTTTTTAGGGCTTTATTGTTTTTTAGATTTTTAGAGGTTTTAAGTGTTTCTAGGTTTTTAAGGTTTTGTTATGGGGTTGTAGGTTCTTTAAATTTTTTACCTTTTAGTAATTTATAGATCTTTTTTTGGATTTTTATATGTTTTTAAGGTTTTTAAGGATTTTAAGGGTTTTTTCAGGTTTATATATTTGTTATGGGTTTTTTTATCAGTTTTTTAATTTTAGGGGTCTTATGGTTTTTTAGAGTTTTTAAATTTCTTAGGTTTTTAAGGGTTTATAGATTTCATAGTGGTATTTATTTTTTTTGGGTTTTAGGATTCTTTAAGGTTTTAGGGTTTTTTATTATTTTTAGGGTTTTAGGGGATTTATGGTTTCTAAGGGTTTTAAGGGTTTATATTTATTTTAAGTTTATTAAGGGTTTTAAATATTTTTATGTTTTTTATGATTTTATTAGGGGTTTCCATGGATATTAGGGTTTTTGATATTATTTTGTATTTTTAGGTTTTTTAGGATTTTTATGGTTTTCTAGGGTTTTAGGGATTTTGGGTGTTTTTAGGGTTTTTAGAGTTTTAGAATATTTAGGTTTATATGGGTTTTATGTGTTCCAGGTTTTTATGGTTTTCTTAGGGGTTTTTCAAGTTTTTAGGGTTTCTTATGCTTTTAGGAAATTATATGGATTTCTATAGTTTTCTCAGATTTTTTGGGTTTTTAGGGATTTTGAGGGCTTTTATGGTGTTTTTATCATTTTTATCATTTTTTATGGTTTTAGGTGTTTTACGTGTTTTTTGGTTTCTAAAGGTTTCTTTGGGGTTTTCAGGGTTTTAGAGGTTTTTAGATTTTTAGGGATCTTTATGATTTTTTGGGGGTTTTTATGGGATTTTGTTTAGTGGTTTAGAGGGTTTTAGAGTTTTTAAGGGTGTTAGGGTTTTATGATTTTGATGTGGTTTTAGGGTTTTTTAGTTTTTTATTGTTCTTAATGTTCTTAGAGTTTTTTAGCATTTTTTGTGGTTTACAGAGGTTTTAGGGTTTTTAGTAGGTTTTTGGGTTTTTCGATGTTTAGGTTTTTTATTATTTTTAGTGGTTTCATGGTTTTTTGGATTTTTTGGGTTTTTATGTTTTTAGAATTTTTAGGGGTTTTATGTGTTTTTAGGTTTTAAATATTTTTTAGGGTTAAACTAGGGTTTTAGGGTTTTTTACATTTTTAAGGATTTTTATTATTTTTTAGTCTTTTAAGGGTTTTTAGGGGTTTTAGCGATTTTGAGTGGTTTTTGGGTTTTATAGGTTTTTTTCACGTTTAGGGTTTTTTGAGTTTTTAGGGTTTTTCATGTTGTTAGTGTTTTCAAAATTTTAAGGGTTTAAATTGTTTATAGAGTTTTTAATGGTTTATAGGGTTTTATGGGTTTTTATTATTTTAAGGGGTTATATGGTTTTTATGGGTTTTAGGAGTTTTTCAGGTATTTTGTTATATTTTAGGGTTTTTAGTGTTTTTAAGGTTTTTATGGGTTTTAATTGTTTTTAGGTTTGTAAGTATTTCTTAAGGATTTTCAATTTTTCTATATATTTTATATAATTTATTAGGATTTTAATTATTTTCTACGGATTTTATGGATTTTGAGGGGGTTTAGGGTTTTTAGCATTTTAGTGTTTTTTTGTTTATTTGGTGTTTTATGTGTTTTTGGCGTTTTTGGTTTTCTTTAGGGTTTTCCAGGTTTTTTAGTTTTTTAGGTTTTATTTTATTTTTAAAGATTTTTAGGATTTTTATGGTTTTCAGTGTTTTTAGTGATTTTGAAGGTTTTTAGGGTTTTAGGATTTTAGGGGTTTCATGTTTTTTTGGATTTTTTGTTTTTCTTAGTTTTTATTGTTTTAACGTTTTTTTAGTTTTCTAATGTTTTATGGGATTAATGGGTTTTATAGTTTTTAGTGGTTTTTTTGGGTTTTTAGGGATTATTATGGGTTTTTGAGTCTTTAGGGTCTTTTAGGGTTTTGAGGGTTTTTAGTGTTTTTTAGTTTTTAGGGGATTTATGTTTTATTAGGTTTTTTAGTTTTTATTATTTTTTTAATAGGGCTTAGGGGGTGTTATGATTTTAGTGATTTTAATGGATTTTAAGGGTTTTATGGTTTTTAGTGACTTTAGTGTTATTTGGATTTTTAGGGTTTTTTAGGATTTATAGGGGTTTTTATAATTATTAGGGTTTTTTATGTTTTTTTTGGGTTTTTATGGAATTTTTAATTTTTTATGGTTTTATAAATTTTCAAAAATTTTAGAGGTTTAAATGTTTTTTATATTTTTAGTGGGTTTTGGGGTTTTTATGAGTTTTTAGGGTTTTTAGGGTTTTTAGGAGTTTTATGTGTTTTTAGGTTTTTAATGTTTTCTTAAGGGTTTCAAAGGTTTCTATTTTTTATTATTTTTTAGTGATTTTTATCGTTTTTATGGGTTTTAGGGAATTTCTGGGTTTTAGGATTTTTTATTGTTTTTATGGATTATAAGGTTTTATGGGGTTTTTTAGGATTTTATGGTTTTTTTATTTTTTAGGGTTTTTTTGTTTTTTAGAGGCCTTTAATGTTTTTAGGTACTTATAAGTTTTTTATATTTTTAGTGGTTTTTATTGGTTTTCTGGGTTTTAATGGTTTTTAGGTCTTTTTTATTTTTAGGTTTTTAGGGTTTTTAGGGTATTTTAGGGTTTTAGCATTAATTAGGTATTTTGAGATTTTATGTATTTTTAGTTTTTAAAATTTTCATTGGGGTTTTTGAATTTTTTTAAGGCCTTTAATGTTATTAAGGTTTTTAGGGTTTTTTATGATTTGTTTATTTCCTAGGGTTTTTATGAATTATAAGGGGTTTTAGCGGTGTTTAGGGTTTTTAGGGTTTTTAGCATTTTAATCTTTTTTAGTGGTTTTGAGTGTTTTGAGGTTTATGAAGTTTTCCTATGGTTTTTATAGGGTCTTATGGTTTTTTACAGTTTAGACATTTTAAGCATATTTTAGGACATTTATCCTTAGGTTTTTTGGGAGGTTTTTTTAGAGTTTTAGGTTTTTTATGGTTTTTAGATTATTTTATGTTCTAGTAGCCTAAAGTTTTTTTAGCGTTTTTAGTGGGGTAATATGGTTTTTATGAGTTTTTATGGATTATTAAGGGTTTCAGGGGTTTTTGGGTTTTAGGGTTTTTATAGTTTTGTATAACTTTTTAGTGTTTTGAGCATTTAAGGCAAGGAAGATGCAAGGGTTGGGCTATTTCTGACCCCCCCCCCAAATATATTAGAAATAAAAAAAAGAGAACCAGCAGACAAGGGGGGAGGGGTCAAAAGGCCCACACCCAAAAAACCCCTTACAACCCACACCAAAAAGGAAAAATCAAAAAGAAAAAAATAAAAAGCAACCCAACAGAAAACACACAACACCAAGATACAACCATCATCATCACCAGCATCAACCAGCATCCAGCAGCATCTCCAAGCCAATTAGCAACCCGCAATAATGCAAACACAGCACCTTTAGCATCCCCCATCCCAGCAGTATCCAACATCCAAAATCACCAGCATTCAACAGCACAGAAACACCATCATCCAACACCACCAAACCACCAGCATCAAAATCACAAGCCTCACCTTCACCAACATTCATCGATTCACCACTAAACAACAACCAGCAGCTTAGTTTCCAGCATCCAGAACCTAGAATCCTGACACCATCAAGCATACCACACCTAGGAGCACCACCAGCCAGCACACACTTCCCAGCATCCGAGGAATCCTCACCAAGCAGATCCATCACCAGTAACACCGAATTACCAGCACCAAACACATAAAACTTAGCATCATCACATCCCGGCCAAAGAGAAAGAAACATCCAGAACCTTAGTTTCTAGCATCCATCACCTCCATCATCCCCTTTAGCACACGCCACTCCAGCTAACCAATCCCTTGCATTTTCCCACACCAAAATCCGTAGTAGATCCAAAGTCATCAAGAACACAAGAACAATCTTGATCATCATCTCATTAAGAACCATAAAAAGATGAAGAGCGCAACCAATGCACCAAGCCACCAACAAAGAGATCCAATGTAGCAAATTGAAGCCACAGAGAAATAAACTGCGAGCCATTGGCACACCGAAACCAGAGCAAAAACGTAGGGTCAATACCATGGAAGGGATAGCATAGCAGATTTGCGTCAACGTTGAGAGTAGTGAACGAACCAGAGCCATCTTGATTTGGAATTCAAACAAGGTACCCCAGATTTGAGTCATCGTCATTGAAGAAACCGGACCCTGAGGCAGTGTCTTGTGTCGCTGAAGCAACCCTCGCCGCTGTTGGAGCCCCCTACGCTGCTGACCCATCCATGTAAGCCTCCGGTCAACATGCGCAACTTCAATCGACACCTGAAGCTCATAAAATGCAGCCTCCAAGGAGCTGTCTGCAACGTCCCAGCAGCCCACAGAGCCTCCATAGATGCCGAAGCCCGAACACACAAAAATCCTCCAGAATTGGAGCGCTATCAGGGACGAAACCAAGTAGCGAAGTAGCAAGACAAAGTAAATACGTCGGAATTCCAGATCTAGATCCAAGGTTGACTTCAACGTCCACCTCGCAGACTTTATCCAAACCACCGGGAAACCATCAATTTCGCCACCACGGAGCAACAAAGACAGCGGCCGAGGAATAGGAAGGTCCAGATCTACCATATCTACTCCAAACCAGACCAAAACTTCATCGCCTTTCCCAGCCAAAACCAACCAGATCCCTCCGCCAACAAGCATCTGCCTCGTCTTCCACCATTGCACCATGGAAGAAATCCTCTGAGCTCTATCTGCATCACAAATCATGGAATTTTAAGGTATTTTATGTCTTTTTAAAAAAAATTATGGTTATAAAGGGTTTTTAATGGTTTTAGGGTTTTTATGGGGTTTAGGGGTTTCATGGTTTTAAGGGGTGTTTATTATTTTTGGGGTTTTAAGTCTTTAGGTTCTTTATGGGTTTTTAACAATTTATTAGGCATTTAGTGAGTTTAATTGTTGTTAGGATTTCATCATTTTCATAGGGATATTCAGGGATTTTAGGGTTTTTTATGTTTTTAGGTATTTTTAGTTTTTTTAAGGTTTTATGAGTTTTTAGTATTTTTAGGGATTTCGAGGGATTTTAGAGTTTTTTAGTGTTTTTAATGTTTTTAGAGTACTTAGAGTATTTATTTATTTTGGGGTTTTAAAAATTTTTATAATTTAATGGCTTTTTTAAGGATTTTCAAGGGATATAGGGTTTTTTTTACTTTTTTAGAGACTTAATGAGATTTTTTATGATTTCGTTGTTTACATATTTTTTAGGGATTTCTAGGGGTTTTAGGTATTTTTAGGTGTTTGATATTTTTTAGGGTTTTTAGGTTTTTAAGGTTTTCTTAGGTTTTTAGAGTTTTTGTGTTTTATAGGGTTTTTAAGGGTTTTTGAAAATTTTTTATCATTTTTCTGAGTTTAAAGGGTTTTTATAGTTTTTAATGGGTTTGAGGGGTTTTATGGGCTTTTAGTGTTTTTAAGGTTTTTATCTTTTTTGGTTATTTGGGTTTTTAAGGTTTTTGGTACTTTTAACATTTTTTATGTTTTTAGGGAGTTTAGGTGTTTCAATTATCTTAAGGGGTTTCTTATGGGTTTTCAGTGTTTTTTGGGTTTCTTATGTTTTTTTGTAATTTTAGGGATTTTTTAGGATTTTTGTGGTTTTTTTGGGATTTTGAGGGGTTTTAGGGTTTCTATGGTGTTTTATGGTTTTTAGAATTTGTAGGTTTTTTAGAAGTTTTAATTGTTTTTAACTTTTTAAGGTTTTAATTTGGTTTTCATGGTTATTATAATGTTTTTATGTTGTATGTAATTTTACTGTCTATTTTGGATTTTTATGGGTTTTAGTGTTTTTATGGGTTTTAGGGTTTTTAAGGTTTCTTGGGATTTATGGTTTTTTCGGTTTATATAATTTTTTTAGTTTTTTAGGGTTTTTATGAGATTTTGGAATTTTTATAATTTTTCAATGTTTAAATGGTTTTTATAACTTTACGTGTTTTGAGGATTTTTATGTGTTTTTTGGGATTTTTAAGGTTTTTAGGGGTTTTTGGGTAATTAAGGTTTTTGGGTTTTTTAGTTATTTTTAGGGATTTTTGTTTTTTATGTTTGTTAGGGGGTTTTAGTGTGTGTAGTATTCTAAGGTTTTTTAGAGGTTTTAGGTTTTTTTTCATTGTTTGTAATTTTTAGGACTTTTTATGATTATTATGGTTTTTTGGGATTTAGTAGGGTTTTGGTGTTTTATGGGTTTCTAGTTTCTTATGGTTTTTCTGGGTTTTTATTTGTTTAGGTTTTTTTATTTTTGAGAGGTTTTTAACATTTTTAGGGATTTAAAATTTTGTTTGAATTTTTAGTGGGTTTTTTAGAGTTTTATGGGATTTTAGGGTCTTTTATATTTTTTAGTGTTTTTAGTTTTTCAAGAGTTTTTTGGTGTTTTCTGGTTTTTATGATTTTATTTTGGTTTCATTGTTTTTTATGGTTATTTTTACATTTTTAGGGATATTTATGGTTTTTTAAAATTTTATAGTGTTTTAGGATTTTCAGTTATTTTGAGGGGTTTTAGGGGTTTTTAGGTTTTTAAAGGTTTTTAGTGTTTTTAGATTTCTTAGGGGTTTTTATTATTTATATGTTTTTATGTTTCCGTGGGGTTTTCATGTTTTCAATCATTTTTTACATTTTTATGGATTTTTTATTCATTTTAGTATTTTTATAATGTTCTAGTGTTTCTATATATTTCGACTATTTTTGCAGTTTTTGGGGTATTTGGGCGTTTAATGATTTTTTTGGTGTTGGAGGCTTTTGGGGGGTTTAAATGTATTTTTTTTTATTTTTTAATGATTTGAAGTGTTCAAAGGGTTTTTAAATCATTAGTGGGATTTATTATTTTATGTGTTCTTAGGATTTTTAACGTTTTAAAGGGTTTTTAGGGTTGTTAGGGTTCTTAGATTTTTTTTTAGGGTTCATAGCGCTATTCATGTTTTTTGGGGTTTTAAGTGTTTTTTGGGGTTTTAAGTGTTTTTTGGTTTTTATGATTTTCATAATGGTTTTTTTGTGCTTTCAATTTTTTTAGGAGTTTATAGGATTTTTATATTTTTCAGGGGGTTTATCGATTTTGTGTCATTTTTAGGTTTTTTGGGTTTTTAGGTGTTTTTAGATTTTTTTCTCTTTTAAGTTTTTAGGGGGTTTAAATGTTTTTATGTGTTTATGTTTTTCATAAGGGTTTTCAATGTTTTTACATTTTATTATGTTTCAAGGGATTTTTAGGGATTCTTTTATACTTATTAGAGGTTTTTAAAAATTATAATGTTTTAAGGGTTTTTAGGGTTTTCAGGTTTTCTATGATTTGTTTGTATTTTAAGTTAATTTTTTTAGTTTTTTAGGGTTTTGTTGTTTTTTATAGTTTTTTTTGTTTTTAGGGGTTTGATGTGTTTATAGGGTTTTTAGTGGTTTTTTGGTTTTTATAGTTATCTGGTTTTTTATAATTTTTATGGGTTTTAATGATTTTTAGTGTTTTTAGTGTTTTAAGGGTTTTTAGTGTTTTTATCATTTTTTGGTTTCTTCTAGTTTTTAATTTTTTGGGTTTTTAATTTTTTCTTAGGTTCTTTCATAGTTTTCAGGGGTATTTTGTATTTTATGGACTTTTAGGGATTTTTTGGAATTATATATATTTTTATTATTTTGTTGGATTTAGAGGGTTTATTAGGTTTTCTACAGTGTTTAGGCTTTTTTAAGGTTTTTATATTTTTAGGGATTTTAATTGTGTTAATGTATTTAATATGCACTTATGGATTTCAAGGATTTTATAGATTTTACATTTTTATTGATTTTTCTTGTATTTTTAGGATTTTCATGGTTTTAAGAGGTTTTTAAGGATTTTAGGGGATTTTTAAGGTATTTTTGATTTTTTTTGGGTTTAAGGGGTGTTTTGTGTTTTTAGGGTCTTTAATGTTTTTAGAGTTTTTTTATGTTCTTTAGGGTTTAAAGGGTTTTTAGAGTTTTTATTGGTTTTTACTGGTTTTATGGGGTTTGGGGTTTTATGGTATTTAGGGGTTTATGGTTTTTAGGGCCCTTTTAGCGTTTTTAGAATGTTATTTGATTTTTAAGGGTTTTTATTGTATTAGGTTTTTATGTATACTTATGGGTTTTAAGGGTTTTAGTTATGTTTAAGTTTCTAGGTATTTTTAATCCTTCTTAGTATTTTTTTAGTTTTTTGGGTTTTTAGGGATTTTAGGGTTTAATGGTTTTTAGGGGTTTTATGGTTTTTCTACTTTTTTAGATTTTTTATGAGCTCTATGTGTTTTAGGTTTTAATTTCATCTTTCGATTATTTAGTAATTTTAGTTTTTTAATGGTTTTAAGGATTTTATGGATTTTTAGGTTTTTATGGTATTTAGGGGTTTTATAGATTTTGATGTTTTTAGGGTTTTTAGTGTTTTTTCATATTTATATGATTTTTTGGGTTTTTATGGTTTATTTTTATTTTTATTTTTTTAGGGTTTTTTATAGTTTGTTAGTGTTTTTAGGGGTTTAAAGAGTTTCTCAATGTATTAGTGGTTTTTATTGTTTTATTGGTTTTTAGCATTTTAGGGTTCTTATTGTTTTTATAGTTTTTAGGTCCTTTTTAGGGGTTTAGGGTTTTTAAAAGTATTTAGGTTTTTATGGTTTTTAAGTGTTTATATGTTTTTAGGTAATTTTCAGGGAATTCATGGTTTTTAGGGTGAATTACATTTTTATGTATTTTTAGGATTTTATGGGTTATTAGGATTTATATGGATTTTTTGGGTTTTAGTGTTTTAACAGGTTTTATGGATTTTTAAGGTTCTTATAATTTTTAATTTTTTTGCGGTTATTAGTGTATTTTGGTATTTAGGGTTTTACTTGTGGTTTTCAAGTCTTTTTATGAGGTTTTATGGCTTTTTAACATTTATGGAGTTTTATGGATTTTAGGGGTTGTTAGAGTTTTGACGATCATTTTAGGATTTTTAAAGGTTTTTAACGTTTGATATGTTTTTTGTGGTTTTTGTGGTTGTATTTTTGTATGGTTTTGTTATATTTTTTTTGGGTTTTTGGGTTTTTTACATTTTTAGGGATTTTTAGGTTTTATATTTTCTTTTGATTTTGAAATGATTTTGAGTATTTTAGGGGGTTTAAGGTTTTTTAGGGTTTTAGAGTTTTTTTTGGGTTTTTAGGGGTTTTATGATTTTTTTGATTTTTATGGTTTCATTGGATTTTAGGGTTTTTATTTTTTTAGGGTTATAAATATTTTTAGGTTTTTTTTTTACTTAATGGTTTTTATGTTTTTTAGGGTTTTTAGGGATACATAGAGGTTTTTGAATTTTTTTTAGGGTTTTGGTTGTTTTTTTGGTTTTTTTAGTTTTTTTGGGTTTAATGCATTTTTTTTAACATTTTTTGGGGTATATAGGGGTTTTATTTTGTTTATTGGATTTAAAAGTTTTTATGTGTTTTTAGGATTTTTTTGGTTTTAAAAGGTTTATGGTTTTTATGGTATCATAGGGTATTTTACATTTTTAGGTTTTTAATGGGTTTTAGTATCATTTGGTTATTATGGTTTTGGTATGAATTTTCAGAATTTTTAGGGTTTTTAATGTTTATAGAGATTTTTAATGCTTTTTTAGGATTTGTATGGTTTTTAGTGTTTTTGAGGGTTTTTAGAGTATTATAGTTTTTTGGTTTATTTAGTTTTTTAGTTTTTTCTATGTTTTTTATGGGTTTTAAGTGTTTTTTTTCTTTTTATGGTTATATTAGGTTTTTTTAGTATTATAGTGTTTTTTACATTTTGATATTTTAGGTATTTTTTATGATTTTTATGGTTTTATGGATTTTTATGGGTTTTAAGGTTTTAAAGGTTTTAGTGTTTTTAGGTTTTTTAGGGGTTTTAATTGATTTAGGTTATTAATGTTTCCTTAGTGTTTTTAGGGTTTTTTAGATTTTTATGGTTTTGGGGGTTTTACATTTTTGGGGATTTTTTGGGTCATTAACATTTTCATAGGGTTTTAGGGTTTTAAGGATTTTGAGGGGTTTTAGGAAAAGCAGGTTTGGGGCCGGGCGGATCCCAGCCCCACAAAATATAATAACATAAAATAAAGGTACAAGGCATTACAAGGAGGGTTTGCACAGCCGAGTGTGCAATTCACCCTTCATGTCTGAGTCCACAAGGGGAGTGCAGAAATCTGGTGCAATAAATGACCACATGGAACATCCATCTTCAATTTCTTTCTTGGAGAGTATGTCTGCCACCTTGTTCGCTTCCATGTATATATGTGTGACCATAATGTTCATTCCCTGAGAGATTCTCAGACAGTCAACGCACTGTGGGAGGAGCCTCCATGGGATTGTCCTTGTTTTGCTTTTGAGGGCTTCCACTACCAACATCGAGTTAGATTCAATCCATAGCTGCGTCCACCTGAAGTGGACCGCAAACTGTACAGCCTTAATCATGGCCCATAGCTCCGTTTCATAAGCACATCCATTCCCAATGTAATGATAAAAGCATCCTTTAACAAAGCCTCTATACATCCGGAAAACACCACAACACCTGGAGGGACTAGGCGCGCCTAGGGCTGCACTATCCATATTAACTTTAATCCATTCTAGGATTGGTGGAATCCACCGAATGAATTTAAAGTCCTTCTATTTCCTACATCTTCCAGAAATTCCGAGAGTTCTCAATACAATAAGGTCCTTAATATCATTAGCCATCGTACCATCCTTGATATGAGCCGCCGCATGGACTGCTTGATGAATTGCCACCACACCATTTTGGATGCAGTATGAATCATTATCGAAAACCACTTTGTTCCGAGCTGCCCACACAAAATCATTAAGATCCGCAGCGGCAGTAAGAAGCAGATTGGCAATTTTCTGACTGCATTGCACGCCTACAACACTGCTGAAAATATCAGACAGCGTGCTGTCCGTGAAGATTTTTAGCTGGAATATGCCCTGTAAATGATCCCAAAGACCTGCAGCCAACCTGCACTTAAGAAAAATGTGCTGCAGATTTTCCTCATCTTGAAGATAGATCGGACAAGCAGAGGCCAAACACCACCCAGCTCTTTTCAATTTCTCTTGAACTGGCAATCTATTTCTCCAAATATTCCACAGCAGCAGGTAGCTAGAGGGGGGAATGAAGGGCCTCCGAAATTTAGAGAGCCAAGCAGGGGGATGAATTCCCTGCTCACATTCAGACCGGTAAAACTCCTTCACACTCAACAGCCCAACCAAATTTGGCTTCCAAATGAGACAATCCATGTCTATAAAACTGTAGTTTTGTATTTGTGTGATAATATTCTATGGCAGGATACCTTCAATCTCATTCATATTGTCCTTGAGATCAGTAATGGACCAGTGCTTGAAAACCTGAGGTGGATGGACTGATTCACTGATGGGCCGATCCAGCCAGGTGGTCTTCCAACAATTCAAGGTCGAGTCCCTTAAGACCACCCATTTGGAATTGTAAATAATGCGCCTATATGATGACCTGATTGTGGTCCAAACCGACGAGGGGATGAATCCCGGGAAGTCCTCACATAGCTTAGAGTTGAATCTTTCCCTCAAGAAGTCAGGACTCATGTCAGTCGGGTTGAAAAGATTCCATGTGAATTTTCCAATTAAGGCATCGTTGAATTTCCTGAGGTCCTTGATGCCCAGCCCACCCATCTCAATGGGCTTTGTGCATTCTTTCCATTCCACAGAAACAATATTCTTCTTGGTTATGCATCCTATCCATGCAAAATTTCTGATTTTTGCCTGTAGGCTCTTGATGAGACTTCCCGGCCATCTGTAAATGGAGAACGCATGCACAAACATGGATGTAATGACAGAGTTGATTAGGAAAATTCTGCCTGCCTGAGATAAGCATTTTCCTTTCCAGTTCGCAAGCTGCTGAGTAATTTTGAGTGAAATTCCCTCCAGGTAACTTCTTTTCACCCTCCCCCAGAACAAGGGGACCCCCAGGTACATGAGGGGGATGGAGCCCCTCATGATACCAAGATTTCTAACAATTCTGCATTGTTTGGGGGATGAAATCCAATTGCCAAAAATGATAGTGGAATTTTTCCAACTAATTGATTGCCCTGTAACCTCATCATAAAGTTTTAGAAGTGACTTAATTGAAGATATTGTACGCCAATCAGCCTTCCCAAAGAAGAGAATATCATCTGCATATAGAAGATGATTTGGCACGTAGAGATCTTTCCCAGCTTTAATCGGAGCATAGAAACCAGCCTGTACTAGTTCAATTATACATCTGCTTAGGTAATACTCAACCAGAGTGAAGAGAAGTCCAGAAATTGGGTCACCTTGCCGGACACCACATGAGCATTGAAAGAACCCCTTAGGAGATCCATTAATAAGAACAGAAATCCTGACACTGGATAGGATAATATGGATCAGATTTATAAAAGAGGCGGAGAAGCCATACCTGCTGAGAACAGAAAAGATAAAGCTCCATTTGATTGTATCGAATGCCTTTGAGATGTCCAGCTTCATAGAAAATCTTCCATGTTTAGATTCTTTCCTCATGATGTTAATACCCTCCGATGCAGAGTAAAGGCAACTCTGAATATTGCGTCCTGGGACAAACCCGAATTGGTTTGGCGTGATTATCCCTCCAACAATCTTCCCCAATCTGATCGCCAGAATTTTACTTATTATCTTAGGAATGGTATTGCCAATCGCCACCAGACGAAAGTCCCCAATGTCCATGGCATTCTCTCTCTTTGGCAGCAGAGCAAGGTAGTTGGAGTTCGTTTCATGAGGAATGGAGTAGAAGATAAAAAATTCCCTGACAGCATTAGTGATCTCCACATGAAAAATATCCCAATATAACATAAAGAACTTATTAGTGAATCCATCCGGACCAGGAGTGTTGTCCATGTTCAGAGAAAAGAGAGAAAATCTGACTTCTTCCTCAAGTGGTGCATCTATAAGATGCTTATTCTGCAGCTCATTAATACAGGGAACAATAGATACAAAGAGACTGGGGGTTTTCTCATGCCCTCCATCATTATAAAGTGCTTTAAAGTGATCAACCACAGCATTGGATATTTCATTCTCAGTGGAAAAGGAGACCCCATTAACTCGGATGACATTCAGAGCTTTCTTTGATTTTTTCTCCCTGTGAAGACGATGAAAAAATTTGGAATTCCTATCTCCTTCCTTTATCCAAGCCACTCTACATTGATTTCTAGCCAGCTTCTCTTTATGAGCCAAAAGCTCATTCAGCTTCAAGTGGAGCTTCATTTCTTCGCTAGATGGTGTAGGTCGATGCTGGTCATCTATTTGGCAGTGAGAAAGCTGGGATTCACCAGCCATGATGTCATCATCGAGCTTGGAGAAAGAGATATTACTCCATTCCTTAAGAAGACTCTTTATTCGTTTGAGCTTTGCCGCCACCACATAGTGTGGGCTGCCATGAAAAGTGATGCTCCACCCATCAGCAATCACTTCCCTACATCCAGGAATGGTGAGCCAGGCATTGTTGAATTTGAAGGGAAAAGGAGAGGACCTGCAGGTGTTATCATTGATTTCAAGCATCAAAGGATTGTGATCTGAGTTGAACTTAGGGGTAGTAGAGGCAGACATCACAATTGAGGACCTGCTATCATTGATTTGGAAAAAACATATATCCAATTTACTTTCTTTCCTCCCATTTATGGTGTACCTTCCCCATGTGAAACAGTCACCCACAGCAGGGAGTTCCACCAGATTGCACTGATCAATACAGCAGGATAATTCCTCTGCAGAAATATGTGAGAAAGATGATCCAATCCTTTCATCTGGCCTCATCACTGTAATAAAATCACTAATAGCAACCCAGTTGTAATGATTGTGTTGACTAATACTCATCATATCACGCCATAGTTTTCGTCTCCTAGTGTAATCACATGAGGCATAGACAAAAGAAAATGTATGAAAGGAGTCATGAATCTGGATCCATAGGGAGATGATTTGAGGTCTTCTCTCAACCGATACCAATTGAATACAATCATGCTTGAGGACCCAAAGAGTCTCCACACCACTCTCAATGTTATTGTGCGCAACAAGAGAGTAACCAAACTTCTGCCAGCTGAGGCCCTTCCAGCTGTCATAGCTATTCATAGGTTCTGCAATCCCTAGAAGCATCAGCTTGTTGGCTGAAATTAAATGTTTAAGGGCACGGGTCGTTGGCAGATTTCCCAGCCCTCTGCACTTCCAGAACATGATCTTCATTAAGAAGAGTTTTTCCCACCCCTAGCAGGAGGTTGCTTCTTGTTTGATGTGGGGTCAATTTGTTTCCCTTTTCCTTTCCTGCCCTTATTCGTGGGAGGCCTGCCAATAGGCTTCTTCATGTGTTCAGACACATTCTCACACACCTGCGTCTCATTCAGAGTGCCACTGTTCGCAGACCCATGGGCTCCTTCTTCATGACCATGCTCATTACCCCCCTCATCAGCCCAGAAGCTGCCAGAAATTGGAGTGAACCTGTTTGTGGCACAGAGCCCTTCAGGAGGCTGGAAATTGGCATTCCTTCTAGCAACCTTACATGAGACTGGAGTGAACTCCCCACTCCGATCTTGCTGGTCATCATCATGATGCACAAGTATCCCAACAATATCTGTGCACGCATTCACCCCCTTAATGGTTCCACCTCCCTGATCCAGTGCAGCTGCATGCACATGACTCTCCAACAGAGTAAGATCAATAGGGGATGATGCACCATTACTTGGAACAATGTGTCCAGCCAATATCTCCACTTTTCCAGGTACCAGAGCATAATCACCTTGCCCTAACTTAGAGTGTTGTCCACTCGCATCACCCTCCACATCCATAGCTGTAAGTGGCACTGCCACCATCCCCAAAGGAGCACTGGAATCCCTTGTGCTTTCTAGGATGTTCGGGCCATGTGAGATCCGTGCAGTCTCCTGGATGTCCAAACCTAACTGAGAAAGGGTTGTATGTGCCACAGTACCACTTCCAGTGGGAGCAGCCCCACTCTCCACAAACGTGTTGTGATCCAAACTGATGGACCGCTTGTCAGTTAGAATCTGGCTCGATGGCCACATGGCATGAGCTGCCAAGGGCACTGCCACATTCCCAACAAAAACACTGCAATCCCGTGTGTTTGCCAAGCAGTTCGGACCATGTTAAGTCCTTGCAGGGGCTGGTGGATTCTCCAGACCGCCCACATCAATCTGTGCAGGGGCTTTCTGTGACACAATCCCACAACCAGCAGGAGCCGCCCCACTCTCCACCATCTTGCTGGGATCTGAACAGAAGGGATCCTTGTGGATTATATCCTGGATCAATGGACACGTGTCCTGAGTTGACCCTGTGGGGGGAACATTGTTAACAAGCCCAGGAGGCGCAGTGACATCGTTAGAGGTACATGCCCTATAATCCCTCACTTCCTCTACATTATCCCAATCTCCATTGGCCAACCCAACTGGAGCTTTGGCCACCACATTGTTTCCCACAACACGCCCCGATTCAGAGTTACTTCCAGGGGTTTGCTGCATTGGTTCGGATATTATCCCCTTTCCCTTCACCTTCTTGCTCCGACAGTCAGGTTCCTCATGCCCTCGCTACTTGTAGACGCCACAGATTCTGGACCTCCTACATTCAGCGAACGAGTGGCCTATGAAGTTGCAGGTGGAGAAAAACTTGGGCCTCCTCTCGTATTGTATTTCCAGGTTCAAGTTATCATCAATTGTGGTGATCACTACCTCTTCAACGAGGGTACTCGCCAAGTCAATCTCAACAAGCACCCTTGCATAGTGCACATACCGTGGATTATCAATCTCTTTGTCAATGCCAATGGGGAATCCAACCGCAGAGGAAATATCCCATAAGATTTTGGTTTTTAGGATTTTTAGGGTCTTTTAGGGGTTTTAGCACCTTTTTTATTGGCATTAAGTGTTTTTAGGTTTTTTTGGTTTTTTTAGGGTTTTTCAAGGCTTCTAAGGTATTTTTATGTTTTCAGGGATTTTTAAAATTTTATGATGTTTATGTTTTTTATGGTTTTTATATATCTTGAGTTTTTTTTTGGGTTCATGGTTTTTAGGGGTTTTAGCATTATTTATGTTTTTATGGGTTTTAAGTGCTTTAAGGTTTTTATGTTTTTCTCTAGTTTTTTAGGGTTTTTATGTTTTTATTTATTTTTAGTATTTTTAATATTTTTGTGGTTCTTTATGGTTTTTAGGTATTGGGGGGGTGGGGTGGGTTTTTTTGTTTTTAGGGTTTTTTTTTGTGGTTTTTTAGTTTTTAGGTATTTTAATGTTTTTTGTATTTTTTATCATTTTAAGGGTGTAATGGTTTTTTATAGTTTATAGTTTTTATGGGTTTTTTGGGTTTTTTGTTTTTTTAGAATTTTAGGGTTTTTTTTATAGTTTTTAGTGTTTTTAGGGTTTTTGGTTTTTTTTCAAGGGTTTTATCATATTTTATGTTTTTTGGGGGTTTTAATTATTTTTAGGTTTTTAAGGTTTTATTTGGGGTTTTTTGGGTATTAGTGTTTTAACTTTTTGAGGGATTTTTTGGGATTTATTTAAATATTTATGGTTATTAATTTTTTTTGAGAGTTTGAGGGGGTTTTGAGGGTTTTGGGGTTTTTATGGGTTTTTAGGGGTTTTAATATTATTTAGGTTTTTTTGGGGATTTCAGTGTTTTTCTTTCTTTATGGTTTTTTTGGGGTGTTTCGTAGTTTCTTGAAACATGTGTTCTAGTTTAAGAATCACTGCTTCTAGGTGGTTTTCATTGGATTTATTCATGGAACTAGAAACATCCAATAGTTCTTTATCCAAAAGGGACCTACTTTCCAAAGGAAGAAATTCATTAAGTTTGATATTAATTATACTTAAGAACATGCATTGGCTGATAGGATGGGTGGTCTGACTCATCCCACCCTTTTGGGGGAGTTATTGTACACTCCGGGACCCTCTCTATAAATTTAAGATATTTTTCATTAATCCTTACTAATTCACCAAGTATAACATACGTTTCCCTTGTAATTTTCAATCACTTATTAACATGTGTAAAATTTAGAACCATCTGTATGTATTAGAGGTTCTCCATCAATGGAATCCTCTCATATACTGTTTATAGATTCTTTTAATCATTTTTATAATGATACTAGTTTTTAAGCCACTTAGCTGGGCACTCTAGAATTTATTTTCATCCATGGAGATGAAGGTTTGTTTTGATATTGGATCGTACCCATAAAATGGGCTATGTATGTATCCTTGTGAAAGGAATCAGAACCCTCGTAGTTTGATGTCGTTTAATGGAGCACATCATACCTTTTAAGTTCATGTGATTAGGACCTAGACATACTATTTAATTCATGTGATAAGAACATATAAGAGAATGTTTTTTAGTCAAGGATTGGTGTGAGACTTATGCCTAACCAGCCAAAAGAACATGAAGATAATATGAGTTTCCAAGTAAGATTTTACCATGTTGGGGAAATGATCCAAGGAGAACAAAGTAGGTTTTAAGTATTGGATATGAAACTCAATGGGGATTTCTACATATAACATTTACATGGGAATCAAAGCCCATGTAGTTTGATAAATATCATTGGATAGTGTAGTCCTTTGAGAGAAATTAGTTTAGGATTACTTCCCAAAAAGGATGCCTTGATAATTTGGGGATTACTCCTAAATAAAATAACCAAATTAATGAAATTAGTGTTGGATTCTTGAAGAGGATATCCAATGAGCTCGGTCCCTGAGAATGATTCCTACTTATCCAAATTATGGTGGGAATCAGAGTTCTCATAGTTCAAGTGGCCTTGTGAAAATGTTGTGATCATGACAAATCTCTAAGACCAAGTGAGTCATGCTTGGTGTGAGAAACAAGAGGATGTCAAGGATTCAAAAAAGGTACCCACACGTTTCCTCCTCTACTGGTAGAATAAGGTGTGCCTACAGTAGTCAGGGTGGATGAGGTCGAGTCAACTCTAGAAGTGGTTGAGGCGAGGATCATTTCATCTATCCTATTAACATTGGACAAGGGTCCAATGTAAGGAAAGAGTGAAGGAGATGGAAGTATAGAGGAGAAAAAATGAAACCTCCTACTTGAAAGGTTAGGGGCTTACACCATGATAGTTTCCCTAAAATTTATCCTAGTAGGGGAGGGATACTTTTCCTTTCTTGAATGGAAAAGAAAGTGTGAACAGTACCTTCCCAACCAGATACCTGTGGTTTTGGATCATAGAGATGAGAAGGGGAGGAAAAAACCCAAACCCCAATCATCCTAACTGGGAACTCCCCAAAAAATATCCCTGGGGAAAGTTTCATGTGACTGGGGATATACAAACCCACATACACTTAATGAAATTACCCCTTTGTGAAACAAATGTGGTAATCCGATAACTACAGATAGAAAACCCCAAATAGAAGACACACTGATGTGATTTTCCTAAAGGTTTGATAAGTTAGGAGGTTTTGGTGAAGGTCTCAACAGAATCCCTTTCAGACAAGGGAGATAATGAATAATAAGCTTTATCCTGAATGGATTTGAAGAGGGATTAATTGCTTGTAGATTGAAGAGAATAGGTGAATCCTAGAGGGGCTCCCATGTAGGTATTGGCATGCGAGTATTGGCATGCAAGTAGGCTTGGGCGACCTGATACTAACATGATTGAAAAACAACCTGAATGTTAATACTTGGGCAAGACCTGACTCAAGCTTTCACGAATATTCACAGGTATTCCCAAAAGTTGGGTGCTCAAGTTCCTGTGAGAGGAATAAGTGGCACATAAGTTTTTCTGATTTAGGGAGGTTAGGCACTTTAGGCGCTACTGTTATGGATTTCAAACACTAACAGGACTTAATTCCTATGATCATCTATCAATTCCTCCACTTTAGGTGTTAAATAACTACCTTGAATGTTTCTGAAGACTTGGGATAAGTACTAGGGTAACCAGAGTATCAATTAGGCTTCAGGGAAATTTATTCATACAAATGAAGTCCGCAATGTTCTATTTATAGGAAAAAATAGGACCCTGGGATAATGAATTTTTGGCACCCAAGTGGGTTTTCTGCCAACTATGTAGCACATAAGTGGCTGCATGCTGGATTGGTGGTGCCCAAGTAGGCATGTGTGCCGCCAGACTAGGTCATTTTTCAGAAACATTCATGGAACATATTTCATGGTTTCTGGAGGGGGTATTCATGTTTTTAGGGTTTGTTTCATTTTTTTAATTTTTAGGGCTTTTTATTTTTTATGGTTCGTTGGTTTTTAGGGATTTTGTGGGGTTTAGGGTTATTATGGTTTTTTTTGTTTTTTTGGGGGGGGGGGTTTAGGGATTTTTTTTGAGTTTTTATAGGTTTAATGTTTTTTTAAGTTTCTTAATGTTTCAAGGGGTTTAATATTTTTAGAGTTTTTAGTGGTATTTTTGGATTTTTTTGGGTTTTTTGGGTTTTTAAGGTTTCTTTGGGTTTTATGGTTTTTAGGGGTTTTAAAATTTTAGGGGCTTTTAGGGTTTTCATGGTTATAGTGTTTTATAGTTTTTTAGGGGTTTTAATTTTTGTTTTCAGTTTTTAAGGTTTTCTTAGTATTTTTCAAGGCTTTTAGTGGTTTTTAGTTTCTAGTGATTTTGAGATATTTTTTATATTTTTAGATTATTATGGTTTTTTTGGGATTTTGTGGGGGTTTTAGGGGTTTTTAAGGGTTTTAAGGTTTTTTATTGTTTTAGGGGTTTAAAATATTATTAGGTATTTAAGGTTTTCTTTAGGATTTTTCATGGGTTTTTACACTTTTTAGGATTTTTAGGGTTATTTTAGGGTTTTTATATATTTTATAATTTTTATCAATTTGAATGGTTTTAGGGTTTTAAGGGTTTTTTGGGGTTTTTTTTGGGTTTTTCAGCTTTTTTAGCATCATTAACGTTTTTAGAGCTTTTCAACTTTTTTATAGTTTTAATGGGGTTTAGAATTCTTAGTGGATTTTAGGGTTTTATGTTTTTTTTTATGGTTTCATAGATTTTAGGTGTTTTGGGGGTTTTGGGTCTTCTATGGTTTTTTTGGTTTTTATCATTTTTAGGGTTTTTATGTTTTCTTTTATGTTTTTACGGTTTTCATAGGTGTTTACAATATTTTTTTGTTTTTTTACATTTTTATTGATTTTGAGGTTATGTTTCTGATTTTTTGGTTTTTTAGTTTTACTACAAAATTTTAATGTTCTTAGGGTTTTTATGTTTTTTATGGTTTTAGGGTATTTTAAGGGATTTACCATTTGTTAGGTTTTTATCAGTTTTAAGAGGTTTTAGGCTTTTAACTTTTTTAATGGATTTTAGGGTTTTTAGGGTTTTTTTACATTTTCATGTATTTTTAAAGATTTTTAGTATTTTAATGTTTTTTAGTGTTTTTAGGGAACTTGAGGGTTTTATGGATTTTTTTTGGGTTTTTAGTGTTTTTTTGTGTTTTTAGTGATTTACTGGTTTTTTATATGTTTTTATGAATTTTAAGGACATAAAGTGTTTTTATAGTTATTAGGGTTTATTAGGTGTTTTTATGGTTTTTAGGTTTTTATGGTTTTAGTGGTTTTATAGATATCATGGTTTTTAATGTAATTTGTGAGTTTTAGCAATTTTTAGATTTTTAGGGGTTTTAGGTGTGTTTAGGTTTTCATGGTTTTTAAAGGTTTTTAGGTTTTTTATGTTTTTAGGGATTTTTAAGGTTTTTAGTTTTATATTTATTTAAGGGTTTTTATTGATTTTGAGGGTTTTGGGAATTTTAGGATTTTTATGGTTATTTAGCATTTTTAGAATTTTTTTAGGTTTTTAAGAGTTTTTAGTTATTTAGGATTTTAATTTTTTATTCGGAATTTTTAGTGGTTTTATGTTTCTTAATGTTTTATCATTTTTTTAGAATTTTTAGGATTTTATGGTTTTCAGGGTTTTAGGGATTTTGAGGTGTTTTAGGGTTTTTATGGTCTTTATCATTTTCAGGTTTTAGGGGTTTTATGTGTTTTTAGGTTTTTAATGTTTTTATAAGTTTTTAGGATCAAAGGGTTTTTACATTTTTATGAATTTATAAGTTATTTTGTATTTTTGTGATTTTTAAAGGGTTTTTATGGAGTTTTTAGTTTTTAGGGTTCTTTATGATTTTATGGTTTTTATAGGGGTTTTTTCTTGTAGGGGCTTTTTGAGTTTTTTATGGTATCAAGGTCTTTTAGAGTTTCATAATGTTTTTATGGATTCGAAGGGTATTTAATATTTTAGGGTTTTTTTTGGGTTTTAAGGGTTTTTACCATTTTTAGGGGATTTATGGGTTGTAGGGGCTATAATGACTTTTTATGGGTTTTTTGGGTTTCTAGTTTTTATAGGTTTTTTGGGGTTTTAATTGTTTTTAGGTTTTTATAGTTTTCTTATGGGTTTTCATGGTTTTAGGTTTTTTTAGGTTTTTTATGTTTTTTTAGGTTGGAATGAATTTTAGGTTTTTATGGGTTTTTAGTTTTTTGGAATTTTGATGGGTATTAAATTTTTTAGGGTATTTAGAATTCTTAGGATTATTGATTTTTAAGTTTTTTTAGTTTTTTAAGGTTTTCTTTATGTTTTCAAGGTTTTTTGGGGTTTTATGTTTTTATATATTTTTAGGTATTTTTAATGATTTTTATCTATTTTTAATTTTTTGGTATATTTAGATGTTTTTTATATATTATATGTTTTTTTGAGGTTTTAGTGTTTAAATATTTTTTTAGTTTTATTAAAAAAATTAGGGTTTAAAACTGTGTTTAGAGTTTTTAGTGGATTTTTGGTTTTTATGTTTATTTTGGGATCTTTAATGTTTTTAGGGATTTTATGGTTTTTTGGGGTTTTATGGATTATAGGGTCTTTTTTGGGTTTTTAGGTATTTTATAATTTTTAGGTTTTCTAGGGGTCTTAAATGTTATTATGTTTTTATTGTTTTCATAGTGTTTTCTGGGTTTTAAGGGTTTTAATTATTTTATGGAATTTTAGTTCTTCTATTGGATTTTTATTTTTCTTATGATTTTTAGGGGTTTTTTTGGGTTTTTTGGGTTTTTTGGGGTTTTATCATTTTTTATGCTTTTAGTGTTTTTTATTATTGTTATGTTTTTAATGTTATATTAGGAGTTTTTAGTGGTTCTAGTGTTTTTAGTATTTTTATGTTTTTATTGTTTTTATAGATTTGATTGTTTTAAATGTTTTTTAGTATTTTTAGGGTTTCTATGGGTTTTCTAGGTGTCAAGGTTTATAATATTTAAATTTTTTATATGGTTTCTTATATTTTTTTAAAATTTTAGGGTTTTAAATCGTTTTTAGAGTTTTTAATTGTTATATTGGTTCAACGGGGGTTTCTATGGGTTTTTATTGTTTTTACAAGGTTTTAATTTTTCTAGTGTCGGATAGGTTTTTATTGGTTTTTAGCATTTTTAGGTTTGTAAGGGGTTTTAAATTTTTATAGGTTTTTATGTTTTTTTAAATAATTATTCTGGTTATATCTTGGTATTTAAGTTTTTTATGTTTTTAGGGGGTTTTATGGATTTTTTAGGGTTTTTATGGTTTTTTTGTGTTTGTGGATTTTGAGGGTTTTTAGGGATTTAAAAGATTTTATTGTTTTAAAAAAATCAATTTTAATGGTTTTTTATAGTTTTCAAGTTGTTAATTTCTTCTTATGGTTTTTCAAGGATTTTAGTTTTTTTTCATTTTTAAATATTATTTGGGCCCTATTAGTATTTTTATTATATTTTCGGTTTTCAGGGATTCAGAGGGTTTTTATGGTTTTTATTGTTTTTATGGTCTTCTGTGGTTTAACAATTTTTTCCGTATTTTTTTCTATGTGTTTTTTAGGTTTTTAATGTTTCTATAGATTTTAGTGTTTTAAGTGTTTTTAGTTGTATTTAGGGGTTTTAGGGGTTTTAGGGGGTTTTACATTTTTAGTAATGTTAATACTTGTTGAAGAGTTTTATGGTTTTAGGGGTTTTCGGGATTTTGAGAGCTTTTAAGGGTTTTTCTGTCTTTAGGGTTTTTATAATTTTTTTGGTTTTAGGTTTTTTGGATTTTTTATGTATTTAAATGTTTTGTAAAGTTTTTTATGGTTTTGTAGGTTTAAAGGGGTTTTATGATTTTTAGTGGTTTTATGGTTTTTATAGGGTGTCATAGTTTTTAATGTTTTTTGGGGTATTTTTAGGGTTTCTAGGGGTTTGGGATCATTTTAGGGATTGTTAGGGTTTTTAGAATTTTTTAGTTATTTAGGGGTTTTATGTGTTTTTAGGCCTTCAGTAGTTTCTTAGGTTTTTAGGTTTTTAGGTTTTTTTTATATTTTTAATGCATTTTAGGGATTTGTTACTATTTTTATTGATTTCTATGAGTTTTATAGATTTTTAGGAGTTTTAGGGTTTTTATTGATTTTTTAAGTCTTCTATTGTTTTTAGATTTTTATTGGGGTTTTTAATGTTTTAGGATTTAAATTTTTTTTCTTCTGGATTGTCATGTTTGTGAGGGATTTTTATATTTTCAGATATTTTTTAGTATTTCTATGGTTTTTAGTGTTTTTAAGTAATTTCATGGTTTTAAGGTTTTTCTTTTGGTTTTAGTGTTTTTTGTTTTAGGGGTTTTTTACAGTTTTAAGAGTTTTTAGGGGTTTTGGCAACTTTTCTTGGGTTTTAGGGAATTTTTATGTCTTTTGGTGTTATAATTGTTTTTTGGGATTTACATTTTTCTTAGGGGGTGTTTGGGTTTGTAGGGTTTTTACAATTTTAGAGATTTTTTAGGGATTTTTAGTGATTTTTAGGATTTTTATAGATTTTGGGGGGGGTTTTGGGGTTTTTGAGGGTTTTCAATATTTCTTAGATGTTTTCAGGATTTTCAAGTTTTATTTTAACTATTTTAGGTAATTATAGGGATATTTTATGATTTATATGGTTTTTAGGGATTATAGGGATTTTAAGGGGTTTTTGGGGGTTTTAGGTTTTTCTAGTGTTTTTATGTGTTTTTAGGATGTTTATGGTTTTCTTATGGTTTTTTTTGTTTTTTTTTTGTTTTTTATGTGTTTTTGGATTTTTATATTTTTTTAGGGATTTAATGGATTTTTATGTTTTTAGTATTTTATGGTTTTTTGTGATATTCAGGGAATTTTTTGGGTTTTTGCTCTTTTTAACAGTTTTTAGAGTTTTTAAATGTTTTTTGGGGTTTAAAGGGTTTTAGAATATTTAGTGTTTTATGGTTTTTCTGGGTTTTATGATTTTTTAACATTATTAGTGGTTTTTTTTGTTTTTAGGGTTGTTTTGCAGTTTTAGGGTCTTTTATTATTTTCTTGGGTTTTATACATTTTTTAGGTTTTTATTTGAATTAATTGTTTTTTTGGTTTTAAGGGTTTCTTAGGCCAAATCCATTTTTTGCATTTTCTTAAATCCACTTTTAGGATAAATGTAAACCACACATCCCAAATATGAATTACAACAAAATGGAAGCATTCATCAACCCAAAACATTTGGTGGTAATCCAAATTCAAAAATTAAACAAACTCCCAAATCAACCCAAATCCATATTCAAATTGAAAAATAAACCTCAATCCTGGCACAGCTCGAGGCGCAGATTCTGAGCTTCGAGTCACCTCTATCATCGATGAAAGGAACATCGAATCAATGTACACCACGTCGTCATCCCCATCAAAGACACCATCAACATCCAGAATCAACCATACGAAACATGACATAGGAAACCGCATCTAAAACACGAACAACCCCAGTCGAAGAAGCTTCCCAGCAAACCTGAAGAACAAGTCGAGCGAGGACCCATGGATCGAGCCGAAACCACCGCGAGAATCATCTCCTGCAATGTCGTCGTCTCCTCGAACTGCACAAACCCAGACACCTTGGAAATAACCGCACGAGTCCGATTGGGAGAAGAGCGGTGGACTCCTAGAGCAAGAGAAGAGAAATAAGCAGACGAAGGCCTTGAAAGCGTGCTCCAATCGACGTCGTGACCACTGAAGCTTGCCTTTGAATCCACCACCGAGCGAACCGTAACCAAAGAGGAACAAAAGAACACAGTCCCAGAACGCAGAGAAACAAATATAGTTTTTAGTTTTTTTATCTTTTTTATTGGTTTTATGATTTTGGGGGTTTTTATGGTTTCTAGGTGTTTTATGGTTTTTAGGTGGTTTATTTGTGTTTAGGATTTTAAGGTTTTCTTAGTGTTTTTCAATTTTTTTAGGTTTTTTGGTGTTTTTTGGGATTTTTATATATTTTTTAAAATTTTTTGGTTTTTTATGGTTTTAAGGATTTTGAGGGTTATTTAGGGTTTTGGGTTTTTTTTGTTTTTATCATTTTTAGGCAGTTTTACTGGTTTATGGTTTTTATGGTTTTCTTAGGAGTTATCATTATTTTATGGAATTTTTATGTTTTTACAGATTTTTAAAGATTGTGTTGTTTTTTATGGTTTTTTGTGTTTTTAGGTATTTTTTGGGGTTTTGTGTTTTTAGGGTTTTTAGCATTTTAAGGTTATTTAGGGGTTTTAAGTGTTTTTAGGATTTTAAGGATTTTTTAGGGTTTTTCAAGATTTTTAGTTGTTTTATAATTTATGGAATTTTATTTTTTTAGGATTTTTAGAGATTTTGAGGGTTTTAGGGTTTTTATGATATTTAGGGTTTTTATGGTTTTTTGTGTTCCTACTGGTTTTTTTAATTTTTAGAGATTTTAATTTTTTTAGTGTTCTGAATGTTTTTAGCTGTGTAAAGGTTTTATAGAGTTTTAGATGGTTTTTGAATGGTTTTTTTAGGGGGGTGGGGTTAAGGTTTTTTTTGGTTTTTATGGTTATTAAGGGTTTTAGGGGTTTTAGGGTGATTTAGGGTATTTAGAAACTTTTGTGTTTTTTGGGGATTTAAGTGTTTTTTGGTTTTTAGTATTTTATTAGTGTTTCTCAACGTTTTTAGGGTTCTTTACTTTTTTATATATTTTTAGGGGTTTTTTAGATTTTAATGGTTTTTTAGGGTTTTTCAGGATTTTGTGGGTTTTTAGGGTTGTTAGGGTTTCTATAATTTTTTATGTTTTTAAAGGTTTTATTTATTTTAGGTAATAAAGGTTTTTTTAGGAATTTTTGGCATTTTTGGTTTTTTTATCATTTTATGGATTTTATGGGATTTTTTGATTGTCATTGTTTTAGTGGGTTTAGAGATTTTGAGAGGATTCGGGGTTTTCTAGGGGTTTAAAGGTATTTTAGAGTTTTTTAACATTCATACAGTTTTAAATGGCTATTATAGTTTTTTATGGTCTTATAGTTTTTAGGTTTTTATAAGGAATTTTAATACTTTTAGGTGTTTTATAGAATTTGAGGTTATATATATATTTGGGGTTTTTACCATTTTTTTAGATTTTTAGGGGTTTTATGTTTTTTTGGTTGTTTATAATTTTTTAACATTTTTGGGGGTTTAAATGGTTTTTAGTTTTTTTAGTGGATTTAGGTTTTTTTTGTGTTTTATGGTTTTTAATGTTTTTAGGGGTTTTATGGTTTTTCGGGTTTTCAGGTTATTTTTGGGTTTTTATCTTTTTTTAGGATTTTAGTAGTTTTAATTTTTTTTAGGGTGTTGATGTTTCCTGAGGGGTTTTCATGGTTTTTTTGTTTTTAGTGATTTTTTGGGTTTTTTAGGATTTTCAGAGATTTTTTAAAGATTTTCGGGATTTGGAGGGCTTTTAAGGGTTTTATAATTTTATTGGGTTTTCAGGGTTTTTTAGTGCATTTTGGTTTTCAAGGTTTCTGTAGGGGTTTTCAATGTTTTTTGGGGGTTTACATTTTTAGGAATTTTTAGGGATTTTTTGGGATATTTATGGTTTTTATGGTTTTTGATTGTTTTTAGGGTTTTTGGGGTTTTATGGTTTTTATGGTTTCTTTCGGGTTTTTATTATTTTTATTGTTTTTTTTGAGTTTTTGAGATTTTTTTAGGTTTTCAGGGGTTTAATATATTTTATTGGTTTTATAGGGTTTTTTTGGGTTGTTTTGGGTTATTATGTTTTTAGGGGTTTTATAGTTTTGATTTCTTTACGGTTTTTAGCATTTTTTATAGTTTTTAGTGCAATTAAGTGTTTTATCTTTTTATGATTTTCTTAGGGAGTTTCAAGGATTATAAGGGTTTTATTTTTTTAGGTATTTTAGGGGTTTTTTAGGATTTTTATTATTTTACAAGGATTTTTTGGGATTTTGAGGGAATTTTTGGTTTTTATGGGATTAGGTTTTTTATGGATTTTAGTATTTGTTATGTTTTTATGGGTTTTAAGTGTTTTTAGTTTTTCAAGGATTTATTACAATTTTTCATTGTTTTTATGGTTTTTTATATTTTTAGAGATTTTTTTAGATTTTATAAAAAAAATTTGTTTTTAGTGTTATAAGGTTTTAGGGGTTTTTGAATTTTTTGGGTTTTTTGGGGGTTTTTTTGGTTTGTTAGTTATTTTTTGACATTTTAGGATTTTAAAGGTATTTTAGAGTTTTTTAAATGTTTTTTTAGTTTTAAATGGTCATTTGAGTTTATAGCAGTTTTTAGGGGTTTTAATGGGGTTTTAATGGTTTTAAGGTTTTTAGAGGTTTTATGTTTCGTAGGGGTTTTAGGGTTTTTAAATGTTTTTAGAGTTTTTAGGTTTTTAGATGTTTTAAGTGATTTTAGTTTTTTATGGGTTTCTTATTGTTTTTAGTTTTTTTATGGGTTTTTATGTTTTATGGTATTTCTACAGCTTTTTAGGATTTTTATATTTTTAGGTTTTTTAAATATTTTGAGGGTTTTATGGGTTTTACTATTTTATTGGGTTTTTGGGTTTTAGGTATTTTTTTTTAATAAGGGTTTTTATAGTTTTTTCTTTTTTTTTGGAGTTTAAATTATTTTTAGAGTTTTTATTTGGGTTTTAGTGTTTTTTTTGGGTTAAGGTATTTTGACGGTTTTATGGGTTTTAGGGGGTTTTAGGATATTTTAGGGTTTTAATCATTATTTTTATGTTTTTATAGTTTTTGTTAGGTTTTTGTGGTTTTTAGGGTTTTTTACATATTTTGGGTTTTTAGGGATTTTTAAGGATTTTAATGATTTTTGGGGGGTTTTAGGGATTTTTTGGTTTTGGGGGTATTTATGGTTTTTACTGTTTTTAGTTTTTTTATAGGTTTTATGTGATTTAAGGTTTTCATAGGGGTTTTTCTAGGTTTTTATGGGTTTTTTATATTTTTATGGATTTTTTGTGGATTTTTTTCACATTTTTTAAGCTTTTTATGTGTTTTTCGATTTTGAGGATTTTTAAAGTTTTTAGTGTATTTATAGATTTTTGGGGGTTTTATAGGGGGTTTGTTTTTAGGTTTTAAAATTTTTTATAGTTATTTAATGATTTTAAGGGTATAATTGGATTTTAGAGTTTCTGGTGAATTTTTAGGGGTTTTAGGGGTTTCTAGGGTTTTATTTTTGTTTTTATGTTTTTAATGGTTTTTATTTTTTATGTATTTTTATTTTTTTTTAGCGTTTTAGAAACTTATTGGGTTTTTTATTTTTTTAAGGGCTTTCAGAGTTTTTATGGTTTTTATGGTTTTTTTGTTTTTAAGGGTTTTACCATTTTTTATAGTTTTTACCACTTATAGGGGCTTAATGGTTTTTTATAGTTCTAGTGTTTTTTTGGGTTTTATTTTTTTTCTAGGTTCTTTATGGTTTTTAACGGTTTTATGGTTTTTAGAGTTTTTAGGGTTTTTAGTGTTTTAACATTTTTATGTTTTTAGTGGTTTCAAGTGTATTTATATTATTCATTTTTTCTTAGTTTTCATTATTAGTTTTATGTTTTTTATGTTTTGATAATTTTTTGTGGATTTTTTATTATTTTTATGGGTTGTAGGGGTTTTAGTGGGTTTTTGGGTTTTTAGTGTTTTTAGTGATTTTTGGGTTTTTTGGTTATTAAAGTTTTTTTTTGATTTTTTCTTTGTTTTTTGGTTTTTTAAATGTTTATATTGTTTTTAGTGGTTTAAAGGGTTTTTAGAGTTTTATATGTTTTTATGGTTTTTTTGCCTTTACGGTTTTTGACTTTTTTATTGTTTTCTGGGGGTTTTAGAGTTTTTGGGTTCTTTTAGGTTTTTTAGGATCTTTTATTATTTTTTATTGTTTTTTATTTTTTATGGATTTGAAGTGATTTTTTAGAGTTTACTAAAAAATTTTAAGGGTTTTTAGGTTTTTTATGTTTTTAAGGATTTTTAGGGCTTTTCTTAGATTTTTATGCTTTTTATGGGTTTTAATTATTGTGAGGGTTTTTAGGGGTTTTGGGTTTTGGGTTTTTAACATTTTTAGATTTTTAGGAGAATTTTTTTCTTTCATTTTTTAAGGTTTTCTTTGTGATTTTTTGGGTTTTTAGGTATTTTATGTTTTTAGTTATTTTGAGGTATTTTAAGGATTTTTATGGTTTTTTATAGTTTTAATGTATTTTAGGGGTTTTTAGGGTTTTTAATGTATTTATGGATTTTAAGGTTTTTACGGGGGTTTGTTTTTTTCTTGTTTTTTAATGTTTTTAGATTTCCTTAAAAATTTTAGGGGTTTAAATGATTTATATAGTTGTTAGTGGTTTCTTGGTTTTTATATGTTTTTAGGGTTTTAATGTTTTTTATGGGTTTTTATTATTTTTAGTGTTTTATGGGTTCTCGGGTTTTTAAGATTTTTATCGTTTTTAGGTTTTTATGGTTTTTATGTTTTTTTAGGTTTTTAATATTTTATTATGGATTTATAGGGTTTTTAGGGATATTAATGTTTTGAGAGATTTTTAGGCATTTTAATGTTTTGGGTGATTTTAGGAATTTTGAGGTTTCAGACTTTTTATCATTTATATTTTTTATTAGATTTATTTTTTTAGTTATTATGGTTTTATTAGGGGTTTTTATAGTTTTTAGGGTTGGTTTAAGGATTTTTAGTTATTTTTTATGATTTATAGGGCTTTTTAGCGTTTTAGTGATTTTTTTTGGTTTTTTAGGGGTGTTTAGGGTGTTTAAGGTTTTTTGTTTTTTTAGGTTTCTATAGTTTTTAGTGTTTTGAGTGTTTTTTTACATTTTTAGGGGTTTAAATGGATTTTAGAGTTTTTAGTGGGTTTTTAGTGTGTTATGGTTTTTTAGGATTTTTACAGTTTTTAGGGGTATATGGTTTTAGGGGGTTAATGAGTTTTTAGGGTTTTCAGTATTTTTTAGATTTTTGGGTTTTTAAGTGTTTTTAGGTTTTTAAAGTTTTCTTATGGGTTTTCAAGGTTTCTATGGATTTTTATTTGTTTGGGATTTTTAGGATTTTTATGGTTTTTAAGGATTGTGAGGGTTTTAATGTTTTTAGGGGTTTTAAGGTTTTAATGTTTTTTAGCGTTTTTAGGTTTTTTGGGGTTTTAATAGTATTTTTATTTCTGAGGTTTTATTATGATATTTCATGTTTTTCAAGGTTTTGTAATTTTTATGTATTTTATCTCTTTTTCATGATTTTTATGGTTTATAGGGATTTGAGAGAATTTGAGAGTTTTGGGGGGGTTTAGGGTTCTATATTATTTTTTGAGTTTTAGGGTTTTTTGTTTTTTTAATGTTTTAAGGTTTTTTATAGTTTTTAATGGTTTAATGGTATATATTATTATTATATTTTTTGTGGTTTTTAGTGGTTTTATGGTTTTTTTGGGATTTAATGGTTTTTAGGTGTTGTGTGGTTTTTAGCGGGTTTTAAGGTTTATGGTCTTTTTTTGATTATTTTTTTGAGGTTTAAGTGTTTTTAGATTTTTAAAGTTTAATTTGGGGTTTTTAAGGTGTTGGGGTCTTTTATTTTTATATGGATTTTAGTGATTTTTGAGTATTTTTATGGGTTTTTAGTGTTTTTGGAATTTTGAGTTTTTTAGGGTTTTAGGGATTTTAACGGTTTTTAGTGTTTATCGTGTTTTATGGGTTTTAAGAGTTTTAAGGTATTTAAGGTTTTCTTGGAGTTTTTCATGGTTTTTAGGGTTTTTATGTTTTTAGTAATTTTTATGTCATTTTAGGATTTTTATGGTTATTTAGAGTTTTTAGGGATTTAAGGGTTTTTTAGATTTTTTGGGATTTTAGGTAATTTTGGGTTTTAGGGTTTTTTTGAGTTTTTTTATGGTTTTAATGTTTTTATACATTTTTTAACACTTTTAGGATTTTAAAGGATTTGTAGAGGTTTTTATGGGATTTAGGGGTTTTATTTTTTAGGGGTTTTATGGTTTTTTATGGGTTTTAGGGTTTTTAGCATTTTTTATGTTTTTAGGGGTTTATGTTTATAAATATTTTTTTTATTTTCATAAAGATTTCAAGGTTGTTGGGGTTTTTTATTTTTTATGTATTTTTTAGAGTATTATTATGATATTTATTATTTTTAGGGTTTTTAATGAATTTGATGGGTTTTAGGGACATTGGGGGATTTTAGTGTTTAAAGTTTTTCCATTTTTAGGGTGTTTAGGGATTTAAAGTTTTTTTAGGTTTTTAATTATTTTTTATGTTTTTAGGTGTCATGGTTATTACATTTTTATTTATTTTAGAGATTTTTTGGATTTTTATGGCTTTTGTGGATTTTGGGGATTTTAAGGATTTTTAGAGTATTTAGGTTTTCTATGGTTTTTTCGATTTTTATGGGTTTTTTGTGTTTTTAGGGTTTTAAAGATTTTTTTCATGTTTTTAATGTTTTAGTGGTTTAAAGGGGTTTTGGTGTCTTTAGTGGTTTTTTGTTTTTTGTGGTTTTTATTTTTATTATGTTTTTAGGGTGTTTTATGTTTTTAGGGGGTTATAGGTTTTTTTATCAATTTTTAATTTTTTAGGGGTTTTAATTAATATTATTTTTTAAAAGTTTTCTTAGGGTTTTTAATTGTTTTTATGATTTTTAAAATTTTATGGATTATTAGTAATTTTTATAATTATTTTTGTTTTGATGGTTTTTAGTGGTTTTTAGGGTTTTATGAGGTTTTAGTTTTTTTAGGGTTTTAAAGTGTTATTATAATTTAAAGGTTTTTAGTGTTTTTTAAGGTTTTTAATGGTTTTTTTAATGTTTTTCGATATTTTTAGTATTTTTATGGGTTTTTTGGGTTTTCATGGATTTTTACATGATATGGGATTTTTAGGGTTTGTAGTGTTTTGGTTGTTTTGTTGTTTCTTTGGTTTTTTATAGGTTTTGAGGTTTTTTGAATTTTTATGGGTTTGAAGTTTATTAGAGTTTTTTAGCCTTTTTATGGGTTTAATGGGTTTTTAGAGGCTTTAGGGGTTTTTAGGGTTTTCATATTTTTTAGTGTTTTTTGTTTTATCGGGGTTTTCATCTTTTTGGGTGGTTTATCTTTTTATGGGTTTTAAGTATATTTATGCTTTAGGGTTTTCATTTGGTTTTTATGGTTTTTTATTTTTTTAGTGATTTTAGGGAGATTTTTTGGATTTTTATAGTTTTAAATTTTTTTGGGGATTTTGATTATTTTTAGGGATTTTATGGATTTCTTTATGTTTTTTGGTTTTTTGATTTTTTTAGGATTAAATGTTTTTTAGAGTATTTTTATATTTATTAGGGGTTTAATGGATTTCTAAAGTTCTTAGTGGTTTTTAGTATTTTTTTTGTTTTTTGGTGTTTTATGATTTTTATTGGTTTGTAGGGTGTTTTGCATATTTTTAGGGTTTTTATATTTTTAAAATTTTTAAAGGATTTATGTGTTTTATGGTCTTAAGGTTTTCATAGGTGTTTTCATGGGTTTGAGGGGTTTTATGTTTCTTGGGATTTTTTGGATTTTTCATATTTTTATGATATTTAGTTTTTTAGGAATTTTGATCGTATATAAGATTTTTAGGTTTTTGCGATTTTTTGGGGGTCCTTAGTGTTTATGAGTTTTTTTTGGGTTTTATTTTTTTTAGGTTTTTATGTTTTTCATAGAGTTTTTCTCGGTTTTAAGGTTTTTATTTTCTTTGGTATATTTGTGAATTTTTAGTATTTTTATTGTTTTTAGGGTTTTTAGGGATTTGATATTTTTAAGATTTTTTTGGGTTTTTATGATTTTTAGGGGTGTTATAGGTTTTTTTGAATTTTTAGGGTTTTCTACAGTATTTATCATTTTAAAGGCAAGGAAGGCATAGATCCAGGCTATTCCGGACCCCCCCCCCCCCCCCCCAATTATTATAAAAATAAAAAAGCAGGAAATGGAGGGGCGGAGTCAGTAAAAACCACACCCAAAAACCCTGGACGCCCCCACAAAACCTAAAAGACCCCAGAAAACCCAAAAGACACACAAAACTAGAAAAAAATAAAATAGAAGCATCTCTAGCAGCATCTCCCATCAAAATAGAAAACATCAGCCCGCAACACAATTTTCATCACCCATCACCTCCTTAACAAGCATATCCACCGCCCGAATCATAGAACCACCAGCGTCATAGTCATAAGTCTCACCTTAGTCACCTCGCAGTGAAGAAATAACCATTACCAAGTACCAGCATCTTTCACCACATCCTAGCCATGTAGCATCCATCACCCATCAACTTAAATTCTAGCAACCATCACCTCATATCCAGTCAACTTCCAGCATTTCACAGCTGGTAGCACATCCAGGAACAAAGGGAAACCAACACCCATGCCTAGAACCCATCCGCATCACCCAAAGCATCCCGCTCCATTCAACATAACCAAATTCTAACACCGACAATGATACACCAGAAAACCAGGCACAACATAGAAGACCACAATCTGACATAGAATCCATAACGAATCACAACTTAACGATCCCTTCATCAACAGCATGAAGCACATCTGAAAGAGAGAAACCAGAAATACAAACCTGCATCATCTGCACAAACTGATGCCAAGACAATATCATTTGTGCCTTTTTCAGCTTGTAAGAAGATCTAAAATCCCTCAACACTTCTTCAAACTCCATACAAAAAAAATCCATCACAAGGACGAGGAAGCAACCAAGATCCTCCCATCCCTAGATTGTTTCCGCAAAACCTCGCCTCGCCGTGACTTTTCTCAAACCGCCTAAATCCGAGCAGAGTAAGAAGCTGAGACGTCGCCTAATTACCAGATCTTTCCACACCATTGAGAAAAAGGATACCCTCTGAGGAAGAGTTCCACTGCCCTATGAGTTGACCAAGGAAACTGCCCCGATGAAGAAGTAATTGCCACCTATGAGATGACACCCACGGAAGAGCGGTTTCCAGATATACAGAAGCCGACCCACAACGCTGCAAGATCCAGGCCAAGCCATATCTTCCCTTGCCCGAACAGATCCACCAGATCCCTTCACCTCCATGAATCTTATTCATCTCCCACAAGCACAACACTAGAGAAGAGTACTGCTTTAACATGACCCCATCCGCATCACAAATCTTGAGCCAGAAGAAATCCAAGAAGTCGCCAAGGAGGGTTCCAAGAACTAGAGATCGCAGCGTCAAGAGGGAGAGCCCAAGAGATAGTAGTGGAATTTTTCCACCTTATCGTTTTTAGGGGTTTAATGGGTTTTTAGTGATTTTAGTGGGTTTTAGGGTTTTTATGGGATTTTAGGGTTTTTTGGGGATTTTATTGTTTTTATTTGTTTTTATTGATTTTAGGGTATTTTATGGTTTTAATGGTATATAACGTTTTTTTTGTTTTCTTAGGGTTTTAAAGTTTTTAGTTTTTAAGTATTTGTAATGGTGTTTTGGGTTTTTTGGTTTTTTATGTTTTTAGGTATTTTTTGGGATTTTAAGGATTTTTTTTGTTTTTATGGTTGTTATAGATTTTGAGGGTTTTTGGGATTTATAATTTTTTTAGTGTTTTCTAGGTTTAATAGGGGTTTTCATTTTTTTTGTTTTTATGGTTTTCTTGCATTTTTAGGGGTTTTACTTTATTATGGGTTTTAAGGAATTTTTATGTATTTATGGTTTTTTAAAAAAATTAGTGATTTTGAAGGGTTTTAGGTATTTAAAGTTTTCTTAGGGTTTTTCTATGTTTTTAGGTTTTTTTATGTTTTTTGGATTTTTTTTGTTTTTTTAAGTATTTTTATGGGTTTTAGGGATTTTGAGGGGGATTATTATTTTTAAGGTTTCTTGTGTTTTTTTGGTTTTTTTCATTTTTAGGGATTTTTGAGTTGTTTAGGTTTTTTAATGTTCTTGGAGTTTTATCAATTATAAGGTTTTAAAGGTTATTTAGAGTTTTTAGTGGGGTTTTAACATTCTCATGGGTTGGAGGTTTTTAATGGTTTTTTTGGGTTTTGATGGTTTTTTGGGTTTTTTGGGTTTTTAGGGTTTTTAGGGGTTTTTTATGTGTTCTTAGTGTTCTAAGTGTTTTCTAGTTTTTTATGATATATTAAGGATTTTCATATTTTTGGTTTTTTAACATTTTTAGGGATTTTTAAGTATTTTTTATGTTTTTACAGATTTTATTGTTTTTCGGGATTTTGTGGGATTTTATGACTTTTTAGGGTTTTTAGGGGATATTTAGTATTTTTAGATTTTTTTAGGTTTTTAGAGGTTATATGTGTTTTTATTTTTTTTAATGTTTACTAATGTTTTTCTAGTTTTTTATAGTTTTTTATGTTTTCATGTAATTTTAGGTATTTTTTAGATTTTAATAGTTTTTAGGGTATTTTTTCGAATTTTGGGGGTTTTAGGGTTTTTTAGGGTTATATGTGTTTTTTGAGTTTTATGGAATTTTTAAATTTTTTTGGGTTTTTAAGGTTTTCAATTTTTTAAACATTTATAGGGGTTTAATAATTTTTCATGGTTTTAGTGGGGGTTTTTATGGTTTTTACGTTTTATAGGTTTTTTAGCATTTTTGGGTTTTTTATGACATTTAATGTTTTTAGGTTTTATAGTTTTTGTTTTGTTTTTTAGGGTTTTAGAGTTTTTATTTTTTAGAGTTTTGAGGCATATTATAGGATTGTTATTTTTTTCAAGGTTTTATAGATTCTAATAATTTCAAGGGTTTTGATAGATTTTTTAGGGTTTTATTGTTTCATTTGAGTTTTTTAGGTTTTTATGGGTTTTTAGAGTTTTTTGTTGTTTTTAGTGGTTAAAAATGGTTTCATAGTTTTAGTGGGGTTTTAGGGTTTTAGGGTATTTTTTAATTTTTATGGTTTGTATTGGTTTTATGATTTTGGGGGTATTTTTACTGTTTTTAGGGTTTTTAGTCTTTTTAGGTATTTAATGTGTTTATGTGTTTTGAGGTTTTTATGGTTTTATTATGGGTTTTTACAGTTTTGGGGATTATTTAGGCTTTTTAAGTTTTTTATTATTTTTAGGGTTTTTAGTGATTTTGATAGTTTTTAGGGGATTCAGTGAATTTTTGGGTTTTTAGGGTTTTTATGATTTTAATTGTTTTATTAGGGTTTGTGGGGTTTTATGGTTTTATATGTCTTTAGAGATTTTTAGGGATTTTTTATGATTTTTATAGTTTCTATGGTTTTTAAGGTTTTATTGAGGTTGTGGGGTCTTTTAGGGTTTTTATGGGGTTTTTAGGTTTTTAAGTTTTTTTAGTTTTTTAAGGGTTTAATGGTTTTTATATTTTTTAGTGTTTTAGGGGTTTAAAGGGTTTTTAGAGTTTTCTATATTTTTTTTATTTTTAAGTATTTTTATGGTTTTATGGTTTTTTAGGTTTTTTCTGGGTTTTAGTGTTTTTTATATCTTCAAGGATTTTTAGTGATTTTTTTTTATTTTTAGGATTTTTAAGGGATTTAGGGATTTGAATACTTTTTTATTTTTTAGTGTTTTATAATTTTTATGTTTTTTAGCATTTTTTAAGGTTTTTAGTGGTTTTAATTGTTTTTTGGTTTTAAGGTTTTCTTAATTATTGTTTGGGTTTTTAGGCAAGGAAGGTGCGAGGCGAGGCTATTCCTAGCCCCCCAAAATTTATTAAAAGAAAAGAAAGGTAGAAAAGGGAGGGGTGGGGCCAAACAACCCACACCGGAAACCTTGGACCCCCAGGACACCAAAACCCCAAAAGACCCGAAGAGCAGAAGAGAAAGAAGCAGGAACTATAGATCAACATCTCCATCCCCATAAGTGTCCCCATGAGCACCATAACTAGAGGAGGCATCCGACCCCACCGAATCCCATTCAATATGGAACTCCACATAGTTCATCGATATGAAGATCAAACCATGTGCTACATACTACATCAGTACACAGATGGAACCCTAAGTGGCATGGTAGACCACATCCAAACCCCCATACCACTTTGGTATGTGGTGGTCCATTCCCACATCAATGTACTACTTCAGTACACAAATGAACCCTCTACCCGAATAGAATTATGGTATGCAGGGCTACCCCCATCATGTATGAGAGAAAACATCATGCTGAATGGGGTGTCCTCGAGTGTCCTTCCCTCCGGCTCCAATCATGCCCATCTGTTACCATCCAGTCCTCCATATCTTCTTTGTGACCCATTCCACCAGCATCAGGCCAAAGCATCCCCCAAAGCCACCAGACCCATATGATCAGATCGTTGAGCACATCGGCATTCCCCTCGGAGTAAACATACCCACGGTAAGCAAATCCATGTAGGCTATCCTCACAATGGTTTGGACCCCTGGAATGTCTCCAATTCTATATTCCCATGGTAACCCGGAGTCCAACCTTGGGATACTAACATGAACATCTCTATTCTAGGGATCAAGGATGATCACTTTCTTTTCCATTCAATGAGGAACAATGATCAGTCAATGGAATCATCCTCTACCTTTCCTTTTGACGGTAGGCGGCACTCCTCCCCTTCCCCAGAACACATTCTAGGGAAACTCTTCTAGAGTAATCCGCTAGTATTACGGGTCATACCCAATGACCTTCACTTTCATTACATGTTGAAGGGTTCATTACTCTACATCCTCTCCCATCGCAGACACTCTTTCATTCGCTGTAGGCCCACCCTCTTCCATCAGTGGAAGATAAAGTGTGTGGTTTTTTGAACCATTCACATCCTATTGTTTCTCACAACGATTATGAATCACATGGGCTTAGAGATTTTTTATGATCACAACATCCACACAATCCTACTTTTTTGTACTGAACTACGAGAAATTTGATTTCTATTTAAACCATAATATGTAAGAGGCCTACTTGAATTTCCGTGCTCAAAGGGGTTCCCTTCCAGAAGGATTCACATAATTATTCCCCCAACAAATGGGCTTCCTCCACGGTATAATCCCCAAGCTAAACGAACTAAGAGAGATCTGATTCCTATTCAAACCAGGATACATAGGATGCCTTCTTGAAGGCCCAAGCTCAAAGAGGTGCAATCCCAAAAGGGTCCACCCAAAAATGACCCCCAAATAGACAGAAACTCTATATAAGCCCTAAGAAAAAATTCCCTCATTCTAGGCTTCCATAGAATATAAATGTATGTTCTTCTAGAACTATGTGGACTTTGATTCCTCATTTGACCGAGATATGTGGGAAGCCTCTCTGATGTCCAAATATGACCCTCAAATCAACCCTAATGTTCATCGGGCCATGTTCTTGGAAGGTTCATATCCAACTGAGTGGCCACATATATCTTGGGCACATTGGGATTCCACGTCATGAGTCCCACACTAAGTCTTTACCATGAATCTTTCACCTACACTTCCTCATCGCATGACATTAAACTGCATGGATGGGTCCCAATCACCTGACCTTAAAAGCTGATGTGTCCAGTTAAGCGTCATTGAACAATGTGGTCTCTGATTCCTCTCACGATGATACATAGGAAGCTCGTATTATTGGTCTGACCCCAAAATCACAGCACCTTATGTCTCTCCTGGATAAAGATAAACTCTAGAGCACCTCATTATTTGACTTATGTCAACATTGTCTCCATAGCATCAAATCCATGTATATCTATGATAATCCAATAACCTAGGGGTGACCCATGGATACACACTACTGGAATGAACCAAGTAATCAAGAACATATGAACATGGCTTAAATCTATAAGAGAGTTCCAGTGTAGGCAATAATTCCACTCAAAAGGGTGTGATGATGCCAACCTCCAACCCTCTTGACCAATGGAGTCGTTAAGTATCGTTGGCCAAATCATCATCCAAAGAGCGTCTTCCTTTAGAATGTAGGTTCAAGAATCATGGATACCAAGGTCTTTGGGTGTTTCTCTCTCCAGAATAAACCTGTTGGAGGCCATTCGAGGTCATCATAGCTAATATAGGTCGATCACATAGACACATAACCCATTTTTTAATCTCCCTATAGTATCATGAAAATGTGGAACCTCATTAATAACATAAGAAAGAATGATACACTTCCCAATCTCGGTAGGACCTACCCTACCTATCAATACACAGTGCGATGAGGATTGGGTTGAATAAAAAATGGTGAACCCAATGTGAATCAATGACCAAGGTGGTGGGTTTACCACACTAAATCCCCTTTGCCACACAAAAAAAGGGGCTAACCTGAATCATCAAAAATAAATAAGATTAGGAGATGATACTTTGAAGGGTTTTTTTGTCTGTATATGTCATATATATATGTATTATAGGTTTCCAAATAGCAACCTTTTATTCAAATGGCCTCTCAAAAGGAAATGTAGACACGCACCTCAATGACCCCATAGGCGTTCGGGGCCTCGATCATGAGCATGACCCCCTTGCCAACACAGCATCTTCAAAGATAGGTATATAACACACTGATTAAAGAGTACCACCAAAATGGTACTCTCCCCATAGTGGAGGCTGAAAGACAAGCCTTCTAATTTGAAAAATCTTTCCATCTGCCTCCTCAGCCACGGACAACACCCCAGTAACCCCCGGTGGTCCTCTCGAACTATTTTGGGAGCCTATCCTTGAAACATTACACCAAGTACCTACCTTATCTCAGGGAGGAAGATGAAGTCGGTGATTATGACATCATCATAGTTACATAGGGGTCCTACTCATGGGCCTCTGCTAGAGAGTGTCTCCATCAACACTGGGTAACCAAGTATCCTCACCCTGAAGAGGATCTTATGGTGAGGGAACCAGCAGAAATACAAAGGACATGGGCCCCTCGGGCCACCCGTCAAGGGAATAAAACATACAATCAGGAGCATGCTATTTCCATTATTCCTGAGGAGGAACTTCACTATACAAATGTGGAAACATTCAACAGCATACATAAAACTCTGTCCCCTCCACTCAATCCCACCATAGAAATAATGTGGCACAATACGAGCACGTGCATATTCCGGAAAATGGTCACCAGTCCAGCCATGAACACAGAGAGACAAACTATAGAAACATTCAAATATCTTTCAATGCACTAGAAGCATGTCATCTAAATAGGATGGAAACCAGCTAAAGGTAGGCATAAATACTTTTTGTTGTGTATCAAGCCCACCATAATTATAGGGTGACAAAAAAAATATGAATAGAGTCAAATTCCTGTGGATGTATACAAATCATGGGAGACAAATACATCAATAAGAGGGCATATGAAAATTCAAGCTCGTAAATATGAAGTACCACAATTAAATACGGTGGAAGTCATATAAGACAACCGGTGACAGATTTGTTCCACTATACTAGAACAATAGAACTTCCAGTATCCACTAGAAACCTATGGAGGACATAAGCTAGCAAAAACTCCTACTCTAACATCCGAATGGGCCTTCATACCCGTTCCATCCAAATATGTATCTCAGCATATCCGGTAACTGGTGGAAGATCATATGTGGATTCTTGACCATATCCTCTAGACATGTCAAGATATCATTGCATCAGTAGAAAAGGTAAGGAATCGGGCCCATGACCAGATTTCCTTAAACATAATGTCTTACCTACAAAATGGGTTGGTCAATATAGACAAGTTATGTATCCCTGGTCCATTCCAGGTGGGTCAATGGAAAAATCTCGTGATACATGAACAACCAGATTGGAAAAAATGATCATTCCAACTGGGGGTGCCTTTACAATGTGGTGGTTTCTCTAGGGTTGACATATATCCCTGCCAAAACTCATGATGTCCATCGGTGTATCCCGACAGCATCACGAGAACAAAAAAAATAAGAACCCGTATATGAAGTCCATTACCAACAACAGACTTCCCTAATTACCCGAAAGAGAGAACCTAAAAATGAAATGTGACAAAGTAAACCGGACAATGAAGACCATATACATGATATCGCTCTGCTAGAAGCTAGAGTTCAGGATGCCCTTGAGAATATATCAATAAAGTCTGAAGACCCTGTCAGACAATTACAAAACTATGGAAGTGGCAGTAGTCGTTTCTAAGAATCTCCCCGCAATGTTAATACCAGAAACTCTAAAGGTCCTCCCCCGTTCTCCCATGGGGGCTTACTCCGTGGGATATTAATGATCGATCATGAGAGCCTATATCTCAATGTGTGTCCAGGTAGCCCTCACATTGACCAGAAGATCAGATAGAAAGAAGGTCCTCCAATTACTAGCATCTTCCCAAATGGTCCTCCCTAGGTTATATACTAAAGATATGCCTCTCTTTGTTGTCGAATTCCCAGTCATAATGGTAGTCCTCTCCATGAGGAAAGCCATTGTGAAGTCCCTCCCCGCAATATAAATTTCTTCTAAGGACCTCCTCATAGAAACACCAAGAATAGAGAAGGTCCTCCACTCATTACAGTACATCCTGAAGGCCCTCTCAAGAATTTACATTGCAGAAATTCTCCCTTCATCCAAATATCATGTTGTGATAGTATTCATCGCCATTATAGCAATCATCGAGAAGGTCTTCCACTCGGTGACATCAAGCAGCAAGAAGTTCCTCCCCTCACTGTAGCCCACCCCAATGGTCCCCTCTAGGGTATATTCCATAGGGATATTCACCATGGCCAGGCATCAGGTTTCAATGGTAACCCTCACCATTACAACACCGATTGGGAAGTCCCTCCCCACAATCAAAATTCCCACTGGCAAGAAGTTCCTCCTCTTATCGGGACAAATATTTGAAAAACCTCATATTCCAAGGAACTTGTAAAAATGGAAACATATATGTCAGACACTCCATCCATGGTGATTGACATAATTTCTCAACCAAAGGATATTCTAGGGCCACACCAATCTTCTGAGACACCCCCACGCCGCTCACATATCAATTAGGCTCATACCATCCCTACTTCTTGGGAAAAAATAATTAAAAAGTATTTAGTTTGGGCCTATCAAGTAAGGGAGTCCCCAAAAGAACAACAATATGATAAGTTGCTCATGATAAGACAACTAGATAAGGATAATATACTAGTGATGTATTGGCACATGTCCACATCTCATTTTGACTTACCAAGGGAGTTGTATGAGTAATGTATGCATAACATTCAACTCAATATTTAAAATAATATTCACCATCTAAAAGAAAAATTCTTTCCCTATGAAGGGTATGCATACCATGTAAACATATCTGGAGAACATCACAATCTAATCAACCTGGAATCCCTCCACTCTGTACGGCAGAAATAATCCGAAAGGTGAAAGAAAAACCTTGAACTATCTTTCCTCCATGCGTTGTACATGTTGCATTGCCTCATTAGTGATGCTCCTTTTAGAGTTTATATTCAAATATGGGGAGAACATGGAGTTATACACTTCACCCCACTTCTTTTCTAGTAGACCTCATTGGAAATGAAATCTTTCAATTTCATTACCCAAAGGAGAAAATTAAATGAAATCCCTACTATAGAAAGGTAGAACACTCTACAAGAACTAGCTTGGAGTAAGTCTCAAAAGCATCAGTCCCAACGAGATCAAGCCATGAAAAAGATTATGAGATAGGAAACCGAGAACAACCAAAAAGCTTCCCGTCTAAGGGAAGCCAACTAGCATGCAATTCTCATGTCTTCAAAAGAAAATAAATCCCATGCAGATGTTGTTCCATACCCATATCACTTGTGTGGGAGTGTGGGGAATAAAAAAGGTGGCAATAGCAGTGGATACAACCGCAATATGGTTACTGCCCTAGCTAGCAGGACAAGGGTAATTTTTAACCCAAAATTACTTCATAATACTAATAATTATAAGCCATAGTGCATCAATGGAAAAAATAGGAGTAACCCTATCACACAGGACTGGGGGAATTTTTACCTCAAATTCCCACATTGTGGACATCTGTCTTCTACAATCTGGGAAGAATGATGAGAAGAGAGGTCACCTGTTCAACCCCATCATGTGGTTCATACCCTCTATAATGAAGTCATCTAACGAGGTCATATCAGGGCTCCCTTTGGGTCGATATTTTCCAAGAAATCCAAAGGATACCACAGAATGGAAAGTGAAAGTCCAAAAAAGAACGCAAAAAGATCTCCTACCATTGGGCACTGGGTACACCCCCCCCCCCAATTTAGTATGCATCAGTGAACATGGTGAATGTCAGTCCCACAGATCTCATAGGAAATAATGAAAATAGAGAGATTAAAAAAGAATATGGTTCCCTCCCATAGGAATCGCACACTAACCCTGGTGGTGTGATTACCCGAAACCAGAAAACTACCCTAAATTTGGTCTCACCCTCAACAAACCAATTACTACCTCCCTCACTAATGCCCCAAAAAGATAAGAATAAATCCCAGGTCATCTATGACACACCTCCTTCTCCCCCAGAGAATGTTTCCCTCACACTCGAGGAAATATTCCCCAAGTAGGAGGAAGAAATGAGAGAGCTCAAGTGAATCAATGTCGAGCTTCATTGAAGAAGCTATCATTATAGATGGTTTCCTCAAGCATAATGTCAATTGGTGTTCCTAGAATTATTTCCCCTACCACCATTACTCATCATGGTAAATGAAACTAATCAAGGATTCCCATCCAATCCAACACCGAGACCATAATCCTACTTGAATAAAAACCGAGAATGACATCTTGACATCCATCCACTAGGGAATCATCCAAAATACATTTAGGTGAACCCATAAAGGGTACCCATGGATGGGTATTCACCTCAAATATCAGCAATGCTAGAACGTCTAGATTTACCCCCTACCGTACCCGCTCAAGATCAAGTTAGACAATACATGTATCAAGGGATCATTAATACCATCAAGTAATTGATATCTCGACTGGAAGTCATGGAAGGGTGATTCTCTGTAATACAACCTTTATGAAAACCTTACCCTGATTGGGTGGGCAACATTCTGCCACCGTTGAACTTTTGGAACCCCATATTCCCAGTTTTCAATGTTTTGGGAGACGCAAAACAGTATCTAATTCAATATGCATCGTACTATGACCCCATGATGTGAACCTTGGAGAAACATGAAGCAGTGAAACTTAGGTGCTTCATGCGAACTATACAGGGTTCAACCATCATGTCGTATACTATCTTTCCAGATAACATGATCATAGGATGGGAGGACATCTGATGAAACTTTCTCTTCCAGTTCAGTTCGACATTTCCTAAGACAAAAGTCAGTGATCTCATGAATTTCAAGTAGAGAGAGAATAAAATAGTTTCAGACATCATCACCATATGAAAAGGCCTAACATAATCCATGAACTGAACACTCCCCCATGATGAAATAATCGCTATGTTCATTGATAATATCCATGATGAATTGCAGACACCACTTATCCCAGTAAATTACATGGGCAGGTTCCTAGATTTATCTACCATTTTCCAAATAAAATAAGACTCCTTGTAGTGGACCAATATCAAGTCCCAGGTGTCCCCATCTACCCCTGAAAAAAGGATGGAAAAGATGAAGTGGCATTTGTCACAGTTAAGCCACTCCCGACACCAGCTCCATTTGTGAGGCCTCCACCAAACCATGTAGAACCCCTTGGACACCAACAAACACCCCCAAATTGACACTATGAGCAATGGGGTGCCAAAAGAGATCAGTTTTAGGAACAAATAAATAAATTATACTCGTTACGAGATGAACAAGTCTGTGGCTACTTCGTAGCCTCCATGAATTGAAAATTCATTCGACTGCCAGATCCAATGAAAGCTAGTTAAGTGGGTCTCGATGACCATCCAAATTATTGTCCCTATCACTGGATACTGGTACACACCATCCAAAAGTTAATTGTTTTCAAGGATCTTCATCAAAATATGGTGGATTCCAGACAAGTCAAGTTGGGTCTACTGCCAAAACAAGTGGTGTATGTCTCCACCTTATACTTAATAGAGGAAGAGGAATAAAAAACACTCAAAAGAAAAAAAAGGAGAAAAATTTTAACAGTTGGATGAATTGGAAAATAGCCAACTGGTCTCATTGTATCCTCTAGGAATAGTTGAATTAACCAATCATGCCCCTAATAGCACCTAATAAAACAAAACCATCATCCTCAGTCCCATAATCCTCTGAGGGCTGAAAAGTCAAAAACTAGGAGCAAGAAAACGATCCTGCACCAAAGCTAAAACTGGTCTTGAAACTTTTAGACTTCATGAAAGAAGACATGAAAGCATGGAAACCACCCCACTAAACTGCACCATTAGAAGAAGATAGTCAAACATAATCATAGTCAGATCATGAAATGATTTTTTCTCTATTAATGTCGTTCCCTTGATGTACCCCTTCTCTGATGGAGACTATGGCCATGAACCCAAATTCCCCACATCGAATCAAAGAGCTAGAGGAAGAGGCCATAGAGGATTAGGGTTTCCAAGAAGCCTTGATTATGGTAGGAGTCAAATTCCCCGCCATGTCGTAACTCAAAGAATCAATGATGCATAAACAAGTAGAAGGACCCTATAGTAGACACAACAGGAACCAGAGTATTTCCCTACCCTTTCCAGAATAAATCTAAACCCAATCATCTTGAAGTATCCATCAGATGAAGATAAGATATTCAATTTCAGGAGGTGTACATGCATACTAGTTTTTACAAACTCGAAAATCACAACAACACCATCATCTCCGACCACAAAGACTAGACCGTCTATATCCAAAGATCAATCCCCTAAAGCACCCATGAATGAGCATCCTCAAGTAGGGATGTACCAGTCATTAGATCAGAAATATGATATTCTAAATCATCTAGCCTCAGTAACAAAAAATCTATTGATCTTGGATTCGATGAGTATATCAGTGGACTTTACGAAAGCACTCATCGAAGCCTTAGAAAGTCCTTAGGAATTTATGGCCGAAGTAATAGCTAGAAAAATCTATCGGATAGAGAAAAATCCTGAAGAATTCAACATTGTCATCCCTTTTACTAATTAGGACGAGGAATCCATCATGAAAGGATGCATCAAAAACGTATATGTGTCTATCAAGACAAATGGAATTGATATTAGTATAATTTTCAATGACAATAGATCTGGAGTTAACCTACTCCAGCTGCGAACACATCGTCAATTATTCTATGACAATGATATTCTAACACCCTGCACTACAAGTCTACTGGGATATGAAAAAAGTGAGAAAAATACATTGGGATGAATCAATATTAAAACATGGCTTGGTGACCTTGTGTTTGATTCTATTTTTCTCATAGTGTGGAAAATAATGATCTTAAATGTCTTTTTGGGGAGGCCCTAGCTGCATCAGCACACTACAATCCCCACATCATACCATCATCACATCAAATATTGTTCTAATGGAAAAAATGTGACATTTCAAGCCAATAAATCCCCATTCTAATCCTATGAATCTTATTACATCAATGTGGGGTTCTATGACCTGAAAGAAAATCAGTCTTTGGTCGACAACATTGATTCGATCACCGCCCCATATGTATTGGAAATGGATCCCACTGATCCCCTAAAACAACTTGGGGAAGAGTACATCTCACCCATCAACCAGGTTGAGTGTATAAGTTTAATCTACGATACAGACTCAGTCATCTGAATGATTTCTGTTCTGGATACCAATTCTAAGGATGCTGAAAAGTGCATTAACCCCTATGATAACAGGGAGGGATCAAAAAAATGATCTCAGACCATCCTCGAGGCCCCATAAATTTCCCACCTTACTCAAGGAAGAATATGATATTCTCTCACTTAAATAAAGCAAGGAAATTCCATCCCCTATAGATATATCCCCATATTCAGATAGGGAAAAAGGAGATGTTTTAGTTTCCATAAATCAGAGTTGCGATTTATCACCCAATAGTGGAGAGTTAATCTCAAAAATAATCTCTCCATAAAAATAGGAAAAATACGATAAAGATGAAGAAGAAGATGATGAATATGAATAAGAAAAAGAATAAAAAGAAGACCTCAAAGATACCCCTCTTGTATTTGAAAAAGGTGTCTCCACCACAATCAATGAACTTATAGAGATAAACTTGGGAACCAAATATGACCCATGGCCCACTCTGATTAGTGTGGATATGAATTTCAAGGAGCAGGATTCATATAAATTCTTCATAAAGAATAATTGAGATGTTTGTTTCTAGAACTACACATAAATTCGATGCCTCGATCCTGAGGTCACCACTCACCACCTAGGTCTGCTGGAAGACCATCATGGTTACAAGAAAACTGCTAGAAGGACCCACCTGACACAAGCTACCAAAATAGAGGTTGAAGTTGAAAAACTGATCATAGTTATCTTCATTCGGGAAGTCCAAAATCCAATCTAGATGGAAAAAATAGTCCATATCTAAAAGAATAATGGATAGATTAGATTCTTCATTAAATTCAACGACCTTAATCGGCATTGACTGAAAGATGATATCCCAGTCCTGATCACAGAATTATTGATCAATGTGACCGCTAGATATGAGGCACTGTCATTTATGGATGTTTATTCTGGATACAACCAGATCCAAATGTCCTGAGAAGTGGAAAAATCCAATACTTTCAGGTCCCCTGGGGGGATTTTTCTATAATATGATTCCCTTCGGTCTAAAAAATGGAGGCACTACATATCAGCACACTATGCCTCACATTTCAATCCCTTACTAGGGAAATTCATTAAGTCCTACCTCAACGACCTAGTGGTTAAATCATGATAGCGCTAAAACCACATGACATATCTTGAAACTATATTAAATAAACTGCGACAACATAGTCTAAAGATGAATCCACAAAACTGTGATTTTGGCATCACCTCTGAGAAATTCCTCAGCTTCATCGTACACCATCACAACATCAAATTCGACCATAACAAGGAAAAAAAATCCTTGGAATATCTCCACCTAACAACCTTAATGAGTTGAGGGGTCTCTTGGGGAACTTGGCCTATATTAGGTGCTTTATATCCAAACTTGCAGGTAAGTGTTTGTCTTTCACCATTTTGATTAAGAAATGGATCACATACCAGTGGGATAATGATTTTCAAGATGCATTCCAAAATCAAAAAAGATATATCATAAAACCATCGGTGATGATTCCTCTTATTAAGGGAAGAATATTTATTTTGTACATAACCGCCTAGGAAAAATCATTAGGCACTTTCCTCACTCAGATAAATGACGCTGGTAGCGAGAACAGTCTCTATTACCTCAGTTGAACAATGATCGACGTTGAGACTTGATAATAAAGAATCGAAAAGAACTTCCAAGATCTAATCTTTATGGTTTAGAAACCCAAGAATTACCTACTGCACCACGAGGTCTAACTGGTCTCCCCCTACAACCCTCTAAAGTATATCATTATATGTCCTATACTAACTGGATACATGTCATGGTGGGAAGTCATCCTATAACTATTTGTCATATTTTAAGTGCCTCAGAAATCCGTAAAAGTATAGGAATTAAAAAATCTCATGGTGGAGCATCCTTTGGAAGAAATGACCCAGTTGGATACTGAACATCCTGATGAAGAAGTATTCTCTACCCAAGAAGGCCCCCTAGTATGGGAAATGTACTTCAACGGTGCCTCCAAAATCCCGACAGAGAAAAGGATGGAGGATCTCAAGCTCAAAAAAGTAGGGATGGGGGTTAAAATCATATTTCTAGAAAATTCCATCTTTCCTTAATCCTTCATGCTTTTAGAGGGGTGCACAAATAATGAAGAAAAATACTAGGCCCTTATTACATGCTTGAAGATGGAACATCGTGCATGAGCCGAATACTTGAAGATAAAAGGTGATTCAGAGCTATATATCAAGTAGGTCAATGGTGACTATGTTGTTATGAAAGACGTATTGGTACCTTTGATGAATCATGTATGACATCTAATGGTAGAATTCCCATAAGAGCCAAAACTGACTTATGTAACCCTGTCATAAAATGATCAAGATGATGCACTTGAAAATGAAACCACAACCCTAGCTGATCCAGAATGGGATGAAACAATCATCATCATTTCCCACCACTGGATGGTCTTGGAATTCATTTAAAACAATACGAATGAAATCAACAATATTAGTCCCATTCAAGAGCTCTATGGTCACACCATCGGCTGTATGACTCCCATTGCAATTTACCTCTCAAGGGGGGAACTCCCACTAGATAGGATGGGAAGAGAACAGATCTAGCGGCGTGCAGTCAATATTTTCTTGTACACTGGTGTAAACCAAGAAAATGTTCTCTAAAAATTAGGCCTAGACAGAGTCCTTTATATGTGCATTTATGGAGAAGATACAACTTCCATTATGAAAGAAGTGCTCACTAGAACATGAGGATTACACCAATCAGTAACCAAGATCTCCCATCTAATTTAAAGTATTGGATACTATTGGCCCACAATGATACAAGATTGTGCCACATTTTCCAAGAAGTTCCATCCCATACAAGTTAATGCCAACTTTATTCATCAACCCTCGAAGCTACTTCACACAGATAAGTGCTCCTAGCCATTTGTCGTATGGGGGATGGATGTTGTTGGACCATATCCCCCCACCATATCCATACAATTTAAGATCATCATCATAGTAACTGACATCTTCTCCAAATAGGATGAATTCGTACCCCTTAAAGAATTCAGGGAAAAAATCATTGTTATCTATGTTATATCAAACATCATTACTAGATTTGGTGTCCCTCATACAATACTGTCAGACAAAGGAACCATCTTCTTCTCTGAAGAGTTGGACAAGTTATACCAGGAATATGAAAACAAAGCCAACTGTTCATCCCACTATCATACAACAGCCAATGTGAACATATTGGCTTTAAACAAGACTTTATCTAGAATACTCTAGAATATGGTAGAAAAGGAAAATAAATCATGGTCATAAAATCTCTTTCATGCATTATGGGATTACCAAACCACAGCTTGCAGTGCCACCCAGGCAACCCCATACTCACTAGTATACAAGATAGAGGTAGTAATGCTCATCGATGTTCAAGAGCCATCATTCTGCATTTCTATTTTGTGATCAACTATATGTGAATGATAAATTCAAAAAAAGTTTTAATGAGTTGGATTGACTAGATGATAAATGGTTTCACACTTTATACCATTCAGAAATCTACCAAAACTGAATTGCACAAGCCTTCAACAAAAAAGTTTTACGTCAGTATTTCCTCAAAGGAGAGATGGTGTGGGTCCTCAGAGCCCCAGTGATACTTGACAATAAACCCCCAAAGCTTGACCCAAAGTGGGAGGGGTTATATTTCATACATAAGGTCTACTCCAATGAAGAATATTCCTTGATATCAATGGATGGACAGCCAACCATAGCTCTCACCAATGCAATGTTTTTGAAGAAATACTTCATATAAACTGAACTCAATGTCTTAGATGAAAGATGTTAAATTACATATCGAAATATCCATCCTAGCTATAGTATGTAAAAATACAAATCAACATAAATCATCCTCAATGCACGACATGAAAATGCATGATCAAACATCTTTACTACAAGATGGTAAACTTCATAGCTCCATAAAAACATCCATACCGCGTGACACTAAATGGCATAGAATTTTTTTCCTAACCAAAAGATGTTAAAATTAATTGTAGGTATTGGGTTCCAGATAATAGTTTGTCATGTATACTTCAAATTCATACAAGGAAAATATAGCAACCCCCCCCCCCCTTCAATGCATAGGACCGACAAACACAGGAAAGGAAATCTCGAACTATGTGTGTCTTGATTCACGTTCATCAGCAGGATACATTGCGACGCCTCCACCCTATATATTGGATCATCCATCACATGAAATATAATTAACCTATTATATCATATATCATCACATAATACGAGGTAAATCTTTGTCTCTCCTTGTTTCTCGCATCGATTATAACTCATATGATCTTAGGATCAGTGCTAATGGTTCCCTTACGTAAAAAAATAATAATGGAATATGATAAACCTGAAACCTATAGAGGATGAAACCAAAATTACCCCTCCCTATGTATGGAATGGACCTATATAGGGAGGGAATTTCTAAAACTATGTACAGATTGATTATTTCCCTGGAAGGATACGTAGTGACACCTTGACCCAAAATCTTGGTCTAGATACCAAGAAACCAAAATTGCCCTTTTCCCAACATATGGGTCAGACCTATGTAGGGAATTCCTTTCTAGAACTATGTGTGGCTTGATTAATATCCTTACAGGATACGTAGTGACACCCAGATCCACCATCCATGTAATATCTCAACTACAAAAAAAGTGAGAGGGGAAATGTCCCTCAATATGTGCATAGGTCAGACCTATACAGGGGAATGCATGAAATATCTTAATAGCATGACATTAAACTGCAAGGTTCCTTAAGAATCATGTGTAGGACCTTTCTTGGTGTTACAATATCTCAAATATGCCTCCCATTTCCTACACAATAAAATGAAAAGAGATGACAGAAACACCATGTCTTAATTTCAACACCAGATGGAGTCAAAATATCATGCTTCCCCTAAATATGATACAAATCTATGTAGAAGATTCCATGTTTCACAAATAATCACATTATGAATATTTCTTACATTCCCAGATATATATTTCCCATTCATAAAACTCCATACTATAGAAAATATTGGGTCCCCATGAACATTCACGACCATAGGATATGGAAGGCTAATGTTACATGGACACTTTTTTTTGACTATGCACATCATGAACCGGTGGGTCTACATATGTTTCCTATAAAAAACCATCAAATAAAGGAAAATTCACCCATAGAGGAGTCATTACCTACCTCTATATGCCCAATGGATTTCAAACCCCATGTCACTCCTCCTGATCCAAGCCCCCTAGACTATGATTTAAACCCTCTATAATCACTCATGTCTATGGAATACTAGAATATCCCAACCAGGATCAACTCAAACTTATCTATGGTCTTTATGAAATTTTTTCTCTGCAACACCATGGTAAACTATGCTGCCAACATCGTTACCACACAATGCTAAACTGTAAGGCCAGAAGTTCCCCATTTGCTATGCACAAATTAAATCAAAGAAGAGAATACCTGAACAAGTCCAATTTACAGGGATGCTTAAGGGTAATAATTTTTAGCTTCTTCCATGTCGGTTTTAACTTACGTCCATCCCACAAGATGATAAATTGTGTGAAATTTGTCCTTGCTACAAAACGTTAAACTACATAGAGATTGTCAAAGCATAAAATAATCATTGTAATTGATGATTCCATTCTTACGAGGAGACCTGAAGTCCTCATAATCTATTATTTCTCACACTGAGCATAGCACACGTGGGCTTTGAGGCCTCAACAGAAGATCCACCATGGCATTATGGAAAATCAGTCTTGAAATTTGGTCCTAGGAGAATGACCCAAAAAAGAATGTTTTGGTTCCCTTTCCCATAAGAAACCCCAGGTCCTGGCCGTATGATGTTAAACTATAGGTTACTCTAAATATGGGACAAATTCCTTACCTTTTGTATGAGCCAGATCTATGTAGGGGATTACATGATCCCATGGGTGAATCAAAACCTAGACATTTCTAATGTATTCAGATACACTCCTAACACACATCAAACTCTGTGATTTGAGTAATCTTGAATCCCCATAACCCTCCATGGTTATCAGATATGGATGTCCAGTTTCTTTCGAACACCTTTTTTTGAAAATGTGCATCATGACCTAGTGGATATACATCTGTTTCCAAAAAAACAACCATTAACCAAAGGAAATTTTGTCCTCAAGAGAGTCCTTTTCCTACCTCTATATGCCTAAAATTTCTCATAGGCCTCTTGACATCCCTACTGATTTATTATCCCTCAAATTCATGGTTTACATTCTCTTTTCTACCCACATTCTTGGATATATCATAACATCCTATCCTAATTCACCTATTGTCTCTCAAGGCTTCTACAAAATAAATATTCTCTATCCCTATGCGCGAAGTTGATCTGCGTACGAAAAAAATGCCCCCACATATTTCTGATCTTCTTGGAAAATATTAGCCAAAGAAAATACCCAATTCATATTTAGGTGCACCCCCTTTCATAATCCATACTCCATGTCTAGAAATTTCATAATATCTATAATGCTTCATGGACATTAGAGATGGAAGGCCAATGTCATGAAGACAACATTGTTTAACTATGCACATCATGTCCTGGTGGCTCTACACATGTCACCTACAAAATGACCTTCACACAAAGGTATATTTATCCTCAAGAGGGTCCTTTCCAGTTTCTGTAAGTCTTCATAAAATTTATGTCCCATCACACTCCCAAGATATGGTGCACCCAAGAGAATAAAATGGGGAAATAACTATTTCTTGATAACCTAAAGGTTCCTATAAAGTAAGGGGGGATTAGAATTTTCACAAAAAAGGAAATTAAATTTGGATTTTGTAAATAGAAAAACCACTCCCATGATGGTCATCGACTATAGGAGTACTTCCATCAATGTTACTCAGTCAGACCAGTAAGGCTTGCCTTTGGATGTGTGAAGGAACTTGTCCATATTTTCTAAATAAGAAACCACCTCATCAGGATCTTCTTCAGTAGAAATATAGGTGGGGAAATGGAACCTCCAAAACCCGAAAGGTCAAAGAATACTCTTTGATTTAGTATTCAAATATCCTAATTAGAACCATTTTCCCTCAGTTCATCCCAGACCCTCCAAGCATCTAAAAATGTAGTTGTGACTAGGATGGCCAATGCTGGAATATTGGAACAGGGGTAGAGGGGTGGGTCTCATCAGTCGTAAATGATTCATGGGTGCTTCTACTGTAATAACCCAAACATTCATTAATGAAAATTCCTCTTGATCTAATTAAATGTCTTATTATGGTTATATAAAATGTGAACTTATTTGGTTTTATGTTTCGGGATTTTAAAATACTGTTATGAATTTTGACCATTGCTGATATAGTCATTGAACAGTGAGAACATGGTTACTATAATTATAGGTCTTTAAAAATCTTATTTACCCAGACAAAGGAAGTGATGGCCTCATCCAGTAGACTTGCCCTGTGTGAAGCCCATTTGTTGGAGCTTATAAAGGAGGTGGCTCTATTGGGATATTCTCTTGACTAATCCCAAGCTGAGCTTCAACATGTTAATCTCTAACTAAATCTCCTATGATAGAAGTGGAAGTTGATAGAGATTACCACCCGAGCAATGTTATCCGAGCCACCACAGAAAATCTGTCACCATTGCACACCTTACTCTTTGGTCTTATACAAGTGTTATAAGAGGCTTATGTAACAAGAACATAACACTATTATTATGTGCATTATTTTATATATAATATTAATATACATTCATTTTATTATTGTTACTTTGTAAATAGTTTTTAAAGAACAAATGGCATTTTTAGTTAATATTCAACTAAGAAATATATTTTGATGAATTAATGGATTTTTTAACTAAATAATATTTAAATAAATTTTTTTTATTATTATTATTAAATTACTTTTTATTAAATATAAATTATTTTATAATTTTATGAATGCAATTGTAATTTTTATTAAGGTTTGAAAGTTTTTTTTTCAAACCCCATTAATTTTTGATAAATATCAGTTTTTATTTTAAAAGTAAAAATTCCCATATTTAAAATATTATTTACATAAAATGGATATTTTTTTTGGAATCAGGACCTTGAAATTATCCAATGGTTAATTTTTCATAATTTTCTGAGACAGTCAAATTTTTGGGTAAAAGATAAATACCGTTTAAATATATAATGTGTTTTATGACTTCATAATGACCCAATAGTGATGTAATAAAACAATATAAACATTATGTTTGTCCAATATATGTTTTACCCTTAAAATAATGTAATTTTGGGTTTTTTCTATTTATTTTACAAATCATTAGTGAACCTTTCAAGGATTATAAAACATATTGTCTTTTTAAATTGATTTCCTTGAGAGTGTGACTCACCTCCACATAAGAAACCATATTATTTTAAGAAGGTCGGCCATTAGTCTCACAATTTATTTTCCACTCCCCATTGGAAAAAATAATGGGATAAAACCATGGGATGGTTTGTGGTATAGATTAGTTTAATGTGTGGTGACCCAAACCTAAGTAATAAAGAATTCCCTCTCCTTTCCATAATAAACCCACCCAAGCTCCCACTTCCTCTTCACTCAAAGCCTTTTGAGTTCATCCAACCTCTTCCCTCTTCTCTCTAGAATCCTCACAAGGTGCCCCAAGCTCCCAAGAAGCCTCTCTCAATCCTCTCCCAAGCCTTTGGGATCACACTTCCAAGAAGGGATTTCTTTTTTTCTCATTTTTGTCCAATTTTCTAAAAGTCGTTATGCCCTTTTTTCAGTTAAAAATGTTGGTGTATGATTTCTAACATCCCCCACACTGACCTCTTTATGTTTGGATTATGGTATACCCCTTTCTCTCTCATTAATTCCTCCCATGTACACCTATTACCATGCCGAAATTCTGTGAGGGATTTCTCTCTCCTCTATTACATACAAGTAATTATTTTGTATTATGCATATAAATTCCATTAAGTTTGTTGAGACATGTATCTATATGAAACCCTTAATGTCCATTTCATGTACATATGATGATACACCCTTTTTTCTCTCATCAACCATTTTCATGAATCCTTATGTCACGCCGTTATGTTGCCGAAATTGTACCACATTTTTTCAAGCCAATATCATTGTGTAGTGAATATCATACCCATGTCTATATCAAGGGTATTCACCTTTATGAACATATACATATTGAATGATACATTCATTTATTTCTTCCACGTTACGTAATTGTATAATAAATTGTTATGTTGATTGATTCCATGTTATATGATCTATGTGGCACACTTATGCATGAAATGAAACGTTTATGAAGGGTGCACCCTGATAGCACTCCAAAGCATTGGGTAAAGTATGGTATCATGATACGTCATCTGCAATGAGTGTTGTCTCATACTAATTAAATTTCAATGAGGGTTTACTCGTGCTTCATGTGCAATGAGTGTTTACTCATGCTCTATGTTCAATTATCCTTGTCTCATGCTAAATTTCATGTTAAGTGATGTTGCCACATTACCATGTTAGGATAATCATGATTTATCATTCCTTTATGTTCATGTTTCTCTTATGTTCTATTGATATACCTATTGTAAAACATGTATTTTATCCCTCATTTTATTCCATATTTATTTCCTTACTAGGCTTTATAGATCACCCTTTTCTTATACATGTCCCCAGGTTATCCCATGCAATGCTAAGTACGAGGGAATGTAGTGGTCAGGTAAATAAAGTTTTCAATAAAGATGTTGTATTTCATGTTTTAAGTTGTTATGTAATGATATTAAGCCCCAGATACACTAGACCTCTTGATCTTCTATATTGTATCTAGTGAAGTTTATGTAATAAATCATGTTTTAGTGTGTAATGAAGAGAAAGTTTGTCATAGTTGGTATCAAAGGATAGGTTTAGTTATTTTTGGGATTATGATTAGAAAACCCTAGTGAAGCCTTAGATACAAGAATTAAGTATAATAAAAATATCCCTATGTATTGGATATTATTGAGTAATTAGTTTCTCAAGAAAATACATCCTTGTCTGGATATGAGTAGGTAGAGGCAGCTCTGGCATAGATGTAGCTAGGGATGAAAACATCAACAAGGAGTTTCGGGCTTGACCTGGGGTATCTGGGTACACAAAAATGGGCCTTGATGCACTCTTAGTTACGACACTCCATAGGAATATGCTTTGGTAAATTCACAAGCTTAGTATGAAACCTTATTAAGGGAATTAAAAAAATTCCCCTAAGAATATATGTTAGAAAGTAGATCATGAATAGCATATATTGAAGCCTATGGATTCATAAGTTAAAGAAATAAAGGTTTTTTATAAGTCATCAGTTTTTCCCTAGGATTACCCTTTATGTGTTACCCCTAACTTTCCTTTTATTCTAGTCAATGGTCGGTAATAGGAGGACTCGGGCTAACAACTGATGTGAAGATCAATGTGATGATTGTGCTAATGAGATGCCCAATCCGATGAGAGTGGGAATGTTGAACTTTTTCACACTTCTCTCTCAGTTAACTCAAGATTTGAATAGAAACATGGGTTAATAGGAACATTAACCCCCCCCCTAATAAAGAACAAGTCGCTATCAAGAGCTTCATGAGACAAAGGCCTCCTACTTTTAATAGATCATCTAATCCCTCAATATCTGAACAATAAATCAACTCCAATGAAAAGATATTCTTCTTACTTCAATGTTATGAACAAGAGAAGGTTCTCCTAGATTCTTATCATATAGAGGGTGAAGTTGATCAATGGTGGACATTGATAAAAAAATATGAAGCCTGAGGAGGATATCAAGGTGTTGGAATGGAAGGATTTTCAGAAGATGTTTTTCGATAAATATTTTTCGTGCACCCTCCGAATTAAGATGAAAAGAGACTTCCTTGACCTTAAACAAAAAAGGAAACTAATTTATAGAAGCGTATGAGGAAAACTTGATAAGTCTTGCATGATATGCCTCTGACATTTTCGTTACCCACGAATGCAATGTTGACAACTTCTTTGGTGGGCTCAAACCTAGCCTACGGAAAGCACTGGCGATCTGTGACCTCAACAGCTATGAGGAAATTGTATGATGTGACCTCAAGTTCAAAATAGGGATCAGAGAATCTCAGAGGTATCATGTGAATAAGAAGTGTAAGTTGGAATTCAATGCTGTCAGTCCAATGGATAAATACATCGGTTCTAAGAAGAGCCAGCACCGCACTTGCGAAATGTGCGAAAAGAAGCACCCTAAAAATTGATTGAAGGGGACATGGAAATGCTTTAGGTGTCGAGGAGAAGAAAACCCCACCCTTAAATTCCAACACGAAAACCCCACAACTAAAACATAGGATACGAACGCTCCACTCGACCATCAATGTGTTGTTCATTTCTTCAACTACAAAGAACTAGGTCATCTTGCAAATCAGTTCCCTAAGCTAAGGGTTTTCGGAGGCAACCAACAACCTCCAAGTCAGCAAGGGGTGAACTTTTTCTATCACTACTGTTGATGTGAAACCCAACAGCGAAGTTGTGAAATGTATGCTAGTTATTCATTCAAGAATACCGACTGTAATTTTTGATTCAGTTTCTACACATTCTTTTATATCCTGAAATATTAGTAGAACAATCCCAACACCACCACAAATCATGGAAGTGAAAATTTCGGTGAGTATGGAAAATGGGGAAATCATTGCATCCCATGAATATAACTCCTCCCCTGTCTTAATCAATGTATTGAACTTCCTAGTGAACCTCATCATACTCCCTATAGTGGAATTTGATGCAATTCTTGGCATGGTTTGGCTTTCCATATATAGAGCCAACATAAATTTCTATGAGAGGGAAATCACTCTCCATGTGGAGAATAGACCCCTGATTCTATACAAGTGCAAGTAGGAAGATGAATCTTATTTAGCTCTGTCATCTCAAGAGTAGATATTAATGACCTATGAGTACGTGTATCTGGATTAGATGATTGAGTCTAAGAAAAAAACCACCCTTGAAGACATTCCTATTGTGAGGGAATTCACTGAAGTGTTTCCCAGGGAATTACCTGGTCTTCCTCCTAGAAGAGATATTGAATTCTCAAATGATCTTATACGAGGGGAATTTCCAATATCCAAGTCTCTGTATATAATGGTTTTTTTGGAACTTGAGGAGATGAAGAAACAACTATAGTAGAATCTGGATAAAGGGTATATATGCCCAAGTGCTTCACCATGGGGTGCACCAGTCCTCTTCGTCAATAATAAGGATGGGTCAATGCACCTTTGCATCAATTATCGTGAGCTTAACATAATCATGATAATGAACAAGTATTCTCTCCCTTGAATTGATGAATTGTTTGATCAACTACATGGATCACAATACTTATCAATGGTAGATTTGTGGTCGGAATATTATCAAGTAAGGATGAAGAAGGAATATATCATTAAGTCTTCTATTCGTACAAGATACGGGCACTGTGAATTCATAATAGTTCATTTTGGACTCACTAACGCTCCAACAATTTTCATGGACTTCATGAATAGAGTATTTATATATTACCTCGACAAATTTGTGGTAGTATTTATAGATGATATTCTAATATACATCAAAAACATGGAGGATCATGAGGAGAATCTAAGAACTGTACTAGAGACCCTGTGAAAGGATAAGCTCTATTCAATGTACAACAAGTGTGAGTTCTGGTTGAAGGAGGGCCCATTCTTGGGCTATATCATCACAAGCAATGTGATATCTGTGGATCCCTCCAAGATAGCTACAATGAAGGGATGGTCGAGTCCAACATCGGTAATGGATATCCATAACTTCTTGGGGTTAGCTGTATATTATCGACGATTTGTGAAAACTTTATCACGGTTGTCCAAACCTATTACCAAACTAACTCAGAAGGGAGTAAAGTTTTCTTGGAGTGATAAATTCAAATAAATCTTTAAGGAGTTATGAAGGGAGGCTTATCACTACGCCTATGCTCACATTACCCACAAGTGGATACCATTTTGTGGTATTTAGGGATGCTTTGAAGAAGGGCATGGGCTGTGTGTTGATGAAAAATGACAAGGTCATTTCCTATACTTCAAGGCAATTGAAATTTCATGTGCAGAATTATCCAACACATGATCTAGAGTTGATAGCGGTGATGTTTGCTTGAAAAATTTGGCAACATTAGTTATTTGGGGAGAAGTGTAAAATATATACAGAACACAAAAGACTCAAGTATATATTCACACAGAATGAGTGGAACATGCGCCAACAAAGATGGTTAGAGCTGATCAAAGACTATTACTCCTCAATCCATTGCCACCCTAGGAAGGTGAAAAAGGTGGAAGATGCTCTAAGTAGAAATGACCCAATGATACTATCATTAATAAGAATTGAGAAGGATCCAATATTCTTAGATTTGATGAATATGGACATGATAATCATAAAGAAGGGAACATCATCAATACTTTCACAAATGATTGCTCAACCATATAATTTGGAAAGGTTAAAGGATGCTCAAAAGGATTATGTGGGAATTTAGAAGAAAGTGGAAGCTTTTAGGAAAGGTAAATCCTTGGAGTTTAATGTTAATGAAGAAGGAATTTTGAGATTTGGGAAAAGACAATGTGTTCCATCAAGTCTGATGCTGATGAACGAACTTTTGGATGATTCAAATACGTCAAATTTCCATATTCACCCCGGAAACAAAAAGATGTATCAAGATCTACGAGAGCATTATTTGTGGGATAATATGAAGAAGAAGATCATTGTGTATACATCAAAGTGCCTTGTGTATCAGCAAGTGAAGGTAGAGAGTCAGATGTCTAAGGGGATGATGTAACAATTTCCTATACCATCATGGAAATGGGAGAACATCACCATGGACTTTGTCACTGGAATTTTTAAGGATTCCAAATGCAAAAATATAATCTGGATTGTTATGGATCATCTTAAAAAGTCTTCACACTTTATTGCAATTTGGGAGGATTTATCATTGGATCAACTAGCACGAATATATATCAGGGAAGTGGTAAGGGTGCATGGAGTACCTCTATCTATTGAATCCAATTAAGATCCAAGATTCACCTCTATGTTTTGGAAGAGTCTTCAATAGGCTCTAGAAACTGAAATAAACTTCAGTACGGCCTATCATCCTCAAAATGATTTCCACTCTGTGCAAACTATTCAGACACTAGAAGATATGTCAAGCTCATGTTAAATGGAATTTAAAGGAGGTTGGGGTCAAAATCTTCCCCTGGTTGAATTCTCTAATAATAAAACTTTCCACTCGAGCATCCGAATGGAACCTTATGAAGCCCTGTGTGGGATGAGGTGAAAAACATTGGCATGTTGGGATAAATTCGATGAGTGTAAGCTGTTAGGACCAAAAATGGTTGAATAAATGGTTGAGTAGGTGAAAACCATTTAGCAGCATATCAAGGAAGCCCAGAGTCGAAAAAAGAGTTATGCCGATAACCATTGACAATACTCTAATATTGAAGTTGTAGACATGGTATTTCTACCCATATCTCCATGGAAGAAGGTCATGAGGTTTGGAAAGAATGGGAAGTTAAGTCCTAGGTACATCAGCCCCTTCGATATTCATGATCGTGTTGGGGATGTGGCCTATCAACTAGGACTTCCACCTACCATGTCCAAAGTACATGATGTCTTTCATGTATCCCTCTTAAGGAAGTACATACTTGACCCTTCACATGTACTCTCTTCAAAGGTAGTACAGTTAGAGGATGATCTTTCTTATGAAGAGAAACCATTGAAGATCTTAGATCATAGAAAAAAATTTCAATGAAATAAAACAATGCCTCTCGTCAAGGTATTTTGGAGAAACCACAAGTTTGAAGAAGCGATGTGGGAGTGAGAGGAAATGATGAAGCAGAGTTACCCACATCTGTTTTAGTGTGGGAAAAGGAAATTTTGAGGGAAAATTTTCTTAAGTGGAGAAGATTGTAATGACCCAAACTTTAATTAATGAAAATTCCGCTTGATCTAATTAAATGTCTTATTATGGTTATATAAAATGTGAACTTCTTTGGTTTTATGTTTTTGGATTTTAAAATACCTTTTTGATTTGTGACCATTTCTGATATAGTCATTGAACAGTGATCACATGATTGGTATAAATATAGGGCTTTAACAAATCCAATTTACTCAGATAAAGGAAGTGATGGCCTCATCAAGTAGACTTACCCTATATGAAGCCCATTTATCGGAGCTGGGAAAGAAGGTGGATTCATTAAGCTTCGCTCTTGAACAAGCCCAAGCTGAGATTCAACATATTAAGCTCGAATGGAATCACCTACAAGAGATGTGTATGTTGAAAGAGATTACCACTTTAGAAATGTTATCCGAGCCACCCCAAGAGTCTATCACCATCACACACCTTACTCGTTAGTCTTATACGGGTGTTATAAGGGGTTATGTAACATGACCTTATCATAATGATTATGCGCAATTATTTTTGTATATTATTTGAATATACATTCATTTTATTACTGTTACTTTGTAAATAGTTTTTAAAGCCCAAATAGTATTTTTAGTTAATATTCACCTAAGAAATCTATTTTAATGAATTATTAGATTTTTGAATTAAATAATATTTTAATAAATTATTATTATTATTATTAAATTAAATTTTATTAAATATAAATTATTGTATAATTTTATGAATGCAACTGTAAATTTTATTAAGGTTTGAAAGCTATTTTTGTCAAAACCCATGAATTTTGGATAAATGTTGGGTTTTATTTAAAAAGTAAAAATTAACATATTTAAAAAATTATCTAGAAAAAATGAATATTATTTTTGGAATCAGAACATTGAAATTATTCAACGGTGAATGTTTCATAATTTTCTGAGATAGTTGAATTTTTGGGTAAAATTTTAATACCGTTTATATATATAATGTGTTTTATGACATCATAATGACCCAATAGTGATGTAATAAAATACAATAAACATTATGTTTGGCCAATATGTGTTTTAAAATTAAAATAATTTGATTTTGGGTTTGTTTTATTTATTTTACAAAGCTTTAGTGGACCCTTCAAGGCTTATAAAACATTTTGTCTTTTTAAATTGTTTTCCTTGATAGTGTGACTCACCTCCACATAAGAAACCCTATTATTTAAAAATTTTAGGTCATTGGCCTCATAAAATGTTGTTTTCCACTCCCCTTTTGCAAAAACCATGGGAAAAAACCATAGTCTGGTTTGTGGTATTGATTAGTTTAATGTGTGGTGACCCAAACCTAAATAATAAAGAATTCACTTTCCTTTCCTATATAAATCCACCCAATATCCCACTTCCTCTTCACTCAATGAATATGGAGTTCTTCCAACATCTTCCATTCTCTCTTTATAATTTTCCCAAGGCACCCCAAGATCCCAAGAATCCACTCTCAAGCTTTTGGGTCACACTTCCAAGTATGGGATTTATTCTTTTATGATTTTTGTCCAATTTCCTTAAGTTGTTATGCCCTTTGGTTTTCAATTAAAAATGTTGGTTAATGATTTTTCACCTCCCCCATACAACCCTATTTATGTTTGTATTATGGGAGACCCATTTCTCTCTCATTAATGCCTTCCATGTACACCCAATACCTTGTCGAAATTCTATGAGGGATTTCTCTCTCCTCTTTTACATCTAAGTAATTCTTTTGTATTATGCATCTAAATTCCATTACGTTTGTTGGGAAATGTATCTATATAACCCCCCTTACTGTCCATTTCATTTACATATGATGAGACACCTTTTTATCTAACATTAACCATTTTAATGAATACTTATGTCATGACGTTATGCTGCCGAAATTGAACTGTGTTTTTCCAAGCCATGATCATTGTGTAGTGAATACCAGACCCATGTCTCTATCAAGGGTATTCAACATTATGAGAATATAAATATTTAATGGTAATTTGATGTATTTATTACACATTATTTAATTTTGTAATAACTTATGATGTTGATTGATTCAATGTTATATGATCCGTGTGGAACACTTATGCATAAAATGAAATGTTTAAGAAGGGTGCGCCCTGATAACACTACAATACATTGGGTAATGTATAGTATCATGTTAAGTCATGTGAAATGAGTGTTGAATAATTATAATTCAAGATAAATGAGGTTTTACTCATGTTTCATGTGCAATGAGGTATTAATCATGCTCCAAATGCAATGATCCTTGGCTCATGCTAATTCCATGTTAAGTGTTGTTTCCACACTTCCATGTTATGATTATCATGATTTATCATGCCTTTATGTTCATATTTCTCTTGTGCTCTATTGATTTTAATATTTTATAACATGAATTTTATTCCACATGTTATTCCATGTGTATTCCCTTACTGGGATTTATAGCGCACCCTTTTCTTATGCATGTCCTCAGGTTATCCCATGCAATGTAAAGTACGAGGGAATGTAGTGGTCATGTAAAGAAAGTATTCAATAAAGATATTGTATTTAATGTTTTATGTTGTTTTGTAATGATCCTAAGACCCAAATAAACTATACCTCTCGATCTTCTATGTTTTATCAAGTGGAGTTTATGTAATAAATCATGTTTTAGTGTGTAATAAAGACCAGGGTTGTTATATCTATAGTCTTGGGATCATCGGGAGACAAATTCTTTTAGGAATTTTGGAGTAGGTAAGAAGATTCTCTCACTGTATATGCAATAGGAAATATTGAAAAATTATCATCCTTGTCATCCTTTTCTGGTATTAACATGGAAAGTAACCAGATGTGAGTATTTTTCACGAGCATTCCACGAATGGATCAAGGTATCAATATCCCCAAGGTAACGACCCAACTTCTGAGGTTCCTCATAAAAAGAGACATCTGTATGTGGAAACACATAACCAATATTGGTAAGGGAAATTTCCCTAGTCTATATGAACTGCCATAAAGCACAAGGGGATTTTTAATCAGTGGATTGGAGGCCTTTCAAATGGTCCCATTGCCTCTAGGATGTAAGAAAATCAGCCTCAGGAGATATGGATAGTTGGATCCCAGCAGCTGCATTGGCATATCATTTGGTCGTCAGTGAATTCATAACCTCGTCTTTCACAACCTTACTTGGGGGAGATCTGAGAGGCTTTAGAAGAAATTTTCATGGCCAAGAGTGCCTAACTACTTACTTGTTCTTCTCCTTCCCCTTGGCCCCAGATTCCATTGAAGTTGTTACGATAGAAACTAGATCCGCTAATTGGACATATAGATACGATTTAACTCGGGTCTTAGCAGATCTTCTGCTGAGGATGGGTATGAAATCCTCGTAATCCATAAGTATGATATGGAATTAGGTGTCCTACCAAGTAAACATCTGCCAAATATGACACATTATCATTAGATGTTTCTCTTGAAGTGCAATATTGAGAGCGAGAGGAAAAAAATTCTGGACACAATTAAATTGACAACTAAATAATTAAGGTTCATACCCCTCGCAGATAAGCTCCCCTTTGATATTGGAAACCAAGATTCCTTCTCTCAATGAAACAATATCCTCAGTTGAAAAAACCTTAAGAAGCATTCGTCACAATACTATTAGCAGGGGAATCATAAAAATTATAATAAAAAAATTCATTAACGTTTAGATGAGCCAATAAGTCTTCCTCATTCCTTTCATTCTGCTCCTCTTTCTTATCCTGCAAGGCCCAATCCATTGGCCTAACCTCACTAGTACTCTGAAGATACGGTCATGGGATGGAATGTGGAATATGAAAGGAATTGATAATGTTATAACCTCCTATGTGAGATCTCATCCATCCCCAATGGATTTGGAAGGGCTCAATCATCTGGAAAGGTGGCCCCCCTTCGCTGATCCATCCCAACAAGCGATAAATCTTGGAAAGTAGTAGAATAGATAGACTGATGCATCTACCAATGGCCAGCTGAGTGGCCATGATGAATGTTAAAGACCTCACATCACCATATTCTCATACTAGTAAGACCCACATTCTCAAAAACATGGACAAGAAGGCCACCAGTGAAAATAATTTGTCAACATCAGGAACAATCGTCCATCCCCATTAATTAAACATCCCATCTTCTAAGGTGGTCCAATAGGTACCACTCATATCCTGGTTGAATTAGTAGGGAAGGACCCAGGTCTGCACATGTGAGGATCTAGATCATTTTGTTTAAAAAGGAAAAAACCACTCAACTAAAGGAATGTCCTAATTTAAATAGTGATTTAATTCCTCCAAAAGTTCGTTCGCCTGAATAAAGAGTTTTTTGGAAAAAGGAGGAGTCCTCTCCTCATTACCTCGAGTAGAGGAAAGAGGTAGGAATTCATCATACATATCCCCAATAATAGGGACTCCTGAAATTATCCGAATGTCCCAATGACTAATTACAACTTCCTCGTGGGTTAAATGAAAGGTATTGGTGTCTGGGCTCCACCTGCTCAGGACCCACGATATAAGGGTGTTGGGTTGGTGAGTGTGTGTTTGAGATACCCAGACAGCCTCGTGTAGCCCCATAACATGCTGCTCAGCCTGAAATTCTTTGTAACTTTAGAGAACATAGAATGGTTTCCCCAATTATAATCCTAACGAGCCTCCAGAACGAAGATCTTGCCTCGATGACCAGCCATATAGTTCGTTCGTTGTGGTCCTTCTCAGAATACGTTGATAACAATGGGATAACTTGTCTAGATTTTGTTAAACGTCTCATATGTTTTGTGGTTTGTAGCTCAGTAGGGACCCGATGGTGATATCTCTCTAGAGGTATCATCACCTGGAAGAAATCAAGGCCTTTGGGATAGAGGTGTTAGTTATCTAGGAAGAAGTTTGATCATACTGATTTGGTGTTGGAATCTACATATCAGATATTAGACCAAACCCATAAGTTGGATGCCTTTTTGAAGAAGGATACTCAGTTTGACTCATAATAAATATATTTTCCAGATATTGATGCAATGGAGTAACTATAATTTTTTCATCAACTGAATCTTCCAGGTTCCTAAATATTTCATCAGTAGCAGAAAGAGGTCCAGTAGCGGTATCCTCAGTAGGAACAATGGCATCAGTAGTGATCTACGGAAGATCCATTTAAGTCTTCACAAAAAGATCCAGAATACCACAAAAAAATCAATCAAATAAGAAATTTTTTGGATAAGAGACACCAAACTAGCCAAGATACATAAAAAGAGGGTCCACCTAGGGATCCATGTACTGTTCCTAGAAATGGTCCGTGTATGTCATTTCTTGCATACTGCATCGGTACATAGAAGCTATATCCCGCGTATGGCCTCGGTATGTGGAAGGCCCGTAAGGTGATATACCGTAGAGCATTTCCTAGCAACGTAAGTGGTTCACAAAAATAATAAAGTGTGAACAATGGCCTTGCCATGCTGATATTTAATGTTTTCTGATTAAAATTTTAGGTTTGGTTTAACAAAGTTTAAAGTTTAGTTTACTGGTTTAATGTTTGGTGTGTGAATATGAAAAACACATAGTGTTCTCTTATGTGAACGTCCAGACAGAAGTGTTAAATTCCACGATATAGTTCACAATCCCAAAATTTGGTTCACGAGTAGATGTAATTGTGAAGATATTGGTTCACAGAACCTCCAATGTGGTTTATGAAAACAAATTTCATAGAGTCATTACACAGATGAAAAGGAAGCTAAGGATAGGTTGAGAGAACTTTTCATCGTGAGAAATAGTAAATGAAAAATGACATGGGCCCCTATAAATAGGCATGGTCCCCCCCTACCAGACCTACCTTTTCTACCACAAACTACTTCAGTTCAAGACCACTTTTACATCTGAATATCCTCCACTCGATTCTTAATGGACTCCATTCTGATGGGGGTAATTTTTAGGGTCCTGAAAACTTCTCAAGGGGTAGTAAATACTCCTACAAGAACTTTTTACAAGGAATAAAACATTCCTAGAAGTTCCAGCAAGGAAAATTTATGCAAATTAAATTGGAAATTTAAAAAGAAACTTGAAGAAATCAATTTTTTCAAGAGTTATAGTGACCCACATACAATCACTGTGAAAGGTTCAAAGAGCGCATGAATCACAAACCATGATATGTGGAAACCACCATGAGGGGATGAATCATAGGGAAATGGCCAGAAAACCCAGGATGCCATGAACCATGTCGATCAGTGGAGTCAAGTGTAGAAATTTCATTAACATACCATCCCACGAGCTTAGAAATTTGTGAAAAAAGCGAGATGATAGGGTTTCACGAACCACGACTCACAAACCACCACCTTCGCAAACCCCAGTTGACTGAGTCATCCATAGGTTGAGATATATCTTCATGGGATTCTGAAAATTGTCCAACATGCCCAAAAATAAGATTTCCCTAGTGTTCTATAAAAGGGAAACCGGAGGAACTAAAAGAGTGCCAAAGAAGAGAGAGGGAAGATGGGTGGAAGAGAGAACGAAGGAGACCCAAGAGGTTTAGAGAATGAATTTGAATATGGGAATGATTCCGACTTCAACTCTAAATCACCAATGAAGTGAGAATCGCAGACTGCTTTTCTACTGGTATAACCATCCACAAACCATAAAAAGATAGAAATTAATAATAATTGGTGAACCAATAACCTAATTGCTTCCATCAAGAACCATAAACACCTTGTGGAGGAACTTTCTATGAGCCACAGGCTCTATGACCCTTCTTCAATGTGGTGCTCTTCCTAGTGAATTACTATGTGGATCGAACCATGTAGCACATACTGCATCAGTATGAAGATGGAACCCAAAGTGGTGTGCAAGACCACATCTAGAATTGTGTACCACTTTGGTACGTGGTGGTACATGCCCATATCTATGTACTACTTCAGTATGTAGATGACCACTCTACCCGCATAGAATTATGATATGCAGAGCTACCCCCATCTCTCATGAGAAAACGGTACGCAGAATGCGGAGTCTTTGGTTATCATTCCCTCTGGATCCAATCATTACATTCCATTACTATCTCGTCCTCCGTGGATTATTCACTAACAAGTCTACTGACATCTGAACAAAGCCTCCTCCAAAGCCACTAGACCCGTATGGCCATATAATTGAGTGCATCAGCGCGCCCCTCGGATTCTACATACCTAAGGTAAGATAAGTCACATAGGCTATCCCCACAATTTTTTGGACCCATAGAATGTCTCTAAGTCTACATTACCATGTAACCTAGAGTCCAACCTTAGGATACTGATGTGAACCTCCCCATTATAGAGATCATGGGAGATCACATGCTTTTCCATTCAATGAGGAACAATGATCAATCAAGGGAATCATGTTCACCCTCTCCTTTTGATAAGAGACAACATTCCTACCCTTCCCCAGAACACATTAGAGGGAATCCCTCCTAGAGTAAGCCCCGAGTCTTCCAGTCCAGACCTAATAACCTTCAATTTTATTTCACATTGAATGGTTTATTACTCTGTATCCTCACCCACCGTAGCCTCAGCTTCATTCCTTGTAGGCCCGCCCACTTCCATCAGTAGAATAGAATGTGTGTGGTTTTTTGAATCTTTCACATCCTATTATTTATAAAACTAAGTATAAATCACTTGGTCAAATAGATTTTTGATGATCCCAACATCCACATAATCCATTTTCTTGTCTTGTACTACAAGAAATCTGATTCCTGTTCAAACTAGGATATATAGGATGCCTCCTTGATGGCTCGATCTCAAAGGGGTACCTCTCAAAATGGTTAACCCAATTATGCCCCAAACAAATAGGTCTCCTCCCAAGTATAAGACCCGAGATAAAAAAACTACGAGAATTTTGATTCTTATTCAAACCAGGATATGTAGGACACCCACTTGATGTCTCGATCTCAAAGAGGTTCTATCCTAAAATGGTCCACTCGATCATGCCCCCCAAATGGGAAACACCTCTACGTAAGCCCTGAGAGACCATGCCATCATTCTAGGAATCTTTAGAGTATAAGTCCCCATTATTATAGAACTCTATGGAATTTGATTCCCCATTTGACTGGGATATGTGGGAAGCTTCTATAAGGTCCAAATCCAACCATAAAATAAACCCTAATGTTCTCAAAGCCATGTGCTCAATAGGGTCAAGTCCACCTGAGAGACCACATATCTTTTTGTCACATTGGGATGCCTCAACATGAGTCCCACACCATGTCATGAGCAGGAATCTTTCACTTGGATGTCCTCAATGCATGACATTGAACTGCATGGATGGGTCCCTATCACATGACCTTAAAAGGAGACGTGTCTACTTAAGCGACACCAAAATACGTGGGCTCTGATTCCTCTCACAACGATACATAGGAATACCATATTATAGTTCTGACCGCAACATCAAAAAAAAAATTTGTGTCAACTAGATGATAGTAAACTCCAGAGAACCTCATTGTATGACTTCAGTCATCATTGTCTCCATAGTATCAAATCCATGTTTATCTATGATGATCTGGAAACTTGGGGTTAACCCATGGATACACTCTTTGGGAATGAACTGAGGATTCATCAACATATAATCATGGATTAAATCTATAAGAGAGTCCCTGTGTAGGAAATAATTCTCCCCAAAAGGGTGTGATGAACCCAGCCTCCCATCCTCTTGATAAATGGATTCTTGAAGTATTTTTGGACAAATCCTCATCCAACGACCGCCTTCCTTTGGAATATAGGTCCATGAATCATGGATACCAGGGCCATTGGGTGTTTTTGGATCCACGAATAAATGCATTTGAGACCATCTGAGGGTATCTTACCCAGCATAGGTTGATTTCATGAACATGTAACCCATTTTTCAATCATTCACCGAGATCATGAAAATGTAGCACCTCTTTAATAACATAAAAAATAAGGAGACACTACCCAATCCCATTGGGACAATATCTCCCTATCAATATGTGGTGCGATACAGATAGGGTCAAAACAAGGTTTTATGTTTTTTAGGTTTTCAAGGTTTTCTTAGTGTTTTTAGGCTTTTTTACATTTTTAAGGATTTTTTCATATTTTTAATGATTTATTTTTTTATGGTTTTACATATTTTGAGGGTTTATAGGATTTTTATTGTTTTCATTTTTCTTTTTAGTTTTTAGGGAATTTTTTTGTTTCTAAGGGTTTTAAGTTTTTATAAATTTTTAAACATTTTTAGCAGTATAAATGATTTTTATATTTTTAATGGTTTTAGGGGTTTTATTGGTTTTTAGTGTTGTTGAAGGGTATGTTGATATTTTATGGTTTTTAGAATTTTTAGGGGTTTTAAGGGGTTTTTAGTGTTTTTTAAATTTTTAGGTTTTTAGAAGTCTTAATCTTTTTAGTTTTTTATGGGTGTCAAGGTTTTTTGGGTTTTTTAGATTTTAGGGATTTTCATGGCTTTTTTCATATTTATAGTTTTTAGTGTATTTATGGATTTTTAGGATTTTTAATTTTTATGTGTTTTTAATGTTTTTTATATGTTTATTATTTTTTATATTTTTTATGGTTTTTAATTTTATTATGTTCTTAGGTTTTTCTTAGGGGTTTTCATATTTTTTTGTGATTTTTACATTTTTTGTAATTTTTAGTGCCTTTTTAGGATTTTATGATTTTTTAGGGTTTTAAGGAATTTTGAGTGTGTTAATATTTTATATGGTTATTTTTTTTTTTTTTTTGGGTTTTGGGAGTTTTTTTAGTGTTTTTATGGTTTTTAAAAAATTTAGTGGTTTAAAGTGATTTTACAGTAGGCCGGAATCCAGCCACACCATCAATCACCCTCTCTTGTGCAGTCGTATGAGCCCTGCCAGCAGTCCCCTCAAGAACCACCCCAGGTGAATGTAAACCTATTCCAGATAGCCCGCAAGAAGCCACACCCTCGAGACCATCCTCCCCCACCGCCACCAATGGGGAGACTTCTTCTTGTTCTGCCGAAACCCTCTACTCAGCCACATCCCCATGTGCAGCATCTTCCCCCTCTATCTCCGCACATACCACCAAGCCCTTCTTTTATAGCTTCCCTTGCAGGGATATCTCCCCCTATTAGGTTACCTCCCTTAGTTCTTGTTGAGCCACATCCTGCTCAAGCTCACCCCCCCCCCCCCCCGCTCAGCCACCACTTGTCTCTTATCTAGCGCCCCCTACTCAACCACCTTTTCCTACCCGGCTGCACAACAGAAATCCCCAGCAGCATCATTATCAAGCACCACCCCAGGCATTTTCAGTCCAGTAACACCTTTGACACTATCCATCCCAACCTCTACATTATTTCCGGCTATCAAAACCTACATCTCATAATCTCCAATTCCACCACAACTCAAATCCCGCATTTCAGCTTCAACCACCCCACAACTAAAGATCCCATTCTGTTCCTGAACACAATGGAGTCCCTCCCCTATCCCATCTATCTTTCCCTGATCTGTCCTCATCCCTTTCTCCTCCAAAACCCCCTGTGCCGCAGCTTCACCCTCTTGTGCAACAGAAACTAGGAACTCGAACCTATTATGTAGGAAAGTCCAACATGGGCTCACCTCCCTTCCTTTAACATGTTCAATGATGAAACGATCAGCAATATTCACAACCACTGCATTACCATCATCCTTACCATTTCTATTATTTAGAGATTCCATCCCCAAAATTCCTGAACTCATCCTTGCCTCCTTATCACCACCATAATTGAGGTCGGCCCTCAAGCATGCAAAACTGTCCCTGGCCATTGGCTGAGGAGGCAAGAAAGCCTTGGTAGGAACCAGTCATATGCCATGCCCCACCGGAGCCAAATTCAAAACATCATACCCCTTAACAACTTTCCTGCAGGCCCAACCAACATGGGCAATGTGCTGGCAGGAGGAACAGAAATCAACCCATGTTTCAAAGATCACAGGCTTCCTCCATCGGAGCTCCTCACCAACAACGATCCACACAAAGTCTATCGTCTCTTTAGAAACATCCACCTCAACAAAATACCTCGGAGCCACTAGGTGGCATAGTGGTCGAGTCCTTCAATCCACACAAAGTAACCTTCCCACCAAGTTCCCAAATATAGAAATAATAGACATGTTTTGGAAGGGGAGAGGGAGCTCCAGAAACCTCACCCAGGTTGCCCCCATCGGCGAATCATGATGAAAATTAATATCAAAACTCCATAGAAGTAATGAGAATTGGGCACCATCGTAAAACTGAGGAGCCTATGACCAGGCATGGATAAGATCTTCCTCAGACACAAAACGAATCAGAATATGATATCTATCAACAAGACCTACCATAGCATGATCCTGCAGATCACAAAATTCGAAGACAAATCTGTCAAAAACATCCATCAGGGGACTCCATTTCGAGAATGGAGCAAACAAGGTTATATTATGCAATGAAGAGGCTTCATTAAACTCTACGATCGAGAGGTGAAGCTACAGACGCCCATCAAGCAGGTCAGGAACCTTTGGAAAAAGCTCAATCCGCGGAAATGGGGGTAGTAAGTCCGGAGTTGTGAACGGAATGAAAGGATGATCATCCGTGAAAGGCCCCTCCCCCACGGTGGGGGGAGGGGGTGCACGAAGCCCGTCATCATCTTCAAGGTTTCCGAAGAATACCTCCATCGTGAGAGAGCAGAGGAAGTTCCATCTCTCCTTCGTAGAGATTTTTCTTTTGGGGTTTAAGGGGTTTTTATTGTTTTTAGTGGAAATTAAGGGTTTATGGGTTTTATGGTTTTTAAGGATTTAAGGGGTTTATGGTTTTTATGATTTTTATGTTATTTGGGTATTTTTATGGTTTTTATCATTTTTTAGGTTTTAAGGGTTTCTTATGTTTTTCAAGGTTTTTTTACATTTTTAGGTATTTTATGTATTTTAGGTTTTTATGGGTTTTTAGGGATTTTGGGGATATTATGGGTGTTTGGGGTATTCAGTGTTTTTTAGGGTTTTGATGGATTTTAAGTGTTTTTAGGGTTTTAATGTTTTCATATGGGTTTTAGGGGTTTTACATTTTAGGCATTTTTATTTATTTTTTTAGATTATTATGGATTTTGGGTTTTAGGTGTTTTGAATGTTTTTAGGGGGTTTTAAGTATTTTAGGGTTTTTAGGGTTTTAGGGGTTTTTTGGTTTCTAGGGTTTTTATGGTTTTATTTGTTTTTATTGGATTTAAGGTTTTTTAGAGTTTTTTTGTTTTTATGAGTTTAAAGGGTTTTTAGAGTTTTTTGTGGTTTTTTAGAGATTTGTGTATTTTTTACATTTTTTATGGTTTTAATGGTTTTTAAGGGTTTTAAGGGGTGTAAGGATTTTTAGGTTATTTTATGGTTTTTAGTGTTTTTTAGGTATTTGAAGGGTTTTAGGTGTTTTTAAGTCTTTAATGTTTTCTTAGGGGTTTTTAGGGTTTTTAGGTTTTTTAATGTTTTATGGGGTTTTAGAGTTTTTTTGGATTCTTATGTGGTTTTAGGGTTTTAATGATTTTGAGGGTTTTTAGGGTTTTTAGGGATTTTTAGCCCTTTTAGATTATTCAGGTTTTTAGGGGATTGAAGTGTTTTTAGGTTTTTAATTTTTTTTATTAGATATTTTTAGCGATTATATGGTTTTTTATGTTTTTAGGTATTTTTAGGGTTTTTTAGGATTTTATGGGTTTTTTTCGGTTTTTATGGGTTTTTTGGGGGTATAAGGTTGTTTGGGTTTTTATGTTTCTGTGGTATTTTTGGGTTCTAGGTATTTTTTGTGGGTTTTTTAGTATTTTGAGGTTTTATTATCTTTTTTAACATTTTTTGGGTTTAATGGGTTTTTAGATATTTTAGTGGGGTTTTAGGGTTTTTTTGCTTTTACGATTTTTTAGTGTTTTTTTCATTTTTTAGGTTTTTAGGGGTTTTAATTATTTTTAGGTATTTTAGGGTTTCATATTATTTTCAGGGTTTTTAGAATTATAATGTTTTTAGTGATTTTTAGGATTTTTTTGGGTTTTAAGGGATTTTGATGGGGTTTAGGTGTGTGTTAGGGGTTTTAGCATTTTAAGCATTTTTTAGGTTTTTAAGGGTTTTATGTATTTTCGGTTTAATGGTTTTCTTAGTGTATTTAGGTTTTTCAAGGATATTTAAATTTTTATAAATTTTTCGGGATATTTAGGGATTTTTTTAGGATTTTTATGGTTTTTCAATTTTTTAGAGATTTTGTAGATTTTTTGGGTTTTTTTGGTTTTTTTGTGTTTTTGTAATTTTTTTAGTTTTTTAGGATTATTATGGTTTGTCAGAGTTTTTAGAGTTTTTAGTTGTTTTTAATTTTTATGTGTTTTAAGGGGTGTTACAGTTTTTTGTTAGTTTTAGGGTTTTTAGTGGTTTTAGGGTTTTGATCATTTTTAGGTTTTTAGGGGTTTTATTTATATTTTAGGTTTTTAATGTTTTTATTCGGGTTTTCAGGTTTTTTGGATTTTTTTATATTTTTAGATATTTATATAAATTTTTTAGTATTTTTATTGTTTTTAGTGATTTTTAGGGGCTTCGGGTTTTATGGTTTTTAGGGTTTTTAGTGTTTTTTATGTTTTAATATTTTTATGTTTTTCATTTTTTAAGGGTTTTTATAGTTTTTTAACATTTTTAGGGAAAAGAAGGTGTAGGACCATGCTATTTAGTCCCCTAAATTTTATTAGAAAAAAGAAAAGAAAACAAGAGAGAGGTAGAGTCAAAAAAACCCACACCTAAAAAGAGCTATATGTCATAGGGATTAATAACTCTACCATATTCATAATCATAAGTTTCCCACTTCGCCTTCCGTCTCCCATTCAAAATGTTAGCTATGTTGCTGGAAGAGAAAGTAATACATCTTCTGAAGCCTTTTATGTTCTATAGGGAGATGATCTTGGGGTTTTTTTGGCCTACCTCTCATGGGATCATCATCATTCCTATTAGAAGATTTAGAAGAGGACCTGGTAGACAAAGTCTTTAGAAAATTAGAGTAGTCATTTCTTGGATTCCTCCTTGGGGGTGCAGGGATGAGCCATTCATATTTATTATATTTCCCACGAAGAATGGCATCCTCAATCAATTCCCTCTCCCTACCAATCTAAGCCATTTTGGTGTTCATCATTCTATCATCATTAGTGACATACCCCCGCTTAGTAGAAGGTGTGATCCCCTGCATAATTCTTGAGATTCTTCCTGGAAGATAAATTTCTTTAGGATTCCCATAATAAACCTCTCCATTCCCCACTGGAACTAATTGAAAGTCCTAAAACTCACTTTTCTCAGGATAAGAAATTTGATCCAGCCTTCTCTGATCTAATTTCTTGGACAAAAGTTCAGCAGGAAACTGTCCTTCCTCATCCTCGTCATAGGAAAAATTAGTAAACTATTCTCACTCATGCACAACAATATCATTATGATCCAACTCCACCTCAAGTCCATCACCAGAAGCCTGAGCCTGGATGGACTGTACCTATATATATATTCCTTCCATTACATAATAAATAGTAAGATACATGACCTTCACATTACCCTTTTCCTCACCATCCCTCAGGTCATTCCCAACATATCCATCATACACTTTTTATCAAGAGCCACACCCAGGTGCAAGACATGCACCACGCTCTTCACCTGATCAGAACAAAGAGTTTTCCCAATCTCAGTACCTGAGTGTAACATTTGCACCCCATTATGTCCATATCCATAAAAATAGGAGAAACCTCATAATTATTGATCCAATTTTCAACAACCATACCCTGCAAATAACCCAAACCCTCAAAAACCATACATTCAAATCAGTTGTACAATATAAAATTTTCTTGTGACCGCACCACCCTACCTTCTTACATATTACCCACCAACTTAATATAGCGTCTAAAAATAGATAGTGGAATACCTTTATCCTTCTGTGACTCCCCCACTTGAGTTTGAAAACCTGAGACACCAACACGATCCTACACGACCCCTGCACCGGCCAGAACCTCAAGGCTACTAGAGCCTTTCCTCAAGATGCTAATGCCTTCCTTAGCTTCCACTGATCCCTTAGAATGATAAATTCCCATATCACACTTTAAGACCTCAATCACTTGATATAACTTCATCTCAGCGGGATTTCTTTTCACCGTCATCAAATATGTATCACTCTTTATCATAGGTTTTTAGGGTTTTTAAGGTTTTTAGGAAGATTTAGGGGTTTTAAGAGTTTTTAGAATTTTTAGGTCTTTAGGGGTTTTTTTATGTTTTCTCATGGGATTTCATTGTTTTATTATTATTTTTTATTTTTTGTAATTTTTATTGATTTATATATATTTTTATGGGTTTTATGGTTTTTAGGGATTTTGAGGGTTTTTTAACTTTTTTAGGGTTTCAATAATTTTTAGGTTTTTAGGGGTTTTCAGTGTTTTAGGTTATTAATGTTTTCTTAGGGTTTGATGAAGATTATGGACCATGTGGGTGTTGAGGGTTTGATGTATACTTGATGAGTAGGAAAAAAATGCGCATGATTTCAAAAAACCTGTTGCATAGAGTTGGTGGCCCAATTAAAAATCAGAAGAACAAGAGAATGAAGGAGTTCTTAAATGGGTTAATAATGATATTCTAAGTGGATTTCCAATACCATTGATTGGGGTAAGAATCTGGGACTATATTTACCTTAATAAAGATTAAAAAATTATTTGAAAGACCGATCTCATGGTGTGATACAAATCTCAAGCCCCCCCCCCTCCATGGAATCTTTGAAGTCAAAAGTGGTGGGATAATTTTCTTTACATTCTAAAAGTGTGTGTTACTTGTCCCTTATGTCATGGGAATGTTCTAAAATTTTAAAATGACTCATTTAGGCTTTTTTATTTGTGGGAACATGTTGATAGACTTTTGTATCAATCATTGGCTATAAATAGCCACCCCTTGTACTCATTGAACATCATTAATGAAGGTAATTCTATTATGGTTAGTTTTTCATAAAAACATTGTGTTCTTGCATAATTCATGACTTATCAAAGGATTGTTAATACTTTGTGGTACCCTATGACTATTGTTCTTAGAGACAAGTTCTCTTTGGGTTCAACCTTGACCAACCCTCTCATTTCTTCTTTATATCCACTATTTATATCCCTTATCGCATATTTTCTTTTTGAGATATGGGTACTCAACATATGAATATTGAAAATGGTTCCTGGGATACTTCATTGTGGGTCTTACATCACGTGTCATTGGGTATCAAATCCCAATTGTAAGAAATCAGGTTTATCATTTTGGTATCCCTTCTTCCAAATTATTTTCTCTTCGAATCGGGACGACACCAATTATGGTCGATTTGGTTCTTCACTAAAGAGAATAAATTGTTATTAATTTTTATGTAAAATATATAAATATTTTAGTAGTTAATCTCATCTTTATTATCCATATGGAACCATTGAAATCAATGTTATAAATCCTGAGGTATAGTGGGCTCATATTTTCTAATGATAAATAAAATTTTAAAACTGCGCATGTAGCACCCTAGTTTCAGGTATGTAACCCTTTATTTATGTATTTAAATTACATAAAATTATTCGGTTAATTTTAGGGATATTTGGAGGATAATTTTAAGGTTTTTAGGCTTTTATGGATGTGCACGATTTTGGGATAATTAGTAGAAACTATGCAACGCCTCCAAGAAACTGTGCAACTGAAATAGTGGACTATGGGGAGGCGCAAGGTTAGGTGAACAGTTTGGAAAAACCATGAGGATTACTAGTAGGAAACATAAAAATACAGTAGGATATTGAGAAGTTGGAAAATAGTTTGTCTGTCCATGTGAGTCAATCATGCGAGGAGTTTTTGGAGGTAGTGGCTCAAGCACAGTTATCATACAGTATGGATAACTGGGAACCCTAACACAGAACCGTGAAATATTATATTCAAAAATTGTTGATAAAATAATATTTACCTTATAAACCACTAAGGTTTCCCTATTTAGTTTATAAAAATAGTTCATCTTCCTCTTAATGCTATGGAGACAACTAATTTTGGTCTATGTGCGATTTATAGGCAAATCCAAGTGTGTTGGATACCCAAATTCGTTGGTAAGTGCTTATTCTTATTTGTTTCCCTTATATATCTTATCATTTCCTTTTTTTAATCATGGATATAGTTATTTGGGGATATATCCATATTTTGTGACTTCTATATTGATGGGATATGATTTTTTTATTTAAGGGGAGGATATATAAGAAAAAATCCTTAAGATTTATGTTGGTTGGCTATATTTTGTGTGTCATTCGTCATTTTCACCAAAGTTTGAGAGGTAGAAAGATTCCCTCAAACCACTTATTAATTAAAAACTGAAGCATTGTTTTCAAATTTATTTAATTTCATGAAATTTTTGTGAAAATCATGGTGTGATTTTATGGAATTTTCATTTGAATTATGGTTTTGGAAATCATTATAATTAGATGGATTTTTAGAAAATCATTGTTTATAATTTTAAAATTGTGATTAAAAAATTATGGTTGGTTCATGTAAGAAATTATTTATTGAAATTATTTTTTTGAGATGAATTGATATAATTTGTGAATAAATTATTTGAATGGGATGAATAATTCCTCTTAAGTACCACCCTTAGAGGGATGGAGTATGGACATGAAGATCCATCATTAGTTGTAACACCATTATTTTTTGTGTGTTTCTGTTGAATATTTGTGTAGACATAGAAATTTTTATGTCAAATCATAAATTGAGAAATGGTTAAAAGATTTAATGATGTTCCTTGAAAATTATTTTTTAATTATAGATGTATTCCTTGAAAAAAAAAAGAGTTTTAAAGGCTTTTTTTACTGCTTTCTTTGGAAAATTATTTTGGTTGGATGTAAACTGTTTTAATTGTTTTTAAAATATTTTATATAAATGTGATAACATATTCAATCCTATTTTTTTATTTCAGATTTCTTGTTATAAATCCTATTATGTTTTATAGTCACCCCCTTCTTGGGAACTGTGGTGTGTTTGTATATATTATATATTGAGACATAGAAAAGGAAAGTTATCCTAGTTCTTTAGTGATTCTTATTAATACCATGGGTTTGGAATGTGGATATGGAGATTGTAGAGGATTAGTAGTTTTTTTTGTCTTTTGTGTCTTTTTATTTTTCTATCATTTGGTTTCATTGGTTATCTCACATAATTTTCTCATATACTCTGATATTTTATTTTGGTTTAGTCTTGTATTAGCTCTCATTTTGGTACTCATTCCTTATTAAGAAGTTTGGTTGGTATTGTTATCCTTGGTTTTGTAATTTTATCTCAAAAGGGAATTTTTTTCCCAAACTATTTATGAGGCCTTTGGAATTTAATTCTAAACATTGGTCTCTTAGGGATGTCACCTAAGACCTAGTAGCTCCCTTGTAACTTCTCCAGCCAATGAGGAGGGGTGTGATGTTAGAAATGGTATCATATTGTTTGTTCCTTGACTTTTAAATATATTGGGATGGTATCAAGAAGATAATATTATCATAACATGAAATATGAAGCATAAAATGTGTGGTTAACCTCTTTATGATGAAGCTCAAGTTACTGAGGAGTTGGGTACATGAGTGTTTTGAGACATTTTTAGGAGTTCTCACTTCATTTTCAATGGTTTATCCAATCAGAAGACCATGACAAGAATTGATAGAAATTAATTACCACTAGGATTACATTATTTATTTTGAGTACTGATTTATGATTTGGTGAAAAATTATTGATTTTCTAAAAAAACTTTAAATGGTTTGATTTTCAAAAGTATGTTGGAATTTTAAAATTTTTTTTGAAAGATGAAATTTCTTAATTTTATAAATCCCTCTTGTGATATGTTTAATGTGGTAAATTTTAAATTTCTAATCCTTCAATTTCTAGAGAGTGAGGCTAAATGGAGTTTTCTTTTAGTTATTTTTAATGGAACCATATAGAAATAATAGAAACAAACCTGACGAGTCTGCAGAGAATGTGGTTGCAACTGAGCCACAGGTGAACCAATGGTTAGTACAAAGTATTGTATATTAATTTCAAGTCATGGATAGAGGGAACACAAACAATGAACCAAGGAAATTATACCATTTAGTTAAGTTCCAAAATTATAATTCAACTATCCTTTGTGATTATTCAGAACTATAAAAATCATAAGTGTGGATAAACAAGATGAATCAAATAATCAATTTCCTTGGTACACTAGTTGAGCTAAAGCTGATGATGGAAATATACACGATGGAAGATCCTACATTCCAGTTGTGGGATTTAGATGTTCCTGATAAATTGGACCAAAGAATGACATGGGAATATTTTTAAGAATTTTTTAACAAAATATTATATCCTTAAACATTCTAGTTTTAAGAACAACATGCATCTTAATTTTATAGAAAGAGAATCTCACTATGATAGTGTATGTGTATAAATTTATGAAATTAGTCTAGTTTTCACCTAAATTTACTACATGAGAATCCTTAAATGCATGAATTTTTTAATCAGGATTAAGGATAGAGATTCTCAAAAAGTTTTTTTTGTTTGTATATCATATTATACAGAGATGATTAATAGAGACATAGTCGAAAAAGATATATATCAGGAAATACGGTTGAAGGAATCATGTTAACACCTATAAAAATTTCTGATATCCCTAATGCTAGGAATAAGAGGAAGAGGGAAACCTATTTCTAAGGTGTCTGCATGACTCATAATCATATAGAGGTATTAGTGAATCTTCTTCCTAAACCAAAGGGTTCACCCAATTATTTTCAACGGGGTTCCCATCATAACATAAAGTGAGATAGTACAAAAACACCAAGAGCATGTCACAATTTCAATAATATATAAAATTTACATCATTATTGCCACAGTGCTCCAAATTCGAGTACTAGGGACACATCACTTACTTCTCAATAAGCATATGCTTAGATGGGATGAGTGCAGCAGAATAGATCTCATCAAAAAACCCAAGAACAAAATGGAGATTCTAGGAATACTTTGAATCCTTAAAAATGGAAATCTCAACAAAGTAACAAAGAGAAAAGCGTAGTAGGTAAGAAATTTAATGTCATTGAGAAAATAATCATGGATGATCAATTAGAACCTTAGAAGTTGATAGATACGATTATTTTTAATTCTACTCTTATTCAATATTTTTTTCGACATGGTTGTGTAGTATTCATTTATTTTTTATTGTGTTATTTATCTTCTTGGTTTTTCTATTGAGATGATTCTCCCTTTTTTGATAATTTAAACTCCTCATGGGAAAAATAATTTTGATACTTTGTGTGAAAATTATGTTCTATGAATATTTATGGGAATGAATTGATTTGGGACTTTTCTATTATTGATATAGATGTATATGGCTTAATCTTATGTATATATTGGTTGAAAATATTCAAATCCCTCATCAATGATTATACCTAAATGGTTATTTTTACCACTAATGATGGTATCAAGCATCTATTTAGAGGAAATTAGAATGCAAAGGCAGGTGGAGAATTATTTTGGGAACTATTAGTTGGAAGTTTCTCATACAAGTTGGCATCCTTGACCTTTGAATATGTGGATGAGATTTTGAATATTAAATTTTCAATAATTTTAGACTAGTTTCCTAGTGTTTTCTCGATAATTTCCTAGGGTTTCCACCAACAAGAAAGTTATACTTTACGATAACTTTCATACTAGAAACAAGTATTATCTAACTTCTACCATATTAGATAGATCCAATAGAATTACATAAATTTAAATTCAAATTGGATGAGTTGAAAATAAAATGGTTAATTCGGCCTAGTACGTATTTGTGGGAAACACGTGTCATTTTTGGGAAAAAATAGTGATTGAACACATAGAATTTGGGTGTATTATCATAATATTAATCAAGTTATGATAAATAATCAGTGTCCTCTTTCACACATTAATGAGAAGTTTAATCAATTGAGGGGACCTGAGGGCTTCTCCAAAATTGACTTACTTTTAGGATATCACCCACTATGGGTTTGGAAGGAGGATAGTCCAAAAATAGCTTTCAGAAGTAGATATGAACATTATAAATATGTGGTTATGCCTTTTAGTCTTATGAATTCACTAGATTTATTTATGGAATTGATGAATCATATATTTCAAAGGAATCTGAATTATTGTTTTGGTAGTATTTGTGGATGAAATACTGGTTTATTCAAGGAAAAATGTTGATTATGAGAAACACATGGTGATAGTGTTGGGTATCTTGTGAGATCATCATATGTATTACGAACATTCAAAGTGTGGGTATTGGATAAAATAGAGACATTTACTTGGCCATGTTATCTCTAAAAAAGGTGCTTTTGTGGATCCCAAAAAGGAAAATGTTTTAATATCTTGGAAACCTATAAGGAATGTCTTTTAGATATGTAGTTTCATTGTTCTTGTTGGTTATTACATACATTTTTTTGTGATTTTTCATGAATATCTTCACCAAGGATATATTTGACAAGGAAAAGTGTAACATTACAATGGAATGATCAATATCAAAAGTATCTTCAAGAGCATAAAATTATCCTTACATAATCACTAATATAGATATTTACATAAATAGAAAATTATATATGATGTATTGTGATGTTTCGTGATACTTTTTGGGTTTTTTTCTCATATAGAGAGATCATGTTGTTTATTATAGATCATGGTAGTTATGGTTTCATTAGAATAATTTCCCAACACATGATTTAAAATTATCTACTGTGGTATGTATTTTGACGAACTAGTGAAATAATTTTTTTGTAAGAAATTCATGGTTCTCATATATCATAAGAGATTGAAACACAATTTCTCACAATGATATTTGAATGTAAGATAAAAAATATGGACGGATTGTCTTCAAATGTTTTTACATTGAATTATTGAATACACTTGGTAATGGGAACTATGGTGTGGATTTATTATGTATAAATCCATATATTTTGTTGGAAAAAGAGGCTTCAAATCAATGGCATCTAATGTTAGTGATTACCGACATGGAATTCAATTTTGAATATTGAGGTAGTGTTGTTGTTTTCTTTCATTTTTATTTTGATCCTGGTTTTGTAGAGAAAGTTAAAGAGGTACATAAATCCGATTCCGAATGTGTTTCTATGAGGTTATAACTCAATAGTAGGGAGACCATTGGGGGATGGAAACTTGAAATAAGATTAGTGTTGTGGTTTCAATATCATATGGTCATACATTTGGATTATCAAGACCAACTCATTAATGCTTATTACCATTTGAGATGGGTTGTTCATCCTGGAATAAAAATGATTTATCATGCAATGAAATCACAATTTTGGTAGGATTTAATGAAATAAAAGATGGTTGAGTTTGTTTGAGATGCCTCTCCTATCATTAGGTTTAGGTAGAGCACTAATGGTCCGTAGGTATGCTCCTATGTTTACTGATTCTCTTGTGGAAGTGGGAGCAGATAGATATGGATTTTGTAATAAGTATGCCAATGATGGTTTGAAAACACGATTCCATGTGGGTGATAGTGGATCGACACACATTGTCTACCAACTTTATCCCTATTCATAAATCCAGTATGGTGGAGGACATGTAAAAAATATATATTTGAGAAGTTGTAAAGAGACATGGTGTCCAATTATTGAATTTAGCTAATAGATACCACATGTGTAAAACTCATTTTTTAAATCTTACTGTAATTCATTTGGACTTAGTTGACTATGGACATGATGTATCATCCCAAAATGGATGTAAAAATTGAATGGACTATCCAAACATTTTAGGATATTCTTAGGGATTATTTAATGGATTTATGTAGCTCAAGGGAGGGGAACTTATGGTTAATGGAGTTATCATACAAAAAGGTTATAAGACTTTGATACATATGGCTCCTTTTGATGAATTGCGTTGAATTAATTTACATTCTCCACTTTATTGGGTGTAAATAGGTGAGACTTCACTGGTTGAACCAATACTTTTCCATGATATAATGGAGAAGTTTTGGTAAATCATAAATAGCTTAATGATGGAACATTGTCGTATGAAATCTTATGAATAGAATCATTGAAAATCATTTTCATTTGAGGTTAGTGATCATGTGTTCTTGAAAATCTCTCCAAGTCTTGGGAATCATTGTTTTGGGTGGTAGGGAAAGTTATATCTTCGATGCATAGGCCCTTTTGAGATACTTGAACTTGTGGGTGAGGTGGAATATCGATTTTTTTTTCCACCAAGGTTCAGTTCAATGCATAATGTACTTCATGTTTCTCAATTAAATAAGTATCAACATGAACACAACTATGTGATTTTATGGGATCGTGTTGACTTGTAGTCAAATTATATGGTGGTTCATGATCTGATACAAATTTTGGATAGGTAAGATAAATTCATGCATGGGAAAATTATTGGTCTAGTGCGAGTTTTATAGAAACATAGTTAGATTCTGGAGGAATCATAGGAGTGTGAAAAAGAAATAATAGATAAATGTCCAAAACTCTTCAGGGGAAAATCTTATTTTCTATATTCCAAGGGAAGAAATACTATGGTTGGGGACAATGTATCACCCTTTGGATTCAGGTACATAACCTTTTATTTCTATATTTTAAGTATAAAAATGATTCAGTTAATTTTTAAGAGGTTTGGAGGAGTTGTGGAATTTTTTTAGGCTTTTTTAGAGGTGAAAAGTTTGATCATGGTTAGTAGAAACAATGAAAAACTTCTATGAAAATGTGAAATTGAAATAGTGGACACTAGGGAGGATCTTATTTAGGTGAACGGTTTAGAAAAACCATGTTGATTCCAAGTAGAAACCAGGTAATGCTGGATGGTGGGTATGGAATGGTTGGCACATAATTTTTCTAATCACACAAGTGGACCATTTGAGGTGTGTATGGATGTAGTGGATTGTTCATGGTTAGTACACAATTTTCCTAACCATGTTCCCTAAACATGCACCATGGAAAATTAGATATGAAAATTGTAGGTCTAATATGATTTACATACTAAACCACTATTTTCCCAATAAATAGTCAATAACATGAATTACACTTCCTTCCAAGGTGTAGAAGACAATTCCTTTTGATTTGGGAGTTATTCCAAGTTTAATCCAAGTGTGTTGGAGACTCATATTCATCATTATGTCTGTGTTCTTCATCATTTTACTTAGATCTATTCTTCTTAATTCTTTTGGAATTACGGATCATGTTCATTGGGGATATATTCATGTTTTTCTATGTCAATATTGATATTATATTTTTGTTTTAATTTAATGTATCAAGTTATAAGTTGGAAACTTGATGGTTTAAGAATTTTTTTAAGTTGTGTAGTTATTTGTCCTCTCCTATGTTTGAGAGATATTTTTATTCTATCTCGAATCCTCTTGAGTATAACATGAAGACCTTATTTCAAATTGATTAAATTTCTTTATTTTTTTGTGAAAATAATGGTTTCATTTGATGGAATTATAATTGTAATTATGGTTTTTGAAATCATGGGAATTAGATATCTTTTTAGAAAATCATTATTTATAATTTTAATTTGGTGATTTTCAAATTATTGTTGGGTGATGAAAGTAAATTATTTATTAAAATGGTTTTATTCAAATAGTTTAATATGATTTGCGTATAATGGTTGGGAATTATTTGAATAGAATGGATAATGGTTGTGAACTACCACCATCAAAGGGATAGATTATGTAGGTGAAGTTACACTGTCAATTATAACACCCAGATTGTGTGTGTTTTTGTTGAGGATTTGTGTGGACATAGAAATGTTTATAAAAAATAATAAATTTAGAAATGGTTAATATTTTTATTGATTTTCCTTGAAAAAGTATTGTTTTAGTTATTGATGCATTCTTTAAAAAATAGGTTTTAAGGATTATTTTATTGTTTTCATTGGGAAATATTTTGGTTTGATATAAACTACTTTAAATTGTATTTAAATTGATTAATATAAATTCTCTTACATGTTCAATCATTATTGCGTGATTTGGGAATTCATTGGGGGTAATCATACCAATTCTAATATTCTCTCCCTTCTTGGAAACAATGGTATGTTTGCAGATGTTATATATTGAGACACAAATAAAGGAAAAGTATCTTACTTCTTTTTTCATTATTCTTTATACCTTGTGTTGGGTATATGGAATAGGATCTTGGTGAAGATTGGGAGTTATTGTTGGTGTCATTGGATTATTTTGGTTTTTTTATCATTTGGTTCCATTGGTTGTGTAACAGTGATTCCTCTTGTACTATAGTAATTTCTTTTGGTTTAGTCTTTTATCAGCATGAATTTTAGTACTCATGCATCATTAAGAATTTTGGATGTTATTGTTATCATTGGTTGGTTTATTTTATCTTAAAAGGGAAAATTATCCCCCAACTATATATCAGGCCCTTGGAATTTATTTCTAGCCTTTGGTGTCTTGGGGATTTCACCTAAGTCATAATAGGTATTCCATCACTTCTTAATCCAATGTAGAGGGGTGGTATGTTACATTGAATCTCTCACTTTAGTTCCATTTTATTTTTCAGTTTATTTATTATCCTAAATTTTTATATTGAAAATTAATCTTCTTGTTATATCATTAATTCAAAAATTATAACTAAAAATTAAAGGATAAAAAATGAAAAATCATTAGTCCTACGTCCATTTATCATTTTCCTTTATCTGTTATCTTCCCCTTCCCACATTTTCCTCTTGGATCAATTTTGAATTTTATCATTGATTTCTAGTTCATGATTTCCACACTCCAACGATAATTTATATTTTTTGGAATTGGGTAAGAACTCTATAGGAATAAAATTGAGTGATAAAAGCAAAGAGTGTCACACATGGTTAAAAAAATACAAATTTGTGTGAAACAAAAGAGAATGTAATATTTTTTTAGTGTAATATTGTGATAGAGTGTGTGAGGTCTGTATTCCTCTCTCTTCAAATTTTCTTGTTGGATTCTTAAATGGTCGAGGTGAGTATTACAAATTAAAATAACATTAATTTGTTTATGAGGTTTGTACAAGAAAAATTCCAAAGGTTGAACGTGAGGATGGATAAATTACAACCCCTTCCAATTATAGAGAACCCTGAGGGTCATTAAAAAAGAGGAAGAGTTCTACGATTTCCATGAGTCACTAATTCAATGAAAGAAACACCCATGAAGTAAAATCAATGATCATGGAGAAGTATAGTTCATGATCCCTTCATTACATAGTAATAATTATATTGAAACATAATTATATTGGGAAATAAAGGAAGGGAATGTTTTTGGTTTTCAAAACTATTCAGAGGAAAATAAGGTGATGTTATTAGTTTTGGAATTCATCGTATATGATAGTGTTTGGTGGGACCAACTACAAGTTAGTTGAAGAAAAATTGTAGAAAGAACAATATACACTTGGGAGGAGATGAAAATGGTAATCAGTTAGAGGTTTATTTCTAGACACTATTTTCGTGATTTGTTCCCCAAGTTGTAGGGTGAAAAATAAAAGGCTAAGAGTTTTGAGGAGTATTCATGAAGAGATGTATATAATCATGATTTGGGATAATATTTATGACTTTTGAGAGGACACCGCTTAATTTTTTTTGAATGTCCACAACCATAAAATTCGGGACATAGTGCACATGAACAAATATTTGGATATGAAGGATATTCTATACATGGCTACTAAAGAGGATATGAAAGTGGGGGAAAAAGGATACACCCGACATCATATGTAAAGGATTAAAAATATTCATTCATTTTCAAGGATTCCAAATCATAGGAACCTCTAAGGGAATACAAAGAGTATTCAAAGGAGGTGAACAAACTGAAACCATTCTTTCCAGAATCAAAAGGTAAAATGGATATTAAGATTTCTTCCAAATCACATGATATGACATGTTTTAAATTCCATGGATTTGTACATTTTTACTCACAATTCCCAAATAACAGGACCATAATTATTTTAAGTGATGGAGATGTTCTATGTGCTAGATAATGTTATGATGAAACTCCACCACATGGGGAGTTTTCAAAAGTAAAAACTGAGAGCCTCATACATAGATAAATTCTTGTAGAATTTTGTGATTTTAGTGGTCAGCCAAAAGGAGAACATGATCAAGAGAAATGGGATCAAAATTTTCATACAATATGCCTCGTCAAAGATATGTTATGTTACATAATCACTAATGGGGGTAGTTTCATAAATATAAAAAGTCATTTTATGGTTGATAAATTTGGTTCACCTACTACCAAGCATCCTATGACTTATAGAATTAATTGGTTAAAATAATTGGGGATGTTATCACATGTTCTATTTTCAATTGGGAAGTAAGAAGACAAGGTGTTATGTGATTTTTTTCCCATTCATGAGTCATATATTGTTGTGTAGGCCTTGGTAATTTGATAGTAGGGTCACACATGATGGATACACCAACCGATATTCGTTTGAATACAATGGGATGATGGTTATGCATATAACATTGAGTACTTTTCAAGCATAAAAATACCCGTTGAGGATTGAGAGAGATTATGAAAAGAGATAAAAATAAAACAGAGAAAAAAATAGAGAAAAAAAATAAAGAGTAAAAAAGGAGTGATGAGTTACATCAAATGAAATGAGGGAAAAAAGAGTTGAATACAATAGTGAAAATAAGAATGAAAAAAGAGTGTGGAGAGAAAATTGAGTTTATTTTAAGGAAAAATATAGATAAACAGAGATTTAGAGGGGGATAAAATCTCATGAATATATGCAAGGGATAGTTTTTTAACACCAACTATCTTAACCCATCAATTTTTTCTTTTGTTGTCTCCTTATTAAAATAATATCGTGATGGAGAAAGGAAGTGTTGGAAACGAGATACATTTGATCATGGTTTCTTGGTATGGAAAAACCTACTAAAAGGGGGGTTAGTAGGTAAATAAAAATAAAAAATCCATCCAAAAGGATATGTAACTTTCTAATTATTAGAAAATATAGATGACAATCCCAATAATGTTGAGTTATCCAACAGGTATGGAAACATTAATGACACCTTTAATGTTGTTGATATTTCTCCCTTGGAATTTTATGATTTGGGGATGAATCTTTTTAAGGAGGGAGGGGATTATGAGGATAATGGAATAATTGGGAATTAATAGTTTGAAGGTGGACATGATAAGAAGTGAATAATTCAAAAGATTTCACAAAACACATTGCAAGGAGTTGGTGGCCCATGAAAATGGAGAAGAATAAGAGAGGTAAAGAGGCCATAAATGGGATTATCATAGAAATTATAATTAGAGGTCCAATACCCTTGTTTAGTGGAAGAATACAATCCTATATTTAAATAATATATGGCCCAAAAATGCTTTTAAATATGCACCACATCGTGTTCCATGTATTTCAATCCCACCCTACAATGGAATCTTTGAAGTTAAAAGTGTTGGGAGAGTTGTCTTTACTTTCCAAAAGGTTGTGGTACTTATCACTTAAATTCATGGGAATTTGAAAAAATTGGCAAAAGAATTATTTGGGCTTTTTGACTCGTGGAAACTAGGTTCTAGACCTTCTTATAACTATTTGGGAATAAATTGCCTCCCTTTTTACTCTTTGAACATCTTGAATGAATGTAATGTAATTATAGTATGTTTTTTTGAAACCATTGTGTTCTTGATTATTTACTTACTTATCAATGGATTGGTCATCCTTTGTGGATTCTTATGGCTAGATTTATTAGAAACATGTTCTCTTTGGGATGTTCCTTGACCAACTCTCTCCTCTATTCCCTATTTTAACTATTTATAGCTCTTATTACTTGATTTCTTGTGGAGATCTAGGTGATCGATGTGTAAATGTTGAACATGTTTACTAGGAAAATTCTTAGTGGGTCTTAGATCACGTATCAGGTTTTTAGGGTTTTTTACATTTTTAGGAATTTTAGTGAATATTTATGATTTTTATGGTTTTTATGGTTTTTTGGGTTTTATGGTTTTTGAGTTTTTATGGGTTTTAATGTTTAATATAGTTTTTAACATTTTCAAAGTATTAATGGGTTTTTATAAATTTTATTGGGTTTTATGGGTTTTTAGGGGTTTTTATGGTTTTTAGGGGATTTTATGGTTTTTGGGGTTTTCATGGTTGTTACGGTTATTTAGGGTTTTATCAAATTTTTAGGTTTTTAGGGGTTTTAAGTGTTTTAAGGTTTTTAAGGTTTTGTTAAGGTGGTTTTTAGGTATTTCTGGTTTTTCTTACATTTATTGGGTTTTAGGGATTTTTTTAGGATTTTCATTGATTTTTTGGGGTGTTATTGATTTTTTGGGTTTTCTTGGGTTTTATGGTTGTCACATTTTTTTGATTTAAGGTGTTTTTTTTTTGCGTTTTTAGTTATTTAATGTTTTTATAGTTCTTAACAATATTATGTGTTTTAAGGGGTTGTATTGTTTTTTTGTTTTCATGGGGTTTTAGGGTTTTTAGGGGTATTTATCATTTTTTGGGGTTTTAAGTTTTTTAGGGTTTTTTAAAGTTTTTAGGTTTTTAGGTATTTAGGGGATTTATGTTTTTTTATGTTTTTAATTATTTCCTAGTTTTTTATGGTTTTAGGGTATTTTATGTTTTTATGTATTTTTAGGGATATTTTATAATTTTTATGGTTCAAAGTGTTTAGGTATTTTATGTGTGTTTCATGTTTTTTAGGGTTTTAGGGTTTTTATGGGTGTTTTGTTTTATAGTGTTTTTTATTTTATTTTTTCATGTTTTATGGCTTTTATAGTTATATAATTTTTTAGGGGTTTAAAGGGGTTTTATATTTTTAGTGAGTATTTAGGGTTTTTATCATTTCTTTGGGGTATTTATGGTTTTTTGGGGTTTATAGTTTTAAGGGTCTTTAGGTTTTTATGGACTTTTAGGGGTTTTAGTGTTTTTTAGTTTTTAAGGGTTATATGTGTTTTTAGGTTTTTAATGTTTTATTAGAGTTTTTTAGGAAGTTTTACATTTTTAGGGGTTTTTTGGGATTTTATGGTTTGTTATGGTTATTAGGGGTTTTAGGTATTTTGAGGGGTGTTAGGGTTTTGTATGGTTTTAAAGGATTTTTAGGGTATTTATAATATTTTGGGGTTTGAATTTTTTACTATTTCATATTTTTCTTAGTGTTTCTCAGGGTTTTTGGTGGCTTTACGTTTTAGGTATTTTTAAGGTTTTTTCGGATTTTTAGGGTTTTTATAGATTATGAAATTTTTAGGGGTTTTATGGACTTTTTTGGGGATTATATAGATTCTTTTGGGTTTTAAGATTTTTAAGATTTTTAGTTTTTTCTAAAAAATTTTAGGGGTTTAAAGGGTTTTATATTTTTTAGTGGTATTTCTGTATTTTATTGGTTTTTAGGGGGTTTTTTATGTTTTAGGGGTTTTTTATGGTTTTTATGGTTTTAGGGTTTTTAGTAATTTTAGGGAATTTGTGTTTTTTAGTTATTTATGCATTTCATTTGATTTATGTTTTTGAAGGTTTAATTATGGGTTTTTAATGTTTTAGGGTTTTATGTTTTTAAAGATTTTATGGATTTAAGGATTTTTATGGATTTTAAGGATTTTGGGGATTGTAAGGGTGTTTAGAATTTCTTAGGGTTTTTAAGGATTTTTATGTTTTTGTGTTTTTAGAGTTTTATGATTTTATAGGGTTTTTACGGTTTTATAAAATTTTTTAATTTTAAAGTGTTTAAAGTGATTTTAGAGTTTTTAGTGGGTTTTATTGGTTTTTAATGTTTTTAGGGGTTTTTCATAGTTTTTAAGTGTTTTAGGGTATTCAGGGAATTATTAAGTTTTTTAGTGATTTTAGTGTTCCTTAATGTTTTTAGGGATTTTTTGTGTTTTTAGGTTTTTATGTTTTGCATAGAATTTTTAGGGTTTTTTTTTACGTTTTTAGGGAATTTTATTATTTTTATGGATTTTTAGGGGTTCTAGGGATTTAAGGGTTTATAGATTTTTTAGGGTTTTTAGGGTTCTTATAATTTTTTAGTTTTTTAGGGGTTTTATGTGATTTTTTGGGTTTTACGGTTTTCTTAGGGAAATTCAGTTTTTTTGGGGTTTTACATTTTTAGAAATTTATAGGCCATTTTAATGTTTTTATGCTTGTTTATGGTCTGTTTGGATTTTGATTGTTTTTAAGGGTTTATGTGCTTTTAGGGGGTTTTGAGTTTTTAGGGGTTTTATGGTTTTTAAAAATTTTTAATGTTTTTAGCAGTTTAAAAGGGTTTTGTAGTTTTTAGTGTTTTTAAGGATTTTTATTGGTTTTTAGGATTTTTATGGTTTTATGGGGCTTTAATGTTCTTAGAAATTTTTGGGTATTTTTAAAATTTTGAAGGTTTTTAGGGGATTAAGATTTTTTAGGGTTTTAATGTTTTATTTGGGTTTTTCAGGGGTTTCATGGGTTTTACATTTTTAGTGATTTTGGGGGTTTTTAGGATTTTTTGTGTTTTTTATTAATTTTTACGGAATTTTAGGGGTTTATAGTATCATATGTTTTTATGTTTTTTTTCGTTTTTTTGGTGCCTTCTTGAGTTTTTTGGGGTTCTAAGGTTTTTTAGAGTTTTTTAATGTTTTAAAAGGTTTTTTTTGAGTTTTTAGTGGGATTATAAGGTTTTTATGGATTTTAGGGTTTTTTAGGTTTTTAGGTTTTTAGGTTTTTTAGGATTTTTAGGGTTTTCTAGGTGTTTTTCAGAGTTATTAGGGTTTTTTATGTTTTTTAAGGTTTTTATTTATTTTAGGTTATTGATTATTTCTTAGGTATTTTATGGTTTTAAGGTTTTCTTACAAATTTATAGATTTTTATGGATTTTTAAGTAATTTTAGTAGTTTTGGGGTTTTTTATGATTTTGGGGGGTTTTATGGTTTTTTTGTTTTTTTTTGTTTTTTCATTTTTACGGATTTTAAAGGGTTTTTAGAGTTTTTAACATTTTTAGGAGTTTAAAGGGTGTTTAGTGTTTTTTGTGGGTTTTTATGGATTTTTTGGGATTTTTTGGGTTTTGGGGGTTTTTTTATGATTTTTAGAATTTTTAGGTTTTTAGTAATTTTAAGTGTTTTTTAGTTTTTGAGGTTTTCTTAGGGGTTTTCAAGGTTTTTAGGTTTTTTATTTTTTTAGGGTTTTTTAGGTATTTTAAAGGACTTTTATTGTTTTTAGATTATTTTTGGAATTTCGGTGGTTTAAGCATTTCTTAGGGTTTTATGGTTTTATGTTTCTTTGGGGTGTTAATGTTTTTTAGTTTTCTAGGAATTTTATCTTTTTTAGTTTTTTTTAACATTTTTATGGGTTTAAAGGGTTTTTAGTGTTTTTATTGGGGTTTTAAGGTTTGTTGGGTTGTTTTTAGGATTTTATGGTTGTTATGGATTTTCAGTTTTTTATGGTTTTTAGGGTCTTTAGGGTGTTTAGTGTTTTTAGAATTTTTAGGGTTTAGGGATTTTATGTTTTTTTAGATTTTTAAAATTTTTCTTTAGGATGTTCAGGGTTTTTAGATTATTTTATGTTTTTAGTAATTTTAGGTAATTTTAGTTCTTTTTTGTTTTTTGTGATTTTGAGGGTTTTTTTGGGTTTTTAGCATTTTTTAAGATTTTAGGCGTTTTATGTTTTTTAGTTTTATATGGGTTTCTTAAGGTTTTTAGAGTTTTTAGGGATTTTTTATGTTTATAAGTATTTTTAGGTCATTTTTATGATTTTTATGGGGTTTTTGATTTTTAAGGATTTTAAGGGATTTTTGGGTTTTTAGGGGTTTTAGGGTATTTTTGAATTTTTTTTGTGTTTTAGTGTTTTTTTGGTTTTTTAGAGTTTTTAATTATTTTTAGGGGTTTAAAGGTTTATATATTTTTTATTGGTTTTATATGTTTTTTTGGGTGTTTTGGGTTTTTTTTGGGGTGGGTTAGAGTTATTTATGTTTTTATGGATTTTTAGGGATTTTTCGATTTTTTATGGGTTTTAGGGGTTTGGGGAGTTTTGATGGTTTTTGGGTTTTTTTGGTTTTTAGGGGTTTTATGGTTGTTTTGGGTTTTAGCATTTTTTGAGTTTTAAGGGTTTTATTTTTTTTAGAGTTTTTTTTTATATTTTTTGGGGTTTAAAGGGATTTGAAAAGTTTTTAAGGGTTTTATGGGTTTTAGAATCTTTAGGGTTTATAGGATATTTAGAATTTTTAGGTTTTTAGGGGGTTTAAGTGTTTTAGGGATTTAAGGATTATAATCGTTTTTCATGTTTTTTAGGTTTTTCAAATTTTGAGTGTTTTTAGGGATTTTTTGGATTTTTATGGATTTTTAGGGTTTTAATGGATTTTTTCGGGTTTTAAGGGTTTTTAGGGTTTTGTTGGTTTTTGGGAATTTGAGGGTTGTTTTAGTTTTTTATGTTTTTCGCTTTTTAGTGTTTTTTAATGGCCTAGGGGTTTAAATGGATTTATAATTTTTATTGGTTTTTAGGTTTATTTTGAGGTTTTAATGTTTTTTTTTGGTTTTTAGGGGTTTTATTATTTTTATGGTATTTAGTTTTTTATTTTATTTTTGATATTTTTAGAGTTTTAATAGTTTTTTAGTGTTTTATTTCATTTTTGTGGCAAAAAAGATTTTTTGAATTTTTAGTGGGTTTTTGGAGTTTTTAGGGATTTATGGTTATTAATAATTTTTGGTGTTCTTAAGGGTATGAGGGTTTTTTAAGGTTTTTTTGGGTTTTTTAGGTTTTTTCAGATTTTAAGTGTTTTATGAATTTAAGGTTTTCTTAGGAGTTTTTAGGGTTTATAGGTTTTGTTACATTTTTTTTGGATTTTTCATGATTTTTTTGGATTTTATTGTTTTTAGGGTTTTTGTGGATTTTGAATGGTTTTATGGTTTTCTAGTTTTTTTTGGGGTTCTAGCTTTTTTTTTGTTTTTTTGGGTTTTTTTGGGGTTTCTTTGAATTTTTAGGGGATTTAAGGTTTTTTAGAGTATTTAATTTTTTTTTGTTTTAAAGGTTTGTTAGAGTTTTTTGTGTTCTTAAAATTTTTATGGGTTTTTGGGTTTTTATGGTTTTTTTAGGTTTTATTACCTTTAGGAGTTTGGGGGGGGGGGGTTAGGGTTTTCAATGTTTTTTTAGGGTTTTTATACATTTTAAATGTTTTTAGTTAATTTATATTTTCTGGTGGGTTTTCATGGAATTTATGGGTTTCTACATTTTTAGGAATTTATTAGTATTTTTAAGGGGTTTTATGGGTTTTTAAGGTTTTTATGGATTTCGATGGTTTCTTGGGTTTTATATGGTTTATGGATTTTATGGGTTTTTTTCAATTTTTTTTAGTTTTTTTGTGTTTCCAAGTTTTTTATAGTTTTTAAATGTTTTTAAGAGTTTCAAGGTGTTTTAAACATTTTATTGGTTTTATGGGTATAGGGTTTTTAGGGGTTTTATGGTTTTTATGGTTTTTAAGAGTTTTATCATTATTTAGGTTTTGAGGGGTTTTATGTGCTTTTATGTTTTTAATTTTTTCTTCAAGGTATTAGGGTTTTTATTTTTTTAGTTATTTTTAGTGCTTTTAGGATATTTATGGTTTTTAGAGGTTTTAGGGAATCTAAGTGGTTTTTTGGGTTTTTAGTGTTTTATGGGTTTTTTGGGGTTTTATAGATTTTTATTAGAATATTATGGTTTCTATAATTTTTTATAGTTTTTAACACTTTTTAATGATTAAAGGGTTTTTATAATTTAAGTGGGTATTTAGTATTTTTATGGAATTTTAGGGGTTTTATTGTTTTTAAGATGTTTTATTGTTTTTAGGGTTTTTTATTGTTTTCATCATTTTTTGGTTTTTAGGGTTTTATGTGTTTTCTATTTTTTTAAGGTTTTTTAGGGTTTTAGGGTTTTTACATATTTATGGATTTTTAAGGTTTTCTTTTGAATTTTTTGGTTTATAGGGTATTTAGGGATTTGATGGTTTTTTGGGTTTTTTGGGTTTTTTTGGGTTTTTTGAGTTTTTTGGTTTTGGGGGTTTTAGTGTTTTTGTATCTTTTAGGGCTTTAAGGTATTTTTATTTTTTTTAGTTTTTTATGGGTTTAATGGGTTTTTAGAGTTTTAAGTGGTTTTATGGTTTTTACGGGGTTTTAGAGTTTTTTAATGTTTTAGGAATTTTAATGGGTTTTAGGGGATTTAGTGTCTTTAGGGACTTTTTGGGAGGGGGGTTAGGGGGTTATACATTTTTTTGGATTTTAGGGATTTTAAGTGTCTAGGTTTTAAAATTTTCATAGGGGGTTTCAATGGGTTTTAAGTGATTTTATGTTATTAGGGATTATTAAGGCCTTTATGGATTTTGTTTCATTTTTTATGGTTTTCAGTGATTTAGAGGTATTTTAGGGGTTGTAGGGGTTTTAGTGTATTTAATGTTTTTATGAATTTCATGTATATTTTTTTAAGATATTATCCTTTTTTTATGGATTTTAGGGGTTTTTACTTTTTTAGGAAATTTTAAGGATATTTTAGAATTTTTCTTTTTTTTTTGGTTTTATGGTTTTTGAGTTTTTTTGGGGGGTTTTTTTGGTTTTTTGGTTTTTTGTGTTTTTATAGTTTTTTATTTTTAGAGTTTAATGGAGTTTTATATTTTTTACATGTTTTTATGGGTTTTAAGGGTTTTTAGAGTTTTTGGTGGTTTAAGGTTTTTATTTTCTTGTAGGGGTTTTAAGGTTTCTAGTTATTTTTATGGTTTTAGGGGTTTTTAATGTTTATTTTTATTTTTATGTGTTATGGGTGTTTTCGGATTTGATGATATTCTTAGCATTTTTTATATTTTTTTTTGTATTTTTTGGGTTTTTTTGTATTTATTGGTTTTTAGAGTTTTTGGGGGTTTTGATGGTTTTTAAGGTTTTTGGGTTTTAGGGGTTTTTTGAATTTTTCTTGGTCTTTAATGTTTTTAATTATTTTTTAATGTTTTACGGGTTTAAAGGGTTTTTAATGTTTTAGTGTGGTTTTATGGTTTCTATGGGGTTTTAGGGTTTTTTATGGTTATTAGGGGTTTTATGGTTTTTAGGGTTTTTTATGTTTTATAGTGTTTTTAGAATTTTTAGGTTTTTAATGTTTTTAAGTGATTTTTTTAAGTTTTTCTTAGATTTTTTTAGGTTTTATGGAATTTTATGTTGTTTGGTATTTTTAGGACTTTTTTATGATTTTTAACATGTTTAATAGTTTTTAGGGATTTTGAGGGGTTTATTATTATTTTTATTTGTGGTCTTAAGGTTTTTTTACTATTATGTGGGTTTTATAGTTTTTAGAACATTTTAAATGATTATTTGGGGATAAAGTGGTTTTAGAGTTTTTAGTGGTTTTTAGGGTTTTATAGTGTTTTATGGTTTTTAGGATTTGTTAGAGTTTTTTAGGGTTTTTAGTATTTTTTTTTGTTTTTCAAGGTTTTAAGTGTTTTTAACATTGCAAGGGTTTCTTAGGGTTTTTAGGGTTTTTATGATTTTAATTAATTTTATGTATTTTTTTATGAATTTTATGGGTAATATGGTTTTTTGGGGATTTTGAGGGTTTTTAGGGGTTTTAGGGAGTTTATGGGTTTTAGGGGTTTTTTAGTTTTTAGAGGTTTTAAGGTTTGTTAGTGTTTTAAAATTTTAATGGGTTTGAATGTATATTAGAGTTTTTAATGGTATAAAGGGATTTTATATGTTTTTGGGGCTTTATAGTTTTTTTGGTTTTTTGTTCTTTTTAGGGTCTTTTATGGTTTTTAGCATTTTTAGTTTTTCAGGGGATTTAACAATTTTAGGTTTTTCAGTTTTTGTTAAGGGTTTTCAGGTTTTTAAGGGTTTTTTACATTTTTACGTTATTTTAGAGTTTTTTAGGATTTTTTTACTATTTAGGGGTTTTGAAGATTTTACTATTTTTAGTATTTTTATTGTTTTTGGGTTCTTGTGAGTTTTTTGGGATTTTTTGAGTTATTATGGTACTTAAGGTTTTTAGAGATTTTAAAATTTTGGGGGTTTAAAGGGTTTTTATAATTTTTAGTGGGTTTATTAGTTTTTATTAGTCTTGAGGGTTTTTACGGTTTTTAGGGGATTATGGTTTTTAGGGTTGTTTAGGGTTTTGACTATATTTAGGATTTTTCTTGAGTTTTATGTGTTTTTATGTTTTTATAGTTTTCTTAATGTTTTTTAGGGGTTCTAGGGTTTTCTATGTTATTAGGGATTTTTAAGGTTTTTAAGGATTTTTATGGTTTTTTGGGTTTTTATGGATTTTGAGGGTTTTTAAGGTTTCTAGGGGCTTTTTGGTTTTTATGGTTTTTATGGTTTTTAGGAGTTTTTTAATGTTTTTAACGTTTTTAGATTTTTTAACATTTTTAGGGGTTTGATTTGTTTTTAGAGTTTTTACAGGTTTTTTAGAGTTTTTATTGGTTTTTATGGTTTTTAAGGTTTTTAGGGGTGTTTATGATTTGTAGAGATTTTAGGGCAAGGAAGGTGCGAGGCCAGGCTATCCCTGACCCCACATATATAAAGGAATGAAAAAAAAGTCAAAAGCCAAGGCAGGAGTGGGGTTAAATGACCCACACCCAAAGCCCAGACAACCCCACAAAAAGGTCCAAAACCCAAGAAACAAATGGGGAGGCAACTACGGAACAAAATCACCATCTCCAAAGGGATCCCCATCAACACCATAGCCTGAGGAAGAGTCTGATCCCACCGAATCCCATTCAAAGGATTCATACTGCTTGAGGAAGGCTGCACAATACTTCCTGAGCTCCACATCTGGTTTCACATTAGTAGCCTGATCTTCCTTTCCACGAGCATTGGTCTTGCCTTTACTGGTCTTAGAGGAAGCCCTGGTAGCCATCATCCTAGGCAAGGAGTAGTAGTCCCTCCTATCCCTCCGCTTCACTGGAGGTTCTCTCCTCATCTTGTTCTTCCTTTGAGTAGAGGCATCGGACGCAACCATGTCTCCCAGCTTGCTACATTCTGGATCAGACCGGGGCCTTCTCTTCATCTTGCCACCATATGATTTAGAGAGTCCCATAATCTCATACGCCTTATTGATCCTATTCAAGTTGTCATACATGATATCATCACGGTATACAAGGATTTATCCAAGATTTATGTGTTCATCATTCTCATCTCTAGGGAACATCACCGGCTGCAGATCCAGCATGGGGAAGATATCGTAAATATGCTGCTCAAGAGGAATTGTCGAATAGTCCAGCACAATCGGATCAGAAAATTCAACACAGGGGGGAAGTTTCTTGGACATAACAAGAGTTGATCTCTTGTCAGGCTGCTCAGCGCTTTGTTCAGGCACAGTAAAGTCCAGTAGCACATGCTCATGAGAGGGTGAGTCTGCATCCTGGAGGACATCTTGGAGGACATAAGCAGCTTCCACCTCCTGCAACACCAGCCTCCCCTGGCCCCTTTCATCAGTACCCATAAAATCCAAATGATACAGACCATTGAACTGATTAGAGAATAAATCCATCTCATTACAACATCCAACATCCACTGGAGGGCTTGGCAAAGGCTCCCTCTCCATTCCAAGATAGACTGGCATTGGGTCCAAGCACAACCTCTTGCCAGGACCAAATCACCCTTTACCAGTGAGAAGATGCTCTTGACCGATACAGGCTCCCCAGTAGTAAACCCAATGGAAATCTGGGGGGATGATCCATCATCCTCCATCTTGTCATTTCTCTGATCATATAGAAGAAGATCCCCAAGAGCATTATTCCTTGCTTCCATATCCCTTATTGATCTAACCATACGGGAGATGGGCTCCCTGCCAAATTTTCCATCACACCATCCCTACGACTGCATTTCATTTTCAAATGACCAAGAGATAATCATGAGTCACAGTAACTCGCCCACAATTCAAAAACTATCGGCTGCTTCCAACGAATCTCTTCACTAATTTCAAACTAGACGAGGTTAAAAGGTTCCTTAGAAACATTGATTTCAAAAAAATCCCTTGGGGAAACTGGGTGACAGAGGGCTCTGGTCCGACTCTCCACACACATAAACCATCCAACCAAATTCCCCAGCATAGAAATAATGGACAAGTTTTGGAAGAGAAGAGGGAGTTCAGGGAACCTTACCCATATTTCCATCAGAGGGGAGTCGTGGTTCAAATGGAATTCAAAATTCCACAAGAAAAGGGACAAACGAGCAGCATCACAACTTTGAGGATCTGAAGACCAGGCTTGGTTAAGGTCCTCCTCCAATGAGAACCGAATCAATATTTGGCTGGAGTCAACCAAGATGATAGTGGCGCGGTTCCTGAGATCCCAATTCTCGAACACAAACCTGTCAAAAACATCAACCGGGGGACGTCATCTCGAGAACTTGGAAACCAGGGTTAGGCTATGAAGGGAGTAGGCCATGTTGAAATATGAAATCGATAGTGGGATATTTGGAAACCCCTCGTGTAATCCCGACACCTTAGGGCATAGATTAATCCGTGAGAAATAAGGAAGTGAATCAGGATCCGAGAATGGGGAGAATCTTTCCTTGATGGGGAAAAGGCCACCCATCCCCCACAGAGGGGGGAGGCCAGGGCGTAGTCATGTCATCATCCTCAAGCCAGAGGTGGAGCGGCAGGAGCGCCATTGTGGGACAGAGTGGAGTAAAGCACCATCCTTCTGCTGTCTTTTCATCGTACAGATTTTAGAGGTTTTAGGGTATTTAAGGGGTTTTTTGGTATCATAGGTTTTTATGTTTTTTAAGAGTTTCTATGTATTTAAGGGGTTATTATGGGGTTTCTATGATTTTAGGGTTTTTTCTATTTTTAGGGTTTTTAGTGTTTTTTTAGATTTTTATGGGTTTTCTAGTTTTTTAGGGATTTTTAGGGGTTTTCGGATTGCTTAGGGTTTTTAGCATTTTTAAGGGTTTTAATGGTTTTAAGATTTTTTTTTCTTTTTAGACTTTCATAGGGTTTGTATGTTTTTAGGGGGTTTTATGTATGTTTTATTATTTTAATGGTTTTTAGTATTTTTAGGGATTTAGATAGTTTTTAGGATTTTTAGAGAGTTTAGGATTTTTATAGTTTTTTGGGTTTTAGTATTTTTTGTAATTATTAGGGGTTTTAGGTTATTTATTTATTTTAATGTTTTTAGTGGTTTAAAGGGGTTTTAATAGTTTTTATGGGTTTTAATGTTTTTATGGGGTTTTATGGCTTTTAGTATTTTTAGTGTTTTTAGGGTTTTATGTTTTTTTGGATTTAGGGGTTTCTTAGTTTTTAGGTTTTTAAGGGGTTTTTTTAATTTTTAATGTTTTTAGGGGTATTAAGGGTTTTATGTTTTTTATTGGTTTTTATTGTTTTTATGGGTTTTTAGGGTTTTCAAGGTTTTTCTGGGTTTTATGGTTTTTAGGGTTTAATGATTTTTTAGAATTTTAATATTTTTTAATTTTTTAGGTGTTTTAAGTGTTTTTAGGTTTTTATGGTTTTCTTAGGGGGTTTTAGGGTTTTAGGGTTTTTTATGTTTTTAGGGATTTGTAGGGTTGTTTTGGATTTTCATGGTTTTTTAGTTTTTTAGGGATTTTGAGGGGTTTTATGGGTTATAAGGGTTTTTTAGGTTTTTTTTCATTTTTTATGGATTTTATGGTTTTTTAGAGTATTTAAAATTTTTATGGGTTTAAAGAGTTTTTATAGTTTTCAGTTGTTTTTTGGTTTTTTTAGTTTTTTAGTGTTTTAAATAATTTTAGGGGTTTTTTTATTTGTATGGTTTTTCGTTTTTTTTTTTGGATTGTTTAGGGTTTTTAATGTGTTATGGGTTTTTATGGGTTTGAATTGTTTTATGTTTTTAAGGTTTTCTCAGGATTTTTCAAGTTATCAAGGATTTTTACAGATTTTTGACACATTGGTGGATTTTTAGGATATTTAATATTTATAGGGTTATTTTTGGATTTTGGGGGTTTTGGGGTTTTTATAGTTTTAGGTCTTTTAGGGTTTTTAGGGTTTTAAATTGTTTTTATAGTTTTAATTGGGTTTTAGGGTTTTTTTGGGTTTTAACATTTTAAAGGTTTTATGGTTTTTCATAGTTTTTTGGGGTTTTAGGCCTCTTAGGTTTTTTAGATTTTTTGGTTCTTAAGGCTTTTAATTGTTATTAGGTTTTATGGTTTACTAAATATTTTTATGGGTTTCATTGGTTTTTAGGATCTATGTATTTTTGGGGCTATTTTATGATTTTTATGGGTTTTTAGTGTTTTCAAGGATTTTAAGGTTTTTATGTATTTTTAGAGTTTTTGGCCTTTCTTGGTTATTTAGGGTTCTTAAGAGTTTTAATAGATTTACAGTTTTCTTAGGGGTTTTTTAGGATTTTTATGTTTTTTTACATGTTTATGGATTTTAAGGGATTTTTTATGATTTTTTATTATCTTTTTCATTATTTGGAATTTTTTTAATTTTTAGGGTTTTAAAGGTTTTTAGTGATTTTTAATGCTTTTACGGGTTTAAAGGATTTTTATAGTTTTGAGTTAGTTTTTAGAGTTTTATGGGGTTTTATGTTTTTTAAGTTTTTAGAGGGTTTTATGGGTTTTCAGGATTTTAGTTGTATTCAAGGTTTTTAATGATTTTTAGCATTTTTATGTTTTTAGAGATTTTAAGTGTTTTTAGGTTTTTATGGATTTCTTAGGGTTGTTCATGGTTTTTAGGATTATTTATGTTTTTATAGATTTTTATGGATTTTTATTATTTTTATGGTTTTTATGGTTTTTATGTTTTTTATGGATTTTGAGGGATTTTAGGGTTTTAGCATTTTTATTGTTTTTTTTGGGGTTTTAGGGTTTTTTAGAGTTTGTTTGGTCTTTTATGATTTTTTAGAGTTTTTTATAAATTTTATGATTTTAAAGGGTTTCTATATTTTTAGTGTTTTTTAATTTTTTTATTGGTTGTTAGGGATTTTTAAGAATTTTTTGGTTTTTATGGTATTTAGGGTTTTTAGGGAATTTAGGGTTTTTTCCATTTTTATCTTTTTTAGGGTTTTAAGTGATATTTGGATTTTGAGGATTTCACATGGTATTTTAAGGTCTGTAGGGTTTTTTCATAATTGAGGGATTTTTAGATATTTTTTTAATATTCCTATGGGTTTTTATATTTTAATGGATTTTGTGGGTTTTATTGTTTTTTGAATTTTTAGGGTATTCATTGTATTTGGTATGGGATTTATGGTTTTTGGAGTTTTTTTTCATTTTTACGAGTTTAAATTCGTTTTAGAATTTTAATTGGGTTTTAGGGGTTTTATAGATATTTAGGGGTTTAATGGGTTTTTATTCTTTTTAGGTATTTTTATTATTTTTATGGGTTCTCGGGGTTTTCAGGTTCTTAGGGTCTTTTAGGGTTTTTATCATTTTTAGGTTATTAACGATTTAAACTGTTTCAGGTTTTAATTATTTTTAGGGGTTTTTATTGTTTTCATGTTTTTAGTGATTTTGAGGGTTTTTTAGGATTTTTATGGGTTTTTATGGTTTTTAAGAAGTTTTATGACTTTAATATTTTTTATGGGGTTTTTATATTTTTTTATGTTTTTAGGTGTTTTATGTATTTTTAGGTTTTCAATTTTTTCTTTTGGGTATTTATGGGTTTTTGTGGTTTTTTAGGTTTTTAGAGATTTTAAAATATTTTTAGGATTTTTATGTGTTTTAGAGTTTTTATTGTTTTTAATGGGTTTTAGGGGTTTTTTGGGTTTTTAGGGTTTTTTGTTGAGTTTTATGGTTTTTATGGTTTTTTTAGATTTTATTACTATTTTAGGGACTTAAATGGTATTTAGATGTTTTAGTGGGGCATTATTATTTTTATGGATTTTTAGAGTTTTTATGGTTTTATGGGTTTAGGGTTTTTAGTGTTTTTAGTGTATTTTATTTTTTTATTATTTTTAGGTTTTTAGGGGTTTTAAGAGTTTTTCATTTTTCAATGTTTTCTTACTAGGTTTCAAGGTTTTTACTGGTTTTTTGTTTTTTGAGATTTTAGAGATTTTTAGGATTTTTATGGTTTTTACTGATTTTAGGGATTTTGAGGGATTTTATGTTTTTTCAGGTTTTTGTGATTTTTTTGGGGTTTTAGGGATTTTTTAGTTTGTAGGGTTTTTACGATTTTTTATATTTTTCTAAAAAATTTTGGGGAAAATGGTATTTATCGTTTTTAGTAGTTTTTAGGATTCTTTGGGTTTTATGATATTTAAGGGTTAAGGGTGTTTTATAGTTTTTAGTGGTTTTAAAAGTTTATGGTTTATTAATGTTTTCTAAGGGAGTTTTCTGGGTTTTTTAAGGTTTTTAGGGGTTTTTACATTTTTTGGATTTTTAAGTTTTTTTATTATTTTTGTGGGTTTTTAGGGGTTTTAGGGATTTTGGCGGATTATAAGGTTTTTTTTATTTCTTGTGGTTTAGGGTTTTTATGGCGTATTATTGGTTTTTATGGTTTTATGGGTTTTTATGGTTTTTTATCGGTTTTAGTATATTTTGGGTTTTTTGTATTTTTAAGTATTTTTTGGTTTTTAGGAATTTTATGGTCTTTTTGTTTTCAAGGATTATGATGTCTTTTAGGGTGTTTAGATTTTTTTGGGGGTTCATGGGTTTTTTGAGTTTTTTTGGGTTTTAAGGTTTTTTAGAGGGTTTTGATGTTTCTATGGGTTTAAAGGGTTTTTAGAGTTTTTAGTGGGTCTTTAAGTTTTTTATGGGTTTTTAGCAGTTTATGGTTATTACGGGTTTTTATTATTTTTAGGGTTTTTTTGATTTTTTTCATTTTTTAGGGTGTTAGGTGTTTTATGTGTTTTTATCTTCATATAGTTGTAACACCCCAAGCTTCTACGGTACACTTCTATTTTAATAATACAATAGTGTGTGTTGTACGCAACATCGAGTTCTAACACACACCACAACCAATCAAACTAGCCGTTACGAATAGTAATACCTAATTTTGAAAATTTTATAAATTTTATCTCACAAAATGGACTTCATTTTTGGATTCGGAGTATCGAATTTAGCCTATGTGAAATTTTGGTACTTTTCGGATAACTTTAAAATTTTGATGAATAGTGAAAATTACTAAATTTTAATTAAAAACAACTTCTTAATCAAAATAATTAAAAGTGATAAATTATGAATTTGAGTGGTTTTAAAGTATATTTAGAATATATTTTTACCATTTAATAAAATTTTGGTAATTGGACATAATTTCACAATTAAACCAAACATAAACAAGTATCAATCTTTTGACAGTTATTATAACTTAAAAACACTCTTTTTGTTTTGACAGCGAGAATTAATTTTAAATAAATTTCTGCCACTTCTGTGTCTTGAATTTGGAAAAATGGATTCCATATTTGGAATCAGGATGTCCAAATTGTGTAAATATGTAACTTTTATTTTTAGACATTTTGAATAATTACTTCGGTAAATATTTTATTTACCATGGTTAAAAGTTAAATCTGGTAAATAAGGGTTAAAAAATAATATTATAATTAAACTAAATTACCCTAAAACGTGTCCTAACCTTATTGGTGGACACATGTTCGACCATGCGGATCTTTGGGTCGATTTTGGGACCCCATGAAGCCACTTTTAGGTGATAGGGACATTTTATTTTAATTATGTTAAAATAAATACAAAAATGACACAAGCATATATCTTTTAGAAAAACAATTTTTACAAAGGGTTATATATGTTTGATTTTCGACTATAAATATTCATTAAAAATATAGTAATATTTCCTACATAATTGTATTTTATTTATAATATTTAGAAATTATAGAATTTAATTTATTTATGACACAATGATGATACAGTAATTACCATAATAGTGAAAAATTAAAATAATTGATATTATAAATACCTAAATAAATATAATTTGAGACTTTTAATGAATTAAACTAATTTTATAGGATAATATGACATATTAGTATTGATTTAATTTACTTTTTTCGAAGTAATCATTCTGTTATGATTTTCACAAAAATCAATTTTCTAAATAGTGTCAAAATTGACATAAAAAGGTTTTTAAAACAAATATTATATTATTAATTTATATTAAATTCCATAAAATCTAAGGTTTGGGAAAGAGACTTATATAATGATATTTTTATCATTAATGGACCACTTGGGGGTCTATTGGATGTATATAGTATGTTTATTAACCATATAATATAAAAATACATAGAGACATTGTAAAGGTGAAACTAATTACCTAAGAGTTAATACTTAAAGATAAGGTTAAAATAATAACCCAAACCTGTCTAAATCCTATTTGTTGAGTTTTTTTTTTCGACCTATCCCCACCTTAAAATTTAAATAATCTACTTTTGAGCCATTATAAACCGAATATGAATTTATTATAAAATAATATTTCTAGCTTTTCCAAAGGTGCCCCCACCCCTCTTATAAAAGGGCACTCCCCCTTCTCATTAATTCACACCTTCAAAGCTTTTTAGATCGACCAAACCCTACCCAAATACTCTCTAAACTTCCCTAAATTCATCCTATAGGCCTTACTTTAGTCAGAAAGCCAACCTAAGGAGCCCTTTTGATCAAATCAAAAGGAAGAACCCGAAGAAGAGGTAATGATTTCACCACCCTTTTTCAAGTTCCTTTCTTCTTCCACTTCTTATTTCTTTGTTATTAACATTATAAAATAATAACTCGAGTATCTTATATATAATTTGATGTTATTATAAATATGGTACAACCATATTCAGTATTCTACCCATCCTTCGAATAACATGTCACCATACGTGCGTACGTACGGCTCACCGTCTCCACGTCGGGGTGTAATTGTTATTTAATAAATTATAATTTGGATGGGTATAATAATGATGTGTAATTCATTGAAATAATAAATATAACATGATAATTATTCTTTATATATTATATACCATCCAATTATATATTATTTTAATATCAAAATAATGATATTGTCGCTCGTGCGTATGTACGGACTACTGTCTCCAGGAACGCGATGAGATTCATTCTCCATCGTATCCATTCAAGTCTAATTCTCATTTTATGATTAATAATAGTATCTAAGGACTTGATATCATTCTAGATATGATTAATATACAACCTATCCATGACAAACACGACTTATGTAACAAAACATATAAAAGAAAACAAGTTAACACCCGAAACAACGATAATACTAAGATATTATTAATAAATCAATGTTAAAAGATCATATATGATATCATTTTAATGTATATGTTTCTTGTATAATTTAATAACAATTATTTCACCATTATAAAGGAGGTTAACCTACCCTCAACCAAGGAAAAGTACAAGGTAAGGGTTTATTTTTCAATCTCTTCATTATCTGAGGTTGTTTATACGTAATAATCTACTGGGATTTCTTTATCATCCAGATCCATGTTTCTTAAAAATGTATTTCTAAAAAATTTTACTATTTACAAGAATATGGTTTAAAGTCATTTATACCCCTGTTTGACTTTTTATAAGAGGTTTATAAAGGAATCTTTTTGTCGTTTTCCAAACAAGGTGCTTTTTAACCTTTTTGACAGAATTAAGGTAAGAATGTTTTTTTTAACTTATACGGCGAGTGCGGCTATTTTCCGTCGTTATAAAATCATCAAATCTTCCCTTACAAGATTATATGAATATTTTCAAAGAAAATGATTTATTTTTTAAATATATGACTCTTAAATTATTTCAAAATAGAAAGAGATATTTCTCTAAAAAGAGTTTTGATTCCATCTATGTCAACATCCTTTGATGGATTTTACGCTTATTTGAAGTTGATTTATTATGATACAAAACATATATTTTTTATTGAAGGTTGTTTGATATGTTTGACTATGGATGTGGTATTTTTATACCATTCATGGTTTATGGATGACGTATTTACATTTCTTATGCTAGTTTTATTACTATTGTTTATGATATGTTTAAACCTTTTCATACTGGAATGCATTGGACTTAATATGTGACGGGTGGAGCCCGCTATATCTCCTCAATGCATCGGTAGGTCTCATGAGACAAACTAGTGTCTTGGAACAAGGCTTTGAAAAAATCATATTTTTAGTCTTGGAACGAGGCCTTGGCTATGTGGTTATGATAGTCTGGCATTATGAATTCTATCATTATGAAAGTGGTTATTGATATTGCATGTGATTATTAGATTAGTAGAATATCCATGTGAATAAGTAAATGGCTTTATTTAATATTATTTTTGCCATACTTTGTTGAAGTTCAAGTTTAAAAGGATTTTGTTTTAGTTATACATTTCCTTACATGTTTATTCTTATTTATGAAAGTTTCCTTTATATTGTTATCCTTACTGGGCATTTTAGCTCACTCCTCTTCTATGTTTTATTTTTCCCAGGATGTGAAAAAGTAATTTATGAATGACCTGCAGGGATAGTGTTAGGGGATAAGAGTGTGGAATATGGATACTATATTGTTGTAGTTTTCATTTTATGATGTAATGTAAAACTTTATGAATATATCTAGTGTTTCCAAGGATACTAAACTAATCAGTCTTTTGAGATTTGGTCTTTCTTGTGATCATGCCAATGTTAAGTAATAATGCACTGACTCTGGGTAACGGGGGTCGGGGCGTTACAATAGTTTTCTTTGGAATTTTCATGGTTTTATGGTTTTTTTGTTTTTAGGGATATTAGGTATTTTTTATAAATTTTTATGGGATTTCTGGGGTTTTATGGATTTTGTGGGTTTTTTGGTTTTTAGGGGTTTAAATGTTTTTAGGTTTTTACCATTTTTAGGTATTTTAGGGGGTTTCATAGTTTTAGGTTATTTATGTTTTCTTAGAGGATTTCAGTGGTTTTAGGTGGTTTTACTTTTTTTTGGATTTTTCGGGATTTTTATGATTTTTATGGTTTTTAGGATTTTTATGGATATGAGCATTTTTTTGGATTTTTTTAGGTTTTTTACGTTTTTTTTTGTTTTTATGGTTTTTTGGTAGTGTAGGGGTTTTTTTATTTTCTATGGGTCTTAAGGGTTTTTATATTTTTTTAACAATTTGGGGCATTTAAATGGTTTTTATAATTTTTATTGGTTTTTAAAATTGTAATTGGTTTTATCGGGTTTTTATGGTTTTTATTGATTATAATGGTTTTTTGAGGTTTTTAGGGATTTTATAATTTTTTTTAATGGTTTTAAGTGTTCCTATGTGTTTATAGTTTTGGGGTTTTTTCTGGAGTTTTTTGATTTATACATTTTTATTAATTTTTATTTATTTTTAGGAATTTATGGTTTTTATGATTTTTAAGAACATTTAGGCTTTAAAGGTTTTTAGGTTTTTAGGTTTTTAGGTTTTTATGGGTTTTTAGGTTTTTATGGTTTTCGAGTTTTTATTGGTTTTTTGGGTTTTTATGGATTTTATGTTTTTTTTGTTCTTTATGTTTCTTAGGGGTATTCATGATTTTTTGAATTTTAAATATTTTTATGTATTTTTAGGGATTTTTAGGATATATTATGGTTTTAGGATTTTTTGTGGATTTCTACGATTTTTTAGTGTTTTTATGGTTTTTCTGGATCTTTTGGATTTTAAAGGGGGTTTTGAGTTTTTAGGGTCTTGAAGGTTTTGTTGAGTTTTTTAACATTTGTATGTGTTTATTGGGTTTTTAGTTTTTTTAGTGGGTTTTTAGGGTTTTATGTGATTTTAAGGATTTTATGGGTTTTATGGGATTTATGGTTTTTTGGGATTTTAGATTTTTTATTGTTTATTTTGGTTTTAAGTGTTTTTTGGTTTTTATGGTTTTTAGGGGTTTAAAGTTTTTTTGGGTTATTAGTTTTGTAGGGGTTTTAGGTATGTTTTTAATATTTTTATGGGTTTTATAGATTTTGATTGTTTTTAGGGGTTTTATGGGTTTTTCTATTTTTTTCAATTTTAGGTTTTTAGGGGGTTTATGTTATTTTTGGTTTTAATAAATTCTTATAGATTTAGAGGTTTTTTATGTTTTTAGGGTCTTTTAGTGATTTTTATAATTTTTATGGATTTTATGGGTTTTAGGGATTTTTAGATTTTTATTGTATTTATGGTATTAGTGGGTTTTTTTGAGTAATTTAGGGGTTTTATGGTTTTTTATATTTTTTTAACTTTTTTATGGGTTTAAATATTTTTGTTGAGTTTTTAGTGGTTTATAGGGTTTTAATGGGGTTTTAAATTTTAATGGGTTCTTATGTTGTTTAGGGAATTTCAGGTGTTTTATGGTTTTTAGAAATTTTTTGGTTTATATGGGTTTTATGTGTTTTATGTTTTTAAGGTTTTTTAAGGGGTTTTCCAGGATTTTTTACATTTTTTGGGGCTTTTTGGACTTTTTGTTTTGGTGGATTTTGAGGGTTTTTAGTGGTTTTTTAGTTTATTCAGGTGTTTATATTTTTTATAGTTTTTTAAAAAATTAGTGGTTTAAGTTATTATTATAGTTTTTAGTGGGTTCTTAAGGTTTTAGGGTTTTTAGGGGTTTTAGGGTTTTTATAATTTTGTATGTTTTTAGGGGTTTTATGTGTTTTTAGGTTTTTAAGGTTTTCTTAAGATTTTTTAGAGTTTTTACGTTATTTTCTATTTTTAGAGGTTTTTAGGTATTTTTTAGGATTTTTATGGGTTTTTAGTGTTTTATGGATTTTGAGGGTTTTTAGGTTTTTTTAGGGTTTTAACAAATTTTTATTTTTTAATAGTTTTTAACTATTTTTAGATTCTTAACGATTTATAACGGTTCCATGAGGACAATGTAATACATGGAAATCGAGGGTTTGAAGGAGGACTTGATGAGGAGCGAGGAATGCACATGATTGCACAAGACTTGTTGTGAGGAGTTCGTGGCCCAAGACATGGGGGCAGACTACGAGAATGAAAGAATCCTTAAATAGATTAATCATAGAATTCCATGGGAAGGCCAAATACACTTTCTTGGGGGAATCATTCAGGGAAATATTTACATTAATTAAGGCCATATAATTCTTTTAACGACCCATCCCATGGCGTACTACGAATTTCAAGCCCACCTCACCAGGGAATCGTAAAAGTCAAAAGTGGTGGGGGTTAAAGGGGGGTTTTAGAGTTTTTAAATTGTTTTTAGGTTCATTATAGAGTTTTAGGGTTTTTAAGGTTTTTGTGGTTTTTAGGTTTTTAGGTTTTTTAAGGTTTTAAGTTTTTTTTAGGGTTTTTTAATTTTTTAGATTTTTTAGTGGTTTTCAATGTTTTATGGATGTTATGCTTTTCATAGGGTTTTCTGGGGTTCTATGGATTTTTCAAATTTTTGGGATATTTAGGGCTTTGTAGGATTTTTATGGTATTTAGGGATTTTAAGGATTTTGAGGGTTGTTAAGGTTTTTTGGGGGTTTGGGGTTTTTATGTTTTCTTTTCTGTTTTTGGGGTTTATTTGTGTTTTTAGGGGTTTTATGGGTATTTAGAGTTTCTAAAAGTATCAGGGGTTTAAAGGGTTTTTCGAGATCATAGTGGTGTTTAATATTTTCATTGGTCTTTAGGGTTTAAATTTTTTTATCGGGGTTTAGGGTTTATATGGTTTTTAGTTTTTTTAAGGATTTAAGTTTTTTTTAGGGTTTTTTAATTTTTTAGATTTTTTAGTGGTTTTCAATGTTTTATGGATGTTATGCTTTTCATAGGGTTTTCTGGGGTTCTATGGATTTTTCAAATTTTTGGGATATTTAGGGCTTTGTAGGATTTTTATGGTATTTAGGGATTTTAAGGATTTTGAGGGTTGTTAAGGTTTTTTGGGGGTTTGGGGTTTTTATGTTTTCTTTTCTGTTTTTGGGGTTTATTTGTGTTTTTAGGGGTTTTATGGGTATTTAGAGTTTCTAAAAGTATCAGGGGTTTAAAGGGTTTTTCGAGATCATAGTGGTGTTTAATATTTTCATTGGTCTTTAGGGTTTAACATTTTTTATCGGGGTTTAGGGTTTATATGGTTTTTAGGGTTTTTAGAGGTTTAGGGATTTTAGTTTTTTTAGGGGTTTTATGTGTTTTTATGTTTTTATGGATTTATTAGGGGTTTTTGATGTTTTAAGGTATTTTATGTTTTTAGGGATTTTTATTGAATTTTATGGAAATTATGGTATCTTTGGGTTTTTATGGATTTCGAGGGCTTTTAGGGGTTTTATGTTTTTTTTATTTTCAGTTTTTTAGGGTTTAGGGTTTTTATGTGTTTTAGAGTTATTTGACATTTTTAAGGGTTTAAAGGCATTTAGAATTTTTTATCATTTTTAATAGTTAAAAGGTATTTTAGATTTTTGAGTGGGTTTTTAAGTTCTTATTAGATTATAGGGTTTTTCAGGTTTTTAGGGTTTTTATGGATTTTAGGATTTCTTCGATTTTTTGGGTCTCTTACGGGTTTTTTGTGTTTTTAAGGGTTTTAATGTTTTTAGGGGTTTTAGGGTTTGTAGGGGTTTTATGTTTTTAGGATTTTTAGGTATTTTTTTGGATTTTTAGGGATTTTTATGGGTTTTGGGGATTTTTATGGTTTTTTGGGGTTTTAGGGGATTTAGATTTTTTAGATCTTTGTGGAAGTTTTTATATTATTTTTCAGTTTTTTGGGTTTCAATGTTTTATAGTTTGATAAAAAATTTATGGGTTTCAAGGGGTTTTATAGTTTTTAGTCGGTTTTAGGGGTATTTTTGTGTTGAAGTTATTTTTATGACTTTTTTTTGTGTTGTTTGGGTTTTTTTAGATTTTAGCTTTTGAATGTCTTTAAGGGTTTTATGTTTTTTTACGTTTTTAACAATTTATTAGAGTTTTTAGGGGATTTTAGTTTTTTTTTCATTTTTTCATATTTTCTGGGTTTGTTGGATTTTTATGGGGTTTTTTAATTTTTAGTGAATTTGAGGTTTTTAGGTATTGTTAGGATTTTTAGGTATTTTTGGTATTTTTGGGTTTATAGGTTTTTTTTGTGTTTTTATGGGTTTAAATGATATTTAGATTTTTAATGTTATATGAGATTAAATAGGTTTAGAGTTTTTAGTTGCATTTTAAGGGTTTATGGGTTTTTAGGGTTTTTAATGTTTTAGGGGGGTTTTATGATTTTTGGGGGTTTTGGGGTTTTTAGTGTCTTTAGGGTTTTTACCATTTTTATGGGGTTTAAGAGATTTTATATTTTTATGTATTTTTATTGTTTTTCAGGGATTTTATCGTATTTATGTTTTTAGGTACTGTTATGTATTTTTAGGATATTTATCTTTATATGGGATTCAGGGATTTTTAGAGTTTCTATAGTTTTTAATGTTTTTATGGGTTTTAAAATTTATAGGTTTTAGGGGTTCTAAGTGTTTTTAGGTTTTTAATGTTTTATTAGGGGTTTTAGGGTCTCTATGGTTTTTTGTTTATATATAATTTAGTGATTTTTAGGATTGTTATGGTATTTAGGTTTTTTAAGGATTTTGAGGGATTTTATGGTTTTTAAGGTTTTAGCGTGTTTATAGTTTTTTGGATTTTAGGAGTTTTTGAGTTATTTAGGGGTTTTCAGGTTCTTTAGATTTTTTAAACATGTTTAGAGGGTTAAAGGGTTTTTCGAGTTTTTAGTGGTTTTTAAGGTTTTTATGTTTTGATGGTTTTTACTGTTTTTAGGGGTTTTAAATTTTTTTAGTTTTTAGGGGGTTTTTAGGGTTTTTAGGGTTTTGTGTTTTTAGATTTGTATGGGTTTTAAGTGTTTTTAGTTTTTTTTATTTTTTATTTGTGATTTTCAAGGTTTTTATGTGTTTTTTAATTTTTAGGGTGTATTAGGGATTTTTTAGGATTAATATTGTTTTTTAGGGTTTTTAGAGATTTTGATGGTTTTTTTGGGTTATTGGTCTTTATGGTTTCTATGTTATGGGGGGTTTTCTTCATATTTTTATGGTTTTTAGTATTTTATATTTTTTCAACATCTTTAGGGGATTATATGGTTTTTAGAGGCCTTTGTGGGGTTTCAGGGTTTTTTGGGCGGGGGGGGGGGGGGGGGGGTGGGTAATGTTTTTTTAAATATTTATGATTTTTTACTATTTTAATGGTTTTTAGTGGATTAAAGGGGTTTTTGGGTCTTTAGGGATTTCTAGGATTTTTAGTATTTTTATGTTTTTAGTAATTTTAAGTGTTTTTTGGTTTTTAATGTTTTTTTAGTGTTTTTTAGGGTTTTGGGGTATTTTTCATTTAAGGATTTTTTAGGATTTTTATGGGTTTCTGGTATTTTTAGTGTTTTAGTAGTTTTAGAGTCTTCAAGGGCTTAGTTTTTTTTCTTCATTTTTTTTATTTTTAATAGATTTAAGTTTTTTTATTTTATTAAGGTTTTTTGGGGTTTTCTAGTTTGTTTACATTTTTAGGGTTTTTAAGGTATTTTTTAGGAATTTTAAGGTTTTTATGGTTTTATGGATTTTGAGGGTTTTTTGTGTTTTTAGGGGTTCTGCGGTTTTTCGGGTTTTTAAGGTGTTTTTATTTTTATTGTTTTCAATGTTTTTTTAGTTTTTAACATTTTTTAGGGTTTAAATGGTTTTTAGAGTTTTTACTGGGTTTTTAGTGTCTTATGGTTCTTGGAGGTTTTAAAAGGTATTTAGGGGGTTTTAGGGTTTTTGAAAGGTTTTTAGTGTTTTAACATTTTTTAGGTTTTTAGTAGTTTTAAGTGTTTTTCGGTTTTAAAGGTTTCCTTTTGGTTTTCATGCATTTACTAGTTTTTTACGTCTTTAAGTATTTTTGGGGGTTTTGGGGTTTTTTTAGTTTTTAGGGATTTTAGGAATTTTGAGTTTTTTTACTGGTTTTAGGTATTTTATGGGGTTTTTAAAATTTTTGTGGGGTTTCAAGTTCTTTTTGTGTTTCTAGTGGGTTTTTAGGGTTTATATCAATTTTTTGGGGTTTTTAATGATTTTAGAGATTTTTATGGTTTTAATGGTCTTGGGAGGTTTTATGATTTTAGGGTCCTTAGTGTTTTTAGTTTTATAGGTTTTAACTGTTTTTAGGATTTGAATATTTTCTTATAGTTTTTTGGATTATTAAAGTTATTTAAATTTTTGTTTATTTTTAGTGTTTTCTAGAATTTTTATTGTTTTTAGGGTTTTTACGGATTTTGATGGTTTTTTGGATTTTTAGAGTGTCTATGCCTTTCTTGGGTTTTTATGTGGTTTCTGGAGTTTCTTATTGGTTTTAAGGTTTTTTTAGAGTATTTTACTATTTTTAGGGGGTTTAAAGGGTTTTTATAGTTTTAGTGGTTTTATTGGGTGTTTTTGCGTATTTAGGATTTTTTACTATTTTTGGGGTTTTGTGGATTTTTTCTGTTTAAGGGGTTTTTAGGGTCTTTTAGTGTTCTTAAAATTTTTTAGGTTTTTAGGGGGTTTTGTACATTTTAGTTTTTATGTTTTTCTTATAGTTTTTCATAGTTTTTGTGGGTTTTTATTTTTTTAAGTATTTTTATGGATTTTTATGATTTTTATGTTATTTTAGTGTTTTTATAGATTTTGAGGGTTTTCAGCATTGCATAGGGCCTTTTGGGTTTTATGGGTTTTACCATTTCTTAGGTTTCAATGGTTTTAAGTGTTTTGATGTTTTTAAGATGTTCTTTGGGGTTTTAAATACTTTTAATGTGTTTTATGTTTTTAGGGATTTTTAGGGATTTTTAGTATTTTTATGGGTATTTATGATATTTAGGGATATTCATTGGTTTTAGGGTTTTTATGATTTTAATGGTTTTCTTGTGTATTTTGGAGATTTTGGAGTTCATTTGGATTTTTATGGTTTTAAGGGTCTTTAACATTTTTAGGGGTTTAAATGGTGTTTAGAGTTTTAATGGGATTTTTATTTTTATTAGGTTTCAGGGTTTTTTAAGGTTTTTATGATTTTTTATTATTTTTAGTGTTCTTTCATATTTTAAGTGTTTTTAGGTTTTCAGTTGATTTATGTATTTAATGTATTCTTAGGGGGTGTTAGTGTTTGTAGGTATTTTAGGTCTTTTTCAGATGTTTTTTGGTTTTTAGGGGTATTTGGGATTTTTAGTGGGTAAGTTTTTTTTGGAGTTTTATGATTTTTAGGGTTTTTTAGATTTTTCGGTGGTTGTTCAGGGTTTTTATTGGTTTTAGGGGGTTTTAGTACCTTTTATGGTTTTTAGTCCTTTTTGGGATTTTTAGGTTTTTAGGTGTTTTAATTATTTTTATGATTTTAAGGTGTTCTTATGGGTTTTTTGGGTTTTTTACATTTTTAGTAATTTTTATGTATTATCTTTGATTTTTTGGTTTTGAGTGTTTTTAGGGATTTTGAGGGTTTTTATATTATTTAGGGGAATAGGTATTTTTAGTGTTGTTTTAATTTTTTTAGGGGTTTTAAGTGTTTCTAAATTTTTAATGTTTTCTTAGGGGTTTTCATTGTTTATTGGGTTTTTTACATTTTTAGGTATTTTTAGGACCTTTTATGATTTTTATTGTTTTTAGGGTTTTAGTGATTTTCAGGTGTTTAGGGTTTCTAGGGTTTTTATGGTATTTAATGGTTTTTGGGTATTTATTGTTTTATTAATTTTTTTAGGAGTTTTAGGGTTTTCAGTATTTTTAAAATTTGTACGGGTTTAAAGGGTTTTTATGGTTTTTAGTGGGTTTTGAGGGTTTTATAGTATATTATTGTTTTTAGGTATTCTAAGGATCTTTTAGGATTTTTATCATTTTTTGGTTTTTAGTGGTGTTAACTGTTTTATGATTTGTAAGGTTTTATTAGGGGTTTTTAGGGTTTTTAGTTTTTTTTACATTTTTAGTGGTTTATATGGATTTTTTTATATTTTTAATATTTTTAATGTTTTTAGGGATTTTTAGTGTTTTTATGGTTTTAGGGTTTTTATTGTGGGATTGGGTTTTTAGCGTTTTTTAGTTTCTTAGGGTTTGTAATATTTTTAATTTTTTTTAATGTTTGGAGGGGTGTAAAGTGTTTTTAGAGTTTTTGTCGTGTTTTTTATGGATTGAATAGGTTTTTATTGTTTTTTATTGTTTTAAGGGGTTATATAGAACTAGGGTTTTAAGTGTTTTTAGGTTATTTAATGTTTTTAGGATTTTAGGGGTTTTAGTGTTTTATGTTTTTATGGTTTTTTAGGTCTTTTAAGGGATTTAGTGTTTTTAACGTTTTAGGTATTTTTATGGTTTTTACTGTTTTTATGGGTTTGTGGATTTTTTTTTTGAGTTTTTAGGGTTTTAAGGTTTTTAGTGGGTTTTAATATTTGTGAGTTTTTATTATGTTTTTAGAGTTTTATTTTTTTCTATGGTTTTTTGGATTTTAATTGTTTTTAGGGTTTTTTTAGTGGTTTGAAATTTTTTAATATTTTTTGTTTTTTCAATAATTTAGGAGTTTTTATTGTTCTAATAATTTATTATATATTTTTGTAGGATTTTTTTAGGATTTTCATACTTTTATGGTTTTAGTGGTTTTTAGGGGTTTTATGTTTTTTAGGGATTTTAGGTTCTTTTGGGTTTTTAGGTTTTTTTCTATTTTTTAGTATATTAATGTTTTTTATAGTTTGTCATGTTTTTAGCATTTCAAAGGTTTTTTAGATTTTTTTGGTTTTTTAGGTTTTTATAGTTTTTTTGGTGGGTTTCATGATTTTTAGGGGTTTATATATTAAAGGGTTTTAGGGGTTTTTATATTTTTAGGGATTTTAAGTTTTTTTAGGTTATTAATATTTTATTTTGCTGTTTTAGGATTTTTAGGATTTTCTACATTGTTCGAGATTTTTAAGGATTTTTTAGTTTTTTTGTGGTTTGTAGTGTTTTTATGGATTTTGAGGGTTTTTATGTTTTTTTGGACTTTTTGGTTTTTTATTTTTTAGGTTTCTAATTTTTTTAGATATTTTTAATGTTTTTATTGGTTTAAAGGGGGTTTGGAGTTTTTAGTTTATTTTATATTTTTATGGGTTTGTTGGGTTTTTTTATGCTTTTTAGTGGTTTTAGAAGATTTAACATTTTTTTAGTTTTTTTAGGGTTCTATGTTTTTTTAGGTTTTGAGGTTTTTATTTTGGTTTTTTAGATTTTTTTTGTGTTTTAGTTTTTTTAGATATTTTCAATGTTTTTAGGATCATTATGGTTTTTAGCGTTTTTATGTATTTTGAAGGTTTTTAGGGTTTTTAGTGGTTTTTGATTGTTTGGGGTTTTCTGGTTTTTTTGGGTTTAAGGTTTTGTAGAGTTTTTAACATTTTTAGGGTATTAATAAATTTTAGAATTTTTATTTTGTTTTAGGTATTTTAGGGTTTTTAGGGTTTTTAGGGTTATTAGCATATTTTATGTTTTTTGGGGTTTTAAGTGTTTTTAGGTTTTTATGTTTTTATTAGGGGTTTCAGGGTTTTTTACACTTTTAGGGATTTAGGCCTTTACAAGGATTTTTATTATTTTTTCTGGTTTTTAGGAATTTTGATGTGGTTTTTGAGTATTTTATGGTTTTATCATTTTATGGAAGTTTATGGTTTTTTTTACTTTTTTTTGGGTTTTTAGGTTTTCAGATATTTTTAACGTTTTTTTGGGGTTTAAAGGTTTTTTAGTGATTTTATTGGGTTCATAGAGTTTTTTATGACTTTTTAGGGTTTTGAGACTTTTAGGGGTTTTATGGATTCTATTTTTTTCTAGGGGTTTTCTGGGGTTTTTTTTATTTTTTAGGGGTTCTATGTGTGTTTAGGTTTATATGTTTTTCTGATGGTTTTTCAAGGATTTAATGGTTTCAAAATATTTTAGGGATTTTTAGTGATTTGATTGGATTTTATGCCTTTAAGGGTTTTATGGTATTTTGGGGGTTTTAAGGGTTTATGCTTTTTTATATTTGTTTTGGGTTTGGGGGTTTTTTTGAATTTTTTAGTGTTTTTATGGTATTTATATTTTTATGTTTTTAGGGGTGTAAATGGTTTTATAGATTTTATTTTATTTAATATTTTTATGGGTATTAATGTTTTTAAGGTTTTAAGGGGGGGTTATGTGTTTTAGGGTTTTTGGGGTCTTATTTTCTTTTTATAGTTTTTACGGTTTTCACTTTTTTTATATTTTAGAGGTTTTATTTTTTTTTGGGTTTTTAGGGATTTTTAAGGGTTTTATGGGTTTTTATGATTTTTAGGGTTTTTATTGTTTTAATAATTTTTTGGTTTTTAGGGGTTTATAGTGTTTTTAGGGTTTTCAGGTTTTCTTATTGGTATTTTAGGGTGTTTAGGGGTTTTTATGTTTTTATGTACTTTAGTGATTTTTTTTTAGATTTTTATGGGTTTTAAGGATCTTTTGGGATTTTGAGGGTTTTAGTGTTTTTAAGGGTTTTTATGGGTTTCTTGGGGTTTTAGGGGGTTTTTTGAGTTTTTTAGGTTTTCTATGGTTTGATTGATTATTTTAACCTTTTTAAGGGTTTAGAGGGTTTTTAGAGTTTTTAGTTTGTTTTTGGGTTTTATGGGTTTTTATGTTCTTAGGTGTTTTATAATTTTTATGGTTTTTATATTTTTTAATATTTTTAGCTTTTTATGAATTTTAAGTGTTTATAGAATTTTATGGTTTTCTTTGGGAATTTCCACATTTTTAGCGTTTTTATGTTTTTAGGGATTTTTGGGATTTTTTAGATTTTGATGGTTTTTTTGGATTAATGGATTTTTAGTGTTTTGGGGGTTTTTTTGGTTTTTTTGGTTTTTTTGTTTTTTTTTTGTGTTTTTTCAGTTTTTTGTAGTTTTATGGTTTTTAGATTTATTATTTTTTTTGGTTTTTAAAGTGTTTTTTGTCTTTTTATTGGGTTTTTAAGGATTTAATTGGTTTTAGGGTTTTTATTTTTTATGGGTTTTATGGGTTTTAGGGTTTTATAGTTTTTTAGTGTTATTAGGGTTTTTTAATGTTATTATGGTTTTTTCGTTTTTAATGATTTTGTCGATTTTATGTGTTTTTAGGGTTTTAATGATTCCTTAAAAATTTTCAGGATTTTATGGTTTTTTATGTTATTAGTGATATTTTGGGATTTTTTAATGATTTTGTGGTTTTTTTGTTTTTAGGCATTTTGATTGTTTTTAGGGGTTTTAGGGTTTTATGGGATTTTTCTGTATTTAGGAATTTTTTTAGTTTTTTATGGTTTTAAAGGTTTTTCTATATTTTTTAATGTTTTTGGGGAATTTAAAGGGTTTTTAGAGTTTTCGGTCATTTTTAGGGGTTGTATGGTTTTCTATGGTTTTTAGGTGGTTTTATGGGTTTTATGGATTTAGGGTCTTTTAGGGGGTTCTAGAGTTTTTTCTTTTCATTTTATAGGTTTTTAGTGGTTTTAAGTGTTTTTAGGATTTTGGGGTTTTCATAGGGGTTTTCTAGGTTTTGAAGGATTTTCTCTTTTATTGTGATTTTTGTGATTTAATATTTAAGGGTTTTTAAGTTTCTTTGGGATTTTTAGGGGGTTCTATGGTTTTTTAGGGTTTCTATTAGATTTTTTGGGTTTTAGGGCAGTTTATGAGTTCTTTACGGTTTTTTTGGTTTTTAGAATTTTTAATATTTTTGCATGTTTAAAGGCTTCATATAATTTTTAGTGGGTTTTTATGGGGTGGGGGGTCTTATTGTTTTTAAGGGTTTAATCGTTTTAAGGGTTTCTAGGGTTTTTAGGATTTCTAGAGTTTTTTAGGTATTTTATGTATTTTATGTTTTTACAGTTTTATTTATGTTTTTCAAGGTGGTTAGGGTTTTCCATATTTTTAGGGAATTTATGTCCTTTTTTGTTATTTTTAGTGTTTTTTATAGTTTTTAGGATTTTTTAGGGTCTTTAGGTTTTTATGGTTTCTTGGGTTTTTAGTGTTTCATTTTTTATTTTTAGGGGTTCTAGTATTTTATATTGTTTTTTTAACATTTTACGGATATAAATGGTTTTCAAAAAATATTGGTCAGTTTTATTTGTTTTTTTAATTTTTTTTATAGTTTTATGGTTTTAAGAATTTCTCAGGTTTTATTAGGGTTTTATGTGTTTTTTTGTTTTTAAGGACGTCGTAGTATTTTTTCAGGTTTTTATAATTTCTAGCATATTTAGGTATTTTTTGGGATTTTATCGGTTTTGAGGGTTTTTAGTGATTTTGAGGGTATTAAGGGGTTTTTGGGTTTTTATTGTTTTATTGGTTTTTTATGTTTTTTCTTATTTTTTGGGTTTTCAATGTTTTTTACATTTTTTTAAGGCTTTTAGTGTTTTTAGTGGGTTTTAGTGCTTTTTTGGGTTTTAGAACATTTAATGGTTTTTTTTGGGTTTTAGGAGTTTTAGGGTTTTAGTGTTTTTTCGGTTTTTAGGTTTTTATGGTTTAATAATAATTTTAGAGTTTTTTTTACAATTTTAGGAATTCTTAGTTTTTTTAGTATTTTTAAGGTTTTTTTGATATTATTTGTTTTAATCATTGTTAGTTTTCTGAGGTTTTCTTAGGGTTTTTCATGGTTTTAGGTGTATTTAGGGATTTTTTAATATTTTTAAAGTTTTTTTGGGTGTTAGCGATTTTTGAGAGTTTTAGGGTTTTAATGTTTCAATGCATATTTTGGGGTTTTAAATATTTTTAATGTTTTTAGGGGTTTAAAGTGTTTTTAGAGTTTTTAGAGTTTTTGAGATTTATGGGGAATTCTGTGTTTTTAATGTTTTTATAGGTTTTTATGGGTGTTTATTAATTTTAGTGTTTTTTTGTTTCTAGGGGTTTTTAGGTTTTTTCACATTTTTATATTTTTATGAGATTTAACTTTTTATGTATTTATGGTTTTCATATGGTTTTTAGCCTTTTTGGGGTTTTTACATTTGAGGGAATTTTCATGATTTTCAGAGTTTTTATGTTTTTTTTTGTTATTTAATGTAGTTTTTTGGGTTTTTTTCATTTTTTTGGGTTTATAGGTTTTTAGATATTTTTTACATTTTTGGGGGTTTAAAGGGTTTTTATATATTTTATTAGGTTCTTAAGGTTTTTATGGGTTTTTTGGGTTTTTTTGATTTTATGGGTTTTATGGTTTTCAGGGTTTTCTAGGGTTTTTTAGGGTTTTTTGAATTTTTTATTTTTTAGGGGTTCTAAGTGTGTTTAAATTTATATGTTTTTCTGATGTGTTTTCAAGTAATTTATGGTTTCAAAATTTTTTAGGTATTTTTATGGATTTGATAATATTTTATGATTTTTAAGGGTTTTATTGTATTTTTGGAGTTTTACGGGTTTTGGATATTTAAATTTGTTTTGGGTTTTTTTGGTTTTTTTGAATGTTTTAGGGTTTTTATTGTATTTTTATTTTTTTATGTTTTTAGAAGTTTATATGGTTTTATAGATTTTATTTTGTTTAAGAGGTTTTATGGGTATTAGTGTTTTGAAGGTTTTTAGGGGGGCTTTATGTGTTTTAGGGGTTTTAGGGTCTTATTGTCCTTTTATAGTTTTTAGGGTTTTTACTTTTTTATATTTTATAGGTTTTATGTTTTTTAGGGTTTTAAGGGTTTCTAAAGGTATTTTACGGGTTTTAGTGTTTTTAGGGATTTTTAAGGGTTTTATGGTTTTTTAGGATTTTTGGGGTTTTTAGTGTCTTTATCAATTTTATGTTTTTATGCGTTTAAAGTTTTTTTAGGGTTTGTCGGCTTTCATATTGGTTTTTTAGGGTGTTTAGGGGTTTTTATGTTATTATGGACTTTAGTGATTTTTTTTTGATTTTTATGGGTTTTAAGGATATTTAGGTATTTTGAGGGTTTTATAGTTTTTATGGGTATTTACGGGTTTCTTGGGTTTTTAGGGTATTTTGGGAGTTTTTTTTGTTTTTTATGTTTTGATATATTTTAAAACATTTTTAAGGTGTTAAATTGTTTATAGAGTTTTTAGTGGGTTTTATGGATTTTATGGGTTGTTTTCTTAGGTGTTTTTTCTTTTTTTATGGTTTTTATAATGTTTAATATTTTTAGCTTTTTATGAATTTTAACTGTATTGGATTTTAAGGTTTTATTTTGGATTTTCCCTATTTTAGGTTTTTTATGTTTTTAAGGTTTTTAGGGATTTTTTAGATTAATTGGGTTTTTTTATTTAAAGGATTTTGAGGATTTGGGGGTTTATTTAGGCTTTTTTTGTTTAATTTTGTGTTTTTACAGATTTTAGTAGTTTTAAGGTTGTTATATTTTTTTTTAATTTTTTAGGGTTTTAAAAAGTTTTTTCTTTATATTTGGTTTTTAGGGATTTAATTAATTTAGGGTTTTTATTGTTTTTTTGAGGTTTTAGGGGTTTTAAGGCTTTTAGGGGTTTTGTAGTGTTTTTAGGGTTTTTTGTTTTTAATGATTTTATCTATTTTATGTGTTTTAGGGTTTTAATGTTCCCTTACATTATTTTAGGGCTTTATGGGTTTTTATTTTTTGAGTGATATTTTCTGATTTTTTTTACGATTTTATGGTTGTTTTTGGTTGTAAGGTATTTTGATTGTTTTAAGGGGTTTTAGGGTTTTATGGGATTTTTCGGTATTTAGGGATTTTTTTACTTTTTTAGGGTTTTAAAGGTTTTTTGATATTTTTTAACGTTTTTGGGGTTTAATGGGTTTTTAGAGTTTTCAATCATTCTTAAATTTTTATGGTTTTCTATGGTTTTTAGGTGGTTTTTTGGGTTTTATGGCTTTATGGTCTTTTAGGGGGTTATAGAGTTTTTTTCTTTTCATTTTTTTAGTTTTTTAGTGGTTTTAATTGTTTTTAGGATTTTGAGGTTTTCTTAGGAGTTTTCTAGGTTTTGAGGGATTTTATGTTTTTCGTAATTTTTGGGATTTAATATTTAATGGTTGTGGAGTTTGTTTTGGGTATTTTGAGGGGTTGATATGGTTTTTTAGGGTTTTTATTAGATTATTTGGGTTTTAGGGCAGTTTATGATTTCTTTGTGGTTTTTATGGTTTTTAGAGTTCTTAATATTTTTCAGGGTTTAAAGGGTTTTTAGAATTTTTAGTGGGTTTTTAGGGTTTTTATGGGGTTGGCGGGGGGGGTTATAGTTTTTAAGGGTGTAATTGTTTTAAGGGTTTTTAGGGGTTTTTAGGATTTTTAGTGTTTTTTAGGTATTTTAGGTATTTTATGTTTTTTACAGTTTGATTAGGGTTTTTCCAGGTGGTTACTGTTTTCCATATTTCTGGGTATTTTTTTTCCTTCATTAGGGTTTTTATTTATTTTTATAGTTTTTAGGATTTTTAGGGTTTTATGGTTTTTATGGTTTTTTGGGTTTTCAGTGTTTTATTTTTTATTTTAGGGGTTCTAGTATTTTTTTATAGTTTTTTAAAATTTTAGGGATTTAAATGGGTTTCAAAAAATATAGTTCAGTTTTATTTGTTTTTTGAGTTTTTTATAGTTTTGTGGTTTTTAGAATTTCTCAGGTTTTATTAGAGTTTTAAGTGTTTTTTTGTTTAAAAGGATTTCGTAGGTTTTTTTTCAGGTTTTTATTATTTCTATCATATTGAGGTATTTTTTGGATTTTATGGGTTTTGAGGGTTTTTAGTGATTTTGAGGGTTTTAAGGGGTTTTGTGTTTTTTTATTTTTATAGTTTTATTGGGTTTTTACGTTTTTTTATTTTTAGGGTTTTTAATGTTTTATACAGTTTTTTAACTCTTTTAGAGTTTTTAGTGGTTTTTAGTGCTTTATTGAATTTGAGAAATTTTAATGTGTTTTATGGGTTTTAGGAGTTTTAGGTTTTTAGTGTTTTTTCAGTTTTTAGAGGTTTTTCAGTTTTTTAGGTTTTTAATGTTTTCTTAAGGATTGTAGAGTTTTTTACATTTTTAGGGATTCTTAGGGTATTTAGGATTTTTAAGGATTTTCTGGTTGTTTTGTGTTTTAATTGTTTTTAGTTTTCTATGGTTTTAATAGGGTTTTTCATGGTTTTAGTGGTTTTTAGGGTTTTAGTGATTTATTGGGGGTTTTAGGGTTTTTAGTGTTTTTATGGTTATTTTGGGGTTTTTTATTTTTTAGTGTTTTTAAGGTTTTTAGAGATATTTAATTTTTTAGGGGTTTAAAGGGTTTTTAGTGTTTTTTAGAGTTGTAGAGTTTTTATGGGGTTTTATGTGTTTTTAATGCTTTTATGGGTTTTTATTGATTTTAGTATTTTTGTGTTTCTATAGGTTTTTAGGTTATTTTACATTTTTAGATTTTTATGATAATTAATTGTTTTTATGTATTTATGGTTATCATATGGTATTTTATGGATTTTGGGGGTTTTACATTTTAGGGAATTTTCATGATTTTCAGGGTTTTTATGATTTTTTGGTTTTTTAATGGGTTTTTGGGTTTTTAGATTTTTTTATGGGTTTTAAATTTTTTTATGTTTTCTACATTTTTAGGGCAAGGAAGATGTGAGGGTTGGGATATTCCCTCCCCCCCCCCAATTTATTAGAAAGAAAAAAAGAGACACAACAGACAAGGGAGGGGAGGGGTCAAACGACCTACACAGAAAAGCCCTTTACAACCCAAGACAAAAAAGACCCAAAAAAAGAAAAATAAAAAAGGAAAAAAGAAAGAACACAAAAAAACATGCAGACACCACCATCATCCAACATTAACCAGTATCTAGCAGCTCATAGTTAACTGACGACCAGTATCCAAGCTCACAAAATCTAGCATCTGGCACCTTCTCACCAAGAAGATCCACCACGAACAGCATATAACCATCAGCACCGTACTCATAAATCTCACCTTCTTTACTTCGAGGCGAAGCAACACCCCTGACCAAGCACCGGCAGCAACAATCACCTTCAAACCAATCATCCTTCAGAAACTCACACCATCCAACATCCACCAATCTAGCCACAAACATCTGCAGCACCAGAGTTTCAGCCAACCAACATTTCTTTCAACGCCTCGTGAGAAAGCATCAGTAGAACACATACTTCCCTCATCAGCACACACCAAAATCCATAGCCGCATAAAAAAATCGAAAGAACTTGAACCACCTCAGCCATAAATTCAAACATAGTTTCTCCAACCAGATGAATATCCCCACTAGAGAACCAGTCCACCAGCCAAGCGAACCAAAACAGCAGATCAATCATACACCCACAAAGAAAAAGTGTACTGAAACCACGAGCCACCCAAAAAATAGGAGAAGAGAAAAAACACAGGAACAAACCCACTCTAAAGATGACATACCAGATTTTTTGAAGAAACTGAAGAGCACCTACTGCCTTGAGTTTGAGAAACACCACTAAACCCCATCGCCATGAACCGGAACACCAAAATCTGACCCGATCATCCCCGGATCTGTAGCAGTGCACATAGAAGACTCCAGATCTAAGTGGTTCCACCATGGATCTGCAAACACCGTGACCAGATCTAGCTCCAAGAAAAGCACAGAGAATGGATCTTTTCCACTCAACCATGGATCTGCAACACTGAATGAAGGGGAGACCAACTCCCACCGAATCCTCCAAAGAACTACAGCTTCGCACGCCGTAGGGTCCAGAGCTTCCCCAAAGAACAAGTTGCACACCAGGAAGTCTGAATCGGATTAACTCCTCCATAGATCGCCCGGTGGAAATTCCGGTCCACCCCATGAAACCTCCACAACGCCGAAAGCCAGAAAGGCCAGAACTGGCTTGACCGAAATTAGATAAAGCCTTCATCTGAAGCTACTTCCAAGGAAGACCTGTGAGGGCACCATCAGTCCAGATAAAACTCACCTCAAGAGGAGAGAGCAGTAGAGCAATGCAAGCTAACTCTTGAGGATCCATAGCCGCACCAAATAAGCATTAAGGCCGACGGATGACCCAAACGCGAGAGGATCTAGGAGATGCGGGATCCGTATTCTCTCTTCCTTATGGGTTTTTCTTTACATTTTTAGGGGTGTATATAGGTTTTAGATTTTTCATTAAGTTTTAGGGTTTTAATGGGGTTTTTATGTTTATACGGTTTTTAGGGGTTTATGGTTTTTACGGTTTTTAGGGTTTCTGGGGGTTTTAGGGTTTCTTGCATTTTTATGTTTTTAGGGGTTTTAAATATTTTATGGTGTTAAGGTTTTCTTAGGGGATTTCATGTTTTTTAAGTATTTTAATGTTTTATTTGGATTTTTAGCATTTTTTTGATTTCAATGGTTTCAGAGTTTTCAAAAGGATTTTATCAGTTTATAAGGTTTTTTAGGGTTTTTAGGATTTTATGGTTTTCTTGTTATTTTATGTTTTTTGTGTTTTTAGGGTTTTTTAGGGGTTTCAATGTTTCATAACAATTTTTTTGGTTTAAATTGTTTTTATTATTTTTAGTGGTTTTTAGTTTCTTTATTCGTTTTTAGGGGTTTTAATCTTTTTAGGGGGTTTTATGGTATTTAGGGTTTTTTAGTTTCTTTGGGGTTTTAGTATTTGTTAGGTATTTAGAGGGTTTAAGAGTTTTTAGGATTTTAAATTTTTCTTATGAAGCTTCATGGTTTATATAGTTTAAATTTCAAAATATTTTTATGGATTTTTATATTTTTATGGGTTTTTAAAATTTTAGGGATTTTTTAGGTAATTTTGGGTTTTTTGGGGGGTTTTAGGGTTTTTAAGGATTCATTGGGGTTTTTGAGATTTTATTGGGTATTTTTGGTTTACATGGTTTTTTGTATCTTTAACATATTTAGGGGCTTAAAGGGTTTTGTAAATTTTTAGTGATTTTTAGTGTTTCTATGAGTTTTAGGGCTTTTTAATTTTTTTTGGATTTTTATGGTTTTTAGGGGTTTTATGGTTTTTTAGGGGTTTTTTATTTTTAAGGGTTTTAATATTTTTTAGATTTTTTAGTTTCACATAGGGATATTAAATTTTTATAGAGGTTTTGACATTTCTATGGATTTTGAGGGATTTTTTAGGATATTTATGGGTTTTTAGGTTTTTTAGGGATTTGAGGGGTTTTGGTGTTTTTTTCTTTTTAATGTTTTTAGGGGTTTTTCGTTTTTGTGGGGTTATTTTATTTTTTATGGGTTTAATGGTTTTTAGAGTTTTTTAATGATTTTATGGGTTTATATGGTTTTTATAGTTTTAGTGGGTTTTTCGGGTTTTTATGGTTTTAAATATTTTTTAGATTTTTAGAGGCTTTTATTGTTTTTAGGGATTTTATGTTCTTTTTATGTATTTTTCGATGTTTTTGTTTGTTTTTAGGGGTTTTAAGTGTCTTAGGTTTTTAAGGGTTATTATGGGTTTTCCAGTTTTATAGGGTTTTTATATTTTAATGGATTTTATAGTTTTTTTGATTTTTATGGTTTTTTAGGTGTTCTAGGGATTTGGAGGTTTTAAATGTTTTTATGGTTTTTATGGTTTTTAGGTTTTTAGGGTTTTCTGATTTTTAGGGTTTTAATGTTTTTAAGAGTTCTCAACATTTTTAAGCATTTAATGGGATTTTAGATATTTAGTGGCTTTTTGGATTTTTATGGGGTTTTATGGGTTTTTAGGTTTTTAGGGGTTATGGTTTTAGGGTTTTCTTATGATTTTTAGTCTTTTTAGAATTTTTATGGATTTAGGGGTTTTAAGTGCTTTTAGGATTTTAGATTTTTCATAGGGTTTTTATGGTTTTTTTATTTTTTAAGTATTTTAGGGATTTTTATGGGATTTTAGTGTTTTTTGGGAATTTGAGGGTTTTTGGGCTTTTCATGGATTTTTTGGTTTTTAGGGTTCTTTTGAGGGTTTGAAGGATTTTATATTTTTTTAACGATTTAGGGGTTTAAAGGGATTTTAGGGCGTTTAGCTTTTATTATAGATTTCATGGGTTTTATGGGGTTTTATGTATTTTAGGGTTTTTAGGATTTTTTAGGGTTTTTAGCATTTTTTTGGTTTTTTATTTGTTTTAAATTTTTTAGGATTTGGTGGTTTTTTATGTTTTTTCTATGTTTTTAGGGATTTTTATTGATTTTTTAGGATTTTTATGGTTTTTTAGATTTTTTAAAATTTTATATTATTTTTTCAAGGTTTATGGGGGTTTTTGTGTTTTTATTGGTTTTTGAGAGGTTTTATGGTATTTATGATTTCTAGCGTATTTTTAATGTTTTAGGTTTTTAAATTGTATTAATATTATTTTTTTGATTTTTATGGATTTTATGGGATTTTAGGGTTTTTAAGGTTTTCGGGGGTTTTATGGTTTTTAAGGATTTTATGGCTTTTATGTTTTTAGATTTTTAGGGGTTTTACATGTTTTTTAGGTTATATATTTTTATTAGGGGTTTTCGAGGTTTTATATTTTTTTCGTATTTTTTTGGGTTTTATGGTATTTTGTGTTTTTTTACAATTTTAGGGGTTTAAATGGATATAAGTTCTTTTAATGGGTTTTAAGGTGGTTTGGGGGGTTTTTTGTTTTGTTTGTTTTTAGGGATTTTTATGGTTTCTGGTGTCTTTTGGGTTTTTTGATTTTTTTAGCGATTTTATGTTTTTAGGGAGTTTAATTGTATTTATGATTTTGTTTTTTCATGGGTTTATGTTTATTTTTTATTTTTTTTATGGATTTTTGGTGTTTTTACGGTATTTAGGGTTTTTATGGATTTTATGGGATCTGAGGGTTTGTTGGGGTTTTACGGTTTTTAGAAATTTTTTAAATCTTTCAGCAGATTTATGTATTTTTAGGTGTTAATGTTTTGGTATTTAGGGTTTCTATACATTTTCGGTATATTTTTGGTTTTTTCGAATTTTAATTGTTTTTTGGTTTTTAGTTATTTTTAAAAGTTTTATTTTTTTAGGGTTGGATGGTTTTATGGTTTTTGTGGGTTTAGGGTTTTTTTAAATTTTTTAGTGTTTTAAGTTTTTCTATAGTTTTTAATGTTTTTAGGGGTTGAAAGGTTTTTTGGAGTTTTTATTTATTTTTATGTGTTTAGGATTTTTTATGTTTTGAGGCTTTTATGGTTAATAGGGTTTTAGGGGTTTTTAGGGGTTTTAGGGGTTTTATCGTTTTTTATGTTTTTATGTGTTTTAAATGTTTTTAGTATTTTAATTTTTATCTTAGGTTCATTCAATGTTTTAATACATCGTTATGTCTATAGGTATTTTAGGGAATTTTAGGGTTTTTATTGTTTTTATATGTATTTTGAGGTGTTCTATGGTTTTTAGGGTCTTATTATTTTTTTGGTCTTTATGGTTTTTTTTTGTTTTTTATGGTTTTAATGTATTTAGAGTTTTTTAACATATCTATGTGTTTAATGGGTTTTTAGAGTTTTTAGTTGGTTTTAGTTTGGGGTTTTTAAGGTTTTTAAGGTTTTTAGGGGTTTCAGGGATTTTAGGGTTTTAGGGTATTAGGGTTTTTAGGTCTTTTAGTGTTTTATTTAATTTTTAGGGGGTTTATGTTTCCTTTGGTTTTTAAAGTTTTCTTAGTTTTTTACATGGTATTTAGGATTATTATGTTTTTTTATTTTTTGGGATTTTTAGGAATTTTAGGGGTTGTTTGGGATTTTTTGGGCTTTTAACGTTTTTATTATTTTCAGTGTGTTAAATTTTTTCGTCAGTTTTTGAGGGGTTTTATATTTTTTTAACATTTTTAGTTTTTTAAAGGGTTTTGTAGTTTTTAGTTTTTTTGGTTTTAAATGTTTTTAGGCATTTTTATTATTTTTAGGATTTTTAGTGTTTATAGTGTTTTTAGGTTTTTAGGGGTTTTAAGTGTTTTTTGTTTTTTAATGTTTTATCATGGTTTGTAAGTTCTTTAGGGTTTTTATATTTTTAGGAAGTTTTAAGGATTTTCAAAAAATTTATGGTTTTTAGTATTTTTATGGTTTTTAGGATTCTTATGGATTTTTGGGTTTTTTTGGTCTTTTAGTGTTTTATGGGTTTTTAATTTTTTTTAAAAAAATTCAGGGATTAGGATTTTTAGGGGTTTTAGGGTTTTTTGCGTTTTTTAGATTTTTGGGGTTTTATGTGTTATTAGGTTTTTATGTTTTTCTTAGGGGTTTTTAGGGATTTTTAAATTTTTATAATTTAATAGGGAAGTTTTAGAATTTTTATGGGTTTTAGGGATTTAGGGCAAGGAAGATGCGAGGGTCGGGAAATTCCTAGACCCCCCAAATTTATTAAAAAGAAAAAAAAGACTCAGAAGACAAGGGAGGGGAGGGGTCAAATGACCCACACCTGAAAACCCCTTACAAACCATGCCAAAAAAAGAAAAATCAAAAAAGAAAAACCCAACAAGAACACCCAGGTCCAAGCAGCAACCATCATCATCGTCCACCAGCATCCAACATCCAAAAGCTCACAAACATGAAATGACCATCTTCCAAACTCACATATTCCAGCATCCAGCACCTTATCACCAAAACGAGCCATCACCAGTAGCGCATAACCATCAGCACCCGAATCACACAAGAGCCAGCAACCAGTGTTCACTTACATACAACAACCATCATCCATTCTCACAAGATCCAGCATCCAGCACCTCCTCACCAAGAAGGTCCTCCGCAAGCAGCATAGAGCCAATAGCACCAAATTCCAACCTACAAACATCATCACATTCCAAACAAATAGAAGCCAACCATCATACCAAAGAAAACCAACAGCCAGCAGCTTTCCACCTTCACCATAGCTTAACCACAAAAATCACACCCATAAGGAGTAAGGGGAAAAACTAGCCACATCCAAAACAGACCAAATCGGACAACCCATCCGACATTCAAGACCTCATATCATAGAATCCTCCACCATACCGCACATAGAAGTACAACTAACAGCACAACAGCCAACAACATAGGGCCACCAGCACCTCGGATTAGAACCAACATCTTCATCACAACCCAGCTCGCCAACAAGCATCAATTTCCGAAAAGCACCAAAACTATTCACGCCTTACAAACAAGCAGCAACACATAAAAAGAATATCACCTCGACACACATAAAATTCAAGAACCAAAAACAGAAATGGTTCGCATCCAGAACAACCACGATCACAAAGCAGGGAAAACTATAATGCAAAAACATTTAATCAGAAAATCCAGCAACGAAGCCATTTACCGCCAGACGGACCAAATCACAACAAGACCAGAGAAATCTAGAAACAGTGGGAGGTGACTGCAGATCCGAAGTTCTAACCCGAGCAAAGATCTGAACCAGAACACATACCTGCCTTGTAGATACCACCAGCGGTCCAGAACTAAAGAACCAAGTCAACGTGGCTGGAAACCAACCGGATCTGAAGCATTCATCCGAGGAAATAAACATTCCGAGCAAAATAAATCTGAGCATCTCCACCAAAGATCTGCAACACCATAGACTAGATTCGGACCACTTCTCCAAGAAGCTGTAAAGTCGTGCACCAGAGAGGCTGGATCTGACCCGATCCTCCATGGTTGACTTCTTCATCTGAGGCCGACGCCAGGGAAACTGAAAACATAGCACATATCCAGATCCGGGAGAAACATACAGCGGGAGTAGGGAGCAGCAGCACTGTGAGGACTGATGCCTGAGAAGCCATGAACGAAAGGAAAACACTGCCGCGCCGAGGAAGAAGCATCGCAAGAGGAGACGAGTGTGAGAGCATCTGGGGGAAACAGCAACCATCGCTTCCTAGGGTTTTTCTCTTTTAAGGATTTAGGGATTTTGAGGGTTCTTGGGGGTTTTAAGGGTTTTTATAGATTTTTTATTTTTTAATGGTTTTTAGAATTTTATTTAATGTTTTTGGGGTCTAAAATGTTTTTAGAGTTTTTAGTGGGTTTTTAGGGTTGTTATGGGGTTTAGGATTTTTAAGGATTTTAGGGTTTTCAATGGTTTTTGGAGGTTTTAAAATTTTATAGATGTTTTGTTCATTTTTTTATTTTTTATGGGTTTTACAAGTTTTTATGTTTTTACTGTTTTCTTTACATTTTTCAATTTTTTAATTGTTTTTACAATTTAAGTATTTTTAGAGATCTTCTATTATTTTTATAGCTTTTTAGGGTTTTAGGGACTTTTACGGTTATGAGGGATTTTAGGTGTTTTAGGTTTTCTAGTGGTTTTTTGAGTTTTTAGGGCTTTTGTTTTTTTGGGTTTTGTTTTTTTTAAGGGTTTTATAGTTTTTAAATATTTTTATGGGTTTGAATTTGTTTAGAGTTTTTAATGTTTTATAGGGTTTTCAGGGGGTTTAAAAGTTTCTAGAGGTTTTTATGGTTTTTAATTTTTTCACCATTTTTAGGTTATTAAGGGTTTTATGTGTCTTTATGTTTCTAAGGTTTTCTTTGGTTTTTTCAATGTATTTGTGTACTTTTCATTTTTTGGAATTTTTAAGTATTTATTAGGAATTTTATTGGTTTTTCTATTTGTATATAATTTGATGGGAATTAGGGTTGTTATAGGTTTTTTGGTTTTTTGGGTTTTTTGATTAATATAGGTGTTTTATTTTTTTCAAGTTTATTTAAATTTTTACAGGTTTTTCGGGGTTTTTTATTATTTTTTTAGTTTTTAGGGGTTTTAAGAGTTTTATGATTTTTAAGGTTCTTATAGGGTTTTTTAGGTTTTTAAGGGTTTATTTAAAATTTTATTTTTTTTAGTCCTTTTTTGGATTTTATAGTTTTTTGTGTATTTAGTGATTTTGAGGGTATTTAGGTTTATTCCTTTTCATATGGAATTTTGACATTCATATGAACCAAGACCCTCCTTCCATCGCAATTTGGGTTAGTCTTCTGCATCTCCCTTTACCATTTCAAAACTCATCGATTATTAAGATGATTGGGAACCTGGTGGGAAGGTATTTGTGCTCTATTAACTGAACCAACTCTATTTTTCATATTCTTAACCCCCAAATCTATGGGGAAATTGATGCCTCAAGATGGAATCCAGACTACGTTGGGATTATAATGGGTGAGGAGTTCTGTTGGAGAAAACAAATTGTTTATGAATCATAGGTTAATTTTTGTTCTATTTGCAAGAGAATGGATCTCCTTCTAGGGGACTATAGGTGTAGAAAGATAAAGAGATAGTAGGGAGTGGGAACTATAAGAAGCGGTAAAGTACATGCAACCAACACGATGGATGTCTCTTTTGGACAAGTATCAGTGGCTGTGGAAACTGGGGCCAAGGAAGTTCAAAGTGATCCTCAAGGAGGATATTACTTGGTTTTTGATATCATGAATTGGCTAAGGAAGGACTTTGAGGGTACTCAGTCAAGATAAAATGTGGATAAAAAGGTTGGAGGTTTGGTCTCTCCACCACCAGAGGGCCCCCAGGGTGCCATTATACTGAAACTTGAATTGGTGTCTCATGTGGTGGACGATGGTGGTCTTATATAGCTCCCTTGGGTTCTTCATTAGAGATGGTGTGCTCGGGGAGTGGACTTAGAGTTAGAATCCAGACTAAAGTCTCTAACAAATCCAGGGAGGTGGCAACCATAGAACAGGGAAATCACTTCGATCAACTGCCTAATGAGGATCAGGTTCAAGAGTTCGAGAAAGTGCTGATCATTAACTCCATGAATGGGAATGAGTCTAGTGATGAATGTTCTACCTATGTTGCAGGAGATACAGATGATTAGGGTATGAGTTATAATCTTCCAAGACCATAGAGAAGTAGGAGTATGAGAGACATTCGTAAATAGATAAAGGATTATTCTTTTTTTCCACTACTAATAAAGACCTGATCGACATAGAAGTTGAAATAAAATTAGGTTGATAGTGATACATACCTCTCACCCAAGGCTTCTTGGAAGAAGAATCCAGGTGATGTGATAGATAATTATTTGGAATTACTTATCTTCATGGAAGACAAAGTGACTGAAAAAGTGTTATACCTTAATTATACTAAATAAGAAGCCACCATGATTATGGGGAGGCCATTAAAGGTGAATCTAAATGAATAGAAGTAATCCTAGATTGATATGAAGGACATGATTTTTATTGGGGATATTCAACAATGGGAATATCAACCTTGAGGAGTTTATCCAGTCCTGGGACAAGCTAGCATTTCAGTTTGAGGATCTTCTACTGGATGAACCAAACACTCAAGTACACAATATCTCCTGGAAACTTTTTAGGGATATTGAATCTAGTAGGTCTAAACTAAACTTTAATGGTTGTTTCATTTATTTTTGTTCCTGACGTCATGGTTTCTCAATTTTTTCTTAAATGTTTTTGAATAATAAAAAGTTAATTTTCAGTCAGGATTTTAGGGGGTTTGTGGTTTTTTTGCGGTTTTTTGGTTTTTTATGTTTTTCTTGATTTCTAATGGTTTTATGTTTTTAAGGGTTTTAATGTTTTCTCTATGTTTATGTGTTTTTACACTTTTAGGTATATTTATTTATTTTTATAAATTTTATGGGTTTTTAGCGTTTTTAGATATTCTGAGAGTTTTTTTGGTTTTTTTATTTGTTTTTTGGGTCTTTAGAGGTTTTTTGAGGTTTTTTTGGTTTAATGATTTTTAAGAGATAAATAATGTTTTAGGTGTTTGAAGTGTTTTTAGAGTTTTTATTGGGTTTAGGGTTTTATGGGTTATTTAGGATTTTTAAGGGTTTTGATGGGTGTTATAGATTTTATAGTTTTACAGTTTTTAGGGGTTTAACATTTTTAGGGTTTTAGGAGTTTCATGGATTTTAAGGGTTTAAAGGTTTACTAAGGGGTATTTAGGGTTTCTATATTTTTTATGTTTTAGGGATTCTTATATCTATTTTTGGTTTTTTATAGGTTAAATGGGGTTTTACGTATTTTGACAGTTTTTTTTGGTTTCGGGGGATTTAGTATTTTTATCGATTTTTTGGGTTTTTAGAGTTTTTTTATTTCATGGGTTTTTATAGATTTTTATATTTTTATGGGTTTAAAATGTTTTTATGTTTTTATTGGTTTTTATGTTTTTAGTTTTTTTTGATTTTTTTGTTTTTTTATAGTTTCTGGGGTGTTTATGGTTTTTCATGTTTTTATGGTTTTTAGTGTATTTATCATTTTTTAGGGGTTTTAAGTGTTTTAAGGTTCTTAAGGTTTTCTTAGTGTATTTTAGGGTGTTCAAGATTATTAATGTTTTTAGGTATTTTTAGGGAATTTTTAGAATATTTACTATTTTATACAGATTTAAGGGATGTGGATGGTTTTTAGGGTTTTTTTGGATTTTTTGTATTTTCAAATTTCATTGATTTTTAATGTTTTTTAACGTTTTTATAGTTTTTATCGTTGTTAGGGGTTTAATGTTTTTTGGGTTTTTAGTGGGTTTTTGGGTTTTTATGGTTTTTTTTGGTTTTTAGGGGTTGTAGTATTTTTAGTTTCTTATGGTTACTAAGGGTGTTTGGGTATTTAAGGTTTTCCTATGTGTTTTCAAGGTTCTTAATATATTTAGATATTTTTAGGGATATTTTTTGATTTTTGGGTTTTAGGGTCTTGAGTGATTTTTTGGTTTTTATAGATTTTAGGTGTTTTATAGTTTTTTGGGGGTTTGGGGTTGTTTTTGAAATTTTAGGTGTTTTAGAGTTTTTTATGGATATTCAGGGTTATTATGGGGTTTTATGGGGTTTAATGGTTTCAGCATATCTTAAGGTTTTTATGTTTTTTTCTAACGGGTTTCTATCATTTTTAGGTTTTTAAGGGGTTTTATGTGTTTTTAGGTTTTTCTAGTTTTCTGATGTTTTTAGGGTCTTTAGTGTCTTTTAAATTTTTAGGGATTTTAGGTCTTATTTTATGATTTTTAGGATTTTTAGGGGTTTTAGGGATTTTGTGGGGTTTTAGGATTTTTTTGGTATTTAGGATTTTTGTGGTTTACTTGAATTTTTATGGTATTTTTATTTTTTTATGGTTTTGATGTTTTTTATAATTTTTCTAATGTTTTATGTGGTTTAAAGTGTTTTTAGATATTTTTTCTTTTTAAGGTTTTTATGGGTTTTTATTTTTTTAGGGGTTTAATGTTTTTTTTGGTTTTTTAGGAGTTTTAGGGTTTTCAACGTTTTTCTATTTTTTAGGGGTTTTATAAGTTTTTAGGTTTTAAATTTTTCTTAGGGGTTTTCAAGGTGTCTATGGTGTTTTATATTTTTTGTGATATTATGTATTTGTTAGTATTTTTATTGTCTTATTAATTTTTTTAGTTATTTTAAAGGTTCTTTATTGTTTATATATTTTTGTGGGGTTTTAGGGTTTTTTGTTTTTTTTAGATTTTTTTTGGTTTTCAGGATTTTCATGGGTTTTTTGTGGTTTTTTATGGTTTTATGTGTTTTATGGATTTTACCAATTTTAGGGTTTTTAGGGTCTTTATGGATTTTAGAATTTTGTCGATTTTTTAGGGTTTTTATGTTTTGAGGTATTTTTTATTTTATTTTTGGGTTTCATGGTTTTTTTTGTTTTTTTTTCATTTTTAGATTTTCTAATGAATTTTTAGTATTTTTTTATGTTTTTAGGGTATTTTGAGAATTAAATTTATTTTCAAGGTTTTTATCACATTTTTGGTTTGACGAGGTTTTAGTTTTTTTTAGGTTTTTATGTATATCTTAGGGTTTTTAGGGTTTTATGGTTTTTCCTATTTTTATGGATTTATGGATTTTTAGGATTTTTATGTTTTTTTGGGTTTTTTGAGATTCTGAGGGGTTTTTGAGTTCTTATGGTTTTTAGGGGTTAGCCATTTTTGAGTTTTAATGCGTTTTTATGGGTTTTTTGTGTTTTTAAAAGTATTTCGGGGTTTAAATTGTTTTTTGATTTTTGATAGGTTTTTACGGTATTATGGGTTTTTAGGGGTTTATAGGATTTTAGGTTTTTATGTTTTTTTGAGGGGTTTTACCATTTTTTAGGTTTTTAGTGGTTTTAATTATTTTTAGTGTTTTAAGGATTTATTACATTTTTAGGTTTTTAGGGTTTTTTATGCTTTTAAGAAATTTACGGAATTGTTTTTAGGATTTTATGGTCTCTTAGGATTTCAGGTGATTTTAGAGGTTTTATGCCTTTTAGAATTTTTTTTTGAGTTTTTAACATTTTAGGGGATTGAATTGTTTTAAGAGTTTTCATTGGGTTTATAGTTTTATGGTATTGTTACGATTTAAGGTGTTTTATGTTTTTTAGGATTTTTGGGGTTTTAGAATTTTTATCTTTTTTCGTTTTTTCAAGGGGTTTTAAGTGGTTTTATGTTTTTAACTTTTACTTAATGTTTTTATGGGTTTTTAGGTTTTTATTTACATTTTTAGGTATTTCTAGGCATTTATTAGGTTTTATATGATTTTAAGGGGTTTTATTAATTTTGATGGTATATACTGTTCTTTGGAGTATTTAGGTTTTTTTTTGTGCTTTTAGGGGTTTTTTAAGTTTTTTAGGGTATTTAGTTTTGTTACAGTTTTTTAACATTTGTAGGGGTCTAAAGGGTTTTATGAGTTTTAGTGGTTTTATAGGGCTTTAGGGGATTTCAATGTTTTTATAGTTTTTAGGAGTTTTATATTTTTTTCCCATATTTGTGTTTTTTAGATTTTTTAACATTTTTAGGTTTTTAGGGCCTTTAAGTGTTTTAGTTTTTCATCGTTTTCATTAAGTTTTTAGGTTTCATAGAGTTTTTTTTAGGGATTTCATTTTGATTTTTTAGCATTTTAATGATTTCTAGATTTTTTAGGGATTTTGATGGATTTTGTGGTTTTTAGGATTTTATGGGGTTTTATATTTTTTGGATTTTTTGAGTTTTTTGGGATTTTATCTATTTTTATATATTTTTGTACCATTTTCAGTCTTTAGTGGGTTTTTTAGGATTTTTCGGTTTTATGTTTTTTAGGGGTCTTTAGTGTTTTATGGTTTTTAAGGGTTTTAGTGGGGTTTAGGTTTTTATGGGATTTAAATGTATTTAGGTTTTTAATGTTTTATTAGCGGGTTCAAGGTTTTATGGGTTTTTATGCTTTTGTGTATTTTTAGGATTTTTATGGTTTTTTTGGCTTTTATGGGATTTTGAGGGCTTTGGGGTGTTTTTTAGTGGTTTAATGGTTTTTTTGGATATTTAGGGGTTTTGAGTTTTTTAAGGTTTTAAAAAAATAGTGTTTTTAATGTTTATAGGGTTTTAAGGGTTTTATTTTTTTAATGTGGTTTTTCTGTTTTTACGGTTTTTATGGTATTTAGGGATTTTAATGATTTTTAGGGTTTTAGGGTTTTTTAGTGTTTTTTATTATTTGTTGCTTTTTTTGGTTTTGTAGGGTATTTAAGTGTTTTTAGGATTTTAAGGTTTTCATTGGGTTTTTTGGGTTTTTTAGGTTTTAATACATTTTTAGGGATTTTTAGAACATTTTTATGATTTTTATAGTTTTCACCGGTTTTAAGGATTTTTAGGCGTTTTTTATTTTTTTTGTGTTTTTATGTTTTTTTTGGAGTTTTAGAGGGTTTTAGTTTTTTTGGTTTTTAACAAATTTTAGAGTTTTTTTAATGTTTTTAGGGTTTTTAAAGGTTTTTATTTATTTCCTTTGGGTTTTAGGTTTTTTACCTATTAATATTGAATTTTATAGTTTTTAGGTCGTTTTATGGTCTTTAATCCTTTTGGGGGATTTAGTGTTTTTAGCGATTTTTTGGTTTTCACGTGTTTTAAGTGTTTATAAGTTTTTATATATTTCTCAATGTTTTTTAGGGGATTTAGGGAATTTTATGTTTTTCTGGATTTTACAGTTTCTAGGAAATTTATGTTTTTCAAGGTTTTTTTGGGATTTTTAGGGGTTTTAGGTTTCTTTAGAGTTTTTTTTCATTTTCATTATTTTTTGGGGGGTTATAGGTTTGTATTGTTTTAACGTTTTTAGTGGTTCTTTAACATTTTAGGGGTTTAAAGGGGTTCTAGATTGTTTTTAGTATTTTTTGGGTTTTTATGGGTTTTTAGGGTTCTTAATTTTTTAAGGGATTTTATGGGGTTTTAAAATTTTTAGGATTTTTTAGGTTTTTTAGGTTTTTTTAGGTTTTAGAGGTTTAAAGTGTTTAAAGGTTTTAATTTTTTTAGGGGTTTTCAGTTTTTTAGGGTTTATTATGTTATTATAGATTTTAAGGGATTTATTATATTTTTTTTGTTTATTGGACTTTTTGGGATTTTGAGGGTTTTTAGGGTTTTATTGGTTTTTAGGTTTTTTTTGTTTTTATTGTTTTAGAGTTTTTTTAAAGCTTTTAGAGTTTTGATCGGTTTTTAGATTTTTTAGAGGGTATTTATGGGTTTTTATATATTTTATTATTTTTAGTGTTTAATTTTTCTCGAGATTTTACTTTTTTTTGTCTTTTAAGGGTTTTATTTTTTTTAGGTGCTTAAGGTTTTCTTAGGGGTTTTAAGGTATTTTTTGAATTTTATGATCTTGCAGATTTTAGGGTTTATGAAAATTTTTCATGGTTTTTATGTGTTTTTTGGGACATTGAGGGTTTTTATAACCTTTTAGGGGTTTAATGGGTTATTGTTTTTTCAAGTTTTTTTAGTTTTTTAGCATTTTTAATTGTTTTTATAGTTATTAATATTTTTAGGGGTTTGAACGGTCCCTAGATTTTTAGTTGTATTTATTGGGTTTTTAGGGTTTTTTTTGTTTTTTTATGGTTTTATCTATTTTTATGGTTTTTAGGGGTATTTAGGGTTTTATGGTCTTTTATGGTTTTTATGTTTTTTAGTAATTTTAGGGGTTTGATGTTTTTTATGTTTTAAAGTGGTTTTATGGGTTTTCATAGTTTTTAATTATTTATGTTTTTATGATTTTTAAGGGAATTTTTAGGTTTTTTATATTTTTAGGGTTTTTATGGAATTTTTGGGGTTTTGTGTTTTTATGGTTATCTAGTGTTTTTATAAATTTTTGGTTTTTTGGGTTTTATATTGTTTTTGGATTTTTTAGGGTTTTAGGGTTTTTTACATTTTCTATAATTTTTATGGTTTTTAATTACTTTTAGTCTTTAAGAGTTTGAGGGAATTTGAGGGTTTTCATAATTTAAAATTTTTTGGTGGTTTTGGGATTTTAGGTTTTTTTTATGTTTTAGGGGGTTTGGGTTTTTTGGTATTTTAACATGTTTAGGGTTTAAATGGTTATTAGAGTTTTTGGTTGTTTTTAGGTGTTTTATGGGATTTTAGGTATTTTATGGTGTTTTGAAGTTTTTAAAAAATTTACAGTATCTTGGGTTTTTTGGATTTTCACATTTTTTAGTGATATTATGTTTTTAGGCATTTTAAGTGTTTTTATGTTTTTAAGGATTTCATTTCAGTTTTATAGGTTTTAAGGGGTATTACATTTTCAATGATTCTTAAGGATTTTTTTGGATTTTTTCGGATTTTTATGGGTTTTTAAGGTTTTAGGGTTTTTAGGTTTGTTAGGGTTTTATAAGTCTTTTAGGGGTTTTAAAATATTTCAGAGATTTTTATGTTTGTATGGGTTTTATGTTTTTTAATTTTTTTAGTCATTTTTTAGGGTTTTTATCAGTTTTTAAGATTTTTAAGGATTTTAGGGGTTTTAGTGTTTTTAGGGTCATTAAGGGTTTTTTGGTATTAATTGTTTTTAGGTTCTTATTCTTTTCTTATTATTTTTCAAGATTTTATTATTTTTTATGAATTTTTGTTACTGTAGGTATTTTTTAGGATTTTTATGCATTTTTACTATTTTTAGGGATTTTGGGTTTTTAATAGTTTTTAGGGGTTTTAATTTCTTTTATGTTTTTAAAGATTTATTCGGGGTTTTAAGGGTCAATAGGTTTTTTTGTTTATTTATGGATTTTTAGGGTGTTTTAAGGATTTTTATAGGTTTTTAGAGTTATTTACCATTTTGAGTGGGTTTTTTGGTTTTTAGGATTTTTATGGTTTTGATAGGTTTTAAGGGTTTTTTATTTTGAGAGGTTTTATGGGTTTTAGAGTTTTTTTTAACTTTTTCTGGGTTTATAGGGTTTTTATAGTTGTATGTCTGTTTTTTACAGTTTTTATGGGTTTTTAGTTTTTTAAAGGATTTTAGTGGGTTTTATGGGTTTTTGGGTTGTTAAGGGTTCTTAGGGTTCTAGCTTTTGAAGTTTTTTTGGGGGTTTTTTGTGTTTTTTAGTTTTTAATGTTTTCTGAGGGGTGTCCCATATTTTTTGGGAATTTTATGCTTTTACAGATTTATTTGGTGGGTTTATGGTGTTTTGGGTGGTTTTATCATTTTTAATGGTTTAAATGGTTTTTTGATTTTTTAGTGGTGATTTAGTGTTTTTTGTGTTTTTAGGGTTTTTAATATTTTAGGGGTTTTTATGGTTTTAGGGTTTTTAGGGGTATTATTATATATATATATTTTTGGTTTTTAAGTGTTTTAAGTTTTTTTAGGTTTTTAAGGTTTTTCAGTTTTTTAGGATTTTATACTCTTTTTAGGATTTTTAGGGCCATTTTTTTTTTTTTAGGGTTTTTATGGATTTTAATATTTTGTAGGGTTTTGTGGTTTTTATTGTTTTTGGTGGATTTATTTGAGTTTTTAGGGATTTTATATTTCATAGAGTTTTTAATGTTTTTCGGTGTTTAAAGGGTTTTTGATCTTTTTAATTAGTTTTTTTTGGGTTTTTATGGTTTTAGTGGTTTTATGGTTTATAGGGGTTTTAACGAGTTTTATGTTTTTTAGGATCTTTTATGGTTTTTATCATTTTTTTGGTTTTTAGGATTTTTATCTATTTTCATGTTTTAATGTTTACTTATTGGTTTTTAGGGAATTTAGGTATTTTTACATTTTTAAGGATATTTACATCTTTTTAGGATTTTATGGTTTATGGGGGTTTTATGGGATTTTGAGGTGTTTTAGGGTTTTTTGGGGTGTTAATGTGTTTAGAATTTTTATGTTTTTAAGGGTTTTATGTGTTTTAGGTTTTTATGTTTTTATTAGGGGTTTTCATGGTTTTTATGGTTCTTTATGATACTAGGGATTTTTACATATTTTTTAGGATTTTTATGGATTTTTGGATTTTTGGGGATTTTCAGCGTTTTTAAGGATTTTATGGTTTTTTGTTTTTTTAGGTTTTTTTTTGAGTTTTTCAGATTTTTAGGGTTTTTATTTTTTTTTAAAAAAATTGTGCGTGAAGGGTTTTGTTTTTGTGTTTTTATTGGATTTTATGGGGTTTTCTGGTTTTTAATCATTTAAGGTTTTGAAGGTATTAGGTTTTTTAGTGTTTTTTCATGTTTTTTTCTATTTTTTAGGTTTTTAGGGGGTTTAAATGCTTTTGGAGTTTTATGGTTTTCTTATTGGTTTTCAAGGTTATTTGGGTTTTTTATGATTTAACTTAATTTTATGGTTTTTAGGATTTTTAGGGGAATTAATGTTTTATGTATTTGGTTGGGTATTATAATTTTTAGGGTTTTTAAGGTTTTTTGGATCTTGGAATTTTTTTGTGTTTTTAGGGGTTTTATGGGTTTTTAGAGTTTTCAGTGGGGTTTTAGAGTATTTTTTAGTTTTTACTATTTTTAAGGATTATATCGGTTGTATTCTTTTTAGGGTATTTTATGGATTTTAGGGTCTTTTATTGTTTTTTAGCATTTTTAGGGTATTTTAATGGATTTTAGTGATTTTTTGGATTTTTTTGTTTTCAGGGATTTTTTGTGTTTTTGGGTTTTTAGGGTTTTATGTTTTTTGGGATTTCATTTGATTTTTTTAGGAAAAAAGGCTCAGGATCAAGCGTGATTGACCCCTAAAAATTTATAAATAAAAAGTAAAGGCAAAGTATTACAAGACAAGGAAGATTCAAAAAAATAACTCCAAAATAAAAATATATTTCAAAAGGATCAACATTAACACCATATATATAATCTAAATTTACACCAGCATCAGCAGACTCCCATTCATATTGTAAATTTTTTTGTTGCTTGAAGAGTGCATCATATATCTCCTTGATCCTTTTTTATTCCAAATTAAGATAATATTTGGAAGTAATCTTGTTATATCTCCCTCTCTTGGGATCAATAAAATCCCTTTTATATTCCTTATAAGAGGACCTGGTAGACATGGGTTTTGGAAAATTAGAATAGTCCTTCCTTGTCCTCCTCTTCAGGGGGGAAAAGATGAATCCCTAAAACTAATTATCCCTCCCATGTGTGATGACATCACTGGTTGAGGGTTTATCACCAATCAAGAACTCATATTTACTATTTTCATACATGTTTTCATTATCGGTGACATCCTCTCATCTATTAGATACTTGCAAAAAACTATGGAGTTTTTCGATTTCCTCCTGTAAATTATCTTTTTGGATTTCCCTTCCAAGATCCCCATCACCTGGAGCCTAAAATGTCATATCAAGTGCTCTTGAATTCACAAAGGCACATCCCATAAACTGTGGTTTGACACTGGTTTCTTCCAGACTAATGTCCTCTAGAACCAAACAATTTTCAGAAGATACCCCTTAATTCACCACCCGAACCAACTTTATAACCTGAACCACTCTCACCTCATAATCAGTATAAGAAATCTGGTTTGATTGCCTCTAGTCCAATTTCTTATCCTATTGCACAGCACCCGAATGCCTTTCTTTTTTCCGAGAGCAATAATTATAATCCAATTGACATTCCTCATTCCAAGAACCTTTATTCTGGCCAAAATGATTTTCCACATACCCAACACAAGAAATCTGAATCATATGCAAGTATTTCACCTCACACTCCTCATTCCCATAAAAAACATTTTTAGGCCAACCAGTATTATAATATTCCCCATCAAACACTTACCTCACATCACTATGAGAAACATAATCCTTTAATATAGAATCTTATTCACAAAAATACATAGAATTCCTCAAATTCAAATATCCATCATAAATATCAGCATCACCCAAATAAGATTTTGATCGATTAAAAACATCAATGAACTTTGGATCTTGGGATGTAACCTGTAATGGCTTCTAAAATTTCTTGACCACATCACATGGGATCACAGAAGTAGGAGAAATAGCTCAAACATTCTGTACCAAACCTATTCATTCATAAATATCATGACCAACAAAGCATGTTAAATTCAAAGCGACTTTAATAGGAATAGGTTTCATGTGAATAACTGCAACACCAGATGTATCAGTAGTAACATGTCACACTTTCACACCACCGGTATAGGACCCAGATTTTTACATGTCAAATTTAAATCATACCAAGACTCAAAAATGGCTGATTTTTTATAACAAAATTAATCACTTATAGAAATCTAGAATAAATCAACATGAGAATTCAATACATCCACTTCAACACAGATTCTATGTGAGATCGGATGACAGATAGCATGGTTCCTACTATCTAGGTAGAGAAAACATCCAACAAGATTCATAACATAAATATAATGAAAACATTCTGAAATGGAATTGGCAGTTCAAAGAGTCTCACCCAAATCACCATCATTGATGAATGACACTTCATATTAAAATCATAATACCATTTGTATAGTATGAAATAAAATCTATTACACCATTTAGAATTATTTGACCTAACCAAAATCAAATCCTCCTCCGAAGAAAATCAAATCATGAAATAATTGGAGTTAAGGAGCCCAACGCGAACATACAAACCCCAAGAAAAAAAATACGCCTATCAAAGAGATCCACCATGGACTGGTGTTGCATGAATCTCATAATCAAGGTTATATTTAACATATAATATGCATCAAAAAATTCAATAGATGATATTTATAACTTAGGAGAACCCTTAAACCATTCGAGAAACTTTGGGTTTAGGGAAATCAAAGGAAACCCCAAAATAAAGTTGGGATTCAAGAATGTAATGAAATGGGGAAGTTTTGTCAATGTGGAGGGGTGGCCCCTCCCCACCGGTGGGGGAGGGGTAGAGGTGGAGGCCATCATCGTGCTGCCTAGGTTATGTAAGAATGGTTGAGCTAAGAACGGAAGAGGAAAATCAGTAGGCCATATTTTTATTTTTTAGGGTTTTAAGGTTTTTAGAGTTCTATAACATTTTTAGTTTTTTTAAAATTTTTACAGTATTTGGTGATTTTCTGGGTTTTTAGGGTTTTGTGGTTTTTAGGGGGTTTTATAGTTTTTGGGGGTTTTATGGTTTTAGGGTCTTTTAGGGTGTTTTATGTCTTTAGGTTTTTCAAGGGTTTTAAGTGTTTTTATATATTATTGTTTTCTTATGGGGTTTTAGGTGTTTTTGGGGTTTTTACATATCTATCATTTTAGGTGCTTTTTAGGATTTTTTTGGGGTTTTAGGGTTTTTAGTGATTTTGAGGGTCTTTTTAGTTTTTAGGGGTTTTAGGAGTTTATAATTTTTAGGATTGTTTGGGGTATTATGTGTTTTTTGGTTTTTAATTTTTTCTTATGGTTTTCTATAATTTTTTGGTATTTTTATTTTTTTATGGATTTGTATTGATTTTTTAGGATTTTAACTTTTTTTAAGGATTTTGAGGGTTTTTAGGGTTTTATCGATTTTATATTTTTATAGTTTTCTTGAGTTATTTATGGGATTTGAAGTATTTTATATATTTTTAACAATTTATAGGTTTAAAGGGTTTTTATATGTTTTTAATGGTATAAGGGTTTTCTAGGTTCTTATGGTTTTAATGGTTTTTAGGTTTTTTTTGGTTTTTACAGTTATTAGGGTCTTTTAGGTGTTTAGGGTTTTTAGAATTTTTATTGGTTTTATGTGATACATGGTTTTAAAGGTTTTCACAGGGGATTTTAGAGTTTTTATGGGTTTTATATATTTAGGTATTTCAGGGACTTTTTCATAATTTTATGGTTTTTATGGGTTTTTGAAATTTCTTGAGTTTTTTGGGTTTTTAGGTTTTTTAGAGTTTTTAGTGTTTTTTAAGATTTAGGGGATTTAATTGTTTTTAAATTTTTATGTTTTTATTAGGTATTGTAAGGGTTTTAGGTATTTTTACATGTTTAGTAATTTTTAGGTATTCTTTAGCATTTTACGTGTTTTTGGGTTTCATGGTTTTTTTTATTGTTTTTTTTTGGTTTTTAGAGTTTTTAACTTTTTTAAGGGTCTGAATGGTCTTTATAGTTTTAGGGTTTCTATGTAGTTTTTGGGTTTTTTAAATTTTTATGAGATTATGGTTTTTAAGGGTGTTTAGGGATTTTAGGGTTTTTTGTGTTTTTAGAAATTTTTAGGTTTCTAAGGTTTTCTATGGGGTTTTCAGTTTTTTAGGGGTTTTTTACATTTTTATTCATTTTTTGGGATTTTACAGAACTTTTATGGGTTTTTAGGGTTTTTATGTATTTTGAGTTTTTTAGATATTTTTATGAGTTTTATGTTTTTTTAGGATTTTTAGTATTTTAATTTTGTTGAGGTTTTAAGTGTTTTTGCGTTTTTATGGGTCTCTTTGGGGATTTCAGGGGAAGATTTGAATTTTTTTTACGTTTTTAGGGTTTTTTAGGGTTTTTTGATTTTTATGCATTTTTAGTGCTTTTAAGGATTTTTAGGGGTTTCAAGATTTTTAGGGGTTTTATGGTTTGGGGGTAGTATTTTTAGGGTTTTTAGTGTTTTAGGGTTTTTATAGAGTTTTTTCCATTTTTGGTTTTAATGGTTTTTTAGAGTTTTTAGTGTTTTCTAGGGTTTTTATGGATTTTTTTGGTATTTTTAATGTTTTTAGAAGTTTTAGGGTCTTTTAGGGGTTTTAGGGTCTTTTAGGGTTTTTTTGGTTTTAAGCATTTTTTATTTTTAAAGGTTTTAAAGTGTTTTTAGGTCATTAAGATTTTCTTTGGGGTTTTAGGGATTTTATGGGTTTTTATATTTTTAGGTATTTTGAGGGATTTTTTAGGATTTTTATGGTTTTTGGTTTTTTAGTAATTTTGGGCATTTTTAGCATTTTAATAGTTTTTAGAGTTTTTTAGGTTTTAGGGATTTTTAGTGGTTTTAGTTTTTTAAGTGTTTATTATAGTTTTTCTAGGGTTTAAAGCATTTTTATTTTTTAGGGATTATTAGAGATTTTTTATGATTTTTAGGATTTTTATTTATTTTCGAGATTTTGCGGGGTTTTTTGTAATTTTTACGTTTTTTTTTTGTTTTTTTTTGTTTTTTTGGGTTTTTAGAGATTTTTTTTGTATTTTAGTCTTTTATGGATTTTTTTTTATTTTTTTAAGGGTTTAATGGGAATTTATGTTTGTAGTGGTTTTTAGAGTTTTATGGGTTTTTTTATGGTTTTAGGGTTTTTATGGATTTCATGGTGTTTTTTGGTTTTTAGGGTATTTTAGGGTTTTTAGTTTTTTAGATTTTTTGGGCATTTTAGTGTTGTATGTTTTTAAGGTATTATTTTGGGTCTTCAGTTTTCAGGGGTTTTTACATTTTTATGGATTTTTAGGTATTTGTTAATATTTTTATAGATTTTTTGGGTTTTTAGGAATTTTAAGGGGTTTATAATTTTTATATATTTTTTGGGTTTTTATCATTTTTTTAGGTTTTTAGTGGTTTGAAGTATATATATATTTTTATGTGTTTCTTATGGTTTTTTAGTGTTTCTAGAGATTTTTTTGTTTTTAATAATATTTAGGGTTTTTAATTTTTTATGTAATTTTAGTGTTTTTAGGGATTTTATGTGTTTGTGGGTTTTAAGGGGTTTTAACAATTTTTGGTTTTTGGGGGTTATTAGGGATTATTTTTTTTTCGGTTTTTAATATTTTTATAAATTTTTAACAATTTTAGGGGTTTAATGGGGTTTAGAGTTTTTAGTGGGGTTTAGTGTTTTTTATGGGGTTTTAGTGGGTTTTTTTTTCTTTTTTTGGTTTTTATGGATTTTAGGGATTCTACGGTTTTTAGTAAATTTTAATGTTTTTATATTTTTTAGGTTTTTATTGGTTTTAAGTGATTTTAGGTTGTTATGGTTTTCTTAAGTGTTTTTAGGGTTTTTAGGGTTTTTTACTTTTTACAGATTTTTTGGGATTTTTAGGGATTTTTATGATTTTTAGGGTTTTTATGAATTTTGATGGTTTTTCGGGTTTATAGGGTTTCTTTGGGTTTTTTAGTTTTTAGTTTTTGAAAGGTTTTATGTGTTTTTAGGTTTTTAAGGTCTTGTTTTATATTTTCTAGGTCTCTAGGGGTTTTTACATTTTTAAGGAATTTTAGGGTGTTTTTTTTTATTTTTATGGTTATTATGTCTGTAGGGACATTGAGGATTTTTAGCATTTTTGGGGACTTATGATTTTTTGGGAGGTTTAGGGGTATTTTGTCTTTTAGGGTTTTAAATGTAATTTATATATTTTTAGAATTTTTAACATTTTAAAGTTTTTTAGAATTTTAGTGGTTTTTAGGGATTTTATAGGATTTTATGGTTTTTGTATGGTTTTTTGGGGTTTTATCGGTTTTAGGGGTTTTAGGGTTTTTATGTGTTTTCATGTTTTTAAGGTATTTCTTTGTTTTTTTTGTTTTTAATTATTTTTAGGATTTTAAGGTTTTCTTTGGGTTTTTACGGGTTTTAGTTGTTTTATGTTTCTAAGGATTTTTATCGTATTTTTAAAATTTCAATGTGTTTTCGGGGTTTTAGGGATTTTGGGGATTTTTTGTTTTTTTAGTGTTTTCTTGTTTTTAGGGTATTTATAATTTTTAGGTTTTTGAGGGGAATTAATATTTTTTAGGTTTTAAGGGGGTTTATGGGTTTTCATGGTTTTTAGGGTTTTTTCATTTTTTAGGTATTTTTAGTAATTTGTTAGGATTTTTATAGTTTTTAGGGTTTTTTTCGTGATTTTTAAGGTTTGTAGAGTTTTAAGGTTTTTTGTTTTTTTCGGTTTTAGGTTTTTTTGAGTTCTTAGTGTGTTTAAGGTTTTTTATTGTTCTTAATGATTTTAGGGTTTTAAAGGGGTTTTAGTTTTTTTGTGAGTTTTTAGGGTTTTTATATGTTTTTCGGTTTTAAAGGTTTTTAGTGATTTGTATGGTTTTAAGGGTTTTTATGGGTTTTAGGGCGTTTTAGGGTTTTTATCATTTTTTAGGTATTTAGGGGTTCTAAGTGTTTTTATGTTTTTATGGATTTTTATATTTTTAAGGATTTTTATGGACTTTTTAGTATTTTTATTTCCATTTGGGTTTTCAATTATTTCTATAGTTTTTAGTGGGTTTTTAAGATTTTTAGGGGTTTTTATCATTTTTCATGGTTTTAGTTTTCATTATGGTTATGGGGTTTTATGGTTTTTTTGCCTTTTATGGATTTGGAATTATTTAGGATCTTAGCAGGTTTAAGTGTTTTTTAGTTTTTATGGTTTTCTTATGGGTTTTCAATTTTTTTATGTTTTTTTTTGTTTTTATAGATTTTTAGGTATTTTTAGGATTTTTATGGTTTTTTAAAGTTATTTGGAATTTATAGGGTTTTTTGATTTTTAGGTTTTTAGGGATTTTTTTGGTTTTTCTGGGTTTGTAGGGTTTTATAGTTTTTCGTTTTTAAGAGTTTTTTAATGTTTTATAGTTTTAAATGATTTGTATTTTTTTATATTTTTTTGTGTTTGTATTGGTTTTTATGTTTTCAATGTTTTTAGGGGTTTTTGAGATTTTTAGAGGTTATTAGGATTTTTAGAGTAGTTTAGGTTTTTTAGCGTTTTTAGGTTTTTATCGGTTTTATGTATTTCTTGGTTTTCAAATTTTTCTTAGCGATTTTCAAGGTAATTTGTATTTTTTTTTGTTTTAAGGGATTTTCAGTGCATTTATGATATTTATGGTTTTCTAGGTTTTTGTGATTTTGAGGGTTTTAGGGGGTTTTAGGGTTTTTAGAGATTTTAGGGGTTTAGGGCATTCAACATTTTTATGTTTTTAGTGGTTTAAATTGTTGTTGGATTTTTTTGTTTTCTTAGGAATTTTTGGAATTTTTTTGTTTTTTGGGATTTTGAGATATTTTTTAGATTTTTTAGGGTTTTTACGTGTTTTGAGATTTTGAGGATTTGTACGATTTTTTTTCGTTTTAGAATTTTTTGTGTTTTTAGTGGTTTTATTGTTTTTGTGAGTTTTTTATCTTTTTAAAGGGTTTAAAGGGTTCTAAGAGTTTCTAGTGGTTTAGAAGGGGTTTTATTTTTTTTATTGTATTTTATGATTTTTCTGGGTTTTTATTTTTTTAGGGGTTTTTATGGGTTTACAGACTTTTATGGTTTTTTGTGTTTTTTTTATTTTAGGGGTTTTATGTTTGTTTTGGTTTTTAAGGTTTTCTTAGAGTTTTTCATGAATTTTTATGTTAGATGTATTTTTAGTGATTTTTTTGGATTTTTATGATTTTTTGGGTTTTAAATGATTTTTAGGGTTTTTTTGGTTTTTTGGATTTTTTTTTTGAGTTTTTTGTTTTTTTATTGTTTGTTAGAGATTATTTTAAATTTTTTAGTGGTTTAAAGGGTTTTTATAGTTTTAGTGGTTTATGTGTTTTTAGGGTTTTAGTGTTTTTTTATAGTTTGATGGGTTTTTTAGAGTTTTGGGTTATTTTAATTTTTTAGAATTTTTAGGTTTTTAGGGAAGAAGAGGTGCATGACTAGGATAGCCTATCCCCCCAATATTTATTAAGAAAAAGGACACTATATACCGGGGGAGGGGGCAGGTCCAACTGACCCATACCCAAAGGAAAATCCCCAACCAGAAAAAAGGAAAAAGTCCCAAAAGACTCACACCCCAAAGGTCAAAAAGAAAAGAAAACACACAAAATAGAAATAGAGAAAGTATGGCAATGTCACCACTGAAGTCATATAGGTCCACACCATGGTAACCAAAGCTCCCACCAAGACCAACATCCACATCAGTAAGGTAGATGTCTGAGTCAGCTCTGGTGTCCATAGAGTCCCAACTAGACTCATAGTCCTCTTGCATTCTGAGCGTAGACAAAAGTTCCTCTCTGGCCATCTCCTGCTCAGCATTTCGCGGAGGCCGCTTCTGTTTATTGACATTGAGATTTATCTTGACTGCCTTGGAGGTGGCCCGGGTCACCATCAGTCTTGGAAGGGAAAATTAATCCTTTCGATGCCTACACATTGGGGGGCAGAGATAGACCCATCTTCAGGGACTGCCTTCACATTAGGGGTTTTAAGTGTTTTTAGATTTTTATGGTTTTATAAAAACGTTTAGGGGTTTCATGTTTTTTTACGGTTTTATGGATTTTTTGGGTTTTTTAGAAATTTTATGGTTTTTATGGTTTTTAAATATTATAGAATTTTTAGATTTTTTAGCGATTTTGCAGGATTTCAGGGTTTTTAAGGTTATTTGGGATTTTTTGGTGTTTTAAGTATTTTTCGTTTTAATGGTTTTCTTACGGGTTTTCTGGGGTTTTCATGTATTATGTTTTTATGGAATTTCATAGACCTTTATCATTCTTATGGGTTTTTAGATTTTTTTGGCATTTTATGGATTTTAATGGGTTTCAAGAATTTTTTTTTGTTTTGATGTTTTTTAGTTATTTGTGGGTTTTTAGTTACTATTGTTTTTTTATCATTTTTAGTGTTTTAATGGGGTTTTATTGTTTTTAGTGCGTTTTAGGGGTTTTATGGGTTTTAAATGATTTTATGGATTTTTATGGTTTTTATGTGTTTTAGGTTTTTAAGGTTTTTTTAGGGTCTTTAGTTTTTTTTAGGTTTTTAGGGGTTTTATGAGTTTTTATGTTTTTATAGTTTTCTTAGGGGTGTTTTTATTTTTTTCGTATTTGTTGGGGGTTATATGGTTTTTGATTGTTTTTATGGATTTTTAGGGTTTTTTGGATTTTAAGGGATTTTGGTTTTTAGGGGTTTTAATTGTTTATTGAATTTTAAGGTTTTCTTAGATGATTTCAGGGTTTTTAGGGATTTTTACATTTGAAGTGATATTTTTTCTCTTTAGGATTTTATGGATTTTTAGGGTATCTATAGATTTTGAGGAGTATTAGGGTTTGTATATTTTTAATTGAATTTTTTGGTATTTTGGGATTTTTTGAGTTATTTATGTTTTTTAAGGTTTTTTAAAAATATATAAGCATTCTTATGAGTTTTTAGGATTTTTAGAGTTTTTATTTGTTTTTGGGGTTTTATGATTTTTCATTGTTTTTATGGTTTTTAGGGGTTTTAAAAATTTTAGGGATTTAAGGGTTTTACCATTTTTTAGGTTTTTTAGAGGTTTATTGTTTTTTTAGTTTTTTTGATTTTCATAGAGGTTTTCAAGGTTTATGGGGATTTTTTAGGTTTTTAGGGAGTTTTTAGGATTTTTATTTTTATTAGTGTTTCTAGATATTTTGGGTGTTTTATGGGTTTTTAGGGTTGATATGGATTTTATAGTTTTTTAGATTTTTCGGTTTTTTGAGTTTTTTAGGGTTTTCACGGTTTTAGAGTTTTTTTTAACATTTTTAGTGGTTTAAAGGGATTTTATAGTTTTTTGGGGTTTTTAGGGTTTTCCTGGGGTTTTAGCGTTTTTAATTTTTCTAGGGAATTTTAGGGACTTCTATATTTTTTAGTGTTTTTATGTTTTTAGGGGTTTTATTCATTTTTATATATTTATAGTTTTTAGGGTTTGTGAGGGTATTTTGGGTTTTTTTACGTTTTTAATGATTATAGAGCTAATAGAAGTGTTTTATGTTTTTTATTTATTTCTATGTTTTCTATGGTATTTAAGGTTTTTTTGGGGTTTTAGTGTTTTTAGGGTTTTTAAGTCTTTTATGTGTTTTTATGTGTTTAGGTTTTCTTATGGGATATTAGTTTTTTAGAGTTTTTTTACATTTTAAGGTATTTTTAACTCTCTTTCAGAATTTTTAATGTTCTTAGGGTTTTTTTTGGATTTTGAGGGGTTTTATGGGGTTTTAGGATTTTTTTAGTGTTTTTAGATTTTTTTAAGTTTTTAGGGGTTTTAACAGTTTTTTGTCTTTAAGGTTATCATAGGGTTTTTTGGGTTTTATGGGTTTTTACATTTTAGATATTTTTTTATATTTTATGATTTTTATGGTATTTATGAGTTTTTAGGAAATTATTAGGGTTATTATTGTTTTTAGGGGTTTTATGGTTTTCTAATTTTTATAGAATTTTTAGTTATTTGGGGTTATTATGGTTTTTTTGTTTTTATCATTTTTAGGGGTTTAATGTGTTTTTATATTTTTTAATAGTTTTTATGGTTTCTATGCAATTTTAGGGTTTTTTAATGTTTTTAGGGGTTTTATGGCTTTTAGGGGATTTAGGGTCTTTAATGAGTTTTCGTATATTTTAGGTTTTTAGGGTTTTACATGCTGTTAGGTTTTTATGGTTTTCTTTGGTTTTTCTTTGGTTTTTTAGGGTTTTTACATTTTTATGTATTTTTATGAATTTTAGGATTTTTGTGATTTTTTGGATTTTTTGCGATTTTCTGGGTTTTTAGGGTTTTAGGTTTTATGGGTTTTACATGTTTTTAGGTTTTTAAAGTTTTCTTACTGATTTTGAGGGTATTTAGGGTTTTTATGTCTTCAGGGATTTTGGGAAATTTTTTGGATTTTTATGTGTTTTTAGTGTTTTAGGGAGTTTGAGGGTTTCAGGGTTTCTAGGTTTTCAATGTTTTTTCGTGTTTTTAGAGTTTTTTTTGAATTTTTAGGGTTTTTATGGGATTTCAAATTTTTTAACGTTTTTAGGGCTTTATAGGTGTTTTAAACTTTTTAGTAATTTTTAGGGGTTTCATGGGTTTTAAGTTTTTTAAAGGGTTTACGAGTTTTATGGTTTTGGGGGTATTTAGGGTTTTACAATCTTTTAGTGTTTTTATCATTTTTAGGTTTTTAGGGGTTTTATGTATTTTTAGATTTTTAGGTTTCTATTATGGTTTTCATAGTGCTTTCATTGTTTTTAAGTATTTTTATGTTCTTAGAAAACGTTTTTGCATTTTTTTTATGATTTTTATTCATTTTAAGGGGCTTTTATGGATTTTGAGTATTTTAGGGATTTTATGTTATTTTAGTGTTTTTTTAGGTTTTTAGGGGTTTTAATTATATCTTGTTTTTTAGGGTTTTCTTAGGCTTTTTCCTATTTTTAGTGATTTTTATGGATTTCTAATACTTTTAATGTGTTTTCATAATTTTTGGGGATTTTGAGGGTTTCATGTTTTTTGGGTTGTTATGGTTTTTTTGGTCTTTTAGAGGTTTTTTAGATTGTTATAGTTTTTATGGCTTTTTATAGTTATTAATTTTTTAAAGGATTAAAGGGTTATTATATTTTTTTCATAGTTTTTAGGATTTTAGTTTATTTTTATGTGTTTTAATGGTTTTTTTGGTTTTAGGGTTTTTTGGGGTTTGGGATCTTTTAATGTTTTTAGCATCTTTAGAATTTAGGGGTTTTATGTTTTTTTTATGGTTTAAATAGGGTTGTCCTTGATTTTTTTCTTATTTTATGTTTTTTGGTATTTTTAGGGACTTTTTCAGTTTTTTTTATTTTTTAGGGGTTTTTGGGATATTTATGGTTTTTTTGTTTTTAGGGTTTTTTGTGTTTTATGGTTTTTGGGAGGGTTTTAACTATTTTTTATATTTTAAAAAAAAATTATGATTTCATAGGGTTTTATATGTTTTTAGGTATTCATAGGTCTTTTTAGGGTCTTTATGGTTTTGTAGGGTTCAAGTTATTTCGATGGTATTTAGGGTTTTTGGGTTTGAGGGTTTTTATGGTTTTTTTGAGATTTAGGGGTTTTATGAGTTGTTTATGATTTTTAAGGTTTTCTATAGTTTTTTTATATTTTTATGGTTTCAAAGGTTTTTAGAGTTTTTAGTGGGTTTTTTGGATTCTAATGGGTATTTTAGGTTTTTATGGTTCTTAAGTGTCTTTATGGTTTTTAGGGGTTTTAGGGTTTAATGAGTCTTTTAGGGTATTTAAAAAATTTTAGGTTTTTGTTGGTTCTAAATATTTTTATGTTTTTATGGTTTTATTTGGGTTTTTTAAAATTTTAGGGTTTTTATGTTTTCAAGTATTTTTAGTTATTTTTAAGAATTTTACAATTTTTTAGGGTTTTATGGATTTAAGGGTTTTTTGGATTTTTAAGGCATTTAGGTTTCATAGGGTTTATTTAGTTTTTAGGGTTTTATGGTTTTCGTATAATTGTTTAAGGTATTATGGATTTTTTAATTTTTAGGTATTTTTATTGCTTTTTTAAAATTTTTATGGTTTTTTGGGTTTTAGAATTTTTAGGTTTAATATGGGTATTAATCATTTTTAGGTTTCTAATATTTTCTTAAGGTATTCTAGGGTTGAAAGGGTTTTTATTTTTTTAGGGATTTTAGTGTGTTTTTGGATTTTTATGGGTTTTAGGTTTTTTTTGTGACTTTGTCGGTTTTTAGGCTTTTATAGAGGTTTTAGGGTTTTTTTTTGTTTTTATGGGTATTTTGATTTTTTTATGTATAATAGGGTTTCTAGAGTGTTATAAAATATTTATGGGTTTAAAGGGTTTTTTATAGTGTATGTGGTTTTTTAGGTTTTATAGTTTTTAGGGTTTTTATTATCATTATATGTTTTTATAGTACATGGGGTGTTGATGGATTTAGGCACTTTTAGGGTTTATGGAGGTTTTTTGTTTTTAGATGTTTGATGTGTTTTTATGTTTTCATGGTTTTTAGGGGCTTCATGGTTTTTAGAGTTTTTTATGTTTTTAGATATTTTTAGGGATTTTTTGGGTTTTTATTGTTTTTAGGGTTTTTAGAGTTTTTATGAATTTAAGAGTTTTTAGGGTTTTTTTTAAATCTAATGGTTTTAAAGTTTTTTTTATAATTTTTATGTTTTTAGGGGTTTAAATTGATTTATTATTTACAAGGTTTTCATGTGGATTTATAGGGTTTTTTCATTTTTGAGTTATTTTTAGCCCTTTTTTAGGATATTTGGGGTTTATAGGGTTTTATAGATTTTTAGGGGGTTAGGGGGGTTTTCTTGTTTTTGTGGTTTTTTGGGGTTTTAATGATTTTTTGTGTTTTTTAGTGTATAATGGTTTATTTGGTTTTTTAACATTTTTGGGATTTAAAGGGTTTTTAGAGTTTTTAGTGGGTTTTATGATTTTTTAATGTTTTAGGGGTTTTTATAGTTTTTTGTGGTTTTAGGGATTTTACTCTGTCCATGGTTTTTAACATTTTTAGGTGTTTTAAGTGTTTTTAAGTTTTTCAATTTTTCATAGGGATTTTTAGTTTTTTAGGGATTTTTTACATTTTTAGTGATTTTTAGGGGTTTTTTTGGATTCTTAAAAAATTTATGGTTTTTAGGGATTCTGAGGGGTTTTTTATTTTTTTTATTGTTTTTAGGGATTTTAGTATTTTTAGGTTTTTTGGGATATTTAAGTGTTTTTATGTTTCTATTATTTTCTTATTTATTTACAAGGTGTTTACATTTTGTTATGTTTTCAGAATATTTTTGGGTTTTTTGGATTTTTATTTTTCCATACGGTTTTTAGGTATTTTGAGGGGTTTTTTTATTTTCAAAATTTTTATTGCTTTTTCCTGTTTTTGGGTTTTTTTCAAGGTTATAAAGATTTTTTTATTTTTTGGCATTTTAGGGGTTCAAAGTGCTTCTATATTTTTTTTGTTTCTTTTTGGGTTTTTATTGTGTTTTAGGGTTTTTACAGTTTTTATATGTTTTTATAGATTTTAGGGGTTTTACGGTATTTTAGGTTGTTTAGTTTTTATAGAATATCAACATGTTTTATGTGTTTTCTGGTTTTTGGGTTTTTTTGGGGCTTTAAGGTGTTTTATATTTTTTTTACATTTTTGTGGATTTTTTTGGATTTTTTGGATTTTTTATTGTTTTTAGATTTTTTGGGATTTTGAGTGTTTGTAAGGTTTTTTTTGTTTTCAGGATTTTATAGGATTTTTTGAGGTTTTAAGCGTTTTTTATTTTTTAATGGTTTTCCTAGGGATTTGATGGGTTTTTAAGGGTTTTATGTTTTTATTGATTTTTAGGCCTTATTTAGGATTTTTATGGATTTTTGGGGTTTTAGGGATTTTAATGGATTTAGGGTCTTTTCGGTTTTTTAGGGTCATTAGAGATTTTTTGGTTTTTTGGTTTTTGGGTTTTCTTTTAGTTTTTTTAGTGTTTGTATGATTTTTTACAGTTTTTAATGTTTTTAGAGGTCTAAAGGATTTTAGAGGTTTGTTTTTGTTTTTTAGGGTTTTTATGGGGTTTTTGTTTTTCTATGGTTTTTGGGGTTTTATTATTTATATGGTATTTTTAGTGTTTTTGGGGAATTTTAGGGTTTTTAGGGTTTTTATTTTTTTAGTGGTTTACAGTATTTTTATTTTATTAAGGATTTCTTAGGGTTTTTCTAGGATTTTATGTTTTTTTTGACATTTTAAAGGAAATTTTCTATTTCTTTAGTTTTTTATGGGTTTTTTAGGGTCTTTATGGATTTCAAGGGTTGTTTTTGGTTTTTAATGGTTTTTAGGGTTTTATGGTTTTTAATGTGTTTTATGTTTTTAGTGGTATTAATTGTTTTTAGGTATTAATTGTTTTTATGGGGTTTTGAAGGTTTTTAGGTGTTTTAACATTTCTAGCGATTTATATGAATTTTTTGGAATTTTATGGATCATTAGAGGTTTTATGGATTTTGATGGTTTTTGGGATTCTTTTTTTGGGTTTTTATGGTTTTTTGGGGTTTTAGGGTTTCCTTTTAGTTTTTTAGGGTTTTAATGGTTTTATTATTATTTTAACATTTTAGTGGTTGAAAGGGTTTCCAGATTTTTTTTGGGGGGGGGGGGGGGGTTTAAGATTATTTTGGGGTTTTATGGATTTTTAGGGGTTGTAGGGTCTTTTGGGTTTTTAGCATTTTTTTGGATTTTATGAGGATTTAATTATTTTTATGTTTTTTAGGTTTTAGTAGGGTTTTATGTAAATTTATGTTTTTTAGAATATTTAGGGAATTTTTGGGCTTTTTAGTATTTTTATGGTTTTTTAGCGTTTTTATGTATTTTGAGGGTTTTTAGAATTTTTTAGGGTTTTTTGGGATTTTAATTGTTATTAAGTGTTTTAAGGGGTTTTTGTGTTTTTAATTTTCTTAAGTATTCTTAGGGTATTTTAGGGTTTTTACATTTTTTAACATTTTTAAGGATTTTATGTATTTTTTATGATCTTTATGGTTTTTAGGGTTTTTCTCTAAATTTTGGCGTTTTTTGGGTTTTTTTTGGGTATTTAAGGTTTTTGGTTTTTTTGACTTTTTTGTGTTTTTTTAGATTTTTCGGGGGTCTAAGTGTTTTTATTGTTTTTAAAAAAATTATGGATTTATTGAGTTTTAATGTGAATTTAATGTTTTTAGGGAATTTTTTGGATTTTAGGGGTTTATAGTTTTTATGGTCTTCGTAGATTTTTTAAAATTTTTAGGTTTTTAGGGGTTTTTAATGTTTTTAGTTTTTTCGGTTTTCATAGGGATTTTTAGGTGTTTTAGTTTTTTTTATGATTATATATTTTTTAGGGATTTTTTATGATTTTTATGGGTTTTTAGGGTTTTTAGAGATTTTGACAGTTTTAAGGGGTTTTATGGTTATTTTATGTTTTATATTATTTAGGTATATTTATGATTTTATGGTTTTCTTAGGGGTTTTAAGGGTTTTATAGTTTTTAACATTTTATGGTTTTTTGGGGGTTTTTAGGATTTTTATGATTGTTAGGGTTATTAGTGATTTTGAGGGTTTTGGGGGTTTTCATGGTTTTTATGGTTTTTATGGGTTTTTAGGTTTTTTATATTTTTACTAATTTTTTAGGATTTATAGAGTTTTAAATATTTTTAGTGGTTTAATGTATTTTTATTGTTTTAGTGTTTTGTACGGTTTTATGAGTTTTTAGGTATTTCAATGTTTTTTAGGGTTTTTTGGTTTTTACTGGTTTTTAGGGTCTTTTAGTGTTTTTAGGGTTTTTAGGGGGTTTGAGTGATTTATGTTTTTATGGATTTCTTAGGGATTTCAGTGATTTTAGAAGTTTTAACATTTTTTCATTTTTAATGTTTTTCTTGGATTTTTATGGGTTTTTAGGGATTTTGAGGGTTTTAAGGTTTTTGGTTTGTTAGTGTTTTAGGGGTTTACGTTTTTTATAGTTTTTTTGGTTTTATAAGGATTTTAATTATTTTTAGGTTTTTATAGTTCTCTTAGATTTTTTAGAGTTTTAGGTTGCTCTTATGTTTTTTGGGATTTTATAGATTTTTATGAAATTTATTATTTTTAGGGTATTTAGGGATTTTGTTGGTTTTTAAGTATTGTTGGGTTGTTTTTAGGGTTTTAAGGGTTTTTCTTGAGTTTTTAGGGATTTTAGAGTTGTTAATTATTTTAGGAGTTTAAAGGGGATTTATAATATTTAGTTGGTTTTTTGTGTTTTTTTTGGTTTTTTTTGTTTTTTCGGCAAGGAAGATGCGAGGGTCGGGCTATTCCCCCCCCCCCCAAATTTATTAGAAAGAAAAAAGAGACTCAACAGACAAGGGAGGGGAGGGGTCAATCGACCCAAAACCCAAAAACCCTTAACGACCCAAGACAAAAGACCCAAAAAAGAAAAATCAAGAACGAAAAAAAACCACAAAATAAAACAGCCACCACCATCATCCAGCGTCAACCAGCATCCAGCAACTCATAGCTAACCAACAACCAGCATCCAAACTCATGTAGAAATCCACATCCAGTAGTAGCACAACCATAAACCACAGCTTCAGCACCTCCCATCCAAGAAGAAACCAGCATCCAGAACCACGAGCATCTAACATCACAGAACCACCAGCATCCAACATCACATAGCCACCAGCAACAATTCCAAAAAACAAAACTATATAAGTCTTCCAGCTCCCACCACCTCTAAACCTCAAGGAAAGTGGTATCCAATAACAAGTAGCTCAAAAACCAGCGACCATTACTTCCAAACAAAAAAGAATACAGCAACCAGTAAATGGCACCAACCAACTCCCATTCAAAGGAAAGCAAGCCATGAACAACAGCACCCACATCCAGCATATGACATATAGAACAACCATCAGCATAAGACCGCCATCGCCCATGCCCCAGACCAATAGCTTTAGTGAATCCCAGCCTCCCAGCAAGCAGTATCCAGCACCGAAGTTTCTAAAACCCAGCAAAATCTTTCACACCTACAAAGACAGTTGCACCTACATCCAGCATACCACAACAGACAATTCTGGAACCAAGCCACAGTATTCAGCGCCCCAACTTCAAGAACCAACACCAGAAGCGGTCTCATCCAAACCATACACAGCCACAAAGTAGCAAAGCTTGTATATTAGAGAATTCAATCCAGAAAATCCACCAAAGAACCCATTGACCACCAAATGGACCAGCACACAGCAACACCGAAGAAAACCTGCAGTAGAATCGGCCAAAACCGTAGGAGAGACAACATACCAAACCCTCCAAGATCTGATCCTCCTAAGCTGTGGAAATATGGAATCGGCTTGAACTACAGGCACAAACTCGAACCACCCACGCGACGTCTCCTCTTCCGATCCAAGAGACCACCGAGGAGTGCCGTCCGAAAAAGCAGATCTGAGTCAAAGCGCCGCAACTGAGCCAGACCAAAGCCGCAATCTTGAAAAATTGTTCTGAGCTGTAATCAATCGCCAAACACCCATCATCAGCCGCCAAGGATCTTCACCATCGAGGGTTTTTCGACCTCTCTAAAGCACTGCCTAAAGAGGCTGTTGAGAGCAAGCATGATGAAGAGGACGACGGCACCGTGGAGCCCAGAATCGGAGCGCCATCAGGGACGAAACCAAGTAGCGAAGCAGCAAGACAAAGCAAATACATCGGAAATTCAGATCTGGATCCAAGGTTGAATTTGACGTTGACCTCGCAAACATTACCTAAACCACCGGTAAACCATCATTGCCGCCACCAAAGAGCAAAAAAGATAACATCCGAGGAATATGAAGGTCCATATCTACCAGATCTGCTCCAAACCAGACCAAATCGTCATCACCTTTCCCAGCCAAAACCCACCAGATCTCACCACCAACAAGCATCTGTCTCGTCTTCCACCATTGAGAAAGCCTCTAAACTCTATCCGCATCACAAATCTTGGCCTGGAAGTGATCCATAGAGCCGAAGAGAAGGGATCCGAGAGGGAACCTTGAAGATCGTCGCGTCGATCGGGAGAGATTTTAGCATTTATTAGGTTTTTAGGGGTTTAATAATTTTTAGGATTTTAAGGTTTTCTTATGGGTTTTCATGATTTTTAGTTTTTTTTACATTTTATGGATTTTTAGCACTTTTATGGTTTGTAGGGTTTCTAGAGATTTGAGGGATTTTGAGGTTTTATGTGTTTTTACGTTTTTAGCAATTTCATAGGGGTTTTCTGGGTTTTTATAGTTTTCTTTTTTTTATCGATTTTTAGGTTTTTTAGGATTTTATTGGTTGTTAGAATTTTTATTGATTTTTAGGGGTTTTAGAATTTTTAGGGTTATTATATTTTTTTTAGGGATTTTTGAGTTTTTAGCGGTTTTATGGTTTTTATATTTTTTTAATTGATTTTTTGTGTTTAAAGGGTCTTTGATGTTTTCATTGGGTTTTAGGGTTTTTATGGGTTATAGGGTTTTTATGGTTGTTAGAGGTTTTAGGGTTATAGCAGTTTTAAGTCTCTTTTAGGGAATTTAGCATTTTTTATGTTTTAAGGATTTTTTGTGGTTTTATGTCTTTAATGATTCCTTAGGGTTTTTCATGGATTTTAGGGGTTTTAAATTTTTATTTATTTGTAGGGATTCATTAGATTTTTATTGGTATTTTACGGTATTTAGAGATTTTGAGGGGTTTTAGGGGTTTTTAGGGTTTCAGGGTTTTAGGGTTTTTTTGTAGGGGTTTTAAGTTATTTTAGGTTTTTAAGGTTTCATTTCATTTTTTCATATGTTTTAAGGTTTTCTAGGTATTTAGTTATTTTTATGTATTTTTTAGGATTTTTTCAGTTTTTAGGGTTTTTAGGGATTTTGTGGTTTTTAAATTGTTTTTTATTTTGTAGGGTTTTTATTTTTTTTAGATTGTTTTATTGTTTTTAGGGTTTTAAAAGGGGTTTTAGAGTTCATTAGTGTTTTTTGGGTTATAATGGTATTTAGGGTTATTTAATGTCTTTAGGGGTTTTATGGTTTTTAGGTTCTTTTAGGGTTTTTAGCATTTTTTTGTTTTTAAGGGTTTTATGTGTTTTTAGGCTTTTAATGGTTTTTAGGGGGTTTTAGGGATTTTTATGTTTTTAGGGATCTTTTGTAAATTTTAGGATTTTTATGGATTTGAAAAGGTTTTAGGGATTTTAATGGGTTTTACTATTATTAGTTTTTGAGGTTTTTTAGTTGTTTTATCAGTTTTGTTTGTTTTGGGGGTTTTAGTTATTTTTTTTATGGATTTTTAGGGGTTTTAGGGGTTTTTTTGTATTTTTAGGGCCATTGTAGGTTTTTTATTTTTTTACTATTTTTTTTGGGATTTTAAGGGTTTTAAGGATTTTTTGGGGTTTTAGAGGTTTCTGGGATTCTATGGGGTTTTATGTTTTTAGGGTATTTTTGAGTTTTTATGGTTTTAAATTTTTTTATAGTTTTTTTATTTTGGGATGATTTAACATTTTTATTGGTTTAATGGATTTTTTGAATTTTTATAGGTATTTTTTGGTTTTTATGGGATTTTGTAGTTTTAAAGGTTTTTAGGATTTTTATGGTTTCTAGGGGTTTTATTTATTTTTATGGTTTTAAGGTTTTCTTAGTTTTTTTAGGGTTTTTAGGTGTTTTACATTTTTAGGGATTTGTGGGGATTTTTAGTATTATTACAGTTTTTAGGGTTTTTAGGGATTTTTAGTATTTTTAGGTAATTCAGCATTTTAGGGATTTGTTTGGGGTTTTAGGTTTTTTTTTGTTTTTATGGGTTTTAATTGTATTTAGGTTTTTTATGGTTTTATTATTGGTTTTTTATTATTTTAAATTTTTTTATGTATTTTAGATTTTTAGGTCTCCTTAGGATTTTATGTATTTTAGGGTTTGTTTGGATTTTGAGGGGTTTTATTTGATTTTAGGGTTTTTCACTATTTTAGGTTTTAGGGTCTATTCATTTTTTTGATGTTTTAGATGTTTTTTTACATTTTTAGGGGTTTAAAGTGTTTTTAGAGATATCTTTTATTTTTTGGGTTTTAATGGTTTTTAGTGATTTTTTGGTTTTTATGGTTTTTTGGGTCCTTTAGGGTTTTTAGCATTTTTAGGATTTTAGGGGTTTAAAGTGTCTTTATATTTTATGATGTTTTCATTGTGTTTTGTAAGGATTTTAGTGGTTTTTACGTTTTTAAGGATTTTTAGGGTTTTTTAGGGTTTTTAGGGTTTTAGGGTTTTTAGGGATTTTGATGGTTTTTTGGGTGTTTTAGGGGTTTTATATTTTCCAGGGTTTTTAGTATTTTTAATCGTTTTAGGTGTTTTAAGTGTTTCTTGGTTTTTAATGTTTTTAATGGTTTTTTACAGATTTTATGGTTTTTTTGTTTTTAGTGATTTTTAGGATTTGTAGGATTTTTAGTGTTTTTAGAAATTTTGAGCAGTTTTATATGTTTTTGGGTTTTTAATGGTTTTTTTAGTTTTTAGGGTTTCATGGTTTTTACATTTTTGTAAATTTTATATGGTTTTAAAACGATTTTCGAGTTTTTTTAGGGTTTTTATGTGTTTTTATGGGTTCTTAGGATTTTTATGGTTTTATGGGTTTTCAGGGTCTTCTAAAGTTTGCAACATTATTTAAATTTTTAGGGTTTTTAAGTGTTTTTAGATTTTTATTTTTTTATTTTTTTTCCAATTTTTTTCTTGGTTTTTATGTTTTTAGTGATTTTAGGGATTTTTAATGATTTTTATGATTTTTTAGGGTGTTTATGAATTTTGTGGGTTTTTAGTGTTCCTCACGGTTTTTAGAATTTCTAGGGTTTTATGGTTATTTTGTTTTTAGGTTTTTTTTGGTGTGTTTTAACATTTTAGGGGTTTAAAGTATTTTTGAGTTTATAGTGATTATTTTGGGTTTTATGGATTTTGAGGGGTTTTTATGATTTTTAGGAGTTTTAGGGGTTTTAGAGTTATTATGTACTTTTGGGGTTTTATCATTTTTAGGACTTTCACGGTTTTTAAAGGTTCTAGGTTTTTTAGGTTTTCCTAAGGGTTTTTAGGGTTTTTTGTGTTTTTTTCATTTTTAAGGAATTTTAGGTCCTTTTGAGGATTTTAATGGTTTTTAGGGGGATTAGGGATTATGAGATTTTTTAGGGTTTTATGGTTTTTAGTGCTTTTACTCTTTTTAGGTTTTAAGGTGTTTTATGTGTTTTTAGGTTTTTAGGGTTTTCTTAGAGTTGTTATGTGTTTTTGGTTTTTTTACATTTTCTGGATTTTTAAGGCTTTCGTACAATTTTTATGGGATTTTAGGTTTATAGGGATTTTTTGGGGATTAAGGATTATATAGTTTTTAGTTTTTTTTGGTTTTGGGGGTTTTGGGGGGTCTTTGAGTTTTTATGGATTTTATGGTTTCTTAGAGTTTGACACATTTTTATGGGATTGAATGTTTTTTAGAGTTTTTATTGGTTTTGGGGTTTTTATTGGTTTTTAGGGTTCTTTATGGTTTTATGGGATTTTCTTGTTTTTACGGGTTTAGTGATTTTACGTTCTTTTAGAGTTTTATAAATTTTTTTGTTTTTTATGTGTTTTAAGTGTTTTTATGTTTTTAATATTTTCTTAAGGATGTTCAAGTTTTTTGCCATTTTTAGGGATTTTTAGGGATTTTTATGGGGTTTTAGAGTTTTTTGTGAATTTGTGGGGTTTTAGGGGTTTTTATGATTTTTAGAGTTTTTTATGGTTTTTTGGGTTTTTTGGGGTTGTTTATTTTTTGGGGATTTTAATGATTTTAGTGTTTTCTAGAATTTTTATGGTTTAAAGGGATTTTAGTGTTTTTAGTGGTTTTTAGGATTTTATGTGTTTTTTATCGTTTGGGGGTTTTTAGGGGTTTAGGGACTTTTAAGGTTTATAGTGTTTTTTTGTATTAAAGTTATTTTTAATGTTTTTCGGCTTATAATATTTTTTAGGGGTTTTCATGATTTTTAGGGTTTTTATTTTTTTATGGATATATAGGGATTCTATAGGATTTTTGTGATTTTAATGTTTTTAGGTATTTTGAGGGTTTTGATTGGTTTTAGGGTTTTAGTGTTTTCTATGATTTTATATGTTTTATGTGTTCTGGGGTTATCACGACATTCTTTTGGGGTTTTAGGGTGTTTAGGTTTATTATTTTTGTAGGTAATTTTAGGTCTTTTTAAGGAATTTTATTATTTTTATGGTTTTTTGGGATTTTGAATTTTTTTTTTGTTTTTTGGGTTTTTATGGTATTTGTGGGGTTTTAGGTTTTTATTTGAGTTTTTATGTGTTCTATGGTTTTTTAGAGATTTATAGCATTTTTTGGTGGTATGAAGGGTTTTTATAGTTTTTATTTTGTTTTTAATGGTTTTTAGAGGTTTTATGGTTTTTAATATTTTTAGGCTATTATGATTTTATGGTTTTTAGGTTCTTTTAGGGGTTTTAGCATTTTTTGGGGTTTTTAGGGTTCTTAAGTGTTTTAGGTTTTTAACCTTTTCCTTATATTTTTCATGTTTTTTATGGATTTTAACAATTTTTAGAGAATTTAGAGAATTTTTAGGATTCTTATGGATTTCGTGGTTTTTAGGGTTTTTTATGTTTTTATGGATTTTTAGGGTTTTAGGGGTTTTTCTTTGTTTTTTTGGGAGATTTTGAATTTTTTATGATTTTAAGGTTCTTTAGATTTTTTTAATGATTTTAGGGGTTTAAATTGTTTTTAGAGTATTTTGTTATTTTTATGGGTTTTTTGGGTTTTAGGGTTTTTATGGTTTTAGGGGGTGTTATGGTTTTTAGGGGTTTTAAGGTATTTTAGGGTTTTTATTTTTTTTAGGTTTTTACGGGTTTGAAGTGTTTTTTGGTTTTTAATGTTTTCTTAGGGTTTCCAAGGGGTTTCATGAAATTTTATGTTTTTATGGATTTTTATGAATTTTTTAGGATTTTAATTGTTCATATGGTTTTTATGGTTCTTAGAGATTTTGTGGGGTTTTAGGGTCCTAGAGTCTGTAAGGGGTTGTAATTTGTTTTGGGGTTTAATGTTTTTTTAATGGTTTTATTAGAATTCTTCAGGGTTTTTAGTGGTTTTTTATGTTTTCAGTGATTTTTTAGAATTTTTTATTATTTTTAGGGTTTGTAGGGAATTTAATAGATTTAGGGTTTTAGAGGTTTTAGGGTTTCTTTGGGGTTTTATGGATTTTAGGGTTCTCTTTGAGTTTTTTAGGGTTTTTTTGTTTTTTTAATATTTTTAGGGGTTTAAAGTGCTATTAGAATTTTTAGTGGTTTTTAGTGTTTTATGGGGTTTGAGGTTTTTTAACTATTTTTAGGGGTTTTAGGGTATTTTTATAGGTTTTATATATTTTTAGGGTTTTATCATTTTTTATGTTTTTAGAGGGTTTATGTGTTTTAGGGTTTATAGGTTTTCGTAGGGTTCTTCAAGGAGTTTTTACATTTTCTGGGATTTTTAGATATTTTTTAGTAATTTTATGGTTTTTAGGGTTTTTTGGGATTTTGAGAGTTTTTAATGGTTTTAGGATTTTCATCATTTTTTTTGGGTTTTATGTTTTTTATGTTTTTATGGTTTAATTAGGGGTTTTTTTGCTTTTAGGTATTTATAGGTCTTTTAAGAATTTCTCTTGCTTTTAGGGTTTTTAGGGAAAGGCGGATGCGAGAGCCAGGCTATTATTGCCCCCCCCCCCCAAAAAAAAATTTATTAAGAAAAAGAGGACACTGCAGACTAAGGAGCGGAAGGTTCAATCAACCCATACCCAAAAGACAATCCCCAAAAGGAAAAAAATAATGGAAAGGACAAAAAAGAACAAAAACAACCGTAGAAAAGAAAAAAGCAGAAACTACGGATCAAAGTCTCCATCCCCAAGTGGGTCCCCATCAGAACCATAACCAGAGGAAGAATCTGACTCCACCGACTCCCATTAAGATGATTCATAATGCTTTAAGAAGGTAGTTTAGTACTCTCTAAGGTGTTGCTACTCCACATTAGTTTGCGCCTTGACAGGCTGACCTCCCCTACCAGAGACAACTTCCATAGCTTTCCAAGATGCTCTCGTGGACACTGTATTTGGCAATGTGGAGTACTCCTTCCATGGTTTTCTCTTTGGGGGGTCTAAAGAGAACCCTGCTGGTTTGTTTTCCTTATCATGTGGATTGGAAACCTCTAGAAAGTCCCTGTTTTTAACGATCATAGCCATATTATAATTCATTCGTCAGGCATCCTCCTGAAAAAAACATGTTCAGAGATGAGGGTGGATTCCTGATTTAGGGAGCTGGCAGCCGAAACCCGAAACTGCAACATGCTAGGCATCACATTAGATAGGGAAAGCTGCAATCACCCCTCTTCCCAAGCCATCTTGCAGATGTCCACAGCCGGATCCATCACCTCCCTAGGTTCAACAACCTCCCTCTGCTCATGAGCAATTGGAGCCAGATCCCCCTTCAAAAAAGACTCACCCGCAGAACCCCCCTCATGCACTAGCAAATCCAAAGGCCCCAGCCCATGCCTCATGAGCCCTCCATCACCACAGAGCAATGCGTTGTCAACTCCCCTTGTCCAGGTGCTTCCCCCTGCATAGCCACATCCCCCATCTGGGCCACACTTTCTCCGTCGCGCAATGCCCATACCCCATCCTGCAGATCACCTATAGTGAGCATTAAAGATTAACTTTGTCCTTCCTTATCCCTCGCACCATCCCCATTAGCCACAAGTAGGGGAAACCCCAGCACAATCTGTCTATGGAAAACATCACCAGGAAGAGGATCCATTAAGGTTCCATTTTATTCAACAATGGCACCAGACCTAGCATCAGTCACAATCCTAGTATCAGCAACCTCCCCCAATTCCTCTGTCACCCCATGCACCTCCACTTCTCCCTCTGCATAATCCATTCCCTTCAACACCAAATAATTAAGACATGAAAATCTATTACTCAAGGGGGAACCATCCAAGGCCAGCGCCTCCCTACGTCCAGCATACCCACTAAACGGAATCATGGCCTCTGGACCCTCATCCACTCCTCCCAAGCCAGCAACAACCCCTCGATTCCCTAGAGGTTGTTCCACCTCCATACCTGCGAAGGGTGGCGTTGTCATCAGCCCCTATGTAGCGGCCTCCCCCACCGAGGCATGAACCTTCATTTCCTGCCCACCCAAGGCAAGTTCCTCCACTCATCCATCCTACCCCTACTCCTGCAAAACATCATAGCACAACCTAGGGGACCTCACAACTTCCTCAGTCTCTATTCCTCCCTTCTCATGCTTAATCAGTAGATCCCACTTCGGTCTCTCAAACACATGGGATACGTTCGGCCCAGCGAAATTCTAGGACATTGCCTTTAACATAGCATACCCTGCCACAACATTTCCTTGATCTTCCTCCATCACTAGCCGTTAACCCTCCATAACTCCTACAATTATACCCCTTCTCCTACAAGAAAATCTAGAATGAGCCAATAACCTACATATAAGGAAGGACGCAACAAAGGAATCCACAAATACTGGTTATTTGAAACAAAAATCCCTTCCAATAGTGATCCACACAAATTCAATCAGTGGTTTTGAGACATCTAATTCAATGCAAACTATTGGGGAAACTAGGTGACAAATTGCTTGAGCCCGACTATCTGAAAACAAATATTGGCCTAAAAGATTCCTAAGCTTAAAAATGATGGATGGGTTCTGAAATGGAATAGAATGGTCTGAGAACCTTACCCATGAAGCAATCAGTGGAGAGTCCCTGTTCATGTGCAGGTCAAACCTCCATCAGAAGAGGAAGAATCTGATTCCATTAAGGTGTTGAGGGGTCGTAGACCAAGAACGGATCAGATCTTCCCCCATCAAGAACTGGATCATAAAATGGTGGACATCCAATAACACTACCATCTCCCAATATTGAAGGTTCCAACATCCAAAAACGAATTTGTCAAAAGACTCCACCGATGGTCATTGCTTCACGAACCGAGAAACTAAGGTCAAGATATGTAGCATAGCGGCCGCATAAAACTCTAATTCTGATAATGGTAAGTGAGTGTAGCCTTCATAAAAGTCAGAAACCATTGGGAAAGATCAATCTGAGGGAAGGGGGGAAGAGAAAGAGGCACAAGAGGAGAAATAAATGCAAGATCGCACTCCCGATCGAGCAAAGAACCCTCCCCTGTAGGGGGGAGGAAGGATCACCATCAGTGCCATCAACGAGCCATCGAGAGAGAAGGGGTTTTGGGTTTTCTTTCTTCTTTCTTCATAGGATTTTTAAGGATTTTGATTGATTTTAGTGTTTTTAGGGTTTTTAGAGTTTTTTTCTTAGGTTTCTATTTTAGTATTTAGGAGTTTTAAGGTTTTTAGGGGTTTTTAACATTTTAGGGGTTTAATGTGTTTCTAAGGATTTACCATAGAAAAAAGAAAAAAGATGTAGAGAAATGAGAGGGCCGGGGTCAAACCACACACACCAAAAAAACCCTTGACAACCGCAAACCCAAAAACCCCAAAAGGATATCCAAAAATAAAACAAATAAAGAAAAAGACTCAAAAAAATCAAGAGAAAAAATCTGCAGACAACTTATCAAATCAACACCAGCATCCAAAAGTATCAGGTCTAGCCATCGTAGCCTCAAAATCCCTTATACTCCTCCCAAATAAGTTGTAACTAGAGTCCAACAGCACACCTTCCATCAGCCAGCGACTTCTCACCACTAGAAACATCTAACCACCAGCACCAAAATCAGCAACCTATACATTAGCCAGCGCCACCATGAATGGCAGGTCTATCACCAGCTGCAAAAAACCACCAGAACCAAAAACAGAAGCATAATCTTCCTCACTGCCCAGCCAAGTAACAACCAACATTCCATTATATCGCACCCAACAACACAACCACGGGAAGAGAACCACCAGCATCCAATTCAAGAACCAGTACGTAGCCCAAACCATCCTTCCATCAACCCAGAAACTGCAACACATAACTAGAATGAAACACCTCATATCAATCCCAGCAAATAGCACCAAAATAGACCCATATAAAAACCATCCACCACCACAAGAGATCCATAACATAAGGATCAATCCAAAAACATCAGCAATATACATGGGGCCAAATAGACCGCTTTAGCATTGCCAGAATGTAAAGACCGAAACCAGATCGCCGCAAAAAACAAACAGACCAGGAACAACAGCATGAGTCAAAGATAGGGATGAAGAACGAACCTAGAACTTTTGCACAGGCCGATAACAAGCCGAACTGAAAACCCAAAAAACTAGATCAAGAGCGTCACCACCAAGCAGAATCTATGCCTTCTACATCCAACAAGAATCGACACAATGCCAAAGGGGCCACTGTAATTCTCCCAAGCTCAGCCTTATAAGTGGATGGAAATATTTTAGAATTTATGACCAAGAAAACCAGACCATCATGTTGCGTCGTCGAAGAGTCTAGAACTCAATCTTCCAATGAAACACCGTCCACCATTAAAAACATCGAAGCTGTTGACCCATCCGTGGAGGCCCCATCTCTACAAAAACGATCTGAGACTATGATTGAAGACTGCTGGGGTTTCCATTCTCCAAAGCGTTGACCGCTTAACCTCTTGCCAAAAAGATCCAATCTAAAATTAGAATGTGCCTCGCAACCTCAAAAGCCACTGAATACCGAGCACAATGGAAAAGAAGCCAAGATATGATTGAATCTAAAGCCAAAGGCCCATGAAAAAACATCAATCTAGAAATTCTAAGTTGTCAAAAGAAGGAAACCACCACTTCCTTGGATCTGTAGAGAACTTAAAGGGCACACCATGTCCTTGGGTGTTTGTGGTTTTAGGGGTTTTTGCAGATTTTAGCGTTTTTTATTATTATGGGTTTTAATGGGTTTTTTGTTGTTTAGGTTTGTAATATTTTCCAAGGTTTTTCAGGGATGTAGGATTTTTAAATTTGTTTTTGGTATTTTTAGGTATTTTTTATGATTTGTATTGCTTCTTGGATTTTTAGTAATTTTTAGGGTTTTTAAAAATTTTAAGTTTTTTGTGGGTTCTGAGTATTTTTAGTGTATTTTAGGTTTTTAGAGGCTTTATCTGTTTTTATGTTTCTATAGTTTTCATTGGGTCTTTTAGGGTCTTTTACGGTTTTTTATGTTTCTAGGGGTTCGTGGATTCTTTAGGTTTTTTATGGTTTTTAGGGGTTTTTAGAGATTTTTTGGTTTTTATGAATTTTAGGGTATTTGGGTTTTTTATGTTTTTCTAGTGTTTAGTGTTTTTAGAGTTTTTGATGGTTTTTAAAGGTTTTTAAAAATTTAAAGGTTTTTAGTGTATTTTTTTTATTTTTATGGTTTTTATGGGGATGTAGGTTTTTTAAGGGTTAATGGGTTTTTTCAAGTTTTTAGGGGTCTCTAGGATGTTAGGATATTTTAGGGTTTTTAGGTTTTGTATAGTTTTTAGGGTTTTCAGACGTTTTAGTTTTTTTTGGGTTTTAATGATTTCTTTGGGGTTTTCAAGTTTTTTATTTTTTTTACGTTTTTTTAGAATTCTTAGTGATTTTTTGAAATTTTATAGTTTTTAGGGGTTTTACGGACATTAAAGGTTTTTAGGGTTTTAACATTTTTAGGTCTTTTATGGGTTTATGTAGTTTTTTGTTTTTAATGTTTTCTTACTGGTTCTCATGGTTTTTAGGGTTCTTTTAATTTTTTAGAGATTTTTAGGATTTTTTATGATTTTTATGGTTTTTAGATTTTTTATAGATTTTGATGATTTTGAGGGTATTTAGTGTTCTTATATTTGTTTGGGTTTTTAGGATTTTTTTTGTTTTTAGGGTTTTTAAGGTTTTACATTTTTCTAAAAATATTAAGGGTTTAAATTTTTTTTAGAGTTTTAGTGGTTTTACCCTTTTCTGGGATTCTCGTGTTTTTTATGGGTTTTAGGGGATTTTATAGTTTCATAGGTTTTTACGGTATTTTAGTTTTCTGTGTTTTTTGGTTTTTTAGTGGTTTTATAGTTTAATAGGATTTTAGGTTTTTCATTAGGTTTTCAGTATTTTCAAGGTTTTTACCATTATTATAAATTTTTAGTGATTTTTAGGATTGTTATGGGTTTTTAGGATTTTTAGAGTTTTGGGGATTTTAATGGTTTATGGGGTTTAATGGTTTTTCAATTTTTTAAGGGTTTTTCAATTTTTAGGATTATATATTTTTTAAGTGTTTTTATGTTTTTATGGTTTTCCCAGGGTTTTATTTTATTTTATGTTTTTTTACGTTTTTGGGGATTTTTATTCGGTGTTTATGATTTTTATGTTTTTTAGGAATTTTGAGGGTTTTTAGGGTTTTTATGGTTTTTTTGTGGGGATTTGGGTTTTTTTAGTTTTTTTGTGTTTTTATGGTTCTTAGAGACTTAATAATTGTTTGGTGTTGAAGGGGTTTTTAGAATTTTTTTTTTGTTTTTTTATAAGGTTTTTATTCGTTTTTTGCAGTTTTATGGTTTTGGCGGTTTTTAGGGGTTTTAGGGACTTTTAGGATTTTTAGAAATTTTATGTTTTATGGGGTTTAAGTGTTTTTAGGATTTTAACGATGTATTAAGTGGTTTTAGTTTTTTTTATTGTTTTTAAATTTTATAGGACTTATATATATATATATATTTTGGATTATTATGTTTTTTAGTGTTTGTAGGGATTTTGAGGGGTTTTGCAGTTTTTTGGGTTTTTAGTTTTTTTATCGTTGGTAGTGTTTTTAGGGGTTTTTTGTTTTAAGTGTTTTTAATTTTTTATGGTTTTAATAGTTTTACCTAGGGTTTTATGTTTTTTTAAGTTTTTAGGGATTTTAGGATTTTTATGGTTTTTAGGGATTTTATGGAATCTTGGGGTTTTTAGGTTTTTTTTGGGTTTTTACTGATTTTTAAAAAACTTCAAGATTTTTTAGTTTTTAGATTATTTAAATATTTTTATGGGATTAATGTGTATTCAATATTTTTATTTGGTTTTTATGCATTTTTAGGGTTTTTAGAGTTTTTAGGGTTTTATAGTTTTTAGTTGTTTTAGGGTTTTCTGGGTATTTTAGGGTTTTTAGTGTTTCTTATGTTTTTATGGGTTTAAGTATTATTTTTTTATTTTTACGTTTTTCTCAGGGTTTTTATTATATTTAATTTTTTTAATTTTCAATGGATTTTTAGGTATTTTTTCGGATTTTAATGGTTTATTATGGCCTTCAAGGATTTTTAGGTTTTTTAAGGTTTTTAGGCTCTTTTAGTGGTTTTAACTTTTTTTGTTTTAGGGGTTTTAAAGTGTATAAAGGTTTTTATGTTTTTATTAAGTTTTTCAATGGTTATAGTTTTTTTTAATTCTTTAGGATTTTTTATGTATTTTTAGGATTTTTATGGTTTAAATGTTTTTATGGATTTTAGAGTTTTGTTGGTTTTTAGTGGTTTTATTTACTTTTGGGGGTTTCAGTGGTTCTTTGAGTTTTTAGGGTTTTTTAGATTTTTTTTAACATTTTTTGGGGTTTAAAGGGTTTTAGTGTTTTCAATGGTTTCAGGGTTTTAAGGGATTTTGGGTCTTTTAAGGTTTTTAGGGGTTTTTTGTTTTTTTAGGGGGGGGGGGTTGGGTTTTTAGGGTCTCTAGGGTTTTTATAATTTTAAGGTATTATGGGATTAAAGTGTTTTTAGTTTTCTATTATTTTTATAGGGGTTTTCATAATTTTATGAGTTTTATGGTTTTAAGTATTTTTTTAGGATTCTGAAGGGTCCTTATGTTTTTTTGATATTTTGAGGAGTTTTGTGGTTTTTTTGTTTTTAAGATTTTTTGTTTTTAGGGTTTTTAGGGGTTTTAACATTTTCTAGGTTATTTAGGGGTTATAAGTGTTTTATTTTTACAATGTTTTTAGGGAAAAGTAATGCTCGGGTCCAGGCTATTCCTGGCACCCCCCGAAATTTATTAAAAGAAGAGACACAGATACCAATGACAAGGGAGGGGAGGGATCCACTGATCCACACCCAAAACCCCTTACAACCTTAGCCCGTAGGCCACAAAAAGAAAGGAAGAAAAGAAAAAACAAAAGCAAACAAGACAAAAAGTCCAAAAGGGAGAGCACACAAGGGGGGGATCAGTCAACATCGCCACCAAAATCCTCCAGCTCCGCACCTCGAAACCCCATGCCCACACCAAAGCTGTCACCCACATCAGCAAAGTTGAATTCTGATTCAGCACCCATGTCTGTTGATTCCCATCCAGACTCAAAATCCTCTTGCATTCCAAGCCTGGATAGCAGCTTCATCCTAGCCTCCTCTTGCTCTGCGGAAATTGAAAGCCACTCTCGCTTATTCACCTTTAGAGTTTTTTAGGATTTCATGATCTTTTATGGTTTTTAGTATTTTTAGTATTTAGGGGTTTCAAGATTTTATATTTATAAGTTTTTCTTAGGTGTTTTGGGGGGTTTTCAGGTTTTTATGAATTTTTACATTTTAGTGATTTCTATAGATTTATAGTGATTTTTGGAGTTTTTAGTGTTATTATGAGTTTTTATGGGGTTTGGTTGTTTTAGGTTTTTTTTAGTTTTTTAACTGTATAGGGATTTAATGTATTTTATATTTTTTAGTGGTTTTTAGGTTACTTTTAGGTTTTAGAGTTTTTAATGTTTGTAGGGTGTTTATGGATTTTAGTGGTTTTTAGGGTCTCTTACAGATATTTGTGTTTTTTGGGTTTTTAGCTATTATAACTATTATCTATGTTTTAATTTTTTCTTAAATTTTTTCAATGTTTTATGGCTTTTTATGTCTTTAAGGATTTATTGGACATTTTTAGGATTTTAATTGTTTTTAGGGATTTTGAGGGTTTTTAGAAGTTTTTGGGTTTTTTGGGTTTTTATTATTTGTTGGGGTTTTCCTATTTTTGAGTTTTTTAGGGGTTTTTAGTTTTTCAATAATTTTCTAATGATTTTAGGGGTTTAAATGGTTTTAAGAGTTTTTAGTTTTATTTAGTGGTTGTATGGGATTTTAAGAGTTTTATGGTTTTATTTTGTTTTTTTGGTTTTTATGGTTTGAGAGGTTCTTGGGTACATTTAGTGGTTTAAATGTTTTTTTTGTTTTTGGCAGTTTTAAGTGGTTTATATTTTTGGAGTTTTTTTAAGGTTCTTTTGGGTTTTTATGATTGTTTACCTTTTACGGATTTTAGGATTTTTTAGGATTTGTATTGTTTTTATGGTTTTTACGGAATATGAGGTGTTGTGGGGGTTTTTCAGTTTCTTTGTGTTCTTTTGGGTTTTTAGGGGTTTTAAGTGTTTTTAGTTTTTTATAGTTTTCTTAGGGTTTTCCAGTGTGTTTAGGTTTTTTTGTCTTTGGGGATTTTTAGGAATTTTTTAGGATTTATATGTTTTTGTAGGATTTTTTAGGGATTCTGACTGTTTTTAGGGGTTTATGGGCTTTTTGGATTTTAAGGGTGTTTTTTTATTTCTTAGGTGTTTTAAGGTTTTTATAATTTTTAAATTTTTTAGTGGTTTAAAGGGTTTTTAGTGTTTGTAGTGGGTTTTATGGTTTTATTGGGTTTTTTGAGTTTTTATGGTTTTTAGGGGTTTTGTGTTTTTTAGGTGGTTAAGGGTATTTTATGATTTTTAGCGTCTTTAGGTTTTTGGGGGCATTCAAGTATTTAAGGGTTTAATATCTTCTTAAATATTTAAGGGTTTTATGGTTAATTATATTTTTAGTATTTTTAGGATTTTTTAGAATTTTTTTGTTTTTATGGTTTTTAAGGATTTTGAGGGTTTTTAGGGTTCTTATGGTATTTAGGGTTTTTAGTTTTTTTAGTTCTTGTGGGTTTCTTTTGTTTTTTATTTTTTTGGATTTCTTGAGGGTTTTGATATTTTTTAGGTCTTTTTATGTTTTTATAAAATTTTAGTGATTTTTTGGGAATTTAATTGTTTTTATTATTTTGAGGGATTTGGGGGGTTTTATGTTTTTTAGAGTATATAGAGTTTTTTTTTGGTTTTTGGGGGTCTTAGCGCATTTTAATTGTTTTTAAGGGTTTTGTGGTTTTTAAGTTTTTTTTATTTTTTTAGGATTTTGGTATTTTTATGTATTTTTTTTAATTTTTATAGTTTCTTATTGTTATTAGTAATTTTGATGGTTTTTAGGGTTTTTTGTGTTTTTAGGGTTTTGAGTGGTTTTTAGGTTTTTTATGGGTTTTATGTTTTTAATGTTTTCTCATGGTTTTTTAGTATTTTAATTGGTTTTTATGTTTTTCTCGATTTTGGGAATATTTTAGTATTTTATAGGTTTTTTGGGTTGTCTGATTTTCTTGGGTTTTTGGGTTTTTAAAGGTTCAAGGGTGTTTTGTGTTTTTTTAGATTTTTTATAGTTTCTTAGGGGTTTTAATGTTTGTTAGTGTTTTTAACATTTTTTGGGGTTTATAGGGATTTTGGAATTTTTAGAGATTTTTATGATTTTATGGGTCTTTAGGGTCTTTAATGTTTCTCGGGTTTTTATGGTTTTTTGGGGTTTTAGGGTCTTTTTATTATTTTTTGTGTTTTTATCATTTTTAGGTTTTTTGGGTTTTAAGTGATTTTAGATTTTTAAGGTTTTCATAAGCTTTTTCAGGGTTTATTACATTTTTAATGATTTTTATGTTTTTTTATTTTTATGGTTTATTTTGGATATTTCGTATTTTTTGGTTTTTGTGGGTATTTAGGGTATTAAGGGGTTTTACTATTTTTTTGAGTTTTCAGAGTTTTATGTGTTTTTAGGTGTTTATGTTTTTTAGTTTCTTTCAAGGTTTTGACGTTTTCCATTTATTTTTTTATTTTATTGGAGTTTTTAGTATTTTTATGAATTTAGGGATTTTAAGTATTGAGGGTAGAGTTTTTAGAGATTTTGCGGTGTTTTTAGGTTTTTAGGTTTTTATTAGTTTTTTTAAATTTTATTGTTTTAATTAGTTTTAGGGGTTTAAAGGGTTTTTAATGTTTTTAGTTTATTTCTAGGGATTTTGATAGGGTTTCAGGGTTTTTAATGTTTTAAAGCTTTTTAGGTTTTTAGGGTTTTTTTGAATTTTTTAGGTTTTTAATTGGGTTTAAGTGTTTCTAATTTTTTCTTGTTTTCATAGTGGTTTCAAAGGATTTTAGTGGTTTGATTTTTTTATGTATTTTTATCGTTTTTTTAGGATATTTATGGTTTTTATGATTTTTAGTGTTTTAATGCATTTTGAGGGGGTTTTTTGGGTTTTTTGTATTTTTATGGTTTTTTCGGTTTTTGGGTTTCTTAGTTTTATAAGGTTCCTATCATTTTTTAGAGTTTTAAAATATTTTTTTGCGTTCAAAGGGTTTTTAGTGATTTTCATGGAATTATTGGGTTTTTATGGGGTTTCAAATGTTTTTAGTGGTTTTATGGATTTAAGTGGTTTTAGGGTATTTTAGGGCTATTTTGGGTCTTAGAATTTTTAGTTTTTTTATGTCTTCCTAGGGGGTTTCAAGGTTTATATTTTTTTTTGGATTTTTCTAGTTTTTTTATGAATTTTTTGGGTTTTAGAGATTTTGAGGGGTTTTAGGGTTTTTAAGTATTTTTAAGGGTTTTAGAGAGTTTAAATTTTTCTGGTTTTCTTGAGGTTTATAGTCTTTCAGTATTTTATGGTTTTCTTATCATTTTTCAGAGTGTTTAGGCGTTTTTTCATTTTGAGGGATTTTTAGGGATTTTTATTGTTTTTTAGTATTTTTTGGTATTTTGAGGGTTTTTTGGAATATGAAGTATTTTGGGTTTTTTGGGTTTTTTTGTTTTTTTGGATTTTTAGGTTTTTTTTTGAGTTTTTATGGTTTTTATAACTTTTATCATTTTTACGGGTTTAAAAGGTTTTAAGAGTTTTTAGTGGTGTTTAGTGTTGTTGTGGGTTTTTAAGTTTTAATGGTTTTTATGCTTTTATATTTTTTCTAGGGTTTTATATATTTTTATCTTTTTTAGGTTTCTTAAGGTTTTAAAGTGTTTTTAGGTTTCTACGGTTTCATAGGGGTTTTCCAGGTTTTGTGGGGGGGGGGGGTTATGTTTTCATGGATTTTAAGGGTCACTTTATAATATTTATGGGTTTTTGGTATTTCTACAGATTTTGAGGGGATTTTGGGGTTTTAGGTATTTTACTGTTTTTGGATTTTAGTGTTTTTAGGGTTTAGGGGTGTCAGGTTTTTTCAGTTTTAGGGGTTTTAAGTGTTTTTAGGTTTTTTAGGTTTTCTTAAGTTTTCATAGGGTTTTTAGGGTTTTATGTTTTTAAGTATTTGTAGTGATTTTTTTAAGATTTTAATGGGTTTTTATGGTTTTCAAGGATTATAAGGGTTTATGGGTATTTTTAGGGTTTTAGGGTTTTATGGATTTTTTGGTATTTAGGGTTTTTATAATTTTTTTGGTTTTTAATGTTTTTTAGATTCTTTTAATGTTTTAGTGGTTTGACGTGTATTTAGAGTTTTAGTTGTTAGTTAGAATTTTTAGGAATTTTTTAGAGTTTTCAATGTTTCTTAAGAATTTTATGTTTTTGCGGTGTTTTATGATCTTTTTAGGGTTTTATTGTGGTTTTAGTTTTTTAGGTTTTTTGTAGTTTTAAGTGTTTTTATGTTATACATTTCCTTAGAGGTTTTTTAGGATTTTTGGGTTTTTACATTTTAGGGATTTTAAGGGCTTTTATATGATATTATTGGTTTTTAGGTATTTTGAGTGGTTTATGGGTTTTAGGGTTTTTAGGTTTTTTTAGGATTTTTTGGATTTTTTATGTTTTTTAGTGGTTTTAAGTGTTTTAGATTTTTAAGGTTTTCTTAGTGGGTTTTATTTTATTTTTTTCGTGATTTATGTTTTTTATTGATTTATATGTATTTTTATTATTTTTATGGTTTTTAGGGTATTTTGCGATTTTGAGGAGTTTTAGGGTTTTAAAGTGTTATATGGGTTTTTAGAGGTTTTTTTATTTTTAGGGTATTTAGGGGTTTTAACTATTTTTATGTTTTTAAGGTTTTCTTAGGTATTTCATGGTTTCTAGGGTTTTTTTCATTTTTGGGATTTTTATGGGGGTTTATTTTTTTATAGTTTTTAGTGTTTTTAGGTATTTTGAGGGATTTTAGTGTTTTTAGGGTTTCATGTTTTTTAGATTTTATTTTTTTATGGTTTTTTATAGTTTTTATCATTTTTAGGGGTTTAAAAGGTTTTTAGATTTGATAGTGGTTATTATGGGTTTTTCTGGGGTTTTAGGATTTTTAGGTTTTGTGGGGTTTCTATGGTTCTTATGGTTTTTCCATTTTTTATATTCTTTTTGGTTTTTAGGGGTTTTAAGTGTTTTTAGGTTTTTTATTTTATATTAGGGGTTTTCAGGGTTTTTAGAGGTGTTTATTTTTTATGTATTTTTAATTATTTTTATGATTTGTTATGATTTACATGGAAATTGATGGTTTTAAGGTTTTTAGAGTTTTTTTAGGGTTTTTGGTTTTTTGGGGTTTTAACATTTTTAGGGGGTTTATGGGTTTTTACAGTTTTTAATGGGTTTTTAGTTTTTATGATTTCTATTGAGTTTTATCATCTATAGGTGTTTTATTTCATTTAAGTTTTTAGCGGTTTTAGTGTTTTTTAGGTTCTTTATGGGTTTTCAGTTTTTTAGGGTTTTATAGTTTTCATTGGGGGTTTTTAGGGTTTCTAGAGTTGTTTATTTTTTTGGAGATTTTGGTGGGTTTTTTAGAATTTTATGGGTTTTTATGGATTTTTAGGGTTCTTATAGTTTTTCAGGTTTTTAGGGTTTTACGCTTTTTTGGGGGGATTTAGGTATTTTTTGTTTTCATTTTTTACGGTTTTTTTATTTTTTATTATTTTTTGGGTTTTGAAGGGTTTGTCGAGTTTTTAGTGTGGTTTTCTTCTTTTTATGTATTTTTAGATTTTTTATTGGTTTTTGGTGTTTTATGGTTTTTCATGTTTTTAAGATTTTAACAATTTCATGTTTTTAGGGGTTTTAAGTGTTTTTAGGTATTTATGATTTTCTTAGGGATTTTCAAGGTTTTTAGGGGTTTTCACATTTTTAGGTATTTATGTTTTTTTAATATTTTTATGGTATTTTTATGTTTCTTAAGGTTTTATTGTGTTTTTAGGGTTTTTTTTGGGTTTTCATGGATTTTTAGGTTTTTAGGCTTTCTTAGTGTTTTAGGGTTTATAAGGTTTTTTTTGTAGTTAAATAACAATTTTAGAGTTTTAATGGGTTTTTAGATTTTTGGGGGTGTTTAGGGGGTTTATGGGTTTCTACAATCTTTTCTAGGTATTAAAGTTCTTTTTGTTTTTAGGGGATTTTCATACTTTGGATCTTTTAGCGTTTTTTGGATTTTTTGCACTTTTTAGGTTTTTAGAGGTCTTAAGTGTTTCTATGTTTTTAAGGTTATATTAGGGTTTTTCAGTGACTTTAGGGTTTTTTATATTTTTAGGTATTTTTAGGTATTTTTTAGTATTTTTATTGTTTTTTTGGGTTTTATTGCTTTTGGTGGGTTTTAGGGATTATTAGGAATTTTAGTGTTTTTAGGGTTTTTTGAGTTCTTTAGGGTTTTTAGGGGTTTTGAGTGTTTTGGTTTGTATGGTTTTCATAGGGTTTTTGTTGGTTTTTAGTGAATTTTCTGTTTTTAGTTATTTATATGATTTTTAATTATTTTTTGGGTTTTATCATTTCTGGGGAATTTGAGGGGCTTTGTCGGATTTTTTATGATTTTTGTGTTTTATGTTATTTTATTGGGTTTTGGGGGTTTCATGTATCTTTCAAGTATTTTAAAGCTTTTAAGGGTTAAAATGTATTTAATGTTTTCAGAATTTTTTAGGGGTTTTAAGGTTTTTTATGGTTTTCAATGAATTTTATGGTTCTAGGGTGTTTTAGGGTCTTTTAAGGTTTTTATGGTTTTTACCATTTTTATTTTTAGGGTTTTATGTTTTTTTTTGATTTTTTCTTATAGTTTCTCATAAATTTTCATGTTTTTAGGGATTTTTCGGACTCCTTTATGATTTTAAAGTTTTTTGGGGGTATTAGGGATTTTTAAGATTTTAAGGGATTTTAGAGAATTTAGGGATTTTTGCATTTTAAGGTTTTTAGTGGATTTAAGTGTTTTTTGGTTTTTAATTTTTTTTCAAGTTTGTTTCATGTATTTAGGGTTTTTATGGTTTTCTGAATTTTTAGGTCCTTTTATATTTTTTATTTTTTATGGGTTTTAAGGATTTTGAAGCCTTTTAGGATTTTTTTTGGTTTTAGAGTTTTTTTGAGTTTTTAGGGTTTTTGAGGGTTTTATAGTTTTTCAATATTTTTTTATTCAAAGGGGTTTTATATTTTTTAGTGGTTTTTTGGGATTTTATTGGTTTTATGGGTATTCAATGTTTTTAGGGCTTTTTATGTTTTTAAGGGTTTTTTTTTATTTTTAGGGTTCATTTTATTTTTTTGGATTTTAGGGGCTTTAAGTGTTTTTAGGTTTTTAAAGTTTTTTTAGGGTTTTCATGGCTTTTAGTGATTTTTTAGTATTTTCATGGTTTTTATGGTTTTTATGGATTTTGAGGGGGTTTTTTTTGTTTTTTGGGTTTTTTGGGTCTTTAGGGTTGTTTTATTTTTTTACGGATTTAATGTTTGTTATAGTTTTTATCATTCTTATGAGTTTAAATTGTTTTTAATGTTTTTAGTTATTTTTTGGTTTTTTATGGGTTTTCACCATTTTTTAGGGTTTCTTATGGTTTTGTGGTTTTTAGGGGGTTTTTACATTTTTTGGGATTTTTAGTGATTTTTTAGGATTTTTGGTTTTGTAGGGTTTTATGGATTTTGAGGAATTTTAGGGTTTTTAGGGTTCTTATGGTGTTTTGGGAGGTTTATGGTTTCAAAGGTTTCTAGAGATCTTAACAATTTTAGGGGCTTAATGTTTATTTGATTTTTAGTGGGTTTTAGGGTTTTAAGGGGTTTTTTAGTTTTTAACGTTCTCAATGGTTTTATGATTTTTAGGGTTTTAGGTTTTTTTGGTTTTTTAGGATATTTATCATTTTTTAGGTTTATAATGGTTTTAAGTGGTCTTATGTTTGTATGGTTTTCTTATGGATTTTAAATATTTTAGGGGTATTTATGTGTTTAGTGAATTTTAGTGTTTTAAGGATATTTTTTTTGTTTTTAGTGTTGTTAGGTAATATGAGGATTTTTATGGTTTTTAGGGGTTTTAGGGTTTTAGGGTTGTTTAGGGTTTTTTGGTCTTTTGACAGTTTTATCAATATTTTGAATTTTAGTCTTTTAAAAGGTTTTAATTTTTTTAACAATTTAATATTTTCTTACGGTTTTTCAAAGTTTATTGGTTTTTTACATTTTTAGGAATATTTATGGTTTTTTAGATTTTTATGGGTCTTTAGGGACTTTGGGGATCTTGAGGGTTTTGAGGATTTTATGGTTTTACATTTTTTACTGTTTGTATGTTTTTATGAGCTTTTTAGGATTTTTGGTTTATAACGGTTTTTATGGGTTTTTAGGGTTTTAGGGGTTTTTACATTTTTATGGATCTTTTAAGATTTTATGGTTTTTTGTGTTATTAGAGAATTTGAGGGGGTTTAGGGGTTTTTTTTTTGATTGTTTTTTAGGGTTTTCATGGTTTTTTAGAGTTTTTAATGGTTTTAATGGTTAAAATGATTTTTAGAGTTTTCGTGGTTTTTAGGTTTTTTATTAGTTTTATGGTTTTTTTGGGTCACATTATGTTTTTAGAGTTTTAGTATCTTTAGGTTTTTATGGGGTTTGAGTGATTTTATTTTTTTCATGTTTTCATTGGGGTTTTTAGGGTTTTTACTGTTTTTTTTGTTTTCAGGGACTTTTATGGCCTTTGTTGTATTTTTATGGTTTTTAGGGTTTCTATGGATTTTGACGGTTTTTAGGGTTTTTAGGGTTTTTGTGGTTTTTTTTTTGTTTTTTGTGGCTTTTACATTTTTAGGAATATTTAAGTGTTTTTTTGGATTTTTATTGTTTTTGTATTTTTTAGGGATTTTGAGAGATTTATGGTGTTTTGGGGAGTTTTCATATTTTTTTTGGGGGTTTTAGGTGGTTTTTTGAGTTTTTCATGGTTTTAAGGTTTTTAGAGTTTTATAAATTTTAAAGGGTTTAAATTATTTTTAGTGTTTTTAGTGGTTTTATAGGATTTTAGGTTTTCTAAATGTTTTTATGGTTTTTAGGGGTTTATAGGGTAATTATGATCTTTTGTGGTTTTTAGGTTTTTAGCGTTTTTTGGTTATTTAAGGGCTTTAAGAATTTTTAGTTTTTTAAGGAATTCTTATCTTTTTCAAGGATTTTAAGGGTTTTTAGGTTTTTAGGTATTTTTAAGGATTTTTTAATATTTTTATGTGTTTTAATGTTTTTAGGGATTTTGAGAGTTTTTAGGAATATTTACGGTTTCTAGGGTTATTTATGTTTTTTAGCATTTTCATGATTTTTTGGGAATTTATGTTTTTTAAGTTTTTTAGATTTTGTTAGGGGTTTTCAAGGTTTTTATTTGTTTTAACATTTGTATGGTTTTTAGGGATTTTTTTGGATTTTTTGTCTTTTAGTGTTTTTATGGATTTTCAGGGGGTTTTAGGGGGTTTTATGAATTTTTTCGGTTTTTATGTGTTTTTTTGGTTTTTTAGGATTTTAAATGGTTTTTAGGTTTTTTAAAATATTTTAAGTATTTAAAGGGTTTAAGAGTTTTTAGTGGGATTTTCTGATTTTTATGGGTTTTTAGTGTGTTTTCAATGTTTTTAAGGGTTTCTATGGTTTCATGGTATTTAAGATTTTTCTGGGTTTTTGAGATTTCTTAGGTTTTTAAGTGGTTTAAGTGTTTTTATGTTTTTATGTTTTTTGGTGTTTCATAGGGTTTTTTGTGGTTTTTTGTTTATAGTGATTATTAACAATTTTTTAATATTTTTATGGTTTTTAGGGTTTTTTTAAGGAATTTGAGGGGGTATTTGGGTTTTTTGGGGGGTTTAGGGTTTTTATGATTTTTTTTATTTTTTAGGTGTGTTTTAGTTTTATGGTTTTTAGAGTTTTTTAATGATTTTAAGGGTTTAAAGGACTTTTAGAGTTTTAAATGGTTTTTATAATGTTTATTAGTTTTAGGGTTTTACGGTTTTAATAGGTTTTAGGGTTTTTATAGTCTTTTTATGCTTTTAGGGTATTTAGTGTTTTTTATGATTTTTAGGTTTTTTAAGTGTTTTTATTATTTTAAGTATTTCTTAGGTGTTTTCATGGTTTTTAGGGTTTTTTTACTTTTTAGTGACTTCTAGGCATTTTAAGGATATTTATGATTTTTTCAAGGTTTTAGGGTTTTTAGGGGTTTTCGTGTTTTAAGTGTTATTTTTTTGGTTTTTTAGGGTTTCTAGCATTTTATGTTTTTAGGGGATTTATGTTTTTTTTAGGTTTTTATGGTTTTTATAAGATTTTTTAGGGTTTTTTTTGTTTTTTCATGTTTTTCGAGGTTTTATTTATTTTTACGAATTTTAGGTATTTTTAGGTATTTTGGGGATTTTGGGGGGTTTTAGAGGTTTTTATGGTTTATAAAGTTTTTATTATTTTTTGGCGGGGTTTAGCGGGGTTTTTTTTGATTTTTTATCATCTTCAAGGTTATTTATATTTTCTTAACATTTTTTTTGAGTTTAAATGGTTTCATATTATTTACTAGTTTTAAAAGGTTTATATGGGTTTTTTGGGCTTTTATGGTATTTATATTCTTTTAGGGGTTTTGGGGGTTTCATGGTTTTTTTAGATTTTTTAGAATTTTCAGGATTTTAAGGGGTTTTAAGTGTTTGTAGTTTTATAATATTTTCTTTATTATTTCAAGGGTTTTTGGGTTTTCTATGTTTTTAGGGATATTTAGGTATCTTTTAGGAATTTTATGGTTTCTAGGGGTTTTAAAAAAATTTACGGTTTTTAGGATTTTTAGGGGGTTTAGGGATTTTTAAGGTATGTATCCTTTTTATGTTTTTATGGGGTTTAATTATTTTTTATTTTTTCTTAAGGATTTTATTGTTTTTAGGGATTTTATGTTTGTATGAAGTTTTTGGTATTTTTAATGATTTTTATGTTTTTTAGTGTTTTTATTGTTTTTATGGTTTTGTGGTTTTTTATGATTTTTAATGGTTTTAAAGGTTATTTGGTTTTCAAGGGTTCCTTGAGTTTATTAGGGTTTTTAATGTTTTATCAAATTTGTTATGTTTTTAGGACTTTAAAGGGACTTTATAGTTTTAATCTGTTTTTTATTATTTTATTTTTTGGGTTTTTATGGGTGTTCATGTTTTTTGAGGTTTTTATAGTTTTTTCAGGGTTTAGGGTTTTTAGGGTCTTTTAGGGTTTCAAGATTTTTATCATTTTTTAGGTTTGAGGGTTTTAAATTATTTTAATGTATTTATGGGTTTCTTGGGGATACTCAAGGATTTTTGGGTTTTTATGTTTTTGGGGATTTTTAGGTCTTTTTTAGGAATTTTCTAGTTTTTTTTTGGTTTTTAAGGAATTTTGAGGGGTTTTATGGGTTTTAGGGATTTATTGATTATAGGTTTGTAGCATTTTTATATATTTTATGGTTTTTAACTGTTTTATGGTCGTAATGTTTTATTATATGTTTTTAGTGGTTTTATGGTTTTTTATGTTTTTATGTATTTTTCGTGATTTTAGGGTTTTATGGGGTTTTGGGGATATATGGATTTGAAGAGTTTTTAGAGGGGTTTTTTGTTTTTTTAGAATTTTATATTTTTTTGAGTTTTAGGGGTTTTTTTAGTCTTTTATGTATTTTATTTTTTTATATTTTTCACATTTTTATTGGTTTAGAGGGTTTTTAAAGGTTTAATTGGTTTTTTGGGTTTTTATGGATTTTTCATGTGTTAAATATTTTTAGTGGTTTCGATGAGTTTTAGGGGTTTTTGGGGTTTTAGAGTCATTTAGGGATTTTTATGGTTTTAACGTTTTTTAGTTTTTAGGGGTTTTAAGTTTTTCTCGGCATTCAATGATTTCTTAGTGTTTTTCATGGTTCTTAAGATATTTTTCATTTTATGGATTTTTATGGATTTTTTAGGATTTTTTAAGGATTTTATTATTTTTTATTTTTTTTATGTATTTTGAGTGTTTCTAGGGTCTTCAACATTTTCCTATGTTTTTAAGGGTTTTATGCTTTTTTTATTTTCTTTATTTTCAAATGGTTTTTTAGGATGTTATGGGTTTTACATTTTAGGGATTTTTATGGTATTTTTATAATTTTTATCAGGTTTTTTGTTTTTTGGGACTTTTATTGTTGTTTAGTAATTTTTGGTTCTTTTTGGATTTTTTTGGGTTTTAGGATTTTTTTAGATTTTAGGGTTTTTAGGGTTTTTTAGTATTTTCATCATTTTTGGGGTTTAAAAGGGTTTTAGGGGTTTTATGGTATTTTCAGGTATTTAGTATTTTTTTAGTTTTTTAGGGTTTTTGTGGGTTTAGTGTTTTTTATATTTTTAGGGGTTTAATGTATTTATATAGTTTTTATACGTTTATTAGGTGTTTTAAGGTTTTTTCAGGTTTTTAGATGTTTTATGGTTTTAGGGGTTTTAGGGTTTTTAAGTTATTTTAGGGTTTTCAGGGATTTTAGCATTTTTTAAATTTTAGGGCCTTTATGTATTTTTATGTTATTAAGGTTTCCTCAGGGGTTTTTAGGGTTTTTAGGGTTTTTTACATTTTTAGGGATTTTTAGGATTTTAATGGTTCTTTAGGGTTTTAAAAGATTTTGGGGGGTTTTAGGGTTTTTAATATTTTTAGGGGTTTTAGGTGTTTTTAGGTTTTTAAGGTATTCATATGTGGGAAAGGAAGATGCGAGGGTCGGGCTATTCCCAGCCCCCCCCCCCCAAATTTATTAAGAAGAAAAAGACACAGCAGACAATGGAGGGGAGGGGTCAAATTACCCACACCCAAAAACCCTTCACAGTAAAAGACCCAAAAAAGGAAAATCAAAAAAGAAAACAAAGACAGAGAAAAAGACACAAAACAAAACAAAACAGCAGATTACACACATCTTTCTCAGCCAACACCAGCATCCAACACCAATACCAAACATCACAGCAACATCCACACAACCAGACCAGCCAACACCAGCATCCAGTAGTATCCAGCAGCATCCACATAACCAGACCAGCCAACACCAGCATCCAGCACCAGTACCAAAAAAACACACAAATGCCGACCAAGGAAGACATCTAGAAACATCCAGTAATACCAAACCAGACATCTTACAACCTTTCATAGCTCATATTCCAGCAACCAACATCACCTAACCAAGCATAAACATCAGTATCCTCACAATCCATCCAATCAGTTATCCAACATCTCAGGTTCCAAAGGCCAGCACACATCTGACCAGTCAGACAGCAAGTAGCACCTGACCAGCACCTAGCAGTAGCAAAACAGGACCACCAGCTTCTGTACCTCAAACCATACCGTAACACCCAAACCACCATGTTCAGACCCGAAACCAAGTAGCCCCTCACCTCTAAACCAGCATCCAGCACCATCAGCAACTTGCATCCACAACCTCCACGACCAGGGCACCAGCAATTGAACAAACCGAAGGCAAACAGAAACCATAGAAAAGGATAAATACCAGAAAAGAAGTCGGAAGAAAACCATATTTTCAATCCTTCAAAGAATGGTAGAGCACAGAACCACCAAGACAGCGTGGCAAGATACAGGAAACCCATCGCAGAACATGAGAACAAACCTCTATTGGCAGCACAAGATGAAAACATCCTCACTGTGGATGACTTCCAGACCAAGCCACCCATGTCGAATTTGCTGAGAAAACACCACCATGTTGCATCGTGGACCTCCACCTTTTCTGTAAAACATCGCAGATCGGGCCAAAAGAGAGGTTGTATCTGGCGTAAAACACCACGGATCCTTGCCACACTGTGAAAAGAAAGCTGAAAGGGCCTTAGAAACAAAGATATGACCACCTCGCAACATTTTGTCGATGTGGCCCACCATCCTTCACTAATCCTCAAGAAAACCGAAGCCGGAAAACCCTGTATCTTCTTACGAAGAGCAGATTTCAGATCCGCCGAAACCGACTCATGTCGACGCAAAATCCAAGACAAGTAAGTGCCTCCCTTTCCAGATCCCCTTGACCACACAGATCTGAGAAGAGGAATCTCGAGGTAGCTGTTGACAATAAGAACAAGATCCGTTGTCCACACATCCAGAGCCACCAGACTTGAAGAAACATCAGAAGCAGAACCTTTGATATCGAGAAAACCACCAAATCTCGATGTCGCCGTGAGCCTCCAAAATCCTATGCCGTCGAGGATCAACACCGCATGCCAAATCAAGCCACAACTGACAAGCCAATCCTCATCACGAACAGACCGGGAGACGAATCCTCCATGAGAAGATACTGGAAATTTCGACGTCGGCTTAAGGTATTCATATGGGTTTTTCAAATTTGTGTTTTTTTTTGTTTTTAGGAATTTTTAGGGATTCTTTGGGATTTTTAAGGTTTTTAGGGTTTTTAAGGAATTTGTTATTTTTATGGTTTTAGGATTTTTTGGGTTTTAGGGTTTTTTTGAGTTTTTATGGGTGTTAAGGTTTTTGGGAGTTTTTTTTAACATTTTTATGGTATAAAATTTTTATAGAGTTCTAATCGGTTTTTATGGTTCATGGTTTTTTTGGGATTTTTATATTTTTAGGGGTTTAGGGGTTTTTATTTTTTAGAGGATTTTATGGGTTTTTGACATTTTTAGTTTTTTTTATTTTTGGGGGTTTTAAATTTTTATAGGGTTTTATGATTTTATTAGTGATTTTTGATGGTTTTTATGGTTTATTTGGTTTTTAGGTATTTTTCTGGGATTATTTTTTATTTTTAAGGCTTTTTATCATTTTTGAGATTTTGAGGGGTTTTGGGGTTTTAGGGTTTTATGGTTTTATGGTCTTATGGAATTTATGCTTTTTTGGGGTTTCAGGTTTTTTTAGTTTTGTGGGGTACATATTATTTTATAGTTTTTAATGTTTTAGGGGTTTAAAGTGTGTTTAGAGTTGTTAGTGGTTTTTATGGTAATTATGGGTTTTTAAAAGTTTTAAGTTTTTTAGGGTTTTTGTAGTTTTAAGGGTTTTTAGGGTTCTTATAATATTTTAGGGTTTTATCATTTTTAGGCTTTTATTATTTTTAAGTGTTTTTATGTTTTAAGGTTTTCTTATAGGTTTCCAGGGTTTTAGGTTTTTTTATGTGTTTATGGATTTTTACTCCTTTTAGGATTATTATGGTTATTTGGGTTTTTAAAGATTTTCATGTTTTTAGTGTTTTGGGGGTTTCAGGGTTTTTATAATTTTTATGGTATTAAAAGTTTTATGTGTTTTAGGATTTTTAGGATTTCATAGGGCCTTTAACATGTTTTCATATTTTTTACATTTTTAGGGATTTTTATGTTTTTTAGTATTTTAATGGCGCTTACGGTTTATAGATATTTTGAGGGTTTTGGGGGATTTTAATGTTTTTGGGTTTTTTGGGGTTTTAGAGTTTTGTTTATAGGGGTTTTATGGTTTGTAGAGGTTTTTTTATCATTTTTTGGGTTTTAACGGGTTTAAGAGTTTTTAGTGGTTTGTGGGTTTTTATGGATTTTTATGGTTTTTAATGGTTTTGGGGTTTATGATTTTTAGGTGGTTTAGGGTATTTATCACCTTTTTAGGGTTTTTAGCATTTTTAGGGGTTTATGTTTTTTTATGTTTTTATTAATTTTCCACTGTATTTTGGGTTTTTAGGGTTTTTATGTTTTTAGGAATTTTATGGATTTGTTACAATTATTATGATTATTTATTGTTTATAGTGATTTTGAGGGTTTTGAGGGGTTTTTAGGGTTTTTAGGATTTTTAGAATTTTTAGTGTTTTTTAGGTTTTTAGGGGTTTTAAGTGTTTTTCGGTTTAAAATATCTTCTTCGGGTTTTTCAAGGGTTTTCTAGTTTTTTATGTTTTTAGTAAATTTTAGGAATTTTTTTTTATTTTTAGAGTTTTTTAGGGTTTTTATAGATTTTTAGGTTTTATGATTTTAGGGGTTTTATAATTTTTTGGAATTGTTTAACATTTTTAGGAGTTTAAAGGGATTTTAGAGTTTTTAGTTATTCTTAGGGTTTTAATGATGATGTTCATGTACACATTGTTTAATTCATGCATGCTTTGGTCAGATTAGATTATTATTCCAAAACTACACTATTTATTAAGGTATCGTATAGTGATAGTGTGGAATTCATCCCACGTGGATTGAACTGGCTGGTAGGAACTAATACTTTGAACCCTATGTGTCGGAGTTCTCACAAATAGGTTAATTTTGGAAGTAAACTAATGCTAAGATATTTGAGATTAATTTTATGGAGAAAAAAGTTTCCCATATCAATTTTGGGATTTAGGTAAAAGGATAATCTTAATCCTTACATGGCTTAGTCATAAGGTTTAGGCTATCAAGTAAGAAAAGGTCACTATTTGTTTATGGTCAAACAAACTGGATCTATCAAAGAGAAAATAATTCCTTTGTTGAGAGATAGATACAACATAAATGCATTAAGCCTGGATTTAAGGAAGAATGTTTCATAGGCTATTATCTGTTAGCTATTCCACTCAAATCAGGTCATGGTCGTTAATTCAAACTCCCCATGGTTAGGGTTTCATGAAATAGTTGGATAAAAACTTGTTGTGTGACCTGATTACTAAACTTAGGATTACGAAGTTAAAAATTAAATATTCATTAAGTTCAAACACCCTTACCTTAAGAGGTTTGTTCACTCATGGTAGAATTGATTAAGAGAAGATAAATAATTGAAACCAAATTTATCTTACCGATAACAATTGAAATAATGCACTTAAGGATCATGAATTCAAGAATAAGAATTTTAAAATTTGAATCAATCATTACGTTAAACTAACACATACTTGAGATAAGATACATGGAAAAAATGCAACAAAGGGTTTATCATCAAAAAATGATTGAAGTGAAGAACACATTAAAATAGGTATTAGCGATGTAAAGGAATGAAGAATGATCACAAGTTGATCAATAGTGCTTTAATATTTGTAAAATAATAAAATAAATTGGTGCAAGTTGAGTTGAGAGAGAAGGGAAAACAAACGAAGAAGAAAGAATATGGGAGAAAATGAGAAAATACAAGTCTATGATGTATTCTTTCACTATTTCACAATGTTGAGATATAAATACTTAGGGTATTAAATGATGTGTAAACATGTATCATTTTTTATTTTTGATCCATGATTTTCTCATTGAGAGTTGGATTTGACATGAATCTCAAGCTAAATCATCATGATTTGGAAGTTTGACTCTTCTCACGACGTGGAATGGCTTCTCATGACGTGTTTCTCCCTCTAGCTAGATATTTAAATTTGGAATTGAATTTTGAATGTTACACGATGTGTATTAGAGACTCACATCATTTAATTTCTCATGCCTTGTAATTTCTTCATGAATTTATTCACGAGTTTTTATACACTTTAAATAATTCCTGCATGTTTTGTAATTGAATTTCATGACGTGTAGATCATTTTTTCCTTTTATTTAGTGTTTCATTTGTTGTCTTGAAAACCTATTTCGTACTTTAATAAACATATACCTGGTTAATTACCAAGTAAAATATGAATATTCCTTACATAAACTATTGTGAAATGTCTATACCATTTCATCTTATCAAATTCCCCCACACTTGAACAATTCCTCATCCTCATGTAAAAAAGCATCACAATATAATGAAAAAAGGTAAGAAATTTTTAAAATAAGAAACATTTATTATAACCAGAAATTAAAACTAAATGTAAGTAGAAAAATCTAGTCTCCAAAATCAATCCAATATATAAAAACTGTCATTCCTCATAGTTTAGTTATTTATACAAAATCTTATAATTTTAGTTACATTTTTTAACGATTATTTAAATTCAATAACCATCATGAAATTTACCTCACAAGTACATTTATCTCATCACATATGGTAAAATAAAATTGGGGTTATGCTCATACCCTAAATACATGGACCTAACAATAGGCTTACATTTGTTTTGTCATCTCCACATTATATAGAAAAATACAAATATAATCATGAGGGATTTTTCAAAAAGGTATAAATGACTTTGAGGCTATGGGTAGGTGGTTAAAAAGTGAAAAGAACTCTAAAAATAGAGGGTAATCTCTGATGTATAATGCATGAATGTCATGAATTGTTTTATGAAATAATTCATCCTATAAAAATAAAATACATACTTCTAGCGGCTCAAGGTGGATCTATGTATATATCTAGTGAGTCTAGAAGGAACCATATTCCTTTATTTTTCTTTTATTACTATTAATTTTTCTAAATTCCTGTCTGAAACAGATCTCACATCTGTACCCTAACTACATACTATCTTTCAAAGGATTCATCAGTTAGTAAATGGTGATTTTTGACATTCCTAATACACAAAAAATCATTTTTTTTCATTTATGTTTTTTTTATTTTTTAAGGAATCAGATATGCGAAAAAATAAAAAAATAAACATGGATCATAAAAAATTATTCTGGTTAGTACCATAATATATATACTTAGTTAAAACATTTTGTGTCTTCTAGTTGGAATATTACCTAACACTTTTTCAAACTATAATCATGAATAAAACCAATATAAGGTTTAAAAGGGGCCATAAACTTGGAATGGTTGTATCCTAAATAGGTCATTCATGGAAACTACAGGCTAAATGAAAGAAAAATGTAAGGAAGGTCTCAAGAAAACTAGATCAATAAATATTTATAAATCAAATTAAAATGGTATTTGTTCATTCATATCCTCAATAAGATCTCATTTCAAGTTCAGATTGGTTTATAAGTCCCTTGTGTCGCTCAATAAATATGCTCAAAAAATAATACACAATTATAGACTCATAATCCTCCCAGTAATGGGAGTAAAAATGAGAAATTGGCAATCAATTAGGGTATAAAATCATTTAATAAGTCAATCAAGGTCAATTTATAATTTTTTTAATTTGAATTAAATTACTAAAATAAAAAATTATTCTAAAAATATAAATAGGAGAAAACATGGATTTCCAACTTAATTTTTTCTTTTAGTTAAATGAGTGAAATGGGTTTTCTTGTTTAAATCATTCTTCTGGAAAAAAATCCCTCCTAAAGAAATAAAAATAATAAATAATCTAAGTGTAGTGATATTGAAGTTCAAAAAAGACCCTCCCTGCACACACACTTAAAATGAGACCATGTCTGAAATTTCTTGGATAGTACCATGGGAGAGGTAAAACATATAACTTGTAGATAATTTAAATGAAAAATTTGAAATTTGAGGCTAATGAATCTAGATATCACTATAATTAGTGGAATTTAATCGGAAAACGTGATCAATCTAAATGTTTTAATTAGGATACCTATATGATTAGTTTGAAAAAAAAATCTTGAAAATGATTAATCATTAGTCCATAGGGTTTAAATATTTTTAAATGAGTGAGATGGGGTGGTTCATATAGTGAATAAAAGTGAAATAAATTTTATATAAATTCATATATGTAATTTATAGTAAAGTTCAAAGTTTCATATGACTAAAAAGATAATGATACAGAAGAGAAACTAAAAAAATAATAAACAAAAATAAAAGCAAAACCAAATGATATATAGATTACCTCTCGTAAAGTGCTATAAATGACATCGTCAGCTTGATGGATGGAAAAAATAATCAGTCAAAAGTGGTCCATCTACTCAGAATCCTTCTTTCTCCTATAAGAACTGGTTGTTGTATCATTGGGCTCTCATGATCTCTTGGAAGGATTAACCACCTCAAGAGTGAACCGATCATGAACTTTGTGTGAAAGGAATGGTATATGTGATCATCGTGGTGGTGATGGATATAGGTCATGTATATTTAGTGATAAATCCTCAAGTTGGAACTTAACATCACTTAGATGCTAAGTCACTCGTAGAATAAAGGAAAACAGTGATGGAAATGGTGCATAGATGTCCATAGGGGAGGTAGAAGTGCTATAAGTGGCTATTATAACCATGTAATAAATTGAAAAATAAGCCATGTAAAGTAAAAAAATCATAACCAAAACGCACACACATGTATATATATATATAGTGTAATGATACATCCATGAATGGTAATAAAGGCAACACAGAAATCAGAACCTAGGAAGCATACAAAAATGGGCGAGCGGACTAGTGTAGATTAAGAGTAATAAGAATCATCAAGAAGTTCATATAAAATACACTCACAAACAATGGATGGTTTCATATGGCTCTCCTAGTCAATAGATTCAATGAATGAAGGGTCCGGAGGTTCAAATACGTAGGTGGTTCCACGGTGCAGGAAGCTATCTCGATGGCAGGTAGAGGTTAGGTACTGATCTGTAGTGTGGATGAGGGTGCAGAAGCTGGATTAATAAAAGTTTCCATAGAGTTTGGGGTGGCTTCTGGGCCCTTGCTTCTCCAAGACTACTCTACCATAAACTCATGCTAGGTAATAGGATCTTTCAACTTAGATGGAATGTTCATTGGTGTTGTGGATAATAAAGGGAAAAAGAGTTCTTTAGAGGCTGAGAGGATATGATGGATGATAGTGGTGGACGGGTCATGAAATGAGAGGGCTTTGTAAATGGGATGTGTAGATTCTGGGTAATCTGACCTAGATTCTACAGGATTCAAAGGTGAATATTGTAGAGATGTGTCAGATAGAATGGGGTGGGTAGTGCAATTGTGTGTGTAGTGGCATGAGAGGAACAAATATGGGTGGGGCTAGTGGTGGGTATAGAAATAGAAGGGGTTGGCCTGAAAGTGGTGGATGGAGATGATGTGGGGTCAAATTCATGGTCTCCAGGTGCCTCATTAGTAGCCTCAAAGACTCCTGGAACCCACCAGTATATGTCACCATCCTTTATTAGCAATTGTATCTACTACAATAGTAAGGAGTTAATGGATTCCATGTGATAAAGGGAGTTGAGTGGAAGGGTGGAATAAAAAATGTGAAAATTATGGTATAAATGGATGATGAAATATCCTCTAATAAGTGTACCAAACATCTATTTCTCATGATCTCTATAGTATAATGTGAAATATGAAGCCATGTGGACAGTAGGTCCACAGGTGGTTGTAACATGGATGATGACATACATCTAGCTAACATTGTCGTGATACTGGGCATGATCAAACCAGGAATGCATTAATTCCCTATGAAGAATGAGGAGCGATTCACCTCAGAACATTGTTGGCTTTGTAATTTAGGGATCATGCTATGTGTGAGTGTATTATGAAATTATCCTCTGGAGAAGTTTTGAATCTTACTTTGATGGATTAAGTTGAAAGGTGGAAAATACCTTGGATATGGTGAAGTTTTTAGTATAAATCCTGAGGCCTAGGAAGAAATATATTAAAGATATCTCCTGAGGACCTCTTCTTAATCATAAACAGAGATTTTCGACTGCAACCTTGAAGGTAGACAAGAACTCCATGAACATTTCTTGGTAGGTCCCTTCATGCACATCGATAATGGAGGAGATGTGAATGTGATCAAAGAGTTGGAGGACCTCCTGGATGACATGTAGGTTTGAAAGAACATCCATATTATGAGTTTTGTTGGTCTTCATTGGTTTTTCTTGCAGAAGGTTGAGTGAAACATTGTGTTGGGGTTTGAAAAAATGAAGAATGGGGTGTAGGTGGGGGTGATCGGCCTCATACAACCAACTAGAGTTCGAATGGGAGTCTTTAAGGATATTTTGTTTTTTATAATATGGGGACAAGGTGGAGGGGGAATATTCATGATCTTTTAGAGGATCAACACTTCTTCTACGCTTGACTGATTGTAACACCCTACATTTTTAGGACCTTTTTTCAAATAAAATAAATTTTTATTTATGTCTTTCAATACACTATGTTATGTATTCCTTTCAAAAGTAATAAAATTGGAATATGTTTCATTGAACATAGACTTGGTGTATGTTATGAGGAACATCAATTTGGTGAACATTACTTGGAACATCGACTTGGCATACATTACATGCAACACCAATGTTTCTATGAAACATCATTTTACTATTATAATTTTCTAAATGATATAATTATAAAAAATCCATTAAAATTAGTAATATTAATAGTAATAAATACTTTTTAAATATTATTTATAATTTTTTTATATAAATAAAATATATTGATCACTAAAGATATAATTTTTGGTAAAGTCCTTATATGTTTAAAAAATTATTTTCTCAAACAATATACTTTTAATGTCCATTTGTGAAAAAAATAAATTTAGTTTCAAACACATATAGAAATTAAATTTGATAAAATAATCTTCATTTTTTAATTTTTAATGTTTAAATTATCTTAGGGTGAAATTTTTGGATTATTCAGAGAAACAACATTTTTTGATGAATAGTGAAAAATATTGGATTTTAATTCAAAACTCCTTTTCATATAATTAATTTATAGAGTTATTTTGTATTTTAATTTGGTTTAAAAGTTTAATGAGATTAAATTTTTATCAATTAATTAAATATATGTAATTCGAACCAACTGCACATTTAAATTTGATGTAAAAACTTTGCAAACTTTCAATAATTTTTATTTAAAAAACCCGCATCGGCGACCCGACAGTGGGATTAATTTTAAATTAATTACTAATAATTATGTGATTTTAATTGGAAATAATGTATTCCATATTTTTAATCATCATAATTTATAATTTATAATAAGTTAAATTTAGTTTTTTACAAAAAAAATATTAGTGAAATTGATTAAAATTAATTACATCCATTAAGGTTAAATTAAGGTCAATAAGGAACTAAACCATAAACATAAGGTCCAAAAATACCTATAAACTTATCCAAAATCCATTTTATGTCATTATTTATACCCAATACTACCTTCTAAAGACTTTTTATCATTATTGGATCCATTTGAAACCTAAAAATGTGGGTGGAATTTTATCTTTCAATATTTACAAGAGTTCCACTCCACCTTCCCGATAAAAGGCCACCACCAATTCCTCTTCATCACACCTCTCAAACCAATTACATTATGAAAATATCTTCTAAATAAACTTTCCAACAATAATCCCTTCCTCATATATGCTTTTCATTTGGCATAAATTTATCCAAAGAAGCATTTTGGAGCAAATTAAAAGGAGTTACCTGATTTAGAGGTAAAGTCTTCTCTCAAGATCTTTTCTTTTATTTTCATTATCCACAAACTATAATCTATTTATTCAACAATTTTATAACAAAACTATTATCCTAAACATAATATAATGTTTTTATTCTAATGGTTATACCTACACTTACACATAACTCCATTTAATGGGTAATGAACATACTGTTTATGTGTTTGGCGAACTACCACCTCACTAAACTATGATTGTTCAATTTTCCTTTACTGCTACTGATGGTGGACATTATGATGGAAAATATATTTATATAATTAATATTTTTTTAGGTATTTAATATTCTGTTTTCATTTTTACAACACATATCTTTTTTACTTTCTATTTTTGTGAATATGATAATTTCGTTTGAGGAAGTGTGGACTACCGCCCCCTCAAAGCAATGTGATTCATTCACACACAACACATATTTTATTAAGGATGGTTTTGGTAAAATTATATGAGATATATGATATTAAAATAGTACTTTAATAATAAAATATATACATATATGTCATTGAATTTTTTCCTTTCAATACCATAATTGAACGGAAACAACGTTCATGCGTACGTACGACCTACCGTCTCCATGAACGATGTATTCGATTTTATACTTCTATATTCTAAGTATAATTTTAATACATATATAAAGAATATAAATTATATTTAAATCATTTTTTACATTATTGAAATCATGGTATAATTATAAGGACCAATGATATAACAAATTAAGACCGATGCAAAAACAAACAAAGTGAATATTACCCAAAGTGAAACCTTAACATATAATTTTTAACCAGAGAGTAATATAAAGTCAAAATAAAACTATATATGATATTATAAGTAATAATATACCTCTATGATATATCTATAATAAATTTATATTTATTTTACTAGATTTTTTATGTGTACGAAGAGAGTCAAGACACAAGGTAAGGGGATTTCATCTCCCTTTTTTTTCATGAGATACATGCTTTATTCACCGCCCATTCCTTTTGTGTGGTTTTTATACATCCCATGGATGTATTAAATTATTATTATAATTAAATTAATGGGTATTTACATATCCATATGATGATATTTTTTATGGGGTTTAATTTTCGAAAGTTACCAAATCGGTAAAATAGTTTTGTCTCAATTTTCCCTATTTGAGACTCATGTTTTTTATACATATAAAAGTATTTTTTGAGGTTTATATACTTCCATTTTACATGTTATATCATGAATATATTTATTTTAATTATATTCTATGTTTCATGTAATTTTCTTGTATTACATGGATATTATGATCCCAAGTTACCAAGTGATAAGAGTTTATTGAAACAATCTCATCGCTTTTTAGGATTATTTATGATTATGCCTACTTAGATGAAATATTATGATCCATATCTCAATTAAAATCATAATATTTATTCTAAAATGTTTATTCGTGATATATTAATGTATAAGTACCATTTTTAAAATCTTTAGTACTTAATATAATTAATAAAATGTTTTTTAAAAAATCTAACTATATTTCACTCTTTGGTTGGGAATCGATTTTATTTCAAAAACCATGTTATAAAAAAATTTTAAATTTTTTTTTCAATTCATCATTGAAGATAATTTTCAAGGAAAATTTACATTAAAATTTTTTTATTGTTTTTAAATCTTCCTTTATTAGTTTTCAAATCAATTTTAAATGAAAAATGTTTTAAAGGTTTTTATGTTTTAAGAATTATATTTCAAAAAATAAAGGATATTTTACTCAATAAATGTTTCTAAAAGATATTTAAAAATTATTTCCCATATAATATATAACCTACTTTTGTTACTCATTCCTTTTTGGGGAAATTATTTAATGTTTCCATTCATATTATTTCTCTAAATGAATTATATTTTTATTACATGATTTTTATGAAACTCATTTCTCTTTCACAAGTTATATGATTTTGAAACCAAATTTTTTTGGGTTAGGTATATGATGAAATGATTATGAAACCTATCCTTTTCCACATGTTATGATATGATTACATGTTTACAGTACCCATTTCATTTAATGGGTTATGATATGATTATTTATGATCATGTGTAACATGTATGTATGATTTAATTATGATATTGTTGGGACATATATCTCTTTCCAATGAATTAGGCAATGATTTATATATCATGAGATAAACATGGATGTAATAATAAATTAAATTGGTTTTGTATTATTGTTATGTAAAGGTAAATAAACTCAATTTAGTAATATAGGTCTAGAACAATGAGTGAAATTGGTTCAGTAATATAGGGATGAAACAAGGTGTGAACTCGATTAAGTAAAAGAATTTTCTACTAAGGTTGTCTAAGCATGATTTCCTTGACTACTATTGAAATAATTATATATTATTTTTGACAACCACAATTTAATTTTTTTTATTCCTATGTTATGATTTTAGGGATTATGTTCTTTATTTCATTTTGATTCATGTCTTATGCACTTTCAATTTTATGTTAGGATTCATGTATATAATATTTGATATGTAGTGTATGATCTTATATTTTCATGATCAAGTTCTTATAACCTTATGATCATTATTATTGTTACATATCTCCCTCTTTTACACATACTGATCATTTGTGATCATCCCTTTTTATGTTCCCTTCACTATGTTATGAAGATATGTATTATGTTTGGTATTTATAAGAAGTGTGTTAGTTAAGAAAAACCTAAGGTGAGATAATGAAGCTCACTTATGTATCAATGGTCTTTGGGAATCTATTTGTATAATGTTTTAAGTCTTCTGAATATTTTATGTAGTGTTAATGTATGTAAAGTGAGGGTCTCTATAGTTAGAATCTGATCAATGGTTTAGTTAAATGTTGGAAACTAGGATGATAAAACCATAGTGAGAACTCAAAGGATATGTCTACGAATAAGTATAAGATAATGAAAATTATAATAAAATGTCCTAGAATTTTGGTAAAGGAGAGAGTGAGTGGCTTACTATAAATACATAAATTTCTAGATACTACAAGTGGATTTGGATCTTGAATAGATATCACTACTACAAATACGGCCTTTAACAGTGTGTAAAATGTACTTTAACAGCACTAAAAAATGATCTATTAATCACAGTGTTGATAAAGGAGGTCCTTTTGGACTAAGAAAAACACTGATAAAGGACCCCCTTTATCAATGCTATTTTTAGTACTGATAAAGGGATACCTTCCTTTCATGTTATATTTATATAACAATACACCCAACCTGCAATTTAAACACATATAATAGCACACCCAACCTGCAATTTAAACACAGCACACCTAGAATCCAAATACAATTTAAACAACACACCATATGAAAATGTACTCTATAAATTAAATTGAAATCATGAATATAAAACTATCCACACATGTTTTATACAAAAATAAAACTATTATTTACATTTCAATCAATTTTTTTATATAATTACATTTACAATTGTCCAAAAAAGTATAAAACATTAATATTTTATCTTTTGATGCCCGTGATCCCCTCTCAAAATTCTCTACCCATGGTATCAGTTTCCTAACAAATCATCTCAACCTAAGAAAAATATTCCACTTATATAATAAAACAAACATTATGTTAGTAATACTATAAAGAAATAAATTAAACATTAATATGAAAGAACAAATTAATAAAATGTCAACATTTATTTAAAAATAAACATTTGGTGTTATATCGGTCATATTGTGATTCCTATTAATGTGCAGTTGATTCCTACACATTAAAAATGATATATGGATCATTGTCCTAAAATATAAAAACAATATGAACGTATTTTCTCTATTTTGAGTATGTCACATTTTCTATTACTAAAACTAATGTCAATATTAAATAATGACACATTTGGAGTTATACCATCCACAATGTACATCATATTGAGGTGCGTCTGATTCCTACTTGTCAAAAATTATTGATGGATTGTTGTCCAAAGTATCAAAACAATTCGAATGTGTTTTCTCGGTTTTCGGTATGTCAGTTATTTTTTTACTAAAATTTCATTTCAAACTAAAAAAAAATTAATCATACTGATCACATTGTGCATCGGTATGACATGAGACTTCTTCATACATGTCCCAAATGACTTATGAATCACTGTCTTAAATTATCAATATAATCATTATTGCTTCATAGTTGGTTTGACACACCTGTGGGATATTATTTTTAAATTCACGAACCATCATGAAGGATTTGAATAGAGTTTGGATATGAATAACTTCGAATAATCCTAAGGTGTCATAGATTAAGGATGGTGTCCTAATTTGACATCATATAAGTGAATTTTTATGATTACATGGTACCTAAATATGATAATTGTTTCTTACTCCATCATCATCATCATTTAGATTTTTATTTTAAAGGCGTATAAAGAAGGCCTGAGGGAACAAGTCAATGGGGGTCGAAAATGGTGAAGCCCGAGGGCATCCCCTAGGATAACTATTGCTTACTCTATTCTTTTGGTTTTAGTAAATGGATGGAACCCAAAGGAACCATGATAATGGTGATTTTTATATACAATACAATGATTTTACTCCTGGTAAACCGAATGTTAGAGGAGATAGAATGAAAAACTTCATTACTATGCTCACAATGATTTCTAAAGATATGAATCATAGTGGACTTAAAAATGAGAAAATCAGGGAACAACATTCTTTTGAGTCCATCATAAGAAAATTTCCACCTTCTTTCAAAGGTTCTTATGATCCACTTGTTTCTATAAAATTGATCAGTACTACTAAAGATATATTATCCATTATTCAGTGTTCAGAGATTGAGAAATTCATTCTGTATATTTATTGGTTAGAAGGAGAATCATATTTGTGGTGTAATCTAATCAAGAATAAGAGGAAACATGAGGATAATGAATCCTTGTATTTGTATGAGTTTAAGAATTTTTTCATTCAGTAAGTATTGTACTCAGATTCTTCGTACCAAGATGAAGAAAGAGTTCCTTGAGTTGAAGTTAAGGGATAATGAATTTGTTGATAACTACGAGGCTAATTTCATGAGACTAGAGAGGTAATCTTGATGAATTATCATCCAACCTAAATTTAATGTTGATAGCTTCTTTAGTGGATTAATTCCAAGTATCATAAGGGAACTATCCATAAGATACTTTAGTATATATGAAGATATTTTTCATTGTGCAATCAAGTTTAAAATAGAGGTTGGAGTCTCGTATCAACCTCATTTTTTTGAAAAGGAAAGGAAGATATAGTTCAATGAAAATTCTAAAAACCATGGAAAAATGACTGTGACTTTTCTTTTATGGTATAAATGTGGGAAGAATCATGGGGGAGTTGTTCTTAAGGGGCCTTGTAAATGTTTTATGTGTAGAAAAGAAGCTCACTAGTCAATTGATTGTTGAAATAATGGGAAGAAGTTAGCTTAAAATTGTAATGGAGAGAATGCTATGAAAAGTGAACCTCCCAAGATTCAGTGTTATAATTGTAAGGAGAATAGGAATTATAATGAACACTACCCAAACCCAAGGTCTGGTGATGATGATCGATGTCAGCAACCTCTTAAGCTAAGGGACAAGGCAAAATATCATGAAATCATTATTTCTAATGAGGGGTGTGATAAAAACATGATGAAAGGTACAATTATAGTAAACTCAAGAAATTATAATGTCATATTTTATTTTGGATATACCAACTCTTTCATTTCTAAAAAATTTTCTAAGGGTTTTAATATTCCACCAAAACAATTAGATATTGAATTAGCAGTGATAACCCCTAATTGTATAATGATTGCAACTCAGGTCTATGATTCCTCTCTAGTTGAAGTTTGTGGGAATGTGCCTCTTTAAAATCTAGTAATTATTTTTTTGGTTGAATTTGATGTTATATTATGCATGGATTGGATTTCTTTTCATAAATAACACATCAATTTTCATGGAAGGGAATTTACGTTTGATATTTTAAACCCTCCTATGACCATCCATCAATTTGACGATAATTATGAACTTTTTATGGATATTACATCCATTGTATAGGTATTAATTCCAATTAAAAATGGTTTTTATCTCAATGTTTTTGAGATAAACTCAACATCGATGATATTCTTATTATTTTGGATATTTTGGATGTCTTTTTGGAAGAGATTTCAAGCCTTCCACCAAAACGAAAAGTTTAGTTCTCAATAGAACCCATATCTGGATCCACACAAATTTCAAATACTCCTTATAGAATATATTTAATTTAGTTTCATGAACTGAAGAAGAAACTCCAAGAAAAACATTATAAGGGATTCATTTGGACAAGTGTATCACCCTGGGTTACGCCCGTTATTTTTGTGAAAAATAATGGTCGATCAATGAGATTCTGGAATGAGACTCTACATTGATCAACTACACGGAGCTCAACACATTTCCAAGATTGACCTTCATTCTGATATCATCAATTGAGGGTCATGAAGGAGGATATACCCAAGGTGACATTCTGTATAATTCATGGTCACTATGAATATATAGTTATGCCTTTTGGTCTTTTTAATTCCCCACATATCTAAATGGATTTAATGAATATATTATTTAGAGATTACCTTGATCTGTTTGTGGTAGCCTTTATAGATTCTATTCTCATCTATTCAAGAAGAAAAGAAGAGAATGAAGGTAACATGAGAATTTTACTAAAGACCCTAAGGAAGAAGAAACTATATGAAAAATATAAAGTATGAATCTTGGTTGTAAAATGTTTAATTTTTGGTTCACATAATCTCAAGAGATGGTATAGAAAATGATCCATCCAAGATGGAGGCTATTGAATGTTGGCCTAGACCAACCACGATGACTAAGATCCATATATTTCTTGTTATAGCTAGATATTATCGATGATTTGTGGAAAATTTACCTGGAATATCTAATCCTCTAACCAAGTCAACTCGAAAGGGTGTCAAGTTCCCCTGGACAGATGAATGTGAGGAAACATTCATGTAACAAAACATAAGGTTAGTCATTGAACGTATTATTACATTACCCTATAGTGTATAAGGGGTTTTCATCTATATAGATGTATACAAGAAGGGATTTAAATGTGTTATTATGAATAATATAATAGTTATCACTTATGCATCATGGTAGTTGAAGATTCGCAATAAAAATTACCTAACTAATGATTTGGAGTTATTAGTGGTAATTTTTGTGTTAATGATTTGGAGCCATTATATTTATGGAGAAAAGTGTGATACATATATATACTGATCATAAAAGTCTAAATATATATTCACATAGAAGGAGTTGAACATGCACCAGAAAATATGGTTATATTTGATAATGGATAATGATGGCTCAATAAATTACCACCCTGGGAAAGTGAAATAGGTGGACAATGATTTGAGTCAGAAGGATCATGCTTGCTTATTTATTATGAGGATCAAAAAATATCTAATATTTCTGTATATGTGAAGAATGGATCTATAAATCCTGAAGGAATATGAAAAATATTATCATTCTCCAATTAATGTTTAATCATCCATCCATGTGAAGATTAAGGAGGTGCAGACAGAAGATGTAGAGATACAAAATAAAGTTGGAAATGTTCCTGAGTTTAACCTTGATTAGGATGGAATGATGAGGTTTAGTAATCATTTATGTGTTCCTTCCATTCCATATTTGAAGGATGAGCTATTATATTATGCTCATTGTTCTTCATTATCTATTTACCATGGAAGTAAAAAGATATATAGGGACTTGAAATAAAACTTCTGGTGGGATGGAATGAAGAGAGACATCACATAGTTTGTATCTCATTGCTTGGTATGCCAATAAGTTAAGGTTGAAAGATAAAAGTAAAAGGGGATGTTACATCCATTACCCATACCAAAATAGAAATGGGAGAAAATCACTATGTATTTTTTCATTGGACTACCCAGAAACTCTAAAGGGTTTAATTATATTTGAGTGGTAGTCGATCTCCTTACTAAATCAACACAGTTCATCACCATTAGATAAGACTTCTCTCTAGCTCATCATTCTAGGATATTAATTATGGAAGCGGTAAGGTTGCATGGAGTAACACATTCCATTATACTGTATTGAGATCTGAGGATCACCTTAATGTTATAGAAATTTTTTTATAAAGTACTTGACATAGAATTAAGTTTCAAAACATCTTATCATCCTTAGAAAGATGGTCAGTCTGAAAGAAAAATTCAAACCCTAGAGGATATGTTGAGATCTTGTTCTTAGGATTTCCAAGGTGGTTGGGCTCAACACCTTCCACTAGTTGAGTATTCTTAGAAAAATATATTTCACTCAATAATTTCTATGGAACCTTATGAATCCCTATATGGGAAGAAATGTTGATATATAATGTGCAGGTATGAATTCAGAGAAAGAAAGCTATTGGGACCTTGGATTGCTGAAGAAGTGGTCGAGAAGGTTAGAACCATTCATCAGCTTATCAAGGTAGCCAAAATCCTGCAGATAAGTTACACTAATAACCATCAACATGATGAAAATTTGAATTTGGTGAAAAGGAGTTTCTATGAATCTCCCCTTGTAAGAAGGTTATGAGATTCAGGAAGAGAGAGAAACTAATCCCTATGTATATTGATCCCTTTGAGATTCTTGATCGTATCAGGATGGAAGCCTATCATGTGGAACTTCCTCCAAATATCCCTCAAGTACATGATTTGTTCTATGTATCTCTCTTGAGGAAGTACATACCTAAACCTTCACATGTACGGAACATAGATGTCATACCATTGTAGGAGGGATTATCTTACAAAGAACAACCAGTTTAAATTATGAACCAATATGAGAAAGTTTAATAAAACAATACCACTCACCTAGTAAAAGTTATGTGTAGAAATCTCTAGTTATAGTAATCTATGTGGGAAATTTAGGATGTAATGAAGCATAATTATCCTCATTTTTTTACCCTAGTGATGAATTTCAAGTGATAAATTCATTTTAAGGGTGGTATAATGTAACACCTTAAGTTTTTATAGACCATTTTTTTGAATAAATTAAATTTTCATTTATATTTTTCAATACACTAAGTCAAAAATTCCTTTCACATGGAAAAAATTTGGAATACATTACATGGAACATGGACTTGGCATACATTACACAGAACATCGACTTGGCATATGTTATATAGAATAGTGACTTGGTGTATTACACACAACGTCGATGTTTCTACGAAACCAAATTTTATTTTTATAATTATTTAAATGAGATAATTATAATCTTCCATTAAACATAGTAATATGAATAGTAATAAATTTTTTTAAATATTTTTTATAATGGTTTTATATAAATAATATATATTGATAATGACATATTTAATTTTTGTTAATGTCCTTATATGTTTAAAAATATTATTTTCTCAAACAAACTACATTTCATTTCCTTTTGTGAAGAAAAATGAAATTAATTTTAGAAACATTTAGAAATTTAATTTTATAAAATATACATCATTTTTTAATTTATAATATATAAATTATATTAGGGTTGAATTTTGGGATTTTTCTAAGAAACATCATTTTTAGATGAATAGTGAAATATACCAGATTTTAGTTCAAAACTTATTTTTTATATAATTTATTTATAAGGATAAATTATATTTTAATTTGGTTTAAATTTTTAATTAGATTATATTTTTATTAATTAATCCAATTTAGGTTATTGGAACCAATTTCACATAGAAATTTTATGTAAAAATGTAGCCATTAGATGATAATTTTTTCTTTAAAACCTCACATTATCGACTCGATTGTGGGATTAATTTTAAATTTATTTCTACCAATTAAATGATTAGAATTTGTAAAAAATGAATTCAAATATGTAATAATAATAATTTATAATTCCTGATAAGATCAACTTATTTTTTTTCAAAAATATTATTAAAAGTGATTAAAATCAATTACATCGATTAAGTTTTAATTATGATTAATAAGGATATAAACATAACATTAAATCCCAAAAGACCTATAAACTTGTAAAAAATCCATTTTATGACTATATTTATACCATATAACCGTTTTTATATAATTTATATTATTACTGGATCCACATGAAACATGAGAAACGTGGGTGGAATTCTCTCTTCAAATATTTACAGTAGTGTCACTCGACCTTCCCTTTAAAAGGCCACCAACTCTTCCTCTTATTCACACCTCTAAAACCACTAATGTTTGACCAATATCTTACCAATATACTTAAATCATATCCCTCCATTCCTTCTATAAGAATCCTATTCATAATAATGCTACCCAGGAAGACTTTTGGCACAAAGCAAAAGGTGTTACCCGATTTAGAGGCAACGTTTTCTCTCAAGCTCCTTTCTTTTATTTTATTTATCCACCCCCTAAACTCTATTTATTACATGAATTTATAAAAAAAATTATCATAAATATACTATGATTTTTTATTCTAATGTTTCTACCTAAATATACACTCACCTCCATATAATGGGTAATAAACATATTGTTTATGTGTACGGTGAACTATCGTCTCACTAAATGATGATTGTTCATTTTTCCATTAACACATATCATGCTGTAAATTATGATGAAAACTCTATTTATATATATAATATATTATATTTATTATTTATTTAAACTAATTTATTCCCTTTTACAACAAATATATTTTTACTTTCCAATTGGTGTAAATTTGATAATTTCTTTTGATGAAGTGGGGACTTTTGCCCCCTCAAAACGATGTGATTCGTTCACACACTACATGGATTGTATTAAGGATGGAATTAGTGAAATTATATAATATATATGATATAATAATGGTAATTTAATAATTAAATATATACATATATTTTATTTATAATCTTTCTGTCAATACGATAATTAAACGGAAACAACGTTTATATGTACGTATGGCCTACCGTCTCCATGAACGGTGTATTCTATTTCCTAATTCTATATTCTATATATTATTATAATAAAAAAATAATAAATAAAAATTATACATAACTAATATTTTAAATTCTATAAATCAGGATATAAGTATAAGGACCAAATATATAACAAATTAATACACATGTGAAAAACAAAGTGAATATTACCAGAAGTGAAACCTTAACATAGAATTGTTAACAATAGGGTAATATAATGTCATAATCAAACCATATGTGATATTATAAGTAATAATATGGTTAAATTACATATTTATAATACATTTATATTTATTATATTGTATTTTTTTATGAGTTCTAAGAGATTCAAGACACAAGGTAAGGGGATTTCATCTCACTTTTTATTTCTTTAAGATACATGCTTTATTCACAAAAAAATACTTTTATGTTGTTTTTATAGTGAACATAGATTTATTAAATGACTAATATACCTAAATTTATGGGTATTTACATATCCAATTGATGATATTTATTTCATGGGGTTTAGGTTTCAAAAGTTTCCAAATCGGTAAAATAGTTTTGTCTCAATTATCCTTGTTTTAGACTTGCATTTTGTTATGCACCTAAAATTATTTATCAAGGTGTACTTAATTCCATTTTACAAGTTATATCATGAATCTAATAATTTTCATGATATTTTAGATTCATTTAAATTTATCTTCTTACATGGATATTATGATCCCATGTTACTATGTTATTAGTGTTTATTGAAACAATCTAATCCCTTTTCAGGATTGTTTATACTTATACTTCCATTGATGAAATATTATAATCTATATCTCAAGAAAACTCATGATTTATCTTTTAATCCATTTATTAAATACTTATACATGAATTATTACCAATGTTTCTACTCTTTCTTACTTAATTAAATTAATAGAATGTTTTTATGGAAATATTTCTGTATTTCTCTTTTCTGTCAGGAATCTTTTTATTTCAAAAAACATGTTTTTTAAAATGTTTTAGAAAATCCTTTCAAATAATCCTTGATGATAATTTCTATGGAAACATTATTTTAAATTTTTTTATCATTTTCAAATCATCATTTATATGTTTTAAAATATAATCTATAATATAAAGGTTTTCAAAATTATTTTTGTTTTAAAAATAAATTTTCAAAGAAAAAAGGATATTTTATTCAAGAAATGATTTTAAAATATCTTTAAAAATTATTTCCCATAGAAGATAAAATATATTTTTTTATTAATTCCTTTCTAGGGAAGTTATTTAAATTAAACATTTATATTATTTCTCTGAATGGATTATGTTTTGATGGTATGATATTTATGAAATCCATTTCTCTTTCACAGGTTATATGCTTTTGAAAGAATCTTCTTTTCACATGTTATGTTTATGATGAAAAGATTATGAAACCAATATTTTATCATAGTTTATGATATGATTACATGTTTATAATACCCATTTAATTTCATGGGTTATGATATGATTATTTATGATCTTATGAAGCATGTATGTATGATTTCATTATGATATGGGTGAGACTTATATATCTATCAAATGCATTTCCTAAAGATTTATATCTCATGATATTGACATGGATGGAATGATAAATGAACTCAGTTTAGTTTTAAAGGGTTGGAACATGAAATTAAATCTTTCCAGTATTACAGGGTTGGAATGGAGAGTGAACTTGGTTTAGTAATATGAGGCTGGAAAGGGGTGTGAAACCAGTTCAGTAAAGGAATTTCTCTACTAACTTGGTCTCGAAAATAATGTCTTCACTACTATGGAAATAATTATATCTTCTTATGTGTCTACCACAATTTCATGTTTTATTCCTATGTTATGATTTCATGGATTATGTTATTTATTTACATTTGATTCATTTCATATGAACTATTAAGCTTTATGTCGTGATTCATGTATAGGATCTTTGATATGAAGGGTATGATCTTCTATTTTCATGATCATGTTCCCATACCCTCATGCTCATTATTATTCTTACATATCTTCATTTTTTACCATTACTAATAATTTTAGCTCATCCATTTTTTTGTTTCTTTCCATAGGTTATAAATATGTTTATTATGTTTGATGTGTCTAAGAAGGGTGGTGGTACATAAGAACACAATGGGAGATAATGTAGCTCACTTTTATATTAGTTTTTATATATCCATGTTTCCAAATTCACTAGACTAGTATAATCTATGGTTATATGTTTGTATAATGTTTTATATATTCTAAAATTATTAATTAATTATAATGTATGTAAATTGGGGGTCTTTATACCAATGGTGGATTATCTCACTCAGGAATGGGATCAGAAGAAGGAATTCACACAGTATTTTCTGTGAACCATTACGGAAAAGGGTCTTCTTCTGAGAGGTGTATACAAAAGAGGGCGTGAGGGGGAGGCTCAAGTAGAGGAGGTGCGATAGGGGTTATGTACCAGCCAATAGCATAGGAGAGGCGGTGGTAGTAATGTTAATAGTGAACCCCATGTTCATGAAATAAATAGATCCCAGAATTACGCAACATGTAATTTATGAATAAAATAAAATTAGAAAATGAAAAGTGAACACTGTGTAAGTGATTACACAATGTGTAATTAAGTATTTTTCACTTTTTGAAACCATATTATGGTCCTTTTCTCCCGAAATTCCCTAAAAAATCCTAAATATTATTATAACATATTATATACCATGGTGATCTATCTTGGGTTGACTCCTAGTAAGTTCTTCATTTAATGCCATGATATTGACTCTTTAGTGCTTAAATTAATCACAAGGTAATGAAACACCCCTCACAGAAGGGTTCAAGTTGGATTTTCAACCATTGACATTTGACTTTGAATTATTGTTCTCCTTATTTCGGAATCATGATGGTCCTTTAAGGGAATACTTTTACAACTAAAAAGGGTATTGAACATCTTGATTTGAGATTCCTATGGAACAGTTTTAAATGGGAGTTGAATAAGAAACCTTATTCCCTAGGATAAAAATGTGTTTCATGATGCATTGAGAGTTGCATTTATTTTTTTCCGCAATAGATCATGGAATTTTTGTAAGCATAATTTAAAATCTCTTCTAATTCATCCAAATACAGTATCCTAGTTTCCCCATATTTTTTAGAATCCTAATTATTATTCTTAATTTCCCAATATGGGAGATTATATAGTTCTACTAAAAAATGGAAATGTTTTTCATACACTAATTGAAAGGGGTTTTTTACGAATGGGTGTTTTTTGTGTAGTATAGTACACCTGTATGCATCATCTAACATCAACCTCCAATCTTTTAAATTCTTATTTAATATGTTTTCAAGGATTTGTTTAATTTACTTCCTGGAATATTAATCATTCCCACTTGTTTATAGGTGGTAGGGAGTTCTCATGTTATACCTAATTTCATATTTCTTTAATAATCATTTAATAGATTTATTGGTAAATTGTGTTCCCAAATTACTAATGAGTATTATTTTAAATCCAAATTAAGAAAACACATTTTTCTTTAATGAATTAGTGACGACTTTTTCTTTTTCAGAAGACGTAGATTCAGATTCTACCCATTTGGAAATATAGTCTAGACCAACAAGGTTTTATAATTTTTCATAAATGTGCTCATGAAATATATTCCACACATGTTAATGATTTTTTTAATTCCACTATCGGGTTTTGGGTAATTTCATTCCTTTTTCCAATGGTGCCAGTTCGTTGGCACTGATCACAAATTTGATAATAATCTCTTACATCTTGGGGGAGTGTTTCCCATAAAATTACACTATGCAGATACTTTTCTACTATTCATTTTATTCCATGATACCCTCTAGTTGGTGAGGTTTGACACATATCTAACACATTTTGGGTATCATTATATGGGAGGAAATTCCATAATAACCCATTAACGCAACGCTTAAAAAGGAGTTGTTTATCGTAGTATTAGTGTGAAACTTCAAATAAAAACATCCACCGTTATTGATAAGTGTGCTCTGGAAAGAGGGATCCCATGGTGATATAATTTTCAATGTATGAAAAACAGAATCATTCCTTTGTATTTCTTTTTAATAGAGTTTCATCGGGGAAGTTGACTTCGATGTATAAATTTTCAGCACCCCTTATAAGGGGAAGTGGAAGTTAGGATAGAAGGTCTGTGACAACATTTTTTGTTCCTTTGGTATCCTTGATGATTATTTTTAATTGTTATAGCAATAGGATCCATCGTATAAGCCTTGGTTTTGCAGTATTTTTATTTATCAAATATCATAGAGAAGCATGGTCAGCGTATACAATTACCTTTAACAAAACTATATAGGAGCAGAATTTTTAGAAAGAAAAGACAACGAATAATAGCTCCTTATCTATATTTGTGTGTTTTACCTAATATTCATTTATTGTGTGGAGGTCATAGTAGATAGGGTAGAATATGTGACTGAATTGATATACTAAAACTATACCAACAATGAAGTCACTAGTGTCACACATCAACTCAAACTCTTTTTCCTAATCTGGTGAAATGATAATAAGAGCAGCTACCATGATTTTTTTAAAGTCTTGAATTCCCACTGATAGTATTTTGTGAATTAAAATGGAGTTTATTTTGATTACAGGTGTGTCAGAGGCTGTGAAAATTTCATAAAATATTTTACAAAGTGATGATAATAACCATAATGACCTATAAATCTCTTTATTCCTTTGACCGTTGAGGGATTTGGAAAATATTTGATCACATTTATTTTTACTGGATCCACTTCCATGCTATACTAATAGTTTTTTGTTCAATTATTATGCCTCGATGGATCAAAAGTGTCATTTTTCTTGGTTTAAAACTAAACACTTCTCTCCACAGCATTGCATGTATGACTTGAGATTTATTAGGAAGACCTTAAAATATCTTCCATAAAATGAAAATTTATCCATGAAAATTTCAATTAATTACTCCCTTATATCATGGAATATATGTTTCATGAACCTTTGAAAGTTCATCAGTGCATTACACATACTGAGCTACATGAGTCTATAAGAGAAGGTACTAAATAGACATGTAATTTTTTATGTAATTATATGGGTTTCCAACAACCTGATTGTATCCCAAATATCTATCAAGGAAATAGTATAATTCATTTCCTATAATTAACTCTGGAATTTTATCCATAATGGGATAGGGTAAATGATCATTCTGAGTTACCGCATTTTGGTTTTTTAGTCCACACACACTTTCCATCTAATGATGGTGTGAGTTGGGATCAGTTCATCTTCATCATTTTTTTTCAAATGTGAGTCCACATTTATATGGAAAGACATATAGAGGGCTCAATGAATCTCTATTAGAGATTGAAAAAATAATTCCAATTTCCAGATGTTTCAGTAATTTCTTATTAACTACCTCTTTCATTGGTAGGGTGATTCACCTCTGCGGTTGGAATTTGGGTGTTTCACCTTCTTCTAGTAAGAATATGGGTGAAAAAGGTAGGATTGATCCCTTTTATGTTATCCAACCCCTATTTAATTGAATTTTTATATCTTTGTCTGAATTCTATAAATTTTCATATTGTGATTGTGTAAGTTCTATGTTAATGATGATTGGTATTGAAACATTAGTCTCTAGGAAAGAATACTTGAGTGTACTTGGCAGGGGTTTCAGTTCCAATTTTGGTGCTCAAATGACCAAGGGTATGAATAGTGGGTTATTTTTCCTTGTAATATGTTCTATGTAGTTTAATTTTTAAAATTCATACTCCTATCCTTCATTAAAATAAAATTCCTCCCTAAAATCTTTAATGGTGATGTAGTCATATCTTTTATCCATGAGAAAGATATATTTCCAGTCAAAAGAATAATATATTTATTTTCCTCTTTCTCCAAGACGAACACAAATTTTTCATCACATACTTAGAATATGATTCTCCATTGATTCACATCAATCAGATCCTTCCCAGTGGCTAGGAATGGTCTACATAAAATAATTGGAATGTATCCTTCATCTTCTATGTCCAAAATGAGGAAGTATACTAGAAAAATTTACTTATAGGTTTTGACTAAGACATCCTACAAAATTTATCAATGATACTTTACTGATCAATCGTCAAATTTGGGTGATACTTTGGTCAGTTTGAGTTCCTCAACTCCTAGTTTACAGAATACACTCATCATCACAAGGTTGAGGTTGGATCCTAAATTTCAAAAGGATCTTCCAAATTTACATTGTCCAATGGTGGATATAATTGAAAAGATTCCAAGATCTATCATTTTGGGTGTCATTTTTATCTGAATAATTATAGATCATTCTTAATTTATTGAGATGACTCTTAGGCCTTAAATTTTTATATAATTGGATAATAGTCCCTTGATAAGTTTTTCATAGGTATGCATTTGGGTGATTACCTCAGGGAATGGAATATTGATGTTCAATTGTTTAAACATCTCCAAAAACTTCTTTTATTTCCCTTGGATCCTTCATTGCATTATTATTTCTGGAAAAGGGAGAGGTGGTTTATAAGCAGGTGGCACAATGCAGGTATCTTCATTAAATTTTACTTTTTAGGGATATTTTGTAAAAGGTGGTACCTTTTGAGGAATCTCTTAAGCAGTTTCATTTAACTTTTCATCATCTCCTTCATTTATTATAGTTTTCTGATTATTGGGTTCCTTATCTTTTTATTCTTCTCCTCCTCATGGTTATAGAAAGTCCACCACCTTCTTGTTCCTAAAATCCCCTACCTTTTCCTCTTCACTTGGGAGTGTCTCAGTATTACAATGTAGTGTACTTTATAATATATCTAAAAAGGTCTTGGAGATCTGACCCATTTGATTATTGAGATTTCAAAGATCTGACCTTTGATTCTTTATTTTTGTCTCCTAGCTGTTCGTTATCTGATCTGACTTTTTATAAGAATTCTAAGAGTAGATTCTCAAAATTTTGTTGAAGAGGAACGACTGGTTGTGGAGGTCTTGGTTGATCTGGTTGAAGTTTTTTTTTATTCTCCAGGAGAGAAGAGTTGTTTTATTAGGTATTGTGCTCATATAGGCACACGATTCATTGGTAGATATCATAGTGGTTATAGGTTCTTGAGTGGTGCCTGAGTACTTCTTTGTTGGTAATATCCTTGATTATTTTGTTGCATCTATTAAAACAGTCTATATTAATAATACTACTACATTTGATGAAATATTTGATATTTATGATTGTAATTAATGTAATTATAATCATGGATTTGTTTTTCCTTAAAAAAATACATTAATTCTGTATATAGGTGCGGACCGCCACACATTTCTCATGATTGGATATCTATTATAAGAGAAGGAGGGGGATGTGGTGCAACATGTATCTTAAATTATTCCAGATTCTTTTTTAAGACCTCTAATTGTGAAGTTATTCGAGTATTTTCTTCAACTTGGTTGATTCCATGCCTTGGAGGTCCCCGATATCTCTACCAAAGACTAGAATTATGATAGGCTTCATCCAAAATTTCATAGCTATCCTCTTGTATTTTTAACATTATCCCTCCATCAACTGTGGCATCAAAAACTATGTGAGCAGCTGGTTGGATGCTCTGATAAAATTTTTGGAGTTGTATACACATATCAATCCCATTATACATAAATTTCCATGTGGGATCCTTAAAATGATCACATGATTCTCATGCTGACTATTCCCCTATTTGAGAGAAATTATAGATTTCATTCCAGAGTTTCCAAGTCTATATAGGAAGGGAGTACTTTTCTAGGAATTTCTTGGCTAAATCGTCCAAATTATTGACGTACTTGGGAGATTAACTTTTGAGCCAATCCATGGTTCGATCTCATAGGGACAAGGGAAAGACTCTTTGTCTTATAAAATTAGAAGATATTTCCTAGTTGAGAAAGGTATTTCAGACATCCAAGAAGTTGTAGATATTTTCATGGGGATCTTTACATTGAATCTCACCAAACTAACCCATATTTTGGACTATATGAAGGGGTCCAGACTTAATCTCAATGGTGTGAACCTAAACTAGATGGTGTACAATATTCATAGTACCACTAATGATTGAAGGAAATCCATAATCAATTATGGTTTATTCTTATTTCATTGGTTGTTCTATATGTAGTGAGGCTTTCCTATTCTACCGTTTGGATTGATTAGGACCTATAGGATTGCTACTGATGGTCATATTTGAATGGAAGTGTACAAAAATTTACCTTTCAATTACTAATTCAAAGGTGAGTAGTTCTTGGGTGTTGAGGTTCTTTGAACGAGTTAAGGGTCCTTGATTCATGCACTAGGAACTAAGGATAAGGACTCAGTGACTTCCAAAAATAATGAATAAATATTGAAAAGAGAAATGGGGTATGAGTGAGGTAATCCAATGTTCTTGTTGTAGGTTTTTGTGCCTTATAATAGATTTCAATCCCTGACAACAACAACAAAATTTGATGTGTCTAAAAATACCATTTAATTGGCACGATCTATGGTCATATGAGATTATTGTCCCCAAAATATAGTTTCTACAAATTCGAAGTATAATGATAGTATGAGGTTAGTCTTATAGGTATTGAAATAGAAGAATTGAACTAATAATTTGAAGCTTATGTGTAGGATTCCTCACAATTTATTTTGTGATTGGGAGTAAACTAATGAAAAGTTATTTGAGATTTAGATCAAAGTGAAAAGGTATTAGGATCAATTCTAGGGTTCTAGTAAAAGGATAATCTTAAACCTAACATGGTATATCCATAAGATTTATGTGATGAAAAAAAAGTTCACTAGTTGACTATGTTAAAACCCACTAGATCTATCCAAGAAGAAACTATTTCTTGGTCTAGAGATAGCTACAACCAAGATGCATTAAGACAATATTTTAAGGTAGAATGTATCATACGATATTTCTCATAACCTATTACACTCCAGATAGGACACAGTCATTCATTAAAACTTCCCATGGACAGGTATGCTTAAAATAATTGGATAAAAATATTTGTATAGCCTGATTATTAACTTTAGAGTTATCAAATTTATAATTAAATATTTATTATGTTCAGACACCCCTAGCCTCAACCCCTAACCTAAAAGGTTTAGATGCAAATGGTAGAATTGATTAATTGTAGATATAGAATTGGAAACATGTCTATCTTATCAATAACAAATGAAATCAACTAATTAAGGATCATGCATTCACGAAAAAGTATGTCAAATATAAAATCAATCACAACTTGAACCAAACACTTGATAAATGGAATAGGAAATAACCTAGTAAGGGTTTATCATTAAACAATGATCTAAATAGAGAACACACTAAAATTAGTTTTGGTAAGGTAAAACAATAGATAATTATTTCAAGTAGATAAATGGTGCTTGAATATAAGTAAAATAATAAAATGAATTGATGCATGTTGAGTTGAGAGAGAAGGGGGAATAGAACAAGAAAGAACAAGAGAGAAAATGAGAAAATCCATGTCGGTTGTGTAATCTGTCACTGTTGTACACTAATAAGTTGTAAATACTCAGGGTATTACATGACATGTAGAAATGTCATGCTATTTAATTATGATCCAAAATTTTGTTTGTGATATTTTGATATATTGAGAATCTCAGACTAAATCCTCAAGATTTGGATGTTCAACTCTTCTCATGATGTGTAACTTGTCTCCATGACATGTTTATTTGTTCAACTAGATCTTTAATGTGGGATTTGAATTTCAAATTTTACACAAAATGTATTGGATATTCACGTCATTTAACGACCTGCTTCACAATTTATGATAAACTAGTAAGGTGAATACATGTTTTGTATGTGAATTTCACGACGTGTAATGTTCATTTTGGGACGTTTTCTTTTTATTTTCCTTTAGTGTGTTGAAATAAAAATTTATGTAATAATTAACACATACTTGGTGCATTGTTGAGTAAAACATGAATATTCTGTACTTAAATGATTGAAAATTGTCTTTAGCATTTCTTCTTATCAAATGGTGTTTTAGGGTTTTTATTGTTTTTAGGGGGTTTTAGGGTTTATAGGGGTTTTAGGTTATTAGGGTCTTTTTAATGTTTTTTGGGTTTTAAGCATTATTTAGATTTTTGAAGGATTTTTAGTGTTTTATGTTTTTAAGGTTTTCTAAAGGGTTTTTAGGGTTTTATAGTTTTTATACATTTTTAGGGATTTTTAGGTTTTTTAGGATTTTTATGGTTTTATGGTTTATGGATTTTAAGTGGTTTTAGGGGTTTTAGGTGTTTTAGGTGTTTTTAGGTATTTTAGGGCTTTAAAGTTTTTTTATGTTATTTTTTTCTTGGTGATTTTCAAGGATTTAATGGGTTTCTATGGTTTTTATGGTTTTTAGTTATTTTTTAGGTTTTTAAAATTTTTATGGTGTTTAGGGATTTTAATGGGTTTTATGGTTTTTAGGGGTGTTATGGTTTTTTTGGTTTTTTTGGGGTTTTAGTTTATTTTTGATATTTTTATGGGTTTAAATGTTTTTAAATTTTTTAATATTTATATGTATTTAAAGGGTTTTTAGATTTTTTTAGTAGGTTTTGGGGTATTTATGGGGTTTTAGGGTTTTTAATGTTTTTAGAGGTTTTATGATTTTTAGGGGTTTTAGGGTTTTTTGAGTTTTTTACATAATTTAGGTTTTTTAGGAGTTTTATTTTTTTTATTTTTAATGTTTTCTTACGGTATTATATGGGTATTTGGGATTTTTACATTTTTAGAGATTTTTTTTATATTTTAAGTTTTTAGTGATTTTTTGGGGTTTTAGAGGTTTTAGTGTTTTAGGTTTTTAGGATTTTAGAGTTTTTAAAGTTTTTAGGGTTCTAAGTGGTAATTAGAGTTTTTTTTAGGTTTTTAGGCTTTTTAGGGATTTTTAAGGGTTTTATGGGATTTTATGGTTTTTAGGGGTATTAGGATTTTTGGGTATTTTTAGGTTTTTAATGATTTCTTTGGTTTTTTCTTAGTTTTTAGGGTTTATTTTGTATTTTTAATCCTTTTTAATATTTTTATGGGGTTTTAAAGGTTTTATAGATTTTTGGGGGTTTTTAGGGTTTTTATGGTTTGTAGGTTTTTAAGGCTTTCTTCTTATTATTTACGGGTTTTATATTCTTTTATATTTTTATAGTTTTTTTTTGTTTTTATATGTGTTTATGGGTTTTTATGATTTTTATGGTTTTTAGTGTTTTAGGGATTTTGAGGGTATTTTGGGTTTTTTTTTGATTTTTTTGGCGTTTTTAGGTCTTTTGAGTTTTTATGGTTTTTATGGTTTTTTAGAGTTTTATAATGTTTTAGTGGTTTAAAGGGTTTTGGTAGTTTTTAGTGGTTTAGGGTATTTTATGGGGTTATAGTGGTATTTTAATGTTCTTAGGGGTTTTAGGTTTTCTATGTTTTTTTTATGGTTTTTACCATTTTTTAGATTTTAAGGGAGATTAAATGTTTTTTTTGTTTTTAAGGTTGTCTTAGGTTTTTTAGTGTTTTTATGATTTTTTATATTTTAGGAATTTTTAAGGATTTTTTAGGACTTTTATGATTTTTAGTGTTTTATTGATTTTTTGTTTTTTAGAGGTTTTTTGGTTTTTTGGGTTTTTATTTTTTGGTTTGGTTTTGAGGGGGGTTTTTTGGTTTTTACGATTTTATGGGGTATTTTTTTATTTTTAGGGTTTTAATTGGTTTTACAGTTTTTGTGGGGTTTTGGGTTTTTTGGTTTTTTAATGCTTTTGGGGGTTTTATAGTTTTTATGGGTTTTAGGGTATTTTAGTGTTTTAGCATTTTTTATGGGTTTTAATCTTTTTTAGGTTTTTAAGGATTTCTTACGGGTTTTAATGTTTATCAATGGTTTTTACGATTTGGGGAATTTTAGGTATTTTTTATGATTCTCATAGTATTTAGGGTTTCTGGGGATTTGAGGGGTTTTTTATTTTTATGGGTTTTATGATTATTAAGGGTTGTAATATTTTTTATCTTTCAAGGTTTTAAGTGTTTTTAGGATTTTAACATTTTTATAGGGTTTTTAGGGTTTTATGGATTTTAAATATTTTTGGTATTTTTAGGGATTTTTAGGATTTTTATGGGTTTTTAGGGATTTTCTAGGTTTAGGGGGATTATGGTCTTATGATTTTTTTTGTGTTTTTAGGGCTATTTTCATTTTATGTTTTTTCAGTGTTTTTATATTGTTTTTAACACTTTTAGGGGTTTAAATGGTTTTTAGAGTTTTTAGTGGTTTTTAAGGCTTTTATGGGATTTTAGGCGTTTATGATTTTATGGGTTTTAGGGGTTTTGGGGTTCTATGGCCTTTTAATATTTTTAGGGGTTTTAGAGTTTTTTGGTTTTATGGGTTTTAAGTGTTTTTACGTATCATGGTTTTATAAGGGGTTTTCAGGGTTTTTTACATTTTTATGGATTTTTAGTGATTTTTAGGATTTTTAGGGGTTTTATGGTTTTTAGGTATTTTGAGGGATTTTTTGGTTTTTAAGAGTTTTATTGGTTTTAGTGGTTTAAATGGTTTATATATTTTTGGAGGGTTTTTAAGGATTTTTGGGATTTTAGGGATTTAAGGGGTGTAAGGAGTTTTATGGTTTGCCTAGATTGTAGTGTCTTATAGGGTTTTTAGGAGTTTTAGTATTATTTTTTGTTTTCAAGTGTTTTATGTGTTTTTAGGTTTTTATGGTTCTCTGATGATTTTTATGGTTTTTTACATTTTTACGTATTGTTAAGGAATTTTAGGATTTTTCATTTTTTAGAGTTGTTCGGGATTCTGAGGGTTTTGGGTTTTTGTGGTTTTTGTGGTTTTTTTGTTTTTAGGGTTTTTAGGGTTTTTTTGTTGAAAAAAATTATTGTGTTAAAAAATTATATTTTTTTAAAAAATATTATTGTTTATAAGGTTTTTAAATTTTTTTAGTTGTTTTAATGGGTTTTCATCATTTTTATGGTTATTAGGGGTTTGTATGGGTTTTAGTGGTTTATAATTTTTTATGGTATTTTATGTTTTTTTATCACTTTTATGTATTTTGGGTTTTGAGTGTTTTATGGGTTTTTAACGTTTTTTTAGGGTTATTCAATTTTTTTGGGGTTTTTACATTTTTATGGAATTTTACTATTTTTTATGATTTTTATGGGGTTTTATGGTTTCAAGGGATTTTGAATCATTTTAGGGGGGTTAAATTTTAGTTTTTTTTAGGGATTATAATTTTTTATGGTTTTTAGGGGTTTTTAGTTTTTATGGTTTTTGATATTTTCATAGGTGTTTGTAGGGTTTTTATGGTTTTTTAACTTTTTTATGGATTAATATTATTATTATTTTAAATTTATTTAAGTTATTTTGTGAGTTTTTAGGGATTTTTATGGTTTTATAGTTTATTTTGGGTTTTTAGGTTTTTTATGTTTTTATAGTTTTTAAGGGTTTTTAGAGTTTTAAATGGTTTTTAATTTTTTTTGTGGGTTTTTATGCATTTTATATGGATTTAGGGTTTTTTATTGTTTTTAAAGGTTTGTATGGTCTTTTGGGGGGTTGGTTTTTGCAGTGTTTATGGTTTCTTTGGGGTTTTTGTGTTTTTAGGTTATTAGGGGGTTTATGTTTTTTTATTTTTTAAGGTTTTCTTATGAATTTGTAATGTTTTTTAGGGTTTTTTACATTATTAGGTTTTTTTGGGATTTTTTTATTATTTTTATGGGTTTTAGGTTTTTACGGATTTTGAGTGATTTTAGGGGGGTTATGAGATTTAGTGTTTTCTTTGGTTTTTAGAAAATTTTAGGTTTTTAAGAGGTTTTATTATTTTTTATGGTTTTATTTGGGGGTTTGAGTGTTTTTAGGAATTTTTACATTTTCAGGGTTTTTATGGATTTTTTAGTATTGTTATGGTTTTGTAGGGTTTTTAGGGATTTTGAGCTTTTTTAGTGGTTTAGGGTTTTAATGATATTTTTTGGGTTTTGGGTTTTTTTGAATTTCTTATGGTTTTATGGTCATTAAGTGGTTTTAAAATTTTTACTAGATTAATTTCTTTTTAGAGTTTTTAGTGTATTTTAGGGTTTCTATGGGGTTATATGGTTTTTAAAAAAAAATTATGATGTTTTGTGGTTTTTAGTGGTTTTGGGGTTTTGGGGGGTTTGTGTGGGTTTTATCATTTTTTAGGATTTACAAGGATTTTAATTGGTTTTTGGTTTTAATGTTTTATTGTATTTTTTAGGGGTTCTTACAAACTGAAATGCCCGTAGGCTTCAATTTTTATTAATTTTGGATAGGCCCCCTTTTAAGGAAGAAACGGGAAACCTTACATGACTTCTAGGACATACAAACATCAACATAAAACTAATGTCAAATCCCAAAACAAAGCTACTATGAAATACCCCTCCCCAGCATTATCATCAATATGAAACCTCCACCAATGTGTGATATTTCAGCAAGCTATCTCATGCATTGGTGCACGGGCCCGAAACCGATGGCGGAGCCATACCCTCTCAAACTACCAAATCTGAAAAGTCCAACATGACGAAAGAAACTGCTCTAATCCTCGTCTGGGGAAAATCCTAGTAGAAAGTCCAGAAGAAGCATCCAAAATTCAGAAAAACATGTTTCCCGGATCCCCTCACACTGCAAACAACATCATAACATCGTATCCATGGAAACAACATCATTTCACATACTTCAACCAACCAATAAACAACATCACCTTCACTGATCAATGCAAACTGTATATCCAATAACCTGAACACCAGCAGCTCAACCAAGAAGAAGGAAATATAGAGACAAAAGTGAACTAATACCAAATCCCAGCATCTATTGTCCATTAGCCAATCCAAATCAACATCCATAACAAGAATAAGTATCCGCATAAATCGCAGCTGTTAAAACACATCCAAAACCATTCACAACCAAATGCAAGAATGAGTACCTGATAAGGATCCACCAACACAAAAGGCAGCACATCGAAAGCCAATAAATACTATCAGTATTTGCTGTCCACACAAACACCAAACACACCGGACTCATCCAAATTCCAGCAACCATCCTCCACCATGATTGCAAAGTCACTGGATACCACAAACCAAGACCCCATAGAAGATTCACCAAAACATAACCTGAGAAAAAACTCAGAAGCTGAATCCAACACAAGAACAACATCTTCCATATCTGAAAATTAAAAACGAAGCAAAGAAATGTATAACCTGACGACATTACCCCAAGTGCCATAGTTTCCGGATCAGCCCCATCTCAGATCAGAACCTCAATCCCCCATCACCACTAACCCATCCCGCTCTGAGACCACAACTGACCACCCAACACACACATCTGATATGAAACTGCAACCCTCTACCAAGACACTTGGATCTCAGTTGTTGAACCATCACCATGTGGCCAAAAGAATCCCAATCTAACGATAGTGGAGTGAGGCGGGAAGCGGCTATTAGTGATGAGAAATGTCGAGATAGCTGAGTCCAAGAGGTCACACGATGTCACTGTGAAAGAGAAGCTATCGTCAAGAATATCGATCAACGTCGAGGTGGAGAGATGAGTCAATCTGAGGCGGATGGAAGGAGGCGGCGACTGGGAATAACCCTAGAGATCACATTCCCTTTATGGGCTCATCCTCTACCTTTTAGGGGTTCTTAATTTTTATAATGTTTTTATGGAATTTTAGGGCTTTTTAAGATTTTATGGTTTAGAGGGTGTTTAGAGATTTTGAGGGTTTTTAGGTTTTTGGGCTTTTAAGAATTACTTATTATTTTAGGGCTTGTAAATGTTATTTGGGTTTTAAGGTTTTCCAAGGGTTTTTCTGTGTTTTTAGTTTTTTTTTGTTTTTAGGTATTTTTAGTATTTTTTCTAATTTTTATGGTTTTTAGGGTTTTTGGGGATTTTTGGGGCTTTTTTTTGTTTTTAGGGTTTTGATGGATTTTAGGGTTTTATATTTTTTAGGTGTATTAGGGGTTTTTTAGGTTTTTTAGGTATTTAAAGTTTATATTTGTTTTAACATTTTTAGGGGTTTAAATAATTTTTATAGTTTTTGTAGTTTTTTAGGTTTTTTTGTTTTAGGGTTTTAGTGAGTTTTTGGGTTTTTTTTTGTTTTAGGGTATTTAAGGGGTTTTTGTGTATTTTTATGGATTTTAGTGTTTTTTAGTATTTTTAGATTTTTATGTTTTCTAAGTGTTTTTTGGGTATTATGGTTTTCTTAGGGTTTTCCTTACTTTAAATAATTTTTATGTTTTATGGATTTTTAGGGATTTTTAGGGTTTTTATATGTTTTTTGGGTTTTTAATTATTTTGATTGGTTTAATGATTTTTGGGTTTTTTTTAATGTTTTTTATATTTTTAGGGGTTTAATGTGTATTTAGGTTTTTCAAGATTTCGTTGGGTTTGTCATGGTTTTGAGGGATTTTTATTTTTTTAGGGATTTTTATGGAATTTTTTATATTTTTAGGGTTTTTTAATGTTTTTAGGGATTTTGAGGGGTTTTATGGTTCTTTTATGGTTTTTTGAATTTTTTGGTCTTTTAGGGTTTTTTCGAGTTTTCAGGGTTTTATGTTTTTAAGAATTTTTAAAAACATTTAGGGAGTGAAAAGGATTGCAGAGTTTTTAATGGATTTTTTGGGTTTTTATGTTTTGTTATGGTATATTGACGGTTTTTAGATAGTTTTATGGGTTTTAGGGTGTTTTAGGGTTTTTAAGGGTTTTAATGCTTTTTTGTTTATTAGGGGATTTAATTTTTTTCTGGTTTTTAAGGTTTTCTTAGGGGTTTTCAAGTTTTTTATGGTTTTTATGGTTTTTAATGTTTTTTTGATTTTTTAGATTTTTATGGTTTTTAGCGATTTCGTTGGTTTCGGGGGATTTTAGGTTTTTTTAGGATTTTTAAGGGTTTTAAGTGTTTTTAGGTTTTGAAGATTTTATTTAGGTTGTCTAGGGTTTGTAGGGGTGTTTACAATTTAAGGTATTTTTATAATTTTGATGGTTTATGGAATTTTTATGGGTTTTTAGGGGTCTTAGGGTTTTTATTGTTTTTTTATTGTTTTTAATTTTGTTTTTGGTTTTTAAGGTTTTTTTAGTTTTTTAAAACTTTTGGGGGCTTAATTTGTTTTATATTTTTAGTGGTTTTAAATTTTTTTAATGGGTTTTTATGGGTTTTAGTGGTTTTTTGGGGTTTTATGATTCTTTTGGGTTTTGGGGTCTTTTTAGTGTTTTTTACGGTTTTTATATATTTTTTAGTTTTTAGGGGTTTAATTGTTTTTAGGTTTTATAAGGGATTTAATGGTTTTTATTGGCTTTCAATGGGTTTTTATCATTTTAGGGTGTTTTGGGGTTTTTAGAATATTTAATGTTTTAGGGGTTTTATGTGTTTTATGTTTTTAAGGTTTTCTAATTATTTTTCAATGGGTGATGGGGTTTTCATGTTTTTAGTTATATTTAAGGATTATTTTATGATTTTATCGTTTTTAGTATTTTAGGGATTTTGAAGGTTTCTAGGGGTTTTTAGGTTTTTAGGGGTTTAGGGTAGTTATCATTTTTACATATTTTATACTTTTTGTGTTTTTTGGATTTAAAGGTTATATTTTAGGTTTTCAGGAGTTTTAGGGGTTTTTATAATTTTAGCTATTTTTATGGTTTAGGGTTTTTAGGTTTTTTTGTGTTTTTTAGTTTTTACGGGATTAAAGGTTTTTATAGTTTTTAAATGTCTTTAGGGGTTTAAACGGTTTTATGATTTTTAGTCATTTTTTTGGTTTTAATGGTGTTTTAGGGTTTTTTAATGTTTTCGGGGGTTTTATTGGTTGTATTTATTTTTAGTGATATTTGGATTTTTAGGGGTTTTATGTGTTTTTAGGTTTTTAATATTTACTTAATGTTTTTAGGATTATTAGTTTTTATTTATGTTTTTTGGGATTTTTAGGGTTTTTTAGGATTTTTATTGTTTTTATGTTTTTTAGTGAATTTTGGGGGTTTTTTGTTTTTAGGGTCTTTTAAGGTTTTTAGCATATTTTAGGTTCTTCAGAGATTTATGTGTTTTTAGGGTTTTAAGGTTTTATAAGGTTTTCTAGTGTTTTTATGTTTTCTACGTTTTTAGTGATGTTTAATGATTATTTAGTATTTGAATGGTTTTTTGGTTTTTTAGTTTTTTATACATTCTTTTGGGTTTTTAGAGTATTTTTAGAGTTTTAAAACGCTTTAATTGATTTTTATATTTTTTATCTTTTTTAGGAGTTTATAGGGGTTCTAGATTTTTTAAATGGGTTTTGGCATTTTTATGGGTTCTCAGGGTTTTTTAATTTTTTAGGGGTTTTATGGTTTTTAGTTGTTTTTAGTGTTTTTAGGGTCTTATAAGGTTTTTTATTATTTTTACTGTTTTTAGTCTTTATGGGTTATAATTGTTTTTGGTTTTTAAGTTATTCGTAGGTTTTAAGGTTTTTTTTTTGTGATTTTAAATTTTTTATGCTTTTTTTTGTAGTTTAGGGTTTTTAGGGGTTTTGAGAGGTTTTAGGGGTTTTAGATTTTTATAAGGTTTAAGACATTTTTTACATTTTTAGGGGGTTTAAGATTGTTTTTTTTACTTTAAGGTTTTCATTAGTGTTTTTTAGGTTTTTTAGGATTTTTATGAGTCTTTACAGTTTTGAGGGATTTTGGGGGTTTTTTTGGTTTTTTGGGTTTTTTGGGTTTTTAGGGTTTTTTTAGATTTTTTGTACTGTTATTGTTTTTAGATTTTTTAACTTTTTGAGGGGTTTAAATGGTATTTAATGTTTTAGTGGTGTCAATTATTTTATGAGTTTAAGTGTTTTTTATAAAACAGTTAAGGGTTTATGGGTTTTAATTGGGTTTTTGGGTTTTGGGTATTTTAATGCTTTTTAGTTTTTTAGTTCTTTTGTGTTTTTAGGGTTTTATGGTTTTCTTAGGGATTTTATTAGTTTATAGATTTTTTTAGATTTTTATTGATTTTAGGGACTTTTTTGGATTTCTAAGGTTTTTAGGGTCTGTTGGGATTTGGATGGCCTTTAGGATTTTTTAGGGTTTTTAGGGGTTTTTAGGGTTTTGGGTGTTCTTTAGTATTTTGGGGGTTTAAATTTTTTTATGGTTTTTAAGGTTTTCTTAGGGGTTTTCAGGATTTTTAGGGTTTCTACATTATTAGGGATTTTTAAGGATTTTTAGGGATTTTTCGGGGTTTTTTTATTTTTATGGGTGTTTCGGGTTTTTATAGTTTCTATAGTGTTTTGGGTTGTTAGGGTTTTTTTTTATTTTTGTAGGGTTTTAAAGGGATTTTAGTGTTTTTTAGTGTTTTTAGGGGTTTAAAGGTTTTTTAGTGTTTTTTCATTGAAAATTGACTCTAATATATAATGGAAGGAATTGAAGTACAATGCAATCACCCAAATGGGCAGAAGGCCCCTAGTAATAGAAAAAAGAAAAATTAGCCCTAGAACCCTAATGAAACCCAAACAAAGAAACTCTTCAAAATTAGCACGATAAAGCTCATGAATCTCATCAAATCCATTATATTTAAAATGGGCCTAAGAAAACTCGCAATGCCCAAAAAAAAGTTTCCTAGAAAAGGGATCGATAAACCTTATGAAGCCCATTCAAACCACATTCTAGAATATGGTCTAAGAACCTCACAAATCCCATACAAACCAATACCAAAAATAGGACCAAGAAACCTCATAAAGCCCAAAGAACCCAACAACCATCTCACAACAATCTATTCCCAGGTCCATCACCAGCTCAAGCAACAAACACCAGCGCAACTAGGACTCATCCAACACCCAGCGCCCAACACCCAAAACTAGCTCTAGCATCAAACATCTCAAACTCCCAACTCCCATAACAATCTCCTAGCACCACCCGCTCCCAATACCCCCATAAATATTTCAATAACACCCTGCATCCAGAAATATCTCCTTGCATCCCAAAATATCTCAATGCACCAGCATCTCCCAACATCATCCATATCCCTTCTTCAATTCTATTACAACATCCAGTTGAAACAACAATTCTATAAACCTATAACATCTCTTATCACAACTCCCAAAATTCTCAACCCCTACTCCAGAAGCAAACAACATTACAAAAAACACTACAGCTAGCCATCCTCAGGACCCAACATCCATTACCCAAAAATTGCTCCAGTAGCAAACAGATCCCATCTCCCAAAACAAATCAAGTTTTCATCATCTAAAGCACAAGCCTATATAATAGCCAAAAAACCATCATCCCCCCAACAACATTTACAAACAATAACCCGAAACAAATAAGACACCAAAAAATATTCTCAATGCCACACCCAACCACATTTGTTGTAACCAGAACCACACAAGAAATGACTAAACTCCTCCAAACAAAAAAAGGAGCCTACAGAATACAACAACAAAACCTAAAACAACCTCACTCTTAGTTAAACCAAAATAAAAATCACCAACCCACATATCCAACAAACATGACATAAAATTCCTACAATAGTCTAAGCACCCTACACCTACCTATTCTATCCTATCATCAACCATGCAACCAACCTTGACTCCCAACATTGTTGTTAAATAGAAAACGAAGTGGTATGAGATATAGGTGGACAAATACATCCCCAATGAGCATCGTCTTCAATGAAAATGACTGAAACCACAACTGAGGAAATGACAATAGTAGTTGAACCAGCTTCCTATGGAACTCAGAGCATCGATGAACAGTAAACCCCATATTGAGAGAAGAAATAAAATATGCTTAACTTGTGAGTCCACCAACCCTGATGACACATGAATTCCACAAAAAAATCATACATACTGTCATAAAATAGAACTACACCTATCAATGTAATCAATTTCCTTGGCCATATAACCCACTACAAGTAATAAGAAGAACCAACAACCAACTATGCCATCAAAGAGATCACCAAAGAAAAAAACCTCCCAACACAAAATATGTAGAAGTGACAGCTAAGAGAGAAACACCACCATCCTTAAACACCTCATAACTTATACCAAATCCTCCAAATAACTAGATAACTAAGACTTTGACACTGAAAAATAGGGTTGAATACTGACCTCAGTAATAAAAAAACACAGAGATGCGTTGATCCATGCAACATCAAACTATGCACCCTTAATAGGACAAAAATCATTTGTATTGCAGAAGAAGAAAACACCTACACAAATCAATCATGCCAACAGAGATCCCATGTGATTCTGAGTAACGAACACTATGAAACCCTTCACCAAGACGCAATACCAAAAAAGAAACAATAGTTTTTCAATGACAACGATCACACCCAACTCTGAACAGATTTTGACGATCTTGGCCACACCAGAGAAAATGTTTAGCAACCTAATTGAAAGCTTGATGATAATAACACCACACCTAATGAACCACCAAAATAAAGAACAATTATTGGATTTCAAGGCCCAACCCCCCTAGAATAGATAAGAAGTCCCCGGTCCACCACAATAAAGGCTGACTGAGAAATGTGATGAAAATAACTCCACCAGTACAAGAGAATACCAATAAAATAACCTCCAATATTAGTCCAAAAACTAAAACCATGAATGATCACACTAAATCTAAACAAGAATACACCTAAAAACCACATTCATGTCCTCCAAGGATTCCATCCTCACACAACAAAGTCCAAATCTGACACACCAACACCAATGAAAATGGACAAAAAATCACCAGAAACATTCGAGCTTTTAGGTATTTTAGTAATTTTTCGATTAATATGGATGTTTTCAGTTTTTTTATTTTCAGGAATTTTAGGAATTTTGAGTTTTTTTATGGTTTTTATGGTTTTTGGAGTTTTTTTGGGTTTTTTGTGTTTTTTCCCTTTTAAGGTTTTTTATATTTTCTAATATTTTTATGGGTTTAAAGGTTTTTTAGATCTTTAAGTGGATGTTTAGGGTTTTCAATGGGTTTTAATGGTTTTAAAGGTTTTACTATTTTTATGAGTTCTATGGGTTTTTAGGGTTTTTATGGGTTTTTAGGTTTTTCAGGGTTTTATCATTTTCATGTTTTTAGGGGTTTTAAGGTTTTATATGTTTTTAGGTATTTTTTCATATTTTTTATTATTTTTTTGGTTTTAGGGATTTTGAGGGTTTTAGGTATTTTAGGGTTTTAGGGGCTTTTAATTTTTTGAGAATTTTTATATTTTTAAGAGTTTTAAGGGTATTTGGGGTTTTAAGGTTTTCTTATGGTTGTTAGGTATTTTAATATTTTTTTTGTATTTATAGGGATTTTTAGAATTTTTATAAATTTTAGGTTTTTTCATTATTTATAGTGTTTTTTGGTTTTAACGGTTTTTATGGTTTCATTTTTTTGGGGTTTTTAAGGGTTTTTCATTTTTAGGGTTTTAATGTTTTTTTATAGTCATTTACATTTTTAGTGGTTTAAAGGGTTTTTATATTTTTTATTTGTTTTTAGGGTTTGGGGGGTTAATGTATATAGTGGTTTTTATGGTATGAGGGTTTTTAGTGTCTCTTTATGTTTTTAGGGTTTTTAAAATTTTGAGGGGTTTTAATTATTTTTAGGTTTTTGTGGATTTTTTATTTTTTTTTATGGTTTTTATCATTTTTTATAGTTTTATGGGGTTTTAGTGATTTTTCATATTTCTATGGGTTTTAGGGGTTTTAGAGATTTTTAGTGTTTTGGGGTTTATAGGGGTTTAGGGTTTTTATGGGTTTTAGAATTTTTAGGCCTTTAGAGGTTTTATGTGTTTTAATGTTTTCTTCAAGTATCCCAATGTTTTTTGTGGTTTTCATTTTTATTTAATTTTAGTGATACTTTAGGATTTTTATCGTATTTAAGATTTTTAGGGATTTTTAGGTGTTTTAGGTTTTTTAGTTTTTTAGGGTTTTTACAGATTTTTTAGGCTTTTTAGGGTTTATTTTATGTTTTAGGGTTTTTAAGGTATTTTCAGTTTTTTTCAATTTTAGGGGTATAAAAGGTTTTTTGAGATTTTAATGGTTTTTATGGTTTTTATGGTTTTTATGGGTTTTCTAGGTTGTAAGTCTTTTAGAGGTTTTCATGATTTTAAATGGTTATTTGTGTTTTTAAATCTTTTAGGGTTTTTATTTTTTATGTTTTTAGGGTTTTTTATGTGTTATTAGGATTTTAAAGTTTCCTTAGGGGTTTCTAGTGTTTTTTTGGTTTTATGGTTTTATATATTTTTAGGGATTTTAGGTCGTTATGGTTTTTTAGGGTTTTGAGGGTTTTTTTAATTTTTTATGGTTTTTAGGGTTTTTAGTGGATTTCAGGGTATTGAGAACTTTTTAAGGCTTTTAGGGGTACTATGTGTCTTTTGGTTTTTAGGATTTCTTAGGGTTATTTAGGTTTTTACATTTTTCGGTATTTGTAAAAAAAATTGAAATTTTTAGGTTTTTTAGTGTTTTTTGAGTTTTTATGGGTTATTAAGGTTTCTAGAGTTTTTTTAACATTTATAGGGGTTTAAAGGGTTCTTAGTGATTTTAGTGGTTTATGGGTTTTATGGGTTTTTAGGGGTTTTAAGGTATTTAAAGGTTGTTATTGGTTTTTTTGGGTCTTAGGATATTTTTAGAGTTTCTAAGGGTTTAATGTTTTTTATGTTTTTAGGGATTTTAATTATTTTTTGGTTTTTGAGGTTTTTGATATTTTGTGGTTTTTTTATTGGATTTAATTTATCCTTTGGGGTATTTTCTAATTTATTAGCATTTTTATGATTTTTTATTATTTTAGGGGTTTTTAGTGTTTTTAGAAAATTTAGGTTTTTTATTTTTTTAGGATTTTTAGAGATTTTAGGCGTTTTAGGGGTTTTAAATTTTTTAATGTTTTAAATGTGATCTTAGCATTTTTCAGGGTTTTTTTGGGATTTTCACATATGAAGATATTTTTAGGCCTTTTAGGATTTTTATGATTTTTTTTCGTTTTTATGGATTTTTTGGGTTTTTGGATTTTTTGGGTTTTTTAAATTTTTTATTGTTTTTAAGATTTATATGGGTTTTTATGATTTTTTTAAATGTTTTTAGGGGGTTTTCTGATATTTTATTGGATTATAGGTCTTCTATGGTCTTTTAGTGATTTAAGTGTTTTTATATTTTTTTAATTTTTAGGGGATTTCAGTATTTTTTGGATTTTAAGGTTTTATTAGTGGTTTTCAGAATTTTTTTATTTTGTCTGTTTTTAAGAATTTCTTGTGGATTTTTTTAGGAATTTTATGGGTTATTTTTCGAAATTATGATTTTTAGGTATTTTTAGGTATTTTTTATGATTTTTATCCTTTTTATAGTATTTAGGGGTTTAATTTTTTTTAGGTTTGTAAGGTTTTATTTGGGGTTTTCACAGTTTTTTGGGTTTTTATGTTTTAGTTATTTCAGATTTCTTTTTATGGGTTTTTTACGTTTTTTTATAATTTTTTGGATTTTAATGGTTTATAGGGTTTTTAATGGTTTTTTGGTTTTATGAGTTTCTTTGGTTTTGAGGGATTTTTTTAGCATTTAGTGTTTTTATGTTTTTTTATATTTTTTATAATTTTTAGGGGTTTCATTGGTTTTTAGATATGTTAATGTTTTTTAGGGTTCTTATGATTTTTTGTGTTTTTATAGTTTTAGTGGTTTTAATAATTATAAGGGTATTTTTGGTTTTTAGGTCTTTTAGGGTTTTTGGCATTTTTAGAATTTTTGGGATTTTATGTGTTTTACGATTTTTAAGGAATTTTTATTGTTTATATGTTTATTAAGTTTTTTTTGATTTTTAGGTCTTTTTTTGAATTTTCATAGTTTTTAGGTTTTTCTTATATTTTGAGGGTTTTTAATGTTTTTAGTGTTCTTAGGTTTTTAGTGGTTATAAGTGTTTTTATGTTTTTAAGGTTCTCTTAGGGGTTTTTAGGGATTTTAGGGTTTTTATGTTTTTAGGGATTTTTAGGGATTTTTAGGGATCTTATTTTTTGATTTTTAAGGGTTTTTAGGGATTCTATGGATTTTGAGGGGTTTTAGAGTTTGGTGGGGATTTTAGGGTTGTAATGTTCTTTTGATTATTTCAGGGATTTAAGGTATTTTTGTATTTTTTAAACATATTTGGTGGGTTTAAAGGGTTTTTAGGGTTTTTAGTGGTTTTGAGGGGTTTTTTATGTTTCTAGGGTTTTTTATGGTTTTTGGGGTTTTAGGGTCTTTTTAGGGGGTTTTAGGTTTGTATCATTTTTAGGGGTTTTAAGTGTTTTTAGGTATTTAAGGTTTTCTTAAGGTTTTTCAGTGTATTTAGGTAAGGAAGATGTAAGGGTCGGGATATCCCCCCCCCCCCAAATTTATTAGTAAGAAAAAAAGTGACAGAGCAGACAAGGGAGGGGAGGGGTCAAACGACCCACACCCGAAAACCCCTTACAACACACGCAAAAAAAGGAAAACAAAAAAGAAAAACAGGACAGTAGAAAAAACACACAACCAAGCAGCCACCACCACCATCCAGCATCAACCAGCATCCAGAAGCTCACAACTACCAACCGACCAGCATCCAAGCTCAAAAAAACTAGCATCCAGCACCTCCCAGCCAAACAACAACCAGCAACCAGCAACCAGATTCATAGAGACACATCCCTTCCGTAGTTCCCAGCTAAACAGTAACCCGACACTAGCAGTACACCTTCCAGCACCCGACAACTTTCCACAAAGGAGACTCACATCCAACAACATAAAACCACCAACACCAAAATCACCAGCCTCCACAGCTGCCAGCACCTCCACGCCATTCAGATTCCTAACCAACAACACAGAATCAAAGACAACAAACAAAAAACACTAGCATTTTCTAGCACACCCATTTCCAGAGCCACCGCCAGCCAAGGAAAGAACCAGAACATCACCACGTCTCATCCATAAAACAACCAAAAATCCATTAATTCGCACCCAACAGCAAACCAGTGGAAATAAATCACCAGAAGCCAAGAGAAGGACCATTCCATAGCATAACCAGACAACCGCAAGCAATACCACATTATAAAGAAGAACATATGTCTTGCAACAAGCACATGATTCGGCAGCAACAATAAAGCACAACCAAACCAAGCATCATCACTATAGCTGCTACCAGGAACACAGAAATCACCTCCAAAGTCTAACATAGGATCCAACATGTAGCAAAAATCCAGCAGATCGACAGAAGCATGAAATCATGCAAGAAAAAAACGAACCTTGCCTCCCCGATCGAGGACCGTCACGGTCACATCCGTAGATCTTGAAACCCTAAATGCAGATTCCAGATCTGTCTCGCCTGCACCCCACCACTGGAGCTTCTTCACAGCCTTGTGGCAAGCATATATGACCATTTTCTTCAAGCCGAAGAACACCGCCAGATCAGACCAAAGCCAAGAACAGATTCGAAGTTCCAATAGGGACAAGCAACAGAACAGTAAGTCAAAGAAAAGCCATCGGATTTTCGGATCTGGATAGAAGGCAGAAACCCTCAACGCCATCACCCAAGCCACCGGGGAACCGTCAACGCTGCCACCATGAAGCAGCAAAGACATTGTCCTTGGAGAAAAGAGGCCCAGATCTACTAGATCAGGTCCAAAACCTTGCGAAATCCAGACCAATCCACTGTCGCCAAGCCCCGTTGCAACCCTCCAGAACCCACCGCCATCAAGAAACCTCCTCTTATTCCACAATCGATATGCATCACGATGCTGGAAGCGATCCACGAAGCCGAAGAGAAGGATTCCGAGGGGAGGCCTCGTAAATCGCTGTGTCGAGCGGGAGAGTCCAGGAGGGAGCGGAGGCATCCTTTAGGTTTTTTATGGTTTTTCTCAGTGTATTTAGGGTTTTTTAAGATTTTAGTGGTTTTCGGGATTTTTTATATTTTTTATGGTTTTCAGGGTTTTTAGGGATTTTGAGTGTATTTTGGGTTTTCCATGGTTTTTAGGGTTTTTATTTTTTATGAATTTTTAGGTTTTTTGGTGTTTTAAGTGTTTTTTGGTTTTTAGGTTTTTTTAGGGTTTTAATTTTTTTCTACATTTTTATGGATTTTATCTCCTTTTTAGGATTTTTATAATTTTTATAGTTTTTAGGGTTTTTGATGGTTGTTAGTGTTTTTATGGTTTTCTGTTTTTTTTGGTTTTTTTGTTATTTTTCAGTTTTAAGGGTTTTAGTGTTTTTTATTGTTTTTAGGGGTTTCTGGGGGTTTTATAGTTTTAATTATTTTTTAGAGGTTTGATGGGTTTCTAGGGTTTTTTGTGGTTAATATGGCTTTTAGTATTTTTTATGTTTTTTAGTTTTTTTTCATTTTTTAGTTTTTTAGGGGTATTAAGTGTTTTTATGTTTTTATTTTTTTAATGTTTTATTAGGTTTTTCATGATTTTAGGGTTTTCGGAGTAATTTTTAAGGATTTTTATAATTTTTCTAGTTTTTAAGGATTTTGAGATATTTTAAGGGTTTTAGGGTTTTTATGGTTTTTTTGTGTATTTTATGGTTTTTAGAATTTTTGGTGGGTTTTACGTTTTTTTAGGTTTTAAGGTTTTCTTTGGGGTTTCCTAGGTTTTTAATGTTTTTTCTTTTTTGGTGATTTTTAGGGAATTTTTAGGATATTAATGGGATTTATGGTTTTAAATGATTTATAGGGTAGTTAAAGTTTTTAGGGGTTTTAGGGGTTTTAGGGGTTTTATAGTTTTTTATGATTTTCTATTTATTTAGGGTTTTTATGGTTTTTAGAGTTTTTTAACATTGTTAGGGTTTTTATAGTTTTTAGTGGTTTTAGGGTTTTTATGGGTTTTAAGGTTTTTTCCAGTTTTTAGGGGGTGTTATGTATTTAGGGTCTTTTAATGTTTTTAGGGTTTTTAATGTTTTCTAGGTTTTTTAATAGTTTTAGGGTTTAAGGTTTTATAAGGGTTTGATCCGGTTTTTTTCCATTTTTCAGTTTTTTACGTCCTTTTTATAATTTTTAGGGGTTTTAGTGATTTTGAGGGTTTTTATGGTTTTTATAATTTTTTAGGTTTCTTTGGGTTTTGTGTATATTTATGTTTTTAAGGTTTTCCTAAGGGTTTTTCTAGGTTTTTACATTTTTAAATAATTTTTGGGATTTTTTAGGATTTTAATTGTTTTTAGGGTTTTTAGAGATTTTGAGGCTTTTGGGGGTGTTTAGGATTTTTCGGGTTTTTTTGGTTTTTTGAGTTTGTTTGTTTTTTTTTGAGTTTTTAATGGTTTTTAATGTTTTTAGTGTTTTTATTATTTTTAGGGGTTTAAATAGTTTTTTTAGTTTTTATTGGGTTTTTATGGGGTTTTAGCGGGGGTTGTTTTATGTTTTTTTAGGGTTTTTAGTGTTTTTGTGTTTTTAGGTTTTTAGGTTTTTTTTATGTTTTTTTGGTTTTTGAGGTTTTATTATGGTTTGTCTGGGTTTTAATTATTTTTATTTTTTTATGTATTTTTATGGATTTTTAATGATTTTTTGGTGTTTTAATTTTTTAAGGATTTTTAGGTGTTTTAGGGTTTTTAATGGTTTTTAGGGTTTTTAGAGTGTTTAGGGTCATTATGATTTTTTATGGATATAAATTCTATTTAGGTTTTTAAGATTTTCATTGGGGTTTTCAAGGGTTTTCAGGTTTTTTTAGGGATTTTTATATATTTTGAGGATTTATTTGGGTTTTTACTATTTTTGAGGGGTTTTCCAGGTTTTAGTGGATTTTTATGGTTTTTAGTGTTTTTTAGGATTTTTAGGGATTCTAATTTTTTTAGATTTTAAAATTTTCCAGGGGGGTTTCAAGTTAATTAGGGTTTTTTAGAATTTTTAGGGTTTTTAGCTTTTTTAGGGGTGTTTATATTTTTTTAGTTTTTAAGGGTTTTAGTATTTTTGTGATTTTTAAGGGGTTTTATGGTTTTTAGAGTTTTTTAATGTTTTTAGCGGTTTAATGGGTTTTTAGAATTTTTAGTGGTTTTTATGATTTTATGGTTTTTAGAGATTTTATGGTTTTTAGGGGTTTTAATGGTTTTTAGGGTGTTTTAAAGGATTTTTATGGATTTTAAGGTTTTTTTACCCTTTTTAGGTTTTTTAGCGTTTTTAGTGTTTTTTAGGTTTTTAAGTATTTCTTAATATTTATCTAGGTTATTAGTTTTATAAAACAATTTGAATATATTTATGGATTTTTATGGGTTTTTATGGTTTTTAGGTTTTTTAGGATTTGTAGGGCTTTTAGCATTTTTTGAGGTTTTAATAATTGTTAGGTTTTTAGGTTTTTCTTCGGGATATTTAGGGTTTTTTGGTTTTAATTATTTTTATGTATTTTTTGTTTTTTTATGTTTTATGGTTTTTATGATTTTTATCTATTTTGAGGGGTTTTAGGGATTTTAGGGTTTTTTTGGTTGTTCTAATTTTAGAGATTTGTTGTTTTATTTTTACTATTTTTAGGAGTTGTTGAGATTTTTTTTCTTTTTTTAATGTTTAAAAGGTTTTTATAGTTTTTTGTGGTTTTATTATTTCATGGGGCTTAGGGTTTTTTAATTTTTTTAAGGGGTTTTTTGGGTTTTTGGGTTTTTTCGGTTTTTTATAGACTTTTTATCGATATTTATGGTTTTTAGTGTTTTTTGGTTTTTTTGTGGATTTAACTATTTTTAGGATTTTAATAGTTTCTTTGGGATTATTCTAGTTTTTAAGGTTTATTAAATTTTTATGGATTTTTATGGGTTTATTAAATATTATGGGGTTTTAGGGTTTTTAGGGTTTTTAGGAATTTTGAGGGTTTAACGGTTTTTTTTGGGGGTTTAGCATTTCGAGGTTTCTAGGGTTATTATGTTTTTTTGGGTTTTAAGGGTTTCTTAGGGGTTTTTAGAGGTTATTATGGGATTTTATGTTTTTAGGGATTTTATGGTTTTTTTAAAATAATTTTATTGATTTTAAATATTTTGAGGGATTTTAGGGGTTTTTATGGTTTTCTAGGGGTTTTAGGGTTTTTTTGTTTTTTTGGTTTTTTATCTTTTCAGGGATTTAATGTTTTTTTAAGGTTTGTAAAATTTTTATGGGATTAAAGGGGTTTTAGTTTTTTAGTGTGTTTTATGGGTTTTTTGTTTTTTTAAGTTTTTAGGTGTTTTTTTGGCATTAAGAAGTTTTTAGGGTCTTTTAGGGTTTTTATGGTTTTTTTGAATTTTGTAGGATTTTTTGGTTTTAAGTTTTTTTAGGTTCTCTGTGTTTTTGTAAATTTTTTTAGGCATTTATTGGTTTTTATGTTTTTCATGGTTTTAGGTGGTTTTTATGATTTTTATGTGTTTTTAGGGGTTTTAGATATTTTGAGTGGTTTTATGGTTTTTTGGGTTTTTAGGAGTTTTAGGGTTTTTAGTGTTTTAAGGTTTTCTAAGTTTGTTGTGTCTTTTTAGGTTTTAAGGTTTTATTATGGGTTTTCGTGGTTTTTATAGTTTTCTATGTTTTTAGGTATTTTTATGTAATTTCTCTGATTTTTAGAGGGTTTTAATATTTGGATAGTTTTTTGGGTCTTTTGGGGTTTTAGGTATTTTTCTTATTTTAGGGGTCTTTGAGTTTTTAGGTATTTAAGATTTGTTAGGTTTTTATGTATTTCATGGGGTTTTTCTTGGGTTTTAGGTGTTTTATGTTTTTATTGTTTTTATGGTTTTTATATTTTTTATAGATTTTGAGGTTCTTTATGGTTTTTTTGGGATTTTATGAATTTTTCCATTTTTATAACTTCTACGGGATTTAAGTTTTTTTTGGTTTTTAAGGTTTTATTGGGGGTTTTCTGTTTTTTAGTGTCTTTTACATTTTTAGCGATTCTTAGGTATTTTGATTTATGTATATTTATTTAAGTTTTTAAGGTTTTTAATAGTTTTTTAATGTTTTCAGGGGTTTAAAATGTTTTTAGAGTTTTTGGTGGGGTTTGTTTGGGTTTTTATATTTTTGGGGGTTTTGTGGGATTTTATGGTTTTTAGGGACTTTTATGGTTTTTAGGGTGTTTTAGGGTTTTAGGGTTTTTAACATTTCTAGATTTTTATATATTCTAAGTGTTTTTTGGTTTTTAAGTCTTTATTAGGGTATAAAGGGAATTTAGGTTTTTAAAATTTTTATGGGGTTTTTTAGTTTTTTATCAATTTTTAGTGTTTTTAGAGATTTTGATGGGTTTTAGGGGGTTTTAGGGTTTTAATTGTTCTTAGTATTTTTATATTTTTTAGGATTTAGGGGTTTCATGTGTTTTTATTATTTTAATATTTTTTTATAGTTTTTCTGGGTTTTTAGTGTTTTCATGGGTTTATATGGTTTTTATGGTTTTTTGGATTTTAGGGTTTTTAGGGTTTTAGGTCCATTTAGGGTTCTTTTAAATTTTAGGTTTTTAAGTGTTTTTTGGTTTTTAAGGTATTCTTAAGAGGGTTTAGGTGTTTTAGGGATTTTTATGCTTTAGGGATTTTTGGGATTTTTCGATTTTTACAGTTTTTGGGGTATAAGGATTTTGAGGGATTTTAGGGGTTTGGGACTTTTAGTGTTTTTTAGGATATTTTTTGGTTATAAGTTATTTTATATTTTATTTATTTCTAAGGGGTTTTAGGGATATTATGGTTTTTTACATCTTTATTTATTTTTAGGGAATTTTTTTGATTTTTATTATTGTTAAGGGGTTTTAGGGTTTTATGGTTTTTTTGGGGTTTGAGGTTCTTTTTGAGTTTTTATGGTTTTAAATATTTTTATATGGTTTTAACGGTTTTAGTATTTAAAAGGGTTTTTAATTTTTTTAGTGATTTTTTAGGGGTCTAAGGGGTTTTGGGTTTTTTAATATTTTTAGAGGTTATTTTTGGTTTTTATAGGTTATAGGGTTTTATGGTTTTTAGCATTTTTTATTTTTTTAGGGGTTTAATGTGTTTTTAGTTATTTAGGGGTTTCATCATGTTTTTCAAGTTTTTTTGGGTTTTATGATTTTAAGTATTTTTAGGGATTTTTTAGTTTTTTTATTGTATTTAGGGTTTTTTAGGGTTTTTGAGGGTTTTAGGGTTTTTAGAGTTGTTTTAATGTTTTTAGGGTTTTAAAGTGTTTTTTATATTTTTAGTGGTTTTTAATAGGTTTTTAAGGTTTTGGTGGTTTTATTATTTTGATGGATTTTTAGGGTTATAGGGTATTTTGGGGGGTTTTGAGTTTTTAATGTTTTTAGGGGTTTTGTGCCTTATGGTTTTTAAGGTTTCTTAAGTTTTTTGTAGGGGTTTAGGTTTTTTATGTTTTAGTTGTTTTTTAGGGATTTTACTGATTTTCATGGGTTCTTAGGGATTGTAGGTTTTTTTGGGATTTAGGGTTTTATGGTTTTTATTGTTTTTTGGTTTTTAGGATTTTTAAGTGTTTCTATGTTTTTATGTTTTTCTTATATTTTTCCCTAGTTTTTTGGTTTATCAATTTTTTAGAGTTTTTAGGGATTTTTTAGGACTTTTATGGTTTTTATGGAATTTTATGGTTTTTAGGGTTCTGGGGATTTTTATATATTTTATGATTTTTAGGGTTTTATTTTTGTTTTTTAGGTATTTAATGTTTTTTAAGATTTTTTACATTTGTAGGGGATTAACAGTTTTTTGATTTTTTACTGTTTTTATGGTTTTTATGGGTTTTATAATTTTAAAGGTTTTACTTATTTTATGGTTATTAGTGGTTTTAGGGTTTTTAGAATTTTTCAGTTTTTAAGGACCTTAAGTGTTTTTAGATTTTTATGTTTTTCTTGGGTTTTCTTAGGGTTTTTACTGGTTTTTTTCATTTTAGATATTTTTAGGAATTCTTTAGCATTTTATGGTTTTTAGGGGTTTTGGTATTTTGAGAAGGTTTAGGGGTTTTTAATGTTTTTAATTTTTTGGGTTTTTAGATATTTATGTTTTTAGGGTTATTATGCTTTTTTTAGTTTTTTAATGTTGTCTTAGGCGTTTTAGGGGGGTTTTCATTTTTTTTATTTTTTTAGAGATTGTTTGGGAATTTTTTAGGATTTTTAGGACTTTTTATGTTTTTAGTGATTTTGAGGGTTTTATGGATTTTAGGGTTTTATGATTTTTTAGGTTTTTAGGGTTTTAATGTTTTTATAGTATTTTAAAAAATTTAGGGGTTTAAGTGTTTTTAGTAGTTTTTAGGGTTTTATGGTTTTTTAAGGTTTTATGGGTTTAATAGTTTTTAGGTTTATTATAGTTTTTAGGGTGTTTTTAGGTTTTTATATTTTTTAGGTTTTTAGGGGTTTTAATTTTTTCATGATTTTAACGATTTTGTAGTGATTTTCAGGGGTTTTTGTGTATTTTAAATATTTAAGGATTTTTTGGATTTTTTGGATTTTTTTGGTTTTTGGGGGTTTTAGGGATTTTGCAGGTTTTTAGGGGTTTAAATATTTTTAGGGTTTGTGGGATCTTGAAAATTCATCAAAGGGAAGGAAAATAATCCTGCATGCTGGGTGAAGGAAAGAAATACCAATTGGATTGAAAATTTTGAGAAGAATTTGAAGAAATAAAAATTTGTAAAGGAATCCGGCTTGGCAACATACCGATTACCGAGAATGGTTTGCAGAAGGCATAAAATGAAAACTATTCGGTGTGCGGAAGGCCTATGACGTGTTGACCCATGAGGCGTTGGCCAGCGAAAAAAGTAGTTTATGGTGAATTTCCAACCGTGAACTGAAGTCATCGCGAATTGTTTTCGCAGGCTAGAATCTGAAGGAAGTACACCCCGCGTACCATCCCCGTGAATGGCGTGGTTTGCGAATGAGGAGATGCTGATGGCGTACAACACATTCAAAATCCCCCAATTTACTGAGTCTTTTGTGGGTATGATTTTCTCCATGGGCTTCCGATGTTGGTGTCACGTGTACTACAGATACAGATTCCCTGAAACACTATAAAAGTACCACCATGGGAATCGAAGGAGAAAAGAAAAAAAGAGAGGAAGGCAAGAGAGAGATCTCTAGGACGGGCGGTCAACACCCAAATAGTTTGCAGGACTCTATCCCGAATCTAAAATAGTTCACGAATTCCATCCCATGATCAATAAGCAGTTCACGGAACCCATCTTGTGAACCATATGGAGAAAGCAGTTCGCGAAGGTCCTCCCTGCGAACCGTATCTGGAAGAATCTCTACAACAAAACATAGAACCAATAAAAATATATAATAAAAACAGTTCACAAATACCCATATATGGAGACAATTCACAGATTTTCATATGCGGAGACGGTTCGTGGATTCCCATATGTGGAAGACAGTTCACAGATGCCCCTATGTGGAAAATAGTATGCAACATGCTCCTCTGCGTACCATGATATGCAGCCCACTTCTTCACGTACTATTGTACATGGCCAACTCCTCTACATACCATCCTAATAGGCTGGCTCTTACATGGCCAGCTCTTACGCAGACACCCTATGCATAAAACCATTCGCGCCCTCCAGTCCATACCATGGGGGCTACGCCCCCGTACCCCCGTTCTAGATCATTGTCAGGTTGTGGGCCCGTCCCTTCACTACCATCACTGACCCCCATGAAAAATGGAGTGTCGCACCGCGAATATTTTTGTCCAAGTCGAAGACATTTTTTAATTTTCCCTTATACCACCCAAACATCCATCCCATAAATACCAGGAGAAGAGACATTCCTCATGAACCTATTGAAAATCCCTATCACCTGCCTCTTATTCCAGGATGACCCATAAGTTCATGGACAATCAGAGCCTAATTGTTTCATAAATGCCCAAAACATATCCTTTCAATTCATCAAATTTTGTGTCTCCAGTGATTTCAGATCCTCATAAACATCCTTGGCTCTCATAAGTGTAAGGCAAGTGTTCTGCAGACACTTTTGTTTAACTATTCACATCATGCCCTAGTGGCTCTGCATATGAAGCCTACAAGATGAATGTCAACCAAAATAAAATTTTTCCTCAGGAGAGTCCTTTACAACGTCTATATGCCTCAATGGATTTCGTGCCCCATATCATTTCTCCTAATCCAAGAATACCTAGAGTCATGGTTTACACTTTCCTTCCCTCTTATGTTTGAGGCATGTTAGAACATCCCATCCTGATTATCCCCCATCTAATCAAAGTTCCTTTCATCCACGGTCCAAACTCTCGGACCTTAAACTATGAGTTATCACCCAAACTGCATGACATTAAACTATACGGTATTCTTCCAATCTATGTGACATTAAAATTTAGTATACTAGGTGATTTTGGATCCTCATAAACATCCATGGCCATCAGAAGTGGAAGGCCAGTGTCAGGCGGACACCTTTGTTTGACTATGAACATCATGACTCGGTGGCTCTGCATATGTTTCCTACAAGATGGTCATCAACCAAAGGAAAATTCATCCTCAAAAGAGTCCATTCCTATATTTGTACGCCTCAATGGATTCCATGCCCCTTGTCATTTCTCTTGACCCAGTATTCTCCATAATCCTAGTTTACACATTCTGTCCTTCTCATATCTGAGGTGCGTCAGAGTATCCAAACATTATTTTCCTCCAGATAATCATGGTATTGATAGAAAGTGGTTCTCATCACATGACCCTAAACTGTAAGACCCAAAATAGTCCTATCCACGTGACGTTAAACTGGGATGTTGTCATCCAAGCTATATGAATTTAAACTGTAGTATACCTCATATGATGCTCTGGGGACCTCCCACTATGGTAAGTCTCCAATCTTTTGAGGCAGGACTGCATGACCTTTTATGACATTTCACATAGAAAGGTTCATCACTCCATGCTCTCACCCATGGCCGCCCTATCCTCTTATGTCGTGGACTCTCCCTTAGCCACCTGTAGGGGAGGATTCATGCACATTGTTTAATCGCTCAAATCATCTGGTTTCTCACACCAAGAATGGATCACATGGTCTTAAAGGTTTGTGAGGATTACAACATCTGCACACATTCTGAACTACGCGAACTCTGATTCTTGATTAAACCAGGATATGTAGAATGTCTTCCAGAAGACCTGAGCTCAAAAGGGTGCACATCCAAAAGGTTTCTACCCAATAATGTCTGTCAAATGGATAGCTTCCATGCATAAGCCCCACACATTTTTAACTACGAGAACTCTGATTCTTGATTAAAACAGAATACGTAGGACGCCTGCCCGAAGCCCCGAGCTCAAAAGGGTCCCATAAAAAAGGGGTCCACCAAATCATGTTCCTCTAATGGTCATCTTCCACACGTAAGCACCATACATTTTGAACTATGAGAACTTTGATTCCAAATTAAACTAGGATATGTAGGATGACTTCTAGAAATCCTGAGCTCAAAAGGGTGCCCATCCAAAAGGGGTCAACCCAATCATGTTCCTCGAATGGGAAGCTTCTATGCGTAAGCCCCACATGATTCAAACTACTATAAATCTGATTCCTAACAAAACTAGGATACATCTGACACCAACCAGAATGCCTAATCTCAAAAGGGTGCCCATTCGATAAGGGTCCACCCAACCATGCCTCCTTAAATAGGAAGATTCCATTCATAATCCCAACACGATCTAAACTACAAGAACTCTAATTCCTGATCAAAATAGGATATATAGGACTCATACCATAAGGCTTGAGCTCAAAAGGGTTCCCATCCAAAAGGGTCCACCTAATCATGTCCCCTCAAATGTGGATATTCCTTGTGTAATCCCCACACATTCCAAACGACATGGGTTATGATTCCTCTCCCAAAGATATGTAGGAATCCCTCCTCGTGGGCCTGATCCCAATATCAAGTCACCTTTTGTCCCCCTGGATGACGATAAAATCTAGAGCGCCTAACTATAAGGGTAATTCAACATCACCTCTGTGGCATCAAACATAAGCATGCTCACGACGATCTTGGGAACCAAGGGTAGCCCATGGACACACTATTCGGGAATTTACCAAGGATTCACGAACATATGAACACAACTTAAATCTATAAGAGAGTCCTGAAATAGGAAAAAATCCATTCCCGGAAGGATACAGTGAGCCTGACCTTCCATCCTTTCAATAAATGTAGTCCTCAAGTGTTTTTGGCCAAATTTTCACCCAACGTGTGCCTGCCTTTGGAAATAAAGTCCATGAATCATGGATACCAGGGTTGTTGGTTGTTCTTGGCCCCACGAATAAACTCGTTACAGACCATCCAAGGAATTTATATCTGAGAAGGACTGATTTCATGAGTTCCTGACACCCACACAATCACTTTCTAGGGATAACAGTTCCCCAAAGTGTTAATCCAACCTTCTTTAAAGGATAATGACATTTAACGGGTCGAAATAAATGAATGGTAAATTTGATGAAAGCCTATATCTAGGGAATAAGGGACAGGTGATGATCCTCATCATGCCATATCCTCATCGCCCACAACACGTGCCACCTCAGAGGCGGAACATGGTTTTTTTGGGATTTTGAGTTTTTTAAGGTTTTATGGGTTTTAGAGTTTTAAAGTGTATAGGGGTTTTAATGGTGTTAGAGTTTTTAGTGATTTTTTGGTGTTTTAGGTATTTTTTGGTTTTTTGGGTTTTTATGGATTATAGGATTTTATAGGTTTTAAGGGGTTTTATGTGTATTTATATTTTTTTGGATTTCTTATTTTTTTCGTATTTTTTAGGTGTTTTTACTTTTTATGAAAATTTTAGGATTTTTAGGATTTTTAGGTTTTTAAGGGATTTTTAGGTTCTTTTGGGGTTTTTTTGTTTGTTAGATTTTTTATTTTTTGGGTTCTTTTTTATTTTTTAGAGGTTTTATGTTTTTTATAGTTTTTTAATGTTTTTAGGGGTTTAAATGGTTTTTATAGTTTTTCATTGTTTTAGAACATTTTTATGAGTTTAAGGGTTTTAAATGTTTTTAGGGGTTTCTATGGGATTTAGAGGTTTTTATGGTTTTTAGGGTATATTAGGGTTTTTATGGATTTTATCCAATTTTAGGATTGAGGGGTTTAAGTATTTTTATTTTTTTAAGGTTCTCTTAGGGATATCTATGGTATTTAAGGTATTTTATATTTTTTTGGGATTTTTAGGTTTTTTTAGGATTTAATGGTTTAAGAGTTTTTAGGGATTTTTGGGTTTTTAGGGTTTTTAGTGGTTTTTTGGGTTTCATGGGTTTTTATGAATTTTAGTGTTTTTAGGTTTTTATTTTTTTAAGTGTTTTTAGGTTTTTATGGTTTTCTTAGGGTTTTTAGGTTATTAGTGTTTTAAAATTTTAATGAAGTGTATGGTATTTTTTAGTATTTTTATGGGTTCTTGCAGTTTTTAGGTATTTTGTGGGGTTTTACGGTTATTAAGTTTCTTTACGGTTTTCAATGGTTCTTTTAGATTTTAGGGTTTTTGAGATTCATAGGAGTTTTAAGGGTTTTTTTATTGTTATAAATGTTTTTAGGGGTGTAAAATGTTTTTAGAGTTTGTAGTGGGTTTTTAGGTTTTTATGGGGTTTTAATGGTTTTTACGGGTTTTATGGTTTTTAGTGGTTTTAGGGGTTTTTAGGGTCAGTTTTTGGTTCTTTAGGTTTTTTATATTATTTTAGGTTTTTGAAGGGTTTTAATTGTTTTCATATTGTTATGATTTTCTTAGCATTTTTTAGAGTTTTAGTGTTTTTTACATTTTATGGACTTTTGGGGATTTTATATATTTTATGGGTTTTTATGTTTTTAAGGATTTTGGTTGTCTTAGGTATTTAGGGTTTTGAGGGGGGGGGTTTATGGGTTATAAGTGTTCTTAGGTTTTTTAGATTTTCTTGTTGTTTTCATGGTTTTAAGGGATTTTACATTTTTAGGGATTTTGAAGGATTTTTTATGGGTTTATATGGTTTTTATACATTTTTAGGGATTTTGGGGTTTTGTGTGGTTTTTAGGGATTTTTTTATGTTTTTATTTTGTGTTTTAGGGTTTTTTGGTTTTTTAATGTGCTATAACGTTTTAGGGTTATATAGGGTTTTAGAGTTTTCAATAGTTTTTAAGGATTTGTATGGGTTTTTAGGTTCTTTTAATGTTTTTTGGGGGTCTTTATAGTTTTTAGGGGTTTTTAGGTTTTTAGGTTTTTTAGGTTTTTCAGCATTTTTATGTTTTTATAGGTTTAAAGTTTTTTCAGGTTTTTATGGGTTTCTTAACAGTTTTCAATGTTTTTAGTTTTTTTTATGTTTTTGTTGATGTTTTGTGATTTTTAGGATTTTTAGGTTTTTAGGTTTTTAGTGATTTTATTGGTTTATAGGGATTCTAGGGATTTTATGGATTTTAGGGGATTAATGGTTTCTTTTGTTTTTAGGATTGTTTGGATTTTAGGGGTTTAAATGTTTTTAGAGTTTTTTACCATTTTAATGGGTTAGAGTTTTTTTAGATTCTTTAGTGGTTTTTATGGTTTTTATGGATTTTTATTATTTTATGGTTTATTATGGATTTTAGGGGCTTTTAGGGTTTTGAGGGTCATTTATGGGTTTTTAGAATATTTTAGTTTTTAGGCAGTTTTATGGGGGTTTTGGGTTTTTAAGGTGTTTTTAGTGATTTTCAGGAATTTTTGGGTTTTTTTACCTTTTAGATATTTTTTTATCATTTTTATGGGCTTTTGGGTTTTAAGGATATTGAGGGTGTTTATAGATTTTTTGGTTTTTAAGGTTTTTATGTTTATTTGGGGTTTTAGGGTTTTATGTTTTTTGTGGTTTTAAAGGTATTCTAGAGTAGTTAAAGCATTTAGTGGTTTATATAGTTTTTTGAGTTTATACTGGTTTCTAGGGTTTTTATGAGATTTTATGGTTTTTATGGTTTTTATGGTTTTAGGGGTTTTTAGGATTGTTAGGGGGTTTTAATGTCTTTTTAGTGTACTTAAGGTTTTTCGGGTTTTAATTGTTTTTAGGTTTTTATGGTTTTCTTAGGGTTTTTACAGGTTTTAGGGTTTTCTACAGTTTTCTGTTTTTTTAGGAATTTTTTAGGAGTTTTATAGTTTTTATGGTGTTTTGGGATATTGATGGTTTTTAAGGATTTTTGGGTTTTATTGGGGGGGGGGGGTTCTTTTTTATGTTTTATAGGGATTTTGAGTTTTGTTAGGTTTTCATGGTTTTCTTAAAGGTTTTTAGGGTTTTTAGGGGGTTAAATGTTTTTAGATATTTTTTGGTCTTGTAGGGTTTTATGTATTTTTTTAGGTTTTTTAGGGAATTTGAGTGATTTATGGTTTTGGGGGTTTTATGTTTTTTTTAGGTTTTTAGGGGTTTTGAGATTTTTATAGTTTTTGAGGTTTTTTATAGTTTTTAATGTTTTTATGGTTGTAAATGTTTTTTAGAGTTTTTTGTGGTCTAATAGGGTTATTAAGGGTTTTTCGGGTTTTTAGGGGTTTTTAGGGTTTTTTTATCATTTTTAGGTTTTTTAGGGTTTTTAGTAGTTTATGTGTTTTTAGGTTTCTAAGGTTTTATTTTCATTTTAAGTGTTTTTTTACATATATAGGGAATTTTTGGGATCTTTAGGATTTTCATTATTTCTCATCGTCTTTTAAGATTTTGATGGTTTTTAGGGGTTTTAATGGATTTAGGGGTTTTATCTGTTTTGGGGTTTTTAGGGTTTTTTAGTATTATATGGTTTTTATGGTTTTTATAGTTTTTAAATTTTCATATATTTTTACAATTATTTTTGAATTTTAGTGTATTTTAGGTTTTTTATGGGTTTTTAGGGGTTTTTAAGGTTTATAAGGGTTCTTAGGATTTTTAGGGTCTTTTTAGAATTTTTAAAATTTTTATCATTTTTAGGCATTTAGGGGTTTAAAGTGTTTTTGGTTTTTATGGTTATCTTAGTTTTTAAGTATTTTTTATGTTTATATTAATATTTATGTATTTTTTTATTATTAGGGGTTTTAGGGTTTTTAGGGTTTTTATGGATTTTAGGGCCTTTTAGGGTTTTTGTTTTTTTTTGGGTTTTATGGTTTTTTTTAATTTTCAGGGATTTTAAGGTTTTTGATAGTTTTTTAAAAACATTATGGGTTTGAAGGGTATTTTTAGTTTCTATAGGTATTTAGGGTATTTAGGGTTTTTTTATACTTTTGGGGGATTTATGGTTTTTTGGGGTTTTGGGTTTTTTGGGCCTTCTTAGGGTATTAAGCATTTTTTAGGTTAATATTGTTTTCATGCATTATTAGGTTTTTTAAGTTTTATTAGGAGTTGTACAAGATTTTTATGGTTTTTTCCATTTTTATATATTTTTACAGCCTTCTTTTTTTAGGGTTTTATGGTTACAGTGATTTTTTCTTTTTTTGAGTTTCATAGGTTTTTAGAGTTTTTTATATTTTTTAGATTTTCTTTTGATCTTGAAGGGTTTTAACTGATTTAATGTTTTTAGAGTTTCCTTAAAATTTATCAAGGATTATATTGGGTTTAAGTATTATTTATTTTAAGGTATTTTTTTGTGATTTTTAGGGGTTTTTAGGGGTTTTGGGATTTTGATGGTTTTACAATTTTAAGGTTTTTATGGTTTTTATGGGTTTTATGGGTTTTTATATTTTCTTGGTTTTTCTGTTTTTCTAGAGTTCTTAATTTTCTGTGTTTTAAAGGGTTTTTAGAGTTTTTAGTGATTTTTATGGTTTTTATAGTTTTCAAGAGTTTTTCAATATTTTAGGTGGGTTTAGGGTTTTTATTGTTTTTAGTGTTCTTTAGGTTATTTAGCAGTTTTTATTTTTTTGATGGGTTTTAATTGTTTTTAGATATTTAATATTTTTTATGGTATTTAGGGTTTGTAGGGTTTTTATAAAAAAAATCATTATTTTTGAGATTTGTTTAGGATTTTTATTATTTTAATTGGTTTTAGTGGTTTTTATAGTTTTTATGGGTTTTTTGTGTTTTTTTAATATTATGGTTTTTATGCTTCTTAGAGTTTTTTAATGTTTTGGGGGTTTAAAGGGTTTTAAAGTGTGTAGTGATTTTAGGGTTTTTATGATTTTTTAGGGGTCATAGGGCAAGGAAGGTGGAGGTCCAGGCTACTCTTGGCCCCCACAAATTTATAAGAAAAAGAGAACAGTGCAGACAGGGGAGGGGCATAGTCAATTGACCGATACCCAAAAACAAACCCCAAAAAGGAAAACAATGAACAAAAGAGACCCAAAACAAAAAAGAAACAACACCAGCATTCGCGCCAGCATTATCACCTACTAGCCAATCTGTACCATCAACCATCAACCCCAATGTCAATCACAACCACACCATTAACCCGCACTAGAACTAAAAAAATAAACCATCAAATTAAAACCCATCATCATCAACACCAAAACACCAACGTCACATAAATTCGTAATCACTAGAATCAGCAGCTGTCCAAAAAACCACAACCAAACCAAAAGAGAAAACAAATCCAGTAACACCAGAATCCAGGCATCCCCCCTATGAGCAAATAAATCAGCCCCGAGCTCACCAGGCCACGCCAGAAGCCAAGGACGAGCTGAAACAAAGGTTCAAATAGATTCCAAATGCATACTAGGTAAATCTCCATGCACATCAGATCTGGAACTAGGGCTATCGCATTGGAACATCAAAGGCAGGATGTAACCAAGAAATACAGAACCAAACCCATCACCAGGAGCTGCATGGGTTCTGAATCCAAAAAGAAACATGATTTTGGGGCTGGACCACCTTAAGAATACACACACCGGTGCCAAACCATGACCCTGAAACCAAGAATTCCAAATCAAAATCCAAGCACACTAGAGTTGACCGCGATCACACAAGATCTAGAACAACCCCAAAAATGGGAGGTGCAGCGGAGCCGCCGCCAGAGAGAACCAAATCACAGAGATCCATCCATAGAGCACCAAAGCCATGCACAACAAAGCTGACACCAAGCACACCATAGCCGGCATCACACACTCCATATCTGGAGTATCCCAAATATAGAAGGCACAATAAAGATGCCACCATACACAACCGGACCACGATGTTCCACCACCATCCAAGGCCGAGCCAAGGAAAGACATCAGGCACCGAGGCCAAACCACACTGGAGGAGGAAGGAATAAGATCCATCATAAGACCCCTAGATCTGTGAGAAGGGGATGAGAGACACCACTAAAAGGTACCTTGGGTGTCATAGAGGATTTTATGGGGTTTTAAGTGTATTTAGGTATTTAGAGTATTTTTAGCATTTTTATGGTTTTTATGTTTTTTAGGATTTTAAGTGTTTATATGTTTTTTAGTGTTTTCAAAGTGGATTTCAGGGTTTATATATTTTTTTAGTTCTTTGGTTGTTTTTACATTTTTCATAGGATTTTATTGGTTTTGAGGGTTTTAGGGTTTTTATGGGTTTTACAGTTTCTAGAATTTTGTTTTTTTAGGGATATTAATTGTTTTTATGTTTTTTTGGTTTTCTTATGGTTTTTTATAATTTTTAGGGGTTTCTATGTTTTTTTTATTTTTATGTAATTTTTCAGATTTTTATGGTTTTTAGGGGTTTTAGGGATTTTGAGTGTTTTTAGGGTTTTTATGGTTTTTAGGTTTTTTCTGTTTTTTAGGTTTTTTAGTTTTTTAATGGTTATTAATGTTTTTAACGTTTTTAGGCGTTTAAATGGTTTTTTGATTTTTTTGGTTTTTAGGGGTTTTAAGGAATTTAACATTTTTATGGGTTTTTATGGGTTTTTATGGTTTTTATGAGTTTTTCTGGTTTTTAGGGCCTTTATGGATTTTTTTTCATTTTTTTGATTTTTGGGGTTTTAAGAATTTTCAGTTTTTAAATTTTTTTCTTAAGGGATTCATTATTTTTATATCTTTTTTATGTTTTTAGTCATTTAAAGTCTTTTTTAATATTTTTAGGGTTTTGGGGATTTTTGGTTCTTTTAGGGGCTTTTAGTTATTTCTAGCATTTTTAGGTTTTTTAGGGGTTTTAATTTTTTTTAGGTATTTAAAGATTGTATTTATTTTTTCATGGTTTCTAGGGTTTTTTTATTTTTTTAAGTATTTTTTGGGTTTTTTAGATCTTTATCGGTTTTATGGTTTTGGGGGATTATTAGGGTTTTTAGGTTGTTTAGGGTTTAAGGGGTTTTTTGGTTTTTTGGTGTTTTATGGGGGTCTTATCTTTGAGGTTTTTAAATATTTCTAGTGTTTTTAATATTTTTTGGGGTTTAAAATGTTTTTTGAGTTTTTTGTGGTTTTGGGTTTTATAAGAGTTTAGGGGTTTTTAAGGTTTTTAGGGGTTTTGTGATTTTTAGTGGGTTTTGGGGTTTTAGGATCTTTTTATATGTTTTTAGGTGTTTTATGTGTTTTTAGTGTTTTTAAGGTTTTTCTAGGGTTTCAATGGGATTTTAGTGTTTTTAATGGTTTTAGGGATTTTAGGGATTTTTTAGGATTTTTATTATTCTTTTATGTTTGTAGGGATTTTTTTGTTTTATTATTATTTAGGGTTTTAGTTTTATTCTAAATTTTTGTGAGTTTTTACTTATTTTTGTTTTTATGGTTTTTTAGGGTTTTCAATGTTTTTATGTGTTATTATGTTTTTTGGGATATTATGGAATTGTTAGGACTTTTATGGTTTTTAGGGGTTTTTAGAGATTTTTATGGTTTTTAGGGTTTTAGTTTTTTTTTTGGATTTATGGGATTCTGGGGTTTTGGGGTTTCTGATTGTTTAGGGGTTTTAAGGTTTATTTGTGTTTATTTAACATTTTTAGGGGTTTAAAGGGTTTTATATATTCTAGTGGTTTTTAGGGTTTTATTGGTTTTTAAGGGTTTAAAGGTTTTTTTTAGTATTTAGGTGTTTTACTGATTTTTAGTTTTTTTATAGGATATTTTAGTCTATTAAGTGTCTTTATGTTTTTAAGCCTACTATGGGGTTTAGGTTTTTATGGTTCTGGTATGGTTTTTATGGGTTATAGGTTTTTACATCTTTTGTGATAATTAGGGATTCTTTTAAATTTTTATGGTTTTCAAGGGTTTTTATGTATTAGGATTGTTTTTATATTTTTTATAGTTTTTTGGGGTTTTAGAGCTTGTTAGGTTTTTTTGGGTTTTATGTGATTCTAGGTTTTTATGGTTTTCTTATGGGGGTTTCAACATTGTTTTATGTTTTTAGGGATTTTTTGGGATTTTTAATATTTTTATGGATTTTAGTGTTTTTAGGTGTTTTGTGGGTTTTTAGTGTTTCATATGTTATTTTGGGGTTTTATGATTTTTTGGGGGTTTTAGGGGTTTTCAAATTTTTAAGGGGGTTTAAGGTTTTTTGAGTTTTAAACATTTTTAGGGGTTTGTTGGGGTTTTAGAGTTTTTAGTGGGTTTTTAGGGTTTTATGGTTTTTATGATTTTTAGGTGTTTTAATTGTTTTTAGGGGTCTTACAGGTCTTATGTTCTTTTTTGGGTTTTTTGGGTTTTTAAGGTTTTTAATTTTTCTATGTATTTTAAGTGTTTCTAGGTATTTATGGATACTCTTAGGAATTTTCATGTTTTTTTTTGAGTTTTTTCTGTTTTTAGATATTTTTTGGATATTTATGGTTTTTTAGGGGTTTTAGGGATTTTGAGGGGTTTTAGGGTTTTTAAAGGGTTTAGAAAATGTTTTTAAGGGTTTTAACTTATTTTAGGATTTTAGATCCTTTAATTCTTTTTAGGGGTTTTCTTTTTTTAGGGGGTTTATGTTTTAGAGACTTTTTAGAGACTTTTTTTATAGCATTTTTTTAGATTTTTTGGGGTATTACATGATTTTTGGTTTGTATGGTTTTCTGAGGTTTTTATAGGTTTTTACATTTTAAGTGATTTTTTAGAATTTATTTGATTTTTTATTTTTTTAGGGTCCTTAGGGATTAGGTTTTGATCTTTTTTTAGGTTTTTTAGGGGTTTTAAGGTTTTTTAATTTTTTTAATGTTTTCTAAGGGTTTTACAGGTTTTTAAGATTTTTAAAATTTTTGGGATTTTAGCAATTTTTTTAAATTTTATGATTTCTTGGTTCTTACAGATTTTGAGGTTTTTTAATGGTTTAGGTTTTTTATGGTTTTTCAGGGATTTTTTGGTTTTTTTATTTTTTAAGGGTTTTAAGGCCTTTATACTTTTTTAATGTTTTTATAGAATTAAATGGTTCTTAATGTTTTTAGTGGGTTTTATCATGTTTAGGGATTTCTATTATTTTTAAGTGTTTTATAGTTTTTTGGGGTTTTAGTGTTTAACGTTTTTTTAGTGTTTTTAATGTTTTTATAATTTTTTAAGTTTTTAAGGTTTTTATGTGTTTTTATGTTTCTATGGATTTCTTAAGGTTTTTAGTGTTTTTTACATTTTTAGAGATTTTAGGGTTTTATGGTTTTTAAAAGGGTTTTAGATATTTTGATGGGTTCAGGGTTTTCTAGATTAGTATTTTTTTTAGGTTTTGTATGTTTTCTTTGTATTCTGATGTTTTCTTAGGGTTTTTGGGATTTTTTTGTTTGTTTTTATTTTTATGGATTTTTAGGGATTTTAATGTTTTTAATGGTTTTTAGAGTTTTTATGTTATTTAGGGGTTTATGTTTTTTTGGGTTTTTAAAATTTTTAATTTTTTTTGGAATTCTAATGTTTTTAGAGTTTTTAAAAATTTATAGTGGTTTGAAGTGGTTTTAGATTTTTGTTGATTGTTTATGGTTTTTATGGGTTTTTAGAGTTTTTTTATTTTAGGGATTTTTTTGTTTTCATGGGTTTTAGGGTTTTTAGTGTTTTTAGGGTTTTTAGGTGTTCTATTTGATTCTAGGTTTTCAAGTGTTTCTTACATTTTTTTTGGGTTTTTAGGTTTATTTACGTTTTAGGTAGGTTTTGGAGTTTTTGTATTTTTATGGGGTTTGGGGGCTTCAAGTATTTTTATGGTTTTGTAGGGTTTTTTGGATTTTAGGGTTTTTAGCATTTTTATGTTTTTTAGTAGTTTAAGTGTTTTTTTCTTTTAAAGGTTTCATTTCAGGTTTCCATGGTTTGTTTTGATTTTTTATTTTTTAAGTATATTTAGGAATTTTTTTTGGTTTTTTGTTAATTTAGGGGTTTAAAAGTTATTTTTGGGTTTTTCAAGTTTTTTTTGAGTTTTTAGGGGTTTTTAGGTTTTAATAATTTTTGTAATGTATTTAGGGGTTTAAATATTTTTCAGTGTTTTTGTTGGTTTTTCGTGGTTTTAAGGGTTTGGGGATTTTTATGGTTTTTAGTGACTTTTATTCTCTTGAACAGTTTGTAGAGGTTTTTTGGTCTTTTCCGGGTATTAGTGGTGTTAGAGTTTTATAGGTTTTCAGGGGTTTTAAGTGTTTTTCGATTTAAAGGATTCATAGGGGTTATCATGATTTTTTTTATTTTTTGTGATTTTAGGTATTATTAGAATTTTTATGGGGTTTTAGGGTTTTAGGTTTTTTAGGATTTTTAGTGTTTTTTATGTTTTTTAGCAGTTTTATTTGTTTTTAGATATTTATAGTTTTCAATGGATTTTTTAGCATTTTTAGGCTTTTTTACATTTTTAGGGATATCAAGTGATTTTTATGGATTTTTTGGTTTTTCAATGTTTTTAGGGATTTTAAAGGGTTTGGGGGTATTTTAGTTTTAATTTTATTTTATAGTTTTATTGGGGTTTTAGGGTTTTTAATTTGTTTAGGGTTTTTAAGGGTTTTTAGAGTTTTTTTAAAATTTTAGGGGTTTAAAGTGTTTTTCGAGTTCTTAGTGTTTATTTTGTGTTTTTATGGGGTTGTAGGGTTTTCAATGTTTTAGGGGTTTTCCTTTTTTAGGGGTTTTAGTTTCTTTTGTGGTTTTTAGGTGTTTTAGCATTTTTTAGGATTTTTACTTGTTTTAAGTGTTTTTAGGTTTTTAAGGATTTTTTAGGGTTTTTAGGTTTTTAGGTTTTTAGGGTTTTTTACGGTTTTAGGGGATTTTAGGGATATTTTAGGATTTTTATGGTTTTTAGGTTTTGTATTGATTTTGATGGTTTTAGGGTTTCTTAATGTTTTAAGGGTTTTTTTATGGTTTTTTGTGTGTTTTAGGGGGTTTCAATGTTTTTAAATTTTTATGGGTTTCTTTAGGGGTTTAGGGATTTTTATGTTTGTATTGATTTTTAGGGATCTCTTATGAATTTTTTGGTTTTTTGGTTTTTATTGATTTTGAGGGGTTTTAGGTTTTTTTATGTTCTTTACGTTTTTTTTAGATTTTTTTTAATTTTTTTATTGGTTTCAATGTTTTTTAGAGTTTTTAATTTTTTTAATGGTTTGAAATATTTTAGAGTATTTAGTAGTTTTTTAGGGAATTTAGTTTTTTTATGTGTTTATATGTATTATGGTTTTGAGCTATTTTTAGGGTTTTACGGTCTTTTAGGGTTTTAGGGTTTTTATCATTTTTTATGTTTTTTCTGGGTTTGAATTTTTGTTATGTTTTTATGTTTTTTATAGTATTTTTCAAAGTTTTTATATTTTTAGTAATTTTTATGGCTTTTCATATTTTAATAAATATTAAGGGTTTTTTTATTTTGAGAACTTTTACTGTGTTTAGGGTTTTGGGTGTTTTTAGTGTCATTTTAATATTTTTTATTTTTAGGTGCATTATGTGCTTTTAGGTATTTAAAGTTTTCTTAGGGGATTTCAGATTTTTTATAGATTTTTATGTTTTTAGGTTTTTTTGATCTTTTTTTAATATTTTTATAGTTTTTAGGGTTTTAGCGATTTTGAGGATTTATGGATTTTAAACAATTTTTGAATTTTTTGGTATTTTTTGGATTTTTGAGTATTTTGATATTTTTAGATTTTTAATGTTTTTAATTTTTTTTTAATGTTTTTAGGGTTTTAATGGTTTTCTGTATTTTTAGTGGAGTTTGTAGTTTTATGGGGTTTTAAGGATTTTTGGTCTTTTAGGGTCTTTATGGGCTTTATTGTATTTTAGTTTGTTAGGGGTTATAAGTGTTTTTGTGTTTTTATTGATTTCATAGTAGTTTTTATGTTTTTTGGGGGGTTTTAGCTTTTTAGGTATTTTGTTTCTTTTTGGAGTTTTTTAGGATTTTTATGGTCTTTGGGTTTTTTTTGGGTTTTTTAGCATTATTTAGGTTTTTTAAGAGTTTTATGTTTTTAGGTTTTTATGTTATTTTGGTTTTTATATTTTTCTTAGGGGTTTTTTGGGTTTTTAAGGTTTTCAACATTTTTAGTGATTTTATGTATTTTTTTTGGTTTTTTATGTGTTTCATTGTTTTAAGGGATTAAAGGTTTTTACAGTTTTTAGTGGTTTTTCAATTTATTGGGTTTTAAGGGTTTTTTTATTTATTTTTGGTTTTTAGGATTTTTATAGTTTTTTAACAGTTTTAGTGATTTAAATGGGTTTTTGAGTTTTATTATCTTTTGATATTTTTATAGCTTTTAGTGTTTTTTGAGGTCTTTAGGGTTTATATGGATTTTAGGGGTCTTAGGATTTTAGGGTCTTTTAGTGGTGTTTGTGTTTTTAGTGTTGTTAGGGTATTTATGGTTTTAGAGTTTTTAGGGTTTTTAGCATTTTTAGGAGTTTTAAGTGTTTTTCAATTTTTATGGTTTTCTTAATGTATTTTAGTTTTTTTAGGGTTTTTTATATTTTTAGGGTTTTTAGAGTTTTTTATGTTTTTATGGTCTTCAGGGGTTTTAGGGACATTGATGGTTTTTAGGGATTTTAGGTTTTTTGCTTGTTGGAATTTTAAAGTTTCCTAACTTTTTACTATTTTAATATTTTTATTGTTTTTTAAAATAAATAGGGGATTTAAGGGTTTTTATAGTTTTTAGTGATTTTTAGAGTTTTTAGGGTTTTTAATGGGTTGTAGGAAATTTATGGTTTTTAGGGGTTTTATGGTTTTAGGGGTTTCATGGTATTTTTACGATATTCAATGGGGTTTATCCCTTTTATGGTTCTTAGGGGATTTAAGTGTTATTATCTATTTATGATTTTATTAGGTTTTTTAGGGTTTTTTTGTATTTAATTTTTTTAGTGGTTTTTACTGATTTTTAGAATTTCTATTGTTTTTAATGTTTTTAGGTATTTTGAGGGTTTTTAGGGTCTTTTGGGGTTTTGAAGGTTTTTTTGGATTTTTAATGTTTTTTATGTTTTTTTGGGTTTTAAGTGTTTTTAGATTTTTATGGATTTCTTAGGGTTTGGATGGGTTTTTATGTTTTTAGGGGTTTTGGGGGTTTTTTGGATTTTTATTGTTTATATGGTTTTTTGGGATTCTGGGAGTTTAAAAAGTTTTTTAGGGTTTTAAAGTTTTTTTGGGGTTTTAGGGGTTTCTTTATTTTTATTGGTGTTTTATATTGATTAGAGTTTTTAATATTTTTAGGGGTTTAAAGGGTTTTTGGAGTTTTTAGTGGGATGTTAATATTTTTATGGATTTTTAGGGTTTTCTTAAAATATAGAGGTTTTATTGTTTTTAGTGGTTTAGGGTTTAAAGGGTGTTTTGTTATGTTTTTAGTGTTTTTTAGGTTTTTAGGTGGTTTATGTATTTTTACATGTTAAATGTTTTCTTATTTTTGTAGGGTTTTTATTGTTTTTCAAGAATTTAGGTATTTTTATGGGTTTTTATGGTTTTTAGGGTTTTATGGATTTTTGTGTTTTTTAGTTTTTTTTAGGTTTTAGGGGTTTTTAGTGTTTTTAGTGGTTTTGGAGTTTTAAGGGGTTTAATTTTTTTAGGTTTTTGAAGGTTTTCGTAGGTATATTCTGGTTTAAAATAATTGTTTTAGGGTTTTTTGGGGGTTTTTATGGTTTTTTGGGTTTTTAGGGACATTGAGGATTTTTAGTGTTTTTTTGGATTCTTGGGTTTTTATGATTTTTTTACCTTTTAGGGTTTTAAAGGGTTTTTATAGTTTTTAACATTTTATGGGGTTTAAAGGTGTTTCATTCTTTTTAGTGGGTTTTTAGGGGTTTTATGGGTTTTAAAGTTTTTTATGTTTTATGGAGTTTTATGGGATTTACGGGGTTTTATGATCTTTTATGGGGTTTTAGCGTTTTATCATTTTTCAGGCTTTTAGGGGTTTAACGTTTTTTTAAGTATTTAATATTTTCTAGGGGTTTCCAGATTTTTAGGTTTTTTATGCTTTTAATGATTTTTAGGGTTTTTGGGATTTTTATGGGTATTTTGGGTTTTTAGGGATTATGAGTGTCATTATGATTTTTTTTGGGTTTTTAAGGGGGTTTATGGTTTTTTTGGGTTTGTAAGGGGGTTTTTTGGGTTTTTTTTAGGGGTCTTAATTGTTTTATGTTTTTTATGGTTTTCTTATGGGTTTTCAAATTTTTTTATGTTTTTAGTGAATTTAAATGATTTTTTATGTTTTTATAGTTTTTTGGATTTTTAGGGATATTGGGATTTTAATGGGGTTTTAGGTTTATTGGGGTTTTATGGGTTTGGGAGTTTTTGGGGTTTTTAGTTTTTTATTTATTTTTTATGGTATTTAATTATTTTTAGAGATTTTTAACTTTTTTAGGGGTTTAAATGGTTTTTATAGTTTTTAGTGGGTTTTTATAGGATATTTGGGTCATTCAAAATTTTAGGAGCTTTTATTGGTTTTAGAGGTTTTAGGGTTTTAAGGGTTCTTTAGGGTTTTTAGCATTTATTGGTTTTTTAGGAGTCTTATGCGTTTTTATGTTTTTTGAGGTTTTATTAGTTTTATTCATGGTTTTTTTGGTGGTTTTTGAATTTTAGGAATTTTAATGGATTTTAGGTTTTTTATGGATTTTTAGGGTTTTTTGGAAATTTGATGTTTTTTATGTTTTTTGGGGTTTTAGGGATTTTTATGATTTTAGGATTTTAGGTTATTTAGGGGTTTTATTTTTTTGGTTTTCTAGGATTTATTAGTGATTTTTAGGTTTTTAGGTGTTATTTGATTTTAACAGATTTTGAAGTATTTATAAGGATTTTAGTAATTTTCATTATTTTTAGGGTTTTTAGATATTTTGAGGGTTTTTGAGTTTCAGGGTTTTTTGAGTTATATTGGATTTTCAAATTTTTAGGGTTGTAAATGTTTTTTACAGTTTTTTGAATATTTTTAGTGTTTTATAGGGGTTTTAGGGTTTTTAGTGGGTTTTAGGGGTTTTTGTGAGTTTTAGGATTTTTAAGGTTTTTAGGGCGTTTACGGCCTTTAAGTGTTTTCTATGGTTTTTTGAATTTTTATGTTTTTAGGAATATTAAATTATTTTAGATTTTAATTTTTTTCACAGGTATTTTATGGATTTTAGTGTTTTTAGATTTTAAGGAATTGTTTGGGAATTTTTTTGGATTTTTTTTGGATTTTTTTTGGATTTTTTTGGATTTTTTGGTTTTTATGGATTTTGAAGGTTTTTTCTGGTTGTTATCATTTTTAGGGTTTTTAGGGTTTTTACAATTTTAGGGAATTTTAGGGATTCTTTAGAATTTTTATGGGCCTTTGGGGGTTTTATTTATTTTAAGGGATTTTATAGTTTTTAATGGTTTTAGGGTTTTTATATTTTTTTGGTTTTTAGGGTTTTTTTAATTTTTTTAGGATTTTAATGTTTTATGTGTTTTTAAATGTTTTAAGGGTTTTAATGGGTTTTGAAGTTTTTAGTTTTTTTTTAGGTTTTTATTTGTTTTTAAGGGTTTTAAGGGTATTTTATGTTTTTTTGTTTTAGGGGTTTTAGGGTCTTTTTGGTTTTTTGAGGATTTTTAGTGTTTTTAAATTTTAATGGGTTTTAAGTGATTTGGGGGGGGGGTTACATTTTTCATAAGGGATTTTAAGGTTTGTATATTTTTTTAAGTCTTATGGATTTTATGGTTTTTTTATTTTGATGGTTTTTATGGTTTTTAGGGTTTTGATGTTTTTTAGATTTTTATCATTTTAGGTTTTTTTATGTTTTTAGCATTTTATAGGTTTTTAGGGGTTTAAAGTTTTTTTTGGGTTTTTAAGGATTTTATTATGTTTTTAAAGGTTTTAGAATTTTTTACAAGTTAAGGTATTTTAATGAATATTTTATGATTTTTATGTTTTTAGGGTTTTTTTAGATTTTGAGTGTTTCTAGGGTTTTATGGTTTTTAAGGTTTCGATCATTTTTATGAATTTTTATGGGCTTTATGTTTTTTGAGATATTTTTAATTTTTTAGGGGTATAGAGGATTTTTATAGTTTTTATTTTATTTTAGATTTTTTATGGGTTTTCAGGGTTTTTAGGATTTTTAAGAGTTTTATGGTTTTTATAGAATTTTGGATTTCTAGGGCTTTTAACATTTTTTAGGTTTTTTAGGGGTGTTTGACTGTTTTTATCTTTTTATGGTTTTCATAGGGGTTTCAGGGTTTTTAGGTATTTTTACATTTTAGGGATCTTTAGGGATTTTTTAAGGATTTTATGGATTTTATGGATTTTGAGGGGTTTTAGAGTTCTTTAAATTTTTAGTATTTTTAGGGTTTTTTTATGGGTTTTAATTGTTTTTAGTTATTTTAGGATTTCATTGGGTTCTCACGGGATTTTAGAGTTTTTAAAATTTTTAGGAATTTTTTAGTATTTTTAAGGATTTTTATGTTTTTAAGGGTTTTTAGTGTTTTTGAGGGGTTTAAGGGGGTTTAGGGTTTTTTTTGTTTTTTTTGGGTTATTAGTGTTTTTTTAGTTTTGAAGGATTTTAATAATTATGAAAAATTTTCCATATTTTTAGGTTTTTAAAGAGTTTTTATAATTTTTAGTGGTTTTAGGCCAAGATAGCGCGGGACCAGGAGATCCTGGTCCCCAAATTTAATTAAAAGAAGAAAGGTAAAAGGTCTTACAAAAAGGGCCTACAAAAATAGGTGTGTGTATCACCCTTCAGGTCTGAGTCCACAATGGACATACAATAAGGTGGTATGACAAAGGACCACATTCAGCCCCTATCTTCAATTGATTTCTTTGAGAGCGCATCTTCCACCGCATTTGCTTCCCGAAAAACATGTGTGATATGTAGGGTCAGATCTTGTGAAGCTTTAAGGCATTCAATCTATTGCAGGAGTAGCCACCACGGTACTCTTCTTGATCTGCTTCTCAGGGCCTCGACCGCCAACATTGAGTCGGACTCAATCCATAGTAGCTTCCAATAAAACTACATAACGAACCGAACTGCCTTGATGATGGCCCAAAGTTCTGCCTCATAGGCACATCCACTCCCTAGGAAATGGAAGAAGCATCCCTTGACAAAGCCTCTATAAGTGTAGAGTAGACCTCCGCACCCTGAAAGTCTGGGATCCCCTGATGTGATGCCATCCACGTTAGCTTTGATTCATATTGGAATTGGGGGGATCCACCGAATGAATTTCATGGGCGTTGGCTGCTTGAACCTGCCAAAAACAGCAAGAGTTCTCAAAATGATTAAGTCATTCATGTCGTTAGCCATTGCTCTAGTTTGAATGTGGGATGCCATATGAACAAATTTATGGATCTCCAGGATTCCACCATGTAGGTAGATGATTTTTGAGTAAAAAAACCTTATTCCGGGCTATCGACACGTAGTTTGAAAGAACTGCGAATGCAGCGAGCATAAGGTACTTAATCTGCTCATTGTTGTCTGCTCTGACGACACTGTTAGAAAGATCTACGAGAGTGTTGTCCATGCATAATTTTTTACTGAAAAGGTTCTGAAAATAATACCAAAGGGAGGTAGTGAACCTGTAGTTAAGGAATGTGTGCTTCACATTTTCCCCTGCTCGTAGACAGGTTGGGCAGGCTGAGGCTAAGCTCCATCCAGCTTTTTTAAGTTGTTCCTGCATAGACAGTCTGTTCCTCCACACTTTCCACAGTAGAATGTAATTAGATGGTGGGATAAAGGTTATCCTAAAATTGCAGATCCATGTCGGTGGTTTGGTGCCTTGGTCACATTTATACCGATATAACTCCCTTGTGCTCAATTGTCCAACAATTTTGGGTTTCTAGATGATGCAATCATTGTCAATGAAATGATAATTCTGGATTTGTTTGATGATGTTTTCAAGAGGGGTCCCATAGAGCTCCCCCATCCTGTTGTTGAAGTCGGCAATACAGAGGTAATGAAAGTTGGGGGGAGGCTGTACAAATTTGCTGATTGGCCTTTCAAGCTAGGTAGTTTTCCAGTAGTTCAAGTTTTAGTGCCTTGAGACTATCCATTTTGATTGAGAGTTGATGTCTCTATATGGGGATCTAATCATAATCCAGATGAATGAAGGGATGTAACCAGTAAATCCATTACAGAGTTTAGTGTTGAAACTTTCCCTTAGGAATTCTAGGCCCTCATCCTGTGGATTGAACAGATTCAGGGTAAATTTCCCAATGAGAGCATCATTGAATTTCCAAAGATCTTTAATGTCGAGCCCACCCATATCAGTGGGTTGAGTACACTTCTTCCCTGAAACAGAGATTAATTTTCTTTCATCAATGCATCACGTCCAGGAAAAGTTCTGAATCTTACCTTGAAATTTTTTTTATGAAGATTTTTGGCCATCTATAAATGGAAATGGTGTGTATGAACATGGATGTGATGATAAGGTTGATCAAGTAAACTCGGCCTGATTGTGATAGAGTCTTCCCTTTCCATCTTTCCAGTTGTTGGGTAATTTTGTGAGAGATTCCTTCAAGGTGGAAACTGTTCACTTTCCACCAGAATAAAGGAACTCCCATATACATAAAGGGGAGGGATCCCCTCGTTATTCCTAGAGATCTGACAATGAGAAGATCTCTATGGAGAGAGACACCCTTGCCAAAAATAATGGACAAATTGTTCCAACTGATTGCTTGGATTGGAATATCCTTATAGTGTTGAAAGAGCCTTTTGACATGGAGCAAGGTCTACTTGTTGGCTTTCCCGAAGAGAAGGATATCATCATCATAGTACATATGTGAGGGAACATAAAGGTCCTTTTCTTCCTTGATTGGGGTAAGGATACTAGCCTGAACAAGGTCAATAATGCATCATCTCAATTAATCTTCTACGACTACAAAGAGTAAGCATGAAAGAGGGTCTCCTTGTCTGATGCCACGAAAGAATTGGAATAACCCTCTTGGGGATATGTTGATGAGAACAAAAATCCTAGCACTAGAAATACTGGTGCAAATTAATTTATTGAATGAAGTGCAGAAATCATACTTGATCAGGACACCAATAATGAAACACCATTTGATGGTGTCAAAGGCAATCACGATATCCAGCTTCAAAGCAAATCTCCCATGCTTCGAAACATTCCTCGTGATGTTGATACCTTCTGATGCTAAGTATAGGTAGTTTTGCATACTACAGCCAGGAACAAACCAAAATTGATTTGGTCTAATAAGATCCCAGGTGATCCTCCCCTTCCTGAGAGTGAGGATCTTGCTTATGATTTTTGGAATGGTGTTTCCAATTACCATAGGACAGAAGTCACCTATTTCAATGGCATTCTCTTTTTTGGGCAGCAAAGAGATGATTTTTGAATTGGTCCCATGAGGTAATGAGCAGGAGAGGAATAATTCTCTAACAGTACTGGTCAGCTCAAGTTGCAAGATATACCAATAGAACATGATGAATTTATTGCTAAATCCATCTGAACCCATGGCACTTTCCATGTTTAGTGAGAAGAGGGCAGCTCTCACCTCCTCTTTAAGTGGAACCTCCATGAGGGATTTATTTTGGAATTCCACAATACATGGAGTGATAGATCCCATGAGGTTAATGGTCTGTTCATTTCTATAATCATTATAAAGTGCCTCTATGTATCCAAAAACAAAGTGGGAGATATCGCTTTCATTTTTGAAATTTGTGCCATTAATTTGGACAACATTCAGCCCTTTCTTGATCTTTTTCTCCCTGTGAAGATGGGGAAAGAATTTGGAGTTCCTATCACCATCCTTAAGTCATTGCACATTGAATTGGTTTTTGGCCATCTTTTCCTTCAATCCCAAGAGATCATCAAGCTTGGAGTGAAACTTTAACTCCTCCCTAGAAGGGGCATCCAACTGCTATTTTTTAATCTGACATGCAGCAAGCTATGATTCGGCCACCCTGATGTCATCATCTAGCTAGGAGAAGGAGGCCTTGCTCCACTCCCTAAGAATCCCTTTGATTTTCTTAAGTTTGGAAGACATCATAGTGTGTGGGATACCATGGAATATGCTATTCCGTTCTTGGATAATCCCTTCTCTACAACCCGGGATTGTGAGCCAAGCATTGTTGAATTTAAAGGGGAGTGGTGGCTGCCTCTTGCCACCCACTATTATATCCACAATTAAAGGAATGTGATCAAAGTCGAACTTCAGGAGAGTGAATCCTGCAATGTCGCAAGGTTTTCCCTGATCATTAATCTAAGTAAAAAAATGTCGATCTTGCTCGCCTGCCTTCGGTTGATGGTGTATCTTACCCAAGAGAATTGGGATCCACCAATGGGGTCCTTTATGAGGTTTCATTGATCCAGAAAACATGATAATTCCTCTGTAGAAATCCGGGAGAAGGAGGTCCTAGTCTTTTCATCAGGCCTTAGAACTGTATTGAAGTCCCCTATCACTGTCCAATTGTGCCGAATTTTTCGATTGGTTTGTATCAGATCACTCCAGAGCTACATCCACATTGTGTATACACAGGAGGCATAGATAAAGGATACATTTAGAGTGTTGTCCTGAGTTTGTATCAAGAGTGAACTTATTTTTTTACTCATCTCATAAGAGATAAGCTGGATGCTGATTTTCTTGAGTACCCATAAGGTTTCCATGCCACCTTCAGCATTATTATGAGAGACAAGGGAGTATCCAAGTTTGGAAAACATGATACTCATATAGTCATCAAACCTAGACATAGGTTCTGCAATGCTGATGAGAATTGGACGGTTGGTAGAGAGGAGGTGACTCAGGGCTCGGGCTGTGGAGGGGTTCCAAAGCCCTCTGCAGTTACAGAACAAGATGCTCATTGACAAGGTGACGATTTTCCCCTAAGAGGGGGATGGTTCTTCTTAGGTTGTGAACTTCCCTTTCATTTTCCCTACCATCCCTTCTGCTTGTGGGGCCTTCCTATAGGTTTATTTTTGGCTTTAGTTTCAGGTTCATACGCCACCTTTTCAGGTTCATTCGCCACATTTTCATATTTATCCCCCACTTCTAGGGATTCACTAGAATCTCCATCAGCCCTAAACATTCCGAAGAGTGGGGTGAATTATTAGTGGCATAAAGGCCATAATTTTGAAAACCACCATCTATCTTCCGTCTTCCCGCCTTGGTTGAGGACAAAGGGGTGAAAGAAACATCAATTGGTAAATTCTGCAGATCACCAGGATTCTTCCCACACCCTCTCATTGCACCTATGTGCACTGTGTTCTATGGGGGATCAGGACATCCATGGATTTTGATGGCATGCTCATCAACCACTCCTGCAGCTGGGAAATCAGAATTCCCTGGAGCAGTGTTGTGGCACATTAGTATTGGTTCAAGAGTGCAGGGAACAACATCTCGGTCCCCATACAGAGGGCGATGAGCTACCTCAGATGATTCCTGGGACCTATCCTCCACTACCTCTATAGTGGAATGCAGCATGCCAGATGACCCAGAATATAGTGCCTCACCCTTCCCCACGGCCCAACCAGCTGTTGAGTTGAGTGCAATGGTCTGCACATGGGATGTTTGTGCCTAGCTAGGTGAAACCGAAGCAATCACCTCAACTGCAACATTGTCATCCCTTTTAGACTGGTTGTGGTCTGAGCTGGTCTGCCCAGGTACCTATCCAACAAGTGTCAGAGGGTCAGTTCCCGAAGCCTGTCGTTCCCTTGGTGGCACTTCTCTGGAAGAAATTTTCGGGATAGGCACATTGGAGTCCCTTTTAGTGCTTAGTTGGACAGATCCAGCACCCTTTCCTTCATCAGGGGCTGGTTCAGCTTCCCTCTCATGTGTATTAACAGGAGGGTGCTTCATAAGTGGTGGATCTAAGGCTTTACCTTTTCCCTTCCCTGGATTTTTCTGACATTCACCATCCCCGTGACCATGTAGGCTACACGTACCATAGACTTTGGTTCTTCTGAACTCAGCTATTGAGTGATCGATGAGATTAAAAATACCAAAATACTTGTGTCTCCTCTCATATTGTATCTTCAAATTCATAGTATCGACAGTAGGGATAAAGACCACCTCCTCAAATAGGGTACTGGCTAAGTCAATCTCAACCAGCACCCTTCCCTAGTGCCCATACCATGGGTTGTCAGTTTCTCTCTCAATACGAATCGAGAATCCAACTATAGAAGCAATATCACACACTATCCTGGGATTCCATAATAACCAATTCAACCTTCAAATGCAAATCCACACTTCTGTGAAGGTGTTTTTTACATTTGAAGGTTCAAAATTGTGATCCCATTCTTATCTTTAGAGGAGCCCTGGCTTGAGTGCAATTTATCCAATGCTCTAGGCCCTTCTTATCATCTCATATGAGGGGAACACCATGGGGTTGAAATCTCACCCCATTGCAGTCATCTTCCATTCTGTGAAACCCCAGACTTTAGAAATTCTATTTTCAAGATCAGAAAACTTCCATAGCCTTTCTTCTTTGGGAACTAGTACACGTGCAATAATAGAAAATAGGCACAAGATCACCCTTTCTTCAAACGCTTACCTATTTTCAGTGACATGGGCTATTTTCCATTTCTTTATGACTCATCCAGGGGAAGGTATCCAAGAATCAATAAATGAGAACGAGGTCTCCGCCTTCACAACCTCTGCAAAGTTATTGGTTTTTAAGGTTTTTTTGGGTTTTATTTTTGAGGGTTTTTTAGGTTTTTAGGGCCTTTTGGGGTTTTTAGGTTATTTATCATTTTTTAGGATCTAGGGGTTTTAAGAGTTTTTAGGTTTTAAGTTTTTCTTATGGGTTTTCTGGGTATTTGGGTTTTTTATATTTTTAGGAATTTTTACATCTTTTTATGTTTTTATGGTTTTTAGGGTTTTTGGGTATTTTGAGGGTTTTTAGCTTTTTTATAGTATTTTTCATTTTTAGGTTATTAGGGGTTTAATGTTTTTTTAGGTATTTATGGATTTCTTAGGGATTTATAGGGTTATTTTTTAAAAACAAATATAGATTTTTTAGGTTTTCATGGATTTTAGGTATTTTAAGGTTATTTACGAGTTTTTAGGGTTTTTTGGGGTTTTTAGGGGATTTAAGATGTTTTTAGGTTTTATATGGTTTATTTTGTGTTTTCACGGTTTTTAGCGTTTTTAGGGATTTTATGGATTTTTTAATACTTTTATGGTGTTTTGGGTTTTTATAGATTTTGACAATTTTACGGTTTTTAGTATTTTTTTGTTTTTTAGGACTTTTTTTTGAGTTTTGGGGTTTTATGGTTTTAAAGGGACTTTTAATGTTTGTAGGGGTGTAAAGGACTTTTATTTTTTTTTGGTTTTAGGATTTTTATGTTTTTTTTAAAAAAATTAACTTTTTGAAGGGTTTTATAGTTTTTTGGTTATTTGGGGTTTTTAGGGTGTTTTAGGGTTTTTAGGTTCTTTTAGGGTTTTAGCGTCTTTTGAATTTTTAGGGGTTTTTAGTGATTTTAGGATCATAATATTTTCTAAGTTTTTATTAGATTTTTAAGGTTTTTTATGTTTTTAGGGATTTTTAGGGATTTTTAAGACATTTATGGTTTTATAATGGTTTCCAGGATTTTGAGGCTTTTTATGGGTTTTTTTAGTTTTAGGCGTTTTAGGGTTTTTCATGGTTTTAATTGTTTTTATGTTTTAATGGTTTACTTAGGGGATTACAGGGATTTTTAGGTTTTTTATATTTTTAGGATTTTTAGGTATTTTGATAGTTTTGAGGGATTTGAGGTTTTTATGTTATTTTTTGGGTTTTAAGTGGTTTTTTTAGTGTTTTAGGGTTTATAGGGTTTTTAAAAATTTTAAACATTTTTAATGTTTTAAAGTATTTTTAGAGTTTTTAGTTGTATTTAGTGTTTTGATGAGTTTTTAGGGTTTTTAATGTTTTAGGAGTTTTATGGTTTTTGGGATTTTTACAATTTTAGGGCATTTTATGGATTTTAAATTTTTTCAGTTTTGAGTGGTTTTAAGTGTTTTTAGGTTTTTATTGTTTTCTTATGGTTTTTTCAGGATTTTTATGGTTTTTTACTTTTTGGGGGTTTTTAGGGATTTTTGGGATGTTAATTTTTTTAATGTATTTGTGGATTTTGAGGGGTTTGGGGGTTTTATGGGGTTTGAGGGCTTATAGAATTTTAAGTTTTTAGGGGTTTTAAGTAATTTTATGTTTTTAAGGATTTTTTAGTGTTTTCGTAGATTTTATGATTTTTTATAGTTTTTGGGATTTTTAGGGATTTCTAATGATTGTTATGTTTTTAGAGGTTTTTTTTATATTTAGGGTTTTTATTTTTTTTTGGTTTTTAGGGTTTTTTTGGTTTTTAGCATTTTTAAGGTTTTTAATAGTAGTTAATATTTTTAGGAATTTGAAGGGAATTTTGTTTATTTAGTTTTATTTAGTATTTTTATGGGTTAATAGGGTTTTAAAAGTTTTTTGGGGTTTTATGGGTTTTAAGGTTTTTAGGGGTTTTAGTGCTTTTTCGTTTTTTAAAGATTTTAAGTGTTTTTATGATTTTAAGGTTTTCTTAAGACTTTTTAGGGTTTTTATGTTTCTTTATTATTTTAGGGATTTTAGGGATTTATTTAGTGTTTTTTGGGGTGTTTTAGGGTTCTTATGGTTGTTGGGGGGTTAGGGGTTTTAGGATTTTTTTAGATTTTAGGGTTTCATTCTATTTTTATGGTTTTTCTAGGATTTTATATTTTTGTAACATTTTTAGGGGTTAAAATATTTTTATATTTATTAACTTTTTAAGACTTTTTTGTGTTTTTTGGGTTTTTAATCATTTTATGGGTTTTATGGTTTTATGTGTTTTAGGGTGTTTAGGGTATTTTTACTAGTTTTTAGGGTTTTAATGTTTTTTAGTTTTTTTAGTTGTTTTTATATTTTTAATGTTTTCTTAGGGGATTTCATGATTTTTGGGTTTTTTAGTTTTGAGGTATTTTTTTGTTCTTTTTTAATGATTTTAATATTTTAGAATTTTTAGGGATTTTGGGGGGTTTTGAGTTTTTTGGGGGTTTTAGGGTCTTTTAGGGTTTTTAGTGTTTTTTATGTTTTTATGTGTTTTATGTGTTTATAGGGTTTTATGGTTTTATTATGGTTTTTTGGGGGTTTAGGGGTTTCTAACTTTTAGATATTTTAGGGCCTTTTAGTATTTTTATGGTTTTATGGGTTTTTGGGTTTTTTAAGTTTTATTGGTTTTAAGGATATTATATTTTTACATGTTTTAGGGGATTAAAGGGTTTTTATGGTTTTAATAGGGTTTTAGGGTTTTTTTGGTTTTTTGGGTTTTTAATGTTTTCAGTGGTTTAATGGTTTTTACAGTTTTGGGGGTTTTTGGTTCTTTAGGGGTTTTAGAATTTTTAATGTTTTTAGGGGTTTAGGTGTTTTTAGGTTTTTTCATATATTTTTTGGGGATTTTTAGGTTTTATTTGGTTTTTTCTTTTTAGGGATTTCTATGGATTTATTTTGGATATTTATTGTTTTTAGTGTTTTTAGGGATTTTGAAGGTTTTTCGGGTTATTTAGGATTTTTTAGAGTTTTTAGGGTTTTTATCATTTTTAGAGGTTTAAGGGGGTTTAAGACATTTTATGTTTTCCGGTTATATTAGGGATTTTCAAGGTTTTTATGATTTTTACGTGTTATGGATTTTTAGGTGTTTTTAAGGATTTTTATGGTTTTTTGGGATTTTGAACGTTTTAGGGTTTTTTTTGTGTTTTAAGGGGTTTAATGGTTTTTTAGAGTTTCTAACGTTTTTAGGAACTTAAATTGTTTTTATAGATTTTGGTGGTTTTTAGGTTTTTTTGGTTTTTAGTTATTTTATGATTTATGGGTTTTTAATGGTTTTCAATGGTTTCTAGGGTTTTTAGGGTCTTTTAGGGTTTTTGAATTTTTAATTTTTTTATAGGTTTTAATTATTTTTTTATTTTAATGGTTTTCTTATATTTTTTATGATTTTATGAGATTTTTACAATTTTATGCGCTTTTAGATATTTTTAGTATTTTTATGGTTCATTAGGGTTTACAGGGATTTTAATGTTTTTTGGTTTTTTCCGTTTTCAGTGGTTTTAGGAGTATTAGCTTTTTTTTAGGGGGTTTAAGTGTATTTTTGTTTTTAAGGCTTCTTAGGGATTTTATGGGTATATTTTCTTTTTATTAATTATTTGGCCTTTATTTTGAATTTTTATGGTTTTTATGGTTTTATGGATTTTTTTGGGCTATTAAGGTTTTTTTATAGTTTTTTTGTGTTTTAGTATTTTTTTAAGGTTTTAAGTTTTTAATGTTTTTAGAGTTTTTTCGCATTATTTTGGGTTTGAAGGGTTTTTAGAGTTTTAGTGTAATTTTTGGGGCTTTATGGGTTTTTAGGTTTTTTTAATGATTTAGGGATTTTTATGTTTTTAGGGTATTTTGGGGGTTTTATGGTCTTTTTAGGGTTTTTAGGTGTTTTAAGATATTTTATTTTTTTAGGGATTTTAAGTTTGTTTACTTTTTTAATGGTTTCTTAATGTTTATTTTGTTGGGTGGGTATATGTTTCTAGTGATTTTTAGGGGTTTTTACTGCTTTTTGGGTTTTTAGGGATTTTGATGTTTTTGAGGGGTTTTAGGGTGTTTAAAGATTTTATCATTTTTCGTTTTTTTAAGGGTTTTACGTGTGTTTTGTTTTTTAAGGTTTTATTAGGGTATTTCATATTTTTTAGGGTCCTTTATTTTTTTTCATATTTATTGTAATTTAGTTATTTTATTCATTTTTAGGGATTCTAGATATTTTGAGGGTTTTCAGGTTTTTAGGGGTTAAGGGTTTTTATAGACTTTTGGATTTTTATGGGTTTTTTTATTTCTTGGGATTTTTAATGTTTTGTATTGTTTTTTTAACATTTCTAAGTGTTTGGTTGGTTTTTATAATTTTTATTATTCTTACTGTTTTTATGGGTTTTGGGGTTTTAAACAGATTAGAGGGGTTTTTAATATATTTCAGGGTTAAGGGATTTTATGGACTTTTCATGTTTTCTTGGGCATTAGTATTTTCTAGGTTTTTAGAGGTTTTAATTTTTTTATTTTTTTAGGTTTTATTAGGGTTTCTCTCGGTTTTTAGGTTTTTTATGTTTTAAGGGATTTTCCATGCTTTTTTATATTTTTATGGGTTTTTAGGGTTTTTACGTATTTTTATGGGTTTTTATGTTGTTGGGGATTTAATATTTTGTAGGCTGTTATGAGTTATTAAGTCATTTTAGTTTTTTATGTTTTTTATAAGGTTTTTTTGGGTTTTTAGTTTTTTTTACATTTTTAGGGATTTTGAGCGATTTTAAGGATTTTTATGGTTTTCTTGTGTTTTTAGGCATTTTGAGGGGGTTTTCGGGTTTTTATGGTTTATCTGGTTTTTTGAGTTTTTAGTATTTTTGAGTTTTTTTTTGGGTTTTTAATGTTTTTTCGAGGTCTTAATCATTCTCCAAGTGTCTTCGAGTTCTTTGTGGGGTTTCTGTTTTTTGTTGGTTTTAATGTTCTTAAGGTTTCTATGGTTATTACATGTTTTTTTGGTTTTAGGGACCATTTATGTTTTTTAGGGTTTTATAAATTTTTTTGGTATTTTAGGGGATTTAAGTGTTTTTATGTTTTTAAGTTTTTATTAGGGTTTTTATGGGTTTCAGTTTTTTTACATTTTTATGGACTTTCAGGATTTTTATGGTATTTATGGTTTTTAGGATTCTTTGGGATTTTTAGGGCAAGGAAGATGCGGGGGTCGGACTATCCCCCCCCCCCCCCAATTTATTAGAAAAAAGATGCAGCAGACAAGGGAGGGGAGGGGTCAAACGACCCACACACAAAAACCCATAAAAAACCCAAACCCAAAAAAGCTAAAAAAACCAAAAAGCCGACAAAAGAAACAACGCAGAAATGGAAAAATCCCCAGTATCACCTCCAAACCAATCAGAACCCGCAATCAGCATCACCAGACCTTAAGCAGTAACTTCGTCAACCCATCTTCAGCACCACAAAGCCACAAACATCCACCTCATGCAGCCCCAAGCCAAACAACATTCACCATCAAGTATCACCATCACCTTCTATAAAATAGCAGTCAGAAACCAACAACATCAAACACCAAAATCACATACCACAACAAGTCACCACCAGCAATGTTCAGAAGTGAAAGAAACTAGAGGGGACGGAAAGCAGGGCCTCCCCCCTCCAAGCCAATGGAGCCGAGCTTGAGAAGACCAGAACACACCTAGACCGTCGTCGAGTCGAGAAGAAGTCGAGTGGGGATATCGTAGCCAGAAGCCAAGAACACCACAACCACGACCGGATCTCGACACCAAAGAGGAACCCACCACAGTTGGCAACGAACAACCCAGAGCCAGCGATGAATGCACAGAAGCTGTGACGAGATACAGAGGATAGGGGAACGCCGAAGATGTTGCCAAGAACACCAAGCCCGACACCGAGCTCACGAAGATACATAAAGAACCCATATCTAGAAAGGCATAAACTGATATGGAAACCCAAAATCGAAGTGAAAACCAAAACCAGACAAGGGTCTCGAAGCCAGGAGAGTCAGAGTCAACTCCACATGAACCATAGCCATTAATGATCGATCAAAAGATGTAGAAAGACCCTGAAGCTACAAGGCATGATAAAGCCCACACCAGATAAAAAACAAAGCAATAATGCACAGGGGGCAACCTCCATCGACGCCATTCCAGGACGAAGTTTTGGAAACCAAGATCTGACCACGTCAGAGGGGGAAGGAAAAAGATCTGAAGAAGAACCCTAGCGATGCAAGGGAAGGAGAATAGTCTCCACTATGAGGCCCCTTCATTAGGATTTTGAAGGGTTTTTTTGGTTTTTTTATCCTTAATATTTTTTAGGGTTTTAGCATTTTTTTGGTTTTTTGGGTTTTAGGTTTTTTTAGAATTTTAAAGTTTTTATAGGTTTTTTTAGTGTTTTTTTGTTTTTTGCGTTTTTAGGGAATTTTAGGGATTTTTAAGGATTATAATGGTTTTTAGGGTTTTGGGGGATTTGGAGTGTATTTTGAGTTTTTTATAGGGTTTTAGGGTTTTAGGTTTTTTATTGTTTTTTGGGTTTTTAGGGTTTATTTGATTTTTTTAGGGTTTTAAGGTATTTAGAGTTTTTTTAATTTATTTATGGGTTTGAAGGGTTTTTAGAGTTTTTGGTGGGTTTTAAATGTTTTTAAAGGTTGAATGGTTTTTATGTTTTTTATGGTTTTATGGTTTTTAGGGTCTTTTATGGTTTTCATAATTTCATTATGTTTTTTTGGGTATTTAAGTGTTTTTTGGTTTTTAAGGTTTTCTAAGGGTTTTTGGATTTTTCTTCAGGTTTTTTTTACATTTTAAAGAATTTTTTGGGATTTTTTTGGATTTTATGGTTTTTAGAGATTTTGACGGATTTTAGGTAGTTTTAGGGGTTTTAGAGTTTTATGGGTTTGTTGATTTTTTTTGTTTTAAGAGTTTTAAGTGTTTTATGTATTTAAGGTTTCTTAGAGGTTTTTAGGGTTTTTAAATTTTCTATTATCTATGTTTTTTTATTCTTATGGTCTCTAGGATTTTCATGGATTTTGTGGGGTTTTAGGGTTTTTTAACATTTTTTTGTTTTTATGGTTTTTATGGTTTTTTTTAGTTTTTAGGGTTTTTCGAGTTTTTTTAACATTTTTTGGGGTTTAAAGGGTTTATATATATATATATATTAAGTTATTTATATGGTTTTATGTTTTATGTTTTTTAGGGGTTTAAATGGTTTTTTGTGTTCTTAGGGTCTTTTAGTATTTTTTTTATATTTTTATCATTTTTTTTGTTATTTAAGGGTTTTAAGTTTTTTATGTTCTTAAGATTTTCTTAGGGTTTTTTATGTTTTTAGGGTTTTTATGTAATTAGGATTTTTATTTTTTAGGGTTTTTTAGGGATTCATTAGGATTTTTATTGTTTTTTATGGTTTCTGGGGATTTTAAGGATTTTTAAGGTTTTTAGTGTTTTTAGGGTTTTTAGAATTTTAGAAATTTTAGGGGTTTTAAATGTTTTATGGTTTTATGAGGGGTTGTAGGGTTTTTTTCATTTTTAAGGTTTTTTAGAGATTTTTTTTATTTTTAATATTTTTAACTTTTTTCGATATTTTTTGAGTTTTAGGAATTTTTTATGTTTTTTGGGGGTTTATGGTATTTTTGTTTTTATGGTTTTTTGATTTTTAGGGGGTTTTATGGTTTTTAATAGTTTTTTAACCATTTAAGGGTTTAATGGGTTTTAGGATTTTTATGTTTTTTAGTAGTTTTTATGGTTTTAGGGATTTTTCGAGGTTTTAGGGTGTTTTTAGGGTTTTTTATAGGTTAAGGTTTTTAAGTGGTTTTTTGTGTTTATATTATTTAAATGTATTATTGGGTTTTTTTCTGGATTATAAAGGTTTGTTAATGTTTTCACGGATTTTTAAGGAATTTTAAGGATTTTGTGGGTTTTTAGGTTTTTCAAGAATTTTGAGGATTTTAAGGGTTTTCTGGGTCTATATGATATTTTAGGGCCACTAGTATCTTTTAGTTATTTAGAGATTTTAATTTTTTTTGTTTTTAATTTTTTCTTGGGTTTCTTAGGATTTTCAAGGATTTTACATTTTTATGGATTTTTAGGGATTTTTAGGGTTTTGTGGGTTTTTATGGTTTTTAGGAATTTTGAGGATTTTTGGTGGTTTTAGGTTATTTATAATTTTTATGGTTTTTTGGTGTTTTAGAGTTTTTATTATTTTATGGTTTTTATGTTTTCTAGAGTTTTTTTAACATTTTAGGGGTTTTAATGGTTTTAAAATTTTTAGTGGGATTTTAGTGTCTTGATAGGTTTTTAGGTTTTTTAAGTTTTTTTGGGTTGTTAAGGTTCTCTTAGTATTTTTTGGGGTGTTTATGGGTTTCTACCATTTTATTTACTTTTAGGTAATTTTTAGGCTTTTCTTGGTTTTTAATGTTTTTAGAGATTTTCAAGGTTTTTGGGTTTTTTTGATTTTTAGAGTTTTTAGAGTTTTTTAGATTTTTTATTTTTCTAGTGTTTTTAGGTTATTAAGGTTTTCTTAGGTTTTTCATCGATTTAGGGTATTTTATGTTTTTATTATTTTAGGGATTTTTTGGGATTTTTTGGATTTACAAGGTTCTTAGGGTTTCTATGGATTTTAAGAATTTTGAGGGTTTTATGTTTTTTTAAGTATCTTTAGGGAATATTTAGGATTTTGTGGGGTTTTAGAGTTTTAGGTTTTATTATGGATTTAGATATTTTTAGGTGTTTTTGGGTTTTTAGAGTTTTTATAATTTTTTGTGGTTTTAGGGTTTTTTTAGATTTTAAGAGTTTTAAGGTTTTTAGTGTTTGTTAACATTTTTTGGGAATAAAGTGTTTTTAGAGTTTATATTGGGTTTTAGGGTTTCTATGTATTTTACGGTTTTTAATGGTTTTAGATGTTTTATGGTTTTTAGGGGTTTTCTGGTTTTAGGGATACTTTGGGGTTTTATCATTTTTAATGTTTTTATGTTTATAGTGGTTTTAACTGTTTTAAGATTTTTATGTTTTTCTTAGGGTTTCTTCAGGGTTTGTAAGAGTTTTTACATTTTTAGGTATTTATTATTTTTATGGTTCTAGGGGTTTTTAGGGATTTTTAGGGTTTCTCATCTTTTTATGGTTTTAGGGGTTTTAACAATTTTTAGGTTATTATGGTTTTTTATTATGGGTTTTCATGTTTTTGGGGTTTTTTATGTTTTTTGGGAATTTTAGTAATTTTTAATAATTTTTATGGATTTTTAGGGTTTTAGGTATTTTTAGGGGTTTTAGGGGGGGTTTTTGTGCATTTTTTGGAGTTTTAGGGGTTTTTTAGTTTTTAGGGGGTTTAATTTTTTCAGTTTTTAATGTTTTAAGGTTTTTAAATAGTTTTTTTATATTTTAGTGGTTTTGGCGGGTTTTATGGATGTTTTTGGGTTTTTTTATTTTTTAGGGATTTTATGTTTTTAGGGGCTTTTTCTGGGTTTTTAGGGGTTTTAGCCTTTTTTGGATTGTAATTGTTTTTAGGTTTTTTAATATTTTCCTAGGGGATGTTAGGGGATCTTTAAATTTTTATGTTTTTTTAGTGATTTTTAACTATTTTTTTGTTTCATACATTTTTAGGGATTTTTAGGATTTTTAGGGTTTTTTTGTTTTTATAGGGTTTTTATCATTTTTAGATTTTTCGGGGTTTTAAATGTTTTTTAGGATTTTATGGTTTTCATAGGGGTTTTCAAGGTTTTAATGGTTTATACTTTTTTAGTGGTTTTTTGGATTTTTTCGTATTTTATATCTTTTTAGGGATTTTGAGGATTTTGAGGATTACTATGGATTTTATGGTTTCAATGGGTTTTGGTGTCTTTTTTAGTATTATAGAGTTGATAAGGTTTTTAATGTTTTTAGAGGATTTAAGGGTTTTTAAAGTTTTTAGTGGTTTGGGATTGTTTTTATGGGTTTTTTTGTTTTTTTAATGTTTTTGGGTTTTTATGGGTTTTAGGGGTGTTTAGGTCTTTTTAGAGTTTTTAGGGTTATTGGTTTTTAGGGTTTATAAGTGTTTTTAAGGTTTTATTAGGGGTTTTTATGGTTTTTAGAGTTTTCATGTTTTTAGGAATTTTTAGCGATTATAAATATTTTTATGGTTTTTAAACTTTTTAGGGAATTTGTTGGCTTTTACAATTTTTAGGGCTTTTGGGTTTTTAGGGTATTTTAGTATTTTTTGCATCTTTTAGGGTTTTTAGGGGTTTAATTATTTTAGTTCTTTTGTGTTTTATTATCAATTTTTCTGTTTTAGGTTTTTTTTTACATTTTTAGTTATTTTTAGGGATTTTTTAAGATTTTATGGGTTTTTGGGTTTTTGGGATATTTAGGGGTGTTTAGGTTTTTTTGTTTTATGGTTTTATGTTTATTGATGGGTTTTTTATGTTTTTTAGCATTTTTCAGGATTTTTAATGTTTTTTAACATTTTTAGTGGTTTACAGGGTTTTTAGTGTGTTTTACTATTTTATGGGTTTCAGTGTTTTTCTAGGTTTTAAGTTTTTTAATGTTTTAAGGGGTTTAGGATCTCTTTAGGTTTTTTAGGGTTTTAGAATTTTTTAGTGTTTTTTGTGTTTTTTGTTTTATAGGGTTTCATAATAATTCTATGGCATTTTAGGTTTTTTTTTATTTTTGGGATTTTCAGTGCATTTTTACTATTTTTATGTTTTTTATGTCTTTAGGGATTTTCATGGGTTTTAGGGTTTTAAGGGTTTCTTAGGTTTATTTTAATTTTTTATGTTTTAGTGGTTATAATTGGTTTATGATTTTTATGGTTTTCATATGTTTTTTAGAGGTTTTTATGTATTTAAGATTTTGGATTTTTAAGGACTATATGGATTTTTTAGAGGTTTTATGATTTATGGGGTTTTAGTTTTTTTGAGTTTTTAAGGGTTTAAATGTTTTCAGAGTAATTTAATGTTTTTTTGATTTATATTATTTATATAGTTTTAGTGGTATTTTAGGGTTTTTATCGGGTTTTAGGGGTTTTGGAGGTTTTTAGGGGTTTATGGGTTTTTGATGTTTTAGGTTTTTTAAGGTATATTATATATTTTTTAGTCCTTTTACAGTTTTTAGATTTTTTAGGGGATGTTTGTTTTTTTAGGTTTTGAGGTTTTCTTATAGACTTTCTAGGTTTTAGATTTTTTTTATCTTTTTAGGGCTTTTTTATAATTTTTACTGGTTTTTAGGGTTTTTATGGATTTTTAGGGAGTTATGGTTTTTTGGGGGGGGGGGGGGTTGGGGTTTTTTGGTTTTTTGGTTTTGTAGTGTTTTTTAATTTGTATGAGTTTTATGTTTTTTTTATGTTTTTATGGGTTTAATGGGGTTATTTGGTTTCTTGGTTTTTAGGGATTTTTATGTATTTTTAGGGTTTTATGGTTTTTAGGGATTTTGGGAATTTGGGGGGCTTTAGGGTTTTTATTGTTTTTTGGAGTTATAGGGTTTTTTTGAGTTTTTTGGGATTTTATCATTTTTTAGTGTCTTTTTAAAAAATATATTGGTTTGAAGGGTTTGTTAGAGTTTTTAGAGTTTTTTGGGGTTTTAGGTCTTGTTATGGTTTTAGGGGTTTTTATGGTTCTTAGTGGTTTTAGGGATTTTTTGGTCTTTTGGAGGTTTTTTAGGCTTTTAGAATTTTTATTTTTTTAGAGGTTTTAAGCATTATTAGGTTTTTAAGGTTGTCTTAGGTTTTTATAGGGTTTTTAGTGGGTTTTACTTTTTAGGTATTTTTATGGAATTTTTCTCATTTTGATTGTTTTTTGTTTTTTATAGTTTTCTATTGTTTTAGGTGTTTTTAGTGTTTTTTTATGAATTTTATGGGTTTATTTGGGCATTTGGGGTTTTATTTGTTTTTAGGTTTTCATAATTTTCTTAGGGGTTTTCAGGGTTTTTAGGGTTCTTTATGTTTTTTTGGATTTTTTGGGGTTTTTTAGAATTTTTATAATTTTTAGGTTCTTTAAGGATTTATGGGTTTATTGGGATTTGTAGGGATTTTTTTTATTTTGGTTTTTTTAGGTTTTATTGGGTTTTTAAGTTTGATAGTGTGTTATTATTTTAACAGTTTTTAATCATTTTTGGGGGTTTAATGGGTTTTTATATTTTTTTGTGGTTTTTTAAGATTTTAGGGTTTTTTAAGGTTATTATAGGCTTTTTGGTTTTTAGGGGATTTCATGGTTTTCAGGGTCCTGTTGGGATTTTTTTTCATCTTTTTGGATTTTTATGTCTTAAATATGTTTCTAGGGTTTAACGGATATATTTGGGGTTTTCAAGGGTTTTAGGTCCTTTTATGTTTTTTGGGATTTTTATGTCATTTTAAGGATTTTTATGAATTTTAGGTATTTTATAGATTTTTAGGAGTTTTTTGGGTTTTAAGAGTTCTATTAGGGTTTTGGGGGGATTTTAGGGATTATAGTATTTTCAAGGTTTTTTATGGGTTTAAGTGTTTTTTGGTTTTTAAGGTTTTCTTATGGGGTTTAAGTTTTTTGGGTGTTTTTACATTTTAAGTGATTTTGGGTCTTTTTTAGTATTTTTATGGGTTTTGTTGGGTTTTTGGGGACTTTGAGAGTTTTATGGTTTTGAGGGTTTTTTGGGTTTTTTGGGTTTTATTTGTTTTTTTAGTTTTTATGGGTTCTAATATTTTTAGAGTTTGTTAATGTTTTTAGGGATTTAAATGGGTTTTTATGTTTTTAGTGGGTTTTTCGTTTTTTTTTGTGTTTTAAGTTTTCTATGGTTTTTATGGGATTTTATGGTTTTAGGGGTTATTCGAATTTTAGGGGCTTTTAGGGTTCTTATTGGTTTTGGGGTTTTAAGTGTTTTTAGGATTTTAAGGGTTTATTAGGGGTTTCAATGTTTTTAAGGCTTTTACCCTTTAAAGGATTTTTAGGAATTTTTAAGAATTTATATGGTTTTGGGGGTTTTAGGGTTTTTCTCTAAGGTTTTGTTAAGGGTTTTCATGTTTTTTATGATTTTTTATATTCATATGTATTTTTAGGTATTGTTTGGGTATTTATGTTTTTAGGGTTTTAGGGATTTTATGGGATTTATCGGTTTTATAGGGTTATTAGGGTATTTTTGTTTTTTTTATTTTTTATGTTTTTTTGTTTTAATAGGGTTTTTAAAGTTTTTTTGAGTTTTTATAATTTTTAGGTGTTTAAAGGTTTTATATATTTTGTTGGTGGGTTTTTAGTGTTTTTATCGGGGTTTGGGTGTTTTTAAGGTTTTATGTGTTTTTAAGGGTTTTTAGGGTTTTAATGGTGTTTTTATGGTTTTTAGGGTTTTTATCATTTTTATGGTTTTTATAGATTTTATGTTTTTTTAGGTTTTTATGGTTTTCTTAGGGAGTTTCAGGGTTTTAGGGTTTTTTATGTTTTTAGGGATTTTATTGGATTTTTTTTGGTAGATTTCAATATTTAGGGATTTTTAGGGTCTTAGGGATTTTTGGGATTTTAAGGGTTTATAGGGTTTATAGGGTTTCTAGAGGTTTTTTGTGTTTTTTAAATTTTATTTTTTTCTTATGGGTTTTCATGGTTTTTAGGTTTTTTACATTTTTAGGGTTTTTAGGGATTTTTTTAATAATTTATAGTTTTTACGAATTTTAGGGATTTTTACCGTTTTATTTCTTTTGGGAGGGGGTTTTCCTTTTTATTTTTTTGAGAATTTTTAATGTTTCATTTATTTTTTAACATATTTATGTGTTTAATGGGTTTCTAGATATTTTAGTTGTTAAACGTTTTTTTTATGTTTTTTGGGGTTTTAAGGTTTTTTTGCGGTATTATTTTTTTTAGGGGTTTTTAGGGATTTTAAGGCATTTTATGGTTTTTAGGGGTTTTAGCATTTTTTAGGTTTTTAAGGTTTTAAGTGTTTTTAGGTTTTTATGGTTTTCTTCAAGAAATCAAGGGTTTTAAGGGGTTTTTAGGTTTTTTGGGATTTTTTTGTTTTTACGATTTTTTGGGTTTTTAGGGTTTTTATAGATTTTCAGGGTTTTGGGGGTTTCTAGGATTTTTTGAGTTTTTAAATATTTACGAGTTTAAATTTTTTTTATGGTTTTCTTTGGGTTTCACAGTTTTGTTTTGGAATTTTCATATTTTTATTAATTTTTGGGCTTTTTATGATTATTTTGGTTTTAGGTTTTATTGGTATTTTGTTGGTTCGTAGGGTTATTTAGGGTATTTAGGGTTTAATAGTTTTTGGATTTTTAGGATTATTTGAGTTTGTTGGTGTTTCTTAGGTTTTAGAGTTATTTAACGTTATTAGGGTTTTAAAGGTTTTACATATTTTTTAGTGTATTTATATGGTTTTTATGGGGGTTCTTTTGGGTTTTTAAGGTTTTTAGGTGTATTTATGTTTTTATAGTTTTTTTTACTTTTAGGTGTTTTTAGGTTTTTATCTTTTTATAGAGGTTTTCATGTATTTTGTGATTTTTAGGGCATTTTTTTGGGTTTTTAGGTTTTTTATGTACTTTGGGAGTTTTATAGTTTTTATGGTTTTTTAGTTTTTTGGGGGTATTTTAAGATTTTTTTTATGTTTTTTACATTTTTTATATTTTTTAATGTTTTTAGTGGTTTGAAGGGTTTTTAGAGTTTTTATAGGATTTAGTGTTTTTATGGATTCTTATGATTTTAATGGTTGTTATCTTTTTTATGGTTTTTAGACTCTTGTATGATTTTTTAGGGTTTTTTAGATTTTTTCATTTTTTAAGGGTTTTTAAGTGTTTTAGGTTTTTAAGGTTTTATTAGGGATTTTCTGGGTATTATAGTTTTTTTTGTTTTTATAAATATATTTGGAGTTTTTAGGATTTTTATGAGTTTTAGGGTTTAGGGATTTTGAGGGTTTAATGGTTTTTTATGTTTTTAGTATTTTTAGCAATTTTAATTATTTTTAGTGGTTTTATTTTTTTTTAAGGTTTCATAGATATTTCTCATAAGTTTTATGTTTTTTTAAATTTTTAGGAATTTATAGGGCGTTAGGGTTTTTTGGGTTTTTTGGGGTTTTTTAGAATTCTTTAGGTATTTAGGGGTTTTAAGTGTTTTTAGGTTTTTAAGGCCTTCTTCGGGCTTTCAACGTATTTAGGATTTTATAGTTTTTAAGAATTTTTAGGGAATTTTTAGGATTTTTACGGTTTATTTGTATTTTTAGGGATTTTGAAGGGTTTTAGGGTTTTTAGGGTTTTAGGGTTTTTAGCATGATTAGGTTTTTAAGGGTTATTACTGTTGTTTTTTTTCATAGGACTTTTATATTTTTTAGTATTTTATACATGTTTCGGATTTTATAGTGCTATTTTAGGATATTTGCAGTTTTTAGGGTTTTAAGGATTTTAAGGTTTCTTAGATTTTACAGGTTTTATGATTTTTTATAGTTTTTTTTGGTTTTTTATGGGTTTTTTATTTTTTAGGTGCTTTAAGGTTTTATAGATATTGTTAAAATTTTTATGGGTTTAAATGGGTGTTAGAGTATTCATAAGTTTTTAGGGGTTTTATGGGTTTTGATGGATTTGTAAGGTTTTTAGGGGTTTTTATGGTTTGACAGGGTTTTTAAGGATTTTATTATAGTTTTATGATTTTTAGGGTTTTATCATTTTTAAGGTATTGGGGGGTTATAATTTTTTTGATGTTTTTAATGTTTTCTTATATATTTTCAGGGGTTTTAGGGGTTTTTTATGTTTTTTGGATTTTTTGGGATTTTTTGGAATTTTTTGGGATTTTTTGGGGGTTTTTTTTTTGTTTTTTTTTTGTTTTTATGGTTTTTATAGATTTTGAAAGGTTTTAGGGTTTTTAGGGTTTTTTATGGGTTTTAGGGTTTTTATCATTTTTTTGGTTTTTAGGGTATTTATGTGTTTTTAGGTTTTTGTGGTTTTATTAGGGTTTTAGGGGTTTTAGTGTTTTTTACTTTTTTAAGTATTTTAGGGATTTTATTAGGATTTTTATTGTTTTTTGGGTTTTTAGGGATTTTGAGGGGTTTATGGGTTTAGGGTTTTTATGAATTGTGGGGTTTTAGGGTTATTTTTTATTTTTATGTGGTTTTAATTTTTTTTTGTTTTTTATGGGTTTTAGGGTTTTTAGGGTTTTTGGGGTTTTTAGTGTATTTTGGTTTTTAGGTGTTTTAGGTTTTTAAAGTTTTCTAACGGATTTTATGATTTTTTAGGGTTTTTTTTACATTTTTGGAAATTTTATGAAATTTTCATGATTTTTAAGACTTTTATGGGTTTTAGTGATTTTGAGGGTTTTTAGGATCATTTAGGGTTTTAGTGTTTTTATGTTTTTTGGGGTTTTTATGATTTGTTTGAGTTTTTTAGGGTTTTTATGTTTTACATTGTTTTTAAAAAATTTTGGTGTTTAAATTATTTTTAGATTTTCTATGTTTTTAGGGTTTTTATGGGTTTTTAGGGGTTTCATGGTATTTATGGACTTTTAGAGATTTTAGGGGTTTCATGGTGTCAAGGGTCCTTTAGGGTTTTCATCATTTTTAGGGTTTTTTGCAGTTTATATTTTTTTAGGTTTTTTGGTTTTCTTCAGGAATTTTAGGATTTTTGGAATTTTTTATATTTTTAGGGATATTTTTGGAATTTTAAAAGATTTATATGGGTTCTAGAGATTTTATGGATTTTCATGATTTTTTGGGTTTTTTAGGGTTTTCATATTTGTTTAGATTTTTTGGGATTTTAAATAGTTTTAGGGATTTAGTGTTTTCTTAGGGTGTTTATGGGATTTTATGGTTTTTTACATTTTTTGAGATTATTAGGGACTTCTTCAGATTTTAAGGCTTTTTGGGTTTTAGGAGTTATGAAGCTTTTTCTGGCCTTTATGTTTTTAATTGTTTTTTGGGGGGTTGAAGGATTTTTTAAATTATTTATTGTTTTATAATGTTTTTTATAGTTTTTACATTTTTTAGTGGTTTGAAGGGTTTTTAGCGTTTTCATTGGGTTTTTGGGTTTTATTCGGTTTTAAAGTTTTTAGGGGTTTTTAGTGTTTTTTGTGTTATTTATGTTTTTCAGGGGATTTTTTTTTATGTTTTTTATTTTTTCTTAGGGGTTTTAAAGGATTTTTACATTTTTATGTATTTTTAGAGATTTTTTATGATTTTTATTGTTTTGGGGGATTTTGAGGGTTTTTTGGGGTTTTTAGGATACTTAGGTTTTTTTGGGTTTTTAGTATTTCATGTTTTTTAGGGGTTTAAATTTTTTTAGGTTGTTATGGTTTTATTATGTGTTTTCAGGTGTTTATGATTTTTTACTTATTTATCAATTTTTAGGGGTTTTTTTTTGAATTTATGGTTTTTAGGGTTTTATGGATTTTTAGGGTTTTTTGGATTTTTTGGTTTTATGATCTTGGTTTTTTTCTATTTAGAATTTTTTAGGAGTTTTAAGGATTTTTAAATACCTTAAAAATACTTAGGTGTATAAATTGTTTTTATAGTTTTATTGTTTTTTAGTGTGTTAAGGGATTTAGAGTTTTTAAAGGTTTTAGGGTGTTTCATGGTTTTATGGAGTTTTTAGGGTTTTAGGGTCTTTTAGGATTTTTAGCCTTTCTGGTTTTTAGTGGTTCTATGTGTTTTTGGGGTTTTATATTTTTCTTATAGTTTTTGGGGAATTTTAGGGGTTTCTAATATTTATGTATTTTTAGGGATTTATTAAGAAATTTATGGTTTTTAGGGGGTTTTAGGTTTTTTCAAGGTTTTAGGTATTTTATGATTTTTTGGGGTTTTAGTGTTTTTTCATTTTTAGGTTTTTAGGGTTTTAAAGTGTTTTTTGGTTTTTAAGGTTTTCTTAGGGGTTTTTAGGTTTTATGGTTTTTTATATTTTTAAGGATTTTTTTTTATTTTTTGCTATTTTTTTTTTATGTTTCTATGGATTTTGAGGGTTTTTAGGGGTTTTAGGGGTTTTTTGTATTTTTTTTTCTTTGGTTTTTAGGGTTTTTTTGAGTTTTTAGGGATTCGATGGGTTTTTAGAGTTTTTTAACATTTTTATTGGTTACGGGGTTTTTAGATTTTTAGTGGTTTTATGGTTTTTATAGGTTTTTAGGTTTCTTAAGGTTTTTTTTTGGTTTTATTGGATATTATGGGATTAAATGTTTTTCAGGAATTTTAGGGTTGTTTAGGGTTTTAGCATTTTTTATGTTTTTAGTGGTTTTAAGTGATTTATGTTTTTTAAGGTTTTCTTAGGCTTTTATGGGTTTAAGGGTGTTTTAAGTTTTTAGGGGTTTTTTAGGTTTGTTTGTGTTTTTATGGTTTTTGAGGGTTTTAACGATTTTGAGGGGTTTTAAGGTTTTTTATGATTTTTAGCATTTATTATGTTTTAAGTGTTTTACAAATATTTAGGTTTTTATGGTTTTCCGAGGGTTTTTATAGTTTTTTATATTTTAAGGTATTATTGGAATATTTTAGTAATTTTATTTTTTTTTTGGATTTTTAGTTATTTTTAGGGGATTTAGGGTTTTTAGGTTTGTTTTTGTTTTTGTCTTTTTTGGGGTTTTTATTATTTTCTCAATTTTTTTGGTTTTTAAAGATTTTTAGATCTTCTTAATGTTTTTTGGGTTTTAAAGGGTTTTATAATTTTTAGAGGGTTTTATTCTATTAACAGGTTTTTTAGTTATTTATCGTTTTTAGTTGTTTTATGTTTTAGGCATTTTATTTTCTTAGGGACTTTTAGGTTTTTTTGGGTTTTAAAATTTTTATGTTTTGGGGGGTTTTTTGTGTTTTTTGGTTTTTAAGGATTTCCTAAGGTTATTTAGTGTTTTTTTTTTGATTTTGTTTCACATTTTCTAGTAATTTTAGGGATTTATTAAGATTTTTTGAATTTTTAGGGTATTTAGGGATTTTGAGGGGTTTTAGGGGGGTTTTGGGGGGTTTTGTAGATTTTAGTGTTTTATAGGGTTTTTAACGGCATTTAGGTTTTTTGGGGTTTTAATTGTTTTTAGGTTTTTAAGTATTTTTAAAGATTTTCAATTTTTTGGGGTTTCTAATGTGTTTGTGGATTTTTAGGTCTTTTTTATTATTTTTATGCAGTTTATGGTTTTTTGGGATTTTGAGGGTTTTTAATGTTTTTTAGGGTTTTAGGGTTTTATGGTTTTTTCAGGTTTTTAGGTATTTTTTAAGTTTTATAGGGTTTATGGTTTTAGAGTTTTTGAACCCTTTTTTAGGTTTAAAGGGTTTATAGAGTTTTTAGTTCTTTGTTAGGGTTTTTTGAGTTTTTATGTTTTTTATGGTTTTTATGGGTTTTTATGGTTGCTATGGGTTTTAGGTTTTTTCAGGTTTTTAGTGTTTTTTAGTGTTCTTAGTGGGTTTTTAACATTTTTAAGGAACTCTGGTTATTTTTTAGAATTTTTTGTTTTTAGGGTCTTTAGGTAATTTGAGGGATTTTTTGTTTTTATGGTTTGAGGTTTTTGTAGGGTTTTAGCATTTTTTAGGTTGTTTGGGGTTTTAATTGTTTTTAGATTTTTAAGGTTTTCTTATGATTTCATAGGGTTTTTAGATTTTTTACATCTTTAGAGTTTTTTGGTATTTTTTAGTATTTCTAGGGTTTTTAGGTTATTTAGTGGTTTTGAGTGTTTTTAGGGATTTTTCTTGTTTTTTGTGTTTTTAGGGGTTTTTTGAATTTTTAGGGTTTTAAATATTTTTAGAGTTTTTTAACATTTTAGTGTTTAGAGGTTTTAGGGATTTTTTAGTTTTTTTATGCTTTTTTGGTTTAGTGTTTTATGCTTTCTAGGGGTTTTAAGGTTTTTATGGGGTTTTAGGGTTTTAGGGGTTTTTTTGTTATTAGAATTTTATAGGTTTTTAGAGGATTGAATATTTTTTAGGGTTTTAAATTTTTCTTTTGTGTTTTCTTCGTTGTCAGGGTTTTTTAGGTTTTTAGGGTATATTATGTATTTTTTGGATTTTTATGGTTTTTAGGGTTTTTATGAATTATGAGGATTTTTAGGGTTTTTAATGATTCTATAGTATTTTTATGGGTTTTAGTGTTTTTAGGGATTTTGAGGGTTGTTATGGGTTTTTTGGTTTTTGTGTTTTTAGGGACTCTTTGAGTTATTAGGGTTTCATGGGTTTTTAGAGTTTTTTAATGTTTTTATGGGTTTAAAGGGTTTTTGATTTTTTAGGTGTTTTTTGGGTTTTTATTTTTATTAGTGTTTTTAGGATTTTTAGGGTTGTTTGTGGTTTTTAGGGGTTTATGGTATTTTAGTATTTTTAGCTTTTTTAGATTTTTAGAGGTTTTCTGTGTTTTTATATTTTAATGTTTTCTTGGTGGTTTTCAAAATTTTTGGGTTTTTTCTATTTTTGTGATTTGTGGGAATTTTTATGATTTTTATGGTTTTTTGGGGGAGTTTTAGGATTCTGAGGGGTTTTAGGGTTTTTAAGGGATTTTATCCTTTTAGGTTTTTTATGGTATTAATGTGTTTTTAAGTTTTTTAGGGTTTCTTAGGGGTTTTAGGGTTTTTATGGTTTTCTTCAATTTTATGGACTTTTATGTCTTTTTATGATTTTTATATTTTTTGATTTTTAGTAATTTTGAGGGGTTTTAGATTCTTTTAGGGTTTTAGGGATTTTATGGTATTTTTGGGTTCTATGGGTTTTTTATAGTTTGAAGGATATTTAATTTTATTTTTATTTTTTTTACATTTTTAGGGGTTTCAAGGATTTTTATAGTTTTTATTTGGTTCTTAGTTTTTTATGGGGTTTTAGGGGTTTTATGGTTTTTAGGGGGTTTGGTGTTTTTAGATCTTTTAGTATTTTTAGGGTTTTTAGCATATTTTATGATTTCAATGATTTTAAGTGTTTTTGGGTTCTTAATGTTTTCATAGGGTTTTCATGGTTTTTATGGTTTTTTCGTTTTTATGTATTTTTTGAGATTTTTTAGGATTTTATGGTTTTTAGGGATTTTGAGGGGTTTTAAGGAATTTTAGGTTTTTTTGTTTTTAATGTTTTTTAGGTTTTTCGTAGTTTTAATATGTTTTTATGTTTTAATGTTTTATTTGGGGTTTTTAGAGTTGTATGGTTTTTTTTCGTTTTTATTGGATTTTTGCGATTTTTAGTATTTTGTTATTTTAGGGTTTTTAGGGATTTTTTGGTTTTTTAGTATTTTTAGGGTTTTAGGGATTTTTTTTTGGTTTATAAGGTTTTTTTATTTTTCTTGGGTTTTAATGGATTTTAGAGTTTTTAATGTTTTTAAGGATTTAAATATATTTTTGAATTTATTCTTGGGTTTTATTTTTTTTATGGGTTTTTATGGGTTTTTAATGTTTTTAAGTGTTTTATGGTTTTTATGGTTGTTCTGCCTCCGAGGTGGTGCGTTTTCAGGTGGTGTGAAAATGGGATGATGAGGATCATCACGCATCCCTCTTCTGTAGAGACTGGATCTCTTTGAATTCTCCATTCTTTTTGTTTCGACCCGTTCAGCATCATTATCCTTTAAAATAAGGTTGGATTAACCCTGCGTTAATTATTCGTTCCAATGGGTTATTTCGTGGGGGTCAAGTACTTGGGAAATCTATCCTCCTCAGAGATAACTTCCTCGAATGGTCACCAACGGGTTTACTCGTGAATCTAGGAACACCCAAAGACCCTAATATCCATGATTCATGGACTTACTTTCCAAAGGCAGGTGCTCGTTGATTGGCGACTCAGCCAATAACACTTAAGGACTCCATTGGTCGAGAAGATGGGAGGTCAGGCTCACCACACCCTTCTGAGGGTGGATTGGTTCATGTTCTGGGACTCTCTTATATATTTAAGTCATTTTCATATATTTGTGAGTCCTTGGTTCATTCTCGAAGATTGTGTCCATGGGTACCCTTGATTTTCAAGATCATCGTAGGCATGGATATATTTGATTCTAAGGAGGTGGTACTGACTTGATCCATATTATAAGGTGATCTAGAGTTTATCGTCATTCAGGGGGATGGAAGGTGACTTGATATTGGGATCGGACCCATAAGATGGGTTTCCTACTAATCCTCAGGAGAGGAATCAGAACCCATGTAGTTTGGATTGTGTGGGGATTACGTATCGAAGCTACCCATTTGATGGACATGATTGGGTGGACCCTTTATGTATGGGCACCATTTTGAGCTCGGGCCTTTTTGGTAGGCATCCTATGTATCCTGATTTTCTTAGGAATCAGAGTTCTCAAAGTTCATATTCAAGTGGATGTTGTAATCATCCCAAAACTTCATTCTCGGTTTGAGAAATAAGAGGATTTGAAAGATTCAACAAAGAAAATGATTCCTCTACTATTGGTGGGAGAGGGAGAGCCCACTGAGAAATAGGTTGGGGCGATGGTGCTTGAGGGAGTGGAGCGATGAACCTTTCCCTATGAAATGAAATTGAACATCATGAGGCCCGACCTTGGATGATTGGAGACTTACCTCAGTGGGAGGGCCATAGAGCACATTCTGGGAAGGGGAGGAGTTTCATCCTTGTCAAAGGGGGGAGCGAACATAACCCCTTCGACAAATCACTATTCTTCATTGAATGGAAAACGTGAGTGATCACCCTTAATCCCTAGAACGGCGATGTTCCCGTCGGCATCCTAAGGTTGGACTTCAGGTTACCATGGGAATATAGACCCATATGCATTCCTGAAGCCTGAACCGTTGTGGGGAGAGCCTTCGTGACTTCACTTACTATGGCTATGTAGACTCAAATGGGTGCGATGATGCACCTGGTGGTCTGATCATATGGGTCTACTAGTTTTGTAGGAGGCTTTGACCTAATGTTGGAGGACTGGTTCCAAGAGGGATCATGGAGGAATGGACAATAATGGAAGGGTGATGTTGGAACCGAAGAAAATAATACACAAAAATACCCTATTCCACATACTGGATTCTTATGTGAGATGGGGAAGGCTCTGCATACCATAGTGGTATGCAAGCATAGGGGTCATCCGTGTACTAAGGTGGTACACGGGCAAGAGTATAGATCACCGCGTAACATAGTGGTACGTGGCCCGTCATGCCGCCATGGGTTCCATCCGCGTACTGATGCAGTATACTACGTCGGGTTCAGTCCGTGTAGCAGAACACTACGTAGAGAACCATATTGAACGAGTGTCCGAGGGATTATCATTCGCTGGGAGTTCATCCTTGAGAAGTCTGTGGTTTACGTTTCACCAATTAGGTTTGTGGTTCTCTTTTTATTATTAAATTTCCCCATTTTATGGTTTGTGTCCGGATGTACCTGCGGAGAGAGTGGTTTGCTATTTTGGCTTCGATGATGAATTGAGATCGAAGCTGAAATCTTCTTAGAACTCTTTCCTCTAACCTCCGGGTTCCCTTTAATATTTCTTCATCCATCCACCCCCTTCAACATCTTATGTTCTCCCTTTTATAGATCATTGAGACACTCGTATATTTTTGGCATGAAACACCATTTGTCGAGGCCCATGAGAAGATATCCTGATCTATGAATTACTCGGTCAATTCGAGGTTTACAGAGGCATAGGTTCACAATAATGGTCCATGGAACCCTAATGATTTGCTTATTCCACAAGCTGATGAGTTCGCTGCATAGTAGGCGGATGGGATTCTCGTCCATGAGTCCTCCTACGATGTGGTTCATGGTCCGCCTTGTTCGATGGCCATCACTAGGTGGGCCAGTGTCTCGCAGATCATTCTGGGTACCTTTTGGTTCACAATCCAGCTAGACTACATACCTTTCCCAGTGATGGTATGCAGGCCACTTGAAATTCTTTCAAAACATGAATTCCTTCAAGTTTCTTCTAAAATTTTCAACATTATTTTAATCCATTCACCTTGCTCGAATTGTATAAGTACTTGATTCCTTCTACAAAGAGATTGTGGGGGTATTTTCATCCCTTGGAAGAATTTTTAGGACCGTACAAATTCCCCCCATCGGAATGGGGTTTATTCAGAACAAAAAGGGGACTATTCTAATGTAGAAGTGGTCCTGAACTGAAAATGGTTCATGGTAGAATAGATGGGCCGAGTAGGAGGTGAGCACACTTATATATAGGGGCCATGTCATTTTTCTTTTACCAGTTCTCATGGTTAGAAGTTCTCTTGACTTCCCCTACTTCCTCTACTCTTGCGTACTGTGATCCTTGAGAAAATCCCATTCAAGAACCGCTTTGTACGTACTGTGAACTGATCTTCTCACCATTGTGATGTCTACGTACAATGTTTTGGATTTCTCGAACAGCATTGCAGAATTTTAAAATCAAAATCAATATTCTGCGTAGGAGGAATCTATGCGGCTTGTGTGTTCGTATACTGAACATGGATCGATGAACCTAAAATCGAGAATTAACAATCCAAACTTAAACGTTAATCTGCAATCTCTGTGAATATAAACTTAATCAAGGCCTAGGTTTGTGGTATCCATCTTTTTCCAAACTTTCTATTTTCCAACCAAGGATCTATGGGCCAATGCCTCATGGATGGTTCACTTACCATGGATGTATGCGGTGAAATTCATTTGTGAATCGTAGTTGTAGGTGGGATAACTTCCACATATCATGTAGTGCGAAGATTGTGCCTTCCACACACTATTTAGTACAGAGGATGTGGCTACCATGTACCGTTTTCGAAAATAGTATGTGAAGCCTTTTTTGAACATATTTTGATTCATTTATCCATTCTTACATAGACTTTATCCAACACTTTTTATTCGACATTATTTTTTTGGCTTCTGGATCTTCTTGTGCAGGTAACAATGGATGTTTCATAGGCTACTACTGATGTTGCTGCTTCTTTTGAGGATATTGTTGCTGCCTCTCTTTCTACTGCTGATGAAAGGTCAAAGAGCATGGTGGCTTCGGTTGAAGAAAAAATTATGGTCGTCCCATTTCACTAATATCAGAAGAATATGCTTACGGCGGGCCAGCGGGAGTACCCGGATTCATACATACTTCCTTATTATAGGTTTGGTCTATTGTCTGAAACAACGATCCTGGCACCAACCCTGATTAATCAGCCTACTATCGAGATAATTAATACCTCCATTCTGAAGGCATTGGTTTCTTCAAAGGGGAGGTACCTTCAGAGAGATACTAACTCCGGGTCTTTTCTGAAATACGCACCTCGAACATTAGAGGGGGTGTAGAATAAGACCAACTAAAAATCCCACTATTTTTAGAGCATCACGAGGAAGGCTACAGTGAACGAGTAGCATGATTGGTAGTCCCGGTGGGACCTCCTCCATGGAGGCTCGTTTGGCTTGGACTGGGGGTGGCCCTTTTGGGTTTGCCAGAGTTGTGAAGAATTCTGAGCTGAGCTATAGATTGTGGGACTATACGAGGCCTCTTGGGTTTCTCAGACATACACCCATCATCCTTCTACCCTTATTTCACAGCTCTTAAGTAGGTAGAGTCCAGATACCATTACCTTCCATTTTACCCACATGGAGGTCGACATCAATCTTTGGCACATCTGACTAATTTCTAGAGTCCCTATCATCGAGGATATGTATGATGAATTTATTCCTTTATCCTCATCTTGGGATGATGAGGAAAGAACCCCCCCCCCCATCCAATAAACGTATCTTCCATGTGAAAGAGCTTCAAAAGGAAATAAATCCATGTTAGAAGAAGGATTTTGCATTTTATGACTTGTTTAGAGATTTTGATAATCATGCTGGTTTAGATCCTAATATAGGAAGACCCCGAGTTTCCCCCACAAAACCACCCAGAGGTGATCAGGTAATTACTAGCCCACCCTAGAAGAGGGGAATTTTCAGAAATGGGGATGGGGGATCATCCCTGACGTCGATTGGTTATTTCGACTGGAATATTTCTTGGCCATGTTTATGAGTAGGTGTCTCCCACCAGTGTGGGAATTTGGTGGTGTAAGATCCTCAATATTCATCAGGGTTTCACAGTTGGCCACCGGAAAATGCATCAATTTAGCGATCCTAGTGTTTTCTAAGATTTAAAACCTACTGGGCCAAATCTGCGAGGGGGTAACCTTATCAGATGACTAGGCCCTTACAAATTATTTTGGGATGGATGGGAGCCCGCATAGGATGTTATTCCTTCATAAAATCCTTACCAATTCTGCATTCCACCCTCCGACCCCATCTTCAGAGCACCAGTAGGGTCATGCTGGCAGCATGGGATTCACAGGATAACCAAGAAGAGAAAATTGAAAAGAATGAGTAGGACTTAGTGGCTTGTCTCAATGTTTATGAATGTTCCACTTACCACCCTTATGATTCCCCTACTGGTACCATTACAAATATAGAATCTAAAGATTTCATCAACTGAGGTTACTTATTTTCTCTGTGAGAATGTGTTCTAGTTTCCTATATTGAAGGGGAACTTATTTGTGAGTTCTATGCACCATGTAGGTTTAGTCGACAATTCAACTGCATCCATAAATTGTGCTCTCCTGCTCTCAACAGTGCTCTTCATTAGAAACATATGATTATAGCCCATCAATTATGGCTAATTTTTACCTAGGAGGACAGACAGATCTAGGCTAGCCTTGCAGATCCTGGGGATTTCATGCCCTTCCTTACTAAGAAAAATGTTGAGGCCTATATTTTGTCATATCCCGGGGACCAATTAGCTAACCCAGTGACTATCGTGAAAACTTCCAAGGCATCCAAGGTAAATGGAAAAAGGAAACAAAAGGGAGTTGTTGAACACTCTTGGCTGGGAATAGTTCTCTAAAGTTTTGTTCACTCCCCCCCCCCCCCAATGAATGTTGTGAAAGATGGTGTTATGACCTCAAGGGCAGCCAAACAAGCCGTTGAAGCTGCTGTTAGGAGTCCATCATCCATTCCTTCCAAGGCCGATTTTCCAGTGTTCTGGAGGCATTGGGACCTTTTGAATGGTCATCCATCTACCCATGACCAGTCTCCTAGTGATTTTTGGTAGCTCCTCCAGACTAGGGAAGTGGCCCATACTAGCATTGGATACGTGTCATCACTGACTGGTATTTCTTTTGATAAGGATCTAGAAACAATGGGTTTCAATATTGAAGACCTATAGACCCTCATCTATTCTCAAAGTGTTCGTTATAAGTACTCACAACAAGTACTTCCCATGTTGTAACCAGAAACCAGCTATAAGGATGATAACCTAATTGGTTCACCTACTACAGCTTCTATGGAAAAAGTTTTGTACTTGCTCCCATCGTCTCGTAAATGTTCCTCTTCTCAAGGTCCTGAGTTTGCAGAGACACCCGAGAAACGTTTGCAGTTGTCAAAACCCACTCTGCTTCCATGCACTAATTCTCCAGCGCTGGCTATCCCAATTATGGATTCATTTATGGACACATGGAGAGTCTAAGTCGAATTGAGGTAGAGTACTTCAGATGAAGATATATGGATGATTCTTCAGACGGAACGCTTCAATATTTCAGGTTTTATGGGATCTATTGCTCATACTGATATTGTAGCTGATGAAGAGCCTGATGAGGTGGCTTATTACTTTAATTAAATGGATAAGTGTATTGATGCTTTTGCAGACATGCATTACTAGTCGAACTGTGTGGATTTGATGGAAGTATTCCCGTAGTTGATGAGAGAGTTTGTTCTATCTGCAACATTTGGACTTAAATTCTTTTATTTTAGAGGTGCTAAAAGATTCCCCCTTTACTTATTGTTTTTCAGGGGCCTACTGGGTCTCAGGAAACGGCTTTTCCCCCCGACTTATTCTCTCTGAGGTACTGCAACTAGGGAGTACACCCTATCAATAGTAGGGGTACGGTAAAGGATCCCTTGGAGCCCAAGAACATATGGAAGAGTTTATTGTAGACCCTTCCAGGGCGTTTTCTCCTCCATATCCTCTGGGTAATATTATTCAGGATCCATCCCCCCGACAGTCAAAAAAATGCAAGCAAGCCTCTCAGCTATCCAAACATATTCAAAGGGGGTCACAAGTAATTTTTTGTTTATCTGGTGATTGAACCATGTACCCATATCTTGTCTACTTACTGGTACATATATGCACTTTGACACAGGGCCGATTGGTGACCAGATGATGACCACTAAAGAATCTATAGTTCCTATCCCTTTTGGGGTAGAAAAAGGTTTGAAATCTATTATGGTTGATTAATACAGGGAAGCAAGAACATTTGAAGAGAACATGGGTGTTTTTGACCCCTCATGTGTTCCTTATCTTTCTCAAACAATATCAACCCCAATAATGGAAGGACATTGAGAAGTAGAGGGCTCACTTGACCATGCTGATCAGACTCTATTGGAGAGAGACATGGTGGATTTTATATAAGGGGAGGAGTCCAGTGGTGAGCCCCAAACCTTCCTAGATCTCGGATTGGATTTGAATATCGAGGAACCAATTTATCTTTATCGAGCAGATTTTTCCCCAATAGAGGGAGTAACTTTAGAGTCTAATGTTCTGCCTGCTCATGGTGTCTCTAGGGAAGTCACAATCAGAGAGGCTAATGTTCTAACCCCTAAAAATTTGGAGTGGGATACCGTGCCCTTTTTTCAGTTCTAAGAGGGTTTATTTTTTCTACCCCCAGGAATCCAAGACTAGTATCCTTATCTAGAATGACTATTCTTATAGTATTTATATTAATCGATAACCTTTTGAGGGTTTCCTTGAGGGCTATTGTTTCAGTCGAGCACGTCCCTTGGTCTTCAATATTCCCACATATCCATGGAGCGCCACTGATGATTGAAGATGCAATGCCACTTGTTTTATATAGAAGTACCACTTCAGGGGTGGGAGGCACTGAAGTCCTCTCCCATCCATCCTCAGAATCACAAGCACAAGCCTAGGAAATGGCGGAAGACTCCCCTACCTTGTCATGTATTACAATTAATAGAGATGAGGCTGTTGTAGGGTCAAGCTATGATGTAGCTACCGAATCATGACTCTCTCTAGTGATGTTCATTCCAGACTACATTTCATCACCAGGGATTGATTCCAAGACCGATCGATAAAGACTAGTCGATCTTCATCCCACTCAGAAAAAGGCATGGAGGAACATTTAAAAATAATCTCCCAAACTCCATTGGATGAGATGCAAGTAAAATTTCCAAAGTTACACTGCAAGTTTTTGGTCCTGGGCATTGTTGGATTTATCAATCATGGAATTTATGGTATAGTAAGGTAGGTCGTTGTTGCTCAGGAAGATATTGGTGTGCTTGAATCTTGACATTTCATGGCACATTCGATGGCTTATATGGCTGATACATGACAAATTCCCAATGATGAAGATGCCACTCAGGCTGGAACGGTTGCAAAGTTGCAAAAAAAAGTCATAAATAAAGAGTATTTGATAGAGTAACTTTATTATAAAGTGGAGAAACAAATCCTAAAACTAGAGTAGCTCAAACAACAGCAGTCTCGGGCTGCAGTTGTTGTTGAGGAGGGGAAATGGAAAATTCATAAGGGAGAAAGGACCGGCCTCTAAACCATGAGGGAAGCAAATGCACTGTGAGTGAGTGCAGAGGCTGAGACTACAGATTTATTGAAGCTTCTTCAAGCCATTGAGGAGTCACAATAATAATTGATGCAACATTTCAACTTTTTCGAACGTCTCTTGTAATGGTCATGTCTTTCTTACAAGGAGAGTCTCCAGGATGTGGATTCCCACCATTCTTGTCAAACTCAATGAAACTAATTTGCCTTTAAATTATATTTCTTTGCATTTTCCCTGTTATGTCAACATCATTTCAATCAGGAAATAATTTTAAACAATGATTTGAAACCATTAAACTGAAATAATTGAATCTGGCTCTAATTTTATTCTGAGCCATGGGGCTTAGCTAGATTATTTCGAATATTGATGAGGTTTTATTGAAAACCTTTCAAACTTTTAGGTATTTTTCATTATTACCCTAATTTTTGCCAAAGACTTCTTGGCATAGGCTTAGCGGGAATAACATGACTTTTTCTTAGGCTACCCTTTGTGGGTTTTCAAACTAACAAGATTTATGCCTTTTATGATGGCTCAATGTTTTTCTAACAAACTAATACTTGACTTTTACCCAGATGTGCCTTCTATGGATTTTCCCTCTGGAAAGTATGGCACCTTTTTCACTGGTAGTTCACAGTCCTTCCAATCAAACTTATTACTGATGTTTTTGGTAAAACATCATTGAAAACACATAATGGGGCAAGAGGACCGATTTGGGACCATGTGCTAGGAATGTCCTAATATCCTTAAAACATGTATTAGGGATTTTTTAGACCCTTAATATTTATATTCTGGACATGCATGAGGCTCGAGATCCATTTTTGGCATATAGAGGTAGGAAAAGACTCTCATGGGGACGAATTTTCCTTTGAGTGATGACCTTTTTTTGTGGGAAACATATGTACAGCCACTGGTGCATGATGGGAATAGTCAAAAAAAGGTGTTTGCATGACACTGTCCATCCATTTCCAATGTCCTGGTGTGATTTTCATCATTTTGAATTTATTTTGATGTCGGGAGACACAATGGATGGATATCCTGAGTAGTGTTGTCTGAAAACATTAGGGACATTCATATCAGCTTTGAGGGGAAAATTGTTCCTGCACTATTCTTACATAATTGAGGGAGATCCAGTGAATGGTCAGTTCAATTATGAATCCGCCCTTTTTTATGTCAATGGAATTTGGAAAAAGGAAGGTATATAAGCCATTATCTAGGAGTTTTCCAAATATGAGGTGTGACAGGACATGAATGTTATTTGAGCATACAAAAGCTGGAAATGACTCTCCCGAGGATGAGTTTTCCTTTGATTTATGGTCATTATGTTGGTGACATATACAAAGCCATTGGGGCATGATGTGTATAGTCAATCAAAGGTGTCTGTAGGACACTGGCCTTCCAACTCCGATGGCCATTGAGGATTATAGGGATTGGGATATTACTGAATACGGTATGTGACCTTCAAAAAGGGGTTCACCTGAACACTAAAAGGGGAATTTAAAATGAACTCATTTGGTTAAACCTAGAAATTAGTGTTCTTTTTTGGGCAGATCAACTTCATGCATACAGATGTGGTATCTTTAGAAACCTCAAAAGGGACCAGAGATGAGTTGGGCTCGTATGTTCCGATATATCTAGGATGTGTGTAAGGATAAAAATGTAAACCATGACTTTGAGGGCCCTTCAACAGGAGGTATGAAATAAGGCTGGGAAGCCATTGGGAATATGGAGATAAGATGGGACTCTCATGGAGATGAATTTTCCTTTTATTGAAAACTATTTTCTAGGAAATATATGCAGATCCACTGGGGCATTATGTGCATAGTAAAAAAAAGGTGTCCAAGAGACACTATACTTCTATCTCATATGGCCCTAGAGGGTTATAGGGATTCAATATCACTCAAATCACAGAGTTTGGGGTACAATAGAAATGTATTCGGACATATTGGGGACATTTGGGCTGCAATTTACACATCGAATCAAGTGTCCCTTATGTAGATTTGAGTCATATGTAGAGTGAGGAATTAATTCCATATTTGAGATACTAGGTCATTTAATATCACATGGAGAATACATCGAGTTCCTGTCAGGGGAGTTAATCGTGAAATGCCTTTTAGGGTTTTGCTTTTAGGACCAAATTCTTAGACTATTTTTCCATAATGTCATGGTGGATCTCTTGCTAAGATTCCTAAGCTCACATTAACTATGGTCGGCGTGAAAAAAAATGGATTGCGTGTATTATGTTTCATTTACTAAGAATAGAAAAATCAACATTAGAGGGCACTTTAGGATTAAACCAAATCTATGTGGTTTAACATCATATAGCAAGGACGATTTTGGCCGCACAGTTTAATTTTGTGTGGCGAGGACATGACGATGTGCAGTTTAGAGTCATGTAGTGAGGATGATTATAATGTCATAATGATCTTTAATAGTTTTGAGTTAATCATAATTAGTATGTTTTGACATTACAGAGATGTGAGTGATGATAGAAGGTGTAAACCATGGTCCTAGGGGAAACTTGAATCAGGAGGGATGGCATGGGGATTGGAAGCCATTAGGCATACTAAGATAGGAGAGGACTCTCCTGGGGAAAATTTTCATTTGATTTATGGAAGTGTTTGTGGGAAACATATGTAGAGCCACCAGGGCATAATGTTCATAGTCAAACAGAAGTGTCCATATGACACTGGCCTTCCTTCATAGATGGCCTTAAAGGATTATGCGGATCCAATATTTCATGTGGTATAGAGTTTGAAAAACATGAAAGATGTGTCTGGGAATAGAGGGAATATCCAGATCATGATTACCCACAAACTATTGGAACTTCCACATAAACTTGACTCGTATATAGAGGGTAAAGAAAGATATTTTGACTTCTCATAAGTGGGGGCATGTGTGGGATCTCGTAACACAGAGGACTGGACCACACATAACTCTTGAATAATTTATTAGTTTATTATCATGCGATAGGGACCATTAATGGACTCCCTATAAAAGTCTGACCTATGCATGGGGAGAGGGGTATTTTTTTATGGTGGTTGGGCCAATATTCCAATGATGGGTGTCACTATATATCCAAAAAGGGCAGGAATCAAGCTATACATAGTTCTGAATTTTCCCTACAAATGTTTGCTCAATGTGTAGGGACATTTGATGGAATTTTTTTTCTAATGATGATGATTGGATGGGCCAGAATTCCAAATCCAAGCATCACTACATATCCTTCAAGGGCAGGAATCATGCCAAACATAGTTCTGAAAGATCCTTGTACTGATCTAGCTTGGTCCATATATAGGGACATGTGAGGGAAGATTTTGATGATGATGGTTGGGTCGGGATGCCAAATCTGGGTGTCAATACGTATCCTGCGAGGGCATGAATGAAGCCACACATAGTTCTAAAAGTTCCTTGTACCGATATAGCTTAGTCCATATATAGGGACATTTTTTGTTCTATCCATCATAGTTTATAGGTCTACCATGTTACTATATAGTTTTCTTTCATAAGATAATCCCTACCACTGATCCTAAGATCATGTGATTTATACATGATGTGAGAAATAAAGAGTGATAAGGGTTTTCTTTATGAACATGGGTAGATAGGGGGCATGATGGGGGAATTTTTTTATGGTGGGGTTTGGGATAAGATTAAGGTTAGAGGCATCGTTACACATCCTACAAGGGTAAGAATCAATATGTACATAGTTTTGTGAGAGGTCATGTAGTTTATTGTCATGTGATTAGGATGCTTTGTGTCATGCAGTTTAACGTCTTACAGTGAGAACATGAATCACAATTTAAAGTCATGTTTTAGGGATGAGATCTTTATAGTTTAATGAAATTTGGAAAGGAAAATAACTCATAGTTTAGGGTCATGGAGTTTGGACCACATCATGGTGCATAATAACTCATAGTTTAGGGTCATAGAGCTTTGACCTTGGCTTCATGGTTAAATGTCATATTGTATGAACTAATACCATATAGTTTAACATCATATGGTCAGGAAAATAACTAATAGTTTAGGGTCATAGAGTTTGGACCATTTACATGGGGGGTTTTACTCATAGTTTAAGGTCATAGAGTTTGGACCATGACTTCTGGGTATTATAACTCGTAGTTTAGGGTCATAGAGTTTGGACCATGGCATGACTTTATTATCTATTGACTTCTAGGTATTATAACTCAAAGTTTAGGGTTATAGATCTTGGAACTTGGCATGGCTTTATTTCTACTCATAGTTTAAGGTCATAGAGTTTGGACCTTCGCATCATGGTTGCTATTACAAGAAGTATTTCTTCAGGAATTTTGCATTTGTGGGAGTCATGATGAGCTACCCTTACATTGATATTAGGGCATATGCTCTATTGGAATAGACTCTATTTATGACATATCGACCATACCACATTGTTTCATGATTTTGGGGCATCTTCTTGAGTATCATCAGGGTTCTGAGGACTAACACCATTTCTCTCTCGAGAAATGATCGAAGGCGGACCTTTTTCTTGAAGGATCGTGCAATCTGGTTTTGGTAGATTTCCATACAGTTTAATGTGTGCAGCCATTTTTCTTCTAGCTATTCCAACTCATCAAACCATCTCTGGGATTTCTATTCCATGGAGTGTTGATCACAAATGTCCACATGATGTGATGGAACTTGGATTTCGATAGGCAAAACTGTCTCGGCTCCGTATACTAGTGAGAACGGGGTCGCCTAGGTGGCGGTGCGGGTCGTGGTCCTGTAATCCCCAAAAGCATAAATGAGATTGTTTGGCCATGATTTCTTGTCCTTATCTACTATATTTTAGAGTATGTTGGAAAAATTCTTGTTGGAAGCCTCTACCTACCCATTGGCCACCGCGTGGTAGTGGGATGAACTATTGGATTTAGTTCCATACTTCTGGTATAACTTCACCAACTCAGCAAAGTATAATTTGGTAACATTGTCGACCATTATTGTATGAGGGACATCAAATATGGTGATGATTTTGGCCTACACAAATATGATGATGTTTTTCACCCCGACTTATTTAAGGGGTATTGCTTTGGCCCATTTGGAAAACAAGTAGGTCACTGTGAGTATGAACTTAAACCGTTTGGCTGTAGTGAGAGGATTTGGTCCCACAACATCCATCCCCCATGCGGTGAATGGCCAAGATTACTTAGCTTTATGAAGTAACTCTGGGGGTCGATGTATCAAATTAGCATGAACTGGACAAGAATGGAACTTCTTGGTGAATATGGAGTAATAAATCCTGTATCATTGTGGGATAGTAAAACCCAAGCCTTCGGATTTAGTGAGAGATTTTGGTTGCTGATTGGTGTGCTCTACAATCTCTGGCATGAACTTCTTTCATGGTGATATCAATCTCTTATCCATCAACTCACCTGAGAAGGACCTCATTGAGGCCTTGTTTGTAGAGAACTTTTTCTTGGTTTACCCCATTGTATAAGACAAAGTTGACTTCCCATCTTTGGACTTGCTCCCTTCCATCCCTATCTGGTGGGAGTTCCCCATTTCAAATATAATTTGCAATGGTAATCTTACAACTGGTGTTATGAACATGAGCCTCAGAAACGGGTATAATTTCTTTGATTTCTTTCATATTGCTTCAGATGAATGGCAAGACCTTTTGGAGATGGGAAATGCTAATGACCGTTTCATCCTGGTCTAGATCATCCAAGGATATGGATGCATTCTACAAAGCATAGACTTGGTAATTTTGTGACTGGGAGATATAGGTTAACATTGGTTATGAGGGGAATTTGTCCATAAATTATCTAACATAGTTTATCAAGGGGACCAATACATCTTTCTTAATGGCATAGTCATCATTGACCTGTTTGATGACTATTTATGAATCACCATTTATTTTTAGCTGTTATTCTTTCACATGAAGTGATAGTTCCAGGACTATAATGAGGGCCTTATATTATACTTCATTATTTGTACACCCTTCCAAAAGCATGAGAGAGTAAGAAAAGTCGGCTTTTCAGGGGATATGAGTATAATTCCCATCCCCACTTTGTTGAACTTGGGATCCTCCATCCCTTTCCCCATCGGGCTTCAGGAAGCACCATAAAAATACATTTCTCGTGTATGGGGGTCCTCTCAGATGGAAAAAAATTCTTCATCTAGATGTTCGGCATCCAATGACATTGTCTCTTCTAAGAGGTGCTCGACCAGGATGTATGCTAACAGCTGGCCTTTGATGGCCATCTAGGGTACATATCGTATGTCAAATAGTTGTAGGATGACCACCCATCATGATAGGTTCCAATTTATAATGGGAAAGTTTAGGGTATATTTGAGAGGATCACAATGGGAAACTAGTTGGACCTCAAGGTGCTGTAGGTAATGCCTGAGTTTCTGAACTGTGAAGATTGTGTCTAGGCAGTTCTTTTCAATTTTTGAATACTGAGTTCTGGAATTGATCATTGATTAGATGTTTGTAATAAAGGCTTCTCTCACTGCTAACATCATTCTTCTATATGAGTAAGGAGCCTAATGACCATTCCTAGGTGGTTACATACAAAATGAGTGGTCTCCCCTCAACTGGTGGCATCAGCACCTACAGGCTAAGGATATATCTTTTGATATTTTTGAATGATTCGTGAAAATCATTATCCCACTCATACCTAACTCCTTTCTTCATGATCCAGGTGAAAAGTAAAAATTTACCTTCTAGGTTGGCTATAAAGTGCTGAATGTAGGCAAGGTGCCCCTAGAGACTTCTCAACTCTGTGAGGTTTCGATTCAAGGACATTCCAAGAATGGATTTTGTCTTCTGAGGATTGACTTCGATGTTTGGATGGAATACAATGAAGCCAAGGAATTTTCCTGAGGTAATGCCAAAGGTGAATTTTTTGGGATTCATAATTCAACCATGATATCATAATTTGTTGAAGAAGGTTTCAAAATCATCCAGGAGGTTTGAGCACTATCATGATTTAACCACTAGATAGTTGACATAACACTTGATTAATTTTCCCAAGAAGGGCTTGAAGATGCAATTCATGGTGCAATAATATGTGGCACTGACATTTTTTAGACCAAAGGGAATAAATTTATAATAGAACACTCCCTAAGGGGCCCTAAAAGTTTTATCTTATTCATCTCCATGGGCCATCCAGATTTGATTGTATCCATGATAGTCTTCCATGAGAGTGAGGTTGTCATATTTTTCTATTTCATCGATCAACAATTCTGTGATTGGGACTGGGAAATCGTTTTTTGGGAAATGTCGATTAAGGTTATGGATGTCAATGAAGATTCTAATCTTTCCATTATTCTTTTTTAAAGGAACTATTTTTTCTAGCTAGACCGAATATTGGACCTCCTATATGAAGTTGGCTTTGATCAGCTTGTCAAATTCAGCCTCTATTTTGGCATTATTCTTCGGGTGGGTCCTTCTGGATACCTTCTTATAGCCTCAGTGATCTTCTTGTAAGCCCATATGATGAGTGGATACCTCAAGATCGAGGCTTGTAATTTCTATGTAATTCTAGGCAAACACATCTCAATTATTATTTAGAAAATAGGTATATGCCTGCTACTCCTTAACATGCATTTCCACACTGATCAGAGTGGGTTGTGGGTTGTCTTTGGTGCCTAGATTTATCTTCTCATGTTCATCAATTATGGTGGAGACACCTTCTACAAATGCAAGAGGGGCATCTTTGATGTCTTCATCCGATTATTCTTCTTCTTCTACTACTACTACTTGTTCTGATAGAGAGAGTATTTTTTTGATTAACTCTCCATTTTCAGGAGAGAGATCATATCTTGCCTTAGTGGGTGAGGTAGGGTATGTTTGATTTCTTGGGGATGGGTCGAGAGCATCATTGATAGGGATTTTATTGATATCATTGGATTCATCCTGCTCTTTTTTGTCATTGGACTTTGTGGTCGTAGTGAAGATCATGCAGACAATTGAGTCTGCATTCAGACATTCACTTATAAATTCATCTTGGTTTATGGGTAATACATACTCTTCCCCAAGCTAATGGAGGGGGTCAGTGGGAGTCATTTATAATCCATTTGGGGTAGTAATCCAATAAATTATATTTGCTGAAAGATTATTTTCTTCTGATTCATAGAACCCTACATCAATATAATGTGACTCACATGACTCAAACGGGTATTTATTAGCATTCAATGTCTTGTTTTTTCCATTAGTGCATTATTTGATTCACTGATGGTATGAGGACAGAATTACACCGTGCTGATGCAGCCAAGGCCTCCCTAAAAGGATGTTGAAGTCCATACATTTCTGTACTATGAGGAACTCGGAATCTGACTTGAGATCTCCAAGCCATGTTTTATTATTAATTTTTCCAAACATTTTCTGCTCACTTTTTTCGTATCCTAGAAGAGTTGTAGTGTAGGGTTTCAAGTTTTCTTTATAATAGCCCAGATGACGAAGATGTCGTAGTGGGAGGATGTTAACTCAAGATCCATTTTCGATGAAGATCATTAGGATATCAATTCCATCTATCTTTCTGGACACATATAAGGGTTTTATGTGCCCTTTCATGATGGAGTATTCATCCTTGTCTGTGAAGGAGATGATAGTGTGACATTCTTTGAGACTGGTCTTTATTTAGTAGACTTCGACTACTACTACATCAGGCTCAAACTCTTGGGGACATAATAAGGCTTTGATGAGTGCCTCTCTAATATCCACAGATAGTATTAACACATCCAAGTTTTATATATTTGCTGGTACTGAAGCCAGCTTATTTATAATATCATACTTATTCTCTAATGTTTGGCGCTTCCCATCTTGGGGCTTCTCTTTCATACAAACTTTAGGGTTTCAGGCTTTGGACATAGATGGTTCGGCCTCTATAGTCAGGGTCGGTGGTTTTGGGGTTCTTTCCGGGTTTGGACAAACTGGTCCACCTAGATGACTTGGGAGATTTGATATTTGTTCTTCCCATGATGGATATTCCAAGAAAATTGTTCTTGGATTTCTTCCAATGTGGGCGAAGTAGAATTCTTTTTCTTGTTGTGTCTGATAGAAGGTTCTTCCGCAAGTTTCCATGATATTAATAGTTTGACTTGTGGTGTTTCTAAGAATATCAATCCTACCATGATCATGCCTTATAAGAAACATCTGGCCTCTGCGTCCTCTTCCTTTATTTCTTCGGTTGGGTGTTGGGAATTCGAGTTTGTAGATATAGTCTTCATCCAATAAGGGATCCATCAAGCGAATGACATTAATGGAGACAAAGATCTTTTCTTGATTTGACACTTTTTATGTCTGATTGTCTTCTTTTGATGGTGTTGTTTGGTGGGGTGGTGCCCATTGTACCATTTAGTGGGGCAGTGCCCATTGTATCAAGGATGTTGGCAGGATGTCTGAAAGTGTCAACACTAACTTCATCTTTGGTATAAACTCATCTTCTTTCACTTGATTTCTTCCCATCCAGCCTCTGGAGGACCATAGGGCCGAGAAATATGGTTGTGTTCCATTAGGAGCTTTCGGGGGGCACAGTTGTTTACTTAAACTGCACCTAAAAGATTCCATTAACTCGGCTGATGTTCTTCCAGGTCTTCCAATTGTCAAAATTTTTTTCCTTCTTACTCATGACTATTTTTCATTCCTTTTCCTCTCTTTATTCTGAGGTGGATACATACACCATTGGTGCTGGCAGCGGGCCCAAATTAACTTTCCTAGAATCCACCATCTTTTGTAGGAGATCCTTGAAAATGAATCATTCCTCAATGGTATTTCCTAGTATCTGGTGATAGGTACAATAATTTGGACAGTCTTCAAGACCCACTTCATTATCTCTCTTTGGCTCTGGTATCCGGAGAAAATTTCAATTCTTGGCGGCTATGAAATAACCGCAGACCTGGTCATCTCGTAATGAGTAAACTTTATTTCTTATTTATTCCAAATGATTTATTTTAGAACTCCATCACTCATCTGACTGAGGTGGGGTGTATTTTGGTGTTTAGTGGGTCCCGTATAGTTCGGCGGGGGCCTCAAAAGTAGTGCTAGTTCCGGGGGTGGTTTAAGAGTGACAGAATCTGCTACATCTTTTCCTACTCTTTTCCATAGGGCTGATGAGGCCACTCAGGATTTAAGATTTTTACCTTTCAAGGAGTGTTCTATCCTTTGTGAAATGGTAGTGAAGTCTCTAAATGCACTTGTGTACTTCACTGGGATGAGTGGTGTTCGTAATTCATCCTGAAGGTTATCGATGCACATGGAAAGCATCTCATCCCAAGGGAGCATCTAGTTCAGGGAATAGGTTTGGCCTTTCCATTTGGAAATGAAGTATGAGACTCTTTATTTCTCTCTCTATTTTCAATTCATGATATTACCAACCATATTCTTAGGTAGTGTTGATCTGAACTGGAATAGAAACTATTGCTGGAGGTCCTTCCATCTAGTGTTTAAAATTGCTCGTAGGCTATTATACCATATGAAGGTCGATCCCTACAGGGTTCATACAAAAAATCTGATTTTTACTACTTCTTAGTGCTCTAGAGTTCCCATAATGGGGTCCCAATAAGATTTGTAGTGCATTAAATTCTTTTCCTGGTCCCCCAAGCCTTTGCATACTGGGAATAAATGGTTTATAAAGTTTGGAGGTGCCGGAACATTGCTCACCGACTTGGGGTAGGGTTTGCGCTATGGTTGTATCCGAGTGCACTGCCCCTCCATGGATTCTAGTTGAGCTATTAATTGATCGAAGATGTTTAAGAGCCCTTGATTCATATCCTATTGGACTTGATCTTGGGCTGGTGTGGCGGTGTCCAAGACTGGGCACACTGGTGTATCTGGAATTTGGGGTGGATACCCAGTCAGGGGTATCATTTGTGGGTTTACCTGAACATATTCTGGATTCCTTCCCAATGAGGGGAAGTCTTGAGATGTCCTTATGGGGATGGGTTGAATGGACCTCTGAGCTTGGATTCATTCAGCGGGATGAGTTCTTGTGGAAAGGGAACCTCTTCTGGGAGCACCTGTTGACATTCTATAGGGGGAACACATTTGACAAGGTAGCTCCCTTGATGCATCTCAACAATAATTCACCTAAGCTCTTTGATTTCTTCCTCCTGCTTGGAAAACCTTTCCTCAAGGGTGAGGGATTCATTCTTAGGGGGAGGATGAGAAATGTCATAGATGACCTTGGATTTATTCTTCTTCTTATTGGGGTTTCACAGGGGAGGTAGAGACGGATTAACTGAGGCAGCACCAGATTTAGGACCGCTCTCTAGTTTTGGGGTGTGCACACTTTCAGTCTCTGTGTGGGATTCCTCTAGGAGGGAACTATATTCCTTTGCATCTTCTTCTATAATGTCATTTTCTGTGAGTTCTATGGGGTTGTCTTTTACCATGTTCACTGAGGCATACCACATTGGGGGTGGTGTACCCGGTGCCGAATGGTAGGAAGGCTTTTTGTACCCTTCTTTGGACTTCTTGCTTCCATTCTGTGGTACGTTTTGGGTTTCTTGGTGAATATTTTCACAAATGGAGCCCTGGTATGGCCTCGTTACATGCCTTTGTCTTAGAGGATTCAAACCATGAGAATGGGTGGAATTAGTGACTCCTTTGTCCATCGTTCTTCCTAAACGGTGGAATAAGGACGTTCGTTTTGCAGAGATTTGACGAAAAAATTCCCCAGACCTATCGGCTAGGGTTTCTCCCATTCTTTTATTGATGCACTAAAACTTGGATTTTTTGGCCTTATAAAGTCATTTTGATTTAAAATTCTCCCTAGCCCTGTGGGATGGGTTTTTCCCATATTGTGGTGGAAGCCATAGATATTTCCACCTTTTAAATTTCATGTACCCCCGCGTGGGTGTGATTCAAGTATGGAATTGGGCTTGCATGAAGTCTATATCCTTTTGAAGACATGGGCACTGCATGATGGTTGGATACTCTTAGGCGGGAAACCTGTTGAATGTTCCTAGTTTCCTGATTCAGAATCTTTTCGATGGCTTGATCTCTTCGGTCCTGATGCTTTCAAGACCTACTTCGGGCCAAATTTTGTCAAGTATCCCATCTTTACTGAGCATGGGTTTCACTTGATTGCTTCTTTTGGGTGATTACATTGCAGTATTTTATTTCCAACGGGGCTTACTGAATGGGACATTGGGTGAAGTGTATAGCTCCATGTTCTCCCCATCCTCGAATGTGAACTCTAGCTAGGGTATTGCCAATGAGGAATCGTAACTTATGCAGTGCATGGAGTAAATTCAGTTCAAGGTTTTTCTTTCGCCTTTATGATTTTGGTTTTTGTGAAGACTAGAGAGATTCCAGGTTGATTAGATGGAAAATCTCCCCTAACGTGTTGACATGGTCTGCATACCCTTTGTAGGGTAGGAATTTTTCTTTTAATGGGTAAAGACTTGTCCATATATTATGGTGAATGTCATGTGGTCATTCCCCAGAAAACAATTCTAGTATGTCAAAATGAGAATTGGTCACTGGCCAATACATCATTGGTATATTATCCTTAGCTAGTTGTATTCTGACAAGCAATATATCATGTTGTTGTTCTTCCAGGGGGATCTTCTACTTGATATGTCTAGTTCGACTTCTTTTTAATAATTATGTTCCTAGAAACCAGGTTGGTGGGAGCCTCATTGATTTGCAGACGCCATGAGGGTGGATCAGAAGATGAGCATGGCCCCAGACCATCCTCTAGTTGAGATAGAATATCACTCATTACAGATGGACTTCCTGATGTGTATAACAACTTTATAAGCACCTCAGTATAAGAGATATTTCTCAAATTTTTCCGGAAAGGGGAGTACCTTCCTTCTAGTACTAATTTTGATTGCGGGGAGGACCTTCACAATTGGTGGTGTAATTGTGAGTGGTGTAATTGTGAGTGCTGCTATTTCAACTTGACAACCAATCATGAGAAATCTACATACAACATATAACCAATGAAGGACCTTTAGGGTGGGATACATTGAGGGGAGGACCTTATTTCTACTTGGTTTCATCGATGGTAGGACCTTCTCAATGACTGATGTGATGGAGAGGACTACTGTCACAGCTTGATACCTGGCTGTAGGGAGAATTTTTGCAGTGCACATCATGGGGAGGGCCTTTAAGATTCACTACAATGAGGGGATGGCCTTCTAGTTGATTGAAATTACTATAGGGAGGACCTTCACAGCAACTATCATTTCGGAGAGGGCCTTAGAAATTACTATCATCATGGTGAGGTCTATCATCATGACTCAACGTCTAAATACACGGAGAAGCATATCTGTAGTGTACACCCTAGGGAGGACCATCAGGGAGGATAACTGAAAGGGGGAGACCTTCTTGTTGTCTGATCTTCAGGTCGAGGGTAAGGCTGCCCCATGCGCATCAGGAGATAGAATCTCGTGATCAATCATTCATGGCCCATGGAGTGAGCCCTCGTGGGTGCTCTATGTAGGACCTTCAACGTTGTTGGTAGCTACATTATGGGGAGGGCCTTCACAATTAATACTATCACTTCCATAATGTGGTAATGAACTGGAAAGGTCTTGAGCTTTCATTGATATATATTCAAGGGCATCAAGAACCCCAGCTTCCAGTATAGTAGAATCATGTATGTGCTCTTCATTTTCCGGTTACCTTTGGTACATTTTATCTTCAAGCGCTCTCTTTCAGGTAATCAAGGCCATATATTTTTGGTAATGGACTTAATATATGAGTCCCTATATTATTGGATCTCATGATCTCATTGGGATATGCTGATGGGAATCTTGAATTTTGGTAGGGATATATGCCTTCCCTAGAGCGGCCACTACATTAGACCGACATCCCCCAATTGGAATGAGAATTGTTTCCAGATTCAGTTGCATGTATATCATGGGATATTTCCATCGACCCTCCAAGACTATATTAGGGATACATTACTGCTCTGGAGTGACTAGCTCATTTTGTGTGTAAGTCATTCTATTTGAGGAAACCAGGCTGTGGGCCCAATTTCTCACCATTGTCGCTGATGCAATGATATCTTGGCATGCTTGGAAGATATGGTATGGGATCGACGTCTGATCATCCATAATTTCTAGGATATGATGAGATACATCTTTGGCTAGAACTGGTATAGAGGCCCATTCTGATAAGGATCAGGAGTTTTTGTATGCTCTATTCCTCCATGAGTTTCCAGTAGATGCTGTAATTTCTCCTATGTTAGGGTTGAGGAAGGATTCTTCCACTAGTTTTGTTCTCTAGTTTCCACTGTATTTGATTGGTGGTCCTCATATTCACGTGTGGGTATCTTCATCTTCTCACTTGCCGCTGTATTTGTCTCACATGCTTTGTATGCATCCATAGTAATTTGACTCTTTTCATATTTGGTTTCCACCCTATTTGGATGACGAGCTTGAAATGAATTAGAAGGTATTTGTGCCTGCATATATCTGGTTTCCTCCATATTTGGATGGAGGTCTTGTTGTGGCTCGACATATATGTGTTTCTGCCTATAGGTTGTTGCTCTGTCTTCGCGCTGGGACTGGAAAGAATTAGCAGGAATGTGAATTTGATCATATTGTGTCACACTATTTCTGTGGTGGGCTTGAGTGGAGAGGGCATAGTCATATGTCTTCCCAATGAATGTCGTCACATTAGTATGGTGTATTTTCTCCTCAGGTAACAGGGTAATAGACTGTTCCTGATTATATATTCACCTCCGTTGGAGGGTATTCCAAGGGGCCCATGTCTCCTAGACGTTTGTAGGTTCCCTCGGCATAAGGTCCTCTTCGGCGGGAGGTGGCTTGGTCGTTCAGTGTCATCAACGATGCTCCCTGGCAGGGGCCCATGAGTAGAACCCTTGTGCAGTTGTGATGAAGCTATTAGCATCAACTTCATATGCCTCCCTAAGATATAATAGATACTTGTTATCAAGTTCTAGGGATAGGATCTCAAAATGGTTTGAGATGACCACCGGGACCACCTTGTGTTGGGGTGTCGGCAGCGGCTGAAGAGACGACTAGAAGACCTTTGCATACTAGAGGGCTTTTCTTATAGCCTCCATCATGGGGAGAGTACCATTTCGGTGGTACTCTTTGATCAACATGTTGGATACCCAATGTATAAAATTATGGGCATGCATGGGGGTTCGACTCATCGTTGGGGCCCCAACCGCCTGCAGGATCGCTGATGCGTGTTTCTACATGGTTCGTTGGGATTTCATTTGGATCAAGGATTTCTCTATAGGAACCTAAAATATACATATATATCTTATGGACCACAAAACCTTATCAAAGTAGAATTATTTTAAACATATTATTATTTTGTGATTCTAGTTGGCCGCCTTCTTCTCTTTATTCTGTTGTAGGGAAAAGGGGCTTTAGTGGGGTGATGCTACCACCTTGGTTAAGGATTCACATCGGGTTCACCATTTTTGTTCCGCCTCTGAGGTGTCACATTTCTGAGTGGTGCAGAAATGTGATGATGAGGATCATCACCCATCCCTTTTCTATAGAGATGGGTTCTCATGTAATTCACCATTACTTTTATTTTGACCAGTTCAACATCATTATCATTTAAAAGAAGGTTGGATTAACCCCGTGGGAACTATTGGTCCCAATGGGCGATTGCATGGGGTTCAAATACTTGTGCATTGGCCCTCCTCAAATATAACTTCCTTGGATGATCTCCAACATGTTTAATCATGAATCCAAGAACTCCCAATGGCCCTAGTATCCATGATTCATGGAATTTCATTCCAAAGGAAGGTGCTCGTTGATTGATGATTCAACCAATGAAAATTAAGGACTCCATTGGTTGAGAAGGTGAGAGGTCAATCTCAACGCACCCTTCCGGGGGAGTATTGTTACCTGTTTCGTGACTCTATTATAGATTTAACTTATGTTCATATGTTCTTGAATCCTTTGTTAATTCCCAAAGAGTGTGTCTACGAGCTACCCTTGATTTGAAAGATCGTCGTAGGCATGCGTATATTTGATGCTACAGAGGTGATGCTGACTTGTTCTATATTATAAATCTCTATGGATTTTATCATCATCCAGGGGTAGAAGGTGAATTTATATTGGGATTGGACCCATAATATGAGTTTCCTACATATTCTCGGGAGAGGAATCAGAACCCACGTAGTTCGGATTGTGTGGGGCTTTCCCATCAAAGATTCCCATTTAATGGACATGATTGGGTGGACCCTTTATTGATGTGAACCCTTTTGATCTCGGGCCTTCTAGTAGGAATCCTTCGTATCCTAATTTGATTAGGAATCAGAGTTCTCATAGTTCAGATTCATGTGGATATTGTAATCATGACAAACCTCTAAGACCATGTGAGTCAAGCTCGGTGTGTGAAACAAGAGGATTTGAAAGATTCTACAAAGCACATGCTTCCTCTCCTTTTGGAGGGAGAGGGAGAGCCCATGGTGAAAGAGGCGGGGGTGATAGTTCTTGAGGGCATGGAGAAATGAACCATTCCATATGAAATGAGATTGAAGGTCATGCAGCCCGACATCAGAATATTCAGGACTTACCTCCGTGGGAGGGTCCCCAAGCACGTTCTAGGAAGGGGAGGATTTTTTTCCTCATCAAAGGGGGGAGAAAACCTAACCCCATCCACTGATCCCTATTCCTCAATGAATTGAAAAGTGAGTGATCACCCTTAATCTCTAGAATGGAGAGGCTCACATCGGCATCCTACGGATGGAAACTGGGTTACCATGGGAATATAAACCCACAGGCATTCTTGAATCCCAAACTATTGTGGGGAGAGCCTTCGTGACCCCACTTACCATGGGTATGTAGACTCAAAGGGGCATGATGATGCACCTGATGGTCTGATCGTATGGGTTTGGTGGATTTAGAGGAGTATTTGGCCTGATGCTTGAGGAATGGTTTGCAGAGGAATCATGGAGGATTGGATGGTAATGGAAGGGTGAGGTTAGAACTGGAAGAAATAATACCCGAAAATACCCTATTTTGTGTATTGGCTTCTTACACGGGATGGGGGAGGCTCTGCATACGGTAGTGGTATACAGGAAAAGAGGTCATCCCCATACTAAGGTGGTACACAAGAATGGGTATAAATCACCATGAACCATAGTGATATGCAGACCATCACACTTATTTGGGTTCCATCCACGTACTGATGCAGTACGCGACGCTGGGTTCAGTCCGCATAGTGGTGCACTGTGTAGAGCACCATATTGGTGGAGAGTTCAAGGGATTATTGTTCAAGAGGAGTATATCTTCGAGAAGTATATGGTTCTCCAGTTTTTAATTAGGTTTGCAGTTCTCTTTTTATTATTAAATTCCACAGTTTTATGGTTTGTGGCCGACTGTACCCACAGAGAGAGTGATTCACGATTCAAGATTCGTCGATGAATCGAGACTGAAGTCAGATCCTTCTCCAAACTCATTCTTCCACCCTCTGGGTTCCCTTCAGGATTTCATCTCCCATTTGTCCCCTTCAACTTCTTCTATGTTCCATTTTATTAAGAATCGGGAAACTCGTATCTATTGGGCATGCAACACCATTTACGGTGGTAAATGAAGAGATACTTCACCTGCAAAAGACTCAATCAATCTAGGGTTTTCAAAGGATTCAGTTCATGATAATGGTTCATGGAACCCTACTGATTCGCTTCTTCCATGAACTGATGATTTCACATCATGGTACGCTGATGGGCTTCTCGCACATGAGTCCTTCTGTGATGCAGTTCGTGGTCCTCCTTGTCCTTTGGACATCACTCTGTGGGCTGGTGTCTTGCGGATCATTCCATGTACCTGTTGGTTCATGACCTAGTTGGTCCATGTACCTTTCCGAGTGATGGTACGTGGGACACTTAAAATGCTTTGAAAACTTGAATTCCTTCATGTTTCTTCTAAAATTTGCAACTTGATTTGAGTCTATTCACCATGCTCAACTTATAGGAGTACTTTCTTCCTTCTGCAAAGAGATTTTCGGGGTATTTTCTTCTCTTGGAGGAATTTATAGGACACTACAATGGTTTTTTTGGTATTTTATGGTTTTTAGGGATTCTATCGGTTTTTAGGTTTTTAAGGGTTTTAATTTTTTTATGTTTTTGAGTATTTCTTAGGGTTTTTCAAGTATATTAGTTTATTTTATGTTTTTATGGATGATTAGGTATTTTTTTAGTGTTTTAATGGGTTTTTATTGTTTTTATGAAATTTGAATATTTTAAGGGTTTTATCAATTTTTGGCTGTTTTAGGTTTTATCATCTCATTATTGTTTTAGTAGTTTTAATTATTTTTATGGTTTAAAGTTTTTCTTAGTGTTTTCCATGCTTTGTAGGGTTTTTTATATTTTTTGTTATTTTTATGAATTTTTTAGTTTTTATCGGTGTTTAGGTTTTTAGGGATTTTGAAGGTTTTTTAGTGTTTTTAGGAATTATATTGTTTTTTGGGGTTTTAGGGTTTTTTTAGTTTTTAGGGGTTTAATAGTAATTTAGGGTTTTTATTGTTTTTTGGGGTTTAATGGGTTTTTAGAGTTTTTAGTGGTTTTAGGGTTTTTATGGGTTTTAGGGTTTTTTATGGTATTTAGAGGATTTATTATTTTTATAGTTGTCAGAGTATTTTATAGTTTTTAGGGTTTTGGAATTTTTAGGGGTTTTAGTCATTTTAAGTGTCTTATGGTTTTAAAGTTTTTCTTTGGGGTTTTGGGTTTTTATCGGTTTTTACATTTTTAGGGATTTTTATGGATTTTTAGGGGTTTTATTGTGTTTAGATTAATTAGGTATTTTATGTGTTTTTAAATTTTTTTATAGTTTTATGTTTTTAGAGGTTTAAGGGTTTTTTTTGAGTATTTATGGTTTTTATGGTTTTAATGGTATTTTATAGATTTTTATCATTTATAGGGGTTTAAAAGATTTTTTTAGTTTTGAGTTGTTTTAGGGTTTTTATTAGTTTTTAGGGTTTTTATGGTATTAAGGGGTTTTCAGGTTTTATGGTTTTAGGGAACTTTTCATTTCTTTGGTTTTCCAGGGGTTTAAAGTGTTTTTAGGTTTTTATTGTTTTCTTATGATTTTCAAGGCTTTGAGGATTTTTTTTTTATATTTTTTTGGCATTTTTAGGGGTTTAAAGGTTTTTTATGGTTTTTTTTGAGATTTTGTGGATTTTAGGGTTTTAATTTTTTTAGGTTTTTTATGGGTTTTTTGTTTTTTAGTTTTTTATGGTTTTCTTAATGTTTTTCAGGGTATTTAGGGTTTTTTGTATGTTTAGGTATATTCAGGTACTTTTTATGTTTTTTAATTATATTTAGAGTTATAGGGTTTTTTTGGGGTTTTAGTGGGTTTTTAGGTTTTTACGGTATTTATAGTTTTTTAGGTTTTTAGGATTTTTTTAACTTTTAGGTTTTTTAATGTTTTTATAGTTTTTTAGCATTTTTGGGGCTAAAAGTATTTTTAGATATTTTAGTGGGTTTTTAGGTTCTATTAAAGAAATTATATATTTTATGGTTTTGGGGGTTGGGGGGTTAGGGTATTTTTAGGGTTTTTAGATTCTTTAGGTTTTTTACCTTTTTGGGGATTTTTAGTGATTTTTTAGTATTTTTATTGTTTTTAATGTTTTTAGGGATTTTGAGGTTTTTTAGGGTTTTATTGTTCTTTTGGGTTTTTTAAGGTTTTTTTGAGTTTTATATGGTTTTAAGGGTTTTTAGAGTTCTTTATCTTATTTATGGTTTTAAAGGGGTTTTAGAGCTTCTACTAGTTTTTAAGGATTTTATGGGTTTTTATGTTTTTTAGGTTTTAATGGTTTTTATGGTTTTAGGGGTTTTAGGGAGTTTTTATGGATTTTTATAGTTTTTTATCATTTTTAGGTTTTTAGGGGTTTAAAGTGTTTTTATGTTTTTAAAGTTTTCTTAAGAATTTTCCAGTTTTTATGGTTTTTTTAATTTTTTTTAAGGGATTTTAGGGATTTTTTAGGAAGGCTATTGGTTTTAGGGTCTTTATACATTTTGAGGGTTTTTATGGTTTTTAGGGGTTTTAAGGTTATTATGGATTTTTTGTAGTTTTAGGGTTGTTTTGGAGTTTTTAGGGTTCTTATTTTTTCGAGTTTTTAACTTTTTAGTGGTTTATAGGGTTTTTAGAGTTTTTCCTGATTTTTTACAGTTTTATGGGGTTTTAGGGTTTTTAATTCTTTTAGGTTTTTTTTGATTTTAAACGTTTTTATTATTTTCTAGGATTTTTTAGGGTTTTTTTCATTTTTAGGTTTTCTAGTGGTTTTTTATGTTATTATTTTTTTAAGTTTTTCATAAGTATTTTCAGGGTTTTAGGGTTTCTAACGTTTTTAGTTATTTTTTGAGATTTTTTAGGATTTGTTTCAGGATTTTTAAGAATTTTTAGGGTTTTGAGTTGTTTTTATGGTTCTTAGCTTTTTTTTTGTTTGTAATTTTTTAGGTTTTTTAGGATTTTAATGTTTTGTTATGTTTTTAAGGGGTTTTACTGTTTTTTACATTTTCAGGGATTTTTAGGTATTTATTTTTTGAATTTTATGGTTTTTAGGGTTTTTAGGTATTTTAATGGTTTTTAGGGGTTTTTGGGTTTTTTTAGTTTTTTAGGTTTTTTGAGTTTTTATGGTTTTTAAGGCATTTAAATTTATTTAATTTTTTAGGGGTTTAAAGGGTATTTATTTTTTTAGTGGTTTTGTGGGTTTTATGTGATTCTAGTGATTTTTATGGTTTTTAGGGGCTTTTAGGGTTTTTATCATTTTTATGTTTTTAGGGGTTTTATGTGTTTTTAGGTTGTTATGTTTTTCATAGGGTTTTTTGGGTTTTTAAGGTTTTTTTATTTTTTAGGGATTTTAGGGATTTTTAGGATGTTATGGTTCTTTAGGGTTATTATAGATTTTCAATGATTTTAGATTATTTTATTTTTATATGTTTTTAGGGATATTGGCGATTTTTATATTTTTCAGAGTTTTAAGTGATTTTAGGTTTTTAGGTTTTCTTAGGTGTTTTGGGGTTTTTAGGGTTTTTATATTTTTTTTGGATTTTAAAGGTTTATTTTATTCTAATGGGTTTTTAGGGTTTTAGAGATGTTGAGGGTTTTAGGTTATTTATGCATTTTTAGTGTTTAAGGTTGTTTGGGGTTTTTTGTTTTTTTTTGAGTTTTTAGGGTTTTAATGCTTTTAGTGTTTTTTTAACAATTTTATGGTTTTAAAGGGTTTTTAGAGTTTCTAGTGGGTTTTATGGTTTTTTGGGTTTTTATGGGGTTTTAAGGTTTTTAGGGGGGGTTTGTTTTTTTTGGTTTTTTGGATTTCTGGGGTCCTTTTAGTGGTTTTAGGTAGTTTATTGTTTTTTAGGGGTTTTAAGTGTTTTTCGTTTTTTGTGGTTTTTTATGGGTTTACAAGGTTTTTCATGTTTTAGGTATTTTTAGGGATTTTTTGGATATTTATTGTTTTTAAGGGTTTTGGGATTTTGATGGGTTTGATGAGTTTTACAGTTTTGTATCATTTTTACCATTTTTTTATTGGATTTGTGATTTATCAGGTTTTAAGGATTTCTTATGGTTTTTTAGGGTTTTTACAGTTTTTTACATTTTTATAGATTTTTCGGGGTTTCTAGAATTTTTATGGTTTAAAAGGTTTTTATGGATTTTGATGGTTTTTATCAGTTTTAGGGTTTTAGGGATTTTATTTTTGGGGGGGTTCTTTTCTATTTTTTAGGATTTTTAAGGGTTTTAAAGGGTTTTTAGAGTTTTGTTTTGATTTTATGGTTTTTATTGGTTTTTACTGGGCCTTATATTTTTTATGGGTTTTATGGTTTTTAGTGGTTTTTGGTTTTTAGGGTATTTTAGGGTACTTAGTATTTTTACGTTTTTAGGGGTTTTATGCTTTTTAGGTTTTTAAGGCTTTTAGGTTTTTTATGGTTTTTATATTTTTTTGACATTTTTAGGAATTTAAATGGTTCTTAGAATTTTTTGTGGTTTTTAGTATTTTTATGGGGTTTATGGGTTTTATACTATTTAGAGGTATTTATTCTTCTTAGTTGATGTCTCATTAAATATACTATATTCATCGAATTGACTACTCATATCTTCAATTTTAGTCTATAACATCTATAATTCATTTTTCAATATAGTAACAGTATTGTTAATGATTTCTTTGTACTTATTGTACTCATTCAATAATATCATAACATTTTAATCATACCTACATCTATATTCTTTATCTAGGATTTTAGCTTCCAATTCTCTAAAAAAATATTCGCAAAACTCATTCATTTCAGAATGATTAGATGCACTATACTTCATTCATTGAATTATCAATCTTGACCCTCTATATAAAATAAATATATTTTGCATACAAGTACCTTGCCTTATTAAGGATAACACATTCCCTTGATTT